>JASWHV010000007.1:75164938-77664938 GCA_030760725.1 Neostapfia colusana | reverse complement strand
CCTTGTCGCCGGGAAAGGTAGTGAGTCGGGTATGGTCGTTTTTGCTTTTTGCTTCGCTAATCTACGGGATATGGGAAGCGAGATAGAACGTGTCTAGCTACAGCACTCATATGAACAATGTTAATGAGAACTTGATGATAATAATGAACATGGATCGGGAGAGATCTAGGCAAGCTTGGTTTGTGGATGTGGTAGAATGAGATGGTGGTTTACTTGCCGTAGATCTAAGGATCGGTTCATGCCAGCACATGTTAGGAAAACAGTGTCACCAAAAGGCCAAATATGGGTGCGGCTTAGCTGACTAATTAGGTAAGTTGCTAGATTGTTATGGACCGTGGAAAGCGCGGGGAATGGGAGTCGAGAGAGGACTGCCCTGGAAACTGCATGGCACAAGAGGGGGCCCGTAGGTGGGATAATGGTGATTCGAGCCTGCTGGTGAAACCTTAGTGAGTCCATACATCTAGTAGCCCCTTTGTAAAGGCTATTTTGTGATCTCTTGGCCATACATCGACGGTTGTGTACTAGTATAATAGAGGTTCTGCAGTCGCCGATGAGTGACGGAATCACAAACTTGTGGGTAAAGTGGTGCAACCTCTTAAGAGTGTAAAACTATCATGATAGCCGTGCTTACGGTCACAAGCGTCTGGTCAACTCACATGATTAGATGGGATGGTTATTGGTATGGTTATGATATGGTCTTGAGATTTATTTCGGGACTGTTGAGTCTTGGTAATGAGATTGGTTTCGGAACTGTTGAGTGATGATAATGAGTTTTGGTCTCGGTTATGAGATGGATATTAATATGAGATGGTTATTATGAGCATGAGATGATGTTGAGAAAGATTAATGGCTGGATGAGATGAGATAAGTGGTGAATTATGATGGAGGTATGCTATTGTTTTACTTAAATATATGTTGGAATTAAATTCACTTAAAGAGAGTTGCTGTTTTTATCATGTTTGTGAATAAACTTTGCTTTCTGCAATAAGTCTTTTTATTCCCTACCTTGTTGAAAGCTACATGTCATATTTTCCCGCACTTGCTGAGTACGTCATGTACTCAACCTTGCATTATTACTTAATCATCAGCAATAGGAGAATAGTATTTCGAAGATCATGTGGAATACTAGCGTGCGAACTACCGTCAACTTGCCTGTGGAGTTAGAGATGGAGCCGCTGCCGTGTTTAGTTGCTTCTGCTATCGTTTAGAGACTTCCGCTGCTAGAATAAGTTAGAGACTTCCGCTGCAAGAATGGGTTAGAGATTGATGTAATAAAGTACTTAAACCCTATTATTCATGGTTATATTCTAAATTCAGTTTGTGGATTACATATGTATGTGTGATAAACATACTGGTCACACATATGCATCAGCTGGGTTCCGTGTTTTACGGTACCAGACGTCACATACGGCCTAGGTGTTATGAACGTGATATGTCATATGTGAGTTTTTATATTGCTAGAAGCCTGACCCTTTTAGCATTTGTACACTTGTTTTCTTTTCCACCATTAGTTAGTTTTGCATTGAAATCAACTTATTGCCACCAATATTTTTAAGTCGCCTAATCGACCCTAGTCGTCTCAGGGGTGACTAGGTCGACTAAGGCGACTAGTCGACCCTAGTTGACCTCTAGTCGACCTCCAAGTCATCCATGTTTTTTTAGCAGTTTCTAGTCGACCCCAACATGCTTGGGATAAAGGCTTGGATGTTGTTGTTGTTGTTCTAGTCGATGCTATATATAACACTATGATAGCAGTAAGCCAGTAATACAAATAGGGATTGAGCATTGTAATTAGCAAACAAACCTTCCAATTAGCAACAGTTAAGTGCAGGATTAGATTAGAAAACAGAAATTGCATACTAGATTGAGGCTCTAGATTTATAAAGATTGCTGTCTATCAAATTGAGGCTTTAGATTCTAGACCTCATGAACAAAATTTACACATAATTGTTTAGTATCATAATAAACAAGATGAACAGTCAATAGTCTATTAGGAGAAGAAAATACTCTCAGTTCAATGCAGAAGTAAAACATGACTTTCAGTTCAAAATTCAGATCAGCAACTGTCGAAGTGTGTGGTCGACACTTCCCCCGGACCTGCTCTGGGCAGCCCACGGAGGTTCTTTTTCGGAGGGGCTAGTCGCTTGCGGAGAGTTTAAGCGTAGGGACGAGTTAGGGAGGAGCTTGACACGGCGAGTTTTACGTGGTTCGGGCCGCCGGAGCGTAAAACCCTACGTCCACGGTGAGCTGAGGTGCTCGCTGTATTGCTTGTTGCTCAGAACTGGAGCCCTGAGCTTGAGGATGAGTTATGCCTAGGGTATGAGTTGCTGGAGTGCGAACCCTTGCTAACGTCGCCTACCCGAGCCTTTTATAGTCCAAGACTCGTGTGGCTTACAAGGGGGGCTCGGTACCCGACACGTGGTCCCGGGGAGATTGCCTGCCGACTATCGTATCCGCAGTTATGTCGGTCGTTGTCTCTGGCGAAGGCTTCTGAGTCTTCGTCCTGCCGCCCTGCCCATGCCGCATGCTAGTCGTAGTGGTTGATGACGGCGGGGGCGGCAGGGGATGTCTTGTCGCTGTATTTATTGGCTGGCAGGTTCTGACACTGCGCGTCAGTCTGCGATGCGACTGGGCGCAACGGCACCTGACAGAGGTGTGCTCCGCGTCTTCGCGTCTTGGGAAGGCGCGGATCTTGAATGCTTTGTACGGTAAAGGCATGGCGCGCCTTTACTCCTGCTGCCTACCGCGCCGGGCGGCAGCACTGCTCTGCTGGCCACGTGTCGGACCCGGAGCTCTCCTCTGAGGAGAGGGGGGGCTCCGGCTCCGCTGGACACGTGGAGCCTTCGGAACTCACCCCCGCGGAGGGGGCGAGGTCCGGTCTTCCGGGCCACGCGGCAGGCTCGGAGCTATCCTTTGAGGAGAGGAGAGCCCCGACCCTGCCGGACACGTGGCACCTTCGGAGCTCGCCCTGCGGAGGGGGTGAGGTCCGGCCTCCTGGGCCACGTGGCAGGCTCGGAGCTATCCTCCGTGGGGAGGGGAGCTCCGGCTCCACTGGACACGTGGCGCCTTCAAACCTCGCCCCTGCAGAGTGAGCGAGGTCCTTAGAAAGTTTTACGCTGTGCGCGGGGGTACCCAGTATTGAGGGTACCGACAGCAACATAATTTCAGATCAACAACAAAATTTTATATCAACATTCAACAACATTAGAAATAGACAATAAAAATAGCAATGGTTAAATAAAATAGACAAGCAACAATATTTAAGTTCAGCCCAACATTAAACTAACAATAGGACTTTCAGTTCAGCAACATTTTTCCAAGTCGTCCTAGTCGCCCTGATCACTAGTCACCCGATTAGTCGCCCTGATCGACCGACTAGTCGGACGACTAGTTTTCTAGTCGAGCTGATCGCATCGGTTGACCTGATCGCACACCAACTACCGATAAGGACCAATGTTTTTAAGTCGCCTAGTCGACCCTAGTCGCCTTAGGGCGACTAGGTCGACTAGGGCGACTAATCGTCGACTAGGGCGACTAGTCGCCCCTAGTCGACCTCTAGTCGAGGTCCTAGTCGTCCAACATTTTTTTATAACAGTTTCTAGTCGATGCTTATATATATATATACACATATATATATATATATATATATATATATATATATATATATATATATATATATACACAACAATTCAGTAGCACAGATTGAGCATTGTAATTAGCAAACAAACCTTTAGAAGATCATACAGTTTAAGAGCAGAATAAGGTTAGAAAATAGAAATTATATACCAGATTGGCTGGCGCAGGGGAGGGGCTCGGTTGGCGCAGGAGCAAGAGAGGGGAATGGCGCGGGCGGCGTCAGAAGGGAGCGGGCGTGGCACTGTGGAGGTCGGCGCAGGATGGCGACGTCAGCAGAGCGACGGCAGCTTAGTCAGAGAAAGGCGCGACCCGGTAGCCGGCGGCGGGGAGATGCTCAGGCGGCGCAGGGAGGTGCTCGGGCACCGCAAGGGAGGGGCTCAGCCGGTGCTGTGGAGGGGCTCGGCCGACGCAGGAGCAGGAGAGGGGAACGGCGCGGGCGGCGCGCCGGCGACAGAAGGGAGCGGGCGAGGCGCTGTGGAGGTCGGCGTTAGCAGAGCGACGACAGCTCAGTCAGAGAAAGGCGCGACTTGGCGGCCGACGCCAGGGAGTTGCTCGGGCGGCGCAGGGAGGTGCTCGGGCGCCGCAGGGGAGGGGCTCGGCCGGCGCAGGAGCAGGAGAGGGGAACGACGCGGGCGGCGCGCCGGCGTCAGAAGTGAGCGGGCGGGCACTGTGGAGGTTGGCAGCTGCTGAGGAAACATGCGCTAGGGGGTAAGTGTATAATAGAAGGAACCCTAATGGGCCGGCGTCAGAAGTGAATAATAGAAGGAACCCTAATAGGCTGGCCAGTTGGCCCAAAAAAATTTGCAAATCATCCTGATCGCCCAAAATAACTAGTCGCCCGATTAGTCGCCCTGACCAGACGATTAGTCGGACGACTAGTTTTCTAGTCGAGCAAATCGAGTCGGATGCCCTGATCGGACGTCACCGAGCGATAAGGACGACTAATCGCGATTAGTCGTCCGATTTGAAAACACTGATAAGGACGACTAATCGCGATTCACGATTGGTCAGACGACTTGAAAACAGTGATTGCCACCAAGTGGGACACTAACACATTGGATATCAGTTTCTTTACTAAAGTACTTAATCATATTTTCATGTCCATCCTGTTCTGATACTTCATGGGAGGAATATGTTTCATTAATCCTCATTTCCGCACTACCTTTTGTTGACCTTTAATGGTAACTCTGGACACCAGAAGTTTCTGACGTACATAGTCTGTTTTGTTCAGGACAACATGTCGCTATATCACATATGTTATATGGTTAAGAACTTTTCCAAAAGTAAATATATTGACTGATATGAACAGTGTCATGATTAGTTGTACTTATCGGTCCAGCCAGGAGCCAGCTCGATTAGGGTCTCCAACTCAATCTGGGCGACTAGAAACATTGCTCCTTGAAGAGTTTCAATGGGAGAATGAGTGGGTTGTTGAAAATTGCGAGGCAAATAATGCAGCTGATGGAAATTCTCTTTGGGGCGCTGTTCAGCATCCAATAGGGAGGAATTAGCCTAGGGTTGCTGCTGCTGGTTCTGTTACCCAAACATACACTAGAGCAAGGAAGCGTGTAGGGGTCATGCCTAGTACAGTACTACAGTTCAGACCAACCACAAGCAGATGGAGAATCTGATTCTGATGAAGAAATGGAGGATGAAGGAGGTGGACAACCTGCACCATGTATACTGCAGTTCCAATTGGAGATGGAGGAGGCTTTGAACTGGATGGCATGCTTCTTTAATCTTTAGTCATATCTATTGTCTTTGTGGTTTAGAACTTAAGATGCATTTGAACTCTGTCTCTTGCTGTTCTGGAGTTGACATTAGTATCTCCTGGTATAGGCAGGACAAATACACTGCCGACTAGGATCGACTGGTCATCCAAGTCGACGACTAGTCCTAGTCGACCTGATCAGTCCTTGCGACTAGGGTCCACTATACATCTTGAAAACATTCAACAACAACAACAACCAAAGCTTTATCCCTAAGCATGTTAGGGTCGGCTAGACTCTAGACATGAAACCCAATAATTATATATATATATTTCAATGAAGTAAAATCTTGAAAACATTGGATATGGATATTTTTGAACATTGGATGAGCTGTCACAATAATAGCTGTCCTTGAATCCCAACTAAAGGATGAAGTTTCTTATGCAGCAGTTGATTCGGGACCGGAGAGAATGATAGTTAAGATTGAGCTGCCTTTGTATGAAAGCATAGTGTTAGACTGCATGTATAGGGGGGTAGGGGTATTTTAGTCTTTTGGTATTAGGGTTGCTTAACCCTTAAGCTGTATCCCCCTATATATGTAACCCATTGACAGTCTGTTAATTGAGATTACTTTTCCTAATCTAATTTGGTATCAGATTCTTTTCTCTCTCCTCACCCGGCCGCCGCGCGAGCGCCTCTCCTCTCCTCGCGCCGCCGCGCGCCCCACCCCGCCGCCGCCGCGCGGCCGCCTTGTGCCCCTCCCTCGCGCCCGCCGTGCCCCCTCCCCTCGCGCTGCCGCGCGAGTCCTCTCTCCCGATGGCATCTACGACCTCCTCCGCCACCGCGGCCACGGGCGCCGCCGCCGCCTCAGCAACCGGCGCCACCTCCGCCGCGACCTCTGGCGCCTCCACCGCGATCTCAGGCGCGGCCGCCGCGGGTACGCCTGCCCCGCCGCCCCCTCCTCTCTGTCAGATTGCGGCCGCTGCTGGGGTCAGTGCCCCTGACCCCGCCGACCAGGCCGCCCTCTTCCCTGCGCCCGCCGCCACCGGGCCTGGTGCTGCTAGTCGTCCCGCCACCTCCCCTGGGGCTGCCGCCACCAGATCAGGGGCTCCCAGCCCTGCGGCTGCTCTTCGTGTCTTCTCCCCCGGGCACACAGCCGCTGGACTCCTCGGGCCTGGTTCTGGTGCGGCCGGCCCGGCAGCAGGTGGGTCCCTCGGCCTTCCCAGCGCTGCCTGGCCGCCGGGTTTCGCTGCTGGTCCTGCTGTGAGCGCCGCTGGGCATACTGTTCCTGCTGGATCCGGGGGACAATCCTCTTCGCACGACATCGCTACTGCCCTGGCCATCTCCCGTGAGCGGGAACGAGTGCTCGTCCTCGCCTTGGAGCAGGAACGTGCTGCTGCGGCCTCTCTCACACGTCAGCTTGAGGAGTCTCCGCCCGCACAGTGGAGCGACACACAGGATACTCCAGGAGATGGTGCTGCCTATACTACCTACTCGGCGTCTCTCGTCGCTGCTTTACATGCCCAGGCGGCTGGCATACAGAACATCCGGACTCTTGTCCCGGTTGTTCTCAGCTCAGACTCTACATCCTTCGCTCGTTGGCGCAGCTTGCTTCTCTTGACGCTGCGACGCTTTCGGCTAGAAGACCATGTGCTGCGAGATGACTGCCCACTGGACGACTCGTGGATCTGCATGGACAGTCTTGTCCTTGCATGGATCCTCGGCACACTTTCTGAGGAGCTTCAGGATATCGTCTCCCAGAAGGGTGGCGGTACGGCTCGTCAGGCCTGGCAGGTACTCGAGCTTCGCTTCTAGGGGAACCAAGCGACCCGAGCTCTCCATATCCGGGCCCGCTTTGGTTCCACTGTCCAGGGTGATCTCTCCATTACTGCATATTGTTGACAGATGAAGGGTATGGCTGACGCCCTTCGTGACCTTGGAGATCCCATCCCGGACAGTACTCTCGTTCTCCAGGTTCTTCAGGGCCTGAATGAACGCTACACCCACGTTCGCTCGTGGATTCTCCGCGAGAAGCCCTTCCCGACCTTCGAGAAGGTCTGGTCGGATCTCGAGCTTGAGAGATCACCCAGGGCAGATCTACTGCTTCTTCCCCTGCCGCGGCTTTCTACGGCTCAGGGTCGTCTTCACGCCCTCCTCCACCTCCTGGTTCTGGGGGCCAGCCTCCTCGTCCACCTACCACACCAGGAGTCCCTGCTACCTCCGGTGGTGGTGGGAACCGTCGTCGTGGCCGACGTGGTGGCCGTGGTGGAGGGACTGGTGGAGGTGGTACGACCAGTACTGGTGCTGGTACTACTGGTGGCAGTAGCGGTGGTCGGGGTCAGGGTGGTGTGACCTGGCCCACACCCTACAACCCGTGGACAGGCCAGATCTCGATGTGGCCTGGACCGTCCCCGGGTCTCCCGGCACTTCGCCCACCACGTCCTCAGCCGGCTTACGTGACTACTCCGACTTTCGACGGGCCGGTCTACGCTGCTGGTGGACAGTGGACCCTGCCTCCTGGTGGACCAGGCTACTCTGCTGGGCCCTCTTCTCTAGCCAACTGGGTTTCGGGAAACCCAGTTGGTCGGCCCGAGTCGTCGGCACCACACTCTGACCCTGCTCAGGGCTGGGATCGCCAGTCACTTGCGTCTTCTTTCAGTACGATGAGTCTCACACCACCTAGCCCCGAGTGGGTTGTGGACTCTGGAGCTTCGTACCACACCACCCCCGACGCTGGTATACTCTCTTCTACCCACCCTTCCCACCCTTCTTTTCCTTCTTCTATCGTTGTTGGGAATGGGTCTGTCCTTCCGGTCACCTCAGTAGGTGATTCGGGTTCGTCGGGGTCTTTCCATCTTCGTGATGTTCTTGTTGCTCCGGATATCATCCAGCATCTTCTTTCTGTTCGTCGATTTACCACTGACAACCATGTTTCTATCGAGTTTGATCCTCTTGGTTTGTCTGTGAAGGATCTTACTACCCGGCGTCTTCTTCTCCGATGTGAGAGCTCAGGGCCCCTGTACACGATGAGACTTCCTGCTTCCGCTTCACCCTCACCTTTTTGCCTGACTACAACAGCTCCGTCGACTACTTGGCATCGTCGACTTGGTCACCCCGGTGCTGAAGTTATGTCGAAGCTGTTTCGTAGTTCAGTGATCTCGTGTACTAGGGATTCTCATGAGTCTTTATGCCATGCTTGTCAGTTGGGTCGCCATGTTCGGCTTCCTTTTCCACATTCTGTAACCCATGTGGAGCACCTGTTTGACCTGATTCATTGTGATCTGTGGACCTCACCTGTTCTCAGTGTTTCTGGCTACAAATATTATCTGGTGATCGTTGATGATTTTTCCCATTATTCGTGGACCTTTCCATTGCGACAGAAGTCCGATACGTTTGCTACTCTCTCTCACTTCTTCGCTTGGGTTTCCACACAGTTTGGGTGTATCATCAGGGCTGTCCAGTGCGACAACGGACGCGAGTTTGATAACTCCGCGTTTCGTCACTTCTTGCTTTCCCGTGGGGTCCAGTTGCGCATGTCTTGCCCTTACACTTCTCCCCAGAATGGCAAGGCCGAGCGTATGATTCGTACCACCAACTATGTTATGCGCTCCCTGATGTTCCAGGCTTCTATTCCTGCTTGTTACTGGGTAGAGGCCCTTCACACTGCTACCTTCCTCATTAATCGCCTTCCTACAAAGGCGATTAATGCTCCCACCCCTCACTTCGCCCTTTTTGGTACCACCCCTCTTTATGAGCACCTTCGAGTCTTCGGGTGTGCGTGTTACCCTAATCTTTCTGCTACCGCCCCTCATAAGCTCTCACCTTGTTCGACCCGATGTGTTTTTCTTGGGTACTCCCCCGATCATAAGGGGTACCGGTGTTTAGACCTCACTACTCGTCGTATCTTAGTCTCCCGACACGTCGTATTCGACGAGTCGTCCTTCCCTTTCGCTGGGTCTTCTCCTGATTCGGTCTCCGAGTTGGATTCTCTCTTTTCCACTGATCCTATGGCCGCTCCTGTCCAGCGACCGTGTTTTTTACCCTCTGCATGTCTTCCTCTAGCTGTGCCAGACACGACCACGGTGTCTCAGACGCCACCTGTCGTGCCTCCCGCGGTTCCGGCGGCCTTGCCGCCACTGGCCGTCCCTCCGACGGTCCCGACGACGTCCGCTGCGCCACGCGCGGCTCCAGCGTCTTCGACGACGTCTGCTGTGCCACGTGCGGTCCCTACGTCTCCGACGACGTCCGCTGCGCCACGCGCGGCCCCAGCGTCTCCGACGACGTCCGCTGCGCCACGCGCGGCCCCAGCGTCTCCGACGACGTCCGCTGCGCCACACGCGGCTCCTGCGTCTCCGACGACGTCTGCTGCGCCACGCGCGGCCCCAGTGTCTCCGACGCCCACGACGGTGTCTTCGCCGTCGTCAGCCGTACCACCTACGGCCCTCGGACCGCGGTACGCCGATCCCGTTCTCGTCTATCATCGACGAGCGCAGGTTGGTGGACCGTCCTCTTCGCGCCCTGCGGACCAGGTGTACCACCCTCCGCTGCTTCACCGGGACCCTCGTCACGTTCACCCGATGGTGACTCGACGGGCTGCCGGCGTCCTTCGACCTGTGGAGCGCTTCTCCGGGGTTGTTCTCTCGTCCTCGACCACTCCGGAGCCTGCCTCGTCCTCGTCACCCATCTCGCCTACCCCCTCTTCTGTCCGTAGCGCCCTCGCCGATCCTCATTGGCGTCGGGCTATGGAAGAAGAGTATGCAGCCCTACTTGCCAACCGGACCTGGGACCTGGTTCCCCGTCCTGCTCGTGGCAATGTTGTCACGGGCAAGTGGGTGTTCACGCATAAGCGGAGGGCGGATGGGTCTCTAGAGAGGTACAAGGCACGGTGGGTGCTTCGCGGTTTCACGCAGCGTCCCGGCGTCGACTACGATGAGACCTTCGGCCCGGTGGTGAAGCCGGCGACAGTTCGTACCATTCTGTCGCTGGCTCTGTCGCATTCTTGGCCTGTCCACCAGCTGGACGTCAAGAATGCCTTTCTCCACGGGACGCTGACGGAGACGGTGTACTGTAGTCAGCCGACAGGGTTTGTTGATTCAGCTTGTCCAGACATGGTCTGCCGGCTGAACAAGTCCCTGTACGGGCTGAAGCAGGCACCTCAGGCCTGGTACAGCCGGTTCGCCTCCTTCCTGGTCTCGCTCGGTTTTGTCGAGGCCAAGTCGGACACTTCGCTCTTCATCTACAGACGTGAGGGTGACACCGTCTACCTCCTCCTGTACGTGGACGATATTGTCCTCACGGCGTCCAGCTCGGCTCTTCTTCAGCGCACGATCTCCGCCCTGCAGCGCGAGTTTGCGATGAAGGATCTTGGCCAGCTTCACCACTTCCTGGGCGTTGCGGTTGAGCATCGCCCGGGTGCTCTTTTCCTCCACCAGCGGCAGTACTGCCTGGATATCCTCGAGCGAGCGGGCATGGCTGATTGCAAGCCATGCTCCACTCCCGTGGACACCCAGGCAAAGGTGTCTTCGGCCGATGTTGCTCCGGTAGCCGACCCCACCACTTACAGGAGTCTTGCTGGTGCACTGCAGTATCTCACCTTCACCAGGCCGGACATCTCCTACGCGATTCAGCAGGTGTGTCTCCACATGCATGATCCGCGGGAGCCTCATCTCACGACGGTGAAGCGGATCCTTCGGTACCTGCGTGGCACTCACGACTACGGTCTTCTTCTGCGGCGTGACTCTGCCTCCGAGCTGGTCGTCTACACCGATGCTGACTGGGCGGGCTGCCCGGATACCCGTCGGTCCACCTCCGGCTACGCCGTCTTCCTGGGCGGCAACCTCGTCTCCTGGTCCTCGAAGCGGCAGCACGTGGTGTCCCGCTCGAGTGCCGAGGCGGAATACCGCGTCGTGGCCAACGGCGTGGCCGAGTCTTCCTGGCTTCAGCAGCTGCTTCAGGAGCTTCACTCTCCCCTCGCCCGGAGTACGTTGGTCTACTGCGACAACGTCAGCGCCGTCTACCTCTCCACCAACCCGGTGCAGCATCAGCGCACGAAGCACGTAGAGATCGATCTTCACTTTGTTCGTGAGCGGGTGGCTCTCGGGGAGGTGCGAGTCCTGCACGTACCGACGTCGTCGCAGTTCGCCGACATCTTCACCAATGGACTTCCTTCAACGGTGTTCACCGAGTTCCGGTCCAGTCTCAACATCTGTCGTGGCTAGATGTTGGGACTGCGGGGGGTGTTAGACTGCATGTATAGGGGGTAGGGGTATTTTAGTCTTTTGGTATTAGGGTTGCTTAACCCTTAAGCTATATCCCCCTATATATGTAACCCATTGACAGTCTGTTAATTGAGATTACTTTTCCTAATCTAATTCATAGCCTCTGGTACCTTGACTTCATTGAACAGAACCTGAAAATTAATAAAGCCATTTCCTATTTGTAGGTGTAGAATTTGCTTCAGAAGTAACCAAAACATTCCATGTAGGAGTAGGAACATGTCAGCACTACCATAGAATTGTTTGAATCTGTAGTGAACTACACCCCATTTTTCATCTCCTGTATATGTACTATATGTGAACTGTGATCCTCTATGTTAGCTTCACTGCTTCAAATTACTCATTATTTTTGATGATGTTAGGATACCATGGTTAGTAAAATTTTTTACCAACCATGCTCATCGAAACAATATATGGTGGTAGTAGTCTTCAACATATTGGTTATATTTGTTTTCTTTTGTTGGAATTCCTAATCTGTAATCTATCTTCAGGAAAATGCACATCAACTTTGGAGTTCCATCATCAGCAAGCAAGAAGCATCGTCTAAGACATCTTCAATCAAAGAGACAGTCACTCTGGTTATTCCACAACGTGACGGGGTTCAAGATGACTATAACAATGTATGATTATAAAATCATTGGTTCTATTTGAAATTGTTTAACTTCTCGCACTTACTATGATAATTTTTTCCAGCAATTTTTGTTCCCAGGAGTTCCAACTGAAGATTATAATACCCCGGGAGAATCTGGTACATTTTCATCAAATCGTACAATAGGATGTGAGAATCCTGATTTTATCCATGTTGCTTATCTTGTTCGTGTTTTCATATGTCAAATATTTAGCGGACTTACGAGCTCCCACTCCTGCTGTTGGAACACCAAAACCAAGAAATGATGGAGGGGATGACGATGAACCTCCTCTTAATGAAGACGACGATGACGATGATGAGTTAGATGATCTTGAGCAGGGGGAGGATGAACCTAACACACAACATCTTGTACTTGCACAGTTTGACAAAGTAATCACACTTTCTTTAAGATACCATGCACAGTTTAGTTCCTCTTGTTTCAGTCTGTCTTATCTCCTTTAATGGTTTATATAGGTGTCAAGGACCAAGAATCGTTGGAAGTGCACTTTAAAGGATGGAATCATGCATTTGAATGGCAGAGATGTTCTATTTAACAAGGTGGGTAGCACAATCTTGTTAAATGCGTTAATATGGTTTTTTTGACTCTCAAGTCTAGTCTACTGTGACTAAACAAATGGTTGAGTTGTCTGGGGACCTTTTCCATGATTGTTGAGATAACAGAGAAGATGCTTCTTTACTAACTACCTAACTGTGGACATACTATATGCTTCTAGAGCAAGTAATATATCTGCAGAGTTTGAACTGTAAAACATCAGCTACAGTTCCAAGATGGTTTAGACAGAATAGTGGCATGCAGATGACAGTTCATTTTGTTGCGTTTTATGATATTGTTGGTAGTCCGTTGCAAAATGCTGATGCCTTGCATGACTTGTTGAACCATGTAGTTCTTAACAAAATGCATTCATTTTTTCTAGCACATTAATTATCTGCCTGAACTTTCAACTCCCCAAAGTCCAGAACATTTGGAACCTGGTTGATTAATTTTAGTGCTTTAGTACCACACCCATTCTATTAGCGCAAGAAAATCATGTAATGCTTCCAAAGCTTCTACTTAGTGGATTACTGATAAGGATTTCGCACTGATGTTACAGGCGACAGGAGAGTTCGATTTTTGAATTTTCTGGCGGGAGAGGAGCTATTTTAGAAGCTGCTGTATGGACATATCTTTGACATCAGAACGGGTTAAGTGACGAAGGGTTGTGGCGGGGTCTGAACAGTATGGTAGACTGCATCGTGTTTTCCTGTTGAGGCTTTGCTTCACCTAGTTGACCTGTGGCCGCAACTGTTATCGCTGTAAAAATGATGCTACTGTTGGGACTGCTGTAGACATTTCGCTGGGATAGTGTCTTGAAAAGATGGTGCAGAACTATTGTATCTCATCTATGCTAGACAATTTTCTCGCAAGACACCCGATTAACCGCGCACCATGGCCGGCAACAGCAATTGCTTGCTCGCCCGGCGAGGGCCTAGTGCTCCATGGGAACGGGGTCGGAGCATCACACTCCACGTTGCGCCAAGCTCACCCGTGCCCACGCGGCCATGGTGGCGGGTCCTCGGCGCACCAGGCCAAGCTCGCCCCTCCTCTGTGCTAAGCTGAGCTCGTACGCGCATGCGCCGTCGTGCCGGGGTGAACTCACCACTCGTCTGTGCGGCTATGCCATCTCGAACCTCACACCGTGGTGGAGGAGGCGGGTCTGAGATAGAAGAGCCGGGGGAGGTTGACCGGTAGGACGGCGACAAAGGTGGTAGAGGACTCGTGAGGATTGAGTGGCCGCAGCTATGGTGGTCGCCGGTCCACGTAAGGAAGAAAGAAATAAGAGGAAGAGAGGGGCATTAAGGTCTTCAGATGAAAGTGACATTTAAGAGTGAAAATTTGGTTGGATGGAGTGTGCCAATCCGTTAGGACGGTGAAAAAGTAATTAACCCTGCTTCCGATCGCGTATGACTTATAACTGAAAATTAGGGAGTCTTAACTGGGCTCAATCCTTATTCTCTCGAGAATAAGGAAACACTGTATCATGAATGTTTGTTCTAGACCCTATTGGAATGCATTCATAACTTAGCCGAGCCGGGGATAAGTGAATCCTATATGAATTGAAAGCATATGAATAGTGAGAAGCATTTTAAAGCAAAAAATTTGGAAACTTAAAACACTTGAAAATTGAAGCTAGTGATTCACCACTGAAAGCAATATGCTGCAGTTGCATGATTACATCAGATGCACTCGTATGAACGACTATCAAACAATACTTTGCAAGCAAAAAAACTCTCCAAAGCAAGGAAGATAAAGATCAATCTTATTATCTCCAAAAAATGTTGCTCGGGCACACTCACCAACAGAGCGAAAAGTTTTGCCTACAATTTTTTGATACGGGGCACATCGGATTGCACTTGGTACATGAGGAGAAGAACAAACCTAGCGTGTTGAAATCCTCATCTAAGACTGTTCACACTTGTGTACCTCTAAATTTAAACGTTAAATAAATATTTCTGAACTTTTATAGTCAATTCATAAAGATTCACAGTTTTACAATTCAATTCTCTATACTGGTTGACCTCTGAACTCAACCCCTATATCAACTATTACCTATTCTATCGTATCACTTCACTATTTTCTCTGTTTATAATAAACGAATTGTTATTTTCATTAAATCCTAACAATGACGTGAAATGTCTGAAAATTGGAGAAATTTGTGTTCTCTTCTCCCTTCTTTCCCTCCCATCCAGGCGCTATATTGAAACAGGAGATTACTAGGCCTCCTATAGCGACTTGGACTTTACATGTTAGTTTGCCGTCGCAGCTGCAGTCCACCTCTGCTGGTCGGACCTAGAAATTGATTGACCCGATCGCCTTAGAGGGTGCCGGTGCTACTGGCCTAAGACTGTCCACACATTCTTCTCTAAAACGTTCTTCTAAAAGAAGAATATTCCCTAGCCTTTACAGTCACTTTGAAAGATTCATTCCTCTATAATACCATATTTCACGCTCATTCTCCTTTATATCCTATTTTATACTACTAAAACATGATATGAATCATCCTTTCAACCACATAGCGACGTTTAGAGTGATGAACAATATTACTCTAACTTCAGAAAAATATTGTTCATCTCTTTATTTTAGAGTAACGTTTAAAATAATTGCTGCGAGCTCCTTTACTTTAAATATAGAGTTATGTAATCTGTAGAGGAGCTCTCTTCAGACACTCTAAAGGCGCTGTTTGATTCCTTTTCTAGGATCACCTGCAATGAATAATGCGAGCAAGGGACTGAGGAACCTCCTATCATGCACTGATTTCCTGCGGAAATTTTTTCCAAGAGCTTAAACCTCATGGTTGTTTTCTGTTGAAATTGTCTGGTAGGAAAGGACCCCAAAGGATTATTTTCCCTTTGCTTTCCTATATTACAAAGGCCCTTACAGGTAAACATCCTTAGGAAGGAAGTGAGATCCTACAAAAGTCCTATGCGAATCCTCCAATTTAATGCAGACCCTAATGTTCTATGAGTTTTTTTGGAAATAATGGTTTGTGAGTTCGTTTCTTATCTCGATACAAGATTATTAAAACTTGGTAGCGGAGTCAAGAGCAATACATGGTGTTATCTTGTAATTGAAAATCTTATCTTACTCCACTTCTTCGATTTTGCACCTAACCTAAGCCTTCCATGAACGAGATAGATGTCTACCATTGAATGCTTCTTTGTTTGCAATTTACAGCTTATTTCCGTTCTTGGGCCTGTCTTTTTATGTCAATTAGATTCATCTATATCTGCGCCCTTATTGTGGCCCGTGGTGCCATCATTGTGATCCCTTACATCACTGGGAGGAGTTAGAGACGGCAATGGGTACCCATTACACACACGTCCACGGACATCTGACCTGATCACCATAAATTTAGGTGTGAATTTATGCCAGCGGGTATGGATTCAGGCAACACATAGAACCTAACAAAATAATTCTTAAGGGGTAAAAAATAGCACTACATATACCCGCATACCCATTTACCCGTTGACATGTGGGTCCCATACAATTTTGTATACATAGACTCATCGTTAGAGTTTGTATTTTTTTCCAACTTCTTTATTCCTTTAGCTGCCAACACTAGTGCTGACACTTAGTGGCCCGCCCTCGCCCGAGTAACGCAGTCACGTCACACGATGAAGAGGGCACAAACGCCGTTGGTGGTGGGTTCGGTGGAGCATCCACGTGATCCGAGGGAATCGGATTGTTTGGTGGTGTGGATCCCGGAGCGTGTGCTGGAGACGTGCGAAGGCCATTGTGCATGGTTGTGGTCCCATGCACAGTGCGCAATTCAGCCGGCATTGATTGCTCCTCCCGAATAACTGCTTCGGATTGGCGCGGCTGCTTGGCCGCGGGCCCAGCTGCATGGCTCGGCGGGGCGGTACGTCGTGGAGCTGTGCGCGTAATGCGCGCTTGTATCATTATGAACGTTTGTTCACCAGGGGGAACAGAACGTTCATTTGCGGATGAATTAGTCGCCGGTTGCTGCAGGTTCCTTAAAGGAAAGACAAGCTCATCAAAAGTAACAGGTCTAGAGGTGATGACACGTCTGTTTTCCAGATTAAGATTATAACACCGATATCCCTTGGATTCAGCTGGATATCCAAGAAAGAGACACATGGAATAGATCTCGGTGCAAGTTTGTGGGGAGAGGTGGATGTGGTATTTGGGTAGCAGAGGCAGCCAAAAATCAGAAGATGATCATATTCGGGTGGGTATCTAACTGGAAGTTTGAAAGGGGTGATATTTTTGCGAACGTGACAGGGACGACGATTTAGAATATATGTGGATGTGGCAAGTACATCAGGCCAGAATGTCGGTGGCATAGAGGCATGAAGAAGCATTGTTTGCATGCTGTCATTAAGGGTGCGGATTATCCTTTCAGCACGACCATTTTGTTGTGATGTATATAGACAAGTGAGGTGAAGAGCAATACCGTTGTTAGTAAAGAAATGACAAGAGGCATTGTTGTCAAATTTTTTACCGTTATCGGTTTGCAAGGAGATGATAGGTCGTTGGAATTGTGTGAGGATGAAAGCATGAAAGCTGATAATGGTGGATAAACATCAGATTTATGGTGTAATGGAAAAGTCCATGAAAAATGTGAAAAATCATCGACCAACACCAAATAATATTTGAAACCTGAGTTACTATTAATAGGTGAAGTCCATACATCACAATGAAGGAGCTGAAAGGAAAATAGAGATATTCGAGGAGTTGGGAAAGGCAAGACGCACATGTTTTCCTAGTTGACACGAAGAACACGTGTGCTGCTCAGTCTTGACACAACAAAAATCAAACTTATTAAGGATGCTTCGGAGCTGTCCATGCCCTGGATGTCCCAAGCGAGCATGCCAAAGAAGCTGTGGTGGAGCTTGGTGTTGTTCTTGCGCTGATGAAGCGGATAGAGATCCCCAGTAGAATCACATTGGAGAAGAGTCGTCCCCGTTCGGAAATCCTTAACAGAGAAACCAAATGGGTGAAATGTTACAGCAACATTGTTATCTCTGGTAAGAGCTCGAACAGAAATCAGATTTTTAATTAGCCAAGGAGAAATAAGAATTAGATTAGGGAAAATGATTAAGGTCATTAACAGGCTGTCAAGGGGGATACATATATAGGGGCAGACAGCTTAGGGGCCAAGTAACCCTAATACAAAAGACTAAAATGCCCCCTAATACACGTACAATCCAACACCCCCCGGCAGTCCCAACATCTAGCCACGGCAGATGTTGAGACTGGACCGAAACTCGGTGAACACCGTCGAAGGGAGTCCCTTGGTGAAGATGTCGGCGAACTGCGACGACGTTGGAACGTGCAGGACTCGCACCTCCCCGAGAGCCACCCGCTCACGAACGAAGTGAAGGTCGATCTCTACGTGCTTCGTGCGCTGATGCTGCACCGGGTTGGTGGAGAGGTAGACGGTGCTGACGTTGTCATAGTAGACCAACGTACTCCGGGCGAGGGGGGAGTGTAGCTCCTGAAGCAGCTGCTGAAGCCAGGAGGACTCGGCCACACCGTTGTCCACGGCGTGGTATTCCGCCTCGGCACTCGAGCGGGACACCACGTGCTGCCGCTTCGAGGACCAGGAGACGAGGTTGCCGCCCAAGAAGACGGCGTAGCCGGAGGTGGACCGGCGGGTGTCCGGGAAACCCGCCCAGTCAGCGTCGGTGTAGACAACCAGCTCGGAGGCAGAGTCACGCCGCAGAAGAAGGCCGTAGTCGTGAGTGCCACGCAGGTACCGAAGGATCCGCTTCACTGCCGTGAGATGCGGCTCCCGTGGATCATGCATGTGGAGACACACCTGCTGAACCGCGTAGGAGATATCCGGCCTGGTGAAGGTGAGGTACTGCAGTGCACCTGCAAGACTCCAGTAAGTGGTGGGGTCGGTGATTGGGGCGCCGTCGGCCGAAGACACCTTCGCCTGGGTGTCCACGGGAGTGGAGCACGGCTTGCAATCAGCCATGCCCGCTCGCTCGAGGATATCCAGGCAGTACTGGCGCTGGTGGAGGAACAGAGCACCCGGGCGGTGCTCGACCGCAACGCCCAGGAAGTGGTGGAGCTGGCCGAGATCCTTCATCGCGAACTCGCGCTGCAGGGCGGAGATCGTGCGCTGAAGAAGAGCCGGGCTGGACGCCGTGAGGACAATATCGTCCACGTACGGGAGGAGGTAGACAGTGTCACCCTCACGCTTGTAGACGAAGAGCGAAGTGTCCGACTTGGCCTCGACGAAGCCGAGCGAGGCCAGAAAGGAGGCGAACCAGCTGTACCAAGCCCGAGGCGCCTGCTTCAGCCCGTACAGGGACTTGTTCAGCCAGCAGACCATGTCTGGACGGGCTGAATCAACGAACCCTGTCGGCTGACTGCAGTACACCGTCTCCGTCAACGTCCCGTGGAGGAAGGCGTTCTTGACATCCAGCTGGTGGACAGGCCAAGAACGCGACAGAGCCAGCGACAGAACGGTGCGAACCGTCGCCGTCTTCACCACCGGGTTGAAAGTCTCGTCGTAGTCGACGCCGGGACGCTGCGTGAAACCGCGAAGCACCCACCGTGCCTTGTACCTCTCCATAGACCCATCCGCCTTCCTCTTATGCGTGAACACCCACTTGCCTGTGACAACATTGCCACGACCAGGACGGGGAACCAAGTCCCAGGTCCGGTTGGCAAGCAGGGCCGCATACTCTTCTTCCATAGCCCGACGCCAATGAGGATCGGCGAGGGCGCTACGGACAGAAGATGGGATAGGCGAGATGGGTGAGGAGGCAGGCGGAAGGGAGGTCGAGGACGAGTGGACGACCCCGGAGAAGTGCTCCACAGGACGAAGGACGCCGGTGGCCCGTCGAGTCACCATCGGGTTAACGTGACGAGGGTCCCGTTTAAGCAGCGGAGGGTGATATACCAGATCCTCAGGACGCGAAGAGGACGATCCACCAACCCGCGCTCGTCGCTGATAGACAAGAGTGGGGTCGGCGTACCGCGCCGCAGGAGCCGCGCGTGGTGCAGTAGTCGAAGTCGGGGACGCCGAGGCTGCGCTCGGCGCAGCAGGCGTCGGCAGGGACGCCGGAACCACGCTCGGCGCAGCAGGTGTCAATGGGGACATCGGGGCCGCGCGTGGCGCAGCAGGTGTCGTCGGGGACATCGGGGCCGCGCGTGGCGCAGCGGGCAACGCCGGGGACACTGGGGCCGCGCGTGGCGCAGCTGGCGGCGTCAGGGACACCGGTGCCGCGCGTGGCGCAGCAAGTGGTGTGAGGGACACCGGGCCCACGCGTGGTGCAGCAAGTGGCGTCAGGAACGTCGGGGCCGCGCGTGGCGCAGCAGGTGGCGTCAGGGACGTCGGTGCCACGTAAGGTACAGAAGGTGGCGTGGAAGACGCCGAAGCTACGCGTGGCGTAGCGGAAGGATAACCTGCAAGAGATAAAGGACAAGGTCGTGGTACAGGAGCGGCCACGGGGTCAGTGGAGAAGAGGGAATCCAACTCAGCGACGGAGTCAGAAGACGGGGTGGAAAAAAGAAAGGAAGACTCGTCGAAGACGACGTGTCGAGAGATCAAGATACGACGGGTGGTAGGGTCAAGGCACTGGTACCCCTTGTGGTCAGGGGAGTACCCAAGGAAAACACACCGAGTCGAGCGAGGCGCAAGCTTATGGGGAGCTGTGGCGGAGAGGTTAGGGTAGCAAGCGCACCCGAACACTCGAAGGTGGTCGTAGAGAGGAGGGGTGCCGAACAAAGCGAAGTGAGGGGTGGGAGTACTAATCGCCTTAGTAGGAAGGCGATTAATGAGGTAGGTGGCGGTGTGAAGCGCCTCCGCCCAGTAACGAGCAGGGGTAGAAGCCTAAAATATCAGAGAGCGCATGACATCGTTGGTGGTCCGAATCATGCGCTCAGCCTTGCCGTTTTGGGGGGAAGTGTACGGGCAAGACATGCGCAACTGAACACCGCGAGAAAGCAGAAAGTCACGGAACACAGAGTTGTCAAACTCGCGCCCGTTATCGCACTGGACCGCACGGATCGTGCGCCCAAACTGGGTGGACACCCAAGCGAAGAAGTGAGAAAGAGTGCCGAACGTATCAGCCTTCTGTCGCAAGGGAAAAGTCCATGAATAGTGCAAAAAATCATCAACGACCACCAAGTAATACTTATATCCAGAAACACTGAGAACAGGTGAAGTCCAAAGATCACAGTGGATCAAATGAAAGATGCGCTCGACACGAGTGACAAAATGCAAAAAAGGAAGTCGAACGTGGCGACCCAACTGACAAGCATGGCAAAGAGACTCATGAGTACCCCGAGTACACGAAATCACTGAACTACCAGACAACTTCGACATAGCATCAACACCAGGGTGGCCAAACCGACGGTGCCAAATGGTTGAAGAAGCTGTCATAGTCAGGGCGCAAGAGGTGGAGCGGAAGCAGGAAGACGCATCGTGTACAGGGGACCCGTACTATCACAACGAAAGAGAATGCGTCGAGTAGTAAGATCCTTCACAGTTACACCATAAGGATCAAACTCAAGGGAAACATGGTTGTCAGTAGTAAAACGACGAACGGAAAGAAGGTGCTGAATTATGTCAGGAGCAACAAGAACATCACGTTGCTGAAATGAATCCGGCGAACCCGAGTCACCTACTGAGGTGACTGGAAGAGCCGCCCCATTCCCAACAACGATAGATGAAGGATCAGAGGGACGGGAAGGGCGGGTAGAGGAGAGGATACCGACATCGGGGGTGGTGTGGTATGAGGCACCGGAGTCCACCACCCAGTCAGGGCCAGATGGCGTGAGACCCCACAGGTAGACCGACGGTGTAGAACGGGTCACGACATTCCCCGGCGGTGGCGGCGCCAGAAAGGAAGGCAGCACGCTCGGACCCTCGACGGTGGTGCCAACAGAGTAGGCAACACCCGATCCAGGTATACGGCATAAGGCGGCGTCAGCTGAAGATGGCGGCACGGCGTAAGGTGGCGTCGACCGCCATGTCAGATGACCGGATGTGAGCCGATGGTGGCGGCCGAGGCAAGGCGGCGGCGGCGGCCGAGGGTGGCAGCCCAGCCCACGTGTCCGGCAGCGGTGCGGCCCGGGCGGACGGCGGCAGCGTGATGTAGGAGGTGCTCCGCGGCGGCCGGATCTGACCACCAGACGGCGGTGGCGGCATAGTCCATGCGGCCCAGGTGGAAGGCGGCGGCGCGTCTGGTGGTGCAGCGGTGGCCCAGGGCGGCGCTGGTGAGGTGGCAACGGCCCAGGGTGGAAGCCGGCGGCGGGACGAACACCGGCATCAGTCCTCCGGAAGTGGGCGACCTCGCTGCACTGGCCGCCGAGACACGGGCGGCCCTGGCCGGCCGCATCGAGGCCGCGCTCGAGGCGAGGATGGAGTCGCTGTGGCAGGGCGCGGCGCTGGACGAGAGGAGGCGGTGGTTGGAGCTCCAACAGGCACTGGACGAGAAGAGGCGGTGGTTGGAGCTCCAGCGGGCGCGGTTGGAGGAGGCCGTGTTTGGGTTGAGTAATCCCGGTCAGAGGAGCGGGAGAAGGGCGAGCGGGAGGAGGGGCGGAGCTAGGGCTCCGGCGTTTGTCGCCATGGGAGGGGGGAGGGAGATGCTGCAGGAGCGGATCGAGCGGGTGCTGCCGCTGTCCAGGGCCCTCGCCGACGCGGCCGCGAGCGAGGCCCTGGCGGCCGACGGCATCGCGAAGGCAGGAGCGGATGGCGACCTGTTCGGCCAAGGTAGGAGGGACGGGGGCCAGCGGCGGCGGCGCGCCGGCGGGCGGCAGCGGCTTCGGTCCACTCGGCTGCATGCAGGATAGAAAGAGGAGAGAGAATCTGATACCAAATTAGATTAGGGAAAATGATTAAGGTCATTAACAGGCTGTCAAGGGGGTATATATATAGGGGCAGACAGCGTAGGGGCCAAGTAACCCTAATACAAAAAACTAAAATGTCCCCTAATACACGTACAGTCCAACAATAAGAACATTGTTCAAGTGAAATGGTGAAGCTGTTGGTTGAATGGTTGCATGACTGATGTGTTGCACCGGTAAGCTGGAACCATTACCGACAATAATTGGAGAAGATGTTGGCGAGGGAGATAGAGAGTGCACGATACCGGAGTTGTTGGCCATGTGAGATGTCGCGCCGGTATCATGTACCTAGTCACCACCACCCAGGTATTGACTTGGGGATGGCACAGCATTGAGAGCAGAAAGAAGTCCTTGCGGTGCCGCATGTGGAGGTGCAGCATACAACAAAGGCCCTGGGTAAGACATGCCTGAGGAAGCATAGAGCGCCTGCTGCCGCGCGTTGCCAGCACGGAGGCCGAGAAGACTGACCTGAGTGGGTCTCCAGATTGGCATTTGCCAGGCTTGGACAACACCCATCCAAGGGTTGAACGGTGCACCCCAGGTCACAGGTGCGCCATGGCCTGCAGAAAACCCGGGCTGGGTGCCCGAGTTAGAAGAGCTGTTGCCGTTCCCTTTCTTGCCGTCATTTTGTTTGCCCTTCTTGCGTCCATTGCCACCTTTGTCGGAGGACTTGGATGGCGCAGGTGCAGTTGTTGAGTTGTCTGGCCGAGTGCCGGACGTTGAAGACGACATGTTCCCTTGAGCGGAACCAGTGGACAGAAGAGCCATATTTGCTCCATTTTTGCAGTATGGATCTGTTTTTGTTCATCTTGCAGAAAATAGTCATGGACGAACAGAAAAGACGGTAGAGGCTTACGAGCGGTGATGACTGATATTGCGTGACTGAATATGGAGCTGAGGCCGCGAAGAGCATTGATCACCATGGAGGCGTCGTTGATAGGATGGCCGACGTCTCGTAGAAGATCGGCTAGTTCCTTGAGGCGACCGAAAAAGGCGGTGATGGACATATCGCCTTGGAACATGCTGCGAAACTCCTAGACAGCATAAACTGCCCTCTGGTCAGCGTTGTCAAGGAACAAGTTCGGATGACTGACCAGAGAACATATGCTGTAGGCTTGGGCACTTGAATCATCTTCATAAGATTCAGCGTGATCGAGTTGTTTAGCCATGAGACTATACACTGGTTGATTTGCAACCAGTCCACATCATGCCATATCATTTGGGCGTCGATGGAGCCATCAACATGCTCGGTGAGACCAAATTTGCATAAAGTGGCGTAAAAAAAAGGAGCTCCAAATGGAGAAGTTGGAGTCACCATAATCCAAGACAATGGGGACATGAGCTTTGATGTTGACGTGAAGAATGGTGGAGGCAGTGACTGGAACGTGGTTAGCATCAGTGAACGGATTTGAAGGGTGGGAGCCAGTCTATCCAGGAGTAGAGGAGGCCATGGTGAGGCAGCAGAAGAAAAGGATCGGAGGTCACTGATACCATATAGGATAACACTCGCCTGATGATTCATTGATCGGTAGAGAATATATACAGGCGTGTTTATAACCGACTTCCTGGATATTAACCGAGTGGGTGAGTGGATGAAGCAGAACTCTAACAACTCGGCTAAACCCACGACGCACACAACGCACATGACTCGGTACACGATGGACTCGGTACAGAACGCTTATTTGTTCCTATACATTCAAGGTTTATATTTCATTTTATCAATGCCATCAACATCTGAAATATAACCACTAGGAAGTTAAACATCCTACGTGCGAACAGTGGCAGCACTCCACCATTCCACTTCTACCTTTTGTAGGCGACAAGCTCGTTGATAGCAAAGTGCATGTATCTTCAGATTTATCTGTTGGAAAATTAGGAATTTTACGGTTTTGTTTAATCCATAATGAATCATAAAGCATGACTTGCAAATAAATCATAAACATGACGATTATGATTGATCTTATACTCTCAGTTTTAGCAATAGTAATACACAAAATTACTAAAGCTAAAATATGAGTTTTAGAAAAGTACCCATAGGCGGGACCAGTGCCGAAGGCACCGGCGGCGCCGTTGTAACACCCCAAAACCTGCTAAAGAGGGGAATTTAAAAATTTTTGGACGTAATGCATGTGATGAAGCAATTCAAATTCAAGCTGAAATTCAAATTCAAATCAAAACAGAAAAAGAAAAGGAAAAGGAAAAAGAAAATGGCCAATGGGCCGAAACCTGCTCTGCCGGCCCAAGACCGCGCACCAGCCAGCCCAAACCCGCGCGCCCCCCCTCTCTCCCCCTCTCTGACACGCGGGGCCCGCGTGTCATCCCTCTCCTCGCGCGCGCTCCAACCGACCCCGGCCCTCTCTCGCACCCGAATCAAAACCAACCTCCGGAAACCTGTGCCCCCAGCCCGATCTTCGGCCCCGGACGCTGCTACTTATACAAACCGATCATCCACCGCCTCTCCTCATGAATTCCACGCAAGGAAACTCGCCGAATTCCCCAGCGCTGCGCCCTTTTTTCTCTCCGGTGAGAACCGAAGCTTCTAACGCCGATTTCCTTCGATCCTCACTCGAATTTCCTGATCTAACGTGCTGATCATGTTCCACCGCCTCCGGGGAGTCTCGTAGGTGAAGGAAACCCGGTGTTTTGCGCTCTGGACACAACTCCGGCGAGCACCGCCGTGTTTTCACCTCGGACCTTGTCGCTGACCGCGTTCCAGGGCCCCCGAGCTCAAGAAAAACCCCGAGGTGAGATCCCCTACCTCCCCTCTTCCGTTCTATGCCAAGAAATCCAAGTTTTAGGAAGTATAGATGAAAACCCAAAGATCTCCGGCGAGATCGCCGCCATCCGCCGCCTCGCGCCGCCGGGCAGCACCGCCCGCGCACGGCCAGGGCGATGTGGCCTCCTGAGGCCCGTCCATTTTAAATCGTGCGGTTCCTATTAGATCTAACCCGTCCGCTTCACGTTATAATCTCAGCCGTCTATTTTAAATCGGACGGTCCACGTCGGCCCTGCATTATAAAGCCTGGGATTATTACGCGCTACCCCCTAGGGATCTCAGAAAACACGAGCTAGCCCCGGAAACTTCTGATCTAGTCTCTGGACCTTCAGAAATTCATGTAAATTCATTTAAAAATCAGTTTTAGCGCCTGGACTTAATAAAAATTAGGAAAACCCCCTCTGTTATGTGTAACTAGGCCCCTGAAAATTTAGGAAATAGTAAATTAAACCCTGTAGTAGGGTGGATTTGCCTTTTAGACCCTGTAGGATATTAAATTCAGAAATTTGAATATGTGACTAGGATTTAAATTTAAAAGATGAGGCAAACACATGTGTAAATGCAAATTTAAACTCTCCTAGCACTTGGAAAACCTTTAGAATGAGTTAAGAATTTATTTTAGGCTGAAATGAGATCTGCCTAAGTGTTGCTCATTTTTATTGTTTCTAGAAACATATTTTTGGCTAGGAAATAATTCTGAAAACTGGTAAAATAAATTTAAATTGGTTCACATCAGAGAGGAAGTTCAAAAATATATTATTAAACATTTTAGATCAGAACCTATTCTGTTTATATGATATGTCTTACTATTTTAATATTAAAATTCACTTTTAGGTATAGAAATTAAATCTGAAAATATAGGAAAATAAGTATGCATGATTTGAAGAGGTTAAATTAGGTCTTTATTTTCAAAAACTTAAAATTAAGATTTTGTAGAAGATCTAAAACCTATTTGGAGTAGGAAACTTTCTTTCATGCAAACTTTGTGGCTAAGAAGTGTATTAATTAAATATAAAGATTTTGTTCAAATTGGAAATTCATATATAGTGTGCAAATAGAAATCTGAATATAAAAGTTAGAAATAATATATATATGTTTAAAAGTGCATGTAGGCCAAAAATCAACACATCCAGGGTAACCTCAACACTTAGAAATGTGAATGACTCCCATATGTATGTATGTGTGGTTTGCATGAGTAAAAGTGTGAACTATGGCGTATGGATTGTTGTTTTCTTTTGCTATGTGTATTGGCATGAGTAGAACCTGCCCCAGAGCAAGTTCTCCCCTTCCAAGACCAAGATTTTCCATTCCCAGAGCAGCAGGAAGAAGGCAAGTGTCCTTGACCACTTTGATCCTATACTAGGATGTGGAGATAGAATTATTTGCATTGTCAATTGAAATATGAAACCCATGCTAGGAAGTTTCCCAAGAATTGCATTATCTTGTTTCCTTGTAGCTTGGGTTGGGATTTGTTTTATTATGTCATTCATTCATATTACTTATGCTTAGCCATGCTTAGAATGGGATAAGTGGGATATGAGATCATCAACTTATTTACCTTACTCTTGAATGAGACATTATGAGTCATGTAGAGGTAGGGATCGAGGCAAGTTGGATGATTTGGTTGGTGCTGGGTGCACGAGACTCGGGTTTGTGTTTAGTACTTGCCTGGATCCTAAGGACCGGTTCATGGAGCATGTAACCTGGCTTTACCGTGCCAACCACATGCTGAGATGGGGCAACTTGGCCAATTAATTAGGTGTATCTCCGACGCAGTATGGGTGTTTTGGATGGTGCGGGGAATAGGTGTCAGCTGGACTACCATATGAACCGCAAGGCTCAAGAGGGGGCCACTGCAGCGGGGTTGGAGCCTCTTGTATGCTGTTAGGGGTGAAACCTCAGTGGGCCCATGCTCGTCGGGAATCCCTTTGTAAAGGCTTCGTAGTGATCTCCTGGCTACAGACCTGGGAAGTGTGAATGTGGTTCGCGGCCACTCGCATAATGGAGGTTCTTTTAGTCCACCCGACAACTGGGGATGAAATCACTACATGTGGGTACAGTGGTGCAAACTCTGCAGAGTCAAAACTGTCATGACAGCCGTGCTCACGGTAAAGAGCGCCTTGGACTTATTCATGATTAGAGGATGATGAATTAGGAAGTTGTGGATGTTAAGCGGGAAGCTTAACATTGGAGATGAGACTATGTTCACTTGACAATGATGATGGGTTGAGGGATCGGGACCATCTCACCTATGTAGTAATGTAGGTGCTTAATAAGCTAAGGTGATAGGTATTAATTGCGTAGTGCTTTAATCATGAGTTCAACCTCTCCTTGCTCTAGCCATGCATGCCATTACTTTTCCACACTTGCTGAGTACCAACAGTACTCAAACTTGCATTTCTGTTGGTTTAAATTGCTGCTCAGGTCAAAGGGATGATGTGGTGTTCAATGACCAAGACTTTGGACCCGATGAAGGTTTCTAGGTTCACGGAGTCCCCCAGGCAACGCCTGTGACAGAGCCCACAAGATTTATATTCTACTGCTGCTTTATTTACATGTTATGAACATTTTATCGTCCATCGAGACGTATGCTATGTAAGACTCATTTATATTCCAACACTTGGCTTGTAATAAATGATGCTTCACTATTTGTCGTCACATTTATGAGAGAATGATCCTGGCATACATGTGGTATTCACTCGGTTGTTCTTCGGAGAAACTGGGTGTGCAGAAGTGGTATCAGAGCCAAGGTTGCCCGTAGGAACGTGGACCTAGGTAGAAATGGACGTATTTAAGGACCCTATTTTCTTAAAAACTATTTTACAAAGGTGTGGGTTGAAAGTGTTATTTAATGGTGTCACTTTATTCATCTTGCCCCAACATTTATTCAAAATACAATTTTTATTTAACTCTTATCTAACTTAATTTTAAATGCTTTATGTTTTAGATGGTTCGCATGATCCGCACCGCCCGCAAGTCCACCGGAGGGAGAGTTCCTGTAGTTGCCCTTGCCCTGAGAGAGGAGAACCGTCCGGTGACGTACCACTCCTACGGGTTGGCAGTAGGAGGCTTATTGCGCCGTCTTCGGCGTATGCTCCACGCCGCCGGCAATGTGGGCAAGCTGATCATACATTACAGCTCCACCAGAACCATCCGTGAGAAGCGGGAAGAATGGAGCTCAGAGATGAGGATTATCCATGAAAATCAGCTGCTCAAGATCCACCGCTCTCCAGCTTGTCGGGCGACTCAGGCCGATGCTGAGAAGGATGTCAGCTGGGAGGCCATCACCTGCCAGAGTTACATCAACCGTCGCCACCTGGACAGGACTGAGTACATGTATGTCCTCCAGCGTGAGAGTGGCACCGCGGAGTACAAGTACCCGCCAGTGCAGCAGGGGACTTCCCATGAGCACATGGACCTGTGCTTGGAGGATGCTGCTATGCTCAGCACTCGACTGCAGGAGTGCCAGCAGGATCTTCAGGATGTTCGTGACACCCTGAAGGAGACTGAGGCGTTGCTTCGTGCCAGCTTGAGGGCGAGAGAAAAAGGAGATGGGAATGAACTGTGTGTCACTGTGAATGACACGTGGACTCCCGACTCCCCAGACCGCCGGGTGAGCAGGCGTAGCCGCACTTCTCCACCAGCAGCTTCCCCACCCAAAGCGGAATCAGAGGGCAGCCGCAATAATGAGAAAGACCCCGAAGAGCCAGTTCAGTGATACGAGTCGTTTAGAGTCCTTTCCCTTATTTCAGCAGGTTATCGAGTAGTCAAGTCAATACCTTAGTTATTTGTGTGTTAATGTTTGGTGTGTGATGTGAGTTGTGGAAGCCATGGGCATTTGTCCACAACCTCGTCTTTAGGTTGCTTTGCTTTGATGTGTGAACCCCTATGAAATAAGAGTGCATTTATTTTTGCTTGAGACGTGGCTCCCAAAAATCTACGTGAAACCCTCAAAAAATGTTTAATATATTAAGGCCTCAAAAGTTTAAGTTTAAACAAGCAATTTGGGAAGTTAATACGTAATGCTTTAAGTTAACATTTGGTTGATCATGATAGATGACTGGAAGAGGAAAGGGTCGTGGTGCCAACCCCACCAACAACAACGATGAGGCCGGCAACCCTCATCTTTCTAGAGGACAAGACAGGGGTGGTCGCCGTGAAGGAGCTGATCCTATCCACCAAATGCTTGAAAATCAGAATCAGGTCATCCAGAGCCTAACTCAAGTGGTGGCCAACTTGCACCAAGCTCCACCCCCACAAGCTGCACCACGCCAACCAAGTTTGTGTGAGTTTCTGGGGACTCAACCTCCAAAGTTCACAAGTGCTGCTGAACCTCTGGAGGCAGACGACTGGTTAAAGACCATAGAGAGCAAGATGAGGATCATACAATGCCAAGTGTATGAGAGGGTGCTGTTTGCCTCTCACCAATTGCATGGACCTGCCGCTGATTGGTGGACCGCTTACGTGGCAGCCCATCATGACCCCGAGAACGTCACTTGGGAAGAGTTCAAGCGCAGTTTCCGTAACCATTACATACCAAGGGGTGAACTCAAAAACAAGAGGAAGGAGTTCTTGGGACTGCAGCAAGGAAACATGACTGTGAGGGAATACCTCACCAAGTTCACCCAACTATCCCGTTATGCACCACGGGACATCAAAACTGATGAGCAAAAACAGGACTGTTTTGTGGAAGGACTTACTATAGAAATGCAATGTGCAATGTCCTCCAACGAGTATGAAAGCTTCCAAAAGATGGTAGACAGAGCATTTGTCGTGGAGAGGAAGCTGAAGGCCTTGGAAAATGAAAACAAGAGGAAGGCGGGATGGTCACACCAAGCCTCAGGTAGCAACACACATCCACGTCTGATGCAGCAACCCACAGAGCAGACGAGCCGTGTTGTGGTACCCTACTCAGCACCAAGAGGGTACAACCCGAATTTCAGGCCTCCATCAGCACCAACACAGCCGCAGCGTCAGTTTGTACAGCAGCCTCGCCCCACATATCAACCTCGACCAGCAGGACAAGGACCACCAAACCAACCCCAAGATAACAAAGGCCAGGCACCTAAGGTTGGGGTGCAATGCTTCAACTGTGGTGAAGTGGGGCACTACGCCCATAACTGCCCAAAAAAGAAGCCCATGCAGCCACAACAGCATAATGTGATGCGAGGACGGGTGAAGCACGTGACCATGGAGGAAGCGCAAGAGGCACCTGACGTGGTAATTGGTAAGTTTCCTGCCAATTTACACATTGCAACCCTGTTGTTCGATTCTGGTGCTACCCACTCGTTCATTGCTCAAGGGTTTGTTAAGAAGCATGATCTAGCAACAACACAAATGAACCATATGCTAGTAGTGAACTCTCCAGGGGGAGAAATGAGAACAAGAAAAGTGTGTCCCAAGGTGAATCTAGAAATTAATGGGGTAGTATTTACTGCAAACCTCATAGTGATATACTCCCAAGGGATAGATATTATTTTGGGTATGGATTGGTTGACCAAACATAAAGGTATAATCCACTTGGAACTAACTCACACTAGTGGCACAAAAGTGAAGTTCATAGCAGTGCAAGAGACTAGGGACATTAAACTCAATAAAGTTGAGGTGGAAGTGGGAGAGATAAGGATTATCAAGGAATATCCAGATGTTTTTCCGGAGGAGTTGCCAGGTATGCCTCCCGATCGTGAAGTGGAATTTGCGATTGAGCTAGTGCCTGGAACAGCTCCAATATACAAGAGGCCTTATCGGATGGACTCCAAACAGCTGGAAGAACTCAAGGAACATTTAAGAGAATTGACAGAGAAGGGGTACATTCGTCCTAGTTCCTCACCATGGGGAGCTCCAGTGATATTTGTGCCCAAGAAGGACGGGACCCAAAGGTTATGCATAGACTACCGTGCGTTGAATGAAGTAACCATCAAGAACAAGTACCCATTACCCCGCATTGAAGACTTATTTGATCAGTTGAGGGGAGCTTGTGTGTTCTCAAAAATTGATCTCAGGTCGGGATACCACCAACTTAAGATAAGGCAATCCGACATTCCAAAGACAGCTTTCGTATCTCGGTACGGGCTGTATGAATACACCGTCAAGCCGTTCGGGCTAACTAATGCCCCAGAATACTTCATGTATCTCATGAACAAGGTATTCATGGAGTATCTGGACAAATTTGTGGTGGTTTTCATTGATGACATTCTCGTCTTCTCCAAAGATGAAGAAGAACACGACGGACATTTAAGGTTGGTGTTGCAAAAACTGAGAGAACACCAACTATATGCCAAGTTGAGCAAGTGTGAGTTTTGGCTGAAGAGAGTTCCCTTCTTAGGACATATAATCTCGGAGGGAGGAATCTCCGTAGATCCCGCCAAGATCGAGGATGTGCAGAAGTGGAAGACCCCTGAAAATGTTGGGGAAATCCGAAGCTTCTTAGGATCGGTTGGGTATTATCGACGGTTCATTGAGGGTTTCTCCAAGATTTTGAGACCCCTCACCAAATTGTTAGAGAAGGGAATCACATTCACATGGACACCGGAGTGTGAGACGAGTTTTCAAGAACTGAAGAAAAGATTGACAACAGCCCCAGTGCTAGTAACGCCAGATATGCAGAAGAATTTTTCGGTGTACTGCGATGCATCTGGACACGGGTTGGGATGTGTTCTCATGCAAGAGGGGCATGTCGTGGCGTATGTGTCCAGGCAGCTCCGAAAACACGAGAAGAACTATCCTACACATGACCTAGAGCTAGCCGCAGTGGTACACGCATTGAAGATTTGGCTGCATTACTTGATAGGGAAGAGGACAGAGATATATATTGATCATAAGAGATTAAAGTATATTTTCACACAGCCAGATCTCAACCTCAGTCAAAGGAGATGGTTAGAGCTAATCAACGACTTTGATGTGGGCATCAACTATCATCCTGGGAAAGCGAACGTCGTAGCTGATGCTTTAATCCGGAAAGTGCAGGTCCACATGTTGAGTTCAAAGGACATGCCTACATAATTGAAGGAAGAGATGGCAAAACTCAATCTATGTCTGGTGAATAGTGGTGAGGACATCGCAATGGAAGTGGACTCTACATTAGAGCAAGACATACGCAACGGTCAGAAGAATGACGAGAAGATACAAGAGATTAGAGAACTCATCAAAGGAAATAAAGCCCCTGGGTTCAGAGAGGATGAACAAGGTACGGTGTGGCATGGGAAAAGAATATGTGTGCCTGAGGTGAAGGAGATCCGTGATTTGATTTTGAAGGAGGCTCATGATTCCGACTATTCCATTCATCCTGGGAGTACGAAGATGTATCAGGACCTCAAGAGCAGATATTGGTGGTATGGCATGAAGCGAGATGTCGCGGAACATGTTGCCCTCTGTGACACATGTCAGTTGGTGAAAGCAGAACATCAACGACCCGCGGGACTATTGCAACCACTCAAAGTGCCTGAATGGAAATGGGAAGAAATAAGTATGGACTTCATAGTGGGACTACCCAGGACCCAATCGGGATATTATTCGATATGGGTCATCATCGACAAGCTAACCAAGGTAGCTCATTTCATCCCCGTAAAAGAAAACTACAGCGGATCCAAATTGGCGGAATTGTACATGTCAAGGATCGTGTGTTTCCATGGAGTGCCAAAGAAGATAGTGTCAGATCGAGGGACACAGTTCACCTCAATGTTCTGGCAGAAGTTAAATGAGACCATGGGAACTCATCTAAATTTTAGTTCTGCCTATCACCCCCAGACTGACGGGCACACGGAAAGAACCAATCAGATCCTTGAGGATATGCTGAGAGTGTGTGCGCTCAAGAACAATAGGAGTTGGGATAAGAACTTACCGTATGCGGAGTTCTCCTATAACAACAGCTATCAGGCTAGTATGAAGAACTCCACTATTTTGGAACCAATTAGGGGAAAGTAAAGTGTTTGGGCCCGAGGTACTACAAGAAGCCGAGGCGAAAGTGATGGAAATCCACAACAACTTGAGGATAGCACAGACCCGACAAAAGAGCTATGCCGATGTACGGAGAAGAGAGCTCATTTTCAACGTGGGGGACTATGTTTATCTCAAGGTGTCCCCTATCAGAGGACTTCGTCGGTTCAAGGTGAAAGGGAAGTTATCACCTCGATACATCGGACCCTTTCAGATTCTGGAGAGGAAAGGCGAAGTGGCATATCAACTAGAATTACCGGCTCGCCTATCGGATGTGCACGATGTATTCCATGTGTCACAGCTCAAGAAATGTCTAAGGACGCCAGAAGAGATGTTATCCATGAATGAGGTTGACGTACGAGAGGATCTTTCTTATGCCGAGCAACCAGTCAAGGTTTTGGAGACAATGGAACGCCTCACAAGAAATAAAAGAATCCGGATGTGCAAGGTGCAGTGGAAGCATCACTCAGAAGCAGAAGCCACATGGGAGCGAGAAGACGAGCTTAAGGCACAGTTTCCGGAATTGTTTTCCTAGAACCACCAATCTCGAGGACGAGATTTCTTTTAAGGGGGTAGAGCTGTAACACCCCAAAACCTGCTAAAGAGGGGAATTTAAAAATTTTTGGACGTAATGCATGTGATGAAGCAATTCAAATTCAAACTGGAATTCAAATTCTAATCAAAACAGAAAAAGAAAAGGAAAAGGAAAAAGAAAATGGCCAGTGGGCCAAAACCTGCTCTGCCGGCCCAAGACCGCGCACCAGCCAGCCCAAACCCGCGCGCGCCCCCCTCTCTCCCTCTCTCTGACACGCGGGGCCCGCGTGTCATCCCTCTCCTCGCGCGCGCTCCAACCGACCCCGGCCCTCTCTCGCACCCGAATCAAAACCAACCTCCGGAAACCCGCGCCCCCAGCCCGATCTTCGGCCCCGGACGCTGCTAGTTATCCAAACCAATCCTCTGCCGCCTCTCCTCGTGAATTCCATGCAAGGAAACTCACCGAATTCCCCAGCGCCGCTGTAAGGATCGAAACGCCCAAGAGGGAGGGTGAATTGGGCTTTTTCAAATTTTTAGAGCAATTTAAAACTTAATGGTTAAAGCCCAATTCCCTATGCGAACTAACTACACAAGCAGGAGTGTTAAGTGCGAAATGGTAAATGCGTAATAGTAAGGGGGGTGAGGAGAGAAATGCAAACTCCCGCGGAGACTCGGAGACACGGCGATTTTTCCCGTGGTTCGGTAAGATCACAAAAATCTACCTACATCCACGTTGTGGCACCCACCAAAGGGTATAGCCACTCCCAAGTCACCAAGACAAGGGAATCCACTATCTTTCTCCGTTCGCCTTCTCCGGCAAGGTGGAGCTCAAGCCTTGTACAATGGTGATCCTCCGGGCTTCCACACACACCTTGGTAAGCTCCGGAGCGATCTCTTCTTCCTCCAACGTTTACAAGGTGAGAGAAGTCACCAAGACACTCTCTCTCACTAGCCTAGAGATTCCAATCACCAAGAATGGACGCACACAAGCTTCTCTCTAGCTAGATATAACCTATAGTTGGAGTACAAGAGGTTTTGAAGTGTGGAAGTGGTAGCTCTTGGTCTTGAATGCTTGAGAATGTGTAGTGAGGCTCTTGAGATCAAGACTTGTCGAAATGGCCGGTTGGAGGGGTATTTATAGCCAGCCCACACGAGATAGCCGTTGGAAAAGTGGGCAGGCTTTTTCAGTGAACATCGGATCCTCCGATGCACCCCTTTATATGAGCATCGGTCGAATTCCAAATTAGCTAATGTCACGTGTCAGATGTGACCGTTGGATATAACCGTTGGATCTTCTAATCAACCGATGTTACTTCAATTTATCATCGGATGATCCGGTGAGTTGATCTTCAGAATTTGGTCAGAAATATTGTCTCTGTTGAATTTGACCGATGTACACTTACTTCATCATCGGATGATCCGGTGTGTACTTCTTCAGAATAACTCAGATATCATCCTTCGGGTGAAATCAACCGATGTGCCACTTCCTTCACATCGGATGATCCGGTGTGTACTGGGCTCTGAGGTCTTCTTCTTCTGCCAACTCAAACTTGACCGATGTAGTCATTTTGCAAGACATCGGATGATCCGGTGAGTGCAACTTGTTTGCTTCGAGTTGTTTTGAGTTGATCTTTTGGAATCTTCTTGAGTGACCTCTTTGACATTTGTTTGTAATGATATTATGATGAAGTGTAACCTTCTTGTGTTGCCAATTTTGATAGAATAGAGTCGTATGAGTTCTTTATTTAGTTTTCATGAGTATCGAATAACCCCTTAGAATAGATCGTTGAGGGGTCTCCATTTGTATCCAATGAGCAGTAGATGGTGTGAATAGATAGTTCATCAACGTTTGATATGATATACGTGAAACCTCGCATCCACAAACTCATTAGTAATAGCGAACGGTTGTCATTAATCACCGAAACCATACCTCACGGGGGCCTAGATGCTTTCAGCCGCTCCCTTTTTTCTCTCCGGTGAGAACCGAAGCTTCTGACGGGCGATCTCCAGCTGCATCTCCTGCTGCTGCCTCTGAAGCTGCTCCTGTCGAGCTGCCTGCTGCTCCTGCTGCTGAGCCATCCGCTGAAGTATGGCAGTGAGTTCTGATGGCTGAGTCACCTGAGCCTCTGACACTGGAGGAGGTGTAGGTTGTGGAGCTGCTGAGCCTCCTGCCTCTGCGTCGTGCTGCCTCGGTGAGGGAGGAGCAGGAGGGAAGTACTCCTCGACACTGTCGCTGGTGTCGCTGTCCGACCATACGTGCTGTAGGTCTCCTCCCTGAGCCTCTGCCTGTGCCAGCTCTGCGTCCTCCTGAGTCAGCTCTGCCCAGTCCTCCTCGGACAGTCTGGCTCGAACCTCACGCTCGACGGGACGGCCAAGGCGGCGGTCTCCCGGAGTGGGGACTCGGTAGTGGCTGAACCGGGTCACGTGCATCTCCGTCAGCTGAGAGACTCCTGGAGTGTCCTCTGGAACCAGCTGGTGAAGAAGGTGACAGATCCAGTGACCAAAGACCAGCTGTCGAAGCATCCCAACTCCGTCGGTGATCACGTCCTCCATCTCGCAGATCAGAATATCTACGATATCGAACTCCATCCCGTTCATCACATAGAACAGGATGGTCTGCTGAAGGCTCGTGAACCCCTCCAAGTAGCCAGACCTCGGCAGTAGAGTGCGCCTGAGGACGTGGTGAACTGTCCGAGCTGCTGGGGTGAGAAGCGCTGGCACCCTCGGCTGGTCAGGTGTGAACGGCTGAGTGAACAGACCTCCGATCTCCTCGAAGGGCGGTGCCACTCCTCCAGTCAGTGGCCTCCTCGGCGGGTCTGCGTCTCCGTAGACTATCTGGTGCAGGCACGTAGTGGAGAGCTCCACACCAAGCAGTCTGCCCAACAGGTCTCGAGGTACGTCATGGATCCGCCCCATGAACATGAAGTGAATCGAGCGACGGCCCTCAGAGACGTAGAGTGTCGCGTAGAACACCCTGACCCACTCCTCGACGTAAGCACTCCTCGGGTGTGAGAGCAAGTCCACCAGTCCTCTGTATCTCTCAAAAAGGGGCCTGATCCCGTGTCCTGCTGCCACTGCAAGCTGATCCCAGTCAATGCTGTTATGCTGGAATAGCTTGTGATCCCGACGCCTGTAAGTCTCGTACAGGGACGCCTGTGTCAGGGTCCAGAACCGGGAGTCAACTCGAGCGTCCCTAGGCCGCGGGAACCACTCCTCAATCAGCGCTGACCATCTGAGCTTCTTTAGTTGCCTTGCCTTCATTTTCCTGTAGTCGGTGAGTCTGACATCTTCGGCAACTTGGACTGCTGTGTCCATCAGGTGGATGGCCCTTTCGGCCTCTCTGTCCTCGGCGCGGTCAGCTGCAGAAGGGCGCCGACTCGCCGTAGGAGTCTGTCCACCTCCACGAGTCCTCGGGGTGCGCCGGCGGATGAGAGGCGGCACCTCGGTCTCCTCCTCGTCGGAGCCCTCGGGAGGCACCGGCTGGATCGGAGGCTGCTCCTGCCTCTGCCGGGACTCACGGATCCGTAAGGAACCGCGATGGCCGCGCTCACGCTCCTCGGCGGCGCGAGCGGCCAACTCCGCACGACGTGCGTCCTTCGACATCTTGCGCTTCTTCGCGGCGGGCTCCTCAATAGCCTTCCCTTTTCCTCTGCGATCGCGACCCATCTCAGCGACGAACGGCGAAGCTCGGCGAGGGAGACGCGGTGGAGGAGGGAACTGTTGCGGCGCGGTGGAACGGTGGCGGCGCTCGTGTGAGAGGCGGTGGCGGCGACTGGAGGTGGCGTGCGTGGGAGAGATGGCGGCGGCGGCTGCTGGGAGGCGGCGCGGCGGCTGGGAGGTGGCGCGGCGGCTGGGATGCGGCGCGGCGGCTGGGATGCGGCGCGCGGGGAGAGGTGGTGGCGGCGGCGGTGCCTGAAGGTGGCGGCGGCGCCTGGAGGCGGCGGCGGCGGCTGGGGCGCGTGAGGATGGTGGCGAGGACGTCGGGCGGCGGCGGAGGTCGGGGAAAGAAGGAAAGAAAACGAGCGGCGGCCGACCCCCCTTTTTAAACTGTTCGGGCAAACCCTAGCCGCGCATAAAACACCGGATGGACCGATGATCATCGGAGGATGCATCGGTCGAGTTCAACAGAGAGTTGTTCAAAAAACTCTCTTTAAACACCGGATGATCCGACGTTGAGGTGACGATCATCGGTCGATTTCTGCAGGCCACCAGGAAAACTGAACATCGGATGCTCCGATGCCTTCTGAAATGAACTCATCGGTTGATTTGTGACATCTGACTTGATCTGAGCACTGAACTGAAGCACCAATTGATCCGATGATCTGCTGGCCCTATCATCGGATAATCCGATGACTACAGAAAACCTAAGACTGCCCATATGTGTCCTTGGACTTAAACACACAAAGATAAGGATGGGTCCTAGGACTTTTTTGGGCAACTCCTAACCTCTAATAGAAGGCTTCAAATATAGTGCCACATATTGGCTGAGCCCTTAAGCAAAGAGAACACACAAGGTTAGGAGGGAAACCACGAAAATGTAAGGCCCATGCTTTGTGAGCTAGAGTATGGAAAACTTCTATCTCTTTAAAAGCATGTACCTTTAGAATTTTGCTCTATCCACATCATATGAGTTGAGATATTGCATTTTGAACAAGTCTCCTTCTCATGATGTGGGTTCCCCTTTGTGACAATCTACCGTATGCAATGCCAAACAAAATAATGCAAGATATTAAATGAGTGCAAGTCTATATGGCAGGAATCATGCAAGGCGTAATGTAAGTCTTATCTTGTCAAGTTTAAACCTGCCAAAGGCTTCCTCAGGGAAAACTATTTCTAGTTTGCCCCTATCCTTTGGGAGTTAGACAAGACCTATTTGATATGCAACCTTACATGATCATGGCAACTTACATGACGTTAGATGCATCTAGCACATTAGTTTCACTTCTAAGTCTAGAAAAAGTTTTCTCATCAAGTGGTTTAGTGAAGATATCCGCCAATTGTTCTTCGGACCTAACACCTTGCAAAGAGATGTCTCCTTTAGCCTCATGGTCCCGCAAGAAGTGATGGCGAATATCAATGTGCTTAGTGCGGGTGTGTTGAACGGGGTTTCTAGCTATCTTAACCGCACTTTCATTGTCACAAAGGAGAGGCACACAATCAAACTTAATTCCAAAGTCCAAAAGGGTTTGCTTCATATATAGAATTTGGGCACAACATGCACCGGCCGCTATATATTCTGCCTCCGCGGTGGACAAAGCCACGGAGTTTTGCTTTTTGCTCGACCAAGATACTAGGGAACGCCCAAGTAAGTGGCACCCACCGGAGGTACTCTTGCGATCCACACGGCATCCGGCAAAGTCCGAATCCGAGTAACCCAAGAGATGGAAACTAGCGTTCTTGGGGTACCACAAACCTACACTTGGGGTATGCTTGAGATACCTAAGTATCCTAAAGACCGCCTTACGATGCGATTCTTTAGGTGCCGCTTGAAAGCGAGCACACAAGCACACACTAAACATGATATCGGGCCTAGATGCGGTAAGATATAACAATGAATCAATCATGGAACGGTAATGAGATTGATCAATAGGTTTACCGTCCATGTCCGCGTCGAGATGACAATTTGTCGCCATTGGAGTACTTCTTGAGCTACAATCTTCCATTTCAAACTTCTTCAAGAGGTCCTTGGTGTACTTCTCTTGGTAGATGAAAGTCCCCTCTTAAAGTTGCTTGATTTGAAATCCTAGGAAGAAATTGAGTTCTCCAATCATTGACATCTCGAACTCCCTAGACATCATGGTGCCAAACTCAAGGCTAAGAGATTTGTTAGTTGAGCCAAAAATAATGTCATCAACGTAAATTTGACAAAGAAATAAATCCCCGTTGATGTCCTTGGTGAAAAGTGTGGTGTCCACCCTCCCGATCTTGAATCCTTGCATGACTAGGAAATCCCTTAGACGTTCATACCATGCTCTAGGTGCTTGCTTGAGCCCGTAGAGCGCCTTGTGTAACCTATACACATGGTTAGGATTCCTCGGATCTTCAAACCCGGGAGGTTGCTCAACGAAAACAAGCTCGTTAATATAACCATTGAGGAAGGCACTTTTCACATCCATTTGATAAAGCATAATATTGTGATGTGAAGCAAAAGCAAGGAGTATGCGAATAGCTTCTAACCGTGCGACCGGGGCAAAGGTCTCTCCAAAATCTAGTCCTTCTACTTGTGAAAAACCCTTGGCCACAAGCCTTGCCTTGTTGCGGACCACCACGCCATTCTCGTCTTGCTTGTTGCGGTACACCCACTTTGTTCCGATGACGTTCTTGTTCTTAGGTCGCTCCTCCAATACCCAAACTTCATTTCGGGTGAAGTTGTTGAGTTCTTCTTGCATAACCATCACCCAATTGGGATCTTGGAGTGCTTCCTCAATATTTGTGGGTTCTACACACGAAACAAAAGAGTAGTGCTCACAAAATGAAGCAACATGGCGAGAACGAGTACTTACTCCCCGTGACGGACTTCCGATGATTTGATCCATCGGATGTGCCTTGGAGATGCGCCCATGCCTCATAAGAGGTTGTGAGGCACTTGGTGGTGGTGAGGCATCTTGCTCGTCTTGTGGTTGGACTTGACCTTGGACTTCTTCTTCTTCTTGGTGTTGTGTGGCATGTGAATCTTGCATTGGCAATGGATCATTTTTCTCTTCTTCTTCATCAATTTGAGGCGCCATGGAGGTGTTGATGTTGGAACTTGAGGCTCCCCCTTGATCATGGCTCTCCTCAACTTCGGGCTTGATGTCTCCTATGGTCATGTTCTTCATAGCTTCTCGTAGAGGCTCATCATCTATATCATCATGACCAAAACTCTCCTCTTGGGAGCCATTAGTCTCACCAAACTCAACATCACAACTTTCTTTAACTAACCCGGAGGTTTGGTTGAATACTCGATATGCTTTTGAGTTTGACGCATAACCTAGAAAGATACCAACATCACACCTTCTTTCAAACTTACCGAGCCTTTTCTTGCGGTAGATGTAGCACTTGCACCCGAAGACTCGGAAGTAGGAGATGTTGGGCTTTCTCCCAATGAGGAGCTCATATGGGGTCTTTTGAAGTAGTCGATGAAGATAGACCCTATTTGCGGCATGGCACGCCGTGTTGATTGCTTCGGCCCAAAACTTCTCCGACGTGCCATAGTCATCAAGCATTGCTCTTGCAAGGGTGATGAGAGTCTTGTTCTTCCTTTCAACGACACCATTTTGTTGAGGGGTGTATGTGGCCGAAAACTCGTGCTTCACGCCTTCACGATCACACCACTCCCCAATGTTGTAGTTCTTGAACTCGGTGCCGTTGTCACTCCGGACCTTGATGATAGGAAGTTGAAATTCCCTTTGCGCTCGTTTAGCGAAGGTCTTAAAGATTTCCGGAGTTTCACCCTTGTCACCTAGAAACAATGTCCAAGCATAGCGAGAGTAGTCATCAACAATGACAAGACAATAGAGGTTACCGCCAAGGCTTTGGTATGTGGACGGTCCGAAGAGATCCATGTGAAGTAGTTCAAGTGGCTTGGAGGTTGACACCATTGTCTTCATCGGATGGTGTGAGGCAACTTGCTTCCCGGCTTGACATGCGCTACAAAGCTTGTTCTTTTCGAATGTGACATCCTTCACGCCGGTCACCATCCCAAGCTTGAATGACTTCTTGAGCTTGCTCATCCCAATGTGAGCAATGCGCCGATGCCATAGCCATCCCAAACTTGTCTTGGTGAAAAGACAAGTGGTCAAGCTAGCATCCTTGTTGGAGAAGTCCACCAAGTAAAGATGTCCATGCCGAAAACCTTTGAATATTAGTTCTTTGCTTGAATCACTAGTCACCACAACACCATTCTTGTCAAATGTGCACGTTAGTCCAAGATCACATAGTTGTGCAATAGAAAGTAAATTAAAACTAAGAGACTTAACGTAAAGCACATTAGAGATAGACAAATCATGAGAAATAGCAATTTTACCCAAACCAATTACCTTCCCCTTTGAGTTATAACCAAAGGTGACTTGTTCATGATTGCCGGGGTTTTCTATGGAGGTGAACATACCATCATTGCCGGTCATATGTTGAGTGCACCCACTATCGAGTACTCAATGCTTTCCTCCGGCTTTGTAGTTCACCTACACACATGAAGTTAGTTTTTGAGTTTAGGAACCCAAGCCAACTTAGGTCCTTGTATGTGTGATACAAGTGATTTTGGGACCCAAAGTTGCTTGGGGAGCTTCCCCTTCATGCCCTTGATGTCTTTGACGATGAACCTTGCCTTCACCTTTCTACCTACTTTGCTCAATAGATAGTGATAATCATTGAAAGTAGATTTGTAGTTAGGAGGCAATTTGGGAGAAGGACGGTTGGGGAGGGGACACTCCCTCGTGTGATGTCCGGTGACCTCACAATGTTGGCAATAGGAACCAACTTCCTTGATAAAGCTTGTCCTGAGCTCCGGTGAGGGCACCTTTCCTTTGTTGGGCACCGGGAAGGATCCAAGTCCCCTCTTGTGGAAGCCTTTAGCTTGTTGGTAGAGGATTTCTTTGTGCTTGTCCTCCCCCTTAGAGAGTCTTGCCACACTAGTGCGAAGACTTTCAATTTCGTCCATTAGCTCCTTCTCCCTAGGGCTTGCTTTCAAGGGCACAGACTCATCCAAAATATTAGTGGCATGTGAATTAGATGATATTTTGCCATCAAAGGTTTCTTTCTTTGCGTTTTTTAATTTAAGTTCAATAGCTTCATAAGCAAGGTTAAGCACTTCATGTTCTTGAACCAACTCATTGTGCTTTGCCAAGAGTGCTAAGTTAGCTAAGTCTAGCTCATGATACTTAAGCTTGATTTGAGCATTCTCTTCCTCGATTTGCTTGACATTTGATTTAAGCGTGTCATGCTCTTTAAGTATGGTTACATACTTGTCATGCAAATCGAGGTTAGCACTTTCAAGCTTAGCACGAGCTAGCTCAAGGGCCTTAACCTTGGCCTTTTCCCTTTTTATAATGGCATGATATTCATTAATCATAGATGCTAATTCATCGGGTGAAAGCTCATCATCATCATCGCTAGAATCTTCACATACCTTTGAGTTACCTTTCGCCATTAGGCACATAGGAGGTGGACGAAGAGGTGAGTCATCCTTGTTGACGATGGTGAGGCCCGCCAAGTTTTCTTCCTCTTCACTATCTTCGTCGCTTGACTCTTCATCCGTGATCCACTCATTGGCTTCACACATGAAGACCTTTTGAGGCCCTCTTCTCTTCTTTGGAAAGAGCTTGGTTTTCTTGCCTTTGTCAAATTTCTTCTTTCCAAAAGAGCGCTTGGGCTTAACCTCCTCTTCATCATCACTTTCTTCTAGCTTGTGATGCTTCCCATTTTCCTTCCTTTTGTCCGGTCTTGGACAATCATATGATATGTGGCCTAGATCACCACAATTGTAGCACGTCTTGTTTTCATCTTTTCTTGGCAAAAAGGCTTTCTTTTTAGGATCAAAAGAGTATCCCTTCTTTGCAATCTTGGAGTTGAGGCGTGAGAATTTCCTCATCATCAAAGCAAGTTCATCATCATCATCTTTGCTTGTTTCTTGCTCTTCTTCACTTGAGCTAGGCTCAACCACTTTCTTCTTCTTGGAAGTTGCCTTCTTGGTTGAAGCCTTGAGAGCAATGGTTTTTGATGATGACTCCTCCATCATTCCAAGTACGCTCATCTCATGAGCATGGACTTCTCCAATGAGCTCCGAAACTTCCATGTTGTCTAGTGACTTTTTTTGGAGCATTGAATTGATAATGTTGTACTTGGGCTTGGGTAGAAGCATGAGGATCTTGCGATTGATAAGTCCCTTGCCAAGAGAAGCAATGTCAAGTGCGTTAATTTCCTTAATGAGCACATTTAAACGAGAAAACATTTGGTTAACATTCTCATGAGGAAACATCTTAAATTCATCATATTTTGATTTAAGCATGTGATATTTGAGTTCTTTAACACGAGATGAGCCCTCATGTATTTCAATTAGACATGCCCAAATTTCACACGCTTTTTCCTTACTAGCAATCCTAGCAAAGACATCTTGACTAATGTATTCATATATGACATTTCTAGCCTTAGCATCCCATTTTAGTTGGTCACCAACATAGTCAAGATTTCCAAACCCCGCATGGGTCGCTTCCCACACTTCGGGAGCAATTGCCTCAAGGTAAGCGTGCATGCGTGCTTTCCAATAAGCGAAATTCTTGCCCTCGAAGGTAGGAACCGAACCCCCATTCTTGGCCATTTTCGCTCTCTAGCGGTGAAGCTAGAATGATCCAATGAGCAACCAAGCTCTGATACCAATTGTAAGGATCGAAACGCCCAAGAGGGGGGGGTGAATTGGGCTTTTTCAAATTTTTAGAGCAATTTAAAACTTAATGGTTAAAGCCCAATTCCCTATGCGAACTAACTACGCAAGCAGGAGTGTTAAGTGCGAAATGGTAAATGCGTAACAGTAAGGGGGATGAGGAGAGAAATGCAAACTCCCGCGGAGACTCGGAGACACGGCGATTTTTCCCGTGGTTCGGTAAGATCACAAAAATCTACCTACGTCCACGTTGTGGCACCCACCAAAGGGTATAGCCACTCCCAAGTCACCAAGACAAGGGAATCCACTATCTTTCTCCGTTCGCCTTCTCCGGCAAGGTGGAGCTCAAGCCTTGTACAATGGTGATCCTCCGGGCTTCCACACACACCTTGGTAAGCTCCGGAGCGATCTCTTCTTCCTCCAACGTTTACAAGGTGAGAGAAGTCACCAAGACACTCTCTCTCACTAGCCTAGAGATTCCAATCACCAAGAATGGACGCACACAAGCTTCTCTCTAGCTAGATATAACCTATAGTTGGAGTACAAGAGGTTTTGAAGTGTGGAAGTGGTAGCTCTTGGTCTTGAATGCTTGAGAATGTGTAGTGAGGCTCTTGAGATCAAGACTTGTCGAAATGGCCGGTTGGAGGGGTATTTATAGCCAGCCCACACGAGATAGCCGTTGGAAAAGTGGGCAGGCTTTTTCAGTGAACATCGGATCCTCCGATGCACCCCTTTATATGAGCATCGGTCGAATTCCAAATTAGCTGATGTCACGTGTCAGATGTGACCGTTGGATCTTCTAATCGACCGATGTTACTTCAATTTATCATCGGATGATCCGGTGAGTTGATCTTCAGAATTTGGTCAGAAATATTGTCTCTGTTGAATTTGACCGATGTACACTTACTTCATCATCGGATGATCCGGTGTGTACTTCTTCAGAATAACTCAGATATCATCCTTCGGGTGAAATCAACCGATGTGCCACTTCCTTCACATCGGATGATCCGGTGTGTACTGGGCTCTGAGGTCTTCTTCTTCTGCCAACTCAAACTTGACCGATGTAGTCATTTTGCAAGACATCGGATGATCCGGTGAGTGCAACTTGTTTGCTTCGAGTTGTTTTGAGTTGATCTTTTGGAATCTTCTTGAGTGACCTCTTTGACATTTGTTTGTAATGATATTATGATGAAGTGTAAGCTTCTTGTGTTGCCAATTTTGATAGAATAGAGTCGTTGTATGAGTTCTTTATTTAGTTTTCATGAGTATCGAATAACCCCTTAGAATAGATCGTTGAGGGGTCTCCATTTGTATCCAATGAGCAGTAGATGGTGTGAATAGATAGTTCATCAACGTTTGATATGATATACGTGAAACCTCGCATCCACAAACTCATTAGTAATAGCGAACGATTGTCATTAATCACCGAAACCATACCTCACGGGGGCCTAGATGCTTTCAGCCGCTCCCTTTTTTCTCTCCGGTGAGAACCGAAGCTTCTAACGCCGATTTCCTTCAATCCTCACCCGAATTTCCTGATCTAACATGCTGATCATGTTCCACCGCCTCCGGGGAGTCTTGCAGGTGAAGGAAACCCGGTGTTTTGCGCTCTGGACACAGCTCCGGTAAGCACCACCGTGTTTTCACCTCGGACCTCGTCGCCGACCGCGTTCCAAGGCCCCCGAGCTCAAGAAAAACCATGAGGTGAGATCCCCTACCTCCACTCTTCCGTTCTATGCCAAGAAATCCAAGTTTTAGGAAGTATAGACGAAAACCCGAAGATCTCCGGTGAGATCGCCGCCTCCCGCCGCCGGGCAGCGCCGCCCGCGCACGGCCAGGGCGACGTGGCCCCCTGAGGCCCGTCCATTTTAAATTGTGCAGTTCCTATTAGATCTAACCCGTACCGCTTCGCATTATAATCTCAGCCGTCTGTTTTAAATCGGACGGTCCACGTCGGCCCCACATTATAAAGGTGGGGATTCTTACACGCTACCCCCTAGGGATCTCAGAAAACACGAGCTAGCCCCAGAAACTTCTGATCTAGCCCTTGGACCTTCAGAAATTCATGTAAATTCATTTAAAAATCAGTTTTAGCCCCTGGACTTAATAAAAATTAGGAAAAACCCCTCTGTTATGTGTAACTAGGCCCCTGAAAATTTAGGAAATAGTAAATTAAACCCTGTAGTAGGATGAATTTGCCTTTTAGACCCTGTAGGATATTAAATTCAGAAATTTGAATATGTGACTAGGATTTAAATTTAAAAGATGAGGCAAACACATGTGTAAATGCAAATTTAAACTCTCCTAGCACTTGGAAAACCCTTAGAATGAGTTAAGAATTTATTTTAGGCTGAAATGAGATCTGCCTAAGTGTTGCTCATTTTTATTGTTTCTAGAAACATATTTTTGGGCTAGGAAATAATTCTGAAAACTGGTAAAATAAATTTAAATTGGTTCACATCAGAGAGGAAGTTCAAAAATATATTATTAAACATTTTAGATCAGAACCTATTCTGTTTATATGATATGTCTTACTATTTTAATATTAAAATTCACTTTTAGGTATAGAAATTAAATCTGAAAATATAGGAAAATAAGTATGCATGATTTGAAGATGTTAAATTAGGTCTTTATTTTCAAAAACTTCAAATTAAGATTTTGTAGAAGATCTAAAACCTATTTGGAGTAGGAAACTTTCTTTCATACAAACTTTGTGGCTAAGAAGTGTATTTATTAAATATAAAGAATTTGTTCAAATTGGAAATTCATATATAGTGTGCAAATAGAAATCTGAATACAAAAGTTAGAAATAATATATATATGTTTAAAAGTGCATGTAGGCCAAAAATCAACACATCTAGGGTAACGACAACACTTAGAAATGTGAATGACTCCCATATGTATGTATGTGTGGTTTGCATGAGTGAAAGTGTGAACTATGGCTTATGGATTGTTGTTTTCTTTTGCTATGTGTATTGGCATGAGTAGAACCTGCGCCAGAGCAAGTTCTCCCCTTCCAAGACCAAGACTTTCCATTCCCAGAGCAGCAGGAAGAAGGCAAGTGTCCTTGACCACTTTGATCCTATACTAGGATGTGTAGATAGAATTATTCGCATTGTCAATTGAAATATGAGACCCATGCTAGGAAGTTTCCCTAGAATTGCATTATCTTGTTTCCTTGTAGCTTGGGTTGGGATTTGTTTTATTATGTCATTCATTCATATTACTTATGCTTAGCCATGCTTAGAATGGGATAAGTGGGATATGAGATCATCAACTTATTTACCTTACTCTTGAATGAGACATTATGAGTCATGTAGAGGTAGGGATCGAGGCAAGTTGGATGATTTGGTTGGTGCTGGGTGCACGAGACTCGGGTTTGTGTTTAGTACTTGCCTGGATCCTAAGGACCGGTTCATGGAGCATGTAACCTGGCTTTACCGTGCCAACCACATGCTGAGATGGGGAAGCTTGGCTAATTAATTAGATGTATCTCCGGCGCAGTATGGGTGTTTTGGATGGTGCGGGGAATAGGTGTTAGCTGGACTTCCATATGAACCGCAAGGCTCAAGAGGGGGCCACTGCAGCGGGGTTGGAGCCTCTTGTATGCTGTTAGGGGTGAAACCTTAGTGGGCCCATGCTCGTCGAGAATCTCTTTGTAAAGGCTTCGTAGTGATCTCCTGGCTACACACCTGGGAAGTGTGAATGTGGTTCACGGCCACTGGCATAATGGAGGTTCTTTTAGTCCACCCGGCAACGGGGGATGAAATCACTACATGTGGGTACAGTGGTGCAAACTCTGCAGAGTCAAAACTGTCATGACAGCCGTGCTCACGGTCAAGAGCGGCTTGGACTTATTCATGATTAGAGGATGATGAATTGGGAAATTGTGGATGTTAAGCGGGAAGCTTAACATTGGAGATGGGACTATGTTCACTTGACAATGATGATGGGTTGAGGGATCGGGACCATCTCACCTATGTAGTAATGTAGGTGCTTAATAAGCTAAGGTGATAGGTATTAATTGCGTAGTGCTTTAACCTTGAGTTCAACCTCTCCTTGCTCTAGCCATGCATGACATTACTTTTCCACACTTGCTGAGTACCAACGGTACTCAAACTTGCATTTCTGTTGGTTTAAATTGCTGCTCAGGTCAAAGGGATGATGTGGTGTTCAATGACCAAGACTTTGGACCCGATGAAGGTTTCTAGGTTCACGGAGTCCCCCGGGCAACGCCTATGACGGAGCCCACAAGATTTATATTCCACTGCTGCTTTATTTACATGTTATGAACATTTTATCGTCCATCGAGACGTATGCTTGTAAGACTTATTTATATTCGAACACTTAGCTTGTAATAAATGATGCTTCACTATTTGTCGTCACATGTATGAGAGAATGATCCTGGCATACATGTGGTATTCACTCGGTTGTTCTTCGGAGAAACCGGGTGTGACAGCCGTTACTAATCATTATTCGGTCTGTTATGACAGCCATTATCGTGTCCGTTACTAGTCATTATCCGGCTGAATTGATCTTCAAAAAATTTCAAGACATGGCGTCACACCAGCGCGACACTGTGTGATATGGTTTGACACGACACGCGCGCGTATGTCGGACAACATTTACCCTCTCACACCTTCACAATAGATAGCCAATATTCCAATGATAAATTGGTTTAATCCTCTCTTCATAAAATATACTCCTAATATTTCACATATGCCTGAGAATTAACTTAACTAAATTATTTAAATAAATGGGTCTTAGACCCAAATATCTAATAATCCCCACCAAATTTCAAGGCATATAAGAAATACTCTCAGTTCCACTGCTGTTTAGTATATCAGCGTTTCGATAGAGACTGTTAAGTTAAACATCCATCTAGAACAGAGATTACACTCATTCACAACTGAACAATGGACTATGTCTTGAATTGACAGTTTTGTGCGAACAAGTTTCATCAAAGTCATTGCTGATAATGGACGGCCAGAAACATTCCCTCGGTTTGAAGCGTATAAGTCATACTCTCTGGCCTTCCATGAGCATCTAGAGATTACCCAATCTCATAGACTGTGACTAGCAGTCAAGCTCATATAGGTGTATTCCTCAGAAGATGTTCTGTAGGTCAACATCTCTGCTTATACAAGCCACTCGGAATACATTGAGATTTAATCAACCTGCCATACATAAAAGGAGAGTAATGCATCTCCAACGGAGTGGGCTTTGTACATATGTACTCTCCTCTCAGCGAACCTATAGTTTGTTTCAACACTCTAATTCGCGGGATCTCCGATCACAAAGAGTGAGTTACCACTATAGTATGACTTTATGTGGGTCTCAAGCCCATCTCCCTCGATTCTTCATCTATCACATTTCGTGATAGCCCCTTGGTGAAGGGGTCTGCCAGGTTTTTATTTGTTTGGACATAGTCCAACACTATTAATCTAAAGTTTTTCATTTTCTTGACAGATTTTAAAGTGTCTTGATGACTTGATGTTATCTTTAGAACTGTTGACCTTGACAATCATAGTTTGATTGTCACAGTTCATAAGAATAGCAGGAACCGGTTTCTCAACTACCGGTAAGTCCATCACAAGTTCATGCAGCCAATGGCTTCAACAGTGGTGGTGTGTAATGCTGTGAGTTTTGCTTTCATTATTGACCTCGTTAAGATGGTCTACTTGCAAGACTTCTAGGAAACAGCGCCACCTCACAAAGTGAAAACATATCCACTTGTGGCTTTTATGTCATCAACATCAGATATCCAGTTTGAATCACTATAACCCTCCAGTACCCTAGGGTATCCGATATAGTGGACTCTGTAACTCGATGTACCTTTAGATAGCGCATTACTCTTTCTAGACACCGCCAATGATCATCTCCCAGGCTTGAAACAAACCAGCTTAGTTTGCTCACAGCAAACAAGATATCTGGCCTCGTTGCACTAGCTAAATACATCAACAAGCCTATGATTTAGGAATATCTTAATTAATCCCTCGATGTACCATAATTCTTTCTTAATAGTACACTAGAATCATACGGAGTTGAAGCAGGCTTACAATCACTAAATCCAAAGCGACTCAAAACCTTTTCCACGTAATGGGATTGCCCAAGTGTAATACCACTTCATCTTCTCGTAACAGTTTAATGTTTATGTAACACCCTCAAATTCATTTCCATGCATTGCATACATTTTTCATATAGAGAAACATTATAAGAGAAGTATAAATGGAGAAAGAATAATAAAAATGATGGGGAATGGGAAAAAGATAGCTGAAATGAGCCAATTCCAATTTGTTGAAGTGCGCTGTCGACATGACCCCCGGCCCGCTGGACGCGTGGCACCTCCGGGGCTCACCCCTGCGGAGGGAGGAGAGGTCCGACAATGCTGGTGATGTGGCGCCTTCGGAGCTCATCCCTGTGGAAGGGGTGAGGTCCGGCCGATGGACACGTGGCACCTTCGGAGTTCATCCCTGCGGAAGGGGTGAGGTTCGGCCGAAGGGCACGTGGCGCCTTCGGAGCTCATCCCTGTGGAAGGGGTGAGGTCCGGCCGAAGGACACGTGGCGCCTTCGGAGCTCAACCCTGCGGAAGGGATGAGGTCTGGCCGAAGGACACATGGCGCCTTCGGAGCTCACCCCTACGGAAGGGGTGAGGTTCGGCCCCGCTGGACACGTGGCGCCCTCGGAGCTCGCCTCTGTGGAGAAGGGAGATCCGGCCCCGCTGGACACGTGGCGCCCTCGGAGCTCGCCTCTGAGGAGAAGGGAGGTCCAGCCCCCGCTGGACACGTGGCGCCCTCGAAGCTCGCCTCTGAGGAGAGGGGAGGCCCGGCCCCGCTGGACGCGTGGCGCCCTCGGAGCTCGCCTCTGAAGAGAGGGGAGGCCCGACCCCCGTTGGACACGTGGCACCCTCGGAGCTCGCCCCTGCGGACGCGGCCCTTAAGGGTTTTTCTCCTGTGCGCGGGGATACCCGGTACTGAGGGTACCGACACAATCTCCTCAAAAATTTCTAAATTCCCCCATATTGCTGCCGCACCAAATCAATTGGAGATAAGTTTGTTGAAATTCAAAGTTGAGTTGTACTCTTATTTGAGCTCCAATTTGAGTAGGACTCCTCTTTTTCCTCTTATAAATAGAACCCAAAACCCCCCATGGCCGCAACCCCTTTCTTTTTCCCCCTCCCCAAAGTCGGCGACTTGAAGGCCCTAGCCCCCAACTTGCCGAGTTAGACCCCTCGCCCGAGTTCAGTCACCGCCGAGCCCCTGCTGCTACCATTGCTAGGAGGAAGGCCCTGCCATCAAAGGGAAGCGAGGTAGATCTTCGTTACCCATCTTACGATGTCGTCGCTGTTTCTACGCATCCGTTCTTTTTGCTTCCTTCGAACCGAAACTTTTTCATGTGGACAGATCATGTTTTGATTGGTTTTTGACGGTGGAATTGATCTGGATCTTGAGTCAAGATGATCACCACGTCCACACTTGATCCCTACACCCTTGTTCACCATAAAACCCCATGAAAGCCATTAAAACATGCAAGAACACGTACAAACTGGTTTAATAAAACAACACCATAGGATTTGCATCCATCTACTCCATTGCATCTTGAGTAAAGTTTGTGCATGATGATTGATTGCTGTAAATTTTGTATGTGTGTGGTCGTGAGTAGAAGGACAAGATCAAGAGGCCATCTACGAAAAACTACATCACCAAGACTTCGAGACGCTTGAGCAACAAGAGTCACGGGAGCAAGGCAAGTGCCCCTTGACCATATTGATCCCATGTTTTGAAACTGTTTTGTTTGTGAAAACTTGTATGCTTGAGTCAACTTGATGGGAGACTATTTTATAGGAGTTTACTAGTTTTGTTAACCATCCTTGTCGCCGGGAAAGTTAATGAGTCGGGTATGGTCGTTTTTTCATTTTTGCTTTGCTTAATCTATGGGATACGGGAAGCTGAATTAAAACATGGTTAGCTACTGCACTCATATGAATAATGATGATGAGAACTTGATGATGTTAATGAGCATGGAATCAGGGGAGATCTAGGCAAGCTTGGTTTGTGGATGTTGCTGAATGAGATGGTGGTTTACTTGCCATAGATCTAAGGACCGGTTCATGCCAGCACATGCCAGGAAAACAGTGCCACCACAAGGCCAAATATGGGTGCGGCTTAGCTGACTAATTAGGTGCGTTGCTAGCTTGTTATGGACCGTGGATGGCGTGGGGAATGAAAGTCGAGAGGGACTGCCCTGGGAACTGCATGGTACAAGAGGGGGCCCGTGGGTGGGAGAATGGTGATTTGAGCCTGCCGGTGGAACCTCAGTGAGTCCATACATCTAGTAGCCCCTTTGTAAAGGCTATTTTGTGATCTCTTGGCCATACACCGACGGTTGTGTACTGGTATAATGGAGGTTCTGCAGTCGCCGATGGGTGACAAAATCACAAACTTGTGGGTAAAGTGGTGCCACCTCTGCAGAGTGTAAAACTATCATGATTGCCTTGCTTCCGGTCACAAGCACCTGGCCAAATCACATGATTAGAGGGAAAACTTGGGATGGATGTTCGGTATGGTTATGGTATGGTCATTGGGATTGGTTTCAGGACCGTTTGAGTCTTGTCAATGAGTTTGGTTTTGGTTATATGAATATGAGATGGATATGAATATTGTGAGCATGAGATGAACTTGAGAAAGATTAATAGCTGGTTGAAACATGATAAATGGTGAATTATGAGGAAGGGATGTTGCTGTTATAACATGGTTATGATGGGATTAAATATCACTTAGAAATAGTTGCTGTTTTTACCATGTTTATGAAATAAAATTTTCTTGCTGCAATGAGCCTTTTTATTCCTACCTTATTGTAAGCTACATGTCATACTTTTCCCTCACTTGCTGAGTACGATATGTACTCACCCTTGCATTATCACACAAAACATCAGCTACAGGAGAAGTGTACTTCAAGGTCATGTGGAGTACTAGGCATGTGAACTACCGTCAACTTGCCTGTGGAGTTGAAGATGGAGCCGCCACTGTTTAGTTGTTTCCGCTATTGTTTAGAGACTTCCGCTGCAAGAATAAGATAGATTCATGAGTGAGACAATTAGTCGATGTAATAAAGTACTTAATCACTATTTATTCATGGTTATATTCTGAATTCAGTTTGTGGATTACATGTGTATGTGTGATGAACATCCTGGGCACACATATGCATTAACTTGGTTCTGTTTTCTGAACCGGGTGTCACAGTTTAAGATGACATTTTCTTCTCCCAAATCTCTCATTTTGAAACTTTTGGATAAAAAAATCCTTGACCTACTTAATCACATTAAGACTGGCCCCAAAAATCAGTATAATCATTGACATACAAGCATAAGATCACTCCCTCTCCCCCACCATAGCAGTAATACACACATTTGTCTGCTTCATTAACGACAACTCCTTCGGATGTTAGTGTTTTGTCAAACTTGTCGTGCCATTGCTTAGGCGCTTGTTTTAAACTGTACAAAGATTTCAACAACTTACACACCTTTCCTTCATGACCACTTACTACAAATCCATCAGGCTGATCCATATAAAATTTCTCTTCTAGCTTCCTGTTAAGGAAAACCGTCTTAACGTCCATTTGACGGACAAGTAGATCGTGAGAGGCAACCAATGATAGTAGTACTTGTATAGTAGTCAATCTGGTCACTGGTGAGTAAGTGTCAAAGAAATCTTTGCCTTCTTTCTGGGTATAACCCTTTGCCACAAGTCTTGCCTTGTACTTTTCAATAGTACCATCAGGCCTAAGCTTTTTCTTAAACACCCACTTACATCCTATAGGTTTTCATCCATAAGGACGATCTACTATCTCCCAAGTTTCATTAGACATGATGGAATCCATCTCACTTCGGACCGCTTCCTTCCAAAAGTTAGCGTCCTGAGATGAAAATGCCTCTGTAATGGTTCTTGGAGTATCATCTACCAGATATATAATGAAGTCATCACTAAAAGACTTTACAATCCTTTGTCTTTTACTCTTACGAGTTACTTCATTATCTTCATCTGTTGGACTCTCCCTAGTGAAGATTTAGTATGTATTGTTGGAATGATGGGCTCAGGAGAGAAGATAGAGTTCTCGCTAGATGATCTATGTGTCTCTTTCATTGGAAATATATCTTCATAGAATGTGGCGTCTCTAGATTCTATAATTGTGCCCTCATGCATATCGGGAACATCGGATTTCACTATTAAAAATCTATATCCAACGCTGTGAAAAGCATAACCAAGAAAGACACAGTCTACAATGTTCGGTCCAAGCTTTCGCTTCTTAGGGATTGGCACACTGGCCTTAGCTAGACAACTCCAAGTTCTCAGGTAGGAGAGATTTAATCTTTTCTTTTTCCATTCTTCAAATGGAGTTATCTCTTTATTCTTTTTAGGACTTTATTCAGAACATAACAAGCAGTCAATATAGCCTCACTCCACCATTGCTCAGAAAGTCCCTCTGTTTCTAACATGGCATTAACCATCTTAGTTAGAGTGCAATTCTTTCTTTCTGCAATCCCATTTGATTGTGGTGAGTAGGGAGGCGTCCTCTCATGAATTATACCATGTTTCTCACAGAATAATTTAAACTCGTTTTGAAAAATACTCTCCACCTCGATCGGACCTAAGACGTTTAATCTTTCTCTCAAGTTGGTTTTCTGCTTCAGCTTTATATAGCTTAAAAATAGTGAAACACCTCATCTTTTGACTTCAAGGAATACACATAGCAAAATCTAGTTGAATCATCTATCAAAGTCATGAAAACTTCTTTCCACCTTTTGTCAACACACCGTTCATCTCACATAAATCTTAGTGAACTAGTTGTAATGGTGCCAAGTTTCTCGCCTCTGCCGTCTTATGAGACTTGCGAGTTTGTTTTGACTGCACACATACTTGACACCTTAAACTTTTGATAGTGGTGAATTTAGGGATTAAACTCATTCTGGCTAGCCACGTCATGCATCCAAAATTAATGTGAAATAGTCATGAATGCCATATATTTGATTCATTATCACATACATGGTTTACCATGTTACAAGTAATATCTGACAACAACAAACAAAACAAGCCTTCACACTCATAGCCTTTTCCAATAAATGATCCAAGTCTAGATACAACACATTTATTTGACTCAAACACTAGCTTATAATCATCTCTACATAATATAGATCCACTGACAAGGTTCTTCTTGATCGCGGGGACGTGTTGTACGTTCTTCAATCGCACGATCATTGCTGAAGTAAACTTCAGATCAACCGTACCGACTCCATGTACAAATGCTTGAGATCCATTCCCCATCAACACGAAAGATTTCCTTGTGGTCTGATAAAAAGAAAATAGGGACACGTCAGCACACACATGTATATTGGCCCCAGTGTCAACCCACCAATCTGGCGAGTAACATACTGAAAGAACATATGGTATTGAAACATACCCGGATGTTCCCTCTTCATTGTTGCCAATGACAATGTTTTCTGATCTTTTATGCATGTCCTTGCGCTCTGGGCAATCCTTAGCCCAATGGCTAGATTTGCCACAGACAAAGCAATCACCCTTCACTTTATTCTTCTTCTTCTTCTTCTTCTTTTTGAAGCTAGATGTTTGATTGACTTTGTTAGTGTTGTTAGACTTTTTCTTGTTTTTCTTGTTAGATAGGAAACTTCTATTTTGCACTAAACTTGCATTAGAGTTTTCCAAAAGCCCTTTCCCTCTGATATCCTTTGCTCTTGCCTTCTGTTCAACATGTAGAGACCCAACTAAATCAGCAACGCTGAATTCTTGTCTCTTGTGTTTTAATAAATTAGCAAAGTCCCACAAAGAAAATGGTAGCTTAGCAATAGTGCAGCCTGCCACAAAGTTGTCAGGCAATAAACATGGAAAGTGCTCGAGCTCTTTAGTAAGTGACTGAATCTCATGAGCCTGTTCTACTACAGAGCGGTCATCGACCATTCTATAGTCATGAAATTGCTCCATGCCATACAGTTCACTGCCTGCATTGAAGACTCCAAATTTAGCCTCAAGTGCATCATATATTTCCTTTCCAATAGACATAACCATGTAGACATCCACTAACTGATCGCTTAGAACGCTAAGCACAACACCTCTAAATAAATTGTCTGCAGCCTCAAAAGATCTCTCCTCATCAGCTGAGAGCCCACTTGAGGTGCAGGTTTGCCTTCTGTGACGTGAATAACGTTCATGGCAGTTAACCATAGTATCATCTTTGCACGCCAACGCTTCTTGTTTGATCCATCAAACATGTTGAGTCTTAGTGCAACAGCGAAGGCAGAAGCCGAAAAATTCTTAAAGTATGATTTTTGGATTGTTGAAAAATTAGGAATTTTACAATTTTGTTTAATCCATATTAAATCATAAAGCATGACTTGCAAATAAATCATAAACATGACGATTATGATCAATCTTATGCTCTCAGTTTAGCAATAGTAATACACAAAATTACTAAAGCTAAAATATGAGTTTTAGAAAAGTACCCATAGGCGTGACCAGTGCCAAAGGCACCGACGGCGCCGTTACTAGTCATTATTCAGTCCGTTATGACAGCCATTACCATGTCCATTACTAGTCATTATTCGACTGAATTGATCTTTAAAAAACGTCAAGACATGGCGTCACACCAGCGCGACACTGTATGATATGGTTTGACACGACACACACGCATGTGTCGGACAACATTTACCCTCTCACACCATTACAATAGATAGCCAATATTCCAATGTATAAATTGGTTTAATCTTCTCTTCATAAAATATACTCTTAATATTTCACATATGCCATGGAATTAACTTAACTAAATTATTTAAATAAATGGGTCTTAGACCCAAATATCTAACATTATCAACTCAGCCTCTCTTCTGTTTTCATATCCTTCATAGGAAGTAAAAAAATCCTGGAGACTGGACTCAGACATTAGCGAAGCTAGACAGAACACTACAGGAATATAAACAATTAACGACGGCTAGAAATCATCGTTAATAAAGGGTAAACCATCATGAATAAGTTATTCAAGACGGTGAAGCCTTATTCACGACGGTTTTAGGCCGTCACTGATAATTAGTCATAAATAAGGTTGTTAACGACGGCACACATAGTAAATAAGCTTATTCGCGATGGCTAAATAGTCCCGTTGCGAATAAGCTCCGCGGCTGCCACGTGGCGCGGGGGGCTTATTCACGACGGGGCCGTCGTGAATACTGCACTTTATTCTTGACAGCTCCATCGTACATAGGCTTGGTACTATTTACGACAGGGCAAGCCATCTTAAATAGTTATGGATTATTTACGACGGCCGTGACCAGAAAATCATCGTAATTAACATTGGTATTTTTTTAAAAAATGAGAAAATTATAACCTGGCTTTGAGGCCATCCTTGGCTCGATGGCCAGCTCACACAGGAAGTGACAACATTATAAACATGACCACCCTACGTACTACCACATCCGCTACCTCCAGATCCCGGGAAGTCATCCTCGAGCCTTCGTCCTCCCGGTAGCTGCGGTGATGGCGTGTGAGCCTCGGTCGTGGAGCACCTTTATGTATAAGTATCATAGGACAAGTTATGATTTTAAAAATGCAAGTTTGCCTAAGTTATGAGTTATAAGTATCACACAGGAAGTTTGAGTAAATTTGTACCTCTGCTCCGGTAAACGGGGCCTGTGGCTCCTGTGGGGGCTGCCACTATGGGAAGACGGCCGGCTGCCCTGCCACCATAGCCTGTGAACACAAAACATTATCATATAACCATCATTGGTATGTTAGAAATATTAAGTAAAATGACCAGTACATACCTACATTGCGGCTTGTATCTATAGCATGAACGAGGCTTGATACGCGTCCCGAGCCCTCTTATCCGTGGCTTGACGCTCCCTTTCTAGACGGAGCTCCTCCTGTGTCTTGCGAAGCTCCTCCGGACACTCTGGAGCTCTAGAGAGCCAGCCTGCCTTGCTCCGGTCTGTCGAGACAAAGAGCAACTCGAGGAAGGCCGTGCCTCCCTCGAGTCGACAACTCCTTCGAAGATGGCGAACCTACAAAAGAAAAATATTATTAAATTTTCGTATCTCAAATTCATTGACATTAAAAAAATTAGAGAACTCACCATCCGTGAGGTTTCCCGCCTCCGGTTGTATACGTGGCTTCTAGGATGATTGGCGCGCTCTGCCAATCGAAACCTTCTCCGTGAAGTCGCTCCGCCTTCTGCCCATACCTTGCCTACAAATACAAAAAGATAATATCATAAAAACTATTTAATAAAACTCAATACAAATACAAACATAACTCACCAGCGCTTCTGACGCCGCCTGAGAACACTGTTGGTCAGGCTGTGATGGGTCACTTCCCCTGTGACCCCTCTTCCATACCTGAATAGGAGTTGGCTTCTGACTAGTCTCGCGCTCCTATATATATGTGTTAGTACAATGAATAATTTAAACATATTTGAGAACAATAGTAATCATGATTACCATGCGTTTAGCTAGACGTAAGTAGCCGTCCGCACCAAACGTGTGCTTCCCATCCGTCCCTCTGCTCTGTCGGCGGTTCTAGAGACTTCCTGGAACCCCTTACTCGCCCACAGAGTACACAGGGAACGGTAGTCCTCCGGGCGGCTGTCTAACTAGGCTACACCGACCTGCATACATTTATTATTAGGTTATAGAACCTTTAATCTATTGTGTTTCTTCCACATTTTAAAATAAATATCTTACAATTTACCTCTACGTACTGCTCCGCCGTCAAGTACCTTGGAGCCACGTTCCTGAATGCCCCCAGGTCACCCTCTTCCGGATGCATCTTCATGTACGCTCTCGTCGCTTGAATTCTTGCATTCGATAGCGACTGCTTAAAGAGCTTTCGGGCGTTCTTATGGAACATGGCTCTAGCGTAGTCCACCTCGCCCTCATCCTCCAAACGGTACCATGTCTAGAAAATCATATTTATATACATCATTGATATTAACCATATTATAGACTTGTGTTACGGAAATATATATTTCATGCTTACCATGAAGTCGGACCACACAACCTCCTGGTGGTTGCCGTGAGCAACGTGCTGGGCGGTGGCGTAATCGTCCCACGACATGGCGGGGACACCGTTCACTACACCGGGGTAGTGCAAACGAATAAGCCGCCCGAGGATATTGTTCACCTACTTGTAGAGTCCTTGACCCGTGAACGAGTCATCGTACCAAGGCCTGATAGAGAATGATAAATCAATACATCTACACTAAATAATCTAAATTGAAGCGTTAGAGATTTACTTACATATTGCCAACCGGACGAATAACGATCCGGTCATCTAGGTTTGCAGGAGCCGGAGGAGGAGCCACATAGTGACTCCTCCTAATCCGACGCCTCTATGGTGGCTCGACGTCAGGTGACCCGCAGGAGTGGTCACCGGAAGAGTCCGGAAGTGGGTCCACAGGCTGGCTACCGGACCCCGTAGGGTGGTCACCTCTCGTCTCTAAGTCCTCGGACCTAGAGTCCTCCTGATAATTTAAAAGAATAGTAATGTAGATGAATGAAGTAATTGTTGACCTTATAAGATTCACAAAATGATATTTACCTCGTCTGACCACTGTAAGGCAACTGCTATGTCTCTCAGCTCCGGTAGCTGACTCATCAAAGCATCCCGTCTAGCAGAAAACCCGCTAGACATACTGCCTTTAAAGACGTCAGCTGCCTTGCACAGGAAACCTCTAGCTACACTCCTCACCTTTCCCTTTCCTCTACCCCTGCTCGATGACATCCTATTGAAAAAAAAGTTCGTAATGAATGTAAAGTAAAATATATAAGACGAAAGAAGAGATAAAGGAAACGTTACTTGAAATCTGTTTAAAAATTCATTAGTATCATGACCATGAACTCTACTACTTAATTCGGACCATCAATCTTTTGTTGTGATTGTTTTTCGTTTTCGTTTTTGCATTTGACGAGTCTGTAAATCTTGAGCATCTCCAACCAACTCATCGAGGCCTACACCAGGTTCAATGACAAAAGAGTCCGACAACTCTTGTTCTTGGTAAACCTCATCAATCTCAGTGTTCAGCGATAACAAACTATCTCGGTACCCAGCACCATCTGATGTATGTAATTGCTCACGAGGATTCACCTTGTGTACAACCCACCAAGCATGTAGTTTGTTGCATGAATAATGTAAATAATAAACCCGCTGGACTTGATATAGGACAAAGGTGTCGTGGCCTTGTTGCCTTTCGTTTTGTTTGACTTCTGTCATGCCAATTTGGTTATGTCGAGTTCTATTATTGTTTTCAAACCATTAGCAGTCAAAGAAGAACACTTTAAGCTCCTTATTCCCGGCAAAACTGAATTCAAGGATTTTTTTATGATCCAATATTAATTAGTTTCCCGTCCTTCAGCGTCAACAGCCGTAGTAACAACACCGGTTTTACAAGTTGTTGCGAGAGGACGGAGAGATTCAAATTCAGTTGAGCGGAATCGGAAACCATTGACGTTGTAATGACCGTAGCTTCTAACTTTAATGGATCTGTAGGACAGCTGACGCAAGTCCTCATGGACACCGGCATATTTTTTACACTGTCCAAAATATAGACGTTAGAAGACTATATCGTGCAATACTCGTATGTCATATGAGAATAAAGACAAGAAAACGTTACATGATCTCTAAACCAAGATTGAAAGTTAGCCCCTCCATTTAACCCATAATGTCGCATTGTTTGTACTTGCTTGCTCGTAGATTGATGCTTAGATTTCTAATTTTGGCGATCAAACTCACTGTATATATAATGAAAAACAACAATTAGAATATATGTACGGCAAACTAGTACAAATTAGTATAGATGGTGAACAAACACTTACTGAAAATATCTGTCCATCCCGTCCATATTAGCGTACATATAGAGCAAAGCAACTGTCTTTTCTTCTGTTGTGGCATCGTAGCTCATGCTACTACCAACGGTGGTGCCTCTCGTTTGAAAAATGGAGAGGTCGCTAAGAGGGGGTGCTTCATCGACATTGTAACGCAATGTAGGAGCATTAACATTGTGTTCCTCTGCAAAGTAAACACTTGAGAAGGTTCCTATCTTCTAAAATGTAAATGCTTTGGCGTTGCATCCTTCAACCCTTGCTCTATTGTGAACCATTGGTTTAAGACACATGAGTGCTCTTTCAATGTGGTACATCCACCTATATTGAACAGGGCCACCCACTTTAGCTTCATATGGAAGATGGATTAGGAGGTGTTGCATTGGGTTGAAGAACCCTGGAGGGAAAACTTTTTCCATCTTACATACCAAAACTAGTATCTCTTTTTCCAACTTCTCCACCATCTCCTTTGTGATTTCTTTAGCATAAAGCTGTCTATAAAAATAGCTCAGCTCGGCTAACACCTTCCACACTGCATCGCCAAGGTAGCCCCGAAACATAATTGACAAAAGTCTTTCCATGATTATGTGACAATCATGACTTTTCAACCCAGTGAGCTTTTCCGTCTTCACATGCACAGCTCGTCTCAGGCTAGCAGCATAACCATCTAGGAATTTCAATATTTTCAACCACTGTAAGACTTCTTTCTTTCCTCTAGGTCTAAGACAGAAAGTAGCTCGTGGTTTTCCACTGGTTTTACAGAGCTCAAGACTTCGGTGGTTACAAACCTCTGCCAAATCTTTTTGAGCCTTAATATTGTCTTTTGTTTTGCCCATCACATCCAAGCATGTGCTTATGAAGCATTCGCTCATATTATGCTCCTGGTGCATGACATCAATGTTATGCATTAGAATTAAGGACTTTACATACGGTAGTTCCCATAATACACATACATGAGTCCAACTGTGGTCCTCGCCGTAACGAACAAAATATCCAGGATGATATTCATCTGGCACTAACGTGTCCAACATGGCACATATCTCTGATCTGTTCAAACGTTGCGGTGGTCCTTTTGTGGCAACGGTGTTCTTTTCGAAGGCTTTCCCCTGTTGTCTGAACACGTGATTCAGAGGTAGCCAATGTCAATGACAATCGAAGTAACATACCTTTCCACCATGACTAAGACAAAAACATTCCGTGTCCGCAGCACATATCGGACATGTCAAACAACCATGAGTACTCCAGCCGGAAAACATGCCGTATGCTTGGAAATCATGAAAAGACCACAAGTATGCAGCTCTAAGGATGCATTTCTGTTTTTTTGTAACAATAGTACGCTTTGATTCCTGTCAATAACAATTTTAACTCTTCAATCAACGACTTCAACATCACATTGAGTCGTGAACCAGGATGATCTGGTCCAGGAATGATGAGGCAAAGGAACATGAATTCATACTTCATACAGAGAGATGGTGGTAAGTTATACGGAATAGCGAACACGAACCAACATGAGTATGATGTGGCATTTGTACTGAACGGTGAGAAGCCATCTGTCGCTAACCCGATGCAAATATTTCTTGCATCGTTCACGAAATCTGGATCGAAGCGGTCCAACGCCTTCCATGCCTCATCGTCTGGCTGGTGCACCATGACTTCGAGGTTCTCATGTACACCTTATTTGTGTCATCTCATATGTCTCATAGTTCTTTTCGAGAGAAACAAGCGCTTCAACCGAGGTGTGATAGGAAAGTAATGAAGCTGCTTATGTGCGAATTCAGTCTATACACGCTCTCCTTCGTCATTATCAACCTTGACAAACCTTGATTTGCCACATTGTAAGCACTTCTTCTCGTTGGCGTGCTCTTTCCAAAAAAGTATGCAGTTGGATGGGCAGACATCAATCTTCTTATATTTTATACCAAGATCGGAAATCAATTTCTTTGATTGGTACATATCTTTCGGCACTTTATGCGGTTGAGGAAGGATATCGCTGATGAATTTGATGAGATCATTGTAACAATTGTTCGAGAAGAAAGACTTTATTGCCAAAAGTCTGGTCATGAAATTAAGAAGAGTCACTTTTGTGTGTTCATGCTGTGGCTCTTTGGAAGCTTTGAGAAGCTTAAAGAACATTTCAACCTTCGTTGTAGGAGCATCCTCCTTCAACTCAGGATCTATGGCTTCAAGCATCTCGTCCATCCTATCGAGTCCCGTGCTATCATCCACCACTTCATCTTCTATAGCTTCCGAACGTGTCTCGCCGTGAAAGTACCATATCCCATACTTTTGCATGAAACCGTTTCAACACAAGTGAAAGGTCAATGACACCTTGTCCAAATATTTTGCATTCTGGCATTTGGTACATGGGCACCGCACCCTACTGCTGTTGGACAATGAAAAAGCTCATTGTATAAAAGCATCTGTATCGGTGAACCACTCCTCTGAGTGACGCCCATTCTTTTTCCAACTAGAATACATCCAAGTCCAGTCTTCAGCCATGTCCGAGGTTATACCTTCGAAGCGGACAAATCATCATTAGTACATTTTTATGTCTTTTCACGGCCCCTACAACTAGGAAGATAGGTCCTAAACCCAGAGTGACCGAGGTAACGTGGTTATGACGAGACACGGAGTCTGAATCCGGACAAAATTTCGGCAGCATAACCTCACTTTTCTCCAACTGCACGCCCAAAAATAGTGCAGCAGAGAGCATTAAGGTCATGCTGTTGAAATCAAGTCCAGATCCAGACCCCGTACCTAACTCATCAAAAGCACATCCTCAGTCACTCTCAGGCTGTCCAAAAATGGGCAATTCCGAACCTACACGCCTCATATGCCCATCGCATGTGAGATGTGCAGATTCGAAATGGGTAATTAATTTATATAGGTTATGTTACTCATTTTCAGTTTTCAGTCTTTTATGTGAGAGGAAAGAACGAGAAAGAGGGGGTAAGTTGGTTAGAGTTGAAAGTTCAAAGGGCCGGGTTGGGCCGGGTCGTGCTGGGTTGGGCCGTGTAAGGTCGGGCCGTGCCAGGTCGGGCCATGCCGTGCCAGGGGTTGGGCCGTGTGCTGGGTCGGGCCATGCTGTGCTGCCGGGTTGGGCCGTGCTAGGTCGGGCCATGCAAAGTCGGGCTGTGCCACGCCGGGGGTCGGGCCGTGCTGCCGGGTCAAGCCGTGTCGTGCCGTGCAGGGTCGGGCCGTGCCGAGTCGGGCCGTTGCCAGGACGTCGGGCCGTGCCGTGTCGGCCCAAAACCTGTTAATATATGTATAATAATTAAATACTCACAATCAATTAATTAACTAATTCAAAACTAATTGAACATTTTAAAACTAAATAAACAATCAAATACGTCAAACTAATTAACTAATGAAACTAATTGAACAATAAAAAACTAATTAAACAATTACAAACTAGTTAAACAAACTAATTAAAAAACTAAACTAAGTCACTAATTAAACAATTTAAACTAATTAAACAATCTAATTAATTTACAAACTAATAAAACAATTACAATCTAAACAAACAATTAAAAACTAATTAAACAATCTAATCTAATTAAACAAACTAATTACCCTCTAGTTAAACAATTACAAACTAGACTAAACTATTTATTTTAACTAATTACAAACAAAACTAAATAACCAATTAAACTCAATAACTAATTACAGAAAAACCTTAACAGGCGGGGCCGGGTCGGGGCGGGCGGCGCGGCGGCGGAGGCCCGACCGGGGGCGGTTGGGCGGCCGGGGGGCGGCCGGGGCGGGGGGCCGGCCAGGCCGGCAGGGTTTCGATCGGGGCGGAGGGCCGGCCGGGGCGGGGGGCCGGCAGGGGTGTGGCCGGGGCGGGGGGCTGGCCAGGGCGGCGGCTGCGGTGCGTGGGGGCTGCGGCGGCGCGCGGGGAGGCCGGGGTGGGCGGCGTGTGAAATCCCAAATTTCAGCATTCATAGCTTCTTAGTAGAATTTAAATCCGCGAGGTCAAATCGAATTCTAATTAGGGTTTCAAATTCAAAATTCCGGCTACATGCAATAAAGGAAACCTAGCCCCAAAGGAATTAAACCACAACATTTAAAATTTTAGCACAAGAGAGAGAGAGAGAGAGAGAGAGTCAATCCACTGATTTCAAATTCAAATTTTGGAAGTTGCTGAGATCTCTGAATTCTAATTTGGGAGCTACTGTTATTCGGGGGGAGACTTTGGCGGGGCCCGCAAGTCAATGGACAGAGACCACACTTGAGTTTGCCTCTGTGGGAGCTTGACACCGAGGCTGTGCAGTGCTCCACAGAGCTGTGTGTGTGCCTTCTTCTCCCCGAGGCGGTTTGATCCATTCCTTCAGCTGCCGGTAAACGTCACAACACAAATGGTTCACTCCTTCCTCTGCTCACATGAACAAATCCACATAACCTTGCTCACTCGCGCTCTCACTTGATAGAAACAGCGCCACCCCTCGGCTACTCATCGCCGATCACCTCTGTCGAGGTTTTTTCCTATGACACTTCCCCCGGTCTACTCTGGAACAGCCCACGGAGGTTCTTTTTTAGGAAGGGCTTAGTGGTTTCGAGCTCGCAGCATGATGGCGAGGATGAACTCGAGGACTTACATGGTTTGGGCCGCCAGAGCATAATACCCTACGTCCATGGTATGATTGTTGTATTGCTTGTGCGTATGAGTGTGGGATAGTGTGAGTTGGCTGGGTTGCGAAGCCTTTCCCGGAGGCTGCCATGATCCTTTTATAGCCCAAGGTCGGGGCAGTTAAAATGTGGCCTGGGGCCTGACAGGTGGCCCCGTGGCTGTCTGTACCCTATACATGAGCTAGGGTATTTATAACTATATGCAACGTCGCTATCGGAACAGTTAAGGTGCGCCGCCTGACACGCCGGGCGCCTCTGACTGGGTAGCCGGTGATGATGAAGACCATGTCTTGTCGCCGTGTCTTCTCGCTCTGCTGAGCGGCTCTGTACCGCTGGGCGGCACTGTTCCGCCATCATGCCTCGCCGCCCTGTCTTTCACCGTAATGGTAAACAGACGAAGGACAGAGGCGTGCGCCATGCACCATACTTCTGGGGAAGTCGCGAACCTTGAATGCTAGGTCCAACAGCGCACCTTCCTCTTTACTCCTTGGCTATCTGCCCGTTGCTTGTCGGCGCGGCGTCCGGGTGGCTGGCCTCTGGGACACGCGTCATCACCGGAGCTGTCTTGCGGAGTAGTGAGGGGTACGGAGTCGTTGGACACATGGCAGCACCAGAGCCCTCCCATGATAGAGGTCGGACCCGGAGCAATTGGACACGTGGCACCTCCGGAGCTCTCCTTAGCGGGAAGGGACGCCTGGAGTTGTTGCCCACGTGGCAGCACCGGAGCCCTCCCATGCTGGAGGTCTGGGCCGGAGCCATAGGGCACGTGGAATCTCCGGAGCTTTCCTTGGTGGGAGGCGTGGGTCAGAGGTTCCAGACACGTGGCAGCGCCGGAGCTCTCCATGGTGGGAGGTCAGGTCCGGCACCATCGGACACGTGACGGCTACGGAGCCTAAGCGCACGTGCTAGCCTCAGGACTGTCCATGGGGCCCAGACACGTGGCTTATGCTGGGGCCTGCCTCAGCAGGAAGGAGGGGCCCAGGCTATCTTTGACCCACTACACGGGGGTACCCGGTCTGCAGAGTACCGACAGTGGCCCCCGGGCCCATCTCGGGGGAGGCATTGATCCCGCAGGTGGGGTCCCCATCTCTCCCGCGTGGTGGCTTTGAACCTGCGATTTGGGAACCGAAGTGGAGGCAAGATTTTTGCGTAGTGGACGAGTGGCTGTACATGGGAGACGAAAAAGTTGCTTGTCTTCGGCACAATGGGTGCACTCAGTGAAAGCAGCAGCGCGTCGTCGTGTCCACTCCTGATTTGACCGGTCGCGACGGTGCACTCGAGAGGTTGCCTCGGGGTAATTACTGCAATAGCTCGTGGACCGTAGAAACACCGCGCTGCTTTCCTCAGGAACCGCCGGATGTTCCCGAGTTTTTACTCGCCTGTCCTGCCAGTGTCTGACTAGTGGACCTGGGCCCTACCTGTCATTGGTGGGGGCGAGTGCTAAGGTGACGTGCTCGAGTGGTTGCCTCAGGTCATTTACTGTGGCATCCGATGAGTTGGTCGCACTGCTCTCCTCAGGAACTACCGGACGTTCCCGAGAGGTTATCCTCCCGGCCCCCAGTGTCTGACGGGTGGACTGGATCCAGCCCATTGTTGGGGGAGGTGAATACCCGCGGCGTGCAGTGGTGGTAACCCAATCGCTGTGCTTGTTTCCCTGCCAGACGCCATGGTTGGGTTTAAAAGGGGGCCTTGCGGTGTAGGATGGCAGCCCCCACCATGTGGCCTTCGTTCTCCTCTTGCGTGCTGGAAGTCTCTTCTTCCCGGCACTTTCACCCACCAGATGCTTTCTTACTGGTAGCCGTCTTCGTCCACTTCTGTGAGATGTTCGTGTGTGTGCAGCCTTCAGTGAGGCTCTCTGGGGCATCCCTCTCCTTGACGGCCTCGGATAGAAGCACAAGCCATCCTGATGGTGTGCAGGTGGTCGGGGAGGCCATCGGGGACAGGGTCCTCGACTCGCAGTGAGTCCCTACTCCAGTGTCGAGTGGGGCATGTCCTTTAGGCGCATTGCCGGAGGAGGGCTACCTGCCGGTAACAGAGAAAGGTTATGTACATAGTGATCAAGCCTTCCTCCAGGTACTGTTGTGGACTAAAAAAATCTTCCATAGATGGCGTTTGGCCCACACGACACTAGATGTCACTGGTGCCTTGGTCTAGCATGCGTTGCTGCCATCCTCGGTCTAATAGCAGGTGACCATCTCACTGTGCAGAGATCAGCTCGACAGACAACCAAGTAGGCCACAGAGCAGGAGACTACTCGACTTGTAGCTGCTGAGTTCCTTACTTGTCTTGTATCCCCCTTTGTTTGCCAGAACTCCATTACTAATTAAAGCATTTTTATTTCAAGTCTTTCATTGTCCTATGTTGTCGATGTAGACTTTGGACCCTTAGCAGCGCAAGGGTCCAGAATAACTTAGCCAACGTGAGTAGCTCTTTGCTGATGCCTCGAGCTTGTTCCTCTGGGTCCTTAGCGGCGTAAGGTCCCAGGGCGCCCCAGAAGTGTGCCTACCATTCCTTCTGGATCCTCAGCAATGCAAGGATTTGAAGGAAATTCGGCACTTGTCTCCATATCCTTCCAGGGGGACACATGGGAGCTCCGGACTTTTCCTGGGAAGGGAGACTCTGCTCGGAGCCCGCGGCATGTGTCATCTTCGGAGCTGTCCTCAGCAGGGAGGTGGCTCGGAGCCTAGGGACACGTCGTAGCTCCGGACTTCACCCGGTAGGGAGGCTTCGGACCGGAGCCTAGGGCCCATGTTGGCTGCGAAGGAGGCGGCAGCTCGGTCTGAGGTCGAAGACTTAGGAGCCTTCATCGCCAAGCGGTTCAGGCGTGGTGCAGGCGAGTCCTAGGCTGGCCCAGCCTTTGTATCTTTCTTTTCTCTTTTGTGTCTTGTCTTCTTTGTTGATGAATGAAAGTCCTTTCATTGGCCTCTCATCCTTCAGCCACTCGGTGCAGGGTCCGGTAGGAAGGACCACTTTAGCTTTCGCGAGGTCCCCTGGTGCTTGATGCCGCAAGGATCGGAGGCTCTCTAATTTGCCAAAGTGGTTGACGCTTCCCTGTTGCGCGTTGCAGAGATCCGACCGTCTTTCTTGCCTTGACCAGTCATGATGGGCCCCTGGCAAGTGTACCCAAGTGTTTTGGGCACGCCTGCCAAAAAGGCGCAAGATGCCAGCTCTGGACCCTTCGGGAGACACCAGCCTTGGGGGTCCCAACGTGGCCCCTTGGTAAAGCTGGGGCTCCAGAACCAACCCTACGGACCGGAGCTCTGTGGCCTACACAAACACTAGAAGAAAGGGGTAATCGTGCCGTGTAGTTGTATTTTCTCTATTCGCTGGCTTCATTATGGCTTATGGTCCTCTGCTAAGCTATGGGACCTGGGCAATTTGGTGTAGTAGTATCCGGACCATGGTTACCAGCCTGCCCAGGGTAGTGTGCCGTCTGAGCCCCCAGCACTTGGTTGCTGCACTGAAGAGGCAGAGTGTGCACGCTTAGGGTACAGGACCAGGCTAAGCAGGCTACACACCCTGGACCTACCGCTGGCATAGCATTCCGAAGGGAGGGGCGCCCTTCTGGCACCACGGGACCCGAGCAGGAAGGTAACCAAGGGGTCCGGAGACAACACAGGTGCCTTTGGCATTTCCGCCTTGTAGCAGGAGTGCATAATTTTGGCCAAGAGCGAGACAGAGAAACACAACTATGTACACGTTGAGGGGCACGCAAAAATATAGACGTGCATAAGGTAGGGTAAGAGAGCACAAAGGTCCGGAACGACTTAGCCGATGTGGGTAGCTCTTTGCCAAAGAGCCGACGGAAGATCGACCCTTGTCTTTGGCTTGTCGTAGCTGGTGCTTCGAGTCTCCTGCTCGCTGCCGTAGTGGTCCGACGTTCACTGGATGAGGCAGGACATCGGCATCGGGCCCCCTCAGAGGTCCGAGACGCCAAGGACCTGTGCGGACCTGCAGAAATGACAGAAAGAGGGAGTAGTCGTGCTCTCTGGTCACTCCTCCTTGTTCGGTAGCTTTACTGCGGCTTACGGTCCTCAGCTGAGCTACGTGGCCTGGGTAATTCGATGTGAATCGTCCAGGCTATGGTTGAAGATTTGCTCAGGGGTATGAGTCGTTCGGTTCCCCGGTACTAAGCTGTAGCGTCGGAGAGGCAGGGTGTGCACGCTAAGGGTACAGGACCAGGCATAGTAGGCTACACACCCTGGACCCCTCGTTGGCGTAAAGTTTTCAAGGGAGGGACCATTCGGTGCCATATGGCCCCCGAGCAATGAGACAACCAAAGGACCCTGGGTACGCCACAGGTACCTCAAGCAGACCCGCTTGCAGAAGGATAGCACATCTGTTGCTACGGTTGAACACAGAAAAAAGTGACTGGACATACGGCTGGAGCGGTATGGAAAGAAAGCATGTAAAGAGTATTGGGTTAATGTTCGGGGTTCAGTTACTTTTCTTGTCTGTAGGCATGTTCTTTTCGGCCCCCAAGTACTCAGTATTAGCGCAGGGGAGGCAGGATGTGCACGCTAGGGGTACGGAACCAAGCATAGCAAGCTACACACCCTGGACCTCCCGCGGGCGTTAACCTTTCAGCACCACGGGACATAGGACAAGTATGTGAGACAGGCTCCAGACATGCCATTTACAGTTGATATGCATGAACAAGCACAACTATAAATAAGGTACGTAGGGTAGGATAAACTTTTCTTATTTCTGGCTTCCTTCGGGTGATAGGAGGAAACAGGCCGTGCAAGAAGGCAGCGACCCGCCCCGGATGACAAGAGTAGCAGGACCCTTCCGGGGCTGACACGACCCCATCGGCCTTGTTGAGCCAGGATTACGCTGAGAGGTGCTGCGCTGCACAGCACCGGATAACACACATCAAAGGTACAAAGTGGAAGAAAAGTTTTATTACATAAACCAGTGTATGAACATTTTTACAACAAAATATGTTCAGTCTACACTCATGGGCGTAGACTATGCATCGAGTTCACGTTCAGCCCGTGAACGTGTCCCCGCTAGCACGCACACACTAACACGGCGGCGTGCACGACTCCCACTTGATGGGGTTCCCCTCCTGGGGTTCCGTCTCCTCCTCAGGAGACCCTTCCTCATAGACCCCTGCAAATGCTTCAAACATAAGCAGTGAGCACGATGGCTCAGCAAGTCTGACCCGTCTCTCCTATACATGAAACTTCTACATGAAGGTTGATAGGTTACATGAGGTAAAATAAGTTGCACAGGACTCGCCTAATTAGTGGAACCTTACTTTCAAGTTTTAGCAGCAGATTGTGGAGAACCTTACGCTAAGGCACATGAGAGAGCCGCAATCAAGCAAGAAACGCATTTCTCTCATGTACTTTGCCCAGAGTTGAAAAGAACTTTAATTAGCTCTAAATTACAACAATACATTAACAAGCAAGGTATATCTTTCAAATTAGCAAACTTTTAACATGAATCTATCCTGTTCTTTCTACGTCATGGTACAATGAACAAGTGGTACTCACTGACCGCGAGGGACGGTGATTATAATCGATTTACACCTGCAGGGTTACCCAAATAACCCGTCATGTACGCCCGTACTCGATGTTGCCTACAGCAACCATCACGGACGTCGTACGCAACCACCTTTCACCCATTAGCCAAATATTGAACCGGTCCTATCGTCCCGAGCAAGAGGTCTCTGCACGCGCATCCACAGTGCCGCCAGCCGATTTACACCTCGATCTCTCAACCTACCCTCTGAACGACAGGCAATGCCTCAATACCCAGCTACCCGAGTTACATCGGTTTCCCGGTTCCCATATAGCTGGTAGGTCTTTGGTACTGTTCTAGCTTGTTCAACAGGCCCGCACACAGCCCGGTCCTCAATCGAAGCGGAGCTATAGCACCCAGGCCCCAAAGTCCTGCTGCCCTTACTCTCCGCTCGGTCTCATTTTTCTTGCCATGTTTTTCATTTGCTATCTTTACCCGAGCGATGTGCCTCTAGCCTATTCTCGCGAGTAGTTCCAACTACTCGACTTATACCAAATCCTACTCTATCTTAGCATTGCATTGGCTAACAAGGTTTTCAATCCTAATCCCAACCCATGGTTTTCTTGGCTATGCATTTGGGTTTCAAACAAGACTCTAATGCAAGAGATAAATGGTACTCAAAGGAAGTGCTAAAAACAATAACAATTTGTAAAGAGGTTAATGCAAACCGGAGCTTGCCTTGCTGCTCTTGGTCATAGGCTAGCTGCTCTTCCAGAGTGACGAAGTCTAAGACTTCGGGTTCCTCCTCAACCTTAGCAACTACATGAGGTAACAAGTATATGTATCAATTTAAATGCATTTGAATGAATTTAACTTGTAAAGACTATAAGTATTACTAGACAGACCCAATGACTCTGAAATTTTTACTGTGGTTTGGTAACAACATAAACAGAGACTTAGCCAAGTTTCATTTGCAGCAAAGCTCATTTGAGCTCTCCATAAATAATTATGTACTTGACCTTAATTGGAGCTCCTAGGGTGTTCTAGGGATTTTCATGGAGCAAGCCATGACTTTCTGAAAACTAGATTTTCAGAGGGTTCCAATGGAGTTGGTTTCGCTTAATTTTAAGGTTCCTATCTAAAGATATGAGCCAAACAATTTCAGAGAATTTCTGAAAATGTTTCTGGACATTTTCTATTTTCTCTGGAACAGTTTTATTAATCACACCATTAGGTGGATCAAATAAGCTCAAATGGATCTGAAATTTTTATGGTGGCTCAGGGATATTTTGGTGAACGTCCCAGCGAAATTTCAGTATTATCCTCCAAAGGGTTCTCCAGTTAAAATTCTAACCAGTTTGAATTTTGAAGAATCAATTCTGGAGAAATAAGGATTGTCATGAAGTGAAACTTGATTTGCTGGAAAGTACTCAGAGAGCTGAATCCAACAAAATTCGGCTCACTCAATTTGGAGCTTCCTAGCCAATGTTATGTGTGTTTGAAGTTTGAACTAAATCTGAAAATTGGGGAAATGTTTAAATCTGCCTGTGGGTCCAAGGGAACACGTGTCGTGTGCTGAACTGACGACACACGGGGCTACAGGTTTAATCCCCGCGCTTCCACAGCTGATCCGCACCCACAGGAGATCCGGTCGCCGGTTTCCTCCCACTGACAGCGGGCCCAGCCCCGGTGGTCGTCTACCTCGCGCCTCCCGCGCGGTAGCGCTGCCGAGGTCGCCGGAGCACCGCCGAACTCAATCGTCCGGTCAGCTCCTGTGACCTAACTCGCCGCCAGCCCCTAGTCTGGTACGCTGAACATGTTGGGAGGGTTTCCCCATCTCGACGTTGGCTCTAACCGAGCCCGCGACGGTGCGGCAGCTCGGGAAAAGTTCGGCGACGTCGCTCCGACGTGCTAGCCTGCCAAAAGCTTGGCGGAGTGGCTCTACAGCACCAGTGGTGGCTCAGGATGCTTGGCATGGTGGTGGACAGGCCCGGGAATAGCTCCAAGGTGGGTCTCACCGTGCCCCCGATGCTTCCCGCTAAAGCCGCCGTCGGAAAACTTGGAAATACGCCGAGCACAGGGGTTTTCATGCTAGGTTTCATGAAGCTAACTTATGCGCCACTAAGCCTAGATCGTGTAGGAACGGTTTGAGGGTCTCTAAACAACTATGGGGTGCGAATTTGGCGGATTCGCACCTGAAGGTTGGTCTGCGCCGAGTGAAAGGGAAAACTGAAATTCGTCGCCGGTGATCAAACATTCGGGCTGTGGCTCGGGGGGAGCAGCACCAGTCTCTAACGCGTCCAGGGACGCCTTAGCTTGGGCGTAACACCCTCCTGTTTGGGCTGTCCACAGGAGCCCGAAGTACGGCGGACTTAGGTCACCGAAAATAACTCTCGGTATAGTCAAGATCGTCCGAGTTCAGCTAATCTCCAGCAACGGGGAAGGAGAAAGAGAGTTCTTAGTACCATTTTGAAGCTTGGAGGGAGTGGAGAGGCTGCGATCACGGTTCTCCGATCAGTTCCTGTAAGTGCATCTAGGATATCCCTTGTGGGTTTTGGCTAATTGATGACGAACATATGAGATCCTAATGAAACTATTAAGATGATTGCAGGATAAACAAAGTGAACTGGCTCGGCACACACACAAAAAGGTGAAAAATAGAGTGGTGCCCGAAAAGGAAGAAGTTAGTGGAATTTAGAGAAGCAAAGTAGATATAAATGTATAGGTTGTGTGTGAGAGAGACACATCCCAAGAGCTCATGACTTTGCGTAAGGGTAAGGGGTTTAAAAATCAACTAAAATCCACTGAAAACAGGACTAGTCCGTTCATGGACCGGACTAGTCCGTTTAACTTTATGAAAGACGCAAACATAGTGCACCGGACTAGTCCGCCTTGTGAACCGGACTAGTCCGGTCAGCTCACTGGAACGCAACCGGACAAGTCCGGTTTTAGACCGGACTAGTCCGGTCATGTCTCTGTTGTCCTCTTTAGAGGACTACGGACTAGTCCATCCAAGTGACAGGACTAGTCCGCTAAAGTTTCAGAAACCTCATCTCACATAGCACCTGATAAGTCCGGTTTGTGGACCGGACTAGTCCGGTTAACCCACTGGAAGTAGGCCGGACAAGTCCGATCATATACCGGACTAGTCCGGTAGTAGGTTTAACAACGGTAACTTTTTGGGAAAGTCTATAAAAAGAGGTCCTTCGTCTTTTCCCGAAGAAGACACGACTCATACTATCAAAAACTGAAACCCTAGCGCCGCCACCTGTCCCAAGAGCCCAAAAACACATCTCCCCACACATCTAAGGTGCAAAAAGGTGAAGATCAATAAAATACTTGGATTTGGGATTGGGAGATCGTCGTTCCTTCGTTGTGAGCTCTTGGGGTTTGATCTCTCTACACTCATATTCTGCATTGTAATCTTTTTTAGTGTATTTGATCAACTTCTCATTGTAATTCTTGTGGGAACCCTCAACGTGTGAGGTTGCCCCATAAAAACGGTGATTATACTTGATAGTGTAGTCAAGTCGGCCTGTGTGGTGTCTTGAAGAGGGAAAGGGTTGGGAACCCGGCTCTGTGTGAGCTTCCTCAACGAGGACGTAGATCTCTTGGTGAGATCGAACCTCGGTAAAAATTCGTGTCTTTTGTCTCTCATTTGTTTTACATCTTGACACATTAGATTACTAGTTCGCTAGTCATCGTTTGAGTTCTTTACAAGTTTGCACGTGCATCCATACAATAAATTTAAGTTATAAAAACTGTTGTTCTTATTCCGCTGCTATAAGATAAAACTTGTGAGACACACTTAATCAACTCAAATAATTCAGCACACCGGACTAGTCCGCCCACACAACCGGACTAGTCCGGTCAGTCAAATTTCTGACAACTTTATTAAGTGTGCAGGAATTCTTTAAAGGCCTATTCACCCCCCTCTAAGCCACATTCAATTGGTATCAGAGCCAAGTTCTCCATCAACGAGACTCACATCTCGGAGAGATCAATGGCCTCTGATAAGAACAACGATATCCCGAAGACGAGCAACAACGATGAGGAGCAAGAAGCCAAAGCATTCGATGTGCTGAAAGAAAGCCCACATGACGATGAAGAAGTGAGGCAGCTAAAAGCACTCCTGAGAAAGAAACTGCTGGCACAAAAAGGAAAAGAGGAAGAAAAGACGATGGGGAGTGGTCATCACGACTACTCCCGGTATCCTTACAACTACAACCGACTCAATTCAAATAATCATTATCTCTCTATTCCTATGGGAAGGCCTCCACAGTTTGATGGAAGTGACTACACCATGTGGAAGTACAACATGAAGATGCATCTGATATCCCTGAAACGTAGTCTGTGGCACATTGTTTGCACAGGCATCGATATTCCGGACACGGATGATGAACTCACCCCAGAACAAGAACAGGAGATTCACAGAAACGCACAAGCCGTCGCCGTGATCACATCATCACTAAGCAGAGAGGAATTCACAAAGATCGATGGGTTAGAAAGTGCAAAAGAAATCTGGGATACCCTCAAGACAGATCACGAAGGAAATAGGTCAGTTCGTGAAGCCAAAATCGAAATGCTTGAAGGAGAGTTGGGAAGATTTGCTATTGAAGAAGGCGAATCACCTCAAGACATGTACAACCGGATGAAAGCACTCATCAACAGAATTCGTGCTTATGGAAGTAAGAAATGGACAGATCACGAAGTGGTCAAAAGAATGATTAGAGCCTTCATGCCAAGAAACGTCACACTTTGCTCAATGATTAGAGAAAGCCCCGGGTTTCACAAAATGACTCCCGATGAGTTATTGGGAAAGATCATAAATCATGAAATGATGGAGAAAGAGGCTCAATACGTCAAAGACTTGGCCGAGCTCACCTCTTCTAAAAAGAAAGAAGTTGCCCTCAAAGCAACGTGCAGACCCAAACTCAAAGAAACTCGTGAAGACCAAGACGATGGAGATACAAGCGACGAAAGCACCGATCTTGATGACGAAGAAATGGTACTCTTCATCAAAAAGTTCAAACGCATGATGAAGAGAAGACACGACAACAATTCACATGAAGGCAAAAGCAAGGATAAAGGAAAATCCAAGGCTCGACGCACTTGCTACAACTACAGAGAGTATGGTCACTTCATGGTGGACTGTACTTATGAGGAAAACAAAAAGAAGAAGGAAACAAGATCTCAAGAAAAGAAAAATTTTAGAAAAAGAAGACAAGCCCATCAAGCTCACATTGGGAAGGAGTGGGACTCAAACGACGAGTCCTCCTCCGATGAAGAAGAAGAGATGGCCACTATCGCAGTCAAGAAACCAACTATGAGAGCCACACTCTTTCCGAACATGGGAGGACGGGACATGAACATCCACACTTGTCTTATGGCTAAGGAAGGCAAGAAAAAGGTTAGACTTACTCCTCCTATACTAAATTCCTCCATTGATGACTTTGATAGCTCTAGTGATAATGAAGAATTATTTAGAGGGCTAAGTAAAATTGCTTTAAAGAAAATGGAAATGTTGTCGAACGAAATCTTTGAAAAGGAGGAACTTGTCAACCGACAAGAAGATATGCTCATCCGTGAGAGGAAGAGATATCAAGAAGTTGAAAAGCTTCTTGAGCTTGAAAGAGAGAAGAATGAGTCACTTGAGTTAGAGCTAACCTTGAGTAAGGAAACTTACTCAAAGTTAGAGGACTCGCACATTGCAATCAAGGAAGAACTTGCTAACTTGTCAAAAGTTAACAAAATCCTTGAGGTGCAAGTTGAGTCGCTCAAACAAAGTGACTCCTCTTCCTCCAAGAGCTCTTCCTCCAAAGATATGCGCTCGACAACAGTAAGAACCTGCACTTGCTCTAGTAAGAAGAATGTAATTTCTAATGCTTTAACCCCACATGACATGCATTCTTCTCAAAACAGCATCTTTGATAAGGAGAAGATCAAATATGCAAGAAGTGCATATATGATCACTAGACCTTCCAATGTCAAAGATGGACTTGGCTTCGACAGGAATAAACACATGTCTACTTCTAATCATGCTAAGAATAGAATCATTTTTGTTAAAGAAAAATCCCATGAATCTGAGCTACAAACACTATTCCATACATTTGATGCTTCTTATGTTCTCATGAAAAACAAGTATGGAAAAGTCATTGCTAAATATACAGGGCCACGCCACAAGAACTTAAAAACTTGTGTGTGGGTGCCCAAGACTCTTGTGACTAACCTGAGAGGACCCAAGCAAGCTTGGGTACCTAAAACCCAGAAATAATTCTATTTTGCAGGCTTACTCCTCCGGTGGATCTAAGTGGGTGCTAGATAGCGGATGCACAAATCATATGACCGGAGAGAGAAGTATGTTTATGGAATACGAGTGCAACAAGGATCCAAGTGAAGGTATATACTTTGGAGATAACAGCCAAGGAAAGGTCCTTGGTAGTGGTAACATTGAAATATCCTCTCAACACACCCTATCTAATGTTTTACATGTAGACTCTCTAGATTATAATCTTTTATCAATATCTCAACTATGCGACAAAGGTTACAACTGTTTATTCACTAATGAGGGTGTGACCGTCTTTAGAAGAAGCAATGGCTCGATTGCATTCAAGGGATTGTTGAAGGGAAAGCTTTATCTTGTTGACTTCAACAAAGATAAAGCCGAACTCAACGCTTGCTTGGTTGCTAAGACCAACATGGGATGGCTGTGGCATAGACGGCTAGCCCATGTTGGAATGAGAAATCTGCAGAAGCTTCTAAAAGGTGGTCACATCCGTGGTCTTAAGGATGTGGTTTTTGAAAAAGACAGGCCATGCAGCGCTTGTCAAGCAGGAAAACAGGTTGGAGCACCACACCCCGCCAAGAATGTGATGACCACCGCTAAACCGCTGGAACTTCTCCACATGGATCTCTTTGGTCCAATTGCGTACATCAGCATCGGCGGTAACAAATACGGTTTAGTAATTGTTGATGATTTTTCAAGATTTACCTGGGTATTTTTCTTGTATGATAAATCAGAAACTCAAGGAATCCTCAAGAAGTTCTTGAAAAGAGCTCAAAATGAATTCTCATCAACCGTAAAGAATATCAGAAGTGACAATGGGACAGAATTCAAGAACACCCAAGTTGAAGAATATCTCAATGAAGAAGGTATAAAGCATGAATTCTCGGCACCCTATTCTCCTCAACAGAACGGGGTGGCCGAAAGGAAGAACAGAACATAGATCGAAATGGCGAGAACAATGTTGGATGAATACAAGACGTCAGACCGGTTTTGGGCAGAAGCGGTGAATACCGCTTGTCATGCCACAAATCGGTTGTACCTTCATCGACTTCTGAAGAAAACTCCATATGAGCTTCTCACAGGTAAAAAGCCTAACGTTTCCTATTTCAAAGTTTTTGGTTGCAAATGTTTTATTCTGAACAAGAAACCAAGGGCCTCGAAGTTTGCTTCGAAGTCCGATGAAGGATTCTTGCTCGGATATGAATCAAACGCCTACGCCTATCGTGTCTTCAACAAGGTGTCCGGCCTTGTTGAAGTAGCGCGTGACGTAGTGTTCGATGAAACTAACGGCTCACAAGTGGAGCAAGTCGATAAGTCTATGCTAGATAAGGAGGAAGCTCCATGTGAAGCGCTGAAGAAAATGGCACTTGGTGATATCCTACCACGAGAGGAGACACAAGATGAATTTCAACAAGAAAGCAATGATCAAGGGGGAGCTCCTACACAAGATCAAGTTGAGAAAGATCAAGAAAATCAAGATGATCATGGAAGCAATGATCTAGGGGGAGACATGACACATGAAGACAATGAAGAACAAACAACTATACAAAATCCACACCCAAGAGTACATCAGTGTGTGCAAAGGGACCATCCTGTCAACAATATCATTGGAGATATTGCTAAGGGAGTAACTACTAGATCTCAAATTGCAAATTTTTGTGAACATTATTCTTTTGTGTCTTTTCTGGAGCCATACAGGGTAGAAGGAGCCTTAAGGGATCCAGACTGGGTGATTGCGATGCAAGAGGAGCTGAACAACTTCAAAAGAAATGAAGTGTGGGAGCTGGTGGAAAGACCAAGGGCGAACATCGTTGGAACCAAATGGGTTTTTCGGAACAAGCAAGATGAACATGGAGTAGTGACAAGAAATAAAGCAAGGTTGGTGGCCAAAGGTTATTCTCAAGTGGAAGGTTTGGATTTCGATGAAACCTTCGCTCCTGTAGCTAGACTTGAGTCCATTCGCATTTTATTGGCATATGCTACTCACCATAATTTTAAGTTGTATCAAATGGACGTCAAGAGTGCCTTTCTGAATGGTCCGATAAAGGAGGAAGTCTATGTGGAGCAGCCACCGGGGTTTGAAGATCAGAAGTATCCCAACCATGTCTATAAACTGCGTAAGGCTCTCTATGGCCTCAAACAGGCTCCTCGAGCCTGGTATGAGTGCCTTAGAGATTTTCTGATTCAAAATGGATTCAAAATTGGTAAAGCTGACTATACACTCTTTACTAAACATTTTGATGATCATTTATTCGTATGTCAAATTTATGTTGATGACATTATCTTTGGATCCACTAACAAGTCCTTCTGTGAAGAATTTAGCAAAATAATGACAGACATGTTCGAGATGTCAATGACCCTACATGTTAATCCTTACTTTTAGTTTTATAGCAGCAGTTTAATGAGCCTTAGGCAGCCCTCACATCGGAAGTCCACAATCAAAAAAGAAACGCTTTCCTCCGATATGGTGATGCCCAAAGTGGAAGATAAACTTAATGAGCTCTCCATCTACAACATACATGGTAACAAGCCAATATTAATTCCATACAGCACATTCATCTGGCTTATTTCACTTCTTACTACGTCACAGCACAGTAAACAAGCGGTACTCAAATAACTGCGAGGGACAGTGATTGCAATCAGGAGACACCCGGACAACATGTCACATACAACCATTTCAGAAGTGTGGTGCCACACACCTTCCTACTCTATTGTGTGCAACAACCTTTCAAAAGAAACCCAAATGCCGAACCGGTCCATCCGTAACGGGCAGAAGGTCCCTGCATGGAGCGTGTCTGTGCCCACCGGCAGATTTACACCTTGCAACCATCAACCCACTCCTATAAAATGGTTGGGTAAGCCTCGGCAACCAGGTTAACCAATTACATCGGTTTCCTGCTTATGTCAGTATGCCATCCGATACTGTTCGATACTTGTCCATCAGGCCCGCACATGACTCGGTCCTCAATCGACACCAACAGGGCTACGCACGTGAGACCTCCGCTCACTGCAACCTATCCCCCCTGCTGGGTCTCAGTTTCACAATTCTTAAGCCATTCTCTACTCTTTTCCATACAGTGATAAAACCTTACCTCGTGAGTAGATTCCAATTACTCGACTTCTACCGAGATCCTAAGCACATTACCATGGCATTCTCTACTCGTCGAGTCTGTAAACTACGCAACCCTTCATAGGATTTAAATCATGCAAGTGGGGTTTCAAACACCTTAACTCAAATGCAACCATTTCAACCTAGACGTACAATTGAAAAACTTTGTAAAAGGTACTTAAATGCAAACCGGGGCTTGCCTGGCTGAGAGTCAAAGGAGAAGTTATCGTCGGGTGGGAGGACGTCCAACGGCTCCGGTGTGTCCTCAACTTCGGTCACTATATGAAATGTAGCAAAATATTTGTATACGTGCTAATGAAGTATAAGAATTAACTTCTATTCATAGATACTGCTATTTAGGATTCTTAATTTGACTTGTGATTTTTCCAGTGGATACTAGATTCTTTAAGGATGATCTGAGCAAAATTTGGAGAAATTTCATTGAACCCTGTGGTCTCCAAAATTCCCACAAGTCCAAGACTTCTCTGAATTTTGATCCCAAATCTGAAGTTTTGACATGCCTAACAGTTGAATATCTAATTACGGTTGGTCTCCATGGTTCTAACAAAATTTGTTTCACCATTTGTGGAGCTACCAACAGGGAGATATGAATTTTTGAAGTTTGGACAGGAGTGCTGAAAAGTTTCTGTTTAGAATTTGAATTTCCAAATAAAGGCTGAACTTTGGAAGACTATTTAGCCTAGCAACTGAACTACAATGAAGCTCAAATTTTTACTGGAGACCAGTAATTATGAAAAAGATTAGCTGCCCAAATTTGGGAATATTTAATAAAGAATTGCCCCTGCAATAAATCTCTAAAAGATTTAGTATAAACAATTCTACATAAATTCATTGGCATTTTAATAGCATGAATTTTGTTCCTCTTTGAAGTACTCCTTATGAGGAATCCAACAAAATTGGTCCCACCCTTTTTGGAGTTTTCTACTCAAAGTTATGGATTTTTTAAATTTAAATAACTTTCTGTTTGAAGTTTACACAGAGAACTCAAATGTGGGGCCCATGGGTCAGTCTTCTTCAACCTCCCGACAGAACCCCGCGCGCGCACGCCAGAACCGAAGATGGTGCGCTTCGTTCTCCTCCAATTCTCATCCATTTTCGATGAAATTTCACCCTAAACGTTCCTCGGATCACGGCGCAACCGCCGGGCAACCTTTCATCGCATGAAAGTGACAAGAACCCACTCGGCATCGGTGGGGCGGCTCGGAGTTACGGCGCCGGCGAGAAACACGGCCTTCCCGAGCCTAATTTGATTAGAAAAGTTGCCCTACAGTATTACTAGTGCCAGTAGAACGTGACTCCACCCTTAACCCGAGCTAACAACGGCGGCAACATAGTTGTCACTGGTGAACCGCCCCATTTTTGCCGCCGGCGGCGATTTCCCGTTGCCCGGGGTGAAGGAAGGTCGGTTTCCTTCAATATTCAGCGTGGGAGGGCGCTAGGACTCAAGGTTGCTGTGGTTTGAATTGCACGAACGTTGATCCAGTGGTTTGGAAGAATTTCACGATTTTGCCAGTGGCAGTCCTTCACGTGCGCCGGCGGTAAAGCCCGAATTCCGGCTAGTTGGCGATAGTAAAGAGCAAAAGGAGATCGGGAGAAGCATCTACACCTTGTGGCGCACCTTAGGGAGAAGATTAGGGCGCCGGAGAGGCACTGGAGCAGCCTGGCAACGTGAAACCAAGAAGACAGCGGAGCTCGGTTTTCTTCCGGCAAAGAACGGCTCAGCCACGGCGAGGGGAGGTCGGAGACGAGCTGAGGAGCAGTGAGAATCGTCGAGGAGTTGCCGGCGGCGCTTTTAGGTGGCTCAGTTAGGTTCTAATGTCACCGGAGGTGATCGGCGTTGAGGGACCGAGAGAAGCGGCGTGTCTCAGGTTGTTTCGGTCGCGCGCTCGAGCAGAGAGTCTGAGGAACGCGTCGAGTGAAGGCAGAGAAGAGAAATTGACTTGTGCTGCTGCCTTAGCACTTGATCATCCACGCATGGTTTGCCTTCGGGAGCACATCGAGGCAAGCAGCTCGGTGGAGCAGGCGCAGCTCGGTGGCGCGCTGGTGATCAACCGAGGAAAAGAAACAGAGAAGTTAAAGAAAATTGTGTGGCTGACATGTGGGGCCCCTCCCACCTAATTTTTCCACTGATATTTTTCCTTTGGTCTCCAAATTAACTCATTTGCTTCCTCCCAAAGTCATGGTTTGAAATCTTTGAATTCAAATGATTTGAATTCTAGTGTGGAGACTTTGGTTATTTGAATTTGAATCTTCCCTTTTGCATTGTTCCATAAGAATAGAAAACCCCACTCAAATAATCTGAATTTTTGAATGGACACTAATTCAAATGTGGAGAACACATTTGAGGAACCAAATTTGCAAATTGAGGAAGTTGGGATTTGAAACTGAAATTTAAATTCAGATTCGAGGGTTTCCTCTTTTAAACCCAAACAAATATTGGAACCCCTCCAAATGAGCTGAAATTTGGGAGGTTGAATATTTGACATATGAAGATCCAAGTTATTAATTTAGATCTCCATGTTTGGAAGTTTCTGGGAAGTTTAAATACTCACTTCGAACTCACACCGTTATAATTCAGAGTGTTAATTCCCCTCATTTTTCCTAAGTGTAAACGTGCTGAATTTCTTGCTACCACTTTTGGGGATTTTACATCCCTCCCCCCTTAAAAAGAATCTCGTCCCGAGATTCCAAAAGAAAAGCAAAGTGGGGAAACTTTACCGTCTATACAATGACAGCAAGTCCGGATAATTTGCTTGTAGATAGTCCTCGCTTCCCATGTCGCCTCATCAGCGGTATGGTTACTCCACAAGAACTTATAAAACCATAAGGTCCGGTTTCTTGTGGCGCAAGTGTTTTCATCGACAATCCGGATTGGATGCTCCGTGTATATGAGGTCCGGTTGAAGAACTTCTATGTCTTCATTGCGGATTTCAGCCGAGAGTTTGAGGCACTTCCTCAGCTAAGAGATGTGGAAGACGTTGTGAATTCCTGTGAGCGACGCCGGTAACTCCAAGCGATGGGCCACGGGTCCGCATTTTTCAATGACGGCGAACGGACCGATGAATCGCGGTGCAAGTTTGCCCTTCACTCTGAAACGATGAACTCCCTTCACCGGAGACACACGGACATAAACATGGTCCCCGATATCGAAGTTGAGAGGACGGCATCTTTTATCCGCATAGCTCTTCTGATGAGATTGAGCAGCATTGAGGTTGACTTGCATTACTCGCACTCGTTCTTCAGCCTCATTCACCAGTTCGATGCCGTAGATAACTCGCTCGCCGGACTCGCACCAGTTGAGTGATGTGTGGCACTTCCGGCCATAGAGAGCTTCATAGGGCGCCATCGTGATGCTAGCTTGATAGCCATTGTTATATGAAAACTCCGCCAACGGCAAATGATCGTCCTAGTTTTTACCGTGGTGGATGGCACAAGCACGTAGCATGTCTTCCAGCACTTGATTCACCCGTTTAGCCTGACCATCTGTCTGCGGGTGATACGCGGAGCTTTGGATCATTTTGGTCCCCAATGACACGTGCAGCTGTTCCCAAAACCGAGCGACGAACAGCGCACCATGATCTGAAATAATTGTGCGGGGATCACCGTGCAAGCACAAGATCCTTGCAATATACAGCTCCACATATTTCTTGGCCACGTAACCCGTATGTACAGGAATAAAATGAGCCTACTTGCTTAGTCGATCGACTATCACCCAAATCGAATCATGCTTGTGAGATGTGAGAGGCAATCCGACTATGAAGTCCATGCTGATATCCTCCCACTTCCACACTAGAATGTCCAATGGTTACAGCTGTCTGACCTTACGCATATGGTCGGCTTTCACAGGCCGACACGTATCGCATTTGGATATGTACTTTGCAATTTCTATTTTCATCCGCGTCCACCAAAACCTGGTTTTTAGATCTTGGTACATCTTGTTGCTGCCCGGATGAATAGAATACTTGGACAAATGGGCTTCGTCCAATATCTTCTTCCGAAGCTTCATGTCATGGGGTACCACTGTAACAGCTCTCTAGGATCATAGACTGGCCCCATAGACCACCACTCATCTTTTTCTGCGCACTTTGTCCTCACTCATGCGCACCCAGGAAGACTTCCCGGTCGGTCACGCATCACCAAATTCCTCCGGGCCAAGCATGCTTAACCCCGGAGTCCTTTGCAGGTGTGCTTCCGGAAAAGAAGGTATATCTTGATGGTATGAGTACTCTATCAATCCTATTGAGCCGGGAGTCAGTATATCACACAATCCACCCCCCTTAGAAGACCGACGTCCTCGTCGGTCAACGCCAAGACAGGAACGTCCCCTCTTAGCCACGTCCGTACGTTCAGTACTGGCATACGCACACTGTACGTCCGGTTAGCAGCATACGTACCATACCGTGTCCCACACAGAGGACCCACACGTCATGCGTACGTACCACATCCCTGACCCGTACGCTACCGTATCCTTCTCAGTGACCCGTATGCACCCGTGAAACTGCGAGGGTCGGCTCCGATACCATTTGTAACAGCTCTCTTGGATCATAGACTGGCCCCACAGACCACCACTCGTCTTTTTCTGTGCACTTTGTCCTCACTCGTGCGCACCCGGGAAGACTTCCCGGTCGGTCACCCATCACCAAATTCCTCCGGGCCAAGCACGCTTAACCCTGGAGTCCTTTGCAGATGTGCTTCCGGAAAATAAGGTATAGTTTGATTGTATGAGTACTCTATCAATCCTATTAACCCGGGAGTCAGGATATCACAACCACTATATGGTCTTTAAACCATAGAGTACCGTGTTCATCCCTTCGAAAGCACTTCATTTCACCATTATTCATTCTTCTCCGAATGTGCAACATTCCCATGTCTTCCTTCTGCGCTTCCATAATCTCCTCTCGTATGGTAGGGACGAGAGCAAGATTATATAATGCCCCATATGGAACCAAGTATAGACTCGGCTCCTCCTCTTCAAGTGGGGTGATGGACAGATTGTTGACATGAGATTTGCGGCTTAAGGTGTCAGCAACCACGTTTCCCTTACCGGGATGGTAGTGAACTCGATCTCATAGTCTTTGATCAGCTCTAGCCATCTCCGTTGCCACATGTTCAACTCCTTTTGAGTGAATATATATTTCAGACTCTTGTGGTCGGTGTAGAGGTGCACTAAGTTCCCAAGTAAATAGTGCCTCCACATTTTCAATGCCAACACCACAGCAGCAAGCTCAAGATCATGAGTCGGATAGTGCTGCTCGTGGTTACGAAGTTGATGTGAACCATAGGCGACCACTCTTCCTCCTTGCATCAATATACATCCAAGCCCGATGCCGGACGCATCACAATATACGTCGAAGGGCTTGGTCGTATCCAGTTGAGCTAACACCGGGGCTGTTGTAAGATGCTTTACCAATGCTCAGAAAACTCCTTCACATGCTGAGCTCCAAACATATTTGATCCCCTTCTTCAACAATTCAGTCATCAGCTTAGCAAGCTTGGAGAAGCTTGGAATGAATCTCCGATAATATCGCGCTAAACCGAGGAAACTCTTGACTTCATGGACAGAAGTGGGGGACTTCCATTTCAGAACTTGTTCGATTTTGCTTTGATCAACTGCAATGCATTCCGCAGAAATAATATGACCAAGAAATGGCACTTGGCTGATCCAAACTCGCACTTGCTGAACTTGGCATAAAGCTTATGGTCTCGTAATCATTGAAACACGATATGCAAGTTTTCGGCATGTTCTTTTTTCAGACTTGGAATAAACGAAGATGTTGTTGATAAACACCACCACGAACTTGTCCAACTCCGGCATGAACACTGAGTTCATAAGGTACATGAAATATGCCAGGGCGTTGGTGAGATCAAAGGACATGACGAGGTATTGATACAACCCATATCTTGTCGAGAAGGCCGTGTTCAGAATATCCTCCGCTCGGATCTTTATTTGACCTGCTGCTAAAACTTGAAAGTAAGGTTCCTCTAATTAGGCGAGTCCTTGCAACTTATTTTGCCTCATGTAACCCATCACCCTCCATGTAGAAATTTCATATTTAGGAGAGACGGATCAGTCTTGCTGAGCCTTCATGCTCACTGCTTGTGTTTGAAGCTTTTGCAGGGTTCTATGAGGAAGGGACTCCCGAGGAGGAGACGGAACCCCAGGAGGGGAACCCCGTTGAATGGGATTCATGCACGCCGCCTTGTTAGTGTGTGTGCGTGCTAGCAGGGACATATTCACGGGCTGAACGTGAACTCGATGCGTAGTCTACGCCTGTGAGTGTAGACTGAACATATTTTGTTGGACAAATGTTCATAAACCTCTTTATGTAATAAACTTTGCTTCCGCTTTGTACCTTTGATGTGTGTTATCCGGTGCTGTGCAACGCAGCACCCCTCAGCGTGATCCTGGCTCGACAAGACCGTGGGGTCGTGTCACATGTCCTCTCTGGCCATTTTTTTTCACTGCTGCCATGTTAACATGCCCAAGACGAGCATGCCACCTCCATGCTTCTTCACTTCCTTTCACTGTCATGCACATTTGTTCTCTCAGTTTCACTTGCAAGGAATATAGCTGATTCTCTCCCCTTGACACCTTTGCTAGTAGCCTTCCACCGGGTTCACGTATCTTCATCAAATCCTCCTTGATGTTGACCTGATATCCAGCTTCATCAAGTTGACCAATGCTGATTATATTTGTTGTCAACCGAGAAATAGAATACACCCCTGATAATGTACGCTGCTATCCAGTCCTGCACAGAAACATCACGGTTCCTCGCCCTTCGATCCGTGCAACTGAATCATCACCAAATCGAACCGACCCAATCACCTCAGTGTCCAGCTTGATGAACGCTGCCCAAGAGCCCGTCATTTGATTCGTTGCCCCCCGTGTCCATGACCCAGGCCCTCTCGTCACGTTCTTCTTCATCTCCAAGATGCACCAACACCTTTCTTCATGCAGTTGCACCCTGACTTCATTTCCGGGAGGAGATACCAGAACCACTGGGGTGACCGGTGATGATTTCATCACCAGAAGAGAAGCTTATTCCTCTTATTTGACATGATGAGCCTGCTCCTTCCTCAGCTTCACCTTGCAATCCCTCGCCCAATGACCTAGTTTGCCACACCTCTGACATTCATCACCACTTGGATGATTTGAGTTCCCCGGGGTCCCGGATGAAGCAGAACCCCTGTCTCCGCTATGACCATGGCCACGTCTTCCTCCTCCACAGCCACGTGAACTAGTTGCTCCTCCACTACCAAATCGTCCATCGGCCTCTCAATTTTTGCGTCTGGAATCCCACTTCTCCTCCGTCAAGTACAATTTCCCATCTTGCTGCAACATCGCCGGCAACGTCTCGAACGAGTTCTCAGCCGCCTTCAACCTCCCTGTTGCATCCGCCAAGGTGAGAGTTGACACATCGAGAAGGGTTTCGATGGCCATCAATATTTGGCGAAAACATTGCGGTACACTGTGGAACAGCCTCCGCACTACCATCGTCTCCTCGACGGGTTCACCCAACGTGGCCAGAGTCGCCGCCATTCCACTCAAACACAACGAGAATTCTTCTACTATCTCCCCAACCTTGAACGTTGCTGCCTCGAACTGCCGGCGCAGATGCTGTGCACTAGCCTTCTTCACGCGGTCATCTCTGACACGCATGATCTTGATGGTGTCCCAGGCCTCTTTCGCCGTCTCCTTCTCGGCGATCACCGACACCATTTCCGACGGCACCGCGCTGCACAGTGCTTCGAGTGCCAGCATGTCGTCCTGCGGATAACACCTCCTTTCTCCATGGCCGACCAGAGCGCCCGTGCCTTCAACTTCACCTTCATGAGCAGCGCCCATTCGGTGTAGTTAGTCTTCATGAGAAGAGGGTAGCTGCTTCCACTGCACACCTCCCGGACCACGCGCTGGACGACAACACTGCTGCCGCCGCCGTCCCTGGAGCTGCCTTCCCCACCGGTCTTGCCTCCTGCCATGAGAGCGAATTCCAGAGCGCGATCTCGATTCCAGCGGCCGAAACGCGCCGTGATCGAGTTCTCCTTCTCGCCCGGCTCTGATGCCACTTGTCGGAATCGGCTCACAGATGAACCACGGTCAACTCTCAGCTTTGTCGTGGTGCGCTCGGGGATTTTTGAGATCGGAACTTCCTCACGTTAGATATTAAGGAAACGACGACGAGTGTGTGTTCTGGAGGAGCAACTAACGTGCCGGCTCTCCAGGTACTTTTGCATGCATCTGAGAAATGAATACAAACCGACTCCTGTGGCCATGCCGCACACAACTCGAACGCGACGCGCTCCATCCGGCGAACGTGCACCAGAGCGAGCCCCAAACAAACTGACCGAGCACCTCCCGGTTCATGCAACAACTCATGCAAAGATATTAAGCAAACATGTTGACACACACACACACACACCCACACAAGGATTATAACAACAGGCGGCCGCGGAATGGTTCGGGTTCAGCGCGGGCGTGAATGCCCGCGCCGACCCTGGGTCGGGCGGGTATAAGCCGCTTATTTATGACGGCCAGGGACTGGTCGTCGTAAATAGGTCTTTAATTATGACGGCCAAAATACACCATCGTGAATATATTTATTAACGACAGCACCATCGTTAATAATTTTAGCCGTCGTTAATTTGATACTTTCCTGTAGTGAAAGTTGATGGTGGTGCACAGAATAAAAACATGCCTAATTTCTTAGCATAACTATCAATTTTAGCCTTTAAACACAAGTGTTTACTGTTAGTCGCTTTTCCTACCGTGGTGCCGGTGCACTAGGGTAGCTCAACATGGCTTCACCACTGTACTCAAAAGCCCAACTGTGCAAGTGTGAATCCATTCTTGATCCATGCCGTGTGGACACCGCCCTGATCTGACATGCCTATTCCCTCAGCCCTGATTCGGGACTGATAAGGTGAAAGGAGCTGAGCCCCTGGAGGAACGAATCAGAGCCCAGCAAATAGGAACATCGGATCAGGGCGGCACAGATCGGGAACAGGTTCGCACAGTCGAGCATTTGAGTCCAGTCTCCAAGATTTTTTTGGCCATGAATACATTGTTTTGTTTTGGAAGAAAAGGAAAAATTAAGTTGGCGACGTTTATAATGTCAGTACGCGCAGAACTGTGATGGGTATAATTGTATCTTATTTATTACAAACTGAAGTCACAACATTATTTGCTGGTATATATGACAAACACGGATAAGTACATTACCAGGAAAACATTATTTGCAGCGAACATGCATGATCAATCACCATAGGAGGGCCTACTAGCCGATCTGGGGGACCTCCGCAACAATGGCGGCCTTGTTGAAGAAGACACAGACGCGCTTGGGGTTGAATTCAGTGGTCACGAAGGAGCCGACCGGCAGCAAGATCACCTCCACATCAAGCCGTCGTATATGATCTCCTGCTTTGCTGCTTCGGCCGGTATCCCCACCACCTCCGGCCACGACATCTTTGAGCTATTGCTCATGTTTTCGTCCACTCGGTTGGGTCTAAACCTGTAAATCCACGAAAATGGCAGAAGCTACAGTCAACAACCTATCAATCACCCTTAAACAGAAAGAGATGGGCTGCAGACTGCTGGATGTTAGCTAAACAGCTGCTGCATTGTGTGCGTTTTTCCATTCTGTTAATAACCTGAGCTGCGACTCAGCACTTTGTAACGTCTTTGCCTAAGCTGACTCGATCCGATCATGTGGTTGCATGGTGCAACGGACGAGCCGGTTTTGTAGTCGACGTGCTGGAGCAATCTGCAGATCATGTACCCGACGTGATGACTCGCATGCAGCACGTCAGTTGTTCCGTTTTCTTTTGATAAGAAGAACGAGAGCCGGTTGGTTGTTAAGGCCATGGCATAAAACTTCATCGTGTGCATAGCCTCACTTGGTCGATCATCCGAGTGCAATCGTGAGTGAGATCATTGCTGTCGAGTTCATAGCTGACAAGTGGCATCAGAGCCGCGTTTCATCCGAGGACCTGTGATGGCGGGGACTGCTCCAAGGAGGAGAGGGGAAGGCGTCGTTGATGATGGCACCGACACACCCAGAGGAGCTGGCGGCATCGGGCAGGAGCTGACAATGGCGCGCCAGGTTGTGCAGCCGTGCCTGGACCTTCCTGTGTGCCAACGCTGACACGGACGAACTACGACGAGTGGAGCCTTCTGATGGAGGTCGCCCTACAAGCGCAAGGCTTGTGGCGGTCGATCGAAGGAGGTGAAGATCTCGACAACGAGTATGGCTACCGCAACGACCGGGGAGCACTTGAGATGATCTACAGGTCAGTTCTCTCTGAGATGTTCCCGGCATTGAGGAAATACAACACCTCTAGGGGTGTCTGGGGGGCGATTAAGGCTTTGCGCGCCGGTTCTCAGCGAGTTCGCGACGCCAAGGCTCAAACTCTTCGGATGGAGTACGACCAGCTGAAACACAAGCCGGGGGAGTCCGTTGATGAATTGGCCATTTGGTTACAAGGTTTGGCATGCATCAAGACTCGGCGAGCTTGGGGATCCAATCAGTTAGAAGAGGTTAATGCAAAAGTGGCTCCGTATTGTGCCGAAGCGATACTCCCAGATGGCGGTTTCCGTTGACAGCCTTGTGGATCTGGACACCACAACTTTTGAAGAAATTGTGGACCGTTTCAAGGCGGCCAAAGAAAGGTTTGATCTGGATGCCGAGCAGGATGGGGGTGAAAATCTACTCCTCATTGAAGAAGAGTGGCGAGCTCGATTTGGACACCATGTTCAGGGTGGTCCATCTGTTGGAGGCTCGGGTGGTGGCAAGAAGACACACGGGAAGACCAAGAATGATCGTGGAAAGGATATGGCACGTTCCAACAAAAGTGGCAAGGGCACTCCAAAACGTGTCGGGAACTGCCGCTACTGTGGTATAAGTGGCTATTGGGCGCGAGAATGCCGTAAGAAGGAGCGAGATGAGGCTTCCGGTGCAGCTCATGTGGCAGAAGTGGAAGACGGGGACCCAGTGCTACTCATGGCACAGGAAGACGGAGATTATGCACAAGGGAATGAGGTGGTACATCTATGTGAAGATCAAGCCAAGATGTGTCTCTCAGCCTCGGGCGATGCCAAGGATCCTCGGTGGCATCTGGATACAGGTGCATCTAATCATATGACTGCAGATGATTTGGTTTTCTCTGAGCTAGACCGAAACATGACTGGCACCGTTCGGTATGGAGACGGTTCAATGGTGGAGATCAGAGGGCGAGGGACGGTTATCTTCATTGGACGTGGCGGTGGACACTGTGTGCTGTCTGGGGTTTACCTCATTCCCAAACTCCGAACCTCAATCATCTCTGTGGGTCAACTTGATGAGTCGGGATGTTCTGCTCTGATGAGAGATGGAGTCATGACAATACATGATCGATGGAAGAACCCTATCATTGAAGTTGCAAGAACGAAGAACAGGCTGTACATGGTCAAACTGGAGATTACTCAGCCAGTGTGTTTTGCAGCGTCCACAGGAGATGAAGCGTGGAAGTGGCATTCTTGTTTCGGCCATCTCAACTTTGACTCCCTCCGCAAGCTTGTCCAAGGTAATATGGTGCGTGGCATGCCATTGATTGATCACACTGATCAAATTTGTGACGGGTGTCTCACTGGCAAGCAGCAGCGTACGCCATTCCTGTTGGTGGCGAACTATCGAGCTTGTGAACGCCTAGACCTGGTACACGGCGACCTTTGTGGTCCGATATCTCCACCAACTCATGGCGGAAAGAGGTACTTTTTGCTCTTAGTTGATGACAAAACTCGTTACATGTGGTTGGAGTTACTGAGGAGCAAGGATGAAGCACCGAGACTTATAAGAAGGTGGCAGGCTGGTGTTGAAGGAGAGACTTACATCAAGCTTCGTGTGCTATGCACGGATCAAGGTGGGGAGTTCACTTCGTTGGAGTTCGGTGAATATTGTGCTGATCATGGTGTACACAGACAGCTCACAGCGCCGTACTCATCTCAGCAAAACGGCGTCGTGGAACGTAGAAATCAATCTGTTGTTGGCATGGCACGATGTTTGCTGAAGACAAAGAGTATGCCAAATGAATTCTGGGGGGAGGCGGTGACTACTGCTGTCCATCTGCTAAATTGTTGACCAATGAAGGCTGTGATTGGCATGACACCATACGAAGCGTGGTACGGGGTCAAACCGTCGGTGAGATATTTTCGGAGGTTCGGATGTATTGTCCATGCAAAGGTGACACGTCCAAACCCTAAGAAGTTGTATGATCGCAGCACTTGGACAGTCTTTATTGGCTATGCACACGGACGAACCAAAGGATGGCATGTGTATGATCTAGTGTCAAAGCGAGTGTACATAACTCATGATACCGTTTTCGATGAGGGGGCGAGCTGGAATTGGGAGTCACCATCATAGTCTCCAGGTTCATTTAGTGTTCACTTTGCACCAGTGGTAACCATGCCTCCGTCCGGCAAAGGGGGTAATCAGACTGATGCTCCATGCAATGACATGCCCCAAGGGGGTGTGTCCTCACCCAAGGCTTGGACACCTGCACCGGAAAATGGCGACTGGGAAAAAGTGTCTGAAGGCTTTGTTTCACCACCTCCTGGCGCGACACCGGACAGTGAGCTCGTCGGGGAGGACGCACCATTGCGGTATCGTACACCTGAAGCGGTATGTGGCGATGGAAGTCAGGGTTCCAGCGAGACCCTACTCTTGGTAAATGATGAAGAGCCAAGCACTTTTGAGGAGGCTGAGCCACATGAGGTGTGGCGAGCAGCTATGCTGGATGAGTTGCAGTCCATCGAGGACAACAAAACGTGGAGCTTGACCACACTTCCTGCTGGCAAGCATTCCATTGGACTCAATTGGGTTTATAAGATTAAGAAGAATTCTGCCAGGGAGATTGTCAAGAACAAAGCTAGACTGGTCGCCAAAGGCTATGTCCCGAGAGCTGGGATGGACTTCTACGAGGTTTTCGCTCCAGTGGCACGTCTGGACTCAGTCCGTTTAATCATAGCCATTGCAGCTCAGAAGAGGTGGCAGGTACATCATCTTGATGTAAAGTCTGCTTTTTTTGAATGGTGACTTACAGGAAGAAATTTATGTTGATCAACCACCTGGGTTTGAGCGTGAAACAGGCAAAGTTTATCGTCTTGCTAAGGCGCTTTATGGCCTCCGTCAGGCGCCACGCGCTTGGAACGCCAAGTTGGACGAGACACTGGAGTCCATCGGGTTTCAGAGAAGCCCTTCTGAGCATGCAGTGTATGTGGGCAGAAATGGGTGTGAGTGCTTGCTGCTGGGAGTATATGTTGATGACCTCATAATCACTTGGTCATGCCCGGATGTGATTGCCCTTTTCAAGAAGCAGATGATGTCGGTGTTCTCCATGAGTGATCTTGGCCTATTGAGCTACTATCTTGGTATAGAAGTAGATCAAAGGGAAGATGCTATCACACTCCGACAATCAAGTTATGCTGTGAAGCTTGTTGAGAAGGCTGGGCTACTGGGGTGTAATCCGGTACATCTCCCGGTGGAACCAAGTTTGAAGCTAAGCAAGCAAAGCAAGAATCCTCCTGTTGCTGGAAAATTATATAGGAGTGTGGTCGGCAGCCTCAGGTACCTGGTACACACTAGACCCGATCTTTAATATGGTGTTGGGCTTGTAAGCAGGTTTATGGAGGCTCCAACCACGGAACACTGGGCGGCTGTCAAGCATCTGATAAGCTCAGATATGTGACCGGAACTGTGATGTATGGCTGCAGGTATGTAAAAGGAGCTACTGAACAAAGGATAATTGGGTTCAGTGATTCCGACTTTGCAGGTGATGTAGATGACTGGAAAAGTACCACCGGACTTGTGTTTACATATGGTGGATGCACCATAAGCTGGCAATCTCAGAAACAGAAAGTGATTGCCCTCTCTTCATGTGAAGCGGAGTACATTGCAGCGACTACGGCAGCTTGCATGGGCGTTTGGCTCCATCGGTTACTTGGTGATCTACTGGGAACATTTGGTGATGATACAATGATCTACGTCGATAACAAATCGGCCATTCAGCTTTGCAGGAACCCAGTGTTCCACGACAGGTCAAAACATATCGAGAACCGATTCCATTTCATTCGTGAATGTGTGCAGAGTGGAAAAATCATCGTGGACTATGTGCACACTGGAGAGCAACTGGTGGATGTCTTCACCAAGGCGTTTCCTAGGGCCAAGTTCATGGAGATGCAGAAGAGGCTGGGCATCATCGACACCAGCAGCTGATTAGGGGGGAGTTTGTTAGCTAAACAGCTGCTGCATTGTGTGTGTTTTTCCATTCTGTTAATAACCTGAGCTGCGACTCAGCACTTTGTAACGTCTTTGCCTAAGCTGACTCGATCCAATCATGTGGATGCATGGTGCAACGGACGATCCAGTTTTGTAGTCGACGTGCTGGAGCAATCTGCGGATCACATACCCGACGTGATGACTCGCATGCAGCACGTCAGTTGTTCCGTTTTCTTTTGATAAGAAGAACGAGAGCCGGTTGGTTGTTAAGGCCACGGCACAAAACTTCATCGTGTTCATAGCCTCACTTGGTCGATCATCCGAGTGCAATCGTGAGTGAGATCATTGCTGTCGAGTTCGTAGCTGACACTGGATTGGGTGTGTGGGTGCGCTAACCAGTTCTTTTGAACTCTGTGTGGATTGCTTTGCTGACTGGCCTCTGGTTTATGAGTGGAGCTTGGTATTTATAGGGCTAGTTGGGGCTAGATGGCATTATGGGAACTTATGCCGGATCAGGCATCTTTGACAATGTTAGCTTGAACATGTGGTCATGTGGGCCTTTGCGTTCTTTGGTTCTTGGTTTGACATTTTGTACGAAACCTCAGCTTGCTCAGAGTTGCTGTAAGGGCCCGCCGCTCCGATCACTCACGGGGACGGGGCACCTTGCCCGGGAATCGCATTGGGTGGTGCCGTGCGGTGCGGCACCCAACAGCACACATAATAAAGTATCATATTACATACATCAAGCGGAAGCTTACAAAGTGTAAATTTTACAAATACTTCTCAAAATAAACTACAGCGGAAGACTATTACAACTCACGTCTCATACCTATGCTAAGCAACAGAGAAGGTGTCCATCCCGCGGACCCTTCTCGCTAGCAACACTGTCATAATAGCAGCGGCAGGGGTTGCCATGAGTTCACCACTCGGGGAGTTCCGAGTCTCATCGGGCACCCGTACATATCAGCCTACAGTTATTACCTGCAAAACAACTTAGGTAGTATCTGTGAGCACGAAGCTCAGCAAGACTGACCCGTCACCCTAATCATGAAACTCTACATGATGAAAATAGAGGGCCGAATATAGAAGTTTACATAAAAGATGATCTTGAGCTAAAGGAAAATCCTTACTTCAAGTTTTAAGCAACTTTTATAGTCCTCACGCAATTTACATCGAGACTCCACAATCAAACAAGAAACGCTTCATCTCGATGTCACTTGCCCGAGGTGAAAGTAACTTTAGTGAGCTACCCTAGACTCATACAGACCTTGCGCCATTACCGTCGAGACTCCACAATCAAACAAGAAACGCACTGCCTCGACGCTACTAGCCCAAGGTGGAATGTAAATTTAGTGAAGTATTGATCTTTCCTCATCTCCATTATGAGGATTACTCACGAAGCATATTAAACGTTTCCCAGTTTTTTACTACGTCACGACTCCGTGTACAAGTATGCTCACTACCGCGAGCGACGGTGATTGCAATCAAAAACACCCGGCTGACACGACACGTACGCCCGTACTCGACGTTGCATACAGCAAACGTCACTGACGCCGTACGTGGCAACCTTTCACACGACACCCAAATGTCGAACCGGTCCCACCGACTGGGATTAAGTCTCCCTACGGCAAACCCTTGTAGAGCCGACTTCTCTATCCTTTCAGCATCGGCATCAGACGGTGAGGTATGCCTCGACACCCAGGTTAACATGTTACATCGGTTTCCTGGGTCCCATATTGCCAGTATGCATCCGGTACACATCTCGAACTTGTCACGAGAACGGGCCTTAATCGACTCGGACATAGACTAGGCTCACAGGACCACGTACTTGACCTTCCATCCACTGCCCGGTTTCCATTCCCAACTATGAGGATCAATTCCCAACTCTTCCGATTGATCCCCCTTAAACCCGGTTCACGAGTAGGAAACTGCCCACTCGAGTTTTGCTTCTTTTAATCCACTTTTGTTGAGATCAGCAGTTAAAATTAATTGATAACATATCCTACATTCGACTCCAGGGTTTTCTGGTCATGCATTTGGAGTTTCATACCATGTAGACGTAATGCAATAAATAAAATGCTAGACGTATGAAGTGCATACAAATAAAAACTTGTAAATTTGATGCAAACCGGGGCTTGCCTTTGTTTTGCAGGGGCTAATATATATAACTTAGTTAGTGAAGATCACTTGGCTTTATCTCTTCCCTCCTTCCTTTGATCTCCACTCCAATGACTTGAAGTCCTTCATGTAGATGCTACACGTAATGCATATGCACAATTGTTTAATTGTAAAGACTTTGCTACAAGTCCTAATAACAAGTTTTTAAAAACTGGAACTCTGTTTAAGAATTTAAAATGACACTGGTGCTAGTGGTTTAGGTTTGGATCTAAACACATGATTAATGCTAAGTGGTTCCCCCTCTTCTATATTAATCACCTTAAGAGGTTAAACAGCACTGGGGTGATCCAGAGCTCCAATGGAGCTGAGAATTTTCAGGTGAGTTCCTTGTCACAAGAAAACACTCTGGGCCAATATTTGGGATTATGTAATGAGTGGATTACTCAGAATAATTCCCTAAGCCTTTAGGCAAAAAGGAATTAATTCTGAATAAACTTGCATGTTCATGCCAAACTTAGTGAACTACAATTTAAATTATAGTTCATAGGACTTGCATGAATTTTCCAAAGATTTTTGGAGTTAAGAACCTCCCAGCAATGAATTTCCAAGTTCTGGAATTTCCCTGAAATGTTTCTGTATTCAATTGGATACAGCACCTTAAATTCTGAATTGCCCTGATCAAATCAACTCCAAATGGTCTTAAATTTTTACAGGAGTTCACTATTATCCTAGAGAATATTATGGCAAAATTTGAGGATTTTTGGATTAACCAATCCCTCTAAAATTCTTTTGCTGAAAAGCTTTAAAGAATTTTCCAGAATTAAATAAAGAGTTTCATACAAATTGGGTTCTATTTTTGGATAGTACTCTATCAGAGGAACCCAACAAAATTTGTTTCATAATTTTTGGATTCTCCTATCCAAAGTTGTAGCTATTCAAAGTTTAAACTGAAAACTGAAATTCCCCAAAATGTTCAAATACTGGCTGTGGGTCCAGGGGACAGGTGGCGCTAGCCGGGGCAAGCCACACGGGGCTACTGGGTATTACCCGTGCGTCCGCACTAGATCCCCGCGCCACAGCCGATCAGAAATTTGAAACACCGTCGCTGACATGCGGGACCCGCCGGGTCGTCTTCTACCTCCGGCCACCCGTGCCCGCGCGCCGCCGGGCTCGCCGGAGTTCGACGGATTCCGGTCTCCCGGCCATCCCCCGAGCCCTCCCTCGCCGCCAGGGCCTAATTTCACGTGCTGAACAAGATGGGACCCCCTCCCCTGTCCGACGGTGGCTCTAACCTAGCCGACCACGGTGCGGCGGCTCGGTATGAGCTCGGCGCCGTCGCCCTGCTAACCCAGCCTGCCAAAACACCGGTGGAACGGCGCTATAGCATCAGTGGACGCCAAAGAGGATCGTCCGGGTGGTCAAGCAGCCTGGAAATGGCCCTAACCTAGCTCTCATCGGGAGCCCGAACCGCCCCACCATAACCGCCGTCGGAAAGTGTGAAATACGTCGTGCACAATGGTTTTCAGGCATTGGTTGCAAAAGGGCAAATGATTGCCGGCTAGCCCAGCTCGTGTGTGCAAGATTTGACAAGCTACAGAGGATTGGAGAGCGAGAATTTTGGCGGCGATTAGCCATCTGTTTGAGGTCGCCGGGACAAAATCTCCAAATTGGCCGCCGATCCTCCACGGTTTGCTCCAGGCTTTGGAGGAGGGCAGCACCATGATGGTGCGCTACTGTGGCCGGTCTTGCTCAGACGTGACAACCCTTGTGGAAGACTGCCGGCGTGAGCTCGGTCGTCGGCTGGCTATTGGTCGCCGCGGATGAGGCATTTAAAGCTCGAAATACACCACGGATGGCTAGCTCTCGCGCTCAGAAGGTGCGGAACAATGGCACAGCGTCGTTGTGCAACTCGGGGAGGCGCTTTGGCACGGTTTAGCCGGCTCCCTATGGCTTTCCAGAGGGGGCGGCGAGCTCGGTTTCGTTTTCTGGATAACACGCGCGTGAGGAGGAGAAACACCCGTGGTCGCCTTGGCTACGCGGGAAGAATCACGTGGAGAGGCGCTGCCGACTGCCGGGCTGCCAGCGGCCCGGGCGAAGAGCAGGAGGTGGAGCTTTGGGAGAGGGTTCAGCCGCTCGGTGTCGCCCGGGTAAGGCTTTCGGTGGAATGAGGAACAGAGAGAAATTACTTAAGGTGCAAGTCTAGACAGCCCTATGACATGTGGGCCCCACTAGTCAGCACCCCTTCTCCTCAAAAGATCTCCAAAGTTTGACAATTATCTAACCCAAATGTTTGAAAGTTGGAAATTGAGCTGCATTTGCATATTTTGACAAATCCCATCCAAATTCAAATGTTTATTTGAATTCCTTGCACATTTAACTCCATTTGGAAAAATGGGTAGCAAATCTTTTAAAAAATTAATGAAACTTTGCCTACCCATTAATTTGGACCTAAGGAATCCAAATCTGCAATTTGATTCTTGTGTTAGCTGCTGCAAACAAGAGTTTGAACACAACAATTTTGAATTACCATTGTGTCCTTCCCTCATTTGAAGTTTGAGTTTAACCTTTAGTTCAAACTCTTATTTTTAAACCCTCCCATTGCACTTGAGTTCTTCACTTCTGGGGTTTTAATCCACATGTGGTCCATCCATGCAGTAACCCTAAGTTTGTTTAGAAGAATCTCACATATGTTATCATATGTGGAAAAAGTTTCAACTAAGCCCCTTTTTCATACACATGACTCCAACATTTGTGCAAACTCATGTTTCTTTGTATTCACATTTTTGGTACCTTTACAGTTGCGTCTTAATTTGACATTTTGGGATGAAGGTAGCTCCCTACCCTATGTCCTTGTTCAGACTTTGGATGAAGGTGACTCATCCTTCTGCTTGGAGGAAGAGCACTCTACTATTTTATGTTTGTATATGAAAGATTAGCTGCCAACGTTAAACCACTCAAATGGCAATAATCAACTTTGAGGATCTGTTATCTCTTATGAAAATGTTAATTTTCAACCGTCCGAAATTAGCATCTCCCCGTATGTGAGTCTTCGTAGATCAGATTCAGCATTGGATTGAGATCCATTATTGTCCGGTCGCGCGGCCACTTGATCTTCATGCCCAGCCAGAACTATCCTTGTTTGGGTAGTCGGCCAGTCCTGTCTTGTGGCTAACCAGGATCCACATGTTTACAGTATAGTTGCTTTGAACAAATAGGACAGAGGGCGGGCCTTACGCATGTGCCTCAGCACTGGAGAGCTACACACGTGCTTAGAAAAGAGCGCACACGTTCCATAAAGGATATCTCTTTGTTTTCGATGACCATGTTCACTGCTTCGAGTTGAACATCAAAGAAGACCGTAGAAGTCAATATCATGAAACCGAATAAGGAGAAAATTACAATACCACACACGCAAACACACATACACACACAAACGTGTGGATTCTGAAATTAGCTCAAGTGGAGCTGGCAGCAGTCCGGCTCGAGGACATGTTTTATTGTTAGTTGATGATTGCAACAGAAGATAAATACAAATGAAAGAATATATATATATATATATATATATATATATATATATATATATATATATATATATATATATATGACATACGATATTATTATTCACGGCCAGCTCTTGCACGAGGCCTAGCCGATCTTGGGCACCTGCGCGATGTGGTTGGCATAGTCAACGAAGAAGCGGACGCGCTTCAGGTTAAATTCCATGGTCGCAGAGGGCAACACTACCACTTGCACGTACGGAAGGTCGGACAGAATCTTCTGCTTGGTCGCCTCGGCCGGCACTCCCAACTACTCCGGCCACGGCATCTTTGTCAGGAATAATTCTTGTGTACATGGTCATTAGTCACATTAATTTTGGTGTTGAGTCTATCGTGTTAGTTGCACATTCGAGTCATGAGTCTGTTAGCGTGTATCGGGGAAGTGGCTTGGTCCATGATCTCCCTCTTTGTTGGTTGCTATTTATGTTAAACACTGAATGAAAAACGGAGAGTTAGTTGTTCCAGCTTTCGCCTGTGTGTGTACCAGCGTGTTCGCGTGAGTTGTGCTCCAGCCACTGTGATCTACGTCGAGTTTACACCGGTGAACTTTCGTCAAGTGGCATCAGAGCCGGCGATGGGAAGGTCGGCGATCACGGCGAAGGATTGTTGCTGGAGTCGCGTCCACATACGATCTGATGGGGAAGATTGGAGGAAGGAGTGATGGTGCCAGCGGCAAAGGCGATGATGTCGGTGAAGGGAGTGGCGGCTCCGTCCAGCGAGTAATTCATGAAGTGAGTGGCGGAACTAGCTACCCCGTCCTCACTAAAACGAACTACTCGGATTAAGCATTACTAATGAAGGTGAAGCTCAAAGCTTGTCTGCTCTAGGAAGCGATCGAAACCGGGACGTCGAGCCACACGAAGACATGCACTATAGAAAACCGATCAATTAACCTACTACCGTCCTAAATAAAATAATATACATGCTCTCACGACGGTATATATAGCTATAACCATTGTGAAGCAAATAATTAACACTCAAATTTCTATCAATTTTCAACTAAATAATAAAATAAAACAAATAAATACACTAAATAATAAACAAAGATAATTTACAACTAAATAATCAAATAACTAAACGAATTAATGAACTAAGTAATATAACTAACCAAATAACTTACAAATTAAACAACTAAACGATCTCCAAGATTAACCAAGTAACCAAATTATAAAATAAATACTAAACTAACTTAATAATCAACTAAACCAAATTAAGTAACAAATTAGCTCATTAACTAAACTAATTAATAAGGTAACTAAATTAACTAACAAATGAACTAGTTAACTATTTTATACAACTAATAAAAATTAAATGAAACTTATCTCGAAGTGGCGGCGGGCTCGGGCCGAGCGGCGGCGGCGGGCATGGGGCCGGGCGGCGGCGGCAGGTCTGTCGCGGTGCCTAGCGGCGGCGGCGCGGGGCCAAGCAGCGGTGGCTGAGGGCGGAGGCGACGGGAGCAGGCGGAGGCGCGGGAGCGAGCGGCAGCGGCATGGGGCCGGGCGGCGGCGGCTGCGGACAGAGGCGGCGGGCACGGGCAAAGGCGGCATGGGCGAAGTCGTACGGGCTCGGGCGGAATAGCCCTAGCATGGGCCGGGGTGGCGGATATAACCCCTAATTTACAACGACTGTCGTAAATAAGGTGTTAATTATGACGGTCGGCGGCCTATTTATGAAGGCTGGTTTTGTCCATCGTCATTACCATGTTACTCGACGTGTCGACACTCACTGTGGCAGATCTTACAGGTCGTCTCAAGGCCACCGAAGATGCCTTTGAAGACTCACTAGCCGTATTTAATCATGATGGGAAACTTTATCTCATAGAAGAAGAGTGGGAGCTGAGGCGAAGGAGGCAAGAAGCAGAGCACAGATCAGGCAGAGGAAATTTCGGTGGTGCCTCAGTAGACGAGGTCGAGGTCGTGGCCATGGTGGAGGCAGAGGATCGTCTTCGGGCGGATCATCTAGCAACACGAGGCGGCCGAGTAATGATGAGTGTAGAAGGTGCAGCAGGCTCAGCCACTGAGCTCGGGACTGCCGGGTAAAACCGAAGAAGGAGCAAGTACACGTCGTGCATGACGAAGAGGAGGCCTCACTGCTAGTGGTGAAGTCGTCACCACTCATTACGATCTTGCCAACGCTGAATGATGATCATTCGGGTCCTGAAATAACCCCTATGGAGAATATCGGTATGAGATACTTGGGGGATGTTCAAGCCGATAAACAAGAGATTGTCTTGATGTCATTCGAGATGAATGAAGGAAAGGTGTTTGCCCAACTCGGAGGAGGATAGGAGAACAAGGAGGACGCATGGCTTTTGGACACTGGGGCCACAAACCACATGACAGGGTCTCGCGTGGTGTTTGCTGAACTTGATACCAGCGTACTCGGGTCCGTGCGGTTTGGTGATGACTCAGTGGCTAAAATAGAAGGTCGGGGAATGATTGTGTTCCAGTCCAAGAATGGCGAGCGCCATACTTTCCCTGGGGTGTATTTCATTCTTCAACTGACGATGAACATTATTAGCGTCGGGCAGTTAGATGAAGCCGGATACCGGGTTGCCATCGTGAAAGGAGTCTTGGAGGTTCATGAGCCGGGAGGAAGGCTTCTAGTGAAGGTAAAGCGTGAGGAAAATCGTTTTTATATGCTTCGTGCAAGCACGTTACAGGCAGGGTGCATGATTTTAAAGGGGCAGAGGAGGCAAGACAGTGGCATGCACGCTTTGGGCACGTGAATATGGCGGCACTAAGAAAGATGGCTCGTGAGGAGCTGGTATGTGGTATGCCGATGGTGGGACAACTAGAGCACTTGTGCGAGTCCTGTCTTGTGGGAAAGCAGGAGAGGACCTCATTCCCAAAGCAGGGATGCTACCGGGCGGAGCGGGTATTGGAACTGGTTCACGGTGATTTGTGTGGCCCAATCTCACTGGAGACACTGGAGGGGAACAAAAACTTCCTCCTTCTTGTGCATGATCATAGTAGATAGATGTGGGTGACTCCAATACCCTCGATAGGATGTGCTGCGGATGCGATCAAAGAATTCAAAGCTCGAGCAGAAGCTGAGTTGGGTCAGAAGCTAGGAGGTCTTCGAACCGATCGTGGTGGAGAATTCACATCGCAAGAGTTCATGGAGTACTGGACAGTGAAGTTGTTTGACGTCAACATATGGCGCCATATTCTCCACAACAAAACAGCATCGTGGAACACCGAAATGGCACTGTCATGGCTGCTGCAAGGAGCATGTTGAAAGGAAAGAATCTGCCGGGATGGCTATGGAGAGAGGCACTGACCACAGCAATATATGTTCTCAATAGGTGCCCCATGAAGAGTGTCTACGGGATGACTCCTTATGAAGCGTGGCACGGAAGGAAACCGGCAGTGCAACACTTGAGGGTGTTTGGCTGCATCATCTACGTCCGGAACACCACTCCACATCTCAAGAAGTTGGAGGACAGAGGCCGAAGAATGATATTCGTTGGCTATGAAAAAGGTATGAAAGCTTATCGCGCCTATGACCCTATTACTGGTCGCGTTCACATGACTCATGATGTGGTGTTCAACAAAGAAGCACAGTGGGAATGGAGTTGAGATGTGGTAAGATAAATAGAGTCTGTTGGAGATGACATTTCCACAGTGGAGTACAGCATTGGCAGTAGGGAGCATCAAGCTTTGGAAAATGAAGATGAACCCTGTGGTGGGGAAACACCAGGAGGAGAGATAGACACTCCTCAGGAGTCTGGTCGAGGAGCTGCACTGGGAGATGAGATTGAATTTGTGACGCCCCCCAGCATATATGAAGAGCACTTGGATTCTGATTATGATAATGAGGCTCTCTGCGTTTAAGGTTCCACGCATGCTGAGTATGGAGGAGCTCAATGTGGTAAGCTCAGATGAACCTGGATCTTTTAAAGATGCTTTTTGTGATACTTGTTGGAGAAAAGCAATGGAGGAGTTGAATTCAATACAAGAAAACAACACATGGACACTGGTGAATTTGCCACAAGACCGTCGAGCAATAGGTGTTAAGTAGGTTTACAAGGTTAAAATAAATGAATGCGGTGCAGTATCAATACACAAGGCTCGGTTAGTTGTGAAAGGTTATGCGCAGAAGTCTGGTATAGACTACGATGAGGTGTTTGCACCGGTGGCACGTTCTGATACGGTACGTTTGCTTATAGCTCTTGCTGCACACAATGACTGGGAGGTGCATCATATGGACGTTAAGTCTGCATTTTTGAATGGCAATCTTCAAGAAGAAGTCTATGTGGAACAACCAGCTGGCTTTGTGAGGAAAGGAAGTGAGCACATGGTATACAAATTAAAGAAAGCCCTCTACGGTTTACAACAGGAACCTCGGGAATGGAATGAAAAATTGGATTCCACCTTACTGTCATTTGGATTCAAAAGAAGTTCATCCGAGCATTCTATTTATACCAAGCAGAATGGTGGCCATCAGTTGATAGTCGGTGTTTATGTAGATGATTTGGTGATCACCTGGGCAGAAAAGGGAGACATATGGGAATTCAAGGTGCAAATTACCAAGGCTTTCAAAATGAGTGATTTCGGTCTTCTTCACTATTATCTGGGTATCCAAGTTAAGCAAAGTCCCGAAGGCATTACAATGTGCCAAAGTGCGTATGCAGGAAAAATCCTTGAGAAAACTGGAATGTTTGACTGCAATCCGTGCCAAGTACCTATGGGAACGAGACTAAAATTGAGCAAAGTGAGCGGTGAACCACCAGTGGACGCTAAGGAATACTGGAGCATTGTAGGAAGCCTCAGGTATTTCGTGAATACTCGTCCTGATCTTGCTTTTGCTGTGGGTTATGTGAGTAGATTCCTCGAAGATCCACGAGAAGATCACATGGCTGCAGTGAAACATATTTTGCGCTATGTGAAGGGAACGAAGGATTGGGGACTATGGTTTAGGAAGAAGGAGGTGCAAGTAACATTGACTGGTTATAGTGATAGTGACTTTGCAGGAGATGTTGATTCAAGGAAAAGCACGTCAGGTGTATTATTTTTCCTTGCAAACAGCCCAATCACTTGGCAGTCAACAAAACAAAAGGTGGTGGCTCAATCAAGTTGTGAAGACGAATATATTGCGGAAGCTAATGCAGCTTGTCAGGGTGTGTGGCTTGCTCTGGTCCTGGCAGAAATGCTAGGCATGGAGATTACTGCGCCAACTCCAAAGGTGGAAAACAAGTCAGCCATTGCTCTGATCAAGCATCCAGTGATGCATGGTTATAGGAAACACATTGAGGTAAAGTACCATCTAGTACGGGAGTATGTAGAGAAGAAGCTAATCAATGTGGAGTTCATCAGAAGTGAGGAACAGCTGAGTGATATCTTCACCAAGCCGCTCGGGAAAGTGAAGTTCCAGGAGTTCCGTAGCAATATGGGACTTATCGATGTCGGGGTATCACACAACAAGGATTAGGAGGATATTTTCAGGAATAATCCTTCTGTGCATGGTCATTGGTCACGTTTATTTTGGTGTTGAGTCTATCGTGTTAGTTGCATGTTCGAGTCGTGAGTCTGTTTGCGTCGAGCTCGGCGGGATGTAGTCATCCGGAGCGCGTCGTGCTGTTGCCATGCAGCGTGTATCGGGGAAGTGGCTTGGTCCATGATATCCCTCTTTGTTGGTTGCTACTTATGTTGAACACTGAATAAAAATGGAGAGTTAGTTGCTCCAGCTTTCGCCTGTATATGTACCAGCATGTTCGCGTGAGTTGCGCTCCAGCCACCGTGACCTATGTCGAGTTTACACCGGTGAACTTTCGTCAGTCTTCCTGTTGCCGCTCATTGCAGCTGAATTGGACCCGTCATAACCTGAATATATCTACAAGAAAGAGAAAAAATGGAAGCAGTCAGTGTCAACAACTAATCAATAACCCTGCAGGCCGGGAATCGAAATAGATTGCTATAGCTTGGGTTTGTGCGTATGCTAACCAGTTCTTGAACTTTGTTTTGTTTGCTGTGGTAGCTGCCTGGCCTTTGGTTTCTGTGTAGAGCATGGTATTTAGAGGTTAGCTGGGAGTAAATGTGAACTTATAATGGACATCAGGCATGTCTGATAACGAGATGCCTTACTATGTATCCATGTGGACAGTGGGAAATCCACACAAGAATTATAGGGGGCTGAACCATATACAAACCACTACAGGAAACGAGTAAAAGGTTGTCGGCCCTATAGCCGTCGGTTCCCTTCTGCGGCCGACATACATAAGTTATAGCCGTCGGTGAACCGATGGCTTTAGCCGTCGCCCTTTATCCGGCGCTTTTAACTGTTATAGTCACCGGTCCCGACACTTTTAAGCCCTATAATCGTCGGTTTCTGCAACCCGACACTTTTAAGCTTATAGCCGTCGGCCTGCGGAACGACGTTTTTAAAACCTTATAGACGTCAGCTGGCAAGGGAGACCGACACATTTAAAACTTATAGCTGTCAGCCTTTGTGGTTGAGCCCGATGGCTTTAAATATTTATAGCCGTCGGCTAGGGTGAAACCGACGGCTATAGTACAGTCTTTTTTTACCGCGCCTTATTTTGTCTTCCTCCCCGGCTGGGAAGCCTCCATTTCAGACATCATAACAGCTATATATGCAGCAAATTCAGCACAAATATTCATATTCATGAACAGCAAATTCATTCACAAACAACAATTCATATTTACATGTCCGAATTAGAATGACAAGTTCAAATGTCCAACAGATCTCCGCCACATATTCTCATGTCCGGATAAAAACAACATTGCAAAATTCACATGTTGATATTGTTTTTTGAATCTCTGCCACTCGCACCCCACCGTTCAAATTGAGAAAATCATCGCAATGTCTAGACGTTCCATGACGAGAACCTTATGAGAAACAAATACAAGTTAAGCTTTGCATTGGTACATATATTCACATGTCTCAATCTCTCTAATATTCGCTAATTGAAAATCATCATCTTATGTTTGCTACATAGTGATCTGGAAACTTTAATGTTTGCAACCAACCAAGTATTTGCTTTCTTTCTTCTGGCTTGACACAATATGGAGCTCGTGGCCTACTTTCATATCCAGTTGCATTTGTTCTAACCTCAATCCCAGGATGATCGAAGGATCAACTAAGTCTTTTCTCGCATTCAAATTATCTTTGCTTTGACCAGTAAAATCAAAACACATGCTTATGATGCTTTCAGCGACATTACGCTCCTGGTGCATCAAATCTATGTTGTGCGGTAAAAACAGCGGCTTTGCATATGGTAGCTCCCAAAGAAAAGAAATATGAGTCAAGTTGTGTTCTTTACCATACCCTTTGAACCCACCTTCTATGGACTCTTTTAACTTTGCATGCCATGTCATTTTTTGTTCGCCTGTCAACCGACAACGAGGTACTTTTGTAACCATTCTGTCTTTCCGGAATGATTGTGTATCGCTTCTGAAAGGATGGTTTGAAGGAAGGAATCGTCGATGACAATCAAAGAAACTGACTTTTTTCCCATATTTCAGCCTGATGGCATCAGTGTCAGCATACATATGGGCAACACCACTGTCCGTGGACACACCAACCAACCCAAATGCTATATGCCAACAAATCATGGATTGACCATAGATATGCGGCACGTAAGGTAAATTCACATTTCAGGTGACTGTCATATGTCTTTACCCCTTGCCATAGCTCTTTCAGCTCTTCAATCAACAGCTGCATAAACACATTGATTTTCTTCCCTAGATGTTTATGACCAGGAATGATGGCTGCAAGGAATATGTATCCTTCTATCAAGCACATGTTGGGGGGGGGGAGATTGTAGGGCATGATAAAAACAGGCCAAAAAGAGTATGAGCTGTTACCGGTGCTTAAAGGTGTGAAACCATCTGTTGACTAACCAAGATGAACATTTCTGGGATCTCTTGCAAACACCGGATCAAAATGTTCTAGAGCTTGCTAAGACACCTTTCAAAGGATGTGCCATAACATCTTTGTCATCGCTCTCTGTATCCCTTCACAATGCAACCTCATCTGCTTCGCTGTTTCTTAAGATAGAAATAATCGTTTAAGCCTTGACATGATAGGCATGTATCGAAGCTGTTTGATCGGTACTTTTGTACTTATTTCCTCTCCATCATCGCTCAGAACCTGCACATATCTGGATGTATTGCAATGCATACAACAAGTATCGTTCTTGTGTTCCTTTCAAAACAACATGCAATTATTCTGGCACGCATCAATCTTCTCATAATTCATGCCCAGACCGCCCAAAGCTTCTTACATTGGTATAAGTCTTTCGGCATCTTATGATTTGACGGAAGGAGATCACTGATCAGCTTCAAGATACCATTGTAGCAATTGTTCACAAAATTGTACTTGGACTTTATCGCCATAAGTCGTGTGACTGCCTGCAGAACGGTCACATTGGTGCCCTTATGCACTTTTTCATCTGAGGCGGCAAGAAGCCTATAAAACTTCTGCACCTCCTCCTCCTCCGGCGGCGACTTCTCTTTATACTCTCTACCAACATCCACTATCATCTCATCCATCCGATCTTCATCCTCGTTTCCGACCGACTCACCAGCATCGTTCATATCCACATGCACGCGCCACACCAGATAGTCGGGCATAAATCCGTGCTTTTAAAGGTGCGGCTCCATTCCAGACCTATATAGACGTCGATGGTTCCGACACTTGTTACACGGACACTTCGCAACATGAGCAACACTAGCAAAGGCTTGGTTCGCAAAAACATTTGCGATATGAGCCCATTCTATAGTGTGCGCACCAGTCGAACTCCATCCATCATACATCGCCTTACGGTTGTCACCCATTTTCAAAATATACAATAAATTGCAGGAATGAAGCTGATTGTGATATGACAATAGAAACTAATGTAAATATAATGTAAACGACATTATACATTGCAAAGCGGTAAACTTAATCTAAACATAATTTTCTACTCATGGTTTTTTACAAAATAGTTGGCAGAATGCACTTCATTTGCCCGGCCGGACGACTAGCACTTAATATGACCCTAGTTTATCTAAATATACTTAATTTGATCCAATACATACAAGTTTTGTACTTTAATTTTGAATTTAAAGACACGATATTTGAGCATACCTTGAATCGGGGCAGCGGGTGTCGGGGCAGGCAGGCGCTGGGCAGTCGACGCAGGGCGGCGGGCACACGTCGGGGCGGGCGCGGCTGCGGGCCTGCGGCAGCAGGGGCACGGCAGCGGCAGGGTGGCAGCGACCTAGGGAAGGTGTCCACAGGCCAGGGCAGGCGGGCACGCGCGAGGGTGGCCGGCAAAGAGCCTCGGGCGGTGGCCGGCAGCGTCGGGAGGCACGGCGTCGGGCGCCGCGGGCGGGTTGGCTGGCGGCATCAGGTGGGTGGCGGGTGAAGGGGCGTTGAGCAGCAGCGGGGTGCTCGGTCAGGTGTGCCGGCGGGGAAGACAGGCGGCCGTGCGTCAGACATTAGTGGGGATGCGAGGGCACGGTGGTCAGGTGTCGGAGCGGTGCGCGGCAGGCCGGCGGGCAGTGCTCCGGGCGGGACGGCGGGGGTCGGTGGCTTTCCGGCCGCGGGGCGGGCGGGAGATTGCGAGTGGCAGCCAGGCACAGGGCATGGGTGAGGGAGGAGGGTTTTTTGTTGCCGGACCCACAAGTTTAGCCGTCGGCCTCGGAGTTCTGGCCGATGACTATAGTTGTAGGCATCGGTTTTGCGGACTAGCCGACGACTTTATTTGTAGCCGTCAGCTTGCGAAACCGACGGCCTTAACTTGATTACATTCGATAGCACTGACGCCTATTAAGAAACCGACGGCCTATTCCTCTTTTCCTGTAGTGAACAGTGTTGTACATCACTAATCAATGCTAATGCAAAAGTAAGAAAATCAACTTATTATGAGAAATTTAAACATCAAACCCTGTTCCAAATTACAAAGTATTCAGAATATCAGTAGCCTGTTGCAGAAATACATAATACGAACCAATCTTTAATCTTTATAAGAACGCTTCTTGATCAGAACTGAGACAAGAAATTGTCAAGAACCAAAGAACTGACCGTCAGGCTAAGCTCTCCGACGCCCGCCCGTGCCTCACCGGCCTGCTCCTGCCTCGTCGCGGCAGCTGTGCCCTACCTCAGCTCCCACATACGCCTCACTGTCTGGCGCCTCATCGCTCGCCGGCCACCGTTGAAGCCTCAAACTCGACCGCTGCTGCCAGTTGCCACACCGCACGCCTAGAGCCAGGTAGTTGTGAATCACCAAGGATTAGGTCAGAGCCAAATGGGCAAGTGTGGACAAAAAACGATAGGTTGTGATTCTATTAGGGCCCAATTCGAATATACAACCCAAAATAGAGCCCATCATATGTACAGTGTCTTCTTCAGCCTCGAACATCCAAATTTCTCTTCTACAGTTGCAAAAATCATTGGGGGCTGAAGGAGGGGATATCCTATCAGACAGGCAGTAGGGGGGGCTCGAGCCCCGCCCCCCTCCCCTGCTGCCCCATTGGATCTGCCCCTGCATGTGGAGCCTTAGCGTCGTTCAGTTTGCCTTCTGACATTTGGAGCCGATCGAGCCCTGTTCTCTACCTCGTTCTGGGCTCCTCGTGGGTGTCGGGACACGGAGCTGTCTTTGGACCAACTCGATCGCCCCGTGGCATGCATATTCGGTAGGCTGACATAAGTAACCGGTTTTGTCAGCTCGCCGTGCGTCGATTTCAAGGACGAGTTTAAAAATGCGTGTTCACAATGATGACTGCATGCTAGGATATACATGTTTGAAGCACATCATGGACTTTGGCACCTTGCTGGTGTGCATTGTTTGACATGGGAATGAGTTCGGCAAGGTATTCGATTAGTTTGAAAATCATTATTGCATATTATCTGTTGATGACCAAAATTGACCAACATTAGTCAGACCAATTTTCTGAAACCTGTCTGGGCGAATGGGCCAAATCGGTAAAACCAGTTTTATTGAGCCGGAGAGGAGAGTTATAGTTTGACTCTGAAATTATGAAAGGTTTGACTCCTAACGAGATAAGGCCACCCCATACTATAAGCATGAAGTGTTCACGATCGATTGAGAGCAACATAACCGACAAAAATACATTTTATCTTTATTTTTTTACCTTTAGAGCCTGATTCCACTTTCAAACACTAATTTCAAGGTGTCCTACCTAGTCTGTCGACCCTAGACAAAACTTATACTGACAGGGTACCTCCTTGGCATGTTTTCCCTGGTTTACAGGAGATACCAGTCTAAAAACGATCTGACCTGTTTCATAGATCGGTCAGACCGATTTTGTAAACAGAGCTCCATGAAGACTATTCATGGTGCACAGGGAAGTGCTCATTTTCAATGACACTTTTTCGTGTCAATACACTTTTTAGTGACTCTATTGGAGAGGAAGGCCAAATTCATATTTTCCTCCATTGTCTTTGGATATCAACAAGAACAATGTTATAATGATGACCTTAGAGGAGATTCCCATGGACGAACGCAAGATGTTCAAGGATCACAAGAGAGTGACTGAAGAATGCAGGAGGGCGCTTGAGGAGCAAGAGTTTCAAGACTTTCTCCCATGCTTCAAGAAGGACCAGCAAGGCAAGATCACTCAAGTCAAGGATGTATCCCTACCCTCTGTCCACGACAAGCCAACCAAGGTAAACCCTAATGTGAGTAATCCTTCCAGACCCTCAGTTTCTTGTGAAGATCTTTCATGCATGTCTGCTTATTTAGTACGAGAGTTCTTGATCAAGTTTAATATATGGTAGATGAAAATATTGCTAGATCTCTTAAGACCTTAAACATTGCATCTACTTATAATTATACTCCTGTCCTGCAACATGATCCAACCCTCTACTTCACTAGAACAACCATTGAGTGTTTGGGGAATAAAGTTAATTTAAAACCCATGTGTAAGCTCTCAAGTGCAAGGGGGAATGAAATTCAGAGTTTGAACTCAAATTGTTCAACACAAATTTCAAATTAGGGCAACCAATAGGAATGCAAACGGTTGTGCTCAAAACCTCATTTGCAGCAGCCAAACCAGAAATCAAGTTTCATATTTGAATTCCTTGGGTCCAAATTAGTGGGGAGGCAAAGTCTCATGAAGTTTGGAGATTGTTTTGCTAACCATTTTTCAAATGGACTTTCAATGGCATAGTAATTCAATTACAAATTTAAATGTGGATGAAACTTGCTCTAGTATCCAAATTGAGTTCAGATTGTAGCCCCCACAACTGAATTTGGTAATTTGCCAATTTTGAGAAAAATAGAGGGGATAAGGGGGACAGTGGGGCCCACATGTCATAGAGCCAACTAGACTTGCCTCCTAAGTCTCCATTCCCTGTTTTCCATGGAAGAAAATAAGTCGGTTCTCAGACACCGAGTCAACCAGCGTGCGCCACCTAGGGCAGTGTTACCGCCATCTCCCTAGCGAACCCCGGCTTGTTTTCCTTGCCCTTACCGGCTCACGCCGGGAGCTCGTCACCTAACAAACTGCCTCACCCTAGCTGCTCGTCCATTATCACGCGTCCCTTGATGAAAACTTGTCCGCACGCGAAGTAAACTTTACCAAGTAATTCGGACCACCTGCCAAATTTGGGAGGAATTTGGGAGCAACCAAGACGGATAAGAAGTAGAGTCTAAAGGTGGGACCCACATGTAATTGGAAGGAAGACTTGCAATCAAAGGAATTCCTTTTTTCTCTGTTCATACATGAACCAATCGTGCTTTCTCTCCGGGCGCCACCACGTGAGCCACAGAGGCCACCTCCTGCTTTCTTCCTTGAGCTGGCGAGCTGCTCACACCGTGGTCACTGCACGAAGCGGCCTGTTGCTCACAACACAGAGTTGAACCGACCCCTCGGGTGCCCTCGTTCTCACGGAAAACAGAGACACCGCGGCGCCGCCGCCTCGTGGCCGAGCGTGAACCGGCAGTTACTTGCGGTCAGCACCTCACAGAGCAGAGAAACCACAACGTAGACTTGTCCTCGACCTCCTAGGCACAAAACCGTGAGATTTCTGGGTGCCCCGAGAGAGAACGGCATTAGTTTGCGGGGACCCGAGAACTAACTACGATCGGGCTCTCGTGGACAGCCCAACCGAGGGATTGCCATGGCCGAACAAGGACACCCACGGATGCGCCGTCTGCTCGTGCTACTCCTCCCCAAACTTCAGAGCATGCCGTGGATCATCGAGCTTCAATTCGGCGATTTGCTTTCGGCGCGTGCAAAGTGACCTCGGTAAGAATTTAGCAAAATTCGATCGCAATTCATGTTTTAGCCCCCCAAATCGTGCACACATGAACTAAATTGACTAGCGGTCGATTTTCCTTCACAACCCTAGCTAGAAATCGACTGTGAGTGAGCTATTTCACGTTTTCCCGAGCTCGGACGTTTCAACACCATTCGGCCGCACAGTGAAAGCAGGGTAGCCGCCGTTCCCGTGCTTGGTTGAGCCTTCGCCGAGCTTCCCTAGCCGCCAAGGATGCTTTAGAACCAATTCCCTGATAGTTTGGCGGGTGAGAACCACCGGCCAACGGTGCCGAACCTCTCCTGAGGCCGCCGCACGTCGCCGGCACGTTTCTGGTTCCCTAGCGCCCACACAGACCCCACCAAACAATTCCCCGTAGCTGCAAACCCACATGCAGCGAGCCTCAGGCTGAGAGGCGTCCGTAAACGCCGGTCCGGCGAGCTCCGGTTGAGGTCCGGCGAGGGAGCAGCGCGGGAGCGGGAAATAGCCCGAGGAGGAAGAAGACCCGGGCGGGTGCCACGTGTCAGCGACCGAAATTTTAAAAAGCTGATCAACTGTGGCTCTGGGATCTCTTGTGGATGCACGCCAAAATGGTGTGGCCCGGTGTGGCTGGAATCCCAGTGGCTGGAGTTTAAACCGCGGGCCCAATTCATTTGCAATAGAAAAACAATTCCAGATTTAGTTCCAAACTTTCAAAATTCATAACTTTGTGTAGGAAACTCCAAATTGAGTTATTCAGATTGGGTTGGATCTATCTTGCAAAGATCTATTCATATATGAACCCCAATTTGTATGAGAGTCAATAATAAATTCTGGATAATTCTTTTAAATATTTCTGTAAAAGAATTATGGAGGGAGTTTGGGTAAGCCAAAAATTCCCAAATTTTGCCAGAATATTCCTTAGGATGTTATCTAACATCTAGGAAAATTTCAGATCATTTGAAGTTAATCTGAGTAGGAATTTCCTGAGTACAATCTGCTGTGCTCAAAATTATTCAGAAACTTTTTCAGAAAAAGTTTCACCTTTGTAAAATCCATTCTGGGCAATCCTTAGCTACAAAAATCATAGGAAAATTCAGAAAAGATATAGGAGCCATACTTGATAGGGTAGTTCACTTGATTTCGCATGAAAATGCACATTACTCCAGAATTATTTCCTTGTAGCATAACTGCTTATAGAATTATTCTGGAGGAACTACTCAATGAAAAGTCCTGAATTTTGGACCAAGGTACTTTATTGTGACCAGGAACTCACATGTAAAGTTTCAGCTCATGGTGAGCCTTAGAACTCCCTGTATTAGGCTTCCATTCTTATGTATATGACAATTACATAGGAAATCTTGAGGGAATTATGAGGGGCACAATTTCCATTCACTTTAGCTGCAATTTGGCAAGCTAAGTTACTGAATAGGGTATGACTTGCTGTAAAAGTTTTGAAGTCAGTGGAGTTTCTAGTCTTCAGTTTCATTCAAAGCTTATCAGCCATCTCATATATCTATTATGCAATATAAACCATTAGGATTTAAGTTCCTATAGGCAGAAGGGTTTTTCTCTTTAATTTCTCAGCACAACAGAGGCAAAACATCCCTTCTTAACACTTCCACACCATCCTCTGTTCTTAACAAGTTTAAGTTTTAAATTATCTAGTTTGCATTATAAAAACTATACATATACATTTCGATAGTGCTTACAACGAAGGCGGTCGACAACGGAGTCGACGGAGTGAATTCATGAAAGTGAATCAGTTGATAAAGCCACAAGGAATAGAAGACTCTAACTGAACTATATACTCTGACCAGCAGCAACAAGGCAAGCCCTGGTTTGCATTTAACAAGTTTTATAAAGTTTTGCTTTATATACACATAGCTTGAGGTATGTTTTTGCATTAGGTGTAGGATGGATGAAACCCCAAATGGATAACCAGATCATTCCAACAAGAGAGAGGGTAATGTCTAAGTCCTCGAGTAGTTTATTCTCTGCTTAATGTGTATAGACTTCAGTACAAGTCGAGTGGCTGGAATCCACTCGCGAGTATAGGCTTCGGGACACACGGGATTGGTTCGAGTGATGTGAGATCACTTTAGTAAGAAAATGAGACTAGACAGGGGCCAGGTCATAGCAAGAGGAAGTCTTGTGGGCGCAGCCCTGTCCGTGTCGATTGAGGACCGATCTTTGTGCGGCCCCGCTGAACAAGTTTTGAACGTACCGAAGGCATATCGGATATATGGGCCCTGATAAACCAATGTAACCTAAACCTCCGGGCGTCGAGGCATAGCACACCGATTTATAGGTGTAGGTTGAGGGCAGCCAGGTTGAGGGCTAGGGCATAGGGAGATGCTCCATGTAGGGAATCTCCTGCTCGTTTCGGTGCGACCGGTTCGAGGTTTGGGCTGTTGGGTGAAAGGTTGCCCCGTACGACACGGGGTGAGCGTGCTGTGTGCAGCTCCGCGTGTGGGCGTACGCAACGTGCTATTCGGGTATTCCTGCAGGTGTATATCGAGTCGATTCACCGTCCCTCACGGTGATGAGTACCGCTTGTTCACTGAGTCATGACGTAGGTTAATATATGAAATGATGTGATTCAATATTGCTGTTATGATTAACTTGTATTGCTACTTGTGTGCCACCAAATATCGCTTACTAAATTTCAGATTCATGAACTGTTAACTTGTGGCTAAAAGATGAATTAAGGATGAACTTGTAGGTGTGTCCTTTGCTGAAATGTGCCATCCTAAGTTGGTTATGTCCTGCATGTAGAGCTTCATGTGTAGGAGCGTCGGTTAAGACTTGCTGAGCCATTGTGCTCACGGTTGCTGCTATTAAGTGTTTGCAGGTGAGGACCACCCCACGGACTCGGGTTACGAGTACTCCGGCGAAGGTTACCCTCCGTCGGGGACCACGGCTGAGTGGGAGCCGTACATGCCGCGCTGAGCTGAGGAGTGAAGCTAGTGTGGGTTGTCCATAGGGCTGGACAACCGACTTTTGCTCGTTAGGTGGGCGTGAGTTGTACAAATTTAGCTTCCGCTGGTATAAACTCTGTACTTAGTTGTAAACTGAAGGTTTGTACTACTTTGTACATATTCAGTTTGTTTTCGATGTAATACAATGTGTGCCTTATGATGTGTGCTGTCGGGTGTCGCATCGTGCGGCACCACCCTCTGAGATCCTGGGGGAGCGGATTCTGTCAGTACCAATAGTGAAGATTTGTCGGCCAGGCCCGTGGTTTTCCCCCTTCGACATGGAGGGGTTTTCCACGTTAAAAATCTGTGTCTCCTCTATTTTTTATCTACATTTTCTTGTGGCCTGATTGTAACAAGTGGTATCAGGGCCAGAGTTACAATCCCCTGTTCTAGGGTTCGCGCCACCAGGCACATGGCTTCAACGATAATGAAGTATGATCTTCCGCTGTTGGATTTTGACACAAGATTTTCGTTGTGGCAAGTGAAGATGCGAGCAGTGCTGGCGCATCATGATCTAGATGAAGCCCTTGAGGGTTTCGGGAAGAATCAGAATGATTGAATGGCTGAAGACAAAAGAAAAGATCGTAAGGCCCTATCTCAGATTCATCTGCAACTTTCGGACAATGTTTTGCAGGAGTGCTTGGAGGAGCAAACCGCTGCTGCAGTTTGGTTGAAACTAGAATCGATCTGCATGTCAAAAAATCTAACTAGCAAGATGAACATCAATATGAAGTTTTTCACGCACAAGTTGCAGGAAAGTGGATTCACACACATATCTATGTTCAAGGAGATCGTTGCTGATATGTTATCAATAACAACAACAACAACAACAACAAAGCCTTTGTCTCAAGCACGTTGAGGTAGGATAGATATGAAACCAAAACTGGGTTTTATATCCATAGGAATGGCTGGTTTGATGTTGGCTCGCCAAGCCTATCACAACCCTCCTCCTTTACCCGGGCTTGGGACCGGCTATACCTAGAAAGGCATAGGCGGAGTTGCTGATATGTTATCAATGGAGGTAAAATTTTAAGATGAAGACGTAGCTCTTCTTCTCCTCTGTTCACTTCTGCCTTCATATATAAACTTTCAATATACTGTTCTATATATTCGTGATACTCTAACCACGGTCAAGGTTTATGAGGCTTTGACAGCAAAAGAAAAGATGAAACAGATGGTAAACTCGAAACATGCTGGTAGTTGTAACAGAGAGGCGTTGAATGTTCATGGCCAAAGTGAACAAAAGAAATCAAATTCTGGAGGTAGCGGCAAGAAAAATCAAAGAAGTCATTCCAAGTCCAGGAGACGACAAGATGATAAATTTTAGCGTTACTGCAAGAAGGACAATCATGTCAGCGATGATTGTTGGAAGCTGCAGAACAAAGAAAAGAGAAACGGTAAAAAGTTAATCCTGAAGGTACTGCCTCAGTTGTCTCTGATGAGAATTCTTATAATGATACCGTACTCATTGCATTTGCTGTATGTGTCACTGATGATGCTCAATGGACACTTGATTCTGCTTGCTCATATCATGTCTGCACTAACAGAGATCTGTTTAGTATTTATGAGCCTATACAAAAAGGTGACATCGTGAGGATGGGTAACAACACGGCATGTGAGGTCGTTGGCATGGGTACTGTTCAGATCACAATCTTTAATGGGATTGTACGAACATTAATAGAAGTGCGGCATGTCCCAACCATGTCCAGGAATCTCATCGCCCTTAGTACCCTCGACGCGAAAGGGTACAAATATTTTGCTGAAGGTGGAGTTTTGAAGGTAACCAAAGGCTCTCTTATTGTCACAAAAGGTGATTTAAAATCTGCGAACTTATATGTGATTCGAGGTAGTACATTTACTGCTAATCCTGTGGTTGCTCCTGATCAGTCTAATACCACTAAAATTTGCCATATCCATCTTGGGCCTATGAGTGCACTTGGTTTGGCAGAATTAAGCAAAAGAGGCCTACTTGAAGGTTGCAAGGCAGAATCACTTGACTTTTGTTAGCACTGCATGTTTGGTAAGCATAAAAGAGTCAAGTTCAATACTGCTATCCGTAATACTAAATGTATTCATGATTATGTGCATGCTGATTTATGGGTTCCTTATCGCAAAACATCTCATGGCGGTGCTAGTTAAATGTTAAATATTATTCATGATTACTCACGTCGAGTTTGGCCATATTTTTCTTAAGCATAAATCATATGCATTTCAGTCATTAAAAGAGTGGAGGGTTATGGTCGAAAAGCAAACAGAAAGGAAGGTAAAAGTTCTGAGAACTGATAATGGCATGGAGTTCTGTTCTAGTGCTTTTAAATATTATTGCTTTTAAAAAATTCTGTTATTTTTATGAATTGGTCCAGTAAATGAATTGAAATGACTCTAAAATTTTTACTGGACATCAAAGACATTAGAAGGAATATTGTGGCCGAATTTGAGCTTTTTCCTAATACGGAATCTCCTGGATTAATTCCCATAGATTTAACTTAAAGGAATTAGTAAGAAAATTTCATGGATTTTCGTAGCAATTTAATTGCACTGATGCAAAGTAATTGCCCTGAGGAATCCAAAAAAATCTGTTTCACTAAATTTGGATAATCCTACAGAAAGTTATGAGGTTTCAAAGTTCAACTAAATCTAAAATTCGGTAAATGTTTAAATCCCTGACACTGGGCCCTACACGGTGAGCTATCCACTCAGATGGCGGCAACACCAAGGCCACAGGGTTAGACCCATGTTGTCACAGAAGATCCCTGAGCCACAGCAGTTCCTCCCGCGGCATTTCCCTCACTGACAGATGGGACCTGGGGGGTCTTCTTCAACCTCCAGCCGGTGGCGCCCGACTGCCAGAGAGCGGCGACGCTCTCGTCGGAACTGGGTTTCCGGCCAATTGGATTCTCGAAACTTCCCGTCTTGGGCTTTTCCACCATGCTGAACACAATCGTGAGGTCGGTTGGGGGTGTATACGGCCATAAATTTGAGCGCACCGGTGACAGCAGCTAACTGAACTTTGGCGAGCTCGTTCTCACTCGGGAATCAACCATCCGAGCTGGGGTTTGCTCCAAAAGCACCAGTAGAGCATGGCTGACTCTGACATGAACCCCAACCTCAGTGAGAACCACCAGAAATAGGTTCGCACCGGTTACCCGACCTGAAAACCGGTAGCGGCCATGAAAACTAGATTTTTGGCGCCCTTACTTGATCATTTGGACTGCTGTTTATTTGGATATACTAGCAGGGATGTGAGGAATCTACCGTAGGACCAGATAAAGCAGAGATGTTTTGAGCACGATGAATTTTACCGAAAAGGGTTCGGTGTTCTAAACAACGGCTGAATGGAAATCTCAAATTCGTTGAGCAGGGAGCAAGAACCTACGAGCTGGCGAGGGGAGAGCAACTACGGAGTGTTACTGACCTTCCAGCGTCATTGGTTTGTCGTGAGAGACCCTTAGTCGTTGGGTCGACGGTGAACTGAGGAGGTGCCGGACTTCAGACCTCCGAAGAGAACTCCGCCGCGCCCGGGGTCTTGCAAGCCGGATTTTCAATCACTCTCGCCTTGAGGATGTTGAGGACGACCACACGGTTCCATTTTGCTCGTCGGTGGAGCTTTTCATGCACAAACTCGCTGGCTCCCGATCGAAACAGAGGCGGCACGAGTTCTGTCTGGCGGTGGAAGAATTTTTACCCGCTCTGTGCAACGGCGAGGCGATTGGAGTGGTGAATTCTGTGAGCACAGCTATGTATTTAAGGCGTGAGGGATCGAGGAGGAGAGGGGGTGCTGTACCTCTCCACGCGGTGCCTCGGTGTGCAGCGCGGTGGCACCCGGGTAACAGTGAACCGACTGAAGAATGTCTTGTGTGCAGCTGACATGTGGGTCCCACTCAAATTTCTCCCTCTCTCTACTGATGTTTCCACTTTAATCCCTCCAAAAGATTTTAAGTCATGGTGATCCATTTGATTTGAACTCTCTAAGTTTAAAAGTGGGCTGTAAATTGAATTCCACCAAATTGGTTTGAAGTTCCTTTTGGAATTTGAATTCAGCCCTAAATGGGTGGTAATCACCTTTAGCATTTCATTAGTCCCACCTTTTTGCTGAATACTAGCTTAAGGCCTTTGAATATTCCAAAATTATGAACTGAGTTTTTGATATAGAATTTCCAATTAAATTTGGATCGGCATTCACTTGATCCAAATGCTTTTTATATCTTCAGAATTTTACACATGGCTTTTGAGAATCCAAATTTCTACACTAAACCATGCAGTGGACTTAACCATGCCGTATCTTTTTATTCACATGAACATGATGAATCAAATGTGGGATTTTACAGATGAGACGCCGCTCGACTCATCTCCCATGTCGTGATTATGGTTTTAGGTCGCAAAGCCTAATGGCCGCTGCCTGGTGGGGCCTTCGCACCTTTTGGGATGGTCTCGCCGTGGGGATATCGAGGAGGCGCTGCTCGACTCGGTTTCTTGGCATCCCAAGCGGTTTGATCCGGGAGAGATTAGGTGGCATCACAGTGACAGTTCCTTCGAGGTGGCTTGAACAGTCACGTACCTTCTGACGGTTGTCAGATCTGGCGTCGTTTCGATGGCTTTATATTTCTCCCCTCCCAAATATCCCTTTCAGGTTCGTCTATGTTGCTTTCGTGCCCTTCCACTCAGCGCAGAGTTCCTTTCTTCTTCCGCCTTTGGCTACAGCAAAGACTCGTCCCCTTTCTTCCGTTCACCATGTTTGCATCGACCAACTCAAGTGTGAGTGCAAGACAAGTTTCTATGTATGCCGCGTGAGGGTTTTTTTCTTCGAGGTAGGCCTACTCCATCCGACTCACCAAGGGGGAGAGCATTCCCGTGCCGCACAACGAGAAGGTTGTCTCCTTTTTCACGTTTCACGCACGGGGGTTCGGGATTCTTGCACACCCCTTTTTCCAATGACTTCTTAAACAATATGGCGTCGAGCTTTATCAGTTGATGGCGAATGGAATCCTCCATATGTCAGTGTTTGTTACGCTTTGTGAAGCCTTCCTGAAGGTGGAGCTGGACCTTAATTTGTGGAAATTCTTCTTCTGGGTGCAAGCTTCGGCGAACGACTCCCCGCTCCCGGATCTCGGCGGCGCCTGCATCCAACTTCGTGCGCCACAGACGCGCTATTTCTCCATCCCCCTTCGATCCTCGCTCAAGGGGTGTCACAAGGTATGATTTTACATCGAGAATGCGGCACCGGATCTTCCGCGCTTCACCGGTAGCCCTCCGGATCCGAGGCCTTCCTGGCGCGAGGGCGTCTCCGATGGGGAGGTTGCTGCGCTGGCGCCGCTCCTTGCCTGGCTGGAAGGTCTCCATGGGAGGGGCCTTACCGGCACTGCCCTTCTCCGGGTCTTCGTGGAGTGGAGGATTCAGCCCCTTCGCGTTCGTAGACACCTGATGTGGGATTATCTGAGCCCCGCGGACCTGATGAGGGAATCGGAGGTGAAGCTCACACCTTCGGAGGTGGTAGAGAGGATGGACCTCATGGGGGTGGCCGCTATGGATGATGTCACGCTTGCCGTGCCCCCCTGGCCACAGACAAGCTCCTCATCTGTCCATGCTCCGACCCGCGCGGGGAGGCCCGGACCCGGGACGCCCCTCAGGCGCGGGTTTCTGAGCGTGCACCCGACCTGATGCTGAGGAAGAGGAAGGTGAGGGGAGGGCCATATCTTGCCTCAGGTCCAGTTCTGTTTACAGGGGTCAAAGTCGGGGCGATACTGCACCACTCCAAGAGGTGTGGGTTTCCTTCCTGTCATGGTGGCGTTGGTTGACGAAGGGGCGAAGATTTCTCACTGTTTTGTTTGCGATGTAGGAGGCTAGATCCAGGAGTCCGTGTTCCGGTCGACAAGCCAGCGGAATCGGCCCGCCCGGTGGGGGTCACAAGGCGGGAGTAGTCGCCCCTCCTGCTATCGCTCCTGTGGACTCAGGGGTGTCCGGGGCCATGGCTGCGGATGCCACTAGGTTGACCGCAGATCCGGCATCGCTGCCTCCCGCCTGTGATGAGGCCGGTGCGGTCCTGGGGGGCTCAGAATATCTGTCGCCAGAGGCGCCTGACAGTGGGGCGACCTGCAAGGAGTCGGCCCCAGCTCCGTCCGCTCTTCCGAGAGCGGGGCTCCCGCCGACCCTTGCAAAGGTCGATGCCGGGTCCGCCCAGGGTCCGACTCCAAGCAGCGCTCTGGAGGGGTCGGCGCCATCGGCCGACCTAGGAGGCTCCACCCCTACCTTGGATGTCTCCCGTCTAAGCTTGAGACGTGGGTGCGGGCTTGTGTGGATGTCTAGAGCTCCTGCACCGAGCTTGCAGCCGCTCGGGCGAGCCTCCTGTCTAGGAATGAGCTTGTGGGCGGTGTGCTTGATCAGCTTCATAGGGCTGCTCCCGGAAGTCAGGTAAGGACTTCGATCCTTTGCTTGTCTCCTCTGCTTGGGTGGTCTTGTTTTGTGTTGAGCTTTTTCCTTCTCTTCGAAGGGGCTGATTTAATTGGTGGGCGGCCGAGAAGTCGCGTCTCGCTCGAGAGGGCTAACTCTGTCACATGGAGGTGGAATCCGTGTTGGCGGCAGCACGGCCAGAGCTTGCTCAAGTCCATGCTGAGGCCGTCCAAGCCGCTGAGGAGAGGACCGCCTCAATCGCCCGGGCGGCGGCTGATGCCGAGCTTGCGGGGGCTCGTGATGGAGCCCGGGCTGCTTTGGACGAGGTGGCCAACACACGGGTGGCCGCGGAGATCAGCGCCGAGGAGGCCCGAGTGGCTTGAGATGCTGTGGTCAGGCAGATCACCAACTCTCCGGAAGGTCTTTCTTCTGTTCTTGTGATTTCTCCCGGGATCTTCATACTCAGCTTTTGTGTTTTTTTTTCTTTAGAGGTGAAGGGTCTGCTGGCTGAGGCGGAGAAGAGGCTCGGCGATTGGGACATGGAGATTGCGGGTCTTCACTCCCATCTCTCCTAGGTCCAAGAAGATCTGCAGGGGCTTCGTGCCGTGGCTACCATGACCTGCGATCTGATCCTGGGCCTGTCAAATGAGGCCTCTTCGGACAGGGACTCCATCAGGGCTCGGCTGGGGAAGGTCTCTGAGGAGCTCAACGCACTTTGATCGAGTCTCGACGGTTTTCGTAAATCCGGGTGCTCCATCTACCGTGTAATGCTTGGCAAGTTCTCGGAGAAGCGGCTTGGTGCGAAGATGTTGTTGGCTGGGGATTGGCTGGCAGCCCGCCTGTCGTCTTATGTGGGCGCCAGAGCCATCTGCGGGGCTCAGATGGCCCTTGGCGTGGTGCTGTCGCACTACCCTGGGGTCGATCTTGAGGCTGTGGGTGAAGATTTTGCTGACGTCCCCTCCGATGCGGAGCTGAGGGAGCTCCTTATACAGGTTGAGCCGGAGGCCTGGTCCCTGCAGGAGATGGTCCCCGACGACTGTATCCAGTAGATGGAGGAGATGGAGAAGCAAAGGCTAGGATAGTCTGTCTGTAGTCTTGCATCTTTTCTTTCTTTTTTGTACTAAATCTGTTTTGAGTGATGGAAAGAGGATCGGGCTTTTGACTTATATTGTTTACTTGCTCGAAATGTAGCTTCCTCTAGGACTTTCGTAGCCTTTTAGCTGTAGTTCTCGCCCTTTTCATTGGGGGGGGGGGGAGCCCGGGTGCTTTATCCGTTGTGCCTTGTTTGGACCATGTCTTCGTCTAGGATTTTCGTTGTCCCTTGGCCATGGGTCGCTCGGTGCAGCTTGCGAAGAAGAAGCCCTGAGCGCTTTGTCCGTCGTGCCTCGTTCGATCCGTGGCTTCGCTTCGGTTTATCGTTGTCCCTTGGCCATGGGTCGCGCGGCTCAGGACTCAGGAGGATCAGATCTCCTGGTGCGAGTCTTCAGGTCTTGCGTGGTTTGGGTAAATGCCGCATTTGTCTTGTTCGGACCATGGCTTCGTTCAGGGTTTTCATTGTCCCTTAGCCGTGGGTCGCACAACATGGGGAGATCAGATTCTTGGTGTGAGCTTCCTAGGCTTCATGCGGTCGTGCAACCCCTGAGCGTCATGGGGCGGGAGATTGATTATCCCTGCCGCGCGGCATTTCCTGAGGTCGATCGGTTGCCGACAGTTTGTTGTGTGCACAGGGCTTGGTGCTCTTATGCATAGAATCGCCTGAGCTGCTCGATATCCATTGGGGAGGGGATAGCTGTCGATGTCAGCCAGATGGTATGCGCCGGGTCGGAGGACATCCGAGACGACATAAGGGCCCTCCCACGGGGAAGACAGCTTGTGTCTGTCCTTGTTGGTCTGAATCCTTCAGAGGACCAGGTCCCATGATTGGAGGGCTCGAGGGTGGACTCGCCGCTCATGGTAGCGCAGCAGTGCTTGTTGGTATTTAGCCGATCGCAGGAGTGCAATGTCGTGGGCCTCGTCGAGCTGGTTGACGGAGTCCTGTCTTGCCTGCTCGGATCAGGCTTCTTCGTATGCTTTGGTTCGGGTCAAGCCGTACTCGAGCTTGGTTGGTAGGACGGCCTCTACACCGGAAGCCATAAAGAAGGGCGTGAAACGAGTGGAACAGTTGGGGGTGGTGTGAAAGCTCCATAGTACGGATGGTAGTTCAGTGGCCAAGCGCCCGGAGAATTTGTTAAGGCGGTCGAAGATGCGAGGCTTAAGCTCTTGTAATACCAGGCCATTGGCCCGCTCGACCTGTCCATTGGTGCGGGTGAGCTACCGACGCCCAGACACCCACTCCTTGGGGCGGAACTCGATTGCCTTCCCAATTGACCTAGGCGGCGCCTGCTCCGCATTTAAGGCCACCTACCGCTCGACTAATCGAGGTCGAGCTTGGGCCTTCCCTGCAGGATATCCCTTTCGTCCGCGCCCTGAGGTCGCGCTCGTGCCTCCCTCAAGGGTCGGGTCTGGGCTCTCCGCCCTATCTGCTCCGTCTTCTCCCGAGCTCGTGCTCGGGCCTTCCCTGCGGGATATCCCTTTCGTCCGCGCCCTGAGGTTGGGCTCATGCTTCCCCTCAAGGGTCAGGTCCGGGCTCTCCGCCCTATCTGCTCCGTCTTCTCCCGAGCTCGTGCTCGGGCCTGCTCCTTCTTAGTCCTTGAGAGGAGGCCTCCCACTTATCCCTAGGGGTCATAATCGGGAACCCCGTCAGGTGCCATACACAATACGGAAATTTTGGAATTAATTCACACAAACATTTTTGGTCTGTTTTCTGTAGTCTCCATTGATGGTTTTGATTCATTCATAACTTTCACGGATGACTATTCTCGCTAGAGCTATATTTATCCAACTAAAGAACACTCCGAAACATCAGATAAATTTAGATATTTAAGGCTGAAGTTAGAAATCAGCACAACAATAAGATAAAAGTGGTAAGATCTGATCGTGCTGGTGAGTACTACGGTCAGCATACCTCATATAGCCAAGTTCCTAGACCATTTGCATGGTTCTTACAGGAAAATGGTATAGTCGCCTAGTATTCTACACCGGACGAGTCTCATCAAAATGAAGTGGCGGAACGGTGCAACCATATGCTAATATGGTTAGGTCCATGTTAAGTCAATCAGATTTGCCAGTTAGCTTATGGATGGAAGCATTAAAAACCGTCATTCACGTGCTAAATCAGGTTACTAAGTCGGTGCCTAAAACACCGTATGAGTTGTGGACAGGACGTAAGTGTTAGTTAAGTTATACACATATATGGGGCTGTCCCGCTGAGGCAAAAATATTTAACTCAAATATTGGTAAGTTGGATGCTAAGACAATAAGTTACCATTTTATTGGCTCTGTAGAAAAGAGTAAGGGATATCATTTCTACTATCCAGAAAGGTTTACTAAGTTTGTAGAAACGAGGCATGCCATCTTTTTAGAGCATGCCATAATAAGGGGGGGTATGGTAAGACGAGAAATTGATCTTGAGGAGAAGCGGGTTCATGTGCCCACTCCTATGATTCAAGAGCCATTTTCCACAATACCTGCTTCTGTTGAAACATCAGCGCCTGTTGCTGAAAATTCAACACCTGTTGTTAGTTCTCCATTGGCAACAGAATTAATACGAGGTTCAGGATTCTGAACCTGTTGCCATTAATAATGAAGAGCAACGACAGCCCCAAAATGAGGATAATGTGCAATTAAGAATATGTCAAAGAGAAATGAGATCGGCCATTCCGGGCGATTATGAGATCTATATGAGTGAGGCAATTTAAATGGATGGTGATCCCACCACATTTGAAGAAGCTATGAGAAACTCTCAATCATCTGAATGGTGTAAAGCCATGGAGGATGAAATGAGGTCTATGGAATCCAACAAAGCTTGGGATCTAGTTGAGATTTCTAATGGAGCCAAAACAGTAGGATGTAAATGGCTCTATATGATTAAAAGTGACTCCTAAGTGAATATTGATAAGTTTAAATTGTGGCAAAATATTTCACTAAAAGGGAAGACATAGATTACAACGAGGCATTCTCACCCATATGTTGTAAAGATTCTTTTAGAATTATTATGGCCTTAGTAGCACATTATGATTCAGAATTACATCAGATGGATGTGAAAACATCGTTTCTCAATGGTGATCTTTATGGGAACGTCTATATGACACAACCGAAAGGTTTATCGTTAAGGGTAAGAAACACATGGGATGCCACTTAAGAAAATCCATTTATGGACTTAAACAAGCTTCAGGCAGTGGTATCTCAAGTTTGGTTAGACAGTAAGAAAGTTTGAGTTTAAAGAAAATGAGGAGGACAATTGCATTTATGCTAAGTTTAAGAACGAAAAATTTATTTCCTTTCGTGTTTATGTAGATTACATACTACTTGCAAGTAGTGATATCAATCTAATATCAGAAACTAAGAAGTTCTGGTCCTCTAATTTTGATATGAAAGCGTTGGTGAATCATCCTATGTGTTGGCCATAGAAATTCACCGAGAGGGGTATTAGGCTTATCCAAAAGGCACACTTAGAGAATTTACTGAGGAAGTATAGTGTAAAGGCCTCAGTTTTTGACAAATTCAAAGTGTTCATCACCACACACACACACCTCATTTGAAGAAATTTGATGAACAAACTTGAAGAGCGAGTAACCATTATCAACATGATCATTAGAGAACAAACTCGCACAATGCAAAAGTGGCATTTCCCACATGCATCATCTACTGGCTGGACATATGAAAAACCCCTACACTTTGCTAGTAATGTCCATGCCAAGTTTCACCCAAATTCAAAATCTTTTTGAGGTACTTTTGCGTATAGCTAGAAAGAGGGTAGTTTGAACTCAAATTCAAATTCAAACTGTTTTTATCCCATGAATTCAAAAGTGGGAGGCATATTCTTACTCAGAACATTTTTGTGAGCTCACACACCAATTTTTACTCCATTTGGAGTTGATCTTGACATGAGCTAAGTGTAGCAAATTCAAATTTATTTGAATTTCAAACTGAACATGTGCTGAAATTTAGTCAAACCAAACCCAATTTGAATTCTAACAAATTCAAATGGCTCAGGGGTGAATAATTCAAATCACCATGGGTATTTTAGGGCTCACTGTTTACAACAGTGATATGGAGTTAAGTTCAGGGGTTATAAATAAGAGTGGGACCCACTTGTCAGCCACTGAAGAGAACTCAGCCGACTGAACACTGCACTCGGGGTCTTGCGCTGAACCGAGCTGCCGCCACGGTGAAGAAACGGTGAGGCCACCAGCTGCTTGCCGCTCCCAGCCACTGAACCGACTCTCGGTGCCTTTATCTACGCGCCCGAGCGGTCGCCGGTGCTCCCCACCATTGCCCTGACACGTACTCGCCCAACAAACTGAAACTCCTCGCCGCCCAGTTGAGCTCTCGGTCCCTCATCACCCGGCCGATCCAGTGATCCTCCTGGTGATCTGAGACCAGCACCGGGTGCGCCAAGCCATCCTCGACGCCCTCGCGCCGGTTCCAGGCCCGGAGCAGTTCTCTCCGAGCTCCACTGCGACGATCTTTTCTCTGCCGGTTCAGCTCAAGCCGCCACCGTGGGAACGATCCGTCCGGCCACCACAGCCTACCGTTCGCCGAGCTGTGAACATCAAAGAGGTTCGCCTTCGATCCCTCTTCAATTTCCGCAAGCTCCGGCGGCGTGACAGAGACTACTCACGCCAGAATTTCATGTTTTCGCGACGGTGTGCAAAAGTGGAGTCTGAACCGATCCGCCATATTCGTAACCCATGCTGCACCACTCATCCTCTCGTGGAGGGGATCACTTCTAGGTATCCGCACGAGTCCATAGGAGCAGGAACCACGAAGAACCGTTGAGGGAAACCGCTGTTCTTCGAGTTTTAGGAGAAATCCCGATTTCCGGCCTAGGTCGCACGACGACAGCCCAACACAGCCCTTTCCGAGCTCCATGGAGCTCATGTCGACCTTTCCTAAGGTCCATTGATGCTTCCAAACTGTTTGCTCGATCGAGTGGGGTGCTAGGGAGGTCGGCCGACACGGCCGAAGTTCTCCCAAAACTGCCGCTCGTCGCCGACCATGTGCCGGCCATTTTCATGACGAACTGAGCCCGGAATCATGTTCCCCGAGTGGGAGTAGGCAGGGGAGGCCAGAATCATGAAGTTTGGAGCCCCACAGAGGTTGCCGGTGAGCTCTCCGGCGAGGTGTTGCGGCGGCAGAGCGCGGGGAGGGCGAGAGGTAGACGAAGGGGTGGGCCCCGGCCGTCAGCGGCTCGGATTTTAAATCGGGATCGGTCTGCGGCTCGGATCTGGTGTGCTGGTGCGCAAAAACTCCGTGGACCCCGATGTGCCATCGCTCCAGCACCCCACACGTGTCCCTGTGGACCCACCGGCAGATTTAAACTTTTCCCGATTTTCAGATTCCATTCAAACTTCAAATCCTCATAACTTTGGCTAGGAACATCTAAGTCAAGTGAACCAAATTTTATTGGATTCAGCGCTCTGAGTAATTTCCAGCAAATCAAGTTTCACTTCATGAAAATCCTTATTTCTACAGAATAAATTCCTCAAAGTTTAAATTGTTTGGAATTTTAACTGGAGAATCCTTTGGAGGAAAATTCTGAAATTTTGCTGGGATGTTCAACAAAATAGCCCTGAACTACCATAAAAATTTCGTATCCATTTGAGCTCATTTGATTTACCTAATGGTGTGATTAATAAAACTGTTACAGAGAAAATAGAAAATGTTCAGAAACATTTTCAGAATTTTCTCTGAAATTGTTTAGCTCATAGCTTTAGCTAGGAACCTTCAAATTAAGTGAGACCAACTCCATTAGAACCATCTGAAAATCTAGTTTTCAGAAAGTCATGGCTTGCTCCATGAAAATCCCTATAACACCCTAAAGCCTCCAATTAAGGTCAAGTACATAATTAATTGTGGGGGGCTCAAAATAGCTTTGCTGCAACTAAAACTTGACCAAGTATATGTTTAGGTTGTAACCAAGCCACAGTAAAAATTTCAGGGTCAGTGGATCTGTCTAGTGAGACTTATAAAGTTCACAAGTTTAATTCAAATCAAATGCATTTAAATTAACACATATACTTGTGTCTCATGTAGTCGCTAAGGTCGAGGAGGAACCCGAAGTCCTAGACTTCATTACTCCGGAAGAGCAGCTAGCCTACGACCAAGAGCAGCAAGGCAAGCTCCGGTTTGCATTAACCTTTTTACAAATTTTTATTGTTTTGAGCACTTACTTGAGTATCACTCTTTCTTGCATTGGAGTCTTATTTGAAAACCCAATTGCATAGCCAAGAAAACCATGGGTCGGATTAGGATGGAAAACCCCGGTTAGCTACTGCAATGCTAGGATAATATAGGATTCGGTACAAGTCGAGTAGTTGGAACTACTCGCGAGCATAGGCTAGAAGCACTCGACTCGGGTAGAGATAGCAAATGAAACACATGGCAAGAAAAATAAGACCGAGCGGAGAGTAAGGGCAACAGGACTTTGGTGCCTGCATGCCATAGCTCCGCTTGTGTCGATTGAGGATCGAGCCGTGTGCGGGCCTGTTGAACAAGCTAGAACAGTACTGAAGACCTACCGGCTATATGGGAACCGGGAAACTGATGTAACTCGGGTAGCTGGGTATTGAGGCATTGCCCGTCGTTCAGAGGGTATGTTGAGAGCTTGAGGTGTAAATCGGCTGGCGGCACTGAGATGCGTGTGCAGAGACCTCTTGCTCGGGACGATGGAACCGGTTCAATACTTGGCTGACGGGTGAAAGGTGGTTGCGTACGGCGTCCGTGATGGTTGCTGTAGGCAACATCGAGTACGGGCGTACGTGACGGATTGTTCGGGTAACCCTGCAGATGTAAATCGATTATAATCACCGTCCCTCGCGGTCAGTGAGTACCACTTGTTCACTGTACCGTGACGTAGAAAGAACAGGCTAGTTACATGTTAAAATGTTGCTGAGTGAAAAATGGACTTTGATTGTTAATTATTTGCTGTAGTTTAGAGCTAATTAAAGTTCCTTCCAACTTTAGGCAAAGTACATGAGAGAAATGTGTTTCTTGTTTGATTGCGGCTCTCTCATGTGCCTTAGCGTAAGGTTCTCCACAATTTGCTGCTAAAACTTGAAAGTAAGGTTCCACTAATTAGGCGAGTCCTTACAACTGATTTTTCCTCCGGTACCTATCATCCCTCATGTAGAAGTTTCATGTTTAGACGAGACGGGTCAGACTTGCTGAGCCTTCGTGCTCACGTCTTGTGTTTGAAGCTTTTGCAGGGTTCTATGAGGAAGGGACTCTCGAGGAGGAGACGGAACCCCAGGAGGGGAACCCCGTCGAGTGGGAGTCATGCACGCCGCCGTGTTAGTGCGCGTGTGTGCTAGCAAGGACACGTCACGGGCTGAACGTGAACTTGATGCGTAGTCTACGCCCGTGAGTGTAGACTGAACATATTTTGTTGTAAAAATGGTCATAAACCCGTTTATGTAATAAAATTTTGCTTCCGCTTTGTACCTTTGATTTGTGTTATTCGGTGCTGTGCAACGTAGCACCCCTCAGCGTGATCCTGGCTCGACAAGACCGTGGGGTCGTGTCATATAGTATGCATAAGAGCAAACCTTCGCCTGCTCCGCTTGTCAGGGGTGATAAGTTTGGGAACTTTCAGTGTCCCAGGAACCAATATGAGACTGATCAAATGAAATCGGTTCCATATGCTTCTGCTCTCAGAAGCCTTATGTATGCTCAAGTTTGTACCCACCCCGACTTACCATCGGTGACTGGAATGCTTGGTAGATATAAGGCCAATCTTGTAATTCATCACTGGAAGGCGGTTAAGAAAGCATTATAATATGTGCAAGGCACAAAAGGTCTAATGTTAACATATAGTATGTCAGGCCCACTTGAAGTAGTGGGATATTAATACGCAGATTTCAGGGTTGTGTGGATACTAAGAATTCCACGTCAAGTTGCACATTCACCCTCACAAATGAAGCTATTTCATGGAAAAGCTCCAAGCAAACTGTCACTGCATCGTCCATGATGTATGATGAGTTTTTTGCACGTTATGAGGCCACCGGGCAGGTTATTTGGCTTAAGAAATTTTTACCCGGTCTTAGAGTGGTCGATAGCATTGAAAACCACTTAAGTTATACTGCGATAATGAGCCTGCAGTATTTTACTCTCACAACAATAAATCGAGTGGTGCTGCCAACACACATTGACATTAAGTTTTATGCTGTGAAAGACAGAATCCAGGATCATACAATAAGTCATGAGCATATTAGTACCAAGCAAATGCTTGTGGATCCGCTAACAAAAGGTCTTCCACCCAACGTGTTCAGTGGACACGTAGCTAGCATGGGTTTAAGGGAGAACATATGATCACTAGATACTTCTGGGCAAATTAAGAGTAAGGTCATTTTCTGAATGTAAGATGTATTGTGGTCTTCGAGTCAAACAATACGTAAATGACTGTTTTTATGTGTCGTTCCCTATATGGCAAGCATGAAGAGATTGACACTAAGTTTAGTATTAAGTAAGTTGATAAGTTTAAGATCCTAGTTCAAGGAGGAGAATGTTAATTGTGAACTCATTATTAAGTTTGTTAATCATGTGATTAATTATAATTAAACATGTGTCCTAATTTTAGGGCACAATCCAACCGAATGGATGTGTCTCTGATCGGGGGACACATCCATTCCCAATGGTTGAAGGCCCCCTCTTGCGTCCTTTGGTAAACTATAAGTATGGGTTAAGAGTGTGATTAAGAAAACACACACACACACACACACACACACACACACACACACACACACACACACACACACACACACACACACACACACACACACACACACACACACACACACACACACACACACACACACACACACACACACACACACACACACACACACACACACACACACACACACACACACACACACACACACATCAAGCAATGTAAAGAACAGAGATGAAGGAGGATAAGGTGTGGTTTTGGTGTTCATGCGCTAATTAAGTTGATTAGCACTAATGATGTGTTTTGCACTCGGTTTATTTGTAACCCCAAGTGTTTAGTGGCTAAATGATTCTGTTTCTGGGATTTGTTTTTGGGATTTTGATCCTAACATAGACTGTTCTTGCCTACGGTGCAAACCGATAATTGTTTGCTGCATCGTGCTCACCATATTTCCCATTTTAGCATTGACATGTCCATAAGGACCGTAGCGAGGTTTAGCAGTGTAAAAGTCCCAAAGATGTATATGAGATAAACCGAGGCTTGAAAGTCTATGTGTTGCAAATTCATGAAAAATAGGACTTGCTAAAACTTTTCTTCACGCAAAGTTGTTCATGGATGTTCACCAAAAAGAGGCTCAGATGTTCATTTGAATGTGTTGAACCAATATGGAATTAAAACATTTATTTGCATGAAAGTTAAAAATCAGGTTTTCAAATTCAAAGTTCACACAAATTGTGGCCGAACCTTTGAACACTCTTTAAGGCTTACAATTCTGACTTTGAGTAAGTTTTGGATGGCAATGTTCCAACTTTAGGGTGGGCTAAAAAGGAACTAAATAGAGGCATTTTCAAATTCAAACCAAATTCAAATTTGCAATGCAAATTCAAACTGAATTCGGCACATTCAAAGTCTAGCCCACTTTTGATATTCAGATCTTTTGAATTGAAGAGATGGACTTGAGAAGACCTTTTGGGGAGGAGGATGGATGGACCCACATGTCATTGTTACACAGTGACTTGCAAATGAAGTCATCGGTCTCTGGTTTCCACTCCACCGAGGAGCTTCCTCCCGGGCGCCACCGAGAGCTGTGGCTGCAATCTCCTTCTCCTCTCCCAATCGCTGGCACCACTGTGTGTGTTTTCTTGTTCTCTCGACGTGATCTTCTTCTGCACAGACCGAGCAAAAAGTCCTTTGCTTCCTCCTCGCGAGCAACCTAAGAGAACAGACCGCCGCACCTCGGTTATCAACCCGGAAACCGGAAAAACTCGCACACAACTCCCCTCCGAGCTGCAAAACAGCACGGCGCACTCGTCCCTCACTTCCTCGATGCATAAACAGCTGAGTTTCAGGTTCCCCCATCCCTAGAACTGTTCCTCCGCGGCGACCTAACTGAAGCCGGCGATCGGGCGCACGTGGACAGCCCACCACAGTGGCTTTCACGCCTGAGCAAGCATGGCCATGGGAGCACCCTACCTCGGTGCTTCTCTTCTCCAATACTTGGAGCAAGCCGTTGATCATCGCCGGCAAATTTGAGGTTTTAGCTCCGGCGGGTGCAAACCAAGTAACCGGTACGGAAACGCAAAATTCTCTCTTCCTAATTTTTGTTAGCTCACCAAATCAGGCACACATGGGCTGGACTAGACGGCGATCATCTTTCCTTTAGCATCCCTAGCGTGAAACCGACTCGGAGCTGCGAATTTCAAGGTTTTCCGAGCACGTCTATGGCGGCACCCCGTGGACGCACGGTGACAACCTATTTGCAGCCGTTTCCGAGCAGTTTTGAAGCCATGTCGGTCTTCCCTAAGCTCCAGGTGTTGTAGAGCTGATCAGTGGATGGTTTGGCAGGCTACAAACCTTGGCCGATTGCGCCGAACCCTTCCCGTAGCCGCCGCATGTCGCCGAGCTACTTCCGGTCACCGGCAGCCCGAGCAAACCCCACAGATGTGTTCCTTGACCTCCCAAAACCCCTAGCGGCGAGCCTCAGGCCGAGCGGCTGCCGGAAAAGCTGGTCCGTTGAGCCCTGGCTTCGGTCCGGCGACCTTAGCGGCGCGCGAGCGAGGGAGTACGCGGGAGGAAGAAGACTTGACGGGTCCCAGACGTCAGCGACCGATTTTTAAAACCAGTGATCGGCTGTGCCTCTCGGATCCACTGTGGCTGTGCGCTGGAACCGTGTAGCCCGGTGTGTCCTCAAATCTGAGTGGCTGGAGTTTAAAACTGTGGGCCCAGTCGATTTCCAATAGCAAATTAATTCCAGATTGTGCTGCAACTTTGGAAAATCATATCTTTCTGTAGGAACCTCCAAATTGAGTGATTCAAATTGGGTTGAATTCATTTTGCAAATGTCTATTGAAATATGAACCAAAATTTGTATGGAAATCAATATTAAATTCTGGAAAATTCTTTGAAGGTTTTATTAAAAAGAATTCTTGAGGGAGTTTGGTTCATTAAAAAATCCTCAAATTTTGCCAGAATATTCTTTAGGATATTTTTGACCTTCTAGCTAATTTAGAGCTCATTTTAATGTAAGGGCCTCAGTTTTTGACACATATTCAAAGTGTTCATCACCACACACACCTCATTTGAAGAAAGTTGATGAACACATTTGAAGAGCAAGTAACCACCATCAACATACTCATTACAGAACAAACTCACATATTGCAAAGGTGGTATTTCCCACATATGATATATAGGGGCTGGGCATGTGAAAACTCCCACATTGTGTTAGGAATGTCCATGCCAAGTTTCACCCAAATTCAAAACCTTTTGAGGTCATTTTGGGGTGTAGCTAGAAAAAGGGCAGTTTGAAACTACATTCAAATTCAAACTGTTTTTATCCCATGAATTCAAAAGTGGGAGGCATATTCTTATTCAGCACATTTTTGTGAGCTCACACTCCAATTTTCACTCCATTTGGAGTTGATCTTGACATGAGCTAAATGGGGCAAATTCAATCTTTTATTTGAATTCTAAACTGAATATGTGCTGAAATTTATCCAAACCAAAACCCATTTGAATTCTAACCAATTCAAATGGCTCATGGGTGAATAATTTGAATCACCATGGGCATTTTGGGGCTTACTGTTTAAACAGTGATGAGGAGTTAATTTCAGAGGTTAAACTTGAGTGTGGGACCCACATGTCATAGAGAGAAGAGGGGAGACTTGCACCCAAAGTCACAGCCTCGGTGGGGAATTCCACCGAGCAGCTGCCGGTTCAACGCCCCGAGGGCAGCTGCGATCGCCACCGAGGAGGAGCAGCGCCACCAGCTGCTTCCCGCGTCCACACACGAGCCCAAGGGCGGTTCCAGGGTCCTCTTAAGGCGCTCCACCGAGGCAAGCATCGCTCGCTTCCTCCTCTCCAGTGAACACCGAGCCCCCGGCCTTCCGCCTCTCTGCTCGATCGGGAAACCGCGAAAACATCGCGCCTCCTCCTTCCCCGAGCTGCTAGGCAGTACCCTGAGGTCACACTCTACTTCCCCGGCGCCAAAAACCCCGAGCTCCGACCTCCCTTGCCCGAGAACGATCGCCACAGCGGCGACCTAAACTCAGCCAAAGGTCAGGCGCTCGTGGACAGCGTTCCACAGGAGCTTTCACGGTCCAGCAAGAGAGGCAACAGGAGTACGCGACCAACGTGTTGCTCTCCTCCAAGTTTGGAAGCAAACCGTGAAGAATCCACTGTGAATTTCCAGCATTTGCTCCGGCGACCTTAAACCGAGCTTCTGGTACGGATTCTTCGAATTCCCGCTCTATGATCCTTCTTTAGTTATCAAATCTTGCACATAGGCGCTGGACTAGCCGGCGATCAATTTCCTTTCTGCATCCGTGGTATGAAACCGACTAGGAGTGATGAATTTTGAGCTCCATCAAGGGCGCTCATGGCGAGCACGCTCGGTCACACGGTGCCGACCGACTTGCCGCCATCTTTGAACATGTTTGACACCTTGTCGAGCTTCCTAGAGGTATACTGATGCTGTAGAACCGATTGTTCGAGGTTTTGGCGGGTTAGAACCCATGGCCGACGGCGCCGAACCTCAACCGAGGCCGCCGCACGTCGCCGGGCTATTTCCGGTCACTGCCAGCTCGAACTGACCCCACAGACGTGCTCCTCGACGTCGACAACCCCCTGGCGGCGAGTTTCAGACCAAGATATGGCCGGCAGCGGCAAGCCGGCGAGCTTCCGGTCTGCTCCGGCGAGGGGAGGCGGCGCGGGCGCGTCGGGAGGAAGACGAAGCCGACTGGCCCACGCGTCAGCGGCTTAAAAATTTATATCAGGATCGGGTGTGGCCGGGATCTGATGTGCTGGCACGCAAAAACCCTGTGGGCCTCAGTGTGCTGTCGCCTCCGCGCCCAACACGTGTCCCCGCGGGCCCCGGCAGATTTAAACTTTTCCCCCGATTTTCAGATTTCCTTCAAATTTCAAATCCTCATAACTTGGGCTAGAAATCTCCAAATCAAGTGAACCAAATTTTGTTGGATTCAGCTCTCTGAGAACTTTCCAGCAAATCAAGTTTCACTACATGAAAAGCTTTAATTCTCCAGAATTAATTCCTCAAAATTTAAACTGTTTGGAATTTTAACTGGAGTATCCCTTGTAGGAAAATTATGAAATTTTACTGGGATGTTCACCAAAATATCCCTGAACTACCATAAAAATTTCAGGACCATTTGAGCGCATTTGATCCACCTAATGGTGTGATTAGTGAAACTGTTCCAGAGAAAATAGAAAATGTTCAGAAACATTTTCAGAATTTTCCCTGAAATTGTTTAGCTCATATCTTTAGCTAGAAAGCTTCACATTAAGTGAGACCAACTCCATTAGAACCCTCTTAAAATCTAGTGTTCAGAAAGTCATGGCTTGTTCCATGAAAGTCCCTAGAACATCCTAAGAGTTCCAAGTAAGGTCAAGGACATGATTAATTGTGGAGGGCTCAAATGAGCTTTGCTGCAACTAAAACTTGACCAAGTCTATGTTTAGGTTGTAACCAAGCCATAGTAGAAGTTTCACAGTCTTTGGGTCCGTCTTGTAAGACTTAGAAGATTCACAAGTTTAAAACTCAATTCAATTGCATTAAATTAATACATGTATTCCTTATATCATGTAGTCGCTAAGGTCGAGGAGGAACCCGAAGTCCTAGACTTCATTACTCCGGAGGAGCAGCTAGCCTACGACAAAGAGCAGAAAGGCAAGCTCCAGTTTGCATTAACCTTTTTACAAATTTTTATTGTTTTGAGCACTTACTTGAATACCATTATTCCTTGCATTAGAGTCTTGTTTGGAAACCCAATTGCATAGCCAAGAAAACCCTGGGTTGGGTTTAGGATTGCAAACCTCGTTAGCTACTGCAAAGCTAAGTTAGGGTAGGATTCGGTACAAGTCGAGTAGTTGGAACTACTCGCGAGCATAGGCTAGAGGCACTCGACTCGGGTAGAGATAGCACATGATACACATGGCAAGAAAGATGAGACCAAGAGGAGAGTAAGGGCAGCAGGACATTGGGGCCTGTGTGCTGTAGCTCATTTGTGTCGATTGAGGACCGAGCCGTGTGCGGGCCTGTTGAGCAAGCTAGAACAGTACCAAAGACCTACCGGCTATATGGGAACCGGGAAACCGGTGTAACTCGGGTAGCTGGGTGTTGAGGCATAGCTGGTCGTTCAGAGGGTAGGTTGAGAGCTCGAGGTGTAAATCGGCTGGCGGCACTGAGATGCGCGTGCAGAGACCTCTTGCTCGGGACGATTGGACCGGTTCAACATTTGGCTATAGGGATGGCAATCGCACCCGCGGGTGCGGGTACCCGACGGGTGCTGGTGCGGGTGGGATTTTTCACCCGCGGGTCTAACACGCAACTGACCCGACTTGTCGCGGGTGCGGTTGCGGGTTTTATTTTGCACCCGCGGGTACCCGACGGGCACCCGAAATGATTTATGTTTATAATTTTAAAGTCAAATTTATTGTGTTATATTATTTAATTGTTTGATATTACTTATCAAGACCTATATTCATAATCTTTATAAGCAACTTAATATTTTTTGTTGTATGGTCATTCAAAATGGATGATTTTTTAGACTTATTTTATTAAATGTTCTAGTATGTTAATAGAAAAGTCAAACCCGACGGGCACCCGAAACCCGCCCGAAACCCGACGGGTGCGGGTGCAGGTGTGAATTTTCACCCGCGGGTGCGGGTCTCAAATTCCACCCGTAACCTTTTTTGTTTCGGGCGGGTTTTTGCTCAACCCGACCCGAACCCGACCCATTGCCATCCCTATTTGGCTAACGGGTGAAAGGTAGTTGCGTACGGCATCTGTGATGGTTGTTGTAGGCAACATCGAGTACGGGCGTACGTGACGGGTTATTCGGGTAACCCTGCAGGTGTAAATCGATTATAATCACCGTCCCTCGCGGTCAGTGAGTACCACTTGTTCACTGTACCATGACGTAGAAAGAACAGGCTAGTTACATGTTAAAATGTTGCTGATTGAAAGATGGACTTGATTGTTAATGATCTGCTGTAGTCTAGAGCTAATTAAAGTTCTTTTCAACTTTGGGCAAAGTAAATTAGAGAAATGTGTTTCTTGTTTGATTGCGGCTCTCTCATGTGCCTTAGCGTAAGGTTCTCCACAACCTGCTGCTAAAATTTGAAAGTAAGGTCCCAATAATTAGCCGAGTCCTTTGCAAATGGTTTTGCGTCATGTACCCATCACCCCTCATGTAGAAGTTCCATGTTTAGGTGAGACAGGTCAGACTTGCTGAGCCTTTGTGCTCACTGCTTGTGTTTGAAGCTTTTGCAGGGTTCTATGAGGAAGGGACTCCCGAAGAAGAGACGGAACCCTAGGAGGGGAACCCCGTCGATTGGGAGTCGTGCACATCGCCGTGTTAGTGTGCGTTCGTGATAGCAAGGACACGTTCACGGGCTGAACGTGAACTTGATGCGTAGTCTACGCCCGTGAGTGTAGACTGGACCTATTTTGATGTAAAAATGTTCATAAACCACTTTATGTAATAAAAGTTTTGCTTCCGCTTTGTACCTTTGATGTGTGTTATTCGGTGCTGTGCAATGCAGCATCCCTCAGCGTGACCCTGGCTCGACAAGACCATGGGGTCGTGTCAGCGTTGGTATCAGAGCTCGCTTGAGGTTTGATGCACTAAAAAGGTCATCTTTTCCGAAAATCCAGTGAGGAACGAGTTAGTAGCCCGTATAAGGATGTTATTAGCATATAGAAAGTGGCATACTAACCAAATTGCTTATGTCAGAAAATCATGTATCTCAGGACGTTTATGTCTTGGGGGGTACACGTAAGCGCTGTCCACCAGTGCGCACAAGCTGAAGGGTGGAGCCCCACGGGTGGCAGGTAACCCGACCCGCTTAAATATCCTCTACGACTCTTCATGTCATTTGGGGTATTCGAGCAACGTCTGTCCCTGGTGTGCATGGTGCAATGTGGGAGACCCCGTCACATGGTCTGAAACGTGAACACGTAACTCAAGGCGTGTTTGACTTGAGAACATCCGGGCGAGTGATGACGGCCGGGTGTACGGACTGTATGGATACCGGGCTCGGTGTGCAGCCGAGTTTGACGATTGTTTGAGTTTCTGCAGGTAGTCTAACCACGAAACGGTAGACGTGTAGCACCCGTGTGTGAGTGATGTTCAGTGCCACTGAATTAACGAAGCCGGCTAAGTCCGGTATAGGTTTTTCTTTGTGAGGACGTAGTACCGACATGATCTGGTGACGCATCGACGTCACACCCCACTAAATGAACAACTTCATTGTAAAACTTGAAATCTTTAACCTGGAGCATTAAAAATTAGCTGTAACCTCTTACCTTAATCAGGATATTCAAAGTTAACAAGTTTTCAACTTATAGGTTGCTAAGGACAGAGCACTCTGTTTTCAGCTGAATTAGGGCTAAAGTTAATCAGAGGTTAGAGATTGAGTTATTTCGAGGTTGGGGTCATATGATACATCTCTGGAAAGCTTTGGAAGAGCTTTACAACTCTTCTGTTAAGGTCCAGAGGTGTTTCATCCCTTAACCAATCGAAAAATGCAGTAGAGTTGAAACTGTCCAGAAAACAGGGCAGAGCAAAAACTCTCTGTAAACTCTCTGTAAATTGAGCATAACTTATTGCATAAAAATCTAAAAATAGAAAATGAGGTAGTTCTGGAAAGCTTGTGAGATGGGTTACAACGTTTCAACAGAAAGTTTTGTCAGATTGGGGGAAGAATTAACTGGAATTCTTGGATCAAACCAGTACCTAAAGCAGGGAGGTGCTGTTCAATTTTCTCCATACGTGAAGGCTATGGAGGGCACTCCATACGCGCTCGTTCCGGTAGAGGTACGGGCTCATCATGTGTGGGAAGGGAGCTACCGGGAGGCAACAAACCTGACTTGCCCAAGGTACAACCCCGCGGAGGCAAACCTTAGCCTCCAAATGAGGGCAGGAAACGCCGTGATGGACAGCCAAGCTGTTCATACGGAGCATCTCGCCGCAAAGCTCAAAGAGAGCACAAGTCGTGGAGACCATTTCGAGAGTGCCCACAGCGCACTCCGCAATGTGCTCCTTCCGACGATCAAGCGACTGAATGAACAACATAATCAGTTGCATCGTCTGAAGAAGGCGAAGAGGAAAAGCCGTGTCGACATCGCGGCGTTGCAAGAGCTGGTACAGACTTTAACCCAGCAGAATGAGGACCTTGCTCAAGAGCGGGACGACACTATTGAGGAAGGGCAAGGCTGGGAAGAAGACTACAACCAAGCCATGGACGAGGTGCACGCGTTGCAGGACCTCGTACCTCCGGTATTGGGCATACCGGTGGTCTTGGGCCTTCCAGCAATGGGAGAACCCGAGATGGGAGAGGAGGTGGTGGATCCAGAGCCACCAGAAGAGTCACCGGAGGAGGACGAACCGCAGGAGGTCGAGTTCTACTCCGAGTAGGGGGTTACAGTTGCCAGGTAGGGCAGCTAGAGTAGTGTAACCCAACTTTTGTAATGGGTGACATGTCGTGTAGGCAGTAGCGTATGTATAGGTAGTGACGACATGAGCACGACTTCTCGGAGACCTGAGAATAATGTATCTTGTATAAAGTTTATGCTTTATCAATATATGTGAATGTTGTGCAAATTATTCATGTGTCACTTCAATACCTACTGTTGCATATGGAATTTTAAGTATCACATGTGCTAATCGCTGCTGTTTTGAATTTCAGAATGACGAGTACTCGTGCCAACCCGGACGTTGGGGGTACTAGCCAAGGGGGAGAGACATCCCAACAGCCTCCCGAGGACTCCTCGGGACAGCAGAAGCAACAGCAAACACCGCCACCGCCACTGCCAATGGTTACATTGGCCGACATCGTCACGGCAATGGCGGGTTCACATCAGCAGCACACGGAGTTGCTGCAAACTCTTATTGCCAATACGTCTCGCCCAGAGAGACGTCAATACCGTGAGGAGCGTCAACAGAGATCCTACTCCGACTTCCTAGCGACTCATCCCCCGGTATTCTCAAGGGCGGATGAACCTCTCGACGTGGACAACTGGCTCCACGCAATAGAGATGAAGTTCGGGCTGCTCCAAATAAGCGAGCAGCGCAAGACTCAGTTCGCGGTCCAGCAGCTCCAAGGATCCGCGAGCGCGTGGTGGGCAAACTTTTGTGCTTCACAGCCCACCGAACGAGTTATGACCTGGACGGAGTTCCGGACAGCCTTCAGGGCCTATCACATACCGCCAGGTCTGATGAAGAGGAAGACGCAGGAGTTGCTACACCTGCAGCAAGGGAGCCGGAACGCGCTGGAATACTCCAGGGCGTTCAACGATCTCACGCTCTATGCGTCATATCACGCCAATACTGACGAGATGAGGCGGGACCACTTCTACCAGGGGCTTAACCCGCTCCTGAAGGACAAGTTGGTGATGTTCAATCGCGGCATCCTCAACGACATTATTGATGCTGCGATTGTTCAGGAGGACTCCGGCAAGGAGTTAGCGGCGGCGGAGAGAAAGCGAAGCGCGCCGCAAAGCACCGGAGAAGGAGGCGGTCCTTCTCAGAAATTTCGGATGGTGAATCGCCCACCATCAGGTCCACGCTGGCAGCCACCACAGAGGTCGATGCCATTCCGCAGTTGGCCGTACTCTTCACCGGCATTCAGGCCGGCACTGCCAGTACCACCTCCGAAACAACAGCAGCAGTGGGCGATGCCGCGTGCGTATGCACCTCAGCAGTGCATGCCGGGTTTTCGTCCCCCAAGCACCACACCAGCAGCGGCCACATGTTACAAGTGTGGTCGTCCAGGACACTTCACCAGCAGTTGTCCGGAGAGGCAAGGCGGCGGAGTTGCACCGCAGTTTCCAGGGAGGAATCAACCCCGGAATCCTACTAATGCGCGGCGGGCAAACCCTAGGCCCGGCACCGTCCACCAGCTTGCTATAGAGGACGTGCCGGAGGGTGAGACAATCCTTGCGGGTATGTTCCAACTCCACCAGCATCCCGCCATAGTACTATTTGATTCAGGCGCCACACATAGCTTCATTAGCCAAGCTTTCATTGATAAATATAGCTTGCAAATACTATCCACCGATAGTCCTTATGTGATCTGTTCACCGGGTGGGAAAATTTCAGCAAGCATGATGGTCCCAAAAGCGCCATTGTGCTTAGAGGGTAGAGTTTACCCTACGTCTCTCATAATCTTAGAGGGACAAAAGGTCGATGTCATCTTAGGGATGTCGTGGTTAACCCGCCACGGCGCTGTTTTAGACACCGTCCTCCGAGTTGTGCACTTGAACTCAGAAGTGCATGAATCTCACTCCTTATTTCTGGACAGTCATGAAATAAAACTTCCAAGTGTCTATCAAGCCACAACCATCAGATTGGAAGATATTCCAGTGGTCCGAGAGTTCCCTAACGTGTTCCCGAATGATTTACAGGGAATGCCGCCCGATAGAGAGGTGGAGTTCAAGATTGAACTTGCACCAGGAACCATGCCAATATCCAGAAGGCCGTATAAGATGGCGCCCAAGGAGTTGGCTGAACTGAAGACTCAGCTCACGGACCTCCTGGAGAAGGGTTTTATTAGGCTGAGCTCCTCGCCATGGGGCTGTTCGGCATTATTTGTAAAGAAGAAGGATGAGACGTTGCGGCTTTGCGTGGACTATCGTCCATTAAATGCTGTAACCATCAAGAACAAGTACCCGTTGCCACGGATCGACATGTTGTTTGATCAGTTGGTCGAAGCAAAGATCTTTTCCAAGATGGACTTAAGATCTGGGTACCATCAGATTATGATAAGAGCGGAGGACATTACGAAGACGGCTTTCTCGACGAGGTACGGACTTTATGAGTACCTGGTCATGTCCTTCGACCTCACCAATGCTCCAGCTCACTTCATGTATTTGACGAACTCGGTATTCATGCCGGAGCTGGACAAGTTTGTCTTGGTCTTCATCGACGACATACTGGTATATTCCAAGTCGGAGGAAGATCACAAGAAACATCTGCATATAGTCTTGCAACGGCTGCGGGATCACAAGCTATACGCGAAATTAAGCAAGTGCGAATTCTGGATATCGCAAGTGCCTTTCCTCGGACATATCATCTCAGTGGAGGGTATCGCTGTAGACCCAAGCAAGATCACTCAAGTTCTGAATTGGAAATCCCCGAGAACTGTTCACGAGGTACGGAGTTTCCTCGGACTCGCGGGATATTATCGGAGGTTCATTCCGAACTTCTCGAAGATTGCCAAGCCTATGATGGAGCTGCTGAACAAGGCTACCAAATATGTTTGGAGTCCAGCATGTGAAGCAGCATTCAAGGCTTTAGTCAAGCACCTGACATCAGCACCGGTTTTGGCGCAGCCAGACACAACAAAACCGTTTGATGTGTACTGTGATGCATCCGGCATTGGGCTCGGATGTGTGCTGATGCAAGACTGAAGAGTGGTCGCGTATGGATCATGGCAGCTTAGAAACCATGAGCAGAATTATCCAACTCACGACTTGGAGCTCGCTGCCGTGGTACTTGCACTGAAGATGTGGAGGCACTACCTACTCGGTAACCTCGTACATCTATATACCGACTACAAAAGCCTCAAGTACATATTCACTCAGAAGGAGCTGAACATGAGGCAACGGAGATGGTTAGAATTGATAAAGGATTACGAAATAGAGATCCATTATCATCCAGGCAAGGCAAACGTAGTGGCAGATGCACTGAGCCGCAAGTCACACGTCAACAATCTGACCATCACACCGTTGGGAGAGAGTGAACCACCACTGCATGTAATTCCACATGGAGCTCTCTACAACCTAGCTTTGATCCCCACCATCCGTGAAGAGATAGCGGCAGCTCAGAAACATGACAAGGGCATGTCGCATTTGCGGAGACGTGTAGACAGTGGGGAGCTGAAATGTTTCCGGAAGGACGGAGACGACGTCCTATGGTTCAAGGACCGGATCGTCGTACCCCGTAACCTGGAGCTACGGAAGAAAATTTTTGATGAGGCTCACTTATCAAAATTTTCTATTCACCCCGGCAGCAACAAAATGTATCAAGAACTCAGAAGCAAGTTTTGGTGGACACGGATGAAGTGGGAAATCGCAAAGTACGTGTCCGAGTGCGATACATGTCGAAGGGTGAAAGCAGATCATATGCGGAAACCGGGACCGCTACAACCACTGGGCATTCCTGTCTGGAAGTGGGAGGATGTGAGCATGGACTTCACGTCGGTTTACACACCACCTTTCAGAAACATGATTCTGTGTGGGTGATCATCGACCGGCTCACCAAAGTTGCCCATTTCATCCCGGTCAACACCAACTACAACGCCAAGAAGTACGCTGAACTGTACATCTCACGGATCCTATGCTTGTACGGCGTACCCCGTACCATCATATCGGATCGGGGCACTTTATTTGTGTCCCGTTTTTGGGAGCAGCTACACGCTGCCTTGGGGACGATGCTGATCCGTAGTTCAGCGTACCACCCGCAAACGGATGGGCAAACCGAGCGGGTAAACCAAATCTTAGAAGGCATGCTACGAGCTTGCGCTATCAACCACGGCAAGAATTGGGATGATCACTTGCCGTTAGTCGAGTTCTCGTACAACAATGGGTACCAAGCCAGCACAAAGATGGCGCCTTATGAGGCGCTATACGGGCGGAAATGCCGCACACCACTGAATTGGTGTGAGTCTGGCGAAAGGGTCACCTTCAGGATTGACCTTGTCAACAACGCGGAAGAAAAGGTTCGACTGATTCAAGTGAACCTCAAAGCCGCTGTCACACCCAGTTTCTCCGAAGAACAACCGAGTGAATATCACATGTATGCCAGGATCATTTTCTCATACATGTAATGACAAATAGTGAAGCATCATTTATTACAAGCCAGGTGTCGAATATAAATAAGTCTTACATAGCATATGTCTCGATGGACAATAATAAGTTCATAACATGTAAATAAAATAGCAGCGGAATATTATTCTTGTGGGCTATGTCACAGGCGTTGCCACGGGGGACTCCATGAACCTAGAATCCTTCTTCGGGTCCGAAGTCTTGGTCATTGAACACCACATCATTCTCTTGACCTGAGCAGCAATATAAACCAACAAATATGCAAGTTTGAGTACCGTTGGTACTCTGCAAGTGGGGGAAGGTTATGTCATGCATGGCCAGAGCAAGGAGAGATTGAACTCATGGTTAAAGCACTATGCAATTAACACCTATCACCTTAGCTATTTAAGCACCTACATAACTACACAGGTGAAATGGTCCCAATCTCCCAACCCATCATCAAAATCAAGTAACCATATCATCATTTCCAATGTTAAGCTCCCCGCTTAACATCCACAACTTCCAAAGTCATCATCCTCTAATCATGAATATGTCCAAGCCACTCTTGACCGTGAGCACGGCTTTCATGACAGTTTTTGACTCTGCAGAGTTTGCACCACTGTACCCACATGTAGTGATTTCATCCCCCGTTGCCGGGTGGACTAAAAGAACCTCCATTATGCCAGTGGCCACGAACCACATTCACACTTCCCAGGTGTGTAGCCAGGAGATCACTACGAAGCCTTTACAAAGGGATTCCTGACGAGCGTGGGCCCACTGAGGTTTCACCCCTAACAGCATACAAGAGGCTCCAACCCCGCTGCAGTGGCCCCCTCTTGAGCCTTGTGGTTCATATGGTAGTCCAGCTGACACCTATTCCCCGCACCATCCAACACACCCATACTACGCCGGGGATACACCTAATTAATTGGCCAAGCTGCCCCATCTCAGCATGTGGTTGGCACGGTAAAGCCAGGTTACATGCTCCATGAACCGGTCCTTAGGATCCAGGCAAGTACTAAACACAAACCCAAGTCTCGTGCACCCAGCACCAACCAAATCATCCAACTTGCCTCGATCCCTACCTCTACATAACTCATAATATCTCATTCAAGAGTAAGGTAAATAAATTGATGATCTCATATCCCAAATATCCCATTCTAAGCATGGCTAAGCATAAGCATAATAATAAATGACATGATAAAATAAATCCCAACCCAAGCTACAAGGAAACAAGGTAATGCAATTCTAGGGAAACTTCCTAGCATGGGTTTCATAGTTCAATTGACAATGCAAATAATTCTATCTACACATCTTAGTATAGGATCAAAGTGGTCAAGGACACTTGCCTTCTTCCTGCTGCTCTGGGAATGGAAAGTCCTGGTCTTGGAAGGGGAGAACTTGCTCTGGGGCAGGTTCTACTCATGCCAACACACATAGCAAAAGAAAACAACAATCCATAAGACATAGTTCACACTTTCACTCCACACATACATACATATGATAGTCATTCACATTTCTAAGTGTTGTGGTTACTCTAGATGTGTTGATTTTTATCCTACATGCACTTTAAGCATATGTATATGATTTCTAACTTTTGTATTCATATTTCTCTTTGCACACTATATATATAAATTTCCAATTTAAACAAATTCTTTAATACACTCTTTAGCTACCAAGTTTGCATGGAAAGTAATTTCCTATTCCAAATGGGTTTTCAGACCTTCTACCAAATCCAACTGAAGTCTTTGGATTTGGAGACTTCATTTATTATTTTCTAGTTATGCATACCTATTTTCCTTTATTTTCCATATTTATTTTCTATGCCTAAAATTGAGTTTTAAATCTTAAATAGTAGGACTTATCATCTAAACAGAATAGGTTCTGATCTAAAATATTCAATAATATATCTTTGAACTTCCTCTCTGATGTGGAACAATTTAAATTTATTTTACTAGTTTTTAGAATTATTTCCTAGCCTAAAAATGTGTTTCCAGAACTAATAAATATGAACAACACCCAAACAGATTTCATTTCAGCCTAAAATTTATTTTTAGTTCATTCTAAAGTTTTCCAAGTGTTAGTAGAGTTTAAACTTGAATTAGCACTTGTGATTGCCTTTCCTTTTAAATTTAAATCCTAGTCACACATTCAAATTTCTAAATTTAATACCATATAGGGTCAAAAAGGTAAATTTACCCTACTACAGGGTCTAATTTATTATTTTACAAATTTCCAGGGGTCTAACTATGCATAACAGAGGGGTTTTGCTAATTTTTATTATGTCCAGGGGCTAAAACTGTTTTTTAATTGAATTTTCATGAATTTCTGAAGTTCCAGGGGCTAGATTAGAAGTTTCCGAGGCTCGCTCGTATTTTCCAAGATCCCCAGGGGGTAGCGCGTAAGAATCTTGGCCTTTATAATGCGGGGCTGACGTGCACCGTCCGATTTAAGACAGACGGCTGAGATTATAACGTCAAACCGGTACGAGGGGGTTTTATGTCTACCGTGCGATTTAAAATAGACGGCGCACAAGCGTCCACGTCGCCCTGGCCGGAGCCAGCCCGCGCTGCCCGGCGGCGCGCGGCGGCGGGAGGCGGCGATCTCGCCGGAAAACTTCGGATCTTCGTCTATTCCTCCTAAAACTGGGATTTCATGGCATAGATCGGTAGAGGGGAGGTCGGGGATCTCACCTCGGGGTTTTTATTGAGCTCGGAGGCCCTGGAAGGCGGTCGGCGTCGAGGTCCGAGGTGGAACCGCTGCGGTGCTCGTCGGAGCTGTGCCTAGAGCGCAAACCACCGAGTTTTCTGCACCTGCGTGACTCCGCGTAGGCGGTGGGACACGATCGACGCGTTAGATCAGAGAACCCGAGCAAAGATCGAGAGAAAACGGCCGGAGAAGCTCTGGTTCTCACCGGGAGGAAAAACAGGCGATCGGGATGAAAAAAAACGGGCGATGCCGGCGCTTATATAGACGAGGGAGGGCGCCTGTCGGTTGGGATCGAGCTGGAGTCTTCCGGGGATCAGAATTCCGGTTGGGGGACGCGGTTTTCCGGGGAAGTTTGGATTCGGGCGCGCGGAGGAGTCCCGGCGGTTGGCGTGAGCGAGAGGTGGGGGATGACACGCGGGCCAAGCGTGTCAGTGAGAGGGAGAGAGGGGCGCGCGGCTGTGGGCTGGCGCGGGAACTGGTGGGCCGGCTGGTGGGTTTCGGCCCACTGGCCGGTTGGTTTTTCTTTTTCTTTTTCTTTTTATTTTCTGTTTTGTTTTGAATTTGATTTCCAATTTGAATTTGAATTGCTGCACCACATGCAATACGTCCAAAAAATTTTAAATTCCCCTCTTAAAAGGTTTTTGGGGTGTTACAACTCTACCCCCCTTAAAAGAAATCTCGTCCTTGAGATTGGTGGTTCTAGGAAAACAATTCCGGAAACTGTGCCTTAAGCTCGTCTTCTCGCTCCCATGTGGCTTCCTCTTCTGAGTGATGCTTCCACTGTACCTTGCACATCCGAATTCTTTTATTTCTTGTGAGGCGTTCCATTGTCTCCAAAATCTTGAATGGGGACTCGGCATAAGACAGATCCTCAGCTACGTCAACCTCATTCATGGGTAACATCTCTTCAGGTGTCCTCAGACATTTCTTGAGCTGGGACACATGGAATACGTCACACACATCTGATAGGCGAGCCGGCAGTTCTAGTTGATATGCCACTTCGTCTTTCCTCTCAAGAACTTGAAAGGGTCCGATGTATCGAGGTGATAACTTCCCTTTCACCTTGAACCGACAAAGTCCTCGAATAGGGGACACCTTGAGGTAGACATAGTCCCCCACGTTGAAAACGAGCTCTCTTCTCCGTACATCGACATAGCTCTTTTGTCGTGTCTGTGCTACCCTCAAGTTGTTGCGAATTTCCCTCACTTTCGCCTCGGCTTCTTGTAGTACCTCGGGTCCAAACACTTTACTTTCCCCGGCTTGGTTCCAAAATAGTGGAGTTCTGCACTTTCTCCCATACAAAGCCTCAAACGGTGACATCTTCATACTAGCCTGATAGCTGTTGTTATAGGAGAACTCCGCATACGGTAAGTTCTTATCCCAACTCCAATTGTTTTTGAGTGCACACGCTATCAGCATGTCCTCAAGGATCTGATTGGTCCTTTCCGTTTGTCCGTCAGTCTGAGGATGATAGGCAGAGCTAAAATTTAGATGAGTTCCCATGGTTTCATGTAACTTCTGCCAGAACCTTGAGGTGAACTGTGTCCCTCGATCTGACACTATCTTCTTTGGCACTCCATGGTAACACACGATCCTTGACATGTACAACTCTGCCAATTTGGATCCGCTGTAGCTTTCTTTTATGGGAATGAAATGAGCTACCTTGGTTAGCCTGTCGATGATGACCCATATCGAGTCATATCCTGATTGGGTCCTGGGTAGTCCCACTATGAAATCCATACCAATTTCTTCCCATTTCCATTCAGGCACTTTGAGTGGTTGCAATAATCCCGCGGGTCGTTGATGTTCTGCTTTCACCAACTGACATGTGTCACATAGGGCAACATGTTCCGCGACATCTCGCTTCATGCCATACCACCAATACCTGCTCTTGAGGTCATGGTACATCTTCGTACTCCCAGGATGAATGGAATAGTTGGAATCATGAGCCTCCTTCAAAATCAATTCACGGATCTCCTTCACTTCAGGCACACAGATTCTTTTCCCATGCCACACCGTACATTGTTCATCCTCTCTGAAACCAAGGGCTCTATTATCCTTGATGAGTTGTCGGATTTCTTGTATCTTCTCATCATTCTTTTGACCATCGCGTATGTCTTGCTCTAATGTGGAGTCCACTTCCATGGCGATGGCTTCACCACTATTCACCAGGCATAGATTAAGTCTTATAACATCGTCCTTCAATTCTGCAGGCATGTCCTTCAAGCTCAACCTATTGACCTGCACTTTCCAGCTTAAAGCATCTGCCACGACATTCGCTTTCCCAGGATGATAGTTGATGCCCACATCAAAGTCGTTGATTAGCTCTAACCATCTCCTTTGTCTGAGGTTGAGATCTGGCTGTGTGAAAATGTACTTTAAGCTCTTATGATCTGTATATATCTCTGTCCTCTTCCCCATCAAGTAGTGCCGCCAAATCTTCAACGCGTGTACCACTGCGGCTAGTTCTAGGTCATGTGTACGATAGTTCTTCTCGTGTTTCCGGAGCTGCCGGGACGCATAAGCCACGACATGCCCCTCTTGCATGAGAACACATCCCAACCTGTTTCCAGAGGCATCGCAGTAGACCGAAAAGTTCTTCTGCATATCTGGCATAACTAGCACTGGGGCTGTTGTCAATCTTTTCTTTAGCTCTTGAAAACTCGTCTAGCACTGCGGCATCCATGTGAATGTGATTCCTTTCTCCATCAGTTTGGTGAGGGGTCTCGAGATACCCAGCCAATCCCAAGAAGCTTCGAACTTCCCCAACGTTCTCAAGGGTCGTCCACTTCTGTACATCCTCGATCTTGGCGGGGTCTACGGAGATTCCTCCCTCCGAGATTATATGTTCTAAGAAGGGAACTCTCTTCAACCAGAATTCACACTTGCTCAGTTTGGCATATAGTTGGTGTTCTCTCAGTTTTTGCAACACCAACCTTAAATGCCTCTCATGTTCTTCTTCATCTTTGGAAAAGACGAGAATGTCATCAATGAAAACCACCACAAATTTGTCCAGATATTCCATGAATACCTTGTTCATGAGATACATGAAGTATGCCGGGGCATTAGTTAGCCCGAAAGGCATGACGGTGTATTCATACAGTCCGTACAAAGATACGAAAGCTGTCTTTGGAATATCAGTTTGCCTTATCTTAAGTTGGTGGTATCCCGACCTGAGATCAATTTTCAAGAACACACAAGCTCCCCTCAACTGATGAAACAAGTCCTCAATGCGGGGTAATGGGTACTTGTTCTTGATGGTTACTTCATTCAATGCACGGTAGTCTACGCATAACCTTTGGGTTCCGTCCTTCTTGGGCACAAATACCACTGGAGCTCCCCATGGTGAGGAACTAGGACGAATGTACGCCTTCTCTGTCAACTCTCTTAAATGTTCCTTGAGTTCTTCCAGCTGTTTAGAGTTCATCCGATAAGGTCTCTTGTATATCGGAGCTGTTCCAGGCACTAGCTCAATCGCGAATTCCACTTCACGATCGGGGGGCATACCTGGCAACTCCTCCGGAAAAACATCTGGATATTCCCTGATGATCCTGATCTCCTCCACTTCCACCTCAACTTGATTTAATTTAATGTCCCTCCTAGGCTCTTGTATTGTTATGAACTTTACTCCTGTGCCACTAGGGTGAGCTAGTTCAACCGTTCTGGTCGAACAATGGATGATTCCTTTATGTTTGGTCAACCAATCATGCCCAAAATAATATCTATCCCTTGTGAATCTATCACTATGAGGTTGGCAGTAAATACTACCCCATTAATGTCTAGATTCACCTTGGTACACACTTGTCTTGTCCTTATTTCTCCCCCTGGAGAGTTTACGGCTAGCATATGGTTCATTTGTGTTGTTGCTAAATCATGCTTCTTAACAAACTCTTGGCCAATGAACGAGTGGGTAGCACCAGAATCGAACAACAGGGTTGCAATGTGTAAATTGGGAGGAAACTTACCAACTACCACGTCAGGTGCCTCTTGCGCTTCCTCCATGGTCACGTGGTTCACCCGTCCTCGCATCACGTTCTGCTGTTGCGGCTGCACGGTCTTCTTCTTTGGGCACTTATGGGCATAGTGCCCCACTTCACCACAGTTAAAGCATTGTACCCCAACCTTAGGTGCCTGGCCTTTGTTGTCTTTGGGTTGGTTTGGGAGTCCTTGTACTGCTGGTCGAGGTTGATATGTGGGGCGAGGCTGCTGTACAAACTGACGTTGTGGCTGTGCTGGTGGTGACGGAGGCCTGAAGTTCGGGTTGTACCCTCTCGGTGCTGAGTAGGGTACCGCAGCACGGCTCGTCTGCCCAGCGGGTTGCTGCATCAGACGTGGGCGTGTGTTGCTACCCGAGGCTTGGTGTGACCATCCCGCCTTCCTCTTGTTTTCATTTTCCAAGGCCTTCAGCTTCCTCTCCACCACAAATGCTCTGTCCACCATCTTTTGGAAGCTTTCGTACTCGTTGGAGGACATTGCACACTGCATTTCCGCTGTAAGTCCTTCCACAAAGCAGTCCTGTTTCTGCTCATCAGTCTCTATGTCCCGTGGTGCATAACGGGATAGTTGGGTGAATTTAGTGAGGTATTCCCTCACCGTCATGTTTCCTTGCTGCAGCCCCAAGAACTCCTTTCTCTTGTTTTTAAGTTCACCCCTTGGTATGTAATGGTTGCGGAAGCTACGCTTGAACTCTTCCCAAGTGATGTTCTCAGGGTCATGATGGGCGGCCACGTAAGCGGTCCACCAATCAGCAGCAGGTCCATGCAATTGGTGAGAGGCAAACAGCACCCTCTCATATCCTTGGCATTGTATGATCCTCATCTTGCTCTCAATGGTCTTTAGCCAATCATCTGCCTCCAGAGGTTCAGCAGAACTTGCAAACTTTGGACAACTCACTCAACCTTGGTTGGCGTGGTGCAGCTTGTGGAGGTGGAGCTTGGTGCAAGTTGGCCACCACTTGAGTCAGGCTCTGGATGAGCTGATTCTGATTTTCAAGCATTTGGTGGATGGGATCAACTCCTTCCCGACGACCACCCCTGTCTTGCCCTCCGGAAAGGTGAGGGTTGCCGGCTTCATCGTTGTTGTTGGCGGGGTTGGCACCACGACCCCTTCCTCTTCCGGCCATCTATCATGATAAACCAAATGTCAATTTAAAGCATTACGTATTAACTTACCAATTTTGCTTGTTTAAACTTTAAAATTTTGAGACCTTATTTCATTTATATTTTCTGAGGATTTAATGTCTTACGCAAACATAAATGCACTCTTAATTCATATGGGTTCACACACCAAAGCAAAACAATCTGAAGACGAGGTTGTGGACAAACGCCCATGGCTTCCACAACTCACGTCACATACCAAGCATTAACACACCATTAACTAAGGTAACGACTCGACTACTCGACATCCTGCTAAACTAAGGGAAAGGACTCTACACTACTCGTATCACTGAGCTGGCTCCTCAGGATCTTCCTCGTTATTGCGGCTGCCCTCTGACTCCGCTTTGGGTGGGGAAGCTGCTAGTGGAGAAGTGCAGCGACGCCTGCTCGCCCGGCGATCTGGGGAGTCAGGAGTCCATGTGTCATTCACGGTGACACACAGTTCATTCGCATCTCCTCTTTCTCTCGCCCTCAAGCTGGCTCGAAGCAACGCCTCAGTCTCCTTCAGGGTGTCACGAACATCCTGAAGCTCCTGCTGTCACTCCTACAGTCGAGTGCTGAGCATAGCAGCATCCTCCAAGCACATGTCCATGTGCTCATGGGAAGTCCCCTGCTGCACTGGCGGGTACTTGTACTCCGTTGTACCACTCTAACGCTGGAGGACATACATGTACTCAGTCCTGTCCAGGTGGCGATGGTAGATGTGACTCTGGTAGGTGATAGCCTCCCAGGTGACATCCTTCTCCGCATCGACCTGTGTCGCTCGACAAGCTGGAGAGCGGTGGATCTTGAGCAGCTGATTTTCATGGATAATCCTCATTTTTGAACTCCATTCCTCTCGCTTCTCATGGATGGTCTGGGTGGAGTTGTAGTGTATGATTAGCTTGCCCGTATTGCCGGCGGCGTAGAGCATACGTCGAAGACGGCGCAACAAGCCTCCTACTACCAATCCGTAGGAGAGGTACGTCACCGGACGATCCTTCTCTCTCAGGGCAAGGGCAACTACGGGAACTCTCCCTACGGTGGAATTGCGAGCGATGCGGATCATGCGAACCATCTAAAACATAAAGCCTTTAAACTTAGGTTAGATAAGATTTTAAACAAAAATCCTATTTTGAATAAAAGTTGGGGTAAGATGAAGAAAGTGGCCCCATTAAATAACACTTTTCAACCCACACCTTGTAAAATAGTTTTTAAGAAAATAGGGTCCTTAAATACGTCCATTTCTACCTAGGTCCACGTTCCTACACGCAACCTTGGCTCTGATACCACTTCTGTAACACCCGGTTTCTCCGAAGAACAACCGAGTAAATATCACATGTATGCCAGGATCATTTTCTCATACATGTAATAACAAATAGTGAAGCATCATTTATTACAAGCCAGGTGTCGAATATAAATAAGTCTTACATAGCATATGTCTCGATGGACGATAATAAGTTCATAAAATAGCAGCGGAATACTATTCTTGTGGGCTCCGTCACAGGCGTTGCCCGGGGGACTCCATGAACCTAGAATCCTTCTTTGGGTCCGAAGTCTTGGTCATTGAACACCACATCATTCTCTTGACCTGAGCAGCAATATAAACCAACAAATATGCAAGTTTGAGTACCGTTGGTACTCAGCAAGTTGGGGAAGGTTATGTCATGTATGGCCAGAGCAAGGAGAGGTTGAACTCATGGTTAAAGCACTATGCAATTAACACCTATCACCTTAGCTATTTAAGCACCTACATAACTACACAGGTGAAATGGTCCCAATCTCCCAACCCATCATCAAAATCAAGTAACCATATCATCATTTCCAAGGTTAAGCTCCCCGCTTAACATCCACAACTTCCAAAGTCATCATCCTCTAATCATGAATAAGTCCTAGCCGCTCTTGACCGTGAGCACGGCTGTCATGACAGTTTTTGACTCTGCAGAATTTGCACCACTGTACCCACATGTAGTGATTTCATCCCCCGTTGTCGGGTGGACTAAAAGAACCTCCATTATGCCAGTGGCCACGAACCACATTCACACTTCCCAGGTGTGTAGCCAGGAGATCACTACGAAGCCTTTACAAAGGGATTCCTGACGAGCGTGGGCCCACTGAGGTTTCACCCCTAACAGCATACAAGAGGCTCCAACCCCGCTGCAGTGGCCCCCTCTTGAGCCTTGCGGTTCATATGGTAGTCCAGCTGACACCTATTCCCCGCACCATCCAACACACCCATACTACGCCGGGGATACACCTAATTAATTGGCCAAGCTGCCCCATCTCAGCATGTGGTTGGCACGGTAAAGCCATGTTACATGCTCCATGAACCGGTCCTTAGAATCCAGGCAAGTACTAAACACAAACCGGAGTCTCGTGCACCCAGCACCAACCAAATCATCCAACTTGCCTCGATCCCTACCTCTACATAACTCATAATATCTCATTCAAGAGTAAGGTAAATAAATTGATGATCTCATATCCCAAATATCCCATTCTAAGCATGGCTAAGCATAAGCATAATAATAAATGACATGATAAAATAAATCCCAACCCAAGCTACAAGGAAACAAGGTAATGCAATTCTAGGGAAACTTCCTAGCATGGGTTTCATAGTTCAATTGACAATGAAAATATTTCTATCTACACATCTAGTATAGGATCAAAGTGGTCAAGGACACTTGCCTTCTTCCTGCTGCTCTGGGAATGGAAAGTCCTGGTCTTGGAAGGGGAGAACTTGCTCTGGGGCAGGTTCTACTCATGCCAACACACATAGCAAAAGAAAACAACAATCCATAAGACATAGTTCACACTTTTACTCCACACATACATACATATGATAGTCATTCACATTTCTAAGTGTTGTGGTTACTCTAGATGTGTTGATTTTTAGCCTACATGCACTTTAAGCATATGTATATGATTTCTAACTTTTGTATTCAGATTTCTGTTTGCACACTATATATATAAATTTCCAATTTAGACAAATTCTTTAATACCCTATTTAGCTACCAAGTTTGCATGAAAAGTAATTCCCTATTCCAAATGGGTTTTCAGACCTTCTACCAAATCCAAACTGAAGTCTTTGGATTTGGAGACTTCATTTATTATTTTCTAGTTATGCATACCTATTTTCCTTTGTTTTCCAGATTTATTTTCTATGCCTAAAATTTAGTTTTAAATCTTAAATAGTAGGACTTATCATCTAAACAGAATAGGTTCTGATCTAAAATATTCAATAATATATCTTTGAACTTCCTCTCTGATGTGAAACAATTTAAATTTATTTTACTAGTTTTTAGAATTATTTCCTAGCCTAAAAATGTGTTTCCAGAACTAATAAATATGAACAACACCCAAACAGATTTCATTTCAGCCTAAAATTTATTTTTAGTTCATTCTAAAGTTTTCCAAGTGTTTGTAGAGTTTTAACTTGAATTAGCACTTGTGTTTGCCTTTCCTTTTAAATTTAAATCCTAGTCGCACATTCAAATTTCTAAATTTAATACCATATAGGGTCAAAAAGGTAAATTTACCCTACTATAGGGTCTAATTTATTATTTTACAAATTTCCAGGAGTCTAACTATGCATAACAGAGGGGTTTTGCTAATTTTTATTAAGTCCAAGGGCTAAAACTGATTTTTAATTGAATTTTCATGAATTTCTGAAGTTCCAGGGGCTAGATCAGAAGTTTCCGGGGCTAGCTCGTATTTTCCGAGATCCCCAGGGGGTAGCGCGTAAGAATCCCGGCCTTTATAATGCGGGGCCGACGTGGACCGTCCGATTTAAAACAGACGGCTGAGGTTATAACGTCGAACCGGTACGCGGGGGTTTTATGTCTACCGTGCGCTTTAAAATAGACGGCGCACAAGCGGCCACGTCGCCCTGGCCGGAGCCAGCCCGCGCTGCCCGGCGGCGCGGGGCGGCGGGAGGCGGCGATCTCGCCGGAAAACTTCGGATCTTCGTCTATTCCTCCTAAAACAGGGATTTCATGGCATAGATCGGTAGAGGAGAGGTCGGGGATCTCACCTCGGGGTTTTTCTTGAGCTCGGGGGCCCTGGAAGGCGGTCGGCGTCGAGGTCCGAGGTGGAACCGCTGCGGTGCTCGTCGGAGCTGTGCCTAGAGCGCAAACCACCGAGTTTTCTGCACCTGTGTGACTCCCCGTAGGCGGTGGGACACGATCGACGCGTTAGATCAGAGAACCCGAGCAAAGATCGAGAGAAAACGGCCGGAGAAGCTCTGGTTCTCACCGGGAGTAAAAACAGGCGATCGGGATGAAAAAAACGGGCGATGCCGGCGCTTATATAGACGAGGGAGGGCGGCGCTCAGTTGGGATCGAGCTGGAGTCTTCCGGGGACCAGAATTCCGGCTGGGGGACGCGGTTTTCCGGGGTGGTTTGGATTCAGGCGCGCGGAGGAGTCCCGCCGGTTGGCGCGAGCGAGAGGTGGGGGATGACACACGGGCTCCGCGTGTCAGTGAGAGGGAGAGAGGGGCGCGCGGCTGTGGGCTGGCGCGGGAACTGGTGGGCCGGCTGGTAGGTTTCGGCCCACTGGCCAGTTGGTTTTTATTTTTCTTTTTCTTTTCTGTTTTGATTTGAATTTGATTTCCAATTTGAATTTGAATTTCTGCACCACATGAAATACGTCCAAAATTTTTTAAATTCCCCTCTTAACAGGTTTTTGGGGTGTTACAGCCGCCCAATCCCGGCAGAAACAGTATGCGGACCGGAGAAGACGCCCATTACAATTCGAAGTCGGGGATCACGTATATCTGCGTGTGTCCAACGAAGGGCGTAAACAGATTTGGGGTGAGAGGAAAGTTGGCACCCCGATTCATCGGTCCATTCCAGATTGCCGAAAGATGTGGATCAGTAGCATACCGGCTGAAATTACCAGAAGCACTTTCCGGTGTGCACGACGTCTTTCACATTTCCCAGCTGAGGAAGTGTCTCAAGCTATCAACTACCGTTCAGCTGGAAGACATTGAAGAACTGCAACTGGATCTCACCTATCGGGAGGAACCGGTTCAGATTATTGACGAAAAGGCCCGAACCACACGCAACCGTACGTTGTGGTTCTACAAGGTTCTATGGAGTAATCACTCCGTGGACGAAGCGACATGGGAAAGCGAAGGATTTCTTCGCGCTAACTACACCGACTTCCTCACGTCGCACATCCGGTAAATTTCTACCGTCCTCTCTCTCATTTCGCCTTATAATCTCGGGACGAGATTCTTTTAAGGGGGGAGGAATGTAAGGGCCTCAGTTTTTGACACATATTCAAAGTGTTCATCACCACACACACACACCTCATTTGAAGAAAGTTGATGAACACATTTGAAGAGCAAGTAACCACCATCAACATACTCATTTGAGAACAAACTCACATATTGCAAAGGTGGTATTTCCCGCATGTGATATATAGGGGCTGGGCATTTGAAAACTCCCACATTGTGTTAGGAATGTCCATGCCAAGTTTCACCCAAATTCAAAACTTTTTCAGGTCATTTTGGGGTGTAGCTAGAAAAAGGGCAGTTCGAAACTACATTCAAATTCAAACTGTTTTTATCCCATGAATTCAAAAGTGGGAGGCATATTCTTACTCAGCACATTTTTGTGAGCTCACACTCCAATTTTCACTCTATTTGGAGTTGATCTTGACATGAGCTAAATGGGGCAAATTCAAACTTTTATTTGAATTCCAAACTTAATATGTGCTGAAATTTATCCAATCAAAAACCCATTTGAATTCTAACCAATTCAAATGGCTCATGGGTGAATAATTTGAATCACCATGGGCATTTTGGGGCTTACTGTTTACAACAGTGATGAGGAGTTAATTTCAGAGGTTAAACTTGAGTGTGGGACCCACATGTCATAGAGAGAAGAGGGGAGACTTGCACCCAAAGTCACAGCCTTGGTGGGGAATTCCACCGAGCAGCTGCCGGTTCAACGCCCCGAGGGCAGCTGTGATCGCCACCGAGGAGGAGCAGCACCACCAGCTGCTTCCCGCGTCCACACACGAGCCCAAGGGCGGTTCCAGGGTCCTCTTAAGGCACTCCACCGAGGCAAGCATCGCTCGCTTCCTCCTCTCCAGTGAACACCGAGCCCCCGGCCTTCCGCCTCTCTGCTCGATCGGGAAACCGCGAAAACATCACGCCTCCTCCTTCCCCGAGCTTCTAGGCAGTACCCCGAGGTCACACTCTACTTCCCCGACGCCAAAAATCCCGAGCTCCGACCTCCCTTGCCCGAGAACGATCGCCACAGCGGCGACCTAACATCAGCCGAAGGTCAGGCGCTCGCAGCGTTCCGCAGGAGCTTTCACGGTCCAGCAAGAGAGGCAACAGGAGCGCGCGACCACCGTGTTGCTCTCCTCCAAGTTTGGAATGAACCGTGAAGAATCCACTGTGAATTTCCAGCTTTTGCTCCGGCGACCTTAAACCGAGCTTCCAGTACGGATTCTTCGAATTCCCGCTCTATGATCCTTCTTTAGTTATCAAATCTTGCACATAGGCGCTGGACTAGCCGGCGATCAATTTCCTTTCTGCATCAGTGGTATGAAACCGACTAGGAGTGACGAATTTTGAGCTCGATCAAGGGCGCTCATGGCGGGCACGCTCGGTCACACGGTGCCGACCGACTTGCCGCCATCTTTGAACCCGCTTGACACCTTGTCGAGCTTCCTAGAGGTATACTGATGCTGTAGAACCGATTGTTCGAGGTTTTGGCGGGTTAGAACCCACGGCCGACGGCGCCGAACCTCAACCGAGGCCGCCGCACGTCGCCGGGCTATTTCCGGTCACTGCCAGCTCGAATTGACCCCACAAACGTGCTCCTCGATGTCGACAACCCCCTGGCGGCGAGTTTCAGACCAAGTGATGGCCGGCAGCGGCAAGACGGCGAGCTTCGGGTCTGCTCCGGCGAGGGGAGGCGGCGCGGGCGCGAGGGCGCGTCGGGAGGATGACGAAGCCGGCTGGCCCACACGTCAGCGGCTTAAAAATTTAAATCGGGATCGGGTGTGGCCGGGATCTGATGTGCTGGCGCGCAAAAACCCTGTGGGCCTTAGTATGCTGTCGCCTCCGCGCCCAACACGTGACCCCGCGGGCCCCGGCAGATTTAAACTTTTCCCTGATTTTCATATTTCCTTCAAATTTCAAATCCTCATAACTTGGGCTAGAAAGCTCCAAATCGAGTGAACCAAATTTTGTTGGATTCAGCTCTCTGAGCACTTTCCAGCAAATCAAGTTTCACTTCATAAAAATCCTTAATTCTCCATAATTAATTCCTCAAAATTTAAACTGTTTGGAATTTTAACTGGAGGATCCCTTGGAGGAAAATTCTGAAATTTTCTGGGATGTTCACCAAAATATCCCTGAACTACCATAAAAAATTCAGGACCATTTGAGCTCATTTGATCCACCTAATGGTGTGATTAGTGAAACTTTTCCAGAGAAAATAGAAAATGTTCAGAAACATTTTCAGAATTTTTCCTGAAATTGTTTAGCTCATATCTTTAGCTAGAAACCTTCAAATTAAGTGAGACCAACTCCATTAGAACCATCTGAAAATTTAGTTTTCAGAAAGTCATGGCTTGTTCCATGAAAGTCCCTAGAACATCCTAAGAGTTCCAAGTAAGGTCAAGGACATGATTAATTGTGGAGGGCTCAAATGAGCTTTGCTGCAACTAAAACTTGACCAATTCTGTGTTTAGATTGTAACCAAGCGACAGTAGAAGTTTCACAGTCTTTGGGTCCGTCTAGTAAGACTTAGAAGATTCACACGTTTAAAACTCAATTCAATTGCATTAAATTATTACATGTATTCCTTATATCATGTAGTCGCTAAGGTCGAGGAGGAACCCAAAGTCCTAGACTTCATTACTCCGGAGGAGCAGCTAGCCTACGACCAAGAGCAGCAAGGCAAGATCCGGTTTGCATTAACCTTTTTACAAATTTTTATTGTTTTGAGCACTTACTTGAATACCATTATTCCTTGCATTAGAGTCTTGTTTGGAAACCCAATTGCATAGCCAAGAAAACCCTGGGTTGGGTTTAGGATTGCAAACCTCGTTAGCTACTGCAAAGCTAAGTTAGGGTAGGATTCGGTACAAGTCGAGTAGTTGGAACTACTCGCCAGCATAGGCTAGAGGCACTCGACCCGGGTAGAGATAGCACATGATACACATGGCAAGAAAGATGAGACCAAGCGGAGAGTAAGGGCAGCAGGACTTTGGGGCCTGTGTGCTGTAGCTCCGTTTGTGTCGATTGAGGACCGAGCCGTGTGCGGTCCTATTGAACAAGCTAGAACAGTACCGAAGACCTACCGGCTATATGGGAACCGGGAAACCGATGTAACTCGGGTAGCTGGGTGTTGAAGCATAGCTGGTCGTTCAGAGGGTAGGTTGAGAGCTCGAGGTGTAAATCGGCTGGCGGTACTGAGATGCGCGTGCACCGACCTCTTGCTCGGGACGATTGGACCGGTTCAACATTTGGCTAACGGGTGAAAGGTAGTTGCGTACAGCGTCCGTGATGGTTGTTGTAGGCAACATCGAGTACGGGCGTACGTGACGGGTTGTTCGGGTGACCCTGCAGATGTAAATCGATTATAATCGCCGTCCCTCGCGGTCAGTGAGTACCACTTGTTCAGTGTACCGTGACGTAGAAAGAACAGGCTAGTTACATGTTAAAATGTTGCTGATTGAAAGATGGACTTGATTGTTAATGATTTGCTGTAGTCTAGAGCTAACTAAAGTTCTTTTCAACTTTGGGCAAAGTACATGAGAGAAATGTGTTTCTTGTTTGATTGCGGCTCTCTCATGTGCCTTAGCGTAAGGTTCTCCACAACCTGCTGCTAAAATTTGAAAGTAAGGTCCCAATAATTAGGTGAGTCCTTCGCAAATGGTTTTACCTCATGTACCCATCACCCCTCATGTAGAAGTTCCATGTTTAGGTGAGACGGGTCAGACTTGCTGAGCCTTCGTGCTCACTGCTTGTGTTTGAAGCTTTTGCAGGGTTCTATGAAGAAGGGACTCCCGAAGAAGAGACGGAACCCCAGGAGGGGAACCCCGTCGAGTGGGAGTCGTGCACGCCGCGGTGTTAGTGTGCGTGCGTGCTAGCAAGGACACGTTCATGGGCTGAACGTGAACTTGATGCGTAGTCTACGCCCGTGAGTGTAGACTGGACCTATTTTGATGTAAAAATGTTCATAGACCACTTTATGTAATAAAAGCTTTGCTTCCGCTTTGTACCTTTGACGTGTGTTATTCGGTGCTGTGCAATGCAGCACCCCTCAGCGTGATCCTGGCTCGACAAGACCGTGGGGTCGTGTCATTTAAGATGATTTGAGTAGGAATTTGCTAAATACAAACTGCTGTGTTCAAAGGGGTCCAGAAACATTTTCAGAAAATGACCCCAAATTGTAAAATCTATTCTAGGCAATTAATAGCTCAAAAATCATTAGAAAATTCAGGAATGCTCTATGAGTCATATTTGAAATTGTAGTTCACTTGGTTGGGCATGAAAATGCACACTACTCCAGAATTAATTCTTTTAGTAGAAATGCTTAAAGAATTGTTCAGGAGGAACTACTCAAGTAAAAGAGCTGAATTTTGGATCAAGTTACTTTCTTGTGACCAGGAACTCACATGTAAAGTTTCAGCTCTAATTGAGCATTATATCTCCCTGTTCTTGTTCTACCATGCTTATGTATGTGGGAACATACATAAGACTCTTGTGGGAATTATAGTAGACACAAATTCCATCTACATTAGCTGCAATTTGTCAAGCTAAGTCTCTGTGTAGTCTATAACTTCCTGTAAAAATTTTAAAGTCATTGGAGATCAGGATCTTGAGTTATGTCCAAATCATTCTAGTTCATCTCTTATGTTCATTAGGAAACTTAGTTAGTTATAAACTAAAACACTAAGACAAATTTAGTTCATTCATGTTTCTTTGCACAATAGAGGCAAACAAAGCCATTATTGGCATTTCTACATAGCTTCTATTCTTAAGAAATCAAGTCGTTAATTCTCTGGATTGCATTATAAAATTTGTGCATATACATTTCAATAGGATTCACAACGAAGGGGATTCGAAGGAGTGATTCATTGAAGTGGATCAGACTCTGGAGGATCAAGGTGTTGATCAGCAAGGATCACTAACTTCTTATATATACTACTGCCCTGCAAAACAGGCAAGCTCCGGTTTGCATTTAACAACTGTTTTTACTTTGTATTCACTCTTTCGGTTAAGATATGAAATGTGCATTAGGTCTAGATGATTTGATACTCCTCTTGCATGACCAAATAAACCCATGGAGTATTGGATAGATGTGTTTTTATCGTGTAGAACTTCCATGCTTAAGTAATGTTCGGTAGAAGTCGAGTGGTGAGATGCTACTCGCATGATCAGGAAAACAGTGGCATACGGGATTGATTCAGAAAATTGTTAGCAAGTTAAAGTTGAGACCGGCAGGTTGTAGGAGCAGCAGGACATTGGGAACTGGCTGCATTAGACCTATCTGTGCAGGTCAAGGACCGATCCGTATGCGGCCCTATTGAGCAAGTTTGAGTTATGTACCGGACTCATGCTGGCTATATGGGACCCAGTAAACCGATGTACCTCAGGAAGCTTGCGTTGAGCCTTTTTCGGGTTGCCTCAGGCGAGAGGGCCAGTGTGCAGTATGCGGGTAAGACTCTCATGACATCTCATGTCGGTAGGTGCACCATGAGAGTGGCTACTGTACGGGGCGATTTGATCGATTCAACATGGGTAAAACGGGGGAAAGGCTGTCACGTACGACGTCGGTGATGGATGCTGTAGGCAACGTCAAGTACGGGCGTACGTGTCATGTAGTCCGGGTGTTATTGATTTGAATCACCGTCGCTCGCGGAAAGGATTGAGCATACTTGTTCTCACAGTCCTGACGTAGTAAGAACTTGCAATTGAGATAAGAACTAATCATTGTGGTTTAAAGTTCGTACTAGTTTGTGATGGTATCTTTTATGAATAGACTAGTGCAAACTCGATTCATTTCCACCGTGAGCAAATTACATCAGGGTAAAGCGTTTCTTGTTTGATTGTAGACTCCCGATGTGGCGTGCCCAAGGTTACTATTAAATTGCTGCTAATAACACTTGAAAGTAAGGATTCACTTTTAGGCGAGTTCATTATGCTTTATGCTATCCCACTTTATGTTTATACCCTCATGTAGAGTTTCATGGCTAGGTTTGACGGTTAAGTCTTGCTGAGCTTTATGCTCATGGATGCTTTCATAGTTGTTTTTTGCAGGTATTGACTATAGCATGTTTATGAGCAAAAGTTTGAGGATTTTTGTACCCAACTACTGACCTACGAGGTGTTACATGAGTAGCACTAAAAACAGTAGGTCCGGAAGCAAACTTTGCATGTTTTTAACTCATTACAGCTGGATGCATATTCCTAACATTCGGTTCAGCACACACAACAGGTTTTGCACAGTTGTTATGTGATCAAGCAAACATTCTTTCCTTTTTCTGTTGCTTAGCTAGTCTATAACAAAAATCTATGACATGACCATCTCTACCACAGTAGGTACAATGAAATTTAACTTTATGTTGAGTCTAGATGAGCAGACAACATGTTTATTTGAAACCGAATGAGACAACACTCCTGCAGATTTAAAAACCACTTCTTTTTGTTTAGGAACTGTTTTAATCAAACCACTTCCTAATGACTTTACAATTTTAGGTGGATGTGCTTTAGCATGAGCATGAGAATCAAAACCTAAACCAGTTTTATCATTGCAAGATTTAGAAGAATTAAACAACAAGTTCAGATTCTTATTCCCATTATAAAACCGCTCTAGTGTTCTATTCATGTCATCAAGTTTCTTAGAGAAGTCTAGGAAGTATTGACATGAATTTTTTCCTTTTAGTTTGCAATTGGAACAATACTTAACTTCATGATAACACAAAAGCGTTGTTCAATATAGAAATTTCATTCATAGCATCTTGTAGTTTCTTATTAAGATCACCACAAGTAGAACAATGCAAATCAATTGTAGAACAACAAGCATCTTTCAAATTTTTATCATTAAGTGCAGCAAGCTCTCGGTTCTTTCAATCTCCAACTCAAGTTTATCAAGTGTGGAGGTATGCGCACTTCTTAGAGAATACAATTGTTCATATATTAAATCACATGAGGAAGAATCATCACTAGGAATCAAATATTTCAAACGATTAATTTCAGATTCTAGTGACTCAACTTTAACAACATTGTCCCTAAGTTTTTTGTCCTTTTTCTTAACTATAACAGTGGCACGAAAAATAGCATCACATATTTCTTTGCAAGTAGGACATACCTCTTCATTGTCTCTATTGTGTTCTGCCTCCTCCATACTTAAACTTGACTTGCCCGCCATGAGGCATAAGTTTGCCAAATCATCTTCATCTTTGTCACTTCCAATGTCCACATCGCTCGAGCGAAGTTCTTGAAGTGCGGAGATTAAACTATTTACCAATTGGCGTCCTATAAAACCCTTCTTTTTTCTTATCATTTGCAGAGGAGTGCTTCGTCCTAGCTTGCTTTTCATCAAGGGAAGTAGAACCTGAAAGGTTAGGGCAATCCGTATGAAAATGTCCTGTCTTACCACATTCGAAGCATCGTTGAGGTCTGACACTTCCTCTCCTTTTAGTTCTCACATTTTGCAATGCTTTTGAGAACCGAGTAGAGATGAGTGCAAGTTCTTCCTCTGAAAACTCTTCAATTTGTTCAAGGGTTAGAGAGGACAACAAAGAAAGTGTACCACAAGATGAATATTGACTAGAGCTAGGCATGTCACGTTGTGAAAACAAATGCAAGAGACTTGTTGGGGTTCTTACGTGATATTATGTCAATTTCGTGAGTTTTTAACTTAGAATATAGCACATCTAATGTAAGTGTACTCATGACAGTAGATTCACAAATAGATGTAACTTTCATCTCCTAAATTGACATGTCTAATGCACTTAGTAATTGCCTAGCATTTTCAGCATCTGAAAAATTATCGTTGACACTACGCAAGTTGCTGAGAATTTTATTGAAGTGAGCAAAGAGGTCATCGATTGACTCACCGGGTTGCATCTGGAAGCGCATGTATTCTTTCTTGAACATATCTCGTCTTACCTCCTTGATCGTGTTAGATCCTTCGTGGTAGTAACAAAGTGCTTTCCACACATCGTATGCAGATCTGAGCTGTGCAACACGGTCGAAGTCACTTTGAGTTAATCCTTGTATGATCAAGTTCTATGCTTTGTTGTTGTTGTCGACATATCTCATGTTCGTAGCCGTGACTTAATTGTTTTGTGGCATGACATAAGGCTTGTACCTTTTCCCATATTGCGAAGCCTTGCGCCTGGATGAAAGCCTCAATTCATGCCTTCCAAACCTGAAAATCAATGGCACTAAACACACAAGGTTTTGTGGAGTATTTCTCCACGATGATTAGTCAAAACACGTGCAAATCACAAATATTAGCGCACCGCGGCTCTGATACCAATTGTAGGATCGAAGAGTACGTGAAAAGCTATCAGAGGGGGGTGAATGGTAGATTTAAACTTTTTAGTGGAAGCAACAAAAACTCCCTCCGGCAGAAAATCGATCTGTTAAAGAAACCGTGTGTGCAACTGATCTAAATATGTTCAACTGTGAAAAAGATGGTATATATTATAGAGAATTAAGTCACGAAGACACAACAACAAGAATCACCAAAATCCATCAAGAAAAACTCAAGTTATGACTGAAAGATCAAACGAGGGTCAATCTGTTCTACTCGAGTAAAAACCAGATCTGCAACACTGCAAAGAAACTCGTGTAGATAAGAAACTACAAATCCAATGAACGTGAAATTTTCACAGATGATACATAATAAAGTTGTGAAGATAATCCAAAAAGAATCACATCAATTGGATCTGTCAAACTCTAGTTATGATCAAAACACGGAAGCACTGTCATGCAGTCCAGAAACTCGACGAGAAAGACTTGACAAAAACAAGTCGGACGAACAAGGCACAAAAGCTCCTATAAATTACAAATTTTATTGATAAAAACATAATAGGAACAGCCCAAGGTCGTCTTAGCACGATCTCTGGCCTCCCTTGCTTATATAACCAGCCCGGAGGCCAATCCAATTCAAACTAGGACTCTAATCCTACTCAGTTTCTGGATCGAATCTTTCCATAACTGCTTAAGACTCTTCTATACGCAGATAGAAGCAATCTTAAGACTTCCAAACACCTTAGGAACGTATCCCACATTCCTAAAACAACTCAACTTCATGTCCCATATAAAATCCTGTCATAACCAACTCAAATGTTTTCATATTTGAGCCATAATCGACTCAGCCGCAGCCTGAGTCCATAATCCAGCCGGTTGGACCTTTCCTACCAATTCTTTACATCCACATCTCTTCATCACGCCTTGGAACCATGTTGCCACGTCCATGCACTCCTTGCACACATGCAAACACCTTCCAACGACGTTCACGATACCTTCATATGCATTGTTCTTGATGCAAACATGTTGCGCGACCTCCCGATCAACTCAACCACAATTCCTCCTGAACTTGGTTGTTAAACCTCATCTTCTCCCTAAGACTAGTTCAATGGATCCCGTCACCAGCCATACCTTGAACTCAAGCAACACCTGCACATGAATAAACAACCAATACTTTCGAGCACAAGTCCACGACTTGACTCACATTAGTTCCGAAAATCATAACACCTTACATGAACATCTCACATAAGCATTTTGCAAACCATAGCAAAATGTTAACCACCGTAAACAGCCATAACACTTCAAAAACTTAGTAAAATGATACTACACAAACTTTCAATGGATGTAAAGAAAGTTCAAAACATTTGCATGGTAAAAACAGAACCATTGCAATTTAGCTCCGGACCTTGCCAAAGCTAACCGGACCTTGAGCCGGAGCTTACCAAAGCCAGCAGAACCTAGCACCGGAACATATCAAAGCTAGTCGGACCTACCGCCAGAGCGAACCAAACACATGTCGGACCTAGCCATAGCAAGTCGGACCTTACGTCGGATCTTGTCGGAGCTCGGACCTAGAGTCGGACCTTGACAAAAAGAGTGCTTTGGAAGAATTTAAAACTTTTATCGTCATAGCCAATATATTCAGCACATATAGGTCTCACAGGAAGGCCAAGGTATTGGTGCCTTTTTTATATCTACTAGTGGTACTTATATTCTGTGGGGTCTCGCCCCACCAGGATCCTGTCTAGTGTGTCAATTTAGCGAACACTAGATTGTGACATCCCATGTTTCAAAGAACAAAAAAGTCTAAAACCATAAGCAAATTTTTTTATTTGAAATTTAAATGTAAATTTAAATTAATTTGAATGAAGCAAGTTCTAAATTAAAATTCTTGTGTTGGAAGAACTTGAACAAATTCTCCAAGTAAACTAGGTTGAAACTCTTAAGCTCACAAAAATCTGCATGAATTTTTAAATTGTTTATGTATTTTACTAACTTTATTATTTATTTAAAGAGGATAGATGATGAAAAATTTTAAAATTGAATTCAAATTATACTTTATCAATATGTAGTTTATATATAGGGGAACACTCTGCAAAATCTTCATGATTTTTTAGAGGCTTGTAGCTATTTTTGTTTAGAAAGAATTAATTCAGAGGGAAATTCAGAAAATTTAAAAAGTCACAGGTCTCACCTGTCAGCCAAACGCCTCCTTAGGTGCTATGTGCATGCTCGCCACACACTGTGTTGTTATGGCTGCAGTAGGACTGATAACGAGCTCAAAAAATGAACTGATGACTTAATATTTAATAAGGGTCAAAATAAATTGTGAAAGGGCATATGGAGCAGAGCCTTTTACCAAGCTTAGGCTGCACCCACGCCATCCCTAGCCATGATAAAAGGACGCCCTCGATGTTCTCGTTGATTGTTCTCGCTCACTCCACCCGCTCTCGGCCGATTAATCCTCGTTTCTTGTTCCACACTCCTAAACTCGGGCCTCCATTGACGCACCCTCCTTGCTTCACCTCCGCCGTAACCAATGCCACCACACTATGTTCTGAGCCCTCCTCTCCCTTTACCTCACGTCAATTGCTTCCCATCCCATGCCAGTCGACTGAAATTTATCCGTTATTTTCCAAGAACGGCCGCCAGACCTTCATCCACCGCCGGCAAAATTCGTCACTCACGTTGAACCCCATTTTGATTCATTTGGCAAATAAATCCTTATCACTACTGTGTGCTTCATGGTAAGCCTTCCATTTGGCAAGATGAAATACGATGGAGCCAAATTTGGAGTGTTCATCGCTGTCGGCCACTATCGAACTGCACCCTACTTTGCACCCCATTCTGACCGGTCGGGGTGAAAGCAGGACGGGAAAATTCCTTCATGTCACGCCCTGTACCATATAACCAATATTTTTTTATCGTTTTTGTATTATTCGGTGTGAGGACCCGAGGTCCCGACATTCCAGGAATTACATTGGGTAGTGTCGTGCGATGCGACACCCAACAGCATACACGAAAAGAAAGCATAAAACATACAAAATCTTTATTTCTCAACATAAAATTGTTTACAACATAATGTACATACTTGGTACTTTTGCAGCGGAATACATATACATACACTCTCGATCCTAGCTACGCAAAAGAGAAGATGTCCCACTCGTGGATGCATTCCACTAGCTTCACGAAGAGTGTATGGCAGCGGCAAGGTTCATGTCTCACTGGTAACTCTACCTGATAAGCTACGTGTCCGCATTTTTCCCTGATAGCTAACAGACCGATAAATTGGGGAGCTAACTTTCCCTTGTTCAGAAATGATGAATTCCCTTCATCGTTGAGATGTACAGATATACCGGTCTCCGATATCAAAATTCAGCGGTCGATTTCTTTTTTCCTTTGCGGAGATTGAGCGGCTTTAAGGTTAGCTTGAATAATTTTCACCCGTTCCTTGGCCCCAGTTATGAGATCAATCCCGTATATAACCCTCTCGCCAGGTTCACCCAATTCAGCGGTGTGCGGTATTTCCGGCCATAGAGAGCCTCATACGGTGCCATATTGATGCTACATTGATAACCGTTGTTATATGAGAATTCCGCCAACGGTAGATGATCATCCTGTAAAGGACCCAACTTTTGCTTGCTGAGGTTCCATCAACTCACAACACCACAGTTCAATTTATGGAAATCAAATGAACATAATTGAAGAGCATGTAACAATTATCAATAGGACACATAATAGAAGAAGCAACACAATACAAATTTTGTGATGAATATGAAATCTTTTAGACTCTGAGCTCTCTATCAAGTTCCAACCATTTTTAGGAAAGCTCCTGCCAAATTTTATACAAATCCAAGCATGTTTGCAGTACTTTTGGATACAATTATTAAAAGGACAGTTTGAATTCAAGTTTCAAATTCAAACCACTTCCATCATATGAATTCAAAATATTTCTTCAGAATCAAACTCGGTATATTTTTTCTAAGCTACTCCACCAAATTTCGTCCAATTTGGAGTTGGTCTTGACAGTAGCTATTTTTGCATCCATTCAAGCTGGATTTGAATTCAGATTCAAATTCCATTCAAATTCAGCCAAGTTTCCAGTTTGATTCATTCAAATTCCCAAATGCCAATTTCGTGGTTCAATCAAACCAGAGGGGCATTAGGGTCCACAGAAAGTTGGAACAGTAATTGGATGAGGATTAAAGGGGGTGGGACCCACATGTAAGTGAATGCAATGCAGTCAATTGCTAGGTTCTGAGCAGCGCCGCCGCTTCTCGCGAGAACCACTGAGGCAGTTCCTTGGGCACCTCCTGCTTCGCCATCAAGCCGTGGAATCAATCTGTGGGCGTGCCCTGCTTCCTCTCTTCGTGATAAAAGGGCAGCAACAAGCACGGTGACCATCATTTGCTTCCTCTCGCAACCACCGAGACCACCGAGCCAAATTCCACCACCATGGACAGCCCGTTCCATCCGTTCTCCGTCCTCGACGCCAGAAGCAAAGTCGTGCGCCATCCTCTCCTGCAACTCACGGTGAAAACAGTTTCTCAATCTGAGCTTTGTATTGCGAGTAATTTCGATTATTCTCCAAGCATCCATTTTGGGACTGAGTTATGGTTCGATGAAATTTATGCCGATAGTTCGAATAAAATATTCTATCTTCAGTACAGCTGCTCAGTAGGTTCTCACGGGTCTGTAGGATCAAAAAGGATAGAAAATAGTGGCCTAAGCCACGAGAAATCGGAGTTTCTTCTTCCTGCAGCTCGACGGAGGGGGGGGGGTCGCCGGTGAGGTCAGTGTTCCAGAGCTTTCGCTTCCAAACCAAGGCCGTGCCTGGATTCCTTAGAGCTCACTGGTCGTGGTGACGCTCTGTCGTGCGAGTTGGGTGGTTGAGTCGTTGGAAACGGCTCGCCGGAGTTGCACGGCGACACTGTTCTCCTCGCCGGTGAGCTACAGCGATCCTCCGTCCTGGCCACCTTTTCAAGAGAGTTCAGGGTCGAAAATTATGTGCGGGCGGCGAGCCTCACCGTCGCCGGCGAGCTAGGTCACCGGGAACGTCGAGGTTGCCAGAGCTCCGGTGGCGCGGTCCGGCACCAGCCCGAGAAGGAAGAAGATGTGGGCCCCAGCTGTTAGCCTCAGCGTCAGCACGCGTGGGGGTTAGTTTAAATTAAAACTGCGGTCCCGGCTGTCAGTGAGGATTAGGCGAGGGAAGGGTTTTCCAGTAGAAAAATATTTCGGAAAACAGAGAGATCTTTAGAAATCCATAACTTCTAGAATAATCGTCTAAATTTAGTCAAATAAATTTTGTTGGATTCATCTCTCCGAGTACTATCAAGCAGTACCAATTTCATTCTTCGAATCTCCATATTTAAATCCTTAAAGTTTAAACTGTTATAATTAATTACTGGAGATCAAATTTATAGAAAATTCTCAAATTTGGTCAGGAACGTCTTTTAATATCATTGACTCACATGCAAGATTTCAGATCAATCCGAGTTTATTAAGTCTACTTAATTGTGGAATTAAGTGAACTGAACTTAGAAAATTGAGAACTGTACAGAAACATTTCCAGATTTTGCTCCAATCTTCAAAAATCCATATATCTCTATAGAATGCTTAGAAAAACATGAAACCACTTTCATTAGACTCAGAATAAACCCTAATATTTATAAAGTCTAAATTTGCTTCACGAAAATCCACATAAATATTTAGAGACTCTAAAAATGACTTTTCATACTTTCAATTCTACATAGATCAATTTATATTTGATTCAAATGAAATTTGGTCAATCCCCTGTTTCTGTCTTATCCAATTCACTGTAAAATTTCGAAGTCAATACTGTTGTTTATCATCGGTTACAGTCTTCACATCTTCAATAAAGCCATTTGCATTCAAATTTACATATGCGTTCTTGATTCAATTGCGTGTAGTCGCTGAAGTTGAAGAAGCTCCAGAGATCCTCGAGACCATTGCTCGGGAAACTGACTTTGTCGTCGACTCGCAGCAAGGCAAGCCCCGGTTTGCATTAACAGCGCCTTTATAAAGTTGTACTTTCACACCGGCATAAATGGTATATAAATTGTGCATTAGGTCTTTTCTTGCAAACTCCAGTTGCATAGATTATAAATCCCAGGTGGCTTGGTGTCCAGTTTAGAATTCTCGAGTAGCCACTGCAATGATCCAAATTGCATAGGTTTTAGTACAAGTCGAGTAGCCAGAACTACTCGCAATGGTTAGGGCTTTAAGGGGACACCACTCGGTTTATAGACAAAACATCAGAATATGCTATAAACTTAAGACCAAGCAGAGAGTAGGAGCAGCAGGACTTTGGGTGCCTGTGAGCCGTAGTTCTGCTTGTGTTGCTTGAGGACCGAGTCGTGCGCAGCCCTGTTGAATAAGTTTGAACTGTACCGAAGACATACCGGGATTAAGGGAACCGGTAAACCGATGTAATTCGGGTGCTAGGTGTTGAGGCATTGCATGCCGTCTTATAGGAGTTGGTTCAGGGCAGCATGGTGTAAATCCACTAGCGGACATGAAGTTGCTCCGCCTAGGGACCTCCTGCCCGTAACGGTGTGTCCGGCTCAACAATTGGCTAACGGGTGAAAGGTTGTCACGTATGACACCCGTGATGCATGCTGTTGCAGCCTTGAGTGCGAGCGTACGTGACATGTTTCTCAGGTTAACCCTACAGGTGTAAATCGATTTAAATCACCGTCCCTCGTGGTCATAGAGTATCGCTTGTTCACTATATCGTGACGTAGATAAAGATTACTGTTTTCATTGTATAAACATGCTGTTTGATTAATTACTTGTGCTGTTAAGTACTTACTGTAGAGCAGAGCTAATTAAAGTTATTTTCTGTACACTGAAGTTGCTGCTAAAATCTGAAATTAAGGTTCGAGTAATTAGACGAGTTTTTTCTGCAAATCTGCCATCCCATTGTTGGTTAATTCCAGCATATAGAGTTTCTTGAATTAGCGGCATCGGTTAAGTCTTGCTGAGACATCGTGCTCACTGCTTGTTTATTAAGTTTTTCTGCAGGTTCGTACATTGTTGACGAGGGTCCCGATGATGAGGCGGGTCCCCCATTGAGCTCTACCGTTGAATTGGAGCCGTGCATGCCGCCATAATGATTTGTTGTGTGTGCTGCTAGTGGATCATGTTCGAGGGCTGAACATGAGACTTTTGCTTAGTCTATGCTCGAGAGTGTAGACTATTATACGCTACCGTATCTTATTGTAAATTAAGTTGCAGAAAACCGTTGTGTAATAATAAAGACGTTTCCACCGTTTGAATATGTTTTTTATTATATGTGTGCTATTCGGTGTTGCACAAAACAACACCCCTCAGAGAGATCCTGGTATGTTGGGACCCGGTCCTCACATCGTGGTATCAGAGCCAGGTTGAGGTTTAGCACACTGAAGAAGGCTCAACTTTCAAAAATTCTTTGATTTGCGGTGAGGAACGGTTAACAGCACACATAAGGATTATTACTAGTATAAACAAGTGGCAAGCTAACATATTTTCTTATGTCAGAAAACATGCATCTCGGGATGTTCTATGTCTTGTGGGATGCATGGCTGCACTGTCCACCAGTGCGCACATGCTTAAGGGTGGAGCCTCACCGGGTGGCAGATAATCCGGCATGCTTATCTGTTCTCTACGACTCTTTATGTCGTTTGGGGGTATGTTTGCGATGCCAGTCCCCGGCGTGCTTCTGGGCAAGTAGGCGGAGACCCCGTCACGTGGTTGGTAATGTGAACGCATATCTCAAGGCCTGTTAAAACTGCTTTGATCGAGTCGGGCCAAGTTTTGCACTGCATCCGTTGATTGGGTGTTCTTCTGCAGGTACACTAACCGCGATGGGTATATCGTGTAGAACACGTGTGTGAGGGTCGAGTAGTGCCACTATAATAATGAAGCCGGCTTGGTTCAGTATAGGGTTTTGTTTTGTGAGGTAACATAGTACCAACATTGACCTGGTGATGCTTTGACATGACAACTCCACCTAATTGTCAACCTCACTGTAAAATATTGAAAATTTTGATCCAGAGAACTAAAATCTTGATAAAGACTTCTTGTCTTGATTAGGATTTCAAAATTAAGCAAGTTTCAAACTATATAACATCAGAAACAGATTCCTCTGTTTTTCAGCTGAAACAAGGCTGAAGTTGTACAGAGCATAACTGTTGAGTCTTTTCGAAATTGGGGTGGTACTATACCTTTATGGAAAACTCTTGAAGAGTTCTAAAACTTCTCTATCGACATCCAGAGGTGTTTCCTCTAACAAAGTGTCGAAATCTTCAGTGGAGTTGAAGCTGTCCAGAAAACAGGGCAGGGTAAATACTCTCTAGGAATCTCTGTAGTTTGATTATAACATCCTGCATATAAATCCAAAATTTTTATATGAGACATTCCTGAACGTTTTATGATATATGTTAGAACTTTGTAATTTAAAGTTTTGTCAAATTCTGTACAGAATTAACTGGAATTGTTGGATAAAATCAGTACCTCTATCAGGGAGGTGCTGCCCAATTTTCTCCAGAATTCTGTTAATTCTGACGTCTCATAACTTTTGAAACAGAGCAGATCTTAGAGCAAGAAAATACATTCTGGAAATCTATCGAAGTTAACTTTAGTTTTGGTATTGAACTATAGAAATGATTTTGCCCTTAGTAAGATCTAATTCTGGGAAGCATGGAAAATTTTAGCAGTGTACCAGAAATCAACTTGTTTATAAGTTTGATTCATCTTTCAAATTCTATGAGTTCAGTAACATGTTTTTATGTTATAACTCTTTATTCTACTGTTGAAATGAATGTTTGGCACTTTCAAATATTTTTCCACAGATGGAAGACGCTATGCAGTTGGGGAACGGGTGGATAGTTTCCCACTGTTCTTAGCATCGGGGTTACCCGAATATGTTGAGGTGAATGCTTCAAGATTTTGGGTATACTGAGACTCCACGCTTTCTCGTAAAAGGAGAAGGCGAGGAGGAGAACATGACGTGTCTGATACATGTCGATGTTCTGGCAGGGCCGACTCCACCAGGGTGGGCACCGTTCACCATCACGGTGAAAGGTGGGTACCTGGGGGACGTGTGGCAATTGGCAGCCCGTGATGCGATATCTCAATTTTGCCAGCTTCATGTGTGAGCTATGGAGGGCACTCCATATGTGCTTGTTCCAGTGGAGGGACAAGCTAATCGCGTATGGTGGAGGCGGTACTTTGAGGCTATATATATGTGCTGCCCAAGGTACAACCCAGCAGAGACGAACCATAGCCTCTATGCTGTGGCAGGAAGGAGCGTAATGGATAACCAATCTTTAAATGTGGTTCATCTTACATTGGAGCTCAAGGAGAGCACAGCCCGTAGCGATCATTACGAGGATGCCAATGATGCACTTCGTGGCATGCTCGCACCGACGATGCAAAGACTGAATCAGCGAGAGAATCAGTTGCATCGCTCGAGGAAGGCTGGGAAGAAAAATCATGCCGATATGAAAGCAATGCAGCAACAAATCCAAGATTTGACACAACAGAATCAAGTTCTCACCCAAGAGCGAGACAAAGCGATCGAGGTGAGACAAAACTGGGAAATGTATAATCAGGCTATGGAGGAAGTTGATGCTCTGCAATAGGTAGTGCGTTCGGAAGTGGCCATGCCACTTGCAGGTGCCGTACCTGTGGTTCTCGGTATTCCAGCAACACCGGAGCCCGAGCCCGTGGAGGAGGTACTAAACCCGGAGCCAGAAGTAGAGCCGGAAGCGCCAGGGGATAAAGACCTGCAGGAGGTTGAATCTTACTCTGACTAGTGGATTTCTGTTGCCGGATAGGGCAGCGAGGGTAGTAGTACGTAGTAACTTTCGTAACAGCGGCATGTCGTGTTGTAAAAATAGTAGCATGTATGTATGTAGTGATAACATGAGCACCACTTCTCAGGTGATCAAAAATTAACAGAGATAGACGTACGTAGAGAAAGTCAGTCATTTTGGAGGTTGCTGTAGTTTTGGACCCTGAGGATAATATATCTTGTATAAAGTTGTTTCTTTATCAATATATGTGAATGTTGTGCAAACTTCTCTGTTATCACTACAATACCTTATTGTTTTCATGGAAACTTTTCAAGTATGACATGTGCTGATTTTAAATGCTATGGATTGCAGAATGACTCGCACCCGGAGATTGGTGGGTCCAGTCAGATGGGAGATGCCTCCCACCAGCCCGAAATGCCCTCGGGACAACAGAAACCACCACCGCCGCAGTCGATTACAGTTGCTGATGTGGTTGCTGCCATGGCGGGCTCGCATCAGCAGCACACCAAACTGCTCCGAACACTCATCGACAATATGTCTCGCCCGGAGGGACATCAAGACAGGGGAGAACGTCAGCCCCAGAAAAGTTCATACTCGGACTTTCTGGCAACGCACCCCCCGGTGTTCGGTCGAGCCAAAGAACTCATCGATGCGGACAATTGGCTACGCACGATGTGTGAGGACCCGACGGTCCCGACATTCCAGGATCTCGCTGAGGGGTGCTGCGATAGACAGCACCGGATAACACACAGAAAAGACAATAAGCGGAAGCTAAATTTTATTACATAAACTGTTTAGAAACATAATTTACATCAAGTAGCATTTACAGTCTTCACTCGCGAGGATAGACTAAGAAAAAAATAGTTCATGTTCAGCCCGTGAACGTGTCCTCACTAGCACACACACATTCACTAACATGGCGGCATGCACGGCTCCCATTCGACGATGGTTCCCTCTGGGGGGGACCGTCTCCTCCACGGAAGCCTCCTCCTCATAAGACCCTGCAAGCGCTTCAACAACAAGTAGTGAGCACGATGGCTCAGCAAGACTAACCCGTGTCACCTAAACATGTAATCTACATGCCGGATTTGCAGTGTATAATAGAAAATTATGTTTCATAAGACTCGCCTAGTTAGTTGACTCTTACTTTCAAGTTTTAACCTCAAGTGAGTGTGGAGAACCTTGTGCTAAGACACATAAGAAGTCTGCAATCAAACAAGAAACGCATTCCTCTTATGTTCTTTGCCTAAGGTTAAAAAAACTTTGATTTGCTCTAATCTAAGGCATTTCATTAACAATCAACGTAAAGCTTTCAACCAACATCTTTTAACATGAAAACTACCCTGTTCTTTCTACATCACGGTACAGTGAACAAGTGGTACTCACTGACCGTGAGGGATGGTGATTATAATCGATTTACACCTGCAGGGTTACCCGAATAACCCGTCACGTACGCCCGTACTCGATGTTGTCTACAGCAACCATCACGGATGTCATATGCAACCACCTTTCATCTGTTAGCCGAGTGTTGAACTGGTCCTATCGTCCTGAGTAGGAGGTCTCTATGCAGAGCATCCTCAGTGCCCGCTAGCCGATTTACACCTTGCTGCTCTCAACCTACCCTCTGGATGACAAGCAATGCTTCAACATATCGCTACCTGAATTACATCGGTTTCCCGGTTCCCATATAGCCGGTAGGTCTTTGGTACAGTTCTAGCTTGTTCAAAAGGCCCGTGTAAAATCCCCAAAAGTGGTAGCAAGAAAAATTTCAGCTCATGAACACTTAGGAAAAATGGAGGGAATTAAAACTTTGAATTATAAGGGTGTGAGTTCAAAGTGAGGGTTTAAACTTCCCAAAACTTCCAAACATGGAGATCTAAATTCATAACTTGGATCTTCATAGTCCAAATATTGAACCTTCCAAATTTCAGCTCATTTGGAGGAGTTTCAATATTTGTTTGGAATTAAAAGGAAAAGCCCTCTAATCTGAATTTCAAATTCAGTTTCAAATTCCAATCCCCTCAATTTCAAAATTTGGTTTCACAACTGAGTCCTCCACCTTTGAATGAGCAGCCATGCCAAAAATTGGAAACTTTGGAGCTGGTTTGCTATATTTTTGAGGCAATACAAGGTGGAGAATTCAAACTCTTTTTCAAATTCAAATGATCAAACCACATCCAAATTTCACACCTGAATTCAAACCCTTTGAATTCAGAAAATTCAAACTTAACTTGGGGTAAAAGTCTAGCCTTAAATTTTGAGTTGCTGGATGGAAAATATCAGAGAAAGTTTGAATAAGCAAAGGGGGAAGTGGGGCCCAGTGGTCAGTTTCACAGCAAAGCAACCGCCTTTGCTTCATTCGGTCGAACAGCGGGAGCGCGCCAGCTCCCGGTTGAACCTGTGCCCGAGGGAGAGCCCGCGCCACCTCCTGCTGCCTCGGTGGCTCGGTTGGATCACGGCTAGGGGTGCGCCGGAGCTGTTTCACTTCTTCCCCTGCTATAACTCGCGCCTCCGCCGTTTCTTTCGCCCAGAACACCGCCGCCATTCCTCCCGATCATGCTGCAGCTACTGAGCTCGGTTGCTCGAGCGCCCCACAGCGGAAACTGCGCCCACCAGTGCTCTAGCCATCCAGCACCTCTCCTGTCCTGTCCCGAGCGTGATTGCTCCAGAAATTGGCAAAATAGCCTTGATCCTCGGGTGAACGGGGAAGAACCGAGGGAGGTCACCGTGGACAGCTCACACCGAGCAAGATCATGGCAAAACAAGTCAGCCCCTCAGTGCGTCCTCGACCCCAGCTGCTCGAGCCCAAAGCTCAGCCCTGGAGGTTGATCACAGCAGAAGAATTCCGGGTTTTTCTCCCGGACGGTACAAACTGACCCCGAGGTAGGAAATTGCCAAATTCGTCGTTAATTCGTGTTCTCGTTGATTAAAACTGTACATGAAGCTTCGTAACTACTTGGCGCACTTCCTCCCTCGATTTTAGACCTAGACATGGGGTGTAGAGGGAGAATTTCCACGTCTTGATCATGGCGCACCGCCGGACCGCCTCGGGCGCACGGTGCCGATAGGGTTCTGGCGATCCTCGATCAGTTTAGACCCCATGTCGAGCTTCTACTCCCTCCACTGGTGCTCTAGAGCCTGAGAACCGATCATTTGGTGGAGGTATGAGGGCTCCCGATTGCACCGAAGTGCAAAACATTGCTGTCGCCGGTGCGCAGTGGTTTCCGGTGGACTACGGCCGCCGGCGACCCAGCCAAAGTGCTCAGCGCGGTTAAATATGGGGGAGCGGCGAGTTTGATGAAGTTTAGACCACGGGAACCCTGTCCCGGCGAGCCTCACCGGCGTGCGCCGCCGTGGGAGGCGCGGGCAATGCGAGGAAGACGAAGGAGGGCCGGGTCCCACCGGTCAGCCTCCGTATAGGCGCGGGGATCGGTTTGTGGCGCCGGATCCGGTGCGGCTGCACGGGAATAACCCCATAGCCCCCGGTGTTGCCGAAATCTCACTGGTCCAATTTAAAACAGTGGGCCCAGCCCAATGATTTGAAGTTTCTATTAGAGAAATAATTTCAGGAATTAGCTGATCTTTACAAGCCCATAACTTTGTGTAGAAAACTCCAAAAAGAGTGAGACCAATTTTGTTGGATTCCTCATGAGGAGTACTTCACAGAGAAACCAATTTTAGGCTATGAAAATGCCCAGGAATTGCTGTAGAATTGTTTTTATAAATCCTTTAGGAATTTATTACAGGGGCAATTCTTTATGAAATAGTCCCAAATTTGGGAAGAAAATCCTTTCCATAGTTACTGATCTTCAGTAAAAATTTGGGCTTCATTGGAGTTCATTTGCTAGGCTAAACTGCTTTCCCAAGTTCAGCCTTAATTAGGAATTCCAATTTAAACAGAAGCTTTTTCAGAACTCTGGCCCAACATCAAAAATTCATATCTCTCTGATGGTAGCTCCAAAAATGGTGAAACAAATTTTGTTAGAACCATGGGAACTTACCCTAATCAGATTTTCCATTTATAGCTATGTCAAAGCTCCTGAATGGGGCTCAAAATTCAGAGAAGCATTGTACTTGTAGGAATTTTAAAGACTACATTGTGCAATGACATATCTCCAAATTTGGCTCAAATCATCCTTAGAGAGTCTAGTATCTACTGTAAAATTCCCAAAGCCAATTAAGGATTTTAAATAGCAGTAGCTATGAATAGAAGTCCAATTCTTATAAATCATTAATACTTATACATGTATTTTATTACATTTCATAATAGTGACCGAAGTTGAGGACGCACAGGAGCCTTTGGACGTCCTCCCACCAGAAGCTGACTTCCCCTTTAACTCGCAACCAGGCAAGCCCCGGTTTGCACTTAAGTACATTTTCTAAATCTTTTCATTTGTATCACTTATGTCTAAGTTGAATTGTATGCACTAGAGTTAGGGTGATTGAAACCCCACTTGCATAGCCTTTTAAATCCTATAAAGGGTTGGGTAGTTTACAAACTCGACGAGTAGAGAATGCCATGCTAATGCTTAGTACCTCAGTAGAAGTCGAGTAGTTGGAATCTACTCGCGAGATAAGGTTTTATCACACGGTTTGGTCAGAATAGAAAATGGCTTAAGAATGGAGAAAATGAGACCCAGTAGGGGGGATAGGAAGCAGTGAGCGGAGGTCTCACGTGCGTAGCCCTACTGGTGTCGATTGAGGACCGAGTCGTGTGCGGGCCTGATGAACAAGTATCGAACAGTACCGGATGGCATACTGACATAAGAAGGAAACCGATGTAAATGGTTAACCTGGTTGCCGAGGCTTACCCAACCGTAAATAGGAGAGGGTTGAGGGTAGCAAGGTGTAAATCTGCCGGTGGGCACAGTCACGCTCCACGCGGGGACCTCCTGCCCGTTACGGATGGACTGGTTCGGCTTTTGGGTTGCCTTTGAAAGGTTGTTGCATACAACAGAGTAGGAAGGGGTGTGGAATCACGCTTCTGAAAGTGGGTGTATGCAACGTGTTGTCCGGGTGTCTCCTGATTGCAATCACCGTCCCTCGCGGTTATTTGAGTACCGCTTGTTCACTGTTTCGTAACGTAGTAAGAAGTAAAGTATGCCAGTTGAATGATAATATGCTGTGATGATAGAGTAATGTTTTGGAAACCATGTTTGCTGTAGATGTAGAGCTAATTAAGTTTACTTTCCGCTTTGGGCATCACCACATCGGAGGAAAGTGCTTCTTGTTTGATTGTGGACTTCCGATGTGAGGGCTTCCTAAGGCACATGAATTTGCTGCTATAAAACTGAAAGTAAGGATCAACTTATAGGCGTGTCTTTGTCGCAAATTCCTTTCCCTATCATACACCTCCCTGCATGTAGAGTTCCATGACTAGGTCAGACGGTTAAGCCTTGCTGAGCCATCGTGCTCACGGTTGCAATATTTGAGCTGTGTGCAGGTGAGAGCTATGAGGATGGTTCCGAGGATGAGGCGATGCCCCCGTCAGGGTACACGGCCGAGATGGAGCCCTGCACGCCGCCGTGATCTCCGGTTTCATGCTGCTAGTGTGTAGCGTCCCCAGGCTGGACGGCTGCACTTTTGCATAGCTAGGATGAGAGGCCGTATATGTATATTACTTCCTCTGTATGAATAGGTTTTGTAAAAAGACTTCCGCAGTTTTATACTAAATAAAAGTTTGTATATTGTTCTCTAATCTTTTCGTGTGTGCTGTTGGGTGCCGCATCGCACGGCACCACTCTATGTGATCCGGGAGTGGGTGAACCATGGGGTGGTCACCACAGGCGTGGTATCAGAGCCGCATTGGGAATAGCACGCTCGAAAAGAGCCTATTTTGAAAACTTAGAAGTAGTCGAGTGAGGATTAGTCAATAAGCCCACATAAGGTCTATGATAGTAGTAGTTACTAAGGTGGAAAATCTAACATATTTGTTATACATTCTGTAACGACACTCCGACGTCAGGTAAGAGGTAAGGTACGCCACCACAGGCGGATAAATTGCGGTAACTCGCCATACGAGAAATAGTATGGAATAGTATACCGTGGCTTGGCACGGTAGTGAATATGAGTCTCTGAACCTCTTAATGGTTCTGAGAGCATATGAAAACGCTGATCTCCAGCGTGCTTTAGGCAAAAGTGAGAATACCCCATCGTGTGGTAAGCAACACGATAGTATGCAACTCTTGAACGTTCAATGTTCAAAGGGCCATACGCAGCGCTCTCCATCGGCGTGCCTCAACGGTCATGAGGCAGTAGGTGGTATCCGTTGGGTTGATAAAATTCCCAACCGTGACGACCCGTTCGCGCTCTAGTCGGGTTCCCCGTCGTGTGGTGTGAAAACACGACCATGTGCTTTGAGACGTGGCTTGACTCAAGGACGATCCGTATGGCAATGATACGAACCTTATGTTTTTATTATGATATGGAACTGCCTAAAATGCCAAAAACCATTGTGTGCACCATTATTGTGTGTTCTGCTGCAGGTACATTAACCACGTTAGTGCATGACGTGTAGAAACCGTTTGTGAGTGACGACTTTAGTTCCACCATTTGACACGTATATGCCGGAATACCGGTTTAGGATTTTTTTTTTTGGTGAGGAAACTTAGTACCGACTGCATAAAAGTTTAATTTCAAAGAAAAGAGTCAAAATGAAGTTTAGGAATCCATTTAGGGGTTAGTAAACTCCTATATTGAACTAAGAGTCAATTGGGAGTATAGATTCAGTCTCAAAAGCTTAGGAATAATCTTCCCTGTTTTCGGCAGATATTTTTCTGGACTTGAACAGGGCATAACTTAAGATTGGTTGAACCAATGGAGGTGTGGGATACCATTCTGGAAAGGTTTAGAAGTCCTCTACAACTTTTCTGTAGAGCTCCAGAACAAAATCTCCCTCCAAAGGGATGAAAATCTCAGATGAGTAGGTACTGTCCAGAAACAGGGCAGACCAAATGCTCTCTGGAATTCTCCATATTTCGACCAAAATACTTAGTTTCACCGTTCGACGTCCAGTGGCTGTTGTAAAACAGCGAGTTGGAGTCGAAGGGTTTATGCATTTGACACATCATTTCGAGTTAGTACATGTTTGGGTCCAATACAATAGCGAGGAATTACGCATGCTAACACACTTAACATCCCGTGATGACCCCGATGGTCGAAATGAACTTTTAACCCATAAAGTTCAATACTTTAGAACTCGATCGTGTGACACGGTCCATATGAGGGACCACAGGACCTCGTCGGGTGGTGCCGTGTTATGCGGCACCCAACAGCACATGGGTCGAAGAACACACATCATATTACATAAATAGTTTTGCGGAAGCGTACAAGAATGTTTTACAAATAGTTGTATCAGAGTAAACTACAGCGGAAGACTATCACTCTCACGACTCATATCGAAACTAGCAGCAAAGAAACGGTCCAGCCCGCGGACGTTTCTTACTAGCAACACGAAGACAATCTGCAGCGGCGAGGATGCTCTTTGAGTAAGCACTCGGAGGTCCCCGAGTCTCATCGGCATCCCTTCTCATAAGCATCGAGTCAATTACCTGCAAAACAACTCGGGTAGCATCCGTGAGCATAACGCTCAGCAAGACTTAACCGTCACCCTAAACACGAAACTCTAAGTGAGGTTATGAACCTAACAAAGGATGGCATCAGCATAATTTAACTCGCCTAAAAGCGAATCCTTACTTTCAGGTATTAATTGCAGCATTTTAAGTAACCTTGGGCACGCCACATCGGGAGTCCACAATCAAACAAGAAACGCTTTCCCCCGATGTAAATTGCTCATGGCATAAAAGAATCGAGTTTGCACTAGCCTATGCATCAAGATCCAATACAAAGGTAGGATAATACTTCACATCAAAATGATTAGTTCCTTTCTCATGCAAGTTCTTACTACGTCACGACTGTGAGAACAAGTATGCTCGGTCCATTCCGCGAGCGACGGTGATTCGAATCAATAACACCCGGACTACACGACACGTACGCCCGTACTTGATGTTGCCTACAACAACCATCACTGACGTCGTACGTGGCAGCCTTTCCCCCGTTTCACCCCCGCTGAATCGATCAAGTCGCCCCGTACAGTAGCTACTCTCATGGTGCACCTACCGACATGAGATGTCATGAGAATATTCCCCACATACTGCACACCGGCCGTCCGCCTGAGGCGACCCGAAAAGTCCCAACGACAGCTTCCCGAGGTACATCGGTTTACTGGGTCCCATATAGCCAGCATGAGTCCGGTACACAACTCAAACTTGTTCAACAGGGCCGCATACGGATCGGTCCTTGACCGACACGGACAGGTCTACAGCACCCAGGCCCCTATGTCCTGCTGCCCCTACAACCTTCCGGTCTCAACTTTAACTTGCTAATTCATTCATGAACCAATCCCGTATGCCCCCGTTGTTTCTGAAACTGCGAGTAGCATCTCACCACTCGACTTCTACCGAACCGTACTTAAGCATGGCAGTTCTACATGGTGAAAGACACCTACCCAATACTCCATGGGTCATTTGGTTATGCAAGAGGAGTATCAAACACTAGACCTAATGCATAATTCATATCCTGACCGAAAGTGAACACAAAACAAAAACTTAACAGCTGTTAAATGCAAACCGGAGCTTGCCTGTTTTGCAGGGTAGTCGTATATAACAGTTAGTGTCCTTGCAGATCCACCCTTGACTCTCCGGAGCTTGATCCACTTCGATGAATCACTCCTTTGAGTCCCCTTCGTCGTGGTTCCTATTGAAATGCATATGCATATGTTTCATGGAATGTAATGGAAAGAAGTTATAGAATTACTTTCTTTAGAACAGAGGTTGTGTGGAAAATCCAAGCATGGCTTGGTTTGCCTCTGTTGTGCAAAGAACAGAAATAAACTAAATTGACCTTAAGGCCTTAGCCATACACTAATCATTTTCCCTAATGATCATAATAGACAAGCTGAAAAGATTTGAGTGCAGCTGAAGAACAAGAACTTCAATGGCCTCAAAAATTTTACAGCAGGTTCTATACTACCTAAGGATTTAGCTTGCCAAATTGCAGCTAATGTGGAGTCATATTGTGTCCTCCCCAATTCTCACAATATCTCTTATGTATTCCCACATATACACAAGTATGGAGAATAAGAACAGGGAGTTCCAGGGCTCATCTTGGGCTGATAATTTACATGTGAGTTCTTGATCACATGAGAGTCATCTGGTCCAAAATTCAGCCCCTTTTACTTGGGTAGTTCTCCCAGAACAATTCTTTAAGCATTTGTACTGAAAAGAATTAATTCGGTACTAATGTGCATTTTCATGCCCAATTAAGTGAACTAAAATTCCAAGTATGTCTCAGAGAGCTTGCCTAAATTTTTCTATGATTTTTGGAGCCATGGATTGCTCAGAACAGATTTTTTTTGAAGTGGGAAACATTTTCTGAAAATGTTTCTGGACTCTTATGAACACAGCAGATTGTTTTTAGCAAATTCTTACTCAAATGATCTTCAAATGAGCTAAAAATTTGCTAGAAGGTCAATACTATGCTAAAGAATATTCTGGCAAAATTTGGGGATTTTTGGATAACCCAAACTCCCTCAATAATTCTTTTTCAGAAAAACTTCCAAGAATTTTCCAGAATATAATATTAACTTTCATACAAATCTGAGTTCGTATTTGGATAGAACTCAGAGAGATGAATCCAACCCAAGTGGAATCAATCAAATTGGAGGTTTCTACGAGGAGCTATGAATTTCCAAAGATTGAGTAAAGTCTGGAATTATTTTACTACAGAAAATTCGGCTGGACCCACAGTTTTGAATTCTAGCCAATAGAAACGAAGCCACACCGGGCCACAGCACCTCTGTGCGCCAACACACGGGATCCCGGCCACACCCGATCCCGGGTTTAAATTTTCTGCTGCTGACAGACGGGGCCCACACGTCTTCTTCTTCCTCCGGCTTCCTCGCTCGCGCCCGCACTGCCCCTCGCCGGCCCGACGCCGGAGCTCGCCGGCTCGCCGTTTCCGGCCACCGCCTGAGCTGAACCTCGCCGCCAGGGAGTTTGTGACACCGAGGAACACGACTGTGGGGTCTGCTTAGGCTGCCGGCGGCCGGAAACTGGCCGGCGACGTGCGGCATCCACTGTGGAGGTTCGGTAGCATTGCCTAGGGTTTCCAGCCCGCCAAAACCTGCGCCGACGCGCCCTACAGCACCAGCGCACCTCTAGGAAGATCGGCACGGTCTCAAAGTAGCTCGGAAGTGGCGGAAACTAGGTTGTCATCGTGCGACCGAAAGGGTCCGCCATGAACAACCCAAGAAGAGCTCGAAATTCGCCGGCCTGAGGCGTTTTCATGCGCTGGATGCAAAAGGAAAAATGATCGCCGGCTAGTCTAGCTTCTCTGTGCCAAACTTGGTGACCTAAGGAGAATCAGAGGGCAAGAATTCGAAGGAATCATACCGGAAGCTCGGAATGGGGTCGCCGGAGCAAAACCTTGAAATTCGCCGTCGATAGCTCACGGCACGGCCTGAGCTTGGGCTGAGAACAGCACCGCACCCGTGCGCGTCCGTAGGTGTGATCGCTCGGTCGTGAAACCCGCTGTGGAGGGCTGTCCACAAGCGTACGATCACGTTTTTGAGCTAGGTCGCCGCGGCGGCGGTCATTCTCGGGCAACGGAGGCCGAAACTCGCTTGGTTTCAGGTCAGGGAGGTGGAGGCTGATCTCAGGGAGAGGTTTAGCAGCTCGGGGGAGGGGAGACACGATTGCTTCGCCGTTTCTTCGATCGGACCGAGAGAGCGGCGGGGAGAAACAGCCGCTGCTCGTGCGCTCGCTAGGGAGGAGAACAACTGGGTCTTCGCTCCGCTGAGGCACGATAACGTCGAAGGAACCGCCTCCGGTGGCCGCGTGTGGGGGAAAGAAGCAGCTGGTGGCGCTGCCGAGCGTCCCCGTGGCTCCACAGTGGGAGCTGCTCGGGGCTCACGTGTTGTTCGGTGAATTTCCCCACTGGGCTGAGACTTAGGGTGCAAGGTTTCTTCCTTTAGCTCTATGACATGTGGGTCCCACTCCACATGTACCTCCCAAATATCTGTTCAAGCTGATCCTCTTAATTCCCACAATTCTGACTTTTAAAATGTGGGTTAGAATTTGAATCTTTCCAATTCAGTTTGAATTTGCTTGCCAAAATTGAATTTGGGTGAAGTTTGCAAATTCTTCTCTTTAACTCCTTTTTGAGCCCACCCTACAAATAGAAAGTTGGGGATCAAACTCCTCCCTATAATTCCAACTATGTGGCTGCAGTTTCAATCAAAGTCCTTGGTCACTACATGTGTGAACTTTGAATTTCAAATCTGATTTTTAAACTTACATGCAAAGAGGTATTTAACTCCTTATTGGTTCAACACTTTTAAACAAAAAGGTGAACCTCATGTTGGATGTTCATCCATGTATTACCTTGCATGAAGAAAAGTTTTAGCAAGTCCCATTTTTCATGTCTTTGCCACACATATGAATTCAAACTTTAGTTTTAATTCATACATATTTTTGGGACTTTTACATTCCTCCCCCCTTAAAAGAATCTTGTCCCGAGATTACAAAAGAGGAACAAGACGGGAGAGGTAATTACAAACTGTACAAAGATAAAAGTTCCAGGTAGTTGGTGCGGAGATAATCTTCACTTTCCCACGTCGCCTCTTCCGCGGTGTGATTACTCAACAGCACCTTGAAAAATCTGATCGTCCGGTTCCGGGTTACCCGGGTCTTTTCATCTAGAATCTGAACCGGTCGCTCGGTGTAGGTCAGGTCCGGTTTCAATTCGTCGATGTCCTCGGTGCGAACAGCAGCGGTGAATTTGAGGCACTTCCGCAGCTGTGAAACATGAAATACATCATGAACACCCGCTAAACTTGCCAGTAATTCCAGCCGATAGGCTACGGGTCCGCACTTCTCCATGATAGCAAAAGGACCAATAAAATGGGGAGCGAGTTTCCCCTTTACACCGAACCGGTGAATTCCCTTCATCGGAGATACCCGAAGGTACACATGCTCTCCGACGTCAAAATGCAAAGGCCTACGCCGTTGATCGGCGTAGCTCTTCTGTCGGGATTGTGCAGCCTTTAAGTTCTCTTGTATCAACCGAACTCGGTCTACGGCTTCGTTGACAAGATCAATCCCAAACAGAACTCTTTCGCCGGACTCACACCAATTCAGTGGCGTGCGACACTTCCGGCCGTAGAGAGCTTCATATGGTGCCATTTTAATACTCGCTTGATAACCGTTGTTATATGAAAACTCCACCACCGGTAGGTGATCATCCCAATTCCTACCGTGGTGGATGGCACACGCTCTCAACATGTCCTCAAGCACTTGGTTCACCCTCTCAGTTTGTCCATCGCTTTGAGGGTGATATGCGGAGCTTCTAATTAGCTTGGTGCCCAACGAGGCGTGCAGCTGTTCCCAAAAACGAGCAACAAACAGCGCACCTCGATCTGAGATGATGGTCTTCGGAACACCATGTGAGCAAATAATTCTGGAGATGAATAACTCCGCATACTGCCTTGCTCGATAATGAGTGTTCACCGGTATGAAATGAGCCGACTTCGTCAACCGGTCGACGATCACCCATATCGAGTCATGCTTCCTGGATGTGAGTGGTAATCCGACGATGAAGTCCATACTCACATCATCTCATTTCCACGCCGGTATCTTCAAAGGTTGAAGCGGTCCGGCTTTCCGCATATGATCAGCCTTGACCCGTCTACACGTATCGATTTCGGATACGTATTTATCAATCTCCCTCTTCATCCTCGTCCACCAAAATTTCTGTTTCAAATCTTGGTACATCTTGTTACTTCCAGGATGAATGGAAAACTTCGACAGGTGGGCTTCATCCAAGATCTTCTTCCGGAGTTTCATATTGCGTGGTACCACTATACGGTCGTTAACCCATATCGTACCGTTCTCATCCTTCCGGAAACATTTCACCTCTCCGTTGTCTAGTCTTCTCCGTATGTGAGACATACCTCTGTCTCTTCTTTGAGCCTCAACAATCTCTTCACGGATTGTTGGAATGAGCGCGAGATTATAAAGTGCGCCATACGGAATGACACGGAGGCTTGGTTCTTCCTCTTCCAACTCAGCAGCCGCTAAGTTGTGAACGTGGGCTTTCCGACTAAGCGCGTTGGCAACCACGTTTGCTTTTCCTGGATGATAGTGGATCTCAATTTCATAATCTTTGATGAGCTCCAACCATCTCCTCTGTCTCATATTCAGCTTCTTCTGCGTGAAGATATACTTCACGCTTTTATGGTCGGTGTAGAGATGAACAAGATTACCCAGTAGGTAATGCCTCCACATCTTTAACGCCAACACCACAGCAGCAAGCTCGAGATCATGAGTTGGATAATGCTGCTCGTGGTTTCGCAGTTGATGAGACCCATAGGCGACTACACGCCCTTCTTGCATCAGAACACAGCCGAGACCGATGCCGGATGCATCACAGTATACATCAAATGGCTTCGTCGTGTCTGGCTGAGCAAGAACTGGAGCTGTGGTGAGATGTTTTACCAAGGTTTTGAATGCGGCTTCACATGCTGCACTCCACATGTATTTAGTGCCCTTCTTCAGCAGCTCCGTCATTGGTTTAGCAATCTTTGAGAAGCTCGGAATAAACCTCCGATAATACCCCGCTAATTCTAGGAAACTTCGGACCTCGTGGACTGATTTGGGTGATTCCCACTTAAGCACTTGTTCAATCTTGCTGGGGTCCACTGCGATACCTTCTGCTGAAATAATATGGCCTAGGAAAGGCACTTGAACAATCCAAAATTTGCACTTGCTGAACTTGGCATATAATTGGTGCTCCCGCAACCGTTGTAGCACGATACGCAGATGTTCAGCGTGCTCTTCTTCAGATTTGGAGTAAACCAATATGTCGTCGATGAATACCACGACGAACTTGTCTAACTCCGGCATGAACACAGAATTCATCAAGTACATGAAGTGTGCCGGAGCGTTGGTTAACCCGAATGACATGACGAGGTACTCATAGAGTCCGTATCTCATCGAGAAAGTTGTCTTCGGTATGTCCTCTGGTCGGATTTTGATTTGATGGTATCCCGACCGAAGATCCATCTTCGAAAATACCTTTGCACCCACAAGTTGATCGAACAGGATGTCGATGCGGGGCAAAGGATACTTGTTCTTGATCATGACAGCATTGAGAGGAGGATAATCAACACATAGCCGTAGTGTTTCGTCCTTCTTAACGAACAGCGCTGAGCAACCCCAAGGTGAAGAACTTGGTCGTATGAAACCCTTGCTCATGAGTTCATTCAGTTGCTCTTTCAACTCCGCTAGCTCGTTAGGTGCCATCTTGCAAGGCCTTCGTGAGATAGGCGTCGTTCCCGGCGCCAGTTCAATCTTGAACTCGATGTCTCGTTCGGGCAGCATGCCCGGTAAGTGATTGGGAAAAACGTTGGGATAATCACGTACCACCGGAATATCTTCAAGCTTCAGCGCTTCCGTGTGGTAGGTCTCTAACATATCTGGATCTTCGCTGTCCAAAAACAGCGTGTGCTGTCCGTGAATCGGCGAGTCAATCTGGACAGTCCGGTTACTGATATTGAGAACGGCACCGTGACGATTTAACCAATACATCCCCAATATAATGTCTATCTTCTGCCTATCCAACAAAATCAGCGATGTTGGGTATATTTTTCCGCCCAAACACAAAGCTGCTCGGGACACAATCTGATTGGCAGAGATATTTCCTCCCGGTGAACGTATAAGAAAACTCGTTGTGGGAGTATTGGTGGATAATTGGTGCTGATCCACGCATGATTTGCTGATGAAATTGTGTCTTGCACCAGAATCAAAAAGTACCAGCACGGGCATGTTTTTGAGAGCAAACATGCCTGCTAACACCGGTGCTCCCTCCAGGACATCCTTAATAGCAAGATGTTGCACACTCCCAGATTGCAATGCTGTTATGTTGACTTGAGCAGGTGGCGGCATACCACGTGACGATGATGGCTGTCTGGTATTCACCAACTTCTCCCGGCATTCCTGCCTAAAATGCCCAGAACGGTGGTAATAAGAACACGGAGATTTCCCCGGTTCTTCGTTGACTTGTGGTGGAGAAGTTGATGTACTTGGCTGCAGCAATGATGCCACAGGTATCATTTGTTGCTGCGGCAATGGTGTTGCTTCAAGACATGATTCTTTAGCAGGAAATCTGTACAGAGTTGATCTCACTGGTGCTTGCCATCCTCCATCGGATGGTGTGTGATACACCACCCGATATTTGCGAGGAACGACTGGTGTGTCTTCTTGCACATCCTCCCGGTCCCTCTTCTCTGCTTGACACTCAAGTGTCGCTTGTTCCTGCAGCAGAGCAGCACTGATCAACTCGGTGTAACTGCCTTGATTGAACAAAGCTAACTTCTCTTTTAGTATGGCACTCAAGCCATAGAAAAAGTAGTCACACATTGCAGCTTCGCTCGTCGTATAAGCAGGAGCATATTGTGCCAGAAGATTGAATCGTCTAACATAATCAAAGACACTCATGTCCCCCTGCTTCAAGTTTCTGAATTCTTGCTGTTGGGCCTTAATAAAACCCATAGGAATGTGACAAGCACGGAATGATTCATGAAATTCCGTCCATTCCACTTGATGGCCTTCTGGAACGGTGGCGAGATGAGCAAACCACCAATTTCCGGCGGCTCCATGGAGCTGTTGAGCTGCAAATAATGTCTTCTGATACTCGTCGCACTCAAATACTCCAAACGTGGACTCCATAACTCGAAGCCACTGATCAGCTTCCACTGGTTCATTGGCTTCCGTGAAAATTGGTGGTTGTGTCGCCAAGAAGTCCAAATAGGTGTTCCGAGGTGGCACATCCTGTTGCGCGTGTTGGAGTAAGCCCTGTTGTACCAAGCCTTGGAGTAGTCTTGTGTTCTCTTGACTTGACTCGACCATCTGAGCCATGACATCCGCCCATACCGTTGATGGCAGTGCCCGTGGTGGAGTCGAGTCATCACCGTCTCGGCGAGAACCTTCAGTCCTACTCGGAGAATGAGTACGCACCATACTGCAAAAGCATAATTTTGAGGGGAGTCAAAACTTGATCTAGCAGTATGTGAAAGTATGTACAACATGAACATGCTAAAACTTTATGAAAGCATAACAAAATTTCATGTTTACACATCTTTCTAAAGCTAACATATTCAGTCCCTCATCCTGTACAGAACAGACCTTTCTGTACTTAACCCAGATTTTGATCCGGATAGAAACATTTTCAGAACTCCGATTGAATACCGAAGTTAAAGTTAACTTCAGTATCTTTCCAACGAGTACTCTTATGCCCCTAGATCATCTCTGGATCAGTAGCTATGACTGTCCAAAGTTGACAGAATTTTCTGGATAAAATTTGCCAGCACCTCCTTTGTATGTGGCTGTTTTCATCACAGTTTTTACATACAAATGGGGTACAATTCTGAACAAACTATGAACTAAAAAAATCGTTGTAAGTTTCATAACCTTTCCAACGGTGTATTACATGACCCTTAGAAATTTTTCTACAGACTGTGACGGCTGATTTACAGCAACATCCAGAGGAGTTTGCAGCTGCTCTGTTTTCTGAACAGTTTGCATTCATCTGGACATACAACCAAGTTGTTGTCGGATTTGGCTCTGGAATTCTACAGAAAAGTTGTATAGCACTTAATAACCTTTCCAGAACTGTATCAAACACCTCCATTGGGTTGAGCTAATCAGAGTTACGCTCTGTTAAAGACCAGCAAAATTTCTGCATGAACAGAGCACTCTGTCTTTGAGATCAAAAGAAGCCTTACAAGTCTCTTCTTTGAAACTTAGTTCAAAAGACGAGCTCAGTAACTAATATGTGCTTTATCACACCCATTTTTAGTTTGGAAGTTAGTCATGAATGATTTCTTCATAGGTAAGAATACTATCCAGTGTAGTACGGTGGCGATGCACCGTAAGACATATGCCGGTACTACGTTGCCTTACCAAAGAAAAACCTAACCGGATTACACCAGCACATACGTATCCTTAGGTGGCACTAAAACGGTCACTCGCAAACGTGTTCTAAACGCACTAAGTTTTTCGTGGTTAGTTCCTGCATAAAACACACTCAATCATCAGGTTCGGCTGCAAACCGAACCCGGTATCCATAACAGTTTGTACACCCGGCCGTCATCACTCGTCCAGGTGTTCTCAAGCCAAACACGCCTTGAGCTACGTGTTCACGTTACTGACCACGTGACGGGGTTTCCCAAATTGCACCACGCACGCCCGGGACAGACGTTGCTCGAATACCCAAAACGACATGAAGAGTCGTAGAGGATACTAAAGCGAGTCGGGTTACCTGACACCCGTGAGGCTCCACCCTTCAGCTTGTGCGCACTGGTGGACAGCGCATACGTGCACCCCTAAGACATAAATGTCCCGAGAGGCACGATTTTCCGACATAACAAATAGGTTAGCTTGCCACCTTCATATTATGCTAATAGTAGTCCTTATGTGGGCCTAGTACCGTTATCTCACCGTATCCTAAGTTTTTGACGTAATATGATGCTCAATCCGTGCTCTGTTCCCAACGCAGCTCTGATACCAGCTGTGAGGGACCACAGGACCTCGTCAGGTGGTGCCGTGTTATGCGGCACCCAACAGCACACGGGTCTAAGAACACACATCATATTACATAAATAGTTTAGCGGAAGCGTACAAGAATGTTTTACAAATAGTTATATCAGAGTAAACTACTGCGGAAGACTATCACTCTCACGACTCATATCTAAACTAGCAGCAAAGAAACGGTCCAGCCCGCGGACGTTTCTTACTAGCAACATGAAGACAATCTGCAGCGGCGAGGATGCTCTTTGAGTAAGCACTCAGAGGTCCCCAAGTCTCATCGGCATCCCTTCTCATAAGCATCGAGTCAATTACCTGCAAAACAACTCGGATAGCATCCGTGAGCATAACGCTCAGCAAGACTTAACCGTCACCCTAAACATGAAACTCTAAGTGAGGTTATGAACCTAACATAGGATGGCATCAGCATAATTTAACTCGCCTAAAAGTGAATCCTTACTTTCAGGTATTAATTGCAGCATTTTAAGTAACCTTGGGCACACCACATCGGGAGTCCACAATCAAACAAGAAACGCTTTCCCCCGATGTAAATTGCTCATGGCATAAAAGAATCGAGTTTGCACTAGCCTATGCATCAAGATCCAATACAAAGAAAGGATAATACTTCACATCAAAATGATTAGTTCCTTTCTCATGCAAGTTCTTACTACGTCACGACTGTGAGAACAAGTATGCTCGGTCCATTCCACGAGCGACGGTGATTCGAATCTATAACACCCGGACTACACGACACGTACGCCCGTACTCGATGTTGCCTACAACAACCATCACTGACGTCGTACGTGGCAGCCTTTCCCCCGTTTCACCCCCGCTAAATCGATCAAGTCGCTCCGTACAGTAGCTACTCTCATGGTGCACCTACCGACAAGAGATGTCATGAGAATATTCCCCACATACTGCACACCGGCCATCCGCCTGAGGTTACCCGAAAAGTCCCAACGACAGCTTCCCGAGGTACATCGGTTTACTGGGTCCCATATAGCCAGCATGAGTCCGGTACACAACTCAAACTTGTTCAACAGGGCCGCATACGGATCAGTCCTTGACCGACACGGACAGGTCTACAGCACCCAGGCCCCTATGTCCTGCTTCCCCTACAACCTTCCGGTCTCAACTTTAACTTGCTAATTCATTCATGAACCAATCCCATATGCCCCCGTTGTTCCTGAAACTGCACGTAGCATCTCACCACTCGACTTCTACCGAACCGTACTTAAGCATGGCAGTTCTACACGGTGAAAGACACTTACCCAATACTCCATGGGTCATTTGGTTATGCAAGAGGAGTATCAAACACTAGACCTAATGCATAATTCATATCCTAACCGAAAGTGAATACAAAACAAAAACTTAACAGCTGTTAAATGCAAACCGGAGCCTTCCTGTTTTGCAGGGTAGTCGTATATAACAGTTAGTGTCCTTGCAGATCCACCCTTGACTCTCCGGAGCTTGATCCACCTCGATGAATCACTCCTTTGAGTCCCCTTCGTCGTGGTTCCTATTGAAATGCATATGCATATGTTTCATGGAATGTAATGGAAAGAAGTTATAGAATTACTTTCTTTAGAACAGAGGTTGTGTGGAAAAGCCAAGCATGGCTTGGTTTGCCTCTGTTGTGCAAAGAACAGAAATAAACTAAATTGACCTTAAGGCCTTAGCTATACACTAATCATTTTCCCTAATGATCATAGTAGACAAGCCGAAAAGATTTCAGTGCAACTGAAGAACAAGAACTCCAATGGCCTCAAAACTTTTACAGCAGGTTCTATACTACCTAAGGATTTAGCTTGCCAAATTGCAGCTAATATGGAGTCATATTGTGTCCTCCCCAATTCTCACAATATCTCTTATGTATTCCCACATATACACAAGTATGGAGAATAAGAACAGGGAGTTCCAGGACTCATCTTGGGCTGGTAATTTACATGTGAGTTCTTGATCACATGAGAGTCATCTGGTCCAAAATTCAGCCCCTTTTACTTGGGTAGTTCTCCCAGAACAATTCTTTAAGCATTTGTACTGAAAAGAATTAATTCGGTACTAATTTGCATTTTCATGCCCAACTAAGTGAACTACAATTCCAAGTATGTCTCAGAGAGCTTGCCTAAATTTTTCTATGATTTGTGGATCCATGGATTGCTCAGAACAGATTTTTTTTGAAGTGGGAAACATTTTCTGAAAATGTTTCTGGACTCTTATGAACACAGCAGATTGTTTTTAGCAAATTCTTACTCAAATGATCTTTAAATGAGCTAAAATTTGCTAGAAGGTCAATATTATGCTAAAGAATATTCTGGCAAAATTTGGGGATTTTTGGATAACCCAAGCTCCCTCAATAATTCTTTTTCAGAAAACCTTCCAAGAATTTTCCATAATATAATATTAACTTTAGTACAAATCTGAGTTCATATTTGGATAGAACTCAGACAGATGAATCCAACCCAAGTGGAATCACTCAAATTGGAGATTTCTACCAGGAGCTATGAATTTCCAAAGATTGAGCTAAGTCTGGAATTATTTTACTACAGCAAATTTGGCTGGACCCACAGTTTTGAATTCTAGCCAATAGAAACGAAGCCACACCGGGCCACAGCACCTCTGCGCGCCAACACACGGGATCCCGGCCACACCTGATCCCGGGTTTAAATTTTCTGCTGCTGACATATGGGGCCCACGCGTCTTCTTCTTCCTCCGGCTTCCTCGCTCGCGCCGCTCTGCCCCTCGCCGGCCCGACGCCGGAGCTCGCCGGCTCGCCGTTTCCGGCCACCGCCTGAGCTGAAACTCGCCGCCAGGGAGTTTGTGACACCGAGGAACACGACTGTGGGGTCTGCTTAGGCTGCCGGCGGCCGGAAACTGGCCGGCGACGTGCGGCAGCCACTGTGGAGGTTCGGTAGCGTTGCCTAGGGTTTCCAGCCCGCCAAAACCTGCGCCGACGCGCCCTACAGCACCAGCGCACCTCTAGGAAGATCGGCACGGTCTCAAAGTAGCTCGGAAGTGGTGGAAACTAGGTTGTCATCGTGCGACCGAAAGGGTCCGCCATGAACAACCCAAGAAGAGCTCGAAATTCGTCGGCCTGAGGCGTTTTCATGCGCTGGATGCAAAAGGAAAAACGATCGCCGGCTAGTCTAGCTTCTCTGTGCCAAACTTGGTAACTTAAGGAGAATCAGAGGGCAAGAATTCGAAGGAATCGTACCGGAAGCTCGGAATGGGGTCGCCGGAGCAAAACCTTAAAATTCGCCGTCGATAGCTCGCGGCACGGCCTGAGCTTGGGCTGAGAGCAGCACCGCACCCGTGCGCGTCCGTAGGTGTGATCGCTCGGTCGTGAAACCCGCTGTGGAGGGCTGTCCACGAGCGTCCGATCACGTTTTTGAGCTAGGTCGCCGCGGCGGCGGTCGTTCTCGGGCAACGGAGGCCGAAACTCGCTTGGTTTCAGGTCAGAGAGGTGGAGGCTGATCTCAGGGAGAGGTTTAGCAGCTCGGGGGAGGGGGGACACGATTGCTTCGGCATTTCTTTGAGCGGACCGAGAGAGCGGCGGGTAGAAACAGCCGCTGTTCGTGCGCTCGCGAGGGGAGGAGAACAACTGGGTCTTCGCACGGCTGAGGCACGATAACGTCGAAGGAACCGCCTTCGGTGGCTGCGCATGGGGGAAAGAAGCAGCTGGTGGCGCTGCCGAGCGTCCCCGTGGCTCCACGGTGGGAGCTGCTCGGGGCTCACGTGTTGTTCGGTTAATTTCCCCACTGGGCTGAGACTTAGGGTGCAAGGTTTCTTCCTTTAGCTCTATGACATGTGGGTCCCACTCCACATGTACCTCCCAAATATCTGTTCAAGCTGATCCTCTTAATTCCCACAATTCTGACTTTTAAAATGTGGGTTAGAATTTGAATCTTTCCAATTCAGTTTGAATTTGCTTGCCAAAATTGAATTTTGGTGAAGTTTGCAAATTCTTCTCTTTAACTCCTTTTTGAGCCCACCCTACAAATCGAAAGTTGGGGATCAAACTCCTCCCTATAATTCCAACTATGTGGCTGCAGTTTTAATCATAGTCCTTGGTCACTACATGTGTGAACTTTGAATTTCAAATCTGATTTTTAAACTTACATGCAAAGAGGTATTTAACTCCTTATTGGTTCAACACTTTTAAACAAAAAGGTGAACCTCATGTTGGATGTTCATCCATGTATTACCTTGCATGAAGAAAAGTTTTAGCAAGTCCCATTTTTCATGTCTTTGCCACACATATGAATTCAAACTTTAGTTTTTATTCATACACATTTTTTGGGACTTTTACATTCCTCCCCCCTTAAAAGAATCTCGTCCCGAGATTACAAAAGAGGAACAAGACGGGAGAGATAATTACAAACTGTACAAAGATAAAAGTTCCGGGTAGTTGGTGCGGAGATAATCTTCACTTTCCCACGTCGCCTCTTCCGCGGTGTGATTACTCCACAGCACTTTGAAAAATCTGATCGTACGGTTCCGGGTTACCCGGGTCTTTTCATCTAGAATCCGAACCGGTCGCTCGGTGTAGGTCAGGTCCGGTTTTAATTCGTCGATGTCCTTGGTGCGAACAGCAGCGGTGAATTTGAGGCACTTCCGCAGCTGTGAAACATGAAATACATCATGAACACCCGCTAAACTTGCCGGTAATTCCAGCCGGTAGGCTACGGGTCTGCACTTCTCCGTGATAGCAAAAGGACCAATAAAACGGGGAGCGAGTTTGCCCTTTACACCGAACCGGTGAATTCCCTTCATCGGAGATACCCGAAGGTACACATGCTCTCCGACGTCAAAATGCAAAGGCCTACGCCGTTGATCGGCTTAGCTCATCTGTCGGGATTGTGCAGCCTTTAAGTTCTCTTGTATCAACCGAACTCGGTCTTCGGTTTCGTTGACAAGATCATTCCCAAACAGAACTCTTTCGCCGGACTCACACCAATTCAGTGGTGTGCGACACTTCCAGCCATAGAGAGCTTCATATGGTGCCATTTTAATACTTGCTTGATAACCGTTGTTATATGAAAACTCCACCAGCTGTAGGTGATCATCCCAATTCCTACCGTGGTGGATGGCACACGCTCTCAACATGTGCTCAAGTACTTGGTTCACCCTCTCAGTTTGTCCATCGGTTTGAGGGTGATATGCGGAGCTTCTAATTAGCTTGGTGCCCAACGAGGCGTGCAGCTATTCCCAAAAATGAGCAACAAACAGCGCACCTCGATCTGAGATGATGGTCTTTGGAACACCATGTGAGCAAATAATTCTGGAGATGAATAACTCCGCATATTGCCTTGCTCGATAATGAGTGTTCACCGGTATGAAATGAGCCGACTTCGTCAACCGGTCGACGATCACCCATATCGAGTCATGCTTCCTGGATGTGAGTGGTAATTCGACGATGAAGTCCATACTCACATCCTCCCATTTCCATGCCGGTATCTTCAAAGGTTGTAGCGGTCCGGCTTTCCGCATATGATCAGCCTCGACCCGTCTACACGTATCGCATTCGGATACGTATTTAGCAATCTCACTCTTCATCCTCGTCCACCAAAATTTCTGTTTCAAATCTTGGTACATCTTGTTACTTCCGGGATGAATGGAAAACTTCGACAGGTGGGCTTCATCCAAGATCTTCTTCCGGAGTTTCATATTGCGTGGTACCACTATACGGTCGTTAACCCATATCGTACCGTTCTCATCCTTCCGGAAACATTTCACCTCTCCGTTGTCTAGTCTTCTCCGTATGTGAGACATACCTCTGTCTCTTCTTTGAGCCTCAACAATCTCTTCACAGATTGTTGGAATGAGCGCGAGATTATAAAGCGCGCCATACGGAATGACACGGAGGCTTGGTTCTTCCTCTTCCAACTCAGCAGCCGCTAAGTTGTGAACGTGGGCTTTCTGACTAAGCGCGTCGGCAACCACGTTTGCTTTTCCTGGATGATAGTGGATCTCAATTTCATAATCTTTGATGAGCTCCAACCATCTCCGCTGTCTCATATTCAGCTCCTTCTGCGTGAAGATATACTTCAGGCTTTTATGGTCGGTGTAGAGATGAACAAGATTACCCAGTAGGTAATGGCTCCACATCTTTAACGCCAACACCACAGCAGCAAGCTCGAGATCGTGAGTTGGATAATGCTGCTCGTGGTTTCGCAGTTGACGAGACCCATAGGCGACTACACGCCCTTCTTGCATCAGAACACAGCCGAGACCGATGCCGGATGCATCACAGTATACATCAAATGGCTTCGTCGTGTCTGGCTGAGCAAGAACTGGAGCTGTGGTGAGATGTTTTACCAAGGTTTTGAATGCGGCTTCACCTGCTGCACTCCACATGTATTTAGTGCCCTTCTTCAGCAGCTCCGTCATTGGTTTAGCAATCTTTGAGAAGCTCAGAATAAACCTCCGATAATACCCCGCTAATCCAAGAAACTTCGGACCTCGTGGACTGATTTGGGAGATTCCCACTTAAGCACTTGTTCAATCTTGCTGGGGTCCACTGCGATACCTTCTGCTGAAATAATATGGCCTAGGAAAGGCACTTGATCAATCCAAAATTCGCACTTGCTGAAGTTGGCATATAATTGGTGCTCCCGCAACCGTTGTAGCATGATACACAGATGTTCAGCGTGCTCTTCTTCAGATTTGGAGTAAACCAATATGTCGTCGATGAATACCACGACGAACTTGTCTAACTCCGGCATGAACACAGAATTCTTCAAGTACATGAAGTGTGCCGGAGCGTTGGTTAACCCAAATGACATGACGAGGTACTCATAGAGTCCGTATCTCGTCGAGAAAGCTGTCTTCGGTATGTCCTCCGGTCGGATTTTGATTTGATGGTATCCCGACCGAAGATCCATCTTTGAAAATACCTTTGCACCCACAAGTTGATCGAACAGGATGTCGATGCGGGGCAAAGGATACTTGTTCTTGATCGTGACAACATTGAGAGGACGATAATCAACACATAGCCGTAGTGTTTCGTCCTTCTTCTTAACGAACAGCGCTGAGCAACCCCAAGGTGAAGAACTTGGTCGTATGAAACCCTTTCTCATGAGTTCATTCAGTTGCTCTTTCAACTCCGCTAGCTCGTTGGGTGCCATCTTGTAAGGCCTTCGTGAGATAGGCGTCGTTCCGGGCGCCAGTTCAATCTTGAACTCGACGTCTCGTTTGGGCGGCATGCCCGGTAAGTCATCGGGAAAAACGTCGGGATAATCACGTACCACCGGAATATCTTCAAGCTTCAGCGCTTCCGTGTGGTAGGCCTCTACCATATCTGGATCTTCGCTGTCCAAAAACAGCGTGTGCTGTCCGTGAATCGGAGAGTCAATCTGGACAGTCCGGTTACCGATATTGAGAACGGCACCATGACGATTTAACCAAGACATCCCCAATATAATGTCTATCTTCTGCCTATCCAACATAATCAGCGATGTTGGGTATATTTTTCTGCCCAAACACAAAGCTGCTCGGGACACAATCTGATTGGCAGAGATATTTCCTCCTGGTGAACGTATAAGAAAACTCGTTGTGGGAGTATTGGTGGATAATTGGTGCTGATCCACGCATGATTTGCTGATGAAATTGTGGGTTGCACCGAAATCAAAAAGTACCAGCACAGGCATGTTTTTGAGAGCAAACATGCCTGCTAACATCGGTGCTCCCTCCGGGACATCCTCAATAGCAAGATGTTGCACACTCCCGGATTGCAATGCTGTTATGTTGACTTGAGCAGGTGGCGGCGTACCACCTGATGATGATGGCTGTCTGGTGTTCACCAACTTCTCCCGGCATTCCTGCCTAAAATGCCCAGAACGGTGGCCATAAGAACACGGAGGTTTCCCCGGTTCTTCGTTGACTTATGGTGGAGAAGTTGATGTACTTGGCTGCAGCAATGATGCCACAGGTGTCATTTGTTGCTGCGGCAATGGTGTTGCTTCAAGACATGATTCTTGAGCATGTACAGAGTTGATCTCACTGGTGCTTGCCATCCTCCATCGGATGGTGTGTGATACACCACCCGGTATTTGCGAGGAACGACTGGTGTGTCTTCTTGCACATCCTCCCGGTCCCTCTTCTCTGCTTGACACTCAAGTGTCGCTTGTTCCTGCAGCAGAGCAGCACTGATCAACTCGGTGTAACTGCCTTGATTGAACAAAGCTAACTTCTCTTTTAGTATGGCACTCAAGCCATAGAAAAAGTAGTCACACATTGCAGCTTCGCTCGTCGCATAAGCAGGAGCATATTGTGCCAGAAGATTGAATCATCTGACATAATCAAGGACACTCATGTCCCCCTGCTTCAAGTTTCTGAATTCTTGCTGTTGGGCCTTAATAAAACCCATAGGAATGTGACAAGCACGGAATGATTCACGAAATTCCGTCCATTCCACTTGATGGCCTTCTGGAACGGTGGCGAGATGAGCAAACCACCAATTTCCGGCGGCTCCATGGAGCTGTTGAGCTGCAAATAATGTCTTCTGATACTCGTCGCACTCAAACACTCCAAACTTGGACTCCATAACTCGAAGCCACTGATCAGCTTCCACTGGTTCATTGGCTTCCGTGAAAATTGGCGGTTGTGTCGCCAAGAAGTCCAAATAGGCGTTCCGAGGTGGCACGTCCTGTTGCGCGTGTTGGAGTAAGCCCTGTTGTACCAAGGCTTGGAGTAGTCTTGTGTTATATTGACTTGACTCGACCATCTGAGCCATTACATCCGCCCATACCGTTGATGGCGGTGCCCGTGGTGGAGTCGAGTCATCACCGTCTCGGCGAGAACCTTCAGTCCTACTCGGAGAATGAGTACGCACCACACTGCAAAAGCATAATTTTGAGGGGAGTCAAAACTTGATCTAGCAATATGTGAAAGTATGTAAAACGTGAACATGCTAAAACTTTATGAAAGCATAACAAAATTTCATGTTTACACATCTTTCTAAAGCTAACATATTCAGTCCCTCATCTTGTACAGAACAGACCTTTCTGTACTTAACCCAGATTTTGATCCGGATAGAAACATTTTCAGAACTCCGATTGAATACCGAAGTTAAAGTTAACTTCAGTATCTTTCCAACGAGTACTCTTATGCCCCTAGATCATCTCTGGATCAGTAGCTATGACTGTCCAAAGTTGACAGAATTTTCTGGATAAAATTTGCCAGCACCTCCTTTGTATGTGGCTGTTTTCATCACAGTTTTTACATACAAATGGGGTACAATTCTGAACAAACTATGAACTAAAAAAATCGTTGTAAGTTTCATAACCTTTCCAACGGTGTATTACATGACCCTTAGAAATTTTTCTACAGACTGTGACGGCTAATTTACAGCAACACCGAGAGGAGTTTGCAGCTGCTCTGTTTTCTGAACAGTTTGCATTCATCTGGACATACAACCAAGTTGCTGTCGGATTTGGCTCTGGAATTCTACAGAAACGTTGTAGAGGACTTAATAACCTTTCCAGAACTGTATCAAACACCTCCATTGGGTTGAGCTAATCAGAGTTACGCTCTGTTAAAGACCAGCAAAATTTCTGTATGAACAGAGCACTCTGTCTTTGAGATCAAAAGAAGCCTAACAAGTCTCTTCTTTGAAACTTAGTTCAAATGACGAGCTCAGTAACTAATATGTGCTTTATCACATTCTTTTTTAGTTTGGAAGTTAGTCATGAATGATTTCTTCATAGGTAAGAATACTATCCAGTGTAGTACGGTGGCGATGCACCGTAAGACATATGCCGGTACTACGTTGCCTCACCAAAGAAAAACCTAACCGGATTACACCAGCATATACGTATCCTTAGGTGGCACTAAAATGGTCACTCGCAAACATGTTCTACACGCACTAAGGTTTTCGTGGTTAGTTCCTGCATAAAACACACTCAATCATCAGGTTCGGCTGCACACCGAACCCGGTATCCATAACAGTTTGTACACCCGGCCGTCATCACTCGCCCAGGTGTTCTCAAGCCAAACATGCCTTGAGCTATGTGTTCACGTTACTGACCACGTGGCGGGGTCTCCCAAATTGCACCATGCACGCCCGGGACAGACGTTGCTCGAATACCCCAAACGACATGAAGAGTCGTAGAGGATACTAAAGCGAGTTGGGTTACCTGCCACCCGTGAGGCTCCACCCTTCATCTTCTGCGCACTGGTGGACAGCGCATACGTGCAGCACCAAGACATAAACGTCCCGAGATGCACGATTTTCCGACATAACAAATAGGTTAGCTTGCCACCTTCATATTATGCTAATAGTAGTCCTTATGAGGGCCTAGTACCGTTATCTCACCGTATCCTAAGTTTTTATCGTAATATGATGCTCAATCCGTGCTCTGTTCCCAACGCAGCTCTGATACCAGCTGTGAGGGACCACAGGACCTCGTCGGGTGGTGCCGTGTTATGCGGCACCCAACAGCACACGGTCGAAGAACACACATCATATTACATAAATAGTTTAGCGGAAGCGTACAAGAATGTTTTACAAATAGTTATATCAGAGTAAACTACAGCGGAAGACTATCACTCTCACGACTCATATCTAAACTAGCAGCAAAGAAACGGTCCAGCCCGCGGACGTTTCTTACTAGCAACACGAAGACAATCTGCAGCGGCGAGGATGCTCTTTGAGTAAGCACTCGGAGGTCCCCGAGTCTCATCGGCATCCCTTCTCATAAGCATCGAGTCAATTACCTGCAAAACGACTCGGATAGCATCCGTGAGCATAACGCTCAGCAAGACTTAACCGTCACCCTAAACATGAAACTCTAAGTGAGGTTATGAACCTAACATAGGATGGCATCAGCATAATTTAACTCGCCTAAAAGTGAATCCTTACTTTCAGGTATTAATTGCAGCATTTTAAGTAACCTTGGGCACGCCACATCGGGAGTCCACAATCAAACAAGAAACGCTTTCCCCCGATGTAAATTGCTCATGGCATAAAAGAATCGAGTTTGCACTAGCCTATGCATCAAGATCCAATACAAAGGTAGGATAATACTTCACATCAAAATGATTAGTTCCTTTCTCATGCAAGTTCTTACTACGTCACGACTGTGAGAACAAGTATGCTCTGTCCATTCCGCGAGCGACGGTGATTCGAATCTATAACACCCGGACTACACGACACATACGCCCGTACTCGATGTTGCCTACAACAACCATCACTGACGTCGTACGTGGCAGCCTTTCCCCCGTTTCACCCCCGCTGAATCGATCAAGTCGCCCCTGAGCTGAAACTCGCCGTCAGGGAGTTTGTGACACCGAGGAACACGACTGTGGGGTCTGCTTAGGCTGCCGGCGGCCGGAAACTGGCCGGCGACGTGCCGCAGCCACTGTGGAGGTTCGGTAGCGTTGCCTAGGGTTTCCAGCCCGCCAAAACCTGCGCCGACGCGCCCTACAGCACCAGCGCACCTCTAGGAAGATCGGCACGGTCTCAAAGTAGCTCAGAAGTGGAGGAAACTAGGTTGTCATCGTGCGACCGAAAGGGTCCGCCATGAACAACCCAAGAAGACCTCGAAATTCGCCGGCCTGAGGCGTTTTCATGCGCTGGATGCAAAAGGAAAAACGATCACCGGCTAGTCTAGCTTCTCTGTGCAAACTTGGTGACTTAAGGAGAATCAGAGGGCAAGAATTCGAAGGAATCATACCGGAAGCTCGGAATGGGGTCGCCGGAGCAAAACCTTAAAATTCACCATCGATAGCTCGTGGCACGGCCTGAGCTTGGGCTGAGAGCAGCACCGCACCCGTGCGCGTCCGTAGGTGTGATCGCTCGGTCGTGAAACCCGCTGTGGAGGGCTGTCCACGAGCGTCCGATCACGTTTTTGAGCTAGGCCGCCGCGGCGGCGGTCGTTCTCGGGCAACGGAGGCCGAAACTCGCTTGGTTTCAGGTCAGGGAGGTGGAGGCTGATCTCAGGGAGAGGTTTAGCAGCTCAGGGGAGGGGAGACACGATTGCTTCGCCGTTTCTTTGAGCGGACGGAGAGAGCGGCGGGGAGAAACAGCCGCTGTTCATGCGCTCGCGAGGGGAGGAGAACAACTGGGTCTTCGCACGGCTGAGGCACGATAACGTCGAAGGAACCACCTTCGGTTGCCGCGTGTGGGGGAAAGAAGCAGCTGGTGGCGCTTCCGAGCGTCCCCGTGGCTCCACGGTGGGAGCTGCTCGGGGCTCACGTGTTGTTCGGTGAATTTCCCCAATGGGCTGAGACTTAGGGTGCAAGGTTTCTTCCTTTAGCTCTATGACATGTGGGTCCCACTCCACATGTACCTCCCAAATATCTGTTCAAGCTGATCCTCTTAATTCCCACAATTCTAACTTTTAAAATGTGGGTTAGAATTTGAATCTTTCCAATTCAGTTTGAATTTGCTTGCCAAAATTGAATTTGGGTGAAGTTTGCAAATTCTTCTCTTTAACTCCTTTTTGAGCCCACCCTACAAATAGAAAGTTGGGGATCAAACTCGTCCCTATAATTCCAACTATGTGGCTGCAGTTTTAATCAAAGTCCTTGGTCACTACATGTGTGAACTTTGAATTTCAAATCTGATTTTTAAACATACATGCAAAGAGGTATTTAACTTCTTATTGGTTCAACACTTTTAAACAAAAAGGTGAACCTCATGTTGGATGTTCATCCATGTATTACCTTGCATGAAGAAAAGTTTTAGCAAGTCCCATTTTTCATGTCTTTGCCACACATATGAATTCAAACTTTAGTTTTTATTCATACACATTTTTGGGACTTTTACAGTCCAGGGATGTATATGTTGTATAAAGTTTATACTTTATCCATAAGTGTGACTGTTATGCATACTGTGTATCCCATTCTCGCACTACTATTGTATAGATTGGATGAAATAAACCAACATGTGCTGATCGTTTGAATGGTATGAATGCAGAATGGTGCGGACACGCTCAACGCAAGAGGAGGGAGGTCCGAGTCAGGTTCGTGGGGATGAGTCTCCACCTCCGGAGCAAACCACGACGCAGCAGCAACCACCTCCTCCACCGCCAGAACTTCCAAGAAACCTGGCGGAGGTTCTCGCCGCAGTGCTCGGCTCGCGCGATGAGCAAACCGAGCTGCTGCGGATGCTTGTGCAGCAGAATGTGTCCCATCAGGGAGGACGCCAAGACAATGGGCAACGCCAGCCCCAACAAAGCTCGTATTCAGAATTCCTGGCGACCCATCCACCGGTCTTCATGGAGGCCGAAGAACCTTTGGAGGCGGACAGCTTTATCCGCACTCTGGAGGCAAAGTTCGGGCTGCTACGATGCACCGAACATCAGAAGGCGCTGTACGCAGCGCAACAGCTTCAAGGAGAAGCCGGTACCTGGTGGGCGAACTACACCGCCTCCTTACCGGCTGGCCATGCCGTCACATGGATGGAGTTCCGGGAGGCGTTCCGCGCCTATCACGTACCTCCCGGTGTGATGGAAATGAATCTCCAGGAGTTCCTGGCGCTACGACAAGGCGAGAGGAGTGCTCATGAGTATTCCAGGTTATTCAACCGGCTGGCGCAGTATGCGCCAGGATTTGTGGGGACGGAAGACAACAAGCGTAATGCTTTCTTCCGGGGCCTGAATTCCAAGATGAAGGTCCATCTCGCCCAAAGCAATCGCGGCACATTCAACGACCTCGTTAATGCCGCGATTCTACAAGAGAATGCTCAGCGCGAGCGCGGTTCTGACAAGAGGAAACGCAGCGCGCTGACGAGCAGCAGTGGTGGGACGCCACAGAAATACCGCGTGGTGTATCGCTCACCATCCGGTCAGAGATGGCAGCCACCGGCGCGACCACCTCAGTTTCTCGGTCGGCAATATAATGTGCCGGGCTTTCGACCGACGTATCCACCACAGCAACAGCAGCAGCAAAAGATGGTCCCGCGTGCGCCTCAATTTCAACAGCGTGCACCGGGATTCCATTCTCAAGTCGGCAGGACCACGACACCTTACACGTGCTACACGTGTGGCCATGTCGGGCACATTTCAAGAGACTGCCCCGAGCTGCGACAGGGCAGGGGCGCAGCACCATATCAGGGTGCTAATCAACCCCGCAACCAGCCCAAGAAACCAGCACCAAAACCCGGCAACGTCCACCACTTAGCTATCGAAGACGTGCCGGAAGGCGAACCAGTCCTCGCGGGTACGTTCTCGTACCTAGATCATCCCGTAGTCATACTTTTTGACTCCGGTGCCACCCACAATTTCATAAGTCAGTCTTATGTTATTAAATATCAACTGACTATCATTCCCACAAATAATTCATATTTGATATGTTCTCCGGGTTGGAAAATAACAGTTGATAGAATGGTCTATAGAGCACCATTACAGTTGGGTGGGAATCTATATCCGACTTCTCTAATCATGTTAGAGAGTCAAAAACTTGATGTCATTTTAGGAATGTCATGGCTACATCGCCATGGTGCTGTTCTTGACATCATTCCACGCGTGGTTCGTTTAGGCTCTCCACTTCATGAACCACATGTTCTTGTTCTTGACCGTTCGGTTCAAGAAGCTCCAGCCACCTATAACACTGAAGCCACAAAACTTGAGGATATTCGTCTGGTCCGTGAATACCCGGATGTCTTTCCAGATGATCTTCCGGGCATGCCACCGGAAAGAGATGTCGAGTTCAAGATTGAACTTGTACCTGGGACGACGCCGATATCACGAAGACCATACAAAATGGCTCCGAATGAGCTGGCTGAATTGAAGGAGCAGCTCAATGACTTAATGAAGAAGGGTTTCATTCGACCGAGTTCCTCACCATGGAGATGCTCTGCGCTGTTTGTGAAGAAAAAGGATGAAACCTTGAGGTTGTGTGTGGACTACCGACCTCTCAACGCCGTCACCATCAAGAGTAAATATCCACTGCCCCGCATCGATATTCTCTTCGATCAACTTGTGGGAGTGAGTGTATTTTCGAAGATGGATCTTCGCTCCGGATATCATCAAATTAAAATCCGAGCAGAAGATATTCCGAAGACGGCCTTCGCGACGAGATATGGGTTGTATGAATACCTCGTCATGTCCTTTGGTCTCACCAACGCCCCGGCACACTTCAAGTATCTCATGAACTCAGTGTTCATGCCGGAGTTGGACAAGTTTGTGGTGGTGTTCATAGATGACATCTTGGTTTACTCCAAGACTGAAGAAGAACATGCCAAACACATGCATATCTTACTTCAGCGATTAAGAGACCATAAGCTTTATGCTAAATTCAGCAAGTGCAAGTTTTGGATCAGCCAAGTGCCCTTCCTTGGTCATATCATTTCTGCAGAAGGCATTGCAGTTGATCCAAGCAAGATTGAACAAGTGCTGAAATGGAAGTCCCCCACATCAGTCCACGAAGTCAGGAGTGTCCTCGGGTTAGCAGGATATTATCGGAGATTCATACCCAACTTCTCCAAGCTTGCTAAGCCGATGACTGAACTGTTGAAGAAGGGGATCAATTATGTTTGGAGCTCATCTTGTGAAAAAGCTTTCCAGGCATTAGTGAAGCATCTTACAACAGCCCCAGTGTTAGCTCAACCAGATACAACCAAGCCCTTCGACGTATATTGTGATGCGTCCGGAATTGGGCTTGGCTGTGTATTGATGCAAGGAGGAAGAGTGGTCGCCTATGGCTCACGTCAACTTCGTAACCACGAGCAGCACTATCCGACTCATGATCTTGATCTTGCTGCTGTGGTGTTGGCATTAAAAATGTGGAGGCACTATTTGCTTGGGAACTTAGTGCACCTCTACACCGACCACAAAAGTCTGAAATATATATTCACTCAAAAGGAGTTGAATATGCGGCAACGGAGATGGTTAGAACTGATCAAAGACTATGAGATCGAGATTCACTACCACCCCGGTAAGGCAAACGTGGTTGCCGATGCATTAAGCTGCAAATCCCATGTCAACAGTCTGTCCATCACCCCACTTGAAGAGGAGGAGCCGAGTCTCTACTTGGTTCCATATGGGGCATTGTATAATCTTGCTCTCGTCCCTACAATACGAGAGGAGATTATGGAAGCGCAGAAGAAAGACGTCGGAATGTCGCACATTCGAAGAAGGATGAAAAATGGCGAAATGAAATGCTTCCGAAGAGATGATAACGGTACACTATGGTGTAAAGACCGTATAGTGGTACCCCGTGACATGAAACTTCGGAGGAAAATCTTGGACGAAGCTCATTTGTCCAAGTATTCTATTCATCCGGGCAGCAACAAGATGTACCAGGATCTGAAGACCAGATTTTGGTGGACACGGATGAAAAGAGAAATCGCAAAGTATGTATCCGAATGTGATACGTGTCAGCGGGTGAAAGCCGACCATATGCGAAAAGCCGGACAGCTGCAACCATTAAACATTCCGGCGTGGAAGTGGGAGGATATCGGCATGGACATCGTAGTCGGATTACCTCTCACGTCAAACAAACATGACTCGATTTGGGTGATAGTCGATTGACTAACCAAGTCGGCTCATTTTATTCCTTTACATACAGGCTATGTGGACAGGAAATATGCGGAGCTATACATTGCAAGAATATTGTGCTTGCACGGTGTTCCCCGCTCCATTATTTCAGATCGTGGTGCACTGTTCGTTTCTCAGTTTTGGGAACAGTTGCACGCATCCTTGGGGACCAAACTGATCCGAAGTTCCGCGTATCACCCGCAGACGGATGGTCAAACCGAACGGGTGAACCAAGTGTTGGAAGACATGCTACGCGCTTGTGCCATCCACCACGGCAAGAATTGGGATGATCATTTGCCGTTGGCGGAGTTTTCTTACAACAATGGCTATCAAGCTAGCATCAAGATGGCGCCGTATGAAGCTCTCTACAGCCGGAAATGTCGCACACCTCTCAACTGGTGCGAGTCCGGCGAGCGAGTCATCTACGGCATTGAACTTGTGAATGAAGCTGAAGAATGAGTGCGAGTAATACAAGCCAATCTTAAGGCTGCTCAGTCTCGTCAGAAAAGCTATGCGGATAAAAGACGCCGTCCTCTCCACTTCGACATCGGGGACCATGATTATGTCCATGTGTCTCCGATGAAGGGAGTTCATCGTTTTGGAGTGAAGGGCAAGCTTGCGCCGCGATTCATTGGTCCGTTCACCGTCATTGAAAAATGCGGACCAGTGGCCTATCGCCTGGAGTTACCAGCGTCGCTCGCAGGCATTCACAATGTCTTCCACATCTCTCAGCTGAGGAAATTTCTCAAACCCTCAGTTGAAATCCGAACTGAAGACATAGAAGTTCTTCAACCGGACCTCACGTACACGGAGTATCTGATCTGGATTGTCGATGAAAAGACTCGCGCCACAAGAAACCGGACCTTATGGTTCTACAAGGTCTTGTGGAGCCACCATACCGCGGATGAGGCGACAATGGGAAAGCGAGGACTATTTACGAACATATTATCCGGACTTGCTATCATCATATACCCGGTAAAGTTTTCCCCACTTTGCTTTTCCTTTGGAATCTCGGGATGAGATTCTTTTTAAGGGGGGAGGGATGTAAAATCCCCAAAAGTGGTAGCAAGAAAAATTTCAGCTCATGAACACTTAGGAAAAATGGGGGGGAATTAAAACTTTGAATTATAAGGGTGTGAGTTCAAAGTGAGGGTTTAAACTTCCTAAAACTTCCAAACATGGAGATCTAAATTCATAACTTGGATCTTCATAGTCCAAATATTCAACCTTCCAATTTTCAGCTCATTTGGAGGAGTTTCAATATTTGTTTGGAATTAAAAGGAAAAACCCTATAATCTGAATTTCAAATTCAGTTTCAAATTCGAATCCCCTCAATTTCAAAATTTGGTTTCACAACTGAGTCCTCCACTTTTGAATGAGCAGCCATGCCAAAAATTGGAAACTTTGGAGCTGGTTTGCTATATTTTTGGGGCAATACAAAGTGGAGAATTCAAACTCTTTTTCAAATTCAAATGATCAAACCACATCCAAATTTCACACCTGAATTCAACCCTTTGAATTCAGCAAATTCAAAAATAACTTGGGGTAAAAGTCTAGCCTTAAATTTTAAGTTGCTGGATGGAAAAGATCAGAGAAAGTTTGAATAAACAAAGGGGGAAGTGGGGCCCAGTGGTCAGTTTCACAGCAAAGCAACCGCCTTTGCTTCATTCGGTCGAACAGCGGGAGCGCGCCAGCTCCCGGTTTAACCCGCGCCCGAGGGACAGCCCGCGCCACCTCCTGCTGCCTCGGTAGCTCGGTTGGATCACGTCAAGGGGTGCGCCGGAGCTGTTTCACTTCTTCCCCTCCTATAACTCGCGCCTCCGCCGTTTCTTTCGCCCAGAACACCGCCGCCATTCCTCCCGATCATGCCGCAGCTACTGAGCTCGGTTGCTCGAGCGCCCCACAGCGGAAAGCTGCGCCCACCAGTGCTCTAGCCATCCAGCACCTCTCCTGTCCTGTCCCGAGCGTGATTGCTCCAGAAATTGGCAAAATAGCCTTGATCCTCGGGTGAACGGGGAAGAACCGAGGGAGGTCACCGTGGACAGCTCACACCGAGCAAGATCATGGCAAAACAAGTCAGCCCCTCGGTGCGTCCCCGACCCCAGCTGCTCGAGCCCAAAGCTCAGCCCTGGACGTTGATCACAGCAGAAGAATTCCGGGTTTTTCTCCCAGATGGTACAAACTGACCCCGAGGTAGGAAATTGCCAAATTCATCGTTAATTCGTGTTCTCGTAGATTAAAACTGTACACGAAGCTTCCTAACTACTTGGCACACTTCCTCCCTCGATTTTAGACCTAGACATGGGGTGTAGAGGGAGAATTTCCACGTCTTGATCATGGCGCACCGCCGGACCGCCTCGGGCGAACGGTGCCGATAGGGTTCCGGCGATCCTCGATCAGTTTAGACCCCATGTCGAGCTTCTACTCCTTCCACTGGTGCTCTAGAGCCCGAGAACCGATCATTTGGTGGAGGTATGAGGGCTCCCGATTGCACCGGTGTGCAAAACATTGCTGTCGCCAGTGCGCAGTGGTTTCCGGTAGACTACGGCCGCCGGTGACCCACCCAAAGTGCTCAGCGCGGTTAAATATGGGGGAGCGGCGAGTTTGACGAAGTTTAGACCATGGGAACCTCGTCCCAGCGAGCCTCGCCGGCGTGCGCCGCCGCGGGAGGTGCGGGCAGCGCGAGGAAGACAAAGGAGGGCCGGGTCCCACCGGTCAGCCTCCGTATAGGCGAGGGGATCGGTTTGTGGCACCGGATCCGGTGCAGCTACGTGGGAATAACCCCATAGCCCCCAGTGTTGCCGAAATCTCACTGGTCCAATTTAAAACAGTGGGCCCAGTCCAATTATTTGAAGTTTCTATTAGAGAAATAGTTCCAGGAATTAACTGATATTTACAAGCCCATAACTTTGTGTAGAAAACTCCAAAAAGAGTGAGACCAATTTTGTTGGATTCCTCATGAGGAGTACTTCACAAAGAAACCAATTTTAGGCTATGAAAATGCCCAGGAATTTCTGTAGAATTGTTTTTAGTAAATCCTTTAGGAATTTATTACAGGGGCAATTCTCTATGAAATAGTCCCAAATTCGGCAGAAAATCCTTTCCATAGTTACTGATCTTCAGTAAAAATTTGGGCTTCATTGGAGTTCATTTGCTAGGCTAAACTGCCTTCCCAAGTTCAGCCTTAATTAGGAATTCCAATTTAAACAGAAGCTTTTTCAGAACTCTGGCCCAACTTCAAAAATTCATATCTCTCTGATGGTAGCTCCAAAAATGGTGAAACAAATTTTGTTAGAACCATGGGAACTTACCCTAATCATATTTTCCATTTCTAGCTATGTCAAAGCTCCTGAATGGGGCTCAAAATTCAGAGAAGCATTGTACTTGTAGGAATTTTAAAGACTACATTGTGCAATGACATATCTCCAATTTTGGCTCAAATCATCCTTAGAGAGTCTAGTATCCACTGTAAAATTCCCAAAGCCAATTAAGGATTTTAAATAGCAGTAGCTATGAATAGAAGTCCAATTCTTATAAATCCTTAATACTTATGCATGTATTTTATTACATTTCATAATAGTGACCGAAGTTGAGGACGCACCGGAGCCTTTGGACGTCCTCCCACCAGAAGCTGACTTCCCCTTTAACTCGCAACCAGGCAAGCCCCGGTTTGCACTTAAGTACATTTTCTGAATCTTTTCATTTGTATCACATATGTCTAAGTTGAATTGTATGCATTAGAGTTAGGGTGATTGAAACCCCACTTGCATAGCCTTTTAAATCCTATAAAGGGTTGGGTAGTTTACGAACTCGACGAGTAGAGAATGCCATGCTAATGCTTAGGAACTCGGTAGAAGTCGAGTAGTTGGAATCTACTCGCGAGGTAAGGTTTTATCACACGGTTTGGTCAGAATAGAAAATGGCTTAAGAATGGAGAAAATGAGACCCGGTAGGGGGGATAGGAAGCAGTGAGCGGAGGTCTCACGTGCGTAGCCCTACTGGTGTCGATTGAGGACCGAGTTGTGTGCGGGCCTGATGAACAAGTATCGAACAGTACCGGATGGCATACTGACATAAGCAGGAAACCGATGTAAATGGTTAACCTGGTTGCCGAGGCTTACCCAACCGTAAATAGGAGTGGGTTGAGGGTAGCAAGGTGTAAATCTGCCGGTGGGCACAGTCATGCTCCACGCGGGGACCTCCTGCCCGTTACGGGTGGACCGGTTCGGCTTTTGGGTTGCCTTTGAAAGGTTGTTGCATACAACAGAGTAGGAAGGGGTATGGAATCACGCTTCTGAAAGTGGGTGTATGCAACATGTTGTCCAGGTGTCTCCTGATTGCAATCACCGTCCCTCGCGTTTATTTGAGTACCGCTTGTTCATTGTTTCGTGACGTAGTAAGAAGTAAAGTAAGCCAGTTGAATGATAATATGCTGTGATGATAGAGTAATGTTTTGGAAACCATGTTTGCTGTAGATGTAGAACTAATTAAGTTTACTTTCCGCTTTGGGCATCACCACATCGGAGGAAAGTGTTTCTTGTTTGATTGTGGACTTCTGATGTGAGGGCAGCCTAAGGCACATGAATTTGCTGCTACAAAACTAAAAGTAAGGATCAACTTATAGGCGTGTCTTTGTCGCAAATTCCTTTCCCTATCATACACCTCCCTGCATGTAGAGTTCCATGCCTAGGTCAGACGGTTAAGCCTTGCTGAGCCATCGTGCTCACGGTTGCAATATTTGAGCTGTATGCAGGTGAGAGCTATGAGGAAGGTTCCGAGGATGAGGCGATGCCCCTGTCAGGGTACACGGCCGAGATGGAGCCCTGCACGCCGCCGTGATCTCCGGTTTCATGCTGCTAGTGTGTAGCGTCCCCGGGCTGGACGGCTGCACTTTTGCATAGCTAGGATGAGAGGCCGTATATGTATATTACTTCCGCTGTATGAATAGGTTTTGTAAAAAGACTTCCGCTGTTTTATACTAAATAAAAGTTTGTATATTGTTCTCTAATCTTTTTGTGTGTGCTGTTGGGTGCCGCATCGCACGGCACCACCCTATTCGATCCTGGAGTGGGTGAACCACGGGGTGGTCACCACAGCCCGCACACGGATCGGTCCTCAATCGACAAAAGTAGAGCTATGACACCAAGGCCCCAACGTCCTGCTTCCCTTACTCTCTGTTTGGTATCATTTTCTTGCCATGTGATTCATTGTCTATCTCCCTAACCGAGTAGTGTGCTTCTAAGCCAATTCTCGTGAGTAGTTCCAACTACTCGACTTGTACCGAATCCTATACCATTTAAGCATTGCAGTGTCTACTTGAGGTTCAAAGCCTAAACCCAACATCCCTTGTTCTTCTTCGTTATGCAAGTGGGTTTCAATTCAAGACTCTAATGCACATCATAAGACTTGCATAAAGTAAGTGATCAAAACAATAAACTTTATAAATAGGTTAATGCAAACCGGAGCTTGCCTTGCTGCTGGTCGTCGAGTAAACTCTTTTATGGAGGAATACAATCTAGTATCCCTGGGTCTTCTGTGACGGACCGAAATCTGTACATTCCAGGATCACAGAGGGTGACGCCGCACGATGCGACACCCGACAGCACACATGATAAGGAAACATAGTATTACATTGAAACTTGCTGAATTTGTACTAAAGTAGTACAAACTTTCAGTTTACATCTAACTTACAGAGTCTACTGCAGCAGAAAATATTTATACAACTCACGCATACACCTCACTAGCAAAAGTTGGTTGTCCAGCCATACGGACAACCCACACTGGCTGCACTCAGCTTCATTGCGACGTGTATGGTTCCCACACAGCCGTAGTCCCCGACGGAGGATAGCCCTCACCGGTGGACCCGTACTCCGAGTCCGTGGGGTACTCCTCACCTGCAAACACTCATAGCAGCAACCGTGAGCACGATGGCTCAGCAAGTCTTAAAAGACTCTCCTACACATGGAACTCTACATGCAAGTCATACTCAAATATAGGGTGAAAGTTTTCAGCAAAAGGACACACCTACAAGTTCATCCTTAATTCATATTTCAGCCACAAGTTAACGGTTCACAGATATGAAATTTAGTGAGCAATATTTGGTGGCACACATGTAACAATACAAGTTAATCATATCAACAGTATTGTATCACAACATTCCATATTTTTAGCTACGTCACGACACAAGGAACAAGCGGAACTCATAACCGCGAGGGACGGCAAATCGACTCATTATACACCTGCAGGGATACCCAAATAGCACGTCACATACGCCCATCCTTGGAGCTGCACAGCACGGTCAACCGATGTAGTACGAGACAACCTTTCACCTAACAGCCCAAATGTTGAACCGGTCGCACCAAAATGAGCAGGAGGTTCCCTATACAGAGAATCTATCTATGCCCGTTAGCGGATTTCCACCTTGCTGCCCTCAACCTACACCTATAAATTGGTGTGCTATGCCTCGATGCCCAGAGGTTTAGGTTACATCAGTTTATCGGACCCCATATATTTGATATGCCTTCGATACATTAAAACTTGTTCAGCGGGGCCACACATGGATCGGTCCTCAATCAACACAGACAGGGCTATGAACACAAGACTTCCTCTTGCTGCATCCTAGCCCCTGCCTAGTATCATTTTTCTTACTAAAGTTATCTCACATCTCAAACCAATCCCGTATGTGGCGATTCCTATACTCGAGAGTAGATTACAACTACTCGACTTGTACCGAAGTCTATAAACATTAAGCAAATAATGTTCTACTTGAGGACTTAGACACTACCCTCAATCTCTTTGGAATAATCTGTTCATGCAATTAGAGTTTCATCCATCCTAAACTTAATGCACATACATACCTCACGCTAAGTGCATATAAAGAAAAAATTGATAAACTTTTGTTAAATGCAAACCGGGGCTTGCCTTATTGCTGCTGGTCAGAAGTTAAAGTCTCCTACAGAGGTATGAAGTCCAAAATTTCCGGGGTTTCCTCACGTTCAGCGACTACACGTAATCAATTTAACGATATATCAAATTAAATGCAAATGTGTTGAATTTAGCATATCAAGACCATAACTCTAGCTAGACATCCCTTTTTGCTCTAAAATTTTAACTGTGGCTTGGTGAGAACCTAACCATAGACTTGGACAAATTTCATTTGAAACAAAGCTAATTTGAGCCTTTACAAATACATGCATAAATGGCCATTCCTAAAGCTTCTAATGATTTCTAGGGATTTTCATGGATCAAACCATTACTTTCTGGAAACCAGAGTTTGAGATGATTCTAATGGAGTTGGTTTCATGTAATTTGGAGAGTCCTAGAAAAGTTACGTCCTAATCAAGATTTGAGAAAATTCTGAAAAATGTTTCTGTATATTTTTCTATTTTCTCAGGGCAGTTCACTTAATCACACCATTAGGTGAACTTAATGAACCCGGATGGATCTGAAATTTTTCATGTGACTCGAGGGTATTAAAATGAACATCCTGCCCAAATTTCAGAATTTTCTATAAAGGGAATCTCCAGATAAAATTCCCAACATTTTAAAATTTAGGGGATTAATTCTGGAACAAGAATAAGTTTCATGAACTTAAACTTGTTTTGATGAAAATTACTCAGAGAGCCGAATCCAACAAAATTTGGTTCACTAAATTTGGACCATCCTAGCAAAAGTTATGGCCATTTGAAGTTTGAACTAAAATCTGAAAATATTGGAAGTGTTTAAAACTCTGACCGCAGGCCCCACCCCCTCAGTAGTCTTCCACCTCGCGCCAGAACGCTCGGGTGGCGGCGCGCGTTGGCGAGGTCCGCCGTAGCGGCGTTCCTGGCCGTCTTCGGGGCTGGTACTCGCCGCCCCTTGTTTTTAGACCTCGGGGAACTCGTTGGTGGGGGCAGCTAGGGCTCTCGGCGGCCGGAACCTAGTCGGTGACTGGGACAGCGGCGGCTTGAACTCCGGCGAGGTCGCCCGAGCTCTACCAAGCCTTGTTTTGGAAACCGTTTCCACCTACAGCTCCATGGTGACATGCTAAGCACGGATATAGAGCCGGTGTGCCGTCAAAACGGCCGGAGGTAGGAGCTCACCGTCGCCCTTGGTCAAAAATTGGCGGCGGCCCAAAAAATTTCGAATTTGGACCTAGCGAAAAGGACTCTAAGCCCGTTCAAACAGAGCCTATACTCGATGTTTTTTGGTGCCTGTTGATCCAAGATGACCGTAGGGGCATCTAGAACATGTGGTGCACTAAGGAGAAGCTATGATCAACTAACCGTCGAGAGTTTTGGCCGTTTGAGCACCTCGGTTCTATGAACACCCGCGCGGTAAAAAGAGAATTTCTCTCTCGACAGTGGACGAAATGAGGAAAGGTTTTCACCGGAGGTTTTAGCATCCTAGGGCACGCCTCATTGCTGTTGTTTGTTTCCCACGATACGGTTTAGAACGGCGGGGCACCGGAGAGCAGAGAGTGTCCGAAGGCGGCAAAAACACGGGAGCAGAAAACAGAGGGTGTGGTGCTCGGCTCGGTTCAGTGGTGAGGAGAAGAACACAGCTGGGCATGCTGGACTTCTCAGCGCCTAAAACCACTGTGAGGTGGAGGGTTGGGGCGAGCGCAGGCGAGACGTGGACGAGCGGCGATCACCGAGAGAACTTCGGCTCGGTTGAGTCGGTTCCCTCTGTTTTCAGTCACTGACAGTAGGCCCTCCTCCCCTCTCATTTTTTTCTTTTGTTTTTGCTGCAAATATATCAGCTACTCACAATTAAATTGTATACTTAGCCACAAAGTTATTATATGAATTTGAGTTCTTCTAATTGGAGTTGGTTTGGCTAAATTTGATTCACACTTGAATTTGAATTTCAAATTCAGTTTTTGGTTAATTCAAATATAGCTCCCGACAAGATGAACTCCAATGAGAATGAAAATTGGTGGAGTAAATCAGAAAAATGTGCTGAGTAAGAATATGAATCCACCTTTTCAATTCAGATGATGAAAGTATCTTAAATTTGAATTTGCATTCAAATTAACCCTTTTTACAATTGGATCCAAAAATGCCTCAAAAAGGTATGGATTGGCATGAAACTTGGCATGAGCACTCCTAAGAACTTTTAGGGCCTAATGGTGAGCTCAGTCTCTCATGTTTTTATGTGTGAAACCCTACTTTTGGATTTGCAAGTTCTTCCTCTAATCAACCTATTGATGGAGGTTACTTGCTTTTCATATGGGGTCAAGAGATCTCCACAAAATGAGCTGGGTTTTGGTGATGTGATGAACACTCTAGCAAGTGAAATCTTGGGCTACATCCCTCCCCCCTTAAAAGAATATCGTCCTGAGATTACAACAAGAAGAAATAAAGGCGTATGAGGAATGACCCGTGATGAGACGCCAGGAAATCCAGGTAGTTTGAGCGAAGGAAATCTTCGCTCTCCCACGTCGTTTCCTCAGCGGTGTGGTTGCTCCACAAGATCTTGTAGAACCACAGCGTTCGGTTATGCGTGGTCCTAGTCTTCTCATCAATAATTCCAACTGGATATTCAGCGTAGGTTAAATCTGGTTGTAACTCGCCTATCTCTTTAGTGGGAACAGCAGCTGTATACTTTAGACATTTCTGAAGTTGTGAGACATGGAAAACGTCATGAACACCAGTGAGAGATGCCGGCAGTTTCAGTCTATACCCCACTGGTCCGCACTTCTCGGTGACAGCATAGGGTCCAATAAATCGGGGAGCGAGTTTCCCTTCACGCCAAATCGGTGCACCGCCTTTCATCGGAGACACACGGAGATAAACATGTTCTCTGACGTTGAAGTGCAGCGGCCTACGCCTCTTATAAGCGTAACTTTTCTGCCGGGATTGGGTGGCTTTCAAGTTTGCATGAATTACCCGAGTCGCTCTTCGGCGTTGTTCACTAGATCGATCCCGAATGTGACCCTTTCACCGGATTCACACCAATTCAATGGGGTGCGGCATTTGCGACCATAGAGAGCCTCATATAGTGCCATTTTGGTACTCGCTTGATAACCGTTGTTATACGAGAACTCCGCCAACGGTAGATGATCATCCCAATTGTTACCGTGGTGGATGGCACACACTGTCAGCATCTCTTCCAACACTCGATTCACCGTCTCAGTTTGCCCATCTATCTGAGGGTGATATGTGGAGCTTCTTATCAACTTGGTACCCAAAGAAGCGTGCAACTGCTCCCAGAAACAGGCCACAAACAGTGCGCCTCGATCTGAGATTATGTCCTTGGGTACCCCGTGCAAGCACAGAATTTTTGCAATGTACAACTCCGCATACTTGCTAGCATGGTAATTTGTATGCACAGGAATGAAATGAGCCGACTTGGTTAACCGGTCAACGGTTACCCAAATGGAATTATGTTTGTTAAAAGTCATGGGTAACCCCACAATGAAGTCCATGCTCACATCTTCCCACTTCCATGCTGGAATTTTCAGGGGTTGCAGCAGCCCTGATTTCCTCATGTGATCTGCCTTCACTCATCTACACGTATCACATTCGGATACGTACTTTTCAATTTCCCGCTTCATCCGTGTCCACTAAAATTTACTCTTCAAATCTTGGTACATTTTGTTGCTGCCCGAATGAATGGAGAACTTAGACAAGTGAGCTTCATCTAGTATCTTCTTTCTCAGCTCCATATTCCGGGGTAATGCGAACATTGAATCATAGCGTCCCCTCTTCATCCTTCCGGAAACATTTGATATCACCGCTGTCTATTCCTTTTTGGAGCTGTGCCATGCCTTTGTCAATCTTCTGTGGTGCAATAATATCCTCCCTAATGGTAGGGATGAGAGCAAGGCTGTAGAGTGATCCATATGGAACCAAGTATAAACTTGGTTCTTCCTCTTCCATCGGTGTAATGGTAAGGTTACGGACATGTGATTTCCGACTCAGCGCATCGGCAACCACATTTTCCTTGCAGGGGTGGTAATGAATCTCAATCTCATAGTCTTTGATTAATTCTAACCACCGCCTTTGTCTCATATTCAGCTCCTTCTGGGTGAATATATACTTTAAGCTCTTGTGGTCAGTGTAGAGACGCACCAAGTTTCCAAGAAGATAATGTCTCCACATTTTTAGCGCCAATACCACAGCAGCGAGCTCGAGATTATGAGTCGGATAGTGCTTCTCATGGTTTCGAAGATGGCGTGAGCCATACGCGACCACCCGTCCTTCTTGCATTAATACGCAGCCAAGCCCGATACCGGACACATCACAATTTACGTCAAAAGGCTTTGTCATATCCGGTTGAGCTAAGGCTGGGGCTGTTGTGAGATGCTTCACCAATGCTTGCAATGCTCCTTTACATGCCGAGTTCCAAACATATTTTGTCCCCTTCTTTAATAATTCAGTCATCGGCTTAGCAAGCTTGGAGAAGCTAGGGATGAACCTCCGGTAATATCCCGCTAAACCGAGGAAGCTTCTGACTTCATGGACAGAAGTGGGGGCTTTCCATTTCAGCACCTGTTCAATCTTGCTTGGATCAACCGAAATGCCTTCAGCTAAGATGATATGTTCTAAAAATGGCACTTGGCTGATCCAAAACTCGCATTTGCTGAACTTGACATAGAGCTTATGGTCTCGCAATCGCTGAAGGACGATACTTAAGTGTCCGGCGTGTTCTTCTTCCAACTTGGAGTAAACCAAGATGTCATCTATGAACACCACCACAAACTTGTCCAACTCCGGCATAAACACCGAGTTCATGAGGTACATGAAATGTGCCGGGGTGTTAGTGAGACCAAAAGACATGATGAGATATTCATATAGTCCATATCTCATCGTTAACGCTGTCTTCGGGATATCCTCTGACCGGATCTTTATTTAATGATACCCGGAGCGAAGGTCCATCTTTGAAAACACACATGCACCCACAAGTTGATCGAACAGGATATAAATGCGGGGCAGTGGATATTTATTCTTGATGGTGACGGCGTTGAGCGGTCGGTAATCCACACACAACCTCAAGGTTTCATCTTTCTTCTTTACAAACAGTGCCGAGCATCCCCATGGCTAGGAACTCGGTCTAATGAAACCCTTGCACAACAAGTCATTGAGCTGTTCCTTCAACTTAGCCAGCTCATTCGGAGCCATCTTGTACGGTCTCCATGAGATTGGTGTTGTCCCGGGTGCAAGCTCTATCTTGAACTCAACATCCCATTCAGGTGGAATACCCAGAAGATCATCCGGAAACACATCGGGGTATTCTCAGACTACAGGGATGTCATCCAACTTGGGGCTTCAGTATTATAGGCTGCTGAATCTTCCGGGACAGGACTGTCTAATAAGATTGAGTGCGGACAGTGGAATGGATAATTCAAATGAACCATCCGTGGTAGAGTTTCCAGGAAAGCGCCATGGTAGCGTAACCATGACATTCCTAAGATTGCATCAATATTTTGTCCCGTAAGGATAATCAAAGTAGTGGGATATATCTTCCCACCTAAGCACAGTGGTGCTTTTGGAATCATCATATTCGCTGAAATCCTCCCTCCCGGTGAGCAAATCATATATGAGTAATCGGTTGGGAAGACTTGCAGTTGTGCTTAGCCACATATGATGCACTTATGAAACTGTGGGTTGCACCTGAGTCAAATAAGATGATGATTGCGCGATCGTTGAGAGTAAACGTACCTGCCAGCACGTTCTCTCCTTCAGGGCGTCCTCATTGTCAAGGTAACGAATGCCCCCCGGGTCGCTGACCTCCCTTCTTAGCTGGTGGTCGGCCTCGAGCACCGCTCTGATATTGAGCTTGCCGGCTGCTTTGCTGCCCCTGTGGGCAGTCCTTTGAGAAATCACCAGCCTGGCCACACGTATAGCATGTGTAGCAAGGCGGTACTATGATGACCGGTGGATGGAATCCCGGTGCGCGTTGTGGCTGTGGAAATGCCTGGGGTACCATCTGCTGCTGTTGCTACTGTTGCAGTCGCGGTGGTGGCATCGACGGTCAGAATGGGAATGGATGATAAGGACGACCCCCAAACTGTTGTGGTCGTGCCGGTGGATGCCATTGCTCACCAGATGGTGTCCGATACACCATTCGGTATTTTTAGGAGCTCCACCCCCGCTGCTCGGTGGAGCGCTGCGTTTCCTCTGCTCAGCAGCGAATTCTTGCTGAGCATCTCTTGGAGAATCGCGGCATTGACGAGATCGTTCAAGGTGCCGCGATTGCATTGTGCAAGGTGAGTCTTCATCTTGGGATTCTCGGTGGAGATGTAGTCCGACGCATACTGCGCTAGATGGTTGAAGACATGGAAGTAGTCATGGGCACTCCTCCCGCCTTGCTTCAGTGCCAAGAACTCTTGGAACTTTCTCTTCATCATCCCAGGAGGTATGTGATAGGCACGGATCGCCTCCCGGAACTCCTGCCATTCGACAGCGTGGCCAGCAGGTAGTGAGGCAAGATAATTTGCCCACCATGCACCGGGTGCACCGTGAAGCTGCTGCGCCGCGAAGAGAGTCTTCTGCCGCTCTGTGCATTGGAGCAGCCCGAACTTGGACTCGATCATCCGCAGCAAGTTGTCGGCCTCCAGTGGTTCCGCCGCTTCAGTGAACACCGGAGGATGCGTACTCAGGAAATCCGAGTACGTAGTGATGTGAGGCTCACGAGGCCCTTTTTCTTGACGCGTCCCCACCTGGGACGTATTCTGCGCAATTGTGCGGAGCAGGTCGGTCTGCTCCTCACGAGAGCCAACCAGCGCCAAGATCACATCCGCTAGCGTAAGCGGAGGCGGCGGCGGTGGTTGTTGCTGTGGTGTGTTGTCGTAGGCAGGTGGCTGGGCATCATCACCCCCTGCTGACTCGAGCCCCGGACCTCGTGTGTGGCCCAGGTATGAACCATCTGCAACCATGACGACAATCAAATCAGTCCCACAGCATACTCCATGCAGTCCATAAAATAGGAGTAAAACATAATGACGGTAAACATGCGATACATCTCGTACATGAATAATGTAACAACTTTGCACAGGCTACACCATTACCAGACCAAATACAAATTAGTGAAATCCAAATTGACGGATTTTCTCTTTGGAAGTTCATCTCAACTAAATTTGGTCACTCCAAGATGTTAATCTCGCTTTGCCATGACATATACTACCCTTTATCTTCAATACGACACAAACATGGTCTCTAGTAAAAGAAACCTGAGTGGTTAACGTACTCAAATGACACGACCCCACGGTCTTGTCGAGCCAGGATCACGCTGAGGGGTGCTGCATTGCACAGCACCGAATAACACACGTCAAAGGTACAAAGCGGAAGCAAAACTTTTATTACATAAAGTGGTTTATGAACATTTTTACATCAAAATAGGTCCAGTCTACATTTACGGGCGTAGACTACACATCAAATTCACGTTCAGCCCGTGAACGTGTCCTTGCTAGCACGCACGCACACTAACACGGCGGCGTGCACGACTCCCACTTGACGGGGTTCCCCTCCTGGGGTTCCGTCTCTTCTTCGGGAGTCCCTTGCTCATAGAACCCTGCAAAAGCTTCAAACACAAGCAGTGAGCACGAAGGCTCAGCAAGTCTGACCCGTCTCACCTAAACATGGAACTTCTACATGAGGGGTGATGGGTACATGAGGTAAAACCATTTGCAAAGGACTCACCTAATTATTGGGACATTACTTTGAAATTTTAGCAGCAGGTTGTGGAGAACCTTACGCTAAGGCACATGAGAGAGCCACAATCAAACAAGAAACGCATTTCTCTCATGTACTTTGCCCAAAGTTGAAAGGAACTTTAATTAGCTCTAAACTATGGCAAAACATTAACAATCAAGTCCATCTTTCAATCAGCAATATTTTAACATGTAACTAGCCTGTTCTTTCTACGTCACGGTACAGTGAACAAGTGGTACTCACTGACCGCGAGGGACGGCGATTATAATCGATTTACACCTGCAGGGTTAACCGAACAACCCGTCACGTACGCCCGTACTCGATGTTGCCTACAACAACCATCACGGACGCCGTACGCAACCACCTTTCACCCGTCAGCCAAATGTTGAACCGGTCCAATCGTCCTGAGCAAGAGGTCTCTGCACGCGCATCTCAGTGCCGCCAGCCGATTTACACCTCAAGCTCTCAACTTACCCTCTGAACTACCAGCTATGCCTCAACATCCAGCTACTCGAGTTACATCGGTTTCCCGGTTCCCATATAGCCGGTAGGTCTTCGGTACTGTTCTAGCTTGTTCAACAGGCCCGCACACGGCTCGGTCCTCAATCGACACAAGCGGAGCTACAGCACAGAGGCCCCAAAGTCCTGCTGCCCTTACTCTCCGCTCGGTCTCATCTTTCTTGCCATGTGTATCATGTGCTATCTCTACCCAAGTCGAGTGCCTCTAGCCTATGCTCGCGAGTAGTTCCAACTACTCGACATGTACTGAATCCTACCCTAACTTAGCTTTGCAGTAGCTAACAGGGTTTACAATTCTAAACCCAACCCATGGTTTTCTTGGCTATGCAATTGGGTTTCCAAACAAGACTCTAATGCAAGGAATCATAATACTCAAGTAAGTGCTCAAAACAATAAAAATTTGTAAAAAGGTTAATGCAAACCGGAGCTTGCCTTGCTGCTCTTGGTCGTAGGCTAGCTGCTCCTCCGGAGTGACGAAGTCTAGGACTTTGGGTTCCTCCTCGACCTTAGCGACTACATGATATACAAGGATATGTATTAATTTAAATGCATTTGATTGAATTTAAACTTGTGAAATCTATAGCTCTTACTAGACAGACCCAATGACTGCGAAACGTTTACTGTGGCTTGGTTACAACCTAAACACAGACTTGGTTAAGTTTTAGTTGTAGCAAAGCTCATTTGAGCTCTCCACAATTAATCATGTACTTGACCTTAATTGAAGGCTTTTAGGGTATTCTAAGGATTTTCGTGAAACAACTATGACTTTCTGAAAACTAGACTTTCAGAGGGTTCTAATGGAGTTGGTCTCACTTAATTTGAAGGTTCCTAGCTAAAGATATGAGCTAAACAATTTCAGACAAAATTCTGAAAATGTTTCTGAACATTTTCTATTTTCTCTCGAACAGTTTCACTAATCATACCATTAGGTGGATCAAATTAGCTCAAATAGATCTGAAATTTTTATGGTAGTTCAGGGATATTTTGGTCAACATCCCAGCAAAATTTCAGAATTTTCCTCCAAAGGATTCTCCAGTTAAAATTCCAAACAGTTTAAACTTTGAGGAATTAATTCTGGAGAATTAAAGATTTTCATGAAGTGAAACTTGATTTGCTGGAAAGTTCTCAGCGAGCTGAATGCAGCAAAATTTGGTTCATTCGATTTGGAGCTTTCTAGCCAAAGTTATGAGGATTTGAAGTTTGAAATAAATCTGAAAATCGGGGGAAAAGTTTAAATCTGCCGGGGCCCGCGGGGACACGTGTTGGGCACGGAGGCGACAGCACACTGAGGCCCACAGGGTCTTTGCGCGCCAGCACATCAGATCCCGGCCACACCCGATCCCGATTTAAATTTTTAAGCCGCTGACGCGTGGGCCAGCCGGCTCCGTCTTCCTCCCGACGCGCCATCGCGCCCGCGCCGCCTCCCCTCGCCGGAGCAGACCCGAAGCTCGCCGGCTTGCCGCTGCAGGCCATTACTTGGTCTGAACTCGACGCCAGGGGGTTGTGGACGTCGAGGAGCACGTCTGTGGGGTCAGTTGGAGCTGGCAGTGACCGGAAAAAGCCCGGCGACGTGCAGTGGCCTCGGTTGGGGTTCGGCGCCGTCGGCCGTGGGTTCTAACCTGCCAAAACCTCGAACAATAAGTTCTACAGCATCAGTATACCTTTAGGAAGCTCGACAAGGTGTCAAACGGGTTCAAAGATGGCGGCAAGTCAGTTGGCACCGTGTGACCGAGCGTGCCCGCCATGAACGCCCTCGATCGAGCTCAAAATTCGTCACTCCTAGTCGGTTTCATACCACGGATGCAGAAAGGAAATTGATCGCCGGCTAGTCCAGCGCCTATGTACAAGATTTGATAACTAAAGAAGGATTATAGAGCGGGAAATCGAAGAATCCGTACCGGAAGCTCGTTTTAAGGTCGCCGGAGCAAAAGCTGGAAATTCGCAGTGGATTCTTCACGGTTTGCTTCCAAACTTGGAGGAGAGCAACACGGTGGTCGCGCGCTCCTGTTGCCTCTCTTGCTGGACCGTGAAAGCTCCTGTGGAACGCTTTCCATGAGCGCCTGACCTTCGGCTGAGGTTAGGTCGCCGCTGTGGTGATCGTTCTCGGGCAAGGGAGGTCGGAGCTCGCGGTTTTTGGCGTCGGGGAAGTAGAGTGTGACCTCAGGGTACTGCCTAGCAGCTCAGGGAAGGAGGAGGCGCAATGTTTTCGCGGTTTCCCAATCGAGCAGAGAGGCGGAAGGCCGGGGACTCGGTGTTCACTGGAGAGGAGGAAGCGAACGATGCTTGCCTCGGTGGAGCGCCTTAAGAGGACCCTGGAACCACCCTTGGGCTCGTGTGTGGACGCGGGAAGCAGCTGGTGGCGCTGCTCCTCCTCGGTGGCGATCGCAGCTGCCCTCGGGGCATTGAACCGGCAGCTGCTCGGTGGAATTTCCCACCGAGACTGACTTTGGGTGCAAGTCTCCCCTCTTCTCTCTATGACATGTGGGTCCCACACTCAAGTTTAACCTCTGAAGTTAACTCCTCATCACAGTTGTAAACAGTAAGCCCCAAAATGCCCATGGTGATTCAAATTATTCACCCATGAGCCATTTGAATTGGTTAGAATTCAAATGGGATTTGGTTTGGATAAATTTCAGCACATATTCAGTTTGGAATTCAAATAAAAGTTTGAATTTGCCCCATTTAGCTCATGTCAAGATCAACTCCGAATGGAGTGAAAATTGGAGTGTGAGCTCACAGAAATGTGCTGAGTAAGAATATGTCTCCCACTTTTGAATTCATGGGATAAAAACAGTTTGAATTTGAATGTAGTTTCAAACTGCCCTTTTTCTAGCTACACCCCAAAATGACCTCAAAAGGTTTTGAATTTCGGTGAAACTTGGCATGGACATTCCTAACACAATGTGGGAGTTTTCACATGCCCAGCCCCTATATATCACATGTGGGAAATATCACCTTTGCAATATGTGAGTTTGTTCTCTAATGAGTATGTTGATGGTGGTTACTTGCTCTTCAAATGTGTTCATGAACTTTCTTCAAATGAGGTGTGTGTGTTTGTGGTGATGAACACTTTGAATATATGTCAAAAACTGAGGCCCTTACATCAAATCCCTCACCAGTTGAAGATAACAACTCATGAGTATGTCCTATACCATTGGGTGTAATAAAATCCCAATAGGTACAACAACCCCTCAAATGTGTTCAACTGTTCATTCTTGTTCCCAGAATGACCAGTTTAAACTTATCCCCGCATTTGACCTGGTAGTTGGCATTTTCATAACTCAAGTTGACTTAAGCATCTTTCCAACTAGTATTTATTTGCCTCCAGATAAGCTCTGGATAGAAAGGTATGATAATTCAAATTTGATAGAATTTCTGGAAGAATTTCGACAGCACCTCCTTTGAAAGTTGCTGTTTTTAACTCAAAATTTCACTGGATTCCACACTGCAACTGCAAAAACTTTGAATTACAAAGATGTAACACATCTCCTAACCTTTCCAAAAATGTATCCTATGACTATTCTAAATTTTTCTACAGAACGTTATGATTGAAAAACAGAATAGTCCAGAGGGAGTTTTGAGTCTGTCCTGGTTCTGGACAGTTTACACTTCTCTGGAATTTCAACCAGTTTGATATGTGATTCTGTTCTGTAAGTCTACAAAAAAATTGTAGAGCACTTAAACCCCTTTCGAGAACTATATCTCACACCTCCATTGGCTAAATCAATTGTGAGTTATGCTCTGTTAAAATCCAGCAAACTTGCTGCCAGAAACAGAGCACTCTGTTTTTCAAGCACCTTGGGCTGAACTATAAAAATTTTGAATTTATCATCAAACCAAAGTCCTATGAACTAAGATTGGTTACATTAGTTACTTTTCAAAATTTTTTTAATGCAATAATGATTATTACATGTCGGTACTACGTTCCTCACAAAATAGAAAATCTTAACCGGATTATACCGGCACATACGACTCAACTGTGGCACTAAACCGTCTCTCGCAAACGTGTACTACATGGGATACGTATGTGGTTACACCTGCAGAAAAACAATCAATAATAATTCACCCAAAGGTTTTTGTCATTTCAGGCATGTCCATATTTGAATGTAAATACATACGCCCGTATCATTGCCATACGGTCGTCCTTGAGTGAAGCCACGTCTCAAGATACATGACCGGGTTATTCAAAACCCGATGGAGGGCTCCACACCTTTGCAATTAAGCACACCGGTGGACCAGCATTTTCGTATGCTCCATAGAACATAAAAGTCCTAGAGCACATACTTCGTGTTACAAACCACATGATGGGGTCTTCTCCTCTTGCCCCTGGATTTGCGCACTAGAGGCTAGTGCCGTTCATATGTCCCTAAGACACGAATAGTCTTAGAGAACGTATTCACTTTCCGTCCGTTGCCGAGCGGAACATCTCATGCCACATTCCTCGCATGAGTGAGCTAACCGAAATTGATCCGCTTTCGGTGGCGTTCCTTACCATGTTTACCTGAGAGTAGGTTCGTCTTTACGTAATCAAAATTCAGAATTATTACGAGTAGGTTAGTCATGCCACTTTAAGTAACTATCTAATATGTTCCTTATTTGGGCATACTAGCGATTCCTCACCGTAATCCTAGATTTTCCTGTAATACTGTCCTTATTTAGTGTGCTATCCCCTAAGCAGCTCTGATACCAGGCTGTGACGGACTGAAATCCGTACATTCCAGGATCACAGAGGGTGATGCCGCACGATGCGACACCCGACAGCACACACGATAAGGAAACATAGTATTACATTGAAACTTGCTGAATTTGTACAAAGGTAGTACAAACTTTCAGTATACATCTAACTTACAGAGTCTATTGCAGCGGAAAATATTTATACAACTCACGCATACACCTAACTAGCAAAAGTTGGTTGTCCAGCCCTATGGACAACCCACACTGGCTGCACTCAGCCTCATTGCGGCGTGTACGGCTCCCACACAGCGGTAGTCCCCGACGGAGGATAGCCCTCGCCAGTGGACCCGTACTCTGAGTCTGGGGGTACTCCTCACCTGCAAACACTCATAGCAGCAACCGTGAGCACGATGGCTCAGCAACTCTTAACCGACTCTCCTACCCATAGAACGCTAAGTTAACGGTTCACAAATCTGAAATTTAGTGATCAATATTTGGTGGCACACATGTAACAATATAAGTTAATCGTATCAGCAGTATTATATCACAACATTCCATATTTTTACCTACGTCACGACACAGTGAACATGTGGTATTCATAACCGTGAGGGATGGCGAATCGACTCGTCCTCCTCAACCTTAGCGACTACATGAGATAACATGTATATGTATCAATTTAAATGCATTTGGATTGAATTTAAACTTGTGAAGACTATAAGTCTTACTAGACAGACCAAATGACTTTGAAATTTTTACTGTGGTTTGGTTACAACCTAAACAGAGACTTGGCCAAGTTTCATTTGCAGCAAAGCTCATTTGAGCTCTCCACAAATAATTATGTACTTGACCTTAATTGGAGCTCCAAGGGTGTTCTATGGATTTTCATGGAGCAAGCCATGACTTTCTGAAAACTAGATTTTCAAAGGGTTCTAATATAGTTTGTCTCACTTAATCCGAAGTTTCCTAGCTACAGATATGAGCTAAACAATTTCAGAGAAATTCTGAAAATGTTTCTGGACATTTTCTATTTTCTCTGGAACAGTTTTACTAATCACACCATTAGGTGGATCAAATTAGCTCAGATGGATCTGAAAGTTTTATGGTAGCTCAGGGATATTTTGGTGAACATCCTAGCAAAATTTCAGAATTTTCCTCCAAAGGGTTCTCCAGTTAAAATTCTAAACAGTTTAAATTTTGAAGAATTAATTCTGGAGAAAAAAGGATTTTCATAGTGTGAAACTTGATTTGCTGGAAATTACTCAGAGAGCTGAATCCAACAAAATTTGATTCACTTGATTTGGAGCTTTCTAGCCAAAGTTATGGGGGTTTGAAGTTTGAACTAAATCTGAAAATCGGGAAAAAGTTTAAATCGCTGCGCGTGGGACCGGGGCTACGTGTCAACTTCTCAGCGGTCGACACACGGGGCTACGGAATCTTTCGCGTGCAGCTGCACCCGATCCGGTGCCACAGAAAATCCCAGGTTTTAAAATATCGGCCGCTGACACGTGGGACCGGGGGCTTCGTCTACCTCCGGCCTCCCACGCTCGGCCGCCGCCCCCCTCGCCGTAGTGCTCGCCGGAGGGCTTCTGCCGTGCGCCAATCGCCATGATTTTGGCCGCCTCTGCCTAACTCCATCCGGGGAACACGATGCCGGGCTCAGCTCGTCATGAAAATCACCGGCACACGGCCGGCGACGAGCGGCGGCTTCGGAAGAACTTCGGCCGTGTCGGCCGGACTTCCTAGCACCCCAACCGATCGAGCAAAAGGACGGAGAGCATCAGGGAACCCTAGGGAAGCTCAGCATGGGCTCGAAGCAGCTCGGAATAAGTCCTAGGTAAGCTCTCACCGTGCGCCCGACGCTTCCCGAATAAGCCGCCGTTGGCAACCTTGGTAATACGCCATGTACAGGGGTTCTCATGCTAGATGTTGTGAAGCCAACTTGTGCGCCACTAAGTCTAGTTCGTGTAGGAACGGTTTGAGACTCTCTAAACATTTCTGGAGTGTTAATTTGGTGGATCCGCACCCGAAGGTCGGTCTGCGCCGAGTGAAAGAAAAAACTAAAATTCGCCGCCGGTGATCAGACAGTCGGGCTGTGGTTCAGGGGTGAGCAGCACCAGTCTCTAACGCGTCCGAGGACGCCTTAGCTTGGGCGTGACATGCTCCCGTTTGGGCTGTCCATGGGAGCCCGAGGTGCGGCGAACTTAGGTCACCGGAAAGAACCTTCGGTAGGGACGAGATCATCCAAGTTCAGCTAATTTCCTACGGCGGGGAAGGAGAAGGAGAGCCTCTCGCACCATTTTGCAGCTTGGAGGGAGTGGAGCGGCTGTGATCACGGTTCTCCGATCAGTTCCGAGCGAGCAGCGGCGAGGCGATTCTTTTCTTGCGCGAGAGCGAAGCAACGATCGATAACACCTCGGTTTGGCTCAGCTGCGGGGATAAGAAGGCAGCGATGCAGTTCAGCGGCTCGGGGCGGCAAGCAGCTGCTGGCCTCGAAGGCCTGGCACGGTGGCGACCACGGCGGGAGCCCGAGACCCAAGCACTCGGTGCCTCAGTCGGTTCTTTGATCTGTGAAGCTGACATGTGGGTCCCACCCAAGGTTTAACCTCTGAAATTAAATTTTCCCCACTGCTCTAAACAGTAGAGACCCAAATACCCTCTCACTTTTGAACTATCAACCACAAGCCCATTTGAAGTTGATAGAATTCAAATTGTGAAGTGTTTGAATAAATTTCAGCACATATGCAGTTTGAAATTCAAATTGAGTTTGAATTTGCTAAACTTAGCTCATGTCAAGATCAACTCCAAATGGAGTGAAAATTGGTGTGTGAGCTCACAAAATTGTTCTGAGTAAGAATATGCCTCCCACTTTTGAATTCATGGGATGGAAGTAGTTTGAATTTGAATTTGAGTTCAAACCACCCTCTTTGTAGTTATACCCAAAAGAACTTCAAAAAGTTTTGAATTTGGGTGAAATTTGGCATGGACATTCCTAGTAAGGTGTAGGAGTTTTTCATATGCCCAGCCCCTATATGATGCATGTGGGAAATGCCACTTTTGCATTTTGTGAGTTTATTCCGTAATGAGCATGTTGATGGTGTTTACTTGCTCTTCAGATGTATTCATCAAGTTTCTTCAAATGAAGTGTGTGTGTGTGGTGATGAACACTTTGAGTATTTGCCAAAAACTTAGGCCCTTACAATACACCTGCAGGGATACCCGAATAGCACGTCACGTACGCCCATCCTCGGAGCTGCACAGCACGCTCAACCGATGTCGTACGGGATAACCTTTCACCCAACAGCCCAAACATCGAACTGGTTGCACCGGTCGCACCGAAACGAGCAGGAGGTTCACTACACAGAGCATCTCTCAATGCCCGTTAGTGGATTTCCACCTTGCTGCCCTCAACCTACACCTATAAATCGGTGTGCTATGCCTCGACGCCCGGAGGTTTAGGTTACATCAGGTTATTGGACCCCATATATCTGATATGCCTTTGGTACATTCAAACTTGTTCAGCGGGGCCACACACGGATCAGTTCTCAATGGACACGGGCAATTCTATGCACACAAGACTTCCTATTGCTGCGTCCTAGCCCCTGCCTAGTCTCATTTTTCTTACTAAAGTTATCTCACATCTCGAACCAATCCCGTATGTGGCGATTCTTATACTCGCGAGTAGATTCCAACTACTCGACTTGTACCGAAGTCTACAAACATTAAGCAAAGCATGTTCTACTAGAGAATTTAGACACTACCCTCACTCTCTTTGGAAAAATCTGGTCATGCAATTAGAGTTTCATCCATCCTAAGCTTAATGCACATACATACATCACGCTAAGTGCATATAAAGCAAAATTTGATAAACTTTTGTTAAATGCAAATCAGGGCTTGCCTTGTTTCTTCTGGTCAGAAGTTAATGTCTCCTCCAGAGGTATGAAGTCCGAAATCTCCGGGCTTTCCTCACGTTCAGCGACTACACGTAATCAATTTAACGATATGTCAAATTAAATGCAAATGTGTTGAATTTAGCATATCAAGACCATCACTCTAGCTAGACATCTATTTTGGCCCTGAAAATTTTAATGCGGTTTTGTGAGAACCTAACCATAGATTTGGCCAAATTTCATTTGAAACAAAGGTCATTTGAGCCCTGCACAAATAAATGCCTAAATGACCATTCCTAAAGCTTCTAAGGATTTCTAGGGATTGTCATGGACCAAACCATTACTTTCTGTAAACTAGAGTTTGAGACGGTTCTAATGGAGTTGGTTTCATGTAATTTAGAGAATCCTAGAAAAAGTCATGCCCTAATCAAGATTTGAGAAAATTCTGAAAAATGTTTCTGTACATTTTTCTATTTTCTCAGGGCAGTTCACTTAATCACACCATTAGGTGGACTTAATTAACCCGGATGGATCTGTAATTTTTGATGTGACTCAAGGATATTCAATTGAACATCCTGCCCAAATTTCAGAATTTTCCATAAAGGGAATCTCCAGATAAAAATTCCCAACAAATTAAAGTTTAGAGAATTAATTCTGGAAAAAGACTAATTTCATGAACTGGAACTTGTTTTTTCTGGAACGTACTCGGAGAGATGAATTCAACAAAATTTGGTTCACTAAATTTGGACCATCCTAGCAAAAGTTGTGGCCATTTGAAGTTTGAACTAAAATCTAAAAATATTGGAAATGTTTAAAACTCTGACCGCGGGCCCCACCCCCTCAGTTGTCTTTCACCTCGCGCCAGAACGCTCGGGTGGTGGGGCGCGCCACGCGAGGTCCGCCTGAACGATGTTCCTGGCCGTCTTCAGGGCTAGTACTCGCTGCCTCTAGGTTTCAGAAATTGAGAAAGTCGTTGGTGGGGGCGCAGCTAGGGCTAGTACCATGCATAGCATACATTTTTTCATGTAGAAAACATTTAAAAAGAGGAAAATAAATAGAGGAATATAGAAGCAAATAAAATAATAAAAAGAAATAAAAATATATAATAATTAAAATAAATAGAAAACAAAAAGAAATAAAAAATGAAAAGAAAAAGAAATAATAAATAAAATAGCTAAATTTGGCCACCCCTAATTTCCCCCTAAAATTCCCCCAAATTCCCCTCTCCCCTAATTTCACCAATTTTCCCCAATTTTCCTGATCCCCCCCCCCCAATTTTGGCCGCACCACTTAGGGGGGAGGGGACCCTAATGGGCTCCACCCCCTTGGCCACAGCCCATTAGCCCATTAGTGGGGAAACCCTAGCCGCCCCCCTTTTGTTTTTTTGTGGGCTTTTATTTTCCCAAATAATCTCAGCCATTGGTGGAAAATAAATAATAAAATCACAGCCCTTAGCTCCCACCTCTTTTAAAATTAAATCTCAGCCCTTGGATAGTTGAGTTTCTAAAATCCTAGCCTCCCTAGCTCTTTTCCCCTCTTATAAATAAAACCGATGTAAAAGCCCAAGAAAAGGGACTTGCAAAAACTTTTCTTCACCTCACAACACCACAGTTTTTATTGTGGACACCATAGGAAATGTTGTGAAGAGCATGTAACCTCCATCAAAAGAATGATTAGAGGGGAAAGCCTTCACTTTCACAATGTAGGGTTTCTACACATGAGCATGAGAGGTTGAGCTCACCCCTAGGATTTAAAAAGTCTTGGGAAGGTTCAGTCCAAAGCTCATGCAAATTCAACAATTTTTGAGGCACTTTTGGGTTATTTCAAAAAGAGGCCAATTTGAATGTAAATTCAAATTGAAGCAACTTTCATCACCCAAATTTAAAAGTTAGCTTCATATATACACTCAGCACATTTTTCTGAGTAAACCCACCAATTTTCATCCCCATTGGAGTTCATCTTGTCAGGAGTTAAATTTACCAGAATTCAAAACTGAATTTAAATTTCAGTTTAAATATGAAGCAAATTTAACCAAACAAAGTTTCAATTTGAGAATTCAAATTCAAACAAATACTTGGCGGCTAAGTCTCCCATTCAATTCTCAGTAGCTGGGATATTTACAAAAGAAAGGGGGAGGAAGATTTAGAGGGGAGAAGAGGGCCCACTGGTCAGCCACCCTGGGTGGGCAAACCGACTCGGGCGCGCGGTCGAACACCCTGCGGCCGACAGCGCACGGGGTCGACCCCGTCCCAACGCAGCCACCGCGCCACCTCCTGCTCGGGGGGGGATGAGGGCGCCGGCTACAAAACTTGTGATCGCACCCTGGTCGGCAAGAATTCGCTCCCCATCCTCTCGGTTCCACTCGCTTCCATCTGAAGCAGCTCACCCGGAGTCGCCGCCCTCTGATCGCCGGTGGCCGGACGGCACAGGCTTCCTCCTGCCCGACGCTCAACACAAGAAACGATCGCCACAAGGTTCTGGTTCTGCCTGCCCTTACCGTTCGGCATTTCATGCACCGTCGGGGGAGAATTTCTTCCGGGAACGCTTCGGTGTTCTTAAGGCCGAGCTCCCCCAAATACCAAAATTCACGAGTATTGGCTTATCACCGGGCGTACCGAGCTAAACACACAATCTACACCCTGCCACGACCACCTAGGATCGAAAACCAGCAAGAATCATGGGCTAGGGTTGTGGTTATCCAAGTTTTTCGAGCAACAACCGATATCCGGCCTAGGTCGCCGACGAGGTCATAGTTGCAGCCGTTTTCACGGGGATCGGTGCCCATACCCATGATCAGCAGGTGTCAGCGGAGCTCCCCGAGCAAACCGCATCGAAAAAGGTGCGTGGGATGCCGAGTTGGACGTCGCCGGTGAGCTCCCGGCCGCTGTTGCCGTCGGGAGCACTGTTCCGGTAGTTGTCAAGTTCTGGGGAGGGCACCACCGTGTTCCTCAGGCCGAGATAGGCACTGGCGGCGAGATTCAGCAAGCTCCGAGGACCGGAACCCGTCTCCGGGGCGAGCTCCGGCGAGCTCGGAGGCGGGGTCGCGCGGGTGGCCGGAGGAGGACGAAGGGGTAGGCCCCACGCGTCAGCGGCTGGAAATAAAGGGGTGGGATTCTCTGTGGTCTGGGATCCAGTGCGGCCGCGCGGGAAGGAGTCTGTGGCCCCGTGTAGCTCGGATCCAGCGGTCGACACGTGTACGTGGACCCACCCGCAGGATTTAAACATTTTTGGAATTTCCAGTTTTAGTGCAAACTTTAGAACCCCATAACTTTTGCTAGGAAGCTCCAAATTTAGTGATTCAAATTGGGTTGGATTCATCTTGCCTAGCTCTGTCCATATATACAACCCAATTTGTACGAAACCCATTAATTAATTCTGGAAAATTCTTTAAAGCTTTTCAGCAAAAGAATTTTAGAGGGAGTTTGGTTCATCCAAAAATCCCCAAAGTTTGCTAGAATGTTCTTTAGGACCTTAGTAAACCCCTGTAAAAGTTTCAGACCATTTGGAGTTGATTGGGTCAGAGCAATTCAAATTGGAAGGTGCTGTGTTCATTTGAATACAGAAACATTTTCAGAGAATTTCCAAAACTTGGAAATTCAGTTCTGGGCAATTCTTAACCCCAAAAATGTTAGGAAAATTCAGGCAAACTCTATGAGCTATAATTGAAATTGTAGTTCATTAAGTTGAGCATGAACAGGGGTATTACCTCAGAATAAAATTCTTCCTTGCTTATCTGCTAAGAAAATTATTCTGAGCAAACCACTCCATGAAAAGTGCTAATGTTTGGTCCAGGGAGTTTTCTTGTGACAAGGAACTCACACAAAAATTCTCAGCTCCATTGGAGCTCTAGATCACCCCTGTCCTGTTTAACCAATTAAGGGATTAATATGGAAAAGGGGGAAAACCACTTAGCATTTAACCATGTGATTAAGTCCAAGCCAAACCACCAACACCAGTTCATATTTAAATTCTTAAACAAAGTTCCAGGTGTTAGAGGCTGGTTATTAGAACCAATAGTAGAAGTCTTACTCTAAAACTCACATTTGCATCTAAATTAACATGTAGTATTTCATTAACGTGTAGCCGTTGAAGAAGAGACTCCGGAAGTGCTGGACTTCCTTCTTCCGGACGAGGAACTAACTACTGACCAGCAGCAACAAGGCAAGCCCCGGTTTGCATTAACCCTTTTTAAAAGCTTTACTTTGTTTACATGTGTCATATGAAGTATGTATGTGCATTAGGTATAGGATGAATGAAACCCCACTTGCATAACCAAAGGTTCCTAAAAGAGTGAGGGTAGTGTCAAGGACCTCGAGTAGACAGGCTATGCTTAATGAGTCATAGGACTTCTGTACAAGTCGAGTAGTTGGAATCTACTCGCGAGATAGGCTTGGGACACACGGGTTCGGTTGAGTGATGTGAGATCACTTTAGTAATGAAAATGAGACTAGGCAGGGGCTAGGGCGCAGCAAGAGAGAGTCTTGTGTGCGCAGCCCTGCCCGTGTCGATTGAGGACCGATCCGTGTGCAGCCCTGCTGAACAAGTATTGAACGTACTGAAGGCATATCGGATATATGGGCCCCGATAAACCGATGTAGCCTAAACCTCCGGGCGTCGAGGCATAGCACACCGATTTATAGGTGTAGGTTGAGGGCAGCAAGGTGGAAATCTGCCAACGGGCATAGAGAGATGCTCCGTGTGGGGAACCTCCTGCTCGTTTCGGTGCGACCGGTTCGACGTTTGGGCTGTTGGGTGAAAGGTTGTCCCGTACGACATCGAGTGAGCGTGCTGTGCAGCTCCACGGGTGGGCGTACGTGACGTGCTCTTTGGGTTTCCCTGCAGGTGTATATCGAGTCGATTCGCCGTCCCTCGCGGTGACGAGTACCGCTTGTTCACTGCATCGTAACGTAGACTAATGGATGAAATATGTTGATTCAATGATGCTGATTGATATAATTGTGTTGCTACATGTGTGCCACTAAATACTGCTTACTAAATTTCAGATTTCATGAACTGTTAACTTGTTGCTAAAAGATGAACTAAGGATGAACTTGTAGGCGTGTCGTTTTGCTGAAATGTTACTATCCTATGTCCATTGTACACCTCATGTAGAGTTTCATGCTTAGATGAGTCGGTTAAGCCTTGCTGATCCTTTGTGCTCACGGTTGCTGCTTAAGTGTTTTTCAGGTGAGGAGCCACCCACGGACTCGGAGTACGAGTCCACCGGCGAGGGTTACCCTCCGTCGGGGACCACGGCTGAGTGGGAGCCGTACACGCCGCGCTGAGCTGAGACGTGCAGCTAGTGTGGGTTGCCCTAGGGCTGGGCAACCGACTTTTGCTAAATAGGCGGGCGTGAGTTGTATAGTGTAGTCTTCCGCTGTGTAATAGAACAATAGTTGTAACTGAAGTTTGTACCTGTTTGTACAGTTTCAGCTGTTTTTCCCATGTAATATATTGGGTTCTTATGATGTGTGCTGTCGGTTGTCGCATCACGCGGCACCACCCTCTGCGATCCTGGATGAGTGGATTCCGGTCCGCCACAGCCTGGTATCAGAGCTGCAGTGGGGATAGCACAGTACTAAAGGACTGCATTATGGGAAAAACTTAGGTATACGGTGAGGATTCGGTAGTTGCCCAAGTAAGGACTATATTAGCATAGTTACTTAAAGTGGCAAAGACTAACTTATGTGTTATAATTCTGAATTTCAATTATGTAACGACGCACCTACGCTCTGGTAAGTATGGTAAGGAACGCCACCGAAAGCGGTTCAATTTCGGTTAGCTCTCCCTGACGAGGAACGTGGTTCAGGGATTGATCTCACAGCTTGGTGTGAGATGTCAATATGAATCTCTTGGACTCTTCATGTCCCTGAGTTCATATGAAACGCTGATCCCTAGCGTGCATTAGGCAAGTAAGCGGAGACCCCATCGCGTGGTCAGTAACGCGAGAGTGTGTTCGCCTGGAAATAGCCCAGGAGGACATACGCAGCGCTTGCCATCGGCGTGCCCTGCAGGGCAGTAGGTGGTATCTGTTGGGTTGATAACATTCCCAACCGTGACGACCCGTTCATGGCATACTCGGGTTCCCCGTCGTGTGGTGTTGAAACACGATCACGTGCCTTGAGACGTGACTTAGCTCAAGGACGGCCGTATGACAATGATACGGGCGTTTGTATTTACTTTTAAATAGGGAACTGCCTGAAATGAACAACCTTTGAGTGCACCATCATTGTGTGGTCTTCTGCAGGTACTAACCACGTATGTATCCGTGTAGAAAACGTGTGCGAGAGACCGTTTAGTGCCACACTTGAGACGTATATGCCGGTATGATCCGGTTAGGATTTTCTTTTGTGAGGAACGTAGTACCGAAATATTGTAGGCAAATGCATGAAAATAATTATAACAAGGAATTAAAAATCTATAGGTTCCACATTTAGGACCCTGGTTGGGTATAAGAATGGGATAGTGATGAGTGTAGTTCCAAAAAGACTGAAAAACAGAGTGCTCTGTTTTGGGCAGCATGTTTGCTGATCTTCAACAGGGCATAACTCACAGGTCTTTTAGCCCAGGGAGGTGTGCTATATAGTTCTGGAAAGGTATTCAAGTCCTCTACAATTTTGTTGTAGACTTCCAGAGCTGAAACTCACCTTAAGATGGCTTAAAGCCCAGAGAAATGTAAACTGTCCAGAACCAGGGCAGAGTAAAACATTCTCTGGACTGTTCTGTTTTTCAAACATAACTCCCAGTAGAAAAATCTAAAATTGTCATATAATACATCCTTAGAAAGAGTAGAAGATGTGTGACATCTTTGCAATTCAAAGTTTCTGAAATTTCAGCACAGAATTTAGTGGAAATCAGGGTTGAAAACAGCCACTTCCAAGGGAGGTGCTGTTAAAATTCTTCCAGAAATTCTGCTAACTTTGAATTAGCATAACTTTTTAATCAAAGCTAATCTGGGGGCAAATGAGTACTCGTTGGAAAGATACTGAATTTAACTTTAATTTTGGTATTCAACTTGAGTCATGAAAATGCCCAGAACCAGATCAAAACTTGGAATAGGTAGAAACTGGTCATTCTGACAGAAGAATGACAGTTGAACTCATTGAAAAGGGTGTTGTACCCTAAGGGTGTTATACGTGATGACAATGCAATAATAATGTCTCGTAGAGACCAAACCCAGTTATGGTGAGCTTCCAAAGAGGGGGTTCATCAAGTTGGATTAAACTAACTTGTGTTTGGTCTGGTAATGGTGTAGCTTGTGCAAAGTTATTACATTATCTACTTACGAGATATTTCGCATGTTTTGTTGTCATAATGTTTATACGCCCAGTTCTATTGGACTGCATGCCAAATGTTGCGGGACTGATGTTTAATGTCGTATGGTTGCAGATGGTTCGTACTAGGACCACGCACGAGGTTGGTGGCTCTAGCCAACAGGGAGGTGATGACTCCCAGCCACCGGCCTACGACAGCACCCCGCAGCAGCAGCCACCACCGCCGCCTCCGCTTACTCTAGCGGACGTGATAGCGGCATTGGTGGGAGGTCGTGAGGAGCAGACCGACCTGCTCCGCACGATCGTGCAGAATACGTCCCAGGCGGGAGGACGTCAAGAGCGAGGGCCTCGTGAGCCCCGCGAAGTGTCGTACTCGGATTTCATGAGTACGCACCCTCCAGTGTTCACCGAAGCTGAAGAACCACTGGAGGCGGAGAACTGGCTGTGGACTATCAAGTCCAAGTTCGGGCTGCTCCCGTGTACGGAGCGGCAGAAGACACTGTTCGCAGCACAGCAGCTCCACGGTGCCGCTGGTGCGTGGTGGGCGAATTATGTCGCCTCACGTCCGGCTGGCCATGCCGTGGAATGGCAAGAGTTCCGGGAGGCGTTCCGCGCCTATCACATTCCTCCCGGAATAATGAAGAGAAAGTTCCAAGAATTTTTGGAACTGAAGCAGGGCGGGAGGAGTGCCCACGACTACTCCCGTGCCTTCAACCATCTGGCGCAGTATGCGTCAGACTACGTCTCCACGGAGGAGAAGAAGAGGGAGCACTTCTATCGGGGGTTGCACCCCGAAATGAAGACCCACCTCGTACAATGGAACCGCGGCACATTCAACGACTTAGTCAATGCCGCCATCATGCAAGAGGACGCTCAGCGGGAGTTAGCAGCTGAGCAGAGGAAGCGTAGCGCTCCACCTAGCAGCGGTGGGAGTGGCGCTGCCCAGAAGTACCGTATGGTGTATCGGGCACCATCCGGGCAGCAGTGGCGTCCACCGGCGCGACCTCAACAGTTCGGGGGACGTTCGTTCCAAGCACCTCCGTTCCGTCCGCCGATGCCACCACCAAGACAGCAACAGCAGACGGTACCCCGGGCATTTCCACCGCCACAACGCGCCCCGGGTTTCCGTCCACCGATGAGCGGGGGACCGCCCCGTTTCACCTGCTTCACGTGTGGCCAGGCGGGCCACTTTGCGAAGGACTGTCCCCAGGGGCAGCAGAGCAGCGGGCAAGCCCAGCTCCAGGGCGGTGCTCGAGGCCGACCTCCGGTGAAGAAGGTTGGTCAGCGGACTGGAGGCGTCCGCAACCTCGACAATGAGGACGCCCCTGAGGGAGACAACGTGCTGGCGGATACGTTTACTCTCAACAATCAAGCCATCGTCATATTATTTGATTCTGGTGCAACCCACAGCTTTATAAGTGCATCCTATGTGGCTAAACATCAATTGCAAGTCTTCCCAACCGACTGCACTTATATGATATGCTCACCGGGAGGGAAGATTTCAGCTAATATGATGATTCCAAAGGCACCTCTGTGCTTAGGCGGGAGACTATATCCCACCACCTTGATAATCCTTATGGGACAAAAGATTGATGCAATCTTAGGGATGTCATGGCTACAATACCATGGCGCTGTCCTAGAGACTCGGACATGGACGGTTCACTTAAATTCTCCATTCCACCGTCCGCATTCCATGGTGTTAGACACGCCAGTTCGGGAAGTTTTAGCAATTAATAATGCTGAAGTTCTCAAGTTAGAAGACATCCGCGTAGTCCGGGAGTATCCTGATGTGTTCCCGGATGATCTTCCGGGCATGCCACCTGAGCGGGATGTCGAGTTCAAGATCAAGCTCGCACCCGGGACTACGCCCATATCACGGAGACCATACAAGATGGCTCCAAATGAGCTGGCGGAACTGAAAGAACAGCTCAATGATCTGTTGAGCAAGGGTTTCATTAGGCCGAGTTCCTCGCCTTGGGGATGCTCGGCGCTATTTGTAAAGAAGAAGGATGAAACCCTGAGGCTGTGTGTGGATTACCGGCCGCTCAACGCCGTCACCATCAAGAATAAGTACCCACTGCCCCGTATTGACATCTTGTTTGATCAACTTGTGGGGGCAAGTGTGTTCTCCAAGATGGACCTTCGCTCTGGATATCACCAGATCAAGATCCGGGCGGAGGATATCCCGAAGACGGCGTTCTCGACGAGATACGGCTTATACGAATATCTCGTCATGTCATTTGGTCTCACAAATGCTCCAGCCCATTTCATGTATCTCATGAACTCGGTGTTCATGCCGGAACTGGACAAGTTCGTGGTGGTGTTCATCGATGATATCTTGGTTTACTCCAAGACAGAAGCCGAGCATGCAGAACACTTACGGATCGTTCTTCAACGATTGCTAGACCACAAGCTCTACGCCAAGTTCAGTAAATGCGAATTTTGGATCAGCCAAGTGCCATTCTTGGGACATATCATCTCAGCTGAAGGCATTGCGGTTGACCCAAGCAAAATAGAGCAAGTGCTGAAATGGAAAGCTCCCATTTCAGTCCATGAAGTCAGAAGCTTCCTCGGGTTAGCGGGATACTACCGGAGGTTCATTCCGAGTTTCTCCAAGCTCGCTAAGCCGATGACAGAGTTGCTGAAGAAAGGGACAAAATATGTTTGGAACACGGCGTGTGAAGGAGCGTTCCGAACACTGGTGAAGCATCTCACAACAGCCCCGGTATTAGCTCAGCCGGATACAATAAAGCCCTTCGACGTGTATTGTGATGCGTCCAGTATTGGGCTCGGCTGCGTGTTGATGCAGGAAGGACGTGTGGTCGCTTATGGCTCACGCCAACTTCGGAACCATGAGCAGCACTACCCGACTCACGATCTTGAACTTGCTGCCGTGGTGTTGGCGCTGAAAATGTGGAGGCACTATCTCCTGGGGAACGTGGTGCATCTCTACACCGACCACAAGAGCTTGAAATACATTTTCACCCAGAAGGAGCTGAACATGAGGCAGAGGAGGTGGTTAGAACTGATCAAAGATTATGAGATTGAGATCCATTACCACCCCGGCAAGGCGAATGTGGTTGCCGACGCGCTGAGTCGGAAATCGCATGTCCATCACCTCACCATTACACCGGTGGAGGAGGAAGAGCCAAGTTTATACTTGGTTCCTTATGGATCGCTGTACAACCTTGCCCTCATCCCTACTATTAGGGAGGACATCATTGCAGCTCAGAAAACGGATAAAGGCATGGCACATCTCCGGAGACGGATAGACAATGGAGAAATTAAATGTTTCCGGAAAGATGATGAGGGGACGCTGTGGTTCAATGACCGCATAGTCGTACCCCGAGATATGGAGTTGAGGAAAAAGATCCTCGATGAAGCTCACTTGTCTAAATACTCCATTCATCCGGGCAGCAACAAAATGAACCAAGATTTGAAAAAGAAATTTTGGTGGACACGGATGAAGCGGGAGGTAGCTAAGTACGTATCCGAGTGCGATACGTGTAGACGAGTGAAAGCTGATCACATGAAGAAATCAGGGCTGCTGCAACCCCTGAAGATCCCGGTATGGAAATGGGAAGATGTGAGCATGGATTTCATTGTGGGATTACCCCTAACAGCCAACAAGCATGATTCCATATGGGTAATCGTTGATCGGTTAACCAAGACGGCTCACTTCATTCCGGTGAATACACGTTACAATGCCGGCAAATATGCGGAGCTATACATAGCGAAGATTCTATGCCTATACGGGGTACCCAAGACCATTGTCTCAGATCGAGGTGCATTATTTGTATCTCGCTTTTGGGAGCAGCTACACGCTGCATTGGGTACTAAGTTGATCAGGAGCTCCGCTTATCACCCTCAGACAGATGGCCAGACAGAAAGGGTGAATCAAGTCCTGGAAGACATGTTGAGAGCATGTGCCATCCACCATGGTAGGAATTGGGATGATCACCTACCATTGGCGGAATTCTCGTACAACAACGGTTATCAGGCGAGTATCAAGATGGCACCCTATGAAGCTCTCTACGGTCGTAAATGCCGCACCCCATTAAATTGGTGCGAGTCCGGTGAAAGGGTCACATTCGGGGTTGATGTGGTGAACGACGCCGAGGAGCGCGTTCGGATAATTCAAGCCAATTTGAAGGCCGCTCAATCCCGACAGAAGAGCTACGCTGATAAGAGGCGTAGGCCGTTGCACTTTGACGTTGGGGAACACGTGTACCTCCGCGTGTCTCCGATGAAGGGCGTGCACCGGTTCGGTGTGAAGGGGAAGCTCGCTCCCCGTTTCATTGGACCCTACGCTATCACCGAGAAGTGTGGACCAGCAGCGTATCGATTGGAGCTACCGGCATCTCTGACTGGTGTCCATGATATTTTCCATGTTTCGCAACTGCGAAAATGCTTGAAGCATACAGCTGCTGTTCCTACCGAAGACATCGGCGAGCTGAAACCGGATTTAACATATGATGAATATCCGGTGGGAATTCTTGATGAGAAAGCCAGGACCACATGCAGCAGAACGTTGTGGTTCTACAAAATACTCTGGAGCAACCACACCGCCAAAGAAGCAATGTGGGAGAGCGAGGAGTTCCTTCGCTCAAATTACCCGGAGTTTATGGCTTCTCAACATGGGTAAGTCCCTATTACATCGCTATCTCTTCTTTTATAATCTCGGGACGAGATTCTTTTAAGGGGGGAGGGATGTAAAAGCCCAAGAAAAGGGACTTGCAAAAACTTTTCTTCACCTCACAACACCACAGTTTTTATTGTGGACACCATAGGAAATGTTGCGAAGAGCAAGTAACCTCCATCAAAAGAATGATTAGAGGGGAAAGCCTTGACTTTCACAATGTAGGGTTTCTACACATGAGCATGAGAGGTTGAGCTCACCCCTAGGATTTAAAAAGTCTTGGGAAGGTTCAGTCCAAAGCTCATGCAAATTCAACAATTTTTGAGGCACTTTTGGGTTATTTCAAAAAGAGGCCAATTTGAATGTAAATTCAAATTGAAGCAACTTTCATCACCCAAATTTAAAAGTTAGCTTCATATATACACTCAGCACATTTTTCTGAGTAAACCCACCAATTTTCATCCCCATTGGAGTTCATCTTGTCAGGAGTTAAATTTACCAGAATTCAAAACTGAATTTGAATTTCAGTTTAAATATGAAGCAAATTTAACCAAACAAAGTTTGAATTTGAGAATTCAAATTCAAACAAATACTTGGAGGCTAAGTCTCCCATTCAATTCTCAGTAGCTGGGATATTTACAAAAGAAAGGGGGAGGAAGATTTAGAGGGGAGAAGAGGGCCCACTGGTCAGCCACCCTGGGTGGGCAAACCGACTCGGGCGCGCGGTCGAACACCCTGCGGCCGACAGCGCACGGGGTCGACCCCATCCCAACGCAGCCACCGCGCCACCTCCTGCTCGGGGGGGATGAGGGCGCCGGCTACAAAACTTGTGATCGCACCCTGGTTGGCAAGAATTCGCTCCCCATCCTCTCGGTTCCACTCGCTTCCATCCGAAGCAGCTCACCCGGAGTCGCCGCCCTCTGATCGCCGGCGGCCGGACGGCACAGGCTTCCTCCTGCCCGACGCTCAACACAAGAAATGATCGCCACAAGGTGCTGGTTCTGCCTGCCCTTACCGTTCGGCATTTCATGCACCGTCGGGGGAGAATTTCTTCCGGGAACGCTTCGGTGTTCTTAAGGCCGAGCTCCCCCAAATCCCAAAATTCACAGGTATTGGCTTATCACCGGGCGTACCGAGCTAAACACACAATCTACACCCTGCCACGACCACCTAGGATCGAAAACCAGCAAGAATCATGGGCTAGGGTTGCGGTTATCCAAGTTTTTCGAGCAACAACCGATATCCGGCCTAGGTCGCCGACGAGGTCATAGTTGCAGCCGTTTTCACGGGGATCGGTGCCCATACCCATGATCAGCAGGTGTCAGCGGAGCTCCCCGAGCAAACCGCATCGAAAAAGGTGCGTGGGATGCCGAGTTGGACGTCGCCGGTGAGCTCCCGGCCGCTGTTGCCGTCGGGAGCACTGTTCCGGTGGTTGTCAAGTTCTGGGGAGGGCACCACCGTGTTCCTCAGGCCGAGATAGGCACTGGCGGCGAGATTCAGCAAGCTCCGAGGACCGGAACCCGTCTCCGGCGAGAGCTCCGGTGAGCTCGGCGGCGGGGTCGCGCGGGTGGCCGGAGGAGGACGAAGGGGTAGGCCCCACGCGTCAGCGGCTGGAAATAAAGGGATGGGATTCTCTGTGGTCCGGGATCCAGTGCGGCCACGCGGGAAGGAGTCTGTGGCCCCGTGTGGCTCGGATCCAGCGGTCGACACGTGTACGTGGACCCACCCGCAGGATTTAAACATTTTTGGAATTTCCAGTTTTAGTGCAAACTTTAGAACCCCATAACTTTTGCTAGGAAGCTCCAAATTTAGTGATTCAAATTGGGTTGGATTCATCTTTCCTAGCTCTGTCCAGATATACAACCCAATTTATATGAAACCCATTAATTAATTCTGCAAAATTCTTTAAAGCTTTTCAGCAAAAGAATTTTAGAGGGAGTTTGGTTCATCCAAAAATCCCCAAAGTTTGCTAGAATGTTCTTTAGGACCTTAGTAAACCCCTGTAAAAGTTTCAGACCATTTGGAGTTGATTGGGTCAGAGCAATTCAAATTGGAAGGTGCTGTGTTCATTTGAATACAGAAACATTTTCAGAGAATTTCCAAAACTTGGAAATTCAGTTCTTGGCAATTCTTAACCCCAAAAATGTTAGGAAAATTCAGGCAAACTCTATGAGCTATAATTGAAATTGTAATTCATTAAGTTGAGCATGAACAGGGGTATTACCTCAGAATAAAATTCTTCCTTGCTTATCTGCTAAGAAAATTATTCTGAGCAAACCACTCCATGAAAAGTGCTAATGTTTGGTCCAGGGAGTTTTCTTGTGACAAGGAACTCACACAAAAATTCTCAGCTCCATTGGAGCTCTAGATCACCCCTGTCCTGTTTAACCAATTAAGGGATTAATATGGAAAAGGGGGAAAACCACTTAGCATTTAACCATGTGATTAAGTCCAAGCCAAGCCACCAACACCAGTTCATATTTAAATTCTTAAACAAAGTTTCAGGTGTTAGAGGCTGTTTATTAGAACCAATAGTAGAAGTCTTACTCTAAAACTCACATTTGCATCTAAATTAACATGTAGTATTTCATTAACGTGTAGCCGTTGAAGAAGAGACTCCGGAAGTGCTGGACTTCCTTCTTCCGGACGAGGAACTAACTACTGACCAGCAGCAACAAGGCAAGCCCCGGTTTGCATTAACCCTTTTTAAAAGCTTTACTTTGTTTATATGTGTCATATGAAGTATGTATGTACATTAGGTATAGGATGAATGAAACCCCACTTGCATAACCAAAGGTTCCTAAAAGAGTGAGGGTATTGTCAAGGACCTCGAGTAGACAGGCTATGCTTAATGAGTCATAGGACTTCGGTACAAGTCGAGTAGTTGGAATCTACTCGCGAGATAGGCTTGGGACACACGGGTTCGGTTGAGTGATGTGAGATCACTTTAGTAATGAAAATGAGACTAGGCAGGGGCTAGGGCGCAGCAAGAGAGAGTCTTGTGTGCGCAGCCCTGCCCGTGTCGATTGAGGACCGATTTATAGGTGTAGGTTGAGGGCAGCAAGGTGGAAACCTGCCAACGGGCATAGAGAGATGCTCCGTGTGGGGAACCTCCTGCTCGTTTCGGTGCGACCGGTTCGATGTTTGGGCTGTTGGGTGAAAGGTTGTCCCGTACGACATCGAGTGAGCGTGCTGTGCAGCTCCACGGGTGGGCGTACGTGACGTGCTCTTTGGGTTTCCCTGCAGGTGTATATCGAGTCGATTCGCCGTCCCTCGCGGTGACGAGTACCGCTTGTTCACTGCGTCGTAACGTAGACTAATGGATGAAATATGTTGATTCAATGATGCTGATTGATATAATTGTGTTGCTACATGTGTGCCACCAAATACTGCTTACTAAATTTCAGATTTCATGAACTGTTAACTTGTTGCTAAAAGATGAACTAAGGATGAACTTGTAGGCGTGTCGTTTTGCTGAAATGTTACTATCCTATGTCCATTGTACACCTCATGTAGAGTTTCATGCTTAGGTGAGTCGGTTAAGCCTTGCTGAGCCTTTGTGCTCACGGTTGCTGCTTAAGTGTTTTTCAGGTGAGGAGCCACCCACGGCTCGGAGTACGAGTCCACCGGCGAGGGTTACCCTCCGTCGGGGACCATGGCTGAGTGGGAGCCGTACACGCCGCGCTGAGCTGAGACGTGCAGCTAGTGTGGGTTGCCCTAGGGCTGGGCAACCGACTTTTGCTAAATAGGCGGGCGTGAGTTGTATAGTGTAGTCTTCCGCTGTGTAATAGAACAATAGTTGTAACTGAAGTTTGTACCTGTTTGTACAGTTTCAGCTGTTTTTCCCATGTAATATATTGGGTTCTTATGACGTGTGCTGTCGGGTGTCGCATCGCGCGGCACCACCCTCTGCGATCCTGGATGAGCGGATTCCGGTCCGCCACAGCCGTCCCCCTAGCTGCCACCCCAGCCCTCTTTTTGGCCGCCGCCCTCTCTCCCCATGCTGCCAAGCTCAAGTCGCTGCCCTTTGCTGGATTTTGGCCGCCGTCGAAGCTCCATCACGCCTCGCCGTCGCCGAAGAAGAAGCCCCCAATGTTCGGCCCTAGCTGCAGCCTTACCAATCTCCATAGAAAATCTCCAGCTGCTGCCATTGCAAGGGAGAAGGTGCTGCCGCAAGGAAGAGTGGAGGAAGTGAGGTAGGTTTTTGTTACCCCTCTTACCACGTCGCCGCTGTTTTTACGCACCTGTTTTCTCCACCCCCTGCGAGCAGAAAATTCTGCGTGTGGACAAACCATGTTTTGGTCATGTTTTGACGGTGGATTGACCTACAAATTGTGTCAAGATCATAACCACGTCCAGACATGATCCCAGCAGCCTTGTTCATCATAAAACCTCATGGAAGCCTACTAAAATTTGCAAGAACACAAGCAAACTGATTTTTATAAACTGCACCATAGGAATTGCATTCGTTCACCTCATTGCATCTTGAGTAAAGTTTGTGCATAATAATTGATTTCTGTAAATTTTCTATGTGTGTGGTCGTGAGTAGAAGGACACGCTCAAGAGGCCGTCTAAGAGAAACTACAGCACCAAGACTTCAAGACGCTTGAGAAACACGAACCACGGGAGCAAGGCAAGTGCCCCTTGACCATATTGATCCCATGTTTTGAAACTGTTTTTCTTGCGAAAAACTTGTATGCTTGTGTCAACTCGATGGGACACCCTTTTATAGGAGTTTACTAGTTTTGTTAACCATCCTTGTCGCCGGGAAAGTTGATGAGTCGGATATCGTCATTTTTCTTTTTTGCTTCGCTTAATTTACGGGATACGAAAAGATGAAATGAAACATGTCTAGCTACTGCACTCATATGAATAAAGATGATGAGAACTTGATGATGTTAATGAGCATGGAATCAGGGAGATATAGGCGAGCTTGGTTCATGGATGTCGCTGAATGAGATGGTGGTTTGCTTGCCATAGATCTAAGGACCGGTTCATGCGAGCACATGCCAGGAAAACAGTGCCACCACATGACTAATTAGGTGTGTTGCTAGCTTGTTATGGACCATTGGAAGGCACGGGGAATGGGAGTCGAGAAGGACTGACTAGGAACTGCATGGCACAAGAGGGGGCCCGTGGCTGCGAGAATGGAGATTCGAGTTGGCTGGAAAAACCTCAGTGGGTCTGTACATCCTAGTAGCCAATTTGTAAAGGCTATTTTGTGATCTCTTGGCCATACACCGATGGTTGTGTACTGGTATAATGGAGGTTCTCTCTAGTCGCCGACAGGTGACGATATCACGAACTTGTGGGTAAAGTGATGCCACCTCTGCAGAGTGTAAAACTATCATGATAGCCGTGCTTCCAGTTACAAGAACCTTGCCAACTTCCATGATTAGAGAAAAAACTTAGGATGGTTATTCGGGTATGGTTATGGTATGGTCATTAGGACTGTTTTGGGTCATGACAATGAATTTTGTTTCGGTTCTATGAAAATGAGATGGTTATGAATATTTTTGAGTATGAGATGAACTTGAGAAAGAGTATTGGCTGGTTGAGACTTGATAAATGGTGAATTATGATGAAGGAATATTGATGAACTACTTGGTTACGATGGGATTTAACTCACCTGGAAATAGTTGATGTTTTTACCATATTTGTGAAATAAAATTTACTTGCTGCAATGAACCTCTTTATTCCCTACCTTGTTGTAAGCTACATGTCATACTTTCCCCTCACTTTCTGAGTACAACATGTACTCACGCTTGCATTCCCACATATACATCAGCAACAGGATAAGAGTACTTTGAGGAACAGGTGGAGTACTAGGCGTGCGCACTACCGTCAACATGCCTGTGGAGTTGAAGATGGAGCCTTCTGTCTTAGCTGTTTTCCGCTGTCGTTTAGAGTCTTCCGCTGCAAGAATAAGTTAGATATCCATGAGTGAGACAATGAGTCAATGTAATAAAGTACTTATACAATATTTGTACGTGGTTATTGTAAAAGCCCAAGAAGTCACTTGCTAAAAGGTTCACCACCTCACCACACCACAGCTAACTTAGTGGTTAGCTCATGAACATTTGAGAAAAGCAAGTAAACACAATCAAGAGGATGATTAGAGGGGAAACCCATGACTTCAAAAAGTAGTAGTTCACACATACAAACATGAGAGGCTGAGTTCACCCCTAGAATTTAAATACTCTTGGGAAGGCTCAGGCCAGGTTTCATGCAGATCCAAACACTTTTGAGCCACTTTTGGGGACATTTGAAAAAGGGGCTATTTGAAGAAAATTCAAATTTCAGCTAGTTTTCATCACTTGAATTCAAAAGTTGACTTTATATTCAAACTCAGCACATTTTTCTGAGTGAGTCCACCAATTTTCATCCTCAATGGAGTTCATCTTGTCGGGAGCTAAATTTTCATTATTTCAAAATTGAATTTGAATTTCGAATTCAAATGTCAGCAAATTTAGCCAAACCAATTTCAAATTGAGGAAATCAAATTCAACCCATGACTTTGTGGCTAAGTCTCTCATTCAATTGTGAGTAGCTGAGATCTTTTCAGTGAAAACAAAAATAAAAAAGAGAAAAGGAATTGGAGGGAAGGGGGACCCACTGGTCAGAGACTGAAGGAGGGGAGAACTGCCTCTGTTCCCTTCGGTCGGCTGCTGGGGGCGTTGCTGCCTCACCCCGTTGATCGCGCGCGCCAGCGCTTGTCCTGATCACCTCGCGCTCCTCCAGATCACCACGTACGCGGCACAAATGGACTTAGCCTTCCTCCCCAGCTAGCACCGCTCTGCTCAGCTCCCGTGCGCGAAAACAGCAACGGCGACCATGCCTTCGATCCTTCAGTACACACCGGCACCGATCACCGGTTGCTCGCGGTCTATACAGCAAAAAAAGTGCCAAGGTGTGCTCTAGCTGCTCCCCATGCTGCACCGGTGAGTTGCACTCAGTTACGTGTTGTTTAAGCCGTCGAAGTCAAGAACCGGGAAGGGACCGGCGGAGCTTTGCTTCGGCTCACCGTCAACAGCCCAGTCCGGCCATCTTCTCCGTCGACTTGCTACACATGAAAGGTGCGTTGAGATCCCTAGATGGTGTAGCCACAAACCATTCGGCAAATGATCCATCGTATAGCAAGAATTTTAGAAAGTTCCGAACCCTAATGCATAGGACCGAGTTCGGCAAAAACCAAAAATTTGGTTTATACGTTGAATCAATGGTCAAGCTAGCTCGCAAGTAGCTTCTACACCTTCTAGTGTCCCTCCTCGAGGACGAACCGAGTGCAACCATTCAGAAATGGCCGATTTGTAGCCATTTCCATAGCCGCCGGTGCAAACACGGCTCGGGTCGCTGTCGACAGTGAATTTGCAAGCACTTTTAGCTTCCCAGGCTGCTCAGGTCATGTTCCTCGTGATCCACTTGTACTCCATGAGCAAAACGTTACCCTTTTTATGCCTCGGGGAGTGAGAACTACCTCGCCGGAACCCTAGCCTCCGCGGTTGACGTCGCACGGCCATTTCCGGTCACCGCAGTCGAGTCTGACCCCCGAGGCAAGTTCCACGTGGCGAGATAGGACTAAGCGGCTAGTTTCAGCCCTGGGGGCGGCCAGGAAGTCACTTCCGGTGAACTTCGCTGCAGGGCGCCGCCGCCGAACGCTCGGGCGTGCGCGAGGAGGAAGAAGGCGGGTGGTGGGGCCCGCACTCAGGATTTAAACATTTCTGGGATTTTTCAGTTTTGGTTCAAACTTCAACTAGCTATAACTTTTGCTAGGGAGCTACAAATTTAGTGAACCAAATTTTGTTGGATTCAGCTTTTCTAGTACTTTCCAGCAAAACAAATTTCAGCTCATGAAACGTATTATTTTTCCAGGATTAATTCCCTAAATTTTAAACTGTTGGGAATTTTATATGGAGAAGTCATTTATGGAAAGTTATGAAATTTGGCTGGTATGTTCATTTGAAAATCCTTGAGTAACAGGAAAAATTTCAGATCCATCCGAGTTCATTTAGTCCCCCTAATCGTGTGATTAAGTGAACTACCCTGAGAAAATGGAAAAATGTACAGAAACATTTTTCAGATTTTCTCAAATCTTGTTTAGGGCATAACTTCATATAGGATTATTAATTGACATGAAACCAATTCCATTAGAACTATCTCAAATTCTAGTTTCCATAAAGTAATGGGTTGAACCATGAAAATCCCTGGAAATCCTTAGAGGCTCTATTAATGACCAAATAGGCTTTTATTTGTACAGAGCTCAAATGAACTTTGTTTCAAATGAAACTTGGTCAAGTCTCTGGTTAGGATAATACCCAGACACCATAAAAATTTCAGAGCCAAAGGGGAAGGCTAGTTAAAGTTATGGTCTTTACATCTTCAATTTAACACATTGTATTTAAATTGACATACAATATATTGCTTAAGTGTAGTCGCTGAAGGCGAGGAAATCCGAGAAGTGCTGTACATTCCCCTTCTGGACGAAGCCCTAACATCTGACCAGCAGCAAAAAGGCAAGCCCCAGTTTGCATTTACAAATTTTACAAAGTTTTGCTTTATATATACTTAGCATGAGGTATGTATGTGCATTAGGTGTAGGGTGGATGAAACCCCAAGTGCATAACCAGATTTTTCCTACAAGAGTGAGGGTAGTATCTAAGTCCTCGAGTAGTCAGGCTATGCTTAATGTTCATAGAACTTTGGTACAAGTCGAGTAGATGGAATCTACTCGCAAGTATAGGTGTTGGGACACACGGGATTGGTTCGAGTGATGTGAGATCACTTTAGTAAGAAAATGAGACTAGGCAGGGGCTAGGGCGCAGCAAGAGGAAGTCTTGTGGGTGCAGCCCTTTCCGTGTCGATTGAGGACCGATCCGTGTGTGGGCCTGCTGAACAAGTTTTGAACGTACCGAAGGCATATCGGATATATGGGCCCCGATAAACGGATGTATCCTAAACCTCCGGGCGTCGAGGCATAGCACACCGATTTATAGGTGTAGGTTGAGGGCAGTCAGGTGGAAATCTGCTAACGGGCATAGAGAGATGCTCCGTGTAGGGAACCTCCTGCTCGTTTCGGTGCGAACGGTTCGACGTTCGGGCTGTTGGTAAAAGGTTATCCCGTACGACACGGAGTGAGCGTGCTGTTTGCAGCTCCGCGTGTGGGCGTACGTGACGTGCTATTCGGGTATCCCTGCAGGTTTATATTGAGTCGATTCGCCGTCCCTCGTGGTGATGAGTACCTCTTGTTCACTGCGTCGTGACGTAGATAAATTATGGAATACTGTGGTTCAATTCTGCTGATATGTATAAATTGTATTGCTACATGTGTTCCACTAAATATCGCTTACTAAATTTCAGATTCATGAACTGTTAACTTGTGGCTAAAAGATGAAATAAGGATGAACTTGTAGGCGTGTCCTTTGCTTCAATGTGCCATCCTATATTTGTTATGACCTGCATATAGAGTTTCATGTATAGATGAGTCGGTTAAGACTTGCTGAGCCATCGTGCTCACGATTGCTGCTATGAGTGTTTTTCAGGTGAGGACTACCGCACGGATTCACGGTACGAGTCCACCGGCGAGGGCTACCCTCCGTCGGGGACCATGGCTGAGTGGGAGCCGTACACGCCACACTGAGCTGAGGAGTGAAGCTAGTATGGGTTGTCCATAGGGCTGGACAACCGAGTTTTGCTAGTTAGGTGGGTGTGAGTTGTAAAAAGTTAGCTTCCACATGTATAAACTCTGTTCGTAGTTGTAAACTGAAGGTGTGTACGAATTTGTACATATTAAGTTGGTTTCTATGTAATACAATGTCGTTCTTATGCTGTGTGCTGTCGAGTGTCGCATCGTGCGGCACCACCCTCTGAGATCCTGGGCGTACGGATTTCGGTCCGTCACAGTTATATTCTGAGTTTCAGTTTGTGAAGTACATGTGTATGTGTGACGAACATCCTGGGCACACATGCATTCACTTGGTTCATCCTCGGAACCGGGTGTCACACGGCGGCAGGAACCTAGTCGGCAACAGGGACAGTGGCATCTTGAACTCCGGCGAGGTCGCCCGAGCTCTACCAAGCCTTGTTTTTGAAACGGTTTCCTCCTAAAGCTCTGTGGTGACATGCTAAGCACGGATATGGAACCGGTTTGCCCTGATAATGGCCGGAGGTAGGAGCTCACCGCTGACCTAGGTCAAAAATCGGCGGCGACACGAAAATTTCAAAGAACAAAGGCCATACTCGATGTTTTTCAGTGCTTGTTGATCCTAGATGACCGTAGGGACGTCTAGAACATGTGGTGCACTAAGGAGAAGCTATGATCAACTAACCGTCGAGAATATTGGATGTTTGAGCACCTCGGTTCTATGAACATCCGCCTGGTAAAAACAGAAATTCTCCCTCGACAGTGGATGAAATGAGGAAAGGTTTTCACCGGAGGTTTTAGCAGCCTAGGCCGCGTCTCTTTGCTGTTGATTGTTGCCCACGACACGTCTTAGAACGGCGGGCACCGGGTAGCAGAGAGTGTCCAAAGGCGGCAAAACACGGGAGCAGAAAACAGAGGGCGTGGTGCTCGGCTCGGTTCAGTGGTGAGGAGAAGAACGCAGCTGGGCGTCGTGCTGGACTTCTCAGCGCCGAAAACCATTGTGAGGTGGAGGGTTTGGGCAAGTGCAGGCGATACGTGGCCGAGCGGCGATCACCGAGAGAACTTCGGCTCGGTTGAGTTGGTTCCCTCTGTTTTCAGTCACTGACAGTGGGCCCTCCTCCCCTCTCATTTCTTTTCTATTGTTTTTGCTGCAAATATCTCAGCTACTCACAATTGAATTGTAGGCTTAGCCACAAAATTATGAGATGAATTTGAATTCTTCAAATTGGAGTTGGTTTGGCTAAATTTGATTCACACTTGAATTTGAATTTCAAATACAGTTTTGAATTAATTGAAATATAGCTCCCGACAAGTTGAACTCCAATGAGAATGAAAATTGGTGGAGTAACTCAGAAAATGTGTTGAGTAAGAATATGAATCCACCTTTTTAATTCAGATGATGAAAGTAGCTTAAATTTGAATTTGCATTCAAAATAACCCTTTTTAGAATTGGATCCAAAGATGCCTCAAAAAGGTTTGGATTGGCATGAAACTTGGCATGAGCACTCCTAAGAATATTTAGGGCCTAATGGTGAGCTCAGTCTCTCATGTTTATATGTGTTAATCCCTACTTTTGGATTTGTGAATCCTTCCTCTAATCAACCAATTGATGGAGGTTACATGCTCTTCATATGAGGTCAAGAGATCTCCACAAAATGAGCTGGGTTGTTGTGATTTGATGAACACTCTAGCAAGTGAAATCTTGGGCTTTACATCTTCCTCGACCTTAGCGACTACACAAAATAAAAATACACTGTGTCTCAAATTTAGATGCATTTGTGTTAAATTGAGATTGTAATTGCCATAAGTATATCTAGACAGCCCCTTTCACTCTGAAATTTTTACCGTGGTCTGGTGACAACCTAAACAGGGGCTTGGCGAAATTTCATTTAACCAAAGCCCATTTGAGCTCTGCACAAATAAATGTGTATTTGGCCATAATTAGAGCTCTTATGATTTTCTAGTGATTTTCATGGATCAAGCCATGCCTTTTTGGAAATTAGAGTTTCAGATGGTTCTAATGGGATTGGTTTCATATCATTTGGAGAATCCTAGAAAACGATATGAGCTAATTAAGTTTGAGAAAATTCTGAAAAATGTTTCTGTACATTTTTCATTTTCTTAGGGGCAGTTCATATAATTTCATAATTAAGTGGAATTAATTAGCTCGGATGGATCTGAAATTTTTCATGCGACACTCAGGGATATTACAATGAACATCCTGGCCAAATTTTAGAATTTTCCATAAAACTAATCTCCAGTTAAAAGTCCCAACAGCTTAAATTTTGGAGACTTAGTTCTGGAGAAATAATGGTTTTCATGGAGTGAAACTTGTTTTGCTGGAAAGTACTCATAGAGATGAATATAAAAAATTTTGGTTCACTCGATTTGGACAATCATAGCCAAAGTTATGGACGTTTGAAGATTGAACTGAAAACTGAAAATCAGGGAATTGTTTAAAACTCTGCCAGTGGGTCCCACACTTCGGTTATCTCCTTCCTCGCGCCAACCGCGCCCGAGCGGCGGTGCACGCCGGAGAGGTTCGCCAAAACCGACTTCCCGTCCGTGAGAGGGCCATGCCGCCCGTTCAGTCACAGGGACGTGGCTCTCGCCCGGGAATCGCATTGGGTGGTGCCGTGTTGTGCGGCACCCAACAGCACAAATATAAGGAACAATGTATTATATAAAACAATAGCGGAAGCTTACAAGTTTTTCTTTGTAAATAATTTACATCAAGTAGCTACAGCAGAAGTCTATAAACAACTCACGTTGAATAACTAAGGAGCACTCGAGATGAAGTCCAGCCCGCAGACTCCTCTCGCTAGCAACACGAAGACAACGCACACTCAGAAGTATCCGAGTCTCACCGGAAAACTTTTTTCTTAGCATCGATGTTAACCTGCAAAACCACTCATATAGCAAGCATGAGCACATAGGCTCAGCAAGACTGATCCGTCTCTCCTAAACAAGAAACTCTACATGCACGACGGTTGCAATTGGATTAGCTAGATTTGCATAAAGGACTCGCCTAATGTAGATCCTTAACTTTCAGATTTTAAGCCTCATTGTCCAGACCTTGAGCCGAACAGCATTGCAACTCCACAATCAAACAAGAAACGCTTTGTTGCGATGCTCCTTGCACAAAGTGAAAGTAAAGTTTAATGAGCCTATTTCTAATTCAATCATGGTTGCAATACAAGTTACATCACAGCCTTATCAAGTTCAAAAGAAAACCAGTTCAGTTGTTACTACGTCAAGACGCAGTGGGAAAGTATGCTCATATGACCGCGAGCGACGGTGATTCGAATCAGTACACGCCCGTACTACACGACACGTACACCCGTACTCCGAGTTGCCGGCAGCAATCTCAACTGACATTGTACGCGGCACCCTTTCCTAAGATCTTCCACACAGGACGCAGTCTAACTGCCCCGAGTCCGCAAGCTCCCTCAAGGTACATACCCGCAGTGGTATGTTCTTGAGCAAGTTACCTCCTGCTACCCTAACGCCGAAAGCCTAAGACAGTTAGAAAAGTTCCAATGTGGATCTCCCAAGGTACATCGGTTTCCTAGGTCCCATATAGCCAGTATGTGCCAGGTACACAACTCAAACTTGTCCAACAGGGCCAAGCACGGATGGGCCTTAACCGACACAGGCAGGGCTATGCACGCACGGTCCGCAGCCTGCTGCATCTAAACCTCCCTGCCCGGTCTCCATTTCTTATGTGTGAACTTTCCTCATCATTTCTATTTTTTTGACCCGTTCCGAGTTGTGACGCCCGGTCCCATAAAACACGGAACCCAGCTAATGCATATGTGTGCCCAGGATGTTCATCACACATACACATGCAATCCACAAACTGAATTCAGAATATAACCACAAATAATAGGGTTCAAGTACTTTAATACATCAATCTCTAACTTATTCTTGCAGCGGAGGTCTCTAACTTATTCTAGCAGAGGAAGTCTCCAAGCGATAGCGGAAACAACTATAAACACGGCAGCGGCTCCATCTCCAACAACACAGGCAAGTTGACGGTAGTTCGCACGCCTAGTACTACACATGATCTTTGAAGTACTCCTCTACTGTTGCTGATGTTTGTATGATAATGCAAGGGTGAGTACATGTCGTACTCAGCAAGTGTGGGAAAAGTATGACATGTAGCTTACAGCAAGGTAGGGAATAAAAAGGCTCATTGCAGAAAGCAAAGATTATTTCACAAACATGATAAAAACAGCAACTATCTTTAAGTGAATTTAATCCCAACATATATCCAATTAAAACAGTAACATACCTCCATCATAATTTACCACTTATCCCGTCTCATCCAGCCATTATCTTTCTCAACAACATCTCATGCTCATAATAACCATCTCATATTCATATCCATCTCATAATCATATAACCTAACCAAAACTCATTGTCATATCTTAACAGTTCCGAAACCAATCTTATTACCAAGACTCAATAGTCCCGAAACAAATTTCCAATGATCATACCATAACCAAACCAATGACCATCCCAATAACCATCCTATCTAATCATGTGAGTTGGCCAGGCGCTTGTGACCGTAAGCACGGCCACCATGATAGTTTTACACTCTTAAGAGGTGGCACCACTTTACCCACAAGTTTGTGATTTCGTCACCCGTCGGCGACTGCAGAACCTCCATTATACCAGTACACAACCGTTGGTGTATGGCCAAGAGATCACAAAATAGCCTTTACAAAGGGGCTACTAGATGTATGGACTCACTAAGGTTTCACCAGCAGGCTCGAATCACCATTCTCCCACCTACGGGCCCCCTCTGGTGCCATGCAGTTCCCAGGGCTGTCCTCTCTCGAATCCCATTCCCCGCGCCTTCCACGGTCCATAACAATCTAGCAACTTACCTAATTAGTAAGCTAAGCTGCACCCATATTTGGCCTTGTGGTGGCACTGTTTTCCTGGCATGTGCTGGCATGAACCGGTCCTTATATCTACGGCAAGTAAACCACCATCTCATTCTACCACATCCACGAACCAAGATTGCCTAGATCTCCTCCGATTCTATGCTCATTATCATCATCAAGTTCTCATTATCATTATTCATATGAGTGCAGTAGCTAGACATGTTCTATCTCGGCTTCCCGTAACCCGTAAGCTAAGCGAACCAAAACGCAAAAACGACCATACCCGACTCATAAACTTTCCCGGCGACAAGGATGGTTAACAAAACTAGTAAACTCCTATAAAAGGGAGTCCCATCAAGTTCACTCAAGCATACATGTTTTCACAAACAAAACGGTTTCCAAAACATGGGATCAATATGGTCAAGGGGCACTTGCCTTGTTCCTGTGGCTTTTGTTGCTCTTGTGTCTAGAAGTCTCGGTGCTGTAGTCCTTCGTAAATAGCTTCCTGAGCTTGTCCTTTACTCACGACCATGCATATACAAAAATAATAGCAATCAAACATCATGAACAAACTCCATTTAAGATGCAATGGTGTAGATCCTATGATGTCGTCTTATTTAGATCAGTTTATACGTGTTCTTGCATGTTTTAATGGTTTGCATGGGGTTTTATGGTGAACAAGGGTGTAAGGATCAAGTGTGGACGTGGTAATGATCTTGACTCAAGATCTAGATCAATTCCACCGTCAAAAAATGATCAACACGTGATCCGTCCACACGAAACAGCTTCTGTTCGAAGAAAAAACAGATGCGAAGAAAACCGCGATGATGTCGTAAGGTGGTAACGAAGACCTACCTCAGCCTTCCTCCTAGCAATGGCAGCAGGTCAGATCGTTGGCTCTCTTCCGGCGATCGTAACGGGGCTCGTCGGTGGTGCTCACTGGCAACTGAACTCCGGCAAGGGGTGGATCTCGGTGAGTTGGAAGCTAGGGCCTCCAAGTCGTCGACTCGGGAGGTGGAAAATAGGTACGTGGTTGCGGCCAGGGGTTTTGGGTTCTATTTATAAGGGGTGAAAGAAGAGTCCTACTCCGATTAGATTTCAAACAAGAGTCCTATTCAATTTGTTTTGGATCCTAACAACTTATCTCCAATTGATTTGGTGCGGTAATAACGTGGAAATCGTGTCGGTTTCCTCAGTACCGGGTATTCCCGCGTGCACAGGAGATAAACAGCTTAAGGATCTTGTCCTTCCGCAGGGTGAGCTCCGGAGGCACCACGTGTCCAGCGGGGGCCAGGCCTCCCTTTTCCTCAGGGCGAGCTCTAGTTGCGCCGCGTGTCTGGCGGGCGGGACCTCCTTCTTCCTCAGAGGCAAGCTCAGCGTGCGCCACGTGTCTGTGCCGGACCTCCCCTCTCCTGGGAGGTCGGCTCGGAGAATGCCACATGTCCAGCAGCGCCGGACCTCCTTTTTCCTCAGAGACGAGCTCCGAGGTCGAAACGTGTCCAGTGGGGCGGACCTCTCGGAGGCGACCTCCGAGAGTGACACGTGTCCAACAGTGTCGGTCCTCCCGGAGGCGAGCTCCGAGGGTGACACGTGTCCAGCAGTGTCGGACCCCTTGGAGGTGAGCTCCGAGGGTGACACGTGTCCAGCAGTGTCGGACCCCTCAGAGGCAAGCTCCGAGCCTGCCACGTGTCCCGTCGGGCGGACCTCATCCCTTCCACAGGGGTGAGTTTTGAAGTTACACGTGTCCCACGGGCCGGGCCTCGCTTCTTCTGCAGGGACTAGCTCCGTAGTCAACACGTGTCCCGCGGGGCTGAGCCTCGCTTCTTCCGCTGAGACTAGCTCCGAAGGAAACACGTGTCAAACGGGGTCAGACCTCGCCCCTTCTCCTGAGGCGAGCTCCGAGCCTGCCACGTGTCCAGCAGTGCCGGACCTCACCCCCTCCGCAGGGATGAGCTCCGAAGTCACCACGTGGACAGCAGGACGCGGGAAGTGTCGACAGCGCTCCTCGGCGAATTGAAATTGGCTCTTTTCAGCTATCTTTCTCTCATTTTTATGATTCTTCCCATTTCTATTTCTTTATAATGTTTTTTTATATGCAATGCATGAATATGAAATTGAGGGTGTTACAAACCTACCCCCCTTAAACTGAAACTCGCCCTCGAGATTTGTCATAGTAGAGAATAGATGAGGGAATTCCGCCTTGAGGTCTTCCTCATGCTCCCATGTAGCTTCGGCTTCCGTGTGATGGCTCCACTGTACCTTGCACCAACGGATCACTTTGTTCCTCGTGACCCTTTCCTTCACGTCCAAAATTTGGACAGGGTGCTCTACGTAGGTCATATCCTCTTGAAGCTCGAGCTCATCCATCGGTACTTGTTCTTCTGGTACTCTCAAGCACTTCTTGAGCTGGGATACGTGAAACACGTCATGCACGTCGGAGAGGTACGTTGGGAGCTCTAGTTGATAAGCTACCTCTCCTCGCTTGCCCAAAATCTTAAATGGCCCGATGTAGCGAGGTGCTAACTTTCATTTGACGTTGAAATGTCGTTGGCCACTGATAGGCGATACCTTAAGGTACACGAAGTCTCCTACTTTGAAGGTCAACTTTCTTCCCCTATTGTCCGCATAACCTTTTTGTAATGACTGAGCAGCCTTCAAGTTCTTCCGCATTGTTTGGACTTGCTTCTAGGCGTCTTACAGCACTTCGGGTCCAAACACTTGGTTCTCTCCGGTCTCATTCCAAAACAGCGGCGTTCTACACCGTCTACCATACAATGCTTCGAAAGGTGACATCTTCAAGCTGGCATGATAGCTGTTATTGTATGAGAACTCAGCATACGGCAAGCTCCTATCCCTACTACGCCCATGTTTCAAGGCGCAGGCTCTCAACATGTCTTCCAAAATCTGGTTTGTCCTCTCAGTTTGCCCGTCGGTTTGCGGGTGATAAGCGGAGCTGAAATCCAGTCGTGTACCCATAGCTTCATGCAGGTTTTTCCAGAACCTAGAGGTAAATTGGGTACCCCGATCTGAAACTATCCTCTTCGGAACTCCATGACGGCACACAATTTGCACCATGTACAGCTCGGCTAGTTCTACGACGCGGTACGTGGTTCTAACAGGAAGAAAATGAGCTGTTTTCGTCAATCGGTCCACAATAACCTAGATGGAGTTGTAACCCGACCGAGTACGTGGTAATCCGACGATGAAATCCATGCTGATGTCTTCGCACTTCCACGCGGGTACTTTCAATGGTTGCAACAGTCCAGCAGGTCTTTGATGTTCGGCCTTCACCCGTTGGCACATATCGCATAAGGCGACACACTCAGCTATGTCCCTTTTCATACCATCCCACCAAAAACAAGTTTTCAGGTCCTTGTACATCTATGTACTGCCGGGATGTATGGAATAAGGTGAGTCGTGTGCCTCCTCTAATATCGTGTCGCGGATGTGCTTCACGTTAGGCACACAAATCCTTTTTCCTAACCAAAGCGTACCCTTCTCGTCTTCCTTGAAGTCCTTCAGCCTTGTCGGATTCTTTCCTTGATCTCCTTGATTTCCTCATCCGTTGCTTGGCCATCTCTTATCTCTTGTTCCACCGAAGAATGGAGTTCCATCGCTTCCATCTCGTTCAAGAACCCGAGATGTAACCGTTTGAACTCCTTGTGCAGCTTGGGCGGTAGCTCCCGAACCGTGAGTTGGTGACATGCTCCCTTTTGGCTCAATGCATCAGCTACTACATTGGCCTTTCCGGGGTGATAGTTGATTCCAACATCATAATCCTTGATGAGTTCCAACCATCGATGTTGCCTCAAATTCAAATCTGTTTGGGTGAATATGTACTTGAGGCTTTTGTGATCCGTATAGATCTCACATCGGTGGCCAAGGATATAATGTCTCAAATCTTTAATGCACGCACCACGGCTGCGAGTTCCAAGTCATGTGTGGGGTAATTCAGCTCGTGTTTCTTTAGTTGTCTCGACGCATAGGCTACCACTTGTCCTTCTTGCATGAGCACACATCCAAGCCCTTGTCTTGATGTGTCACAATATATGTCAAAACTCTTGCTCACGTCTGGCAATACCAAAACCGGCGCTGTGGTTAGCCTTTTATTGAGCTCCTCAAAGCTTTCTTGACACATGGGTGTCCACTAAAATGCTTTTCCCTTCCTTAGCAATTCAGTCATAGGCTTCGCTATTTTGGAGAAATCCTTGATGAACCGGCGATAGTATCCAGCCATCCCATGGAAACTCCGAATATCCCTCACATTCTGCGGCTGGTTCCACTTCAGAACATCTCCCACTTTTCCGGGATCAACCGATACTCCTTCCTCGGAGATGATGTGGCCTAGGAACGATATCTCCTTTAGCCAAAATTGACACTTGCTGAACTTGGCACACAATTGATGCTCTCGCAGATTCTGCAATCTCAATCTCAAGTGTTCTTCACGTTCTTCCTCGCTTTTAGAATACACCATGATATCATCGATGAAAACCACGATGAACTTGTCCAAGTACTCCATGAAGACCTTATTCATGAGGTACATGAAATATGCGGGTGCATTCATTAACCCAAAAGACACAACGGTATATTCATACGAACCGTACCATATCCGAAAGGTAGTCTTGGGTATGTCGGAGGGCTTAATCTTCAGTTGCAAGTATCCCGACCGAAGATCAATCCTGGAGAAAACTCGGGCACCTTTCATTTGGTCAAACAGGTCCTCTATACAGGGCAGCGGGTATTTATTCTTGATCGTTATCTCATTGAGAGACCTATAATCCACACACATTCTTTGGGTCCCATCCTTCTTGTCTACGAAGAGCACGGGGGCTCCCCATGGTGACGAGCTTGGGCGAATAAAACCCTTTTCTAGCTGCTCCTGAATTTGCTTCTTAAGTTCCACTAGTTCATTAACGGGCATCCTATATGGCCTCTTCGCTATAGGTGCAGTTCTAGGTACTAAATCAATGGCAAACTCAATGTCCCGGTCAGGTGGCATACCTGGAAGTTCTTCCGGGAACACGTCTGAATATTCTTGAACCACCAGAATACTTTCCAATGTTGCTTCTTCGACGTGGTTCAACGTTGCCTTGTCGGTTGCCGGTTGGGCAGACTCAAACTCAATACGAATACCGTGCTCATTTGTCAACTGCACGCTCCTCTCAGCACATTGGATCACTCTGTTGTGCTTGCTTAACCAATCCATTCGAAGTATTATATCAAGCCCTTGAGAATCCAAGACAATAAGGTTGGCAAGGAAGTCTACCCCCCTTATTTTAAGGTTTACTTTTGGACATACTATATTAGTCATCTCTCCACCGGGAGAATTAACCAACATAGTATATTTCATGTGTGATATGGGCAGATTATACTTGGCAACATACTTTGATGATATGAATGAATGCGATGCTCCGGAATCAAATAAAACAGTAGCTGGATTGGAGTTGCCAAGGAAATACCAATCACGACGTCCTCAGTCTGTTGCGCCTCCTCAGCGGAGACATGATTCACGTTGCCATGAGCGTAGTTCTGCTGTCCATGGTTACCTTGATTAGCTCCTCTGTTCGGCCGTGGGTTCTGCTTGGGCGCATTGCTTGGCTGTCCAAGGCCTTTCCTCGGGCACTGACTTGCAAAGTGTCCCGCCTCTCCGCATGCAAAGCATGCCTTGTTGCCCAAGACAGCAGGAACGTTAGGGCGGGGGTGGTTTTGAGCATGAGCACCCAAGTTGGGACGGGGTGCAGAAGGCAAGGGCACACGAGGTGCTTGCATGATAGGACGTTGCTGCAGTGGTGGATTAGGGCGAAAAGTAGAAGCGGACGAGCCATACTGCGGTGCAGCTGGGGGCATGAAACGGGGACGTACATTGCTCCCTTGTGTCTGGTATGGCATCTTTCTCTTGCCCTCTTGCTCGATCTCACGGATCTTGCTCTCAACCACTATAGCTTTGTCAACAAGTTGCTGCAAGTTTGCATAGTCATTGTTGAGCAGTTGAACTTGGATCTCAATGTTTGACCCTCTCATGAACAATTATTGCTTCCTTTGATCCGAGTTGACATCCTCGGGGGCATACCTTGACAGCTGCGTGAACTTGTTGAGGTACTCATTCACGCTCTTCCTGCCTTGGCGGAGACGTTCGAGCTCTTGCCTTTTAAGCATCATAACTCCAACAGGGACGTAATGAGAGCGGAAACTCTCCTTGAACTCAGCCCAAGTGATAGTCTCCTGGTTGACATGAGCATTGCAGAGAGCGTCCCACCTGTCAAGCGGCTGCTCCCATAAGTTGGTGCGATGCAAAGAGAACTTTCTCCCGATCATTGCACTGAACAATAGCAAGCTTCTTCTCCATGGACTTCAACCAATCTTCAGCCTCCATGGGATCATTAGCTTGTGCAAAAGTAGGCGGTCGAGTCCTCATGAACTCTCCCAATCTGTTGTGAGCCGGCGGTGGTGGCGGTGGTGGTGGTGGTGGTGCATGAACGGGGTTAGGATTGTTATTGTTGTTGCCTTGTAGCTGACCCAAAGTTTGGATCATAGTTTGCATAAGCTGGTTCTGTACAGCCATCAACCTTTCAAGGTTGTTTGCACCAGCCCCGGGGTTAACATTCTCAGGAACTTCAACGTGGCCATCCTCTTGTGGTTCCCGGTTGCCACGAATGTTCCTCCTTTGTCGGCTGGCGTTTTCCCTGACCATCGGTGAGAGAGTTGGGTGGAATAGAAGTTATAAGTTTAGATGGATTCCCCCAACTATATGCATCAAGGTGGATGGACTAAATATATTTACTTTTATATGAGGATGTGAACACATGCCGAAGAATCTCGCATCTCTCTACTATGTGTGGATATAGACAACGCCGAAGCGTCCCACAACTCACACTAAGCACTCAAACACAAGCAATCATCACAAAAGTTCACACCACTCCTATTCAAGCTTATTCAATGGGAGTTCTAAACTTAATCATGTGAACTGGTGCTGTTCCCGCCGTGTGACGGGGGTGGTCCATCTATGGGCGCATGCCACGGTGAGTTGGCAGTCCATGTATGGTTAGATGGTGTCTGTGGGGACCACCCCGTGGTTCACCCACTCCAAGATCGCATAGGATGGTGCCGTACGATGCGGCACCCAACAGCACACACGAAAAGAATAAATAACAACATACAAACTTTTATTTTATATAAAACAGCTGAAGTCTTTTACAAAATATAACTATACAGTGGAAGTAATGTACAATAGTAGCCTCTCATCCTAACTATGCAAAGTGCAGCCGTCCAGCCCGGGGACGCTACACGCTAGCAGCATGAAACCAGAGATCACGGCGGCGAGCAGGGCTCCATCTCGGCCGTGTACCCTGACGGGACCATCGCCTCGTCCTCGGAACCCTCCTCATAGCTCTCACCTGCATACAGCTCAAATATTGCAACCGTGAGCATGATGGCTCAGCAAGGCTTAACCGTCTAGCCTAGGCATGGAACTCTACATTCAGGGATGTGTAAAATAGGAGAATGGACTTTGCAACAAAGACACGCCTATAAGTTGCTCCTTACTTTCAGTTTTATAGCAGCAGATTCATGGGCCTTAGGCAGCCCTCACATCGGAAGTCCACAATCAAACAAGAAACGCTTTCCTCCGATGTGGTGATGCCCAAAGCGGAAAGGAAACTTAATTAGATCTACATCTACAGCAGTTATGGTTTCCAAAACATTAATATATCATCATAGCATATTATCGTTCAACTGGCTTACTTCACTTCTTACTACGTCACAAAACAGTGAACAAGCGGTACTCAAATAACCGCGACGGACGGTGATTGCAATCAGGAGACACCCGGGCAACACGTTGCATACACCCACTTTCAGAAGCGTGATTCCACACCCCTTCCTACTCTGTTGTATGCAACCACCTTTCAAAGGCAATCCAAATGCCGAACCGGTCCATCCGTAACGGGTAGGAGGTCCCCGCGTGGAGCATGACTGTGCCCACCGGCAGATTTACACCTTGCTACCCTCAACCCACTCCTGTTTACGGTTGGGTAAGCCTCGGCACCCAGGTTAACCATTTACATCGGTTTCCTGCTTATGTCAGTATGCCATCCGGTACTGTTCGATACTTGTTCAGCAGGCCCGCACACGACTCGGTCCTCAATCGACACCAACAGGGCTATGCACGTGAGACCTCCGCTCACTGCTTCCTATCCCCCCTGCTGGGTCTCATTTTCACCACTCTTAAGTCATTTTCTATTCTGACCAAACCGTGTGATAAACCTTACCTCGCAAGTAGATTCCAACTACTCGACTTCTACCGAGGTCCTAAGCATATTAGCGGAGCCTTGTCTACTCGTCGGCTCTGTAAGCTACCTAACCCTTCATAGGATTTAAAAGGTTATGCAAGTGGGGTTTCAATCACCTTAACTCTAATGCAAACATTCGCACTAGACATAAGTGATACAAATAAAGAATTTTATAAAAGGTACTTAAGTGCAAACCGGGGCTTGCCTGGTTGTGAGTTAAAGGGGAAATAAGCTCCAGGTGGCAGGACGTCCAAAGGCTCCGGTGCGTCCTCGACTTTGGTCACTAAATGAAATATAGCAAAATAGATGTATAAGTATTAAGGATTTATAAGAATTGAACTACTATTCATAGCTATTGCTATTTAGGATCCTTAACTGGCTTTGGGATTTTTACAGTAGATACTAGACTCTCTAAGGATGATTTGAGCCAAATTTGGAGACATGTCATTGCACAATGTAGTCTTTAAAATTCCTACAAGTACAATGCTTCTATGAATTTTGAGTCCGAATCAGGAGCTTTGACATAGCTAATAGTGGAAGATCTGATTAGGGTAAGTCTCCATGGTTCTAACAAAATTTGTTTCACCATATTTGGAGCTACCGACAGAGAGATATGAATTTTTGAAGTTTGGACAGGAGTTCTGAAAAGTTTCTGTTTAAATTGAATTTCCAAATAAAGGCTGAATTTGGGAAGGCAGTTTAGCCTAGGAAAAGAACTCCAATTGAGCCCAATTTTTTACTGAAGATCAGTAACTATGGAAAGGATTTGCTTCCCAAATTTGGGGATCTTTCATAAATAATTGCTCCTGTAATAAATCTCCAAAGGATTTACTAAAAACAATTCTACAGAAATTCCTCGGCCTTTTCATAGCCTAAAATTGGTTTCCCTGTGAGGTACTCCTCATGAGGAATCCAAAAAAATTGGTCTCACTCTTTTTGGAGTTTTCTACACAAAGTTATGGGCTTGTAAAGATCAGCTAATTTCTGGAATTATTTCTCTAATAGAAACTTCAAATAATTGGGCTGGGCCCACGGTTTTAAATCGGACCAGTGAGATTTCGGCAACACTGGGGGCTACGGAGTTAACCGGCGCAGCCACAGCTGATCCCGAGCCACAAATTGATCCCGCGCCTACCCGGTGCCACTGACAGGTGGGGCAGGCCCCCACCTTCTTCTACCTCGCGCCCGGCCGGTCTCCTCGCCGGAGAAGCGGCTGTGCCTCGCCGGAACGGCTGTCCCGTGCCTTAGACGGCTCAATTCTTGCCGCCTGTGCCTAAAACCCAACGAGGAACACTTTGGTGAGCTTGGTGATGGCGCTAACCGGCCGGAAATACCTCCCCGACAGTGGCAGTAACTCAGGCGACTCCGGCGACATGGTATTCGTCCGGCAAGCCTAGAAACCGACCGCGGTTGGGTCCTACAGCACCACCGTGACATGGGGAGCTTGGAACACTACCCTGATCCCTCGGGAAACGGCTGGAAACATAAGCTCACCGTGTGACCGAAGTGGTTCTTCCCCGCCGTGAGGAAAAACATGGAGAACCCTTCGGACTCTGCATGGTTTTGCTTGCCGTTTGCTCGAGGAGGGTCGTCCTGGCTTGGAGAACCTACGCCTACACTCTTGTGAACCCTAACCTAATATGGCCGTGGAATTTCCCGTTTCTTTCACCTCCGTTCCAAGAAACCGCCGGTGACAAACTTCAAATTCCGGCCAACCTAGGCTACGACCTAGCTCCAAACTGGGAGGACAGCAAGAAGGGTCGACAACGCACCTAGAACACCGGTTGGATGAGCGTGAATGAGTCTGAGGTGGCCGGTTGACGGTGCGGCGTCGTGGCGGCAAGTTTGATCGTGGAATGATGAACTTATGCTCGGTTCTCGGGATCAGTCCGAAGGAACGGTATGGGCTGTCGTCAGAGAGGAACTAGAGAGCCTTGTGCACCTTCCTATGACCTCAACCGGGGGTGACACGCCGGAGTTGCGTCAGTGACGGGCGGATGACGTGGAGCAACTGAGCGGCGGCTGAGGCTACACGAGCTGAGCAGGGGATCGAATGGGTGAGTGAGGCAACGTTCACATGGGCACCAGTGCTGTGAAATATCCCTCTCGGCGTGTTAATCTCCTGAGCAGGAGGTGGCGCGGTGGAAATCCCGGCGCTGGTGTTCGCACGCTGTTCGACCGACTGAAGCAAAGGCGGTTGCTTTGTTGTGAAACTGACCACTGGGCCCCACTTCCCCCTTTGTTTATTCAAACTTTCTCTGATATTTTCCATCCAGCAACTCAAAATTTAAGGCTAGACTTTCACCCCAAGTTAAGGTTTGAATTGCTGAATTCAAATAGTTTGAATTCTGGTGTAGAATTTGAATGGGGTTTGATCATTTGAATTTAAAAAGGAGTTTGAATTCTCCACTTTGTATTGCCTCAAAAATATAGCAAACCAGCTCCAAAATTTCCAATTTTTGGCATGGCTGCTCATTCAAAGGTAGAGAACACATTTGTGAAACCAAATTTTCAAATTGATGGAATTGGAATTTGAAACTGAATTTGAAATTCAGATTAGAGGCCTTTTCCTTTTAATCCCAAACAAATATTGAAACTCCTCCAAATGAGCTGAAATTTGGAAGGGTGAATATTTGGACTATGAAGATCCAAGTTATGAATTTAGATCACCATGTTTGGAAGTTTTGGGAAGTTTGAATCCTCACTTTGAATTTACACCGTTATAATTCAAAGTTTTAATTCCCCTGATTTTTCCTAAGTGTACATGAGCTGAACTTTCTTGCTACCACTTTTGGGGATTTTACAGCGTTGATCGGGGACACCAGCGCCATTTATAAATGGGACATGAGAAAACTTTTGGAAGGAAGAAATAACTCCAAAACTTCAGAAGTTATGGAGAAAGAAAGCAAAGGTGTTGTTATCCAAAAGAAGAGTCAAGGAGGGGTTTGAAAATAGCACCTTGCTGTGGCTGTATTGACATGGAAAGTGAAGCAGCAAGCAATTTTCGAAAATAGCAGTTTTGAGGGGTGTTCCTATGTGTTTTAGGGTGTCCATTCTACCTAAGCTTGCGTCCTACGGTCAATGTGGTTCTGATGCCAATCTGTGCATTCTACCTAGGCTTGCGTCCTACGGTCAACGTGGCTTTGGTACCAATCTATGACGCCCGGTCCCGTAAAACACGGAACCCAGCTAATGCATATGTGTGCCCAGGATGTTCATCACACATACACATGTAATCCACAAACTGAATTCAGAATATAACCATGAATAATAGGGTTCAAGTACTTTAATACATCAATCTCTAACTTATTATTGCGGCGGAGGTCTCTAACTTATTCTAGCAGTGGAAGTCTCTAAGTGATAGCAGAAGAAACTAAACACGGCAGCGGCTCCATCTCCAACTCCACAGACAAGTTGACGGTAGTCCGCACGCCTAGTATTCCACATGATATTTGAAGTACTCCTCTCCTGTTGCTGATGTTTGTATGATAATGCAAGGGTGAGTACATGTCGTACTCAGAAAGTGCATGAAAAGTATGACATGTAGCTTACAGCAAGGTAGGGAATAAAAAGGCTCATTGCAGAAAGCAAAGTTTGTTTCACAAACATGATAAAAACATTAACTATCTTTAAGTGAATTTAATCCCAACATATATCCAATTAAAACAGTAACATACCTCCATCATAATTTACCACTTATCCTGTCTCATCCAGCCATTATCTTTCTCAACAATATCTCATGCTCATAATAACCATCTCATATTCATATCCATCTCATAATCATATAACCAAACCAAAACTCATTGTCATGTCTTAACAGTCCCGAAACCAATTTCAAATGATCATACCATAACCAAACCAATGACCATCCCAAATAACCATCCCAATAACCATCCCATCTAATCATGTGAGTTGGCCAGGCGCTTGTGACCGTAAGCATGGCTATCATGATAGTTTTACACTCTTAAGAGGTGGCACCACTTTACCCACAAGTTTGTGATTTCGTCACCCATCGGCTACTGCAGAACCTCCATTATACCAGTACACAACCGTCGGTGTATGGCCAAGAGATCACAAAATAGCCTTTACAAAGGGGCTACTAGATGTATGGACTCACTAACGTTTCGCCAGCAGGCTCGAATCACCATTCTCCCACCTACGGCCCCCTCTTGTGCCATGCAGTTCCCAGGGCAGTCCTCTCTCGACTCCCATTCCCCATGCCTTCCACGGTCCATAACAATCTAGCAACTTACCTAATTAGTCAGCTAAGCCGCACCCATATTTGGCCTTGTGGTGGCACTGTTTTCCTGGCATGTGCTGGCATGAACCGGTCCATAGATCTACGGCAAGTAAACCACCATCTCATTCTACCACATCCACGAACCAAGCTTGCCTAGATCTCCCCCGATTCTATGCTCATTATGATCATCAAGTTCTCATTATCATTATTCATATGAGTACAGTAGCTAGACATGTTCTATCTCGGCTTCCCGTAACCCGTAAGCTAAGCGAAGCAAAGCGCAAAAACGACCATACCTGACTCATAAACTTTCCCGGCGACACGGATGATTAACAAAACTAGTAAACTCCTATAAAAGGGTGTCCCATCAAGTTGACTCAAGCATACATGTTTTCGCAAACAAAACGGTTTCCAAAACATGGGATCAATATGGTCAAGGGGCACTTGCCTTGTTCCTGTGGCTTTTGTTCCTCTTGTGTCTCAAAGTCTCGGTGCTGTAGTCCTTCATAAATAGCTCCCTGAGCTTGTCCTTCTACTCACGACCACGCACATACAAAAATTATAGCAATCAAACATCATGCACAAACTCTACATAAGATGCAATGGTGTAGATCCTATGATGCTGTCTTATTTAGATCAGTTTATACGTGTTCTTGCATGTTTTAATGACTTGCATGGGGTTTTATGGTGAACAAGGGTGTAAGGATCAAGTGTGGACGTGGTAATCATCTTGACTCAAGATCTAGATCAATTCCACCATCAAAAACCAATCAACACGTGATCCGTCCACATGAAACAGCTTCTGTTCGAAGAAAAAACAGATGCGAAGAAAACCGCGATGATGTCGTAAGGTGGTAACAAAGACCTACCTCGGCCTTCCTCCTAGCAATGGCAGAAGGTCAGATCGTCGGCTCTCTTCCGGCGAGCGTAACGGGGCTCGTCGGCGGTGCTCACCGGCGACTGAACTCCGGCATGGGGTGGATCTCGGCGAGTTGGAAGCTAGGGCCTCCTAGTCATCGACTTGGGAGGTGGAAAATAGGTACGTGGTTGCGGCCAGGGGTTTCGGGTTCTATTTATAAGGGGTGAAAGAAGAGTCCTACTCCGATTGAATTTCAAATAAGAGTCCTATTCAATTTGTTTTGGATCCTAACAACTTATCTCCAATTGATTTGGTGCGGTAACAACGTGGAAATCGTGTTGGTTTCCTCAGTACCGGGAATTCCCGCGCGCACAGCAGAAAAATCGCTTAAGGAACTCGTTCTTCCGCAGGGTGAGCTCCGGAGGCGCCACGTGTCCAGCGGGGTCCGGGCCTCCCTTTTCCTCAGGGCGAGCTCCGGTTGCGCCGTGTGTCTGGCGGGCGGTACCTCCCTCTCCCTCAGAAGCAAGCTCCGCGTGCGCCACGTGTCTATGTCGGACCTCCCATCTCCTCGGAGGTTAGCTCCAAGAATGCCACGTGTCCAGCAGCTCCGGACCTCCTTTTTCCTCAGATACGAGCTCCGAGGTCGACACGTGTGCAGCGGGGCGGACCTCTCGGAGGCGAGCTCCGAGAGCGACACGTGTCCAACAGTGTCGGTCCTCCCGGAGGTGAGCTCCGAGGGTGACACGTGTCCAGCAGTGTCAGACCCCTCGGAGGCGAGCTCCGAGCCTGCCATGTGTCCCATGGGGCGGACCTCATCCCTTCCACAGGGGTGAGTTCTGAAGTCGACACGCGTCCCGCGGGCCGGGCCTCGCTTCTTCCGCAGGAACTAGCTCTGTAGTCAACACGTGTCCCGCGGGGCTGAGCCTCGCTTCTTCCGCAGAGACTAGCTCCGAAGGCAACACGTGTCCAGCGGGGTCGGACCTCGCCCCTTCTCCTGAGGCAAGCTCTGAGCCTGCCACGTGGCCAGCAGTGCCGGACCTCACCCCCTCTGCAGGGATGAGCTCCGAATGCGCCACGTGGCCAGCAGGCTGCGGGAAGTGTCGACAGCGCTCCTCGGCAAATTGAAATTGGCTCTTTTCAGCTATGTTTCTCTCATTTTTATGATTCTTCCCATTTCTATTTCTTTTATAATATTTTCTATAAGCAATGCATGAATATGAAATTGAGGGTGTTACACGAGTAAAACAGTCCTAAACTCGCGAGTAGCTTCCAACTACTCGACTTCTACCGGACCTTTCCTACTAACATTTAGCGTAGCCAAATCCACTCGAGGAGGTGCTATTCTACCCTTTCTCTCTTAGGTATTTCTGGTCATGCAATTGGGGTTTTCAATATCAACTAGACTTAATGCAATCAAATAATCCAAAGTTATGATCTCTAGAAATGGAAATGCTTTATAAAACTGTTCAAATGCAAACCGGGGCTTGCCTGTTTTGCAGGTGACTAAGATTACAATCAGTTAGTGAAGATCACTTTGAGCTTGATCACTCGCTTTCCTTCCTTCTTGATCTTCACTTCAATTCCGTCATATGTTCTCACGTAGATGCTACACGATATGAATGTGCATATGTATTTAATTGTAAAGCTTTTGATAATAAGATCTAATGACAGTTTAAAAACTGGAACTCTGTTTAAGAATTTAAAATGACACTGGTGCTAGTGGTTTAGGTTGGGTTTAAGCACTATAATCAAGTGTTGAGTGCTATCTCCACTTGGGTGTTGATCACCTTAAGAGGTTACACAAGAAAGTGGTGATCCAGAGCTCCAATGGAGCTGAAAATTTTCATGTGAGTTCCTTGTCTCAAGAAAGTCATCCAGACCAAACATTAGCACTTTTCATTGAGTGGTTTATTCAGAACAATTCTCTAAGCAATTAAGCAAAGAGGAATTAATTCTGAGGTAACATCCATGTTCATGTCAAACTTAGTGAACTACAATTTCAATTATAGTTCATAAAGCCTGCATAAATTTTCCTAGGATTTGTGGAGCTAAGAATTGCCCAGAACTGAACTTCCAAGTTTTGGAAATTCTCTGAAAATGTTTCTGTATTCATTTGAACACAGCAACTTACAATCTAAATTCTTCTGATCAAATCAACTCCAAATGAGCTGAAACTTTTACAGGAGTCTAATAAAACCCTAAAAATATTATGGCAAAATTTGAGGATTTTTGGATGAACCAAACTCCCTAAAAAATTCTTTTGCTGAAAAGATTTAAAGAATTTTCCAGAACTAAATGATGACTTTCATACAAATTGGGTTGCATATTTGTATATAGTTTGTCAATCTGAATCTAACCCAATTTTAATCACTAAATTTGGAGTTTCCTAGCAAAAGTTATGCTCTTCTAAAGTTTGGGGAAAAATTTGGGATTTGAATAAATTGTGGAAATGTTTAAATCTAACTGTGGGTCCGGGGAACACACGTGTCGCTCACTGGAATAAGCCACACGGGGCCACAGGCTTATTTCCTGTGTTGCCGCAGTTGATCCGAGCCCATAGAATATCCTACTGCTGTTTACCGTGCGACCGACGAGTGTGCCGGCAGCTCCTTCGTATACCGCCCCTGCGCGATAGCGCCGCCGGAGCTCACCGGTTTCTGACTTCCCGGCCCTCTCTTGAGCTGCCACTCGCTGCTAGGCCCTAGAAACATGTGAGGAACACGCTGGTGCGGTCTTCCCGAGCCGGCAGAGTGTCCAAAGTAGCTCGCGACGGTGCGGCAACTCGGTGGAAGTCCGGCGACGTCGGTCGGATGAGCTAGCCCGCCAAAAGCTCCCTGGAAAGGCCCTACAGCACCAGTTAGGGCTGGAGAAGCTCGGCATGATCGCACACGGGCTCGGGAAAGGCTCCAAACTAGGGTTCATCATATGCCCGAATCTTCCCGCCATAGCCGCCATCGGGAAGATCGGAAATACGCCGTGCACAGTATGTTTCATGCTAGGTTTCCAAAGAGGAATTGTTGCTAAGCAAGTATAGGTCATATGAGTGCAATTTTCAGAGCTCCAAACAAATATGGCACGAGAATTTGAAGGATCCTTACCCGAACTTCGGTTTGAGCCGGCCGGAGAGAAATTCTGAAATTCGTCGGCAATAAGCAAAGGCTAGAACTGAGCTTGGAAGCTGCAGGAAGTTCTTGCGTGTCCACCGGTTGCCTTTCTCGGCCGTGACACGCTCTGGGTGAGACTTTCCACGAGAGCACCTCATCGCCTTTGCTTTTGGCCGCCGCGGAAAGGCTTGCACCCGAGTGAGGAGAGCCAAGAACCGCTCGGCTGTGGTGTGAGGAGGTCGTGGGAGTTTGGTGATGTGGTTTTGCTGCTCAGACGAAGTTCTCACGCGAGCTATGGTGTGGCTGAGCGATCGAACGAGCGTCGGCAGCTCTGTCCGGTTTCTTGCGCGAGGAGAAAGGAGCAGCAAAGTTTTCTCGGTGTTGTGAGCAAAAGATCACGGCTGAGGGGATGAGAACGGGGAGGAGCAGCTCGCCAGCGCAAACCGAACAAGGAGGAGGTGGCTCGGGTCTGTTCCGGTGGTGCACGGCGAGAAGCCTCAGTGGCTCAGTTGCTTCGCGTGGAGGATGAAAAACAGAGACCACTCACTGCACAAATGAAGATCTTTTGCAATTTTAACTCCTCAATGACATGTGGGACCCACTGTTCGGTCCCTCCTTATCCCTCTCCAAAATATCTCCCAAAATTTTAATATAATGGAATTCAATTGTGGGAATTCAAATCTGATGTGCATTTTGACAATTGGGCAAGTTTCATCAAAATTCAAATGGGTATTTGAATTCTTTGTTATTTAAGGTCCATTTTGGAAAATGAGTTGCAAAACATTTCAACAATTCATGAAAATTTGCATACCCACTAATATGGACCTAAGGAATTCTAATATGAAATCTGATTTTAACTTTGGCTGCTGCTAACGAGAATTTTAGCACAACAGTTTTGAAATTCATTGTGTCGCTCTCAATTGAATTTTGAGTTGATCAAGTTTGTTCAAATTCTGACTTTAGCTTTATCACACATATGGGAACTTCCCATCTTGGTTTTAGACCCCTATTGGATTCCAAGTTTTTAAACAATTATTTGAACTTGTGTGAAGAAATTTCTCATGTGTATTATCACATGTGAAAAAGTTTAAACGAGTCCCATTTTTCATACATATGAAACCAACTTTGTGCTAACAAGAGTTTCTTTGTATTCATATTTTTGGGACCTTTACAGTGTGTCTCCGGAGCTGATAGTTGCCGCTCCGCCGTAACTCACGATGCTGAACATGCCTAGGAGGTCGGAGCTCGTCGACGGTGACCGGAAACACCCGCGCGACGGCAACTGTGGTGGCTAGGGTTCCGACAAGGTGGTTTTCAGCCTAAAGGCACTAAAAGGGTCGGGGTTTGCACGGAGAGCATCAGTGGGGCACGAAGAACACGAAATGCAAAGCCTTGGGAGCTGGAAACGCCGGCAAACCTACTCTCGATGGTGAGCCAAGGTGTTTTGAATCGGCAGCGTGGAAAACGGCTATATCACGGTCGATCCTCGACGGTTTCCCTTGCTTCTTCCTCGAGGGTGAGAGTTAGGGTGCATAGAAGATCTTTCCAAACTAGCTGAACCAAGAGTTGTCTGGTTAAACCAAATTTTGGATATTGGCTGAGCTCAGTAACATGAACTAGCATTCAGGAACATTGGAAATTCGAACTACACGGTTGATCAAAGGATGAACTGTTTTTGGCTACACATCCTAGGCATCCGGACGTACCTTTCTTGTGTAGGAAAGTGGAGGTGAGGGTGGCCATGGTGTGCTGTACACAGTGAACCGAAGCGAGCTGCGCCTGGGCAGCTCCGGAGCTCGGCGATGACCGTCAATTTGCAGCCAACAGGGGCACAAACTCTCAGAGCTGAGGTGATAGTACGCATGAGCACACTGTGGCGACTTCCTTTTCTGTTTGGAGCACAATCACCCGATGATCGGTTGGGTTGTGTGCTCGGGAAGAACAGAAAACAACGCCGGACGGCTGTTCTTCGTAGGATAGAGCCGAGAGAGGGTGCACGAGTGAGTGAGCATGAAGAATTCTGATTGTGCGGCTCGTATGGGAGAAAAGAGCGGCCAAAAGCTCAATCAAGCAGGAGCTGGCGCCGGTGAGCCGTCGAGAAAGGGTTCGGCCAGCACGCTGGCGCTCGTTCGTATGAAGAGAAACAGAACAGAGGCGGTTCAGCCAAGTAGTGTGGCTGACAGAGGGCACCACAGATCCAAATTGTCCTCACAAATTGAACTCCCTACTGCTCTTAATATTAGGGACCCTAATACCTGACGCGGCCCTATGGCCTCGTTGAGCCAGGATCACGCTGAGGGGTGCTGCGTTGCATAGCACCGGATAACGCACATCAAAGATACAAAGCGGAAGCAAAGTTTTATTACATAAACCAGTTTATGAACATTTTTACAACAAAATATGTTCAGTCTACACTCACGGGCGTAGACTACGCATCGAGTTCACGTTCAGCTCGTGAACATGTTCCTGCAAGCACACGCGCACACTAACTCAGCGGCGTGCACGACTCCCACTCGACGGGATTTCCCTCTCGGGGTTCCGTCTCCGCCTCGGGAGTCCCTTCCTCATAAACCCCTGCAAAAGCTTCAAACACAAGCAGTGAGCACGATGGCTCAGCAAGACTGACCCGTCTCTCCTATACATGAAACTTCTACATGAAGGATTTAGGATATATGAGGTAAATAAATTGCAAAGGACTCGCCTAATTATTTGAACCTTACTTTCAAGTTTTAGCAGCAGGTGGTAGAAAACCTTACGCTAAGGCACATGAGAGAGCCGCAATCAAACAAGAAACACATTTCTCTCATGTACTTTGCCCAAAGTTGAAAAGAACTTTAATTAGTTCTAAACTACAAAAAGACATTAACAAGCAAAGTATAACTTTCAAACCAGCAAACTTTTAACATGTATCTAGCCTGTTCTTTCTACGTCATGGTACAGTGAATAAGTGGTACTCACTGACCATGAGGGACAGCGATTATAATCGATTTACACCTGCAGGGTTACCCGAATAACCCGTCACGTACGCCCGTACTCGATGTTGCCTACAGCAACCATTATGGACGTCGTATGCAACCACCTTTCACCCGTCAGCCAAATATTGAACCGGTCCTATCGTCTCGAGCAAGAGGTCTCTGCACGTGCATCCGCGGTGCGGCAAGCCGATTTACACCTCAAGCTCTCAACCTACCCTCTGAATGACAGGCAATGCCTCAATACCCAGCTACCCGAGTTACATCGGTTTCCCAGTTCCCATATAGCCGGTAGGTCTTCGGTACTGTTCTAGCTTGTTTAACAGGCCCGCACACGGCTCGGTCCTTAATCAACACAAGCGGAGCTATAGCACCCAGCCCCCAAAGTCCTGCTACCCTTACTCTCCGCTCGGTCTCATTTTCCTTGCCATGTGTTTCATTTGCTATCTTTACCCGAGCGATGTGCCTCTAGCCTATTCTCGCGAGCAGTTCCAACTACTCGACTTGTACCGAATCCTACACTATCTTAGCATTGCAGTAGCTAACGAGGCTTTTAAACCTAATCCCAACCCAGGGTTTTCATGGCTATGCATTTGGGTTTCAAACAAGACTCTAATGCAAGAAGTAAGTGGGCGCTCAAAGTAAGTTCTCAAAACAGTAAAAATTTGTAAAACGGGTTAATGCAAACCGGAGCTTTCCTTGCTCCTCTTGGTTGTAGGCTAGCTGTTCCTTTGGAGTGACAAAGTCTAAGACTTCAGGTTTCTCCTCAACCTTAGCGACTACATATGATAAATACAAATATGTATCAATTTATATGCATTTGTATCGAAGTTAAACTTGTGAGAGTCATAAGTCTTGCTATACAGACTCAATGACTCTGAAATTTTTACTGTGGTTTGTATACAACCTAAACAGAGACTTGGCCAAGTTTCATTTGCAGCAAAGCTCATTTGAGACCTCCACAAATAATTATGTTCTTGGACTTAATTGGAGCTCCTAAAGTGTTCTAGGGATTTTCAGGGAGCAACCCATGACTTTATGAAAACTAGATTTTCATAGGGTTGTAATGGAATTTGTTTCACTTAATTTGAAGGTTCCTAGCTAAAGATATAAGCTAAACCATTTCAGAGAAATTCTGAAAATGTTTCTGGACATTTTCTATTTTCTCAGGAACAGTTTTATTAATCACACCATTAGGTGGATCAAATAAGCTCAAATGGATATGAAATTTTTATGGTTGCTAAGGGATATTTTGGATAACATCCTAGCAAAATTTCAGAATTTTCCTCCAAAGGGATCTCCAGTTAAAATTCTGAACAGTTTAATTTTGAAGAATTAATTCTGAAGAAATAAGGATTTTCATAGAGTGAAAATTGATTTGTTGGAAAGTACTCAGAGAGCTGAATCCAACAAAATTTGGTTCACTCGATTTGGAGTTTCCTAGGTAAAGTTATGTGGGTTTGAAGTTTGAACTAAAACTGAAAATCAAAGAAAAGATTAAACTTCTGCCGGCGGGTCCCACACACAGTGCTTCGTCTTCCTCGCGCCAAACACCCGGCGGCGGCGGTCTTCGGTGAGATTCGCCGGAACCAAGTTTCTGGCCACCTCTCGGCCTGAAACTCACCGCCTCCCGATTTTCCGACCTCCTGAACTCAGCCGTGAGCTCGCCGGCCACCGGCGATGGCCGGAAACCTGCACGCACTGGCGACAGCAACCGCTAGGGTTTCAGCGAGGTCGGTTTCATAGCACGGTGCACCAAATCAATCGGGAATTGCTCGGAGAGCATCAGTTGAGCATGAGGAACATGAAACTAGGCCTTGAGGAAGCTAGAAACGCTGGCAACAATACCCTCGACGATGAGCTGAGGTACTTTGCAACGGCGGCAAGGAAAATGGCCATATCTCAGCCGATCCTCAACGGTTTTCCTTGCTTCTTTCTTGAGCGTGTGCGATAGCATGTGTAGAATCTACTGTCCAACCGGCTTGACCAACAAGAGTGTGTGGAGTCCTAATTTCAATCGGAGGTGAGCTCGGCCCATATGAACTAGCTTTCGGTAAACATAGAAATTCTCATCCGATGGTTGATCATATGCCAAACGGCTTTCGGCTACACCATCTACATGCAGTGACACACCTTTCTTGTGTAGAGAAATGGATGCGACGACGGCTGTGCCGAGCTGTCCGCAAGAGCCCCGAATGGCGGCAACGCTCAGTTCGCCGGGAAAACGCTCGGCTGAGCTCGAGGGCATCTGATCACTGGACAACACGACATCGAGGATGTTGCTCACAAACTCAAGATGCCATTTTGCTACTGGGAAGGTTTTGTTCGCGAGCGATCGGCCTGCTCATGAGCGGAACCGAGAGAGCGGCTTGCTTTTGGTGGAGCTCGGTGTGAGGGAGAGCGATCTCGCTGTGGACTCGGGTTGTGAGCAACCGGAGCACATCGGGGAGGGATAAGAAGCCGGGCAGCTGGTCTCCAGCGGCGGGAATTGCAGCAGGAGCTGGCACCTGTCAGCCTCTCGGTGGCGCGCTCGGCTGCAACCCGAGAACCGAGTACTCTGTATTTCAGTTGGTTGATTTTGCTAGTTAGGCTGACATGTGGGTCCCACTCCGGTTTTAACCTCTGAAATTGAATTTCCCCCACTGCTCTAAACAGTAGAGACCCAAATACCCTTGGCCATTTGAATTATCTACTAACTGGCCATTTGAATTGAATAGAATTAAAATTGTGGAGTGTTTGAATGTATTTTCAGCACATATGCAGTTTGAAATTCAAATTAAGTTTGAATTTGCTAAACTTAGCTCATGTCAAGATCAACTCCAAATGGAGTGAAAATTGATGTGTGAGCTCACAAAATGTGCTGAGTATGAATGTGCCTCCCACTTTTGAAGTCATGGGATGGAAGTAGTTTGAATTTGAATTTGAGTTCAAACTACCCTCTTTCTAGTTATACCCAAAAAGACCTCAAAAAGGTTTTGGATTTGGGTGAAATTTGGCATGAGCACGCCTAGCAAGGTGTAGGAGTTTTTCATATGCCCAGCCCCTATATGATGCATGTGGGAAATGGCACTTTTGCATTTTGTGAGTTTATTCTCTAATGACCATGTTGATGGTGTTTACTTGCTCTTCAAATGTGTTCACACAGTTTCTTCAAATGAGGTGTGTGTGGTGTAATGAACACTTTGAATGTGTGCAAAAACTTAGGCCCTTACAATACCCTTTGCAACCCAATGCCCATTTAAATTTGAATGATTCAAAGTGTGAAATGGTTTGGATGAATTTGCAGCACGTGTGAGGTTGAAATTAAAATTTGATTTGAATTTGCTCAAAGTAGCTCATGTCAAGACCAACTCCAAATGGAATGAAATTGGTGGGTGAGCTCATAAAAATGTTCTGAGTGTGAATATGAATCCCTCTTTTGAATTCTTAGGATGAAAGGATTTTGAATTTGAATTTAAGTTCAAACTAGCCTTTTAATGATTGTATCCAAAAGTACCTCAAAAGGTTTTGGATTTGTGTGGAAATTGGCATGAGAATTCCTAACAAAGTTTAGGAGTTAATCATGTGTTTAGCCACTATATTATGCATGTGGAAAATACCACTTTTGCATTTTTTGAGTTCCTCTTCTAATCACTCTATTGACAGTGGTTACTTGCTCTTCAAATGTGTTCATGTGTTTACCGCAAATGAGGTGAGGTGTGTGGGTGATGAACACTTTTAGCATGTGAAAAACTTGGGCCCTTACATTCCTCCCCCTTAAAAAATGATATCGTCCCGATATTATAAGGTAAAAATGAGAGAGAGGACAGTGGAAGATTACCGGATGTGCGATGTTAAAATTCGAGATAGTTGGCGCTTAGAAACCCTTCGCTCTCCCATGTCGCTATATCCTCGGAGTGATTATTCCATAAACTCTATAGAACCAAAACGTTCGGTTACGTGTGGTTTGGGCCTTTTTGTCGATGATCTGAACTGGTTCCTCACGATACGTGAGATCCGGTTTCAGTTTCTCGATATCCCTGGGCTGAACGGTGGTTGAAAACTTGAGGCACATCCTCAGCTGAGAGATGTGGAAGATGTCGTGCACACCGGAGAGTGTCGCTGGTAAGTCCAGCCGCTATGCAACGAATCCACACCTTTTCAAAACCTTGAATGGACCGATGAATCGGGATGCCAACTTTCCTCTGACCCAGAATCTGTTCACACCCTTCATCGGAGACACACGTAGGAAAACGTGATCCCCGACCTCAAATTGTAGAGGGCGTCTTCTCTGGTCCGCATATTGTTTTTGTAGGGATTGAGCGACTTTCAAGTTCGCCTGAATAAGCCAAACTTTTTCTTCCGCGTTGTTAACAAGATCAATCCTGAAGGTGACCTTTTGCAAGACTCACACCAATTCAGTAGTGTGCAGCATTTCCTCCCTTATAGCGTCTCATAGGGCGGCGCCATCTTAATGCTGGCATGGTATCCGCTATTGTACGAAGACTTGGCTAACGGTAAGTGATCATCCCAATTCTTACCGTGGTTGATAGCACAAGCCCGTAACATGTCTTCCAGGATTTGGTTTACCCGCTCGGTTTACCCATCCTTCTGCAGGTGGTACGCTGAACTACGGATCAGTTTCGTGCCCAATGCAGCATGTAACTGCTCCCAAAAAACGAGATACAAATAAAGTGCCCCGATCTAAGATGATGATGTGGGGTACGCCGTGTAAGCACAGAATCCATGAGATGTACAATTCATCATACTTCTTGGATTTTTAGTTGGTATTGACTGGGATAAAGTGGGGAGACATAGTGAGCCGATCGACTATTACCCACACTGAATCGTGTTTCTGAAATGTGGTGGGTGAACCGATGATGAAGTCCATGCTCACGTCCTCCCACTTCCAGGCAGGAATGCCTAGCAGTTGTAACAATCCTGATTTCTTCATATGATCTGCCTTCACCCTTCGGCATGTATCACACTCGGACACGTATTTAGCGACCTCCCACTTCATCCATGTCCACCAAAATTTGTCTTTGAGCTTTTGATACATCTTGTTGCTGCCGGGCTGAATAGAAAACTTTGACAAGTGTAAAATCCCCAAAAGTGGTAGCAAGAAAATTCAGCTCATGTACACTTATGAAAAATGAGGGGAATTAAAACTTTGAATTATAATGGGGTAAGTTCAAAGTGAGGGTTTAGACTTCCCAAAACTTCCAAAAACATGGAGATCTAAAGGCACAACTTGGATTTTCATATTCTAAATATTCACCCTTCCAAATTTCAGCTCATTTGGAGGAGTTTTAATATTTGCTTGGGATTAAAAGGAAAAGCCCTCTAATCTGAATTTCAAATTCAGTTTCAAATTCCAATTCCCTCAATTTCAAAATTTGGTTCCACAAATGGGTTCTCCACCTTTTAATAAGCAGCCATGCCAAAAATTGGAAATTTTGGAGCTGGTTTGCTATATTTTTGAGGCAATACAAAGTGGAGAATTCAAACTCATTTTCAAATTCAAATGATCAAACCACATCCAAATTTCACACCAGAATTCAAACTATTTGAATTCAGCAAATTCAAACTATGACTTTGGGGTGAAGTCAAGTCTTTAATGTTGAGTTGCTGGTGGGAAAATATCAGAAAAGTTTGACTAAATAAAAGGGGAGGTAGGGCCCAATTGTCAGCCACCCAAAACAAACCAACCGACTGTTTCCTCTCTCTCTGTTCTCCCGAGCTGATCACCGCGCGCCAGATCCCGGCACGACCCTCTCCCGAGGACGGCACCGTGCCAGCTCCTTCTTCTCGGCCGCGTGATCACCTCCGCGCCCCCCCAGCTGAAGCACCGAAACGTTCTTTTGCCCCCTCACGCGCTCACCGCTGCTCGGTTTCTTCCGCAAGGGAACCGCCCGGCGCCATTGCTGTTCCGCCCTCGCCCACGCTCACCCGAGCTCGGATGATCAAGCCCCAAACAGCAAAAAGAAGTGCAAGAGAGTGCTTCAGCCTCCACCTTTCTTTTCCCTACGCTTCCTAGTTCGTGCTACGCGAAAACCAGAAATTGGCGCCGGCGAGCGGAGGTGCTCGGCGGAACCCCGTTCGGTTCACCGTGGACAGCGCGTTACGGCCAGCTTCACCGCCCCTTCCCTGCACAAGAAAGGTGCGTTGTTGTCCGTAGATCGTGTTACCGAAATCCTCAGGATGATTGATCAACCGGGTAGTGAGAATTTTGGGTTTTACCAAACCCTAGTTCATAGCAACACTTCTCGGTCCACAATCAAATTCTTCGTGCTGCGATAGCTAGAGCTCATCCTGGTCTAGGAGAAGCTTTGTTAGATCCCTGCGATCCTTCTCGCTCAAACGGCACCGGAAACCATCAAGAACTGAAGGAGTTCTTCGAGTTTTTGTCGCCGCCGGCGTTTTGCGGGCTCGGGTCGCCGGTGAGGTCCCCTCTCTGGTGGTTTTCATGGAGATCGAGCTATGGGTCGATGTTGTCCATGGGACACTGGTGCCTTTGGACCGAACCCTAGCCTGAAAGACCCACTGTTGAGGGAGAGCGAGGTCGCCGAAGTAAAGTTCAACATGGTCGCCGGTGCAAGCACCTTTTCGGCCGTTGTAATCGGCTCCCGACCCCACCATCGTGTTTAGCACGGTGTAGAACTCACAGGCGGCGGGTTTGATGAAGTTTGGACCACGGGAAACCCGTCCTGCCGAGCCTCGCCGGCGTGCGCCACCGCGGGAGGCGCGGACAGCGCGAGGAAGACGAAGGAGGGCCGGGTCCCACCGGTCAGCCTCCGTATACGCGCGGGGATCGGCTTGTGGCGCCGGATCCAGTGCGGCTGCGCGGGAATAACCCCGTAGGCCCCGGTGTTGCCAAAATCTCACTGGTCCGATTTAAAACAGTGGGCCCAGTCCCAATTATTTGAAGTTTCTATTAGGGAAATAATTCCAGGAATTAGCTGATCTTTGCAAGCCCATAACTTTGTGTTGAAAACTCCAAAAAGAGTGAGACCAATTTTGTTGGAATCCTCATGAGGAGTACTTCACAGAGAAACCAATTTTAGGCTATGAAAATGCCCAGGAATTTCTGTAGAATTGTTTTAATAAATCTTTTTGGGATTTATTACAGGAGCAATTCTTTATGAAATGTTCCCAAATTTGGTCAGAAAATCCTTCTCATAGTTACTGATCTCCAGTAAAAATTTGAGCATCATTGGAGTTCATTTGATAGGTGAAATTACCTTCCAAATTCAGCCTTTATTTGGAAATTCAAATTTAAACAGAAGCTTTTTCAGAACTCTGGCCCAACTTCAAAAATTCATATCTCTCTGATGGTAGCTCCAAAAATGGTGAAATTTTTTTTGTTAGAACCATGGAGACTTACCCTAATAAGATCTTCCATTTCTAGCTATGTCAAAGCTCCTGATTTGGGCTCAAAATTCAGAGAAGCATTGTAATTGTAGGAATGTAAAAGACTACATTATGCAATGACATATCTCTAAATTAGGCTCAAATCATCCTTAGAGAGTCTAGTATCCTCTGTAAAATCCCAAAGCCAATTAAGGATCCTAAATAGCAGTAGCTATGAATAGTAGTTCAATTCTTATAAATCCTTAATACTTATACATCTATTTTGCTACATTTCATTTAGTGACCGAAGTTGAGGATACGCGGGAGCCTTTGGACGTCCTGCAACCAGAAGCTAACTTCCCGTTTGACTCGCAACCAGCCAAGCCCCGGTTTGCACTTAAGTACCTTTTATAAAGTTTTTCATTTGTATCACTTATGTCTAGTTTGAATTGTATGCATTAGAGTTAGGGTGATTGAAACCCCACTTGCATAGCCTCTTTAAATACTATGGAGGGTTGGGTAGTTTACAAACTCGACGAGTAGAGAATGCCATGCTAATGTATAGGATCTCGGTAGAAGTCGAGTGGTTGGAAGCTACTCGCAAGATAGTACTTATCACCGGAAAGAAAAGAGGTAGATAATGGCTTGAGTTGTATGAAAATGAGACCCAGCAGGGGGGATAGGATGCAGTGAGCAGAGGTCTCACGTGCGTAGCCCTGTTGGTGTCGGTTGAGGACCGTCCGTGTGTGGCCCTGCTGGACAAGTATCGAACAGTACCGGATGCATACTGGCATATGGGAACCAGGAAACCGATGTAATTGGTTAACCTGGGTGTCGAGGCTTACCCAACCGTAAATAGGAGTGGGTTGAGGGTAGCAAGGTGTAAATCTGCCGGTGGGCACAGTCACACTCCACGCGGGGACCTCCTACCCTTTACGGATGGACCGGTTCGGCATTTGGGTTGCCTTTGAAAGGTTGTTGCATACAACAGAGTAGGAAGGGGTGTGGAATCACGCTTCTGAAAGTGGGTGTATGTGACGCGTTATCCGGGTGTGTCTTGATTGCAATCACCGTCTATTTGAGTACCCGCTTGTTCACTGCGCTGTGACATAGTAAGAAGTGAAATAAGCCAACTGAAAATGCTGTATTGAACTATTAAATGTTTTGAAACCTTGTATGCTGTAGTTATAGAGCAAATTAAGTTTATGTTCCACCTTGGGCATCTCCACATCGGGGGAAAGCGTTTCTTGTTTGATTGTGGACTTCCGATGTGAGGGCTGCCTAAGTCACATGAATCTGCTGCTATAAAACTGAAAGTAAGGATCAACTTATAGGCGTGTCTTTATTTCAAAGTCCTTTCCTACCTTACACATCCTTGCACGTAGAGTTCCATGCCTAGGGTTGACGGTTAAGACTTGCTGAGCCATCGTGCTCACGGTTGCAATATTTTGAGCTGTGTGCAGGTGAGAGTTACGAGGAAGGTTCCGAGGACGAGGCGATGCCCCCGTCGGGGTACACGGCCGAGCTGGAGCCCTGCACGCCGCCGTGATCTCCGTTTACTTGCTGCTAGTGTGTAGCGTCCCCGGGCTGGACGGCTGCACTTTTGCATAGCTAGGATGAGAGGTCGTATATGTATATTACTTCCGCTGTATGAATAGGTTTTGTAAAAAGACTTCAACTGTTTTATATTAAATAAAAGTTTATATGTTGTTCTTTATTCTTTTCGTGTGTGCTGTTGGGTGCCGCATCGTACGGCACCACCCTATGCGATCCTGGAGTGGGTGAACCACGGGGTGGTCCCCACAGACGTGGTATTAGAGCCGCATTGGGAATAGCACACTCGAAAAGAGGCTATTTTGAAAACTTAGAAGTAGTCGAGTGAGGATTAGTCATTAAGCCCATATAAGGTCTATGATAGTAGTAGTTACTAAGGTGGAAAGGCTAACTTATGTGTTATACATTCTGTAACGACGCTCCGACGTCAGGTAAGAGGTAAGGTACGCCACCGCAGGCGGATCAATTGCGGTAACTCGCCATACGAGAAATAGTATGGAAGGATATACCGTGGCTTGACACGGTAGTGAATATGAGTCTCTGAACCTCTTTATGGTTCTGAGAGCATATGAAAACGCTGATCTCCAGCGTGCTTTAGGCAAAAGTGAGAATACCCCATCGTGTGGTAAGCAACACGATAGTATGCAACTCTTGAACGTTCAATGTTCAAAGGGCCATACGCAGCGCTCGCCATCAGCGTGCCTCAACGGTCATGAGGCAGTAGGTGGTATCCGATGGGTTGATAAAATTCCCAACCGTGATGACCCATTCGCGCTCTACTCGGGTTCCCCGTCGTGTGGTGTGAAAACACGACCATGTACCTTGATACGTGGCTTGACTCAAGGACGATCCGTATGGCAATGATACAGACCGTATGTTTTTACTATGATATGGAACTGCCTGAAATGTCAAAAACCCTTGTGTGCACAATGATTGTGTGTTCTTCTGCAGGTACATTAACCACGTTAGTGCATGACGTGTAGAAACCGTTTGTGAGTGACGTCGTTAGTTCCACCATTTGACACGTATATGCCAGAATACCGGTTTAGGATTTTTCTTTGGTGAGGAAACGTAGTACCGAGACTGCATAAAAGTTTATTTTTTTCAAAGAAAAGAGTCAAAATGAAGTTTAGGATTCCATTTAGGGGGTAGTAAACTCCTATATTGAACTAAGAGTCAATTGGGAGTATAGATTCAGTCTCAAAAACTTAGGAATAATCTCCCCTATTTTCGGCAGAAATTTTTCTGAACTTGAACAGGGCATAACATAAGATTGGTTGAACCAATGGAGGAGTGGGCTACAATTCTGGAAAGGTTTAGAAGTCCTCTACAACTTTTCTGTAGAGTTCCAGAACAAAATCTCCCTCCAAGGGGATGAAAATCTCAGGAGAGTTTATACTGTCCAGAAACATGGCAGACCAAAAGGCTCTCTGGAATTTTCTGTATCTCAACCAAAACACTTAGTTTCACCGTTTGACGTCCAGTGGCTGTTGTAAAACAGCGAGTTGGAGTCGAAGGGTTTATGCATTTGACATATCACTTCGAGTTAGTACATGTTTGGGTCCAATACAATAGCGAGGAATTACGCATGCTAACACACTTAACATCCCATGGTGACCCCGATGGTCAAAATGAACTTTTAACCTATAAAGTTCAATACTTTGGAACTCGATCGTATGACACGGTCCAGGGATGTATATGTTGCATAAATTTTATACTTTATCTATATGTGTGATTGTTATGCGCATTGTTTATCCCATTCTCGCATTACTATTGTATAGACTGGATGAGCTAAACCCACATGTGCTGATCGTTTGAATGGTATGAATGCAGAATGGTGCGGACACGCTCAACGCAAGAGGAGGGAGGTCCGAGTCAGGTTCGTGGTGATGAGTCTCCACCTCCAGAGCAAACCACGACGCAGCAGCAACCACCTCCTCCACCGCCAGAACTTCCAAGAAACCTGGCGGAGGTTCTCGCCGCAGTGCTCGGCTCGCGCGACGAGCAAACCGAGTTGCTGCGGATGCTAGTGCAGCAAAATGCGTCCCATCAGGGAGGACGCCAAGACAATGGGCAACGCCAGCCCCAACAATGTTCATATTCAGAATTCATGGCGACCCATCCACCGGTCTTCACGGAGGCCGAAGAACCTTTGAAGGCAGACAGCTTTATCCGCACTCTGAAGGCAAATTTCGGGCTGCTACGATGCACCGAACATCAGAAGGCGCTGTAAACAGCTCAACAGCTTCAAGGAGAAGCCGGTACCTGGTGGGCGAACTACACCGCCTTCTTACCGGCTGGCCGTGCCGTCACATGGACGGAGTTCCGGGAGGCGTTCCGCGCCTATCACATCCCTCCCGGTGTGATGGAAATGAAGCTCCAGGAGTTCCTGGCGCTACGACAAGGCGATAGGAGTGTTCATGAGTACTCCAGGTTGTTCAACCGGCTGGCGCAGTATGCACCAGGATTTGTGGGGACGGAAGACAACAAGCGTAATGCTTTCTTCCGGGGCCTGAATTCCAAGATGAAGGTCCATCTCGCCCAGAGCAATCGCGGCACATTCAACGGCCTAGTTAATGCCGTGATTCTACAGGAGAATGCTCAGCGCGAGCACGGTTCTGATAAGAGGAAACGCAGCGTGTTGGCAAGCAGCAGTGGTGGGACGCCACAGAAATACCGCGTGGTGTATCGCTCACCATCCGGTCAGAGATGGCAGCCACCGGCGCGACCGCCTCAGTTTCGCGGTCGGCAATATAATGCGCCGGGCTTTCGACCGACGTATCCACCACAGCAACAGCAGCAGCAAAGGATGGTCCCGCGTGCGCCCCAGTTTCAACAGCGTGCACCAGGATTTCGTCCTCAATTTGGCGGGGCCTCGACACCTTACACGTGCTACACGTGTGGCTGTGTTGGGCATATATCAAGAGACTGCCCCGAGCCGCGACAGGGCAGGGGTGCAGCACCATATCAGGGTGCTAATCAGCCCCGCAATCAGCCCAAGAAACCAGCACCAAAACCCGGCAACGTCCACCACTTAGCTATCGAAGACGTGCCGGAAGGCGAACCCGTCCTCGCGGGTACGTTCTCTTACCTAGATCATCCCGTAGTCATACTTTTTGACTCCGGTGCCACCCATAATTTAATAAGTCAGTCTTATGTTATTAAATATCAACTGCCTATCATTCCCACAAATAATTCATATTTGATATGTTCTCCGGGTGGGAAAATAACAGCTGATAGAATGGTCTATAGAGCACCATTACAGTTGGGTGGGAATCTATATCCGACTTCTCTGATCATGTTAGAGAGTCAAAAACTTGATGTCATTTTAGGAATTTCATGGCTACATCGCCATGGTGCTGTTCTTGACATCATTCCACGTGTGGTCCGTTTAAACTCTCCACTTCATGAACCACATGTTCTTATTCTTGACCGTTCGGTTCAAGAAGCTCCAGCCACCTATAACACGGAAGCCACGAAACTTGAGGATATTCGTGTGGTCCGTGAATACCCGGATGTCTTTCCGGATGATCTTCCGGGCATGCCACCCGAAAGAGATGTCGAGTTCAAGATTGAACTTGTACCTGGGACGACGCCGATATCACGGAGACCGTACAAAATGGCTCCGAATGAGCTGGCTGAACTTAAGGAGCAGCTCAACGATTTGATGAAGAGGGGTTTCATTCGACCGAGTTCCTCGCCATGGGGATGCTCGGCGCTGTTTGTGAAGAAAAAGGATGAAACCATGAAGTTGTGTGTGGACTACCGACCTCTCAACGCCGTCACCATCAAGAATAAATATCCACCGCCCCGCATCGATATATTATTCGATCAACTTGTGGGTGCGAGTGTATTTTCAAAGATGGATCTTCGCTCCGGATATCATCAAATAAAGATCCGAGCAGAGGATATCCCAAAGAAGGCCTTCTCGATGAGATATGGGTTGTATGAATACCTCGTCATGTCCTTTGGTCTCACCAACGCCCCGGCACACTTTATGTATCTTATGAACTCAGTGGTCATGCCGGAGTTGGACAAGTTTGTGGTGGTGTTCATAGACGACATCTTGGTCTACTCCAAGTCTGAAGAAGAACACGCCAAACACTTGCATATCATACTTCAACGATTAAGAGACCATAAGCTTTATGCCAACTTCAGCAAGTACGAGTTTTGGATCAGCCAAGTGCCATTCCTTGGTCATATCATTTCTACAGAAGGCATTGCAGTTGATCCAAGCAAGATCGAACAAGTGCTGAAATGGAAGTCCCCCACATCAGTCCATGAAGTCAGGAGTTTCCTCGGGTTAGCAGGATATTATCGGATATTCATACCAAATTTCTAGGCATTAGTGATATGTTGAAGAAGGGGATCAAATATGTTTGGAGCTCAGCTTGTGAAGAAGCTTTCTAGGCATTAGTGAAGCATCTTACAAAAGCCCTGGTGTTAGCTCAACCGGATACAACCAAGCCATTCGACGTATATTGTGATGCGTCTGGTATCGGGCTTGGCTGTGTATTGATGCAAGGAGGAAGAGTGGTCGCCTATAGCTCATGTCAACTCCGTAACCACGAGCAGCACTATCCGACTCATGATCTCGAGCTTGCTGCTGTGGTATTGGCCTTGAAGATGTGGAGGCACTATTTGCTTGGGAACTTAGTGCACCTCTACACTGACCACAAGAGTTTGAAGTATATATTCACTCAAAAGGATTTGAATATGCGGCAACGGAGATAGCTAGAACTGATCAAAGACTATGAGATCGAGATTCACTACCACCCCGGTAAGGCAAACGTGGTTGCCGATGCCTTAAGCCGCAAATCCCATGCCAACAATCTGTCCATCACCCCACTTGAAGAGGAGGAGCTGAGTCTGTACTTGGTTCCATATGGGGCGTTATATAATCTTGCTCTCATCCCAACCATAAGAGAGGAGATTATGGAAGCTCAGAGGAAGGATATGGGAATGTCGCACATTCGGAGAGGAATGGAGAATGGCGAAATGAAATGCTTCCGAAGAGATGAACACGACATGCTATGGTTTATAGACCGTATAGTGGTACCCCGTGACATGAAGCTTCGGAAGAAAATCTTGGACGGGGCTCATTTGTCCAAGTATTCTATTCATCCGGGCAGCAACAAGATGTACCAGGATCTGAAAACCAGGTTTCGGTGGACATGGATGAAGAGAGAGATCGCAAAATACGTATCCGAATGTGATACGTGTCGGCGGGTGAAAGCCGATCATATGCGTAAAGCTGGACAGCTGCAACCATTGAACATTCCGGCGTGGAAGTGGGAGGATATCAGCATGGACTTCATTTTTGGTTTACCTCGCACGTCTCACAAACATGACTCGACTTGGGTGATAGTCGATAGACTAACCAAGTCAGCTCGTTTTATCCCCGTACATACAAAGTACATGGCCAAGCAATATGCGGAGCTGTACATTGCAAAGATCTTATGTTTGCACGGTGTTCCCCACTCCATCATTTCATATCGCGGTGCGCTGTTCGTCTCTCGGTTTTGGGAACAGCTGCACGCATCGTTGGGGACCAAATTGATCAGAAGCTCCTCGTATCACCCGCAGACAGATGGTCAAACGTAACGGGTGAATCAAGTGCTTGAAGACATGCTACGTGCTTGTTCCATCCACCACGGCAAGAATTAGGACGATCATTTTCCGTTGGCGGAGTTTTCTTACAACAATGGCTATCAAGCTAGCATTAAGATGGCACCGTATGAAGCTCTCTACGGCAGGAAATGTCGCACACCTCTCAACTGGTGCGAGTCCGGTGAGTGGGTTATCTACGGCATTGAACTTGTGAATGAGGCTGAAGAACGAGTGCGAGTAATACAAGCCAATCTCAAGGCTGGTCAATCTCGTCAGAAGAGCTATGCGGATAAAAGACGCCGCCCTCTCCACTTCGACATCGGGAACCATGTTTATGTCCGTGTGTCTCTGATGAAGGGAGTTCACCGTTTCGGAGTGAAGGGTAAACTTGCGCCGCGGTTCATTGGTCCGTTCGCCGTCATTGAAAGATGCGGACCCGTGGCCTATCGCCTTGAGTTACCAGCGTCGCTCGCAGGCATTCACAACGTCTTCCACATCTCTCAGCTGAGGAAATGCCTCAAACCCTCAGCTGAAATCCGCGCCGAAGACATAGAAGTTCTCCAACCGGACCTCACGTACACGGAGTATCCCATCCGGATCCTCGATGAAAAGACTCGTGCCACAAGAAACTGGACCTTATGGTTCTACAAGGTCTTGTGGAGTAACCATACCGCTAATGAGGCGACATGGGAAAGCGAGGATTATCTACGAACATATTATCCGGACTTGCTATCATCATATAGCCGGTAAAGTTTTCCCCACTTGCTTTTCCTTTGGAATCTGGGGACGAGATTCTTTTTAAGGGGGGAGGGATGTAAAATCCCCAAAAGTGGTAGCAAGAAAATTCAGCTCATGTACACTTATGAAAAATGAGGGGAATTAAAACTTTGAATTATAACGGGGTAAGTTCAAAGTGAGGGTTTAGACTTCCCAAAACTTCCAAAAACATGGAGATCTAAAGGCACAACTTGGATCTTCATATTCTAAATATTCACCCTTCCAAATTTCAGCTCATTTGAAGGAGTTTTAATATTTGTTTGGGATTAAAAGGAAAAGCCCACTAATCTGAATTTCAAATTCAGTTTCAAATTCCAATTCCCTCAATTTCAAAATTTGGTTTCACAAATGGGTTCTCCACCTTTTAATAAGCATCCATGCCAAAAATTGGAAATTTTGGAGCTGATTTGCTATATTTTTGAGGCAATACAAAGTGGAGAATTCAAACTCATTTTCAAATTCAAATGATCAAACCACATCCAAATTTCACACCAGAATTCAAACTATTTGAATTCAGCAAATTCAAACTATGACTTCGGGGTGAAGTCAAGTCTTTAATGTTGAGTTGCTGGTGGGAAAATATCAGAAAAGTTTGACTAAATAAAAGGGGAGGTGGGGCCCAATTGTCAGCAACCCAAAACAAACCAACCGACTGTTTCCCTCTCTCTCTGTTCTCCCGAGCTGATCACCGCGCGCCAGCTCCCGGCGCGACCCTCTCCCGAGGACGGCACTGCGCCAGCTCCTGCTTCTCGGCCATGTGATCACCTCCGCGCCCCCCCCAGCTGAAGCACCGAAACGTTCTTTTGCCCCCTCACGCGCTCACCGCTGCTCGGTTTCTTCCGCAAGGGAACCGCCCGGTGCAATTGCTGTTCCGCCCTCGCCCACGCTCACCCGAGCTCGGATGATCGAGCCCCAAACAGCAAAAAGAAGCGCAAGAGAGTGCTTCAGCCTCCACCTATATTTTCCCTAAGCTTCCTAGCTCGTGCTACGCGAAAACCAGAAATTGGCGCGGGCGAGCGGAGGTGCTCTGCGGAACCCCGTTCGGTTCACCATGGACAGCGCGCTACGGCCAGCTTCACCGCCCCTTCCCTGCCCAAGAAAGGTGCGTTGTTGTCCGTAGATCGTGTTACCAAAAGCCTCATGATGATTGATCAACCGGGTAGTGAGAATTTCGGGTTTTACCAAACCCTAGTTCATAGCAACACTTCTCGGTCTACAATCAAATTCTTCGTGCTGCGATAGCTAGAGCTCATCCTGGTCTAGGAGAAGCTTTGTTAGATCCCTGCGATCCTTCTCGCTCAAACGGCGCCAGAAACCATCAAGAACTGAAGGAGTTCTTCGAGTTTTTGTCGCCGCCGGCGTTTTGCGGGCTCGGGTCGCCGGTGAGGTCCCCTCTCTGGTGGTTTTCATGGAGAGCGAGCTATGGGTCGATGTTGTCCATGGGACACTGGTGCCTTTGGAGCAAACCCTAGCCCGAAAGACCCACTGTTCAGGGAGAGCGAGGTCGCCGAAGTAAAGTTCGACATGGTCGCCGGTGCAAGCACCTTTTCGGCCGTTGTCATCGGCTCCCGACCCCACCATCGTGTTCAGCACGGTGTAGAACTCACAGGAAGCGGGTTTGACGAAGTTTGGACCACGGGAACCCCGTCCCGGCGAGCCTCGCCGGCGTGCGCCGCCGGGGGAGGCGCAGGCAGCGCGAGGAAGACGAAGGAGGGCCGGGTCCCACCGGTCAGCCTCCGTATACGCGCGGGGATCGGCTTGTGGCGCCGGATCCAGTGCGGCTGCGCAGGAATAACCCCGTAGCCCCCGGTGTTGCCAAAATCTCACTGGTCCGATTTAAAACAGTGGGCCCAGTTCCTATTATTTGAAGTTCCTATTAGGGAAATAATTCCAGGAATTAGCTGATCTTTGCAAGCCCATAACTTTGTGTAGAAAACTCCAAAAAGAGTGAGACCAATTTTGTTGGAATCCTCATGAGGAGTAATTCACAAAGAAACTAATTTTAGGCTATGAAAATGCCCAGGAAGTTCTGTAGAATTGTTTTTAGTAAATCTTTTAGGGATTTATTACAGGAGCAATTCTTTATGAAATATTCCCAAATTTGGTCAGAAAATCCTTCTCATAGTTACTTATCTCCAGTAAAAATTTAAGCTTCATTGGAGTTCATTTGCTAGGTGAAATTACATTCCAAACTTCAGCCTTTATTTGGAAATTCAAATTTAAACAGAAGCTTTTTCAGAACTCTGGCCCAACTTCAAGAATCCATATCTTTCTGATGGTAGCTCCAAAAATGGTGAAATTTTTTTTATTAGAACCATGGAGACTTACCCTAATCAGATCTTCCATTTCTAGCTGTGTCAAAGCTTCTGATTTGAGCTCAAAATTCAGAGAAGCATTGTAATTGTAGGAATTTAAAAGACTACATTATGCAATGACATATCTCCAAATTAGGCTCAAATCATCCTTAGAGAGTCTAGTATCCTCTGTAAAAATCCCAAAGCCAATTAAGGATCCTAAATAGCAGTAGCTATGAATAGTAGTTCAATTCTTATAAATCCTTAATACTTATACATCTATTTTGCTACATTTCATTTAGTGACCGAAGTTGAGGATACGCCGGAGCCTTTGGACGTCCTTCCACCAGAAGCTAACTTCCCGTTTAACTCGCAACCAGGCAAGCCCCGGATTGCACTTAAGTACCTTTTATAAAGTTTTTCATTTGTATCACTTATGTCTAGATTGAATTGTATGCATTAGAGTTAGGGTGATTGAAACCCCACTTGCATAGCCTCTTTAAATCCTATGGAGGGTTGGGTAGTTTACAAACTCGACGAGTAGAGAATGCCATGCTAATGTATAGGATCTCGGTAGAAGTCAAGTGGTTGGAAGCTACTCGCGAGATAGTACTTATTACCGCAAAGAAAAGAGGTAGATAATGGATTGAGTTGTATGAAAATGAGACCCAGCAGGGGGGATAGGATGCAGTGAGCAGAGGTATCACGTGCGTAGCCCTGTTGGTGTCGGTTGAGGACCGTCCGTGTGTGGCCCTGCTGGACAAGTATCGAACAGTACCGGATGCATACTGGCATATGGGAACCAGGAAAACGATGTAATTGGTTAACCTGGGTGTCGAGGCTTACCCAACCGCATATAGGAGTGGGTTGAGGGTAGCAAGGTGTAAATCTGCCAGTGGGCACAGTCATGCTCCACGCGGGGACCGCCTACCCGTTACGGATGGACCGGTTCGGCATTTGGGTTGCCATTGAAAGGTTGTTGCATACAACAGAGTAGGAAGGGGTGTAGAATCAAGCTTCTGAAAGTGGGTGTATGTGACGTGTTATCCGGGTGTGTCTTGATTGCAATCACCGTCCCTCGCGGTTATTTGAGTACCCGCTTGTTCACTGCGCTGTGACGTAGTAAGAAGTGAAATAAGCCAACTGAAAATGCTGTATTGAACTATTAAATTTTTTGAAACCTTGTATGCTGTAGTTATAGAGCTAATTAAGTTTATGTTCCACCTTGGGCATCTCCACATCGGGGGAAAGTATTTCTTTTTTGATTGTGGACTTCCGATGTGAGGGCTGCCTAAGGCACATGAATCTTCTGCTATAAAACTGAAAGTAAGGATCAACTTATAGGCGTGTCTTTATTGCAAAGTCCTTTCCTACCTTACACATCCTTGCACGTAGAGTTCCATGCCTAGGGTTGACGGTTAAGACTTGCTGAGCCATCGTGCTCACGGTTGCAATATTTTGAGCTGTGTGCAGGTGAGAGTTACGAGGAAGGTTCCGAGGACGAGGCGATGCCCCCGTCGGGGTACACGGCCGAGCTGGAGCCCTGCACGCCGCCGTGATCTCCGTTTACTTGCTGCTAGTGTGTAGCGTCCCCGGGCTGGACGGCTGCACTTTTGCATAGCTAGGATGAGAGGTCGTATATGTATATTACTTCCGCTGTATGAATAGGTTTTGTAAAAAGACTTCAACTGTTTTATATTAAATAAAAGTTTGTATGTTGTTCTTTATTGTTTTCGTGTGTGCTGTTGGGTGCCGCATCGTACGGCACCACCCTATGCGATCCTGGAGTGGGTGAACCACGGGGTGGTCCCCACAACAAGCGGGCCTCATCAAAAATTTTCTTCCGCAATTCTAGGTTACGGGGTATGACGATCCTGTCCTTGATCCACAGAATGCCGATTTAAAACAGTGGGCCCAGTCCTAATTATTTGAAGTTTCTATTAGGGAAATAATTCCAGGAATTAGCTGATCTTTGCAAGCCCATAACTTTGTGTTGAAAACTCCAAAAAGAGTGAGACCAATTTTGTTGGAATCCTCATGAGGAGTACTTCACAGAGAAACCAATTTTAGGCTATGAAAATGCCCAGGAATTTCTGTAGAATTGTTTTAATAAATCTTTTTGGGATTTATTACAGGAGCAATTCTTTATGAAATGTTCCCAAATTTGGTCAGAAAATCCTTCTCATAGTTACTGATCTCCAGTAAAAATTTGAGCATCATTGGAGTTGATTTGATAGGTGAAATTACCTTCCAAATTCAGCCTTTATTTGGAAATTCAAATTTAAACAGAAGCTTTTTCAGAACTCTGGCCCAACTTCAAAAATTCATATCTCTCTGATGGTAGCTCCAAAAATGGTGAAATTTTTTTTGTTAGAACCATGGAGACTTACCCTAATAAGATCTTCCATTTCTAGCAATGTCAAAGCTCCTGATTTGGGCTCAAAATTCAGAGAAGCATTGTAATTGTAGGAATGTAAAAGACTACATTATGCAATGACATATCTCTAAATTAGGCTCAAATCATCCTTAGAGAGTCTAGTATCCTCTGTAAAAATCCCAAAGCCAATTAAGGATCCTAAATAGCAGTAGCTATGAATAGTAGTTCAATTCTTATAAATCCTTAATACTTATACATCTATTTTGCTACATTTCATTTAGTGACCGAAGTTGAGGATACGCGGGAGCCTTTGGACGTCCTGCAACCAGAAGCTAACTTCCCGTTTGACTCGCAACCAGGCAAGCCCCGGTTTGCACTTAAGTACCTTTTATAAAGTTTTTCATTTGTATCACTTATGTCTAGTTTGAATTGTATGCATTAGAGTTAGGGTGATTGAAACCCCACTTGCATAGCCTCTTTAAATACTATGGAGGGTTGGGTAGTTTACAAACTCGACGAGTAGAGAATGCCATGCTAATGTATAGGATCTTGGTAGAAGTCGAGTGGTTGGAAGCTACTCGCAAGATAGTACTTATCACCGGAAAGAAAAGAGGTAGATAATGTCTTGAGTTGTATGAAAATGAGACCCAGCAAAGGGGATAGGATGCAGTGAGCAGAGGTCTCACGTGCGTAGCCCTGTTGGTGTCGGTTGAGGACCGTCCGTGTGTGGCCCTGCTGGACAAGTATCGAACAGTACCGGATGCATACCGGCATATGGGAACCAGGAAACCGATGTAATTGGTTAACCTGGGTGTCGAGGCTTACCCAACCGTAAATAGGAGTGGGTTGAGGGTAGCAAGGTGTAAATCTGCCGGTGGGCACAGTCACACTCCAAGCGGGGACCTCCTACCCTTTACGGATGGACTTGTTCGGCATTTGGGTTGCCTTTGAAAGGTTGTTGCATACAACAGAGTAGGAAGGGGTGTGGAATCACGCTTCTGAAAGTGGGTGTATGTGACGTGTTATCCGGGTGTGTCTTGATTGCAATCACCGTCTATTTGAGTACCCGCTTGTTCACTGCGTTGTGACATAGTAAGAAGTGAAATAAGCCAACTAAAAATGCTGTATTGAACTATTAAATGTTTTGAAACCTTGTATGCTGTAGTTATAGAGCAAATTAAGTTTATGTTCCACCTTGGGCATCTCCACATCGGGGGAAAGCGTTTCTTGTTTGATTGTGGACTTCCGATGTGAGGGCTGCCTAAGGCACATGAATCTGCTGCTATAAAACTGAAAGTAAGGATCAACTTATAGGCGTGTCTTTATTGCAAAGTCCTTTCCTACCTTACACATCCTTGCACGTAGAGTTCCATGCCTAGGGTTGACGGTTAAGACTTGCTGAGCCATCGTGCTCACGGTTGCAATATTTTGAGCTGTGTGCAGGTGAGAGTTACGAGGAAGGTTCCGAGGACGAGGCGATGCCCCCGTCGGGGTACACGGCCGAGCTGGAGCCCTGCACGCCGCCGTGATCTCCGTTTACTTGCTGCTAGTGTGTAGCGTCCCCGGGCTGGACGGCTGCACTTTTGCATAGCTAGGATGAGAGGTCGTATATGTATATTACTTCCGCTGTATGAATAGGTTTTGTAAAAAGACTTCAACTGTTTTATATTAAATAAAAGTTTGTATGTTATTCTTTATTCTTTTCGTGTGTGCTGTTGGGTGCCGCATCGTACGGCACCATCCTATGCGATCCTGGAGTGGGTGAACCACGGGGTGGTCCCCACAACAAGCGGGCCTCGTCAAAAATTTTCTTCCGCAATTCTAGGTTACGGGGTATGACGATCCTGTCCTTGATCCACAGAATGCCGTCTCCGTCCTTCCGGAAACACTTCAGCTCACCACTATCTACTCATTTCTGCAAATGCGACATACCCTTGTCATGTTTCTGGGCTGCCGCTATCTCTTCATGGATGGTGGGGATAAGAGCTAAGTTGTAGAGAGCTCCATGTGACTTGCGACTCAGCGCATCCGCCACCACGTTTGCCTTTCCGTGGTGATAATGGATCTCTATTTCATAATCTTTTATCAGCTCCAACTATCTTAGCCACCTCATGTTCAACTCCTTCTGAGTGAATATGTACTTGAGGCTCTTGTGGTCGGTATATAGATGTACGAGGTTACCGAGTAGGTAATGCCTCCACATCTTAAGTGCGAGTACCACAACAGCAAGTTCTAAGTCTTTAGTTGGATAGTTTTGCTCATTATTCTGGAGCTCCCGTGATCCATACGCGACCACTCTTCGGTCTTGCATCAGCACACATCCGAGCCCAATGCCGGATGCATTGCAGTACACATCGAACGGTTTTGTTGTGTCTGGCTGCACCAAAACTGGTGATGATGTTAAGTGCTTCAATAAAGCCTTGAATGCCGCTTCACATGCTGGACTCCAAACATATTTGGTAGCCTTTTTCAGCAGTTTGGTCATAGGCTTCGCAATATTTGAGAAGTTCAGAATGAACCTCCGATAATATCCCGTGAGTCCGAGCAAACTTCGTTCCTCGTGGACAGACTTCGGGGATTTCCAATTCAGCACTTGTAGACTTTTGCTCGGATCTACAGCGATGCCCTCCGCTGAGATAATATACCCGAGGAAAGGTACTTGCCATATCCAGAATTCGCACTTGCTGAATTTTGCATATAGCTTGTGATCTCGCAGCCGTTGCAAGACTATACGCTGGTGCTTTGCGTGTTCTTCCTCCGACTTGGAATATACCAATATGTCATCGATGAAGACCATGACAAACTTGTCCAGCTCCGGCATGAATACCGAGTTCATCATGTACATGAAGTTAGCTGGAGCGTTGGTGAGACCGAAGGACATGACCTGGTACTCATAAAGCCCGTACCTCGTCAAGAAAGCCGTCTTTGGAATATCCTCGCCCCATATCTTAATCTGATGGTACCCTGATCTTAAATCCATCTTTGAAAAGATCTTTGATTTGACCAACTGATCAAACAACATGTCGATCCGTGGCAACGGGTACTTGTTCTTGATCGTAACAGCGTTTAGTGGATGATATCCACGCAAAGCTGCAATGTTTCGTCCTTCTTCTTGTCGAATAATGCCGAACAACCCCATGGCGAGGAGCTCGGCCTAAAAAACCCCTTGTCCAGTTGATCCGTCAATTGCGTTTTAATTTCTGTCAACTCTGTTGGTGCCATCTTGTACGGCCTTCTGGATATTGGCATAGTTCCCGGTGTAAGCTCAATCATGAACTCCACCTCCCGGTCGGGCGGCATACCCGGTAAATCATCCGGGAATACATCGGGGAACTCACGGACTACTAGAATATCTTCCAATCTGATAGTCGTGGATTGGTATATGGCTGGAAGTTTTATTTCTGGACTGTCCAGAAATATTGAATGAGACTCGTGCATTTCTGGGTGCAAATGGACGACTCGTAGGACGGTGTCTAAAGCAGCGCCGTGGCGGGTTAACCACGACATCCCTAATATGACATCGACCTTTTGTCCCTCTAAAACTATGAGAGACGTAGGGTATACTCTGCCTCGTAAGAATAATGGTGCTTTTTGAACCATCATGCTTGCTTAAATTTTCCCACACGTCGAACAAATCGAATATGGACTCTCGGTGTGTAGTATTTGCAACCTGTGCTTAGCAACATAAGCTTGGCTAATGAAATTATGCGTGGCACCCTAATCAAATAAAACTATGGCGGGATGTTTGTGGAGTTGGAACATACCCACAAGGATCGATTCTCCCCCCGGCACGTACTCTATGGTGAGTTGGTGGACATTGCCGGGCTTAGGGTTTTCCCGCCGTGCATTAATGGGATTCCTGGGCTGATTCCTCCCCTGAACTGTGGTGCCACTCCGCTGCCTTGCTTCTCAGGGAAATTGTTGGTGAAGTGCCCCTGGCGACCGCATTTTAAACATGCGTACGGTGGCTGGCCGGTGCTTGGGGGACGAAAGCTCGGCATGCATTGCTGAGGTGCAAACGCACGCGGCATTGCCCGCTGCTGCTAATGTTGCTGCAGAGGTGCTGGTAATGCAGGTAGGAACACCGGCTGTGGATATGGCTGATTGCGGGATTGCATCTATCGCTGTGGTGGCTGCCAGCGTTGACCCTATGGTGTGTGATACACCATCCGATATTTCTTGGGAGGACCTCCTCTCTCTCCGCTGCTGTCGGTACCCGCAAGACTGGGTACCACCGCGTGTAAGATCAAAAGAAGGCATACGCCACCACGTATGCAGAAGACAGAGACACGGCCAGCAGGATGGGCCCAACCGCCTGCCGGGGAGCACTCATGAGAAGGCGCGTGCCCTAGGCCTCAGGTCTGACCACCTACTAAGGAGGGCTCCGAGGCTGCCACGTGTCTTCAAGCTCTGAGCCTCACTACCGTCGGAGGATGGCTCTGGAGCCATGACGTGCCCAATGCTGACGGGTCCGACCTCCCACCACGGAGGGCTCCGATGCTGCCACGTGCCCGGAACCTCTGAGCCACGCCTCCCGCCGGAGGATAACTCCGGAGGTGCCACATGCCCTACGGCTCCAGGCCTGTCCTCCAGCATCGGAGGGCTTCGGTGCTGCCACTTGGACAACAACTCCCGGCGTCCCTTCCCGCTGAGTAGAGCTCCAGAGGTGTCACGTGTCCTAAGGCCCTGTGCCTGACCTCCAGCATGGGAGGGCTCCAGCACTACCACGTGTCCAACGACTCCGGACCCCTCGCTACTCCGCAAGACTGCTCCGGTGGCGACTCGTGGCCAGGGGGCAAGCCACCCGGACGTCGCGCTGACAAGCAACGGGGAGATGGCCAAGGAGTAAAGACAAAGGTGCGCTGTCAGGCCGTGCATTCAAGGCTCGCGCCTTCCCCAAAAGCATGGCGCACGCCGCACGACCCAGTCCTCCGCCTATTCAGCATTTCGGTGATGAGACAGGGCGGCGAGGCATGAGGGCAGAGCAGTGCCGCCCAACAGCACAGAGCTACTCGGCAGAGCGAGAAGACGCGGCGACAAGACCGGGACTTCATCATCACCGTCTACCCGGTCAGAGGCGCCCGGCATGTCTAGCGCGTGCCTTAACTCCTCCGACAGCGACATAGCTTATAGCTGTAGATGCCCTAGCTCATGTATACGGTAAGGACAGCCGTGGGGCTACCTGTAGATGTATACTCCTCTGAAAGCGACATAGCATATAGCTGTAGATACCCTAGCTCATGTATACGGTACGGACAGCCGCAAGGCCACCTGTAAGGCCCCAGGCCACATTGTAACTGCCCGGCCTTGGGCTATAAAAGGACGGGGGCAGCCTCCAGGCAAGGGGTTCACAGGTTCACAACCCAGCAATCTCACACACTCATACGCGCAAGCAATACAACAATCACACTATGGACGTAGGGTATTACGCTCCGGTGGCCCAAACCACGTAAATCCTCATGTTCGTCCTAGCCATCGTGCTCCGACGCTCGAAACCACTAAGCCCCTCCTAGAAAAAGAACCTCCGCGGGCTGTTCTTTGAGAATTTTGAGCCGGCGCTGTTCTTCGAGAATTTCGAGCCGGCGCCGGTTTTGGCCCTAGGTCGCCGATGAGCTCGTATTTGCAGCCTCTTTTGAGCTGATTTGAGTGCATGCCGGTGACGAGGATGCCACCACGGTGCTCTCGGAACAAGAACCGAAGAGTTTGAGCCACTGTATAGGGAGTGCGATGCCGCCGAAGGTTAGCCGCCGCTGCCGCCCGTCGCCGAAGGGTTTCCGTTGACCGGGGCCCTCGGTCGACCCCATGGATGCGTTGCCCGTGGACCAAAAGGGGGAGGCGGCGAGTTTGGGGGCAAGGGAAGGCCAGCAAGGCAGTTTTTGCGGAGCTCTCCATAGAGCGCCACCGGCCATCTGTTGCCGCACACGAGGAAGAAGAAGCTGTGGCATGGGGCCCACGCGCCAGAGTTTAAACTTTTCCTCATTTTCTAGATTTATTTCAAACTTCCTTTGCTCATAACTTTTGATAGGAACCTCAAAAAATTGTTAAATAAATTCAATTGGATTCCTCTCTGTGAGTACTATCTAGGGCTGCATCCCAATTTTTATGAAAATCCCTAGATTTGGCTCATTAATTTATTTAAAGAAAATAGTGTAGGAATTATTACAGGAGTTCTATTTATTGGAAAATTCCCAAATTTGGGAAGGACATTTTCTCAAAAATCCTATAACTCCAGTAAAAATTTCAGAGGCATTGTACCTCATTTGTTTTGCCAAATGTGGTGTCAATCCTTTATGTTTCTGAAAATAGAAAAAATAAACAGAGCCATTTTCAGACTTTTACCCAAACTTAATAAATCCATATCTCTGACTAGTAAGCTCCAAATTGAGTGAACCAAATTTTTTTAATCTCTGCATGTACTACCCAGAAAAACAAGTTTTATCTCATGAAACTTATTCTTTTTCCAGAAATAATTCCCTCAAGTTTAAATTGTTGGGAATTTTATCTGGAGAATTCTTGTATGGGAAATTCTAAATTTTGGCTAGGACGTTCATTTGAAAATCCTTGAGTCACAGGAAAAATTTCAGGTCCATCCAAGTTAATTTAGTCCCCCTAATGTTATGATTAAGTGAACTGCCCTGAGAAAATAGAAAAATGTACAGAAACATTTTTCAGATTTTTTCAAATCTTGATTAGGGCATAACTTCCTCTAGGATTCTTCAAATTACATGATACCAACTCCATTAGAACCATCTCAAACTCTAGTTTCCATAATGTAATGGTTTGATCCATGAAAATCCCTGAAAATCCTTAGAAGCTCTAGTAATGACCAATTAGACTTTTATTTGTGCAGAGCTCAAATGAGTTTTGATTCAAATGAAATTTGGTCAAGTCTCTGGCTAGGTCCTTACCAAGGAACCAGAAAAATTTCAGAGCCAAATGGAATGTCTATCTAGAGTTACAATCTTTACATACTTAATTTAAACATTGCATTCAAATTGACATTTCGTTAATGTACTTACGTGTAGATGCTGAAGGCGAAGAGATTCCGGAAATTTTGGACTTCCTACTTCTGGAAGAGACACTAATATCCGACCAGCAGCAACAAGGCAAGCCCCGGTTTGCATTTAACAAGTTTTATAAAGTCTTGCTTTATATACACTTAGTGTGAGTATGTATGTGCATTAGGTGTAGGATGGATGAAACCCCAAATGCATAACCAGATTATTCCAACAAGAGTGAGAGTAGTGTATAAGTCCTCGAGTATTTCATGCTGAGCTTAATGTTTATAGACTTCGGTACAAGTCAAGTAGTTGGAATCTACTCGCGAATATAGGCTTCGGGACACACAGGATTGGTTCGATTTATGTGAGATCACTTTAGTAAGAAAATGAGACTAGGCATGGGATAGGGCACAGCAAGAGGAAGTCTTGTGGGCACAGACCTGTCCATGTCGATTCAGGACCGATCCGTGAGCATCCCATGCTGATCAAGTTTGAACGTACCAGAGGCATATCGGATTTATGTGCCCCGATAAACTGATGTAACCTATACCTCCAGGCATCGAAGCATAACGCACCGATTTATAGGTGTAGGTTGAGGGCAGCAAGGTGGAAATCCGCTAACGGGCATAAAGAGATGCTCCGTGTAGGGAACCTCCTATCCGTTTGGGTGCGACTGGTTCAACGTTTGGGCTGTTTGGTGAAAGGTTGTCCCGTACGAGATCGAGTGAGCATGCTGTGCAGCTCCACGGGTGGGCGTACAAGATGTGATGTGCTATTCGGGTATCCCTGCAGGTGTATATCGAGTCGATTCGCCGTCCCTCGTGGTGATGAGTACCACTTGGTCACTGAGTCGTGACATAGGTTAACTTATGAAATGATGTGATCCAATATTGCTGTTATGAATAACTTGTATTGCTACATGTGTGCCACCAAATATTGCTCACTAAATTTCAGATTCCTGAACTTTTAATTTGTGGCTAAAAGATGATCTAAGGATGAACTTGTAGGCGTGTCCTTTGCTGCAATTTACTATCCGATGTTGGTTATGTCCTGCATGTAGATTTTCATGTGTAGGAGCGTCGGTTAAGACTTGCTAAGCCATCATGCTCACGGTTGCTGCTATGAGTGTTTTGCAGGTGAGGACTACCCCACAGACTCAGGGTATGAGTCCACCGGCAAGGGCTACCCTCCGTTGGGGACCACGGCTGAGTGGGAGCCGTACACGACGCGCTGAAGATGAGTGCTGCTAGTGTGGGTTGTCTGTATGGCTGGAAAACCGACTTTTGCTAGTTAGGTGGGCGTGAGTTGTAAAAATTATCTTCCGCTGTAGAACTCTGTACTTAGTTGTAAAACTGAAGCTTTGTACTATCTGTTGTATATATTCAGATTGTTTTCAATGTAATGCTATGGTTGCCTTATGGTGTGTGCTGTCGGGTGTCGCATCGTGCGGCACCACCCTCTGAGATCCTGGACATACGGATTTCGGTCTGTCACAGGCTGGGATCAGAGCTACTTAGGGGATAGCACACTAAATAAGGACAGTATTACAGGAAAACTTAGGATTACGGCGAGAAATCACTAGTATGCCCAAATAAGGACTATAGTAGTATAGTTACTTAAAGTAGCATGACTAACATACTTGTTATAATTCTGAATTTGGATTATGTAACGACGCACCTACGCTCAGGTAAGCATGGTAAGGAATGCCTCCGAAAGTGGTTCAATTTCGGTTACCTCCCCTGAAGAGGAAAGTGGTTCAGGGATATGTCTCACAGCTTGGTGTGAGACGTCAATATGAAACTCTTGAACTCTTCATGTTCTTGAGTTCATATAAAAGGCTGGTCCCTGACGTGCATTAGGCAAGAAAGCGGAAACCAAATTGTGTGGTCGGTAACGCGATAGTGTGTTATTCTGGAAATAGCCTCGGAGGACATATGCAGCGCTTGCCATCGGTGTTCCCTGCAGGGCAGTAGGTGGTATCTGTTGGTTCGACGACCCATTTGCGCTCTACTCGGGTTCCCTGTCGTGTGGTGTGAAAACACGATGACGTACATTGAGACGTGGCTTAACTCAAGGACGGTCGTATGGCAATGATACGGGCGTATGTATTTACTTTCAAATATGGACCTGCCTGAAATGACAACAACCATTGACTGCATCACTATTGAGTGTTCTTCTACAGGTACTAACCACGTATGTATCCCGTGTAGTACACGTGTGCGAGAGACCGTTTAGTGCCACAAGTGAGACATATATACCAGTATAATCCGGTTAGGATTTTCCTTTTGTGAGGAACGTATTACTGACATGTAATAAGAATTTGCATTAAATATAATGGTAACAAGGAACTAAGATAACCAAGTTTCAATATTTAGGACCCTGGTTGGGTAGAAAAATTCAACAGTTGATTAGTTTAGCGCAAAGGAATTGAAAAAGAGAGTGCTCTGTTTTGGCAGCAAGGTTGCTGAACTTTAACAGAGCATAACTCACAGGTTACATAGCCAATGGATGTGTGGGATATAGTTCTCAGAAGGAGTTTAAGTGATCTACAACTTTTTTGTAGACTTCCATAGCAGAATCACAACTTAAACTGGTTGAAATTCCAGATGATTGTAAACTGTCCAGAACAAGGACGGATTCAAAAACTTTCTGGAATGTTCTGTTTTTCAAGCATTACTTCCGGTAGAAAAATCTAAAATTATCATATGATACATTTTTGGAAAGTTTAGGGGATTTGGTACATCTCTGTAATTCAAAGTTTCTGCATTTGCAGCACAGAATTCAGTGGAATTTAGAGTTGAAAACAGCAACTTCCAAAGTAGGTGCTGTTGAAGTTCTTCCAGAAATTCTGTTGAATTTGAATTATCATAAATTTTTGACCAGAGCTGATATTAGGTAAAATAAATACTCGTTGGAAAGCTACTGAAGTTAACTTTAACATTTGTATTCAACTTAAGTCATGAAAATGCCATGTACCAGGTCAAAATCTGGGATATGTAGAAACTGGTCATTCTGGGCAGAGGGATGGACAGTTGAACTCATGTGAGCGATTGTTGTACCCTAGGGGGTTTGATTACTTCCAATGGGGTAGAACATACTCATGAGTGTTATCTTCAACTAGTGAAAGATTTTAGTATATTTCCTACTCAAGTTTCTTTTACTAGAGGCCACGTTTGTGTCGTATTGAAGATAAAGCGTAGTATACGTGATGACAACGCGATATTAACGTCTTGTAGTGACCAAATCTAGTAGAGATGAACTTCCAAAGAGGAAGTCCATGAATTTTGGATTTCACTCATTATATTTGGTCTGGTAATTGTGTAGCTTGTGCAAAGTTATTATATTATCCATGTACGAGATGTATCGCGTGTTTACTGTTACTATGTTTTTACTCCTATTTTATAGGACTCCATGGAGTATGCTGTGGGACTGATTTATTGTCGCATCATTGCAGATGGTTAGTACTCGGGCCAAGCATGAGGTCGGGGGCTCTAGTCAGCAAGGGGGTGATGACTCCCAGCCACATGCCTACGACAACACCCCGCAGCAACAACCACCACCGCTGCCTCCGCTAAGACTAGCGGATGTGATCTCGGCGCTGGTGGGCAATCGTGAGGAGCAGACCAACCTGCTCCGTACGATTGTGCAGAATACGTCCCAGGCGGGGGGCATCAAGAGAGGGGCCCTCGTGAGCCCCACATCACGACATACTCAGATTTCATGAGTACGCATCCTCCGGTGTTCACTGAAGCAGCAGAACCACAGGAGGCAGACAACTGGCTGCGGACGATCGAGTCCAAGTTTGGGCTGCTCCAATGTACGGAGCGGTAGAAGACTCTCTTCGCGGCACAGCAGCTTCACTGTGCCACCGGTGCATGGTGGGTGAACTATGTCACCTCACTACCTGCTGGCCACGCCCTCGAGTGGCAGGAGTTCCGGGAGGCATTCCGCGCCTACCATATTCCTCCCGGGATAATAAAGAGGAAGTTCCAAGAATTCTTGGAGCTGAAGCAAGGCGGGAGGAGTACCCATGACTACTCCCGTGCATTGAACCATCTGGCACAGTACGCATCGGATTATGTCTCCACCGAGGAGAGGAAGCGATAGCAATTCTATCGGGGGTTAAATCCCAAGATGAAGACGCATCTCGTGCAATGCAATTGCGGCACTTTCAACGACCTCGTCAATGCCGCGATTATGCAAGAGGATGCTCAGCAGGAACTGGTGGCTGAGCAGCGAAAGCGAAGCGCTCCACCAAGCAGCGGGAGTGGAGCTCCTCAAAAATACCACATGGTGTATCGGACACCATACGGTCAGCAGTGGCATCCACCGGCGCGACCTCAGCAGTTTGGGGGGTTGTTCTTTCCAGCCACCCCCGTTCTGACCGCCGATGCCACCACCGTGGCCGCAACAGAAGCAGCAGAAGACGGTACCCCGGGCGTTCCCACTGCCACAACACGCCCCAGGATTCCGTCCGCCGGCCAGCGGAGGACCGCCTCACTACACATGCTACACGTTTGGCCAGGCGGGTCATTTCTCGAAGGAATGTCCTCAGGGGAAGCAAAGCAGTGGGAAAGCCCAATATCATAGCGGTTCTCGAGGCCGACACCCGGTCAAGAAGGGAGGTCAGCAAACCGGGGGCGTTCGCAACCTCGACAATGAGGACGCCCCAGAGGGAGAAAATGTGCTGGCGGGTACGTTCACTCTCAACAATCAAGCAATTATCATTTTATTTGATTCTGGTGCAACCCACAACTTCATAAGTGCATCATATGTGGTTAAGCATCAACTGCAAGTCCTTCCAACCGAGTGCTCATATATGATCTGCTCACCGGGAGGGAAGATTTCAGCAAATATGATGATTCCGAAAGCACCACTGTGCTTAGGTGGGAAGATATATACCACTACTACGATTATTCTTGAGGGGCAGAAGATTGATGCAATCTTAGGGATGTCATGGTTAAGTTACCATGGCGCTGTCCTAGAAACATTATCACGGACGGTTCATCTCAACTCTCAAAACTCCACCGTCCGCAGTCCCTCATACTAGACAATCCAGTCCCGGAAGTTTCAGCCGCCTATCATACTGAAGCTCCCAAGTTAGAGGACATCCCCGTAGTCTGAGAGTACCCTGACGGGTTCCCGGATGATCTTCCAGGCATGCCACCTGAACAGGATGTGAAGTTCAAGATAGAACTTGCACCCGAGACTACTCCCATATCACAGAGACCGTACAAAATGGCTCCGAACGTGCTGGCTGAGTTGAAAGAACAGCTCAATGATTTGTTGAGCAAGGGATTCATTAGAACGAGTTCCTCACCTTGGGGATGCTCGGCGCTGTTCGTCAAGAAGAAGGATGAAACCTTGAGGCTGTGTGTGGATTACTGGCCGCTCAACGCCGTCACCATCAAGAACAAATATCCACTGTCCCGCATTGACATCCTGTTTGATCAGCTTGTGGGTGCAAGTGTGTTCTCCAAGATGGACCTTCGCTCCGGGTATCATCAAATAAAAATCTGGCCGGTGGATATCCCGAAGACGCCATTCTTGACGAGATATGGCCTATATAAATATCTCGTCATGTCTTTTGGTCTCAGAAATGCTCCTGCCCATTTCATGTACCTCATGAACTCGGTGTTCATGACGGAGCTGGACAAGTTCGTTGTGGTGTTCATTGATGATATCTTGGTTTACTCCAAGTCAGAAGCAGAACACGCTGAACACTTGCGAATCATCCTTCAATGCTTGCGGGACCATAAGCTCTATGCTAAGTTCAGCAAATGCGAGTTTTGGATCAGCCAAGTGCCATTTTTGGGACATATCATCTCAGCGGAAGGCATTGCGGTTTACCCAAGCAAAATTGAACTAGTGCTGAAATGGAAAGCCCCCACTTCTGTCCATGAAGTCAGAAGCTTCCTCGGTTTAGCAGGATATTACCGGAGATTCATTGCAAGCTTCTCCAAGTTTGCTAAGCTGATGACAGAATTATTGAAGAAGGGAAGAAAATATGTTTGGAACTCAGCATGTGAAGGAGCGTTCCAAGCATTGGTGAAGCATCTCACAACAGCCTCGGTCTTAGCTCAACCGGATACGACCAAGCCCTTCGACGTGTATTGTGATGCATCCGGTATCGGGCTCGGCTGCGTGTTGATGCAAGAAGGACGTGTGGTCGCGTAAGGCTCACGCCAACTTTGAAACCATGAGCAGCACTATCCGACGCATGATCTTGAGCTCGCTGCTGTGGTTTTGGCGCTGAAAATGTGGAGGCACTATCTCCTGGGGAATTTTGTGCATCTCTACACCGACCCCAAGAGCTTAAAATATATCTTCACCCAGAAGGAGCTGAATATGAGGCAAAGGAGGTGGTTAGAATTAATCAAAGACTATGAGATTGAGATTCATTACCACCCCGGCAAGGCGAATGTGGTTGTCGACGCGCTGAGTCGGAAATCACATGTCCATAACCTTACCATTACACCGATGGAAGAGGAAGAGCCGAGTTTATACTTGGTTCCATATGGATCTCTCTATAACCTTGCCCTCATCCCTACTATTAGGGAGGATATTATTGCAGCTCAGAAGGTTGACAAGGGCATGTCACATCTACGGAGATGGATAGACAGTGGGGATATCAAATGTTTCTGGAAAGATGATGAGAGGACGCTGTGGTTTAATGACCGCATAGTCGTACCCCAGAATATGGAGCTGACAAAGAAGATCCTTGATGAAGCTTACTTGTCTAAATTCTCCATTCATCCGGGCAGCAACAAAATGTACCAAGATTTGAAAAGAAAATTTTGGTGAACACGGATGAAGAGAGAAGTTGCAAAGTACGTATCCATCTGGGATACGTGTAGACGAGTGAAAGCAGATCACATGAGAAAATCAGGGCTGGTGCAACCACTGAAAATTCCAGCCTGGAAGTGGGAAGATGTGAGCATGTATTTCACTGTGGGATTACCTCTGACTTCCAACAAGCATGATTCCTTTTGGGTAATCATTGATTGGTTAACCAAGTCAGCTCACTTTATTCCCGTACATACACATTTCCATGCCAGCAGGTATGCGGAGCTGTACATTCCAAGAATCTTATGCTTGCATGGAGTACTAAAAACCATAATCTCAGACCGAGGGGCAGTGTTCGTGGCTCGTTTCTGGGATAAGTGGCACGCTGCTTTGGGTACTAAGCTGATTAGAAGTTCCACCTATCACCCTCAAACAGATGGGCAAACTGAGAGGGTGAATCAAGTATTAGAAGACATGTTGAGAGCATGTGCCATCCACCACGGTAGAAATTGGGATGATCATCTACCGTTGGCGGAATTCTCGTATAACAACGGCTATCAAGTGAGTATCAAGATGACACCATATGAGGCTCTCTACTGTCGCATGTGCCGCACCCCATTGAACTGGTGCGAGTCAGGTGAAAGGGTCACTTCGGGATTGATTTGGTGAACAACGCCGAAGAGCGCGTTCGGATGATTCAAGCAAACATGAAGGCCACTCAATCCCGACAGAAAAGTTACGCTGATAAGAGGGGTAGGCCGCTGCACTTCGACGTCGGGGAACATGTGTACCTCCGTGTATCTCCAATGAAAGGCGTGCACCGATTCGGCATGAAGGGGAAACTCACTCCCCGATTTATTTGACCCTATGCTATCACCGAGAAGTGTGGACCAGTAGCATATCGACTAGAACTACCGGCGTCTCTCGCTGGTGTTCACGATGTTTTCCATGTTTCACAACTCTGGAAATGTCTGAAGTATACAGCTACTGTTCTGTAAAATCCCCAAAAAGTGGTAGCAAGAAAATTCAGCTCATGTACACCTAGGAAAAATGAGGGGAATTTAAAACTTTGAATTATAACGGTGTGAGTTCAAAGTGGTGATTCAAACTCCCCACAATTTCCAAACATGGAGATATAAATTCATAACTTGGGTCTTCATATTCCAAATATTCAACCTTCCAAATTCCAGCTCATTTGGAGGTGTTTTAGTATTTGTTTGGGATTAAAAGAGGAAGCCCTCTAATCTGAATTTTAAATTCAGTTTGAAATTCCAATTTCCTCAATTTGCAAATTTGGTTCCACAAATGTGTTCTCCACATTTGAATTAGCAGCCATCCCAAAAATCAGAAACTTTGGAGTTGGTTTGCTATGTTTTTGGAACAATGCAAAAGGGATAATTCAAATTCTATTTCAAATTCAAATGACCATATTCCATTCAAACTCCACACAAGAACTCAAATCATTTGAATTCAATGTTTCAAACTTTAGCTTTGGGGTGAAGTAAGGCATTCAATTATGAGTAGCTGGGGAAAATTTTGATTAAGAAAATAATGTGGTGGGACCCACATGGCAGTGACACATGAAATAACAGGGGCAATTTGCTTCTGTACCAATGCTTCTTGAGCTGCCACCGCGCTGGGATTTTCCCTCCACCGAGCTGCTTGCATCAGCTTGCTCCCGAAGGCAGCACTTCGTGTGTCGAGTGCTATCAAAGCAGAGGCACTACTCCAGTTTTTCTTCTCTGCACACCGAAGTTTTCATCCGTGCTTGAGCGCCCAGCGAAGAAAACCACCATGCACCTCTGTGCTTATCGTTCAGCAGCCTCCAGCACCCCCTAGCACCGGTTGATCGCTCTAGGAGCTACGCCAGCGACTCCTTGACGTGTTCCACCAATCCTCAGCTCGTCCCCGGCCTCCCCTCGTAGTGCCCGAGCTGTTCTTCACCGGCAAAAACAGAGTCAATGTCGCACCTCGCTGCTCCTCATCTTCTGGCCGTTCCAGCGCCTCTCCCGCATGACCAACACCTCCCTAAGGTGCGCCAAGGTGTGTAGATCATGCTACCGCAGTCCCCTTGCCCTTCCCCATCGCCGGCTCGCCGGAATTTGGGTTTTGGCGCCGGTGCACGTGAAGAACCGATCAAAACCAAAACTGGAAATTCGTCCAACACAAATGTCTTCGGTTCAAGCCATAGCATCACACCATCCTAGCGCCCTCCCGCGCCAAATACCGCAGCAAACCATCCACCACACGCCCCGGGCGGCGAGAAATCACCGGCGGCGGCAAAATGGGTCGGTCCTCCGGTGAACCCCATTTTCTGGCCGTTTGCTGCAAGGTTTGGCATGCGTTCCATGTTCCCCGATCACTTGTGATGCTTTAGGGCAACATAGCTCGCCAGGAGAAGCTTCGGACACGCCATAACGCGTTGATGCCGAGCTCCCGAGCCGCCCCGCCGGTGCCGACCTGTTTTTGACAGTTTTCATGCGGGAAACCTTGCCCGGCAGCTGCGCCACGTTCCAAGGATCGTGTAGGGCAAAACCGGAGCTAATTTGGTGGAGAAATGAGGGAGAACGAGCCAAGCCATGATCTGTGCTGGTGTGCACGCGCGTCCTCTGGCGGGAGGTTGAAGAAAGGCCTGACAAGTGGGCCCAACGTTGAGTGCTCTGTAAAATTCAAACAGAAAGTTAGTGAAACTTGAAAAATCCATAACTTTGGGTAGAAAGCTACAAAATTAGTGAGACAAATTTTGTGGGAATCCTCATGAGTAGTACTTCAAAGAGGAACAAATTGCTTGCTGTGAAAATGCCCAGGAATTTCTGTAGAATTGTTTTTAGTAAATCCTTTAGAGATTTATACAGGAGCAAATCTTTATGAAACATTCCCAAATTTGGACAGCTAATCTTTTTTATAGTTACTGATCTCCAGTAAAAATTTGGGCTTCATTGGAGTTCATTTGCTAGGCTAAATTTCCTTCCAAAGTTCAGCCTTTATTTGAAAATTCAAATTTAAACAGAAACTTTTTCAGAACTCCTTTCCACCTTCAAAACTTCATATCTCTCTGTTGGTAGCTCCAAAAATGGTGAAACAAATTTTGTTAGAACCATGGAGGCTTACCCTATTGAGATCTTCCACTGTTAGCTATGTCAAAACTCCTGATGTGGGCTCAATATTCAGAGAAGCCTTGTGCTTGTGGGAATTTTGGAGACCACAATGTGCAATAATATTTCTCCAAATTTTGTTCAGATCATCCTTAGAGAGTCTAGTCTCCACTGTAAAAATCCCAAAGCCAATTAAGGATCCTAAATAGCAGTAGCTATGAATAGAAGTTACTTGTCATAAGTCCTTAACACTTATACATATATTTTGGTACATTTCATAATAGTGACCGAAGTTGAGAACGCACCGGAGCCTTTGGACATCCTCCCACCAGACGCTAACTTTCCCTCTGACTCGCAACCAGGCAAGCCCCAGTTTGCACTTAAGTACCTTTTATAAAGTTTTTCATTTGTATCACTTATGTCTAGGTTGTAATGTATGCATTAGAGTTAGGGTGATTGAAACCCCACTTGCATAGCCTTTTTAAATCCTATAATGGGTTGGGTAGTTTACAAACTCGAGGAGTAGAGAATGTCATGCTAATGTTTAGGATCTCGGTAGAAGTCGAGTGGTTGGAAGCTACTCGCGAGATAGTATTTACCACACGGAATGAGAAGAGGTAGAAAATGGCTTGAGTTGTGAAAATGAGACCCAGCAGGTGGGGGGGTAGGATGCAGTGATCAGAGGTCTCACGTGCGTAGCCATGTTGGCATCGGTTGAGGACCGACCGTGTGCGGCCCTGCTGAACACGTATCGAACAGTACCGGATGCATACTGGCATATGGGGACCAGGAAACCGATGTAATTGGTTAACCTGGGTGCCGAGGCTTACCCAACCGTAAATAGGAGTGGGTTGAGGGTAGCAAGGTATAAATCTGCCGGTGGGCACAGTCACGCTCCACGCGGAGACCTTCTGCCCGTTACGGATGGACCGGTTCGGCATTTGGGTTGCCTTTGAAAGGTTGTTGCATACAACAGAGTAGGAAGGGGTGTGGAATCACTCTTCTGAAAGTCGGTGTATGCAACGTGTTATCCGGGTGTGTCTTGACTGCAATCACCGTCCCTCGCGGTTATTTGAGTACCCGCTTGTTCACTGCGCTGCGACATAGTAAGAAGTGAAATAAGCCAACTGAAAATGCTGCATTGGATTATTAATGTCTTGAAACCTTGTATGCTATAGTTATAGAGCTAATTAAGTTTATATTCCACTTTGGGCATCACCACATCGAAGGAAAGCGTTTCTTGTTTGATTGTGGACTTCCGATTGTGGACTTGCTGAGCCTTCGTGCTCACGGTTGCAATATTTGAGCTTTGTGCAGGTGAGAGTTATGACGAAGGTTCCGAGGATGAGGCGATGCCCCCGTCGGGGTACACGGCCGAGCTGGAGCCCTGCACGCCGCCGTGATCTCCGGTTACTTGCTGCTAGTATGTAGCGTCCTCGGGGTGGACGGCTGCACTTTTGCTTAGTTAGGATTCGAGAGTAGCTATATATATAACTTCCGCTGTAATAGTAAGTTTTGTAAAAAGACTTCCTCTGTTTTATATCAGATAAAAGTTTGTATGTTGTTCTTAATTCTTTTTGTGTGTGCTGTTGGGTGCCGCATCGCATGGCACTACCCTATGCGATCCTTGAGTGGGTGAACCACGGGGTGGTCCCCACAGACGTGGTATCAGAGCCGCATTGCGAATAGCACGCTCGAAAAGAGTCTATTTTGAAAATTTAGAAGTAGTCGAGGGAGGATTAGTCAATAAGCCCACATAAGGTCTATGATAGTAGTAGGTATTATGGTGGAAAAGCTAACATACTTGTTATACATTCTGTAACGACGCTCCAACATTAGGTAAGAGGTAAGGTACGCCACCGCAGGCGGATCAATTGCCGTAACTCACCATACGAGTAATAGTATGGAATGGTTTATCGTGGCTTGGAACGGTAGTTAATATGAGTCTCTGAACCTCTCCATGGTTCTGAGAGCATATGAAAACGCTGATCTCCAGTGTGCTTTAGGAAAAAGTGAGAATACCCCATCGTGTGGTAAGAAACACGATAGTATGCAACTCTTTAACATTCAATGTTCAAAGGGCCATACGCAGCGCTCGCCATCAGCGTGCCTCAACGGTCATGTGGCAGTAGGTGGTATCTGTTGGGTTGATAAAATTCCCAACCGTGACGACCCGTTCACGCTCTACTCGGGTTCCCCGTCGTGTGGTGTGAAAACACGACCATGTACCTTGACACGTGGCTTGACTCAAGGACGATCCGTATGGCAATGATACGGACCGTATGTTTTTATTATTATATGGAACTGCCTGAAATGTCAAAAACCTTTGTGTGCACTATTATTGTGTGTTTTTCTGCAGGTACATTAACCACGTTAGTGCTTGATGTTAGTAACCGTTTGTGAGTGACGTTCTTAGTTCCACCATTTGACACGTATATGCCGGAATACCGGCTTAGGATTTTTCTTTAGTGAGGAAAGTAGTACCGGGACTGCATAAAAGAATATTTTTAAAAGAAAAGAGTTAAAATGAAGCTTAGGATTCCATTTAGGGGTTAGTAAACTCCTATATTGAACTAAGAATTGATTGGGAGTGTAGATTCAATTTCAAAGACTTAAGAACAACCTCCCCTGTTTTCGGCAGAAATTTTGCTGAGCATAAACAGGGCAAAACTTAAGATTGGTTGAACCAATGAAAGTGTGAGATACCATTCTGGAAAGGTTTTGAAGTCCTCTACAACTTTTCTGTAGTGCTCCAGAACATAATCTCTCTCCAAATGGATGAAAATCTCAGATGAGTATACACTGTCCAGAAACAGGGCAGACCTAAATGGTCTCTGGAATTTTCTGTATTTCAACCACAACTTTCTGTAGAAAAATTTCTAAGGGTCAAGCAGGATATCGTTGGAAAGTATAGGAAATGTGCTACAACTTTGTAGTTTAGTGTTTTCCTAGATTGAGGGCAGAATCTGATGGAATTTTGTGAACAATACAGCCCATTGCAAAGGAGGCGCTGTCAAAATTCCTGAGAAAATTCTGTTAACTTGTAGAGATCATAACTAACAAACTAAGGAAGCTATGGAGGCAAATAAATACAATCTGGATTTCTTTGAGAGTCTACTACAACTTTGTTGTTGAACTCTAGTCCAGATTTGGCCTCCAATATGGCCAAAACAGTTAAATCCTTCCAACTGGTCTGCTGGACCAGAAACTGAACAGAACAACATGTTGAAGTTTTTCAACCAAAACATTTAGTTTCACCTTTTGATCTCCAGCGGCTGTTGTGAAACAGCAAGTGGAGTCGAAAAGTTTATGCATTTGACATATCACTTCAAGCTAGTGCATGTTTGGGTCCAGTACAATAGCGAGGAATTACGCATGCTAACACACTTAACATCCCGTGGCGAACCATGATGGTCGAAATAAACTTTTAATCCCTAAAGTTCATTATTTTGGAACTCGATCTTGTGACACGGTCCCGGGATGTGTATGTTGTATAAAGTTTATATTTTATCCATATGTGTGATTATTATGCACAGTATTTATTCCATTCTCGCACTACTATTGTATAGACTGGATGAACTAAACCAACATGTGCTGATTGTTTGAATGGTATGAATGCAGAATGGTGGCGTACACGGTCCACGCAAGATGAGGGAGGTCCGAGTCAGGTTCGTGGTGACGAGTCTCCACCTCCGGAGCATACCACGACGCAGTAGCAACCACCTCCTCCACCGCCAGAACTTCCAAGAAACCTGGCGGAGGTTCTCGCCACAGTGCTCGGCTCGCGCAATGAGCAAACCGAGTTTCTGCGGATGCTAGTCCAGCAGAATGCGTCCCATCAGGGAGGACGCCAAGACAATGGGCAACGCCAGCCCCAACAAAGTTCTTATTCAGAATTCCTGGCGACCCATCCACCGATCTTCACGGAGGCCGAAGAGCCTTTATAGGCAGACAGCTTTATCCGCACTCTGGAGGAGAAGTTCCGGCTGCTACGATACACCGAACAACAGAAGGCTCTGTATGCAGCGCAACAGATTCAAGGAGAAGCCGGTACATGGTGGGCGAACTACATCGCCTCATTGCCGGCTGGCCATGCCGTCACATGGGCGGAGTTCCGGGAGGCATTCCCGGCCTACCATATACCGCCGGGTGTTATGGAAAGGAAGCTCCAAGAGTTCCTGGCGCTGAAACAAGGTGAGAGGAGTGCTCATGAGTACTCCAGGTCATTCAACCGGCTGGCGCAGTATGCGCCAGGATTTGTGAGAACGGAGGAAGACAAGCGCAATGCATTCTTCCGGGGCCTGAATTCCAAGATGAAGGTCCATCTCGCCCAAAGCAATCGCAGCACATTCAATGACCTTATTAATGCCGCGATTCTACAAGGGAATGCTCAGCGTGAGCGCGGTTCTGATAAGAGTAAACGCAGCGCGCTGACGAGCAGCAGTGGTGGGACGCCACAAAAATACCGTGTGGTGTATCGCTCACCATCCGGTCAGAGATGGCAGCCACCGGCGCGACCGCCTCAGTTCCGCGGTCGGCAATATAATGCGCCGGGCTTCCGACCAACGTATCCACCACAGCAACAGCAGCAGCAAAGGATGGTCCCACGTGCGCCTCAATTTCAACAGCGTGCACCGGGATTCCGTCCACAAATCGGCGGGACCCCGACACTTTACACGTGCTTCACGTGTGGCCGTGTTGGGCATATTTCGAGGGACTGCCCCGAGCCATTGACAGGGCAGGGGTGCAGCACCGTATCAGGGTTCTAATCAGCCCCGCAATCAGCCCAAGAAACCAGCACCAAAACCCGGCAACATCCACCACTTAGCCATCGAAGACGTGCCGGAAGGCGAACCCGTCCTCGCGGGTACGTTTTCTTACTTAGATCATCCCGTAGTCATACTTTTTGACTCCGGTGCCACCCATAATTTCATAAGTCAGTCTTATGTTATTAAATATCAATTGCCTATCATTCCCACAAATAATTCATACTTGATATGTTCTCCGTGTGGGAAAATAGCAGCTGACAGAATGGTCTATAGAGCACCATTACAATTAGGTGGGAATCTATATCCGACTTCTCTAATCATGTTAGAGAGTCAGAAACATGATGTCATTTTAGGAATTTCATGGCTAAGTCGCCATGGTGCTGTTCTTGACATCATTCCATGTGTGGTTCGTTTAAACTCTCTACTTCATGAACCACATGTTCTTATTCTTGACCGTTCGGTTCTAGAAGCTCCAGCCACATATAACACGGAAGCCATAAAACTTGAGGATATTCGTGTGGTACGTGAATACCCAGATGTCTTTCCGGATGATCTTCCGGGCATGCCACCGGAAAGAGATGTCGAGTTCAAGATCAAACTTGTACCCGGAATGACGCCGATATGGCGAAGACCATACAAGATGGCTCCGAATGAGCTAGCTGAATTAAAGGAGAAGCTCAATGATTTAATGAAGAAGGGTTTCATTCGACCGAGTTCCTCGCCATGGGGATGCTCAGCGCTGTTTGTGAAGAAAAAGGATGAAACCTTGATGTTGTGTGTAGACTACCGACCTCTCAACGCAGTCACTATCAAGAATAAATATCCACTGCCCCGCATCGATATCTTATTCGATCAACTTGTGGGTGCAAGTATATTTTCAAAGATGGATCTTCGCTCCGGATATCACCAAATCAAGATCGGAGCGTAGGATATTCCGAAGATGGCTATCTCGACGAGATATGGGTTGTATGAATACCTCGTCATGTCCTTTGGTCTCACCAACGCCCCAGCACACTTCATGTATCTTATGAACTCAGTGTTCATGCCGGAGTTGGACAAGTTTGTGGTGGTGTTCATAGATGACATCTCGGTCTACTCCAAGTCGGAGGAAGAACACGCCAAACACTTGCATATCGTGCTTCAACGATTGCGAGATCATAAGCTTTACGCCAAGTTCAACAAGTGCCAGTTTTGGATCAGCCAAGTGCCGTTCCTTGGTCACATTATCTCTGCAGAAGGCATTGCAGTTGATCCAGGAAAAATCGTACAAGTGCTGAAATGGAAGTCCCCCACATCAGCCCATGAAGTCAGGAGTTTTCTCGGGTTAGCAGGATATTATCGGAGATTCATACCGAACTTCTCCAAGCTTGCTAAGCCGATGACTGAACTGTTAAAGAAGGTGATCAAATATGTTTGGAGCTCAGCTTGTGAAGAAGCTTTCCAAGCATTAGTGAAACATCTTACAACAGCCCCGGTGTTAGCTCAACCGGATATAACCAAGCCCTTCGACATATATTGTGATGCGTCCGGTATCGGGCTCAGCTGTGTATTGATGCAAGGAGGAGGAGTGGTCGCCTATGGCTCATGTCAACTCCATAAACACGAGCAGCACTATCCGACTCATGATCTTGAGCTCACTTCTGTGGTGTTAGCCATGAAAATGTGGAGGCACAATTTGCTTGGGAACTTAGTGCACCTCTACACCGACCACAAAAGTCTGAAATACATATTCACTCAAAAGGAGTTGAATATGCGGCAACGGAGATGGTTAGAGTTGATCAAAGACTATGAGATCGAGATTCACTACCATCCCGGGAAGGAAAACGTGGTTGCCGATGCCTTAAGCCGCAAATCTCATGTCAACAATCTGTCCATCACCCCACTTGAAGAGGAGGAGCCGAGTCTGTACTTGGTTCCATATGGGGCGTTATATAATCTTGCTCTCGTCCCGACCATAAGACAGGAGATTATGGAAGCTCAGAAGAAATACTTGGGAATGTCGCACATTAGGAGAAGGATGGAGAATGGCGAGATGAAATGCTTCCGAAGGGATGAACACGACACTCTATGGTTTAAAGACCGTATAGTGGTACCCCGTGATATGAAGCTTCGGAAGAAAATCCTGGATGAAGCTCATTTATCCAAGTATTCTATTCATCCGGGCAGCAACAAGATGTACCAGGATCTGAAAACCAAGTTTTGGTGGACACGGATGAAAAGAGAAATCGCAAAGTACGTATCCGAATGTGATACGTGTCAGTGTGTGAAAGCCGACCATATGCGTAAAGCCGGACAGCTGCAACCATTGAACATTCCGGCATGGAAGTGGGAGGATATCAGCATGGACTTCATTGTTGGTTTACCTCTCACGTCTCACAATCATGACTCGATTTGGGTAATAGTCGATCGACTAACCAAGTTGGCTCATTTTATCCCCGTACATGCAAAGTACGTGGCCAAGCAATATGCGGAGCTGTATATTGCAAGGATCTTGTGCTTGCACGGTGTTCCCCGCTCCATTATTTCAGATCGCGGTGCGCTGTTCGTCTCTCGGTTTTGGGAACAGCTGCATGCGTCGTTGGGGACCGAACTGATCCGAAGCTCCGCGTATCACCCACAGACGGATGGTCAAACTGAACGGGTGAATCAAGTGCCTGAAGACATGCTACGCGCTTGTGCCATCCACCACAGGAAGAGTTCGGACGATCATTTGCCGTTGGCGGAGTTTTGTTACAATAATGGCTATCAAGCTAGCATCAAGATGGCGCCGTATGAAGCTCTCTACGGCCGGAAATGTCGCACACCTCTGAACTGGTGCGAGTCCGGCGAGCGAGTTATCTACGGCACTGAACTTGTGAATGAGGCTGAAGAACGAGTGCGAGTAATACAAGCCAATCTCAAGGCTTCTCAATCTCGTCAGAAGAGCTATGCGGATAAAAGACGCCGCCCTCTCCACTTCGACATCGGGGACCATGTTTATGTCTATGTATCTCCGATGAAGGGAGTTCATTGTTTCAGAGTGAAGGGTAAACTCGCGCCGCGATTCATTGGTCCGTTCGCCGTCATTGAAAAATGCGGACCCGTGGCCTATCGCTTGGGTTTACCGGGGCGTTGCTCGCAGGGATCCACAACGTCTTCCATATCTGTCAGCTGAGGAAGTGCCTCAAACCCTCGTCTGAAATCCACACAGAAGACATAGAAGTTCTTCAACCGGACATCACGTACATGGAGTATCCAATCCGGATTATCGATGGAAAGACTCGCGCCACGAGAAACCGGACCTTATGGTTCTACAAGGTCTTGTGGAGTAACAATACTGCTGATGAGGCGACATGGGAAAGCGAGGACTATCTACAAGTGAATTATCCAGACTTTCTATCATAATATACCCGGTAAAGTTTCCCCACTTTGCTTTTACTCTTGAATCTCGGGACGAGATTCTTTTTAAGGGGGGAGGGATGTAAAATCCCCAAAAAGTGGTAGCAAGAAAATTCAGCTCATGTACACCTATGAAAAATGAGGGGAATTTAAAACTTTGAATTATAACGGTGTGAGTTCAAAGTGGTGATTCGACTTGGTTCTTCATATTCCAAATATTCAACCTTCCAAATTCCAGCTCATTTGGAGGGGTTTTAGTATTTGTTTGGGATTAAAAGAGGAAGCCCTCTAATCTGAATTTCAAATTCAGTTTCAAATTCCAATTTCCTTAATTTGCAAATTTGGTTCCACAAATGTGTTCTCCACATTTGAATTAGCAGCCATGCAAAAAATCAGAAAGTTTGAAGTTGGTTTGCTATGTTTTTGGAACAACGCAAAAGGGATAATTCAAATTCTATTTCAAATTCAAATGACCATATTTCATTCAAACTCCACACAAGAATTCAAATCATTTGAATTCAACATTTCAAACTTTAGCTTTGGGGTGAAGTAAGGCATTCAATTATGAGTAGATGGGGAAAATTTTGATTAAGAAAATAATGTGGTGGGACCCACATGGCAGTGACACATGAAATAACAGGGGCAATTTGCTTCTGTACCAATGCTTCTCGAGCTGCCACCGCGCTGGGATTTTCCCTCCACCGAGCTGCTTGCATCAGCTTGCTCCCGAAGCAGCACTTCATGTGTCGAGTGCTATCAAAGCAGAGGCACTACTCCAGTTTTTCTTCTCTGCACACCGAAGTTTTCATCCGTGCTCGAGCGCCCCGTGAAGAAAACCACCCTGCGCCTCTGTGCTTATCGTTCAGCAGCCTCCAGCACCCCTAGCACCGGTTGATCGCCCTAGGAGCTGCGCCGGCGAATCCTCGACGCGTTCCAACAATCCTCAGCTCGTCCCCAGCCTCCCCTCGCAGTGCCCGATCTGTTCTTCACCGGCAAAAACTGAGTCGATGTCGCACCTCGCTGCTCCTCATCTTCCGGCCGTTCCAGCGCCTCTCCCGCACGACCAACACCTCCCTAAGGTGCGCCAAGGTGTGTAGATCACGCTACCACAGTCCCCTTGCCCTTCTCCGTCGCTGGCTTGCCGGAATTTGGATTTTGGCGCCGGTACACGTGAAGAACCGATCAAAACCAAAACTTGAAATTCGTCCAACACGCATGATCATTTGTTCTTCGGTTCAAGCCATAGCATCGCACCATCCTAGCACCCTCCCGCGCCAAACACTGCAGCAAACCATCCACCACACGCCCCGGGCGACGAGAAATCACTGGCAGCGGCAAAAACGGGTCGGTCCTCCGGTGAACCCCATTTTCCGGCCATTTGCTGCTAGGTTTGGCATGCGTTCCATGTTCTCCGATCACTGGTGATGCTTTAGGGCAACGTAGCTCGCCAGTAGAAGCTTTGGACACGCCATAACATGTTGATGCCGAGCTCCCGAGCCGCCCCGCCGGTGCCGACCTGTTTTCGGCCGTTTTCATGCGGGGAAACCTTGCCTGGCAGCTGCGCCACGTTCCAAGGATCGTGTAGGGCGAAACCGGAGCTAATTTGGTGGAGAAATGAGGGAGAACGAGCCACACCACGATCTGTGCTGGTGTGCACGCGTGTCCTCTGGCAGGAGGTTGAAGAAAGACCTGACAAGTACTTCAAAGAGGAACAAATTGCTTGCTCTGAAAATGCCTAGGAATTTCTGTAGAATTGTTTTTACTAAATATTTAGAGATTTATTACAGGAGAAATTCTTTATGAAACATTCCCAAATTTAGGAAGCTAATCTTTTTCATAGTTATTGATCTCCAGTAAAAATTTGGGCTTCATTGGAGTTCATTTGCTAGGCTAAATTGCTTCCAAAGTTCAGCCTTTATTTGAAAATTCAAATTTAAACAGAAACTTTTTCAGAACTCCTGTCCACCTTCAAAAATTCATATCTCTCTGTTGGTAGCTCTAAAAATGGTGAAACAAATTTTGTTAGAACCATGGATACATACCCTAATCAGATCTTCCACTGTTAGCTATGTCAAAACTCCTGATGTGGGCTCAAAATTCAGAGAAGCCTTGTGCTTGTGGGAATTTTGGAGACCATAATGTGCAATAACATTTCTCCAAATTTTTCTCAGATCATCCTTAGATAGTCTAGTCTCCACTGTAAAAATCCCAAAGCCAATTAAGGATCCTAAATAGCAGTAGCTATGAATAGATGTTACTTCTCATAAGTCCTTAATACTTATACATATATTTTGGTACATTTCATAATAGTGACCGAAGTTGAGAACGCACCGGAGCCTTTAGACATCCTCCCACCAGACGCTAACTTCTCCTCCGACTCGCAACCAGGCAAGCCCCGGTTTGCACTTAAGTACCTTTTATAATGTTTTTCATTTGTATCACTTATGTCTAGGTTGTAATGTATGCATTAGAGTTAGGGTGATTGAAACCACACTTGCATAGCCTTTTTAAATCCTATAAAGGGTTGGGTAGTTTATAAACTCGAGGAGTAGAGAATGCCATGCTAATGTTTAGGATCTCGGTAGAAGTCGAGTGGTTGGAAGCTACTAGCGAGATAGTATTTACCACACGGAATGAGAAGAGGTAGAAAATGGCTTGAGTTGTGAAAATGAGACCCAGCAGGGGGGATAGGATGCAGTGAGCTGAGGTCTCACGTCGTATCCCTGTTGGCGTCGGTTGAGGACCGACCGTGTGCGGCCCTGCTGAACAAGTATCGAACAGTACCGGATGCATACTGGCATATGGGAACCAGGAAACCAATGTAATTGGTTAACCTGGGTGCCGAGGCTTACCCAACCGTAAATAGGAGTGGGTTGAGGGTAGCAAGGTGTAAATCTGCCGGTGGGCACAGTCACGCTCCACGCGGGGACCTCCTGCCCATTACAGATGGACCGGTTCGGCATTTGGGTTGCCTTTGAAAGGTTGTTGCATACAACAGAGTAGGAAGGGGTGTGGAATCACGCTTCTGAAAGTGGGTGTATGCAACGTGTTATCTGGGTGTGTCTTGATTGCAATCACCGTCCCTCGCGGTTATTTGAGTACCCGCTTGTTCACTGCGCTGTGACGTAGTAAGAAGTGAAATAAGCCAACTGAAAATGCTGCATTGAATTATTAATGTCTTGAAACCTTGTATGCTGTAGTTATAGAGCTAATTAAAATTATATTCCACTTTGGGCATCACCACATCGGAGGAAAGTGTTTCTTGTTTGATTGTGGACTTCTGATGTGAGGGCTGCCTAAGGCTCAATAAACTGTTGCTATAAAACTGAAAGTAAGGATCAACATGTAGGCGTGTCTTTATTGCAAAGTCCTTTTCCTATCTTACACATCCTTGCATGTAGAGTTCCATGCCTAGGGTTGACGGTTAAGACTTGCTGAGCCTTCGTGCTCACGGTTGCAATATTTGAGCTGTGTGCAGGTGAGAGTTATGACGATGGTTCCGAGGATGAGGCGATGCCCCCGTCGGGGTACACGGTCGAGCTGGAGCCCTGCACGCCGCCGTGATCTCCGGTTACTTGATGCTAGTGTGTAGCGTCCTCGGGGTGGACGGCTGCACTTTTGCTTAGTTAGGATTCGAGAGTAGCTATGTATATAACTTCCGCTGTAATAATAAGTTTTGTAAAAAGACTTCCTTTGATTTATATCAGATAAAAGTTTCTATGTTGTTCTTAATTCTTTTCGTGTGTGCTGTTGGGTGCCGCATCCCACGGCACCACCCTATGTGATCCTGGAGCGGGTGAACCATGGGGTTGTCCCCACATGTTCCCTCCTAAGACATTGGCGAGCTACAACCGGATTTGACTTATGCTGAATATCCAGTAGCGATTATTGATGAGAAGGTCTGGACCACGCGTAATCGAACGCTGTGGTTCTACAATATATTGTGGAGCAACCACACCGCTGAGGAAGCGACGTGGTGAGGAGTTCCTTCGCTCAAACTACCCGGACTTCTTGGCATCTCATCACGGGTAATTCCTCTCACATCTTTGTCTCTTCTTTTGTAATATCGGGACGAGATTCTTTTTAAGGGGGGAGGGATGTGAAATCCCAAAACTCTAGCAAGTGGAGCTGCAAGTCACACCGAGAAAATGAGAGGGAATTTAAATTTTGGAATACAACGGTGTGAGCTCCAAATGCTAAAGTAAACGTGCAACAATGTCCAAACATGGAGACCTAAATCTACCATTTGGTACTTCACACATCCAGGGGTAGCCCGGCAAATTTTCAGCTGATTTGGAAAAGATTTCCTATTTGTTGGAATTCAAACAGGAGACAATTTGAATTTGAATTCAAACTTCAGTTTCAAATTCTGACTACACTGAAATTCAAATTTGAGTGCACCATTGTGTTCCTCACATGTCTTTTGGCCTATCCTCCAGTTTTTATCAAATTTGGGGCTCTTCTGCTAATTCACATGGAATTGGAAAGAAAAGAAGAGGGGGAAATAGGGCCCACTTGTCAGTAGACTTACCCCCGAAGTCTCCTCTGTTTCTCACTCGGCAGCCAAACGCAGCGCGCGCCAGCTCCCGATCACAGCGCCAACTGACGTGTCTCGTGCCACATCCTGCTCAGGGAAACCTGTGACCAAAGGAAGAAGCGTGTAGCTTCTGCCATGACCTGTTTCTTCCCCTCACGTTGTTCACCTTCTCCTCCTTCTCCTCACACAACCGAAGCAAACTCGCACACGCTCTCGACACATTTCGGCTAACCGGCGCCCGGGCGTTATGAACCATTTCATGACGAACTCTCTACAGCAAAGAGGACCGTCTTCAACCACTCGAACTCATGGTGCGAAGCTTTCCTCCTCTCGTGCGAGAACAAATTTTGCTTTTTAGTGATTCGGTATTCATAGGATGGAGCCACACAAATCTTCAAAATTCGTCGTATCCATCCACCATCAGTTAGGCCGAGTTCCCCAAACGTGATATAGAGACTCCCACGCTCCTCTAGGATCAAGAACCATCGAATTTCATCGAATTTTGGTGCTGTTCTTCGAGAATTTTGAGACGGCGCCGGTTTTGGCTCTAGGTCGCCGATGAGCTCGTATTTGCAGCCTCTTTTGAGCTGATTTGATTGCATGCCAGTGATGAGGATGCCACCATGGAGCTATAGAAACAAGAAGAGTTTGAGCCACTGTGGAGGGAGTGGGACGCCGCCGAAGGTTAGCCGCCGCTGCCGCCCGTCGCCGAAGGGTTTCTGGTGACCGGGGCCCTCGGTCGACCCCATGGATTCGTTGCCCGTGGTCCAAAAGGGGGAGGCGGCGAGTTTGGGGGCAAGGGAAGGTCAGCAAGAAAGTTTTTGCGGAGCTCGCCGGAGAGCGCCACCGGCCGACTGTTGCCGCGTGCGAGGAAGAAGAAACTGTGGCGTGGGGCCCATGCGACAGAGTTTAAACTTTTCCTCAATTTCTAGATTTAGTTCAATCTTCCTTTGCTCATAATCTTTGATAGGAACCTCCACAAATCGTGAAATAAAATACATTGGATTCCTCTCAGTGAGTTCTATCTAGGGGTGCATCCCAATTTTTATGAAAATCTCTAGATTTGGCTCATTAATTCATTTAATAAAAAAACTTGTAGGAATTATTACAGAGGTTCTATTCATTGGAAAATTCCCAAATTTTGGAAGGTCATTCCTACAGAAATCCTTGAACTCCAGTAAAAATTTCAGAGTCACTGGACCTAATTTGCTTGGCCAAATGTCGTGTCAATCCTTTATGTCTCTGAAAATAGAAAAAATAAACAGAGCCATTTTCAAACTTTTACCCAAACTTAATAAATCCATATCTCTGACTAGGAAGCTCCAAATTGAGTGAACCAGATTTTGTTGGATTTATATCTGTGAGTAATACCCAGCAAAACAAGTTTCAGCTCATGAAACTTATTCTTTTTTATATAATTAATTCCCCTAATTTTAAATTTTTGGGAATTTTATCTGGAGAATTCTTTAATGGAAAATTCTGAAATTTGGCTAGGATGTTCATTTGAAAATCCTTGAGACAGGAAAAATTTCAGATCCATCCAAGTTAATTAAGTCCCCCTAATGGTGCGATTAAGTGAACTGCCCTAGTAAAACAGAAAAATGTACAGAAACAATTTTCAGATTTTCTGAAATCTTGATTAGGGAATAACTTCCTATAGGATTCTTCAGATTATATGAGACCAACTCCATTGGAACCATCTCAAACTCTAGTTTCCAGAAAGTAATGGTTTGATCCATGAAATCCCTGAAAATCCTTAGAAGCTCTAGTAATGACCAATTATACTTTTATTTGTGCAGAGCTAAAATGAGTTTGATTCAAATGAAATTTGGTCAAGTCTCTGGTTTGGTCCTTACCAAGCCACTATAAAAATTTGAGAGCCAAATGGGATGTCTAGCTAGAGGTACAGTCTTTACATACTAAATTTAAACATTGCATTTAAATTGACATTTCGTTAATGTACTTACGTGTAGTCGCTGAAGGCGAAGAGATCCTGGAAGTTTTGGACTTCCTACTTCTGGACAAGACACTAACATCTGACCAGCAGCGCCAAGGCAAGCCCTGGTTTGCATTTAAAAAGTTTTATAAAATCTTGCTTTATATACACTTAGTGTGATTATGTATGTGCATTAGGTGTAGGATAGATGAAACCCCAAATTCTTAACCAGATTATTCCAACAAGAGTGAGGGTAGTGTCTAAGTCCTCGAGTAGTTTATGCTGAGCTTAATGTTTATAGACTTCGGTACAAGTCGAGTAGTTGGAATCTACTCGCGAGTATAGGCTTCGAGACACACGGGATTGGTTCGAGTGATGTGAGATCACTTTAGTAAGAAAATGAGACTAGGCAGGGGCTAGGGCGCAGCAAGAGGAAGTCTTGTGGGTGCATCCCTGTCCGTGTCTATTGAGGACCGATCCGTGTGCGGCCCACTCTGATGAAGTTTGAACGTACCGATGGCATATCGGATATATGGGCCCCGATAAACTGATGTAACCTATACCTCTGGGCGACGAGGCATAACGCACCAATTTATAGGTGTAGGTTGCGGGCAGCAAGGTGGAAATCTGCTAATGGGCATAGAGAGATGCTCCGTGTAGGCAACCTCCTGTCCATTTGGGTGCCACCGGTTTGACGTTTGGGCTGGTTGGTGAAAGGTTGTCCAGTATGACATCGAGTGAGCGTGCTGTGCAGCTCCATGGGTGGGCGTACGTGACGTGCTATTCGGGCATCCCTGCAGATGTATATCCAGTCGGTTCGCCGTCCCTCATGGTGATGAGTACTACTTGGTCACTGAGTCGTGACGTAGGTTAACTTATGAAATGATGTGATCCAATATTGCTGTTATGAATAACTTGTATTGCTACATGTGTGCCACCAAATATTGCTCACTAAATTTCAGATTCCTGAACTGTTAATTTGTGTCTAAAAGATGAACTAAGGATGAACTTGTAGGCATGTCCTTTGCTGCAATTTACTATCTGATGTTGGTTATGTCCTGCATGTAGAGTTTCATGTGTAGGAGCCAGCGAGGGCTACCCTCCGTCGGGGACCACGGCTGAGTGGAGCCTTACACGCCGCGCTGAAGATGAGTGCTGCTAGTGTGGGTTGTCCGTAGGGCTGAACGGTGGTCGTAAACTTGAGACACTTCCTCAGCTGAGAGATATGGAAGATGTCGTGCACACCGGAGAGTGTCGCTGGTAAGTCCAGCCGGTATGCAACGAATCCACACCTTTCCAAAACCTTGAATGGACCGATGAATCGGGGTGCCAACTTTCCTCTGACCCAGAATCTGTTCACACCATTCATCGGAGACACACGTAGGTAAACGTCATCCCCGACCTCAAATTGTAGAGGGCGTATTCTCTGGTCCGCCTAATGTTTTTGTCGGGATTGAGCGGCTTTCAAGTTCGCCTGAATAAGCCAAACTTTTTCTTCCACGTTGTTAACAATATCAATCCCGAAGGAGACCCTTTTGCAAGACTCACACCAATTCAGTAGTGTACAGAATTTCCTCCCATATAGCGTCTCATAGGGCACCATCTTAATGCTGGCATTGTACCCGTTATTGTACGAAGACTCGGCTAACGGTAAGTGATCATCCCAATTCTTACCGTGGTTGATAGCACAAGCCCGTAACATGTCTTCCAGAATTTGGTTTACCCGCTCGGTTTTCCCATCCGTCTGCGGGTGGTACGCTGAACTACGGATCAGTTTCGTACCCAATACAGCATGTAACTGCTCCCAAAAAACGAGATACAAATGAAGTGCCCCGATCCAAAATGATGGTGCGGGGTACGCCGTGTAAGCACAGAATCTATGAGATGTACAATTCATCATACTTCTTGGCTGTTAATTGGTATTGACTGGGATAAAGTGGGGAGACTTAGTGAGCCGATCGACTATTACCCACACTGAATCATGAATCTAAAATGTTGTTGGTAAACCGACGATGAAGTCCATGCTCACGTCCTCCCACATACAGGCAGGAATGCCTTGCGGTTGTAACAATCCTGATTTCTTCATATGATCTGCCTTTGCCCTTCGGCATGTATCACACTCGGACACGTATTTAGAGATCTCCCGCTTCATCCATGTCCACCAAAATTTGTCTTTGAACCTTTGATACATCTTGTTGCTTACGGGCTGAATAGAAAACTTTAACAAGCGAGCCTCGTCAAAAATTTTCTTCCGCAATTCCAGGTTACGGGGTATGACAATCCTGTCCTTGAACCACAGAATGCCGTCTCCGTCCTTCCAGAAACACTTCAGCTCACAACTATGTACTTGTTTCTGCAGATACGACATACCCTTGTCATGTTTCTATGCTGCCGCTATCTCTTCATGGATGGTGGGGATAAGAGCTAAGTTGTAGAGAGTTCCATGGGGAACCACATACAAGGGTGGTTTACTCTCTTCAACCGGTGTGATGGTCAGATTATGAGCGTGTGACTTGCGACTCAGCGCATCAACCACCACGTTTGCCTTGCCGGGGTGATAATGGATCTCTATTCATAATCTTTTATCAGCTCCAACCATCTTCGCCACCTCATGTTCAACTCCTTCTGAGTGAATATGTACTTGAGGCTCTTGTGGTCGGTATATAGATGTATGAGGTTACCCAGTAGGTAATGCCTCCACATATTAAGTGCGAGTACCACAACAGAAAGTTCTAAGTCATGAGTTAGATAGTTTTCCTCATGATTCTGGAGCTTCCGTGATCCATACGCGACCACTCTTCGGTCTTGCATCAGCACACATCCGAGCCCAATGCCGGATGCATCGCAATACACAACGAATGGTTTTGTTGTGTCTGGCTGCGCCAAAACTGGTGATGATGTTAAGTGCTTCAATAAAGCCTTGAATGTCGCTTCACATGCTGGACTCCAAACATATTTGGTAGCCTTCTTCAGCAGTTTGGTCATAGGCTTCGCAATCTTCGAGAAGTTTGGAATGAACCTCCGATAATATCCCCCGAGTCTGAGGAAACTTCGTACCTCATGGACATACTTCGGGGATTTCCAATTCAGCACTTATAGACTTTTGCTCGGGTCTACAGTGATGCCCTCTGCTGAGATAATATTCCCGAGGAAAGGTACTTGCGATATCCAGAATTCGCACTTGCTGGATTTCACGTATAGCTTGTGATCTCACAGCCGTTGCAAGACTATACGCAGGTGCTTTGCGTGTTCTTCCTCCGACCTGGAATATACCAATATGTCATCGATGAAGACCATGACGAACTTGTCCAGCTCCAACATGAATACCGAGTTCATCAAGTACATGAAGTTAGCTGGAGCGTTGGTGAGACCGAAGGACATGACCAGGTACTCATAAAGCCCGTACCTCGTCAAGAAAGCCGTCTTTGGAATATCCTTGGCCCGTATCTTAATCTGATGGTACCCTGATCTTAAATCCATCTTGGAAAAGATCTTTTCTTTGACCAACTGATCAAACAACATGTCGATCCGTGGCAATGGGTACTTGTTCTTGATTGTAACAGCATTTAATGGACGATAGTCCACGCAAAGCCACAATTTTTCATCCTTCTTCGTGTCGAATAATGCCGAACAGCCCCATGGCGAGGAGCTCGGCCTGATAAACCCCTTGTCCTGTAGATCCATCAATTGCATTTTAATTTCTGTCAACTCCTTTGGTGCCATCTCGTACGGCCTTCTGGATACTGGCATAGTTCCCGGTGCAAGCTCAATCTTGAACTCCACCTCCCGGTCGGACGGCATACCCGGTAAATCATCCAGGAATACATCGGGGAACTCATGGACTACTGGAATATCTTCCAATCTAATAGTGGTGGATTGGTATATGGCTGGAAGTTATATTTCTGGACTGTCCAGAAATATTGAATGAGACTCGTGCATTTCTGGGTGCAAATGGACGACTCGTAGGACGGTGTCTAAAGCAGCGCCGTGGCAGGTTAACCACGACATCCCTAAGATGGCATCGACCTTTTGTCCCTCTAAAACTATGAGAGACATAGGGTATACTCTACCTCATAGGCATAATGGTGCTTTTTGAACCATCATGTTTGCTTAAATTTTCCCACGCATTGAACAAGTCGAATATGGACTCTCGGTGTGTAGTATTTGCAACCTGTGCTTAGCAACATAAGCTTGGCTAATGAAATTAGGCGTGGCACCCTAATCAAATAAAACTATGGCGGGATGTTTGTGGAGTTGCAACATACCCCAAGGATGGGTTCTCCCTCCGGCACGTCCTCTATGGCGAGTTGGTGGACATTGCCGGGCTTAGGGTTTTCCCACCGTGCATTAATGGGATTCCTGGGCTGATTCCACCCCGGGAACTGTGGTGCCACTCCGCTGCCTTGCTTCTCAGGGCAATTGTTGCTGAAGTGCCCCTGGCGACCACATTTGAAACATGCGTACGGTGGCTGGCCGGTGCTTGGGAGACGAAAGCTCGACATCCGTTGCTGAGGTGCAAACGCACGCGGTATCGCCCGCTGCTGCTGATGTTTCTGAGGAGGTGCTGGTAATGCAGGTAGGAACGCCGGCTGTGGATACGGCCGATTGCGGAATTGCATCTATCGCTGTGGTGGCTGCCAGCGTTGACCCGATGGTGTGTGATACACCATCCGATATTTCTTGGGAGGACCTCCTCCCTCTCCGCTGCTGTCGGTACCTGCAAGACTAGGTACCACCGCGTGTAAGATCAAAAGAAGGTATACGCCAGCACGTATGCAGAAGACAGAGACACAGCCGGCAGGCTGGGCCCAACCGCCTGCCAGGGAGCACTCATGAGAAGGCACGTGCCCTAGGCCTCGGGTCTGACCACCTACTAAGGAGGGCTCCGAGGCTGCCATGTTTCTTCAGGCTCTGAGCCTCACTACTGGCCGAGGATGGCTCTGGAGTCACCATGTGCCCAATAGTGACGGGTCCGACCTCCCGTCAGGGAGGGCTCCGGCGCTGCCACGTGCCCGGAACCTCCGAGCCACGCCTACCGCCGGAGGATAACTCCGGAGGTGCCACATGCCCTATGGCCCCGGGCCCGACCTCCAGCATCGGAGGGCTTCGGTGCTGCCACGTAGAAAATAACTCCCGGCGTCCCTTCCCACCGAGGAGAGCTCCAAAGGTGTCACGTGTCCTAAGGCCCCAGGCCCGACCTCCAGCATGGGAGGGCTCCGGCGCTGCCATGTGTCCAATGACTCCGGACCCCTCGCTACTCCGCAAGACTGCTCTAGTGGCGACGCGTGGCCAGGGGGCCAGCCACCCGGATGCCGCGCTGACAAGCAACGGGCAGATGGCCAAGGAGTAAAGACAAAGGTGCGCTGTCAGGCCGCGCATTCAAGGCTCACGCCTTCCCCAGAAGCATGGCGCATGGCGCACGCCCCGGTCCTCCGCCTATTCACCATTACGGTGATGAGACAGGGCGGCGAGGCATGACGGCGGAGCAGTGCCGCCCAACAGCACAGAGCTACTCGACAGAGCGAGAAGACGCGGCGACAAGACGGGGACTTCATCATCACAGGCTACCCGGTCAGATGTGCCCGGCATGTCAGGCACGCGCCTTAACTCCTCCGACAGTGACATAGCTTATATCTGTAGATGCCCTAGCTCATGTATACAGTAAGGACAGCCGCGGGGCCACCTGTAGATTTATACTCCTCCGACAGCGACATAGCATATAGCTGTAGATGCCCTAGCTCATGTATATGGTACGGACAGCCGCAAGGCCACCTGTCGGGCCCCAGGCCACATTGTAATTGCCCCGGCCTTGGGCTATAAAAGGACGGGGGCAGCCTCCGGGCAAGGGGTTTGCAGGTTCGCAACTCAGCAATCTCACAAACTCATACGCGCAAGCAATACAACAATCACACTGTGGACGTAGGGTATTACGCTCCGGTGGCTCAAACCACGTAAATCCTCATGTTCGTCCTCGCCATCATGCTCCGACGCTCGAAACCACTAAGCCCCTTGTAAAAAAAGAACCTCGGTGGGCTGCTGCGATAGACCAGGGGAAGTGTCGCAGGAAAACACTTCGACATTTGGCGCGCCAGGTAGGGGGCTTCTTGGTTTTTGAAGCTGTTCGTGAAGCTCACGATGGTGAACATCCAGTCTGTTATGGTTAATGTTATTGAATTCAATTTAGGTTGTAACTTTGAATTTTAACTGTAAATTGCTAACTGTTGCAGTATGGATCACTGTGAAACCCAGTTCCAAAAATAGAGCCAAGTGAATGCATATGTGTGCCCAGGATTTCATCGAGTTTTGGCGCTGTTCTTCGAGGATTTTGAGCCGGCACCGGTTTTGGCCCTAGGTCGCTGATGAGCACGTATTTGCAGCCTCTTTTGAGCTAATTTGAGCGCATGCCGGAGACGAGGATGCCACCACGGTGCTCTAGGAACAAGAACCAAAGAGTTTGAGCCACTGTGGAGGGAGTGGGACACCGCCGAAGGTTAGCCGCCGCTGCCGCCCGTCGCCGAAGGGTTTCCGGTGACCGGGGCCCTCGGTCGACCCCATGGATGCGTTGCCCGTGGTCCAAAAGGGGGAGGCGGCGAGTTTGGGGGCAAGGGAAGGCCGGCAAGGCAGTTTTTGCGGAGCTCAGCAGAGAGCGCCACCGGCCGTCTGTAGCCGCGCACGAGGAAGAAGAAGCTGTGGCGTGGGGCCCGTGCGCCAGAGTTTAAACTTTTCCTCATTTTCTAGATTTAGTTCAAACTTCCTTTGCTCATAACTTTTGATAGGGACCTCGAAAATTGTTAAATAAATTCCATTGGATTCCTCTCTGTGAGTACTATCTAGGGGTGCATCCCAATTTTTATGAAAATCCCTAGATTCGGCTCATTAATTTATTTAAAGAAAATATTGTAGGAATTATTACGGGAGTTCAATTTATTGGAAAATTCCCAAATTTGGGCAGAACATTCTCCCGAAAACCCAAGAACTCCAGTAACAATTTCAGAGGCATTGTACCTCATTTGTTTGGCCAAATGTGGTGTCAATCCTTCATGTCTCTGAAAATAGAAAAAATAAACAGAGCCATTTTCAGACTTTTACCCAAACTTAATTAATCCATATCTCTGACTAGGAAGCTCCAAATTGAGTGAACAAAATTTTGTTGGATTTATCTCTGTGAGTACTACCCAGAAAAAAAAGTTTCAGCTCATTAAACTTATTTTTTTTCTAGAATTAATTCCCTCCAGTTTAAATTGTTGGGAATTTTATCTGGAGAATTCTTTTATGTAAAATTCTGAAATTTGGCTAGGATGTTCATTTGAAAATCATTGAGCCACAGGAGAAAATTCAAATCCATCCAAGTTAATTTAGTCCCCCTAGCGGTGTGATTATTTTAACTGCCCTGAGAAAATAGAAAAATGTACAGAAACATTTTTTTAGATTTCCTCAAATCTTGATTAGGGCATAACTTCCTCTAGAATTCTTCAAATTACATGATACCAACTCCATTAGAACCATCTCAAACTCTAGTTTCCACAAAGTAATGGTTTGATCCATGAAAATCCCTGAAAATCCTTAGAAGCTCAAGTAATGATCAATTAGACTTATATTTGTGCCGAGATCAAATTAGTTTTGATTCAAATGAAATTTGGTCAACTCTCTGGTTAGGTCCTTACCAAGCAACCATAAATATTTCAGAGACAAATGGAATGTCTAGCTAGAGTTACAATCTTTACATACTAAATTTTAACGTTGCATTTAAATTGAAATTTCGTTAACGTACTTACGTGTAGTCACTGAAGGCGAAGAGATCCCGGAAGTTTTGGACTTCCTACTTCTGGACGAGACACTAACATCCGACCAGCAGCAACAAGGCAAGCCCCGGTTTGCATTTAACAAGTTTTATAAAGTCCAGCTTTATATACACTTAGTGTGAGTATGTATGTGCATTAGGTGTAGGATGGATGAAACCCCAAATGCATAACCAGATTATTCCAACAAGAGTGAGGTAGTGTCTAAGTCCTCAAGTAGTTCATGCTGAGCTTAATGTTTATAGACTATGTTACAAGTCGAGTAGTTGGAATCTACTCGCAAGTATAGGCTTCGGGACACACGGGATTGGTTCGAGTGATGTGAGATCACTTTAGTAAGAAAATGAGACTAGGCAGGGGATAGGGCGCAGCAAGAGGAAGTCTTGTGGGTGCATACCTGTCCATGTCGATTGAGGACCGATCCATGTGCAGCCAACACTGATCAAGTTTCACGTACCGAAGGCATATCAGATATATGTGCCCCGATAAACTGATGTAACCTATACCTCCGGGCGTCGAGGCATAACGCACTGATTTATAGGTGTAGGTTGAGGGCAGCAAGGTGGAAATCCGCTAACGGGCATAGAGAGATGCTCCGTGTAGGGAATCTCCTGTCCGTTTGGGTGCGACGAGTTCGATGTTTGGGCTGTTTGGTGAAAGGTTGTCCCGTACGACATCGAGTGAGCGTGCTGTGCAGCTCCACGGGTGGGCGTACGTGATGTGCTATTCGGGTATCCCTGCAGGTGTATATCGAGTCGATTTGCCGTCCCTCGCAGTTATGAGTACCACATGGTCACTGAGTCGTGACATAGATTAACTTATGAAATGATGTGATCCAATATTGCTGTTATGAATAACTTGTATTGCTACATGAGTGCCACCAAATATTGCTCACTAAATTTCAGATTCCTGAACTGTTAATTTGTGGCTAAAAGATGAACTAAGGATGAACTTGTAGGCGTGTCCTTTGCTGCAATTTACTATCCGATGTTGGTTATGTCCTGCATGTAGAGTTTCATGTGTAGGAGCGTCGGTTAACACTTGCTAAGCCATCGTGCTCACGGTTGCTGCTATGAGTGTTTTGCAGGTGAGGACTACCCCACGGACTCGGGGTATGAGTCCACCGGCGAGGGCTACCCTCCGTCGGGGACCACGGCTGAGTGGGAGCCGTACACGATGCGCTAAAGATTAGTGCTGCTATTGTGTGTTGTCCATATTGCTGGATAACTGACTTTTGCTAGTTAGGTGGGCGTGAGTTGTAAAAATTATCTACCGCTGTAGAACTCTGTACTTAGTTGTAAAACTGAAGGTTTGTACTATCTGTTGTAAATATTCAGTTTGTTTTCAATGTAATGCTATGGTTGCCTTATGGTGTGTGCTGTCGGGTGTCGCATCGTGCGGCAACACCCTCTGAGATCCTGGGCGTACGGATTTCGGTCTGTCACAGGCTGGAATCAGAGCTACTTAGGGGATAACACACTAAATAAGGACAGTATTACGGGAAAACATAGGATTACGGTGAGGAATCGCTAGTATGCCCAAATATGGACTATAGTAGTATAGTTACTTAAAGTGGCATGACTAACATACTTGTTATAATTCTGAATTTTTATTATGTAACGACGCACCTACGCTCAGGTAAGCATGGTAAGGAACGCCACCGAAAGCGGTTCAATTTCGGTTAGCTCCCCTGAAGAGGAATGTGGTTCAGGGATAGGTCTCACAGCTTGGTGTGAGACGTCAATATGAAACTCTTCAACTCTTCATGTTCTTGAGTTCATATGAAATGTTGGTCCCTGGCGTGCATTAGGCAAGAAAGCGGAATCCCAATCGTGTGGTCGGTAACGCGATAGTGTGTTCTTCTGGAAATAGCCTAGGAGGACATACACAGCGCTTGCCATCAGCGTGCCCTGCAGGGCAGTAGGTGGTATCTGTTGGTTTTATAAAATTCCCAACCGTAACGCCCCGTTTGCGCTCTACTCGGGCTCCCTGTCGTGTGGTGTGAAAACACGATCATGTACCTTGAGACGTGGCTTAACTCAAGGATGGACGTATGGAATTGATACGAGCGTATGTATTTAATTTCAAATATGGACCTGCCTGAATTGACAACAACCATTGAGTGCATCACTATTGAGTGTTCTTATACAGGTACTAACCACGTATGTATCCCGTGTAGTACACGTGTGCGAGAGACCGTTTAGTGCCACAAGTGAGACGTATATGCCGGTATAATCCGGTTAGGATTTTCCTTTTTGTGAGGAACGTAGTACTGACATGTAATAAGAATTTGCATTAAATATAATGGTAACAAGGAACTAAGATAACCAAGTTTCAATATTCAGGACCCTGGTTGGGTAGAAAAATTCAACAGTTGATTAGTTTAGCTCAAACGGATTGAAAAACAGAGTGCTCTGTTTTGGCAGCAAGGTTGCTGAACTTTAACAGAGCATAACTCACAGGTTACTTAGCCAATGGGGGTGTGGGATATAGTTCTGGAAAGTAGTTTAAGTGCCCTACAACTTTGTTGTAGACTTCCATAGCAGAATCGCATCATAAACTGGTTGAAATTCCAGATGATTGTAAACTGTCCAGAACAATAACAGATTCAAAAACCTCTGGACTGTTCTGTTTTTCAAGCATAACTTCCTGTAGAAAAATCTAAAATTATCATATGATACATTTTTGGAAAGTTTTAGGGTATTTGTTACATATTTGTAATTAAAAGTTTCTGCAGTTGCAGCACGGAATTCAGTGGAATTTAGAGTTGAAAACAGCAACTTCCAAAGGAGGTGCTGTTGAAATTCTTCCAGAAATTCTGTTGAATTTGAATTATCATAACTTTTAACCAGAGCTGATATTGGGGAAAATAATTACTCGTTGGAAAGCTACTGAAGTTAACTTTAACTTTGGTATTCAACTTGAGTCATGAAAATGCCATGTACCAGGTCAAAATCTGGAATATGTAGAAACTGGTCATTCTGGGCAGAGGGATGGACAGTTAAACTCATGTGAGCGATTGTTGTACCCTAGGCGGTTTGATTACTTCCAATGGGGTAGAACATACTCATGAGTGTTATCTTCAACTAGTGAAAGATTTGAGTATATTCCCTGCTCAAGTTTCTTTTGCTAGAGGCCACGTTTGTGTCGTATTGAAGATAAAGGGTAGTGTACGTGATGACAATGCGATATTAACGTCTTGTAGTAACCAAATCTAGTTGAGATGAACTCCCAAAGAGGAAGTCCATCAATTTTGGATTTCACTAATTATATTTGGTCTGGTAAAGGTGTATCTTGTGCAAAGTTATTATACTATCCATGTACGAGATGTATCGTGTGTTTACTGTTATTATGTTTTTACTCCTATTTTATTGGACTGCATGGAGTATGCTGTGGGATTGATTTATTGTCGCGTGGTTGCAGATGGTTAGTACTCAGGCCACGCATGAGGTCGGGGGCTCTAGTCAGCAAGGGGGTGATGACTCACAGCCACCCGCCTATGACAACACCCCGCAGCAACAACAACCACCACCGCCTCCGCCAACACTAGCGGATGTGATCTCGGTGCTGGTGGGCAATCGTGAGGAGCAGACCGACCTTCTCCACAATTGTGCAGAATACGTCCCGGGGGCGTCAGGAGAGGGGGCCTCATGAGCCCCACATCACGACGTACTAAGATTTCATGAGTACGCATCCTCTGGTGTTCACCGAAGCAGCAGAACCACTGGAGGCAGACAACTGGCTGCGGACGATCGAGTCCAAGTTCGGGCTGCTCCAATGTACGGAGCGGTAAAAGACTCTCTTCGCGGCGCAGCAGCTTCACGGTGCCGCCAGTGCGTGGTGGGTGAACTATGTCGCCTCACTACCTGCTGGCCACGCCGTCGAGTGGCAGGAGTTCCGGGAGGCGTTCCGCGCCTACCATATTCCTCCCGGGATACTGAAGAGGAAGTTACAAGAATTCTTGGAGCTGATGCAAGGCGGGAAACGTGCCCATGACTACTCCCGTGCGTTCAACCATCTGGCACAGTATGCATCGGATTACGTCTCCACTGAGGAGAGGAAGCGATATTAATTCTATCGGGGGTTAAATCCCGAGACAAAGACGCATCTCGTGCAATGCAATCGTGGCACTTTCAACGACCTCGTCAATGCCGCGATTATGCAAGAGGATGCTCAGCGGGAACTGGTGGCTGAGCAGCGAAAGTGAAGTGCTCCACCAAGCAGCGGGTGTTGAGCTCCTCAAAAATATCGCATGGTGTATCGGACACCATCGAGTCAGCAGTGGCACCACCGGCGCGACATCAGCAGTTTGGGGGTCGTTATTTCCAGCCAACCGCATTCTGACCGCCGATGCCACCACCGTGGCCACGACAGCAGCAGCAGAAGATGGTACCCCGGGCGTTCCCACCACCACAACGTGCCCCGGGATTCCGTCCACCGGTCAGCGGTGTACCGCCTCGCTACACATGCTACACGTGTGGCCAGGCGGGTCATTTCTCGAAGGACTGTCATCAGGGGCAGCAAAGGAGTGGGAAAGCCAAATATCAGGGCGGTGCTCGAGGCTGACCCCCGGTCAAGAAGGGAGGTCAGCAAACCGGGGGTGTTTGCAACCTCAACAATGAGGACGCCCCGGATGGAGAAAACGTGCTGGCGGGTACGTTCACCCTCAACGATCACACAATTATAATTTTATTTGATTCTGGTGCAACCCTAAGTGCATCATATGTGGTTAAGCATCAACTGCAAGTCTTTCCAACCGAGTGCTCATATATGATCTGCTCACCAGGAGGGAAGATTTCAGCAAATATGATGATTCCGAAAGCACCACTGTGCTTAGGTGGGACGATATATCCCACTACTATGATTATTCTTGAGGGGCAGAAGATTGATGCAATCTTAGGGATGTCATGGCTAAGTTACCATGGCGCTGTCCTAGAAATATTATCACGGACGGTTCATCTCAACTCTCCACTCCACCGTCCGCAGTCCCTCATACAAGACAATCCAGTCTTGGAAGTTTCAGCCACCTATCATACTGAAGCTCCCAAGTTAGAGGACACCCCCGTAGTCCGAGAGTACCCCGACGTGTTCCCGGATGATCTTCCGGGCATGCCACCTAAACGGGATGTGGAGTTCAAGGTAGAACTTGCACCCGGGACTACTCCCATATCACGGAGACCATACAAAATGGCTCCGAACGAGCTGGTTGAGTTGAAAGAACAGCTCAATGATTTGTTGAGCAAGGGTTTCATTAGACCGAGTTCCTCGCCTTGGGGATGCTCGGCGCTGTTAGTCAAGAAGAAGGATGAAACCTTGAGGCTGTGTGTGGGTTACCGGCCACTCAACGCCGTCACCATCAAGAACAAATATCCACTGCCCCGCATTGACATCCTGTTTGATCAGCTTGTGGGTGCAAGTGTGTTCTCCAAGATGGACCTTCGCTCCGGGTATCATCAAATAAAAATCCGGCCGGTGGATATCTCAAAGACGGTATTCTTGACGAGATATTACCTATATGAATATCTCGTCATGTCTTTTGGTCTCACAAACGCTCCGGCCCATTTCATGTACCTCATGAACTCGGTGTTCATGACGGAGCTGGACAAGTTTGTTGTGGTGTTCATTGATGATATCTTGGTTTACTCCAAGTCAGAAGCAGAACACGCCGAACACTTGCGAATCATCCTTCAACGCTTGCGCGACCATAAGCTCTATGCCAAGTTCAGCAAATGCGAGTTTTGGATCAGCCAAGTGCCATTTTTGGGACATATCATCTCAGCGTAAGGCATTGCAGTTGACCCAAGCAAAATTGAACAAGTGCTGAAATGGAAAGCCCCCACTTCTGTCCATGAAGTCAGAAGCTTCCTCGGTTTAGCGGGATATTACCGGAGATTCATTGCAAGCTTCTCCAAGTTTGCTAAGCTGATGACCGAATTATTGAAGAAGGGAACAAAATATGTTTGGAACTCATCATGTGAAGGAGCGTTCCAATCATTGGTGAAGCATCTCACAACAGCCTCGGTCTTAGCTCAACCGGATACGACCAAGCCCTTCGACGTGTATTGTGATGCGTCTGGTATCGGGCTCGGCTGCGTGTTGATGCAAGAAGGACGTGTGGTCACATATGGCTCACGCCAACTTCGAAACCATGAGAAGCACTATCCGACTGATGGTCTTGAGCTCGCTGCTGTGGTTTTGACGCTGAAAATGTGGAGGCACTATCTCGTGGGGAATTTTGTGCATCTCTACAGCGACCCCAAGAGCTTAAAATATATCTTTACCCAGAAGGAGCTGAATATGAGGCAAAGGAGGTGGTTAGAATTAATCAAAGACTATGATGTTGAGATTCATTACCACCCCGGCAAGGCGAATGTGGTTGTCGATGCGCTGAGTCACAAATCACATGTCCATAACCTTACAATTACACTGATGGAAGAGGAAGAGCCGAGTTTATACTTGGTTCCATATGGATCACTCTACAACCTTGCCCTCATTCCTACTATTAGGGAGGATATTATTGCAGCTCAGAAGGTTAACAAGGGCATGTCACATCTACGGAGACGGATAGACAGTGGGGATACCTAATGTTTATGGAAAGATGATGAGGGGACGATGTGGTTTAATGACTGCATAGTCGTACCCTGGAATATGGAGCTGAGAAAGAAGATCCTTGATGAAGCTCACTTGTCCAAATTCTCCATTCATCCGGGCAGCAACAAAATGTACCAAGATTTGAAAAGAAAATTTTGGTGGACACGGATGAAGCGGGAAGTTGCAAAGTACGTATCCGTGTGGGATACGTGTAGACGAGTGAAAGCAGATCATATGAGAAAATCAGGGCTGTTGCAACCCCTGAAAATTCAAGCATGGAAGTGGGAAGATGTGAGCATGGATTTCACTGCGGGATTACCTCTGACTTCCAACAAGCATGATTCCATTTGGGTAATCGTTGATCGGTGAACCAAGTCGGCTCACTTCATTCCCGTACATACACATTTCCATGCCAGCAGGTATGCGAAGCTGTACATTGCAAGAATCTTATGCTTGCATGGAATACCCAAAACAATAATCTCAGAACGAGGGGCATTGTTCGTGGCTCGTTTCTGATAGCAGTTGCATGCTGCTTTGGGTACTAAGCTGATTAGAAGCTCCGCCTATCACCCTCAAACAGATGGGCAAACCGAGAGGGTGAATCAAGTATTAGAAGACATGTTGAGAGCATGTGCCATCCACCACGGTAGAAACTGGGATGATCATCTACCGTTGGCAGAATTCTCGTATAACAACGGCTATCAAGTGAGTATCAAGATGGCACAATATGAGGCTCTCTACTGTCGCAGGTGCCGCACCCTGTTGAACTGGTGCGAGTCAGGTGAAAGGGTCACGTTCGGGATTGATTTGGTGAACGATGCCGAAGAGCGCGTTCGAATGATTCAAGCAAACATGAGGGCCGCTCAATCCCTACAGAAAAGTTATGCTGATAAGAGGCGTAGGACGCTGCACTTCGACGTCGGGGAACATGTGTACCTCCGTGTATCTCCGATGAAAGGCGTGCACCGATTCGGCATGAAGGGGAAACTCGTTCCCCGGTTTATTGGACCCTATGCTATCCCCAAGAAGTGTGGACCAGTGGCGTATCGACTAGAACTACCGGCGTCTCTCGCTGGTGTTCATGACGTTTTCCATGTTTCGCAACTCTGGAAATGTCTGAAGTATACAGCTACTGTTCCCACCTAAGACATTGGCGAGCTACAACCAGATTGACTTATGCTGAATATCCGGTGGCGATTATTGATGAGAAGGCCTGGACTACACGTAATCAAACGCTGTGGTTCTACAAGATATTGTGGAACAACCACACCGCGGAGGAAGCGGCGTGGGAGAGCGAGGAGTTCCTTCCCTCAAACTACCCGGACTTCTTGGCATCTCATCACGGGTAGTGCCTCTCACATCTTTGTCTCTTCTTATGTAATCTCGAGACGAGATTACTTTTAAGGGGGAGGGATTTGAAATCCCAAAATTCTAGCAAGTGGAGCTGCAAGTCACACCGAGAAAATGAGAGGGAATTTAAATTTTGGAATACAACGGTGTGAGCTCCAAATGCTAAAGTAAACGTGCAACAATGTCCAAACATGGAGACCTAAATCTACCATTTGATTCTTCACACATCCACGGGTAGCCTGACAATTTTTCAGCTCATTTGGAAAAGATTTCCTATTTGTTGGAATTAAAACAGGTGGCAATTTGAATTTTAATTCAAACTTCTGTTTCAAATTCCGACTTCACTGAAATTCAAATTTGAGTGCACCATTGTATTCCTCACATGTCTTTTGGCCTATCCTCCATTTTTTATCAAATTTGGGGCTCTTTTTGCTAATTCAAATGGAATTGGAAAGAAAAGAAGAGGGGGAAAATTGGGCCCACTTGTCAGTAGACTTACCCCCGAAGTCTCCTCTGTTTCTCACTGGGCAGCCAAACGCAGCGCGCGCCAGCTCCTGATCACAGCGCCAACTGACGTGTCTCGCACCACCTCCTGCTTGGGGGAAACCTGTGACCAAAGGAAGAAGCGTGTAGCTTCTGCCGTGACCTGTTTCTTCCCCTCGCGTTGTTCACCTTCTCCTCACACAACCAAAGCAAACTCGCACACACTCTCGACACATTTCGGCTAACCGGCGCCCGGGTGCTACGAACCATTTCGTGACAAACTGTCTACAGCAAAGAGGACCGTCTTCAAACGCTCGAACTCAAGGTGCAAAGCTCTCCTCCTCTCGTGCAATATCGAGAACAAATTTTGCTTTTTAGTGATTCGGTGTTCATAGGACGGAGCCACACAAATCTTCAAAATTCATCGTAATCTATCCACCATCAGTTAGGCTGAGTTCCCTAAACATGATATGGACACTCCCACGCTCCTCTAGGACCAAGAACCATCTAATATCATCGAGTTTTGGCGCTGTTCTTCGAGAATTTTGAGACGGCGCCGGTTTCGGCCCTAGGTCGCTGATGAGCTCGTATTTGCATCCTCTTTTGAGCTGATTTGAGCGCATGCCGGTGATGAGGATGCAACCACGGTGCTCTAGGAACAAGAACCGAATAGTTTGAGCCACTATGGAGGGAGTGTGACGCCGCTGAAGGTTAGCCGCCGCTGCCACCCGTCGCCGAAGGGTTTCCGGTTACCGGAGCCCTTGGTCGACCCCACGGATGCGTTGCCCGTGGTCCGAAAGGGGGAGGCGGCGAGTTTGGGGGGCAAGGGAAGGCGGGCAAGTCAGTTTTTGCGGAGCTCGCCGGAGAGTGCCACCGGCCGACTGTTGCCGCGCGCGAGGAAGAAGAAGTTGTGGCACGGGGCCCGCGCGCCAGAGTTTAAACTTTTCCTCAATTTCTAGATTTAGTTCAATCTTCCTTTGCTCATAAACTTTGATAGAAACCTCCAAAAATTGTGAAATAAATTCCATTGGATTCCTCTCAGTGAGTTCTATCTACGGGTGCATCCCAATTTTTATGAAAATCCCTAGATTTGGCTCATTAATAAAATTAACAAAAATTCCCAAATTTTGGAAGGACATTCTTCCATATATCCTTGAACTCCAGTAAAAATTTCAGAGGCATTGGACCTAATTTGCTTGGCCAAATGTGGTGTCAATCCTTTATGTCTCTGAAAATAGAAAATAAACAGAGCCATTTTCAGACTTTTACCCAAACTTAATAAATCCATATCCCTGACTAGGAAGCTCCAAATTGACTGAACCAAATTTTGTTGGATTTATATCTGTGAGTATTACCAGCAAAACAAGTTTCATCTCATGAAACTTATTCTTTTCTGTAGAATTAATTCCCTTATATTTATATTTTTTGGAATTTTATCTGGAGAATTCTTTTATGGAAAATTCTGAAATTTTGCTAGGATGTTCATTTGAAAATCCTTGAGCCACAGGAAAAATTTTAGATCCATCCAAATTAATTAATCCCCCTAATGGTGTGATTAAGTGAACTGCCCTGAGAAAACAGAAAAATGTACAGAAACCTTTTTCAGATTTTCTCAAATGTTGATTAGGGCATAACTTCCTCTAGGATTCTTCAAATTACATGAGACCAACTCCATGAGAACCATCTAGAACTCTAGTTTCCAGAAAGTAATGGTTTGATCCATGAAAAATCCCTGAAAATCCTTAGAAGCTCTAGTAATGACCAATTAGACTTTTATTTGTGCAGAGCTCAAATGAGTTTTGATTCTAATGAAATTTGGTCAAGTCTCTGGTTTGGTCCTTACCAAGCCACCATAAAAATTTGAGAGCCAAATGGTATGTCTAGCTAGAGTTACAGTCTTTACATACTAAATTTAAACATTGCATTTAAATTGACATTTCGTTAATGTACTTACGTGTAGTCGCTGAAGGAGAAGAGATCCCGGAAGTTTTGGACTTCCTACTTCCGGACAAGACACTAACATCCAACCAGCAGCAACAAGGCAAGCCCCGGTTTGCATTTAACATGTTTTATAAAGTCTTGCTTTATATAGACTTAGTGTGAGTGTGTATGTGCATTAGGTGTCGGATGGATGAAACCCCAAATGCATAACCAGATTATTCCAACAAGAGTGAGGGTTATGTCTAAGTCCTCGAGTAGTTTATGCTGAGCTTAATGTTTATATACTTCGGTACAAGTCGAGTAGTTGGAATCTACTCGCGAGTATAGGCTTCGGGACACACGGGATTGGTTCGAGTGACGTGAGATCACTTTAGTAAGAAAATCAGACTAGGCAGGGGCTAGGGTGCAGCAAGAGGAAGTCTTGTAGGTGCATCCATGTCCGTGTCGATTGAGGACCGATACGTGTGCGGCCCACGCTGATGAAGTTTGAACGTACCGAAGGCATATCGGATATATGGGCCACGATAAACTGATGTAACCTATACCTCTGGGCGACAAGGCATAACACACCGATTTTATAGGTGTAGGTTGAGGGCAGCAAGGTGGAAATCCGCTAACGTGCATAGAGAGATGCTCCGTGTAGGGAACCTCCTGTCCATTTTGGTGCGACCGGTTCGACGTTTGGGCTGTTTGGTGAATGGTTGTCCCCTATGACATCGAGTGAGCGTGCTGTGCAGCTCCACGGGTGGGCGTACGAGATGTGATGTGCTATTCGGGTATCCCTGCAGATGTATATCGAGTCGATTCGCCGTCCCTCATGGTGATGAGTACCACTTGGTCACTGAGTCGTGACGTAGGTTAACTTATGAAATGATGTGATCCAATATTGCTGTTATGAATAACTTGTATTGCTACATGTGTGCCACCAAATATTTCTCACTAAATTTCAGATTCCTGAACTGTTAATTTGTGGCTGAAAGATGAACTAAGGATGAACTAGTAGCCGTGTCCTTTGCTGCAATTTACTATCCGATGTTGGTTAAGTTCCTGCATGTAGAGTTTCATGTGTAGGAGCGTCGGTTAAGACTTGCTGAGCCATCGTGCTCATGGTTGCTGCTATGAGTGTTTTGCAGGTGAGGATTATCCCACGTACTCGGGGTACGAGTCCACCAGTGAGGGCTACCCTCCATCGTGGACCACAGCTGAGTGGGAGCCGTACACGCCGCGCTGAAGATGAGTGCTGCTAGTGTGGGTTGTCCGTAGGGCTGGACAACCGACTTTTGCTAGTTAGGTGGGCGTGAGTTGTCAAAATTTCCTTCCGCTGTAGAACTCTGTACTTAGTTGCAAAACTGAAGGTTTTGTAGAATCGAAGAGCACATTTTAGCGGAAGCAACAAAAACCCCTCGGCAGAAAGTTGATCTGTTACAGAAACCATGTGTGCGACTGATCTAAATGTGTTCAACCATGACAAAAGTGGTATATATTATAGTGAATCAAGTCACGAAGACATGAAAACAAGAATCACGGAAATCCGTCAAGAAAAAACATAAGTTATGACCGAAAGATCAAACGAGGGTCAATCTGTTCTACTCGAGTAAAAATCTGATCTGCAACACTGCAAAGAAACTCGTGTAGATCAGAAACTACAAATCCAATGACAATGAAATTTTCACAGATGATATATAATCAAGTTGTGAAGACAACCCAAAACGAATCACATCAATTGGATCTATAAAACTTGAGTTATGATCAAAACACCAAAGCATTGTCGTGCTGTCCAGAAACTCGACGAGAAAGACTTGACAAAAACAAGTCGGACAAACAAGGCACATAAGTCCTCTAAATTACGAATTTAATTGATCAAAACATAAGAGGAACAGCCCAAGGGCGTCTTGACACGAGCTCCGGCCTCCCTTGCTTATATAACCAGCCCGGAGGCCAACCGAATTCAAACTAGGACTCTAATCCTACTCAGTTTCTGAATCGAAACTTTCCATAACTGCTCAAGACTCTTTTATACGCAGATAGAAGCAATCTTAAGACTTCCAAACACCTTAGAAACATATCCCACATTTATAAAACAACTTAAATTCGTGTCCCATACAAAATCCTATCATAACCAACTCAAATCTTTCTATATTTGAGCCATAACCGACTCAGCCGCAGCCTGAGTCCAAAATCCAGCCGGTTGGACCTTTCCTATCAATTCTTTACGTCCACATCTCTTCATCACACCTTCGAACCATGTTGCCACGTCCATGCACTCCTTGCACACATGCAAACACCTTCCCATGATGTCCACGATACCTTCATATGCATTGTTCTTGATCCAAACATGTTGCACGACCTCCGGATCAACTCAACCACAATTCCTCCTGAACTTGGTTGTTGAACCTCATCTTCTCCCTAAGACTAGTTCAATGGATCCCGTCACCAGCCATATCTTGAACTCAAGCAACACCTGCACATGAATAAACAACCAATACTTTCAAGCACAAGTCCGCGACTTGACTCACGTTAGTTCCAAAAACCACAACACCTTACGTGAACACCTCACATAAGCATGTTGCAAACCATAGCAAAATGTTAACCACCATAAACAGTCATAACACTTCAAGGACATAGTAAAAGAATACTAGAAAACTTTCCATAGATGTAAATCAAGTTCGAAACATTTGCATGGTAAAAATAGAACCATTGCGATTTAGCTCCGGACCTTGGCAAAGCTAACTGGACCTTGAGCCGGAGCTTACCAAAGCTAGCAGAACCTTGTACCGGAACTTAGCAAAGCTAGTCGGACCTACCGCCGGAGCTAACCAAACACATGTCGGACCTAGCCATAGCAAGTCGAACCTTACGTCGGATCTTTTCGGAGCTCGGACCTAGAGTCAGACCTTGACAAAAGAGTATTTTGGCAGAATTCAAAACTTTTATCATCATAGCCAATGTATTCAGCACACATAGGTCTCACAGGTTTGTACTATCTTTTGTAAATATTCAGTTTGTTTTCAATGTAATGCTATGGTTGCCTTATGGTGTGTGCTGTCGGGTGTCGCATCGTGCGGCACCACCCTCTGAGATCCTGGCCGTCCGGATTTCGGTCTGTCACATAGGGAATAAAAAGGATCACTGCAGCAAGTAAATTTTATTTCACAAACATGATAAAACGGCAACTATCTCTAGCTGAGTTAAATCCCAACATAACCAAGTAATTCATCATAATTCATCATTTACCAAGCCTCAACCAGCCAATACTCCTTCTCAAGTTCATCTCATACTCATAAATATTCATAACCATCTTATTTTCATAGAACCAAAACCAAACTCATTATCATTACTCAAAACAGTCCTAAAACCAATCCCAATGACCATACCCTGTAGGATCGAAGTACACGTGTAAAGCTACCAGAGGGGGGTGAATGGTAGATAAAAACTTTTAAGCGGAAGCAACAAAACACCCCTCGGCAGAAAACTGATCTGTTAAAGAAACCATGTGTGCGACTAATATAAACGTGTTCAACTGTGAAAAAACTATTATAGATTGTAAGAATCAAGTCACGAAGACGTCACAACAAGAATCATCAAAATCCGTTGAGAGAAACTCAAGTTACGATCGAAAGATCGAACAAAGGTCAAACTGTCCTACGCGAGAAAAAAACAGTTCTGAAATACTGCAAAGAAACTCGTGTATATCGGAAACCACAAATTCAATGACCGTGAAACTTTAACAGATGATAGATAATCAAGTTGTGAAGACAACCCAAAAAGAATCACATCAATTGGATCTGTAAAACTCGAGTTATGATAAAACCACCGAAGCAAGGTAGTGCTGAACAGAAACTCGACGAGAAAAACTTGTCTGAAACAAGTCGGACGAACAAGGCACAAAAGTTCCTTTAGAATACGAATTTTATTTATCAAAACACAAGAGGAACAGCCCCAAGGTCATGCCCCACGAGCTCTGGTCTCCCTTGCTTATATAACCAGCCCGAAGGCCAACTCAACTCAAACTAGGACTCCTACTCCTACTTGGATTCAAACTGTAACTTTCCAATACTGCTTAGGACTCTTCTATACGCAGATAGAAGCAATCTTAAGACTTCCAAACACCTTAGGGAACGTATGCCACATTCCTAAAATAACTCAAATTCGTGACCCACACAAAATCCTATCATAACCAACTCAAAACTTTCAATATTTGAGTCAAACACGACTCAGCCGCAGCCTGAGTCCATAACCTAGTCGGTTGGACCTTTCCGACCAATTCTTTACGTCCACATCTCTTCATCACGCCTTGGAACCATGCAGCCACGTCCATGCACTCCTTGCGCACGTGCAAACATCTTCCACTGACGTCCAAGATACCTTCATATGCATTGTTCTTGATTCAAACATACTGCGCAACCTCCCGATCAACTCAACCACAATTCCTCCCAAACATAGTTGTTGAACCTCATCTTCTCCCTAAGACTAGTTTAATGGATCCCGTCACCAGCCATGTCTTGAACTCAAGCAACACCTGCACATGAATAAACAACCAATACTTCCGAGCACAAGTCCTCGACTTGACTCTCGTTAGTTCCGAAACTACAACATCTTACGTGAGCAGCTCACAAAAGCATGTTGTAAACCATAGCAAAATGATATCAGCCATAACCACCAAAACACACCAAAAACTTAGTCAAATAATACTAAGCAAACTTTCCATAAGAGTAAAGCAAGTTCGAAACATTGCAAGTTAAAAGCAGAACCATTGCAATCAAGCTCCGAACCTTACCAAAGCTAACCGGACCTTGAACCGGATCTTACCAAAGCTAGTCGGACCCAGCGCCGGAGCTTACTAAAGCTTAGTCGGACCTAGCACGGAACTTACCAAAGCTAGTCGGACCTAGCACCGGAGCTAGCAAAAACAAGTCGGACCTAGCCAAAATAAGTCAGACCTAGACAAAGCAAGTCGGACCTTACGTCGGACCTTGCCGGAGCTACCCAAAACAAGTCGGACCTATCGTCGGACCTTGCAGGAGCTCGGACCTAGAGTCGGACCTTGTTAAAAAGGTGTTTTGGTAGTATTCAAAATTTTTATCATCAAATCCAATTATTCAGCACACATAGGTCTCACAATCTCCCCCTTGATGAATGCATTGGCAACACCACTTAAAATCCGAACATTGGCTAATTCACATGAAAAGTTTTGAAAACAATTTCTCCCCCTTTGTAAATCAGAAATAAAATGAGAAGAAAAACAAAAATACCAAAAATTCTCCCCCTGAGAAGAATCGTGCCAAAACACTTGTGAATTTGTGCAATGTGTGATCAATTTCTCCCCCTTTGACAATGTATTCAGAAAGGTACAAAAGAGAAATTTTAATTTGTTATGAGCACATTATAACATATACATATAAAACAAAGATCATCCAAATCATACTATCATGTAACTTACACTAACACATCAATGAGATACATAAAGTAGTGTAATACATGCTAGAGATCAAGTGTAATTTTCAATTTAAGCAAGTCATGATCTCACAAACTTAACTATTTCAAGACTTGAAAGCATGAGACTTGTTGCTGCATTTTATTTAACATTTAAAGCACAAATTTTGATCTTATGACATTTGCAAGAGATTATATGCAGCATCAGCCTTATTCTAACCAACCAAGCCAAGCCTATGTTATTTGACATTCAGAAGCTTAAGGACATGGTTTTAGTCATACACAACTCCTTTCAAGTTCATATCTAAGTGCAATGATAAGCCATCTCAAAAGAAGAAGTGTGATGCATGCATATTCTCTTGATCTTTTCTCATTTTTTTATTTGAACATAAAAACTCAACATGTGAGTTGATTACTTGATTAATTCTTTATGATTAAAAGCACTTGTGAGCATGCAACAAGTTCAAAAACAGCAAGAAAGTTCGACCCTGACCAGATTTAGTGTAAGTAATTATTCCAATTACTAGACATGGCAAAAACTACAAAATGTATAACACGAGTAATGTAGTAAGAACTTTCAGCATGAAAAAGGAATCACAAAGTCATATATGCATGAAATACTATGCTCATATTATTTTAATTTCAGATTCACACATAGACTTCCCAAGTTTCAAAATTCTCCCTCAATTTAAGCCATGAGGATGCATAACCCCTATTTCACTAGGAATGTAACAAAAATGAGTGAAATCCAAAGGTTTTGTAAAAATGTCAGCCAATTGTTGTTCGGTATCTACATGGTCAAGCACAATGCTCCCTTTTTTGACATTATCACGGAGAAAGTGATACCTAATGTCAATGTGCTTAGTTCTCGAATGTTGCACGGGGTTTTTAGCAATGCAAATGGCACTAGTGTTATCGCAAAACAGTGGAACACTATATGGATCAACCCCATAGTCCTTAAGTGTTTGAACAACCCAAAGAATTTGTGACCAAGCACTAGCAGCAGCTACATATTCAGATTCGGCTGTGGATTGTGCAACTGAACTTTGTTTTCTAGAGGACCAGGCAACAAGTGAATTACCAAGAAAATGACAAGCACCAGAAGTACTTTTCCTATCAATCCTACAACCCCCAAAATCAGCACCGGAAAAAGCTTTCAAAGTAACAGTTGAGGAAGAAGGAAGAAAAATGCCAAATTCTTGAGTTCCATGTAAGTACCTGAGAATCCTTTTGACGGCTTGACGATGTGAAGCACGTGGGGAGGATTGAAACCGTGCACAAAGACATACGCTGAATTGTATGTCCGGTCCTGATGCCGTGAGATACAAAAGTGATCCGACCATGCTTCAATATTCTTTTTTATCAACGAGATCACAATCTTCATCAAGTTCAAGTGTTGTTGCTGTTCCCATTGGTGTCCGAAGAGGCTAGCTTTTGTCCATGTTGAAGCGCCTTAGGAGATCTTTTGTATACTTTGTTTGATGCACAAAGGTACCCTCCTTGGTTTGCTTGATTTGCAGCCCCAAAAAGTACGTGAGTTCTCCCATCATACTCATCTCAAATTCTGAACTCATCATAGCTGAAAACTTGGACACAAGATCATGAGGAGCACAACCAATGATAATATCATCCACATACACTTGAACGAATAATGAGTCATTGCCATGCTTAAGTACAAAAAGAGTTTTATCAACCTTGACCATGGTAAACCCCTTTTCAAGTAAGAATGTTTTTAATCTATCATACCATGCTCTAGGGGCTTGTTTGAGACCGTACAAGGCTTTGGACAGTTTGTGAACATGATTAGGAAAATTTGGATTTTAAAAACCAGGTGGTTGTTTGACATAAATCTCCTCATCTATGTAGCCATTAAGAAAAGCACTTTTAACACCCATTAGATATAGCTTAAAACCTTTAGATGCAGCAAAAGCTAACAAAATTCTTATGGCTTCTAATCTAGCAACAGGAGCAAAAGTTTCATCAAAATCTAGACCTTCAACTTGTGTGAAACCTTGAGCAACCAACCTAGCCTTATTCCTAACCACAACCCCATCCTCACTTTTTTTATTTTTAAACACCCATTTCGTTCCAATTAAAGTGCGACCTTGAGGTGGAGGTACAAGTTTCCAAACATTATTTCTTTCAAAATTTTCTAACTCTTCTTGCATGGCAATAATCCAAGATTCATTAGTGAGTGCGTGTGATATATCTTTGGGTTCAAAAGAAGCAACAAAATCAGAATGAGCATGAGAATTTGTGTCGAGAAACCTGGATCTTGTAACTGGTTCATGCAAGCTTCCAATAATTTGTTGTGGAGGATGACTTTTGAGAATCCGGAGGGGAGTGGACACTTCACAAGCTTCTTCTTCTTCTTCATGTTCATCACAAATAGATGAGCTTGTGACGTGAGGAGGATCTGGACCAGCAATGGTGGTCGTCGGTGCTTGCTGTGAATCAAGATCAGGAGCTGGAACAATTTCATTAGCTGCTGAATTTTTGGGCAGCAGCACCACTTCTTCCTCTTCTTCAACGAAAATACTCTCCCCCTGCGGATATGGATCCGGACCTGCAATATTCGAACTAGTACCTGGGCTAGCTTCATCAAAAGAAACCTCACAAGTCTCCACAATTTTCTTAGTATCAAGTAAAAGCACACGGTAGCCTCTAGTATGAGATGGATAACCAAGAAACATGCCATCAATAGATCTAGCTTCAAATTTATCAAGATTACCATGTTTCTTAACAAAGCATTTGCATCCAAAGACCCTAAAGTGTGTGACACTAGGCCTATGTCCAAACCTGAGCTCATATGGTGTTTTACCTAGCTTAGCACGCAAGAAAACACAATTTGAGACATAACAAGTAGTTGCAATTGCATCAGCCCAAAATTTCCTAGGAGTTTGATATTCATCAAGCATAGTCCTAGCCATCTCAAGTATGGTTCTGTTCTTTCTCTCTACAACACCGTTTTGTTGAGGTACATATGGTGAAGAAAATTGATGATCTATTGCATTTTCAGCACTAAAGTGATCAAACGATTGATTTTTAAATTCGGTTCCACTATCACTTCTAATTGCTCTTAAAAATCCTGGGTGATCAATCGATAATCTAAGAAACAAAGTTCTAAAGTGACTAAAAGATTCATTCTTAGATGCCATAAAGTAAACCCAGGAGTATCTAGAATAGTCATCAACAATCACAAGAACATACCATTTACCTCCGAAGGAATCAACACGTGAAGGTCCTACGGTTTCATGGTGTAAAAGTTGACCCGGTTCATTTGTCATGGTCATTGTGAGAGGAGCATGTGAACCTGCAACCATCTTAGAATGTCTACAAGAAGAGCACACAATTTTTTTGTCCCCTTTAAGCTTAGGCAGCCCACGTATGTGATCAAGAGCACTAACACGCGTGAGATGATCAAAGCCTACGTGACCAAGTCTACGATGCCAAAAATATAAATCTTTGGAATCATTTGCAACTAGACATCTATGCTTAGAGGAAGACATATCAAAATCAGCTTTAAAAATTCTTCCAAACCGAGACATGTTAAAAAATTGTGAAACAGAAAGCAAGTTGTATTTCAAATTTTTTACAAGTGCCACATCCTTCAAAGTGTAGTGATCATTCACGCTAACCGAACCCTTAGCAATTATAGCAGTTGAAGAATTATCGGCAAAAGTAACATTCTCTACACGTGACACAAAAGAGAGAGAGGAGAACCATTCTTTGTTACCGGTCATGTGGCGTGAGCAACCTGAATCCACAATCCAAATGTTCTCCTTCCTCAAGCGTGTAACCTACATAGAAGCACAATATGTCGGTGATTCAATACTGGGGTTAGTTAAAAGGCATTTAGGAATCCAGTACTGAGTCACACGATGTCCAGCAGGAATAACATGTGAAAGCTGAGATAAAACAGCAGGTTTATGAGTCAAAGTTTGAGATTTTTTGTTCTTAACTACTGACCTATGAGGTGTTACTTGTGTAGCACGAAAATCAGTATCTCCGGAGGCAAAAACAGAAGGTCCGGAGGCAAAAACTGAAGCTCCGGAGGTAAACTTTGAATATTTCTGACTCATAACAGCAGGTTGCATGTTCCTGACATTCGGTTTAGTATGTGCAGCAAATTTTCCATGAGAGTTATAAGATCTAGCTTGCATTCTTTCCTTTGTATGTTGTTTAGCTAGTCTATAACAAAAATCTATGACATGACTGACAAGTTCACGTTAAGCCCGTGAACGTGTCCTTGCTAGCATGCACACACACTAACACGGCGGCGTGCACGACTCCCACTCGACGGGGTTCCCCTCCTGGGGTTCCGTCTCTTCCTCATGAGTCCCTTCCTCATAGAACCCTGCAAAAGCTTCAAACACAAGCAGTGAGCACGAAGGCTCAGCAAGACTGACCCGTCTCTCCTAAACATGAAACTTCTACATGGAGGGTGATAGGTTACATGAGGCAAAATAATTTGCAAGGACTCGCCTTATTAGTGGGACCTTACTTTCAAGTTTTAGCAGCAGGTTGTGGAGAACCTTACGCTAAGGCAATGACAGAGCCGCAATCAAACAAGAAACACATTTCTCTCATGTACTTTGCCCAACGTTGAAAAGAACTTTAGTTAGCTTTAAACCATAACAAATCATTAACAATCAAAGTTCATCATTCAATCAGCAACATTTTAACATGTATCTAGCCTGTTCTTTCTACGTCACGGTACAGTGAACAAGTCGTTCTCACTGACCGCGAGGGACTGCGATTATAATCGATTTACACCTGCAGGTTACCTGAATAACCCGTCACGTACGCCCGTACTCGATGTTGCCTACAGCAACCATCACGGACGCCGTACGAAACTACCTTTCACCCGTTAGCCAAATGTTGAACCGGTCCAATCGTCCCGAGCAAGAGGTCTCTGCACGTGCATCTCAGTGCCGCCAGCCGATTTACACCTCGAGCTCTCAACCTACCCTCTGAACGACCAGCTATGCCTCAACACCCAGCTACCCAAGTTACGTCGGTTTCCCGGTTCCCATATAGCCGGCACCTGTTCTTGCAACGCCGCGATGTCAACACGGCTTTTCTTCCTTGCCTTCTTCAGACGATGCAACTGATTATGTTGTTCATTCAGTCGCTTAATCGTCGGAAGGAGCACATTGCGGAGTGCGCTGTGAGCACTCTCGAAATGGTCGGTCTCCACGGCTTGTGCTCTCCTTGAGCTTTGCAGCGAGACACTCCGTATGAACAGCTTGGCTGTCCATCACGGCCTTTCCCGCCCTCATCTGGAGGCTGAGGTTTGCCTCCGCGGGGCTGTACCTTGGGCAACCTGGATTGGTTGCCTCCTGTACCTCCCTTCCCACATGTGATTAGCCCGTCCCTCCACCGGAACGAGCGTGTATAGAGTACCCTCCATAGCCCTCACGTGTAGTTGGCAGAAACGCGACAAGGTGTCACGGGCTGCCACTTGCCACATCCCCTCCGGTTGTCTACCTCTCACCGTGATGGTGAATAGCGCCCAACCGGGTGGCGTAGGTCCTGCAGGAACCTCGACATGGATTGTCCACGTCTTGTTCCCCTCCTCGCCTTCTTCCTTGGCGAAGTACTGCAGAATCTGGTTGTACCCAAAATATTGAAGCATCTGCCTCAATGCTTCCGGATAGCCGCTGTGGTGAGAACAGTGAGATTCCACCCACCCGTTCTCGAACTGTTTATCTGCTGTCATATGTAAAAACATATTTGAGAAATTTCAAATATTTATTTGAACAGTAAACCATTGAGTTATAACATAAAACATGTCATTGAACTCATAAGACTTGGAATCCTAGTTCAAATTTAAACAAATTTGACTGCTGATCTGCTGTCCAACATGACAGCCCTGACCAGTTTCCATTTCAACCTGATTTAGGCACTGCTAAAGGCAAAACCAATTCTGGAGTTCAACATCAAAGTTAAATCTAACTTCAATAACTTTCCAGAAAGTATTTGCTTGGCCTAATATCTGTCCTGGTTCAACAGTTATGAGATATCAAAGTTAACAGAATTTCTGGAGAAATTTGGACAGCACCTCCCTGCTTGAGGTACTGATTTGATCCAAGAATTCCAGTTAGTTCTACTCCCAGTCTGACAAAACTTTATGTTATAAAGTTGTAACCAATCTCATAAGCTTTCCAGAACTACCACATTTTATATTTTTAGATTTTTATGCAGGAGGTTATGCTCAATTTAAAGAGAGTTTACAGAGAGTGTTTGCTCTGCCCTGTTTTCTGGACAGTTTCAACTCTACTGCATCTTTCGATTGGTTAAGGGATGAAACACCTATGGACCTTAAGAGAAAAGTTGTAAAGCTCTTCCAAAACTTTCCAGAAATGTATCATATGACCCCAACCTCGAAAGAACTCAACCTCTAACCTCTGATTAACATCAGCCTTAATTCAGCTGAAAACAGGGGACTCTGTCCTTAATAGCCTATAAGTTGAAAACTTGTTAACATTGAATATCCTGATTAAGGGAAGGAGTTACATCAAAGTTTTAGTGCTCCGGATTAAAACTTTCAAGTTTTACAATGCAGTTACTCATTTAATAGGGTGTGACGTCGAGGCGTCACCAGATCATGTCGGTACTACGTCCTCACAAAGAAAAACCTATACCGGACTTAGCCGGCTTCGTTAGTTTGGTGGCACTAAGCGTCTCTTACACACGGATGCTACACGTCTACCGTTTCGTGGTTAGACTACCTGCAGATAACTCACACAATCGTCAGACTCGGCTGCACACCGAGCCCGGTATCCATACAGTTCGTACACCCGGCCGTCATCACTCGCCCGGATGTTCTCAAGCCAAACACGCCTTGAGCTACGTGTTCACGTTACTGACTGCGTGACGGGGTCTCCCAAATCGCACCACGCACGCTAGGGACAGACGTTGCTCGAATACCCCAAACGACATGAAGAGTCGTAGAGGATATTAAAGCAGGTCGGGTTACCTGCCACCCGTGGGGCTCCACCCTTCAGCTTGTGCGCACTGGTTTACAGCGCTTACGTGCACCCCCAAGACATAAACGTCCCGAGATGTACGATTTTCCGACATAATCAAATAGGTTAGTATGCCACTTTCTATACATTAATAACATCCTTATATGGGCTCCTAACTCGTTCCTCACTGGTTTTTTGAAAAAAATGACCCTTTTAGTGTGTTAAACCTCAAGCGAGCTCTGATACCAACGCTGACACGACCCCACGGTCTTATCGAGCCAGGATCACGCTGAGGGGTGCTGCGTTGCACAGCACCGGATAACACACATCAAAAGTATAAAGCGGAAGCAAAGTTTTATTACATAAACAAGTTTATGGACATTTTTTACAACAAAATATGTTCAGTCTACACTCACGGGAGTAGACTACGCATCAAGTTCACGTTCAGCCCATGAACGTATACTTGCTAGCACGCACACACACTAACACGGCGGCGTGCATGACTCCCACTCGACGGGTTTCCCCTCCTGGGGTTCCGTCTCCTCCTCGGGAGTCCCTTCCTCATAGAACCCTGCAAAAGCTTCAAACACAAGCAGTGAGCACGGAGGCCCAGCAAGACTGACCCGTCTCTCCTAAACACGAAACTTCTACATGGAGGGTTATAGGTTACATGAGGCAAAATAATTTGCAAGGACTCACCTAATCAGTGGGACCTTACTTTCAAGTTTTAGCAGCAGGTTGTGTAGAACCTTACACTAAAGCACATGAGAGAGCCGCAATCAAACAAGAAACGCATTTCTCTCATGTACTTTGCCCAAAGTTGAAAAGAACTTTAGTTAGCTCTAAACTACAACAAATCATTAAAAATCAAAGTTCATCTTTCAATCAGCAACATTTTAACATGTATCTAGTCTGTTCTTTCTACGTCACGGTACAGTGAACAAGTAGTACTCACTGACCGCGAGGGACGGCGATTATAATCGATTTACACCTGCAGGGTTACCCAAATAACCCGTCACGTACACCCGTACTCGATGTTGCCTACAGCAACCATCACGGACGCCATACGCAACTACCTTTCACCCGTTAGCCAAATGTTGAACCGGTCCAATCGTCCCGAGCAAGAGGTCTCTGCACGCGCATCTCAGTGCTGCCAGCCGATTTACACCTCGAGCTCTCAACCTACCCTCTGAACGAACAGCTATGCCTCAACACCCAGCTACCCGAGTTACATCGGTTTCCCGGTTCCCATATAGCCGGTAGGTCTTCGGTACTGTTCTAGCTTGTTCAACAGGCCCGCACACGGCTCGGTCCTCAATCGACACAAGCGGAGCTATAGCACACAGGCCCCAAAGTCCTGCTGCCCTTACTCTCCGCTCGTTCTCATTTTTCTCGCCATGTGTTTCATTTGCTATTTCTACCCGAGCGATGTGCCTCTAGCCTATTCTCGTGAGTAGTTCCAACTTCTCGACTTGTACCGAATCCTACTCTATCTTTAGCATTGCAGTGGCTAACGAGGTTTTCAATCCTAATCCCAAATCATGGATTTCTTGGCTATGCATTTGGGTTTCCAAACAAGACTCTAATGCAAGAAGTAATGGTACTCAAAGTAAGTTCTCAAAACAATAAAAAACTCGCAAAAAGGTTAATGCAAACCGGGGCTTGCCTTGCTGCTCTTGGTCGTAGGCTATCTGCTCTTCCGGAGTAACGAAGTCTAAGACTTCGGGTTCCTCCTCGACCTAAACAGAGACTGTGGTTTGGTTACAACCTAAACAGAGACTTGGCCAAGTTTTAGTTGCAGCAAAGCTCATTTAAGCTCTCCACAAATAATTACGTACTTGACCTTAATTGGAGCTCTTATGGTGTTCTAGGGATTTTCATGGAGCAACCCATGACTTTCAGAAAACTAGATTTTCATAGGCTTCTTATGGAGTTGGTCTCACTTAATTTGAAGGTTCCTAGCTAAGATATGAGCTAAACAATTTCAGAGAAATTCTGAAAATGTTTCTGAACATTTTCCATTTTCTCTGGAACAGTTTTATTAATCACACCATTGGGTGGATCAAATGAGCTCAAATAGATCTGAAATGGTAGCTCAGGGATATTTTGGTTAACATCCCAGCAAAATTTAAGAATTCTCCCCCAAAGGATTCTCCAGTTAAAATTCTAAACAAATTAAATTTTGAAGAATTAATTTTGGAGAAATAGGGATTTTCATGAAGTGAAACTCGATTTTCTGGAAAGTACTCAGAGAGCTGAATCCAACAAAATTTGGTTCACTCGATTTGGAGTTTCCTAGCCAAAGTTATGAGGATTTGAAGTTTGAATGAAATCTGAAAATCAAGAAAAGTTCAAATCACTATGCGTGGGACCTGGGGCTACGTGTCAGCTCCTCACCGGTTGACACATGCGGCTACTGAGTCCTTCGCGCGCCGCCGCACCCGATCCGTGCCACAGCAGATCCCGGTTTTAAAATATCTGCTGCTGACAGCCGGGACCCACCCCCTTCGTCTTCCTCCCACCTCCCGCGCTCTGCCGCCGTGATACCTCGCCGGAGAGCTCGCTGGCGGCCTCTGTGGTGCTCCAAACTTCATGATTCTGTCCTCCCCTGCCTAACTCCACTCAGGGAACATGATTCTGGGCTCAGCTTGTCATGAAAATGGCCGGCACCTGGTCGGCGACGAGCGGTAGCTTCGGAAGAACTTCGGCCGTGTCGGCCGGTCTTCCTAACACCTCAACCGATCGAGCAAAAGGTTGGCGAGCACCATTAGACCCTAGGAAAGGTCTACATGAGCTGCACAGAGCTCGGAAAGGGATGTGTTGGGCTGTCACCGTGCGACCTATGCCGGAAATCGGGAATTCTTCTAAAACTCGAAGAACAGCGGTTTCCCTCAACGGTTCTTCATTGTTCCTGCTCATATGGGCTCGTACGGGCACCTAGGAGTGATCCCCTCCACGAGAGGATGAGTGGTGTGGTGTGGACTACGAATTTCGCGGATCAGTTCGGGCTCCCCTTTTGCACACCGTCGCGAAATCATGAAATTCCGGCGTGAGCAGTCTATGTCATGCCGTCGGAGCTTGCGGTAATGAAAGAGGGACTGAAGGCGAACCTTTTTGCTGTTCACGGCTCGGTGAACGGCAGGCTGTGGTGGCTGGACGGATCGTTCCCACGATGGCGGCTCGAGCTGAACCGGCAGAGGAAAGATCGTCTCGGTGGAGCTCGGGAAGGACTGCTCCGGGCTTGGAACCAGCGCGAGGGCGTCAAGGATGGCTTGGCGCACCTGGTGCTGGTCTCAGATCGCCATGGAAGCCTCAGGGTTGGCCGGGCGACGAGGGACCGAGGGTTCAACCGGGCGGTGGGGAGTTTCAGTTTTTCTGGGTGGGAATGCGTCGGGGCAGCGGTGAGAAGCACCGGCGACCGCTCGGGCTCGTAGATAAAGGCCCCGAGAGTCGGTTCAGCGGCCGAGGGCGGCAAGCAGCTGGTGGCGCGGCGGCCTCCCCTCGGTGGCGCCCTCGGAAGCAGCTCGGGGACCCGAGCACTGAAAGTTCAATCAGTTGAATTTCCTCAGTGGCTGACATGTGGGTCCCATCTCCCTTTAACCTCTGAACTTAACTCCCTCTTACTGTCGTAAACAGTAATCCCCCTTATACCCATGGTGATTTGAATTATCTACCCCTGAGCCATTTGAATTGGTCAGAATTCAAATTGGGTTTGGTTTGGCTAAATTTTCAGCACATATTCAGTTTGTAATTAAAATAAAGTTTGAATTTGCTAAACTTAGCTCATGTCAAGATCAACTCCAAATGGAGTGAAAATTGGTGGGTGAGCTCACAAAAATGTGCTGAGTAATAATATGTCTCCCACTTTTGAAAAACAGTTTGAATTTGAATTTGAGTTCAAGCCACCCTCTTTCTAGCTATACCCAAAAGGACCTCAAAAAGGTTTTGAGTTTGGGTGAAACTTGGCATGGACATTACTAGCAAGGTGTAGGAGTTTTTCATATGCCCAGCCCCTAGATGATGCCTCAACACCCAGCTACCCAAGTTACGTCGGTTTCCCGGTTCCCATATAGCCGGCACCTGTTCTTGCAACGCCGCGATGTCAACACGGCTTTTCTTCCTTGCCTTCTTCAGACGATGCAACTGATTATGTTGTTCATTCAGTCGCTTAATCGTCGGAAGGAGCACATTGCGGAGTGCGCTGTGAGCACTCTCGAAATGGTCGGTCTCCACGGCTTGTGCTCTCCTTGAGCTTTGCAGCGAGACACTCCGTATGAACAGCTTGGCTGTCCATCACGGCCTTTCCCGCCCTCATCTGGAGGCTGAGGTTTGCCTCCGCGGGGCTGTACCTTGGGCAACCTGGATTGGTTGCCTCCTGTACCTCCCTTCCCACATGTGATTAGCCCGTCCCTCCACCGGAACGAGCGTGTATAGAGTACCCTCCATAGCCCTCACGTGTAGTTGGCAGAAACGCGACAAGGTGTCACGGGCTGCCACTTGCCACATCCCCTCCGGTTGTCTACCTCTCACCGTGATGGTGAATAGCGCCCAACCGGGTGGCGTAGGTCCTGCAGGAACCTCGACATGGATTGTCCACGTCTTGTTCCCCTCCTCGCCTTCTTCCTTGGCGAAGTACTGCAGAATCTGGTTGTACCCAAAATATTGAAGCATCTGCCTCAATGCTTCCGGATAGCCGCTGTGGTGAGAACAGTGAGATTCCACCCACCCGTTCTCGAACTGTTTATCTGCTGTCATATGTAAAAACATATTTGAGAAATTTCAAATATTTATTTGAACAGTAAACCATTGAGTTATAACATAAAACATGTCATTGAACTCATAAGACTTGGAATCCTAGTTCAAATTTAAACAAATTTGACTGCTGATCTGCTGTCCAACATGACAGCCCTGACCAGTTTCCATTTCAACCTGATTTAGGCACTGCTAAAGGCAAAACCAATTCTGGAGTTCAACATCAAAGTTAAATCTAACTTCAATAACTTTCCAGAAAGTATTTGCTTGGCCTAAGATCTGTCCTGGTTCAACAGTTATGAGATATCAAAGTTAACAGAATTTCTGGAGAAATTTGGACAGCACCTCCCTGCTTGAGGTACTGATTTGATCCAAGAATTCCAGTTAGTTCTACTCCCAGTCTGACAAAACTTTATGTTATAAAGTTGTAACCAATCTCATAAGCTTTCCAGAACTACCACATTTTATATTTTTAGATTTTTATGCAGGAGGTTATGCTCAATTTAAAGAGAGTTTACAGAGAGTGTTTGCTCTGCCCTGTTTTCTGGACAGTTTCAACTCTACTGCATCTTTCGATTGGTTAAGGGATGAAACACCTATGGACCTTAAGAGAAAAGTTGTAAAGCTCTTCCAAAACTTTCCAGAAATGTATCATATGACCCCAACCTCGAAAGAACTCAACCTCTAACCTCTGATTAACATCAGCCTTAATTCAGCTGAAAACAGGGGACTCTGTCCTTAATAGCCTATAAGTTGAAAACTTGTTAACATTGAATATCCTGATTAAGGGAAGGAGTTACATCAAAGTTTTAGTGCTCCGGATTAAAACTTTCAAGTTTTACAATGCAGTTACTCATTTAATAGGGTGTGACGTCGAGGCGTCACCAGATCATGTCGGTACTACGTCCTCACAAAGAAAAACCTATACCGGACTTAGCCGGCTTCGTTAGTTTGGTGGCACTAAGCGTCTCTTACACACGGATGCTACACGTCTACCGTTTCGTGGTTAGACTACCTGCAGATAACTCACACAATCGTCAGACTCGGCTGCACACCGAGCCCGGTATCCATACAGTTCGTACACCCGGCCGTCATCACTCGCCCGGATGTTCTCAAGCCAAACACGCCTTGAGCTACGTGTTCACGTTACTGACTGCGTGACGGGGTCTCCCAAATCGCACCACGCACGCTAGGGACAGACGTTGCTCGAATACCCCAAACGACATGAAGAGTCGTAGAGGATATTAAAGCAGGTCGGGTTACCTGCCACCCGTGGGGCTCCACCCTTCAGCTTGTGCGCACTGGTTTACAGCGCTTACGTGCACCCCCAAGACATAAACGTCCCGAGATGCACGATTTTCCGACATAATCAAATAGGTTAGTATGCCACTTTCTATACACAAATAACATCCTTATTTGGGCTACTAACTCGTTCCTCACTGCATTTTTGAAAAAGACGATCTTTTTAGTGGGTTAAACCTCAAGCGAGCTCTGATACCAACGCTGACACGACCCCACGGTCTTGTCGAGCCAGGATCACGCTGAGGGGTGCTGCGTTGCACAGAACCGGATAACACACATCAAAGGTATAAAGCGGAAGCAAAGTTTTATTACATAAACAAGTTTATGGACATTTTTTACAACAAAATATGTTCATTCTACACTCACGGGAGTAGACTACGCATCAAGTTCACGTTCAGCCCGTGAACGTGTCCTTGCTAGCACATACACACACTAACACGGCGGCGTGTACGACTCCCACTCGACGGGGTTCCCCTCCTTGGGTTCCGTCTCCTCCTCGGGAGTCCCTTCCTCATAGAACCCTGCAAAAGCTTCAAACACAAGCAGTGAGAACGAAGGCTCAGCAAGACTGACCTGTCTCTCCTAAACATGAAACTTCTACATGGAGGGTGATAGGTTACATGAGGCAAAAATAATTTGCAAGGACTCGCCTAATTAGTGGGACCTTACTTTCAAGTTTTAGCAGCAGGTTGTGGAGAACCTTACGCTAAGGCACATGAGAGAGTCGAAATCAAACAAGAAACGCATTTCTCACATGTACTTTGCCCAAAGTTGAAAAGAACTTTAGTTAGCTCTAAACTACAATAAATCATTAACAATCAAAGTTCATCTTTCAATCAGCAATATTTTAAAATGTATCTAGCCTGTTCTTTCTACGTCACGGTACAGTGAACAAGTGGTACTCACTGACCGCGGGGGACGGTGATTATAATCGATTTACACCTGCAGGGTTACCCGAATAACCCGTCACGTACGCCCGTACTCGATGTTGCCTACAGCAACCATCACGGACGCCGTACGCAACTACCTTTCACACGTTAGCCAAATGTTGAACCGGTCCAATCGTCCCGAGGAAGAGGTCTCTGCACGCGCATCTCAGTGCCGCCAGCCGATTTACACCTCGAGCTCTCAACCTACCCTCTGAACGACCAGCTATGCCTCAACACCCAGCTACCCGAGTTACATCGGTTTCCCGGTTCCCATATAGCCGGTAGGTCTTCAGTACTGTTCTAGCTTGTTCAACAGGCCCGCACACGGCTCGGTCCTCAATCAACACAAGCGGAGCTATAGCACACAGGCCCCAAAGTCCTTCTTCCCTTACTCTCCGCTCGGTCTCATTTTTCTCGCCATGTGTTTCATTTGCTATTTCTACCCGAGCGATGTGCCTCTAGCCTATTCCGCGAGTAGTTCCAACTACTCGACTTGTACCGAATCCTACTCTATCTTTAGCATTGCAGTGGCTAACGAGGTTTTAAATCCTAATCCCAAACCATGGATTTCTTGGCTATGCATTTGGGTTTTCAAACAAGACTCTAATGCAAGAAGTAATGGTACTCAAAGTAAGTTCTCAAAACAATAAAAACTCGTCAAAAGGTTAATGCAAACCGGGGCTTGCCTTGCTGCTCTTGGTCGTAGGCTAGCTTCTCTTCCGGAGTAACGAAGTCTAAGACTTCGGGTTCCTCCTCAACATTACCGACTACATGAGATAACAAGTACATGTATTAATTTAAATGCATTTCATTGAAATTTAAACTTGTGAAGTTTGTAAGTCTCACTAGACAGGCCCAATGATTCTGAAATTTTGCCTGTGGTTTGGTTACAACCTAAACACAGACTTGGCCAAGTTTTAGTTGCAGCAAAGCTCATTTGAGCTCTCCACAAATAATTATGTACTTGACCTTAATTGGAGCTCTTATGGTGTTCTAGGGATTTTCATGGAGCAACCCATGACTTTCTGAAAACTAGATTTTCAGAGGCTCCTTATGGAGTTGGTCTCACTTAATTTGAAGGTTCCTAGCTAGAGATATGAGCTAAACAATTTCAGAGAAATTCTGAAAATGTTTCTGAACATTTTCCATTTTCTCTGGAACAGTTTTATTAATCACACCGTTAGGTTGATCAAATGAGCTCAAATGGATCTGAAATTGTTATGGTAGCTCAGGGATATTTTGGTAAACATCCCAGCAAAATTTCAGAATTCTCCCGCAAAGGATTCTCCAGTTAAAATTCTAAACAGTTTAAATTTTGAAGAATTAATTCAAGAGAAATAGGGATTTTCATGAAGTGAAACTTGATTTGCTTGAAAGTACTCAGAGAGCTGAATCCAACAAAATTTGGTTCACTCAATTTAGAGTTTCCTAGCCAAAGTTATGAGGATTTGAAGTTTGAATGAAATCTGAAAATCGGGAAAAGTTCAAATCACTATGCGTGGGACCCGGGGCTATGTGTCAGCTCCTCATCGGTTGACACATGCGGCTACTGAGCCTTCGCGTGCCGCCGCACCATATCCGTGCCACAGCAGATCCCGGTTTTAAAATATTTGCCGCTGACAGCCGGGACCCACCCCCTTCGTCTTCCTCCCGCCTCCCGTGCTCTGCCGCCGCGATACCTCGCTGGAGAGCTCGCCGGCGGTCTCTGTGGTGCTCCAAACTTCATGATTCTGGCCGCCCCTATCTAACTCCACCCGGGGAACATGATTCTGGGCTCAGATTGTCATGAAAATGGCCGGCACCTGGTCGGCGACGAGCGGTAGCTTCGGAAGAACTTCGGCCATGTCGGCCAGTCTTCCTAACACCTCAACCGAACGAGCAAAAGGTTGTCGAGCACCAGTGGACCCTAGGAAAGGTCGACATGAGCTCCACGGAGCTCGGAAAGGGCTGTGTTGGGCTGTCACCGTGCGACCTAGGCCGCAAATCGGGAATTCTTCTAAAACTCGAAGAACAGCGGTTTCCCTCAACGGTTCTTCGTTGTTCCTGCTCCTATGGGCTCGTACGGGCACCTAGAAGTGATCCCCTCCACGAGAGGATGAGTGGTGCGGTGTGGACTACGAATTTCATGGATCGGTTCGGGCTCCCCTTTTGCACACCGTCGCGAAATCATGAAATTCCGGCGTGAGCAGTCTATGTCATGCCGCCGGAGCTTGCGGTAATGAAAGAGGGACTGAAGGCGAACCTTTTTGCTGTTCACGGCTCGGTGAACGGCAGGCTGTGGTGGCCGGATGGATCGTTCCCGCGATGGTGGCTTGAGCTGAACCGGCAGAGGAAAGATCATCTCGGTGGAGCTCGGGAAGGACTGCTCCGGGCCTGGAACCGGCGCGAGGGCGTCAAGGATGGCTTGGCGCACCTGGTGCTGTTCTCAGATCAGCGTGGAAGCCTCAGGGGGTTGGCGGGGCGACGAGGGACCGAGGGTTCAACCGGGCGGCGAGGAGTTTCAGTTTTTTCTGGGTGGGAATGCGTCGGGGCAGCGGTGAGAAGCACCGGCGACTGCTCGGGCGCGTAGATAAAGGCCCCGAGAGTCGGTTCAGCAGCCGAGGGTGGCAAGCAGCTGGTGGCGCGGTGGCCTCCCCTCGGTGGCACCCTCGGAAGCAGCTCAGGCTCCCGAGCACTGAAAGTTCAATCAGTTGAATTTCCTCAGTGGCTGACATGTGGGTCCCATATCCCTTTTAACATCTGAACTTAACTCCCTCTTACTGTTGTAAACAGTAATCCCCCTTATACCCATGGTGATTTGAATTATCTACCCCTGAGCCATTTGAATTGGTCAGAATTCAAATTGGGTTTGGTTTGGCTAAATTTTCAGCACATATTCAGTTTGTAATTCAAATAAAGTTTGAATTTGCTAAACTTAGCTCATGTCAAGATCAACTCCAAATGGAGTGAAAATTGGTGGGTGAGCTCACAAAAATGTGCTGAGTAAGAATATGTCTCCCACTTTTGAATTCATGGGATGAAAACAGTTTGAATTTGAATTTGAGTTCAAATCACCCTCTTTCTAGCTATACCTAAAAGGACCTAAAAAATGTTTTGAGTTTGGGTGAAACATGGCATGGACATTACTAGCAAGGTGTAGAAGTTTTTCGTATGCCCAGCCCCTAGATGATGCATGTGGGAAATGCCACTTTTGCATTGTGTGAGTTTGTTCTCTAATGATCATGTTGATAATGGTTACTTGCTCTTCAAATGTGTTCATCAACTTTCTTCAAATGAGGTGTTTGTGTGTGGTGATGAACACTTTGAATGTGTCAAAAACTGAGGCCTTTACAATGACCATCTCTATCACAATAGGTACAATGAAATTTAACTTTTTGTTCATGTCTAGATGAGCATGCAGTATACTTATTTGAACCCGAATGTGACAACACTCCTGCAGATTTAAAAACCACTTCTTTTTGTTTAGGAACTGTTTGAATCAAACCACTTCCTAATGATTTTATAATTTTAGGTGGATGTTCCTTAGCATGAGCATGTGAATCAAAACCTAAACCAGTTTTATCATTGCAAGACTTGGAAGAATTCACCAGCAAGTTTAGGTTCTTATTCCCATTACAAAACCGATCTAATGTCTTATGCATGTTATCAAGTTTATTTGATAGATCAAGGCAATTTTCACATGAAGTTTTTCCTTTTAATTTGCAATTGGAACAATATTTAACTTCATGAGAACGTAAAGCATTGTTTGATATAGAAATTTCTTTCATAGCATCTTGTAGTTTCTTATCAAGATCATCACAAGTAGAACAATGCAAATCAATTGTAGAACAACAAGCATCTTTCAAGTTTTTATCATTAAGTGCAGCAAGCTTTTTGTTCTTTTTGATTTCAAGTTCAAGTTTATCAAGTGTGGAGGTGTGTGCACTTCTTAGAGAGGACAATTGTTCATATATTAAATCACATGAGGAACAAGAATCATCATTAGGAATCAAGGATTTTAAGCGATTAATTTCAGATTCTAGTGACTCAATTTTAACAGCATTGTCCCTAAGCTTTTTACCCTTTTTCTTAACAATAATAGTGGCACGACAAATAGCATCACACATTTCTTCGCAAGTAGGACATACCTCTTCGTTGTCACTGTTGTGTTCTGCATCCTCCATACTTGATTTTAATTTGCCCGCCATGAAGCACAAGTTTGCCAGATCATCTTCATCACTTCCAATGTCTACATCACTCGAGCCAAGTTCTTGAAGTGCGGTGATGAAACTGTTTATCAGTTTGCGTCCTGTAAAACCCTTCTTTTTCTTGTTGGTGTTGTCAAAAGAGGACTTGACTTTATTCTGCTTTTCATCACGGTTAGAAGGACCTGAAAGGTTAGGGCAATCTGTACGAAAGTGTCCTGTCTTACCACATTCAAAGCATCGTTGTGGTCCGGAGCTTCCTCTCCTTCTAGTTCTCACATTTTGCAATGCTTTTGACAACCTAGTAGAAAGAAGTACTAGCTCCTCCTCTGGAAACTCCTCAATCTGTTCCAGGGTTAGTGAAGACAGCAAAGCAAGTGTATTGCTAGATGATTGGCCGGAGCTAGGCATATCACGTTGTGAGACAAATGCAATAGTCTTATTTGGGTTCTTACGTGACATAAGGTCAATATCATGAGTTTTTAGCTTAGAATAAAGCACATCTAATGTAAGAGTACTCATGACAGTGGATTCAGGTATGGATGTTACTTTCATCTCCCAAATTGACATGTCTAATGCACTTAGTAATTGCCTAGCATTTTCAGCATCTGAAAAATTAACATTGACGCTACGCAAGTTGCTGAGAATTTTATTAAAGCGAGCAAAGAGGTCATCAATGGACTAACCGGGTTGCATCTCAAAGCGCATGTATTCTTTCTTGAACATACCCTGTCTTACCTCCTTGATCGTGTTGGATCCTTCGTGGTAGTCACAAAGTGCTCTCCACATATCGTACGCCGATCGGAGGTGTGCTACACGGTCGAAGTCGCTCTGAGTTAGTCCTTGTATGATCAAGTTCCGAGCCTTATTGTTGTTGTCGACATCTCTCATGTTTGTAGCCGTGACTTGATCGTTTGAAGGCACACCGTAAGGCTTGTACACCTTCTCCCATATTGCAAAGCCTTGCGCGTGGATGAAAGCTTCCATGCGTGCCTTCGAAACCTGAAAATCAATACCACTAAACACACAAGGTTTGGTGGAGTATTTCTCCATGATGGTTAGTCAAAACACGTGCAAATTACAAAGATTAGAGCAACCTGGCTCTGATACCAATTGTAGGATCGAAGTACACGTGTAAAGCTACCAGAGGGGGGTGAATGGTAGACAAAAACTTTTCAGCGGAAGCAACAAAACACACCTCAGCAGAAAACCGATCTGTTAAAGAAACCATGTGTGCGACTAATCTAAACGTGTTCAACGATGACAAATCTAGTATAGATTGTAGAGATTCAAGTCACGAAGATGTCACAACAAGAATCATGAAACTCCGTTGAGAGAAACTCAAGTTGCGATCGAAAGATCGAACAAAGGTCAATCTGTCCTACGCGAGAAAAAACAGTTCTGGAATACTCCAAAGAAACTCGTGTAGATCAGAAACCACAAGTTCAATGACCGTGAAATTTTCACAGATGATAGATAATCAAGTTGTGAACACAAACCAAAAAGAATTACATGAATTGGATCTGTAAAACTCGAGTTATGATAAAACCATCGAAGCAAGGTGGTGCTGAACAGAAACTCGACGAGAAAAACTTGTCTGAAACAAGTCGGACGAACAAGGCACAAAAGTATCTTTAGAACACGAATTTTATTTATCAAAACACAAGAGGAACAGCCCCAAAGTCGTGCCCCATGAGCTCTGGCCTCCCTTGCTTATATAACCAGCCCGAAGGCCAACTCAACTCAAACTAGGACTCCTACTCCTACTTGGATTCAAACTGTAACTTTCCAATACTGCTTAGGACTCTTCTATACGCAGATAGAAGTAATCTTAAGACTTCCAAAGACCTTAGGAACGTATCCCACGTTCCTAAAATAACTCAAATTCGTGACCCACACGAAATCCTATCATAACCAACTCAAAACTTTCCATATTTGAGTCAAACACGACTCAGCTGCAGCCTGAGTCCATAACCTAGTCGGTTGGACCTTTCCGGCCAATTCTTTACGTTCACATCTCTTCATCATGCCTTCGAACCATGCAGCCACGTCCATGCACTCCTTGCACACGTGCAAACATCTTCTAACGATGTCCAAGATACCTTCATATGCATTGTTCTTGATTCAAACATACTGTGCAACCTCCCGATCAACTCAACCACAATTCCTCCCGAACTTGGTTGTTGAACCTCATCTTCTCCCTAAGACTAGTTCAATGGATCCCGTCACCAGCCATGTATTGAACTCAAGCAACACATGCAAATGAATAAACAACCAATACTTCCGAGCACAAGTCCTCGACTTGACTCTTGTTAGTTCCGAAACTACAACATCATACGTGAGCACCTCACATAAGCATGTTGTAAACCATAGCAAAATGATATCAGCCATAACCACCAAAACACACCAAAAACATAGTAAAATAATACTAAGAAAACTTTCCATAATAGTAAAGCACGTTCAAAACATTGCAAGTTAAAAGAAGAACCATTGCAATCAAGCTCCGAACCTTACCAAAGCTAATCGGACCTTGAACCGGAGCTTACCAAAGCTAGTCGGACCCAGCGCCGGATCTTACTAAAGCTTAGTCAGACCTAGCACGGAACTTACCAAAGCTAGTCGGACCTAGCACCGGAGCTAGCAAAAACAAGTCGGACCTAGCCAAAATAAGTCAGACCTAGACAAAGCAAGTCGGACCTTACGTCGGATCTTGCTGGAGCTACCCAAAACAAGTCGAACCTATCGTCAGACCTTGCAGGAGCTCGGACCTAGAGTCGGACCTTGTTAAAAAGGTATTTTGGTAGTATTCAAAATTTTTATTGTCAAAGCCAATGTATTCAGCACACATAGGTCTCACATACCCAAATATCCATCCCAAGTTTTGCCTCTAATCATGGAAGTTGGCCAGGTGCTTCTGACCGGAAGCACGGCTATCATGATAGTTTTAAACTCTGCAGAGGTGGCACCACTTTACCCACAAGTTTGTGATTTCGTCACCTGTCGGCGACTAGAAAGAATCTCCATTATACCAGTACACAACCGTTGGTGTATGGCCAAGTGATGCCAAAATAGCCTTTACAAAGGGGCTACTAGGATGTAAGGACCCACTGAGGTTTCACCGGCAGGCTCGAATATCCATTCTCCTACCCACGGGCCCCCTCTTGTGCCATGCAGTTCCCAGAAAGTCTCTCTCGACTCCCATTCCCCGCGACATCCAATGGTCCATAACAAGCTAGCAACACACCTAATTAGTCAGCTAAGCCACACCCATATTTGGCCTTGTGGTGGCACTGTTTTCCTGGCATGTGCTCACATGAACCGGTCCTTAGATCTACGGCAAGTAAACCACCATTACATTCAGCAACATCCACGAACCAAGCTTGCCTAGATCTCCCCGACTCCATGCTCATTAATATCATCATCAAGTTCTCATCATCATTATTCATATAAGTGCACTAACTAACCATGTTTTAATTCAGCTTCCCATATCCCGTAATTTAAGCGAAGCAAAAAGGAAAAATGACCATACCCGACTCATGAACTTTCCCGGCGACAAGGATGGTTAACAAAACTAGTAAACTTCTATAAATGGGTGTCCTATCAAGTTGACTCAAGCATACATGTTTTCGCAAACAAAACAGTTTCAAAAACATGAGATCAATATGGTCAAGGGGCACTTGCCTTGCTCCCGTGGTTCGTGTTGCTCAAGTGTCTCGAAGTCTTGGTGCTGTAGTTCCTCGTAGATGGCCTCTTGAGCTTGTCCTTCTACTCACGACCACGCACATACAAAATTTACAACAATCAATCATCATGCACAAACTTTACCCAAGATGCAATGGGGTAGATGAATGCAAATCCTATAGTGCACTTTTATAGAACCAGTTTATACTTGTTCTTGCATGTTTTAATGGGCTTTCATGGGGTTTTATGATGAACAAGGGTGTAGGGATCAAGTGTGGGCGTGGTGATAATCTTGACACAAGATCTATATCAATTCCACCATAAAAAATCGATCAAAACATGATCTGTCCACACGCAAAAGTTTCTGCTAGAAGGGGGCGAAGAAAATGCGTAGAAACAGCGGTGACGTCGTAAGATGGGTAATGAAGACCTACCTCACTTCCTCCTTGTGGCAGTGCCTTTCTCCTAGCAACGGCAGCAGCAGGGTATTTTTCTGTGGGAAAATTATGGTAGGGCAGATCGTCGGGCTTCTTCTTTGGCGACGGCGAGGCGTGACGGAGCTCGACGGCGGGTCTCGACGACGGGGCTCGACGGCGGGGCTCGTCGACGGGGCTAACCGGCGGGGTTCACCGGCGACCAAACTCCGGCAGGGGGGTGGCCAACTCGGCGAGTTGGGAGGGCAGGGCAGCTAGGCGAGTTTGGGGGGGGGGGGGGGCTGCGGCCAAAGGTGTAGACGGGGGGGGGGGGTGGGGGTTGTATTTATAAGGGGGGAAAAGAAGAGTACTAGTCCAATTGGGTCTCAACCAAAGAGTCCTAGTCCAATTTGGAGGGTTTTTCAGCCTCTAGGGCTGCGGCAAATTGGGGAACCCCCGCCCCCCCCCCCCCCAAATGTGGCGGAAATGGGGAATTTGGGGGAAATTTGGGGATGGCTCAATTCAGCTATCTTATTTCCATTTCTCTCTATTTCTATATCCCTTTCTCCATTTCTATATCCCCTTCTCCATTTCTATGCTTCTTTCTCCATTTTTAGGGTTCTTTCTCCATTTCTATGGTTCTTTTTCCATTTCTAGGGTTCTTTCTCCATTTCTACTTCTTGTCAAATGCTTCTCTACATGAAAAATGTATGCAATGCATGGTAGTGAAATTGAGGGTGTTACAAATCTACCCCCTTAAAATAAATCTTGCCCTCGAGATTCGATAGAGTGGAGAAAAGATGGGGGAATTCTGCCTTGAGATCTTCCTCACGCTCCCATGTAGTTTCGGCTTGCGTGTGATGGCTCCATTGTACCTTGCACCAACGGATCACTTTATTTCTCGTGACCCTTTCCTTCACGTCCAAGATTTTGACGGGGTGTTCCACGTAGGTCAGGTCCTCTTGAAGCTCTAGCTAATCCATCGGTACTTGTTCTTCCAGTACTCTTAGGCATTTCTTGAGTTGAGATACGTGAAATATGTCATGCACGTCGGAGAGGTGTGTCGGCAGCTCTAGTTGATAGGCTACTTCTCCTCGCTTGCCCAAAATCTTGAATGGCCTGATGTAGCGAGGTGCTAACTTGCCTTTGACGTTGAACCATCGTTGGCCTCGGGTAGGCGATACCTTAAGATACACGAAGTCTCCCACTTCGAAGGTCAATCTTCTTTGCCTATTGTCCGCATAACCCTTCTGTCGTGACTGAGCAGCCTTCAAGTTTTAACGCATCATTTGTACTTGCTTTTCGGTGTCTTGCAGCACTTTGGGTCCAAATACTTGGCTTTCTCTGGTCTCATTCCAGAACAGCGGTGTTCTACACCGTCTACCATACAATGCTTCGAAAGGTGACATCTTCAAGCTGGCTTGGTAGCTGTTGTTGTGCGATAATTCATCATATGGCAAGCTCTTATCCCAACTACGCCCATGTTTCAAGGCGCAAGCTCTCAACATTTCTTCCAAAATCTGATTTGTTCTCTCAGTTTGCCCTTCGGTTTGCGGGTGATATGCAGAGCTGAAATTCAACCGTGTACCCATGGCTTCATGCAGCTTCTTTGTAACACCCCAAAATTTTAATTCAAAACCCTAAATAATGTTAAGAGGGGGATTTAAAAATTTTTGGACGTGTTGCATGTTTTGCAAAAATTCAAATTCAAACTGGAATTCAAATTAAACTCAAATCAGAAAAGAAATAGAAAAAGAAAAAGAGAAAACAGAAAAAAACCGGCCAGTGGGCCGAAACCTACCAGCCGGCCCAGCCAGCGCCCGCGCCAGCCCTTAGCCGCGCGCGCTGCTGCCTCACGCTGACAGGCGGGACCCACCTGATCGTCGTCTACCTCGCGCCAGCGCCGGACTCCCTCGCGCCCGAATAAAAACCGATCGGGATTTCAGCGTATCCCGGCTGAATTCTGTTCGTAGGCGACGCGGACATGATCTAAACCACCCCCGCCCTCCCCCGTCTATAAAAACCCTGGCCTCGTTCTGTTTTTCCCACGCGATCGCCGATTTTTCCTCCGGTGAGAACCGAGACTTCTCCGGCGAATTCTGGCTGGTCTACGCTCAGAAACTCCGATCTAACTCGCTGGTCTTGATACACCGCCTCCGGGGAACCTTGCAGGTGCAGAAAACTCGGTGACTTGTGGTGTAAACACAGCGCCGACGAGCCTCGCCGTGGTTTCACCTCGGACCTCGTCGCCGATCACCTTCCAGGACCTCCGAGCTCAAGAAAACCCCCGAGGTGAGATCCCCGACCTCCCCTCCACCGATCTATACCATGAAATCACAGTTCTAGGAAGAATTCTCGAAGATCCGAAAGTCTCCGGCGAGATCGCCGCTTCCCGCCGCCGTGCGCCGCCGGCAGCACCGCCCGCGCTCGATCAGAGCGACGTGGCCGCTTGTGCGCCGTTTATTTTAAACCGCACGGTAGGGTTTAAACCCCCGCTTACCGGTTCGATGTTATAATCTCGGCCGTCGGTTAAAATCGGACAGTCCACGTCAGCCCCACGTTATAAAGACTGGAAATCTTACGTGCTACCCCCTGGGGTTCTCGGGAAATAAGAGCTAGCCCCGGAAACTTCTGATCTAGCCCCTGGAACTCCAGAAAATCATGTAAATTCATTTAAAAATCAGTTTTAGCGCCTGGACTTAATGAAAATTAGGAAAAACACCTCTGATAAGTGTAGCTAGACCCCTGGAAATTCTGAAAATAATATTATAGACCCTGTAATGGGGTGAGTTTACCTTTTTAGCCCTGTTTAGTAATTAACTTAGGAAATTGAATATGTGTCTAGTGTTTAAAAATTAAAAAGTGAGACAAACATATTGTCAAAATTTAATTAAAGACTTTCTCAGTGTTTAGGAAACTCTGGAGTGAAATAAAAACATATTTTGGGCTGAATTGAATACTGTTTAATTTATTATTCACATTTAGGGACACATTTTTAAGTAAAGAATAGTTATAGGAAATAGGGAAAATAATTGTGAAATAGATTACATCAGAGGCAAAGGTCAAAATATGTTATTAAATTATTTAGGGCCAGAACCTATTCTGTTTAGATGATGTGTCTTACTATTTTCATAATAAAGTACACATTTATGCATAGGAAAATAAATCTGAAAATATAGCAACTAGTAAATGATAAATGGAGTTTCTAAAATCCAAAGAATTCATTTTAAGGTTGGTAGAAATTCTAAAGGCACATATGGAGAAGAAAAATACTTTTCATACATACTTGGTAGTGAAAAGGGGTAGTAGTTGAATACAAGGAATTTATTTAAATGGGAAACTCATATATATACAGTAGGTAAGTATAAATGTGAACATAAAAGTAGGAATCATATACACATGATTAAAAGTGCATGCAAGCCACAAATCAACACACATAGAGTAACCACAACACATATAATGGTGAATGACTTTCATAAATGTGAATGTGTGGTTTGTATGAAGTGGAAGTGTGAACTATGTCTTATGGATTGTTGTTTTTCTTTTGCTATGTGTGATGGTATGATGTAGAACCTGCTCAAGAGCAAGTTATTCCTTTCCAAGATCAGGACTACCTATTTCAAGAGCAGCAGAAAGGAGGCAAGTGTCCTTGACCACTTTCATCCTATGCTAGGATGTGTAGCTAGAATTATTTGCATTGTCAATTGAAATATGAAACCCATGCTAGGAAGTTTCCCTAGAATTGCATTACCTTGTTTCCTTGTAGCTTGGGTTGGGATTTATTTTATCATGTCATTTATTATTATGCATATGCTTAGCCATGCTTAGAATGGGATATTTGGGATATGAGATCATCAGTTTAATTTTCCATATTCTTGAATGAGATATTGTGAGTTATGTAGAGGTAGGGATCAAGGCAAGTTGGATGTTTTGGTTGTGTGCTGGGTGCACGAGACTCGGGTTTGTGTTTAGTACTTGCCTGGATCCTAAGGACCGGTTCATGGAGCATGTAACCTGGCTTTACCGTGCCAACCACATGCTGAGATGGGGCAGCTTGGCCAATTAATTAGGTGTATCCCCGGTGTAGTATGGGTGTGTTGGATGGTGCGGGGAATAGGTGTCAGCTGGACTACCATATGAACCGCAAGGCTCAAGAGGGGGCCACTGCAGCGGGGTTGGAGCCTCTTGTATGCTGTTAGGGGTGAAACCTCAGTGGGCCCACGCTCGTCGGGAATCCCTTTGTAAAGGCTTCGTAGTGATCTCCTGGCTACACACCTGGGAAGTGTGAATGTGGTTCGTAGCCACTGGCATAATGGAGGTTCTTTTAGTCCACCCGGCAACGGGGGATGAAATCACTACATGTGGGTACAGTGGTACCAACTCTACAGAGTCAAAACTGTCATGACACCCGTGCTCACGGTCAAGAGTGGCTTGGACTTATTCATGATTAGAGGATTGATGGTTTTGGAAGTTAAGCGGGGAGCTTAGCATTGGAAATGATGTTATGGTTATTGGATTATGATGATGGGATGGGAGATTGGGACCATTTCACCTGTGTAGTAATGTAGGTGCTTAATAAGCTAAGGTGATAGGTATTAATTGCGTAGTGCTTTAACCATGAGTTCAACCTCTCCTTGATCTAGCCATGCATGATGTAATTTTCCCACACTTGCTGAGTGCCATTGGTACTCAACCTTGCATATTTGTTGGTTTATATTGCTGCTCAGGTCAAGATAATGAGGTGGTGTATAATGACCAAGACTTTGGACCCGAAGAAGGTTTCTAGGTTCATGGAGACCCCCGGGCAACGCCTGTGACGGAGCCAACGAGAATAATTATTCCGTTGCTAGTTTATTTACTTGTGATGAACGTATTATTGTCTATTGAGACATTTGCGATGTAAGACTTATTTATATTCGACACCTGGCTTGTAATAAATGATGCTTCACTATTTGTCATCACATGTATGAGAAAATGATCCTGTCATACATGTGATATTCACTTGGTTGTTTCTTCGGAAAAACCGGGTGTGACAGAAGTGGCATCAGAGCCAAGGTTGCCCGTAGGAACGTGGACCTAGTTAGAAATGGACGTATTTAAGGGCCCTATTTTCTTAAAAACTATTTTTCAAAGGTTTGGATTGAAAAGTGTTATTTAAATGAGTCACTTTCTTCATCTTACCCCAACTTTCATTCAAAATAGGATTTTTGGTTTAAGAGTTTATCTAACCTAAGTTTAAATTCTCTTTGTTTTAGATGGTTCGCATGATTCGTACCGCTCGCAAGTCCATGGGAGGGAGAGTTCCCGTAGTTGCCCATGCCGAGAGAGAGGAGAGCCGTCCGGTGACGTACCTTTCCGACGGATTGGCAGTAGGAGGCTTATTGCGCCGACTTCGGCGTATGCTCGAAGCCGCCGGCAATACGGGCAAGCTAATCATCCACTATAACTCCACCAGGACCATCCGTGAGAAGAGGGAAGAATGGAGTTCGGAGATGAGGATTATACACGAAAATCAGCTGCTTAAGATTCACCACTCTCCAGCTTGTAGAGCGACACAGGTCGATGCGGAGAAAGATGTCACCTGGGAGGCCATCACCTGCCAGAGTCACATCTATCGTCGCCACTTGGACAAAACTGAGTACATGTATGTCCTCCAGCGTGAGAGTGGTACCACGGAGTACCAGTACCCGCCGGTGCAGCAAGGGACTTCCCATGAGCACATGGACTTGTGCTTGGAGGATGCTTCTATCCTCAGCACTCGACTGCAGGAGTGCCAACAAGAGCTTCAGGATGTCCGGGACACCCTGAAAGAAAACGGAGGCGTTGCTGCGAGCCTGCTTAAGGGCGAGAGAAAGAGGAGATGGGAATGAACTGTGTGTCACCGCGAATGATACATGGACTCCAAGCAGCTAGAAGAACTCAAGGATCATTTGAGAGAATTGACAGAGAAGGGGTATATTCGCCCTAGTTCCTCACCATGGGGAGCTCCGGTGATATTTGTGCCCAAGAAAGACGGAACCCAAAGGTTATGCGTGGATTACCGTGCTTTGAATGAGGTAACCATCAAGAACAAGTACCCATTACCCCGCATTGAAGACTTGTTTGATCAGTTGAGGGGAGCTTGTGTGTTCTCAAAAATTGATCTCAGGTCGGGATACCACAAACTCAAGATAAGGCAATCTGATATTCCCAAGACAGCTTTCGTATCTCGGTACGGACTGTATGAATACACTGTCATGCCTTTCGGGCTAACTAATGCCCCGGCATACTTCATGTATCTCATGAACAAGGTATTCATGGAATATCTGGACAAATTTGTGGTGGTTTTCATAGATGATATTCTCGTCTTCTCCAAAGATGAAGAAGAACATGAGAAACATCTAAGGTTGGTGTTGCAAAGGCTGAGAGAACACCAACTATATGCCAAGTTGAGCAAGTGTGAGTTTTGGCTGAAGAGAGTTCCCTTCTTAGGACATATAATCTCAGAAGGAGGAATCTCCGTAGATCCCGCCAAAATCGAGGATATACAGAAGTGGAAGACCCCTGAAAGTGTCAGGGAAGTTCGAAGCTTCTTGGGATTGGCTGGATACTATCGACGGTTTATTGAGGGATTCTCTAAGATCTCAAGACCCCTCACCAAACTGTTGGAGAAGGGAATCACATTCACATGGACGCCACAGTGCGAGACGAGTTTTCAGGAGCTAAAGAAAAGATTGACAACAGCCCCAGTGTTGGTTATGCCAGATATGCAGAAGAATTTCACGGTGTACTGCGATGCCTCTGGAAACGGGTTGGGATGTGTTCTCATGCAAGAAGGGCATGTCGTGGCTTATGCATCCCGGCAGCTTCGGAAGCACGAGAAGAACTATCCTACACATGACCTAGAACTAGCCGCAGTGGTACACGCGTTAAAAATTTGGCGGCACTATTTGATGGGGAAGAGGACCGAGATATATACGGATCATAAGAGTTTGAAGTACATATTCACACAGCCAGACCTCAACCTCAGACAAAGGAGATGGCTAGAGTTAATAAATGACTTTGATGTGGGCATCAACTATCATCCCGGGAAAGCAAACGTCATGGCCGATGCTTTGAGTCGGAAAGTGCAGGTCAATAAGTTGAGCTTGAAGGACATGCCTGCAGAATTGAAGGACGAGGTTATAAGGCTCAATCTATGTCTAGTAAATAGTGGTGAAGCCATCGCCATGGAAGTGGACTCCACACTCGAGCGAGACATACGCGAGGGCCAAAAGAATGATGAGAAGATACAAGAGATCAGACAACTCATCAAGTAAAATAAAGCTCCAGGTTTCAGAGAGGATGAACAAGGTACGGTGTGGCACGGGAAAAGGATCTGTGTGCCTGAAGTAAAGGAGATCCGTGAATTGATTTTGAAGGAGGCTCATGATTCTGACTATTCCATTCATCCTGGGAGTACGAAGATGTACCAGGACCTCAAGGGCAGGTATTGGTGGTATGGAATGAAGCGAGATGTCGCGGAACATGTTCCCTATGTGACACATGTCAGTTGGTGAAAGCAGAACATCAACGACCCGCGGGATTATTGCAACCACTCAAAGTGCCTGAATGGAAATGGGAAGAAATCAGCATGAATTTCATCGTGGGATTGCCTAGGACCCAATCAGGATATGATTCGATATGGGTCATCATTGATAGGCTAACAAAGGTAGCTCACTTCATCCCCGTGAAGGAAAGCTACAGCGGATCCAAATTGGCAGAGTTGTACATGTCAAGGATCGTGTGTTACCATGGAGTGCCAAAGAAGATTGTGTCGGATCGAGGGACACAGTTCACCTCAAGGTTCCGGCAGAAGTTGCACGAAACCATGGGAACCCATCTGAACTTTAGTTCTGCCTATCATCCCCAAACTGATGGGCAGACGGAAAGAACCAATCAGATCCTTGAAGATATGCTAAGGGCATGTGCCCTCAAAAACAATAGGAGTTGGGACAAGAACTTACCGTATGCGGAGTTTTCTTATAACAACAGCTATCAAGCTAGTATGAAGATGTCACCGTTTGAAGCTTTGTACGGGAGGAAGTGCAGAACTCCCCTATTTTGGAACCAAACGGGGGAAAGTAAAGTGTTTAGTCCAGAAGTACTACAAGAAGCCGAGGCGAAGGTAAGGGAAATTCGCAACAATTTGAGGATAGCACAGACATGCCAAAAGAGTTATGCTGATATACGAAGAAGAGAGCTCGTTTTCAACGTGGGAGACTATGTTTATCTCAAGGTGTCCCCTATCCGAGGACTTCGTCGGTTCAAGGTGAAAGGGAAATTGTCACCTCGATACATCGAACCCTTTCAAGTTTTGGAGAGGAAAGGAGAAGTGGCGTATCAACTAGAATTACCGGCTCGTCTATCGGATGTGCACGATGTATTCCATGTGTCACAACTCAAGAAATGCCTGAGGACGCCTGAGGAGGTGTTACCCATGAATGAAGTGAACGTAGCTGAAGATTTGTCTTATGCTGAGCAACCATACAAGATTTTGGAGACAATGGAACGCCTCACCAGAAATAAAAGAATCCGGATGTGCAAGGTGTAGTGGAAGCATCACTCAGAAGAGGAAGCCACCTGGGAGCGGGAAGATGAGCTCAAGGCACAATTTCCGGAATTGTTTTCTTAGAACCACCAATCTCGAGGACGAGATTTCTTTTAAGGGGGTAGAGCTGTAACACCCCAAAATTTTGATTCAAAACCCTAAATCATGTTAAGAGAGGGATTTAAAATTTTTTGGACGTGTTGCATGTTTTGCAAAAATTCAAATTCAAACTGGAATTCAAATTAAACTCAAATCAGAAAAGAAATAGAAAAAGAAAAAGAGAAAACAGAAAAAAACCGGCAAGTGGGCCGAAACCCACCAGCCGGCCCAGCCAGCGCCCGCGCCAGCCCGCAGCCGCGCGCGCTGCTGCCTCACGCTGACAGGCGGGACCCACCCGATCATAGTCTACCTCGCACCAGCGCCAGACTCCCTCGCGCCTGAATCAAAACCGATCGGGATTTTGGGGTATCCCCGCTGAATTCTGTTCGTAGGCGACGCGGACATGATCTAAACCACCCCGCCGCCCTCCCCCGTCTATAAAAACCCCGGCCTCGTTCTGTTTTTCCCACGCGATCGCCGATTTTTCCTCCGGTGAGAACCGAGACTTCTCCGGCGAATTATGGCCGGTCTACGCTCGGAAACTCCGATCTAACTCGCTGGTCTTGATCCACCGCCTCCGGGGAACCTTGCAGGTGCAGAAAACTCGGTGACTCGCGTTGTAAACACAGCGCCGACGAGCCTCGCCGTGGTTTCACCTCGGACCTTGTCGCCGATCACCTTCCAGGACCTCCGAGCTCAAGAAAACCCCCGAGGTGAGATCCCCGACCTCCCCTCCACCGATCTATACCATAAAATCACAGTTCTAGGAAGAATTCTCGAAGATCCGAAAGTCTCCGGCGAGATCGCCGCTTCCCGCCGCCGTGCGCCGCCGGCAGCGCCGCCCGCGCTGGATCAGAGCGACGTGGCCGCTTGTGCGCCGATTATTTTGAATCGCACGGTAGGGTTTAAACCCCCGCGTACCGGTTCGATGTTATAATCTCGGCCGTCGGTTTAAAATCGGACGGTCCACGTCGGCCCCGCGTTATAAAGACTGGAAATCTTACGTGCTACCCCCTGGGGTTCTCGGGAAATAAGAGCTAGCCCCGGAAACTTCTGATCTAGCCCCTGGAACTCCAGAAAATCATGTAAATTCATTTAAAAATCAGTTTAGCCCCTGGACTTCATGAAAATTAGAAAAACACCTCTGATAAGTGTAGCTAGACCCCTGGAAATTCTGAAAATAATATTATAGACCCTGTAATGGGGTGAGTTTACCTTTTTAGCCCTGTTTAGTAATTAACTTAGGAAATTGAATATGTGGCTAGTGTTTAAAATTAAAAAGTGAGACAAACATATTGTCAAAATTTAATTAAAGACTTTCTCAGTGTTTAGGAAACTTTGGAGTGAAATAAAAACATATTTTGGGCTGAATTGAATACTGTTTAATTTATTATTCACATTTAGAGACACATTTTTAAGTAAAGAATAGTTATAGGAAATAGGGAAAATAATTGTGAAATATATTACATCAGAGGCAAAGGTCAAAATATGTTATTAAATTATTTAGGACCAGAACCTATTCTTTTTAGATGATGTGTCTTACTATTTTCATAATAAAGTACACATTTATGCATAGGAAAATAAATCTGAAAATATAGCAAATAGTAAATGATAAATGGAGTTTCTAAAATCCAAAGAATTCATTTTAAGGTTGGTAGAAATTCTAAAGGCACATATGGAGAAGAAAAATACTTTTCATACATACTTGGTAGTGAAAAGGTGTAGTAGTTGAATATAAGGAATTTATTTAAATGGGAAACTCATATATATACAGTAGGTAAGTATAAATGTGAACATAAAAGTAGGAATCATGTACACATGATTAAAAGTGCATGCAAGCCACAAATCAACACACATAGAGTAACCACAACACATATAATGGTGAATGACTTTCATAAATGTGAATGTGTGGTTTGTATGTAGTGGAAGTGTGAACTATGTCTTATGGATTGTTGTTTTTTCTTTTGCTATGTGTGATGGTATGATGTAGAACCTGCTCAAGAGCAAGTTATTCCTTTCCAAGATCAGGACTACCTATTTCAAGAGCAGCAGGAAGGAGGCAAGTGTCCTTGACCACTTTGATCCTATGCTAGGATGTGTAGCTAGAATTATTTGCATTGTCAATTGAAATATGAAACCCATGCTAGGAAGTTTCCCTAGAATTGCATTACCTTGTTTCCTTGTAGCTTGGGTTGGGATTTATTTTATTATGTCATTTATTATTATGCATATGCTTAGCCATGCTTAGAATGGGATATTTGGGATATGAGATCATCAGTTTATTTTATCATATTCTTGAATGAGATATTGTGAGTTATGTAGAGGTAGGGATCAAGGCAAGTTGGATGTTTTGGTTGTGTGCTGGGTGCACGAGACTCGGGTTTGTGTTTAGTACTTGCCTGGATCCTAAGGACCGGTTCATGGAGCATGTAACCTGGCTTTACCGTGCCAACCACATGCTGAGTTGGGGCAGCTTGGCCAATTAATTAGGTGTATCCCCGGCGTAGTATGGGTGTGTTGGATGGTGCGGGGAATAGGTGTCAGCTGGACTACCATATGAACCGCAAGGCTCAAGAGGGGGCCACTACAGCGGGGTTGGAGCCTCTTGTATGCTGTTAGGGGTGAAACCTCAGTGGGCCCACGCTCGTCGGGAATCCCTTTGTAAAGGCTTCGTTGTGATCTCCTGGCTACACACCTGGGAAGTGTGAATGTGGTTCGTAGCCACTGGCATAATGGAGGTTCTTTTAGTCCACCCGGCAACGGGGGATGAAATCACTACATGTGGGTACAGTGGTACCAACTCTGCAGAGTCAAAACTGTCATGACAGCCGTGCTCACAGTCAAGAGCGGCTTGGACTTATTCATGGTTAGAGGATTGATGGTTTTGGAAGTTAAGCGGGGAGCTTAGCATTGGAAATGATGTTATGGTTATTGGATTATGATGATGGGATGGGAGATTGGGACCATTTCACCTGTGTAGTAATGTAGGTGCTTAATAAGCTAAGGTGATAGGTATTAATTGCGTAGTGCTTTAACCATGAGTTCAACCTCTCCTTGATCTAGCCATGCATGATGTAATTTTCCCACACTTGCTGAGTGCCATTGATACTCAACCTTGCATATTTGTTGGTTTATATTGCTGCTCAGGTCAAGATAATGAGGTGGTGTATAATGACCAAGACTTTGGACCCGAAGAAGGTTTCTAGGTTCATGGAGACCCCCGGGCAACGCCTGTGACAGAGCCCACGAGAATAATTATTCCGCTGCTAGTTTATTTACTTGTGATGAACGTATTATTGTCCATTGAGACATTTGCGATGTAAGACTTATTTATATTCGACACCTGGCTTGTAATAAATGATGCTTCACTATTTGTCATCACATGTATGAGAAAATGATCCTGGCATACATGTGATATTCACTTGGTTGTTTCTTCAGAAAAACCGGGTGTGACATTCTTCCAGAACCTAGAGATAAATTGAGAACCTCGATCTGAATCTATCCTCTTCGGAACTCCATGACGACACACGATGTGCTCCATATACAGCTTGGTTAGTTGTGCGACGGTGTACTTGGTTCTAACAGGAAGGAAGTGGGCTGTTTTCGTCAATCGGTCCATGATAACCCAAATGGAGTCATAGCCAGATTGAGTACGTGGCAATCTGACTACGAAACCCATGCTGATATCTTCCCACATCCACTCGGGTATTTTCAGTGGTTGTAACAGTCCAGCAGGTCTTTGATGTTCGGTCTTCACTCATTGGCACGTGTCGCATAAGGCAACACATTCAGCAATGTCCCTTTTCATACAATCCCACCAATAGCAAGTACCAAGAGGCCATCTACGAGGATCTACAGTAACAAGACTTCGAGACGCTCGAACAACAAGAACCACGGGAGGAAGGTAAGTGCCCCTTGACCATATTGATCCCATGTTTTCAAACTGTTTTGTTTGCAAAAACTCGTACGCTTTAGTCAACTTGATGGGACAACCTTTTATAGGAGTTTACTAGTTTTGTTAACCATCCTTGTCGCTGGGGGAGTTGATGAGTCGGGTTTGGCCATTTTTCTTTTTGCTTCGCTTAATTCACGGTATACGGGAAGCTGAAATAAAATATGTCTAGCTACTGCACTCATATGAATAATGATGATGAGATCTTGATGATGTTAATGGGCATGGAATTGGGGAGATCCAGGCAAGCTTGGTTCATGAATGTTGCTGGATGAGATGGTGGTACTTGCCGTAGATCTAAGGACCGGTTCATGCGAGAATATGCCAGGAAAACAGTGCCACCACAAGGCCAAGTATGGGTGCGGCTTAGCTGATTAATTAGGTGTGTTGCTAGCTTGTTATGGACCGTGGATGGCGCGGGGAATGGGGGTCGAGGCGGACTTCCCTTGGAACTGCATGGCACAAGAGGGGGCCCGTGGGTGGGAAAATGGTGATTCGAGCATGCCGGTGAAACCTCAGTGAGTCCATACATCTAGTAGCCCCTTTGTAAAGGCTATTTTGTGATCTCTTGGCCATACATCGACGGTTGTGTACTGGTATAATGGAGGTTCTGCAGTCGCTGATGGGTGACTAAATCACGAACTTGTGAGTAAAGTGGTGCCACCTCTGCAGAGTGTAAAACTATCATGATAGCCGTGCTTCGAATCACAAGCACCTGCCCAACTTTGATGATTAGAGGGAAAACTTGGGATGGTTATTCGGTATGATAATGGTATGGTCATTGGGATTGGTTTTGGGACTGTTTTGAGTCATGACAATGAGTTTGGTTTTGGTTATATGAATATGAGATGGATATGAATATTTATGAGCATGAGATGAACTTGAGAAAGATTAATGGCTGGTTGAGACTTGATAAATGGTGAATTATGATGAAAGAATGTTGCTGATTACTTGGTTATATTGGAATTCATCTAGACTTAGTTGCTGTTTTTACCATGTTTGTGAAATAAAATTTGTTTGCTGCATTGAGCCTTTTTATTCCATTCCTTGTTGTAAGCTACATGTCATACTTTTCCCGCACTTGCTGAGTATGACATGTACTCACACTTGCATTACCACATATACATCAGCTACAGGAGATGAGTACTTCGAGGACCATGTGGAGTACTAGGCGTGCGAACTACCGTCAACATATCTGTGGAGTCGAAGATGGAGCCTGCTGTCTTTAGTCACTTTACGCTGTCGTTTAGAGTCTTCCACTGCAAGAATAAGATAGACATTCATGAGTGAGACATTGAGTCATTGTAATAAAGTACTTAAACACTATTTATTCGTGGTTGTATTCGAATTCAGTTTGTAGATTAAATGTGTATGTGTGATGAACATCCTGGGCACACATATGCGTTCACTTGGTTCTATTTTCGGAACCAGTTGTCACAGATTGGAATCAGAACCACGTTGACCGTAGGACGCAAGCCTAGGTAGAATGGACACTGTAAAACACATAGGAACACCCTTCTAAACTGCTATTTTCAAAAATTGCTTGCTGCTGCACCTTACATGTCAATTCAGCCACCGCAAAGTGCTATTTTCAGCCCCTCTTTTTCTCTTCTTTTGGACAGCAACACCTTTGTTTTCTTGCTCCATAACTTCTGAAGTTTTGGAGTTATTTCTTCCTTCTCCGAAATTTCTCATGTCTTACTTATAGATGCCGGTGATCAGGAGCATGGCACGCATAAGTACTCGTCCACCACCACGTGGGAGTGCACTTAACCCCATTGAGGTGTCCGATGGACCATATTGGGAGGAGGTGAAGATGGAACCTCATGATGAAGATGAAGTCAATAGCTCTATGCATGAGGAAGAAGATCCAGAAGAGGTGGAACCATTCGAAGACGATATGGAGGACGATCCACAAGAACGGCATTGGTATGCACCTTAGGAGGAGTTTCACGCGGGCTTACACCCTGTGGAGCCTCATGAAGCTACGACGGAAGGAGATGAACCCGAGGAGGAGACACCCCTTGCTGAGGCCGAGAATGAAGGTGATGAATGGGCCAACCATTCAGTTCAAGAATTTCGGTCTGACGGAACGGAAAGAGGACACCTATCCAGGGAGCTCAAAGAAATTCTTGATTGCTGCAGCTTATACCCGGAGTATCCCCTCAAGAAAGTCCCTCGTCTCGGACATTAAGAGTGGAAGGATGACATAACCATCCTATCTAAAGGTAAGGTTGTCACTCGGCACTTCACACCCACATGGAGAGCTACAAGGGCAGAAGCTATCCATGATGCTGCATGGGAAGCACTCACCGGACTGTGCCACGCCTTCCATGAGTAACTTGAGGGCACCACTTTTGAGCTGCACCCGTATCGGAAGAGTGGTACAGGGGAGATCATTGGACCCCATGTAACAGCTCTTTCCAACCCACAAGCTGCTGACAAGTCTCAGAGGTTGCTCATGGAGTTAGGAAACCTCTACGCAAGAGCACAAGAAGAGACCCGTTACCTCCGCAAGAAGCTGTATTTGCTGGAGAAACAAGAGGAGACTCGTGCCAACGCGAAAACAAACGGAGCACCACTGTCATCCATCCCTACATGGGCAGCCGACTCACCATGGTGTGCGCCCATGTATGGACCATCCCCGTCACACGGCGAGAACAGCACCGGTTCTCACGATTAAGTTTAGGTTTCCATTGAATAAAGCTGTAATAGGAACGTTAAGATCATAGTAGCTTGAATAAGAGTGGTGTGCTGAATTTTTGTGATGATTGCTTGTGTTTATGTGCTGATGTGAGTTGTGGGACGCTTTGTCGAATGTCCACATCCACATATAGTGGAGAGATGTGAGACGCTTCGGCACGTGTTCGCATCCTCATATAGGCTGAAATTAATAAAAGAAGATACTTAGTTCATACACATTGATGCATATAGTATGTCTGAAAGTAAGCATTAAAATAAGGGAGGTAGACTTTCTTGCCAATCTTATTGTCTTGGATTCCCAAGGGATTGACATAATACTTGGAATGGATTGGTTAAGCAAGCACAACGGAGTAATTCAATGTGCCCAGAGGATCGTGTAGTTGACGAGTGGGCACGGTACTCGTATTGAGTTTGAGGCAGCCCAACCGGTAACCGAGAAGGCAGTGCTGAACCACGTCGAAGAAGCGACATTGGAAAGCATTCCGGTTGTTCAAGAATATTCAGATGTCTTCCCGGAAGAACCCCTAGGTATGACACCTGACCGGGACACTGAATTTTCTATTGATTTAGTATCCGGAACTGCACCTATAGCAAAGAGGCTGTATAGGATGCCGCTAATGAACTAGTGGAGCTCAAGAAGCAAATTCAGGAACAGCTAGAAAAGGGTTTTATACGCCCAAGCTCGTCACCATGGGGAGCCCCCGTGCTCTTCGTAGACAAGAAGGATGGGACCCAAAGGATGTGTGTGGATTATAGGTCTCTCGATGAGGTGACGATCAAGAATAAATACCTGCTGCCCAGTATAGAGGACCTGTTCGACCAAATGAAAGGTGCCCGAATTTTCTCCAAGATCGATCTTCGGTCGGGATACTTCCAGCTGAAGATTAAGCCCTCCAATATACCTAAGACTGCATTTCGAACACGGTATGTGTAAGGGCCTCAGTTTTTGACACATATGTGAAGTGTTCATCACCATACACACACACCTCATTTGAAGAAAGTTGATGAACACAAATGAAGAGCAAGTAACCACCATCAACATGCTCATTAGAGAACAAACTCACATATTGCAAAAGTGGTATTTCCCACATGTGATATAGAGGGGCTGGGCATATGAAAACTCCTACACATTGCTAAGGATGTCCATGCCAAGTTTCACCCAAATTCAAAACCTTTTTGAGGTCATTTTGGGTATAGCTAGAAGTAGGCAGTTTGAGACCATATTCAAATTTAAACTGTTTTTATCCCATGAATTCAAAAGTGGGAGGCATATTCTTATTCAGCACATTTTTGTGAGCTCACACCCCAATTTTCACTCCATTTGGAGTTGATCTTGACATGAGCTAAGTGGGGCAAATTCAAACTTTATTTGAATTTCAAACTGAACATGTGCTGAAATTCATTCAAACCAAACCCAATTTGAATTCTAACCAATTCAAATGGCTCATGGGTGAATAATTTGAATCACCATGGGTATTTTGGGGCTCACTGTTTACAACAGTGATTAGGAGTAAATTTCAGAGGTTAAAATTGGAAGTGGGACCCACATGTCAGCCACTACTCCAAATCAAACCGACTGAAAACTCAGCTCGGGTTCTTGCGCCGGACTGAGCAGCCGCCACGGCGAAGAGGCGATCAGGACACCACCTGCTTGCCGTCCTGACGTGCTGAACCGCCTCACAGCCCCCTTATCTACGCCGTCGCCCTGATCGGAGTGATCACCGCACACTCTGCTGCTTCCTCGCATCAGAAACGCGCCATCGCTACCGATCACTCGGAGCTGATCAGGGAAGCTTGATCACCGCCTCTCCATCCCCTCCAGAGCCACGGCAAGGTACTAGAAACCTTCCTCCGTCTTCCCCGCTGCTAGAATTCAGCTGAAACCGGTCGATCTCGGCTATACCGAGAGTTCAATCCGGTGACCTAACTCCGCCGCACTTCGGGCTCCCGTGGACAGCCCAACCGGGGAGTTGTTACGCCCGAGCCAAGGCACCCTTGGACGCGCTGGTGACCGGTGCTGCTCACACCCGAGCCACAGCCCGAGTGCTTGCTCACCGGCAGCGAATTTCCAGTTTTCCCCTTTCTGGGTGCAGAACGACCTTCGGGTGCGGTTCTGTCAAATTCTTACTCTAGGAAGGATTAGAGGACCTCAATCCGCTGTCACATAAACTAGACATGGTAGCGCACAAGTTGCCTTCACAACTTTTAGTCTAAGAACCTCTGCAACCGGCGTATTCCGATGTTTACCGACGGCGGAATATACGGGAGGCATCGGGCACACGGTGAGGACCTACTTCGGGCCTCCACCGAGCTGACTCAAGCTCATGTCGGCCTTCCCTAAGGTCCACTGATGCTTCCCGACCGATTGCTCGAGTAGTTGAGGTGCTAGGGAAGTCAGCCGACACGGCCGAAGTCTTTCCGAGGCGGCGGCTCGTCGCCGACCATGCACCGGCCATTGTCATGATGAGCTGACCCCAGAATCCTGTTCCCCGAGTGAAACTAGGCAGGGGCGGCCAAGATCGTGAAGTTTGAAGCTCCACAGAAGCTGCCGGCGAGCTCTCCGGCGAGGTTCCCCGGTGGCAGAGCGCGGGCGGCGAGAGGTTGACGAAGGGGGTGGACCCCAGCTGTCAGCGGGAGATATTTTAAATCGGGATCGGGCTGCGGCCGGTATCGGGTGTGCTGGCGTGCAAAAACCCTGTGGGCCTCAGTGTGCTGTAGGCTCCGCGCTTAACATGTGTCCCCGCGGGCCCCGGCAGATTTAAACTTTTCCCCCGATTTTCAGATTTCATTCAAACTTCAAATCCTCATAACTTGGGCTAGAAAACTCCAAATCGAGTGAACTAAATTTTGTTGGATTCAACTCTTTGAGAACTTTCCAGCAAATCAAGTTTCACTTCATGAAAACCCTTATTTCTCCAGAATTAATTCCTCAAATTTTAAAATGTTTGGAATATTAAATGGAGAATCCTTTGGAGGAAAATCCTGAAATTTTGCTGGAATGTTCACCAAAATATCCCTGAATTACCATAAAAATTTCAGATCCATTTGAGCTCATTTGATCCACCTAATGGTGTGATTAGTGGAACTGTTCCAAAGAAAATAGAAAATGTTCAGAAACATTTTCAGAATTTTCTCTGAAATGGTTTAGCTCATATCTTTAGTTAGGAACCTTCAAATTAAGTGAGACCAATTCCATTAGAACCCTCTGAAAATCTAGTTTTCAGAAAGTCATAGTTTGCTTCATGAAAATCCATAGAACACCCTAAGAGTGCCAATTAAGATCAATTACATAATTAATTGTGGAGGGCTCAAATGAGCTTTGCTGCAACTAAAACTTGACCAAGTCTGTACTTAGGTTGTAACCCAGCCACAGTAAAAGTTTCACAGTCATTGAGTCTGTCTAGTGGGACTTATAAGCTTCACAATTTCAAACTTAATACAAATGCATTTAAATTGATACATGTACTTCTTCTATCATGTAGTCGCTAAGGTCGAGGAGGAACCCGAAGTCCTAGACTTTGTTACTCCGGAGGAGCAGCTAGCCTACGACCAAGAGCAGCAAGGCAAGCTCTGGTTTTCATTAACCCTTTTACAAGTTTTTATTGTTTTGAGCACATACTTGAATACCTTATTCTTTGCATTAGAGTCTTGTTTGGAAACCCAATTGCATAGCCATGAAAACCCAGGGTTGGGTTTAGGATTGCAAACCCTGTTAGCTACTGCAATGCTAAGATAGTGTAGGATTCGGTACAAGTCGAGTAATTGGAACTACTCGCGAGCATAGGCTAGAGGCACTCGACTCGGGTAGAGATAGCACATGATACACATGGCAAGAAAGATGAGACCGAGCGGAGAGTAAGGGCAGAAGGACTTTGGGGCCTGTGCGCTGTAGCTCCCCTTGTGTCGATTGAGGACCAAGCCGTGTGCGGGCCTGTTGAACAAGCTAGAACAGTACCGAAGACCTACCGGCTATATGGGAACCGGGAAACTGATGTAACTCGGGTAGCTGGGTATTGAGGCATTGCCCGTCGTTCAGAGGGTAGGTATAGAGCTCGAGGTGTAAATCGGCTGGCGGCACGGAGATGCGCATGCAGAGACCTCTTGCTCGGGACGATGGGACCGGTTCAATATTTGGCTGACGGGCGAAAGGTGGTTGCGTACGGCGTCCGTGATGGTTGCTGTAGGCAATATCGAGTACGGGCGTACGTGACGGGTTATTCGGGTAACCCTGCAGGTGTAAATCGATTATAATCGCTGTCCCTCGTGGTCAGTGAGTACCACTTGTTCACTGTACCGTGACGTAGAAAGAACAGGCTAGTTGCATGTTAAAATGTTGCTGATTGAAAGATTGACTTGATTGCTAATGATTTGCTGTAGTTTAGAGCTAACTAAAGTTCTTTTCAACTTTGGGCAAAGTACATGAGAGAAATGTGTTTCTTGTTTGATTGCGGCTCTCTCATGTGCCTTAGCGTAAGGTTCTCCACAACCTGCTGCTAAAACTTGAAAGTAAGGTTCTACTAATTAGGCGAGTCCTTGCAAATGATTTTTACCTCATGCAACCCATCACCCCTCATGTAGAAGTTCCATGTTTAGGAGAGACGGGTCAGACTTGCTGAGCCTTCGTGCTCACTGCTTGTGTTTGAAGCTTTTGCAGGGTTCTATGAGGACGGGGCTCCCGAAGAGGAGACGGAACCCCAGGAGGGGAACCCCGTCGAGTGGGAGCCGTGCACGCCACAGAGTTAGTGTGCGTGTGTGCTAACAAGGACACGTTCAAGGGCTGAACGTGCACTTGATGCGTAGTCTACGCCCGTGAGTGTAGACTGAACTTGTTTTGATGTACAAATGTTCATAAACCACTTTATGTAATCAAAGTTTTGCTTCCGCTTTGTACATTTAATGTGTGTTATCCGGTGCTGTGCAACGCAGCACCCCTCAGCGTGATCCTGGCTCGACAAGACCATGAGGTCGTGTCAGCATTGGTATCAGAGCTCGCTTGAGGTTTAACGCACTAAAAAAGGTCATCTTTTTCAAAAATCCAGTGAGGAACAAGTTAGTAGCCCATATAAGAATGTTATTAGTATAAAGAAAGTGGCATACTAAACTATTTGTCTATGTCAGAAAATCGTGCATATCGGGACGTGTATGTCTTGGGGGGTGCACGTAAGCGCTGTCCACCAGTGCGCACAAGCTGAAGGCTGGAGCCCCACGGGTGACAGGTAACCCGACCCACTTTGGTATCCTCTACGACTCTTCATGTCATTTGGGGTATTCGAGCAACGTCTGTCCCTGGCGTGCGTGTTGCAATCTGGGAGACCCCGTCACGTGGTTTGAAATGTGAACACGTAACTCAAGGCGTGTTTGGCTTGAGAACATCCGGGCGAGTGATGACGGCCGGGTGTACGGGCTGTATGGATACCTGGCTCGGTGTGCAGCCGAGTATGACGATTGTTTGAGTTTCTGCAGGTAGTCTGACTACGAAACAGTAGACGTGTAGCATCCGTGTGCGAGTGACGTTTAGTGCCACTGAATTAACGAAGCCGGCTAAGTCCGGTATAGGTTTTTCTTTGTGAGGACGTGGTACCGACATGATCTGGTGACGCATCGACGTCACACCCCACTAAATGAACAATTTTATTGTAAAACTTGAAGGTTTTGATCCAAAGTACTAAAAATTTGCTGTAACCTCTTCCCTTAATCAGGATATTCAAAGTTAACAAGTTTTCCACTTATAGGTTGATAAGGACAGAACACTCTGTTTTCAGCTGAATTAAGGCTGAAGTTAATCAGAGGTTAGAGGTTGAGTTCTTTCGAGGTTGGGGTCATATGATACATTTCTGGAAAGATTTGGAAGAGGTTTAAAACTTTTATGTTGAGGTCCAGAGGTGTTTCATCACTTAGCCAATCGAAAAATGCAGTAGAGTTGAAACTGTCCAGAAAACAGGACAGAGTAAAGACTCTCTGTAAACTCTCTGTAAATTGAGTATAACTTCCTGCATAAAAATCCAAAATATAAAATGAGGTAGTTCTGGAAAGATTATGGGATGGGTTACAACTTTGTAACAGAAAGTTTTGTCAGATTGGGAGCAGAATTATCTGGAATCCTTGGATCAAATCAGTACCTAAAGCAGGGAGGTGCTGTCCAAATTTCTCCAGAAATTCTGTTAACTTTGACATCTCATAACTTTTGAACCAGGACAGATGTTAGGCCAAGCAAATACTTTCTGGAAAGCTATTGAAGTTAGCTTTAACTTTGATGTTGAGATCCAGAAATGGGTTTTGACTTTAGCATGGCCTAAATCAGGTTGAGATGGAAACTAATCAGGGCTGTCATGGGAACAGCAGATCAGCAGTCAAATTTGTTTAAAATTTGAACTATGTTTCCAAGTTTTATGGGTTCAATGACCTGTCTTATATTATAACTTAGTGGTTTACTGTTTAAATAAATATTTGACATTTATCAAATATGTTTTTACAGATGACAGCAGACAAACAGTTGGAGAACGGGTGGGTGGTATCCCACTGTTCTCACCGCAGCGGCTCTCCGGAAACATTGAGGCAGATGCTTCAATATTTCCGATACAACCAGATGCCGCAGTACTTCGCCAAGGAAGAAGGCAAAGAGGGGAACAAGACGTGGACAATCCATGTCGAAGTCCCTGCAGACCTACGCCACCCTGTTGGGTGCCGTTCACCGTTACGGTGAGAGGTCGGCAAGCGGAAGGGATGTGGCAAGTGGCAGCCCGTGACACCATGTCACGTTTCTGTCAACTGCACGTGCAGGCTATGGAGGGCACTCCATACGCGCTCGTTCCGGTGGAGGGACGGGCTCAGCATGTGTGGGAAGAGAGGTACCTGGAGGCAACGGACCCGAGTTGCCCATGATACAACCCCGCGGAGGCAAATCTCAGCCTCCAGATGAGGGCGGGAAACGCCGTGATGGACAGCCAAGCTGTTCATACAGAGCATCTCGCCGCAAAGCTCAAGGAGAGCACAAGCCGTGGAGACCATTTCGAGAGTGCTCACAGCGCACTCCGCAATGTGCTCCTTCTGACGATCAAGCGACTGAATGAACAACATAATCAGTTGCATCGTCTGAAGAAGGCGAAAAGGAAAAGCCATGTCGACATCGCGGCATTGCAAGAGCTGGTACAGACTCTCACCCAGCAGAACGAGGACCTTACTTAAGAGCGGGACGACGCTATTGAGGAAGGGCAAGGCTGGGAAGAGGACTACAACCAGGCTATGGACGAGGTGCATGCTTTGCAGGACCTCGTACCTCCGGATTGGGCATACTGGTGGTCTTGGGTCTTCCAACAATGGGAGAACCCAAGATGGGAGAAGAGGTGGTAGATCCAGAGCCACCAGCACAGGTACCGGAGGAGGACGACCCACAGGAGGTCGAGTTCTACTCCGAGTAGGGGGTTACAGTTGCTAACTAGGGCAGCTAGGGTAGTGTAACCCAACTTCTGTAATCGGTGGCATGTCGTGTAGGCAGTAGCGTATGTATAGGTAGTGACGACATGAGCACGACTTCTCGGAGAACCGAGAACAATGTATCTTGTATAAAGTTTATGCTTTATCAATATATGTGAATGTTGTGCCAATTAATCATGTGTCACTTCAATACCTACTGTTGCATATGGAACTTTAAGTACAACATGTGCTAATCGCTGCTGTTTTGAATTTCAGAATGACGCATACTCGTGCCAACCCGGACGTTGGGGGTACTAGTCAAGGGGGACAGACCTCCCAACAGCCTCCCGAGGACTCCTCGGGACAGCAGCAGCAACAGCAAACACCGCCACCGCCACTGCCAATGGTTACATTGGCCGACATCGTCGCGGCAATGGCGGGTTCACATCAGCAGCACACGGAGTTGCTGCAAACTCTTATTGCCAATACGTCTCGCCCAGAGAGACGTCAAGACCGTGAGGAGCGTCAACAGAGCTCCTACTCTGACTTCCTGGCAACTCATCCCCCGGTATTCTCAAGGGCGGATGAACCTCTTGACGCGGACAACTGGCTCCGCGCAATAGAGATGAAGTTCGGGCTGCTCCAAATAAGCGAGCAGCGCAAGACTCAGTTCGCGATCCAGCAGCTCCAAGGATCCGCAAGCGTGTGGTGGGCAAACTTCTGTGCTTCACAGCCCACCGATCGAGTTATGACCTGGACGGAGTTTCGGACGGCCTTCAGGGCCTATCACATATCGCCAGGTTTGATGAAGAGGAAGACGCAGGAATTCCTATACCTGCAGCAAGGGAGCAGGAATGCACTGGAATACTCCAGGGCGTTCAACGATCTCGCGCTCTACGCGTCGTATCACGCAGATACCGACGAGAAGCGGCGGGACCACTTTTACCAGGGGCTTAACCTGCTCCTGAAGGACAAATTGGCTATGTTCAATCGCGGCAGACTCAACGACATCATTGACGCTGTGATTGTTCAAGAGGACTCAGGCAAGGAGTTGGCGGCGGAGCGAAAGCGAAGTGCGCCGCAGAGCAGCGGATAAGGAGGCGGTCCTTCTCAGAAGTTTCGGATGGTGAATCGCCCACCATCAGGTTCACGCTGGCAGCCACCCCAGAGGTCGATGCCTTTCCGCAGTCAGCCATACTCTTCACCGGCATTCAGGCCGGCACTGCCAGTACCATCTCCGCAACAACAGCAGCAGCGGGCGATGCCGCGTGCGTATGCACCTCAGCAACGCATGCCGGGCTTTCGTCCCCCGAGTACTACACCAGCAGCTGCCACATGTTACAAGTGTGGTTGTCCAGGACACTTCGCGAGCAGTTGCCCGGAGAGGCAAGGCGGCGGAATGGCACCGCAATTTCCGGGGAGGAATCAACCCCGGAACCCTACTAATGCGCGGCGGGCAAACCCTAGGCCTGGTACCGTCCACCAGCTTGCCATAGAGGACGTGCCGGAGGGTGAGCCAATCCTTGTGGGTATGTTCCAACTCCACCAGCATCCCGCCGTAGTACTATTTGATTCAGGCGCCACACATAGCTTCATTAGCCAAGCTTTCATTGATAAATATAGCTTGCAAATACTACCCACCGATAGTCCTTATGTGATCTGTTCACCGGGTGGGAAAATTTCAGCAAGCATGATGGTCCCAAAAGCGCCATTGTGCTTAGAGGGTAGAGTCTACCCTACGTCTCTCATAATCTTAGAGGGACAAAAGGTCGATGTCATTCTAGGGATGTCGTGGTTAACCCGGCACGGCGCTGTTTTAGACACCGTCCTTCGAGTCGTGCACGTAAACTCAGAAGTGCACGGGTCTCACTCATTATTTCTGGACAGTCCAGAAATAAAACTTCCAAGTGTCTATCAAGCCACAACTATTAGATTGGAAGATATTCCAGTGGTCCGAGAGTTCCCTGACGTATTCCCGGATGATTTGCCGGGGATGCCGCCCGATAGAGAGGTGGAGTTCAAGATTGAACTTGCACCGGGAACCATGCCAACATCCCGAAGGCCGTACAAGATGGCGCCTAAGGAGTTGGCTGAACTGAAGACTCAGCTCACGGACCTTCTGGAGAAGGGTTTTATTAGGCCGAGCTCCTCGCCATGGGGCTGTTCGGCATTATTTGTAAAGAAGAAGGATGAGACGTTGCGGCTTTGCGTGGACTATCATCCATTAAATGCCGTAACTATCAAAAACAAGTACCCGTTGCCACGGATCGACATGTTGTTTGATCAGTTGGTCGAAGCAAAGATCTTTTCCAAGATGGATTTAAGATCCGGGTACCACCAGATTAAAATACGGGCTGAGGACATTCTTAAGACGGCTTTCTCGACGAGGTACGGACTTTATGAGTACCTGGTCATGTCCTTCAGCCTCACCAATGCTCCAGCTAACTTCATGTACTTGATGAACTCGGTATTCATGCCGGAGCTGGACAAGTTTGTCGTGGTCTTCATCGACGACATCCTGGTATATTCCAAGTCGGAGGAAGATCACAAGAAGCATTTGCGTATAGTCTTGCAACGGCTGCGGGATCACAAGCTATACGCGAAATTCAGCAAGTGCGAATTTCGGATATCGCAAGTGCCTTTTGTCGGGCATATCATCTCAGCGGAGGGTATCGCTGTAGACCCGAGCAAGATCACTCAAGTGCTGAATTGGAAATCCCCGAGAACTGTTCATGAGGTACGGAGTTTCCTCGGACTCGCGGGATATTATCGGAGGTTCATTCCAAACTTCTCGAAGATTGCCAAGCCTATGACGGAGCTGCTGAAGAAGGCTACCAAATATGTTTGGAGTCCAGCATGTGAAGCAGCATTCAAGGATTTAATCAAGCACCTGACATCAGCACCGGTTTTGGCGCAGCCAGACACAACAAAACCATTCGATGTGTACTGCGATGCATCCGGCATTGGGCTCGGATGTGTGCTGATGCAAGACCGAAGAGTGGTCGCGTATGGATCACGTCAGCTTAGAAACCATGAGCAGAATTATCCAACCCACGACTTGGAGCTCGCTGCCGTGGTACTTGCACTGAAAATGTGGAGGCACTACCTACTCGGTAACCTCGTACATTTGTACACCGACCACAAGAGCCTCAAGTACATATTCACTAAGAAGGAGCTGAACATGAGGCAGTGAAGATGGTTAGAATTGATAAAGGATTACGAAATAGAGATCCATTATCATCCGGGCAAGGCAAATGTAGGGGCAGATGCGCTGAGCTGCAAGTCACACGTCAACAATCTGACCATCACACCGTTGGAAGAGAGCGAACCACCACTGCATGTAATTCCACATGGAGCTCTTTACAACCTAGCCTTGATCCCCCACCATCCGCGAAGAGATAGCGGCAGCTCAGAAACATGACAAGGACATGTCGCATTTGCGGAGACGTGTAGACAGTGGGGAGCTTAAATGTTTCCGGAAGGACGGAGACGGCGTCCTATGGTTCAAGGACCGGATCGTCGTACCCCGTAACCCGGAGTTACGGAAGAAAATCTTTGATGAGGCCCACTTGTCAAAATTTTCTATTCACCCCGGCAGCGACAAAATGTATCAAGAACTCAGAAGAAAGTTTTGGTGGACATGGATGAAGCGGGAGATCGTGAAGTACGTGTCCGAGTATGATACATGTCAAAGGGTGAAGGCAGACCACATGAGGAAACCGGGACTGCTGCAACCACTGGGCGTTCCTGCCTAGAAGTGGGAGGACGTGAGCATGGAATTCATCGTCGGTTTACCCACCACTTTGCAGAAACATGATTCTGTGTGGGTGATCGTCGATCGGCTCACCAAAGTTGCACAATTCATCCCGGTCAACACCAACTACAACGCCAAGAAGTACGCTTAACTGTACATCTCAGGGATCCTATGCTTGTACGGCGTACCCCGTGACACGACCCCACGGTCTTGTCGAGCCAGGATCACGCTGATGGGTACTGCGTTGCACAGCACCGTATAACACATGTCAAAGGTACAAAGCGGAAGCAAAATTTTTATTACATAAGGTGGTTTATGAACATTTGTACATCAAAATAAGTCCAGTCTACACTCACGGGCGTAGACTACGCATCAAGTGCACGTTCAGCCCTTGAACGTGTCCTTGCTAGCACACATGCACACCAATTCTACGGCATGCACGACTCCCACTCGACGGGATTCCCCTCCTGGGGTTCCGTCTACTCTTCGGGAGTCCCATCCTCATAGAACCCTGCAAAAGCTTCAAACACAAGCAGTGAGCACGAAGGCCCAGCAAGTCTGACCCGTCTCTCCTAAACATGGAATTTCTACATGAGGGTGATGGGTACATGAGGTAAAACAACTTGCAAAGGACTCGCCTAATTATTGGAACCTTACTTTCAAGTTTTAGCAGCAGGTTGTGGAGAACCTTACGCTAAGGCACATGAGAGAGCCGCAATCAAACAAGAAACATATTTCTCTCATGTACTTTGCCCAAAGTAGAAAAGAACATTAGTTAGCTCTAAACTACAACAAATCATTAACAATCAAAGTCCATCTTTCAATCAGCAACATTTTAACATGTAACTAGCCTGTTCTTTCTACGTCACGGTACAGTGAACAAGTGGTACTCACTGACCGCGAGGGACGGTGATTATAATCGATTTACACCTGCAGGGTTACCCGAACAACCCGTCATGTACGCCCGTACTCGATGTTGCCTACAGCAACCATCATGGAAGCCGTACGCAACTACCTTTCACCCATTAGCCAAATGTTGAACCGGTCCAATCGTCCCCAGCAAGAGGTCTCTGCACGCGCATCTCAGTGCCGCCAGCCGATTTACACCTCGAGCTCTCAACCTACCCTCTGAACGACCAGCTATGCCTCAACACCCAGCTACCCGAGTTACATTGGTTTCCCGGTTCCCATATAGCCGGTAGGTCTTCGGTACTGTTCTAGCTTGTTCAACAGGCCCGCACACGGCTTGGTCCTCAATCAACACAAACGGAGCTACAGCACACAGGCCCCAAAGTCCTGCTGCCCTTACTCTCCGCTCGGTCTCATTTTTCTTGCCATGTGTATCATGTGCTATCTCTACCCGAGTCGAGTGCCTCTAGCCTATGCTGGCGAGTAGTTCCAACTACTCGACTTGTACCGAATCCTACACTATCTTAGCATTGCAGTAGCTAATGGGGTTTGCAATCCTAAACCCAACCCATGGTTTTCTTGGCTATGCAATTGGGTTTTCAAACAAGACTCTAATGCAAGGAATCATAATACTCAAGTAAGTGCTCAAACAATAAAAATTTGTAAAAGGTTTATGCAAACCGGAGCTTGCCTTGCTGCTCTTGGTCGTAGGCTAGCTGCTCCTCCGGAGTAACGAAGTCTAGGACTTCGGGTTCCTCCTCGACCTTAGCGACTACATGATAGAAGTAGTACATGTAAAAAAGAAAGGGCAGCCCGGTGCATGTAGCTCCCGCTTGCGCAGGGTCCGGGGAAGGGTCCGACCCATTTGGGTCTTTTGTACGCAGCCTTTCCCTGCATTTCTGCAAGAGGCTGTTTCCAGGACTCGAACCCGTGACCTCATGGTCACAAGGCAACAGCTTTACCGCTGCGCCAAGGCCCCCCTTCAGAAGAAGTACATGTATCAATTTAAATGCATTTGTATTAAGTTTGAACTTGTGAAGCTTATAAGTCCCACTAGACAGACTCAATGACTACGAAACTTTTTCTGTGGTTTGGTTACAACCTAAACAGAGACTTGGTCAAGTTTTAGTTGCAGCAAAGCTCATTTGAGCCCTCCACAATTAATCATGTACTTGACCTTAATTGAAGGCAACCCATCACCCCTCATGTAGAAGTTCCATGTTTTGAAGAGACGGGTCAGACTTGCTGAGCCTTCGTGCTCACTGCTTGTGTTTGAAGCTTTTGCAGGGTTCTATGAGGAAGGGGCTCCCGAAGAGGAGACGGAACCCCAGGAGGGGAACCCCGTCGAGTGGGAGCCGTGCACGCTGCAGAGTTAGTGTGCGTGTGTGCTAGCAAGGACACGTTCAAGGGCTGAACGTACACTTGATGCGTAGTCTACGCCCGTTAGTGTAGACTGAACTTATTTTGATGTACAAATGTTCATAAACCACTTTATGTAATAAAAGTTTTACTTCCGCTTTGTACCTTTGATGTGTGTTATCCGGTGCTGTGCAACGCAGCACCCCTCAGCGTGATCCTGGTTCGACAAGACCATGGGGTCGTGTCAGTATGGTTCATATGAATATAACGTTATGTCTTTTTGGTTAATGAATGCACCCGCCTACTTTATGTACCTCATGAATAAAGTCTTCATGGAGTACTTGGACAAGTTTGTCGTGTTTTCCATCAATGATATCATGGTGTATTCGAAAAGCGAGGAAGAACACGAAGAACACTTGAGGTTAACATTGCAGAAACTGCGAGAGCATCAATTGTATGCTAAGTTCAGCAAGTGTCAATTTTGGCTAAAGGAGATATCGTTCCTAGGCCCATCATCTCCAAGGGAGGAGTATCGGTTGATCCTGGAAAAGTGGGAGATGTTCTGAAGTGGAACCAACCACAAAATGTGAGAGATATTCGGAGTTTCCTTGGGATGGCTGGATACTACCGGCGGTTCATCAAGGATTTCTCTAAAATAGAGAAGCCTATGACTGAATTGCTAATGAAGGTAAAAGAATTTTAGTGGACACCAGCATGTCAAGAAAGCTTTGAAGAACTAAAGAAGAGATTAACAACAGCGCCGGTTTTGGTATTGTCGGACGTGAGCGAGAGTTTCGACATATATTGTGACGCATCAAGACAAGGGCTTGGATTTGTGCTCATGCAAGGAGGACAAGTGGTAGCCTATGCATCGAGACAACTAAAGAAAAATGAGCTGAATTACCCCACACATGACTTGGAAGTTACAGCCGTGGTACAAGCCTTGAAGATTTGGAGGCATTATATCCTTGACAACCGATGTGAGATCTATACGGATCACAAAAGCCTCAAGTATATATTCACGCAAATGGATCTGAAATTGAGGCAATGTCGATGGTTGGAACTCATCAAAGATTATGATGTTGGAATCAACTATCACCCCGGAAAGGCCAATGTAGTAGCTGAGGCGTTGAGCCGAAAGGAGCATGTCACCAACTCACGGTTCGGGAGATGCCTCCCGAGCTGCGCAAGGAGTTCGAACGGTTACATCTCGTGTTCTTGAACGAGATGGAAGTGATAGAACTGAACTACTCGCTGGAACAAGAGATACGAGATGGCCAAGCAATGGATGAGGAAATCAAGGAAAGAATCCGACAAGGCATAGAAAAGGATTTCATGGAAGACGAGAAAGGCACGGTTTATTTACGGAAAAGAATTTGTGCGCCTAACAGGAAGCACATCCGTGACACGATATTAAAGGAGGCACATAACTCACCTTATTCCATACACCCCGGCTGTACAAAGATGTACAAGGATCTGAAAACTTGCTATTGGTGGGATGGTATGAAAAGGGACATTGCTGAATATGCTGCCCTATGTGACATGTGCCAACGAGTGAAGGCTGTCACACCCGGTTTGTCCAAAGAGCAACCGAGAAAATATCACATGTATGCCAGGATCATTTTCTCATACATGTGATGACAAATAGTGAAACATCATTTATTACAAGCCAAGAGTTCGAATATAAAATAAGTCTTACATAGCATAATGTCTCGATGGACGATAATATGTTCATAACAGGTAAATAAAACAGCAGCGGAATATAAATCTTGTGGGCTCCGTCACAGGTGTTGCCCAGGGGACTCCGTGAACCTAGAATCCTTCTTCGGGTCCGAAGTCTTGGTCATTGAACACCACGTCATCCCCTTGACCTGAGCAGCAATTTAAACCAACAGAAAAGCAAGCTTGAGTACCGTTGGTACTCAGCAAGTGGGGGAAAGTTATGTCATGCATGGCTAGAGCAAGGAGAGGTTGAACTCATGGTTAAAGCACTACGCAATTAGGTACCTATCACCTTAGCTTATTAAGCACCTACATTACTACATAGGTGAAATGGTCCCAATCTCCCAACCCATCATCAAAAATCAAGTAACCATAACAACATTTCCGAAGTTAAGCTCCCCGCTTAACATCCTCAACTTCCAAATTTATCATCCTCTAATCATGAATAAGTCCGAGCCACTCTTGACCGTGAGCACGGCTGTCATGAAAGTTTTGACTCTGCAGAGTTTGCACCACACCCACATGTAGTGATTTCATTCCCCGTTGCCGGGTGGACTAAAAGAACCTCCATTATGCCAGTGGCCGCGAACCACGTTCAAACTTCCCAGGTGTGTAGCTAGAAGATCACTACGAGGCCTATAAAAAGGGATTTCCGACGAGCGTGGGCCCACTGAGGTTTCACCCCTAACAGCATACAAGAGGCTCCAACCCTGCTACAGTGGCCCCCTCTTGAGCCTTGTGGTTCATATGGTAGTCCAGCTGACACCTATTCCCCGCACCATCCAAACACCCATACTACGCCGGAGATACACCTAATTAATTGGCCAAGCTGCCCCATCTCAGCATGTGGTTGGCACGGTAAAGCCAGGTTACACGCTCCATGAACCAGTCCTTAGGATCCAGGCAAGCACTAAACACAAACCCGAGTCTCGTGCACACAGCACCAACCAAATCATCCAACTTGCCTCGATCCCTACCTCTACATAACTCATAATATCTCATTCAAGAGTAAGGTAAATAAGTTGATGATCTCATATCCCACTTATCCCATTCTAAGCATGGTAAGCATAAGTATATAAATAAATGACATAATAAAATAAATCCCAACCCAGGCTACAAGTAAATAAGATAGTGAAAATCTAGGGAAACTTCCTAGTTTGGGTATTATATTCCAAATTGACAATGCAATTAAATTCTAACTACACATCGTAGTATAGGATCAAAGTGGTCAAGGACACTTGCCTTCTTCCTGCTGCTCTAGGAATGGAAAGTCTTGATCTTGAAAGGTGAGAACCTGCTCTGGGGCTGGTTCTACTCATGCCAATACACACATAGCAAAAGAAAACAACATTCCATAAGCCATAGTCCACACTTCCACTCATGCAAACCACACATATATACATATGAAAGTCATTCACATTTTTAAGTGTTGTGGTTACCCTAGATGTGTTGATTTTAGGCCTACATGCACTTTTAAGCATATATATTATTTCTAACTTTTGTATTCAGATTTCTAATTGCACACTATATATGAATTTCCAATTTGAACAAATTCTCTATATTTAATTAATACACTTCTTAGCCACAAAATTTGCATGAAAGATAATTTCCTACTCCAAATAGGTTTTCAGATCTTCTACAAAATCTTAATTTTATGTTTTGGATTTGGAGACCTCATTTAACATTTTCTAATTATGCATACCTATTTTCCTATATTTTCAGATTTATTTCCTATGCCTAAAAGTGAACTTTAATATTAAAATAGTAAGACATATCACCTAAACAGAATAGGTTCTGATCTAAAATGTTCAATAAAATATCTTTGAACTTCCTCTCTGATGGGGATCAAATTAAATTTATTTTACCCATTTTCAGAATTATTTTCTAGCCTAAAAGTGAATTTCCAGAAATAGTAAAAGTAAGCAGCCCTTAGTCAGATCTCATTTCAGCCTGAAATCAGTTTTTAACTCATTCTAAAGGTTTTCCAAGTGCTAGGAAGATTAAAATTTGTATTTGCACATGTGTTTGCATCACCATTTGAATTTAAATTCTACTCATGTGTTCAAATTTCTGAATTTAATATCCTATAGGGTCTGAAGGGCAAATTCACCCTACTGCAGGGTCTACTTTACTATTTCCTAAATTTTCAGGGGCCTAATTACACAAAGCAGAGGAGTTTTCCTAATTTTTATTAAGTCCAGGGGCTAAAACTGATTTTTAAATGAATTTACATGAATTTCTGAAGGTCCAGGGGCTAGATCAGAAGTTTCCAGGGCTAGCTCGTGTTTTCCGAGATCCCCAGGGGGTAGCGCGTAAGATTCCCGGCCTTTATAATGCGGAGCCGACCTGGGCCATTGGATTTAAAACAGACGGCTCAGATTATAACGCGAAGCGGTACGGGTTAGATCTATTTGGGACCGCACGATTTAAAATGGATGGGGCTCAAGGGGCCACGTCGCCCTGGCCGGAGCCAGCCCGCGTGCACGGCGGCGGGGACGGTGATCTCGCCGGCGAAACCTCGGTTTTTGCCTCTGTGCGTTAGAACTCGCATCTTTATGCACAGATCGGCCGCGGAGGGGTAGGGGAAGCTCACCGAGGGATCTTCTTGGGCCCAGGAGGGTTGGAATAGGCTCTGCGACGGCGACGGGCGGAGGAGCTCCTCGGTGCTAGATGGAGGAGTGGTTTGGTTTGGCGATCCTTCGAGTTCTCCGGTCGTGAGGCTTCCCTGCGGTTAGCAGATGGTGTACTGAGGGTCAGATAGGGTCGGGTTATGGAAATTCGACGACTTCAGAGATGACTGGCGGCTAGACCTCACCGGAGCTCGACGGCGTCGGTTGTCTGGGCAGCAAATCGTTCCGGAGTGGGTGTCACCGGCTAGTGTTCGATGCTGCGATGATGTGAAACTGGTTAGATGGACCAGAACGGCGTTGTGCCGAGGGGAATTCGGAGGTTGGGCGGCTGTGCTCACCGGTGGCGGAAGTTCGCGGGCGCGGTGGCGAGCAGAGGAGGTTTGCAGGAGTTTAAATCGGCCCGGAGTCCTGGGTTGGGTGTGTGCGTGCGGAATTGGCGCTCCTGGGGCGGATCAGTTTGTTTCGATTGTGGAATTCGGCCGGTGGCTTGCGATCAGCGCGGAAAGGTCGGTGGCAGTTGGGCGCCCGCGCCGGGAGGGAGATGACACACAGGCCCCGCGCATCAGAGAGAGGGAGAGGGGGGAAACAACCGTGGGTTTTGGGCCGGCTGAGGTGGGTTTCGGCCCACTGGCCGTTTTTCCTTTTTTTTTCTTTTTCCTTTTCCTATTCTGTTTTGATTCAAATTTGAATTCCAGTTTAAATTTGAATTGCTTCACCACATGCAATACGTCCAAAAAATTTAAATTCCCCTCTTTAACAGGTTTTTGGGGTGTTACAACTCTATCTCCCTTAAATGAAATCTTGTCCTCGAGATTGGTGACTCTAGGAAAACAAATCCGGAAACTGTGCCTTAAGCTCGTCTTCTCGCTCCCATGTGGCTTCTGCTTCCGAATGGTGCTTCCACTGCACCTTGCACATTCGGATTCTTTTATTTCTTGTGAGGCGTTCCATATTCTCCAAAATTTTGACCGGTTGCTCGGCATAAGAAAGATCCTCTCGTACGTCCACCTCATTCATGGGTAACATCTCTTCGGGTGTTCTTAAACATTTCTTGAGTTGTGACACATGGAATAAATCGCGCACATCTGATAGCCGAGCCGGTAGTTCTAGCTGATATGCCGCTTCGCCTTTCCTCTCCAGAATCTGAAAGGGTCCAATGTATCGTGGTGATAATTTCCCTTTCACCTTGAACCGACGAAGTCCTCGGATAGGGGACACCTTGAGATAAACATAGTCCCCCACTTTGAAAATGAGCTCTCTTCTCCGTACATCGGCATAGCTCTTTTGTCGAGTCTGGGCTATCCTCAAATTGTTGCGGATTTCCCTCACTTTCTACTCGGCTTCTTGTAGCACCTCAGGCCCAAACACTTTACTTTCCCCAGTTTGGTTCCAAAATAGTGGAGTTCGGCACTTCCTCCCGTACAACGCCTAAAATGGTGACATCTTCATACTAGCCTGATAACTGTTGTTGTAGGAGAACTCTGCATACGGTAAGTTCTTATCCCAACTCCTATTGTTCTTGAGTGCACAAGCTCTCAGCATATCCTCAAGGACCTGATTGGTCCTTTCGGTCTGCCCTTCAGTCTGGGGGTGATAGGCAGAACTAAAATTCAGATGAGTTCCCATGGTTTCATGTAACATCTGCCAGAACCTGGAGGTGAACTGTGTCCCTCGGTCTGACACTACCTTCTTTGGCACTCCATGAAAACACACGATTCTTGACATGCACAATTCTGCCAACTTGGATCCGCTGCAGCTTTCTTTCACGGGGATGAAATGAGCTACTTTAGTCATTCTGTCGATGATGACCCTTATCGAATCATATCCCGATTGGGTCCTAGGTAGTCCCACTATGAAGTCCATACCGATTTCTTCCCATTTCCATTCAGGCACTTTGAGTGGTTGCAATAGTCCTGCGGGTCGTTGATGTTCTGCTTTCACCAACTGACATGTGTCACATAGGGCAACATGTTCCGCGACATCTCGCTTCATGCCATACCACCAGTATATGCTCTTGAGGTCAAGATACATCTTCGTACTCCCAGGATGAATGGAATAGTCGGAATCATGAGCCTCCTTCAAAATCAGTTCATGGATCTCCTTCACCTCAGGCACACAGATTCTTTTCCCATGCCACACCGTACCTTGTTCATCCTCTCTGAACCCAGGAGCTTTATTCTCTTTGATGAGTTCTCTGATTTCTTGTATCTTCTCATCATTCTTCTAAACCGTTGCGTATGTCTTGCTCCAATGTGGAGTCCACCTCCATGGCGATGGACTCACCATTATTCATGTAAGTGCATCTAGGATATCCATTGTGGGTTTTGGCTAATTGATGACGAACATATGAGATCCTAATGAAACTATTAAGATGATTGTAGGATAAACAAAGTGAATTGGCTCGGCACACACACAAAAAGGTGAAAAATAGAGTGGTGCCCGAAAAGGAAGAAGTTAGTGGAATTTAGAGAAGCAAAGTAGATATAAATGTATAGGTTGTGTGTGAGAGAGACACATCCCAAGAGCTCATGACTTTGCGTAAGGGTAAGGGGTTTAAAAATCAACTAAAATCCACTGAAAACCAGACTAGTCCGTTCATGGACCGGACTAGTCCGTTTAACTTTCTGAAAGACGCAAACATAGTGCACCGGACTAGTCCGCCTTGTGAACCGGACTAGTCCGGTCAGCTCACTGGAACGCAACTGGACAAGTCCGGTTTTAGACCGGACTAGTCCGGTCATGTCTCTGTTGTCCTCTTTAGAGGACTACGGACTAGTCCATCCAAGCAACAGGACTAGTCCGCTAAAGTTTCTGAAAACCCATCTCACATAGCACCGGACAAGTCCGGTTTGTGGACCGGACTAGTCCGGTTAACCCACTGGAAGTAGGCCGGACAAGTCCGATCATATACCGGACTAGTCCGGTAGTAGGTTTAACAACGGTAACTTTTTGGGAAAGCCTATAAAAAGAGGTCCTTCATCTTTTCCCGAAGAAGACACGACTCAGACTGTCAAAAACTGAAACCCTAGCGCCGCCACCTGTCCCAAGAGCCCCAAAACACATCTCCCCACACATCTAAGGTGCAAAAAGGTGAAGATCAATAAAATACTTGGATTTGGGATTGGGAGATCGTCGTTCCTTCGTTGTGAGCTCTTGGGGTTTGATCTCTCTACACTCATATTCTGCATTGTAATCTTTTTGAGTGTATTTAATCAACTTCTCATTGTAATTCTTGTGGGAGCCCTCAACGTGTGAGGTTGCCCCATAAAAACGGTGATTATACTTGATAGTGAAGTCAAGTCGGCCTGTGTGGTGACTTGAAGAGGGAAAGGGTTGGGAACCCGGCTTTGTGTGAGCTTCCTCAACGAGGACGTAGATCTCTTGGTGAGATCGAACCTCGGTAAAAATTCGTGTCTTTTGTCTCTCATTTGTTTTACATCTTGACACATTAGATTACTAGTTTGCTAGTCATCGTTTGAGTTCTTTACAAGTTTGCACGTGCATCCATACAATAAATTTAAGTTATAAAAACTGTTGTTCTTATTCCGCTGCTATAAGATAAAACTTGTGAGACACACTTAATCAACTCAAATAATTCAGCACACCGGACTAGTCCGCCCACACAACCGGACTAGTCCGGTCAGTCAAATTTCTGACAACTTTATTAAGTGTGCAGGAATTCTTTAAAGGCCTATTCACCCCCCTCTAGGCCACATTCAATTGGTATCAGAGCCAAGTTCTCCATCAACGAGACTCACATCTCGGAGAGATCAATGGCCTCTGAGAAGAACAACGATATCCCGAAGACGAGCAACAACGATGAGGAGCAAGAAGCCAAAGCCTTCGATGTGCTGAAAGAAAGCCCACATGACGATGAAGAAGTGAGGCAGCTAAAAGCACTCCTGAGAAAGAAACTGCTGGCACAAAAAGGAAAAGAGGAAGAAAAGACGATGGGGAGTGGTCATCACGACTACTCCCGGTATCCTTACAACTACAACCGACTCAATTCAAATAATCATTATCTCTCTATTCCTATGGGAAGGCCTCCACAGTTTGATGGAAGTGACTACACCATGTGGAAGTACAACATGAAGATGCATCTGATATCACTGAACCCTAGTCTGTGGCACATTGTTTGCACAGGCATCGATATTCCGGACACGGATGATGAACTCACCCCAGAATAAGAACAGGAGATTCACAGAAACGCACAAGCCGTCGCCGTGATCACATCATCACTAAGCAGAGAGGAATTCACAAAGATCGATGGGTTAGAAAGTGCAAAAGAAATCTGGGATACCCTCAAGACAGCTCACGAAGGAAATAGGTCAGTTCATGAAGCCAAAATCGAAATGCTTGAAGGAGAGTTGGGAAGATTTGCTATTGAAGAAGGCGAATCACCTCAAGACATGTACAACCGGATGAAAGCACTCATCAACAGAATTCGTGCTTATGGAAGTAAGAAATGGACAGATCACGAAGTGGTCAAAAGAATGATTAGAGCCTTCATGCCAAGAAACGTCACACTTTGCTCAATGATTAGAGAAAGCCCCGGGTTTCACAAAATGACTCCCGATGAGTTATTGGGAAAGATCATAAATCATGAAATGATGGAGAAAGAGGCTCAATACGTCAAAGACTTAGCCGAGCTCACCTCTTCTAAAAAGAAAGAAGTTGCCCTCAAAGCAACGTGCAGACCCAAACTCAAAGAAACTCGTGAAGACCAAGACGATGGAGATACAAGCGACGAAAGCACCGATCTTGATGACGAAGAAATGGTACTCTTCATCAAAAAGTTCAAACGCATGATGAAGAGAAGACACGACAACAATTCACATGAAGGCAAAAGCAAGGATAAAGGAAAATCCAAGGCTCGACGCACTTGCTACAACTGCGGAGAGTATGGTCACTTCATGGTGGACTGTACTTATGAGGAAAACAAAAAGAAGAAGGAAACAAGATCTCAAGAAAAGAAAAATTTTAGAAAAAGAAGACAAGCCCATCAAGCTCACATTGGGAAGGAGTGGGACTCAAACGACGAGTCCTCCTCCGATGAAGAAGAAGAGATGGCCACTATCGCAGTCAAGAAACCAACTATGAGAGCCACACTCTTTCCGAACATGGGAGGACGGGACATGAACATCCACACTTGTCTTATGGCTAAGGATGGCAAGAAAAAGGTTAGACTTACTCCTCCTATACTAAATTCCTCCATTGATGACTTTGATAGCTCTAGTGATAATGAAGAATTATTTAGAGGGCTAAGTAAAATTGCTTTAAAGAAAATGGAAATGTTGTCGAACGAAATCTTTGAAAAGGAGGAACTTGTCAACCGACAAGAAGATATGCTCATCCGTGAGAGGAAGAGATATCAAGAAGTTGAAAAGCTTCTTGAGCTTGAAAGAGAGAAGAATGAGTCACTTGAGTTAGAGCTAACCTTGAGTAAGGAAACTTACTCAAAGTTAGAGGACTCGCACATTTCAATCAAGGAAGAACTTGCTAACTTGTCAAAAGTTAACAAAATCCTTGAGGTGCAAGTTGAGTCGCTCAAACAAAGTGACTCCTCTTCCTCCAAGAGCTCTTCCTCCAAAGATATGCGCTCGACAACAGTAAGAACCTGCACTTGCTCTAGTAAGAAGAATGTAATTTCTAATGCTTTAACCCCACATGACATGCATTCTTCTCAAAACAGCATCTTTGATAAGGAGAAGATCAAATATGCAAGAAGTGCACATATGATCACTAGACCTTCCAATGTCAAAGATGGACTTGGCCTCGACAGGAATAAACACATGTCTACTTCTAATCATGCTAAGAATAGAATCATTTTTGTTAAAGAAAAACCCCATGAATCTGAGCTACAAACACTATTCCATACATTTGATGCTTCTTATGTTCTCATGAAAAACAAGTATGGAAAAGTCATTGCTAAATATACAGGGCCACGCCACAAGAACTTAAAAACTTGTGTGTGGGTGCCCAAGACTCTTGTGACTAACCTGAGAGGACCCAAGCAAGCTTGGGTACCTAAAACCCAGAAATAATTCTATTTTGCAGGCTTACTCCTCCGGTGGATCTAAGTGGGTGCTAGATAGCGGATGCACAAATCATATGACCGGAGAGAGAAGTATGTTTGTGGAATACGAGTGCAACAAGGATCCAAGTGAAGGTATATACTTTGGAGATAACAGCCAAGGAAAGGTCCTTGGTAGTGGTAACATTGAAATATCCTCTCAACACACCCTATCTAATGTTTTACATGTAGACTCTCTAGATTATAATCTTTTATCAATATCTCAACTATGCGACAAAGATTACAACTGTTTATTCACTAATGAGGGTGTGACCGTCTTTAGAAGAAGCGATGGCTCGATTGCATTCAAGGGATTGTTGAAAGGAAAGCTTTATCTTGTTGACTTCAACAAAGATAAAGCCGAACTCAACGCTTGCTTGGTTGCTAAGACCAACATGGGATGGCTGTGGCATAGACGGCTTGCCCATGTTGGAATGAGAAATCTGCAGAAACTTCTAAAAGGTGGTCACATCCGTGGTCTTAAGGATGTGGTTTTTGAAAAAGACAGGCCATGCAACGCTTGTCAAGCAGGAAAACTGGTTGGAGCACCACACCCCGCCAAGAATGTGATGACCACCGCTAAACCGCTAGAACTTCTCCACATGGATCTCTTTGGTCCAATTGCGTACATCAGCATCGGCAGTAACAAATACGGTTTAGTAATTGTTGATGATTTTTCAAGATTTACCTGGGTATTTTTCTTGTATGATAAATCAGAAACTCAAGGAATCCTCAAGAATTTCTTGAAAAGAGCTCAAACTGAATTCTCATCAACCGTAAAGAATATCAGAAGTGACAATGGGACAGAATTCAAGAACACCCAAGTTGAAGAATATCTCAATGAAGAAGGTATAAAGCATGAATTCTCGGCACCCTATTCTCCTCAACAAAACGGGGTGGCCGAAAGGAAGAACAGAACATTGATCGAAATGGCGAGAACAAAGTTGGATGAATACAAGACGTCAGACCGGTTTTGGGCAGAAGCGGTGAACACCGCTTGTCATGCCACAAATCGGTTGTACCTTCATCGACTTCTAAAGAAAACTCCATATGAGCTTCTCACGGGTAAAAAGCCTAACGTTTCCTATTTCAAAGTTTTTGGTTGCAAATGTTTTATTCTGAACAAGAAACCAAGGTACTCGAAGTTTGCTTCGAAGTCCGATGAAGGATTCTTGCTCGGATATGAATCGAACGCCTACGCCTACCGTGTCTTCAACAAGGTGTCTGGCCTTGTTGAAGTAGCGCGTGACGTAGTGTTCGATGAAACTAACGGCTCACAAGTGGAGCAAGTCGATAAGTCTATGCTAGATAAGGAGGAAGCTCCATGTGAAGCGCTGAAGAAAATGGCACTTGGTGATATCCTACCACGAGAGGAGACACAAGATGAATTTCAACAAGGAAGCAATGATCAAGGGGGAGCTCCTACACAAGATCAAGTTGAGAAAGATCAAGAAAATCAAGATGATCATGGAAGCAATGATCTAGGGGGAGACATGACACATGAAGACAATGAAGAACAAACAACTATACAAAATCCACACCCAAGAGTACATCAGTGTGTGCAAAGGGACCATCCTGTCAACAATATCATTGGAGATATTGCTATGGGAGTAACTACTAGATCTCAAATTGCAAATTTTTGTGAACATTATTCTTTTGTGTCTTTTCTGGAGCCATACAGGGTAGAAGAAGCCTTAAGGGATCCAGACTGGGTGATTGCGATGCAAGAGGAGCTGAACAACTTCAAAAGAAATGAAGTGTGGGAGCTGGTGGAAAGACCAAGGGCGAACATCGTTGGAACCAAATGGGTCTTTCGGAACAAGCAAGATGAACATGGAGTAGTGACAAGAAATAAAGCAAGGTTGGTGGCCAAAGGTTATTCTCAAGTGGAAGGTTTGGATTTCGATGAAACCTTCGCTCCTGTAGCTAGACTTGAGTCCATTCGCATTTTATTGGCATATGCTACTCACCATAATTTTAAGTTGTATCAAATGGACGTCAAGAGTGCCTTTCTGAATGGTCTGATAAAGGAGGAAGTCTATGTGGAGCAGCCACCGGGGTTCGAAGATCAGAAGTATCCCAACCATGTCTATAAACTGCGTAAGGCTCTCTATGGCCTCAAACAGGCTCCTCGAGCCTGGTATGAGTGCCTTAGAGATTTTCTGATTCAAAATGGATTCAAAATTGGTAAAGCTGACTATACACTCTTTACTAAACATTTTGATGATCATTTATTCGTATGTCAAATTTATGTTGATGACATTATCTTTGGATCCACTAACAAGTCCTTCTGTGAAGAATTTAGCAAAATAATGACAGACATGTTCGAGATGTCAATGATGGGTGAATTGAAGTTCTTCTTGGGATTTCAAGTGAAGCAACTGAGAGAAGGTACATTTATAAGCCAAACTAAATATACACAAGACATTCTCAAGAAATTCAATATGAACAAAGCCAAGCCCATCAAGACACCCATGGCCATCAACGGACATCTCGACCTCAATGAAGATGGTCCAAATGTGGACCAAAAGGTATATCGGTCCATGATTGGTTCCTTACTATACTTATGTGCATCTAGGCCAGATATTATGCTTAGTGTTTGCATGTGTGCAAGGTTTCAAGCCGCACCCAAAGAGTGTCACTTAATTGCTGTAAAAAGAATCCTAAGGTATCTTGTGCACACACCCAACTTGGGCCTTTGGAATCCCGAAGGATCCAAGTTTAACCTGATAGGGTACTCCGACGCTGACTATGCGGGATGCAAAGTCGATAGAAAGAGCACGTCAGGGACTTGTCAATTTCTTGGTAGGTCCCTAGTTTCTTGGTCATCTAAATAGCAAAACTCCATTGCTCTTTCCACAGCGGAAGCAGAGTATGTTGCAGCCAGTAGATGCTGTGCGCAACTGCTTTGGATGCAACAAACTCTTAGGGACTACGGCTACCATCTAAGTCATATCCCGCTTCTATGCGATAATGAATGTGCTATAAAGATTGCACACAACCCTGTAGAGCACTCAAGAACTAAGCACATAGACATCCGTCATCACTTTCTTAGAGATCATTCATTAAAAGGTGACATAGCTATTTCACATGTTAGGACTGAAAAACAACTTGCAGATATTTTTACCAAACCATTAGATGAGAAAAGGTTATGTGAACTAAGAAATGAGCTAAACATTCTTGACTCTCGAAATGTGGCTTGAAACATTGCATACCTGGTTGCAACTTAAATTGTTCCTCCGTATTGTCAAAAATGCTCCTCCTCTCCTTTCTACTCAGAAAACTATTCTTAATGAATAAATCTTGTGGATTATGACCATTGTTTGATTGTTGATTGCCTACTGGTCGTAATCACCAAGACTACTTGCAAAATTGTTGTCCTTGGATCATTATTAGTTATCTATATATATATCAAGTCTGTTGGAAACGGACTAGTCCGATTTCCAACCGGACTAGTCCGGACAGACAACAATTAGGTTAACTCAGGGGTACTGGACTAGTCCGCTACCAGGACCGGACTAGTCCGGTCAGTCGCATATAGAAGCAGTCAGCCGGACCAAATGCCTCCCTCTCCACTCATAAGCACTTTGCCTCACCCTCTCTCCTAAACCCTAGCTCTCAAAGTGATTTTCGAGTTGAGCCCTCAAACTCGGAGTTTTCTCCGTGAAAAAGCCTCTTCTCGACGATGGGATCCTACTTTCTGGACTCATCCGGACTGATTTCCACTCCTTCAACGCGAATCTTCAAATCTTGGTAAATCCCCCCAAAACCAAAATCTCAATTTTTCTAGCTCTAGCTAGTTTCCTTTGACTTCAAAAGGATGTACATTGCATAAATAGATGTATTCCTACCACTTTCCTACCATTGTGTCCTGAGATAGGAGATTTGCTTCAAATGAAACACTCAAGTTAGGGTTCTTATGCTAGGCCGGACTAGTCCGGCATGCTAGGCCGGACTAGTCCGGCGTCCAGATGCGGACAAGTCCGGTCCACCGGACTAGTCCGCACTCTGAAACCGGACAAGTCCGGTCTCTGACAGCTGAACTCCTACATTCCCATTTGAAGTAGATAATGCATCCGTTTGCATCTAATCCTTAAACTCCTTATCAGGCATCATGTCTTCAGGATCAGATGACGGCTCTTTTCACATTGACGAAGAAGTTCAACGTGAAAGAGTAAGGAGAGCTAAGGAGGGAGTGATGAAGAAGAGACATGATGTCAATGCTCACTCTCCACCCTCTGACGACAATCTACCTAAGAAGAGGAAAGTCATTATCAAAAGGCCTCAAAGGAAAGATGCTGCTGAGGGCTCGTCAGGGCCAAGAAGAGTTCTCAATAAAGGGAAGGGACTTGCTAGTCGCCCCATTGGGCCTCTGAAATTAAAAAATCCCGTTCACCGCAACAGGCAGCCTTCAAGTGGGGATTTCACTGGAAAAGGGAATGAGCTAGCTGATAACTTCAGAAAGATTGAAGTGTATGGCCGACCTAAACAATGTTCTGATCCTAGGTTCTGGAGCAACTTCCATGCAGACTACTACGAGCACGTGTACATGAAGATGAAGAATCCCGTAGTAGAGAGTCAATGGTTGAATGTTGACTACCTGAAGTCGAAGAAGTATCCCGCCTTTCGTGAGATGGTGGAGGCCTTAGAGAGGCACGGTCTGACGGACCTGCTATCCTTTGAGTATGACTGGAACAATGAAGTCATTACCCAGTTTTACTCCACTATCTACTTTGCTCGGGATGATGGAGACAGTCTTACTTGGATGACTCATGGTTCAAGGTATAGTGTCACTTATGATGAATTTGCTAGGATTTTTCACCTCCAAAACACTTTGGATCATGAACTGGTCATTCATAATCTGAAACCCCTGGAGAAGGAGGAACTTGAATTTCTCTATGACACAAGGATGCCATATGTCCCTCCAACCATCAAATATCTAAAGCCCTTCTTTGTGGTTCTAAATAGAGTCTTGAGAAAGACGATAGCTCCGAAGGATGGAGATGCAGGAACTATACAAGGAACCTTGAGGACTCATGAAAGTCATTAGTGGGAGGAGACCATTCAATGTCTTTGAGTATATCTACAATGACATTGTGAACATCTCAATTACCCCCAATAGGTCCTGTGGATACGCACCGTATATCATGTACATGATTGAGAAGGTGACAGGACTCGAGTTTGTCAAGGATGTCAAGCATACGGGGTTGAAGCCGCAAAAACCCACCGAGTACACTCTCCCTCCGGCTCCAACTGCCCCGTCCTCTCCACCAGTGGAGAGGAGATCAAAGCAAGCTCATGATGACACTAGGTCTGCAGCTGCTCCTCCTGGTTCCCCACCTGCCCAAGAATCATCTAGCGGCATCCTCAAGATGCTCTCCTCTATCTTTGCCTGCTGCCGTAAGATCGAAGACAGGCAACGCATAGAAAAGCTTGCAAGGAAGAGACATCAACAGTACGTCAATGCAAATATCAAGTCTATCTGTGCAAAGCAAAGCTTGAGATTGAGCCTGTTGGATCACCGCCCGCCTCCGAGGACTCAGAGGAAGATCCTGCTCCCATGGATGCTGAAGATGAAGATCAGACTGAGACTGACGGAGGAGGCAGCGATGAGTGATTTCCCTCAATTTTTCACTTTTTGGTGTCTTGATGCCAAAGGGGGAGAGATTGAGATGGAAGATTCAGATTAGACTTGGACCTTTTTCTATCTAGTATTAGTCATTAAGATCTTGTGTGATCAAGGACATGTACCTATTTTTAAAATCTTGTAATGCACTATTTCTTTTCCTATGTGTGATGTACTATGCTCTAATGCCCACTTACATGTTCACTACTGGTTGTCTTTAATTTAGCACATTTTGTTTATCACACACCTGTGAGGCACCCCACCATAAGGTGTGTACATATGTGAGAAGTTTTTTTTTGTGAATTCTTTATTGTTCTCATGTGTACGCACCTTATGAAAATCAACCTTTTATTCTCAATTGTGATATCTCAAATGGTTGTCATCAATCACCAAAAAGGGGGAGATTGTAAGTGCATCTAGGATATCCCTTGTGGGTTTTGGCTAATTGATGACGAACATATGAGATCCTAATGAAACTATTAAGATGATTGCAGGATAAACAAAGTGAACTGGCTCGGCACACACACAAAAAGGTGAAAAATAGAGTGGTGCCCGAAAAGGAAGAAGTTAGTGGAATTTAGAGAAGCAAAGTAGATATAAATGTATAGGTTGTGTGTGAGAGAGACACATCCCAAGAGCTCATGACTTTGCGTAAGGGTAAGGGGTTTAAAAATCAACTAAAATCTACTGAAAACCGGACTAGTCCGTTCATGGACCGGACTAGTCCGTTTAACTTTCTGAAAGACGCAAACATAGTGCACCGGACTAGTCCGCCTTGTGAACCGGACTAGTCCGGTCAGCTCACTGGAACGCAACCGGACAAGTCCGGTTTTAGACCGGACTAGTCCGGTCATGTCTCTGTTGTCCTCTTTAGAGGACTATGGACTAGTCCATCCAAGCAACAGGACTAGTCCGCTAAAGTTTCTGAAAACCCATCTCACATAGCACCGGACAAGTCCGGTTTGTGGACCGGACTAGTCCGGTTAACCCACTGGAAGTAGGCCGGACAAGTCCGATCATATACCGGACTAGTCCGGTAGTAGGTTTAACAATGGTAACTTTTTGGGAAAGCCTATAAAAAGAGGTCCTTCGTCTTTTCCCGAAGAAGACACGACTCAGACTGTCAAAAACTGAAACCCTAGCGCCGCCACCTGTCCCAAGAGCCCAAAAACACATCTCCCCACACATCTAAGGTGCAACAAGGTGAAGATCAATAAAATACTTGGATTTGGGATTGGGAGATCGTCGTTCCTTCGTTGTGAGCTCTTGGGGTTTGATCTCTCTACACTCATATTCTGCATTGTAATCTTTTTGAGTGTATTTGATCAACTTCTCATTGTAATTATTGTGGGAGCCCTCAACGTGTGAGGTTGCCCCATAAAAACGGTGATTATACTTGATAGTGAAGTCAAGTCGGCCTGTGTGGTGACTTGAATAGGGAAAGGGTTGGGAACCCGGCTCTGTGTGAGCTTCCTCAACGAGGATGTAGATCTCTTGGTGAGATCGAACCTCGGTAAAAATTCGTGTCTTTTGTCTCTCATTTGTTTTACATCTTGACACATTAGATTACTAGTTTGCTAGTCATCGTTTGAGTTCTTTACAAGTTTGCACGTGCATCCATACAATAAATTTAAGTTATAAAAACTGTTGTTCTTATTCCGCTGCTATAAGATAAAACTTGTGAGACACACTTAATCAACTCAAATAATTCAGCACACCGGACTAGTCCGCCCACACAACCGGACTAGTCCGGTCAGTCAAATTTCTGACAACTTTATTAAGTGTGCAGGAATTCTTTAAAGGCCTATTCACCCCCCCCTCTAGGCCACATTCAATTCACCAGGCATAGATTGAGTTTTGCAATATCTTCCTTCAATTCTGTAGGCGTGTCACTTAAGCTCAACATGTTGACGTGCACCTTCCGGCTTAAAGCATCTGCCACGACGTTCACTTTCCCAGGATGATAGTTGAGGCCCACATCAAAGTCGTTGATTAGCTCTAACCATCTCTTTTGTCTGAGGTTGAGATCTGGCTGTGTGAAAATGTACTTTAAGCTCTTATGATCTGTATATATCTCTGTCTTCTTTCCCATCAAGTAATGCCGCCAAATCTTCAAGCCGTGGACCATTGAGGCTAGCTCTAGGTCATGCGTAGGATAGTTCATCTCGTGTTCTCGGAGCTGCCGGGATGCATAGGCAATGACATGCCCCTCTTGCATGAGAACACATCCCAACCCGTGTCCAGATGCATCGCAGTACACCGAAAAATTCTTCTCCATATCTGGCATAACTAGCATTGGGGCTGTTGTCAATCTTTTCTTCAGTTCTTGAAAACTCGTCTCACACTCCGGTGCCCATGTAAATGTGATTCCCTTCTCTAACAATTTGGTGAGGGGTTTCGAGATCTTGGAGAAACCCTCAATAAACCGTCGATAATACCCAGCCAACCCTAAGAAGCTTCGAATTTCCCCGACATTTTCAGGGGTCTTCCACTTCTGCACATCCTCGATCTTGGTGGGATCTACGGAGATTCCTCCCTCCGAGATTATATGTCCTAAGAAGGGAACTCTCTTCAGCCAAAACTCACACTTGCTCAACTTGGCATATAGTTGATGTTCTCTCAGCTTTTGCAACACCAATCTTAAATGTTCCTCATGTTCTTCTTCATCTTTGGAGAAGACGAGAATGTCATCACAGAAAACCACCAAGAATTTGTCCAGATATTCCATGAATACCTTGTTCATGAGATACATGAAATACACCGGGGCATTAGTTAGCCCGAATGGCATGACGGTGTATTCATACAGCCTGTACCGAGATACGAAAGCTGTCTTTGGAATGTCAGTTTGCCTTATCTTCAGTTGGTTGTATCCCGACCTGAGATCAATTTTTGAGAACACACAAGCTCCCCTCAACTGATCAAATAAGTCTTCAATGCGGGGTAATGGGTACTTGTTCTTGATGGTTACTTCATTCAACGCACGATAGTCTACGCATAACCTTTGGGTTCCGTCCTTCTTGGGCACAAATATAACTGAAGCTCCCCATGGTGAGGAACTAGGACGAATATACCCCTTCTCTGTCAATTCTCTTATATGTTCTTTGAGTTCTTCCAGTTGTTTGGAGTCCATCCGATAAGGCCTCTTGTATATTGGGGCTGTTCCAGGTACTAATCCAATCGCGGATTCCACTTCACGATTGGGAGGCATACCTGGCAACTCCTCCGGAAAAACATCTGGATATTCCCTGATAACTCTTATCTGTTCCACTTCCACCTCAAATTGATTGAGTTTAATGTCCCTCCTAAGTTCTTGCACGGCTATGAACTTCACTTTTGTGCCGCTAGTGTGAGTTAGTTCCGCCGTTATTGTCGAACAATGGATGATGCCTTTATGTTTGGTCAACCAATCCATACCCAAAATAATATCTATCCCTTGTGAGTCTATCACTATGAGGTTTGCAGTAAATACTACCCCATTAATGTATAGATTAACCTTGGGGCACACTTGTCTTGTCCTTATTTCTCCCCCTGGAGAGATCACTGCTAACATATGGTTCATTTATGTTGTTGCTAGATCGTGCTTCTTAACAAACCCTTGAGCAATGAACGAGTGGGTAGCACCAGAATCGAACAATAGGGTTGCAATGTGTAAATTTGCAGGAAACTTACCAATTACCACGTCAGGTGCCTCTTGCGCGTCCTCCATGGTCACGTGGTTCACCCGTCCTCGCATCACATTCTGCTGCTGTGGCTGGATGGGCTTCTTCTTTGGGCACTTATGAGCTTAGTGCCCCACTTCACCACAGTTGAAGCATTGCACCCCAACTTTAGGTGCCTGACCTTTGTTATCTTAGGGTTGGTTTTGTGGCCCTTGTCCTGCTGGTCGAGGTCGATAAGTGGGGCGTGGCTGCTGCACAAACTGTTGCTGTGGCTGTACTGGCGCTGATGGAGGTCTGAAGTTCGGGTTGTACCCTCTTGGTGTCGGGTAGGGTACCACAGCACGGCTCGTCTGCCCTGCAGGTTGCTGCAACAGACGTGGACGTGTGTTGCTTCTTGATGCTTGGTGTGACCATCCCATCTTCCTCTTGTTTTCATTCTCCAAGGCCTTCAGCTTCCTTTCCACGACAAACGCTCGGTCTACCATCTTTTGCAAGCTTTCATATTCGTTGGAAGACATTGCACATTGCATTTCCATGGTAAGTCCTTCCACAAAAACAGTCCTGTTTCTGCTCATCCGTTTTGATGTCCCGTGGTGCATAACGGGATAGTTGGGTGAACTTGGTGAGGTATTCCCTCACAGTCATGTTGCCTTGCTGCAGTCCCAAGAACTCCTTTCTCTTGTTCTTGAGTTCACCCCTAGGTATGTAGTGGTTGCGGAAACTGCGCTTGAACTCTTCCCAAGTGATGTTCTCGGGGTCATGATGGGCTGCCACGTAAGCGGTCCACCAATCAGCAGCAGGTCCATGCAATTGGTGAGAGGCAAACAGAACCCTCTCATACCCTTGGCATTGTATGATCCTCATATTGCTCTCTATGGTCTTTAGCCAGTCATCTGCCTCCAGAGGTTCAACAGCACTTGCAAACTTTGGGGGTTGAGTTCCCAGAAACTCAACCTTGGTCGACGTGGTGCAGCTTGTGGGGGTGGAGCTTGGTGCAAGTTGGCCACCACTTGAGTTAGACTCTGAATGAGCTGATTCTGATTTTCGAGCATTTGGTGGATAGGATCAGCTCCTTCATGGCGATCACCCCTGTCTTGCCCTCCAGGAAGGTGAGGATTGGCGGCCTCATCGTTGTTGTTGTTTGGGTTGGCACCACGATGTTTTCCTCTTCCAGCCATCTATCATGACCAACCAAATGTTAACTTTAATCATTACGTATTAACTTCCCAAATTGCTTGTTTAAACTTAAACTTTTGAGGCCTTAATATTTAAACAACTTCTGAAGATTTCACATAGATCTTTGGGAGTTACGTCTCATGCGAAAATAAATGCACTATTGATTCATAGGGGTTCACACACCAAAGCAAAGCAAACTTAAAGACGAGGTTGTGGACAAATGCCCATGGCTTCAACCACTCACGTCACACACCAAACATTAACAAACAAATAAATAGGGTATAGACTCGACCACTCGATAACCTGCTGAAATAAGGGAAATGACTCTAAACGACTCGTATTACTGAGCTGGCTCGTCAGGGTCTTTCTCATCATTGCGGCTGCCCTCTGATTTAGCTTTAGGTGGGGAAGCTGCTGGTGTAGGAGTGTGGCAACGCTTGCTCGCCCGGCGGTATAGGGAGTCAGGAGTCCATGTGTCATTCACGGTGACACACAGTTCATTCCCATCTCCTCTTTCTCTCGCCCTCAAGCTGGCGCGAAGCAACGCCTCAGTTTCCTTCAGGGTGTCACGAACATCCTGGAGCTCCTGCTGGCACTCCTGTAGTCGAGTGCTGAACATAGCTGCATCCTCCAGGCACAGGTCCATGTGCTCGTCGGAAGTCCCCTGCTGCACTGGCGGGTATTTGTACTCCGCAGTGCCACTCTCACGCTGGAGGACATACATGTACTCAGTCCTGTCCAGGTGGCGATGGTTGATGTAACTCTGGCAGGCGATGGCCTCCCAGGTGACATCCTTCTCAGCATCGGCCTGAGTCGCCCGGCAAGCCGGAGAGCGGTGGATCTTGAGCAGCTGGTTTTCATGGATAATCCTCATCTCTGAGCTCCATTCTTCACGCTTCTCACCGAGGGTCCTGGGGGAGCTGTAGTGTATGATCAGCTTGCCAACATTGCCGGCGGCGTGGAGCATACGCCGAAGACGGCGCAACAAGCCTCCTAGTGCAAACCCGTAGGAGTGGTACGTCAGCGGACGGTTCTCCTCTCTCAAGGTTAGGGCAGCTACAGGAACTCTTCCTCCGGTGGACTTGCGAGCGGTGCGGACCATGCGAACCATCTAAAACATAAAGCATTTAAAATTAAGTTAGATAAGAATTAAATAAATATTGTATTTTGAATAAAAGTTGGGACAAGATGAATAAAGTGACCCCATTAAATAACACTTTCAACCCACACCATTGTAAAATAGTTTTGAAGAAAATATGGTCCTTAAACACGTCCATTTCTACCTAGGTCCACGTTCCTACGGGCAACCTTCTGTCACACCCGGTTTCTCCAAAGAGCAACCGAGTGAATATCACATGTATGCCAGGATCATTTTCTCATACATGTGGTGACAAATAGTGAAGCATCATTTATTACAAGCCAAGAGTTCGAATATAAAATAAGTCTTACATCGCATAATGTCTCGATTGACGATAATATGTTCAAAACAGGTAAATAAAACAGCAGCGGAATGTAAATCTTGTGGGCTCCGTCACAGGTGTTGCCCAGGGGACTCCGTGAACCTAGAATCCTTCTTCGGGTCCAAAGTCTTGGTCATTGAACACCACGTCATTCCCTTGACCTGAGCAGCAATTTAAACCAACAGAAAGGCAAGCTTGAGTACCGTTGGTACTCAGCAAGTGGGGGAAAGTTATGTCATGCATGGCTAGAACAAGGAGAGGTTAAACTCATGGTTAAAGCACTACGCAATTAGTACCTATCACCTTAGCTTATTAAGCAACTACATTACTACATAGGTGAAATGGTCCCAATCTCCCAACCCATCATCAAAAATCAAGTAACCATAACAACATTTCCAATGTTAAGCTCCCCACTTAACATCCTCAACTTCCAAATTTATCATCCTCTAATCATGAATAAGTCCAAGCCGCTCTTGACTGTGAGCACGACTTTCATGACAGTTTTGACTCTGCAGAGTTTGCTCCACTGCACCAACATGTAGTGATTTCATCCCCCGTTGCCGGGTTGACTAAAAGAACCTCCATTATGCCAGTGGCCGTGAACCACGTTCACAATTCCCCAGGTGTGTAGCCAGGAGATCACTACGAGGCCTTTACAAAGGGATTTCCGACGAGCGTGGGCCCAGTGAGGTTTCACCCCTAACAGCATACAAGAGGCTCCAACCCCGCTGCAGTGCCCCCCTCTTGAGCCTTGCGGTTCATATGGTAGTCCAGCTGACACCTATTCTCCGCACCATCCAAACACCCATACTACGCCGGAGATACAACTAATTAATTGGCCAAGATTCCCCATCTCAGCATGTGGTTGGCACGGTAAAGCCAGGTTACATGCTCCATGAACCGGTCCTTAGGATCCAGGCAAGCACTAAACACAAACCCGAGTCTCGTGCACACAACACCAACCAAATCATCCAACTTGCCTCGATCCCTACCTCTACATAACTCATAATATCTCATTCAAGAGTAAGGTAAATAAGTTGATGATCTCATATCCCACATATCCCACTCTAAGCATGGCTAAGCATAAGTATATAAATAAATGACATAATAAAATAAATCCCAACCTAGGCTACAAGGAAATAAGATAGTGAAAATCTAGGAAAACTTCCTTGTTTGGGTATCATATTCCAAATTGACAATGCAATTAAATAACTACACATCCTAGTATAGGATCAAAGTGGTCAAGTACACTTGCCTTCTTCCTGCTGCTCTCGGAATGGAAAGTCTTGATCTTGAAAGGTGAGAACCTGCTCTGGGGCTGGTTCTACTCATGCCAATACACACATAGCAAAAGAAAACAACATTCCATAAGCCATAGTCCACACCTCCACTCATGCAAACAACACATACATACATATAAAAGTCATTCACATTTTTAAGTGTTGTGGTTACCCTAGATGTGTTGATTTTAGGCCTACATGCACTTTTAAGCATATATATTATTTCTAACTTTTTATTCAGATTTCTAATTGCACACTATATATGAATTTCCAATTTGAACAAATTCTCTATATTTAATTAATACACTTCTTAGCCACAAAATTTGCATGAAAGATAATTTCCTACTCCAAATAGGTTTTCAGATCTTCTACAAAATCTTAATTTTAAGTTTTGGATTTGGAGACCTCATTTAACATTTTCTAATTATGCATACCTATTTTCCTATATTTTCAGATTTATTTTCTATGCCTAAAAGTGAACTTTAATATTAAAATAGTAAGACATATCACCTAAAGAGAATAGGTTCTGATCTAAAATGTTCAATAAAATATCTTTGAACTTCCTCTCTGATGGGGATCAAATTAAATTTATTTTACCCATTTTCAGAATTATTTTCTAGCCTAAAAGTGAATTTCCAGAAATAGTAAAAGTAAGCAGCCCTTAGTCAGATCTCATTTCAGCCTGAAATCAGTTTTTAACTCATTCTAAAGGTTTTCCAAGTGCTAGGAAGATTAAAATTTGTATTTGCACATGTGTTTGCATCACCATTTGAATTTAAATTCTACTCATGTGTTCAAATTTCTGAATTTAATATCCTATAGGGTCTGAAGGGCAAATTCACCCTACTGCAGGGTCTACTTTACTATTTCCTAAATTTTCAGGGGCCTAATTACACAAAATAGAGGGGTTTTCCTAATTTTTATTAAGTCCAGGGGCTAAAACTGATTTTTAAATGAATTTACATGAATTTCTGAAGGTCCAGGGGCTAGATCAGAAGTTTCCGGGGCTAGCTCGTGTTTTCCGAGATCCCCAGTTGGTAGCGCGTAAGATTCCCGACCTTTATAATGCGGGGCCGACGTGGGCCGTTGAATTTAAAACAGACGGCTCAGATTATAACGCGAAGCGGTACGGGTTAGATCTATTTGGGACCGCACGATTTAAAATGGACGGGCCTCAGGGGCCACGTCGCCCTGGCCGGAGCCAGCCCGCGCACGCGGCCGTCGCGGCGGCGATGGTGATCTCGCCGGCGAAATCTCGGTTTTGCCGCTGTGTGTTAGAACTCACATCTTTTTGCACAGATCGGCCGCAGAGGGGTAGGGGAAGCTCACCGATAGATCTTCTTGGGCCTGGGAGGGTTGGAATAGGCTCTGCGACGTCGACGGGCGGAGGAGCTCCTCGGTGCTTGATGGAGGAGGGGTTTGGTTCGGTGATCCTTTGAGTTGTCCGGTCGTGAGGCTTCCCTGCGGTTAGCAGATGGTGTACCGAGGGTCAGGTAGGGTCGGGTCATGGAAATTCGATGACTTCAGAGATGACCGGCGGCTAGACCTCACCGGAGCTCGACGGCGTCGGTTGTCTGGGCAGCAAATCGTTCCGGAGTGGGCGTCACCGGCTAATGTTCGATGCTGCGATGATGTGAAACCGGTTAGATGGACCAGAACAGCATTGTGCCGAGGGGAATTCGGAGGTTGGGCGGCGGTGCTCACCGGTGGCGGAAGTTCGCGGGCGAGGTGGTGAGCAGAGGGGGTTTGCGGGAATTTAAATCGGCCCGGAGTCCAGTGGTGGGTTGTGCGCGTGCGGAATTGGCGCTCGTGGGGGCGGATCAGTTTGTTGCGATTGTGGAATTTGGCTGGCGGCTTGCGATCAGAGCAGAAAGGTCGGTGGCGGTTGGGCGCGCGCGCGGGGAGGGAGATGACACGTGGGCCCCGCACATCAGAGAGAGGGAGAGAGGGAAACAGCCGCGGGTTTTGGGCCGGCTGAGGTGGGTTTCGGCCCACTGGCCGTTTTTCCTTTTTTTTTCTTTTTCCTTTTCTGTTTTGATTCAAATTTGAATTCCAGTTTAAATTTGAATTGCTTCACCCCATGCAATACGTCCAAAAATTTTAAATCCTCTTTAACAGGTTTTTGGGGTGTTACAAAGGCCGAACATCAAAGACCTGCTGGATTGTTGCAGCTATTGAAAGTACCCGAGTGGAAGTGGGTAGACATTATGAATGGATTTCATAGTCAGATTGCCACGTACTCAGTCGGGTTACGACTCTATTTGGGTCATCATGGACCGATTGACGAAAACAGCCCATTTCCTTCCTGTTAGAACCAAGTACCGCGTTGCACAATTAGCCGAGCTGTATATGGAGCAAATCGTGTGTCGCCATGGTATTCCGAAGAGGATAGTTTCAGATCAGAGTTCTCAATTTGCCTCCAGATTCTGGAAGAAGCTGCACGGAGCCATGGATACACGGCTGAATTTCAGCTCCGCTTATCACCCGCAAACCGACGGGAAAATGGAGAGGACAAATCAGATTTTGGAAGACATGTTGAGATCTTGTGCCTTGAAACATGGGAATAGTTGGGATAGGATCTTGCCATATGCTGAATTCTCGTACAACAACAGCTATCAAGCCAGCTTGAAAATGTCACCTTTCAAAGCATTGTATGGCAGATGGTGTAGAACGCCGCTGTTCGGGAATGAGACCGGAGAAAGCCAAGTGTTTGGACCCGAAGTGCTGCTAGACACTGAAAAACAAGTCCAAACAATACGAGAAAACTTGAAGGTTGCTCAGTCAAGACAAAAAGGTTATGTGGACAATAGGCGAAGAAGATTGGCCTTCAAAGACGGAGACTTCGTGTATCTTAAGGTATCGCCTATCCGAGGCCAACGATGGTTCAACGTCAAAGGCAAGTTAGCACCTCGCTACATCGGGCCATTCAAGATTTTGGGCAAGCGAGGCGAGGTAGCCTATCAACTAGAGCTGCCAACGCACCTCTCCGACATGCATGACGTGTTTCACGTATCCCATCTCAAGAAGTGCTTGAGAGTACCGGAAGAACAAGTACCGATGGATGAGCTCGAACTTCAAGAGTATCTGACCTACGTGGATCACCCCATCAAAATTTTAGACGTGAAGGAAAGGGTCACGAGGAACAAAGTGATCCATTGGTGCAAGGTACAGTGGAGCCATCACACGGAAGCCAAAACCACATGGGAGCGTGAGGAATACCTCAAGGCAGAATTCCCTCATCTATTATCCACTCTATCGAATCTGGAGGGCGAGATTCAGTTTAAGGGGGGTAGGTTTGTAACAATCTCAAATTCATTTCCATGCATTTCATACATTTTTCATGTGGAGAAACATTATAAAAGAAGTAGAAATGGAGAAAGAACTATAGAAATGGAGAAAGAACCATAGAAATGGAGAAAAGAACCATAGAAATGGAGAAAGAACCATAAAAATGGAGGAAGGAACCGTAGAAATGGAGAAAGAACCATAGCAATGGAGGAAGGAACCATAGAAATGGAGGAAAAACCAAAGAAATGGAGACGGGAATATAGAAATGGAGAATGGGGCATAGAAATGGAGAAGGGAAATGTAGAAATGGAGAATTGGACATAGAAATGGAGAGGGGAATGTAGAAATGGAGAATGGGACATAGAAATGGAGAGGAAAATGTAGAAATGGAGAATGGGACATAGAAATGGAGAGGGGAATGTAGAAATGGAGAATTGGACATAGAGATGGGGAGGGGAATGCAGAAATGGAGCAAGTGACATAGAAATGGTGAGGAATGGGAAAAAGATAGCTGAAATGAGCCATTCCCAAATTTCCCCAAATTTAACACAAAATTTCTAAGCTCCCCAATTCCCTAAAAAGGGAATTTTCCCTACATTTTGGGGATAAAATCCCAAGGCTGCCGCACCACAAGAGATAAGTTTGTTAAGATCCAAAAAAATTGAATAGGACTTTTATTTGAGCTCCAATTGGAGTAGGACTCTCCTTTTCCCCATTATAAATAAAACCCCCACCCCCTTGACTGACCCCTCTCTATTTTGGACGTCTCCCCTGCTGCCAAGCCCCCTTCCTTGCTGCCAAGTCGCCATGTCCCCCCTTGCAGGAATTCGGCTGCCGTCGAGCCCCGTCATGCCTCGCCGTCGCCGGAGAAGAAGCCCAACGATCTGTCCTGCCCTAATCTTCCATAGAAAAATTCCCCGCTGCTGCAATTTCTAGGAGAAAGGCCCTGCCACAAGGAAGAAGTGAGGTAGGTCCCCATTATCCATCTTACGACGTCGCCACTGTTTCTACACATCCGTTTTCTTTGCCCCCTTCGAGCAGAAACTTTTGCGTGTGGACAGATCATGTTTTGATCGATTTTTGAAGGTGGAATTGATCTAGATCTTGAGTCAAGATCATCACCACATCCACACTTGATCCCTACACCCTTGTTCATCATAAAACCCCATGAAAGTCCATTAAAACATTAAAGTACACGTACAAACTGGATTAATAAAACTGCACCATAGGATTTGCATTCATCTACCCCATTACATCTTGAGTAAAGTTTGTGCATGATGATTGATTGCTGTAAATTTTGTATGTGTGTGGTCGTGAGTATAAGGACAAGCTCAAGAGGCCATCTACGAGGATCTACAGCACCATGACGTCGAGACGCTCGAACAACAAGAACCACAGGAGCAAGGCAAGTGCCCCTTGACCATATTGATCCCATATTTTGAAACTGTTTTGTTTGCGAAAACTCATACGCTTGAGTCAACTTGATGGGACACCCTTTTATAGGAGTTTACTAGTTTTGTTAACCATCGTTGTCGCCGGGAGAGTGGATGAGTCGGGTATGGTCGTTTTTCTTTTTGCTTAGCTTAATTCACGGGATACGGAAAGCTGAAATAAAACATGTCTAGCTACTGCACTGATATGAATAATGATGATGATGAAATCTTGATGATGTTAATGGGCATGGAATCGGGGAGATCTAGGAAAGCTTGGTTCGTGATTGTTGCTAGATGAGATGGTGGTACTTTCCGTAGATCTAAGGACAGGTTCATGCGAGAATATGCCAGGAAACAGTGCCACCACATGGCCAAGTATGGGTGCGACTTAGCTGATTAATTAGGTGTGTTGCTAGCTTGTTATGGACCGTGGATGGTGCGGGGAATGGGAGTCGAGGAGGACTGCTCTGGAAACTGCATGACACAAGAGGGGGGCCGTGGGTGGGAGAATGGTGATTTGAGCCTGCAGGTTAAACCTCGGTGAGTCCATACATCTAGTAGCCCCTTTGTAAAGGATATTTTGTGATCTCTTGGCCATACACCAATGGTTGTGTACTGGTATAATAGAGGTTCTGCATTCGCCGACGGGTGACGAAATCACGAACTTGTGGGTAAAGTGGTGCCACCTCTGCAGAGTGTAGAACTATCATGATAGCCGTGCTTCCGGTGACAAGCACCTGGCCAACTTCCATGATTAGAGGGAAAACTTGGGATGGTTATTCGGTATGGTAATGGTATGGTCGTTGGGATTGGTTTTGGGACTGTTTTGAGTCATGACAATGAGTTTGGTTTTGGTTATATGAATATGAGGTGGATATGAATATTTATGAGCATGAGATGAACTTGAGAATGATTAATGGCTGGTTGAGACTTGATAAATGGTGAATTATGATGAAAGAATGTTGCTGATTACTTGGTTATATTGGGATTTAATTCATCTAGACTTAGTTGCTGTTTTTACCATGTTTATGAAATAACATTTGTTTGCTACAATGTGCCCTTTTATTCCATACCTTATTGTAAGCTACATGTCATACTTTTCCCGCAGCGGCAGGGTTTCCGGTGAGTCTCTGATGTCTCACCGAACAACTATCTTCATAGCAAATTTTATATAACCTGCAAAGCACTAATAAAGCAACTGTGAGCACGATGGCTCCACAAGACAAAACCGACACACCTAAACATGAAACTCTACATGCAGGAATGAATAATATAGGAAAAAGATGTGGCAATAAAGACACGCCTACATGTTAATCTGTACTTTCAGTTTTATAGCAGCAGATTAGTATGAATTCGGCAGCACTCACATCAGAAGTCCACAATAAAACAAGAAACGCTTTCCTCCGATGTGGTTATGCCCAAAGTGGAAGATAAACTTAGTGAGCTCTACAACTATAGCATACATGGTACTCATATAACCGCGAGGGATGGTGATTCGAATCAAGACACACCTGGAACACATGACACATACACCCGCCTCGAAAGACTCACACAAGAGCTCTTTCTTATGGTGTATGCAACAACCTTTCACCCGTCACTCCAATGCCGAACCAGTTCTACCGACTCATAAGAAGGGCCACTACCTGGAACACGTCGAAGTTGCTCCGCTAGTAGGTTTACACCTCTGAAACCAACCCCCAAAGGATGGCGGTATAAGTTTCGACACGAGAGTGCCCGAATTACATCGGTTTCCTGGACCCCATAATTCTAGTATGCATCCGGTACTGTTCAAACTTGCTCAACAGGGCGGCATATGCATCGGTCCATAACTGACACAAACAGAGCTACGGCAACACAGGCCCAATGTCCTGCTGCTCCTACTCTCTGCTCGGTCTCATTTTCCATTCCAGGCATTTCATTCTCTAGAATCATATCCCGTTGAACTAAAATCCTAGCCTCGCGAGTAGCTTCCAACTACCCGACTTGTACCGAATCCTATGCAACTTAAGCCTAGCAAAAACTACACGAAGGTAACCTGTTCTACCCTTCAACTCCAAGGTTTTTGGGTCATGCATTTGGAGTATCAATCAACCTCGACCTAATGCACAATAAATACTAGACCAATGAAACTGATACAAAGTAAAATATAACTTATAGGTGTTAAATGCAAACCAGGGCTTGCCTTATGTTGCTGCAGGTTTGATTCTAAATTTAAGTCAGTAGCTTGGCGACGATTTAACCCTCAACTTGCTGCTCTGAGTTGAGTTCCTCGTCGAACTCCTTCGTGGTGTTTCCTATCGATATGAATATGCACCAATTTATATTGCAAGTAAGGAATTATAAAACAAAAGTGTTTTATGACCTAAGAAGAGTTCAGATCAACTAAGACTCGAGAGTTGGGTCTGGTTATGTGTTGGAACAGAGGGAAAAATGGATTTGAGCAATGGAAGTTTTTGGACAAAAGTTCAAAGAGCTATATCATGGACATAAGTATGAAGCTAGAAAGGATTAGCAGAAAAATGGAGAAGATGACCTCAACTTGCTCTGAAATTTTTACAGTGGTCCTTAGATCATACATAAGTATGTCTTGCAAAATTTCAGACAAAGTTGATGTAAGATGTGGCATAAGGAATTTGCTTAGCTATTTGGCTACTCTGAATTCCTGTGGTAATTCTTAGGTCTTCGCATGATCCAAATTTGGTTTTTCAGAATCTTGGGAGTCTTATGCGTCCATAGGATTTGGTTTCACCATTTTTGGAGTTCCTTACACATATATGGAATTTACAAACTTGGGCTAAAAGCTGGAAAAATGTTTCTGTTATTTTTCCTAATTTTCAGAGACATACAAGATTGAATCATCATTTTGACACAACCCCACGGTCTTGTCGAGCCAGGATCACGCTGAGGGGTACTGCGTTGCACAACACCGAATAACACACAATAAAGGTACAAAGCGGAAGCAAAATTTGATTACATAAACGGGTTTATGAACATTTTTACAACAAAATATGTTCAGTCTACACTCTCGGGCGTAGACTACGCATCAAGTTCACGTTCAGCCCGTGAACGTGTCCTTGCTAGCACACGCGCACACTAACACGGCGGCGTGCATGACTCCCACTCGACGGGATTCCCCTCCTGGTGTTCCGTCTCCTCCTCGGGAGTCCCTTCCTCATAGAACCCTGCAAAAGCTTCAAACACAAGCAGTGAGCACGAAGGCTCAGCATGTCTGACCCGTCTCGGCTAAACATGAAAGTTCTATATGAGGGATGATAGGTACAGGAGGTAAAATTCAGTTGCAAGGATTCGCCTAATTAGTGGAACCTTACTTTCAAGTTTTAGCAGCAAATTGTGGAGAATCTTACGCTAAGGCACATGAGAGAGCCGCAATCAAACAAGAAACACATTTCTCTCATGTACTTTGCCCAAAGTTGAAAAGAGCTTTAGTTAGCTCTAAACTACAGCAATTATTAACAATCAAAGTCCATCTTTCAATCAGCAACATTTTAACATGTAACTATCCTGTTCTTTCTACGTCACGGTACAGTGAACAAGTGGTACTCACTGGCCGCGAGGGACAGCGATTATAATCGATTTACAACTGCAGGGTTACCCGAATCACCCGTCACATACACCCGTACTCGATGTTGCCTACAGCAACCATCACGGACGTCGTACGCAACCACCTTTCACCCGTTAGCCAAATGTTGAACCGGTCCAATCGTCCCGAGCAAGAGGTCTCTGCATGCACATCTCAGTGCCGCCAGATGATTTACACCTCGAGCTCTCAACCTACCTCTGAACGACCAGCTATGCCTCAACACCAAGCTACCCGAGCTACATCGGTTTCCCGGTTCCCATATAGCCAGTAGGTCTTCGGTACTGTTCTAGCTTGTTCAACAGGCCCGCACACGGCTTGGTCTTCAATCGACACAAGCGGAGCTATAGCACCCAGGCCCCAAAGTCCTGCTGCCCTTACTCTCCACTCGGTCTCATTTTCTTGCCATGTGTTTCATGTGCTATCTCTACCCTGGTCGAGTGCCTCTAGTCTATCCTCGCGAGTAGTTCCAACTACTCGACTTGTACCGAATCCTACACTATCTTAGCATTGCAGTAGCTAATGGGGTTTTCAATCCTAATCCCAACCCATGGCTTTCTTGTCTACGAAATTTGATTTTTCAAACAAGACTCTAGTGCAAGAAATAATGATACTCAAGTAAGTGCTCAAAACAATAGAACTTTATAAAAAGGTGAATGCAAACCGGAGCTTTCCTTGCTGCTCTTGGTTGTAGGGTAGCTGCTCTTAAGGAGTAATGAAGTCTAGGACTTCGGGTTCCTCCTCGACCTTAGTGACTACATGAGGTAACAAGTACATGTATTAATTTAAATCATTTGAATTGACTTTTAAACTTGTGAAGGCTATAAGTCCCACTAGACGGACTCAATGACTCTGAAATTATTAGTGTGGTTTGGATACAACCTAAACAGAGACTTGGCCAAGTTTTAGTTGCAGTAAAGCTCATTTGAGCCCTCCACAACTAATTATGTACTTGACCTTAATTGAAGCCTTTAGGGTGTTCTATGGATTTTCATGGAGCAAGCCATGCCTTTCTGAAAACTAGATTTTAATAGGATTCTAATGGAGTTGGTCTCACTTAATTTGAAGGTTTCTAGCTAAAGATATGAGCTAAACAATTTCAGAGAAAATTCTGAAAATTTTTATGAACATTTTCTATTTTCTCTCAAACAGTTTTACTAATCACACCATTAGGTGGATCAAACAAGCTCAAATGGATCTGAAATTTTTATGGTAGTTCAGGGATATTTTGTTGAACATCCCAGCAAAATTTCAGAATTTTCATCCAAGGGATTCTCCAGTTAAAATTCCAAATAGTTTAAATTTTGAGGAATTAATTCTGGATAAATAATGATTTTCATGAAGTGAAATTTGATTTGTTGGATAGTACTCAGAGAGATGAATCCAACAAAATTTGGTTCACTTGATTTGGATGTTCCTAGCCAAATTTATGAGGATTTGAAGTTTGAATGAATTCTGAAAATCGGGGAAAAGTTCAAATCTGCCGGTGGGTCCACGGTACACGTGTCGGGCGCTGAGGCGATGGCACACCGGGGTCCACTGAGTTTTTGCGCGCCAGCACACCAGATCCGAGCCGCAGACTGATCCCGATTTAAAATCCGAGCCGCTGACGCGTGGGCCACCCGACTTCGTCTTCCTCCCAACGCTCTCTCGCGCAAGCGCCACCTCCCCTCGCCGGAGCAGAACCGCAGCTCGCCGGATTGCCGCTGCCGGCCACCGCATAGTCTGAAACTCACCGCCAGGGTGTTATCGACATCGAGGAACACGTCCGTGGGGTCAGTTCGAACTGGCGGTGACCGGAAATAACCCGGCGACGTGCGGTGGCCTCGGTTGAGGTTCGGCGCCGTCGTCCGTGGGTTCTAACCCGCCAAGACCTTGAACAAACAGTTCTACAGCATCAGTACACCTCTAGGAAGCTCGACAAGGTCACAAAGGTGTTCAAACATGGCGGCAAGTTGGTCGGCACCATGTGACTGATCGTGCCCGCCACGAACGTCCTTGATCGAGCTCAAAATTCGTCACTCCAAGTCGGTTTCATACCACGGATGCTAAAAGGAAAATGATCGCCGGCTAGTCCAGCGCCTATGTGCAAGATTGAACAACTTAAGAAGGATCATAGAGCAGAAATTCGAAGAAACCGTACCGGAAGCTCGGTTTAAGACCGCCGGAGCAAAATCTGGAACTTCGTAGCGGATGCTCCACAGTTTGCTTGAAGACATGGAGGAGAGCAACACGGTGGCCACACGCTCCCGTTGACATTCTTGCTGGCACGTGAAAGCCCCTGTGAAACGCCGTACACAAGCGCCCGACCTTCGGCTGAGGTTAGGTCGCCGCTGTGGCGATCGTTCTCGGGCAAGGGAGGCCGGAGCTCGGGGTTTTTCGTGCCGGGGAAGTGGAGGTTGACCTCAGGGTGCTGCCCAGCCGCTCAGGGGAGGAGAGGGCGCGATGTTTTCGCGATTTCCTGATCGAGCAGAGAGGTGGAGGCCTAGGAGCTCGGTGTTTACCGGGGAGAAGGAAGCGAGCGATGATCGCTTCGGTGGAGCGCGTGGAGCGCCTTAAGAGGACCCCAGAACCGACCCTGGGCTTGCGCATGGAGGCGGGAAGCAGCTGGTGGCGCCGGCTTTCCTCGGTGGCGCACGAGCAGCCCTCGGTGGCGTTGAACAGACGGAGGCAAAGTCCACTGCTTCGGTTGCAAGTTTTCAGCAGCCTATGACAGGTGGGTCCCATCCCCATTTTAACCTCTAAGATTAACTCTCTATCACTGTTGTAAACAGTAAGCCCTAAAATGCCCATGGTGATTTGAATTATTCACCCCTGAGCCATTTGAATTGGTTAGAATTCAAATTGGGTTTGGTTTGACTAAATTTCAGCACATGTTCAGTTTGAAATTCAAATAAAGTTTGAATTTGCTACTCTTAGCTCATGTCAAGATCAACTCCAAATGGAGTGAAAATTTGTGTGTGGGCTCACAAAAATGTGCTGAGTAAGAATATGCCTCCCACTTTTGAATTCATGGGATAGAAACAGTTTGAATTTGAGTTCAAACTACCCTCTTTCTAGCTATACCCAAAAGTACCTCAACAAGGTTTTGAATTTGGGTGAAACTTGGCATGGACATTACTAGCAATGTGCAGGAGTTTTTCATATGTCCAGCCCATAGATGATGCATGTGGGAAATGCCACTTTTGCATTGTGTGAGTTTGTTCTCTAATGATCATGTTGATAATGGTTACTTGCTCTTCAAATGTGTTCATCAACTTTCTTCAAATGAGGTGTGTGTGTGTGATGATGAACACTTTGGAATGTGTCAAAAACTGAGGCCTTTACACATTTGGCCTAGCAAATGAGGTACAATGCCTCTGAAATTTTACTGGAGTTCAAGTATATCTGGAAGAATGTTCTGCCAGAAATTGGGAATTTTCCAATAAACAGAACTCCTGTAATTAATTCCCTAAAATTTCACTTAATTGAATTATTGAGCCAAAACCAGGGATTTTCATAAAAATTGGGATGCACCCCTAGATAGTACTCACTTAGAGGAATCCAATGAAATTTGTTTGAAAATTTTTGGAGATCCCTACTAAAAGTTATGAGCATATGAAGTTTGATGGAAACCTGAACCGAAATTGAGAAAAAATTTAAACTGCTGACAGTGGGACCCACCCCTTTTCTTCAACCTCGCGGCCGCAGGGGCTCGGGTGGCGGCGCGCGGCGGTGGGCACCGGTGAGGTTCGCCGGACCGACGATTCCGGTCGCCTCTAGGGCCCAAACTCGCTGCTCCTTATTTTTGGACCACGGGAAACTTGTTTTTGGGGTCGGCTGAGGCTACCGGCCACCAGAAACCCATCGATGATGAGCGGCAGCGGTGGCACCACTTCGGCCACGTCGAACTCCCTCCACAGTGGCTCAAACGCTTCGGTTTTTCTTCCTAGAGCATCGTGGTGGAATCCTAAGAATCGTCATGCGGTCAAATCTGCTCAAAAAGGGCTGCAAACCTGATTTCATCAGCGACCTAGGGTCCAAACCGGCAGCGACTTGGAATTTTCAAAGAACAGCTCCAAAACTCTCGGATTGATCACAATGAATTTGGATGTTTGTTCGGCTCGGTTCTATGAACACCGAATTAATAAGAAACACAATTCTCCACCCGTCGTGCAAGAGAGAAGGGAAGGTTTGCACCGTTGTGTTGAGCACCTGAGGGCGGTTCTTTTCTCTGTAGAACGTCGTCCACGAGGAGGCTCGGAGCACTCAGGCACCGGGGAGCCGAGGCAGTTGGGCGGCGTGAGATTTCTTTGGGGCTGTACGAGGGATAGTCGGGGACAAGCTAGGGTCGGCTCATGTGGGAAGGAAACGTGCTCGCTTATCCTTCGGCCACCGGAGCACCCGAGCAGGAGGTGGCGCTCTCGAGTCGGTTGAGACCGGACGCCGGGAGGTGGCGCGCTCCCGGTTGATGAGAAACAGAGCACGGCGTGTAAATTCAATTGTGTCTCTGTCCAGTGGGGTCCATTGCACCTCTCCCTCTTATCCTCCCACTTTGGTATGAAATAACAAATAGCTCCAAAAATTGATAAAAATTGGAGGATAGGCCAAAATAGATATGAAGCACACAATGGTGCACTCAAATTTGGATTTTGGTGAAGTTGGCGTCTGAAACTGAGATTTAAATTCGAATTTTCTCCCGTTTTAATTCCAACAAATAGGAAATCCTTATCCATTTATTCTGAACATTTGCAGGGCTATTATTGGATGTATGGTGAACAGATTTGTGGATGTAAGTCTTTTTGTTTGGACATTTTTGCAAGTTTAATTTATACTTGGAGCTCACACCTTTATTTTCAAAAGTTTAAACTCCCTCTCATTTTCCTCGGTGTGATTGGCAGCTCCACCTGCTAGAATTTTCAGATTTCACAGGCAGGGGAGCCAGCTGTGGCGAGCGGGGCCAGGGCGGGAGCCAGCAACGGTGGGCGAGTGGGGTGGCCGCGCGCGGGTGTAAGTTAGGCACTTATTCACGACGGGGCCGATGCGCCATCGTGAATAAGCTAAACTAAACTAAACTAAACTCATTTAAAGTAATTAAACTAAACTAAACTAAACTAATTAAAACATAATTACAAACTAATTTATACTGATTATAAACTAAAATAACCTAATTAAACTAACCTAATTAGAACTATTTAAACTAAACTAAGCTAATTACTTAAAACTAATTAAAAAACCTCAATGGGCCGGGGCGGGGTGGCGCCGGGTCCGGGCTGGCGGCGGGGGGTTGGACGGGTTGGGGCGGGGCGGCGCCGGGTCGGGATGGGGCGGTCGGAGCCAGCGGCGGGGGGCCGGCCGGGGCAGCAGCGGGGGCCGGACAGGGCGGCGCCAGGGGGCGGACGGGGCGGCACTGGTCGGGCGGAGCGGGGTGCTGGGGAGGCCGGCGGACGGGGCGGCGCCGGGGGGCGGACGGGGCAGCGCTGGGCAGCCGGGGTGGGGCACTGGGGTGGCCGGCGGGTGGGGCGGCAGCGGCCGGGGCGTGGCGGGGCGGCGCGGTGCGGCGAGAGGGCGTGGCGGCGTCGAGGCGGTGTGGCGTGCAGCAGCGGCGGTGAGCGTGTTGGGCGCGTGAGTAGGGCGTGCGGGCGGTGTACGGGCTCATGTTTTGCATATGCTAAAAGTGTTCATCACACCACACAACCCTCATTTGAGGAACTTTAATGAACATCTTTGAAGAGCAAGTAAACACCATCAACATAGTCATTATATGAAAAACTCACAAAATGCAAAAGTGGTATTCCCCACATGCATCACATAGGGGTTGAGCATATGAAAAACTCCTAAACTTTGCTAGGAGTGCTCATGCAAAATTTCACCCAAATCCAAAACCTTTTTGAGGTATTTTTGGGTATAATTAGAAAGATGCTAGTTTGAACTTAAATTCAAATTCAAACTCCTTTCATCCCATGAATTCAAAAGTGGGATTCATATTCACACTCAGCACATTTTTTTGAGCTCACACACCAATTTTCACTCCATTTGGAGTTGATCTTGACATGAGCTAATTTTGCTAAATTTAAATCAAACTTGAATTTCAGTTCACATGTGCTGCAAATTCAATCAAACCAATTCCACAATTTGATCATTTTGCAAACCAAATCCCAATTCGGGTGAATGATCAAATGACCAAGGGTAGGAAGGTCTCTACTGTTTTGAGGAGTGGGGAAATTGAATTTCAGAGGTTAAAATTTGAAAGTGGGGCCCTCTTGTCAGTCACCCATTTGGAGAAAACCGACTGAAGACCGAGAACTTGGTTTCTCGGGCTGCAGCTGACGCGCCACCGAGCCACAGCGCTGGCCAGTAGCTGCTTCGCTCACACGCGCTGGAGGCCACCGCTTGGAGTCCTTACCCGGCGCCCAACCCTCTCTAGGATATTTCACCGGTCACAGCCTGCTTGCATCGTCCCCGGACGAAAGAACCCCGCCGCTCACCCGAGCTCTCGGTTCCACCTTCACCTGGTAGAACCAGTGGATGTCACGCCGAGCTGAGGCCGCAACCGAGTTTGCCGATCCTTTCTCTATATTCTCGCACCGGTTCCAGACCATGACCGACCTTCCTCGAGCCCCACCGCGCCATTTCTACATCCTCGGTTCAACCCGAGCCGCCGCCACGGGAACAACTCGTCCGGCCACCACAGCCCAACTTTCCCCGAGCTGTGAACAGCAAAGAGGTTCGTCATAATTCCCTCTTCCATTAACGAAAGCTCCCGCGGCGTGACATGAGCTGCCGTCGCCGGAATTTCACGGTTTTGCGCCGGTGTACAAAAGAGACCGCCGAACCACTTCACAAAATTCGTGTTACCCACCACACCACTCATCACCTAACTTAGAGAACTACTTCTAGACGTCCGTGCGAGTCCATAGGATCAGGAACTTCGGAGAACCATTGGGTATAGCCACTGTTCTCCGAGTTTTGCTAGTGTTTCCGATTTCCGACCTAGGTTGCACGGTGACATACTAGTCGGGGCCGTTTCTGAGCTCATTTGAGTTCATGACAACCTTCCCTCGGGTGCACTGATGCTCTACGACCTTTTGCTTGATCCTTTGGGGTGCTAGGTAGCCCGGCCGACACGGCCGAAGTCCTACCAAAGCCGCCGCTCGTCGCCGGCCATGTTCCGGTTGTTGTCATGTTGAGCTAAGGCCAGCCCCGTGTTCCCCGTGCGGGATTAGGCATAGGCGGCAAAACTCTTGGAGTTTGGCGCATGGCAGAGCCCCTCCGGCAAGCACTCCGGCGAGGGGGGAGGCGGCCGAGCGCTGGATGGCGGGAGGTTGAAGAAGCCCCGGCCCCCCGCGTCAGCGGGTGGATTTTTAAACCAGGGATCAGCTGCGGCTCTGGATCATTTGTGGCTGCACACATAAAACTGTGTAGCCCCGTGTGTCAGCTGCTGAGGAGCTGACACGTAGCCCCGGTCCCACGTGCAGCAATTTAAACATTTCCCAAATTTCAGATTCTAGTTCAAACTTCAAACCCCCCATAACTTTGGCTAGGAAACTCCAAATCGAGTGAACCAAATTTTGTTGGATTCATCTCTCTGAGCCCTTTTCAAAAAATCAAATTACACTGTATGAAAGTCCTTAGTTCTCCAGAATTAATTCTTTAAAATTTAAACAGTTTAGAATTTTAACTGGAGAACCATTTAGTGGAAAATTCTGATATTTGGCCAGGATGATAAAAATAATATCCCTGAGCTACCATAAAATTTACAGATCCATTTGAGCTCATTTGATCCACCTAATGGTTTGATTAATAAAACTGTTCCAGAGAAAATGGAAAATGTCCAGAAACATTTTCAGATTTTCTCTGAAATTGTTTAGCTCATATCTTTGGCTAGGAATCTTCAAATTAAGTGAAACCAACTCCATTAGAATCTTTAGAAAATCTAGTTTTCATAAAGTCATGGCTTTCTCCATGAAAATCCCTAGAACACCCTAAGAGCTCAAATTAAGGCCAAACACATTTATTTGTAGCAGGCTCAAATGAGCTTTGCTGTAAATGAAACTTGGCCAAATCTCTGTTTAGGTTGTATCCAAACCACAGTAAAAATTTTAGAGTCATTGGGCCTCTCTAGCAAAACTTATAGTCTTAACAAATTCAACTTCAAACTCAAATGCATTCAAATTGACATATACATATGTTTATCTCATGTAGTTGCTAAGGTTGAGGAGGAGCCAGAAGTCTTAGACTTCATAACTCCAGAGGAACAGCTAGCCTACGACCAACAGCAGCAAGGCAAGCTCCGGTTTGCATTAACCTTTTATAAACTTTATTGTTCTTGAGAACTTACGTTGAGTATACACCTTACTTATGCATTAGAGTCTTGATTGAAAACCCAACTGCATAGCCAAGAAAACCAGGGATTTTGGGCTTAGTATTTTAAAACTTGATTAGCTACTGCAATGCTAATATAGTGCAGGATTCAGTAAAAGTCGAGTAGTTGGAACTGCTCGTGAGAATAGGCTAGAGGCACACTACTCGGGTAAAGATAGCAAATGGAACACATGGGAAAAAATAAGACCAAACGGAGAGTAAGGGCAGCAGGACTTTGGGGCCTGGGTGCCATAGCTCCGCTTGGGTCGATTGAGGACCGAGCCATGTGCGGGCCTGTTGAACAAGCTAGAAAAGTACCAAAGATCTACCGGTCATATGGGAACTGGGAAACCGATGTAATTCGGGTAGCTAGGTGTTGAGGAATTGCTTGTCGTCCAGAGGGTAGGTTGAGAGCTTGAGGTGTAAATTGGCTTGCGGCACTGCAGATGCGCGTGCAGAGAACTCTTGCTCGGGACGAGAGGACCGGTTCAACATTTAGCCGACGGATGAAAGTTGGTTGCGTACGACATCCGTGATGGTTGATGTAGGCAACACTGAGTACAGGCGTACATGACGGGTTATTCGGGTAACCCTGCAGGTGTAAATTGATTATAATCGCTGTCCCTCGTGGTCAGTGAGTACCACTTGTTCACTGTACCATGACGTAGAAAGAACAGTCTAGAGTCATGTTTAAAAGTTGCTGATTGAAAGCTATACCTTGGTTGCTAATGATTGATTTAGTTTAGAGCTAATTAAAGTTATTTTCAACCTTGGGCAAAGCACATGAGAGAAATGCGAGCGTTTCTTATTTGATTGCGGGTCTGTTATGTGTCTTAGCGTGAGGTTCTCTACAACTTGCTGCTAAAACTTGAAAGTAAGGTTCAACTATTTAGGCGTGTCCTTTGCAACTACATTCCCATTTACACTATAAGCCAGCATGTAGAAGTTTCATTTATAGGAAAGACGGGTGAGTCTTGCTCAGGCATCGTGCTCTCTGCTTGTGTTTGAAGCTTTTGCAGGGTGTTATGAGGAGACTCCCAAGGAGGAAACGGAACCCCAAGAGGGCAACCCCGTCGAATGGGAGTCGTGCACGCCGCTGTGTTAGTGTGTGTGCGTGCTAGAGGGAACATGTTCACGGGCTGAACGTGAACTCTGTGCTTAGTATACGCCCGTGAGTGTGGACTGAACATATATTGTTGTAAACATGTCTATAAATTCTTTTATGTAATAAAATTTTTCTTCCGCTTTGTACCTTTTATATATGTTATCCGGTGCTGCGCAACGCAGCACCACTCAGCATGATCCGGGCTCGTTGAGGCCGTTGGGCCCCTCGCAGGCGGCCGTGCGACGGATAACTAGGGCATGTTTACGACGGTGCGGTGCAACCGTCGTGAATAATTCCCATATTCACAACGGGGACAGGAACCGTCGTGAATAAAGTACTAATTCGCGATGGTCATGGCCTACCGTCATGAATAAGACAATTATTCACGACGCTGTAGGTCATCCGTCGTGAATAGGGTTATTATTCACGACGGATGTTTTCCACCGTCATGATCAATTTTATTAACGACGGTACCATCATTATTATAATTGGCCGTCGTGAATTTGTGTTTTTCCTGTAGTGGCAGGGCCACATACGGCGCGGTCCTTAACCAACACGGACGGGCTAATACCAAACCTCCACATTTGCCTTACCATAACTGGCCCAGGCCCAATGTGGTCCCAAGCATTGTCACACCCATAGCGGGTCGAGACAGACTTGAGCGTTCCATCCTACAGGAACTCCCGGTCCCCATCTCACTTTTCATGAGGGTGCTCTTATCATCAACTTCTTGCGAGTAGACTCCACTACTCGACCTTTCTCACGAGTAGCTTTTTACTACTCGACTTCTACTGAGCTAGCTACTGATGGGGCCCGACACCTGTTCACGGGGCTGTGCCGCGTTATGCGGCACCCAACAGCACACATTTTAAAGAAAACTGTATTATATAAATCAAGAGCAGAAGCTTACACATGTTCTTTATAAATAATTTACATCATATAGCTACAGCGTAAGACTATAATCAGCTCACGTCGAATAACTAATGAGCACTCGAGAAGAGGTCCAGCCTGCGGACTCCTCTCGCTAGCAACACGAAGACATTGCAGCGGCTGCGTTCTCCAAGTGTTACATGACTCGGAAGTCTCCGAGTCTCACCGGACAACCTTCATCTTAAGAGTCGATGTTAACCTGCAAAACCACTCATATAGCAAGAGTGAGCACAAAGGTTCAGCAAGACTTAACTGTCTCTCCTATGGCATGCAACTCTACATGAAGGTAACTTAATACATACACATATAAGTTGCATAAAGACTCGCCTACACGTTCATCCTTAACTTTTAGATTTTAGGCATCATAGTAATGACCTTGCGCCGAGAAAAATTGGAAATCCACAATCAAACAAGAAACGCTTCATTCAAATGTTACTTGTCCCAAGGTGGAAAATAACTTTAATTTGCTCTATCTCTACTTCATCCATGGTTTTCATGCAATTTGAATTATCATAACAGCAATTAAAACATGCAAACTGTTATCACACAACTTGCTTACTACGTCACAACACAGTGAGCAAGCAGTACTCATATCCGCGAGAGACGGTGATTCGAATTAAACACTGCTCGGATTACTCGACACACATGCCCGCCTCTGAAGACCCAAATCTGGCGTTCTTCATTAAGTCGTATGTGGCAACCTTTCGCAGGACACCCGACTGTAGAACCGTTCACGCCGTCTCGGACTAATAGGTCTAACAAGACGATGTGGTATGCCTATACAATCCAGTTAACCTGGTACATCGGTTTCCTAGGTCCCATATAGCAGTAAGCATCTGGTACATAACTCAATACTTGCTCATGGGTGTCGCACACGCTTCGGACCATAACCGACACAGGAAGAGCTACGCGACCAGGACCTCATATTATCGCTGCCTAACCCTCCTGCCCGGTCTCATCTTTTGAAACATAAACTTTAAATTACCTCTTTAAACAACACCCGTGTGATCCCGAACTATAGCTCGCGAGTAGATTCCAACTACTCGACTTCTACAGGCTGTTACCACCTATTTAGTATGGCAATATTCTACAGCGGGAACACTATTCTACCCTTGACTCCAGGGTTCATTTGGTCATGCATTTGGAGTATAAAACCTTCCTGACCTAATGCACATACAAACTCTAACCATAGTGGTGAACAAAGTAAAACTTTATAAAACAACTTAGATGCAAACTAGAGCTTGCCTTTGTTTTGCAGGTGACTAGGTATATAATGTTCAGTTAGTTAAGACCACCTGAGTCTTGATCACGCGATCACCGTGTCTTCGGAATCCCACTTCACTTCCTTCACAAGTCCTCACGTATATGCTACACGTTATGAATATGCACAAGTGTTTAATTGTAAATATTTTGTTAACAACTTCTAATGAAATGTTAGAAACTGGAACTCTGTTTAAGAATTTAAAATGACACTGGTGCTAACGTTTGGGTTTGGGTTAATCCACATGGTCAAGTGCTAATTGTTTTTATTAATTGTTGCATTTTCACCTAGGACTGTTGTACCAAAAAGGACTGATCCAGAGCTCAAATTTATCTGAGAATTTTCGTTTGAGTCCCCTATCACAAGAAGATATTCCTGACAAAAATTCAGAATTTTTCAATGTGTAGTCCATCCAGAATAATTCCTTAAGCATTTAGGAAAAAATGAATTAATTCTGAATAAATTTGCACTTTCATGCAAATTCAAGTGAACCAAAAATTCAAACATATCTCAGGGATCATGCATGAATTTTCCTTGGAATTTTTGAGCTAAGAATTACCGAGAACTAAATTTCCATGTTTTGGGAATTCTCTGAAAATGTTTCTGTATCCATTTGAACACAGCAATTTAAAACCTCAATTCCGCTAATTAAATCAACTTCAAATGAGCTGAAATGTTTAGAGGAGTTCAGTAACATTATAAAGAATACTCTGGCAAAATTTGAGGATTTTTGGATCAACGAAACTCCCTCTAAAATTCTTTTTTTCCTGAAAAGCTCTAAAGAATTTTCCAGAGTCAAATAATGACTTTCATACAAATTGGGTTGCACATTTGGATAGATCATTCCAAGCTGAATCTAACCCAACTTGAGTCACTAAATTTGGAGTTTCGTAGCAAAAGTTACGAGGTTTTAAAGTTACAATCAAATCTGGCATTTGAATTAAACCGGGAAAAGATTAAATGTCTGACAGCGGGTCCGGGGTTGACGTGGCGCCACCATAGCTACTGACACACGGGGCCACAGAGATCCCATCACGCAGCCACATATGGATCCGATGCCACAGAAGATCAAATTTTCCCGAAACAGCGACTGACGTGTGGGCCAACCCTGTCATCTCCTACCTCCCGCCTCCCGCGCCGGCCCGCCGCCGAGCTCGCCGAGAGGGGGTTCCGGTGCTCCGAACACGCTAATTTTCACCGCCACTAGATATTTTTGTGCAGGGAACACGTTTCCAGCTTTCCCTGGGACCGAGGATGGCCGGAATCCTACGCGCGACGACGACCGTGGCTGCGGCATGTCCGGCGACGTAGCTAGGGCGCTGTGATGCACCAAACACTTCGTCGTTTGCTTGTACAGCACCACTGCACCGAGGAGAACACGGATCTACCCACTGATCTCACTGAAACTCATCAGAAATAGGACCTCACCATTGGGCTAGGTCAAAATCCGGTGAATTTCGAAAAACTCGATGAAGAGTGGCTCTGCTCGTTGGTTCTTGGTCGTTTTCGATCCCCTGAGCTCGCACGGACGTCTAGTAGTAGGTTGGTATGTTATGTGTTGAGTGGTGCAACGTGTGAGAAGAATTTTACAAGTTTCTCCCCGCAGGTTATATCGCATGTCGGCGGCAAAAGCAAAACTCCGGCGAGCACAGATCGTGACAAGCTGCCGGTGTTGCGGTGAAGCAAGAGAGGGTCTAGGTGAACCTTTTTGCTTTTGAAGCTTGGTGGAATATGCACTGGAGCGGCCGGGCAACGAGTTCTTGTCGCGGCGGCTTCACACGGCGCTGTGGAGGAAAACTAGCTCGACGCCGGGGTTCCCGTGGATGAGCTCTGCTCGGAGTGGAAACTACTGAGGCGTACGGGTGCCATTGGACCGAAACAGTTTCTGCGTGTGGCGAGTTCTTCGTCGAGGAGAGCGTGTGACGAGGAAGAACAGCCCACGGTTCGGTTTGTGGGGTGAAAATATCCCGGTTTGCGTCGATAGGGGCAAAGAAATGGGCTGGGTTTCGCTCGGGAGGTAGCGGCAGTGTTGCCTGAGAGACTCGGGAGGTGGCGTGCGCTGTGCTCAGTCAGTACGTGTGAAAAACAGAGGAGTCCGGTGACATCAGTAACAAGTCTGAACCTCTCAATGACAAATGGGCCCCATTTCCTTTCTCTGCCAAAATATCTCCAATTTGTCACATTGCATAATGCAAACATCAGTCAAGAGGAGCTCACATTTGAAATCCATTTGGGCAAATTGACAAGGTTTACCTCAGTTTTGAATTTGAATTTAAATTCCAATTAAATTCAAAGCCCCTTTGACATACATATCAAAGTAACTCTAAATTTTCTCAAAATTTTCCTTCCTCACAATTTGGACCTGAAGAATTCAAATACGGATTCAAACTTTTAATTTGGTGGCTGCAAAGGGGAGGTTGACAAACACAGTTTGCATCCTTCATTTAAAATGGTCACCTTTGCATTTAAACGAACATTTGATCTCAAATTGGACTTTAAATTATGTGCTTGCACATGACCACATTCACGTGTTAAGAAAAGTTTTTGCAAGTCCCATTTATTGAATTTGAACTCAACTTTATTCACAACTCAAGTTTTCCATTTACAAGTTTTGGGACTTTTACATTCCCCCCCCCTTAAAAAGAATCTCGTCCCGAGATTCACAATTAAGAACAATGTGGGGAGGACAACTATTGGACATAAGCCTCTAATAGCTCTGGATGATTGAGTTGTAAATACTCCTCGCTTTCCCATGTAGCTTCATCGGACGTGTGATTTTCCGTGCTTCACCTTGAAAAATCGTAGCGTCCGGTTTCTTGTCTCGCGAGTCTTTTCATCAATTATCTGGGTCAGATGCTCAACATAAGTGAGGTCCGGCTTAAAATCTGCTATGCCTTCCGTGAGAATTCCCGTTGGAACTTCCAAACACTTCCGCAAATGAGATATGTGAAAGATGTTATGAACTCCGGCTAAGGCTGCCGGTAACTCCAACTGTTATGCCATGGTTCCACATCTTTAGATGATGGCAAAGGGACCGATAAAACATGGAGCTAATTTTCCTTTCATTCCGAACCGGTGAATTCCCTTCAAAGGAGATACGCGGAGATATAAGTGGTCTCCAACTTGAAAGTCAAGAGGACGACGTCTCTTATCCGCATAGCCTTTTGTATGGACTGAGTGGCTTTAAGATTTGCTTGAATAAGCCTGACACGCTCTTCTGTTTCATTTATGAGATCAATCCCGTAAATAACTCTCTCACCAGATTCACACCAGTTCAAGGGTGTGCGGCACTTCCGGCCGTAGAGAGCTTCATAAGGTGTCATTTTTATGCTCGTTTGATAAAAGTTGTTACACGAGAACTCCGCCAACGGTAAGTGATCATCCCAGCTCTTACCGTGGTGGATGGCACACTCCTAGCATATCTTCGAGTATTTGATTCACCATCTCAGTTTGCCCGTCGGTTTGAGGGTGATACGCGGAGCTTCGAATCAATTTGGTTACCAAGGATGAGTGTAGCTGCTCCAGAAACAGGCTATGAACAGCGATCCTCTGTCGCACACAATGGTACGGGGAACTCCATGTAAGCACAAGATTCATGCTATGTACAACTCCACATACTTCTTGGCATTGTTTCTTGTATGCTTAGGGATGAAGCGTGCTTATTTGGTTAACCGGTCAATGATTACCCAAATCGAATCATGGTGGTGGGAGGTCATCGGCAACCCGACGATGAAATCCATACTCAAGTCTTCCCACTTCCATGCTGGTATTTGCAGTGGTTGCAGCAGGCCCGACTTCTTCACATGGTCGGCCTTAACTCTACGACACGTATCACATTCCGAAATGTACTTTGCAACTTCACATTTCATACGTGTCCACCAAAACTTTTTCCGGAGGTCTTGGTACATTTTATTGCTGCCCGGATGAATGGAAAATTTGGACAAATGAGCTTCATCCAAATTTTTTTTCGACAGCCTCATATCACGGGGTACAACTATCCGGTACATGAACCATAAGGTATCTTCTTCATCTAACCGGAAACATTTCATTTCCCCGTTCTTCAACCTCCTTTTAATATGAGACATGCCCTTGTCTCGCTTTTGAGCTTTCATAACCTCCTCTTTTAACGTGGGTATGAGAGCTAGATTATGTAAAGCTCCTTATGGAACCAAGTAGAGACTCGGTTCTTCCTCTTTGATCGGCGAAATGGTCAGATTGTGAATATGAGATGTCCGGCTGAGTGCATCGGCAACCACATTTGCCTTGCCCGGATGAAAATGAATTTCAATCTCATAGTCTTTGATCAGCTCTAACCATCGCCGTTGTCGCATATTCAACTCTTTTTGAGTGAATATGTACTTTAAGCTTTTATGGTCGGTGTAGAGATGAACTAGATTTCCGAATAAGTAGTGTCTCCACATCTTCAAAGCTAATACCATGGCAGCAAGCTCGAGATCATGAGTTGGATAATGTTGCTCATGATTACGTAATTGCCGTGATCCGTATGCGACCACACGTCCTCCTTGCATGATTACGCAACCAAGTCCGCTGCTGGATGCATCACAACAAACATCGAAGTGCTTGGTTGTATCCAGTTTTGCTAAAACCAGGGCTGTTGTGAGGTGTTTCACCAGCGCTTGAAAAACATCCTCACATGGCTTGCTCCAATCATATTTGATGCCCTTCTTCAGTAGCTCTGTAATAGGTTTAGAGATTTTTGAGAAGCCCGGGATGAACCTCCGATAGTATCCCGCCAAACCTAAGAAGCTACGAACTTCATGGACTGATGTTGGAGACTTCCATTTCAGCACTTGTTCAATCTTTCTTGGATCAACAGCGATACCTTCCGCTGAAATAGTATGTCCAAGAAACGACACTTGGTTGATCCAGAAATCACATTTACTAGACTTTGCATATAGCTTGTGATCTCTCAATCGTTGCAGCACAATATGCAAATGTTTAGCGTGTTCCTCCTCTGATTTGGGATAGACCAAGATATCATCGATGAATACCACAACGAACTGATCAACTCCGGCATGAACACCGAGTTCATAAGATACATAAAATTAGCCGGAGCATTGGTCAACCCAAAAGACATGACAAGAGACTCATAGAGTCCATATCTTGTCGAGAAGGCTGTTTTCGGGATATCCTCCGCTCGAATCTTGATTTGATGATATCCCGACCTTAAGTCCATCTTGGAGAAGACTTTAGCACCCACTAGTTGATCGAAGAGAATATCAATTCTGGGTAGTGGGTACTTGTTCTTTATCGTCACAGCATTTAACGGATGATAGTTGACGCATAGCCTCAGCGTCTCATCCTTCTTCTTTACAAATAAAGTCAAGCAACCCCATGGTGATGAACTTGGACAAATAAACCCCTTGTCCATCAGATCTTTTAGTTGCTCCTTCAGTTCTGATAATTCATTCAGAGCCATTTTTATGGTCTCCGAGAGATCGGCGTGGTTCCCTGTATCAATTCTATTTTGAATTCCACCTCGCGCTTAGGTGGTAAGCCTGGAAGATCTTCGGGAAACACGTCCGGATATTCACGGACTACCGGAATGTCTTCTAACTTTTAAGCTTCGGCATTACATACTTCCGGGACTTTGGAAACAGCTTTGCCGAGATACAACATATGACACCCGTGAAGTGGAGAGTCCAAATGAACACTACGGTTCTCGATGTCTAGAACAGTCCTATGAAAAGTTAACCATGATATTCCGAATATGGCATCGATTCCTTTATCTTCGAGAATAATGAGGGTGGTAGGATAAAATTTTCCACCCAAACAAAGTGGTGCTCTAAAAACAACTTCATTAGTCGATATGTATCCAGCTGGCAAATGAATAAGGTAAGAACCTTTTGTGATAATTGTGGAAATCTGATCTCAGATCACTGTCGCCTTGCTAATGAAGTTATGTGTTGCACCAGAGTCGAATAGAATGACAACCAGCTTGTCATTTAAAGTGAACCTGCCCGCGAGAACTGGTCCTCCTTCGGTTAGATCGCCGACTGACACATAATTAATAGTTCCCACTTTGGACATGACTTTTCTTTGCTGTCCAAGATCATTCTTTGGAACTGGACCCGCAGACATCATGTTGCTGCTCGTTTCAGTTGCTTCACTGACGATGTGTTCATTGTCAATTTGATGTGGGATACCACTAGGTTCAGCTGAGAAATCACATTGATCATCTTCAATCTCTTGAGGGGAATAATATTCTGGTGCACATTGTTAGTACTGAGATGCATGAGAAATAAGTTGTTTCTGCAGTGGAGGTAAATAAAACATCTGTGGAGTATAAGAGTCATCATACTCCAAAAATGACTGCTCCTTTTGTGGAACCTCACGACCGGAAGGTGAGCGGATTACTCACCGATACTTTTGAGGCAGATGATTGCATTCATCCTGTGATGAGTCCCTCTCCCTATTTTCTTTGAGGACGAGATTGGAATAATATTCCAGAGTGATAGCACAGCTAACAAACTCATGAAAATTCTTTTGGCTAACTTAAGCCAACTCACATCGCAGCCTAGCAGTCAGCCCTCGTTAAAAATGATAACTCTTCATATCTGGTGATTTCACATAATCAGGAACATATTGAGCTAAGCAATTAAATTCCTTAGCATACGCAATAACACTCATTTCCTCTCGTTTTAAATTCCATAATTCATCAAGACTTGTTTCAATTATGCCCGCAGGAACGAAATGAGCACGAAATGCATCCTGAAACTCTGTCCACGTGACACGATGTCCTTCTGGTTGAATAGCAAGGTATTCTGACCACCAGGCTCCAGCAAAGCCGTGAAGCTGCTGAGCGGCAAATAGAGTCTTCTGGAAATCGTCACACTGGATCAACCCAAACTTGTACTCAATGACACGTAACCAGTGATTTGCTTCACAATGGTCGGGCGGCTTAGGAAAATACCGGCGGTTGTGTCGCCAAGAAATCCCGATAAGTGCTCGGGGTTGGCATGTGATGTTGAGCTTCTCTATTTATTCTTTTCTGAACTAGAGTTTGGAGAGTTTCATTCATCTTCACCATAATTTCCACCAATCCGGTGGAATGGCTCTTGTGATGAAGTCGAGTCATTCCCACTTCGACTCGAACATCCAAGCTCTATTTGAGAATGTGCGCGTACCATACTGCACGAAACAAATTTTGAGTAATTCAAAATTCTTTCTCAGAAGTAAGTAAATATAAGTAAAACATGAACATGTCATGAACTTTATGAAAGCATAACCACATTCATGTTAAGACAAATCTTAAGTACACTAAACTAATCAGCTTGACTACCCTGATCAGTTCACACAAACTCCAAAATTTACTCAAGTTAAATACATATTCTTGACTTGAGTTCAATACCAAAGTTTTAGTAAACTTCAGCATCTTTCCAATTCTTATTCATATGCCTTCAGATCATTTCGGGATCAAAAGTTATGATTTTCGAAAGTTGACAGAATTCCTGGATAAAATTTGCCAGCATCTCCGTTGTATGTGGCTATCTTTATCACAGTTGTATATGCAAATACAATAAAAATCTGAGCATGCTTTGAACTAAAACAATGTTGCACATTTCATAAACTTTCCAACAGTGTATCATAGGCTCCTTAGGAATTTTTTCTACAGAAAGTTATGGCTTAAAAACAGAAAGGTCCAGAGAGGTTTTTTCTGCTGTCCTGGTTCCTGACAGTTTGCCTTCAACTGGACTTTTCACACCCTCAACGTATGATTTTGCTATGGAGATCTACAGATAAGTTGTAGAGCACTTAAAAATATTTCCAGAACTATATCATACACCTTAATTGGGTAAATATACTCAGAGTTGTGCTCTGTCAAAATCCAGCAAGAATTCCTGCCAGAAACAGAGCACTCTGTTTTTGAAATCTTTGAAGCCTAGTCATTCTCTCATCTGAATATTAGTTCAAAATATGAGTTCAGTAACTAATATTTGTTTCATACTTCCATTTTAGTTGAAAGTTAATTCATGACTCATTTCTTCATAGGGAAGAGGTTATTAAGTGTAGTACGGTGTCGATGCACCGTAAGAATCATGTCGGTACTACGTAGCCTCACCAAAAGAAAATCCTAACCCGATTATACCAGCATATCCGTATCATCGGTGGCACTAAAAGGTCACTCACAAACATGTTCTACTCATACTACGGTTTCATGGTTAAACCTGCATAAATGACACACAATCGTCAGGTTCGGCTGCACACCGAACCCGGTCCCAATACAGTTCGTACATCCGTCCGTCCTCACTCGCACGGATGTTCTCAAGCCAAACACGTCCTGAGCTACGTGTTAACGTTATAACCACGTGACAGGGTCTCCCATACTTGCCCGTAACACGCCAGGGAAGGGCGTTGCTCAAATACCCCAAATGACATGAAGAGTCGTAGAAAATACCAAAGCTGGCCGGGTTACCTGCCACTCGTGAGGCTCCACCCTTCAGCTTGTGCGCACTGGTGGACAGCGCTTAAATGCACCCCCAAGACATAGAACGTCCGAGATGCATGATTTTCCGACATAGCACATAAGTTAGGTTGCCACCTTCATATTAGACTAATATAGTAGTCCTTATGTGGGCCTAGTTTTTGTCATAATCTAATCCTTATTACGTGCGCTATTACCAATGCGGCTCTGATACCATGCTGAGGGGGCCCGACACCAGTTAACGGTGCCGTGCCGCTCGCCCGGAAATCGCATTGGGTGGTGCCGTGTTATGCGGCACCCAGCAGCACACATTTTAAGGAAAACTGTATTATATAAATAAAAAGTGGAAGCTTACAGATGTTCATTGTAAAAAAATATACTAAATAGCTACAGCGGAACACTATAATCATCTCACATCAAATAACTAATGAGCACTTGAGAAGAGGTCCAGCCTGCGGACTCCTTTCGCTAGCAACACGAAGACATTGCAGCGGCTGGGTTCTCCATGTGTTATATGACTCGGAAGTCTCCGAGTCTCACCGGACAACCTTCATCTTAACCGTCGACGTTAACCTGCAAAATCACTCATATAGCAAGAGTGAGCAAAAAGGCTCAGCAAGACTTAACCGTCTCTCCTGAGGCATACAACTCTACATCAAGGTAACTTAAGACGTGCACATATAAGTTGCATAAAGACTCGCCTACATGTTCATCCTTAACTTTCAGATTTTATCCATCATAGTAGTGACCTTGCGCCGAGCAACATTGGAAATCCACAATCAAACAAGAAACGCTTCATTCCAATGTTACTTGTCCCAAGGTGGAAAATAACTTTAATTTGTTCTATCTCTACTTCATCCATGGTTTTCATGCAATTTGAATTATCATAACAGCAATTAAAACTTGCAAACTGCTATCACACAACTTGCTTACTATGTCACAAACAGTGAGCAAGCGGTACTCATATCTATGAGAGACGGTGATTCGAATAAAACACTGCCCGGATTACTCGACTCATACGCCCGCCTCTGAAGACCCAAATCTGGCGTCCTTCATTACGTCGTATGCGGCAACCTTTCGCAGGACACCCAACTGTAGAACCGGTCACGCCCGTCTTGGGCTCATAGGTATAACGAGACGATGTGGTATGCCTCTACAATCCAGTTAACCTGGTACATCGGTTTCCTGGGTCCCATATAGCAGTAAGCATCCGGTACACAACTCAATACTTGCTCATGGGTACCGCACATGCATCGGTCCTTAACCGACACAGGCAGAGCTACGCGACCAAGACTTCGTCTTGTCGCTGCCTAACCCTCCTTCCCGGTCTCATCTTTGGAAACATAGACTTTAGTTTGTCTCTTTAAACCACACCCGTGTGATCCCGAACTATAGCTCGAGAGTATATTCCAACTACTCGACTTCTACCGGATGTTACCACCTATTTAGCATGTGGCAATATTCTACAGTGGGGAACAGTATTCTACCCTTGACTCTAGGGTTCATTTCGTCATGCATTTGGAGTATAAAACCTTCCTGACCTAATGCACATACAAATTCTAACCATAGTGGTAAACAAAGTAAAACTTTATAAAACAACTTAGATGCAAACCAGAGCTTGCCTTTGTTTTGCAGGTGACTAGGTATATAATGTTCAGTTAGTGAAGACCACTTGAGGCTTGATCACGCGATCACCGTGTCTTCGGAATCCCACTTCACTTCCTTCACAAGTCCTCACGTATACGCTACACGTTACGAATATGCACAAGTGTTTAATTGTAAATATTTTGCTAACAACTTCTAATGACGTGTTAGAAACTGGAACTCTATTTAAGAATTTAAAATGACACTGGTGCTAACGTTTGGGTTAATCCACATGGTCAAGTGCTAAGTGTTTTTCTTAATTGTTGCATTTTCAACTAGGACTGTTGTATCAAAAAGGACTGATCCAGAGCTCAAATTTATCTGAGAATTTTCCTGTGAGTTCCCTGTCACAAGAAGATATTCTTGACAAAAATTCAGAATTTTTCAATGAGTAGTCCATCCAGAACAATTCTTTAAGCATTTAGGCAAAAAGGAATTAATTCTGAATAAATTTGCACTTTCATGCAAATTCAAGTGAACCAAAAATTCAAACATAGCTTTGGGATCATCCATGAATTTGGGAGCTAAGAATTACCAAGAACTGAATTTCCAAGTTTTGGGAATTCTCTGAAAATGTTTCTGTATCCATTTGAACACAGCAACTTAAAACCTAGGTTATTCTAATCAAATCAACTTGAAATAAGTTGAAAATTTAACAGGGGTTCAGTAGCATCCTAAGGAATAGTTTGGAAAAATTTGAGAATTTTTGGATCAACCAAACTCTCTCTAAAATTCTTTTTCTGAAAAGTTTTAAAGAATTTTCCAGAATTAAGTAATGACTTTCGTACAAATTGGGTTGCTCATTTGGATATATCTTTCCAAGCTGGATCTATCCCCATTTGAATGACTAAATTTGGAGTTTCCTACCAAAAGTTATGAGGTTCTAAATTTTGAATCAAATCTGGCATTTGAATTAAACGAGGAAAAGTTTAAATGTCTGACAGCGGGTACGGGGGTGATGTGGCGCCACCAGAGCTACTGACACACGGGGCCACAGGGATCCCCTCACGCAGCCACAGTTGGATCCGGTGCCATAGAAGATCAAATTTTCCTGAAACAGCGACTGACGTGTGGGCCAGCCCTGTCATCTCCTACCCCTGCCTCCCGCACCGGACCGCCGCCGAGCTCGCTGGAGAGCTCGATGGGAGGGGGTTCCGGTGCTCCGAAATCGCTAATTTTTGCCGCCACTATATTTCGTGCGGGGAACACGTTGCCGGCCTTCCCTCGGACCGAGGATAGCCTGAATCCTACACGCGACAGCGACCGTGGCTGTGGCATGTCTGGCGACGTAGCTAGGGTGCTGTAATGCACCAAACACTTCGCCGTTTGCTCGTACAGCACCACTGCACCGAGGAGAACACGGATCTACCCACTGATCTCACTGAAACTCGTCGGAAATAGGACCTCACCGTCGGCTAGGTCAAATCTGGCGAATTTCAAAAAACTCGACGAATAGTGGCTCTGCTCGACGGTTCTCGGTGGTTTTTGATCCCCTGAGCGTGCACGGACGTCAAGTAGTAGGTTCCTAGGTTATGTTTTGAGTGGTGCAACGTGTGAGAAGAATTTTACAAGTTTCTCCCCGTGGGTTATATCGCATGTCGGCGGCAAAAGCAAAATTCCGGCGAGCACAGATCGTGACAAGCTGCCAGTGTTGCAGTGAAGCAAGAGAGGGTCTAGGCGAACCATTTTTCTTTTGAAACTCGGTGGAAGATGCACTGTGGCGACTGGGTGACGAGTTCTTGTCATGGCGTCTTCATACGGCGCTGTGGAGGAAAACGAGCTCGATGCTGGGGTTCCCGTGGACCTAGCGCCTGGTTCTTGCTTCGGGCACGTCGAGGGAGCTTCGGCGATGCCGTGGATGAGCTCAGCTCAGCGTGGAAACTACTGAGGCGTCCGGGCGCCGGTGGACTGAAACAGTTCCTGCATGCGGCGATGTGACGCCCTCAATTCTGTGGGAAAACCACAGAACCGAGAACTAATGCATATGTGTGCCCAGGATGTTCATCACACATACACATACGTTCCACAAACTGAATTCAGACATATATAACCACGAATAACAGAGTTTATTACAACGTCTCATGAGTCTTGGACTCATGCTTACAGCGGAAGTCTTATTTCTATGCAGCGGAAATCTCTACTTTATTGTGGAAGCAAAACTACTGCGGAAGCAAAACTAAGCAGAAGTGGCTCCATCTCTACTCCCTCTACAGGCAAGGTTGAGAATAGATCACACGCCATAATGCTCCACTTGATCTTCATAATAGCCTCCTCTTAATGTTGATGATGAAATAATGCAAGTTTGAGTACAATGATGTACTCAGCAAGTGCGGGAAAACACATGATATGCAGCTCATAAACAAGGTAGGTATAAAAGGGCTTATTTGAAGAAAAGCAATCTTGTAAAACCATGATAAAACAGCAACTTTACTTTAGATGAATGTAATCCCCAGCATATATTAAATTACCAACGTACCTTCATCACTCCCCGTGTTCCATCCGAAACATTAACCAATCCTTTATTCATACTCACGAATACCTCCTCGTATTCGCTACCATCTCATGTCACAAATCAATCTCGTCTCACACCGAGACCAATCCCATGTCATGACCCAACAGTCATGCAAACATCTCATCATCCAGACTTAACAGTTCCGAACTAATAACCATAACCAAATCCACAACCAAATCCAATACCAAATTCATAACCATGAACCTTCTCTATAACCATCCCAACTAATCATGGCAGTTTAGCCAGGTGCTTGTGACCGTAAGCTCGGCTATCATGATAGTTTTAGACTCTGCAGAGTTTGCACCTCTTTACCCACAAGTTTGTGATTTCGTCACCCGTCGGCGAATGCAGAACCTCTATTATACCAGTACACATTCGTCGGTGTATGGTCAAGAGATCACAAAATAGCCTTTACAAAGGGGTTACTAGATGTATGAACTCACTAAGGTTTCACCGGCAGGCTAGAATCTCCAATTCTCCCACCCACGGGCCCCCTCTTGTGCCATGCAGTTCCCAGGGCAGTCCTCACTCGACTCCCATTCCCCGCGCCTTCCACAGTCCATAACACTCTAGCAACTTACCTAATTACTCAGCTAAGCCGCACCCATACTTGGCCTTGTGGTGGCACTGTTATCCTGGCATGTGCATGCATGGACCGGTCCTTAGATCTACGGCAAGTAAAACCACCATCTCATGCTACCTCATTCACAAACCCAGGCTTGCCTAGATCTCCCTCCGATCCATGTTCATTGTCCCCATCAGTTACTTATTATCATTACGAGTGCAGTTAGCTAGACACATCTATCTCACTTCACAATCCCATGGACTCAGCGAAGCATAAAGAAAAAACCATACCCGACTCATAAACTTCCCTGGCGACAAGGGTGGTTTAACCAAAACTAGTAAACTCCTACAAAAAGGGTTTCCCATCATTTTTGACTCAGCACACACACCTTTTCGCAAAACATAATAGTTTTTCAAAACATAGGATCAATATGGTCAAGGAGCACTTGCCTTGTACTTGCGGTTCCGGTTGTTCTTGATTCTCAAAACCTGGTTGCTGCAGTTCATTGTAGACAGCTTCCTGAACCTGTCCTGCTATGTAGGATTCACGTGCATACAAGACTCACAGCAATCAATATTTATGCACAAACCTTAAACTAGATGCGATGATGCACATGCATGCTATCCTATGATTTTTATTAGATTGGTGTGCTCTTGCATGGCTTGCATGGACAGAGGTGTTCGGATCAAAGGTGGACGTGGCGATGATCTTGTCTTTAGATCAAACTGATCATCGAGTGATCTGCCCACGAGAAGGCTTCTGTTCGAAAGGAATTTGAAGAACAGATGCAAGAGACGAACACGATGATGTCGTAAGGTGGTATTGAAGTCCTACCTCACGCTCTTCTTGTCTTTGAGGTCCTCCTCAGACCGCTCGGTTCTTCTCCGATGATATCCCTTGTTGCGCTTCAGCGATGGGTTGCTCGGCGAGTTAGGGCTAGGGCTCTAAGTCGTCGGCTTCAGGAGTTGAAAGAGAAGTTTGTGGTTTCGTCCAGGGGTTTTGGGCTCTATTTATAATCGGGAAGAGAAGAGTGCTAATCTGATTGGATCCCGAATAAGAGTCTTATTCAAATCTTTGTTGGATCCTGGCGTCTTATTTTTGGTAACATCACGGAGTTCAGATCGGTTTCTGTTGCGTACCGGTATCTTTACGTGTAAAACTTGCTCCAGTACTCGTTACCTTCGCGGTGATGAGCTTTGGAGGCTCCACGTGTCCTCCGGGGCCTGGTGTCTCCTTTCCTGCAGAGACGAGCTCTGGTTGTGCCGCGTGTCAAACGAGCGAGGCCTCCCTCTTCTTCGGAGGTGAGCTCCGCGCACGCCACGTGTTGGCGCCGGTCTTCCCTCTCTTCTTTCCTCAGGGACGGCTCCGAGGTCAACACATGTCCAGCGCGACTGGTCCTCTGATTTCTGCGAGGACTAGCTCCGAGGATGACACGTGTCTTGCGGAAATGCCTTTGCTTCTTCCGCAGAGGCTAGCTCCGTGGGCAACACGTGTCCCACAGGGTCGGACCCCTTTTCAATTGCGGAGGTGACCCCCGAGCCTACCACGTAGACAATTTAGCGGCGGAATTCTCCCAACTTCTCGGGAACAAGCTCCGAACACGCCATGTGGCCTGCTGGCCGCGGAAGTTGTCTTCGGCACTCTAGGAGGGCTTTATTGGCTATTCTTTTGATAATTCTCTCTGTTCCTATTTTTCCTCTTCATAGAACATGAACATATGCTGACACCCGAGGTGAGGGTGTCACAAATCTACCCCCCTTAGATTGAATCTCGCCCTCGAGATTCGTTAGTAGGAAATAGATGGGGAAATTCTGCCTTGATATCCTCTTCACGCTCCCATGTGGCCTCAGCTTCGGTGTGATGGCTCCATTGTACCTTGCACCATCGAATCACTTTGTTTCAGGTGACCCTTTCCTTTACGTCCAAGATTCGGACAGGGTGTTCTGCGTAAGTCAGGTCCTCTTGAAGTTCAAGTTCCTCCATTGACACTTGTTCTTCTGGCACTCTCAAGCACTTCTTGAGCTGGGATACATGAAACACGTCATGTACGTCGAAGAGGTGGTTTGGGAGCTCTAGTTGGTAGGCTACTTCTCCTCGCTTGTCCAAAACCTTAAATGGTCCGATGTAGCGAGGTGCTAGCATGCCTTTGATGTTGAAACGTCGTTGGCCTCGGATAGGCGATACCTTAAGGTATACGAAGTCTCCCACTTCAAAGGTCAACTTCCTACGCCTATTGTCCGCATAGCCTTTCTGTCGTGACTGGGCAGCCTTTAAGTTCTCCCGTATCGTTTGGACCTGCTTTTTGGCTTCTTGTAGTACTTCGGGTCCAAACACCTGGTTCTCTCCAGTCTTGTTCCAGAATAGTGGCGTTCTACACCGTCTACCATATAAGGCTTCGAAAGGCGACATGTTTAAGCTAGCTTGATAGCTGTTTTTATAGGAGAACTCGGCATACGGTAAACTCCTATCCCAACTACGCCCACGTTTCAAGGCGCAAGCTCTCAACATGTCCTCCAAGATTTGGTTCGTCCTTTCGGTTTGTCCATCTGTTTGTGGGTGATAGGCGGAGCTAAAATCCAGTCGTGTCCCCATGGCTTTCTGCAGCTTCCTCCAGAATCTAGAGGTAAACTGAGAACCTCGATCTGAGACTATCCTCTTCGAAACTCCGTGACAGCACACGATCTTCTCCATGTACAACTCTGCCAATTGTGCAATGTTATAACTGGTCTTTACCGGAAGAAAATGGGCAGTTTTCGTCAATCGGTCCACAATGACCCAGATGGAGTCGCATCCCGACTGAGTACGTGGCAATCCGACGATGAAGTCCATACTGATGTCCTCCCATTTCCATTCGGGTATCTTAAAAGGTTGCAATAATCCAGCAGGTTTTTGATGTTCGGCCTTTACCCGTTGGCATGTGTCGCATAGGGCAACGTATTCGGCTATATCCCTCTTCATACCATCCCACCAATAGCAAGTTTTCAAATCCTTGTACATTTTGGTGCTCCGTGGATGTATGGAATAGGGTGAATCATGTGCCTCCTTCAATATCATGTCGCGGAGGTGTCTTATGTTTGGCACACAAATCCTTTTTCCTAGCCAAAGCGTACCCTTTTTATCCTCCCTGAAATCCTTCTCTATTCCTCGTCGGATTCTTTCCTTGATCTTCTTGATCTCCTCGTCCGTTGCTTCGCCCTCTCTTATTTCTTGCTCCAATGGGGAGTGGATCTCTATTATCTCCACGTTATTCAAGAATCCGAGGTGTAACCGTTCGAACTCCTTACGTAGTTCGGGTGGTAGCTCCCGAACCGTGAGTTGGTGACATGCTCCCTTTCGGCTCAATGCGTCCGCTACTACATTGGCCCTTCCGGGGTGGTAGTTGATTCCCACATCATAATCCTTGATGAGTTTTAACCATCGACGTTGCCTCAAATTCAAATCCGTTTGTGTAAATATGTACTTGAGGCTTTTATGATCCGTATAGATCTCACATCGATGTCCGAGGATATAATGTCTCCAAATCTTCAATGCATGCACCACTGCTGCTAGCTCCAAGTCGTGCGTAGGATAGTTAAGCTCGTTCTTCTTTAATTGTCGTGAGGCATAGGCTACCACTTGTCCTTCCTGCATGAGTACACACCCGAGCCCTTGTCTGGATGCGTCACAATATATGTCAAAGCTCTTGCTTACGTCTGGCAATACCAGAACTGGTGCTATGGTTAGCCTTTTCTTGAGTTCCTCAAAACTTTCTTGGCAGGCTTGTGTCCATTGAAAGATTTTTCCCTTCATTAGCAACTCTGTCATAGGTTTTGCTATCTTAGAGAAGTCCTTAATGAAGCGCCGATAGTATCCTTCCATCCCAAGGAAACTCCGAATATCCCTCACGCTCTTCGGTTGGTCCCACTTCAGAACATCTCTCACCTTTCCAGGATCAACCAATACCCCTTCCTTGGAGATAATGTGGCCTAAAAAAGATATTTCCTTTAGCCAAAATTGACACTTGTTGAGCTTGGCATACGATTGATGCTCACGCAACTTCTACAGGGTCAATTTCAGATGTTCTTCATGCTCCTCCTTACTTTTTGAATACACCATAATGTCGTCGATGAAAACCACGACGAACTTGTCCAAGTACTCCATGAAAACCTTGTTCATAAGGTACATGAAGTATGTGGGTGCATTCGTCAATCCAAAAGACATAACGGTATATTCAGATGAACCATACCGTGTCCGAAAGGCTGTCTTAGGTATATCAGAGGGCTTAATCTTCAGCTGGAAGTATCCCGACCGAAGATCAATCTTGGAGAATACTCGGGCTCCTTTCATTTGATCGAACAGGTCCTCTATACGGGGCAGAGGGTATTTATTCTTGATTGTTACCTCATTGAGAGACCTATAGTCCACGCACATTCTTTGGGTTCCATCCTTCTTGTCCACGAAGAGTACCGGAGCTCCCCATGGTGACGAGCTTGGATGGATAAAACCCTTCTCCAACTGTTCTTGAATTTGCTTCTTGAGTTAAACTAGCTCTTTGACGGGCATCCTATATGGTCTTTTAGCTATAGGTGCAGTTCCGGGTACCAAATCTATGGCAAACTCGATGTCCCGATCAGGGAGCATTCCTGGAAGCTCTTTCGGGAACACGTCCGAAAATTCCTGAACCACTGGAATGCTGTCCAATGTTTTTCCTTCGACGTGGTTCAAATTTGCCCGTACGGTTGTTTGCTGGTCTGGCTCAAACTCGACACGAATACCGTGTTCGTTTGTCAACTGCACGCTCCTTTCAGCACATTGGATTACTCCATTGTGCTTGCTTAACCCATCCATTCCGAGTATGTTGTCAATCCCGTGGGAGTCCAAGACAATAAGGTTGGCAAGGAAGTCTACCCCCCTTATTTTAAGGCTTACTTTAGGGCATACTACATTAGTCCTCATTTCTCCTCCGGGAGAATTAACTAACATAGCACATTCTAAGTGGGATACGGGTAGATGATATTTGGCAACATATTCGGATGATATGAAGGAATGTGATGCTCCATAATCAAATAAAATGGTGGCTGGGTTGGAGTTGGCAAGGAACATACCAATTGCGACGTCCTCAGCCTGTTGTGCTTCTTCAGCAGTGACATGGTTAACGTGGCCACGAGCATAGTTCTGCGGTCCACGGTTCCCTTGGTTGTCCCCTCCGTTTGGTCGCTGGTTCTGCTTGGGCACGTTACCTTGCTGTCCAGGGCCTCTCTTCGGGCACTGGTTAGCGAAGTGGCCTACTTCCCCGCATGCAAAGCATGCCCTGGTTCCTACAGCAGCAGGTACGTTGGGGCGGGGGTTTTGAACAGGAGCGCCATTGTTATGCCAGGGCGCAGGAGGCATGGGCACACGAGGTGCCAGTGCAACGAACCGTTGCTGTGGTGGCTGACCAGGGCGGTTCGTAGGAGTGGTCGATCCATACTGCGGTGCAGAGGGCATGTATCTAGGTCGTACGTTGCTCCCTTGGGGCTGGTATGGCATCTTCCTCTTGCATTCTCGCTCGATCTCCCGGATCTTGTTTTCAACCACAATAGCCTTATCAACCAGCTTCTGGAAGCTTACGTAGTCATTGTTGAGGAGTTGAACTTGGATCTCATTGTTCAACCCTCTCATGAACAGGTACTGCTTCCTCTGATCTGAGTTGACATCTTCGGGGGCATACCGGGACAGTTGTATGAACTTGTTGAGATACTCGTTCACACTCTTCTGTCCTTGGCGGAGTCCTTCAAACTCCTGCCTCTTGAGCATCATTGCACCAACAGGGATGTAGTGAGAGCGGAAACTTTCCTTGAACTTAGTCCAAGTGATTGTCTCGGGGTTGGCATGGGCGTTGCTCAAGGCATCCCACCAGTCGGCGGCAGCTCCCATAAGCTGGTGCGACGCAAAGAGAACCTTCTCTCGGTCGTTGCACTGAACAATGGCGAGCTTCTTCTCCATGGATTTCAACCAATCATCGGCCTCCATGGGATCGCTTGCTTGAGAAAAGGTGGGTGGTCGAGTCCTCATGAACTCTCCCAACCTGTTATGAGCCGGCGGTGGTGCCGGAACGGGGTTTTGGTTGGCCTGCAACTGACCCAAAGTTTGGATCATGGTTTGCATAAGCTGGTTTTGCATGGCCATCAACCTTTCCAGATGGTTTTCACCAGCTCTGGAGTTAGCAGGAATTTCCTCGTGGTCATTTTCCTGGACGTTCCTTCGACTGGCGTTTCCTCACACCATCTGTGAGAGAGAACGAAATAGAATAGAAGGTTAGATGGTTAGGTAGGTCCCTTCAACTATATGCATCAAGGTGAGTTGGACTATATATATTAGTCCTTATGAGGATGTGATCAAGTGCCGAAGCATTTCACACCTCTTTCTTCTTACGTATAGATATGGACAACGTTTTTTAGACGTCCCACAACTCATACTTAAACACATATTCAAAAATAATCATCACAAGGGCCCACACAACTCCTATTCAAGGAGGGATTCCAATGTCAAGGTGGTTTTTAAAGGCCAATCTAACTATTCACCCTAGGGCACCTGTAACTCCTTCTTGGGGTTAACCCGTAGCTCTATTATCTATCTAAGTCTTTCTACCTAGGCGTGTAACCTACTGTCAACCCGTGGCTCTTATACCAATCTGTGACGCCCTCAATTCTGTGGAAAAACCATAGAACCGAGAACTAATGCATATGTGTGCCCAGGATGTTCATCACACATACACATACGTTCCACAAACTGAATTCAGATATATCTAACCACGAATAACAGAGTTTATTACAACGTCTCACAAGTCTTGGACTCATGCTTACAGCGGAAGTCTTATTTCTATGCAGCGGAAATCTCTACTTTATTGTGGAAGCAAAACTACTGCGGAAGCAAAACTAAGCAGAAGTGGCTCCATCTCTACTCCCTCTACAGGCAAGGTTGAGAATAGATCACACGCCATAATGCTCCACTTGATCTTCATAATAGCCTCCTCTTAATGTTGATGATGAAATAATGCAAGTTTGAGTACAATGATGTACTCAGCAAGTGCGGGAAAACACATGATATGCAGCTCATAAACAAGGTAGGTATAAAAGGGCTTATTTGAAGAAAAGCAATCTTGTAAAACCATGATAAAACAGCAACTTTACTTTAGATGAATGTAATCCCCAGCATATATTAAATTACCAACGTACCTTCATCACTCCCCGTGTTCCATCCGAAACATTAACCAATCCTTTATTCATACTCACGAATACCTCCTCGTATTCGCTACCATCTCATGTCACAAATCAATCTCGTCTCACACCGAGACCAATCCCATGTCATGACCCAACAGTCATGCAAACATCTCATCATCCAGACTTAACAGTTCCGAACTAATAACCATAACCAAATCCACAACCAAATCCAATACCAAATTCATAACCAAGAACCTTCTCTATAACCATCCCAACTAATCACGGCAGTTTAGCCAGGTGCTTGTGACCGTAAGCTCGGCTATCATGATAGTTTTAGACTCTGCAGAGTTTGCACCTCTTTACCTACAAGTTTGTGATTTCGTCAACCGTCGGCGACTGCAGAACCTCTATTATACCAGTACACATCCGTCGGTGTATGGTCAAGAGATCACAAAATAGCCTTTACAAAGGGGTTACTAGATGTATGGACTCACTAAGGTTTCACCAGCAGGCTAGAATCTCCAATTCTCCCACCCACGGGCCCCCTCTTGTGCCATGCAGTTCCCAGGGCAGTCTTCACTCGACTCCCATTCCCCACGCCTTCCACAGTCCATAACACTCTAGCAACTTACCTAATTACTCAGCTAAGCCGCACCCATACTTGGCCTTGTGGTGGCACTGTTATCCTGGCATGTGCATGCATGAACCGGTCCTTAGATCTACGGCAAGTAAAACCACCATCTCATGCTACCTCATTCACAAACCCCGGCTTGCCTAGATCTCCCTCCGATCCATGTTCATTGTCCCCATTAGTTACTTATTATCATTACGAGTGCAGTTAGCTAGACACATCTATCTCGCTTCCCAATCCCATGGACTAAGCGAAGCATAAAGCAAAAACCATATCTGACTCATAAACTTCCCTGGCGACAAGGGTGGTTTAACCAAAACTAGTAAACTCCTACAAAAAGGGTTTCCCATCATTTTTGACTCAGCACACACACCTTTTCGCAAACCAAAAAAGTTTTCCAAAACATAGGATCAATATGGTCAAGGAGCACTTGCCTTGTACTTGCGGTTCCGGTTGTTCTTGATTCTCAAAACCTGGTTGCTGCAGTTCGTCGTAGACAGCTTCCTGAACCTGTCCTGCTATGTAGGATTCACGTGCATACAAGACTCACAGCAATCAATATTTATGCACAAACCTTAAACTAGATGCGATGATGCACATGCATGCTATCCTATGATTTTTATTAGATTGGTGTGCTCTTGCATGGCTTGCATGGACAGAGGTGTTCGGATCAAAGGTGGACGTGGCGATGATCTTGTCTTTAGATCAAACTGATCATCGAGTGATCTGCCCACGAGAAGGCTTCTATTCGAAAGGAATTTGAAGAACAGATGCAAGAGACGAACACGATGATGTCGTAAGGTGGTATTGAAGTCCTACCTCATGCTCTTCTTGTCTTCGAGGTCCTCCTCAGACCGCTCGGTTCTTCTACGATCTCCCTTGTTGCGCTTCGGTGATGGGTTGCTCGGCGGGTTAGGGCTAGGGCTCTAAGTCGTCGGCTTCAGGAGTTGAAAGAGAAGTTTGTGGTTTCGGCCAGGGGTTTTGGGCTCTATTTATAATCGGGAAGAGAAGAGTTCTAATGTGATTGGATCCCGAATAAGAGTCTTATTCAGATCTTTGTTGGATCCTGGCGTCTTATTTTTGGTAACATCGCGGAGTTTAGATCGGTTTCTGTTGCGTACCGGTATCTTTACGCGTAAAACTTGCTCCAGTACTCGTTACCTTCGCGGTGATGAGCTCCGGAGGCTCCACGTGTCCTCCGGGGCCTGGTGTGTCCTTTCCTGCAGAGACGAGCTCCGGTTGTGCCGCGTGTCAAACGAGCGAGGCCTCCCTCTTCTTCGGAGGTGAGATCCGCGCACGCCACGTGTTGGCGCCGGTCTTCCCTCTCTTCTTTCCTCAGGGACGGCTCCGAGGTCGACACGTGTCCAGCGCGACTGGTCCTCTGATTTTCGCGAGGACTAGCTCCGAGGATGACACGTGTCTTGCGGAAATGCCTTTGCTTCTTCCGCAGAGGCTAGCTCCGTGGGCAACACGTGTCCCACAGGGTCGGACCCCTTTTCAATTGCGGAGGTGACCCCCGAGCCTGCCACATAGACAATTTAGCGGCGGAATTCTCCCAACTTCTCGGGAACGAGCTCCGAACACGCCGCGTGGCCTGCTGGCCGCGGAAGTTGTCTTTGGCTCTCTAGGAGGGCATTATTGTCTATTCTTTTGATAATTCTCTCTGTTCCTATTTGTCCTCTTCATAGAACATGAACATATGCTGACACCCGAGGCGAGGGTGTCACAGGCGAGTTCTTCGTCGAGGAGAGCGCGTGAGGAGGAAGAACAGTCCAGGGTTTGGTTTGTGGGGTGAAAATATCCCAGTTTGAGTCGATAGGGGCAAAGAAATGGGCTGGGTTTTGCTCGGGAGGTAGCGGCAGCGTTTCCTGAGAGACTCGGGAGGTGGCGCGCGCTGCGCTCAGTCGGTTCACGTGAACAACACAGTCCGGTGACTTCAGTAGCAGGTCTGAACCTCTCAATGACAAATGGGCCCCATTTCCTTTCTCTCTCAAAATATCTCCAATTTGTCACATTGCATAATGCACACTTCAGTCATGAGGAGCTCACATTTGAAATCCATTTGGCCAAATTGACAAGGTTTACCTAAGTTTCGAATTTGAATTCAAATTACAATTAAATTCAAAGCCCCTTTGACATACATATCAAGGTAACTCCAAATTTTCTCAAAATTTTCCTTCCTCACAATTTGGACCTGAAAAATTCAAATACGGATTCAAACTTTCAATTTGGCGGCTGCAAAGGGGAGGTTTACAACCATAGTTCGCATCCTTCATTTAAAATGGCCACCTTTGCATTTAAATGAACATTTGAACTCAAAGTGGACTTTAAATTATGTGCTTGCACATGACCACTTTCATGTGTTTAGAAAAGTTTTTGCAAGACGCATTTCTTGAATTTGAACTCAACTTTATTTTACAGCTACAACATTAGCCTAGCCATCTACGACGAGGCAAATCCAATGCTAGTCCTTCTACTCAGGTTTTCATACTCATGCAAGTGGGTTTTAAGCATCCTAGACATAATGCACAATATCAAGTCTACTAAACATGAGGTGAAGGTAAAGCAAAATTTAAAAACGGTAATTATATGCAAACCGGGACTTGCCTTGCTCAACGGTTTTGTTAGACTATGAATTTAATCTTTCTCCGGAGAATCCGCGAAGTCCGTCATGAGTGGGAGATCCTCGCCCTTGAGTTGATATCCTCGTCAAGCATCGACGTCACGTGAGCTAGTGTTATGCAATGCACATATATCCAATAGTAACTTAGAAAATGCATTACAACTGTTGTACAAGTTAACTAACACTTGAGAGGGGAAAACAACAGCAATGTTTCTGTTGTTGGATCTACCAAAATGGAGAAGAAATACTTAGGTGAAATGAAGATAATACTAATCACCATGTGATTAAGTATTTATATGAACAACTAGACCTAAAGAATGGTAGCTCAAGTTCCATGGATCCAATGAAGCTGAAAATTTAACCACAGCTTCAAGGGAAGGTATGTAGGCAGTGTGCAAAATTTGAGATCATGTAATGGCTCAATGTGGGCACAACAATTCCTTATGTGTTTTCACTATTCTACCTTTACCTCCTAGATCCTAAGCTTTCCTATGCTGAAAAGTGGGCATTTTGTGAATTACAAAATGTTCTGAATCCATAGGAATTGGTCCCACCATTTTTGGAGTTTCCTACATGGACATATGAAATTTACAAGGATTCGAGAAAAGCTGAAAATGGTTTCTGATCATTTTCCGATTTTCAGAGACATGAAGGATTAACACATCATTTGACCAAGCAAATTAGGTCCAACACCTCTGAAATTTTTACTGGAGTTCAAGTATATTTGGAAGGATGTCCTGCAAAAATTGGGAATTTTCCAAATAACAGAACTCCTGTAATAAATCCTACAATATTTTTAATGAATTAATGAGCCAAATCCAGTGATTTTTATAAATATTGGGATGCACCCCTGGATAGTACCTCACTGAGAGGAATCCAACAAAACTTAATTAACAATTCTTGGACAATTCTAAAAAAGTTATGGCTATTGGAAGTTTGAACTAATTTCTGAAACAGCGAAGTTTAAAACGCTGCACGCAGGCCCCACCACGTGGCTGCGTCTTCTTCCTCGCGCCAGAGAGCTCGGAGGCGGCGTCCTCCGGCAAGGGTCACCGAAATAGCCTCCCCGTCCGCCCCCGGAGCTAAAACTCCCCGCCTCCTCCTTTTCTGACCTGCTGAACTCATCTAGAAGGTCGCTGGCAGCCGGCGATCACCGGAAGTAGGCGCGCACCGGCAACAGACCCATTTAGGGTTCCGGCGAGGTCATTCTCGCCCGACACAGCACAAAAACGGTCGGGGATTGCTCGGAGAGCATCATGGCAGCTCGAGGATGCTGAAAATGGACCCCAAACATCATGACAAGGCCAGTAACTGAGGGCTCCACGGTGACCGGAGGCCGTTTTCCATGGCGGCACGAAAAACAGTTAGCAATCAGTCAAATCGTGATGTTTTAGCGCGGTTCTTCTTTGAGGAGGGGCGCTAGGCGGTATAGAAGCGACTTGAAAATGAGCTCGGCCTTTGGTTGATTAGGTAGCCCGAATTTGCGTTCTTAACCGAGCTCGATTGGTTTGTACTAGGGTTCAGGAAATAGTGAAATTCTCACTAACCGGTTCATTATTTGATAAGAGGATTTCAGCTACATGATCTGTGGAGGATAGTGCACCTTTCTTGTGCAGCGAGCTGGAGGCGACGACGGCCGTGGCATGCTGTCCACAGTGAGCCAGTTTCAGTTCCGCCGGGGTACCTCAGAAGCTCAGTGAGAATCCTTAATTTGCCGCCAACCACAGGAAGAAAACTTTGGTGTGAATTGGTAGCACGCTAGAACAAGTTGTTGCACTCGTTTTCTGTGCTTGGAGCTTGATCACAAGACGCTCGAGCGGCTGTGTGCAGTGGAAATTAGAGAAGCGGCGTCGGTGGTCTTCGCCGGAGCAAGCAACCGATCGCGAGAGCAGAACAGAGAGGGAGAGCACAAGCTGGAAGAGGAAAACTATGTTTGGCCATCGTGTACGGGAGATAAGAGCAAGCACCGAACGGGAGAACACCCAGGCAAGCAGCTCGCCGGCCACTGCTCTGCTCGATGGCGCGCGCTAAGCAACCGAAGGAGTCGGATGTTTGAGTGTGTGTGTGTATGACATGTGGGTTCACAGCCCCTAAAACCCTCTCCTGTCTGTGCTTTAAGATTCCCACACATCGATTGTCCAAATTTGACCAAATTGGATGGTAGACCAAACAAATTATGAGGAATTCAAATCTGAAATCAGATTTCAAAATTGAGCATGTTTGGTTCAGAATTCCTATTCAAATTTGAATTTGAACTCTCCCTTGATTATTCCTCGAAATAAATAGTATATGAGCTCCAAAATTATCCAAATTTGGACCATACCTATTTGATACATGGGGAATTCATTGATGAATTCACTCATATTCATTTGGACAATCCGAACATGAATCCATTGAAAAGATTCAAATTTGTGTTTAAATTTTTCTCCCCTCTACTCATAGAGGATGTGCACATGAGTGTAAATTAGGGAGTGAAGTTCACTCCTCATGTTAACACGTGCTAAACAGGAGTTGCAGAAAATTTTTACCCCCTCACATGTCCATTGTATGTTTATCATTTTATGTAACACAAAATCAAGCTTTTCTTCCCTTAACATTGCTTCATAAGTTGAGATAGAACTTTACACAAGTTAGGGCTGTTACATTCCTCCCCACTTAAAAGAATCTCGTCCCGAGATTACAAAAAGAAAGAGGAAGGGAGAAAACTACTGAACCTATGGTGCTAACAAGTCGGGAAATTTAAAACAGAGAAAATCCTCGCTTTCCCACGTGGCTTCATCAGCGGTGTGGTTGCTCCACAGGACTTTGTAAAATTGCAATTTCCAATTTCTTGTGGCGCGAGTCTTCTTGTCCATAATCTGGATCGGATACTCAGAATAAGTGAGATCCGGTTGAAGATCCTCGATGTTCTCCATGTGAACATCAGCTGGCTACTTAAGACATTTTCACAGCTGAGAGACGTGGAAAAAATTGTGAATACCTTAAAGTGACGTCAGTAGATCCAGACGATAGGCCACGGGTCTGCATATTTCGACAACGGCAAACGGCCTGATGAATCACAGAGCTAGTTTTCCTTTCACTCCGAAATGATGCATCGGAAAGACATGAAGATGAACATGGTCTCCGATGTCAAAGTGGTGAGATCGACGTCTTTTGTACGCATAGCTTTTCTGCCAAGATTGAGCAGCCTTTAAGTTGGCTTGAATCACTCGCACTCGTTCCTCGTCTTCATTCACAAGATCAATCCCGTAGACCACTCTCTCGCCGGACTCACACCAATTCAGTGGTGTGTGGCACTTCTGTCCATAAAGAGTTTCATACGGGTCCATTTTGATGCTGGATTGATAACCGTTATTATGTCTGCTAATGGTAGATGGTCATCCCAATTCTTCCCATGGTTGATGACACATGCCCTTAACATATCCTCCAGAATCAGATTCACTCTTTATGTTTGACCATCAGTTTGCGGATGATACGCTGAACATCGAATTAACTTGGTTCCCGATGTAGCATGTAGTTGCTCCCAAAATCTGGATACGAATAACGCACCTCGGTCAGAGACAATGGTGTGGGGAACCCTTTGTAATCACACGATCCTCGAGATGAACAGCTCCGCATATTTTTGCCACATATCTAGTATGGACTGGAATAAAATGAGCTGTCTTGGTCAAACGATCGATGATTACCGAAATAGAATCATGCTTGTTGCTGGTCATGGGTAATCCGACGATGAAGTCCATATTTATGTTTTCCCACTTCCATGCTAGAACCTGTAGCGGTTGAAGTGGTCCGGCTTTCCTCATATGGTCGGCTTTAACCCGCCGACATATCACACTCGGATACGTATTTTGCAATCCTTCTTTCCATCCGAGTCCACAAGAACTTAGATTTCAAATCCTGGTACATCTTGTTGCTTCCTGGATGAATGCGCTTCATCCAATATTTTCCTCCGCTATTTCATATTCTGGGGTACAACTATTTGGTTGTTAAACCAGAGCGTACCCTCTTCATCCTTGCGGAACATCTTCAACTCACCGCTGTCCACTCTTCTCCGGATGTGAGACATACCCCTTTCCCTCTTCTGAGCCTCTACAATCTCATCTCCGATTGTATGAACAAGAGCGAGGTTGAACAGTGATCCGTAGGGAACTAAGTGCTGGCTTGGTTCTCCTTCTTCATTTGCAGTCATGGTTAAATGATGAACGTGGGCTTTCCGGCTAAGTGCATAGGCAACCACATTCGCTTTGCCCGGATGGTAATAAATCTCAAGTTCATAATCCTTGATTAATTCGAGCCATCTTCGCTGCATCATATTCAATTCTTTCTGTGTGAAGATGTACTTTAAGATTTGTGATCAGTGTAGAGATGTACTAGATTACCTAGTAGATAATGTTTCCACATTTTCAATGCAAGGACCACAGCAGCTAGTTCAAGTTCGTGCGTCGGGTAATTCCGCTCATGACCCCTTATTTGTCGGGATCCATACGCGACCACGTGTCCTTCTTGCTTCAACACACAACCAAGACCGATGCCCGATGCATCACAATAAACGTCGAACGGCTTTGTTGTGTCCGACTGGGCCAAGACTGGAGCTGTAGTGAGATGCTTCACAAAAGTTTGAAAAGCTTGTTCACATGAATTTCTCCAATCATACTTGCTGCTTTTCTTCAACAGCTCCGTCATAGGTTTCGTGACTTTGGAGAAGTTTGGAATGAATCTCCGATAATAACCCACTAAACCTAGGAATCTCCTCAGTTCATGAACAGATGTAGGAGATTTCCAAGTCAACAATTGCTCGATTTTACTTGGATCCACAGCATGCCTTCCGCTGAAATAATATGCCCAAACACGGCAAATTGCTGATCCAAAACTCATATTTACTGAACTTTGCAAATAGCTTATGGTCTCTCAAACGTTGGAGTATAATACACAAATGTTCAGCGTGTTCTTCTTCTGACTTTTAATAGACCAAGATATCGTTGATAAAAACCACAAAAAACTTGTCTAACTCTGGGATGAACACCGAGTTCATGAGCACTACAAGAATCCGTAATATTTTCGTGTACTAGGAACACACAAAAATATTAAAAAGACCATGAAAATTTTTATTTTCGTGAGCCCAGGTATTATTTTCGTGGGTTTCAGTCCCACGAAAATAAACTGTTGAAAGTAACATTATTTTCATGGGCGACCCACGAAAATAATACTATTTTCGTCGGCTGCTTTTGGCCCACGAAAATAACTATTTTCGTGGGCCAGTTGTTGCCCACGAAAATATCTAGGCATTAATATCGTGGGTCACAAGATAGCTCACGAAAATACTGACATGGTATTTTCATGGGCCATCTAGTGGCCCACGAAAATATCACAAACAATAAGAAAAAATCTCCTTAATTAAACTGTGAAATCAAGATGTTCCTTAGTGGAAAACTTTTACACATACAGAAAGAAGGTTCATAGTGGAGACTGCTAATATAACCTTAAACTAACAAAACAACAAGGTAACAACTTAGTGGAAGCAGAGGTACATTCTTTTCTTATAAATGATAAATATACAAAATGCAAAGCAACATCCTCTAATGGCCCAAACCAAGTTATAAACTATAGTCCACTATAACAGGGAAGAGGAGATAGGAATCTACTTGACGTTAACCAAAAGACCATCTACAGAAACCAATTATCTATGCAAGAATAAAAGCAAAAACATCTTCGATTTAGATCATGCTGGATATGGGCGCACCCTTCGCTAATTCAACTAAGCAGGTACATTTTGAAATTAAAAAACCATGAGTTACATGATCACGCCAAGTGCTAACCAAAATCTAGCAGTCATATGCATAGAACTAAGATGATTGGCTGTCTGATGTGACCTCAGGTTTAGCATCAGCGAGCCAGACTCAGGAGACCCAAAACTCAATCCAGTCATTATGAGTGGGCACCGTATATTCCTAATTTTATTAGCCCTTGAAGATATTGCTTTGTCCTAGATAAAACTGCCAAAATATTTGATAGCATACCTTTAAAAGGAACTAAAATGGATGTTTATATATATGGCATACCATCGCGAGTTGTTAAGCCATATGATGGTAAACTTCTTCGAAGCCGTAGTTCCTGGTTTCATACTCCCATCCTGTTAAATCAGAGTTAGTATAGTCAGAATAAGATGATATTTTAAATAAATGCATACAAGATGAGTCTTGAGTAAAGCAGACCTATAAGGTTGAAAACCACATTTGACTTGGCCATGACAGCCTTAATTGAATCCACATCTCTTGGATGGTATTTCATTGGTACAATCTGCCAAAAGGCAAAAGGTAGAAGATACATAAAAGAGAAATTGATGAATTAATCACTGAATCTACTTGCTGACAGTGTTACCTGACCCAAGTCACCCATCAACTTCAGGTGGCGGTGAGAATCCTCAGAACCTCTAAATGTGACAAGCACTTGAGATCCCATCTGGTATGCTGCTGCTCTCTGCCCCTCACCGATCGGAGGTTGTACGTGTGGAGGATCGGTGGGCACGGGTTGAGAGTTGACCGGCGGCGAGACGCCAGCGATGGCGAGGTGAGAGAACACAGGGGCGGCGGCTAGGGTTTGGAAATTCCTGGCTCCCTGCAGGAAGCCAGAACAATCTGTTTCTGCTTACCCCTTATTCCATTGTCTTTACAATTATATAGCTCTCAAATAATAGGAAATGTCCTGGGCCAAGTTTCTAATAATAGCTCTCAAATAATAGGAAATGTCCTGGGCCCGTTTTGGCCTTCCCTGCATGCGCCTGCTAGGCAGGAGCAGTCCTCCTCTGATATTGAATTCCCGTCATAACATCTCTCCCTGCCTCGACAAACAGCTCGTCCTCGAGCTGTACATCCGGGTAGAGAGTCTTGAAGTCGTCCAGGGGCTCCCAGGTGGCCTCGTCCTCCAAAAGGCCTTGCCACCTGACGAGGATGTGCCACGCGCCGCGACGGAGCTGGGCGCGCAGGACCCGTGCAGGGGCTGGCAGCAGTCGCCCGTCCTGAACCGGTGGCAGCACGGCCGGCGTTGATAGTGGCGAGCCGGTGTAGTTGTAAGGCTTTAACAACCCCACATGGAAGACGTCATGCAGTCATGCGTCCGCGGGAAGTCGGAGACGATAAGCCACCTGCCCGATGCGCTCGACGATCTGGAACGGCCCCGCGTAGCGTGGGCGGAGCTTGCCCTTGGACGGCGAGGCGAGCGCATGGGTGGGGCGGTGGAGAAGTCGGAGCAGCACCCATGCTCCCACGTCGAACTCCACCTCGCGATGGTGCTCATCATAGTGGCGCTTGGCGTACTGCTGAGCCTGAAGAAGACGCTCGCGAACCTCCTCCAGGAAAGCGTCGCGGTCCCGCAGCATGGTGTCCACCGCCTCGGTCTGGGCTGCCCCGGCGTGGTGTGGCAGGAGTGGTGGCGGGGGTCGGCCGTAAACAACCTCGAACGGCGACGCTCGGAGTGCCGTGTGGTAAGAGGTGTTGTAGCAGTACTCCGCCCAGGGTAGCCAGTCGACCCATGAGCGAGGCCGATCACCTGTCGCACAGCGCAAATACATCGCGATGATCTTGTTGACGACCTCGGACTGGCCGTCCGTCTGGGGGTGAAAGGCCGTACTGAGCCGCTGCTTGACACCTGCACATTTAAAGAGATCGCGCCAAAGATTGCTGGTGAAGACTGGGTCGCGATCGCTGACGATGGAGCTGGGGAAACCGTGTAGGCGCACGATCCCGTCGAAGAAAGCACGAGCGACGGAGGCGGCGGTGTAGGGGTGGCTGAGCGCGATGAAGTGGGCATACTTCGAGAAGCGGTCCACCACCGTCAGGACCACGGACTTGCCGTGCACCTTCGGCAGCCCCTCGATGAAGTCCATGGAGATATCTGCCCACACCTGCGACGGAACGTCTAAGGGCTGAAGTAGGCCGGCCGGCGGTGTGGTCGGCGTCTTGTTCCGCTGGCACACATCACAGGAACGGACGAAGTCGTGCACCAGCTGGCGGTCGCCGGGGATGTAGAAGTCCGCACGGAGGCGCACAAGGGTCTTCTGGACCCCCTCGTGTCCCGCCGAGTGAGCCAGGGTCACCACCTGGTGGCGCAAGTCGTCGGTGGCCGGAACGTAGATGCGCTTGCCGTGGAGGAGGAAACCGTCGTCGGCAGCCCACGGCTCGCCCAGAGACGCGGCCTCCAGCTGCTGCAGCAGGTCACGCGCGACCGGGTCGGTCGCTGTGGCGCGGCGAATGTCGGCGTAGAGGTCGAAGGAGGGCCCAGAGAGGGCACAGAGCGCCGCAGTCTCCTCGTCGCGGCGGGACAGCGCGTCGGCCGCCGAGTTGAGCCGCCCGGGACGGTACTCGACGGTGAAGTCAAACCCGAATAGCTTGCTGAGCCACTGGTGCTGAGGCACGGTGGACAGCCGCTGGTCTAGGAGAAACTTCAGGCTGTAGTGGTCGGTGCGGACAAGGAACCGGCGCCCCCACAGGTACGGACGCCAGTGCCGGACTGCTTGCACCAGCCCGATATGCTCGCGCTCGTAGGCCGCCAGCTTGACATGGCGGGCGGCGAAGGGTCGACTGAAGAAAGCCAGAGGTCCGCCCCCCTGGTGTAGGACGGCGTCAAAGCCGGTGCCGGATGCGTCGCAGTCAACTACGAACTGGCGCGCGAAGTCGGGCATCTGTAGAACCGGCGCCGACGAAAGCGCCCGCTTCAGGGCAGCGAAAGCCTCGTCCGCCTCCACCGTCCAGGCGAACGCCTCCTTCCGCAGGAGACGTGTGAGTGGTGCCACGATGGAACCGAAGTCGCGGATGAACTTCCTGTAGTAGCCGGCGAGGCCCAGGAAGCCACGCACCCCGCGTGGAGAGCGTGGTAGCGGCCACGAGGCGACCGCGGCTACATTGTCGCTGTCCATGGCGACGCCATCAGCGGAGATGACGTGGCCGAGGTAGGCGACGGATGGGGCCCCGAAGGAGCACTTCGACCTCTTCAGAAAGAGGCCGTGGGCTCGTAGGGCGGTGAGGGCGAGGCCGACATGCTGCAGGTGCTCAGCCCACGACGTGCTGTAGATCAGAATGTCGTCAAAGAAAACCAGCACGAACCTGCGGAGGAAGGGGCGGAGCACATCATTCATCAACGCCTGAAATGTCGCGGGGGCGTTGGAGAGCCCGAACGGCATCACCAGGAACTCAAAGTGGCCATGGTGGGTGCGGAACGCTGTCTTCTCGATGTCTGCCGGGTGCATGCGCACCTGGTGGTACCCCAAGCGGAGGTCGAGCTTGGTGAAGTACTTGGCCCCGTGGAGCTCGTCGAGGAGCTCGTCAACCACCGGGATCGGGAACTTGTCCTTGGACGTACGGTCGTTGAGCGCACGATAGTCGATGCAGAAACGCCACGACCCATCTGCCTTCTTGACGAGGAGCACGGGTGCCGAGAATGGAGAAGTACTGGGGCGGATGATGCCCTGTTCCAGCATGGCGGCGCACTGCCGCTCGAGCTCGTCCTTCTGCAACTGAGGGTACCGGTACGGTCGCACTGCCACTGGTGCGGTCCCGGGCAGCAGGTGTATGCGGTGGTCGTAGGCGCGGGCTGGTGGAAGTCCGCGTGGTGTGTCGAAGACGGCGTCGTGCTGACACAGGAGCTCGTCCAGCAGCGGGTGGTGCGGGTCCGAAGCTACCGCTACCAGCGACCGCTGCTGGAAGGGCACGCCCGGGGCGCCCACACACTGCCACGTGATGCGGCGGCCCTCGTGCAGGAAGGATACGGCGAGCCCTTCGAAGTCCCAGGTGATGGGGCCCAGCGTGCCAAGGAAGTCGACGCCGAGGATGAAGTCGAAACAGCTGAGCGCGAGGCCCACGCAGGTGATGGAGAAAGGCGCCCCGTGGATGTCGACGGGCACGTGGTGTGCGATACCTTCACACAGCACGCGCTCCCCGTTGGCCACCGTAACGCGAAGCTGGTCACCCCCCTGAGGAGCGAGACCAAGGCGCCGCATGGCCGTGCCCTGGAGGAAAGTGTGGGTGGAGCCAGTGTCCAGGAGGGCGAGGAGGCGCTCGCCCTGGATCGTCACGGGCAGGAGCATAGTGTGGTACGTCCTGATGCCTGCAAGAGCGTGTACAGAAACCACCAGAGCGTGAGCGTCCGCTGCGGCGGCGGTGTCTGCAGGCAAGGCCGTGGCCGCAGCATCGGCGGTCGCCTCCTCATCGGCGTCGAGGAAATCGTCCACCTCCAGAAAGAACAGGCGGGGGCACACGTGCCCACGCACGTATTGCTCGTCGCAGTTGTAGCAGAGGCCTTGACGACGGCGTTCCTGCATCTCGGCCGGCGAAAGGCGACGGTACGGCCGCACGGGTGCCGTCGGGGCTTCTGCGCCCGGTGCTGCAGCGCCGGCTACGGGCGGCGCAGGCAGCGCTGGTGCGCCAGTCGGAGCCGCGGTCGCCCCCGGTTGGCATGGGGGAAGGGCTGGCCGCGGGGGAGGGCGGGCGCCGCGCTGCTGAGGCGGCGCTGCCGCAGCCAGAGCCCGTGTCTCGAAGGCGCGGGCAAGAAACATGGCCGTCTGGAGGTCGGGGGGGGGGGGGGGGCGCATCGCGACGTCGACCCGAATGTGTTCCAGAAGGCCACCGACAAAAAGCTCCGCTTTTTGGCGCGTGGAGATGTCTCTGGAATGCGCTAGCACCGTCTGGAAGCGGTCTGCAAACTCCTGGACCGTGGAGTGGAAAGGAAGACGCCCCAACTCGGCTAGCCGCGAGCCGTATATAGGCGGTCCGAAACGAAAGCGGCAAAGCTCCTTGAAGCGCTCCCAGGACGGCATGCCTTCGTCCGATAGGAGGGCGTAGTACCAGGTCTGAGCGGCGCCGATGAGGTGGTAGGAGGCCATCCACGTCCGCTGCTCCACCGGAGTGCGCTGGCCCCAGAAAAATTGTTCACAGTGTGTGAGCCAATTCAGCGGGTCGACCGAGCCGTCGTATGTCGGGAAGTCGATCTTGTAGGTCCGAGGCTGGAAAGGCACCGCGCTGAACGTCGCAGGGGCGGCAGCCGGGGGCGCCCCGCCGATCGCTGGCGCTGCAGCCGGCGCGGACCCGAAGGTGGAGCCGTGGAGGATTGGGTCGTCAACGCCGCCATAGAGCGTTCCCGACGCCGGAACGCCCCCATGGCCGAAGCCCGCTGTGCTGTGAGGGGTCGAATGGACCGACGGGCGCGCCGGCGCGGAGGAGTAGGCTGGCGGCGCGACGTCGGTGAGCCAAGACGGAAGCGGGGACGGCGAGTGGGGGAACTGGATCTACTGTACGGGGATGAAGGTGCCCGAGGCGGAAGAAGGCAGTTGCTGCTGCGGTTTGGGCGCCGGCGGTAACTGCGGCTGCGGGTGGGACGGTGCCACGCCTGGCTGCGGTCCTAAGAGGAAGGCATGGACGCTGGTCATCATCCTGCCGAGGTCAAGGACGTCCTTGGTGAGCTGCTCGTTGGACATCACCCCCACGGTGGAGGATGAAGCCCCGGCGGCCAGCGGCCGCGATCCCGCGGCCAGCGATGTAGGCGGGATCGGTGCGGCCGGGAACGGCACGGACCCGTCGGCATCCGGCGGTGACGCGGTGCGGCCGGGATCGGCGGTTGAAGCGGGCAGCGGCAGCGATATCGGATCGGAGGTCCCTGATACCAGGTTGGTATGCTGCTGCTCTCTGCCCCTCACCGATCGGAGGTTGTACGTGTGGAGGATGGGTGGGCACGGGTTGAGAGTTGACCGGCGGCGAGACGCCAGCGATGGCGAGGTGAGAGAACACAGGGGCGGCGGCTAGGGTTTGGAAATTCCTGGCTCCCTGCAGGAAGCCAGAACAATCTGTTTCTGCTTACCCCTTATTCCATTGTCTTTACAATTATATAGCTCTCAAATAATAGGAAATGTCCTGGGCCAAGTTTCTAATAATAGCTCTCAAATAATAGGAAATGTCCTGGGCCCGTTTTGGCCTTCCCTGCATGCGCCTGCTAGGCAGGAGCAGTCCTCCTCTGATATTGAATTCCCGTCATAACACCATCTTTGCTGAATAAAAAAAGAAAGCTTGGGTAACCCTGTTAAGCTACTATGCGCCGACTGATTGACCCCAAAAGTTTAAGCTGATGGGAAAGGGTGGGCAATTCACTTATATTTCAACACCCCCCCCCCACACACGTGCAGCCTCTCTTAGGCTGCAAACGTGGAATAGGAGTCGGTTCAATTTATTTTAATAAATCGTGCCCGCCAGGATTCGAACTCGAGACCTCTGGCCCTGATACCATATTAGAGGGCTAATGGTGGCTGTATTAGATAATCAGAATAATGAGGGTACAGGGATGATTATATAGAGGGATTAGGTGAGGGGAAAAGACTAAACTACCTCTAACCCTAATCCCTTACTAAAGACTAAACTACCCCTGTAACCCACACATAATTACATAGTCTAACACCCCCCCCCCCGCAGTCACAACATCTAGCCACTGCAGATGTTGAGACTGGACCGAAACTCAGAGAACAGCGACGACGGGAGGCCCTTCGTGAAGATGTCGGCGAATTGCGTCGTCATCGGGACATGGTCTACCCAAACCTCGCCACGTGCAACCCGCTCACGAACAAAATGCAGGTCGATCTCCACATGCTTTGTGCGCTGATGCTGGACCGGGTTGGTGGAGAGGTACACGGCGCTGACGTTGTCACAGTAGATCAGGGTGCTCCTGACGACGGGAGTGTGGAGCTCCTGAAGAAGCTGCTGAAGCCAGGAGGCCTCAGCCACGCCGTTAGCCATGCCGCGATACTCCGCCTCAGCACTCGAGCACGACACCACGGGCTGTCGCTTCGAGGACCAGGAGACGAGGTTACCGCCAAGGAAGACGGGTACCCAGAAGTAGAACGTCATGTGTCCGGGCAGCCTACCCAGTCACCGTCGGTGTACACGACAAGTTCGGAGGCTGCGTCACGTCGAAGGAGGAGGCCGTAGTCGAGGGTACCTCGTAGGTACCAAAGAATCCGCTTCACAGCAGTGAGGTGCGACTCCCTCCGGTCATGTATGTGGAGGCACACCTGCTGAACCGCATACGAGATATCCGGCCTGGTGAAGGTGAGGTACTGAAGAGAACCTGCAAGACTCCTTTAAGCAGTGGGGTGAGAGACGGGTGTCATGTCGGTAGTGGAGAGCTTTGCCTGAGTATCCACTGGAGTGGAGCACGGCTTGTACTCAGCCATGCCCGCTCGCTGGAGGATATCCAGGAGTACTGTTGCTGGTGAAGGAACAAGCCACCTGGTCGGTACTCGACCACAATACCCAGGAAGTGGTGGAGGCGGCTCAGGTCCTTCATAGCGAACTCCTGCTGTAAAGCAGAAATAGTGCGCCGAAGCAGAGCTGGACTAGACGCTGTCAGTACAATGTCATCAATGCATATGGAAGGTAAGCAGTGTCACTGCCACGTCCATAGACAAAAATCGAAGTGTCCGACTTAGCTTCGATGAACCCCTGTGAGACAAAGAAGGAGGCGAACCGGCTATACCAGGCTCATGACGCCTGATTCAGTCCATACATAAATTTGTTGAGCCTACAGACCATGTCTGGGTGAGCTGAATCAACAAATCATGCCGGCTGACTGCAGTACACCGTCTCGGTTAGTGTACTGTGGAGGAAGGCATTCTTGACATCCAACTGGTGGACAGGCAAAGAACGCGAGTGAGCTAGCGACAGAACGGTACGAACCATCGCCGGCTTCACCTTTGGGCTGAAGGTCTCGTCGTAGTTGACTCCAGGGCACTGAGTGAAACCCCGGAGTACCCACCGAGCCTTGTACCTCTCCGAGGTACCGTCCGCCTTCTTCTAATGCATGAACACCCACTTGCTCGTGACAACAATGCCACGACTGGGACTGGGAACCAGGTCCCAGGTCCGGTTGGCAACTGCATGCTCTTCCTCCATAGTGTTGCGCCAGTGAGGGTCGGCGAGGGCGCTACACACGGAAGTAGGTATGGGTTAGATCAAAGAAGAGTCGGTCGGTGGAGATGTCGTCGATGAGAAGGCAGCTCTGGTGAAGCGCTCAACTGGCTGAAGACTCCCGGATGCACGTCTAGTCACCATCGGGTGGACGTGAACAGGATCCCTGTGGAGAAGAGGAGGGTTGTACACCGGTCGCTCGGGTACAACAACCTTCTCTCGTCCTGGGTAGATGAGAGTTGGTCTTGAGGCTGCACGTGGCGCAGCTGGAGCAGCCCCCCCCCCCCCGGTGCTCGTCTCTGGTAGACAAGTGTGGGGCCGGAGAAGCGGGAAGTCGTCGTCGGTGCTGCTCCTGGTGCGTCTGGTGACGTCAGGCTCGCTGCAGGTGACGTCGGGGAAGCTGAGGCCGCGTGTGGCACAGTTTGTGGCGTAGGGGTCAGCCGAGGCGCAGCTGGCGATGTCGGAGACGTCGATGCCGCGCGTGGCACAGCTGGTGACGTTGGGACCACCTGAGGTACAACAGGTGACATTGGGGAAGCCGAGGCCACGCGTGGCGCAGCTGGTGACGTAGGGGTCACCCGAGGCGTAGCGGGTGACGCCGGTGGCGTCGGTGCCGCATGTGGTGCAGCAGGTGACGTCGGGGGCACCTGAGTCGTAGTGTGTGTCGAACCTGCGGAAGAAAGAGGCCAAGGCAGCTGGGGAGCAGCCTCGGGGTCAGTGGGAAAAAGAGAATTGGTGGAACCGGAAGAGGTGGCAGAGAAAGGAAAATAGGACTCATCGAAGATGACGTGCCAGGAGATCAAAAGGTGGTGGGTAGTGAGATCTAAGCACCGGTACCCCTTATGATCAAGGGAATACTCGAGAAAAACACACTGTGTCGAGCGGGGCGCAAGCTTATGCGAGGCAGTGGCGGAAAGGTTAGGGTAGAAAGCGCACCTAAAGAGCAAAGTATGAGGTGGAGGCACGAATCGCCTTGGTGGGAAGACGATTAACCAGAAGTGTAGCAGTATGGAGAGCCTCCACCTAGTATCGGGCTGGAACAGATGCCTGGAACATCAGGGAGCGTATGACATCATTTGTGGTGCGAATCATGCGCTCTGCCTTGCCGTTTTGAGGAGAGGTATACGGACAAGACATGCGTAGCTGTACCCCATGTGCGGAGAGAAAGTTACGAAACACAGAGTTATCAAACTCACGTCCGTTATCACACTAGAAAGCTTGGATGGTGCGCCCAAACTGAGTAGAAATCCAAACGAAGAAGTGAGAAAGAGTAACAAAAGTCTCGGACTTCAATTGTAATGGAAAAGTCCAGGAAAAGTGAGAAAAATCATCAATGATCACCAAGTAATAATTAAAGCCTGATACACTGGTAATAGGAGATGTCCACAAATCACAATGTATAAGATCAAACACGTGCTCAACATGAGTCGCAGAAGCGGGAAAAGGAAGCCGAACATGGCAACCAAGCAGACAAGCATGACATAGGGAGTCATGTGTGCCTCTAGTACACGAGATAACAGAACTACTGGACAACTTCGACATAGCATATGCACCAGGGTGACCAATACGGCGGTGCCAAATGGTGGATGAAGCTGTCGCAGTCAAAGCAAAAGGTGGTGATGCAGAGGAAGTAGGAAGCCGAAGTGTGTATAGGGGCCCCGAGCTATCACATTGAAAAAGAGGTCACCAGGTAGAAAGATCCTTCACAGACAAACCAAAAGGATCAAACTCAATGGAAACATTGTTGTCAGTGGTAAAACGACGGACAGAAAGCAAGTTTTGAATGATATCCGCGGCGACAAGAATATTTTTAAGCTGGAAAGAACCCAGGAGACCGGAATCATCTACTGAGGTGACCGGAAGAATAGAACCATTCCCAACAATGATAGATGAAGGAAAAGAGGGATTGGGAGTGTCGGTGGAAGAGAGCATACCAGGATTAGGAATGGTATGGTTTGACGTTCTGGAGTCAACTACCCAGTCGACACCTGGTGGAGTAAGATGCATGGTGCTGAAGGAAGTAGCCAACGACTGTCGATCCCACGTCGACGGTGGCTCCTGGAGAGGTGCCGACGGCTCGGAGTACCCAAAAAGATAATCAGTGCCTCCGTAAGTCAAGGCTGACTGTCCGCCAGAAGGGTAGCCAGGCCCACCGTAGGACTGAGTCGGCGGCCCACTAGCACTGTAGGCTGGTCCACTGTAGCACAGGGTGGCTACAAATGCCAGCTGGGCGTGTTGTGGTCGTAGAGGCTGAGAACCCGGAGACGGTCCAGGCCACATGTAGATCTGGCCAGTCCAAGGGTTGTAGGGTGTGGGCCAGGGTGCACCTCCCCGACCGGTACCACCGGTACCCCAGTAGTAGGAGCAGTAGGTGTAGGAGTGCCGCCTGCACTTCTACCTCCACCACGGCCGCCATGCTTGCCTCGGCAGCGATGATTTCCACCTCAAGTACTAGCAGGAGTGTAGGGTGGAAGGTGGTCATGACGGTGGTACACCAGCAGCTGGTACGGGTGGACGAGGGGACTGGCCATAGCCATAAAAGGCTGTGGCAGACCCGGAGCCAGTAGAGCATCTTGAAGTGATCTCCTCAATTTCAAGATCAGACCATACCTTCTCGAAGGTAGGGAGTGACTCCAGTGGGAGTAGCCTCGTCCGTAGGTGACAATAGCGCTCATTAAGGCCCTGAAGGACCCGAAGAACAAGGGCGCTATCGGTGACCGGCTCACCAAGGTCACTTAGGGCATCCGCGGTGCCCTTCATCTCCCGGCAGTATGTGGAGACAGATCTGTCACCTTGGACGGTGTTCTGGAACCGAGTGCTGATGTGGAGGTCTCCAGTCGCGCGGTTTCCTAGAGACCGCTGCTCAAGGACCAGCCAGGCCCGTCGAGCAGTGCCGCCACTGTGCTGCCTGATGATGTCCTGTAGTTCCTCCATCAAGGAGCCAAGGATCCAGGATAGGACCAGTCTGTCCATGCTGATCAAGGAGACCACCACTGAAGAATCGTCCTAGAGTACGTGGTCGTCGAGGCAGTAACGCCTCAGCGTGAGGAGCACCAGGTCACGCCAACGGGCATATGAAATGGACTCAGAGCTGAGAACAACCGGCACAAGCGTCCGGATGTTCTGAATCCCGGCGGCCTGTGCATGAAGTGCGGCCACAAGTGAAGCCGAGTATGTACCAGCGTCCGAGGGAGGCTCGTGGGCAGCACTCATCGGTCGGGGAGCACTCTCCTCGAGCTGGTGGGATAGAGCTGCCACGGATGCACGTTCCTGCTCTAGGGCTAGAGCGAGTGCCCTCTCGTGCTCGTGAGAGGCAGCTAGTGCTGCGGCGATGTCGGAGGTGTCCGCCGTGTCGGTGACGTAGGAAGAAGAAGCTGCGTTATCAGAAGCGGCATCGGCGACTGGAAACGGAATCGGTGGGACAGTAGTCGTGGTGCTCCCGTCGATAGAGTCGCGTGGACCAGAGGTACCTGCCATGAAGACGACAGCAGTGGTGGGTTTGCCGGTGGTACCTACAAGAGGTCCGCCGGCGGCCGGACCGGTCCTCGGAGTCATAGGAGGGGCGGTGTAACAGCTCTATAGGGTCATAGACTGGCCCCACATACCATCACTCGTCTTTTCTACGCACTTTGTCCTCACTCGTGCGCACCCGGGGAGACTTCCCGGTCGGTCACCCATCCCCAAATTCCTCTGGGCCAAGCACGCTTAACCCTGGAGTCCTTTGCAGGTAGGCTTCCGGAAAAGAAGGTATACCTTGATGGTATGAGTACTCTATCAATCCTATTATGCCGGGAGTCAGGATATCACACAATCCACCCCCCTTAGAAGACCGACGTCCTCGTCGGTCAACGCCATGACAGGAACGTCCCCTCTTAGCCATGTCCGTATGTTCAGTACTGGCATACGCATACCGAACGTGCAGTTAGCAGCATGAGTACCACACCGTGTCCCACACAGAGGATCCACACGTCATGCGTACGTACCTGCGTCCCTGACCCGTACGCTACCGTATACTTGTCACTGACCCGTAGGCACCTGTGAAACTGCAAGGGTCGGCTCTGATACCATTTTTGACAGCTCTCTAGGATCATAGACTGGCCCCACATACCACCACTCATCTTTTCTGCGCACTTTGTCCTCACTCGTGCGAACCCGTGAAGACTTCTGGTCGGTCACCCATCCGCAAATTCCTCCAGTCCAAGCACGCTTAACCCCGGAGTTCTTTGCAGGTGGGCTTCCGGAAAAGAAGGTATACCTTGATGGTATGAGTACTCTATCAATCCTATTATGCCGACAGTTAGGATATCACAGGCGGCAGATCTGGGAACGGAGGTAGGCGTGCCAGCCCCTCCGGCGGCGGCTGCAGACCAGGAGGCAGCGGGCCAGGCGGCGCCAGCAGCATCAGACCAGGGGGCGGCGGGCCAGGGGGCAGAGGCGGCCACGCCAGCCATCCCAGTGGCGGCGACGGCGCTCCCGTGCGCGCGCCAGTCAAGCCCGAATCCGGGCGGCGGCGGCACAGGTCTAGCAGCGGCCGCGGCGGCCCAGGGAACGGCGGCATGGTGCCTGGCGGCAGTGGCGGCACCAGCGGGCGCGGCCCAGGGCGTGGAGGCGGTGGCGCAAGGCGCTGTGGCCCTCGGCACGGCGACGTTGGCGTGGGACACGGCGGCGTGGACATGCGGCGCAATAGGGGGGCGGCGGCGGCTCCGGCGGCGGGCGGCGCACCGGCAGGGGCGGTGGCGGCTCTGGCGGTGGGCGGCGCACCGGCAGGGGCGGCGACGGCGCAAGCCCATTGCTGCGGTGGTGGATGGGCCATTAGGGTTAGGGTTAAGCCCTCATCCTAATTAATTCCTAGCTAATGATACCATATTAAGATACTATGCGCCGACCGATTGACCCAAAAGCTTAAGCTGATGGGGAAGGGTGGGCAATTCACTTATATTTGAACAAACCTATCTATTCCATTTTCTAGTGCCAAGTACGAAACAGTCATCATATGAAATGCAAATATTCAGCATATGAAAAACGCCAAAGGACCACCAAGAAACATCAATAAGCTGCTCCTAATTATGTGGGCATACCTATCAAAAAACGACTGGCCCTCAACACATTCTATGGATCCATGGCAAAGAAAATAATCTCGGTTACTATTGCCATCATCAGGGTAACATAGCTCATCAAGACAAAAGTATTCTTTAATCCTGCATAGCAAAAAGGTTGCTAGTGAAGGATGACATTTGTCACATATACTAGCTGTTTGGTAGTAGAATAAATCATATTTTCAATTGCCATTTGCTACTCTAGGAAAGTAATCAGATAGCTTCTAGAGCAATGCAAGCACATAGCTAATATGGAAGTTGTATCAAAGTCACAAATGACAGTTCATATATCAATTTTGCTTCCAGAGCATCAAATATTTCTATGTATCTGAATATTTATAAACCTTGCATCTTGCTGCTGTTCAGGCATACAAATGCCATCCTCGAATTAAAGGACTAAAAGGGCCGTATTAAATTACCAATATTGAATACAGAACAAAAAGTAAATTAGAAAGTAATATATATACAATAACAAACCTGCAGGGGAATCAGTCAGAATAGAGATAGTGCTCTCAATGTCCAGCAATGAGACTAGTCAGAATGAAGTTAGTGTTCTCAATCGAGCTGAAGCTTCATTCATAGCACATTTACCTTTATATTTTTCTGTCCTAATATGAATTTGAGACGGCCGGGCAGCAAGGCGCCCCAGCGCCAGCGGTGCCCCGCTTCCTTCATGTCATGCCGTACGAGTTCAGGTTCAGATACCTGTTGGAGCTGGGCAGGGGCGTGGCCGGGCGGACTTGGGCACAACGGGGACATGCCAGGATGGCTGCGCGGGTGCCGGCTTCAGATACCTTCATCTTCACGAAGAGTGCAGAACAGCCCCAAGGTGATGAACTTGGGCATATAAAACCTTTGTCCATGAGGTCATTCAGCTGCTCCTTCAATTCTGCTAGCTCCTTTGGTGCCCTTTTATATGGTCGCCAAGAAATAGGTGTGGTTCCCAGTGCTAGTTCTATCTTGAACTCTACATCAGGTTCAGGTGGCATGCTGGGTAAGTCGTCGGGGAACGCATCTTGATATTCACATGCCACTGAAATATCCTCAAGCTTAGGAGCTTCAATCTGATGCACTGCTGCAACTTGTTGTGATGGATCCACAAGATTCAATGTGTTGCAACCGTGTATTGGGGAATTCAGTTGAACAGTTCGAGAGCTGATATCAAAGATAGCCCCATAATGCGTCAACCATGATATCCCCAAGATAGTATCAATCCTTTGGCCTTTGAGTATGATAAGGCTCGCAGGATATATGTTTCCACCCAAACACAAAGGTACCCGAGAGACCATTTCATCAGTTGATATCTTGCCTCCGGGTGAGCTGATATGAAACGGATGCTTAATTGTGCTAAATGGAAGATGATTCTTCAGCACAAAGTCTCTGCTAATAAAATTGTGGGTGGCCACAGAATCAAACAACACGAAAGTGGCTTGTTCATGTAAGGTGAACATTCCCGGTAAAACTGGTTCGCCTTCTGCAATGTCCTCAATAGCAGTATAGTTAACCCTGCCAGCTTTTAAAAGACTATTCTTTGAAGGTTCACGGTGCTGATCTGAGCATTTACAAGACGGCACACGATTGTGGCTCTGCTCAGCTCCACGACGATCTCGTGCTACAGAAATCCTCAGCTCTTACTAACACGAGGTGGAGATACTATGTGCATAGCTGGTTGTGGTAGGGTTGCACGAATAATTTCTAATTGCTGCTGTTGTGGTGGAGGCTCATAAATAATTAACTTCAGCTGTGGTTGTGAGAGTTGCACCGCAGGCTAAATTTCTTGCCCGACAGGTGAGTAATACCACACTCGATAGTTCGGAGGAACCTCGATATCACTGTCCGGCGGTATACTCCTTTTCAGCTACGCTTCACAACGGATATGCATGTCTTGCTTAATGATAGCGGCATTAACCAACTCATTGGAATTACCGTTATTGAAGAAAACCACATGTTCCATAAGATCGACATTCAAAACTCGAAAGAATGATTCACACTTCAATGCTTCCGAGTCTACAATATGAGTGGCGTATTGCATCAAGTCTTCAAACTCCTTGAAGTACTCGTACGCACTCCTTTCTCCTTGCTTTAACTCCTAAAACTCTTGATACTTTGTTCTTAAGGATCCCCGATCAAATGTGATGTGTCCGGAAAACATTTTTGAGTTCATCCCATGTCACATGATAACCTTCTGGACGAGTTGCCATATACTCCGCCCACCAAGCTCCAGCGGCTCTGTGGAGTTGTTGAGTAGCAAATAAAGGCTTTTGGTATTCGTCGCACTCAAGCATATCGAACTTGGCTTCAATACATTGGAGCCAATGAGCCGACTCCAACGGTTTGTCACTTCTGAGAAAACTGGTGGTTGTCTTGCTAGAAAATTCAAATAAGTGCTTGGCGGGGGATTTTGCTGTAGTGTCTCTTGTCGTATGCTTTGTCGCACCAACAGATCAAGAGACTCATCCATCTTTCCCAAAATTTCCGCCAATCCGGTTGATGATGTGGGCACTTGTTGTCATGGCGAATTACTTCTACCTTGACTCGACTCACCAACCTCAACCCTGGAATGAGTGTGATTCATACTGCAAGAGCGAGCAATTTATGATTAAAATTCAAAGTTAAACTCAACTTGAATTGAAAATGTTAACCGTAAGAGCATCACACAAATATTGCAGCACTACACAAGCTAACATGGGTTTTGACAATTCTGAAATCTACCAAACTTGAGCAAGTTTGTCCAAACTCTTAATTCCATTAGTCCGAAAAACTGAAAGATAACTAAAGAACATGTTATAGAACTTATAGAAGTATAACACATTCCTGTCCACAACAGTCATATGTTAAAGGAGCAATGATCAATAATCTGTTCAGAATGACCTGTTGGCCTTAATCCCAGAATTTGAGTATGAAATGGCAATTTCATGTCTCAAGTTGAAGAACAAAGTTATAGTCAACTTCAATATATTTTCAAGAAGTATTTATTTGCCTTCATATATATTTTGGATCAAAAGTTATGATATTTCAAAGTTGACAGAATTCTGGAACAATTTTGACAGCACCTCCTCTGGAAGTGCCTGTTTTGTCCGCAAAATTTCATTAAATTCAACTCCAAATCTGGAGAAACTTTGAACCACAAAGTCGTAGAACATATCATAAGCTTTCCAATGGTTCCTTGTATTATCCTTAGAAATTTTTCTACAAGAAGTTATGGTGGAAATACAGAAAATTACAGAGAGGTATTTTGTCTACCCTGTTTTTGGAAAGTTAACACCCATCTGAGATTTTCATCCAATTGAAAGGTGATTCTGGTCTGGACTTCTATAGAAAAATAGTAGAAGGCTTCAAAATATTTCCAAAACTGTATCACAAATACATAGGTTCAACCAATCAAAAGTTATGCCCTGTTCAATTTCAGTAAAAATTCTCCCGAAAATAGGGGAGGTTATTTCTATGTCTTTTTAAATACATCTATACTCCCAATTGACTATTATTTCAATATAGGAGTTCGTTAACTCCTAATGGAATCCTAGACTCCAAATTTACTCATTTCTTTGGAAACTTATTTTTTTCATGCAGTTAAGAATATATCACGGTACTACGTTTCCTTACCAAATCAAGAAAATTAACCGGATTTATACCGGCATATACGGCTCAAAGAGTGGCACTAGAACAATCACTCACACACGTTTTCTAAATGATATGTTCTACGTGGTTAAGGTACCTGCATAAAACCACTCAATAGTGAAGCATAAAAGAGGTTTCTCATTTTAGGCAAGTCCATATCATAATAGAAACATACGTCATGTATCATTTCCATACGGGTCGTCCTTGAGTCAGGCCACGTCTCAAGGTACCTGATCGGGTTATTCACCAACCGACAGAGGGCTCCACACCTTTGCAATTAAGCACGATGGTGGAACAGCGCTTTCATATGCGTTATAGGAAATGAAAAGTCCTGGAGAACATACTTCGTGTAACAAACCACACGATGGGGTCTCCTCCTCTTGCCGCTGGGTTTGCGCACTGGAGGCTAGTGCATTTTATATGTCTCTAAGACATGAAGAGTCCTAGAAAACATATTCACTTCCCGTCCATTTCTGAACGGAACATCCCACACTACTTTCCTCGTATGGGGGAGCTAACAGAAATTGTTCTGCTTTTGGTGCCGTTCCTTACTATGCTTACGTCCACGTAGGACCGTCGTTACAGAATTGAAATACTGAATATTAACATACTGTCAGCTTGCGACCTTAAGTAACTATTCTATTAATAGTCCTTATTTGGGCATACTATACGTTTCTCACCCGTATACTTCTAAATTTTCGAAAATATGCTCCTTTCATGCGTGCTATTCCCAATGCGGCCCTGAAATCAGCTGTCGCGGGGCCCCCTTCCCGTCTGGGGTCTGTGCTCTAGAAATTGCACTGGGTGGTGCTGTGCGATGCGGCACCCAACAACATGCACGAAAACACAATAAGAACATAGGAATCATTTTATTTCTCAAGATAAGATCTTTTACAACATACTGTACACAAATTGTACATACGCAGCGGAAAATAAAACTGGACATTTTCTCACTCTCGACCCTAACTACGCCGAGGAGAAATCGTTCAGCCCGTGAACGCTTCCTACTAGGTTCACCAAAGTAAGGAAGCGGCTAGGTTTCCGGTGACTTATACGAACCGGGAGGTCCAATGTCTCACTGAACAACCTTCTTTATTGCAGGCATTCTGCTACCTGCAAAAGCAACTACGAAGCCACCGCCAACACTAAGGCTCAGCAAGTCTTAACCGTCAATTCTAAACATGTTACTCTACATCCAAGAGTTGTAAGAAAATAGGAATGTGACTTTGCAAAATGAAACTTGGCTAAACCTTGATCCTTATATTCAGAATCCTATAGCAATCATTTTTAGTGCCCTCATGCCTCACAACACAGGAAGTCCAAAATCAAACAAGAAACACTTATCCCGATGTTGCTAGCCTAAGGTGGAATAGAAATTTAGTTTGCACTATCTCTACTTCAGTCAAGTTTTCAGTACAATGATTAAGCCATGAACAACATCTTAAGAGACTTAGTTCCTCTTCTTACTACGTCACAGCACAGTGGGCAAGTATGCTCAATCCTTTTCCGCGAGCGACGGTGATTCGAATGAATAACAACCCAGAATGCACGACACATACACCCGCCTCGAAAGACTCACACAAGAGCTCTTTCTTACGTTGTATGCAGCAACCTTTCACACGACACCCCGACATAGAAAAACGCTTCGCGCCGAGCAGGATGGTCCTCTATGCGGACACGTCGAAGTTGCCCGCTAAAGGATTTACATCTCCCGCCTTCTCAACGTCATTTCCACGCGAAGGATGAGTTTCTATATAACGGTCCATCGAGTTATATCGGCTTCATGGGTCCAATATCCCACTATATATCCGGTACAGGTCAAACTTGTCCAGCAGGGCCGCATACGGCATGGTCCTTAACCGACACAGACGGGGCTAATACCCAACCTCCACATTTGCCTTATCATAATCGGCCCAGGCCCAATGTGGTCACAAGCATTGTCACACCCATCGCGGGTCGAGACATCCTTGAGCATTCCATCCGACAAGAACTCCCCGTCCCCATCTCACTTTTCATGAGGGTGCTCTTATCATCAACTTCTTGCGAGTATACTCCACTACTCGACCTTTCTCGCTCGTAGCTTTTTACTACTCGACTTCTACCGAGCTAGCTACAACATTAGCCTAGCCATCTATGACAAGGAAAATCCTATGCTAGTCCTTCTACTCAGGTTTTCATAGTCATGCAAGTGGGTTTCAAGCATCCTAGACATAATGCACAATATCAAGTCTAATAAACATGAGGTGAAGGTAAAGCAAAATTTAAAAATGGTAATTATATGCAAACAGGGGCTTGCATTGCTCAACGGTTTTGTTAGACTATGATGTTAATCTTCGTCCAGAGAATCCGCCAAGTCCTACACGAGAGGGAGATCCTTGCCCTTTAGTTGATCTCGTCGTCAAGCATCAAAGTCACGTGAGTTAGTGTATGCAGTGCACATATATTCAAAAGTAACTTAGAAAATGCTTTACAAACTGTTGTACAAGTTAACTAACACTTAAGAGGGGAAAACAACAGCAAGGTTTCTGTTGTTCGATCTACCACAATGGAGAAGAAATACTTAGGTGAAATGAAGATAATACTAATCACCATGTGATTAAGTATTTATATGAACAACTATACCTAATGAATGGTAGCTCAAGTTCCTTGGGTCCAATAAAGCTGAAAATTTAACAACAAGTTCAAGGGAAGGTATGTAGGCAGTGTGCATAATTATAGACACTACAGGAATCGTGATAATAGACGACGGCCACAAACCGTCATCTAGAAGGCCCAAACCGTCGTCTATAGCTTATTGACGATGGTATACGGCCGTCTATGTTTTCTTTGTCATCTATAACGTTATTGACGACGGTAACCATCGTCCATAAACTATTTGACGACGGCCAAAATTAGCTGTCGTCGATAAGTGACTTCCTCCACGTGGCAGCGGGGGAAGCTTATCATCGACGGTGACATAGACACCGTCGACGATAAGTTACAGTATCATCAACGGTAGAAGGGCACTGTCGTCGATACTGGATACTTATCGTCGACGGTGTCCTTGTCAACGTCGAAGATAACTTGCCAGTATCGTCGACGGCCTCCAGATAACCGTCGTCGATAATTTTTGAAGTTTTTTTTTAACAGAAAATGCTGCCCTGGCTTCGAGGCCAGCCCTGGTTCGATGACCAGATCACAGAGACAGAAAAACATGACACAAACATGCATATATATCACACGGTACCGCAAAATACATCACACAATATATTATTGCACAATTCTTCATACAAGTCTCACACTGCACATAGTCAACATCACACAACCCAAGTTTTAGAGAGGAGGGAACTCAGCTCACAAGTATGACACTCGGCTGACCTGACTAAGAGACGCTACCCTGTCCGTTGCCACCGGAGTTCGGAAAGTTGTCCTCCTGCAGTCGTCCAAGCATCTAAGGCGGCGGAGTTTGAGCCTCCGTTCCCGACGCCTGTGAAGTGTAAGTGTGGTTAGACATGTTACAAGTAATAAAATGCATATTTTACTAAATTTGAACATGTTTAACTAGTGCAAGTGTGATTTACTAAGTTCGTACCTGGGCTACCGTCGTTGGCACCGGCGGCAGCTGTATCGCTGGCGGCGCCCATTGCGGAAAGACAACAGTCTGTCCTGCACTCATAGCCTGCAAACACAAAGCAAATCATTATACATGTCATTTATATGTAAAAAATGTTAAGTACAACATCTAGAATAGATTACCTGCATGGCAGCTTGCATCTGTAACATGAACGAGTTTTGATACTCGTCCCTAGCCCTTTGCGCCTCGTCCCTAGCCCTGATCTCAGCTGTCCGCGCCTCATCCCTAGCCCTGAGCACTTCTTGCATCCTCTGGAGCTCCTCTCGCAGACTCTGGAGCTCCAGATCTCGACTAGCGCGGCTGCTGCTGGACCTGCCCTGAAGCGATGAAGAGGCTCTCGAGGAACCTCACGCCTGTCTCGAGTCGACCACTCCATCGAAGATGGCTAACCAGCACAAATGAAGTAAGATTATTAAATTTTGTATCTCAAAGTTCGTAACAGTAAATTAAAAATTACAAAGCTCACCGTCCCTGAGGTTTACCACCACCGCTTGCATACGCGGCTTCGGGGACGATTGGCGCGCTCTGCCAATCGAACTCTTCGCCTCGAAGCTGCCGCGCCTCCTCCCCGTACTTTGCCTGCAAAAACCAGAAAAATAACGTCATTAGTACTATTAAAGAGAATTCAATTAAGTTGAAAAAATTAACTCACCAAAGTCTCTGTCACTGTCTGAGAAGACAGCTGGTCAGGCTGCGACGGTTCACTTCCCAAGTGACCCCTCTTCCACACCTTGATAGGTGACGGCTGCTGACCGCTCTCGTGCACCTATCGATACATGTTAGCACAATGAAGATCATAAAATTGCTTAATAGAATGCTTATAGCACTTACCTTCCGTTTAGCGAGGCGTATGTAGCCGTCCCCACCCAAACGATGTTTCCCGCTTGTCCCTCTACTCTCTCGACGGGTTTTAGAAACTGACTTGAAGCCCTCGCTCGCCCAAAGAACACACAGGGCACGATTCACGTCCGGACGGCTGTCAAGCCACGCTACGCTGACCTGCACACATTTACTATTGAATGAAAACATTGATCACGATCAGATAATGAAGCAAAGTAAACTAAAAACTTTACCTCTGCGTACTGCACCTCCATCAAGTACGTGTCGCCCAATTGCTTCCCCGGCTCACCCTCGTCTGGATGTAAATTGAAGTACGCGTTTGTAGCTTGAATGCGAGCCATAGATAGTGACTGTGTCACGATCTTCCTAGCGCAGTTATGGAAGACGAGACGAGCGTGATCTGTCTGCTCGGACTCGTCCTCCAAACGATACTGTGCCTGAAAAAAATAAATATATAACTAAATGTATGTAACTTATAATTAATTCGTATTACACAAATATTGTTCATACTTACCATGAAATGGTGCCAAACAGCCTCCTGGTAGTTGCCGTGAAGAACGTCCTGGGCCCTATAGTAGTCATCCCAAGACGTGGCAGCGCGTCCGTTCACTACACACCAGGGTAGTGCAAACGGACAAAACGGCCCAAGTCACCGTTCACCAGCGTGTGGCGTCCCTGGCTTGTGAACGAAGCATCCTCCCAAGTCCTGATACATGATTCTCAATTAGTATACATATAAGGCTAAAAGTATCTAAATTGAATTGTTAGACATTTACTTACCTATCGCCAACATAACGAATAATGACCCGATTGTTTGGGTCTGCAGGAGCCGGAGGAGGAGCGACGTAGTGGCTCCTCCTAGTCCGCCTCTGTGGAACCGGCTTCGAACAAGAAGGCTCCAAAGAAGGATGCTCCAAAGGAGGCTCTGAAGAAAGAGGCTCCAAAGAAGGAGGCTCTGAAGAAGAAGGAGGCACCGTAGCCTCTGTGTCCTCATACGTAGAGTCGTCCTGAAAATTTTAAAGATTCGTATTATAGAATAAAGAATTACTTATATCATTTATTTAATTAAATGTTCTTTACCTGTCGTGACCGTTGTACAGAACCAGGTGACGACTCCGGTAGATGGCTCAACAACTGAGCCCGTATACCCTCGCTAAGCTGAGTCCCGTGGAAGACCTCGTCTGCTCTCGTGGGTGTCGGTGACAGAAAGCTCCGCGCCCCTGTACGTCGTCGTCTGCTGCTGCTCGACGACATCCTGTCTAAAGGAAACATTGCTAATGAATGAAATAGGAAGTATAGAAAAGAAAAGAAGAGATGAAAGAAACATTACTTGTACTCATTTTTAAAATCCATTAGCATCACGATGTACTCTACTACGTAAACCGGACCATCGGTCTTCTATCATAGTAGTTAGCCGTTTTCGTTTTCGTTTTCGCATCTCACTAGTATCTATATCCTCTGCATCTCCAACTAAGTCATCGAGTCCTAAATCAGGCTCGACGGCAAAAGAGTCCGGCAACTCTTGTTCTTGGTAAATAACATCAACCTCATCATCAAGGTATCCAGCATTGTCTGGTGTATATAACTGCTCACGAGGATTCACCTTGTGTACAACCCACCAAGCTTTAAGCTTTTTGCATGGATAATGTAGATAATAAACTTGCTTGACTTGGTGTGCAAGGACGAAGGTGTCGCAGCCTCGTAGACGGTCCTTTTGTTTCACTTCTACCATGCCAAATTGGTTTTCATGAGTTTCATTGTTAGGATTAGACCAATCACAGTCAAAGAAGACTACATTAAGGACCTTATTCCCCCCCCCCCCCAAAACTGAATTCGAGGATATTTTTAATGATCCCATAATAATTACTTTCACGTCCTTGTGCGTCAACTGTCCTTTTCACAACTTCGGTGTTACATGTTGCTCTGAAGGGACGTTGAGATTCAAATTCAGTTGAACAAAATCAAAACCCATTGACATCGTATCGACTGTAGCTTTTAATTTTAATGGAGTCGTAGGACAGTTGTAGCAATTCTTCATGGACGCCAGCTTGATTTTTGCACTCTTCAACATATGAATTTAGAAGACTATTTTATGCTATACACATAATTACTAAGAGAAACAAGACATGAACATGTTACATGTGCATGAAACCAGGATAGGAAGTTAGACCCTCCATTTACTCCATAATATCGCATCGATTGTATTTGTCTGCTTGTAGGTTGCTGCTTAGATTTCCAATTTTGTTGATCAAACTCACTAAATAAGATAAAACAGAATGATTAGCATAGATGTATAACACACCACGCTAATTGTAACACAAACACTTACTGAAAATGTTCATGCATCCCCTATATATTAGCGTACATGTACATTAAAGCAGCTGTCTTTTTATCTGTTTCAAGATTGTAGCTCGTGCCACTACCAACAGTGGTGCCTCTCATTTGAAAAATGGATAGGCTGCTACAAGGGGGTGCTTCATCCATATTGTACCGCAATATGGAAACATTAACATTGTGTTCTTCTGCAAAATAGACGCTTGAAAAGTATCCAATCTCCTGAATGGCGTATGCTTCGGCAATGCATCCTTCAACCCTTGCCCGATTGCAAACCATTGGTTTAAGACTCCTGAGTGCTCTTTCGACGTGATACATCCACCTATATTGCACAGGGCCGTCCACTTTGGCTTCATATGGAAGATGGATTAGGAGATGTTGCATTGGATTGAAGAACCCTGGAGGGAAACTTTTTCCATCTTACATAAAAGCACTGGTATCTCCTTTTCCAACTTCTCCATCATCTTGGTTGTGATTTCTTTAGCACAAAGTTGTCTATAAAAGTAGCTAAGTTTGGCTAACACCTTCCACACTGCATCGTCAAGGTTGCCCCAAACATAACCGGTAGAAGTCTTTCCATGATTATGTCATAATCATGACTTTTCAACCTTGTGAGATTTCCAGTCTTAACATTCACGACTTGTCTCAGGCTAGCAGCATAACCGTCTGGGAATTTCAACGTTTTCAACCATTCGAAGACTCCTTTCCTTTCTTCTGGTCGAAGACAGAAAGAAGCATGCGGTCTGCCACCAGCTTCAGTTAGCTCAAGAGTTGGACGTTTACAAACCTCTGCCAAATCTTTACGAGCTTTTATATAGTATTTTGTTCTGCCCGTCAGACCGAAGCATGTGCTTATGATGCATTCACCCATGTTACGTTACTGGTGCATGACATCAATATTATGCATTAGGATTAAGGACTTTACATATGGTAGCTCCCATAATGCACATATATGAGTCCAATTGTGGTCTTCTCCGTAACCAACAAAATATCCAGGACGACCTTCATCTGCCACTAAGTTGTTCAACTGTTCAGCAATCTATGACCCGTTGAGACGTTGCGGTGGTCTTTTTTTGAGAACGGTGTCCTTCCTGAAGGCATTCTTATGTTGCCTAAATACGTGATTAGGCGGTAACCAACGTCGGTGGCAATCAAAGTAGCAAATCTTTCCACCATGATTTAAACGAAAACATTCTATGTCCGAAGCACATATCGTACATGTAAAATGACCATGAGTGCTCCAGCCAGAAAACATGCCGTAAGCTGGAAAATCATGGACAGACCACAAGTATGCAGCTCGAAGGTTAAATTTCTGGTTTTGTAATAGTCGTACGCTTCGATTCCTGTCCATAACATTTTCAACTCTTCAATCAACGGCTTCAACATGCATCATGTTCAAACATGAACCGGGATGATCCGGTCCAGGTACAATAAGGCAAAGGAACATGAACTTGTACCTCATACAAAGAGATGGTGGTAAGTTGTACGGAATAGCGAACATGGGCTAGCAAGAGTACGGTGTTGCATTTGTACTGAACGTTGAGAAGCCATCTGTCGCCAACCCGATTCGAATATTTCTCGCGTCATTGGCGAAATCTGAATCGAAGCGGTCAAGAGCTTTCCATGCCTCACTGTCAGACGGGTGCACCATCATTCCGTCGTTCTCACGTAGACCTTCTTTGTGCCACCTCATGTGTCTGGCAGTTTTTTTCGAGAGAAGCAAGCGCTTCATCCTAGGTGTCACAGGCAAGTAGCGAAGCTATTTCTATGCGACTTCAGTCATTACTTTTGTACCGTCATCATTAACAACTTAGACAAATCTTGCTTTATCACATTTTAAACACTTGTTCTCGTTGGCATGCTCTTTCCAGAAAAGCATGCAGCTGTCTGGGCACATATCAATCTTCTCATAGTCCATACCAAGCCCGGAAATCATTTTCTTGAACTCATACATATCTTTAGGCAATTTACGAGGTTGTGGAAGGACATTGCTGATTAATTTGACGAGTTCACTGTAGCAGTTATTGGAGAAGGAAAACTTAGACTTAATTGCCATAAATATAGTCATGAGACTGAGGATTGAGACTTTGGTGTGTTCGTGCACCGGCTCTTCAGAAGCTTCGCCAAGCTTGAAAACGTTTTAACCTCCGTTGTAGGAGAATCCTCCGTCAATTCAGGATTTATGGCTTCAAGCATCTCGTCCATCCTATCGACCCCAGTGTTGTCATCCTCATCTCGATCTTCTGTAACTTGAGAAGGTGTCTCGCTGTGAAATGTCCACAACTCATAACGTTGCATGAAACATTTCCACACAAGTGATACGTCAACGTCACTTTGTCGAAACACTTCGCATTCTGACATTTCATACATGGGCACCGCACCTTCCTGTTGTTTGACAACGAGAAAGCTCATTCTATGAAACCATTCGTATTGGTGAACCACTACTCTGAGTGTCTCCCATCCTTTTTCCAACCAGTATACATCCAAGTGTGGTTTTCAGAAATTCTTGAGAGTATATGTACCTTCAAAGCAGACAAATCATTTACGAGAGAGGAAAGAACGAGAGAAAGAGAAGAAAGACAGTTGGTTTTAGATGATAATTCCACATCCGATGCATATATTGCGTGTCGTGTCGGGTCGGGCCGTGCCGGACCGGGTTGGCCTGAAACCCCTTTATGTCCATATATTAAATAATAACAACCGATAAACTACTATTTTGAAAGCATAATGCCATCTATTTAACACTACGCCCTCCTATCCGGTGCAGTTCTTCAAGTAAAAAGGGGAAAACTATAGGGTTATAGCCGTCATATGTATGTTGCGAGTCAAAGAAGAAGCGAGAGTTAGTTCTCGCTTTGAGGAAGGACAGGTCAAAGAAAAAGATTCGAAACAGTGTGCGGGCTACTGTGCACAGGCATCAAAGTCAAAGCATCTCTGCTCTAGAGTCTGCACGGGCGGGGGCTCTAGGGTTTGCTCCAGATCTCACCCTCTCATCGATAAGTTCATACCGACGATCGACGGGGAGGATGGCATATGCTACACCCACCCAGAGAAACTCCCAGACGACGGGAATGGAGTAGAGTCATCTGCGGCTCCCTCACTTGGAATAGAGGTCGCGTCCACCATCCACCCAAGCGAGGGTGGTTGATGTCCACGCCATCGTCGTCCGCTTCGGTGCCATCTAGACACATACATTACAACTACAACTGTCTATACGGCACGAACACATTTAATACCTGTCGTGCCGTTTAGGGTCAGACCGTGCCAGGCCGGGCAGGCCCCAAACCTGTTTACTTACATATATTAAGTAATCACTAAAAAACATAAGCAATTAAGCTAAACAATATAATAAAAGCAACATAATCCAAGATATTCTGGATGACTCGTCCTATCCCACCTCGTCCTTGTCCCTTCAACTAAACAAAAAATACGGATAACTTTATCCATCCAACCAAACAGTATGGTGTGTGAGCTCATCTAATATATTCTGGATGACTCGTCCTATCCCACCTCACCGCTCAATCAAACGCAACCTATGTTGCTACTTTACCATAATAGCGCGTGATTCTAATGGAGACCATACTTTTTAGAGCCATGAACTTATTCCCACTAGGCAATATAGTACTTCTAACCAAACAGATACCACCACTTCTGGAGTTGGAAGCAGGATAGAGCAGACCAAATGTTACGCAAAGCATAATCTAATAAGTAGTTCAGAAACAGTGAGCCACATGTTTTCAGGTTTCATTATCATCAGAAAAACATAAACTGGAACTAGATTTCGGTAAATATGACAGACTCTTTTTTCCTAAAAGCATACAACTAGACAGGCTATATTATGTATATATGCATCAACCAAATAACATTTTAAAGGAAGAGAGGGGCGACAGGGGAAGCTGGGCGGGAGGTGGGCCAGGGCGGCGGGGCAGCGGGGCGGGAGAGGGGCTGTGGAGGCGCGGGGTGGCGGGGGCGGCCGTCGGCAAAGAGGGGCAGAGGGGGCAGCGGGGTGGGATGGGGGATGGGGCGGCGGGGCAGTGGTGCGGGAGGGGGTCGGGGCGTCGCGGGGGCGGAGAGGAGCGGTGGGGAGAAGGGCGGCGGGGCGGCCGGCGGCGTGGCGGCAGAGAGGGGCAGCGGGGGCAGCCCGCCGAGAGGTGGGCCAGGGCGGCAGGGCAGCGGGGTGGGAGGAGGGCCGTGGCGGCGCGGGGTGGCGGGGGCGGCCGGCGGAAAAGAGGGGTGGCGGGGGCAGCGGGGCAGAAGGGGGATGGGGCGGCGGGGCAGCGGTGCAGGAGTGGGTCGGGGCGTCGCGGGGGTGGAGAGGAGCGGCAGGAAGAGGGGCGGCAGGGCGGCCGGTGGCGTGGCGGCATAGAGGGGCAGCGGGGGAAGCCGGTCGAGAGGTGGGCCGGGGCGGCGGGGCAGCGGGGTGGGAGGGGGGCCGTGGCGGCGCGGGGTGGCAGGGGCGGCCAGCGGCAAAGAGGGGCGGAGGGGGCAGCGGGGCGGGAGGGGGGACGGGGCGGTGGGGCAGCGGTGCGGGAGGGGGTCGGGGCGTCGCGGGGGCGGAGAGGAGTGGCGGGAAGAGGGGCGGAAGGGCGGCCGGCGGCGGGGTGGCAGAGAGGGGCAGCAGGGGCAGCCGGGCGTGATGTGGGCCGGGGCGGCGGGGCAGCCGGGCGGGAGGGGGGACGTGGTGGCGCGGGGTGGCGGGGGCAGCCGGCGGCAGAGAGGGGCGGCGGGGGCAGCGGGACGGGAGGGGGGCCGGGGTGTCGAGGGGGCGGAGTGGGGCTGCGGGGGCGGCCGGCTGCGCGGTGGTGGAGAGGGGCGGCGAGGAGGAGGGCATACCTCGGGAGGCGGCGACCGGAGACGGGGTGGCGGAGACTGGCGAAGGCGAAGCGCGTGGAGTCAGGAGGCGGCGCGGGCGGAAGAGAATGCCGCCTCTCGACTCGCGCCCGGGAGTATAACAGGCTTATTGACGACGGTAGTTCCTCACCGTCGTCATTAAGCAGCTTATTGACGACGGTTGTGTCTCCCCGTCGTCAATAACGCCTCTAGTGGGGCCGGATCTCGGCCAAATTTGATGTTGGCTGCCGTCGTCTTTAAATATATTGACGACAGTACTAGGTACGGGTCAATTACAACGTTATTGACGATGGTTGTATCTAGCCGTCGTCAATTAATTAAAAGACGATGGCCCCGTCGTCAATATATTTGGCCGTCGTCAATGGTCGCTTTTCCTGTAGTGAGCTCATGTAATGGCTCAACGTGAGCACAACATTTTCTTATGTGTTTTTACTATTCTACCTTTACCTCCTAGATCTTAAGCTTTTCTATGCTGAAAAGTGGACATTTATCAAGTACGAAATGTCCTGAACCCATAGGAATTGGTTTTACCATTTTTAGAGTCCCCTACATGGAGATATGAAATTTACAAGGATTGGAGAAAAGCTGAAAATGGTTTCTGTTGATTTTCCTATTTTTCAAAGACATAAAGGAATAACACATCATTTGACCAAGCAAATGAGGTCCAATGACTCTGAAATTTTTACTGGAGTTCAAGTATATTTGGAAGGACGTCCTTCCCAAAATTGGGATTTTCCAAAAAACAGAACTCCTGGAATAAATCCTAATACATTTTATTTATATGAATTAAAGAGGCAAATCCAGGGATTTTCATAAATATTGGGATGCACCCATGGATAGTACTCATGGAGAGGAATCCAACACAATTTATTTGATAATTGTTGGAAATTTCTAGACCAAGTTAGGGCTGCGTTTTCTTCTTCCTCGCGCCAGAGAGCTTGTTGGTGGCACCCTCCGGCGAAGGTCACTGGAACGGCTTTCCCGGCCACCCCCGGAGCTAAAACTCGCCGCTTCCCCCTTTTCCGACCTGCTGAACTCATCTAGAAGGTCGCCGGCAGCCGGCGATCACCAGAACTAGGTGCACACCAGTGACAGCCCCATTTAGAGTTCCGGCGAGGTCATTCTCTCGCCCTACACACCACAAAAATGGTCAGGGATTGTTCGGAGAGCACTGAGGAAGCTCGAGAATGCTGAAAATGGACCCCAAATATCATGACAAGGCCGGCAACCGAGGGATAAATGGTGACCCGAGGCCGTTTTCCATGGCGGCACGAAAAACAGCTAGCAATCTGTCAATTCATGATGTTTTTGCTCGTTTCTTCTTCGAGGAGGGGCGCTAGGGGGTATAGAAGCTACTTGCAAACGAGCTCAGCCTTTGCTTGATTAGGTAACCCAAACTTGGGTCTTAACCGAGCTCGAATAGTTTGTACTAGGGTTTGGGAAAAGGTGAAATTCTCATAACCTGTTGATCATTTGCTAAGAGGGTTTCAGCTACACGATCAATTGTAACACCCCAAATTTTGATTCAAAACCCAAAACCATGTTCAGAGGGGAATTTAAAAATTTTTGGACGTGTTGCATGTTTTGCAAAAATTCAAATTCAAGCTGGAATTCAAATTATACTCAAAACAGAAAAGAAATGGAAAAAGAAAAAGGAAAACGGGAAAAAACTGGCCAGTGGGCCGAAATCCGCCAGACGGCCCAGCTACTCCCGCGCCAGCCCGCCCCCGCGCGCGCCGCGCTGCCTCTCACCGACGGGTGGGACCCACCTGTCATCCCTAACCCCGAGCCCCGCGACCCCGGACTTTTCCCCCGAGCGCGCGAAATCGCAACCGACCGGAAACCCGCGTCCCATCGCCCGAATTCTGATCACAGAGGACTCCAACTCGATCACAACAGACCCACCGCCCTCCCCCGGCTATAAAAACCCCCGATCCGATCAGTTTTTCCCACGCGATCGCCGATTTTTACTCCGGTGAGCACCGAGACTTCGCCGGTGAATTCTGGCCGATCTAAGCTCGGAAACTCTGATCTAACTCGCTGTTCTTGATCCACCGCCTCCGGGGAACTTTGCAGGTGCAGAAAACCCGAAGAGTTACGGTGCAAACGCAGCGCCGACGAGCTTCGCCGTGGTTTTGCCTCGGACCTCGCCGCCGATCACTTTCCAGGACCCCCGAGCTCGAGAAAACCCCCGAGGCGAGATCCCTGACCTCCCCTCTATCGATCTAGGCCATAAGATCACAGTTTTAGGCAGAATTCTCGAGGATCCGAAACTTTCCGGCGAGATCGCCGCTTCCCGCCGCCGTGCGCCGCCGGCAGCGCCGCCCGCACTCGATCAGAGTGACGTGGCCGCTTGTGCGCCGTTTATTTTAAATCACACGGTAGGGTTTAAATCCCCGCGTACCGGTTCGATGTTATAATCTCAGCCGTCGGTTTAAAATCGGACGGTCCACGTCAGCCCCGCATTATAAAGACTGGAATTCTTACGTGCTACCCCCTGGGGTTCTCTGGAATTGAGAGCTAGCCTCGGAAACTTCAGATCTAGCCCCTGGAACTCCAGAAAATCATGTAAATTCATTTAAAAATCAGTTTTAGCCCCTGGACTTAATAAAAATTAGGAAAAACACCTCTGATAAGTGTAGCTAGACCCCTGGAAATTATGAAAATAATATTATAGACCCTGTAATGGGGTGAATTCATTATTTTAGCCTTGTTTAGTATGTAATTTAGGAAATTGAATATGTAACTAGTGTTTAAAAATTAAAAAGGAGGACAAACATAAATGTCAAAATTAATTACAAACTTTCTCAGTACTTAGAAAACTTTGGAGTAAGATAAAAATATATTTTTGGGCTGAAATAAATCTGTTTCATCTATTATTGACATTTATTAGTATAGGGACACATTTTTAAGTAAAGAATAGTTATAGAAAAATAAGGAAAATAATTATGAAATGGTCTACGTCAGAAGCCAAGGTCAAAATATGATTTTAAATTATTTAGGACCAGAACCTATTCTGTTTAGGTGATGTGTATTACTAATTTAATAATAAAATACACAATTAGGCATAAGAATATAAATCTGAAAATATAGCAACTAGTAAATGATAAATGGAGTTTCTAAAATCCAAAGAGTTCAGTTTAGGGTTGATAGAAGATGTAAAGGCACATATGGAGAAGAAAAATACTTTCCATACATATTTGGTAGTTTAATGTAAGGAATTTATTTAAAACTGAAACACAACACATATAATGGTGAATGAATTTCATAAATATGAATGTGTGGTTTGTATGAAGTGTAAGTGTGAACTATGTCTTATGGATTGTTGTTTTTCTTTTGCTATGTGTGATGGTATGAAGTAAACCTGTTCAAGAACAAGTTATTCATTTCCAAGACCAGGAATACCCATTTCAAGAGCAGCAAGAAGGAGGCAAGTGTCCTTGACCACTTTGATCCTATGCTAGGATGTGTAGATAGAATTATTTGCATTGTCAAATGAAATATGAAACCCATGCTAGGAAAGTTTCCCTAGAATTGCATTACCTTGTTTCCTTGTAGCTTGGGTTGGGATTTATTTTGTCATGTCATTTATTTACATGCATATGCTTAGCCATGCTTAGAATGGGATATTTGGGACATGAAATCATCAGTTTATATTACCATACTCTTGAATGAGATATTGTGAGTTATGTAGAGGTAGGGATCAAGGCAAGTTGGATGTTTTGGTTGTGTGCTGGGTGCACGAGACTTGGGTTTGTGTTTAGTACTTGCCTGGATCCTAAGGACCGGTTCATGGAGCATGTAACCCGGCTTTACAGTGCCAACCACATGCTGAGATGGGGCAGCTTGGCCAATTAATTAGGTGTATCCCCGGCGTAGTATGGGTGTGTTGGATGGTGCGGGGAGTAGGTGTCAGCTGGACTACCATATGAACCGCAAGGCTCAAGAGGGGGCCACTGCAGCGGGGTTGGAGCCTCTTGTATGCTGTTAGGGGTGAAACCTCAGTGGGCCCACGCTCGTCGGGAATCCCTTTGTAAAGGCTTCGTAGTGATCTCCTGGCTACACACCTGGGAAGTGTGAATGTGGATCGTAGCCACTGGCATAATGGAGGTTCTTTTAGTCCACCCGGCAACGGGGGATGAAATCACTACTTGTGGGTACAGTGGTACAAACTCTGCAGAGTCAAAACTGTCTTGACAGCCGTGCTCACTGTTAAGAGCGGCCTGGACTTATTCATGATTAGAGGATTGATGGTTTTGGAAGTTAAACGGGGAGCTTAACATTGGTAATGATGTTATGATTATTTGGTTATGATGATGGGATGGGAGATTGGGATCATTTCACCTGTGTAGTAATGTTGGTGCATAATAAGCTAAGGTGATAGGTATTAATTGCGTAGTGCTTTAACCATGAGTTCAACCTCTCCTTGTTCTAGCCATGCATGATATAATTTTTCCACACTTGCTGAGTACCATTGGTACTCAACCTTGCATATTTGTTGGTTTATATTGCTGCTCAGGTCAAGATAATGAGGTGGTGTATAATGACCAAGATTTTGGACCCGAGGAAGGATTTTAGGTTCATGAAGACCCCCGGGCAACGCCTGTGATGGAGCCCTAAAGAATAATATTCCGCTGCTAGTTTATTTACTTGTGATGAACTTATTATTGTCCATCGAGACATTTACTTTGTAAGACTTACTTATATTCAACACCTGGCTTGTAATAAATGATGCTTCACTATTTGTCATCACATGTATGAGAAAATGATCCTGGCATACATGTGATATTCACTTGGTTGTTTCTTCGGAAAAACCGGGTGTGACAGAGGTGGTATCAGAGCCAAGGTTGCCCGTAGGAACGTGGACCTAGGTAGAAATGGACGTAGTTAAGGGCCTTATTTTCTTAAAAACTATTTTCCAAGGTGTGGGTGGAAAAGTGTTATTAAAGGAGTCATTTTCTTCATCTTACCCCAACTTTCATTCAAAATAGGATTTTTATTTGAGAATTTATCTAACCTAATTTTAAATTCTTTTGTTTTAGATGGTTCGCATGATTCGCACCGCTCGTAAGTCCACAGGAGGGAGAGTTCCCGTAGTTGCCCTTGCCGAAAGAGAGGAGAGTCGTCCAGTGACGTACCTTTCCTACGGATTGGCAGTAGGAGATTTGTTGCGCCGTCTTCGACGTATGCTCGAAGCCGCCGGCAACACGGGCAAGCTCATCATCCACTATAACTCCACCAGGACCATCCGTGAGAAGAGGGAAGAATGGAGTTCGGAGATGAGGATTATACACGAGAATCAACTTCTTAAGATTCACCACTCTCCAAGCTTGTCGAGCAACACAAGTTGACGCGGAGAAAGATGTCACCTGGGAGGCCATCACCTGCCAGAGTCACATCTATCGTCGCCACTTGGACAAAACTGAGTACATGTATGTCCTCCAACGTGAGAGTGGTACCACGGAATACAAGTACCCACCGGTGCAGCAAGGGACTTCCCATGAGCACATGGACTTGTGCTTGGAGGATGCTGCTATGCTCAGCACTCGACTGCAGGAGTGTCAAGAAGAGCTTCAGGATGTCCGAGACACCCTGAAGGAAACGGAGGCATTGCTGCGAGCTTGCTTAAAGGCGAGAGAAAGAGGAGATGGGAATGAACTGTGTGTCACCGTTAGTGATCCATGGACTCCTGACTCCCCGGATCGTCGAGCGATCAGGCGTCGTCGCACTTCTCCACCAGCAGCCTCCCCACCCAAAGCAGAGTCAGAAGGTAGCCGAAATGAGGAGGAAGATCCCGAGGAGCCAGCTTAAGAGAACGAGTAGTGTAGAGTCTTTCCCCTAGCTAGCAAGAGGTCGAGTAGTCGAGTCGTTACGTAGTTAATGGTGTGATGATGCTTGGTGTGTGACGTGAGTTGTGGAAGCCATGAGCAATTGTCCACAACCTCGTCTTCAGATTGTTTTGCTTTGGTGTGTGTGAACCCACAGGAAATAATAGTGCATTTATTTGGTGTGAGATATGGACCCTCGTAAAATTTTAACAAAGCCTCAACACCTTAAAGTACCAACAAATGAAAGTAGTAAGATGATACTAAATGGTATCAAAATTAACATTTGTTGATTCTGCCAGATGGCCGGAAGAGGAAAAGGACGTGCTGCCAACCCCGCCAACAACAATGATGAGGCATGCAACCCTCATCTTTCTGGAGGCCAGGACAGGGGTGGTCGCCGTGAAGAAGTTGATCCTCTCCACCAAATGCTGGAGAATCAAAATCAGCTTATCCAGAACTTGACTCAAGTGGTGGCCAACTTGCATCAAGTTCCACCTCCACAAGCTGCACCACGCCAACCAAGGTTGAGTGAGTTTCTAGGAACTCAACCTCCAAAGTTTGCAAGTGCTGCTGAACCTCTGGAGGCAGATGATTGGCTGAAGACCATTGAAAGTAAGATGAGGATCATACAGTGCCAAGGATATGAAAGGGTGCTGTTTGCCTCTCATCAATTGCATGGACCTGCTGCTGATTGGTGGACCGCCTACGTGGCCGCCCATCATGACCCTGAGAACATCACTTGGGAAGAGTTCAAGCGTAGCTTCCGCAACCATTACATCCCAAGAGGTGAACTCAAAAATAAGAGGAAAGAGTTTTTGGGACTGCAGCAGGGAAACATGACGGTGAGGGAATACCTCACTAAATTTACTCAACTGTCCCGTTATGCTCCACGAGACATAGAGACCGATGAGCAGAAACAAGATTGTTTCGTGGAAGGACTTACCGCAGAGATGCAGTGTGCAATGTCCTCCAATGAGTATGAAAGCTTTCAAAAGATGGTGGACAAAGCGTTTGTGGTGGAAAGGAAGCTAAAGGCCCTGGAAAATGAGAATAAGAGGAAGGCCGGGTGGTCACATCAAGCCTCAGGGAGCAACACCCGCCCACGTATGATGCAGCAACCCACGGGGCAGACGAGCCGTGCTGCGGTACCCTATTCAACACCAAGAGGGTACAACCCAAACTACGGGCCACCCGCAGCACCAGCACAGCCGCCACGTCAGTTTGTGCAGCAGCCTCGCCCCGCATATCCACCTCGACCAGCAGTGCAAGGACCCCCGAACCAAACCCAAGACAACAAGGGCCAAGCATCTAAGATTGGGGTGCAATGTTTCAGCTGTGGTGAAGTGGGGCACTACGCCCGTAAATGCCCAAAGAAGAAGCCTGCGCCGCCACAACAGCAGAATGTAGTGAGAGGACGAGTGAACCACGTCACTATGGAGGAATCACAAGAGGCACCCGACGTGGTAGTTGGTAAGTTTCCTGCCAATTTACACCTTGCAACTCTGCTGTTTGATTCTGGTGCTACCCACTCGTTCATTGCTCAAGGGTTTGTTAAGAAGCATGACCTAGCAACCACACAAATGAACCATATGCTAGCCGTAAACTCTCCAGGTGGAGAAATAAGGACAAGACAAGTGTGTCCCAACGTGAGCCTAGACATTAATGGGGTAGTATTTACTGCTAACCTCATAGTGATAGATTCGCAAGGGATAGATATTATTTTGGGTATGGATTGGTTGACCAAACATAAAGGAATCATCCATTGTTCGACCAGAACGGTAGAACTAACTCACCCCAGTGGCACCAGAGTAAAGTTCATAACAATACACGAGCCTAGGAGGGACATTAAATTAAATCAAGTGGAGGTGAAAGTTGAGGAAATCAGGACTATCAGGGAATATCCAGATGTTTTTCCGGAGGAGTTGCCAGGTATGCCTCCCGACCGTGACGTAGAATTCGCAATTGAGCTAGTACCGGGAACAGCCCCGATATACAAGAGACCTTATCGAATGGACTCCAAGCAGCTAGAAGAGCTCAAGGATCATTTGAGAGAATTGACGGAGAAGGGGTATATTCGCCCTAGTTCCTCACCATGGGGAGCTCCGGTGATATTTGTGCCTAAGAAAGACGGAACCCAAAGGTTATGCGTGGATTACCGTGCCTTGAATGAGGTAACCATCAAGAACAAGTACCCATTGCCTCGCATTGAAGACTTGTTTGATCAGTTGAGGGGAGCTTGTGTGTTCTCAAAAATTGATCTCAGGTCGGGATATCACCAACTCAAGATAAGGCAATCAGATATTCCCAAGACAGCTTTCGTATCTCGGTACGGACTGTATGAATACACTGTCATGCCTTTCGGGCTAACCAATGCCCCGGCATATTTCATGTACCTCATGAACAAGGTATTCATGGAATATCTGGACAAATTTGTGGTGGTTTTCATAGATGATATTCTCGTCTTCTCCAAAGATGAAGAAGAACATGAGAAACATCTAAGGTTGGTGTTACAGAGGCTGAGAGAACACCAACTATATGCCAAGTTGAGCAAGTGTGAGTTTTGACTGAAGAGAGTTCCCTTTTTAGGACATATAATCTCGGAGGGAGGAATCTCCGTAGATCCCGCCAAAATCGAAGATATCCAGAAGTGGAAAACCCCTGAAAATGTCGGGGAAGTTCGAAGCTTTTTGGGATTGGCTGGATACTATCGACGGTTTATTGAGGGATTCTCCAAGATCTCGAGACCTCTCACTAAACTGTTGGATAAGGGAATCATATTCACCTGGACGCCACAGTGCGAGACGAGCTTTCAAGAGCTAAAGAAGAGACTGACAACAGCCCCAGTGTTGGTTATGCCAGATATGCAGAAGAATTTCACAGTGTACTACGATGCCTCTGGAAATGGGTTGGGATGTGTTCTCATGCAAGAAGGACATGTCGTGGCATATGCGTCCCGGCAGCTTCGGAAGCACGAGAAGAACTATCCTACACATGACCTAGAACTAGCTGCAGTGGTACACGCGTTGAAAATTTGGCGGCACTATTTGATGGGGAAGAGGACAGAAATATATACGGATCATAAGAGTTTGAAGTACATATTCACACAACCAGATCTCAACCTCAGACAAAGGAGATGGTTAGAGCTAATCAATGACTTTGATGTGGGCATCAACTATCATCCCAGGAAAGCAAACGTCGTGGCCGATGCGTTGAGTCGGAAAGTGCAGGTCAATAAGTTGAGCTTAAAGGACATGCCTGCAGAATTGAAGGACGAGGTTATAAGGCTCAATCTATGTCTAGTAAATAGTGGTGAAGCCATCGCCATGGAAGTGGACTCCACACTCGAGCGAGACATACGAGATGGCCAAAAGAATGATGAGAAGATACAAGAGATCAGACAGCTTATCAAGGAAAATAAAGCTCCTGGTTTTAGAGAGGATGAACAAGGAACGGTGTGGCACGGGAAAAGGATCTGTGTGCCAGAAGTAAAAGAGATCCGTGAATTAATTTTGAAGGAGGCTCACGATTCCGACTATTCCATTCATCCTGGGAGTACGAAGATGTACCAGGACCTCAAGAGCAGGTATTGGTGGTATGGCATGAAGCGAGATGTCGCGGAACATGTTGCCCTATGTGACACATGTCAGTTGGTGAAAGCAGAACATCAACGACCCGCGGGATTATTGCAACCACTCAAAGTGCCTGAATGGAAATGGGAAGAAATCAGCATGGATTTTGTCGTGGGATTGCCTAGGACCCAATCCGGGTATGATTCAATATGGGTCATTATTGATAGGCTAATCAAGGTAGCTCATTTCATCCCTGTGAAAGAAAGCTACAGCGGATCCAAATTGGCAGAATTGTACATGTCAAGGATTGTGTGTTACCATGGAGTGCCAAAGAAGATAGTGTCGGACCGAGGGACACAGTTCACCTCGAGGTTTTGGCAAAAGCTGCATGAAACCATGGGAACCCATCTGAACTTCAGCTCTGCCTATCATCCCCAAACTGACGGGCAGACGGAGAGAACCAATCAGATCCTTGAAGATATGTTAAGGGCATGTGCACTCAAAAACAATAGGAGTTGGGACAAGAACTTACCGTATGCGGAGTTTTCCTATAACAACAGCTATCAAGCTAGTATGAAGATGTCACCGTTTGAAGCTTTGTATGGAAGGAAGTGCAGAACTCCCCTATTTTGGAACCAAACCGGAGAAAGTAAAGTGTTTGGTCCAGAAGTGCTACAAGAAGCCGAGGCAAAGGTGAGGGAGATTCGCAACAACTTGAGGATAGCACAAACACGCCAGAAGAGTTATGCTGATGTACGAAGAAGAGAGCTCGTTTTCAACGTGGGAGACTATGTTTATCTCAAGGTGTCCCCTATCAGAGGACTTCGTCGGTTCAAGGTAAAAGGGAAGTTGTCACCTCGATACATCGGACCCTTTCAAGTTTTGGAAAGAAAAGGCGAAGTGGCATACCAACTAGAGTTACCGGTTCATCTATCGGACGTGCACGATGTGTTCCATGTGTCACAACTCAAGAAATGCCTGAGGACGCCTGAGGAGGTGTTACCCATGAATGAAGTGGATGTAGCTGAAGATTTGTCTTATGCCGAGCAACCATACAAGATTTTGGAGACAATGGAATGCCTCACCAGAAATAAAAGAATCCGGATGTGCAAGGTGCAGTGGAAGCATCACTCAGAAGAGGAAGCTACCTGGGAAAGGGAAGATGAGCTCAAGGCACAATTTCCGGAATTGTTTTCTTAGAAACACCAATCTCGAGGACGAGATTTCTTTTAAGGGGGGTAGAGCTGTAACACCCCAAATTTTGATTCAAAACCCAAAACCATGTTCAGAGGGGAATTTAAAAATTTTTGGACGTGTTGCATGTTTTGCAAAAATTCAAATTCAAACTGGAATTCAAATTATACTCAAAACAGAAAAGAAATGGAAAAAGAAAAAGGAAAACGGGAAAAAACTGGCCAGTGGGCCGAAATCCGCCAGCCGGCCCAGCTACTCCCGCGCCAGCCCGCCCCCACGCGCGCCGCGCTGCCTCTCACCGACGGGTGGGACCCACCTGTCATCCCTAACCCCGAGCCCCGCGACCCCGGACTTTTCCCCCGAGCGCGCGAAATCGCAACCGACCGGAAACCCGCGTCCCATCGCCCGAATTCTGATCCCAGAGGACTCCAACTCGATCACAACAGACCCACCGCCCTCCCCCGGCTATAAAAACCCCCGATCCGATCAGTTTTTCCCACGCGATCGCCGATTTTTACTCCGGAAAGCACCGAGACTTCGCCGGTGAATTCTGGCCGATCTAAGCTCGGAAACTCTGATCTAACTCGCTGGTCTTGATCCACCGCCTCCGGGGAACTTTGCAGGTGCAGAAAACCCGAAGAGTTACGGTGCAAACGCAGCGCCGACGAGCTTCGCCGTGGTTTTGCCTCGGACCTCGCCGCCGATCACTTTCCAGGACCCCCGAGCTCGAGAAAACCCCCGAGGTGAGATCCCTGACCTCCCCTCTATCGATCTAGGCCATAAGATCACAGTTTTAGGCAGAATTCTCGAGGATCAGAAACTTTCCAGCGAGATCGCCGCTTCCCGCCGCCGTGCGCCGCCGGCAGCGCCGCCCGCGCTCGATCAGAGCGACGTGGCCGCTTGTGCGCCGTTTATTTTAAATCGCACGGTAGGGTTTAAATCCCCGCGTACCGGTTCGATGTTATAATCTCAGCCGTCGGTTTAAAATCGGACGGTCCACGTCAGCCCCGCATTATAAAGACTGGAATTCTTACGTGCTACCCCCTGGGGTTCTCTGGAATTGAGAGCTAGCCCCGGAAACTTCAGATCTAGCCCCTGGAACTCTAGAAAATCATGTAAATTCATTTAAAAATCAGTTTTAGCCCCTGGACTTAATAAAAATTAGGAAAAACACCTCTGATAAGTGTAGCTAGACCCCTGGAAATTATGAAAATAATATTATAGACCCTGTAATGGGGTGAATTCATTATTTTAGCCTTGTTTAGTATGTAATTTAGGAAATTGAATATGTAACTAGTGTTTAAAAATTAAAAAGGAGGACAAACATAAATGTCAAAATTAATTACAAACTTTCTCAGTACTTAGAAAACTTTGGAGTAAGATAAAAATATATTTTTGGGCTGAAATAAATCTGTTTCATCTATTATTCACATTTATTAGTATAGGGACACATTTTTAAGTAAAGAATAGTTATAGAAAAATAAGAAAAATAATTATGAAATGGTCTACATCAGAAGCCAAGGTCAAAATATGATTTTAAATTATTTAGGACCAGAACCTATTCTGTTTAGGTGATGTGTATTACTAATTTAATAATAAAATACACAATTAGGCATAAGAATATAAATCTGAAAATATAGCAACTAGTAAATGATAAATGGAGTTTCTAAAATCCAAAGAGTTCAGTTTAGGGTTGATAGAAGTTGTAAAGGCACATATGGAGAAGAAAAATACTTTCCATACATACTTGGTAGTTTAATGTAAGGAATTTATTTAAAACTGAAACACAACACATATAATGGTGAATGAATTTCATAAATATGAATGTGTGGTTTGTATGAAGTGTAAGTGTGAACTATGTCTTATGGATTGTTGTTTTTCTTTTGCTATGTGTGATGGTATGAAGTAGAACCTGTTCAAGAACAAGTTATTCATTTCCAAGACCAGGAATACCCATTTCAAGAGCAGCAAGAAGGAGGCAAGTGTCCTTGACCACTTTGATCCTATGCTAGGATGTGTAGATAGAATTATTTGCATTGTCAAATGAAATATGAAACCCATGCTAGGAAAGTTTCCCTAGAATTGCATTACCTTGTTTCCTTGTAGCTTGGGTTGGGATTTATTTTGTCATGTCATTTATTTACATGAATATGCTTAGCCATGCTTAGAATGGGATATTTGGGACATGAAATAATCAGTTTATATTACCATACTCTTGAATGAGATATTGTGAGTTATGTAGAGGTAGGGATCAAGGCAAGTTGGATGTTTTGGTTGTGTGCTGGGTGCACGAGACTTGGATTTGTGTTTAGTACTTGCCTGGATCCTAAGGACCGGTTCATGGAGCATGTAACCTGGCTTTACAGTGCCAACCACATGCTGAGATGGGGCAGCTTGGCCAATTAATTAGGTGTATCCCCGGCGTAGTATGGGTGTGTTGGATGGTGCGGGGAGTAGGTGTCAGCTGGACTACCATATGAACCGCAAGGCTCAAGAGGGGGCCACTGCAGCGGGGTTGGAGCCTCTTGTATGCTGTTAGGGGTGAAACCTCAGTGGGCCCACGCTCGTCGGGAATCCCTTTGTAAAGGCTTCGTAGTGATCTCCTGGCTACACACCTGGGATGTGTGAATGTGGATCGTAGCCACTGGCATAATGGAGGTTCTTTTAGTCCACCCGGCAACGGGGGATGAAATCACTACTTGTGGGTACAGTGGTACAAACTCTGCAGAGTCAAAACTGTCTTGACAGCCGTGCTCACGGTTAAGAGCGGCCTGGACTTATTCATGATTAGAGGATTGATGGTTTTGGAAGTTAAACGGGGAGCTTAACATTGGTAATGATGTTATGATTATTTGGTTATGATGATGGGATGGGAGATTGGGATCATTTCACCTGTGTAGTAATGTAGGTGCATAATAAGCTAAGGTGATAGGTATTAATTGCGTAGTGCTTTAACCATGAGTTCAACCTCTCCTTGTTCTAGCCATGCATGATATAATTTTTCCACACTTGCTGAGTACCATTGGTACTCAACCTTGCATATTTGTTGGTTTATATTGCTGCTCAGGTCAAGATAATGAGGTGGTGTATAATGACCAAGATTTTGGACCGGAGGAAGGATTTTAGGTTCATGAAGACCCCCGGGCAACGCCTGTGATGGAGCCCTAAAGAATAATATTCCGCTGCTAGTTTATTTACTTGTGATGAACTTATTATTGTCCATCGAGACATTTACTTTGTAAGACTTACTTATATTCGACACCTGGCTTGTAATAAATGATGCTTCACTATTTGTCATCACATGTATGAGAAAATGATCCTGGCATACATGTGATATTCACTTGGTTGTTTCTTCGGAAAAACCGGGTGTGACATCAATGGAGGATAGCGCACCTTTTGTGGGGACCACCTCGTGGTTCACCCACTCCAGGATTGCACAGGGTGGTGCCGTGCGATGCGGCACCCAACAGCACACACGAAAAGAATAAAGAACAACATAAAACTTTTATTTGATATAAAACAGCGGAAGTCTTTTTACAAAAGATATTTATACAGCGGAAGTAATATACATAAGTAGCATCTCATCCTAACTATGCAAAAGTGCAGCCGTCCAGCCCGGGGACGCTACACACTAGCAGCACGGAACCGGAGATTCACGACGGCGTGCAGGGCTCCAGCTCGGCCGTGTACACCGATGGGGGCATCGCCAAGTCCTCGGATCCTTCCTCATAACTCTCACCTGCACATAGCTCAAATATTGCAACCGTGAGAATGATGGCTCAACAAGGCTTAACCGTATAGCCTAGGCATGGAACTCTACATGCTGGGAGGTGTATGATAGGAAAAGGAATTTGCGACAAAGACACGCCTATAAGTTGATCCTTACTTTCATCTTTATAGCAGCAGATTCATGTGCCTTAGGCAGCCCTCACATCGGAAGTCCACAATCAAACAAGAAACGCTTTCCTCCGATGTGGTGATGCCCAAAGCCGAAAGTAAACTTAATTAGCTTTACATCTACAGCAGACATGGTTTCCAAAACATTAAGCTATCATCACAGCATATTATCATTCAATTGGCTTACTTAACTTCTTACTACGTCACGAAATAGTGAACAAGCGGTACTCAAATAACCACAAGGGACGGTGAGTGCAATCAGGAGACACCCAGACAACTCGTAGCATACACCCACTTTCAGAAGCGTGATTCCACACCCCTTTCTACTCTGTTTTATGCAACAACCTTTCAAAGGCAACCCAAATGCCGAACCGGTCCATCCGTAATGGGTAGGAGGTCTCCGCGTGGAGCGTGACTGTGCCCACTGGCAGATTTACACCTTGCTACCCTCAACCCACTCCTATTTATGGTTGGGTAAGCCTCGGCAGCCAGGTTAACCAATTACATCGGTTTTCTTCTTATGTCAGTATGCCATCCAGTACTGTTCGATACTTGTTCATCAGGCCCGCACACGACTCAGTCCTCAATCGACACCAACAGGGATACGCACGTGAGACCTCCGCTCACTGCTTCCTATCCCCCCTGCTGGGTCTCATTTTCTCCACTTTTAAGCTATTTTCTATTCTGACCAAACTGTGTGATAAAACCTTACCTTGCGAGTAGATTCCAACTACTCAACTTCTACCGAGATCCTAAGCATATTAGCATGGCATTCTCTACTCGTCGAGTCTGTAAGCTACCCATCCCTCCATAGGATTTAAAAGGTTATGCAAGTGGGGTTTCAATCACCCTAACTCTAATGCAAACATTCACCCTAGACGTAAGTGATGCAAATAAAAAGCTTTATAAAAGGTACTTAAGTGCAAACCGGGGCTTGCCTGGTTGCGAGTCAAACGGGAAGTTAGCTTCAGGTGGAAGGACGTCCAAGGGCTCCGGTGCGTCTTCAACTTCGGTCACTATTGTGAAGTGTAATAAAATACATGTGTAAGTATTAAGGATTTATAAGAATTAAACTTCTATTCATAGCTAATGCTATTCATAATCCTTAATTGGCTTTGGGATTTTTACTGTGGATACTAGACTCTCTAAGGATGATCTGAGCAAACTTTGGAGGCATGTCATTGCACAATGTAGTCTTTAAAATTCCTACAAGTACAATGCGTCTCTGAATTTTGAGCCCAATTCAGGAGCTTTGACATAGCTAACAGTAGAAGATCTGATTAGGGTAAGTCTCCATGGTTCTAACAAAATTTGTTTCACCATTTTTGGAGCTACTAACAGAGGGATATGAATTTTTGAAGTTGAACAGGAATTCTGAAAAGTTTCTGTTTAAATTGGAATTTTCAAATAACGGCTGAACTTGGGAGGGCAGTTTAGCCTAGCAAATGAACTATAATGAAACCCAAATTTTTACTGGAGATCAGTAACTATGAAAAGGATTAGCTTCCCAAATTTGGGAATATTTCATAAAGAATTGCTCCTGTAATAAATCCCTAAAGGATTTACTAAAAACAATTCTACAGAAATTCCTGGGCATTTTCATAGCTTAAAATTGGTTTCTCTGTGAAGTACTCCTCATGAGGATTCCAACGAAATTGGTCTCACCCTTTTTGGAGTTTTCTACACAAAGTTATGAGCTTGGAAAGATCAGCTAATTCCTGGAATTATTTCCCTAACAGAAACTTCAAATAATTGGAACTGGGCCCACTGTTTTAAATCGGACCAGTGAAATTTCGGCAACACCGGGGCTACGGTGTTTAACCCGCGCAGCCACAATAGATCCCGAGCCGCAGACCGATCCGGCGCCTAACCAGTGCCACTGACAGGTGGGGCAGGTCGTCACCTTCGTCTACCTCGCGCCCAGCCGGTCTCCTCGCCGGAGGAACGACGGTGCCTCGCCGGAAAGGCTGTCCCGTGCCTTAGACGGCTCAATCCTCGCCGTCTGTGCCCAAAATCCGAATAGGAACACTCTGGTGAGCTCGGTGGCGGCGCTAAATGGCCAGAAATACCTCCCCGACGGTGGCAGCGGCAAACCTCACCCGGCACTGTCGTTCTCGCGTAGCAGGCGAGTATTCCGGTTGGGGAGAGCACCGAAAGCATCAGGGTGATGTAAGGAGCACGTTCTTGCATACAACAGTGGGTGAAAACTCGTGCAAGGTGTAGTTCAACGGTGAACTGAACTGTTTCAGCCGTCGGCGACAGATTCTCGTCGCTAGGGTTGCAGAGGGGATGGTTTGCCCCATGCTTCTGTGTAGGGAGGCGCTAGGGGATCTAGTAGCTGTGTCTAGGGCTGGAGACCCGATGATTCAGCGTGTGAGAAGAATTTCCCGAAACGGTGTCGAGCTATCTTCCACGTGTATCGTCGGAAATCTCCAAATACTGGCTAGCTGGCGGTGGTAAAGTACAAAAGGGCATCGGTATGAGAAACTAGACTTCGTGACGCACCTCTGGGTGGTTTCCCTCGCGCTGGGGAGGTCGGAGTCGGCCGGTAGACGGGGAACCACGGCGGCGACGTCGAGCTCTGTTTTCCTTCGGAGCAGAACGGTTCGGCGCCGGTATGGAGGGTCCGTCACAGGCTGGGGACTGTTGGAAAGCGTCGAGGAGGCTCCGGCAGAGCTGATGGTTAGCTAAGCTACGCACTGGTGTCGTCGGAAGACGATCAACACCGGGAACCCGAGCGACTAGCCTAGCGCGGCGGTTTTCGCTCGCGTGCTCGAGCAGAGAAGGAGGAAGCACGTCGGGAAACGGCCGAGAGAGCAAGGGAGTGGTGCTGGGGCTGTGGCACGAGCGGATGATCAAGTAGGCGGAAGAATCAGGAGGTGGCGTGGCGCACCTCGGGTGTGGGTCGGAACCGGGAGCTGTCGCGCCCCCGCTGTTCGACCGCAGTCGGCTGAGGCGGCAGCTCTTGTGTGTGGCTGACCAAGGGGTCCCACCATTTCTAATTCTTTTCCAAATTTTCTATGATATTTTACCCCAGCAACTCAACATTTAAGGCTAGACTTTCACACCAAGTCATGGTTCAAATTTGTTGAATTCAAATGGTTTGAATTCTGGTATGAAGTTTGAATTGGGTTGGATCATTTGAATTTGAAATGGAGTTTGAATCCTCCATCTTGTATTGTCCCAAAACCATAGCAAACCATCTCCAAAGCTTCCAATTTTTCGCATGGCTGCTAATTCAAATGTGGAGAACACATTTTTGGAACCAAATTTGCAAATTGGGGGGAATTGGAATTTGAAACTGAATTTAAAATTAAGATTAAAGGGATCCTCCTTTTAATCCCAAACAAATATTGAAACTCCTCCAAATGAGCTGAAATTTGGAATGCTGAATATTTGGACTTTGAAGATCCAAGCTGTTCATTTAGATCTCCATGTTTGGAAGTTTTTGGGAAGTCTAAACCCTCACTTTGAACTTACACCATTATAATTCAAAGTTTTAATTCCCCTCATTTTTCATAAGTGTATATGAGCTGAATTTTCTTGCTACCACTTTTGGGGATTCTACATCCCTCCCCCTTAAAAAGAATCTCGTCCCGAGATTCCAAAGAAATGCAAAGCGGGGAGAACTTTACTGGGTATATGATGATAGCAAGTCCGGATAATACGTTCGCAGATAGTCCTCGCTTTCCCATGTCGCCTCATCAGCGGTATGGTTGCTCCACAAGACCTTATAGAACCATAAGGTCCAGTTTCTTGTGGCACGAGTCTTTTCATTGATAATCCGGATTGGATACTCCATGTACGTGAGGTCCGGTTGAAGAACTTCTATGTCTTCTTTGCAGATTTCCGCTGAGGGTTTGAGGCACTTCCTTAGCTGAGATATGTGGAAGACGTTGTGAATGCCTGCGAGCGACGCCGGTAAATCCAAGCGATAGGCCATGGGTTCATATTTTTCAATGACGGCGAATGGACCAACGAACCGCGGCGCAAGTTTACCCTTCACTCCAAAACGGTGAACTCTCTTCATCGGAGACACACGGACATAAACATGGTCCCCGATGTCGAAGTGGACAGGGCGGCGTCTTTTATCCGCATAGCTCTTCTGACGAGATTGTGCAGCCTTGAGGTTGGCTTGTATTACTCGCACTCGTTCTTCAGCTTCATTCACAAGTTCAATGCCGTAGATGACTCGCTCGCCGGACTCGCACCAGTTAAGCGGTGTGCGACATTACCGTCCATAGAGAGCTTCATACGGCGCCATCTTAATGCTAGATTGATAGCCATTGTTGTAAGAAAATTCCGCCAATGGCAAATGATCGTCCCAATTCTTGCCGTGGTGGATGGCACAAGCGCGTAGCATGTCTTCCAACACTTGGTTCACCGGTTCGGTTTGACCATCCGTCTGCGGGTGATACACGGAGCTTCGGACCAGTTTGGTCCCCAATGACGCGTGTAGCTGTTCCCAAAACCGAGAGACGAACAGCGCACTGTAATCTGAAATAATGGAGCGGGGAACACCGTGCAAGCAGAAGATCCTTGCAATGTACAGCTCCGCATATTTCTTGGCCACGTAACTTGTATGTACGGGAATGAAATCAGCCGACTTTGTTAGTCGATCGACAATCACCCAAATCGAGGGATGCTTGTGAGACGTGAGAGGTAACCCGACTATGAAATCCATGCTGATATCCTCCCACTTCCATGCCGGAATGTTCAATGGTTGCAGCTGTCCGGCTTTACGCATATGGTCGGCTTTCACACGCCGACACAGATCACATTCGGATACGTACTTTGCGATTTCTCTTTTCATCCGTGTCCACCAAAACCTTGTTTTCAGGTCCTGGTACATCTTGTTGCTACCCGGATGAATGGAATACTTGGATAAATGAGCTTCATCCACGATTTTCTTCTGAAGCTTCATGTCACGGGGTACCACTATACGGTCTTTAAACCATAGTGTACCGTTATCATCTCTTCGGAAGAATTTCATTTCGCCATTCTTCATCCTTCTCCAAATGTGCGACATTCCCACGTCTTTCTTCTGTGCTTCCATAATCTCCTCTCGTATTGTAGGGACGAGAACAAGATTATATAATGCCCCATATGGAACCAAGTACAGACTCGGCTCCTCCTCTTCATGTGGGGTAATGGACAGACTGTTGACATGGGATTTGTGGCTTAGGGCATTGGCAACCACGTTTGCCTTTCTGGGATGGTAGTGAATCTCGATCTCATAGTCTTTGATCAGTTCTACCCATCTTCGTTGCCGCATATTCAACATCTTTTGAGTGAATATGTATTTCAGACTTTTGTGCTCGGTGTAGAGGTGCACTAAGTTACCAAGCAAATAGTGCCTCCACATTTTCAATGCTAACACCACAGCAGCAAGCTCAAGATCATGAGTCAGATAGTGCTGCTCGTGGTTACGAAGTTGACGTGAGCCATAGGCGACCACTCTTCCATCTTGGATCAATACACAGCCAAGCCCGATGCCGGACGCATCACAATATAAGTCGAAGGGCTTGGTTGTATCCGGTTGAGCTAACACCGGGGCTATTGTAAGATGCTTCACTAATGCTTGGAAAGCTTCTTCACAAGCTGAGCTCCAAACATATTTGATCCCCTTCTTCAACAGTTCAGTCATCGGCTTAGCAAGCTTGGAGAAGTTGGGTATGAATCTCCGATAATATCCTGCTAACCCGAGGAAGCTTCTGACTTCATGGACTGATGTGGGGGACTTCCATTTCAGCACTTGTTCGATTTTGCTTGGATCAACTGCAATGCCTTCTGCAGAAATAATGTGACCAAGGAATGGCACTTGGTTGATCCAAAACTCGCACTTGCTGAACTTGGCATAAAGCTTATGGTCTCGCAATCGTTGAAGCACGATATGCAAGTGTTTGGCGTGTTCTTCTTCAGACTTGGAGTAAACCAAGATGTCATCTATGAACACCACCACGAACTTGTCCAACTCCGGCATGAACACTGAGTTCATGAGATACATGAAATTTGCCGGAGCGTTGGTAATACCAAAGGACATGACGAGGTATTCATACAACCCATATCTCGTTGAGAATGCCGTCTTTGGAATATCTTCCGCTTGGATCTTGATTTGATGATATCCAGAGCGAAGATCCATCTTTGAAAATACACTCGCACCCACAAGTTGATCGAAGAGAATATCGATGCGGGGCAGTGTGTATTTATTCATGATGGTGACGGCGTTGAGAGGTCGGTAGTCCACACACAACCTCAAGGTTTTATCCTTCTTCTTCACAAACAGCGCCGAGCATCCCCATGGCGAGGAACTCGGTCGAATGAAACCCTTCTTCATTAAGTCATTGAGCTGCTCCTTCAGTTCAGCCAGCTCATTCGGAGCCATCTTGTACGGTCTCCGTGAGATCGGGGTTGTTCAGGGTGCAAGTTCGATCTTGAACTCAACATCCCTTTCGGGTGGCATGCCCAGGAGATCATCCGGAAAGACATCCGGGTATTCACGGACCACACGAATATCCTCAAGTTTTGTGGCTTCCGTGTTATATGTGGCTGGGGTTTCTTGAACCGAACGGTCAAGAATAAGAACATGTGGTTCATGGAGTGGAGAGTTTAAACGAACCACACGTGGAATGATGTCAAGAACAGCACCATGGCGATGTAGCCATGACATTCCTAAAATGACATCAAGTTTTTGACTCTCTAACATGATTAGAGAAGTCGGATATAGATTTCCACCCAACTGTAATGGTGCTCTATAGACCGTTCTATCAACTGTTATTTTCCCACCTGGAGAAAATATTAAATATGAATTATTGTGGGAATGATAGTCAGTTGATATTTAATGACATAAGACTGACTTATGAAATTATGGGTGGCACCGGAGTCAAAAAGTATGACTACGGGATGATCTAAGTAAGAGAACGTACCCGTGAGGACGGGTTCGCCTTCCGGCACGTCTTCGATGGCTAAGTGGTGGACGTTGCCGGGTTTTGGTGCTGGTTTCTTGGGCTGGTTGTGGGGCTGATTAGCACCCTGATACAGTACTGCACCCCTTCCCTGTCGCGGCTTGGGGCAGTCCCTTGAAATATGCCCGACACGGCCACATGTGAAGCACGTGTAAGGTGTCGGGGTCCCGCCGACTTGAGGAAGGAATCCCGGTGCACGCTGTCGAAACTGAGGCGCACGCGGGACCATCCTTTGCTGTTGCTGTTGCTGTGGTGGATACGTCGGTCAGAAGCCCGGCGCATTATATTGTCGACCGCGGAACTGAGGCGGTCGCGCCGGTGGCTACCATCTCTGACCGGATGGTGAGCGATACACCACGCGGTATTTCTGTGGCGTCCCACCACTGCTGCTTGTCAGCGCGTTGCGTTTCCTCTTGTCAGAACCGCGTTCGCGCTGAGCATTTTCTTGTAGAATCACGGCATTAACTAGGTCGTTGAATGTGCCGCGATTGCTCTGGGCGAGATGGACCTTCATCTTTGAATTCAAGCCCTGGAAGAACGTATTGCGCTTGTTGTCTTCCGTCCCCACAAACCCTGGCGCATACTGTGCCAACCGTTTGAATAACCTGGAGTACTCGTGAGCACTCCTCTCGCCCTGTCGTAGTGCCAGGAACTCCTGGAACTTCATTTCCATAACCCCGGGAGGTATGTGATAGGCGCGGAACGCCTCCCTGAACTCCGTCCATGTGATGGCATGGACATCCGGTAAGGAGGCGGTGTAGTTCGCCCACCAGGTACCGGCTTCTCCATGAAGCTGTTGCGCTGCATACAGCGCCTTCTGATGTTCGGTGCATCGTAGCAGCCCGAACTTCGCCTCCAGAGTGCCGATAAAGCTGTCCGCCTCCAAAGGTTCTTCGGCCTCCGTGAAGACCGGTGGATGGGTCACCAAGAATTCTGAATAAGAACTTTGTTGGGGCTGCCGTTGCCCATTGTCTTGGCGTCCTCCCGAATGGGACGCATTTTGCTGCACCAACATCTGAAGCAGCTCGGTTTGCTCGTCGCGCGAGCCGAGCACTGGGGCGAGAACCTCCGCAAGATTCCTTGGAAGTTCTGGCTGTGGAGGAGGTGGTTGCTGCTGCGTCGTGGTTTGCTCGGGAGATGGAGACTCATCTCACCAAGAACATGACTCGGACCTCCCTCCTCTTGTGTGGTCCGTGTACGCACCATTCTGCATTCACATCATTCAAACGATCAGCACATGTTGGTTTATTTCATCCAGTCTATACAATAATAATGCGAGAATTGAATAAACAGTATGCATAACAGTCACACATATGGATAAAGTATAAACTATATGTAACATATATATCCCTGGACCGTGTCACACGATCGAGTTCCAAAGTATTGAACTTTATGGGTTAAAAGTTCATTTCGACCATCGGGGTCACCACGGGATGTTAAGTGTGTTAGCATGCGTAATTCCTCGCTATTGTACTGGACCCAAACATGTACTCGCTCGAAATGATACGTTAAATGCAAAAACTTTTCCACTCCAACTCGCTGTTTTACAACAGCCGCTGGATATCGAAAGGTGAAACCTAGTTGTTTGGTTGAAAAATTTCAACATGGTGCCTTGTCCAGCTTCTGGTCCAGCTGACTAGTCTGGATAATCCAACAGTTTTGCCCACCTAGTGGCAAAATCTGGACTAGAGTTCAACAACAAAGTTGCAGAACATTTCCTGTACTTTGCAACGGTGTCTTGCTTGACTCTTAGAAATTTTCCTACAGTAAGTTGTGGTTGGAATACAGAAAATTCCAGAGAGCACTTTGGTCTGACCTGTTTCTTGACAGTACCTATTTATCAGAGATTTTCATCCCTTTGGAGGGAGATTTTGTTCTGGTTCTCTACAGAAAAGTTGTAGAGGATTTCAAAACCTTTCCAGAATGGTATCCCACACCTCCATTGGTTCAACCAATCTTAAGTTATGCCCTGTTCATGCTCAGAAAAATTTTCTGCCAAAAACAGGGAAGATTGTTCCTAAGTTTTTGAGATTGAATCTATACTCCCAATTGACTCATAGTCAATATAGGAGTTTACTAACCTCTAAATGGAATCCTAAACTTCATTGTGACTCTTTTCTTCGAAATAAACTTTAATGCAGTCGGTACTACGTTTCCTCACCAAAGAAAAATTCTAAACCGGTATTCCGGCATATACATGTCAAATGGTGGAACTAATGACGTCACTCACAAACGGTTTCTACACGTCACGCACTAACGTGGTTAATGTACCTGCAGAAGAACACACAATAATTGTGCACACAAGGGTTTTTGACATTTCAGGCAGTTCCATATCGTAGTAAAAACATACGGTCCGTATCATTGCCATACGGATCGTCCTTGAGTCAAGCCATGTCTCAAGGTACATGGTCGTGTTTTCACACCACATGACAGGGAACCTGAGTAGAGCGCGAACGGGTCGTCACGGTTGGGAATTTTATCAAACCAATGGATACCACCTACTGCCTCATGACCGTTGAGGCATGCCGATGGCGAGCGCTGCGTATGGCCCTTTGAACATTGAACGTTCAAGAGTTGCATACTATCTTGTTGCTTACCACACGATGGGGTATTCTCACTTTTGCCTAAAGCACGCTGGAGATAAGCGTTTTCATATGCTCTCAGAACCATAAAGAGGTTCAGAGACTCATATTGACTACCGTGCCAAGCCACGGTATACCATTCCATACTATTGCTCGTATGGCGAGTTACCACAATTGATCCGCCTGCGGTGGCGTACCTTACCTCTTGCCTGATGTCGGAGCGTCGTTACAGAATGTATAACAAATATGTTAGCTTTCCACCATCATAACTAGTACTATCATAGACCTTATGTGGGCTTAATGACTAATTCTCACTCGACTACTTCTATGTTTTCAAAATAAACTCTTTTTGAGCGTGCTATTCCTAATGCGGCTCTGATACCACGACTGTGAGGACCACACCGTGGTTCACCCACTCCAGGATCGCATAGGGTGGTGCCGTGCGATGTGGCACCAAAAGCACACACGAAAAGATTAAAGAACAACATACAAACTTTTATTTGATATAAAACAGCGGAAGTCTTTTTACAAAACTTATTTATACAGCGGAAGTAATATACATAAGTAGCATCTCATCCTAACTATGCAAAAGTGCAGCCTTCCAGCCCGGGGACGCTACACACTAGCAGCACGGAACCGGAGATTCACGGCGGCGTGCAGGGCTCCAGCTCGGCCGTGTACCCTGATGGGGGCATCGCCTTGTCCTCGGATCCCTCCTCATAACTCTCACCTGCACACAGCTCAAATATTGCAACCGTGATCACGATGGCTCAGCAAGGCTTAACCGTCTAGCCGAGGCATGGAACTCTACATCCAGGGAGGTGTATGATAGGAAAAGGAATTTGCGACAAAGACACGCCTATAAGTTGATCCTTACTTTCAGCTTTATAGCAGCAGATTCATGTGCCTTAGGCAGCCCTCACATCAGAAGTCCACAATCAAACAAGAAACGCTTTCCTCCGATGTGCTGATGCCCAAAGCGGAAAGTAAACTTAATTAGCTCTACATCTACAGCAGACATGGTTTCCAAAACATTAAGCTATCATCACAGCATATTATCATTCAACTGGCTTACTTAACTTCGTACTACGTCACGAAACAGTGAACAAGCGGTACTCAAATAACCGTGAGGGACGGTGATTGCAATCAGGAGACACCCGGACAACACGTTGCATACACCCACTTTCAGAAGCGTGATTCCACACCCCTTCCTACTCTGTTGTATGCAACAACCTTTCAAAGGCAACCCAAATGTCAAACCGGTCCATCCGTAACGGGTAGGAGATCCCCACGTGGAGCGTGACTGTGCCCACCGGCAGATTTGCACCTTGCTACCTTCAACCCACTCCTATTTACGGTTGGGTAAGCCTCGGCACCCAGGTTAACCAATTACATCGGTTTCCTGCTTATGTCAGTATGCCATCTGGTACTGTTCAATACTTGTTCATCAGGCCCGCACACGACTCGGTCCTCAATCGACACCAACAGGGCTACGCACGTGAGACCTCCGCTCACTGCTTCCTATCCCCCCTGCTGGGTCTCATTTTCTCCACTTTTAAGCCATTTTCTATTCTGACCAAACCGTGTGATAAAACCTTACCTCGCGAGTAGATTCCAACTACTCGACTTCTACCGAGATCCTAAGCATATTAGCATGGCATTCTCTACTCGTCGAGTCTGTAAGCTACCCAACCCTCCATAGGATTTAAAAGGTTATGCAAGTGGGGTTTCAATCACTCTAACTCTAATGCAAACATTCACCCTAGACGTAAGTGATACAAATAAAAAGCTTTATAAAAGGTACTTAAGTGCAAACCGGGGCTTGCCTGGTTGCGAGTCAAACGGGAAGTTAGCTTCAGGTGGAAGGACGTCCAAGGGCTCCGGTGCGTCTTCAACTTCGATCACTATTATGAAGTGTAATAGAATACATGTGTAAGTATTAAGGATTTATAAGAATTGAACTTCTATTCATAGCTACTGCTATTCATAATCCTTAATTGGCTTTGGGATTTTTACTGTGGATACTAGACTCTCTAAGGATGATCTGAGCAAACTTTGGAGGCATGTCATTGCACAATGTAGTCTTTAAAATTCCTACAAGTACAATGCTTCTCTGAACTTTGAGCCCAATTCAGGAGCTTTGACATAGCTAACAGTGGAAGATCTGAATAGGGTAAGTCTCCATGGTTCTACCAAAATTCGTTTCACCATTTTTGGAGCTACTAACAGAGGGATATGAATTTTTGAAGTTGAACAGGAATTCTGAAAAGTTTCTGTTTAAATTGGAATTTTCAAATAACGGCTGAACTTGGGAGGGCAGTTTAGCCTAGCAAATGAACTCTAATGAAACCCAAATTTTTACTGGAGATCAGAAACTATGAAAAGGATTAGCTGCCCAAATTTAGGAATATTTCATAAAGAATTGCTCCTGTAATAAATCCCTAAAGGATTTAATAAAACAATTCTACAGAAATTCCTGGGCATTTTAATATCTTAAAATTGGTTTCTCTGTGAAGTACTCCTCATGAGGATTCCAACAAAATTGGTCTCACCCTTTTTGGAGTTTTATACACAAAGTTATGACCTTGGAAAGATCAGCTAATTCCTGGAATTATTTCCCTAAAAGAAACTTCAAATAATAGGAACTGGGCCCACTGTTTTAAATCGGACCAGTGAAATTTCCGCAACACCGGGGCTACGGTGTTTAACCCGTGCAGCCACAATAGATCCCGAGCCGCAGACCGATCCGGCGCCTAACCAGTGCCACTGACAGGTGGGGCAGGTCGCCATCTTCATCTACCTGGCGCCCGGCCGGTCTCCTCACCGGAGGAACGACGGTGTCTCGCTGGAACGGCTGTCCCGTGTCTTAGACGGCTCAATCCTCGCCGCCTGTGCCCAAAATCCGACGAGGAACACTCTGGTGAGCTCGGTGGCGGTGCTAAATGGCCGGAAATACCTCCCCGACGGTGGCAGCGGCAAACCTCACCCCGGTGCCATCGTTCTCGCGTAGCAGGCGAGTATTCCAGTTGGGGAGAGCACCGCAAGAATCAGGGTGATGTGAGGAGCACGTTCTTGTGTGAGACCTATGTGTGCTGAATACATTGGCAATTAGGATAAATGTTAGCATTAACATTCAAAGTTTTGAATATAGCCAAAACATTCTTCTGTGGCAAGGTCCGACAAGTTCTTTGTTAGGTCCGCCAAGTGTTGGCAACGTCCGACGCAAGGTCCGGAGAGCTCCTGCAAGGTCCGGAGAGCTTCTGTGAGGTCCGGAGCTTGTTTTTAGGGAGCTCCCGTGAAGTTCAACTCGTAGAACTGCAGCGTCTTGTTTTTGCTTTTAACTCGCAATGTTTCAAACTTGCTTTATGGGAAGGTTTGCTTAGTATTATTTTGCTAAGTTTTTGGTGTGTTTTGGTGGTTATGGTTGTTATCATTTGATATGGTTTGCAACATGCTTATGTGACGTGCTCATATAAGGTGTTGTGGTTTTCGAGCTAACGTGAGTCAAGTCAAGGACTTGTGCTCCGAAGAATTGGTTGTTTATTCATGTGCAGGTGTTGCTTGAGTTCAAGACATGGCTGGTGACGGGATCCTTGGACTAGACTCAGGGAGGAGATGAGGTTCCAACAACCAAGTTCGGGAGGAGTTGTGGTTGAGTTGATCGGGAGGTCGCGCAGCATGTTTGGATCAAGGGCAGTGCATATGAAGGTTGCGTGTATGTCGTTGGAAGGTGTTTGCACGTGTGCAAGTAGTGCATGGACGTGGCAACATTGTTCCAAGGCGTGATGAAGAGAAGTGGACGTAAAGAATTGGTCGGAAAGGTCCAACCGGCTGGATTGCGTACTCAGGCTGAGGCTGAGTCGGATATGGCCCAAATATGGAAGATTTGAGTTGGTTATGATAGGATTTCGTGCTAGGAACAAAGTTGAGTTGTTTTAGGAATGTTTAGGATGTTCCTAAGGTGTTTGGAAGTCTCACGATTGCTTCTATCTGCGAATAGGAGAGTCCTGAGCAGTTATGGTAAGTTAGGATACGAGTCCAGTTAGGAGTAGGAGTCATAGATTGGATTGTTTAGCCTGAGGGCTGGCTATAAAAGCAAGGGAGGCCAGAGCTCTCGTGGGTAGAGAACATTGGGCTGTTCTTCTTGTGTTTCTATTGAATAAATTTCATAGTTTCGAGGAGCTTTTGTGCCTTGTTCGTCTAACTTGTTTTTCGTCAAGTCTTTCTCGCCGAGTTTCTGGACAAACCGACGTTGCTTCGGTGTTTCGTTCATAACTCGAGTTTTACAGATCCGATTTACGTGATTCTTTTTGGGTTGTCTTCACAACTCAATTATCTATCAAATGTGAAATGTTGACGAGCTTCAGATCTGTAGTTTTTGAGATACACGAGTTTCTTTGCAGCATTGCAGATCTGTTTTATATCGGGTAGAACAGATTGGTCTTTGTTTAATGTTTTGATCGTATCTCAAGTTTTACTTCGTGTTTTCAAGTGATTCTTGTTGCATTAGATCCGTGACTTGATTCTCTACCTCTCTACTTGATTTGTCATGGTTGAACACGTTTGAAAACACTTGCACACACGGTTTCTTTAACCGATTGATTTTTGCTGAGGGGTTTTTGTTGTTTCCGCTGCGAAAAGTTTTAATCTACCATTCACCCCCCTCTGGTAGCTTTTCACGTGCTCTTCGATCCTACAATTGGTATCAGAGCCAAGGTGCTCTAATCTTTGTGATTTGCATGTGTTTTGACTAACCATCATGGAGAAGAACTCCGCAAAACCTTGTGTGTTCAATGGCATCAATTTTCAGGTTTGGATGGCGCGGATGGAGGCCTACATACAGGTGCAAGGCTTCGCCATATGGGAAAAGGTCTACCAGAACTTCGATGTACCACCGAACGATCAAGTTACGGCTGCGAACATGAGAGATGTTGACAATAACAACAAGGCTCACAACTTGATCATCCAAGGATTGACTCAAAGCGACTTTGACCGTGTTGCACACCACCGATCTGCATATGATGTTTGGAAAGCTCTTTGTGACTACCATGAAGGATCCAATACGATCAAGGAGGTAAGGCAAGATATGTTCAAGAAAGAATACATGTGTTTTGAGATGCAACCCGGTGAGTCAATTGACGACCTTTTTGCTCGCTTTAATAAAACTCTCAGCAACTTGCGTAGTGTCAATGTTAACTTTTCAGATGCTGAAAATGCTAGACAATTGTTAGGAGCATTAGATATGTCAATTTGGGAGATGAAAGTTACATCTATTCCTGAATCTACTGTCATGAGTTCTCTTACTTTAGACGTGCTTTATTCTAAATTGAAAACTCGTGAAAATGACATCATCTCACGTAAAAACCCCAACAAGTCTATTGCATTTGTTTCGCAACGTGACATGTCTAGTTCTAGTCAATCATCATCTAGTGGTGCACTCTCTTTGCTGTCCTCTCTAACCCTTGAACAGATTGAAGAGTTTCCAGAGGAGGAGCTTGCACTCATCTCTACTCGGTTCTCAAAAGCATTGCAAAATGTGAGAACTAGAAGGAGAGGAAGCTCCGGACCTCAACGATGTTTTGAATGTGGTAAGACAGGACATTTTCGTATGGAGTGCCCTAACCTTTCAGGTCCGACTTCACGTGAAGAAAAGCAAACAAGGCCGAAGAAATCGTTTGCAAAGAATAAGAAGAAGAAAGATTTATCAATGTGCAACATAGTGCATAGTATGATCTCTGCACTTCAAGATTTCGGCTCAAGTGATGTGGACACCGGTAGTGATGAAGATAAAGAAGCTATGGCAAATATGTGCTGCATGGCGAGCAAGTCAAGTTCAAGCTCCGAGGAGGCAGAACACAACAGCGACGATGAAGAGGTATGTCCTACTTGCGAAGAAATGTGTGATGCTATTTCTCGTGCCACTGTTATATTAAAGAAAAAGGATAAAAAACTTAGGAACAATGCTGTTAAAATTGAATCACTAGAATCTGAAATTAATCGTTTAAAAACTTTGATTCCTAGTGATGATTCTTGTTCCTCATGTGATTTGATTTATGAACAATTATCCTCTTTAAGAAGTGCACACGCATCTACACTTGATAAACTTGAACTTGAAATTGAAAAGAACAAAGAGCTTGCTGCACTTAATGATAAAAAATTGAAAGATGCTTGTTGTTCTACAATTGATTTGCATTGTTCTTCATGTGATGATCTGAATAAGAAACTAAATGATGCTATGAATGAGATTTCTATTTTGAACAATGCTTTATGTGTGCATGAAGTTAAATATTGTTCAAATTGCAAACTAAACGGAAAAACTTCATGTGAAAACTGCTTTGATCTGTCCAATAAACTTGATGACAAGCATAGGACACTAGATCGGTTGTCTAATGCAAATAAGAACCTAAACTTGCTGCTGAATTCTTACAAGTCTTGTAATGATAAAACTGGTTTAGGTTTTAATTCTCATGCTCATGCTAAGGCACACTCACCTAAAGTTGTAAAGTCATTAGGAAGCGGATTGATTCAAACAGCTCCTAGACAAAAAGAGGTGATTTTCAAATCTGCAGGAGTACTGTCCCATTCGGGTTCTAATAAACGTGTTGCTTGCTCATCTAGACATGATAATAAGGTTATTTTTCATTGTACCTACTGTGGTAGAGATGGTCATGTCATGGATTTTTGTTATAGACTAGCTAAACACGATAAGAAACAAAAAATACTTGCTAGATCACATAACAACCAAGCAAAATCTGCTAGACCGAATGTTCGGAGCTTGCAACCTGCTGTAATGAGTCAAAAACTTGCTCCCGGACCTACTGTTTTTTGTGCTACATATAACACATCTTCTAAGTCAGTAGTTGGGAACAAAAATTTTCGATGTTTGGCTCATAAACCTGCTGTACCTTCTCAGCTTTCGCGTGTTATTCCTGCTGGACGTCGTGTGACTCAGTACTGGATTCCTAAAAGTCTTTTAACTAACCCCAGTATTGAGTCATCGACGTATTGTGCTGCTGTGTAGGTTTCACGTTTGAGGAAGGAGAACATTTGGATTGTGGATTCAGGTTGCTCACGCCACATGACCGGTAACAAAGAATGGTTCTCCTCTCTCTCTTTTGTGTCACGTGTAGAAAATGTTACTTTCACCGATAACTCTTCTACTCCCATAATTGCTAAAGGTTCGGTTGGAGTAAACAATCTCTACACTTTGAAAGATGTGGCACTTGTTAAAAATTTGAAATACAACTTGCTTTCGGTTTCACAATTGCTAGATGAAAATCTAGAGGTTAGCTTTGGTAAAAATTGCTGCAAGGTTGTAGATTCAAAAGGTGAGCTTTTGTTTAACATGTCTAGGTTTGGAAGAGTTTTTAAAGCTGATTTTGATTTGTCAACTTCTAAGCATTGGTGTCTAGTTGCTAATGATACAAAGGATCTATATTTTTGGCATCGTAGACTTGGTCACATAGGCTTTGATCATCTCACTCGTGTTAGTTCTCTCGATCGCATACGTGGGCTGCCGAAGCTTAAAAAGGACAACGATATTGTGTGCTCTTCTTGTAGACATGCTAAGTTTGTTGCAGGTTCACATGCTCCTCTCACAATGACCATGACAGCTGAACCGGGACAACTTTTACATCTTGACACAGTAGGTCCGGCACGTGTTCAATCCTTCAGAGGTAAATGGTATGTGCTTGTGACTGTTGATGATTATTCCAGATATTCTTGGGTTTATTTTATGGCATCTAAGAATGAAGCTTTTAGTCATTTTAGAACTTTATTTCTTAGATTATCTATTGATCACACAGGATCATTAAAAGCAATTAGAAGTGATAACGGAACTGAATTTAAAAACCAATCCTTTGATCACTTTTGTGCTGAAAATGGAATAGATCATCAATACTCTTCACCCTATGTACCACAACAAAATGGTGTCGTAGAAAGAAAGAACAGGACCTTAGTTGAGATGGCTAGGACTATGCTTGATGAATATCAAACTCCTAGGAAATTTTTGGCTGATGCAATTGCAACCGCTTGTTATGTCTCAAATCGTGTTTTCTTGCGTGCTAAGCTTGGAAAAACCCCATATGAGCTCCGGTTTGGACATAGGCCTAGTGTTACACACTTTAGGGTTTTTGGTTGCAAATGCTTTGTTAAGAAACATGGTAATCTTGATAAATTTGAAGCTAGATCTGTTGATGGCATGTTTCTTGGTTATCCATCTCATACTAGAGGCTACCGTGTGCTTTTACTTGACACTAACAAAATTGTGGAGACTTGCGAGGTTTCTTTTGATGAAGCTAGCCCAAGTACTAGCTCCGATATTGCAGGTCCGGATCCATATCCGTAGGGGGAGAGTATTTTTATTGAAGAAGATGAAGAAGTGGTGTTGCTGCCCGAAAACTCAGAAGTAAATAACGATCAAGCTGCTGATTTTGCACCACAACCAGCACCAACAGTCACTACTGCTGGTTCGATCCTTCCTCAACCAACAATCTCTCCTAATCAAAGGTCCGAACATGAAGAAGAAGGTGCTTGTGAAGTGTCTAATCCCCTCCGAGTACTCAAAAGTCATCCTCCACAACAAATCATTGGAAGCTTGCATGAAGGAGTCACTCGGTCCAGGTTTTGCAATCCAAACTCTCATGCTCATTCTGCTTTTGTTGCTTCTTTTGAACCCAAGGATATATCACACACACTCACTAATGAATCTTGGATTAATGCTATGCAAGAAGAGTTAGAAAATTTTGAAAGAAATAATGTTTGGAAACTTGTACCTCCACCTCAAGGTCACACATTAATTGGAACTAAATGGGTATTTAAAAATAAGAAAAGTGAGGATGGGGTTGTGGTTAGGAATAAAGCTAGGTTGGTTGCTTAAGGTTTCACTCAAATTGAAGGTCTAGATTTTGATGAAACATTTGCTCCTGTTGCTAGATTAGAAGCTATAAGAATTTTATTAGCATTTGCTGCATCTAAAGGTTTCAAGTTATATCAAATGGATGTTAAAAGTGCTTTTCTTAATGGCTACATAGAGGAGGAGGTTTATGTTAAGCAGCCACCGGGTTTTGAAAATCCAAATTTTCCTAATCATGTTTACAAACTGTCCAAAGCCTTGTACGGTCTAAAACAAGCCCCTAGGGCATGGTATGATAGGTTAAAAACATTCTTACTTGAAAAGGGGTTTACCATGGGCAAGGTTGACAAAACTCTTTTTGTACTTAAGCATAGCAATGACTCATTATTCGTTCAAGTGTATATGGATGATATTATCTTTGGTTGTGCTTCTCATGATCTCGTATCCACGTTTTCAGCTATGATGAGTTCAGAATTTGAGATGAGTATGATGGGAGAACTCACATACTTTTTGGGGCTGCAAATCAAGCAAACAAAAGAAGGAACTTTTGTGCATCAAACTAAGTATACAGAGGACCTTCTTAAGCGCTTCAACATGGACAAATGCAAGCCTCTTCGGACACCAATGGGAACAGCAACAACACTTGAACTTGACTAAGATGGTGACCCGGTCGATAAAAAAGAATACAAAAGTATGATTGGATCACTTTTGTATCTCACGGCGTCAAGACCGGACATACAATTCAGCATATGTCTTTGTGCACGTTTTCAAGCTTCTCCACGTGCTTCACATCGCCAAGCCATCAAAAGGATTCTCAGGTACCTACATGGAACTCAAGAATTTGGCATTTTTCTTCCTTCTTCCTCAACTGTTTCTTTGAAAGCTTTTTTGGATGCTGATTTTGGGGGTTGTAGGATGGATAGGAAAAGTACTTCAGGTGCTTGTCATTTTCTTGGTAATTCACTTGTTGCTTGGTCCTCTAGAAAACAAAGTTCAGTTGCACAATCCACGGCCGAATCTGAATATGTAGCTGCGGCTACCGCTTGCTCACAAATTCTTTGTATTGTTCAAACACTTAAGGACTATGGGGTTGATTTAGATAGTGTTCCACTGTTTTGTGATAACACTAGTGCAATTTGTATTGCTAAAAACCCCATGAAACACTCTAGAACTAAGTACATTGACATTAAGTATCACTTTCTTCGTGATAATGTTGAAAAAGGAAACATTGTGCTTCACCATGTCGATACCGAACAACAATTGGCTGATATTTTTACAAAACCTTTGGATTTCACTCGTTTTTGTTTCATTCGTAGTGAAATAGGGGTTATGCATCCTCATGGCTTAAATTGAGGGGGAGTTTTTGAAACATTGAAAGTCTATGTGTGAATCTGAAACTAAAATAATATGAGCATAGTATTTCATACATATATGACTTTGTGATTCCTTTTACAGGCTGAAAGTTCTTACTACATTACTCATGTTATACATTTTGTAGTTTTTGCCATGACTATTAATTGGAATAATTACTTACACTAAATCAGGTCATGATCGAACTTTCTTACTGTTTTGAACTTGTTGCGTGCTCACAAGTGCTTTTAATCATAAAAATTAATCAAGTGATCAGCTCACATGTTGAGTTTTCAAATAAAAAATTGAGAAAATATCAAGAGAATATGCATGCATCGCACTTCTTCTTTTGAGATTGCTTATCATTGCACTAAGATATGAACTTGGAAGGAATTGTGTATGACTAAAACCATGTCCTTAAGCTTCTGATTGTCAAATGACATAGGCTTGGCTTGGTTGGTTAGAATAAGGCTGATGCGGCATATAATCTCTTGCAAATAACATATGATAAACTTTGTGCCTTAAATGATTATGAATAATAAAAATGCAGCAACAAGTGTCATGTTTTCAGGTTTTGAAATAGTTGAGTAAGGGAGATCATGACTTGCTTAAACTGAAAATACATTTGATCTCTAGCATGGCTTACACTACTTATGTATCTCATTGATGTGATAGTGTAAGTAACCTTATAGTATGACTTGGATGAGCTTTGTTTTGTATGTATATGTTATAATATGCTCATAACATTTAAAATTTTCTCTTTTGAACCTTGCTGAATACATTGTCAAAGGGGGAGAAATATGTATAAGGAGAGATTTTTTACACTTTGCATATGTTATACACTTTATTCCTTCTCTGATTTTAAAAAAATGGGGAGAAATTAATAAAGGGGGAGAAATGAGTTTTCAAAGCTTTTCAAAACTTTTCATAAGCCAATGTTCGGATTTTAATTGGTGTTTCCAATGCATTCATCAAGGGGGAGATTGTGAGACCTATGTGTGCTGAATACATTGGCAATTAGTATAAAAGTTAGCATTAACATTCAAAGTTTTGAATATTGCCAAAACATTCTTCTGTGGCAAGGTCCGACAAGTTCTTTTTTATGTCCGCCAAGTGTTGGCAATGTCCGATGCAAGGTCCGGAGAGCTCCTGCAAGGTCCGGAGAGGTTCTGTGAGGTCCGGAGCTTGTTTTTAGGGAGCTCCCGTGAAGTTCAACTCGTAGAACTGCAGCATCTTGTTTTTGCTTTTAACTCGCAATGTTTCAAACTTGCTTTATGGGAAGGTTTGCTTAGTATTAATTTGCTAAGTTTTTGGTGTGTTTTGGTGGTTATGGCTGTTATCATTTGATATGGTTTGCAACATGCTTATGTGACGTGCTCATATAAGGTGTTGTGGTTTTCGAACTAACGTGAGTCAAGTCGAGGACTTGTGCTCGGAAGAATTGATTGTTTATTCATGTGCAGGTGTTGCTTGAGTTCAAGACATGGCTGGTGACGGGATCCTTGGACTAGTCTCAGGGAGGAGATGAGGTTCCAACAACCAAGTTCGGGAGGAGCTGTGGTTGAGTTGATCAGGAGGTCGCGCAGCATGTTTGGATCAAGGGCAGTGCATATGAAGGTTGCATGTACGTCGTTGGAAGGTGTTTGCACGTGTGCAAGAAGTGCATGGACGTGGCAACATTGTTCCAAGGCGTGATGAAGAGAAGTGGACGTAAAGAATTGGTCGGAAAGGTCCAACCGGCTGGATTGCGTACTCAGGCTGAGGCTAAGTCGGATATGGCTCAAATATGGAAGATTTGAGTTGGTTATGATAGGATTTCGTGCTAGGCACGAAGTTGAGTTGTTTTAGGAATGTTTAGGACGTTCCTAAGGTGTTTGGAAGTCTCACGATTGCTTCTATCTGCGAATAGGAGAGTCCTGAGAAGTTATGGTAAGTTAGGATACGAGTTCAATTAGAAGTAGGAGTTCTAGATTGGATTGTTTAGCCTGAGGGCTGGCTATAAAAGCAAGGGAGGCCAGAGCTCTCGTGGGTAGAGAACTTTGGGCTGTTCCTCTTGTGTTTCTATTGAATAAAGTTCATAGTTTCGAGGAGCTTTTGTGCCTTGTTCGTCCGACTTGTTTTTCGTCAAGTCTTTCTCGCCGAGTTTCTGGACAGACCGACGTTGCTTTGGCGTTTCGTTCATAACTCGAGTTTTACAGATCCGATTGACGTGATTCTTTTTGGGTTGTCTTCACAACTCAATTATCTATCATCTGTGAAATTTTCATGAGCTTCGGATCTGTAGTTTTTGAGATACACGAGTTTCTTTGCAGCGTTGCAGATCTGTTTTATATCGGGTAGAACAGATTGATCTTCGTTTAATGTTTTGATCGTATGTCAAGTTTTACTTCGTGTTTGCAAGTGATTCTTGTTGCATTAGATCCGTGACTTGATTCTATACCTCTATACTTGATTTGTCATGGTTGAACATGTTTGAAAACACTTGCACACACGGTTTCTTTAACCGATTGATTTTTGCTGAGGGGTTTTTGTTGTTTCCGCTGCGAAAAGTTTTAATCTACCATTCACCCCCCTCTGGTAGATTTTCACATGCTCTTCGATCCTACATCTTGCATACAACAGTGGGTGAAAACTCGTGCAAGGTGTAGTTCGACGGTGAACCGAACCGTTTCAGCCGGTGGCGATGGATTCTCGTTGCTAGGGTCGCAGAGGGGATGGTTTGCGCCATGCTTCAGCGTGGGGAGGCGCTAGGGGATCTAGTAGCTGTGTCTAGGGCCGGAGACCCGATGATTCAACTTGTGGGAAGAATTTCCCAAAACGGTCTCGAGCTATCTTCCACGTATATCGTCGGAAATCTCCAAATTCCAGCTAGCCGGTGGTGGTAAAGTACCGAAGGGCATCGGTATGAGAAACTAGACTTCGTGACACACCTCTGGGTGGTTTCCCTCGCGCTAGGGAGGTCGGAGTCGGCCGGTAGACGGGGAACCGCGGCGGTGACGTTGAGCTCTGTTTTCCTTCGGAGCAGAACGATTCGGCGCTGGTATGGAGGGTCCGTCACAGGCTGGGGACTGTTGGAAAGCATCGAGGCGGCTCCGGCGGAGCTGATGGTTAGCTTAGCTACGCACTGGTGTCATCGGAAGACGATCAACACCGGGAACCCGAGCGACTAGCCTAGCGCGGCGGTTTTCGCTCGCGTGCTCGAGCAGAGAAGGAGGAAGCACGTCGGAAAACGGCCGAGAGAGCATGGGAGTGGTTCTGAGGCTGTGGCACGAGCGGATGATCATGTAGGTGGAAGAATCAGGAGGTGGCGCGGTGCACCTCGGGCGTGGGTCGGAACCGGGAGCTGTCGCGCCCCCACTGTTCGACCGCAGTCGGCTGAGGCGGCAGCTCTTGTGTGTGGCTGACCAAGGGGTCCCCCCATTTCTAATTCTTATCCAAATTTTCTCTGATATTTTACCCCAGCAACTCAACATTTAAGGCTAGACTTTCACACCAAGTCATGGTTCAAATTTGTTGAATTCAAATGGTTTGAATTCAGGTGTGAAGTTTGAATTGGGTTGGATCATTTGAATTTGAAATGGAGTTTTAATCCTCCATTTTGTATTGTCCCAAAAACATAGCAAACCATCTCCAAAGTTTCCAATTTTTGGCATGGCGGCTAATTCAAATGTGGAGAACACATTTGTGGAACCAAATTTGCGAATTGGTGTGAATTGGAATTTGAAACTGAATTTAAAATTCAGATTAAATGACTCCTCCTTTTAATCCCAAACAAATATTGAAACTCCTCCAAATGAGCTGAAATTTGGAAGGGTGAATATTTGGACTATGAAGATCCAAGCTGTGCATTTAGATCTCCATGTTTGAAAGTTTTTGGGAAGTCTAAACCCTCACTTTGAACTTACACCATTATAATTCAAAGTTTTAATTCCTCTCATTTTTCATAAGTGCACATGAGCTGAATTTTCTTGCTACCACTTTTGGGGATTTTACACCTTTCTTGTGCAGCGAGTTGGAGGCGACAACGGCCGTGGCATGCTTTCCACGGTGACCCGGTTTCGGTTCCACTGGGGTACCTCGGAAGCTCAATGAGAATTCTCAATTTGCCGCCAACCACAGCAAGAAAACTTCGGTGTGAAGTGGTAGCACGCTAGAACATGTTGTTGCGCTCGTTTTCTGTTCTTGGAGCTTGATCATACGACGCTCGGGCGGCTATGCACAGTGGAAATCAGAGAAGCGGCGCCGGTGGTCTTTGCGGGAGCAAGCAACCGAGCGCGAGAGCAGAACAGAGAGGGAGAGCACGAGCTGGAAGTGGAAAACTTCGTTTGGCCATCGTGTAAGGGAGATAAAAGCGAGCACCGAACTGGAGAACGCCAAGGCAAGCAGCTCGCCGGCCGCTGCTCTGCTCAGTGGCACGCACTAAGCAACCGAAGGAGTCGGTTGTTTGAGTATGTGTATGACATGTGGATCCACAGCCCCTAAAAGCCTCTCCCATCTGTGCTCTAAGATTCCCACACAAATGTTGTCCAAATTTGACCTAAATTGGATGGTAGACCAAACAAAATATCAGGAAATTGAATCTGAAATCAGATTTTAAAATTGAGCACGTTTGGTTCAGAATTCCAAATTCCTAAATTTGAATTTGAACCCTCCCTCAATTATTCCTCGAAAAATAGTATATGAGCCCCAAAATTATCCAAATTTGGACCATACCCTGTTTAATACATGGGGAATTCATTGGTGAATTCACTCGTATGCATTTGGACAATCTGAACATGAATCCGTTGAAAAGATTCAGATTTGTGTTTAGATTTCCATCCCCTCTACTCATAGAGGATGTGCATATGAGTGTAAATTAGGGAGTGAAGTTCACTCCTCATGTTAACAGGTGCTAAACAGGAGTTGAAGAAAAATTTTACTCCCTCACATGTCCATTGTATGTTTATCATTTTATGTAACAGGAAGTCAAGCTTTCCTTCCTGTAACTTTGCTTCATAAGTTGAGATAGAACTTTACACAAGTTATGGCTGTTACATCCTCCTCGGTAGCCTCCTCCTCATAAGACCCTGCGAACGCTTCAACAACTAGCAGTGAGCACGATGGCTCAGCAAGACTAACCCGTCTCACCTAAACATGTAACTCTACATGCGGGATTTACAGTGTATAATTGGAAAGTACTTTGCATAAAGACTCGCCTCATTAGTTGAATCTTACTTTCAATTTTTAGCCTCAAATTAGTGGAGAACCTTGTGCTAAGCCACATAGGAAGTCCGGAATCAAACAAGAAACGCATTCCTCTTATGTGCTTTTCCTAAGGTTGAAAAGAACTTTGATTTGCTCTAATCTAAATCACTTCATTAACAATCAACGTAGGACTTTCAACCAGCAAGTTTTTATCATGACAACTAGCCTGTTCTTTCTACGTCACGGTACAGTGAACAGGTGGTACTCACTGACCGCAAGGGACGGCGTTTGTAATCGATTTACACCTGCAGGACCCAAATAACCTGTCACATACGTCTGTACTCGATGTTGCCTACAGCAACCATCCCGGACATCATGCGCAACAACCTTTCACTCGTTAGCCAACTGTTGAACCGGTCCTATCGTCCCGAGCAGGAGGTCTCTACGTGGAGCATCCTACTGTGCCCGCTAGCTGATTTACACCTTGCCGCTCTCAACCAACCCTCTGGATGAAAAGCAATGCCTCAACATATCGCTAACCGAATTACATGGGTTTCCCGGTTCCCATATAGCCGGTAGGTGTTCGGTACAGTTTTAGCTTGTTCAACAGGCCCGCACACGGCTCGGTCCTCAATTGACACAAACAGAGCTATGGCACCCGGGCCCCAACGTCCGGCTGCCCTTACTCTCTGCTCGGTCTCATTCTATTGCCATGTGATTCATTGTCTATCTCTCTAACCGAGTTGTGTGCCTCCAATCCTATTCTCGCGAGTAGTTCCAACTACTCGACTTGTACTGAATCCTATACCATTTGAGCATTACAGTGGCTACTCGAGCTTCAAATTCTAGACTTAGTCCCCTGGTTCTCTTGGCTATGCAATTGGGATTCAAATCAAGACTCTAATGCACATAGTATGAAAATCATACTGTGAGTGATCAAAACATAAGACTTTATAAACATGTCAATGCAAAACCGGAGCTTGCCTTGCTGCTATTCGTCGACTAGTGATTCTTCTGGAGGAATACAATCCAATATCTCCCTGTCTTCCTCGACCTTAGCGACTACACGAAATAGAAATACAATATGTGTCAATTTAAATGCATTTGTGGGGAAGTAATAATGTGATTACAAGAACTCTAGCTAGACAGCTATTTTGACTCTGAATTTTTTCTGTGATTTGGTGACAACCTAAACAGAGATTTGGCCAAATTTCATCTGCATCAAAGCTCATTTGAGCCCTGCACAAATAAATGTGTAAATGGCCATAATTAGAGCTTCTATGGTTTTCTAGGGACTTGTATGGAGCAAGCCATTACTTTTTGGAAACTAGAGTTTATGATGGTTCTTATGGAATTGGTTTCATATAATTTAGAGAATTCTAGAGAAAGTTATGAGCTAAAGAAGTTCAGAGAAATTCTGAAAAAAATGTTTCTGGACATTTTTCTTTTTCTCTGGGTCAGTTCACTTAATTACATCATTGGGGGGACCTAAATGACTCGTATGAATCTAAAATTTATCATGTGACTTAGGGATATTAAAATAAACATCCTGGCAAAATTTTAGAATTTTCCATAAAGGGAAACTCCAGGTTAAAATTCCCAACATTTTGAAATTTCGGGAATTAATTCTGTAGAAATAATAGGTTGCATGGAGTGAAACTTGTTTTGGTTGAAATTATTCAGAGAGCTGAATCCAACAAAATTTGGTTCCCTCGATTTGGACAATCCTAGCCAAAGTTATGTGTGTTTGAGGTTTGGAGAAATTCCGGAAAAATGAAAACCCACGAAATGTTTAAGTTCTGATGGCGAGCTCCACGGGTGACGTGGCTTTATCAGAGCGCATGACAAATGGGGCTATGGAATTAAACTCGAGTAGCCACAAACCGATCCAAAGCCACAGAAGAACTGGCGCCAGAAATTTAGAGGCTGACGCGTGGGGCCCGCGGGTCGTTTTCAACCTTGCGCTCCCGCACTCGGCCACCGGACCCCCTGCCGGAATGCTCGCCAAAATCCATGATTCTCGCCGCATGGGTGTTTTTCGGCACGAGGAATCCATTTGTGCGGTGAACGTGGGTGCCAGTAACTGGAACCTGGCCGACGACGTGCGGCGGCTTCGGGATAAGTTCGGCTACGTCGGCCGACCTCCCTAGCACCCTAAAAGCTTTAGTAAATAGTCCTACAGCACCAGTACACCCTAGGGAAGATCGTCGTGGATGCAGGTGAGCTTTGGAATGGCTCTAAGTAGCATGTCGCTGGGCGCCCGAAGTGACCCGATATGGTGGCGTTCGGAAAACCTAGCAGTAGACCTTCTACAGTCTGTTTCAAGCTAGGGTTTTGAAGCGGATGGGACCGCCGACCAGTATAGCTCCTTGTAATGCCCCATTTTTCGTAAATCTAATAAATCAGGGTTATAGAATTAACCACCAGACAATTTACGCAAACTATCTGCCGATTTCAGATATGTCTTTCATCAAATCTGGTGCAGCCACCCCTCTACCTCTGCCTAAGGGCAAACCCCTTTTTTTCCTCTTCCTCCCCCATCCTCATCCATTCTACGAGAAACTACTAGAACCATACATCACCCACCTCTTCCTCCCCCATCTCTATCCATTTCACTAGAAGCTTCCGAAGTCACCCCTCCTATACTCCTTCTTCCTCTATCCTTATCCATTTCACGAGAAGCTTCCGGAATCAGCCCCACATACCCCTTCCTCTTTCATCCTTATCCATTTCCCGATAAGCATCCGGAATCACCCCCCACATACCCTTCCTCCTCCATCCTTATCCATTTCACGAGAAGCTTCCGGAATCACCCCCCACACACACATACCCCTTCCTCCTCCATCCTTATCCATTTCACGATAAGCTTCCGGAATCACCCCCCACATACCCCTTCCTCCTTCATCCTTATACATTCCACGAGAAGCTTCCGGATCCACCCCTCACACATCTCTTTCTCCCCCATCCTTATCCACTCAAAGAGAAGCTCCCGGAACATGCATTAATTACACCTCACCTACCCCTCGTTCCTCCACCCCTATCCCTTCCCCCCTTCATCTATAAAGGGGGATCGAGAGCTCAGTTTCTCCCCCGCCCCATTGAGCACCGGCGTTCACGTCTTCCCCCAACATCGATCTCCGACGAGGAACCCTCCCCGCCAAGCCCCGCCAAGCCACAACCAAGATGAGCACACCAACCTCCACTCTTCTTCCCGAGTTATCCCCCTTCTCCCTCTCCTCGGGTTTGGCCGTGACCACCATGCGGCATGGCCGCCCTGCCATGAAGTTGCTCTACTTCATATATCCCTACCAAAAATTGGTAGCTTAATCGAGTGAGTCATAGCCTTGGCGTTCGATTTCTTACTCTCTGGCCAGCCTCCCCCGTTTACTCTCGCTGATTTGAGCTCAACCCTAAGCAACACCTTGATTGGCCTTAGACCAGATCTCACCCACACACAAAGATCACTTAATCCAATTCTTCTTATAAAAATCATCTAATATCATAATATAGTTAGCGCAAGCAAGTATGAATGATGTATATTTGCCTTGTTTGTATGTTGCTTGTGCGCAGTGTAGAACCAGTGCCGGAAGAGAACCCAGGGGAGCCAAGTGACCAAGAGACCGATGCTGCAGACAGTTGCGAAGGCATGTTCCATCACCCCTTTTTTGATCATATTGCTCCTATTTGAGGTTCATCCATTGTGGCCAGTAGATTAGGCCTTTGCATTGTTGAGCATGAGTTATTCGAGTGATAGAGTGTAAACATACTAGTTTCTCTTTTTGCAGCATATTGATATGATGAGATTACGCATTAGGATGTTGCCTTGTTGTGTTGCACGGTTGGGGAGAGCATGAGTTGAGACCGGGGTAGAAGGGTTAGTGTTGGTGTAAGTGCTACCGTGGTGGTATACTTACAATGAGTACTATCAAGATGATAGGCTTGTGGTTTTAGTATGGAGGCTGCCCTGGTGAACCTTAAGGACCGAGTTGTTTTGACATCTCACCTAACTTTCTTCACTACGACAACATGACCATGTTTGGGCGGGGCTTAGCCTAACCACGGTGGCTAGCCCGACAGTCGTCCACGGTGGAGAGAGAGATATGCATTTATGAGTGAAAATTGAGATGATATTGAGATAAGTCATGACACTGGGTTGGGGACGACTGGTCTGTGTGATGTTGCGACTGGGTGTCGGTTATGACGGGATGTCTGTGATGGTCCGTGCGTGTGGGTACATCATACAACCTCTGCAAAGCGTAGAATCCGTTCGGACGGTCGTGTCCTCGGCATAGGACAGGTTATGGTGTGGTCCTAACAACTAGGAAGCCACCTGTTGTGAGAATGAGGTGAGATATGTCTCTGGATGGGTTATTTGGTTGCACTTAGTTGCATTAGGTCACATCACTCTTATTGTTGTACATTGCATCCATGTTTTGTACTCAACTGTTGATGATATCTTCAGAGGATACTGGCTTCAACCCGGAGTACTTCGAGTAGGGTCGCATCCACACCCAAGGTGTTACCGTGGAACCATGTACGAGGAGGAGCTAGTCGTCCATGTTTTTATGTCATTAGTCATCCTTATGTTAGTCCTTATTATTTTTTTACTAAAGCGTATGTTGCTGTAACAAAGTTCTGTATGGTTGTGGTTACACTTGTGTTGTAATATTATGTACCGAACTCTGTTTCTCGCATAATATTATATGTTTAGTTCTGATCTTATGGATCGGGACACTTCAAGTGGTATGAGAGCCATACTTGGCTGTAAGATGCGTAACCTAGTACTTAGGTGACCGTAGGAGACGTAAAATTGTTGGCTTGTAGGAAACCTGGATTGTGGAGCCTTGGTGATAGGTTTTTCTCTCATCTAATCCTTGTGCCCTATTCTAAGCCAGATGGTCGACGACCATATCACCAACTTCTGCATCAACGAAGATGGCTTCCCCAAGGTGCTCTATGCCGTCACGGCGCGACTCGGTATTCCAGACCGTCCGGAGTACCTGGGTCATGAGTTCGTGGAGCATGGCTTCGAAAGCTGTGAGGTCACTGTGCACATCGGCGCCAGTGAGAGGTTCCTGGACATGAAGCCACTGGATGCTGCATGAAAGATACGTGCCAATTGGTGGACTGCAAAGCCTTGAAGTACCTCTGCCACATGTTTGACTGGCATTTGGGTTCCACACCCATGAAGTACTTCCCACCACTGGATCGTAGTCATCCCGCATGGATGGCAAGAATTTGCAACTTGGAAGGCCTCGGGTCGACCAAAGATGACCCCACCATTGTCGCCATGTCCGGTTATTTATTGAGCCTGGATGACTTGTGCGACTAGCTGAACCAGAGCGTGAAGACCCTCGTCTAGCGTGCTGAGACATTGGAGACCCGCTTGCGAAAGGCCAAGCTAGCACTAGCGCAGGCTGAAGCCCGGGTTGCCAGTGTTGAAAGTCGTGTCACCTTGGCCGAGGAGAACCTTAGGGAGCAGGATGACTGCCACAGCCAGCTGCTTAGGGCTGTCTACCTCGTAGACCGGGCCAAGCGGAAGGACCATCAAGTAGGTGCGACGACGGAGCCACTGATCCTAGAAGGAACTCCAGCATATCACCTATCCAACCCCCTGTAGGAGGATTTGTGAGTCTGTGCCACCTACCCCTCTGACCTCACCAGGTAGAGGTCACGGCTAACCCTTAAGGGAGCGGACCCAGGGACAACATGCGCTATGTATCTTGTACCCGCTTGCCTGAATGAATGAATGCTTAGTGTGTTGCTTGCAATGTTTGATGTTTGCGTGAATTGTGTGGTATAAAACTATATATGTGTATTTAGATACACATAGTAAAATAGAAAAAAATAACAACAATAAAAGACTGTAAGCATAACTAATTATGACGCACCATAGAAATAATAATAGGAAGAAAATTTAAACCCATCGATTGCCTTGTCACAGATGCCTCGCCGCTCGAGCCGAGCCACTAATGGACACGAGGCGGACAAAGGACTACGAGAGATTCCGCCTGCACCTCGCGAGCATGAGACAGCGGAGAGTGCACCTGTCTGGCCACATCCCCAAGCACCTACCTATGACCTGACCGCCATTTTGGACCACCACACTCGACTCCTGAAGCTAATGGCAAACACCTTTGCTGCTCGGAAGAACAATGGTCTCAACAACCATCGGCCAGCGCCGCAAAACAATCACCAGATCTCAGACTTCAACACGATGATCCCACCCAAGTTTTCTGGATCTGAGGACCATATTGAGGTATATGACTGGCTAAGAGAGATTGAGATGAAACTCTAGATTGTGCATGCAAATGAGCAGGATAAGGTTCTACTTGCAGTCAAACAACTGAGAGGATCTGCCTTAGCCTGGTGGTACAGCTACAGAGAGATGCATCCACATGCCAGGACCATGATATGGGATGAGTTTGTGAAATTGTTTAGAGAGCAACACATCCCAAGTAGCATTGTGAAGCTAAAGAGGGAAGAGTTTATGAACCTTAAACAGAAGGGTCTAACTGTGACGGAGTATCTACGCAAGTTTACCGGGTTATCCTGCTATGACCCCCACGCTGTGGATATGGAATAGAAGAAGCAACAAGCCTTTCTCCGTGGGTTAAACACTAAAATCAGGAAATTTCTTGAAGCATCTGTTTATCCAGAGTTCAGTACCCTGGTTAACAAGGCCATCACTACAGAAAAGAACATAGAGGATAAGATACGAGAGAAGAAATGGAATTTTGAGGACAGGAAGTGGTTCCAGCAGGTGAAACTTCAGAGGACTAATCAAGTTGTTTATTCAGTACAGAGGACCCAACAACCAACCTACTTTGTGTATCATCTTGGAAGCAACCAACTTCGGTCTCGGAAATGCGTAGTTTTCTCAATATGGCTGGTTATTATCGGAGGTTCGTCAAAGGATTTTCCAAGCTAGCCCGACCAATGAAGGAACTACTCAAAAAGGATAAGAAGTTTGTGTGGACTGAAGCATGTGAGCGGAGTTTTCGTGAGTTGAAGGGAATACTAACCACGGCACCAGTCTTAGTCTTACCGGATATTCACAAGAGCTGCGTTATTTATTGTGATTCTCCTAGACACGGCCTAGGATGTGTGTTAATGCAAGAAGGATGAGTGGTGTCATATGCCTCTCTTCAGTTAAGGCCGCACGAGCAGAACTACCCAACCCATGATTCGGAATTGGCTGCGGTAGTGCATGCTTTTAAGATTTGGAGACACTATCTGATCGGTAACAAGTGTGAAATCTACACAGACCACAAGAGCCTCAAGTATATCTTTACCCAGCCTGATCTGAACCTAAGACAACGAAGATGGTTGGAACCAATTAAGGATTATAATGTGTAGATCCACTACCACCCGGGTAAAGCAAATGTTGTGGCAGACGCTCTCAGCAAGAAATCATATTGTCATCATTGTATGACTCAAGTACCACAACTGTGCGAGGAGATAATGAAGTATTGTACCTCAGTCCTACAACTACATCCTTAGCATCCACCCTGTCCTAGATGACCAGATTAAGAAGGCTCAACAGGAGGATGAAAAGTTAATGAAGATCAAGGAACAAAACGGTGAAGGCAAGGCACCAGACTTTAGAGTTGATAGAGATGGAATATTGTGGTTCAAGAAATGGTTGTGTGTGCCTTCACAAGGTCACTATCGGAATACGATCATGGATGAAGCTCATAACTCTGCCTACTCCGTGTGGGTAGTGGTCGACCGTCTGACTAAAGTTGCACACATTATTCTTGTGCGCACTACCTACAGTGGGAGTAAGCTGGCCAAGTTGTACATAGACCGTATTGTGAAACTACATGGAGTACCCTCGAGGATAGTCTCAGATCGAGGTACTCAGTTTACATCAAGGTTTTGGAGGAGTCTTCAAAAGGCACTTGGTACAAAGTTGGACTTCAGTTCAGCATATCACCCTCAGACGGATGGTCAGACATAGAGGATCAACCAAATATTGGAAGACATGTTGAGGGCTGCTGTTCTCACCTACGGCAAGGATTGGGAAGACAGTTTACCATATGCCGAGTTCTCATACAACAACAATTATCAGGCCAGCATCAAGATGTCACCGTATGAAGCCCTCTATGGAAGGAAGTGTCGAACCCTGCTCATGTGGTCAGAAGTTGGGGACCGCATTGTGGAGCAACCAGACTTCATCTTGGCAGCAGAGGACAAGGTAGCGGAGATTCGAACAAATCTCAAGGACGCCCAATCACGTCAGAAAAGCTACGCAGATAAGAGGAGGCGTGAACTCTGTTTCCAAGCTGGAGATTATGTGTACCTTAAGGTATCTAATATCCGTGGCACACACAGATTCCAAGTACGTGGAAAGTTGGCACCACGGTACATCGGCCCTTTCTCAGTCCTAAATAGGGTAGTATTAGTAGCGTATGAGATTCAGCTACCTGAAGAAATGACAGGCGTGCACAACGTCTTCCATGTGTCACAACTAAGAAAATGCCTACGGGTTCTTGAGGAACAGGTGGCACAAGAAACCCTAGACCTGCAAGGTGATATGCGCTACCAGGAGGTGCTAGTAAAGATCTTGGAAACAGTCACCTGAAGGACACGGAGAAACACCATCACACTTTGTCAGGTCCGGTGGAGCAGACACTCGGAGGCCGAAGCTACTTGGGAAAGTGAAGATGCATTACGGACAGAGTTCCCCCATCTCTTTGCAGAGCACTCGAATCTCGAGGACGAGATTCATCCTTAGTGAGGTAGGTCTGTAACGCCCCATTTTCGTAAAGCTAATAAATCAAAGTTATAGAATTAACCACCAGACATATTACGCAAACTCTTGGTCAATTTCAGATATGCATTTCATCGAAACTTGTGCAGCCACCCCTCTACCTCTGCCTAAAGGCAAACCCATTTTTTCCTCTTCCCCCCCATCCTCATCTATTCTACGAGAAACTTCTAGAACCATACATCACCCACCTCTTCCACCCCCATCCTTATCCATTTCACGAGAAGCTTCTGGAGTAACCCCTCCCATACCCCTTCTTCCTCTATCCTTATCCATTTCACGAGAAGCTTCCGGAATTACCTCCCACATACCCCTTCCTCCTTCATACTTATCCATTCCACGAGAAGCTTCCGGAATCACCCCCCACATACCCTTCCTCCTCCATCCTTATCCATTTTACGAGAAGCTTATGGAATCATCCCCCCCCCACATACCCCTTCCTCCTCCATCCTTATCCATTTCACGAGAAGCTTGCAGAATCACCCCCACATACCCCTTCCTTCTTCATCCTTATCCATTCCACGAGAAGCTTCCGTAACCACCCCTCACATATCTCTTTCTCCCACATCCTTATCCACTCCATGAGAAGCTCCCGGAATATGCATTAATTACACCTCACCTACCTCTCCTTCCTCCACCCCATCCCTTCTCCCCTTCATCTATAAAAGGGGCTCGGGAGCTCACTTTGTTCCCTACCCCATTGAGCACCGGTGTCCACATCATTCCCCAACATTGACCTCCGACAAGGAACCCTCCCCGCCGAGCCCCGCCAAGCCACGGCCAAGGTGAGCACCCCAACCTCCACTCTTCTTCCCGTCTTATCCCCCTTCTCCCTTTCCTCGGGTTTGGCCGCAACCACCCCGCGGCATGGCCGCCCTACCATGAAGTTGCTCTACTTCCTATGTCCCTACCCAAAATCGGTAGCTTAATTGAGTGAGTCATAGCCTTGGCGTTCGATTACTTACTCTCTGGCCAGCCTCCCCCCGTTTACTTTCGCTGATTTGAGCCCAACCCTAAGCAACCCCTTGATTGGCCTTAGACCAGATCTCACCCACACACAAAGATCACTTAATCCGATTCTTCTTATAAAAATCATCTAATATCATAATATAGTTAGTGCAAGCAAGTTTGAATGATGTATATTTTCCTTGTTTGTATGTTTCTTGTGCGCGATGTAGAACCAGTGCCGGAAGAGAACCCAGGGGAGTCATGTGACCAAGATCACAACGCTGCAGACGGTAGCGAAGGTAAGTTCCATCACCCCTTTTTTGATCATATTGCTCCTATGTGAGGTTCATCCATTGTGGCCAATAGATTAGGCCTATGAATTGTTGAGCATGAGTTATTCGAGTGATAGAGTGTAAACATACTAGTTTATTTTTTTGCAGCATATTGGTATGATGAGATTATGCATGAGGATGTTGCCTTGTTTATGTTGCACGGTTGGGGAGAGCATGAGTTGAGACCGGGGCAGAAGAGTTAGTGTTGGTGTAAGCGCTACCATGGTGGTAGACTTACAACGAGTACTATCAAGATGATAGGCTTGTGGTTTGAGTATGGAGGCTGCCCCGGTGAACCTTAAGGACCGAGTTGTTTTGACATCTCACCTAACTTTCTTCAGTATGACCACATAACCATGTATGGGCGGGGCTTAGCCTAACCCCGTGGCTAGCCCGACAGTCGTCCACAGTGGAGAGAGAGAGAGATATATATGCATTTATGAGTGAAAATTGAGATGATATTGAGATAAGTCATGACACTCGGTTGGGGATGACTGGTTAGGGTGATGTTTCGACTGGGTGTCAGTTATGACGGGCTGTTTTTTATGGTCCGTGCGTGTGGGTACATCGTACAACCTCTGCAGAGCGTAGAATATGTTCGGACGGCTGTGTCCTCGGCATAGGACAGGTTATGGTGTGGTCCTAACAACTAGGAAGCCACCTGTTGCGAGGATGAGTTGAGATATGTCTCTGGATGTGTTATTTGGTTGCATTTAGTTGCATTAGGTCGCATCATTCTTATTGTTGTGCATTGTATCTATGTTTGTTTCATTCCCAAAGGGCGAGGTGGAGCTTGCTGAGTACTTTTGTACTCAACTGTTGCTGATGTCTTTAGAGAACCCTGACTTCAACCCGAAGGACTTCGAGTAGGGTCGCATCCATACCCAAGATGTTACCGTGGAACCATGTACGAGGAGGAGCTAGTCGTCCATGTTTTTATGTCGTTAGTCATCCTTATGTTAGTCCTTATTATTGTTGTACTAAAGTGTATGCCGCTGTAACAGAGCTCTGTATGGTTGTGGTTCCACTTGTGTTGTAATATTATGTACCAAACTCTGTTTCTGGCATAATAGTACATGTTTAGTTCCAATCTTATGGGTCGGGACGCTTCACTCCTTCATGCCTAACTTGGTGACCTAAAATCGAAGATTGAAGGAGAATTTCTCGGTTCCATACCAAGGTGTCAGGTTGCACACCCCGGAAGTAAAATCCCGAATTGGAGCAAGGTGGACCACGGCTTGATCAAGGGTTTGGAGAGGAGCAGCACTGATTACCGGCGCGTCCTTGGGTGTCCTTGCTCAGTCGTGAAAGCCGCCCGGTCGGGCTGTCCAAGAGAGCACCTCGTGGCGGTAGCTTTCGGTTGCGGCGGGCACCACCTATTCTAGGGTTGGGAAGCACGAAAATGGATCACTTTCGCGCCGTGGAGGTGAAGGAAGAGCACCCGGTGCAGTTTTGAAGCTCAGGGAGGCTCTGTACGCGGTGGTTTTGCTGGCGCCCAATCGAGTTACGGAGGCGGCAGTGTGTGGGGAACCCCTTCCGGGATCCACACTCCAGGATACATATTGGGTGGTGCCGTGTGATGCGGCACCCAACAGCATACACGAAAAGAAGCATAAAGTACAAAGTCTTTTATTTATCAAGATAGTGTCATTTACAAAATAATGTACCACGAAGGTACACGCAGCGGAATATACATACACACTTACTCTCGATCCTAACTATGCAAAAGAGAAGACGTCCAGCCCGCAGACGCTTCTTACTGGCATCAAATAAGATAAGTGCAGCGGCAGGGTTTCCGGTGAGTCTCTGATGGATCACCAAACAACCATCTTCATAGCAAATTTTATAACCTGCAAAACACTAATAATGCAACTGTAAGCACGATGGCTCAGCAAGACTTAACCGACACTCCTAAACATGAAACTCTACATGCAGGGATTAATAATATAGGACAAATATGTTTCAATAACGACACACCTACATGTTGATCCTTACTTTCAGTTTAATAGCAGCAGATTATTATGCCATAGGCAGCCCTCACATCGAAAGTCCAGAATCAAACAAGAAACGCTTTCCTCCGGTGTGGTGATGCCCAAAGTTGAATATAAACTTAGTGAGCTCTACAACTATGGTATACATGGTTGGCAATATAATGGATTTAAGAACTTCACATCAGCAATGATTCATCTCACTTCATCTGGAAATAATTACTACGTCACAACTCAGTAAACAAGTGGTACTCATATAACCGCAAGGGACGGTGATTCGAATCATGACACACCCGGAACACACGACACATTAACCCGCCTCGAAAGACTCACACAGGAGCTCTTTCTTACGTTGTATGCAGCAACCTTTCACCCATCACTCCAATGCCGAACCAGTTCTGCCGACCCATCAGAAGGGCCACTAGCGGGTTTACACCTCTCACACCAACCCCCAAAGGACGGCCATATAAGTTTCGACACGAGAGTACCCGAGTAACATCGGTTTCCTGGACCCCATAATTCCAGTATGCATCCAGTACTGTTCAAACTTGCTCAGCAGGGCGGCATACGCATCGGTCCTTAACCGACACAAACAGAGCTACGGCAACACAGGCCCAATGTCCTGTTGCTCCTACTGTCTGCTCGGTCTCATTTTCTTTTCCAAAACTTTCATTCTCTAGAATCATACCCCGCTGAAGCAAAATTGTAAACTCGCGAGTAGCTTCCAACTACCCGACTTGTACCGGATCCTATACAACTTAAGCCTAGCTGAAAACTACACGAAAGTAACCTGTTCTACCCTTTAACTCCATGGGTTTGTGAGTCATGCATTTGGAGTATCAATCACCTTGACCTAATGCACAATACATACTAGACCAATAAAGTGATACAAAGTAAAATGTAACTAGAAAGCTGTTAAATGTAAATTGGGGCTTGCCTTATGTTGCTGCAGGTTTATTTCTTAAGTCAGTAGCTTGGCGATGAGTTAAGCCTCAACTTGCTGATCCGAGTCGAGTTCTTCGTCGAACTCCTTCGTCGTATTTCCTACCGACATGAATAGTGTGTTGTCATGCTCCAAATTTGGTTTTTCAGAATCTTGGGAGTCTCATGAGTCCATAAGACTTGGTTTCACCATTTTTGGAGATTCCTACACAGAGATATGGATTTTAGAAGTTGGAGCTAAAAGCTGAAAAATCTTTCTGTTATTTTTCCTAATTTTCAGAGACATACAAGATTGAATCAACATTTGGCCAAGAAAATGAAGTCCAATGCCTCTGAAAATTTTCTGGGGTTCAAGAATTTCTGGTAGAATGTCCTGCCAAAATTTTGGAATTTTCCAATAAACAGAACTCCTGCAAAAATTCCTACAAGATTTTCCTCAAATGAATTAATGAGCCAAATACAAGGATTTTCATAAATATTGGGCTGCATCCCAGGATAGTACTCTTCGAGAGGAATCCAACAAAACTTATTTGACAATTTTTGGACATTCCTACACAAAGTCATGGCTCTCCAAAGTTTAAACCGAATTAGGGAAAATCTGGAAATGTTTAAACCTGACAGTGGGTCCCACATGTCATCCCTCATCTTCAACCTCGCGCCAGACAGGGCCAGTGGTGGATCCCTCCGGCGAGGGTCGGCAGAAGGCCCTTCCCGGCCATCTCCCGGCCCCATACTGGCCGCCCCACATTTTCCACCATGCTGGACACACTGGTGGGGTCGCCGGCGGCCGAATCTCACCGGAAACCACCGCGCACCGGCAACAGCGAGAACTAGGGCTCCGGAGAGGTCGTGCATGATGAATTCTCCCCAAAATGATCGGTTCTTGGCCTCTAAAGCACCAGGGGATTGTGTTGAAGATCGACATGGGGTCTAAACGACCCAGGGAGCTCTCCAAACCCATCGGCACCGTGCGCCCGACGTAGTCCGGCGATACTCCCTTGAAAAGAACTCGGATTCCTTGATCTACACTCAATTCTCGATCTAAAATTGATGGAGGAGGTGTTCTAGGTAGTTAAGAACTTGTGTGTGGAGTTTGGAACACAACCAACATGAATTGAGGGCGAATTTTGCAATTCCTTACCTCGGGGTCTGTTCGTGCCGCCCGGGAGAAAATCTTGAAATTCTCCCTCTGTGATCAATGACTAGGGCTGAGTTTTCAAGGTGACAAACTAGACTCGTGGGTGTACCGAAGGGTTTGTTTGCTTGGGCTTGATCTTCCTCGGTTCGGGCTTTCCATGGGAGCTAAGCTCGTTCTCTTTGGTTTGCAACACGGGAGCAGTGGCAACTTGATGTTTTCCGGTGCAAGCAAGCTCGGAACAGGGGAGGAAAAGGGCTAGCCGGCTAGAGCACTCGTGGGTGAAGCTTTTTGCTGGGGGGAGCTGGAGCAAAGGAAGTTCAGTTGCGTTGTGCAGTGGGAAGAACAGAGGGCGGGCGCCGGCGTCGGTGTTCTCGGGAGAAAATCACGCGAGAGCTAGCGCCCGAGCTGGGAGAAGCCCAAATGGTTTTGTTGCACTCGTATGTGGTGATCAGACCGGCAAAAGATCAAGCAAAGCAGGAGGTCGTGCCAAACTCCCCCCCCCCTCCAAAGTCATCTGCTGGTGTGCTGTCAGGTGCTCGAGAGAGGGAGGAAAACAGAGGTGGTAGAAATCTTGTGTATATGACATGTGGGGTCCACCTCTCCCCCTTACCCCCCAATTCCGTTTAATATAGCAAACGAGCTCCAAATTTGATCAAACTCAGAGGATTGGCCAAAAGAAATGTGAGCAACACAACGGTGTACTCAAATTTGAATTTCAGTGAAGTCGGAATTTGAAACTGAGATTTAAATTAAAATTCAAATTTTCTCCCGTTTAAATTCCAACAAATAAGAAATCCTTTTCAAATGCTCTTAAAATTTGCCGGGCTACCTGTGGACGTGTGGAGAACCAAATGGTGGCTTTAGATTTCCGTGTTCGGGAATTTTTGCAAGTTCAAGTTTAGACTTGGAGCTCACACCTTTAAATTTAAAACTTTAAATTTCCTCTCATTTTCTCGGTGTGAATTGTAGCTCCACTTCCTAGAGTTTGGGATTTCACACAGTGAGTGCCTGTTCTTCGGTCGAGCGTGCGAGCAGGGAGTGAAAAGATCGGTGAAATGGTCCAGGACTCGACCGAGGTTGAGGCTGAGGAGACCGGGAAGCAGCTCGGTGGCTAAAGGAGGCAGGAAGCTGCTGGCCGACGTTTGCTCGCCTTGGCCTTTGGGTGTGAGCGCACAAGAAACCGAGCAAATGTGTGGAGTCAGTTCACTTCATTGGGTGGCTGACAAGGGGTCCCACTGTAAAATACCAAGAAGTGACTTGTAAAAATGTTGATCACCACACCACAGCTCATTTGCTGGATAGCTCATGAACATTTGGGAAGAGCAAGTAAACACAATCAAGGGGGTGATTATTGGAAAAACTATAACATCAAAAAGTAGAAGTTCATACACATAAACATTAGAGGTCGAGCTCACCCCTAGACCTTAAATAGTCTTGGGAAGGCTCAGGCCAAGTTTCATGCAAATCCCAGCCTTTTTGACTCACTGTTGGAGACATTTGTCAAAAGGGCTTATTTGAAGGTAAATTCAAATTTGCGGCTACTTTCATCGCTTGAATTCAAAAGTTGACTTCATATTCAAACTCAGTACATTTTTCTGAGTTAGTCCACCAATTTTTCCTCCTCATTGGAGTTCATCTTGTCGGGAGCTAAATTTGCATTAATTCATTGAATTTCAAATTCAAATGGGCAGCATATTTAGCAAAACCAATTTCAAATTGAGGAAATCAAATTCAACCCATGACTTTGTGGCTAAGTCTCTCATTCAATTGTGAGTAGCTGAGATCTTTTCAGTGAAAACAAAAAATGAAAAACAGAAAAGGAATTAGAGGGGAGGCGGACCCACTGGTCAGAGCTGAAGGAGGAGAGAACTGCCTCTGTTGCCTTCGGTCGGCTGCCGGGAACGCTGCCGCCTCCACCACCTTGCAACCACGCACGCGCCAGCGCTGCTACGGATCAGCTCGCGCTCAGTACGATCTCCCACGTACGCTGCACAAACGGACTTTGCTTCCTTCACCAGCTAGCGCTGCTGCGTCCGCTCCCGCACGCAAAGAAATCATCACTGGCCCCTCTCTGCTCCCCTGCGTCCGATAGCTAGAATCCTTTTCGTGCCCACGAGCTACATGGAAAAGGTTCGCTCCAAGGTGCTTAACGCGCTTGTGCCGACTGCTCCTCCTCTCATGCCTCGCCGGGGTAGAATACAGTTATCCGTTCGGTGTTCAAAGCACCAAGTCGTTCAAAACTCCGAAATTCATAATGGTTATTCTACCACAGAGGATTCTGAGCTACACATACGTTCTGCACTTGTCCACGGCACCCTAGGATCAAAAACCGGCTAAAACCATAGACTAGGGCTGCTGTTCTTCAAAATTTTCCGATCGCCGCCGTTTTATCCCAAGGTCAACGGTGAGTTCCTAGTTGCAGCCGTTTTCACGAGGACCCGTGCTCATATCTGTGATCAGCAAGTCTCAGCGGAGCTCTCCGAGCAAACCGCGTCGAAAAAGGTGTAGAGAACACTGAGTTCAACGTCAGCGATGAGCTCCCGGCCGCTGTCACCGTCGTGAGCACTGTTCCGTCCATTGCCGAGCTCCGGTGAGTGAACCAATGTGTTCCTCGGGCGAAGATGTGCACAGGCGGCGAGTTTCGTCGAAAGTCGGGCAGCAGAACTACCAGCGGCGAGCTCTCCGGCGAGGGGGGCGGCGGTGAGCCGCGGGAGCGCGAGGAAGACGAAGCCCTGTGGGCCCCATGTGTCGGCCTCTGTTAAAACCGCGCCGGATCTGCTGTGGCATCGGGATTTCGTGTGACTACGTGGGAGACTCTGCGGACCCCCGTGTGGTTTGTCTGTAGAGATGACACGTGGCCCCAGGACCCACCAGCCGCTTTAAACTTTTACTTGAATTTCAGCATTTGGTTCAAATTTCAACTAGCTATAACTTTTGCTGGGAAGCTCTAAATTGAGTGAACCAAAATTTGTTGGATTCATCTCTTCGAGTACTATCCAGCAAAATAGGTTTCAGCTCATGAAACTTATTCTTTTTCCAGAATTAATTCCCTCAAGTTTAAACTGTTGGGAATTTTATCTTGAGAATTCCTTTGTGAAAAATTCTGAAATTTGGCTGGGATGTCCATTTGAAAATCCTTGAGTCGCAGGAACAATTTCAGATCCATCCAGGTTTATTTAGTTCCCCTAATGGTGTTATTAAGTGAACTGCCCTGAGAAAATGGAAAAATGTACATAAACATTTTTCAGATTTTCTCAAATCTCGTTTAGGGCATAACTTCATCTAGGATTTTTTAAATGACATGAAACCAATTCCATTACAATCATCTCAAACTCTAGTTTCCAGAAAGTAATGGTTTAAGCCATGAAAATCCATGGAAATCCTTAGAAGCTCTAGTAATGACCAAATAAACTTTTATTTGTATAAAGCTCAAATGAACTTTGTTTCAAATGAAACTTGGTCAAGTATCTTGTTAAGATCCTACCAAGCCACCATAAAAATTTCAGAGCCAAAGGGGAGGTCTAGCTAGAGTTATGGTTTTTACACAGTCAGCTTCAAACTTTGCATCTAAATTGACATAGGTTAATTGCTTACGTGTAGTCGCTGAAGGCGAAGAGACCCCGGAAGTGTTGGACTTCCTACTTCCGAAGGAGACCCTAACCACTGACCAGCAGCAACAAGGCAAGCCCCGGTTTGCATTAACAAGTTTTACAAAGTATATACATATTTAACTTGAGGTATTTATGTGCATTAGGTTTAGTATGGATGAAACCCAAATGCATATACAGATTATTCCATCAAGAGTGAGGGTAGTACTAAGTCCTCGAGTAGTCAAGCTATGCTTAATTTTCATAGAACATTGGTACAAGTCGAGTAGTTGGAATCTACTCGCGAGTATAGGAGTCGGGACAGACGGGATTGGTTCGAGTGATGTGAGATCACTTTAGTAAGAAAATGACACTAGGCAGGGGCTAGGGCGCAGCAAGAGAAAGTCATGTGGGTGCAGCCCTGTCCGTGTCGATTGAGGACCGATCTATGTGCGGCCCTGCTGAACAAGTATTGAACGTACCGAAGGCATATCGGATATATGGGCCCCGATAAACCTATGTAACCTATACCTCTGGGCGTCGAGGCATAACGCACCGATTTATAGGTGTAGGTTGAGGGCAGCAAGGTGGAAATCCGCTAACGGGCATAGAGAGATGCTCCGTGTAGGGAACCTCCTGTCCGTTTGGTTGTGACTGGTTCGACGTTTGGGCTGTTTGGTGAAAGGTTGTCCCGTACGACATCGAGTGAGCGTGCTGTGCAGCTCCACGGGTGGGCGTATGTGACGTGCTATTCAGGTATACCTGCAGGTGTATATCGAGTCGATTCGCCGTCCCTCACGGTTATGAGTACCGCTTGTTCACTGAGTCGTGACGTAGGTTAATATATGAAATGATACGATTCAATATTGCTGTTATGATTCAATTGTATTGTTACATGTGTGCCACCAAATATCGCTTACTAAATTTCAGATTCCTGAACTGTTAACTTGTGGCTAAAAGATGAATTAAGGATGAACTTGTAGGCGTGTCCTTTGCTGAAATATGCCATCCTATATTTGTTATGACCTGCATATAGAGTTTCATGTGTAGGCGAGTCGGTTAAGCCTTGCTGAGCCATCATGCTCACGGTTGCTGCTATGAGTGTTTTCAGGTGAGGATTACCCGACGGACTCGGGGTACGAGTCCACCGGAGAGGGCTACCCTCCGTCGGGGACCACGGCTGAGTGGGAGCCGTACATGCCGCGCTGAGATGAGGAGTGAAGCTAGGGTGGGTTGTTCATAGGGATGGACAACTGACTTTTGCTAGTTAGGTGGACGTGAGTTGTTAAAAGTTAGCTTCCGCATGTATAAACTCTGTTCGTAGTTGTAAACTGAAGGATTGTGCTACTTTGTATATATTCAGTTTGTTTTCTAGGTAATAAAATGTCCTTCTTATGATGTGTGCTGTTGGGTGTCGCATCGTGCGGCACCACCCTCTAAGATCCTAGGAGAGCGGATTCCGGTCCGTCACAGGCTGGTATCAGAGCTGCTTAGGGGATATCACACTTATTAAGGACTGTATTATGGGAAAACTTAGGATTACAGTGAGGATTCGCTAGTACGCCCAAGTAAGGACTATATTAGCATAGTTACTTAAAGTGGCATGAATAACATATGTGTTATAATTCTAAATTTTGTTTATTAACGATGCACCTATGCTCAGATAAAAATGGTAAGGAACGCCACCGAAAGCGGTTCAATTTTGGTTAGCTCCCCTGACGAGGAATGTGGTTCAGGGATAGGTCTCACAGCTTGGTGCGAGACGTCAATATGAAACTCTTGGACTCTTCATGTTCCTGAGTTCATATGAAACACTGATCCCTAGCGTGCATTAGGCAAGAAAGTGGAGACCCCATCGTGTGGTCAGTAACACGATAGTGTGTTCTTCTGGAAATAGCCTAGAAGGACATATGCAGCGCTTGCCATCAGCATGCCGTGCAGGGCAGTAGGTGGTATCTGTTGGGTTGATAAAATTCCCAACCGTGACGACCCATTACCGCTCTACTCTGGTTCCCCGTCGTGTGGTGTGAAAACACGATCACGTACCTTGAGACGTGGCTTAACTCAAGGACGACCATATGGCAATGATACGGGCGTATGTATTTACTTTCAAATATGGACCTGCCTGAAATGACAACAACCTTTGAGTGCATCACTATTCAGTGCTATTCTGCAGGTACTAACCACGTATGTATCCCGTGTAGTGCACGTGTGCGAGAGACCGTTTAGTGCCACAATTGAGACGTATATGCCGGTATAATCCGGTTATGATTTTCCTTTTTGTGAGGAACGTAGTACCGACATGTAATAGGCATTTGCATTAAAGATAATGGTAACAAGGAACTAAAATAACCAAGGTTCAATCTTTAGGACCCTGGTTGGGTAGAAAAATTCAACAAGTGGATTAGTTTAGCTCAAAGGGATTGAAAAACAGAGTGCTCTGTTTTGGGCAGCAAGTTTGCTGAATTTTAACACAGATAAATCACAGATTATTTATACAATGGAGGTGTGGGATATAGTTCCATAAAGGAGTTTAAGTTCTCTATAACTTTGATGTATATTTCCAGAGCAGAATCACACCTTAATCTGGTTTAAATCCCAGAGGAATGTAAACTGTCCAGAACCAGGACAGATTGAAAAACTCTCTCGACTGTTCTGTTTTTCAAGCATAACTTCCAGTATAAGAATCTAAAATTTTCATATGACACATTTTTGGAAAGGGTAGGAGATATGTTACATCTTTGTAATTCATAGTTTCTGCAATTGCAGCACGGAATTCAGTGGAATTTGGAGTTGGAAACAGCAACTTCCAAAGGAGGTGCTGTTGAAATTCTTCCAGGAATTCTGTTGACTTTGAATTATCACAACTTTTTAACCAGAGCTGATATAAGGGCAAATAAATACTCGTTGGAAAGATACTGAAGTTAACTTTAACTTTGGTATGCAGCATGAGTCACGAAAATGCTCAGCACCAGGTCAAAATCTGGGATATGTAGGAAAAGGCCATTCTGGGTAGAGGGATGGACGGTTGAACTCATTTGAGAGATTGTTGTATCCTAGGTGGTTTAATTACTTCCAATGGGGTAGCACATACTCATGAGTTGTTATCTTCAACTAGTGAAAGGTTTGAGTATATTTCCTACTCAAGTTTCTTTGCTAGAGACCATGTTTGTGTCGTATTGAAGATAAAAGGGTAGAATACGTGATGAGAAAGCGATATTAATGTCTCGTAGTGACCAAATCTAGTTGAAATGAACTTCCAAAGAGGAAGTCCATTAAATTGGATTTAACTAGTTTATATTTGGTCTAATGATGTATCTTGCGCAAAGTTATTACATTATCTTCATACGAGATGTATCGCATGTTTACTGTCATTATGTTTTTACGCCTATTTTGTTGGACTGCATGAAGTATGTTGCGTGACTGATCTTTATTGTCGTATGGTTGCATGTGGTTCATACACGGGCCACGCATGAGGTTGGTGGCTCTAGCCAGCAGGGGGTGATGACTCCCAGCCACCTGCCTACGACAGTACCCCGCAGCAACTGTTGAGTACTTCTGAAGATTGATCAAGCTTAGTTTCCTTTACGTTTTTAAGGGAATAAGGACCAGGGGTGTGACAAGAACCAGTGGTGTGTGTCCTGTGTCTCATGTGTTGCACCGAGTCCTAGTGTGTGTGTGGGTATTTAGTTTGAATTTCAAACACCACCCGGGTTTTGGGCCATATGTGCATGGCACATGCATGCGCTGCATGTTTTTCAAATTCCGTATGGTGCAAAGCCCGGCTAAGTTGTTGCAAAGGTGTGGCTTTTGGCTAATAAAAGGGGAGAGAGCGCTGGAGTTTGTTGAGCGCTGCCACAACTCATCCGAGTTCATTTTTATCTTTGGTACTCCATCTGAGATTGGATCCAATAACAATTGTTGACTCCCTACATGATTTGCACTACAAATCTGTAAGGGCCTCAGTTTTTGACACACATTTGCAGTGCTCATCACCACACCACACAACTCATTTGAGGAAGGATGATGAACACACATGAAGAGCAAGTAACAATTATCAACATGCTCATTAGAGAACAAACTCAGACATTGCAAAAGTGGTATTTTCCACATGTGATATAGATGGGCTGGACATATGAAAACTCCTACACTTTACTAAGGATGTCGATGCCAAGTTTCACCCAAATTCAAAACCCTTTTTGAGGTCATTTTGGGTATAGTTAGGAAGAGGGCAGTTTGAAACCATATTTAAATTCAAACTGTTTTTATCCCATGAATTTAAAAGTGGAAGGCATATTCTTACTCAGCACATTTTTGTGAGCTCACACACCAATTTTCACTCCATTTGGAGTTGATCTTGACATGAGCTAAGTGGGAGAAATTCAAACTTTATTTGAATTTCAAACTGAACTTGTGCTGAAATTCATTCAAACCAAACCTCATTTGAACTTTGATCAATTCAAATGGCTCATGGGTGAATAATTTGAATTGCCAAGGGTAGTATGGGGTTCACTGTTTACAACAGTGATTAGGAGTAAATTTCAGAGGTTAAAACTGGAGGTGGGACCCACATGTCAGCCACTGCTCAGATCAAACCGACTGAGACTTTTTCACTCGGGTCGCCGAGCCGCAGCGGTGATCGCCACCGATGGCAGCCGCCGCGCCACCAGCTGCTTGCCCACGCGCGGGCGTGAGGTGGTGCAGATCCTTCTTAAGGCGCCTGCCCCCCTCCTCGGGCGAGGCACCACCGTTCTTCCCTGCAAGAACTCAGCGCCGGCCGAAAACTTCCGCAGCTCGGACTTGATCGGAGAACGCCGATCGCAGCTCCCTCCGTCCACTCCAGAGCCCCAGCAAGGTACTAGAAACCTTCCTCCATCCTTCCCGTTGCTAGAATTCGGTTGAAACCGATTGATATCGGCTGTGTCGAAAGATCAAATTCGGGACTTGGAACCGCCGCACCTCGGGCTCTCGTGGACAGCCCAACCAGGTCGTTGTCACGCCCGAGCCAAGGCACCCTTGGACGCGCCGGTTACAGGTGCTACTCATCCCCGATCCACAGCTCGAGTGGTTGCTCACCGGCGGCGAATTTCCACTTTTCCCCTTTCTGTGTGCAGAACGACCTTCGGGTACGATTCTGTTTAATTCGTGCTCTAGAAAGGACTATAGGGCCTCAGGCCGCTCCCACACGAGATAGACACGGTAACACACAAGTTGCCTTCACAACTCTGGGCCGGAGAACCTCTGCCCGGCGTAATTTGAGGTCTACTAATGGCGGAACGAACGGGCGGCATCGGGCGCACGGTGAGGACCTATTTCGGGCCTTCCCTGAGCTTCCTCGAGCTTATGTCGACCTTCTCTAAGGTCCACTGATGCTCCCCGACCGGTTTCCCAAGTAGCTGAGGTGCTAGGGTAGTCAGCCGACATGGCCGAAGTCGTTCCGAGGTGGCGGCTCGTCGCCGACCATGCTCCGGCCGTTGTCATGAGCAGCTGACCCTCGGATCCTGTTCCCCGAGTAAAAGTAGGCAGGGGCGGCCAGAATCGAGAATTTTGGAGCTGTACAGCGGCCGGCCGCGAGCTCTCCGGCGAGATCCCTCGGCGGCGGGGCGCGGGTGTCGCGAGGTTGAAGAAGGGGGTGGACCCCAGCTGTCAGCGGGAGATATTTTGAATCGGGATCCGGCTGCGGCCGGGATCGGGTGTGCTGGCGCGCAAACTATTTGTGGGCCACGGTGTGCTGTCGCCTAGGCGTGCGACGCGTGTCCCCTGGGCCCACGCGCGAGTTTAAACTTTTCCCCGATTTTCAGATTTCCTTCAAACTTCAAATCCTCATAACTTTGGCTAGAAAGCTCCAAATTGGGTGAACAAAATTTTGCTGGATTCAGCTCTCTGTGTACTTTCCATAAAATAAAGTTTCACTTCATGAAATTCCATATTTCTCCAGGATTAATTCCTCAAAGTTTAAACGGTTAGGAATTTTAACTGGAGAATCCTTTGGAGGGAAATCCTGAAATTTTGCTGCGATGTTCACCTAAATACCCTTGAACTACCATAAAAATTTCAGATCCATTTGAGCTCATTTAATCCACTTAATGGTGTGATTAGTGAAACTGTTCCAGAGAAAATAGAAAATGTTCAGAAACATTTTCAGAATTTCCTCTGAAATTGTTTAGCTCATATCCTTAGTTAGGAACCCCCAAATTAAGTGAGACCAAATCCATTAGAACCCTCTGAAAATCTAGTTTTCAGAAAGTCATAGTTTGCTTCATGAAAATTCCTAGAACACCCTAAGAGTTCCAATTAAGGTCAATGACATGATTAATTGTGGGGGGCTCAAATGAGCTTTGCTGCAAATAAAACTGGACCAATTCTTTGTTTAGGTTGTAACCAAGCCACAATAAAAGTTTCACAGTCATTAGTTCTGTCTAGCAAAAGTTATAGACTTCACAACTTCAAACCTAATACAAATGCATTAAATTGATACATGTATTGTTTCTATCATGTAGTCGTTAAGGTCGAGGAGGAACCCGAAGTCCTAGACTTCGTTACTCCGGAGGAACAGCTAGCCTACGACCAAGAGCAGCAAGGCAAGCTCCGGTTTGCATTAACCTTTTTACAAATGTTTATTGTTTTGAGCACATCTTTGAATATTGTTCTTTGCATTAGAGTCTTGATTGGAAACCCAACTGCATAGCCAAGAGAACCATGGGTTGGGTTTAGGATTGAAAACCTCGTTAGCCACTGCATTGCTAAGATAGAGTAGGATTCGGTACAAGTCGAGTAGTTGGAACTACTCGCGAGAATAGGCTAGAGGCACATTGCTCGGGTAGAGATAGCACATGATACACATGGCAAGAAATTGAGGCCGAGCGGAGAGTAAGGGCAGCAGGACTTTGGGGCCTGTGTGCTGTAGCTCCGCTTGTGTCGATTGAGGACCGAGCCGTGTGCGGGCCTGTTGAACAAGCTAGAACAGTACCGAAGACCTACCGGCTATATGGGAACCGGGAAACTGATGTAACTCGGGTAGCTGGGTATTGAGGCATTGCCCGTCGTTCAGAGGGTAGGTTGAGAGCTCGAGGTGTAAATCGGCTGGCGGCACAGAGATGCGCGTGCAGAGACCTCTTGCTCGGGACGATGGGACCGGTTCAATATTTGGCTGACGAGTGAAAGGTAGTTGCGTACGGTGTCCGTGATGGTTGTTGTAGGCAACATCGAGTACGGGCGTACGTGACGGGTTGTTCGGGTAACCCTGCAGGTGTAAATCGATTATAATCGCCGTCCCTCGCGGTCAGTGAGTACCACTTGTTCACTGTACCGTGACGTAGCAAGAACAGGCTAGTTACATGTTAAAATGTTGCTGATTGAAAGCTGGACATTGATTTTTAATGATATGCTGTAGCTTAGAGCTAACTAAAGTTCTTTTCAACTTTGGGCAAAGTACATGAGAGAAATGCGTTTCTTGTTTGATTGCGGCTCTCTCATGTACCTTAGTGTAAGGTTCTCCACAACCTGCTGCTAAAACTTGAAAGTAAGGTTCTACTAATTAGGCGAGTCCTTGCAACTGATTTTTACCTCATGTAACCCATTACCCTCATGTAGAAGTTCCATGTTTAGGTGAGACGGGTCAGACTTGCTGAGCCTTCATGCTCACTGTTTGTGTTTGAAGCTTTTGCAGGGTTCTATGAGGAAGGGACTCCCGAAGAGGAGACGGAACCCCAGGAGGGGAACCCCGTCGAGTTGGAGTCGTGCACGCCGCAGAGTTAGTGTGCGTGTGTGCTAGCAAGGACACGTTCGCGGGCTGAACGTGCACTTGATGCTTAGTCTACGCCCGTGAGTGTAGACTGAACTTATTTTGATGTAAACATGTTCATAAACTTGTTTATGTAATAAAATTTCCGCTTCCGCTTTGTACCTTTGACGTGTGTTATACGGTGCTGTGCAACGCAGCACCCCTCAGCGTGATCCTGGCTCGACAGGACCAAGGGGGTCGTGTCAGCGTGGTATCAGAGCTCGCTTGAGGTTTGACACAGTACAAAGGTTTTCTTTTTCAAAAATCCAGTGAGGAACGAGTTAGTAGCCCGTATAAGGATGTTATTAGTATATAGAAAGTGGCATATTAACCTATTTGTTATGTCGGAAAATCGTGCATCTCGGGACGTTCATGTCTTGGGGGTGCACGTAAGCGCTGTCCACCAGTGCGCACAAGCTGAAGGGTGGAGCCCCACAGGTGGCAGGTAACCCGACCCGCTTTGATATCCTCTACGACTCTTCATGTCGTTTGGGGTATTCGAGCAACGTCTGTCCCTGGCGTGCGTAGTGCAACTTGGGAGACCCCGTCACGTGGTCTGAAACATGAACATGTAACTCAAGGCGTGGTTGGCTTGAGAACATCCGGGCGAGTGATGACGGCCGGGTGTACAAACTGTATGGATTCCGGGCTCGGTGTGCAGCCGAGTCTGATGATTGTTTGAGTTTCTGCAGGATGCCTGACCATGAAACGGTAGACGTGTAGCATCCGTGTGCGAGTGACGTTTAGTGCCACTGAAGTAACGAAGCCGGCTAAGTCCGGTGTAGGTTTTCTTTGTGAGGACGTAGTACCGACATAATTTGGTGACGCATCGACGTCACACCCCACTAAATGAACAACTTCATTGTGAAACTTGAAAGTTTTGATCCAAAGTAGTAAAACTTGATGTAACTCCTTCCCTTGTACAGGATATTCAAAGTTAACAAGTTTTCAACTTATAGGATGTTAAGGACAGAGCACTCTGTTTTCAGCTGAATCAAGGCTGGAGTTAATCAGAGGTTAGAGGTTGAGTTCTTTCGAGGTTGGGGTCATATGATACATTTCTGGAAAGCTTTGGAAGAGCTTTACAACCTTTCTGTTGAGGTCCAGAGGTGTTCCATCCCTTGACCACTCGAAAAATGCAGTAGAGTTGGAACTGTTCAAAAAACAGGACAGAGTAAAGACTCTCTGTAGACTCTCTGTAAATTAAGCATAACTTCCTGCATAAAAATCAAAAAATAGAAAATGAGGTAGTTCTGGAAAGCTTATGAGATGGGTTACAACTTTGTAACAGGAAGTGTTGTCAGATTAGGAACAGAAGTAACTGGGATTCTTGGATCAAATCAGTACCTAAGGCAGGGAGGTGCTGTCCAATTGTTTCCAGAAATTCTGTTAAATTTGACATCTCATAACCTTTGAACCAGGACAGATCTTAGGCCAAGCAAATACTGGCTGGAAAGCTATTGAAGTTAGCTTCAATTTTTATGTTTAGCTCCAGAACTGGTTTTGCTTTTAACCTGGCCTAAATCAGGTTCAAATGGAAACTGGTCAGGGCTGTCATGGGAACACCATATCAGCAGTCAAATTTGTTTAAAAATTTGAACTATGTTTCCAAGTGTTATGGGTTCAATGACATATATTATGTTATAACTCAATGGTTTACTGTTTAAATAAAAATTTGACATTTCTCAAATATATTTTTACAGATGGCTGCAGATAAACAGTTGGAGAACGGGTGGGTAGTTTCCCACTGTTCTGACCGTAGCGGCTACCCGGAAGCATTGTGGCAAATGCTCCAATATTTCGGGTACAACCAGATGCCGCAATACTTCGCCAAGGAAGAAGGCTAAGAGGGGAACAAGACGTGGACGATCCATGTCGAGGTTCCTGCAGGACCTACGCCACCCGGTTGGGTGCCATTCACCGTCACGGTGAGAGGAAGACAACCAGAAGGAATGTGGCAAGTGGCTGCCCGTGACACTATGTCAAGTTTCTGCCAACTACACGTGCAGGCTATGGAGGGCACTCCATACGCACTCGTTCCGGTGGAGGGACGAGCTCAGCATGTGTGGGAAGAGAGGTACCTGGAGGCAACAGACCCGAGTTGCCCAAGGTACAACCCCGCAGAGGCAAATCTCAGCCTCCAAATGAGGGCGGGAAATGCTGTGATGGACAGCCAAGCTGTTCATACGGAGCATCTCGCCACCAAGCTCAAGGAGAGCACAAGCCGTGGAGATCATTTCGAGAGTGCTCACAGCGCACTCCGCAATGTGCTCCTTCTGACGATCAAGCGACTGAATGAACAACACAATCAGTTGCGTCGTCTGAAGAAGGCAAAGAAGAAGAGCCGTGTTGACATCGCGGCGTTGCATGGGCTGGTGCAGACCCTAACCCAGCATAATGAGGACCTTGCTCAAGAGCGGGACGATGCCATTGAGGAAGGACAAGGCTGGGAAGAGGACTACAATCAAGCTATGGACGAGGTGCATGCTTTGCAGGACCTCGTGCCCCCGGTGTTAGGCGTACCGGTAGTCTTGGGTCTTCCAGCAATGGGAGAACCCGGGATGGGAGAAGAGGTGGTAGACCCAGAGCCACCAGCAGAGGTACCGGAGGAGGATGACCCACAGGAGGTCGAGTTCTACTCCGAGTAGGGGGTTACAGTTGCCAAGTAGGGCAGCTAGGGTAGCGTAACCCAACTTTTGTAATCGGTGACATGTCGTGTAGACAGTAGCGTATGTATAGGTAGTGACCACATGAGCACGACTTCTCGGAGATCCGAGAATAATGTATCTTGTATAAAGTTTATGCTTTATCAATATATGTGAACGTGTGCAAATTAATCATGTGTCACTTCAATACCTACTGTTGTTTACGGAATTTTAAGGAAGACATGTGCTAATCGCTGCTGTTTTGAATTTCAGAATGACGCGTACTCGTGCCAACCCTGACGTTGGGGGTACCAGTCAAGGGGGAGAGACCTCCCAACCACCTCCCGAGGACTCCTCGGGACAGCAGCAGCAACAGCAACAGCAAACACCGCCACTGCCAATGGTTACATTGGCCGACATTGTCGCGGCAATGGCGGCCTCGCATCAGCAGCACACAGAGTTGCTGCAGACTCTCATCGCCAATACGTCTCGCCCAGAGAAACGTCAAGATCGTGAGGAGCGCCAACAGAGCTCCTACTCCGACTTTCTGGCGACTCATCCCCCTGTATTCTCATGGGCGGATGAACCACTTGACGCGGACAACTGGCTCCGCGCCATAGAGATGAAGTTCGGGCTGCTACAAATCAGCGAGCAGCGCAAGACTCAGTTCACGGTCCAGCAGCTCCAAGGATCCGCGAGCGCGTGGTGGGCCAACTTCTGTGCTTCACAGCCCACCGACCGAGTGATGACCTGGGCGGAGTTCCGGACGGCCTTCAGGGCCTATCATATACCGCAAGGTCTAATGAAGAGGAAGATGCAGGAGTTCTTGCACCTGCAGCAAGGGAGCCGGAACGCGCTGGAATACTCCAGAGCGTTCAACGATCTCGCGCTCTACGCGTCGTATCACACGGATACCGATGAGAAGCGGCGGGACCATTTTTACCAGGGGCTTAACCCGCTCCTGAAGGACAAGTTGGCGATGTTCAATCGCGGCAGCCTCAACGACATCATTGATGCTGCGATTGTTCAGGAGGACTCCGGTAAGGAGTTGGCGGCGGCAGAGCGAAAGCGAAGCGCGCCGCAGAGCAGCGGAGAAGGAGGCAGTCCTTCTCAGAAGTTTCGGATGGTGAATCGCCCACCATCAGGTCCACGCTGGCAGCCACCACAGCGGTCGATGCCGTTCCACAGTCGGCCGTACTCTTCACCGGCATTCAGGCCGGCACTGCCAGTACCACCGCAACAACAACAGCAGCAGCGTGCGATGCCGCGTGCGTTTGCACCTCAGCAACGCGTGCCGGGCTTTCGTCCACCGAGCACCCGACCAGCAGCGGCCACATGTTACAAGTGTGGTCGTCCAGGACACTTCGCGAGATGTTGCCCGGAGAGGTAAGGCGGCGGAGTGGCACCGCAGTTTCCGGGGAGGAATCAACCCTGGAACCCTACTAATGCGCGGCGGGCAAACCCTAGGCCCGGCACTGTCCACCAACTTGCCATTGAGGACGTGCTGGAGGGCGAGCCAATCCTTGCGGGTATGTTCCAACTCCACCAGCATCCCGCTATAGTACTGTTTGATTCAGGCGCCACGCATAATTTTATTAGCCAAGCTTTCATTGCTAAACACAGTTTGCCAATACTACCCACCGATAGTCCATATTTAATTTGTTCACCGGGTGGGAAGATTTCAGCAAGCGTAATGGTCTCCAAAGCACCATTATGCTTAGCGGGTAGAGTGTACCCCACGTCTCTCATTATCTTAGAGGGACAGAAGGTCGATGTCATCCTAGGGATGTCGTGGTTAACCCGCCACGGCGCTGTTTTAGACACCGTCCTTCGAGTCGTGCACTTAAACTCAGAGGTGCACGGTTCTCACTCATTATTTCTGGACAGTCCAGAAATAAAACTTCCAAGTGTTTATCAAGCCACAACCATCAGATTGGAAGATATTCCAGTGGTCCGAGAATTCCCTGACGTATTCCCGGATGATTTGTGGGGATGCCACCCGATAGAGAGGTGGAGTTCAAGATTGAACTTGCACCGGGAACCATGCCAATATCCCGAAGGCCGTACAAGATGGCGCCCAAGGAGTTGGCTGAACTGAAGACTCAGCTCACGGACCTTCTGGAGAAGGGTTTTATTAGGCCGAGCTCCTCGCCATGGGGCTGTTCGGCATTATTTGTCAAGAAGAAGGATGAGACGTTGCGGCTTTGCGTGGACTACCGTCCATTAAATGCCGTAACCATCAAGAACAAGTACCCGTTGCCACGGATCGACATGTTGTTTGATCAGTTGGTCGAAGCAAAGATCTTTTCCAAAATGGATTTAAGATCCGGGTACCATCAGATTAAGATAAGGGCTGAGGACATTCCGAAGACGGCTTTCTCGACGAGGTACGGACTTTATGAGTACCTGGTCATGTCCTTCGGCCTCACCAATGCTCCAGCTCACTTCATGTACTTAATGAACTCGGTGTTCATGCCGGAGCTGGACAAGTTTGTCGTGGTCTTCATCGACGACATCCTAGTATATTCCAAGTCGGAGGAAGATCACAAGAAACATCTGCGTATAGTCTTGCAACGGCTGCGGGATCACAAGTTATACACAAAATTCAGCAAATGCGAGTTTTGGATATCGCAAGTGCCTTTCCTCGGGCATATCATCTCAGCGGAAGGTATCGCTGTGGACCCGAGCAAGATCACTCAAGTGCTGGATTGGAAATCCCCGAGAACTGTTCATGAGGTACGGAGTTTCCTCGGACTCGCGGGATATTATCGGAGGTTCATCCCGAACTTCTCGAAGATTGCCAAGCCAATGACAGAGCTGCTGAAGAAGGCTACCAAATATGTTTGGAGTCCAACATGTGAAGCAGCATTCAAGGCTTTAGTCAAGCACCTGACATCAGCACCGGTTTTGGCGCAGCCAGACACAACAAAACCGTTCGATGTGTACTGCGATGCATCCGGCATTGGGCTCGGGTGTGTTCTGATGCAAGACCGAAGAGTGGTCGCGTATGGATCACGGCAGCTTAGAAACCATGAGCAAAATTACCCAACTCACGACTTGGAGCTCGCTGCCGTGGTACTTGCACTGAAGATGTGGAGGCACTACCTTCTCGGTAACCTCGTACATTTATATACCGACCACAAAAGCCTCAAGTACATATTCACTCAGAAGGAGCTGAACATGAGGCAACGAAGATGGTTAGAACTGATAAAGGATTACAAGATAGAGATCCATTATCATCCGGGCAAGGCAAACGTTGTGGCAGATGCGCTGAGCCGCAAGTCACACGTCAACAATCTGACCATCACACCGTTGGAAGGGAGTGAACCACCACTACGTGTGATTCCATACGGAGCTCTCTACAACCTAGCTTTAATCCCCACCATCCGTGAAGAGATAGCGGCAGCCCAGAAGAATGACAAGGGCATGTCACATTTGCGGAGACGTGTAGATAGTGGGGAGCTGAAATGTTTCCGGAAAGACGGAGACGGCGTCCTATGGTTCAAGGACCGGATCGTCGTACCCCGTAACCCGGAACTACGGAAGAAGATCTTTGATGAGGCTCACTTATCAAAGCTCTCTATTCACCCTGGCAGCAACAAGATGTATCAAGAACTCAGAAGCAAGTTTTGGTGGACACGGATGAAGCGAGAGACTGCAAAATACGTGTCCGAGTGTGATACATGTCTGACACGACCCCATTTGGTCCTGTCGAGCCAGGATCACGCTGAGGGGTGCTGCGTTGCACAGAACCGTATAACACACGTCAAAGGTACAAAGCGGAAGCGGAAGTTTATTACGTAAACAGTTTTATGAACATGTTTACATCAAAATACGTTTAGTCCACACTCGCGGGCGTAGACTACGCATCAAGTTACGTTCAGCCCTCGAACGTGTCCTTGCTAGCACACACACACACACTAACTCTGCGGCGTGCACGACTCCCACTCGACGGGGTTCCCCTCCTGGGGTTCCGTCTCCTCTTCGGGAGTCCCTTCCTCATAGAACCCTGCAAAAGATTCAAACACAGGCAGTGAGCACGAAGGCTCAGCAAGTCTGACCCGTCTCACCTAAACATGGAACTTCTACATGAGGGTGATGGGTTACATGAGGTAAAAATCATTTGCAAGTACTCGCCTAATTAGTAGAACCTTACTTTCAAGTTTTAGCAGCAGGTTGTGGAGAACCTTACGCTAAGGCACATGAGAGAGCCGCAATCAAACAAGAAACACATTTCTCTCATGTACTTTGCCCAAAGTTGAAAAGAACTTTAGTTAGCTCTAAGCTACAGCATATCATTAACAATCAATGTCCGTCTTTCAATCAGCAACATTTTAACATGTGACTAGCCTGTTCTTTCTACGTCAAGGTACAGTGAACAAGTGGTACTCACTGACCGCGAGGGACGGCGATTATAATCGATTTACACCTGCAGGGTTACCCGAACAACCCGTCACGTACGCCCGTACTCGATGTTGCCTACAACAACCATCACGGACGCCGTACGCAACTACCTTTCACTCGTCAGCCAAATATTGAACCGGTCCCATCGTCCCGAGCAAGAGGTCCCTGCACGCGCATCTCTGTGCCGCCAGCCGATTTACACCTCGAGCTCTCAACCTACCCTCTGAACAACGGGCAATGCCTCAATACCCAGCTACCCGAGTTACATCAGTTTCCCGGTTCCCATATAGCCGGTAGGTCTTCGGTACTGTTCTAGCTTGTTCAACAGGCCCGCACACCGCTCGGTCCTCAATCGACACAAGCGGAGCTACAGCACACAGGCCCCAAAGTCCTGCTGCCCTTACTCTCCGCTCGGTCTCATTTTCTTGCCATGTGTATCATGTGCTATCTCTACCCGAGCAATGTGCCTCTAGCCTATTCTCACGAGTAGTTCCAACTACTCGACTTGTACCGAATCCTACTCTATCCTAGCAATGCAGTAGCTAACGGGGTTTGCAATCCTAAACCCAACCCATGGTTCTCTTGGCTATGCAGTGGGGCTTCCAATCAAGATTCTAATGCACAGAATAAAGGAAACAAGTATGTGCTCAAAACAATAAAAATTTGTAAAAAGGTTAATGCAAACCGGAGCTTGCCTTGCTGCTCTTGGTCGTAGGCTAGCTGTTCCTCCGGAGTAACGAAGTCTAGGACTTCGGGTTCCTCCTCGACCTTAGCGACTACATGATATAAGAAACATATGTATCAATTTAAATGCATTTGTATTAACTTTGAAGTTGTGAAGTCTATAACCCTTGCTAGACAGACCTAATGACTGTGAAACTTTTACTATGGCTTGGTTACGACCTAAACAGAGACTTGGTCAAGTTTTAGTTGCAGCAAAGCTCATTTGAGCCCTCCACAATTAATTATGTCCTTGACCTTAATTGGAACTCTTAGGGTGTTCTAGGAATTTTCATGAAACAAACTATTTTCTGAAAACTAGATTTTCAGAGGGTTCTAATGGATTTGGTCTCACTTAATTTGGAAGTCCCTAACTAAAGATATGAGCTAAACAATTTCAGAGGAAATTCTGAAAATGTTTCTGAACATTTTCTATTTTCTCTGGAACAGTTTCACTAATCACACCATTAGGTGGATCAGATGAGCTCAAATACATCTGAAATTTTTATGGTAGTTCAGGGATATTTTGGTGAACATCCCAGCAAAATTTCAGGATTTTTCTCCACAGTATTCTCCAGTTAAAATTCCTAACAGTTTAAACTTTGAGGAATTAATTCTGGAAAATTAAGGGTTTTCATGAAGTGAAACTTGATTTTCTGGAAAGTACTCAGAGAGCTGAATCCAGAAAAATTTGGTTCACTCAATTTGGAGCTTTCTAGCCAAAGTTATGAGGATTTGAAGTTTGAAGGAAATCTGAAAATCGGTGAAAAGTTTAAACTCGCGCGTGGGCCCAGGGGACACGCGTCGCACGCCTAGGCGATGGCACATCGCGGCCCACAAGGATTTTGCGTGCCAGCACACCCAATCGCGGCCGCAGCCGGATCCCGATTCAAAATACCTCCCGCTGACAGCTGGGGTCCACCCCCTTCTTCAACCTCGCGACACCCTCGCCCCGCCGCCGAGGGATCTCGCCGGAGAGCTCGCCGCCGGCTGCTGTACAGCTCCAAACTTCTCGATTCTGGCCGCCCCTGCCTCCTTTTACTCGGGGAACAGGATCCGAGGGTCAGCTGCTCATGACAACGGCCGGAGCATGGTCGGCGACGAGCCGCCACCTCAGAACGACTTCGGCCATGTCGGCTGACTACCCTAGCACCTCAGCTACTTGGGAAACCGGTCGGGGAGCATCAGTGGACCTTAGAGAAGGTCGACATGAGCTCTCGGCAGCTCGGGGAAGGCCCGAAATAGGTCCCCACCGTGCGCCCGATGCCGCCCGTTCATTCCGCCATTGGTAGACCTCAAATTACGCCGGGTACAGGGGTTCTCCGGCCCAGAGTTGTGAAGGCAACTTGTGGGGTTACCGTGTCCAGCTTGTGTGAGAGCGGTTTGAGGCCCTCTAATCCTTTCTAGAGCACGAGTTAAACAGAATCGTACCCGAAGGTCATTCTGCACACAGAAAGGGGAAAAGTGGAAATTCGCCGCCGGTGAGCAACCACTTGAGCTGTGGCTCGGGTATGAGCAGCACCGGTCACCAGCGCGTCCAAGGGTGCCTTGGCTCAGGCGTGACAACGCCCTTGTTCGGCTGTCCACAAGATCCCGAGGTGCGGCGGTTCCAAGTCCCGAGTTTGATCATTCGGCACAGCCGATATCAATCGGTTTCAACCGAATTCTAGCAACGGGGAGGACGGAGGAAGGTCTCTAGTACCTTGCTGGGGCTCTGGAGTGGAAGGAGGGAGCTGCGATCGGCGTTCTCCGATCAAGTCCGAGCTGCGGAAGTTTTCGGCCGGCGCTGAGTTCTTGCGGGGAAGAACGGTGGTGCCTCGGCCGAGGAGGGGGCAGGCGCCTTAAGAAGGCTCTGCACCGCCTTGCGCCCGCGCGTGGGCAAGCAGCTGCTGGCGCGGCGGCTGCCCTCGGTGGCGATCACCGCTGCGGCTCGGCGACCCGAGTGAAAAAGTCTCAGTCGATTTGATCTGAGCAGTGGCTGACATGTGGGTCTCACCTCCAGTTTTAACCTCTGAAATTTACTCCTAATCACTGTTGTAAACAGTGAACCCCATACTACCCTTGGCAATTCAAATTATTCACCCATGAGCCATTTGAATTGATCAAAGTTCAAATGGGGTTTGGTTTGAATGGATTTCAGCACAAGTTCAGTTTGAAATTCAAATAAAGTTTGAATTTCTCCCACTTAGCTCATGTCAAGATCAACTCCAAATGGAGTGAAAATTGGTGTGTGAGCTCACAAAAATGTGCTGAGTAAGAATATGCCTTCCACTTTTAAATTCATGGGATAAAAACAGTTTGAATTTGAATAAGGTTTCAAACTGCCCTCTTCCTAACTATACCCAAACTGACCTCAAAAAGGTTTTGAATTTGGGTGAAACTTGGCATGGACATCCTTAGTAAAGTGTAGGAGTTTTCATATGTCCAGCCCATCTATATCACATGTGGGAAATACCACTTTTGCAATGTGTAAGTTTGTTCTCTAATGAGCATGTTAATAATTGTTACATGCTCTTCATTTGTGTTCATCATTCTTCCTCAAATGAGGTGTGTGGTGTGGTGATGAACACTGCAAATGTGTGTCAAAAACTGAGGCCCTTACATTCCTCCCCCCTTAAAAGAATCTCGTCCCGAGATTATAAGGTGAAAATGAGAGAGAGGACGGTGGAAAATTACCGGATATGCGACGTGAAAAAGTCGGGGTAGTTAGTGCGAAGGAATTCTTTGCTCTCCCATGTCGCTTCGTCCATGGAGTGATTATTCCATAGAACCTTGTAGAACCACAACGTACGGTTGCGTGTGGTTCGGGCCTTTTCATCAATAATCTGCACCGGTTCCTCCCGATAGGTGAGATCCGGTTGCAGTTCTTCAATGTCTTCCAGCTGAACGGTAGTTGATAGCTTGAGACACTTCCTCAGCTGGGAAATGTGGAAGACGTCGTGCACACCGGAAAGTGCTTCTGGTAATTTCAGCCGGTATGCCACCGATCCACATCTTTCGGTAATCTGGAATGGACCGATGAAGCGGGGTGCTAACTTTCCCCTCACCCCAAATCTTTTTACGCCCTTCATTGGAGACACCCGTAGATATACGTGATCCCCAACTTCGAATTGTAATGGGCGCCTTCTCCGGTCCGCATACTGTTTCTGACGGGATTGAGCGGCTTTTAGGTTCGCTTGAATTAGTCGAACCTTTTCTTCCGCGTTGTTGACAAGGTCAATCCCGAAGGTAACCCTTTCGCAGACTCACACCAGTTCAATGGTGTGCGGCATTTTCTCCCGTATAGCGCCTCGTAGGGTGCCATCTTGATGCTGGCTTGGTACCCATTGTTGTACGAGAACTCGGCTAACGGCAAGTGATCATCCCAATTCTTGCCGTGGTTGATAGCGCAAGCTCGTAGCATGTCTTCTAGAATCTGATTTACCCGCTCGGTTTGTCCATCCGTCTGCGGGTGGTAGGCTGAACTACGGATCAGCTTCGTCCCCAAGGCAGCGCGCAGCTGCTCCCAAAAACGGGACACAAATAAAGTGCCCCGATCCGAAATGATAGTACGGGGTGCGCCGTATAAGCATAGGATCCGTGAGATGTACAGTTCAGCGTACTTCTTGGCGTTGTAGTTGGTGTTGACCGGGATGAAATGGGCAACTTTGGTGAGCCGATCGATGATCACCCACACAGAATCATGTTTCTGTAAGGTGGTGGGTAAACCGACGACGAAATCCATGCTCACGTCCTCCCACTTCCAGGCAGGAATGCCCAGTGGTTGCAGCAGTCCCGGTTTCCGCATGTGGTCTGCCTTCACTCTTCAACATGTATCACACTCGGACACGTATTTTGCAACCTCGTGCTTCATCCGTGTCCACCAAAACATTCTTCTGGGTTCTTGATACATTTTGTTGCTTCCGGGGTGAATAGAAAACTTTGATAAGTGAGCCTCATCAAAGATTTTCTTCCGTAATTCCGGTTTACGGGGTACGACGATCCGGTCCTTGAACCACAGAACGCCGTCTCCGTCCTTCCGGAAACATTTCAACTCCCCACTGCCTACACATCTCCGCAAATTTGACATGCCCTTGTCATTCTTCTGGGCTGCCGCTATCTCTTCACGGATGTTGGGGATCAAAGCTAGGTTGTAGAGAGCTCCGTGTGGAATCACATGGAGTGGTGGTTCGCTCTCTTCTAACGGTGTGATGGTCAGATTATTGACGTGTGACTTGCGGCTCAGCGCATCTGCCACTACGTTTGCTTTGCCTGGATGATAATGGATCTCTATTTCGTAATCCTTTATCAGTTCTAACCATCTTCGTTGCCTCATGTTCAGCTCCTTCTGAGTGAATATGTACTTGAGGCTTTTGTGGTCGGTATATAAATGTACGAGGTTACCGAGTAGGTAGTGCCTCCACATCTTCAGTGCAAGTACCACAGCAGCGAGCTCCAAGTCGTGAGTTGGATAATTTTGCTCATGGTTTCTAAGCTGCCGTGATCCATACGCGACCACTCTTCGGTCTTGCATCAGCACACACCCGAGCCCAATGCCGGATGCGTCGCAGTACACATCGAACGGTTTTGTTGTGTCCGGCTGCGCCAAAACCGGTGCTGATGTCAGGTGCTTGACTAAAGTCTTGAATGCTGCTTCACATGTTGGACTCCAAACATATTTGGTAGCCTTCTTCAGCAGCTCTGTCATTGGCTTGGCAATCTTCGAGAAGTTCGGGATGAACCTCCGATAATATCCTGCGAGTCCGAGGAAACTCCGTACCTCATGAACAGTTCGCGGGTATTTCCAATTCAGCACTTGAGTGATCTTGCTCGGGTCCACAGCGATACCTTCCGCTGAGATGATATGCCCGAGGAAAGGCACTTGCGATATCCAAAACTCGCATTTGCTGAATTTTGCGTATAACTTGTGATCCCGCAGCCGTTGCAAGACTATACGGAGATGTTTCTTGTGATCTTCCTCCGACTTGGAATATACTAGGATGTCGTCGATGAAGACCACGACAAACTTGTCCAGCTCCGGCATGAATACCGAGTTCATTAAGTACATGAAGTGAGCTGGAGCATTGGTGAGGCCGAAGGACATGACCAGGTACTCATAAAGTCCGTACCTCGTCGAGAAAGCCGTCTTCGGAATGTCCTCAGCCCTTATCTTAATCTGATGGTACCCGGATCTTAAATCCATCTTGGAAAAGATCTTTGCTTCGACCAACTGATCAAACAACATGTCGATCCGTGGCAACGGGTACTTGTTCTTGATGGTTACGGCATTTAATGGAGTGTAGTCCACGCAAAGCCGCAACGTCTCATCCTTCTTCTTGACAAATAATGCCGAACAGCCCCATGGGGAGGAGCTCGGCCTAATAAAACCCTTCTCCAGAAGGTCCGTGAGCTGAGTCTTCAGTTCAGCCAACTCCTTGGGCGCCATCTTGTACGGCCTTCGGGATATTGGCATGGTCCCCGGTGCAAGTTCAATTTTGAACTCTACCTCTTTATCGGGTGGCATCCCCGGCGAATCGTCCGGGAATACATCAGGGAACTCTCGGACCACTGGAATGTCTTCCAATCTGATGGTTGTGGCTTGATAGACACTTAGAAGTTTTATTTCTGGACTGTCCAGAAATAATGAGTGAGAACCGTGCACTTCTGAGTTTAAGTGCAGGACTCGAAGGACGGTGTCTAAAACAGCGCCGTGGTGGGTTAACCACGACATCCCTTGGATGACATCGACCTTCTGTCCCTCTAAGATAATGAGAGACGTGGGGTACACTCTACCCGCTAAGCATAATGGTGCTTTGGAGACCATTACGCTTGCTGAAATCTTCCCACCCGGTGAACAGATCACGTAAGGACTATCGGTGGGTAGTATTGGCAAACTGTGTTTAGCAATGAAAGCTTGGCTAATAAAATTATGCGTGGCGCCTGAATCAAACAGTACTATAGCGGGATGCTGGTGGAGTTGGAACATACCCGCAAGGATTGGCTCGCCCTCCGGCACGTCCTCAATGGCAAGCTGGTGGACAGTGCCGGGCCTAGGGTTTGCCCGCCGCACATTTGTAGGGTTCCGGGGTTGATTCCTCCCCGGAAACTGTGGTGCCACTCCGCCGCCTTGCCTCTCCGGGCAACTGCTCGCGAAGTGTCCTGGACGACCACACTTGTAACATGTGGCCGCTGCTGGTGGAGTACTCGGTGGACGAAAGCCCGGCATGCGTTGTGGAGGTGCAAACGCACGCGGCATCGCCCGCTGCTGCTGTTGTTGTTGCGGTGGTACTGGCAGTGCCGGCCGGAATGCCGGTTAAGAGAACGGCCGACTGCGGAACGGCATCGACCGCTGTGGTGGCTGCCAGCGTGGACCTGATGGTGGGTGATTCACCATCCGAAACTTCTGAGAAGGACCGCCTCCTTCTCCGCTGCTCTGCGGCACGCTTCGCTTTCGCTCTGCCGCCGCCAACTCCTTGCCGGAGTCCTCCTGAACAATCGCAGCATCAATGATGTCGTTGAGGCTGCCGCGATTGAACATCGCCAACTTGTCCTTCAGGAGCGGGTTAAGCCCCTGGTAAAAATGGTCTCGCCGCTTCTCGTCTGTATCCGCGTGATACGACGCGTAGAGCGCGAGATCGCTGAACGCTCTGGAGTATTCCAGCGCGTTCCGGCTCCCTTGTTGCAGGTGTAGGAACTCCTGCGTCTTCCTCTTCATCAGACCTGGCGGTATATGATAGGCCCTGAAGGCCGTCCGGAACTCCGCCCAGGTCATCACTCGGTCGGTGGGCTGTGAAGCACAGAAGTTGGCCCACCACGCGCTCGCGGATCCTTGGAGCTGCTGGACCGCGAACTGAGTCTTGCGCTGCTCGTTGATCTGGAGCAGCCCGAACTTCATTTCTATGGCGCGGAGCCAGTTGTCCGCGTCAAGTGGTTCATCCGCCCTTGAGAATACCGGGGGATGAGTTGCCAGGAAGTCGGAGTAGGAGCTCTGTTGGCGCTCCTCACGATCCTGACGTCTCTCTGGGCGAGACGTATTCGCAATTAAAGTTTGCAGCAGCTCTGTGTGCTGCTGATGCAAGCCCGCCATTGCCGTGACAATGTCGGCCAATGTAACCGTCGGCAGTGGCGGTGGCGGTGTTTGCTGTTGCTGTTGCTTCTGTTGCTGTTGTTGTCCCGAGGAGTCCTCGGGAGGTGGTTGGGAGGTCTCTCCCCCTTGACTGGTACCCCCAACGTCAGGGTTGGCACGAGTACGCATCATTCTGAAATTCAAAACAGCAGCGATTAGCACATGTCTTACTTAAAATTCCACAAGCAACAGTAGGTATTGAAGTGACACATGATTAATTTGCACAACGTTCACATATTGATAAAGCATAAACTTTATACAAGATACATTATTCTCGGATCTCCGAGAAGTCGTGCTCATGTCGTCACTACCTATACATACGCTACTGGCTACACGACATGTCACCGATTACAAAAGTTGGGTTACGCTACCCTAGCTGCCCTACTTGGCAACCGTAACCCCCTACTCGGAGTAGAACTCGACCTCCTGTGGGTCGTCCTCCTCCGGTACCTCTGCTGGTGGCTCGGGGTCTACCACCTCTTCTCCCATTCCGGGTTCTCCCATGGCTGGAAGACCCAAGACTACCGGTACGCCTAACACCGGGGGCACGAGGTCCTGCAAAGCATGCACCTCGTCCATAGCTTGGTTGTAGTCCTCTTCCCAGCCTTGTCCTTCCTCAATAGCGTCGTCCCGCTCTTGAGCAAGGTCCTCATTCTGCTGGGTTAGGGTCTGCACCAGCTCTTGCAACGCCGCGATGTCAACACGGCTCTTCTTCTTTGCCTTCTTCAGACGACGCAACTGATTGTGTTGTTCATTCAGTCGCTTGATCGTCGGAAGGAGCACATTGCGGAGTGCGCTGTGAGCACTCTCGAAATGATCTCCACGGTTTGTGCTCTCCTTGAGCTTGGTGGCGAGATGCTCCGTATGAACATCTTGGCTGTCCATCACAGCGTTTTCCCGCCCTCATTTGGAGGCTGAGATTTGCCTCCGCGGGGTTGTACCTTGGGCAACTCGGGTCTGTTGCCTCCAGGTACCTCTCTTCCCACACATGCTGAGCTCGTCCCTCCACCGGAACGAGTGCGTATGGAGTGCCCTCCATAGCCTGCACGTGTAGTTGGCAGAAACGTGACATAGTGTCACGGGCTGCCACTTGCCACATCCCTTCCGGTTGTCTTCCTCTCACCGTGACGGTGAATGGCACCCAACCGGGTGGCGTAGGTCCTGCAGGAACCTCGACATGGATCGTCCACGTCTTGTTCCCCTCTTCGCCTTCTTCCTTGGCGAAGTATTGCGGCATCTGGTTGTACCCGAAATATTGGAGCATTTGCCACAATGCTTCCGGGTAGCCGCTACGGTCAGAACAGTGGGAAGCCACCCACCCGTTCTCCAACTGTTTATCTGCTGCCATCTGTAAAAATATATTTGAGAATTTTCAAATATTTATTTAAACAGTAAACCCCTGAGTTATAACATAAAACATGTCATTGAACCCATAAAACTTGGAAACATAGTTTAAATTTTAAACAAATTTGACTGCTGATCTGCTGTTCCCATGACAGCCCTAACCAGTTTCCATATCAACCTGATTTAGGCCATGTTGAAAGCAAAACTAATTCTGGAGCTCAACATCAAAGTTAAAGTTAACTTTAATAACTTTCCAGAAAGTATTTGCTTGGCCTAAAATCTGTCCTGGTTCAAAAGTTATGAGATGTCAAAATTAACAGAATTTCCGGAAACAATTGGACAGCACCTCCCTGCCTTAGGTACTGATTTGATCCAAGAATCCCAGTTACTTCTGTTCCTAATCTGACAAAACTTTCTGTTACAAAGTTGTAACCCATCTCATAATCTTTCCGGAACTACCTCATTTTCTATTTTTGGATTTTTATGCAGGAAGTTATGCTTATTTTACAGAGAGTTTACAGAGAGTCTTTGCTCTGTCCTGTTTTCTGGACAGTTTCAACTCTACTGCATTTTTCGAGTGGTTAAGGGATGAAACACCTCTGGAACTCAACAGAAAAGTTGTAAAGCTCTTCCAAAGATTTCCAGAAATGTATCATACGACCCCAATCTCGAAAGAACTCAACCTCTAGCCTCTGATTAACTTCAGCCTTGATTCAGCTGAAAACAGAGTGCTCTGTCCTTAACAACCTATAAGTTGAAAGCTTGTTAACTTTGAATATCCTGTTCAAGGGAAGGAGTTACATCAAGTTTTACTACTTTGGATTAAAACCTTCCAGTTTTTACAATGAAGTTGTTTATTTAGTTGGGTGTGACGTCGATGTGTCACCAGATTATGTCGGTACTACGTCCTCACAAAGGAAAAACCTATACCGGGCTTAGCCGGCTTCGTTAGTTCAGTGGCACTACTCGTCACTCGCACACGGATGCTACACGTCTACCGTTTCGTTGTCAGGCTACCTGCAGAAACTCAATCAATCGTCAGACTCGGCTGCACACCGAGCCCGGAATCCATATAGTTGGTACACCCGACCGTCATCACTCGCCCGGATGTTCTCAAGCCAACCACGCCTTGAGTTACGTGTTCACGTTTCGGACCACGTGACGGGGTCTCCCAAGTTGCACCACGCACGCCAGGGACAGACGTTGCTCGAATACCCCAAACGACATGAAGAGTTGTAGAGGATACTAAAGCGGGTCGGGTTACCTGCCACCCGTGAGGCTCCACCCTTCAGCTTGTGCGCACTGGTGGACAGCGCTTACGTGCACCCCCCAGTACATAAACGTCCCGAGATGCACGATTTTCCGACATAACAAATAGGTTAATAAGCCACTTTCTATATACTAATAACATCCTTATACGGGCTACTAACTTGTTCCTCACTGGATTTTTGGAAAAGAAGACCTTTGTACTGTGTTAAACCTCAAGCGAGCTCTGATACCACGCTGACACGACCCCATTTGGTCCTGTCGAGCCAGGATCACGCTGAGGGGTGCTGCGTTGCACAGCACCGTATAACACACGTCAAAGGTACAAAGCGGAAGCGGAAGTTTATTACATAAACAGTTTTATGAACATGTTTACATCAAAATACGTTTAGTCCAAACTCACGGGCGTAGACTACGCATCAAGTCACGTTCAGCCCTCGAACGTGTCCTTGCTAGCACACACACGCACACTAACTCTGCGGCGTGCACGACTCCCACTCGACGGGGTTCCCCTCCTGGGGTTCCGTCTCCTCTTCAGGAGTCCCTTCCTCATAGAACCCTGCAAAAGCTTCAAACACAAGCAGTGAGCACGAAGGCTCAGCAAGTCTGACCCGTCTCACCTAAACATGGAACTTCTACATGAGGGTGATGGGTTACATGAGGTAAAAATCATTTGCAAGGACTCGCCTAATTAGTAGAACCTTACATTCAAGTTTTAGCAGCAGGTTGTGGAGAACCTTACGCTAAGGCACATGAGAGAGCCGCAATCAAACAAGAAACGCATTTCTCTCATGTACTTTGCCCAAAGTTGAAAAGAACTTTAGTTAGCTCTAAGCTACAGCATATCATTAACAATCAATGTCCGTCTTTCAATCAGCAACATTTTAACATGTGACTAGCCTGTTCTTTCTACGTCACGGTACAGTGAACAAGTGGTACTCACTGACCGCGAGGGACGGTGATTATAATCGATTTACACCTGCAGGGTTACCCAAACAACCCGTCACGTACGCCCGTATTCGATGTTGCCTACAACAACCATCACGGACGCCGTACGCAACTACCTTTCACTCGTCAGCCAAATATTGAACCGGTCCCATCGTCCCGAGCAAGAGGTCCCTGCACGCGCATCTCTGTGCCGCCAGCCGATTTACACCTCGAGCTCTCAACCTACCCTCTGAACGACGGGCAATGCCTCAATACCCAGCTACCCGAGTTACATCAGTTTCCCGGTTCCCATATAGCCGGTAGGTCTTCGGTACTGTTCTAGCTTGTTCAACAGGCCCACACACGGCTCGGTCCTCAATCGACACAAGCGGAGCTACAGCACACAGGCCCCAAAGTCCTGCTGCCCTTACTCTCCGCTCGGTCTCATTTTCTTGCCATGTGTATCATGTGCTATCTCTACCCGAGCAATGTGCCTCTAGCCTATTCTCGCGAGTAGTTCCAACTACTCGACTTGTACCGAATCCTACTCTATCCTAGCAATGCAGTAGCTAACGGGGTTTGCAATCCTAAACCCAACCCATGGTTCTCTTGGCTATGCAGTGGGGCTTCCAATCAAGACTCTAATGCACAGAATAAAGGAAACAAGTATGTGCTCAAAACAATAAAAATTTGTAAAAAGGTTAATGCAAACCGGAGCTTGCCTTTCTGCTCTTGGTCGTAGGCTAGCTGTTCCTCCGGAGTAACGAAGTCTAGGACTTCGGGTTCCTCCTCGACCTTAGCGACTACATGATATAAGAAACATATGTATCAATTTAAATGCATTTGTATTAACTTTGAAGTTGTGAAGTCTATAACCCTTGCTAGACAGACCTAATGACTGTGAAACTTTTACTATGGCTTGGTTACGACCTAAACAGAGACTTGGTCAAGTTTTAGTTGCAGCAAAGCTCATTTGAGCCCTCCACAATTAATTATGTCCTTGACCTTAATTGGAACTCTTAGGGTGTTCTAGGAATTTTCAAGAAACAAACTATGGATTTCTGAAAACTAGATTTTCAGAGGGTTCTAATGGATTTGGTCTCACTTAATTTGGAAGTCCCTAACTAAAGATATGAGCTAAACAATTTCAGAGGAAATTCTGAAAATGTTTCTGAACATTTTCTATTTTCTCTGGAACAGTTTCACTAATCACACCATTAGGTGGACCAGATGAGCTCAAATGGATCTGAAATTTTTATGGTAGTTCAGGGATATTTTGGTGAACATCCCAGCGAAATTTCAGGATTTTCCTCCACAGGATTCTCCAGTTAAAATTCCTAACAGTTTAAACTTTGAGGAATTAATTCTGGAAAATTAAGGGTTTTCATGAAGTGAAACTTAATTTTCTGGAAAGTACTCAGAGAGCTGAATCCAGCAAAATTTGGTTCACTTAATTTGGAGCTTTCTAGCCAAAGTTATGAGGATTTGAAGTTTGAAGGAAATCTGAAAATCGGGGAAAAGTTTAAACTCGCGCGTGGGCCCAGGGGACACGCGTCGCACGCCTAGGCGATGGCACATCGCGGCCCACAAGGATTTTGCGTGCCAGCACACCCGATCCCGGCCACAGCCGGATCCCGATTCAAAATACCTCCCGCTGACAGCTGGGGTCTACCCCCTTCTTCAACCTCGCGACACCCGCGCCCCGCCGCCGAGGGATCTCGCCGGAGAGCTCGCCGCCGGCTGCTGTACAGCTCCAAACTTCTCGATTCTGGCCGCCCCTGCCTACTTTTACTCGGGGAACAGGATCCGAGGGTCAGCTGCTCATGACAACGGCCGGAGCATGGTCGGCGACGAGCCACCACCTCAGAACGACTTCGGCCATGTCGGCTGACTACCCTAGCACCTCAGCTACTTGGGAAACCGGTCGGAGCGCATCAGTGGACCTTAGAGAAGGTCGACATGAGCTCGCGTCAGCTCGGGGAAGGCCCGAAATAGGTCCCAACCGTGTGCCCGATGCCGCCCGTTCATTCCGCCATTGGTAGACCTCAAATTACGCCGGGTACAGGGGTTCTCCAGCCCAGAGTTGTGAAGGCAACTTGTGGGGTTACCGTGTCCAGCTTGTGTGAGAGCGGTTTGAGGCCCTCTAATCCTTTCTAGAGCACGAATTAAACAGAATCGTACCCGAAGGTCGTTCTGCACACAGAAAGGGGAAAAGTGGAAATTCGCCGCCGGTGAGCAACCACTCGAGCTGTGGCTCGGGTATGAGCAGCACCGGTCACCAACGCGTCCAAGGGTGCCTTGGCTCGGGCGTGACAACGTCCTGGTTGGGCTGTCCACAAGAGCCCGAGGTGCGGCGGTTCCAAGTTCCGAGTTTGATCTTTCGGCACAGCCGATATCAATCGGTTTCAACCGAATTCTAGCAACGGGGAGGACGGAGGAAGGTCTCTAGTACCTTGCTTGGGCTCTTGAGTGGAAGGAGGGAGCTGCGATCGGCATTCTCCGATCAAGTCCGATCTGCGGAAGTTTTTGGCCGGCGCTGAGTTCTTGCGGGGAAGAACGGTGGTGCCTCGGCCGAGGAGGGGGCAGGCGCCTTAAGAAGGCTCTGCACCGCCTTGCGCCCGCGCGTGGGCAAGCAGCTGCTGGCGTGGCGGCTGCCCTCGGTGGCGATCACCGCTGCGGCTCGGCGACCCGAGTGAAAAAGTCTCAGTCGGTTTGATCTGAGCAGTGGCTGACATGTGGGTCCCACCTCCAGTTTTAACCTCTGAAATTTACTCCTAATCACTGTTGTAAACAGTGAACCCCATACTACCCTTGGCAATTCAAATTATTCACCCATGAGCCATTTGAATTGATCAAAGTTCAAATGGGGTTTGGTTTGAACGGATTTCAGCACAAGTTCAGTTTGAAATTCAAATAAAGTTTGAATTTCTTCCACTTAGCTCATGTCAAGATCAACTCCAAATGGAGTGAAAATTGGTGTGTGAGCTCACAAAAATGTGCTGAGTAAGAATATGCCTTCCACTTTTAAATTCATGGGATAAAAACAGTTTGAATTTGAATAAGGTTTCAAACTGCCCTCTTCCTAACTATACCCAAACTGACCTCAAAAAGGTTTTGAATTTGGGTGAAACTTGGCATGGACATCCTTAGTAAAGTGTAGGAGTTTTCATATGTACAGCCCATCTATATCACATGTGGGAAATACCACTTTTGCAATGTGTAAGTTTGTTCTCTAATGAGCATGTTGATAATTGTTACTTGCTCTTCATTTGTGTTCATCATTCTTCCTCAAATGAGGTGTGTGGTGTGGTGATGAACACTGCAAATGTGTGTCAAAAACTGAGGCCCTTACAATGTCGAAGGGTGAAGGCAGACCACATGCGGAAACCGGGACTGCTACAACCACTGGGCGTTCCTGCCTGGAAGTGGGAGGACGTGAGCATGGACTTCATCGTCGGTTTACCCACCACCTTGCAGAAACATTATTCGGTGTGGGTGATCGTCGATCGGCTCAGCAAAGTTGCCCATTTCATCCCGGTCAACACAAATTACAACGCCAAGAAGTACGCTGAACTGTACATCTCACGGATCCTATGCTTGTACGGCGTACCCCGTACTATCATATCAGATCGGGGCACTTTATTTGTGTCCCGTTTTTGGGAGCAGCTGCACGCTGCCTTGGGGACGAAGCTGATCCGTAGTTCAGCCTACCACCCGCAGACGGATGGGCAAACGGAGCGGGTAAATCAAATCTTAGAAGACATGCTACGAGCTTGCGCTATCGACCACGGCAAGAATTGGGATGAGCACTTGCCGTTAGCTGAGTTCTCGTACAACAATGGGTACCAAGCCAGCATCAAGATGGCGCCCTACGAGGCGCTATACGGTAGGAAATGCCGCACACCATTGAACTGGTGTGAGTCTGGCGAAAGGGTTACCTTCGGGATTCACCTTGTCAACAACCCGGAAGAAAAGGTTGACCTGATTCAAGCGAACCTAAAAGCCGCTCAATCCCGACAGAAACAGTATGCGGACCGGAGAAGGCGCCCATTACAATTCGAAGTTGGAGAGCACATATATCTACGGGTATCCCCAATGAAGGGCGTAAACAGATTTGGGGTGAGAGGAAAGTTGGCACCCCGATTCATCGGTCCATTCCAGACTACCGAAAGATGTGGATCAGTGGCATACCGGTTGAAATTACCAGAAGCACTTTCTGGTGTGCACGATGTCTTTCATATTTCCCAGCTGAGGAAGTGTCTCAAGCTATCAACTACCGTTCAGCTGGAAGACATTGAAGCACTGCAACCGGATCTCACCTATCGGGAGGAACCGGTGCAGATTATTGATGAATAGGCCCGAACCACACGCAACCGTACGTTGTGGTTCTACAAGGTTCTATGGAGTAATCACTCCATGAACAAAGCGACATGGGAGAGCGAAGAATTCCTTCGCACTAACTACCCTGAATTTTTCACGTCGCATATCCGGTAATTTTCCACCGTCCTCTCTCTCATTTTCACCTTATAATCTCGGGACGAGATTCCTTTAAGGGGGAGGAATGTAAGGGCCTCAGTTTTGGACACACATTTGCAGTGTTCATCACCACACCACACACCTCATTTGAGGAAGGATGATGAAAACAAATGAAGAGCATGTAACAATTATCAACATGCTCATTAGAGAACAAACTCACACATTGCAAAAGTGGTATTTTCCACATGTGATATAGATGGGCTGGACATATGAAAACTCCTACACTTTACTAAGGATGTCCATGCCAAGTTTCAACCAAATTCAAAACCCTTTTTGAGGTCATTTTGGGTATAGTTAGGAAGAGGGCAGTTTGAAACCATATTCAAATTCAAACTGTTTTTATCCCATGAATTTAAAAGTGGAAGGCATATTCTTACTCAGCACATTTTTGTGAGCTCACACACCAATTTTCACTCCATTTGGAGTTGATCTTGACATGAGCTAAGTGGGAGAAATTCAAACTTTATTTGAATTTCAAACTGAACTTGTGCTGAAATTCATTCAAACCAAACCTCATTTGAACTTTGATCAATTCAAATGGCTCATGGGTGAATAATTTGAATTGCCAAGGGTAGTATGGGGTTCACTGTTTACAACAGTGATTAGGAGTAAATTTCAGAGATTAAAACTGGAGGTGGGACCCACATGTCAGCCACCGCTCAGATCAAACCGACTAAGACTTTCTCACTCGGGTCGCCGAGCCGCAGCGGTGATCGCCACCGAGGCCAGCCTCCGCGCCACCAGCTGCTTGCCCACGCGCGGGCGTGAGGCGGTGCAGAGCCTTCTTAAGGCGCCTGCCCCCCCTCCTCGGCCGAGGCACCACCGTTCTTCCCCGCAAGAACTCAGCGCCGGCCGAAAACTTCCGCAGCTCGGACTTGATCGGAGAACGCCGATCGCAGCTCCCTCCGTCCACTCCAGAGCCCCAGCAAGGTACTAGAAACCTTCCTCCGTCCTTCCCATTGCTAGAATTCGGTTGAAACCGATTGATATCGGCTGTGCCGAAAGATCAAATTCGGGACTTGGAACCGCCGCACCTCGGGCTCTCGTGGACAGCCCAACCAGGGCGTTGTCACGCCCGAGCCAAGGCACCCTTGGACGCGCGGGTGACCGGTGCTACTCATCCCCGAGCCACAGCTCGAGTGGTTGCTCACCGGCGGCGAATTTCCACTTTTCCCCTTTCTGTGTGCAGAACGACCTTCGGGTACGATTCTGTTTAATTCGTGCTCTAGAAAGGATTAGAGGGCCTCAGGCCGCTCCCACACGAGCTAGACACGGTAACGCACAAGTTGCCTTCACAACTCTGGGCCGGAGAACCTCTGTGCCCGGCATAATTTGAGGTCTACTAATGGTGGAACGAACGGGCGGCATCGAGCGCACGGTGAGGACCTATTTCGGGCCTTCCCCGAGCTGCCTCGAGCTCATGTCGACCTTCTCTAAGGTCCACTGATGCTCCCCGACCGGTTTCCCAAGTAGCTGACGTGCTAGGGTAGTCAGCCGACATGGCCGAAGTCGTTCCGAGGTGGCGGCTCGTCGCCGACCATGCTCCGGCTGTTGTCATGAGCAGCTGACCCTCGGATCCTGTTCCCCGAGTAAAAGTAGGCAGGGGCGGCCAGAATCGAGAAGTTTGGAGCTGTACAGCGGCCGGCGGCGAGCTCTCTGGCGAGATCCCTCGCCGGCGGGGCGCGGGTGTCGCGAGGTTGAAGAAGGGGTGGACCCCAGCTGTCAGCGGGAGATATTTTGAATCGGGATCCGGCTGCGGCCGGGATCGGGTGTGCTGGCGCGCAAACTATTTGTGGGCCGCGGTGTGCTGTCGCCTAGGCGTGCGACGCGTGTCCCCTGGGCCCACGCGCGAGTTTAAACTTTTCCCCGATTTTCAGATTTCCTTCAAACTTCAAATCCTCATAACTTTGGCTAGAAAGCTCCAAATAGGGTGAACCAAATTTTGCTGGATTCAGCTCTCTGAGTACTTTCCAGAAAATCAAGTTTCACTTCATGAAATTCCTTATTTCTCCAGGATTAATTCCTCAAAATTTAAACGGTTAGGAATTTTAACTGGAGAATCCTTTGGAGGAAAATCCTGAAATTTTGCTGAGATGTTCACCAAAATACCCTTGAACTACCATAAAAATTTCAGATCCATTTGAGCTCATTTAATCCACTTAATGGTGTGATTAGTGAAACTGTTCCAGAGAAAATAGAAAATGTTCAGAAACATTTTCAGAATTTCCTCTGAAATTGTTTAGCTCATATCTTTAGTTAGGAACCCCCAAATTAAGTGAGACCAAATCCATTAGAACCCTCTGAAAATCTAGTTTTCAGAAAGTCATAGTTTGCTTCATGAAAATTCCTAGAACACCCTAAGAGTTCCAATTAAGGTCAAGGACATGATTAATTGTGGAGGGCTCAAATGGGCTTTGCTGCAAATAAAACTTGACCAATTCTTTGTTTAGGTTGTAACCAAGCCACAATAAAAGTTTCACAGTCATTAGGTCTGTCTAGCAAAAGTTATAGACTTCACAACTTCAAACCTAATACAAATGCATTAAATTGATACATGTATTGTTTCTATCATGTAGTCGTTAAGGTCGAGGAGGAACCCGAAGTCCTAGACTTCGTTACTCCGGAGGAACAGCTAGCCTACGACCAAGAGCAGCAAGGCAAGCTCCGGTTTGCATTAACCTTTTTACAAATGTTTATTGTTTTGAGCACATCTTTGAATATTGTTCTTTGCATTAGAGTCTTGATTGGAAACCCAACTGCATAGCCAAGAGAACCATGGGTTGGGTTTAGGATTGAAAACCTCGTTAGCCACTGCATTGCTAAGATAGAGTAGGATTCGGTACAAGTCGAGTAGTTGGAACTACTCGCGAGAATAGGCTAGAGGCACATTGCTCGGGTAGAGATAGCACCTGATACACATGGCAAGAAATTGAGGCCGAGCGGAGAGTAAGCGCAGCAGGACTTTGGGGCCTGTGTGCTGTAGCTCCGCTTGTGTCGATTGAGGACCGAGCCGTGTGCGGGCCTGTTGAACAAGCTAGAACAGTACCGAAGACCTACCGGCTATATGGGAACCGGGAAACTGATGTAACTCGGGTAGCTGGGTATTGAGGCATTGCCCGTCGTTCAGAGGGTAGGTTGAGAGCTCGAGGTGTAAATCGGCTGGCGGCACAGAGATGCGCATGCAGAGACCTCTTGCTCGGGACGATGAGACCGGTTCAATATTTGGCTGACGAGTGAAAGGTAGTTGCGTACGGTGTCCGTGATGGTTGTTGTAGGCAACATCGAGTACGGGCGTACGTGACGGGTTGTTCGGGTAACCCTGCAGGTGTAAATCGATTATAATCGCCGTCCCTCGCGGTCAGTGAGTACCACTTGTTCACTGTACCGTGACGTAGCAAGAACAGGCTAGTTAGATGTTAAAATGTTGCTGATTGAAAGCTGGACATTGATTGTTAATGATATGCTGTAGCTTAGAGCTAACTAAAGTTCTTTTCAACTTTGGGCAAAGTACATGAGAGAAATGCGTTTTTTGTTTGATTACGGCTCTCTCATGTACCTTAGCGTAAGGTTCTCCACAACCTGCTGCTAAAACTTGAAAGTAAGGTTCTACTAATTAGGCGAGTCCTTGCAACTGATTTTTACCTCATGTAACCCATTACCCTCATGTAGAAGTTCCATGTTTAGGTGAGACGGGTCAGACTTGCTGAGCCTTCGTGCTCACTTCTTGTGTTTGAAGCTTTTGCAGGGTTCTATGAGGAAGGGACTCCCGAAGAGGAGACGGAACCCCAGGAGGGGAACCCCGTCGAGTGGGAGTCGTGCACGCCGCAGAGTTAGTGTGTGTGTGTGCTAGCAAGGACACGTTCGCGGGCTGAACGTGCACTTGATGCTTAGTCTACGCCCGTGAGTGTAGACTGAACTTATTTTGATGTAAACATGTTCATAAACTTGTTTATGTAATAAAATTTCCGCTTCCGCTTTGTACCTTTGATGTGTGTTATACGGTGCTGTGCAACGCAGCACCCCTCAGCGTGATCCTGGCTCGACAGGACCAAGGGGGTCGTGTCAAAATCCATGAGAGTTCTGTGAGGAAAACACCCCAACAATTGGCATCCGAGCCGATTACGTTGCCTGGAACCGTGACGCGGACATTGAGTGGGCGCTGATTTCGCAGAGAAGATCTTCATCGCCAGCCCGACATTCATGGAGGGACGTCACGCCACCGGGAGGTACCAGCAGGGCAGGAGGAGGATCAGGGGCATTGGTGATTCATCGCACATGAAGGAAGTCAGCAGTGGTGATACGTATCCAATGCTCATGAAGACAAACTATCATGATTGGTCGGCACTTATGCGGGTGATGTTGCAAGCGAGAGGCTTGTGGACTGCGGTGAGCCTTGGCACCGATGATTACATTGAAAATCAGATGGCATTGGAGGCTCTCACCAATGCTGTGCCACCAGAAATGATAGGGATCATTGATGGGAAGGAGTCGGCCAAGATTGCATGGGATGCGATCAAGTTGCGCAATGTGGGAGCTGAACGTGTGCGCAAGGCCATGGCAAGTACATTGGGTCGGGAGTTTGATGCACTCAAATTCCATGACGGTGAAACGGTCGATGAGTTTGGTGTGCGTATGAGCCGGATCACGTCTCAACTTGCGGCACTTGGGAGTGAACGTTCGGAGGAGGAGATTGTCCGGAAGTTCCTCCAGGCGGTGCCACAGAAGTTTGAGCAGATTGCAGCCTCCATCGAGACATTGCTTGACTTAACTGATATGTCTGTTGATGAGTTGATTGGTAGACTCAAGCTGCAGAAGAAAGGCTTGGTGCAAGCACTTGGGAAGGCAACACGCAAGAGAAGTTGCATCTGAGTAAAGAAGAGTTACTTGCACAGTTGTCGACCCGTCTCAAGATGTCCGGGGGAGCTGGACAGGAACGGCACAAAGACTCATCTGCACTGAGGAGAGATCATGGCCGAGGGCGTGGTCATGGTCGAGGTAACCGTGGTGGTGGAAACTCAGGTCGTGGAGTGGCCAAAGATGAGTGTCACTACTGTGGTAAGAAAGGTCATTGGGCTAGAGAATGCAGGAATAAAAAGAAGGATTAAGAGGTGAAAACAGCTCAAGTTGATCATGAGTTTGAATCCAGTCTCTTGGTGGCATGAGCCAATACAAAGTCTGAGCAAAACACGTCCCTGGAGGAGGTATGCCTCAACAACGACATGTTACACGTTCAAGTAGGAGACTTGGAGGGAGGAGGTAGTACTCGGTGGATCCTGGATTCCGGTGCAACAAATCACATGACCGGGAAACAGGACGTGATCACAAACCTTGACAACACAGTGCATGGTACTGTACGTTTGGGAGATGGCTCGGTGACAGAGATTGATGGTCAAGGAACTGTGGTGTTCCAAGGAAAAAGAGGCGGTCGAAAGGAGTTTGCTGGGGTCTATCTTATTCCTCAGCTCAAGGCAAATATCATTAGTCTTGGATAGCTTGAGGAGGATGGACACGAATCTTGATGGTGGATGGGTATGTCAAGATTTGGGATAAAGATGGAACCCCTGTGGCAATGGTGAAATGGGGTGTGAACCGGTTGTACACCATTGATCTTAAGGTGGTGCAACCAAGGTGTTTCATGGCACGAGGGAGCAATGCAGCATAGATGTGGCATGCAAGAATGGGGCATTTGAACTTTCAGTCTCAGAAGGCTTGCCGAAGAGCAGCTTGTGTATAGGTTGCCAACTATCACTCAAACTGAGGAGAAGTGTGATAGCTGCCTGGCTGGGAAGCAACGACGTCAACCGTTCCCGTGCACGGCAAAGTACCAGGCCGAGAAGAAACTTGAGCTTGTGCATGTAGATCTCTGTGGACCAGTGTAGCCGGCAACTCCAAGAGGCAGCAGGTTTTTCTTCCTTCTTGTGGATGATCTCAGTAGATACATGTGGGTGTTTCTGGTCAGCACAAAGGATCAAGCAATGAGTACTTTCATGGCTTTTCAATCAAGTGTTGAAGCTGAGGCAGGGAAGAAGATTGGAACTTTTCGCACAGATCGTGGTGGAGAGTTCACAGCTCGGGCTTTTGTTGAATATTGCACCAAGGAGGGTGTTCAAAGTCACTTGACAGCTCGATATTCCCCTGAGCAGAACGGGGTAGTTGAGAGAAGGAAACAAACTGTCATGGGAATGGCAAGAAGTATGTTGAAAGCAATGAATATACCCGGTTGGTTCTGGAGGGAGGCAGTGACCACAGTTGTGTATGTGTTGAACCAATCTCCTACTCGGAGTGTTGAGAAGAAGACTCCATATGAGGTATGGCATGACAAGAAACCTAGTGTACATCATTTGCATACTTTTGGCTGTGTGGCACATGTGAAACAGGGAAGCAAGCTTGAAGATCGGAGCATTCCAATGGTCTTCATTGGATATGAGCAAGGAAGTATGGCGTGGAGGTTTTACAATCCAGACACGGAGAGCGTTCACGTGTCACGTGATGCTGTGTTTGAATAAAACCGTCCATGGAAGTGGGATGCAGCCGAATCAAGTGAAGTGGTGAATGATGAAGACATCTTTCGGGTTGAATACATCTTTCCTGGTGAGAACCCTGGTGGAGTGAGTTCTTCCTCTTGTGACACAGGTCAGGGTGACAAAACCCCAGCTGAGGGAGTGTCTTCTGTGACACAACTAAGGCAGCAATCACCCAAGGATGTGGAGTTTGTGTCACCTCCTTATTTGTCACCGGAAATGGATAGTGATCTGAAAGAAGCACCACTTCGTTATCGTTCCATGATAAATATTCTTGAGATGGTGCCAAATTGTGAACCGGAAGAAGGAGGAGTAGATGAACTTCTGGTTGTCATAGGTGAAGAGCCATGCACAGCAGAAGAGGCCTTGAGGACCAAGGAGTGGCGTATTGCCATGATTGAGGAGCTCACATCCATTGAAGAGAACAAAACATGGTCATTGGTACACCTTCTGGAGGGATATCGTGCCATTGGCTTGAAATGGGTTTTCAAGTTAAAGAAAGATGAGCATGGGAATGTCATACGCCATAAAGCAAGGCTGGCTGCAAAGGGGTATGTGCAGAAGCATGGAGTTGATTTTGAAGAAGTTTTTGCACCAGTTGCCAGGATGGAGTCTGTGAGAATTGTATTAGCTGTTGCAGCACATTTTGGGTGGCATGTTCATCACATGGATGTGAAGTCTGCCTTCTTGAATGGGAGTCTTGAAGAGGAGGTCTATGTCACTCAACCACCGGGTTTCATAGCGGAAGGCAAGGAGAAGTGGGTTTTAAGACTTCACAAGTCTTTGTACGGCTTAAGACAAGCTCCTCTGGCATGGAACTGTAAGATTGATGAAAGTCTCAATTAGCTTGGTTTCACATGGTGCAAATCAGAACATGGTTTGTACACTAAGATTGGAGGTGAGGCAAGACTCATTGTGGGTGTGTATGTTGATGACTTGCTGATTGTAGGAGAGAACATGGAGGAGATCAGTCGGTTCAAAGAGAAAATGAAGGAGAAGTTTCACATGAGTGATCTAGGAAACTTGTCTTACTATCTTGGTATTGAAGTAAGGCAATGGAGACATGGTATTGAATTATGTCAAGGAGCTTATTCTGCAAAGTTTCTGGAACGGAGTGGGATGATAAGTAGCAATGGGTGTGCCACTCCCATGGAATCCCGGTTGAAGCTTACCAAGAGAAGTACAGCACCACTCACTGATCCAACCACTTATCGCAGCATAATTGGTGGACTCAGGCATCTTCTACGTACTCGGCCTTATCTTAGTTTTGGTGTTGGGTACTTGAGCAGGTTCATGTCAGAACCTCAAGAGGAACACATGGTGGCTTTGAAACATTTGCTTCGGTATGTGGCAGCTACAATAAGATATGGCCTTTCTTACAACCGAGGTGAAGGAAGTCTTGAGTTAAGAGGCTATAGTGATAGTGATTTTGGGGGAGATGTGGATGACCAGAGAAGCACAACAGGAGTCATTTTCTTCCTGAGTGAGAATCCTATCAGCTGGATGTTTCATAAGCAAAAGGCTGTGGCAAAGTTCACAGGTGAAGCTGAGTATGTGGCTGGAGTAGCAGCAGCAAGTCAAGCTGTTTGGCTGATATACACCGAATTTGGATCGGCGAAGGGTGGCCCGATCTTCACGACAGGAGGCTCAAGAACAAGATAACTTGCTGTAGAAACAGCGCGGATAACTAGCTTTATACCTGACCAAGGTTGGATGCGACCAAGCGACGGGGAGAGAGACACCGAAACCGCGAAGACTTCGACTCGATCTCCGAACGACCGCAGAACCACAATCGGAGCTAATCCGCACAAGACGGGGCAGCCGTACTGGAACCTGCAGAGCCCGAATTAGTGGATCTTAGAGAGATCTCTCCACAAGTTCAAGAAGAACAAGGAAGAATAAGGGTTGAGTAAGACACTCAAGCAGCTCAGCTGCAAATATCACTGGATTAATCTTAATTCATCAAAAAGTGTCCCTTGGCTTACAAAAGAGCGGTATTTATGCCAACAACTAGTCTAAAAATAGATGTGAACTGAAAAAACCACGTGGGAAGGTGGAAGGCCAACTGGCTTGATCATTCATGCAGTGGTCATCAATTTCCTGCATGTCTTCTGGCCTTTTGAGTGGTCTTCTTAATCATAACTCCACCTAGGGACATCCAAAAGACACAGGACCAGATGCGTTGGAAAGCTAATTCGATAACCTTTCACACCATGTGTAGCATGCTTTACGAAATATTGTAGAGTGATACAGTTTCTCACGGAAACTTGGATTTCAGGCTGACTATTGATCTTCTGAACAGTCTGCACCAAAAGCACTCGGCTGCCAAGCTGGGAGCTCTAAAGCACTCGGCACTTAGTGGCATTAGAAAGTTGACTTCAACACCTTTCCAACAAGTACTCATGGACCTTCACAGCTTCTATGAATCAAGAGATATGACTGTTTCTTCATGACAGTTCTGCCAGGCCGAACTGGTTCGACGTAGTTCTCCTCTCTGGTTCAGTCTCGGCGTGTCCTTGTCATCCTCCTTGGTGAACCTGAGCAATAGAATCATGTACAATTTAGGAAGTATATAATTCTCATTAATAAATGGAATTTCACAAAGTAGCGCGTGCACCTCTTGTTGTAGCTGTTTAGCTCGGCTACGAGTAATTGGTCCATCAAAGACATGAGCTGGTGCAGCTTGACTTGATGATTGTTCCATCTTGCTTGATGTAGTCGGTATACTTGATGGTGTGGTCGGCGTGGGCATATCATCCTCCCCCCCCTTGAAAAAGAGTCGTCCTTGACTCTTCCAATCCAAAGAATGGAGAGAGGTCGGACACATTGAAACTGGTACTCACACCATAAGTACTTAGCAGATCAATTTCATAAGCGTTGTCGTTGATCTTGCGTAGAACTTTGAATGGTCCGTCAGCCCAGGGTTGCAACTTGCTCTTGCGCAGCTCTGGAAAACGATCCTTTCGAAGGTGCACCCAAACCAAGTCCCCTGGTTGGAACAACACCTTCCTGCGACCCTTGTTAGCGTGCTTCTCATACTTCTTGGTCATCTTTTCAATATTGGCCCGAGCCCTATCATGAATGTTCTTGACAAATTCAGCTCGCTTGCTTGCATCAAAGTTCACACGTTCCTGCATGGGCAAATACAAAAGATCTATGGGAGCAGTGGGTGTGCATCCATATACAATTTCAAATGGACAAAATCTAGTGGTCGAGTGTACTGCCCTATTGTATGCAAACTCAACATGTGGCAAGCTTTCTTCCCATAGTTTAAGGTTCTTCTTAAGGACAGCTCGGAGCAACATTGATAGTGTTCGATTCACAACTTCAGTTTGGCTGTCCGTCTGCGGATGACATGTTGTGGAGAACAACAGTCTTGTCCCAAGTTTGCCCCACAATATCTTCCAAAAGTAGCTCAAGAACTTGGTGTCACGATCCGACACAATGGTACGTGGCATTCCATGTAGTCGCACGATTTCCCTGAAAAATAATTCAGCAATACGGGAAGCATTGTCGCTCTTGTGGCAAGGATAAAATGTGTCATTTTGCTGAAACGATCAACCACGACAAAAATTGAATCCCTTCCCCTTTTGGTCCGTGGTAACCCAAGAACAAAATCCATTGAAATGTCCTCCCAAGGTGCATTAGGAATAGGAAGAGGAGTATATAAACCATGAGGGTTCAGACGAGACTTAGCTTTGTGGCAGTTTTCGCAGCGAAGAACATGTCTCTCTACATCTCATCGCATTTTTGGCCAAAAGAAATGGTCGGCCAGCACTTGCTCCATCTTCTTGGCTCCAAAATGGCCCATAAGTCCACCTGCATGAGCTTCCTGCACGAGTAAAAGTCGAACAGAGCAATCTGGAATACAAAGTTTCTTAGTGCAAAATAAAATCCATCATGCACATGATACTTTTCCCATCCTTTGCCATTACGGCACTTGGCATATGGTTCAGCAAAGTACGAATCAGTGGCATATAATTCCTTTATACTTTCCAATCCGAGAAAAAGCATCAGCAACAATATTGTCTTGACCTTTCTTATATTTGACAATATAAGGAAAGGACTCAATAAATTCACTCCACTTAGCATGTCGTTTATTCAGTTTTAGTTGTCCCTTAACATGGAGGAGCCCTGCCTCACTGGCTCCAGTGAGAGGGAGGGTTCCCGGCCCCGGAAGCACGCCAGCACGTGCGTAGCGACATCCATAGCCAGACGCCGTCCCTCTGCCTCGAGCTCACCGGCGACCACCGCTTCAAGCCTGTCCAGCTTGGCGCCAACAGACTCGAGCGCTGGGATCACCTCGGCCACCTTCTGCGCCGGAGCCACTGCCCTCACCGAGCTGAAGCCAAGGGGGACAAGGGCGGATCCTTCCCGGTCGACGAAGCTCCAGACCGCCCGGGCCTCGAAGGACCGCGAGGCCTGGAGCTCCTCCATCTCGCGGCGGGCTGCCAGCAAGGCGTCGAGGCCCCCTCGGAGAATTCCTTCTCCTTGGCTGCCAGAGAGCTCTCCCAAAGCTGGAGACTCTGGGTGAGCCGCTCCAACTCCGAATCCCGGAAGTCGGCTGCCAGCTCCCGATCCAGGACCGCCTGGTGCTCCCGGGAGACCTGCTCCTCCCTCGCGACCAGATCTGCCTTCCGGGTCTCCAGCTCCTCAGCTCAGGCCCTCAGGTCGCCCTCGCCAGCCGCCAGCCACGCGGCGACCTTCTCTGCCTCAGCCGCCGCAGTGCGCTCCTGGTCCGTGATGGCGCGCTCACGGCACTCCAGCTTCAGCCGCAGCTCCTCCAAAGCAGAGAGGCGCCCCTCGGCCCGGGCATGAGTGAAAAGCCCAAAAAAAGGGACTTGCAAAAACTTTTTCTTCACCTCACAACACCACAGTTTTTATTGTGGATATCTTAGGAAATATTGTGAAGAGCATGTAACCTCCATCAAAAGAGTGATTAGAGGGGAAAGCCTTCATTTTCACAAAAGTGGGAATTTTAAACATGAACATGAGAGATTGAGCTCACCCCTAGAACATCAAAAGTCTTGGGAAGGTTCAGGCCAAGTTTCATGTAAATCCAACACTTTTTGAGGCACTTTTGTTGGTATTTGAAAAAGAGGCCAATTTGAATGTAAATTCAAATTGTAGCAACTTTCATCACTCAAATTCAAAAGTTAGCTTCATATTCAAACTCAGCACATTTTTCTGAGTAAGCCTACCAAATTTCATCCCCATTGGAGTTCATCTTGTCGGGAGCCAAATTTGCAATAATTCAAAACTGAATTTGAAATTCAGTTTAAATATGAAGCAAATTGGACAAACCAAATTTCAAATTGGAGGACTTAAATTTGAACCTAAACTTGGGGGCTAAGTCTCACATTAAATTGTGAGTAGCTGGTGGGATAATTAGCAAAAACCAGAAAAGAAGTTTGGAAAAAGAAGAGAAGGGGAGGCCCACATGTCAGCTGCACACACGAGTACTCAGTCGGTTGTTGCAGCCGGGTCTCGGCTTCGCGCGCAAGGCAGGGAGCGGCGGCAAGCCACTGAGGCAGCACAGGGCCACCTCACGGTGCCAAAACCGCGGCTCAAAGGCCAGCGCACAGCCCATGCCGCCTTCCTCCTGTTTCCCAAACAAGAACCCCCCGACCGAGCTTCTTTCTTGATTCCGCGCGAGCACAGAAACGCCGCCCTCTCTGAGCGCCGGCGTCCGGCCAGCACAGCCGCTCTCGTGCCCGACGAGCAACACAAGAAAGGACCGCCGCGAGGTACTGATCACGACCATACTGACCTCGCCCTTTATCTCGCACGATCGGCAAAGTATTTGAGGGATTAGCGCGTCGGGGTGTTTAGAACCGAACCGTGAGGAATTCGGAAATTCGGAGCAAGTAAGCCACCGCTCCTTAGGACGAGCTAAGGACATGTTCTAGACTCGCCCACGCGTCTCTGGGATCCGAAATCATCGAGTTTCATCGAGTAGGGGCGATGTTCTTCGAGCTTTTTGCATCGGCGCCGATTTCCGGTCTAGATCACCGGTGAGGTCGTAGTTGCAGCTGTTTCCACAGAGATCGGTGCCCATATCCATGATCAGCGGGTGTCAGCGGAGCTCCCCGAGCAAACCGCATCGAAAAAGGTGCAGGGGATGCTGAGTTCGACGTCGCCGGTGAGCTTCCGGCCGCTGTTGCCGTTGGAAGCCCTGTTCCGGCCGTTGTCAAGCTCCGGTGAGGGCACCAGCGTGTTCTCCGAGTCGAGTTAGGCACAGTAGGCGAGAATCAGGGAGCTCCGAGGGCCAGAACCCCTCTCCGGTGAGAGCTCCGGCGAGCTCGGCGGCGGGGAGCCGCGGGAGCGCGAGGTGGAAGAAGCCTTGCGGGCCCCGCGTGTCAGTCCCTGCTGAGGGCGCTCAGGATTTGCTGCGGTACCGGGATTCCGTGTGGCTGCGCGGGTGATTCTGCGGGCTCCGGTGTGGGTTAGCTGAGGAGCTGACACGTAGCCGGGGGACCCCACCCGCAGAGTTTAAATGTTATTCGAATTTCCAGTTTTAGTTCAAACTTCAAATGAATAGAACTTTGGCTAGGAAACTCCAAATTCGATGAACCAAATTTTTCTGAACTCAGAATTCTGAGTACTTTCCAGCAATACCAAATTCAGCTCATGAAAGTGAATAGTTTTCCAGAATTAAATCCCTAAATTTTAAACTGTTGGGAATTTTATCTGGAGAAATACTTTATGAAAAATTCTGAAATTTGGCTGAGAGGTTCATTAGAAAATCCCTGAATCCCAGTAAAATTTTCAGACTCATCCAAGTTTATTTAGTTACCCTAATGGGGTGATTAAGAGAACCGCCCTGAGAAAATAGAAAAATGTACAGAAACATTTTTCAGATTTTCTCAAATCTTAATTAGGGCATACTTTTCTGTAGAATTCTTCAAATGACATGAAACCAACTCCATTAGAACCATCCTAAATTCTAGTTTCCAGAAAGTAATGGTGGGAGCCATGAAAACCCCTGGAATTATTTAGAGGCTCAAATATTGACCAAATAGGCTTTTATTTATACAAGGTTCAATTGAACTTTGTTTCAAATAAAACTTGGTCACAACTCTGGTTAGGACCCTACCAGTCCACCATAAAAATTTCAGAACCAAATGGAAGGGCTAGCTAGAGTTATTAGCAATTATGTATTCCAGTTCACACATTGCATTCAAATTAACATGTAGTATTTCATAAACGTGTAGTCACTAAAGAAGAGACTCCGGAAGTGCTGGACTTCCTACTTCCGGAAGAGGAACTAACCCCCGACCAGCAGCAACAAGGCAAGCCCCGGTTTGCATTAACCTTTTTATAAAGTTTTACTTTGTTTACATGTGTCATATGAAGTATGTATGTGCATTAGGTATAGGATAAATGAAACCCCACTTGCATAACCCAAAGTTCCTAAAAGAGTGAGGGTAGTGTCAAGGACCTCGAGTAGACAGGCTATGCTTAATGATTCATAGGACTTCGGTACAAGTCGAGTAGTTGGAATCTACTCGCGAGATAGGCTTGGGACACACGGGTTCGGTTGAGTGATGTGAGATCACTTTAGTAATGAAAATGAGACTAGGCAGGGGCTAGGGCGTAGCAAGAGGAAGTCTTGTGTGCGCAGCCCTGCCCGTGTCGATTGAGGACCGATCCGTGTGTGGCCCTGCTGAGCAAGTATTGAACGTACCGGAGGCATATCGGATATATGGCCCCCGATAAACCGATGTAGCCTAAACCTCCGGGCGCCGAGGCATAGCACACCGATTTATAGGTGTAGGTTGAGAGCAGCAAGGTGGAAATCTGCCAACGGGAATAGAGAGATGCTCCGTGTGGGGAACCTCCTGCTAGTTTCGGTGCGACCGGTTCGACGTTTACATCGAGTGAGTGTGCTGTGCAGCTCCACGGGTGGGCGTACGTGACGTGCTCTTTGGGTTTCCCTGCAGGTGTATATCGAGTCGATTCGCCGTCCCTCGCGGTGATGAGTACCGCTTGTTCACTGCGTCGTAACGTAGATTAATGAATGAAATGTTATGATTCAATATTGCTGTTATGAAATAATTGTATTGCTACATGTGTGCCACCAAATATTGTTCACTAAATTTCAGCTTCATGAACCGTTAACTTGTTGCTAGAAGATGAACTAAGGATGAACTTGTAGGCGTGTCCATTTGCTGCAACACTGCTATCCTATGTCATTGTACACCTCATGTAGAGTTTCATGCTTAGGTGAGTCGGTTAAGCCTTGCTGAGCCTTCGTGCTTACGGTTGCTGCTTAAGTGTTTTTCAGGTGAGGAGCCACCCACAGACTCGGAGTACGAGTCCACCGGCGAGGGTTACCCTCCGTCGGGGACTACGGCCGAGTGGGAGCCGTACACGCCGCGCTGAGCTGAGGAGTGCAGCTAGTGTGGGTTGCCCTAGGGCTGGGCAACCACTTTTGCCAGATAGGCGGGCGTGAGTTGTATAAAAGAAACTTCAGCTGTGTATTAAAGACCCTAGTTGTAACTGACAAGTGTACTATTTTGTACATTCAGTTTGTTTCCCATGTAATATAATGTGTTCTTATGACATGTGCTGTCGGGTGTCGCATCGCGCGGCACCACCCTCTACGATCCTGGATGAGCGGATCCCGGTCCGCCACAGCCTGGTATCAGAGCTGCATTGGGGATAGCACAGTACTTAAGGACGGTATTCTGGGAAAACTTAGGATTACGGTGAGGATTCGGTAGTTGCCCAAGTAAGGTCTATAATAGCCTAGTTACTTAAAGTGGCAAAGACTAACTTATGTGTTATAATTCTGAAATTTTAATTATGTAACGACGCACCTACGCTCTGGTAAGTATGGTAAGGAACGCCACCGAAAGCGGTTCAATTTCGGTTAGCTCTCCCTGACGAGGAACGTGGTTCAGGGATTGATCTCACAGCTTGGTGTGAGACGTCAATATGAACCTCTTGGACTCTTCATGTTCCTGAGTTCATATGAAATTCTGATCCCTAGCGTGCATTAGGCAAGTAAGTGGAGACCCCATCGCGTGGTCAGTAACGCGAGAGTGTGTTCGTCTGGAAGTAGCCCAGGAGGACATACGCAGCGCTTGCCATCGGCGTGCCCTGCAGGGCAGTAGGTGGTAACTGTTGGGTTGATAACATTCCCAACCGTGACGACCCGTTCATGACCTACTCGGGTTCCCCGTCGTGTGGTGTTGAAACACGATCACGTACCTTGAGACGTGACCTAGCTCAACGACGGCCGTATGGCAATGATACGGGCGTTTGTATTTACTTTCAAATATGATACTGCCTGAAATGGAAACAAAACCTTTGAGTGCATCACTATTGTGTGGTCTTCTGCAGGTACTAACCACGTAAGTATCCGTGTAGTAAAACATGTGCGAGAGACCGTTTAGTGCCACACTTGAGACGTATATGCCGGTATAATCCGGCTAGGTTTTTCTTTTGTGAGGAACGTAGTACTGAGATATTGTAGGCATATGCATGAAAATATTGATAACAAGGAACTAAAATCAATAGGTTCAATAATTAAGACCCTAGTTGGGAATAGGAAGGGGATAGTGGAGCAGGATAGCCAAAGGGATGAAAAACGGAGTGCTCTGTTTTGGTCAGCAAGTTTGCTGATCTTCAACAGGGCATAACTCACAGGTCGTTTAGACCAGGGAGGTGTTCTATATAGTTATGGAAAGGTATTGAAGTACTCTACAACTTTGTTGTAGACTTCCAGAGCTGAAACACAACTTAAGATGGCTGAAATCCCAGAGGAATGTAAACTGTCCAGAACCAGGACAGAGTAAAACATTCTCTGAACTGTTCTGTTTTTCAAACATAACTGCCAGTAGAAAAATCTAAAATTATCATATGATACACCTTTAGAAAGAGTAGAAGATGTGTGACATCTTTGCAATTCAAAGTTTCTGAAGTTTCAGCACAGATTTCGGTGGAAACTCGGATAGAAAACAGCAACTTCCAAAGGAGGTGCTGTTAAAATTCTTCCAGAAATTCTGCTGACTTTGAATTAGCATAACTTTTTAACCAAAGCTGATCTGGGGGCAAATGAATACTCGTTGGAAAGATACGGAAGTTAACTTTAACTTTGTTATTCAACTTCAGTCAGGAAAATGCCCAGAACCAGAACAAAACTTGGAATAGGTAGAAACTGGTCATTCTGGCAGAAGAATGACAGTTGAACTCATTGGAGAGGGTGTGGTACCCTAAGGGTGGTCTACGTGATGACAAATCCATAGTAATATCTCGTAGTGACCAAACCGAGTTATGGTGAGCTTCCAAAGAGGAGGTTCATCAAGTTGGATTAAACTAGCTTTTATTTGGTCTGGTAATGGTGTAGCTTGTGCAAAGTTATTACATTATCTACATATGAGATGAATCACATGTTTCATTGTCATTATGTTTTTACGCCTATTTCAGGTGGACTGCATGCAATATGTTGCGGGATGGATGATTATTGTCGTGTGGTTGCAGATGGTTCGCACTAGGACCACGCACGAGGTTGGTGGCTCTAGCCAAGGTGGAGGCCATGACTCCCAGCCACCGGCCTACGACAGCACCCCGCAGCAGCAACCACCACCGCCGCCTCCGCTTACTCTAGCGGATGTGATAGCGGCACTGGTGGGAGGTCGTGTGGAGCAGACCGACCTGCTCCACACGATCGTGCAGAATACGTCCCAGGCGGGGGGGGGGGGGGGGGGGCGTCAAGATAGAGGGCCTCGTGAGCCCCGGGAAGTGTCGTACTCGGACTTCATGAGTACACACCCTCCAGTGTTCACAGAAGCCGAAGAACCACTGGAGGCTGACGACTGGCTGCGGACCATCGAGTCCATGTTCGGGCTGCTCCAATGTACGGAGCGGCAGAAGACTCTGTTCGCAGCGCAGCAACTCCACGGTGCCACTGGTGCGTGGTGGGCGAACTATGTCGCCTCACGTCCGGCTGGCCATGCCGTGGAATGGCAAGAGTTCAGGGAGGCGTTCCGCGCCTATCACATTCCTCCCGGAATCATGAAGAGGAAGTTCCAAGAATTCTTGGAACTGAAGCAGGGCGGGAGGAGTGCCAACGACTACTCCCGTGCCTTCAACCATCTGGCGCAGTACGCGTCAGATTATATCTCCACCGAGGAGAAGAAGCGAGAACACTTCTATCGGGGGTTACACCCCAAAATGAAGACGCACCTCGTTCAGTGTAATCGTGGCACGTTCAACGACCTAGTCAATGCCGCGATCATGCAAGAGGATGCTCAGCGGAAGTTGGCAGCTGAGCAGCGGAAGCGCAGCGCTCCACCCAGCGGTGGGAGTGGCGCTCCCCAGAAGTACTGTATGGTGTATCGGACACCATCCGGGCAGCAGTGGCGACCACCGGCGCGGCCTCAACAGTTCGGGGGACGTTCGTTTCAAGCACCCCCGTTCCGTCCGCCGATGCCACGACCAAGACAGCAACAGCAGCAGCAGACGGTACCCCAGGCGTTTCCACCGCCACAACGCGCCCCGGGATTCCGTCCACCGATCAGCGGGGGACCGCCCCGTTTCACCTGCTTCACGTGTGGCCAGGCGGGCCACTTCGCGAAGGACTGTCCCCAGGGGCAGCAGAGCAGCGGGCAAGCCCAGTTCCAGGGCAGTGCTCGAGGCCGACCTCCGGTGAAGAAGGTTGGTCAGCGGACTGGGGGTGTCCGCAACCTCGACAATGAGGACGCCCCAGAGGGAGACAATGTGCTGGCGGGTACGTTTACTCTCAACAATCAAGGCATCGTCATATTATTTGATTCTGGTGCAACCCACAGCTTTATAAGTGCATCCTATGTGGCTAAGTATCAAATACAAGTCTTCCCAACCGACTGCACTTATATGATCTGCTCACCGGGAGGGAAGATTTCAGCTAATATGATGATTCCAAAGGCACCTCTGTGCTTAGGTGGAAAACTGTATCCCACCACTTTGATAATCCTTATGGGACAAAAGATTGATGCAATCTTAGGGATTTTATGGCTAAGCTACCATGGCACTGTCCTGGAAACCCTATCACGGACGGTTCACCTCAACTCCCCATTACACCGTCTGCAGTATCTCCTATTAGATAATCCAGTCCGGGAGGTTTCAGCGGTCAACAATACTGAAGCTCTCGAATTGGAGGACATCCCCGTAGTCTGGGAGTATCCCGACGTGTTCCCGGATGATCTTCCGGGCATGCCACCTGAGCGGGATGTCGAGTTCAAGATTGAGCTTGCACCCGGGACTACGCCCATATCACGGAGACCATACAAAATGGCTCCAAATGAGCTGGCTGAACTGAAGGAACAGCTCAATGATCTGTTGAGCAAGGGTTTCATCAGGCCGAGTTCATCGCCTTGGGGATGCTCGGCGCTGTTTGTAAAGAAGAAGGATGAAACCCTGAGGTTGTGTGTGGATTACCGGCCGCTCAACGCCGTCACCATCAAGAATAAGTATCCACTGCCCCGCATCGACATATTATTTGATCAACTTGTGGGTGCTAGTGTGTTCTCAAAGATGGACCTTCGCTCTGGATATCATCAGATAAAGATCCGGGCGGAGGATATCCCGAAGACGGCTTTCTCGACGAGATATGGACTATATGAATATCTTGTCATGTCATTTGGTCTCACAAATGCTCCAGCCCATTTCATGTATCACATGAACTCGGTATTCATGCCGGAGCTGGACAAGTTCGTGGTAGTGTTCATCGATGATATCTTGGTTTACTCCAAGACAGAAGTCGAACATGTCGAACACTTGCGGATCATTCTTCAATGATTGCGAGACCACAAGCTCTACGCCAAGTTCAGTAAATGCGAGTTTTGGATCAGCCAAGTGCCATTCTTGGGACATATCATCTCAGCGGAAGGCTTTGCGGTTGACCCAAGTAAAATAGAGCAAGTGCTGAAATGGAAAGCTCCCACTTCAGTTCATGAAGTCAGAAGCTTCCTCGGGTTAGCGGGATACTATCGGAGATTCATTCCAAGCTTCTCCAAGCTCGCTAAGCCGATGACAGAATTGCTGAAGAAGGGAACGAAATATGTTTGGAACACGGCGTGTGAAGGAGCGTTCCAAGCATTGGTGAAGTATCTCACCACAGCCCCGGTCTTAGCTCAGCCGGATACCCTTCGACGTGTATTGCGACGCGTCCGGTATTGGGCTTGGCTGCGTGTTGATGCAGGAAGGAAGTGTGGTCGCCTATGGCTCACGCCAACTTCGGAACCATGAGCAGCATTATCCGACTCATGATCTCGAGCTTGCTGCAGTGGTTTTGGCGCTGAAAATGTGGAGGCACTATCTCCTGGGAAATCTAGTGCATCTCTACACCGACCACAAGAGCTTGAAATACATTTTCACCCAGAAGGAGCTGAACATGAGGCAAAGGAGGTGGTTAGAATTGATCAAAGATTATGAAATTGAGATTCATTACCACCCCGGCAAGGCGAATGTGGTTGCCGACACGCTGAGTCGGAAATCACATGTCCATAACCTCACCATTACACCGGTGGAGGAGGAAGAGCCGAGTTTATACTTGGTTCCTCATGGATCGCTGTACAACCTTGCTCTCATCCCTACCATTAGGGAAGACATCATTGCAGCTCAGAAGACGGATAAAGGTATGGCACATCTCCGGAGATGGATAGACAATGGAGAGATCAAGTGTTTCCGGAAAGATGATGACGGGACGTTGTGGTTCAATGACCGAATAGTCGTACCCCGAGATATGGAATTGAGGAGGAAGATCCTCGATGAAGCTTACTTGTCCAAATACTCCATTCATCCGGGCACCAACAAAATGTACCAAGATTTGAAGAAGAAATTTTGGTGGACACGGATGAAGCGGGAGGTAGCGAAGTACATATCCGAGTGTGATACGTGCCGACGAGTGAAAGCTGATCACATGAAGAAATCAGGGCTGTTGCAACCACTGAAGATCCCGGCATGGAAATGGGAAGATGTGAGCATAGATTTCATTGTGGGATTACCCCTCACATCCAACAAGCATGATTCCATATGGGTAATCGTTGATCGGTTAACCAAAACGGCTCACTTCATTCCGGTGAATACACGTTACAATGCCGGCAAATATGCGGAGCTGTACATAGCGAAGATTCTATGCCTATATGGGGTACCCAAGACCATCTTCTCAGATCGAGGTGCATTATTTGTATCTCGCTTTTGGGAGCAGCTACACGCTGCATTGGGTACTAAGTTGATCAGGAGCTCCGCTTATCACCCTCAGACAGATGGGCAGACGGAGAGGGTGAACCAAGTATTAGAAGACATGTTGAGAGCATGTGCCATCCACCATGGTAGGAACTGGGATGATCACCTACCATTGGCGGAATTCTCGTACAACAACGGCTATCAGGGGAGTATCAAGATGGCACCCTACGAAGCTCTCTACGGTAAAAAAATGCCGCACCCCATTAAACTGGGGTCACCTTCGGGGTTGATGTAGTGAGCGACGCCGAAGAGCGCGTTCGGACAATCCAAGCTAATTTGAAGGCCGCTCAATCCTGATAGAAGAGCTACGCTGATAAGAGGCGTAGACCGTTGCGCTTTGACATTGGGGAACACGTGTACCTCTGCGTGTCTCCGATGAAGGGTGTGCACCGGTTCGGTGTGAAGGGGAAGCTCGCTCCCCGTTTTATTGGACCCTACGCTATCACCGAGAAGTGTGGACCAGCAGCGTATAGATTGGAGTTACCGGCATGTCTGGCTGGTGTCCATGATGTTTTCCATGTTTCGCAACTGGGAAAATGTTTGAAGCATACAGCTGCTTTTCCTACCGAAGACATTGGCGAGTTGAAACCGGATTTAACATATGATGAGTATCCGATGGCCATTCTTGATGAAAAAGCCAGGACCACACGCAGCAGGACGTTGTGGTTCTACAAGATACTCTGGAGCAACCACACCGCCGAAGAAGCGACGTGGGAGAGTGAGGAATTCCTTCGCTCAAACTACCCAGAGTTCATGGCTTCTCAACACGGGTAAGTCCCTATTACATCGCTTTCTCTTCTTTTGTAATCTCGGGACGAGATTCTTTTAAGGGGGGAGGGATGTAAAAGCCCAAGAAAAGGGACTTGCAAAAACTTTTCTTCACCTCACAACACCACAGCTTTTATTGTGGATATCTTAGGAAATATTGTGAAGAGCAAGTAACCTCCATCAAAAGAGTGATTAGAGGGGAAAGCCTTCATTTTCACAAAGTGGGATTTGGACACATGAACATGAGAGGTTGAGCTCACCCCTAGGACAAGAAAAATCTTGGGAAGGTTCAAGCCAAGTTTCATGCAAATCCAACACTTTTTGAGGCACTTTTGGGTTATTTCAAAAAGAGGCCAATTTGGATGTAAATTCAAATTGCAGCAACTTTCATCACCCAAATTCAAAAGTTAGCTTCATATTTAAACTCAGCACATTTTTCTGAGTAAACCCACCAATTTTCATCCCCATTGGAGTTCATCTTGTCAAGAGCTAAATTTGCAAGAATTCAAAACTGAATTTGAATTTCAGTTTAAACATGAAGCAAATTTAACCAAACAAAGTTTGAATTTGAGAACTCAAATTCAAACCAAGACTTGGGGGCTAAGTATATCATTCAATGTGTAGTTGCTGGGATATTTACAAAAGAAATGGAGAAGAGAGGATTAGGGGGAGAGTGGGCCCACAAGTCAGTGGGGGAAACTTGCTTCCCAAACCGAGCGTGGCTGTTTTTCTCCCGATGTCGGTCGATCACCTCGCGCCAGCTGCGGACAGCACCAGCGTCCGACCGCCTCACCTCGCCACCTCCTCCTCGGCGACCGAGCGCACGTGTGCCCGACGCGGTTTAAGTTCCCAGCCCACGTGAGCCGGCCTCATCTCCTCCGCTCTGCCCGTTCCTACCCGAAACGAAAAACGGCACCCGCCGCTCCCCTCGGATCCTCGTCGTGCCGTTGATCCAGGCGACCTCGTGACCGGAGTTCAACAGCAAAGACACGCGCCGGGGATTGCTCGAGCTCACGGTGAAGACCCTACCCTTTTCGATGCTTTGTAGGGGGAGTATTTCCCCGTCTAGTCCTCGGTGCTCGACAAAAAAGAGAGAGCAGAAATGCGGAAATTCACGGCGATCGGTCCTGCACGGCGTAAACCCAGCTGAGCATAGGTTTTACACGTCCCCACGGCCACCTAGGATCCAAAACCATCGAAAACCGTCGAGCCTTTGCGCTGATATCCATGTTTTTCGAGCAACAGTCGATACCGGGCCTAGGTCGACGGTGAGGTCCCAGTTCTGGCCATTTCCATGGCCAACCGAGCTCATATTCGTGCGCAGCATGCCACGGCCGAGCTGTAGGAGCAAACCGCTTGAGAAATAAGGCCCGGAGTAGCCCGGACGACGTCACCGGAGTAGAGGGAGGATCTGTCACCGTCGCGGGCATAGTTCGGGCCATTGCCGAGCTCCGGTGAGGGCACCAGTGTGTTCTCCGAGTCAAGTTAGGCACAGGCGGCAAATTTTGTCGAAGGTCGGGCGGGGAAACGCCCGGCGGCGAGCGCTCCGGTGAAGCGCCGCCGCAGGAACTGCGGGACAGCGCGAGGTAGACGAAGGGGGGGCCGGGTCCACCGATCAGCCTCTGATCTCGCGCGGGGATCGGGTTTGCGGCCGGGATTCGGTGCGGCAGCACGGGTAAAACCCCGTGGGCCGCGGTGTGGCCGCTTTCTGAGTGGGCCGGCTCGAGGAGTGGGTCCCACCCGCAGGATTTAAACATTTTTCGAATTTCCAGTTTAGTTCAAACTTCAAATGAATAGAACTTTGGCTAGGAAACTCCAAATTCGATGAACCAAATTTTGCTGAACTCAGAATTCTGAGTACTTTCCAGCAATACCAAATTCAGCTCATGAAAGTGAATAGTTTCCCAGAATTAAATCCCTAAAGTTTAAACTGTTGGGAATTTTATATGGAGAAATACTTTATGAAAAATTCTGAAATTTGGCTGAGAGGTTCATTTGAAAATCCCTGAATCCCAGTAAAATTTTCAGACTCATCCAAGTTAATTTAGTTACCCTAATGGGGTGATTAAGAGAACCGCCCTGAGAAAATAGAAAAATGTACAGAAACATTTTTCAGATTTTCTCAAATCTTAATTAGGGCATAATTTTCTGTAGAATTCTTCAAATGACATGAAACCAACTCCATTAGAACCATCCTAAATTCTAGATTCCAGAAAGTAATGGTGGGAGCCATGAAAACCCCTGGAATTATTTAGAGGCTCAAATATTGACCAAATAGGCTTTTATTTGTACAAGGTTCAATTGAACTTTGTTTCAAATAAAACTTGGTCACAACTCTTGTTAGGACCCTACCAGTCCACCATAAAAATTTCAGAACCAAAGGGAAGGGCTAGCTAGAGTTATTAGCAATTATTTATTCCAGTTCACACATTGCATTCAAATTAACATGTAGTATTTCATAAACGTGTAGTCACTAAAGAAGAGACTCCGGAAGTGCTGGACTTCCTACTTCCGGAAGAGGAACTAACCCCCGACCAGCAGCAACAAGGCGAGCCCAGGTTTGCATTAACCTTTTTATAAAGTTTTACTTTGTTTACATGTGTCATATGAAGTATGTATGTGCATTAGGTATAGGATGAATGAAACCCCACTTGCATAACCCAAGGTTCCTAAAAGAGTGAGGGTAGTGTCAAGGACCTCGAGTAGACAGGCTATGCTTAATGATTCATAGGACTTCAGTACAAGTCGAGTAGTTGGAATCTACTCGCGAGATAGGCTTGGGACACACGGGTTCAGTTGAGTGATGTGAGATCACTTTAGTAATGAAAATGAGACTAGGCAGGGGCTAGGGCGTAGCAAGAGGAAGTCTTGTGTGCGCAGCCCTGCCCGTGCCGATTGAGGACCAATCCGTGTGCGGCCCTGCTGAGCAAGTATTGAATGTACCGAAGGCATATCGGATATATGGGCCCCGATAAACCGATGTAGCCTAAACCTCCGGGCGTCGAGGCATAGCACACCGATTTATAGGTGTAGGTTGAGAGCAGCAAGGTGGAAATCTGCCAACGGGCATAGAGAGATGCTCCGTGTGGGGAACCTCCTGCTCGTTTCGGTGCGACCGGTTCGACGTTTGGGCTGTTGGGTCAAAGGTTGTCCCGTACGACATCGAGTGAGTGTGCTGTGCAGCTCCACGGGTGAGCGTACGTGACGTGCTCTTCGGGTATCCCTGCTAACTTGTAGCTAAAAGATGAACTAAGGATGAACTAAGGATGAACTTGTAGGCGTGTCCATTTGCTGCAACACTGCTATCCTATGTCATTGTACACCTCATGTAGAGTTTCATGCTTAGGTGAGTCGGTTAAGCCTTGCTGAGCCTTCGTGCTCACGGTTGCTGCTTAAGTGTTTTTCAGGTGAGGAGCCACCCACGGACTCGGAGTACGAGTCCACCGGCGAGGGTTACCCTCCGTCGGGGACTACGGCTGAGTGGGAGCCGTACACGCCGCGCTGAGCTGAGGAGTGCAGCTAGTGTGGGTTGCCCTAGGGCTGGGCAACCACTTTTGCTAGATAGGCGGGTTTGGGTTGTATAAAAGAAACTTCCGCTGTGTATTAAAGACCCTAGTTGTAACTGACAAGTGTACTATTTTGTACATTCAGTTTGTTTCCCATGTAATATAATGTGTTCTTATGACATGTGCTGTCGGGTGTCGCATCGTGCGGCACCACCCTCTACGATCCTGGATGAGCGGATCCCGGTCCGCCACAATTGGAGGACTTAAATTTGAACCTAAACTTGGGGGCTAAGTCTCACATTAAATTGTGAGTAGCTGGTGGGATAATTAGCAAAAACCAGAAAAGAAATTTGGAAAAAGAAGAGAAGGGGAGGCCCACATGTCAGCTGCACACACAAGTACTCAGTCGGTTGTTGCAGCCGGGTCTCGGCTTCGCGCGCAAGGCAGGGAGCGACGGCGAGCCACCGAGGCAGCACAGGGCCACCTCACGGTGCCAAAACCGCGGCTCAAAGGCCAGCGCACAGCCCACGCCGCCTTCTTCCTGTTTCCCAAACAAGAACCCCCCGACCGAGCTTCTTTCTCGATTCCGCGCGAGCACAGAAACGCCGCCCTCTCTGACCGCCGGCGTCTGGCCAGCACAGCTGCTCTCGTGCCTGACGAGCACCACAAGAAAGGACTGCCGCGAGGTACTGATCACGACCATACTGACCTCGCCCTCTATCTCGCATGATCGGCAAAGTATTTGAGGGATTAGCGCGTCGGGGTGTTTAGAACCGAACCGTGAGGAATTCGGAAATTCGGAGCAAGTAAGCCACCACTCCTTAGGACAAGCTAAGGACATGATCTAGACTCGCCCACGCGTCTCTGGGATCCGAAATCATCGATTTTCATCGAGTAGGGGAGATGTTCTTCGAGCTTTTTGCATCGGCGCCAATTTCCGGTCTAGGTCACCGGTGAGGTCGTAGTTGCAGCTGTTTCCACAGAGATCGGTGCCCATATCCGTGATCAGCGGGTGTCAGCGGAGCTCCCCGAGCAAACCGCAACGAAAAAGGTGCAGGGGATGCTGATTTCGACGTCGCCGGTGAGCTTCCGGCCGCTGTTGCTGTCGGGAGCCCTGTTCCGGCCGTTGTCAAGCTCCGGTGAGGGCACCAGCGTGTTCTCCGAGTCGAGTTAGGAACAGGCGGCGAGAATCAGGGAGCTCCGAGGGCAGGAACCCTTCTCCGGCGAGCTCGGCGGCGGGGAGCCGCGGGAAAGCGAGGTGGAAGAAGCCTTGCGGGCCCCACGTGTCAGTCGCTGCTGAGGGCGCTCGGGATTTGCTGCGGCACCGGGATTCCGTGTGGCTGCGCGGGTGATTCTGCGGGCTCCGGTGTGCGTTAGCTGAGGAGCTGACACGTAGCCAGGGGACCCCACCCGCAGAGTTTAAATTTTATTCGAATTTCCAGTTTTAGTTCTAACTTCAAATGAATAGAACTTTGGCTAGGAAACTCCAAATTCGATGAACCAAATTTTGCTGAACTCAGAATTCTGAGTACTTTCCAGCAATACCAAATTCAGCTCATGAAAGTGAATAGTTTCCCAGAATTAAATCCCTAAATTTTAAAAAATTGGGAATTTTATCTGGGAGAACTACTTTATGAAAAAGTCTGAAATTTGGCTGAGAGGTTCAGTAGAAAATCCCTGAATCCCAGTAAAATTTTCAGACTCATCCAAGTTCATTTAGTTACCCTAATGGGATGATTAAGAGAACTGCCCTGAGAAAATAGAAAAATGTACAGAAACATTTTTCAAATTTTCTCCAATCTTAAGTAGGGAATAACTTTCAGTAGAATTCTTCAAATGACATGAAACCAATTCCATTAGAACCATATTAAAGTCTAGTTTCCAGAAAGTAATGATTGGAGCCATGAAAACCCCTGGAATTATTCAGAGGCTCAAATATTGACCAAATGGGCTTTTATTTGTACAAGGTTCAAATAAACTTTGTTTCAAATGAAACTTGGTCAAGACTCTGGTTAGGACCCTACCATGCCACAATAAAGATTTCAGAACTAAAGGGGAGGGCTAGCTAGAGTTATTAGTAAATAAGTATCCAAGTTTACACATTGCATTTAAATTTACATGTAGTATTGTATTCAACGTGCAGACACTGAAGAAGAGACCCCGGAAGTGCTGGATTTCCTTCTTCCGGACGAAGAACTAACTACTGACCAGCAGCAACAAGGCAAGCCCCGGTTTGCATTAACCTGTTTATAAGTTTTACTTTGTTTACATGTGTCATATGAAGTATGATTGTGCATTAGGTATAGGATGGATGAAACCCCACTTGCATAAGGGGCAGCCCGGTGCATGTAGCTCCCGCTTGCGCAGGGTCCGGGGAAGGGTCCGACCCACTTGGGTCTTTTGTACGCAGCCTTTCCCTGCATTTCTGCAAGAGGCTGTTTCCAGGACTCGAACCCGTGACCTCATGGTCACAAGGCAACAGCTTTACGCTGCGCCAAGGCCCCCCTTCCATGAAACCCCACTTGCATAACCAGAATTTTTCCCTAAGAGTGAGGGTAGTGTCTAGGACCTCGAGTAGACAGGCTATGCATAATGATTCATAGGACTTCGGTACAAGTCGAGTAGTTGGAATCTACTCGCGAGATAGGCTTGGGACACACGGGTTCGGTTGAGTGATGTGAGATCACTTTAGTAATGAAAATGAGACTAGGCAGGGGCTAGGGCGCAGCAAGGGGAAGTCTTGTGTGCGCAGCCCTGTCCGTGTCGATTGAGGACCGATCCGTGTGCGGCCCTGCTGAACAAGTACTGAACGTACCGAAGGCATATCGGATATATGGGCCCCGATAAACCGATGTAGCCTAAACCTCCGGGCGTCGAGGCATAGCACACCGATTTATAGGTGTAGGTTGAGGGCAGCAAGGTGGAAATCTGCCAGCGGGCATAGAGAGATGCTCCGTGTGGGGAACCTCCTGCTCGTTTCGGTGCGACCGGTTCGACCTCTGGGCTGTTGGGTGAAAGGTTGTCCCGTACGACATCGAGTGAGAGTGTTGTGCAGCTCCACGGGTGGGCGTACGTGACATGCTCTTTGGGTTTCCCTGCAGGTGTATATCGAGTCGATTCACCGTCCCTCGCGGTGACGAGTACCGCTTGTTCACTGCCTCGTAACGTAGTCTAATGAATGAAATGTTATGATTCCATATTGCTGTTATGCTATAATTGTATTGCTACATGTGTGCCACCGAATATTGCTCACTAAATTTCAGCTTCATGAACTGTTAACTTGTTGCTAAAAGATGAACTAAGGATGAACTTATAGGCGTGTCCATTTGCTGCAACCCTATCCTATGTCCTTGTACCCCTCATGTAGAGTTTCATGCTTAGGTGAGTCGGTTAAGCCTTGCTGAGCCTTCGTGCTCACGGTTGCTGCTTAAGTGTTTTTCAGGTGAGGAGCCACCCACGGACTCGGAGTACGAGTCCACCGGGGAGGGTTACCCTCCGTCGGGGACCACGACTGAGTGGGAGCCGTACACGCCACGCTGAGCTGAGGAGTGCAGCTAGTGTGGGTTGCCCTAGGGCTGGGCAACCGACTTTATGCTAGATAGGCGGGCGTGAGTTGTACAGAGTAGACTTCCGCTGTGTAACATAAATACTAGTTTGTAACTGAAGTTGTACCTTTTTGTACAGTTCAGTTTGTTTTTCCCATGTAATATATTGTGTTCTTATGACGTGTGCTGTCGGGTGTCGCATCGCGCGGCACCACCCTCTGCGATCCTGGATGAGCGGATTCCGGTCCTCCACAATGAGTCTCGCGGGTCTCCAGGTGGAGCCGCCGAGTCTCAGAGTCCAGGCGGTCGACGGCTCTCTTCTGGCGGTCAAAGAGCGCCTCCATGACATCGAGCGATGCCCGCCTCGAGTCAAGCTCCTCCCTGACCTCCTCGGTCCGCTCCTTCAAGAGGCGCCCCCAGCTGAGGAGGCGATCCCTCTCTACTGCCTGCTCCTCCCGCTCACGACTGAGCACGGCCAGGACCTTCCGGACGCTCGTCTGGGCAAGCTCGAGGGCGTCCGCCAGGGGCAGCGGGGCGGCAGAGGCCAAAGCCGTGCCCCCGACTTCCTCCATCACGTCGTCTTCAGGAAGAGTTGGGGCTCCGGCTGTGGCGGACCGGGATCCGCTCATCCAGTGTCGCAGAGGGTGGTGCCGCACGATGCGACACCCGACAACACACGTCATAAGGACACAATATATTACATGGGAATAACCAACTGAACTGTACAAATACGTACAACCTTCAGTTACAAACTATTGTCTTTATTACACAGCGGATGTTTCTTTTATACAACTCACGCCCGCCTATCTAGCAAAAGTCGGTTGCCCAGCCCTAGGGCAACCCACACTAGCTGCACTCCTCAGCTCAGCGCGGTGTGTACGGCTCCCACTCAGCCGTGGTCCCCGACGGAGGGTAACCCTCGCCGGTGGACTCGTAACCCGAGTCCGTGGGTGGCTCCTCACCTGAAAAACACTTAAGCAGCAACCGTGAGCACGAGGGCTCAACAAGACTTAACCGACTCACCTAGGCATGAAACTCTACATGAGGTGTACAATGAACATAGGATAGCAACATTGCAGCAAATGGACATGCCTACAAGTTCATCCTTAGTTCATCTTTTAGCAACAAGTAACAGTTCAGGAATCTGAAATTTAGTAAGTAATATTTGGTGGCACACATGTAGCAACACAATTATATCGTAACAGCAATATTGAATCATCACATTTCATACATTAGCCTACGTCACGACTCAGTGACCAAGTGGTACTCTTCACCGCGAGGGACGGCGAATCGACTCGATATAGACCTGCAGGGACACCCAAAGAGCACGCCACATACGCCCACCCGTGGAGCTGCACAGCACGCTCACTCGATTCCGTACGGGACAACCTTTCACCCAACAGCCCAAACGTCGAACCGGTCGCACCGAAATGGACAGGAGGTTCTCTACACGGAGCATTTCTCTATGCCCGTTAGCAGATTTCCACCTTGCTGCCCTCAACCTACACCTATAAATTGGTGTGCTATGCCTCGACGCCCGGAGGTTTAGGTTACATCGGTTTATCGGGACCCATATATCTGATATGCCTTCGGTACGTTCAAACTTGATCACCGTGGGCCGCACATGGATCGGTCCTCAATCGACATGGACAGGGCTGCGCACACAAGACTTCCTCTTGCTGCGCCCTAGCTCCTGCCAAGTCTCATTTTCATTACTAAGGTGATCTCACATCACTCGAACCAATCCCGTGTATCCCAAGCTTAACTCGCGAGTAGATTCCAACTACTCAACTTGTACCGAAGTCCTATGAATCATTAAGCATAGCCTGTCTATTCGAGGCCTTAGACACTACCCTCACTCTTAGGGAAAAACATCTGGTTATGCATTTGGGGTTTCATCCATCCTACACCTAATGCACATACATACTTCACACTACGTATGTAAACAAAGTAAAACTTTATAAAAGGCTTAATGCAAACCGGGGCTTGCCTTGTTGCTGCTGGTCAGTAGTTAGGTCTTCGTCCGGAAGGAGGAAGTCGAGCACCTCCGGAGTCTCCTCGCCTTCAGCGACGACACGTTAATGAATATGCACATACGTTAATTGTAATGATTCTGCTACAAGTTCTAATAACATGTTTTTAACAACTGGAACTCTGTTTAAGAATTGAAAATGAAACTGGTGCTAGTGGTTTGGGTTTGGACCTAAGCACATGATCAAGTGCTAAGTGGTTTTCCCCCTCTTCCATATTGATCACCTCAAGTGGTTAAACAGAACAGGGGTGATCCAGAGCTCTAATGGAGCTGAGAATTTTCACCTGAGTTCCTTGTCACAAGAAAACCCTCTGGACCAAAAATTAGCACTTTTCATTATGTGGTTTGTTCAGAATAATTTTCTAAGAAATTAAGCAACAAAGAATTAATTCTGAGATGACACCCATGTTCATGCCAAACTTAGTGAACTACAATTTCTATTATAGCTCATAGAGTTTGCATGAATTTTCCTAGCATTTTTGGAGCTAATATTTGTCCTGAACTGAATTTCCAAGTTTTGGAAATTATCTGAAAATGTTTCTGTATTCAATTGAACACAGCACCTTCAAATCTTAATTGCCCTGATCAAATCAACTCCAAATGGTCTGAAACCTTTACAGGTGTTCACTAACATCCTAAAGAATATTCTGGAAAAATTTGAGGAGTTTTGGATGAACCAAACTCACTCTAAAATTCTTTTGCTGAAAAGATTTAAAGATTTTTCCAGAACTAAATAATGGGTTTCATACAAATTGGGTTGCATATTTGTATAGAGCTATGCAAGATGAATCCAAACCAATTTGAATCACTAAATTTGGAGCTTCCTAGCAAAAGTTATGAGGTTCTAAAGTTTGGGGAAATTCTGGAATTTGAATTAACCGGGAAAAGTTCAAATCCCTGACAGCGGGTCCGGCCCACACGTGTCACCCCCTCGGCTACACCACACGGGGCCACAGGACTGTTCTCCACATTGTCACAGATGATCCGGTGCAACAGAAAATCCCCACACTGTTTCCTGAGCGACTGACGAGCGGGCCCGGCCAACTCATCTTCTTCCTCGCGCTCCCGCGCCCCCGCGCCGCCGGGCTCGCCGGAGCCGCGCTGATCCTTGCTGTCCGGCCAGCTCCCGCACTCTCCCTCGCCGCCAAGGCCTAGTTCCACATGCTGAACACGCTGGAACCCTTTCCCCCGACCGGCGGTGGCTCTAACCTAGCCGGCGACGGTGCAGTGGCTCGGTACAAGTTCGGCGATGTCGCCCGGCCACTCTAGCCCGCCAAAACCTTGGTGAAAGGGCTCTACAGAACCGCTGCGGCATGCTGAGCACGAATATGAGCTCGGTTGGACATGGAAATGGCCGGAGCTACGTGCTCACCGTCGACCTAGGCTCGACATCGGCTGTGCCCCGAAAATTTCGAAGAACCATAACCCTAGCCCATGGTTCTCGCTGGTTTTTGATCCCAGGTGATCGTGTGCTAGTGCAGAACGTGTGTGTAGCTAGGAATCCCCGGTGGTGAACTACCCACTCCGAATTTCCGTGTTTTGCACCAGTCGGTACTTTGAACACCAAATGACTAAACGGGCAAATACTACCCCGACGAAGCACGAGAGGAGGAACGGTCGGCACGAGCGTGTCACGCACCTTGGAGCGGACCTTTCCTGTATAGCTCGCCGGGCACGAAATGGGTTCTAGCCCTCGGACGCCGGGGATCAGAGGAGGTCGGCGCTCTGTTCTTGCGCGGAACTGAGAAAGGAGCTCGGGGTGTGGTCGTTCTCACTCGGGAAACGGAAGGAAGGGTGGAGTAGCGTGTGCGCTGGCCTTTGAGCCGTGATTTTTGCACCGTGAGGTGGACGTTTGATCGCTGCTGGCGGTTGGGGCGCCGGTGAAATCACGCTGGCGTGCGCGCGAGGCTTCGGCCGAAGGAAATATCACCCGAGGGAAACTTCAGACTGAAGTCTGCTGATATGTGGGCCTCCCCCTAATTCTTTTTCCAATTCTTTTCATTTCTGTTGGTACTCAAATATTCCCAGCTACTCACAATTGAATGTGAGACTTAGCCCTCAAGTGTTGGTTTGAATTTGAGTTCTCAAATTTGAACTTTGTTTGGCTAAATTTGCTTCACATTTGAACTGAAATTCAAATTCAGTTTTGAATTCTTGCAAATTTAGCTCCCGACAAGATGAACTCCAATGGGGATGAAAATTGGTGGGCTAACTCAGAAAAATGTGCTGAGTTTGAATATGAAGCTAACTTTTGAATTTGATGATGAAAGTTGCTGCAATTTGAATTTACATTCAAATTGGCCTCTTTTTAAAATGCCTCCAAAATTGCCTCAAAAAGTGTTGGGTTTGCATGAAATTTGGCTTGAACCTTCCCAAGACTTTTCAAGTCCTAGGGTGAGCTCAACCTCTTATGTTCATGTGTAGAAATCCTACTTTGTGAAGGGTAGGGCTTTCTCCTCTAATCACTTTTTGATGGAGGTTACTTGTCTTTACAATTTTTCACAAGATCTCCACAACCAAAACTGTGGTGTTGTGAGGTGATGAAAAGTTTTTGCAAGTCCCTTTTCTTGGGCTTTTACATCCCTAACCCCTTAAAAGAATCTCGTCCCGAGATTACAAAAGAAGAGACAGCGATATAATAGGTACTTACCCGTGCTGAGACGCCACGAACTCCGGGTAATTTGAGCGAAGGAATTCCTCGTTCTCCCACGTCGCTTCTTCGGCGGTGTGGTTGCTCCAGAGTATCTTATAGAACCAAAACGTTCGGCTACGCGTGGTCCGAGCTTTCTCATCAATTATTGCCACAGGATATTCATCATATGTCAAATCCGGTTGCAACTCGCCGATGTCTTCGGTAGGAACAGCAACTGTATGCTTCAGACATTTTTGCAGTTGTGAAACATGGAAAACGTCATGGACACCAGCAAGAGACGCCGGTAGCTCCATCCTATACGCCGCTGGTCCACACTTCTCGGTGATAGCATAGGGTCCAATAAAACGGGGAGCGAGCTTCCCCTTCACACCGAACCGGTGCATGGCTTTCATCGGAGACACACGGAGGTACACGTGTTCACCGACGTCAAATTGCAACGGCCTATGCCTCTTATCAGCATAGCTCTTTTGCCGGGATTGAGCGGCCTTCAAATTAGCTTGAATCGTCCGAACGCGCTCTTGGCCGTCGTTCACCACATCAACCCCGAATGTGACCCTTTCACCGGATTCGCACCAGTTTAATGGGGTGCGGCATTTGCGACTGTAGAGAGCTTCGTAGGGTCCATATTGATACTCGCCTTATAGCCATTGTTGTACGAGAATTCCGCCAACGGTAGGTGATCATCCCAGTTCCTACCATGGTGGATGGCACATGCTCTCAACATGTCTTCCAGAACCTGATTCACCCTCTCTGTTTGGCCATCTGTCTGAGGGTTGTAGGCGGAGCTTCTAATCAGTTTAGTACCCAAAGCAGCGTACAACTGCTCCCAAAAGCGAGATACAAATAATGCTCCTCGGTCTGAGACTATGGTCTTGGGTACGCCATGCAAGCATAGGATCCTGGCAATATATAACTCCGCATATCTGTTGGCATGGAAATGTGTATGCACGGGAATGAAGTGAGCCGAATTGGTTAGTCGGTCAACGATCACCCAAATGGAATCATGCTTGTTGGATGTTAGGGGTAATCCCACAATGAAATCAATGCTCACATCTTCCCATTTCCATGCCTGGATCTTCAGGGGTTGCAACAGCCCTGATTTTCTCATATGATCAGCCTTCACTCGTCTACACGTATCACACTCGGATACGTACTGCGCTACCTCCCGCTTCATCCGCGTCCACCAAAATTTCTTTTTCAAGTCTTGGTACATTTTGTTGCTGCCCGGATGAATGGAGTATTTATACAAGTGAGCTTCATCGAGGATCTTCTTCCTCAGTTCCATATCCCGGGGTACGACTATGCGGTCATTGAACCATAGCGTCCCCTCATCATCCTTCCGGAAATATTTGATCTCCCTGTTGTCTATCCGTCTCCGGAGATGTGCCATATCCTTATCAATCTTCTGAGCTGCAATGATGTCCTCCCTGATGGTAGGGATGAGGTCAACGTTGTACAGCGATCCATAAGGAACCAAGTATAAACTCGGCTCTTCCTCCTCCACCGGGGTAATGGTGAGGTTATGAACATGTGACTTCCGACTCAGCACGTCGGCAACCACATTTGCCTTGCCGGGGTGGTAATGGATCCCAATCTCATAGTCCTTGATTAATTCTAGCCACCTTATTTGCCTCATATTCAGCTCCTTCTGGGTGAAAATGTACTTCAAGCTCTTGTGGTCGGTGTAGAGATGCACCAGATTCCCCAGGAGATAGTGCCTCCACATCTTTAGCGCCAAAACCACGGCAGCAAGCTCAAGATCATGAGTCGGATAATGCTGCTCATTGTTCCAAAGTTGGCGTGAGCCATATGCGACCACACGTCCTTCCTGTATCAACACGCAGCCGAGCCCAATACCGGACGCGTCACAATACACATCGAAGGGCTTGGTTGTATCCGGTTGAGCCAAGACCGGGGCTGTTGTGAGATGCTTCACTAATGCTTGCAACGCTTCTTCACACGCCGTGTTCCAAACATATTTCGTTCCCTTCTTCAGCAATTCTGTCATCGGCTTAGCGAGCTTGGAGAAGCTTGGAATGAATCTCCGATAGTATCCCGCTAACCCGAGGAAGCTTCTGACTTCATGAACTGAAGTGGGAGCTTTACATTTCAGCACTTGCTCTATTTTGCTTGGGTCAACCGCAATGCCTTCCGCAGAGATGATATGTCCCAAGAATGGCACTTGGCTGATCCAAAACTCGCATTTGCTGAATTTTGCGTAGAGCTTATGGTCCCATAGGCGTTGAAGAACAATTCTCAAGTGTTCGGCGTGTTCTGCTTCGGTCTTGGAGTAAACCAAGATATCATCAATGAACACCACAACGAACTTGTCCAGCTCCGGCATGAACACCGAGTTCATGAGATACATGAATTGTGCTGGAGCATTTGTGCGACCAAAAGAGATGACGAGATATTCGTATAAGCCATATCTCGTCGAGAATGCCATCTTTGGGATATCCTCCGCCCGGATCTTTATCTGATTATATCCAGAGCGAAGGTCCATCTTGGAGAACACACTTGCCCCCACAAGTTGATCAAACAAAATGTCAATGCGGGGCAGTGGGTACTTATTCTTGATGGTGACGGCGTTGAGCGGCCGGTAGTCCACACACAGCCTCAAGGTTTCATCTTTCTTCTTCACGAACAGCGCTGAGCATCCCAAGGCGAGGAACCCGGCCTAATGAAACCTTTACTCAACAGATTATTGAGCTGTTCTTTCAATTCAGCCAGCTCGTTCGGAGCCATTTTATATGGTCTCCGTGATATGGGCGTAGTCCCGGGTGCCAGCTCGATCTTGAACTCGACATCCCGCTCAGGTGGCATGCCGGGAAGATCATCCGGGAACACGTCGGGGTACTCCAAGACTACGGGGATGTCCTCTAACTTGAGAGCTTCCGCATTATTAATTTCTGAAACTTCCCGGATTAGAGTGTCTAACACCATGGAATGCGGACGGTGGAATGGAGAGTTTAAATGAACCGTCCATGTCCGAATCTCCAGGACAGCACCATGGTATTGTAGCCATGACATCCCTAAGATTGCATCAATCTTTTGCCCCGTAAGGATTATCATGGTGGTGGGATATAGTTTCCCACCTAAGCACAGAGGTGCCTTTGGGATCATCATATTTGCTGAAATCTTCCCTCCCGTTGAGCAGATCATATAGGTGCAGTCGGTTGGGATGACTTGCATTTGATGTTTAGCTACATAGGATGCACTTCTAAAACTGTGGGTTGCAACAGAATAAAATAATATGATGATGGCTTGATTGTTGAGAGTGAACGTACCCGCCAGCACGTTGTCTCCCTCCGGGGCGTCCTCATTGTAGAGGTTGCGGACTGACACGACCCCAAAGGTCCTGTCGAGCCAGGACCACGCTGAGGGGTGTTGCGTTGCACAGCACCGGGTAACACACGTCAAAGGTACAAAGCGGAAGCGAAATTTTTTTTACATAAACAAGTTATGAACATGTTTACATCAAAATAAGTTCAGTCTACACTCGCGGGCGTAGACTAAGCATCAAGTGCACGTTCAGCCCTCGAACGTGTCCTTGCTAGCACACACGCACACTAACTCTGCGGCGTGCACGACTCCCACTCGACGGGGTTCCCCTCCTGGGGTTCCGTCTCCTCTTCGGGAGTCCCTTCCTCATAGAACCCTGCAAAAGCTTCAAACACAAGCAGTGAGCACGAAGGCTCAGCAAGTCTGACCCGTCTCACCTAAACATGGAACTTCTACATGAGGGGTAATGGGTTACATGAGGTAAAAATCATTTGCCAGGACTCGCCTAATTAGTAGAACCTTACTTTAAAGTTTTAGCAGCAGGTTGTGGAGAACCTTACACTAAGGCACATGAGAGAGCCGCAATCAAACAAGAAACGCATTTCTCTCATGTACTTTGCCCAAAGTCGAAAAGAACTTTAGTTAGATCTAAGCTACAGCATATCATTAACAATCAATGTCCATCTTTCAATCAGCAACATTTTAACATGTGACTAGCCTGTTCTTTCTACGTCACGGTACAGTGAAAAAGTGGTACTCACTGACCGCGAGGGACGGCGATTATAATCGATTTACACCTGCAGGGTTACCCGAACAACCCGTCACGTACGCCCGTACTCGATGTTGCCTACAACAACCATCACGGACGCCGTACGCGACTACCTTTCGCCCACTAGCCAAATGTTGAACCGGTCCAATTGTCCAGAGCAAGAGGTCTTTGCACGCGCATCTCAGTGCCGCCAGCTGATTTACAGCTCGAGCTCTCAACCTACCCTCTGAACGACCAGCTATGCCTCAACACCCAGCTACCCGAGTTACATCAGTTTCCCGGTTCCCATATAGCCGGTAGGTCTTCGGTACTGTTATAGCTTGTTCAACAGGCCCGCACACGGCTCGGTCCTCAATCGACACAAGTGGAGCTACAGCACACAGGCCCCAAAGTCCTGCTGCCCTTAACCTCCGCTTGGTCTCATTTTCTTGCCATGTGTTTCATGTGCTATCACTACCCGAGTCGAGTGCCTCTAGCCTATGCTCGTGAGTAGTTCCAACTACTCGACTTGTACCGAATCCTACTCTATCTTAGCAATGCAGTGGCTAACGAGGTTTTCAATCCTAACCCCAACCCATGGTTTTCTTGGCTATGCAGTTGGGTTTCCAATCAAGACTCTAATGCAAAGAATCACAACAATATTCAAAGATGTGCTCAAAACAATAAACATTTGTAAAAAGGTTAATGCAAACCGGAGCTTGCCTTGCTGCTCTTGGTCGTAGGCTAGCTGCTCCTCCGGAGTTACGAAGTCTAGGACTTCGGGTTCCTCCTCGACCTTAGCGACTACATGATAGAAACAATATATGTATCAATTTAAATGCATTTTGTCTTGAGTTTGAAGTTGTGAAGTCTATCACCTTTGCTAGACAGACCTAATGACTGTTAAACTTTTATTGTGGCTTGGTTACAACCTAAACAGAGACTTGGTCAAGTTTTAGTTGCAGCAAAGCTCATTGGAGCCCTCAAAAATTAATTATGTCCTTGACCTTAATTGGAACTCTTAGGGTGTTCTAGGAATTTTCATGAAACAAACTATGACTTTCTGAAAACTAGATTTTCAGAGGGTTCTAATGGAGTTGGTCTCACTTAATTTGGAAGTTCCTAACTAAAGATATGAGCTAAACAATTTCAGAGAAAATTCTGAAAATGTTTCTGAACATTTTCTATTTTCCCTGGAACAGTTTCACTAATCACACCATTAGGTGGATTAAATGAGCTCAAATGGATCTAAAATTTTTATGGTAGTTCAGGGAAATTTTGGTGAACATCCCAGCGAAATTTCAGGATTTTCCTCCAAATGATTCTCCAGTTAAAATTCCTAACAGTTTAAATTTTGAGGAATTAATTCTGGAGAATTAAGGGTTTTCATGAAGTGAAACATGATTTGCTGAAAAGTGCTCAAAGAGCTGAATCCAACAAAATTTGGCTCACTCGATTCGGAGCTTCCTAGCCAAAGTTATGAGGATTTGAAGTTTGGAAGAATTCTGAAAATCGGGGAAAAAGTTTAAACTCTCGGGGGCCCGCGGGGACACGTGTCGAGCGCGGAGGTGTCCGGCACACCGGAGATACCACACGTGTCGAGCGCGGAGGTGTCCGGCACACCGGAGCTCACAGGGTTTTTGCGCGCCAGCACAGCCGATCCCGGCCACAGCCGGATCCCGATTCAAAATATCTCCCGCTGACAGCTGGGGTCCACCCCTTTGTCAACCTCCCGACGCCCGCGCTCTGCCGCCGACGGACCTCACCGGAGAGCTCGCCGCCGGCTTCTGTACAGCTCCAAACTTCTCGATTCTGGCCGCCCCTGCCTACTTTTACTCGGGGAACAGGATTCTAGGGTCAGCTGCTCATGAAAATGGCCGGAGCATGGTCGGCGACGAGCTGCCACCTCGGAACGACTTCGGCCATGTCGGCTGACTTCCCTAGCACCTCAACTACTTGGGGAACCGGTCGGGAAGCATCAGTGGACCTCAGAGAAGGTCGACATGAGCTCGAGGCAGCTCGGGGAAGGCCCGAAATAGGTCCTCACCGTGCGCCCGATGCCGCCCGTTCATTCCGCCATTGGTAGACCTCGAATCACGCCGGGTACAGAGGTTCTCCGGCCCAGAGTTGTGAAGGCAACTTGTGCGTTACCGTGTATAGCTTGTGTGAGAGTGGATTGAGCCCTCTAATCCTTTCTAGAGCATGAATTTAACAGAATCGCACCCGAAGGTCGTTCTGCACACAGAAAGGGGAAAAATGGAAATTCGCCGCCGGTGAGCAATCACTCGAGCTGTGGCTCGGGGATGAGCAGCACCGGTCACCAGCGCGTCTATGGGTGCCTTGGCTCGGACGTGACATCGCCCTGGTTGGGCTGTCCACGGGAGCCCGAGGTGCGGCGGTTCCAAGTCCCGAATTTGATCTTTCGGCACAGCCGATATCAATCGGTTTCAACTGAATTCTAGCAGCGGGGAGGACGGAGGAGGTCTCTAGTACCTTGCTGGGGCTCTGGAGTGGACGGAGGAAGCTGTGATCGGTGCTCTCTGATCGATTCCGAGCTGCGGAGAACTTCGGCCGGCGCTGAGTTCTTGCGGGGAAGAACGGCGATGCCTCGGCCGAGGAGGGGGGCAGGCGCCTTAAGAAGGCTCTGCACCGCCTCACGCCCGCGCGTGGGCAAGCAGCTGCTGGCGCGGCGGCTGCCCTCGGTGGCGATCGCAGCGGCGGCTCGGCGACCCGAGTGAGAAATGTCTCAGTCGGTTTGATCTGAGCAGTGGCTGACATGTGGGTCCCACTTCCAGTTTTAACCTCTGAAATTTACTCCTACTCACTGTTGTAAACAGTGAGCCCCATAATACCCTTGGTAATTCAAATTATTCACCCATGAACCATTTGAATTGATCAAAGTTCAAATTGGGTTTGGTTTGAGTGAATTTCAGCACAAGTGCAGTTTTGAATTCAAATGAAGTTTGAATTTCCCCCACTTAGCTCATGTCAAGATCAACTCTAAATGGAGTGAAAATTGGTGTGTGAGCTCACAAAAATGTGCTGAGTAAGAATATGCCTCCCACTTTTAAATTCATGGGATAAAAACCGTTTGAATTTGAATATGGTTTCAAACTGCCCTCTTTCTAACTATACCCAAAATGACCTCAAAAAGGTTTGGAATTTGGGTGAAACTTGGCATGGACATACTTAGCAAAGTGTAGGAGTTTTCATATGTCCAGCCCACCTATATCATATGTGGGAAATACCACTTTTGCAATGTGTGAGTTTGTTCTCTAATGAGCATGTTGATGGTGGTTACTTGCTCTTCACTTGTGTTCATCATCTTTCCTCAAATGAGGTGTGTGGTGTGGTAATGAACACTTCAAATGTGTGCCAAAAACCGAGGCCCTTACATTCCTCCCCCTTAAAAGAATCTCGTCCCGATATTATAAGGTGAAAATGAGAGAGAGGATGGTGGAAAATTACCGGATATGCGACGTGAAAAATTCAGGGTAGTTAGTGCGAAGGAATTATTCGCTCTCCCATGTCGCTTCGTCCATGGAGTGATAACTCCATAGAACCTTGTAGAACCACAACGTACGGTTGCGTGTGGTTCGGGCCTTTTCATCAATAATCTGCACCGGTCCCTCCCGATAGGTGAGATCCGGTTGCAGTTCTTCAATGTCTTCCAGATGAACGGTAGTTGATAGCTTGATATACTTCCTCAGCTGGGAAATGTGAAAGACGTCGTGCACACCCAAAAGTGCTTCTGGTAATTTCAGCCGGTATGCCACTGATCCACATCTTTCGGTAATCTGGAATGGACCGATGAATCGGGGTGCTAACTTTCCTCTCACCCCAAATCTGTTTACGCCCTTCATTGGAGACACCCGTAGGTATACGTCATCTCCAACTTCGAATTGTAATGGGCGCCTTCTCCGGTCCGCATACTTCTTCTGACGGGATTGAGCGGCTTTTAGGTTCACTTGAATTAGTCGAACCTTTTCTTCCGCGTTGTTGACAAGGTCAATCCCGAAGGTAACCCTTTCGCCAGATTCACACCAATTCAGTGGTGTGCGGCATTTCCGCCCGTATAGCGCCTCGTAGGGCGCCATCTTGATGCTGGCTTGGTACCATTATTGTACGAGAACTCAGCTAACGGCAAGTGATCATCCCAATTCTTGCCGTGATTGATAGCACAAGCTCGTAACATGTCTTCTAAGATTTGATTTACCCGCTCCGTCTGCCCATCCGTCTGCGGGTGGTATGCCGAACTACGGATCAGCTTCGTCCCCAAGGCAGCGTGTAGCTGCTCCCAAAAACGGGACACAAATAAAGTGCCCCGATCCGATATGATGGTACGGGGCACGCCGTACAAGTATAGGATCCGTGAGATGTACAGTTCAGCGTACTTCTTGGCGTTGTAATTTGTGTTGACCGGGATGAAATGGGCAACTTTGGTTAGCCGATCGACGATCACCCACACAGAATCGTGTTTCGGCAAGGTGGTGGGTAAACCGACGATGAAGTCCATGCTCACATCCTCCCACTTCCAGGCAGGAATGCCCAGTGGTTGCAGCAGTCCCGGTTTCCGCATATGATCTGCCTTCACCCTTCGACATGTATCACACTGGGACACGTATTTGGCAGTCTCACGCTTCATCCGTGTCCACCAAAACTTGCTTCTGAGTTCTTGATACATCTTGTTGCTGCCGGGGTGAATAGAAAACTTTGACAAGTGAGCCTCATCAAAGATTTTCTTCTGTAATTCCGGGTTTCGGGGTACGACAATCCGGTCCTTGAACCATAGGACGCCGTCCCCGTCCTTCCGGAAACACTTCAGCTCCCCACTGTCTACACGTCTCCGCAAATGTGACATGCCCTTATCATTCTTCTGGGCTGCCGCTATCTCTTCACAGATGGTGGGGATCAAAGCTAGGTTGTAAAGAGCTCGATGTGGAATCACATGTAGTGGTGGTTCGCTCTCTTCCAACGGTGTGATGGTCAGATTATTGACGTGTGATTTGCGGCTCAGCGCATCTGCCACTATGTTTGCCTTGCCCGGATGATAATGGATCTCTATCTCGTAATCCTTTATCAGTTCTAACCATCTTCGTTGCCTCATGTTCAGCTCCTTCTGAGTGAATATGTACTTGAGGCTTTTGTGGTCGGTATATAAATGTACGAGGTTACCGAGTAGGTAGTGCCTCCACATTTTCAGTGCAAGTACCACGGCAGCGAGCTCCGAATCGTGAGTTGGATAATTTTGCTCATGGTTTCTAAGCTGCCGTGACCCATACGCGACCACCCTTCGGTCTTGCATCAGCACACATCCGAGCCCAATGCCGGATGCATCGCAGTACACATCGAACGGTTTTGTTGTGTCTGGCTGCGCCAAAACCGGTGCTGATGTCAGGTGCTTGACTAAAGCCTTGAATGCTGCTTCACATACTGGACTCCAAACATATTTGGTAGCCTTCTTCAGCAGCTCTGTCATTGGCTTGGCAATCTTCGAGAAGTTCGGGATGAACCTCCGATAATATCCCGCGAGTCCGAGGAAACTCCGTACCTCATGAACAGTTCTCGGGGATTTCCAATTCAGCACTTGAGTGATCTTGCTCGGGTCCACAGCGATACCCTCCGCTGAGATGATATGCCTGAGGAAAGGCACTTGCGATATCCAAAACTCGCATTTGCTGAATTTTGCGTATAACTTGTGATCCTGCAGCCGTTGTAAGACTATACGCAGATGTTTCTTGTGATCTTCCTCCGACTTGGAATATACCAGGATGTCGTCGATGAAGACCACGACAAACTTGTCCAGCTCCGGCATGAATACCGAGTTCATCAAGTACATGAAGTGAGCTGGAGCATTGGTGAGGCCGAAGGACATAACCAGGTACTCATAAAGTCCATACCTCGTCGAGAAAGCCGTCTTCGGAATGTCCTCAGCCCTTATCTTAATCTGATGGTACCCAGATCTTAAATCCATCTTGGAAAAGATCTTTGCTTCTACCAACTGATCAAACAACATGTCGATCCGTGGCAACGGGTACTTGTTCTTGATGGTTACGGCAATTAATGGACGATAGTCCACGCAAAGCCGCAATGTCTCATCCTTCTTCTTGACAAATAACGCCGAACAGCCCCATGGCGAGGAGCTCGGCCAAATAAAACCCTTCTCCAGGAGGTCCGTGAGCTGAGTCTTCAGTTCAGCCAACTCCTTGGGTGCCATCTTGTACGGCCTTCGGGATATTGGCATGGTTCCCGGTGAAAGTTCAATCTTGAACTCCACCTCTCTATCAGGCGGCATCCCCGGCAAATCATCCGGAAATACATCAGGGAACTCTCGGACCACTGGAATATTTTCCAATCTGATGGTTGTGGCTTGATAGACACTTGGAAGTTTTATTTCTGGACTGTCCAGAAATAATGAGTGAGACTCGTGCACTTCTGAGTTCAAGTGCACGACTCGGAGGACGGTGTCTAAAACAGCGCCGTGGCGGGTTAACCACGACATCCCTATGATGACATCGACCTTTTGTCCCTCTAAGATTATGAGAGGCGTAGGGTAGACTCTACCCTCTAAGCACAATGGCGCTTTTGGGACCATCATGCTTGCTGAAATTTTCCCACCGGTGAACAGATCACATAAGGACTATCGGTGGGTAGTATTTGCAAGCTATACTTATCAATGAAAGCTTGGCTAATGAAGCTATGCGTGGGGCCTGAATCAAATAGTACTATAGCGGGATGCTGGTGGAGTTGGAACATACCCGCAAGGATTGGCTCGCCCTCCGGCACGTCCTCAATGGCAAGCTGGTGGACGGTGCCGGGCCTAGGGTTTGCCCACCACGCATTAGTAGGGTTCCGGGGTTGATTCTTCCCCGGAAACTGTGGTGCCACTCCGCCGCCTTGCCCCTCCGGGCAACTGCTTGCGAAGTGTCCTGGACGACCACACTTGTAACATGTGGCCGCTGCTGGTGGAGTGCTCGGTGGATGAAAGCCCGGCATGCGTTGCTGAGGTGCATACGCACGCGGCATCGCCCGCTGCTGCTGTTGTTGTTGCGGTGGTACTGGCAGTGCCGGCCTGAATGCCGGTGAAGAGTACGGCCGACTGCGGAACGGCATCGACCGCGGTGGTGGCTGCCAGCGTGGACCTGATGGTGGGCGATTCACCATGCAAAACTTCTGAGAAGGACCGCCTCCTTCTCCGCTGCTCTGCGGCGCGCTTCGCTTTCGCTCTGCCGCCGCCAACACCTTGCCGGAGTCCTCCTGAACAATCGCAGCATCAATGATGTCGTTGAGGCTGCCGCGATTGAACATCGCCAACTTGTCCTTCAGGAGCGGGTTAAGCCCCTGGTAGAAATGGTCCCGCCGCTTCTCGTCGGTATCAGCATGATACGACGCATATAGCGCGAGATCGTTAAACGCCCTGGAGTATTCCAGCGCGTTCCGGCTCCCTTGGTGCAGGTGTAAGAACTCCTGCATCTTCCTCATCATTAAATCTGGCGGTATATGATAGGCCCTGAAGGCCGTCCGGAACTCCGCCCAGGTCATCACTCGGTCGGTGGGCTGTGAAGCACAGAAGTTGGCCCACCACGCGCTCGCGGATCCTTGGAGCTGCTGGACCGCGAACTTCATTTCTATGGCGCGGAGCCAGTTGTCCGCGTCAAGTGGTTCATCCGCCCTTGAGAATACCGGGGGGGTGAGTTGCCAGGAAGTCGGAGTAGGAGCTCTGTTGACGCTCCTCACGGTCTTGACGTCTCTCTGGGCGAGACGTATTAGCAATAAGCGTTTGCAGCAACTCCGTGTGCTGCTGATGTGAGCCCGCCATTGCCGCGACAATGTCGGCCAATGTAACCGTTGGCAGTGGCGGTGGCGGTGTTTGCTGTTGCTGTTGCTGCTGCTGTCCCGAGGAGTCATCAGAAGGTGGTTGGGAGGTCTCTCCCCCTTGACTGGTACCCCCAACGTCAGGGTTGGTACGAGTACGCGTCATTCTGAAATTCAAAATAGCAGCGATTAGCACATGTCTTACTTAAAATTCCATAAGCAACAGTAGGTATTGAAGTGACACATGAATAATTGGCACAACATTCACATATATTAATAAAGCATAAACTTTATACAAGATACATTATTCTCGGGTCTCCGAGAAGTCGTGCTCATGTCGTCACTACCCATACATATTCTACTGTCTACACGACATGTCACTCATTACAAAAGTTGGGTTACGCTACCCTAGCTGCCCTACTTGGCAACCGTAACCCCCTACTCGGAGTAGAACTCGACCTCCTGTGGGTCGTCCTCCTCCGGTACCTCTGCTGGTGGCTCTGGATCTACCACCTCTTCTCCCATTCCGGGTTCTCCCATTGCTGGAAGACCCAAGACCACCGGTACACCCAATACCGGAGGTACGAGGTCCTGCAATGCGTGCACCTCGTCCATGGCTTGGTTATAATCTTCTTCCCAGACTTGCCCTTCCTCAATAGCGTCGTATCGCTCTTGAGCAAGGTCCTCGTTCTGCTGGGTCAGATTTTGTACCAGTTCTTGCAACGCCGCGATGTCAACACGGCTCTTCTTCTTTGCCTTCTTCAGACGATGCAACTGATTGTGTTGTTCATTCAGTCGCTTGATCGTCGGAAGGAGCACATTGCGGAGTGCGCTGTGAGCACTCTCGAAATGATCTCCACGGCTTGTGCTCTCCTTGAGCTTGGTGGCGAGATGCTCCGTATGAACAGCTTGGCTGTCCATCACAGCGTTTCCCGCCCTCATTTGGAGGCTGAGATTTGCCTCCGCGGGGTTGTACCTTGGGCAACTCGGGTCCGTTGCCTCCAGGTACCTCTCTTCCCACACATGCTGAGCCCGTACCTCCACCGGAACGAGCGTGTATGGAGTGCCCTCCATAGCTTGCACGTGTAGTTGGCAGAAACGTGACATAGTGTCACGGGCTGCCACTTGCCATATTCCTTCCGGTTGTCTTCCTCTCACCGTGACGGCGAACGGCACCCAACCGGGTGGCGTAGGTCCTGCAGGGACTTCGACATGGATCGTCCATGTCTTGTTCCCCTCTTCGCCTTCTTCCTTGGTGAAGTATTGCGGCATCTGGTTGTACCCTAAATATTGGAGCATTTGCCACAATGCTTCCGGGTAGCCGCTACGGTGAGAACAGTGGGACATCACCCACCCGTTCTCCAACTTCTTATCTGCTGTCATCTGTAAAAATATATTTGAGCAAAGTCAAATATTTATTTAAACAGTAAACCATTGATTTATAACATAAGACATGTCATTGAACCCCTAAAACTTGGAAACATAGTTCAAATTTTAAACAAATTTGACTGTTGATCTGCTGTTCCCATGACAGCCCTGACCAGTTTCCATTTCAACCTGATTTAGGCCATGTTAAAAGCAAAACTAATTCTGGAGCTCAACATCAAAGTTAAAGCTAACTTCAATAGCTTTCCAGAAAGCATTTGCTTGGCCTAAGATCTGTCCTGGTTCAAAAGTTATGAGATGTCAAAGTTAACAGAATTTCTGGAAACAATTGGACAGCACATCCCTGCTTTAGGTACTGATTTAATCCAGGAATTCCAGTTAATTCTGTTCCTAATCCGACAAAACATTCTGTTACAAAGTTGTAACCTATCTCATAAGCTTTCCATAACTACCTAATTTTCTATTTTTTAGATTTTTATACAGGAAGTTATGATTAATTTACAGAGAGTCTACAGAGAGTCTTTACTCTGCCCTGTTTTCTGGACAGTTTCAACTCTACTGCATTTTTCGAGTGGTTAAGGGATGAAACATCTCTGGACCTCTACAGAAGAGTTGTAAATCTCTTCCAAAGATTTCCAGAAATGTATCATATGATCCCAACCTCGAAATAACTCAACCTCCAACCTCTGGTTAACTTCAGCCTTAATTCAGCTGAAACAGAGTGCTCTGTCCTTAACAACCTATAAGTTGAAAACTTGTTAACTTTGAATATCCTGTTTGAAGAAAGGAGTTACACCAAGTTTTACTGCTTTGGATCTAAACCTTCAAGTTTTTAAATGAAGTTGTTCATTTAATGGGGTGTGACGTCGACGTGTCACCAGAGCATGTCGGTACTACGTCCTCACAAAGAAAAACCTATACCGGACTTAGCCGGCTTCGTTAATTTAGTGGCACTAAACGTCACTCACACACGGATACTACACGTCTACCGTTTCGTGGTTAGGCTACCTGCAGAAACTCAAGCAATCGTCAGACTCGGCTGCACACCGAGCCCGGAATCCATACAGTTAGTACAACCGGCCGTCATCACTCGCCCGGATGTTCTCAAGCCAAACACGCCTTGAGTTATGTGTTCACATTTCAGACCACGTGACGGGGTCTCCCAAGTTGCACCACGCATGCCAGGGATAGACGTTACTTGAATACCCCAAACGACATGAAGAGTCATAGAGGATATCAAAGCGGGTCGGGTTACCTGCCACCCGTGGGGCTCCACCCCTCAGCTTGTGCGCACTGGTGGACAGCGCTTACGTGCACCCCCCAAGACATGAACGTCCCGAGATGCACAATTTGCCGACATAACAAATAGGTTAATATGCCACTTTCTATATGCTAATATCATCCTTATACGGGCTACTAACTCATTCCTCACTGGATTTTTGAAAAAGAAGACCTTTGTACTGTGTTAAACCTCAAGTGAGCTCTGATACCACGCTGACACGACCCCAAAGGTCCTGTTGAGCCAGGACCACGCTGAGGGGTGCTGCGTTGCACAGCACCGGATAACACACGTCAAAGGTACAAAGCGAAAGCGAATTTTTTTTACATAAACAAGTTATGAACATGTTTACATCGAAATAAGTTCAGTCTACACTCGCGGGCGTAGACTAAGCATCAAGTGCACGTTCAGCCCTCGAACATGTCCTTGCTAGCACACACGCACACTAACTCTGCGGCGTGCACGACTCCAACTCGACGGGGTTCCCCTCCTGGGGTTCCGTCTCCTCTTCGGGAGTCCCTTCCTCATAGAACCCTGCAAAAGCTTCAAACACAAACAGTGAGCACGAAGGCTCAGCAAGTCTGACCCGTCTCACCTAAACATGGAACTTCTACATGAGGGGTAATGGGTTACATGAGGTAAAAATCATTTGCCAGGACTCGCCTAATTAGTAGAACCTTACTTTCAAGTTTTAGCAGCAGGTTGTGGAGAACCTTACGCTAAGGCACATGAGAGAGCCGCAATCAAACAAGAAACGCATTTCTCTCATGTACTTTGCCCAAAGTCAAAAAGAACTTTAGTTAGCTCTAAGCTACAGCATATCATTAACAATCAATGTCCATCTTTCAATCTGCAACATTTTAACATGTGACTAGCCTGTTCTTTCTACGTCACGGTACAGTGAACAAGTGGTACTCACTGATCGCGAGGGACGGCGATTATAATCGATTTACACCGGTTACCCAAACAACCCGTCACGTACGCCCGTACTCGATTTTGCCTACAACAACCATCACGGACGCCGTACGCGACTACCTTTCGCCTGTTAGCCAAATGTTGAACCGGTCCAATCGTCCCGAGCAAGAGGTCTCTGCACGCGCATCTCAGTGCCGCCAGCCGATTTACACCTCGAGCTCTCAACCTACCCTCTGAACGACCAGCTATGCCTCAACACCCAGCTACCCGATTTACATCAGTTTCCCGGTTCCCATATAGCCGGTAGGTCTTCGGTACTGTTCTAGCTTGTTCAACAGGCCCGCACACGGCTCGGTCCTCAATCGACACAAGTGGAGCTACAGCACACAGGCCCCAAAGTCCTGCTGCCCTTAACCTCCGCTTGGTCTCATTTTCTTGCCATGTGTTTCATGTGCTATCACTACCCGAGTCGAGTGCCTCTAGCCTATGCTCGCGAGTAGTTCCAACTACTCGACTTGTACCGAATCCTACTCTATCTTGGCAATGCAGTGGCTAACGAGGTTTTCTATCCTAACCCCAACCCATGGTTTTCTTGGCTATGCAGTTGGATTTCCAATCAAGACTCTAATGCAAAGAATCACAACAATATTCAAAGATGTGCTCAAAACAATAAACATTTGTAAAAAGGTTAATGCAAACCGGAGCTTGCCTTGCTGCTCTTGGTCGTAGGCTAGCTGCTCCTCCAGAGTTACGAAGTCTAGGACTTCGGGTTCCTCCTCGACCTTAGCGACTACATGATAGAAACAATATATGTATCAATTTAAATGCATTTTGTCTTGAGTTTGAAGTTGTGAAGTCTATCACCTTTGCTAGACAGACCTAATGAATGTGAAACTTTTATTGTGGCTTGGTTACAACCTAAACAGAGACTTGGTCAAGTTTTAGTTGCAGCAAAGCTCATTGGAGCCCTCCACAATTAATTATGTCCTTGACCTTAATTGGAATTCTTAGGGTGTTGTAGGAATTTTCATGAAACAAACTATGACTTTCTGAAAACTAGATTTTCAGAGGGTTCTAATGGAGTTGATCTCACTTAATTTGGAAGTTCCTAACTAAAGATATGAGCTAAACAATTTCAGAGAAAATTCTGAAAATGTTTCTGAACATTTTCTATTTTCCCTGGAACAGTTTCACTAATCACACCATTAGGTGGATCAAATGAGCTCAAATGGATCTGAAATTGTTATGGTAGTTCAGGGATATTTTGGTGAACATCCCAGCAAAATTTCAGGATTTTCCTCCAAAGGATTCTCCAGTTAAAATTCCTAACAGTTTAAACTTTGAGGAATTAATTCTGGAGAATTAAGGGTTTTCATGAAGTGAAACTTGATTTTCTGAAAAGTGCTCAAAGAGCTGAATCGAACAAAATTTTGTTCACTCGATTTGGAGCTTTCTAGCCAAAGTTATGATGATTTGAAATTTGGAAGAATTATGAAAATCGGAGAAAAAGTTTAAACTCTCGGGGGCCCGCGGGGACACGTGTCGCGAGCGGAGGTGTCCGGCACACCGGAGATACCACACGTGTCGAGCGCGGAGGTGTCCGGCACACCGGAGCTCACAGGGTATTTGCGCGCCAGCACAACCGATCCCCGGCCACAGCCGGATCCCGATTCAAAATATCTCCCGCTGACAGCTGGGGTCCACCCCTTTGTCAACCTCCCGACGCCAGCGCTCTGCCGCCGAGGGACCTCGCCAGAGAGCTCGCCGCCGGCTTATGTACAGCTCCAAACTTCTCGATTCTGGCCGCCCCTGCCTACTTTTACTCGGGGAACAGGATTCTAGGGTCAGCTGCTCATGAAAATGGCCGGAGCATGGTCGGCGACGAGCCGCCACCTCGGAACGACTTCGGCCATGTCGGCTGACTGCCCTAGCACCTCAACTACTTGGAGAACCGGTCGGGAAGCATCAGTGGACCTCAGAGAAGGTCTACATGAGCTCGAGGCAGCTCGGGGAAGGCCCGAAATAGGTCCTCACCGGGCGCCCGATGCCGCCCGTTCATTCCGCCATTGGTAGACCTCGAATCACGCCGGGTACAGAGGTTCTCCGGCCCAGAGTTGTGAAGGCAACTTGTGCGTTACCGTGTCTAGCTTGTGTGAGAGCGGATTGAGGCCCTCTAATCCTTTCTAGAGCACGAATTTAACAGAATCGCACCCGAAGGTCGTTCTGCACACAGAAAGGGGAAAAATGGAAATTCGCCGCCGGTGGGCAATCACTCGAGCTGTGGCTCGGGGATGAGCAGCACCGGTCACCAGCGTGTCCAAGGGTTCCTTGGCTCGGGCGTGACATCGCCCTGGTTGGGCTGTCCACGGGAGCCCGAGGTGCGGCGGTTCCAAGTCCCGAATTTGATCTTTCGGCACAGCCGATATCAATCGGTTTCAACTGAATTCTAGCAGCGGGGAGGACGGAGGAGGTCTCTAGTACCTTGCTGGGGCTCAGGAGTGGACGGAGGAAGCTGTGATCGGCGCTCTCTGATCGATTCCGAGCTGCGGAGAACTTCGGCCGGCGCTGAGTTCTTGCGGGGACGATGCCTCGGCCGAGGAGGGGGGCAGGCGCCTTAAAAAGGCTCTGCACCGCCTCACGCCCGCGCGTGGGCAAGCAGCTGCTGGCGCGGCGGCTGCCCTCGGTGGCGATCGCAGCGGCGGCTCGGCGACCTGAGTGAGAAAAGTCTCAGTCGGTTTGATCTGATCAGTGGCTGACATGTGGGTCCCACTTCCAGTTTTAACCTCTAAAATTTACTCTTACTCACTGGTGTAAACAGTGAGCCCCATAATACCTCTGTTAATTCAAATTATTCACCCACGAACCATTTGAATTGGTCAAAGTTCAAATTGGGTTTGGTTTGAGTGAATTTCAGCACAACTGCAGTTTTGAATTCAAATGAAGTTTGAATTTCCCCCACTTAGCTCATGTCAAGATCAACTCCAAATGGAGTGAAAATTGGTGTGTGAGCTCACAAAAATGTGTTGAGTAAGAATATGCCTCCCACTTTTAAATTCATGGGATAAAAACCGTTTGAATTTGAATATGGTTTCAAACTGCCCTCTTTCTAACTATACCCAAAATGACCTCAAAATGTTTGGAATTTGGGTGAAACTTGGCATGGACATCCTTAGCAAAGTGTAGGAGTTTTCATATGTCCAGCCCACCTATATCATATGTGGGAAATACCACTTTTGTAATGTGTGAGTTTGTTCTCTAATGAGCATGTTGATTGTGGTTACTTGCTCTTCATTTGTGTTCATCATCTTTCCAAAAATTAGGTGTGTGGAATTTGATGTTGCTGCGAGAGGACGAAGAGTTTCGAATTGAGTTGTACGGAATCGGAAGCCATTTACGTCATATCGACCATAGCTTCTAACTTTCACTAATCCATAAGATAGTTGTCATAAATCTTGATGGATGTCGGTGTTCGCTAATACATAAGCTCGAAACCAGGATAGAAATTAGGCCCTCCATTAATTCCAGCCCGTCGCATCGCTTCTACTTGCTTTCTCGTTGGTTGATGCTTATGTTTCTAGTTTTGGTTGTGGAACTCACTGTACACACAAAACATATGTGATCGACATTAGCATACATGTATTGGTAAATACAATAATCATCATAAATGTAAGAGAAACACTTACTCGAAATATTTCTCCATGCCATCGATATTAGCATACATGTAGAGTAAAGAAGCAGTCCTTTCTCCTTCAGTAAAATCGTATGCCGTGCTGCTGCCAACAGTAGTTCCCCTCGATTCAAAAATAGAGAGATCACTAGCTGGTGGTTCGTCATCTACATTGTATCGCATTGTCGAAGTATTGACATTGTTTTCCTCTGCAAAGTAGAAACTAGAAAAGTAACCTACTTCCTTTAGAGTAAATGCTTCGGCAATGCACCCTTCAACACTTGCTCTGTTGCCAACCATAGTTTTCAAATATTTCAATGCTCTTTCAATATGGTACATCCATCTATATTGCACAGGACCACCAACTTTTCCTTCGAATAGAAGATGTATAATAAGATGTTGCATTGGATTGAAGAAACCAGGAGGAAATATTTTTTCCATCTTACATAAAAGTACAGGTATCTCATTCTCTAACTTCTCCATCATGTCTTTCGTTATTTCTTTGGCACATAACTGCCTATAGAATAATGAGAGCTCAGCTAATACCTTCCACACCACATTATCCAGATATCCCCGAAACATAACAGGTAAGAGTCTTTCCATTATTATATGATAGTCATGACTCTTCAACCCAGTGAGCTTTCCTGTTTTAACATTCACGGCTCGTCTCAGATTAGCAGCATAACCATCTGGGAATTTCAAAGTTTTCAACCATTCCATAACTTGTTTCTTTTCATTAGGTCGAAGCACGAAAGAAGCACGTGGCTTACCACCGCTTTCAGAGAGCTCAAGAGTAGGTCGATTACAAATCTCGGCCAAATCCTTTCGAGCCTTTAAGTTGTCTTTCGTTTTGCCCGTGATATCCATGCACGTGCTTATGATACGTTCGGCCATGTTATGCTCCTGATGCATTACATCAATATTATGCATCAGTATCAATGACATCACATATGGTAGCTCCCAAACTCCACATACATGAGTCCAGTTGTGAATATTTCCGTAACCTACAAAGAATCTAGGGCGAGCTTCATCAGGGACTAGTGAGTCCAACACATCGGATACTTCACACCCGCTTAGGCGTTTAGGTGGTTCCTTAGTGACAACAGTATCTTTTCTGAAGACATTCCTCTGTTGCCTTAATAGGTGGTTTCGAGGAAGCCAACGCCTATGACAATCAAAGTAGCTTATCTTGCCACCGTATGTAAGTCGAAAACACTCTGTATCAGACGCACATATGGGACACGACAAACGACCATGTGTGCTCCATCCAGAAATCATGGACAGACCACAAATAAGCAGCTCGAAGCTTGAATTTCTGCTTCTTGTAACAGTCATACGCTTCAACTCCAATCCACAACGTTTTCAATTCTTCAATCAATGGTTTCAACATCACATTGATACGTGATCCCGGATGATCTGGTCCTGGTATAATGAGGCTAAGAAACATAAACTCGTACTTCATACAAAGAGAAGGTGGTAGGTTGTACGGAATAACAAAGACAGGCCAACAGGAGTATGGTGTGGCATTTGTACTGAAAGGTGAAAAACCATCCGTCGCTAACCCGATGCGAACATTTCTCGCATCACTAGCAAAAGAAGGATCAAAAGAGTCCAAAGACTTCCATGCATCACCGTCCGACGGATGAGTCAACACATCTTTGTTCTCACGCACACCTTCTTTGTGCCATCTCATGTGTCTGGCAGATCTTTTAGAAAGAAACAGCCGCTTCAACCGAGGTGTCACAGGCAAGTAACGCAATTGCTTATGTGCAACTTCTGTCATTACTTTATCACCATCGTCATTGACAACTTCGACAAACCTCGATTTTCCACACTTTAAATAATTCTTCTCTTTATCATGCTCTTTCAAGAATAGCATGCAGTTATCTGGACACACGTCAATTTTTTCATATTTCATACCCAGTCCAGATAGTAATTTCTTTGAGTGATACATATCTTTGGGCAGTTTATGAGGTTGTGGAAGAGCATCGCTGATAAGTTTCATCATATCATTGTAGCAATTATTAGAAAAGAAATACTTAGATTTGGTTGCCATAAATCTGGTCATGAAAGTAAGAAGAGTCATTTCAGTATAATCATGCAACACCTCTTCAGAAGCTTTCAAGAGATTAAAGAATGTGTCTGCCTCATTTGTAGGCGGATCCTCCGTTTGTATATCTTGTAACATCTCATCAATCCTGTCAACACCCGGACAATCATCATCATCATCATCATCTTTCACTACATGAACGGCTCGAGGAGCAGACTTGCCGTGGAAACTCCAGACCTCATAATATGGCATGTAACCATTTCTGCACAAGTGTAATGACAATGTTGTTTTGTCCAGAAACTTAGTATTCCGGCATTTCGCACATGGACAACGAACTTTATCGGTCGTAGACAACGAGAACACTCGATCAATAAAGTCGTATGTCCCGGCATATCACTCATCTAAGTGACCAGTTGCCTTGTTCCAACCGGTATACATCCAACTACGGTCTTCACTCATGTTTAACTCTGCAGTTTTAAGTCAAAGAATTTATAGTTAGTTTATTATTTATTTATGTCACGGACCTATATCTATTGGACAGGATAGGTCCTAAACCCACCCAAGAGTGACCGAGACGAACGTGCTTATGACAAGACAAGAGGTCTAGATTCAGACGAAATTTTGACAGCATAACCCCGCTGTTCTCCAACTACACGTCCGAAAATGGAGCAGCGGAGAACATTAGGGTTACGCTGTCGAAACTATGTCCAAATCTAGACCCCGCGTCTCATCATAAGCACGCCCTCTCGGTCACTCCCAGGCTGTCCAAAAAAGGAGAATTCCGAACCTACACGCCTCACATGCGTAACACATGTGAGACGGGCCAGTTCGAAACGGGTGACGCATATTGTAAAGGTTTACGTCAATCTTTCATTATTGAGTCATTTCAAAGAGAGAGAGAGGAAAGAACAATAGAGAGAAGGAAAGAACCATAGTTGTTAAGGCGTCGCTTAAGCGACGCTTAAGCGGTAAGGCGCCTGGGGATCGTAAGGCGTCCCATCGCCTTAGATCGACGCCTTACGATCCCGGCGTAAGGCAGGTGAATACGGCGGCGGCGCTTGCACACAGGGGAGGCGGCGGTGGCGCCCACGCACAGGAGGTGATACATCTTATGGGAAAGGAAGGGACGGGGGGGGGGGAGGGGTGGAGGCGGAGCAGACTGACCTGCATTCGTGGGAGGTTGAGCGCCGGCAGATCCGCGGCAGCCGGTCAATGGAGGCCGACGAGTGCCGGCAGATCGACAGTCCCGCGGCGGAGGAGGCCGAGCGCCGAAGGATTGGCAGTTCCGCGGCAGAGTGTCGGAGGGCGAGCGCTGGCTAAGCCGCGGGGGGGGGGGAGGTGGGGGTAGGGCGAGGCGGTCTAGGTTGTTCACATCGTGCTTTTGTAGACGTATACGTTACCACTAAATGGGTCGTATTGGGCCCTAAGCCCATTTATGTACATATAATACATTTAAACACTCAAACAATCGAAACAGTAATCAATTAAACTATTAACTCATATGCATTAATCATCTAAGCTATTAACAACTCATCTAATCAAGCATAATTACTGTAGTTAACAAGCTTATCAATTCTAGCAATTAAAAAACACCTAGCTAGCAATTCAAATAAACCTTGCCAATAATTAAACCTAAGCATATCAATTCATCTAAATCTAAAGAATTAGCCACTAAACAATCAAAAACAAACAAGCATAATCTAAACAATTGGTAAATAAAAAACCAAACTATCTAGATGGGGAGGGAGGCGGGCGACTTACCTCACGATGGAGGCGGCGCGGCGAGTGGCACCACGGCAAGGCGGGCGGCGGACGGCATGGAGGCGGACCGGCACAGTGCGGCGGCGCACAGCGCGACGGGCGCAGGTCCGGGCGGTGTAGAGACATGGCAGCGCGGTGGGGCGGCGCTGTGGCGAGCCTGCGGCGGCCGGGGCGGGGTGGCGGCTGTTGGCTGGCGGCCGGGGCGGGGACCTCCGGTGCGGCGGCGGCTGGCGGCGGCGGCGGCTGGCGGTGGTGGCAGGCGGGCGGCGGCGGCTGGCTGGCGGCGGCGGCTGGAGGAGGTGGTGGGCGGGCGGGCGGCGGCCGGGGCGCCGACTGGCGGGGGCGGCCGGGGCGGTGGCTGGCGGTTGGTGGAGTGCGGCGGCCGGGGCGGCGGCTGGCGGTGGCGGGCGGGCGGCGGCAGCGTTCAGGGCTGCGGGGGCTCGGGTCGGGCCCGCGGGTATATAAGCCTTATTTACGATGGCCCATGGTGTGGCCGTCGTACATAAGCTTATTTACGACAGCCTTGGTTTGGCTGTCATATATAACTGCTATATACGACAGCCTAGGGTTGGCTGTCATATATAACAACTATATACGACAGCCATATACTAAACGACGGCTGTACTGTCGTATATAAACTTATATACGACAGCCTCTGCTGACAGTCGTATGTAAGTTTATATACGACAGCTAGCCATCGTATGTTATACAGGCTGTCGTATGTTGCCCTGTTTCCTGTAGTGATTATATTTCCAACGAGTACTTATTTGCCCTCGGCTCAGCTGTAGTTTAGAAGTTATAGTAATTCGAAGTTACCAGAATTTCTAGATGAATTTCAACAGCACCTCCTTTGGGAAGTTGCTGTTTTCAACTCGGATTTCCACTGAATTCTGTGCTGAAATTTCAGAAACTTTGAATTGCAAAGATGTAAAACATCTTCTACCCTTTCTAAAGATGTATCATATGAAAATTTTAGATTTCTCTACTGGGAGTTATGCTTGAAAAACAGAACAGTCCAGAGAGTGTTTTAAATCTGTCCTGGTTCTGGACAGTTTACACTCCTCTGGGATTTAAGCCACCTTAAGGTGTGATTCAGCTCTGGGAGTCTACAACAAAGTTGTAGAGCACTTAAACACCTTTCCATAACCATATCCCACACCTCCATTGGCTAAATGATCTGTAAGATATTCCCTGTCAAAGTTCAGCAAACATGCTGCCCAAAACAGAGCACTCTGTTTTTCAATCTTTTGGAACTATACTAATCAACTATCAAATTTTCTACCCAACCAGTTCCTAAATGTTGAAACTTAGTGATTTTAATTCCTTGTTTTCATTATATTTCATGCACATGCCCATGGTATGTCGGTACTACGTTCCTCACCAAAGAAAATCCTAACCGGATTATACCGGCATATACGTCTCAGTTGTGACACTAAACGGTCTCTCGTACACGTTTACTACACGTATACATACGTGGTTAGCACCTGCAGAAGACCACACATTAATGATACACTCAAAGGTTGTTTCATTTCAGGCAGTTCCATATTTGAAAGTAAATACAAACGCCCGTATCATTGCCATACGGCCGTCCTTGAGTTAAGCCACGTCTCAAGGTACGTGATTGTGTTTCAACACCACACGACGGGGAACCCGAGTATGTCATGAATGGGTTGTCACGGTGGAAATGTTATCAACCCAACAGATACCACCTACTGCCCTGCAGGGCACGCCGATGTCAAGCGCTGTGTATGTCCTCCTGGGCTACATCCAGAGGAACACACTCTCGCTTTACTGACCACGCGATGGGGTCTCCACTTACTTGCCTAATGCACGCTAGGGATCAGCGTTTCATATGAACTCAGGAACATGAAGAGTCCAAGAGTTTCATATTGACGTCTCACACCAAGCTGTGAGACCTAGCCCTGAACCACGTTCCTCATCAGGGGAGCTAACCGAAATTGAACCGCTTTCGGTGGCGTTCCTTACCATTCTTACCAGAGCGTAGGTGCGTCGTTATATAACTAAAATTCAGAATTATAACACATAGGTTAGTCTTTTCCACTTTAAGTAACTATGCTAATATCGTCCTTACTTGGGCAACTACCGAATCCTCAACATAAACCTAAGTTTTCCTGTAATATAGTCCTTAAGTACTGTGCTATCCCCAAAACCTGGCTCTGATACCAGGCTGTGGCGGACCGGGATCCGCTCATCCTGGATCGCAGAGGGTGGTGCCGCACGATGCGAAACCTGACAGCACACGTCATAAGGACACAATATATTACATGGGAATAACCAACTGAACTGTACAAATAGGTACAACCTTCAGTTACAAACTATTGTCTTTATTACACAGCAGAAGTTTCTTTTATACAACTCTCGCCCGCCTATCTAGCAAAAGTCGGTTGCCCAGCCCTAGGGCAACCCACCCTAGCTGCACTCCTCAGCTCAGCGCGGCGTGTACGGCTCCCACTACGGATGGTAACCCTCGCCGGTGGACTCGTAACCCGAGTCCGTGGGTGGCTCCTCACCTGAAAAACACTTAAGCAGCAACCGTGAGAGGGCTCAACAAGACTTAACCGACTCACCTAGGCATGAAACTCTACATGAGGTGTACAATGAACATAGGATAGCAACATTGCAGCAAATGGATACGCCTACTAGTTCATCCTTAATTCATCTTTTAGCAACAAGTAACAGTTCGGGAATCTGAAATTTAGTAAGCAATATTTGGTGGCACACATGTAACAATACAATTATATCATAACAGCAATATTGAATCATCACATTTCATACATTATCCTATGTCACGACTCAGTGACCAAGTGGTACTCTTCACCGCGAGGGACGGTGAATCGACTCGATATAGACCTGCAGGGACACCCAAAGAGCACGTCACGTACGCCCACTCGTGGAGCTGCACAGCATGCTCACTCGATGCCGTACGGGACAACCTTTCACCCAACAGCCCAAACGTCGAACCGGTCGCACCGAAACAGACAGGAGGTTCTGTACACGGAGCATCTCTCTATGCCCGTTAGCAGATTTCCACCTTGCTGCCCTCAACCTACACCTATAAATCAGTGTGCTATGCCTCGACGCCCGGAGGTTTAGGTTACATCGGTTTATCGGGGCTCATATATCCGATATGCCTTCGGTACGTTCAAACTTGATCAGCGTGTGCCGCACACGGATCGGTCCTCAATCGACACGGACAGGGCTGCGCACACAAGACTTCCTCTTGCTGCGCCATAGCTCCTGCCAAGTCTCATTTTCATTACTAAGGTGATCTCACATCACTCGAACCAATCGCGTATGTCACAAGCTTAACTCGCGAGTAGATTCCAACTACTCGACTTGTACCGAAGTCCTATGAATCATTAAGCATAGCCTGTCTATTCGAGGCCTTAGACACTACCCTCACTCTTAGGGAAAACATCTGATTATGCATTTGGGGTTTCATCCATCCTACACCTAATGCACATACATACTTCACACTACGTATGTAAACAAAGTAAAACTTTATAAAAGGCTTAATGCAAACCGGGGCTTGCCTTGTTGCTGCTGGTCAGTAGTTAGGTCTTCGTCCGGAAGGAGGAAGTCGAGCACCTCCCGAGTCTCCTCGCCTTCAGCGACGACACGTTAATGAATATGCACATACGTTTAATTAATAACAAGTTTTTAACAACTGGAACTCTGTTTAAGAATTTAAAATAAAACTGGTGCTAGTGGTTTGGGTTTGGACCTAAGCACATGATCAAGTGCTAAGTGGTTTTCCCCCTCTTCCATATTGATCACCTCAAGTGGTTAAACAGAACAGGGGTGATCCAGAGCTCCAATGGAGCTGAGAATTTTCATGTGAGTTCCTGTCACAAGAAAACCCCCTGGACCAAAGATTAGCACTTTTCATTGAGTGGTTTGTTCAGAATAATTTTCTAAGCAATTAAGCAAAGAAGAATTAATTCTGAGATGACACCCATGTTCATGCCAAATTTAGTGAACTAAATTTCTATTATAGCTCATAGAGTTTGCATGAATTTTCCTGGCATTTTTGGAGCTAAGATTTGTCCAGAACTGAATTTCCAAGTTTTGGAAATTCTCTGAAAATGTTTCTGTATTCAATTGAACACAGCACCTTCAAATCTGAATTGCCCTGATCAAATCAACTCCAAATGGTCTGAAACTTTCACAGGGGTTCACTAACATCCTAAAGAATATTCTGGAAAAATTTGAGGAGTTTTGGATGAACCAAACTCCCTATAAAATTCTTTTGCTGAAAAGATTTAAAGAGTTTTCCAGAACTAAATAATGGGTTTCATACAAATTGGGTTGCATACATGGATAGAGCTATGCATGATGAATCCAAACCAATTTGAATCACTAAATTTTGAGCTTCCTAGCAAAAGTTATGAGGTTCTAAAGTTTGGGGAAATTCTGGAATTTGAATTAACCGGGAAAAGTTCAAATCCCTGACAGCGGGTCCGGCCCACACGTGTCACCCCCTCGGCTACACCACACGGGGCCACAGGACTGTTCTCCGCATTGTCACAGATGATCTGGTGCAACAGAAAATCCCCACACTGTTTCCTGAGCGACTGACGAGCGGGCCCGGCCAACTCATCTTCTTCCTCGCGCTCCCGCGGCCGCGCGCCGCCGGGCTCGCCGGAGCCGCGCTGATCCTTGCTGTCCGGCCAGCTCCCGCACTCTCCCTCGCCGCCAGGGCCTAGTTCCACATGCTGAACACGCTGGAACCCTCTCCCCCGACCGGCGGTGGCTCTAACCTAGCCGGCGACGGTGCAGCGGCTCGGTACGAGTTCGGCGATGTCGCCCGGCCACTCTAGCCCGCCAAAACCTCGGTGAAAGGGCTCTACAGCACCGCTGTGGCATGCTGAGCACGAATATAATCTCGGTTGGCCATGGAAATGGCCGGAGCTATGTGCTCACCATCGACCTAGGCCCGATATCGGCTGTGCCCAGAAAATTTCGAAGAACCGTAACCCTAGCCCATGGTTCTCGCTGGTTTTTGATCCCAGGTGGTCATGTGCCAGTGCAGAACGTGTGTGTAGCTCGGAATCCCCGGTGGTGAACTACCCACTCCAAATTTCGGCGTTTTGCACCAGTCGGTACTTTCAACACCGAATGACTAAACGGACAAATAATACCCCGACGAAGCACGAGAGGAGGAACGGTAGGCACGAGCGTGTCACGCACCTTGGAGCGGACCTTTCTTGTATAGCTCGCCGGGCATGAAACGGGTCCTAGCCCTCGGACGCCGGGGATCAGAGGAGGTCGGCGTTCTGTTCTTGCGCAGAACCGAGGAGGGAGCTCGGGCTGTGGTCGTTCTCGCTCAGGAAACGGAAGGAAGGGTGGAGTAGCGTGTACGCTGGCCTTTGAGCCGCAATTTTTGCACCGTGAGGTGGACGTTTGATCGCTGCTGGCGGTCGAGGCGCCGGTGCAATCACGCTGGCACGTGCGCGAGGCTTCGGCCGAAGGAAATATCACCCGAGGGAAACTTCAGACCGAAGTCTGCTGACATATGGGCCTCCCCCACTAATTCTTTTTCCAATTCTTTTCATTTATGTTGGTACTCAAATATTCCCAGCTACTCACAATTGAATGTGGGACTTAGCCCCCAAGTGTTGGTTTGAATTTGAGTTCTCAAATTTGAACTTTGTTTGGCTAAATTTGCTTCACATTTGAACTGAAATTCAAATTCAGTTTTGAATGCTTGCAAATTTAGCTCCCGACAAGATGAACTCCAATGGGGATGAAAATTGGTGGGCTAACTCAGAAAAATGTGCTGAGTTTGAATATGAAGCGAACTTTTGAATTTGAGGGATGAAAGTTGCTGCAATTTGAATTTACGTTCAGATTGGCCTCTTTTTCAAATGCCTCAAAAATTGCCTCAAAAAGTGTTGGATTTGCATGAAATTTGGCTTGAACCTTCCCAAGACTTTTCAAGTCCTAGGGTGAGCTCAACCTCTCATGTTCATGTGTAGAAATCCTACTTTGTGAAGGTTAGGGCTTTCTCCTCTAATCACTCTTTTGATGGAGGTTACTTGCTCTTTACAATTTTTCACAAGATCTCCACAACCAAAACTGTTGTGTTGTGAGGTGATGAAAAGTTTTTTTCAAGTCCCTTTTCTTGGGTTTTTACATCGGGCGACCGGGACGAGGCGATGATCAGGAGAAGTCGGCACTGGAGCGGGGCTGCTTCCGGCACACCCCGGTTCGCTGCCCGCCGTAGGGCCTGTGGCTGCCTCTCCCGCTTCGACACCAGAAGGCAGGACGCCGCCAGCCGGTCCCACCAAACCTTCGGCAACAGCCGGCTCCCGAGCTGGCGAAGTGGGATGGGCGGGAGTTGCCGCCACTGCCACAGGAGCCAGACCGGCCGGCGTGGGAGGAGCTTGCGCCGCCGGAACCGCTTCAGCTGCCGGGCTCTGCGGCATAGAGCACACAAAAGTCGGGGAAGGCCGGGAAACGGAGACGTTACCGGTACTCGATGAGTCCCTGCAAACATGGGAGGCTCTCGGGTTAAGGAAAGAATAAAAGATTGCAGGCTCAGGAACCCGGCAAGGGCGACACTTACCGAGGGACACGAGCGCTCCAACGGGCTCTGAACCCCGGCTTCCGAGCCGGGGTAGGTCCACTAGAGCCCGCCGTCGCCGCCAAGAGCTGCCCCGCAGTTGCCCGGACCGGCGGAGCCGGGGATGCTTCTGAAGCCCCCCTAGACGCCGATCTGGCCCCCGAGGCCCTGTGCGCCTGAGCTCTAGACTCGCCCCTGGGCATCGCCACACCAGCGCTCCCCCTCGGGGCTCCACCTCCTAAGGAAGGAGGACGCGACGCCCGGGGACCTTCAGTCCGTCGTCGCTCGAGTGGAGTCTCGCCGGAATGAGAAGCCCGAGACCTCTTGGAGTAGCCACCGGACGAGATGCCATCTCCATAAGAAGTACGCGCAGGCGCCCTGGATCCCTGACTTGGCGCAAATGCCGTTGCCGGAGAAGACCGGGCGTGCTTCTTCTCCGGAGGCAAGTTGGAAGCCATGGCAGGTGGAAGCTCAAGGACAGGGAAGACAAGAGCGCAAGAGCTCAAGGAAACAAGGAAGATGCAAGTGCTGGGAAGTGCGAAGGGAAGCTGCGATGCGGGTGAGATCCCCTTTTAAACTTTCCAGGCGCGATTCGAAACTCTTCGAATACGCCGCTTGGACAACTGCTTCAGCTCCAAGACCAAGCGTCGATGATAAGTGGACCCAAGCCGTCCAGCTGAAGCGGTGGGCCAGGAAGTCAGTCTCTCAAGAAGATGAGCCGGCAGGACGCTTCAGCGGTTCCCGAAAAGGCGCTGCAACGTGCGGAAGTGGAAGTCTTGGGAACCGCTGCAGTAAAAGCGGCCATCAAGTGGGGCACACGCTCCCACAATCCCACGACTGTTCGTGCCCCGGCAACGGTCAAGGCGGGTCTTCGAGAAGATGCGCGGAGTGGAAGAGACGGGGGCCCCAACTCGGGCTCGCTATCTCCCCCGAGATGGGCCCGGGGGCCACTGTCGGTACCCTCAATATGGGGTACCCCCGCGCACAGGGGAAACTGCCTAAGGACCTCGCCCTTCTCCGCATGGAGAGCTCCGAAGGCGCCATGTGTCTAGCGGGGCCGGACATCCCTCTCCTCAGAGGTAAGCTCTGGGCCCGCCACGTGGCCAACTGAGCCCGGACCTCCCTCCTCCGCGGGGAGAGCTCCGGAGGCTCCACGTGTCCAGCGGGGCCGGACCTCCCTCTCCTCAGAGGAGAGCTTCGGGCCCACCATGTGGCCAGCAGAGCCGGACCTCCCCCCTCTACGCGGAGAGCTCCGAAGGATCCACGTGTCCAGCGGGGCCGGACTTCCTTCTCCTCAGAAGAGAGCTCCGGGCCCGCCACGTGGCCAGCAGAGCCGGACCTCCCCCCTCCGCGGGGAGAGCTCTGAAGGCTCCACGTGTTCAGCGGGGCCGGACCTCCCTCTCCTCAGAGGGGAGCTCCGGGCCTGCCACGTGGCCAGCAGAGCAGCGCTGCCTGCCCCCGCGCGGTAGGCAGCAAGAGTAAAGACGCGCCATACCTTGCCCGTACAAGGTATTCAAGACCCGCGCCTTCCCAAGGTGCGGAGACGCGGATCACGCCTCTGTCAGGTGCCGTTGCGCCCAATCACATCACAGTGAAGACTGGCGCGCCGCGTTAGAGGATGCACACCAATAAACACAGCGACAAGACATCCCCTGCCGCCTCTACCAACCACTACGACTAGCTTGCGGCATGGGCAGGGCGGCAGAACGAAGACTTTGAAGCCCTCGCCAGAGACAACTGCCGGCGTAACTACGGATACGGTAGATGGCAGGCAATCTCCCCGGGACCACCTGTCAGGTCCCAGGCCCACCTTGTAAGCCGCCCGAGCCTTGGACTATAAAAGGCTCAGGTAGGCAATGTTAGCAAGGGTTCCCCTTTTACACACTCTCACGCGAGGTTCGCACCTCGGCCATTCACACCTGAGGGATCGACACTTTACACTCTCACGCAGGGTTCGCTCCTGAGCACCAAGCAATACAACGAGCATCTCTGCTAACCGTGGACGTAGGGTATTACGCTCCGGCAGCCTGAACCACGTAAAAATCCCTGTGTCAAGCTTCTCCCTCCATCGTCCCTAACGCGTAAGCTCTCCGTGAGTGACTAGCCCCTCCGAAAAAGAACCTCCGCGGGCTGCCCAGAGCATGCCTGGGGGAAGTGTCGGCTACACACTTCGACAGGTCTGCTCTGTACAGATAGGCTGGTTAGCTATGCCTACTCTAAAGAGTTCCGTAAACATGGATTTTGTTACTGCTTTCATAAAGTTTTGACATATCCTTGTTTTCATTAGTTTCACATACTGCTGAGTTCATGTTTAACTCATCTCGAAATGTATTGTTGCAGTATGGTTCGTACTCGCTCGTCGAGTAAGGCCAGGAGTTCTCGCCGAGGCGGTGATGAATCTATTCCACCGTCGGAATCTCCATCTGTGGGATGTATGGATCTTATGACTCGAGTTGTTATGTCTAACCAAGAGAACACCAGGCTACTCCAAGAAGCAACTCAAGAGAACACACGCCTACTCCAAGCTTTGGTACAGCAAGGCGTACTGCAGAACATGCAACAAGTCGTTCCACCTCGGAACGCTTATCTGGATTTCTTGGCAACTCAACCGCCAATCTTTACGGAAGCTACCGAACCCGTGGTAGCAGATCATTAGCTTCGTATCATGGAGTCGAAATTCGGAGTATCCGAGTGTGATGAAGGTTAGAAGACAATGTTTGCCCCTCAACAACTTCATGGAGCCGCCAGAAACTGGTGGGTTGAACATATCGCCACCGTTCCGGAAGGCCATCAAGCAACATGGAGTGAGTTCTGTGAAGCCTTTCGTACTCATCACATACCGATAGGTATTATCAAGACCAAGCAGGAGGAATTTATGATGTTAAAGCAAGGGGACATGAGTGTCATTGAGTATGTCAGAAGGTTTAACATTTTAGCTTAATATGCTCCCGAATATGTGGTGATAGAAGAGGCACGGTGTGATTTATTCTTTCATGGCCAGAGTGCCATATTACAGGAGAAGTTGGCTGTGTTCAACAAAGGCAATTACACCGACATGGCCGATGCGGCTCACATCCAAGAAAAGCCGACACTCGAGTGGCAAGCGGAAAAAGAAAAATGAGTGAGATCGAGCAGGTCAGCACAAGTTATGTGCCCCAAAAATACTGTTTGGTGTACTGAACGCCATCCGGGGAAAGATGGAGGCCACCTGTACGATCAACTCCTCAGAGGTTGATTGCTGGTCAAGTATCACAACTTGCACCACCTCCACAGCAGCAGCATCAGACGGTGGTTTGTGCTCCATTGCTGCAACCATGTGTACCTAGCATCCAACCACAAGTCAGTGAAGAACGTGAGAGATATTCATGTTTCAAATGTCAGCGTATGGGCCGTTATGCTAGGTATTGTCCAGAAGGAATTCAAGGCTGCGGGTCATCATATTTGCAATATTCAGACCCGTACCTAAATCTGCAGAAAAAGAGGGCAGACAAGGGGCAGCATTCACTATACAGTGATTGATGATGTTCCGGAAGGAGAAGCCGACTGTGAAGATAGAGGACATTCCGGTGGTATGTGAATATCTAGATCTGTTCCTCGATGATTTACAGGGCATGCCGCCCAAACGGGACGTAGAGTTTAAGATTGAACTTGTGTCAGGAACAACACCGATATCACAAAGGCCGTACAAAATGGCACCCAATGAACTGGCAGAATGGAAGACACAGCTGAATGACCTAATGAGCAAAGGCTTTATACGACCGAGTTCATCACCTTGGGGTTGTTCAGCGTTGTTTGTCAAGAAGAAGGACAAAACACTACGGCTTTGTGTCGATTATCGTCCTCTGAACGCCGTTACCATCAAGAACAAGTATCCACTACCTCACATTGATATGATCTTCGATCAATTAGTGGGTGCTAAGGTATTCTCGAAGATGGATCTTTGTTCTGGATATCGTCAGATAAAAATCAAGGCAGAAGATATTCCGAAGACGACATTCTCAATGAGATACGGGCTATACGAGTATCTCGTTATGTCTTTTGGTTTGACCAACGCCCCGGCACACTTTATGTACCTGATGAATTAAGTGTTCATGCCGGAGTTGGATAAATTCGTCGTGGTCTTCATCGATTATAACTTGGTGTACTCCAAGTCAGAGGAAAAACATATTGAGCATCTGCATATTGTACTACAAAGATTGCGGGGTCACCAGCTCTATGCAAAATTCAGCAAATATGATTTCTGGATTAATCAAGTACCTTTTCTCGGACACATTATCTCAGCGGAGGGCATCGCTGTTGATCCGAGTAAGATTATCCAAGTGCAGAAATGGGAGTCACCAAAGTTTGTGCATGAAATCCGAAGCTTCCTCGGTTTAGCGGGTTACTACTGTAGGTTCGTTCCGGGCTTCTAAAATATCGCTAAACCGGTGACTGAATTATTGAAAAAGGGTACCAGATTTGTGTGAGGTGCTGCGTGTGAACAAGCTTCCAAGACTTTAGTGAAGCATCTCACAAAAGCCCCAGTTCTTGCTCAGACGGATATGACGAAGCCATTCGACGTTTATTGCGATGCATATGGCATCGGTCTGGGCTGCGTGCTGATGCAAGAAGGAGGAGTGGTCGCTTATGGATCTTGTCAACTCAGAAATCACCAGCAGCATTATCCAACTCATGATCTTGATTTAGCTGCCGTGGTCCTTGCTTTGAAGACATGGAGGCATTACTTGCTCGGAAATCTTGTCCACCTCTACACCGACCACGAGAGCTTGAAATACATCTTCACTCAGAAAGAACTGAACATGAGACAATGAAGATGGCTTGAGCTCATTAAAGATTATGAACTTGAGATTCATTATTAACCGGGAAAGGCGAATGTGGTCGCCGATACGCTCAGTCATAAGGTGCATGTCCATCACTTGACTATTTCTGAAATGAACGACGAAGAACCAAGTCTCCGTGTCATCCCGTATGGAGCACTCTATAATCTCGCTCTGATCCCTACCATCCGAGAGAAGATCATTGAAGCTCAGAAAAGACAAGGGTATGTCTCACATACAGCGGGAATAGACAACGGAGAAATGAAATGCTTCTGGAAGGACAAAGAAGGTACGTTGTGGTTCAACGACCGGATAGTAGTACATTGGGATATGGGACTACGGATGAAAATTTTGGATGAAGCCCATTTGTCCAAATCTTACACTCATCCGGGCAGCAATAAAATGTACCAGGATCTCTGGAATAAGTTTTGGTGGACACGTATTATCGAAGAAAGAGTGAGATAGTGAATGAGAATCAAATAGAGAAGAGAGAAGATTAAAAGAAAAAAGAAAGAGTAGAAAAGAATGTAGAGAGATAAAGGAAAAAGAAAAACATAAATGAAGAAAGATAATTAAGAGACAGTAAATAGAGAGAGAGAAAGAGTAAAGAAGAAAATAAAGATGTGATAGAAAACAAGAGAGAGACGAAAAGTGAAGTGTGAAGGAGAGAAAGTAAAACAAAAAGAAGAAAAAAGAATATAAGTAAGAAGAGAAAGAGTGTAGATAGAAATAGAGAGAAAGATAAGAGAGAAGAGAACTAAAATAGAAGAAGAGAAGAGAAGTAAAGGATAGAGCAAACTAAGATAGAGTAAAGTAAGTGTGAAAATGATGTGATAGATAAAGAACTTGGAAGGAGACTGAGGACAATGCAGAGAAGACACAAGAGCAGAAGGCCGTAGGTTCACCCCCTTCTTGGTGCGCCAAATGTCGAAGTGTAGCTGTTGACAGTTTCCCCGGGCCTGCACTGGGCAGCCCACGGATGTTTTTTTTCGGAAGGGCTAGACCCCCACGGAGAGCTTAAGCGTAGTTGGACGAAGGAAAAGGATGAACACTGGGGTCTTTTACGTGGTTCAGGCCGCTGGACCGTAAAACCCTACGTCCACGGTGAGCAGAGGTGCTCGTTGTATTGCTTGAGGATGAGTTGAGTGCTAGAATGTCTACTGGAGTTCGAACCCCGAGTGTGAGTGTGCAAAGAGCTGAACCCCTTGTAACGTTGCCTACCCGAGCCTTTTATAGTAAAAGGCTTGGGTGGCTTACAAGGTGGGCCTGAGACCCGACAGGTGGTCCCGGGGAGATTGCCTGTCATCTACCGTATCCTACACTTACGCTGGTAGCTGTCTCTGGCGAGGGCTTCTGAGTCTTCGTCTTGCCGCCCTACCCACGCCACAAGCTAGGCATAGTGGTTGATGACGGCAGGGGTGGCAGGGGATGTCTAGTCGCTGTGTTTATTGGTGTACAGCCTCTGACGCAGCGTGCCAGTCTTCACTGCGATGTGACTGGGCACAACGGCACCTGACAGCGGCGTGCTCCACGTCTCCGCGTCTTGGGAAGGCGCGGGTCTTGAATACCTTGTACAGACAAGGTATGGCGCGTCTTTACTCTTGCTGCCTACCGCGCGGGGGCAGGTAGTGTTGTTCTGCTGGCCACGTGGTGGTCCCGGAGCTCTCCTCTGAAGAGAGGGAGGTCCGGCCCCGCTGGACACATGGAGCATTCGGAGCTCTCCCCACGGAGGGGGAGGTCGGGCTCTGCTGGCCACGTGGCGGGCACGGAGCTCTGCTCTGAGGAGAGGGAGGTCCAGCCCCGCTGGACACGTGGAGCCTTCAGAGCTCTCCCCACGGATGGGGGAGGTCCGGCTCTGCTGGCCACGTGACGGGCCCGGAGCTCTCCTCTGAGGAGAGGGAGGTCCGGCCCTGCTGGACACGTGGAGCCTTGGGAGCTCTCCCTGCGGAGAAGGGAGGTCCAGCTCTGCCGGCCATGTGGCGGGCCCGGAGCCCTCCTCTGAGGAGTGGGAGGTCCCGCCCCGCAGGACACGTAGGGCTTTCGGAGCTTGCCCCTGCGGAGGGGGGCAAAGTCCTTAGGAGATTTCCCCTGTGCGCGGGGGTACCCCGTATTGAGGGTACCGACACGTATGAAATGTGAAGTTGCAAAGTATGTTTCAGAATGTGATACGTGTCGAAGAGTCAAGGCCGGCCATGTGAAGAAGTCGGGCCTGCTGCAGCCACTGCAAATACCAGCATGGAAGTGTGAAGACTTGAGTATGGATTTCATCATCGGGTTGCCGATGACCTCCCACAACCATGATTCGATTTGGGTAATCATTGACCGGTTAACCAAATCAGCACATTTCAACCCTGTGCATACAAGATACAAAGCAAAGCAGTATGCGGAGTTGTACATAGCACGGATCTTGTGATTACATGGAGTTCCCCGTACCATTGTGACTGATAGAGGATCGCTGTTTGTGGTCCGTTTCTGGGAGTAGCTACACGCATCCTTTGGAAACAAATTGATTCAAAGCTCGGCGTATCACCCTCAAACCGATGGGCAAACTGAGAGGGTGAATCAAATACCTGAAGATATGCTAAGAGCGTGTGCCATCCACCATGGTAAGAACTGGGATGATCACTTACCCTTGGCGGAGTTCTCGTACAACAATGGTTATCAAACGAGCATCAAAATGGCACCCTATGAAGTTCTATATGGCCGGAAGTGCCGTACACCATTGAATTGGTGTGACCGGTTAGCGAGTAACGTTTGGGGTTGATCTTGTCAATGAAGCCGAAAAGAGAGTTCGGATAATACAAGAGAACCTCAAAGCTGCTCAATCTCATCAAAAGAGCTATGCGGATCAGAGGCGTTGACCGCTGCATTTTGACGTCAAAGAGCATGTTTATCTTCGTGTGTCTCTGATGAAAGGAATTCATCGGTTCGGTGTCAAGGGGAAACTTGCTCCCAGATTCATCGGTCTGTTTGCCATCACGGAGAAGTGCAGGACCGTAGCCTACTGGCTGGAACTACCGTCAACCCTTACTCGTATTCACGAAATATTTCACGTGTCACAGCTGCGGAAGTGTCTTAAGTTTACCGCTTCTGTATGCACCGAAGACATCGACGAGTTAAAGCCAGATCTCACATACACCGAGCAGCCCATTCATATTATCGATGAAAAGACCCGGATCACCCAGAACCGGACTTCAAAATTTTAAAAAGTCCTGCGGAGTAATCATACCCTGGAAGAGGCGACGTGGGAAAGTGTAGATTACATCAACAAGAACTATCCGGAACTTTTGTCATAGACTTTGTATTTACCCTCCCATCTCGTTCATCTTTTGTAATCCTGGGACGAGATTCCATTTAAGGGGGGAGGAATGTAAAGGTCCCAAAAATATGAATACAAAGAAACTCAAGTTTGCACAAACATTTGTTTTATGTTTATGAAAAGTGGGACATGTTTAAACTTTCACATGTGATAATGCACATGAGAGCTCTCTCTACACAAGCTCATGTTTAATTGCATGCTTGGAACCAAGGAAGACTAACCACAGATTTGAAGTCGCATGTGCAATTGGAAGTTTAAAAATCAGATTATGGAACTAAATGGTTCAACTCAAATTTCAAATGAGGGCAACACAATGGATTGCAAACTGTTGTGTTAAAAAACTCATTTGCAGCAGCTCAACCAAAAATCAGGTTTCATATTTGAATTCCTTAGGTCCACATTAGTGGGTATGCAAAGTTTCATGAATTTTTGAAATGTTTTGCAATCCATTTTCCAAATAGACTTAAATTTACAATGAATTCAAATATACATTTGGATTTCGATGAAACTTGCCCAATTATCCAAATACAATTCAGATTTGAACTTTCCAGAATCAATTTTCAGCATTTGCCAAATTTTGGAGATCTTTCTGAGGGATAAGGTGGGGCTGACTTGTGGGACCCACATGTCATTGGGGCAGTGACTTGCAAATGAAGTGTTCAGCCTCTGTTTTGCGGCTCCACCCGAGAGCCACCAAGACAGAGGCGAGGGCTCACCGGATGACACCGAGTGGCGCTGAGGACACCTCCTCTCTGCTGTCTCCTCACGCTGGCGAGCTGTGTGTGTGATTCTTCACTCCAAGCCGTGCTCCTTTTGCCCACAGAACCGAGAACCCACCTCTGTTTCTTCCTCTCTCGCGCACACGAACAGAACACGCCGCTGCACCTCGGTTGATCGGCAGTCGACCGTTCTCTCACGTGCAAAGCCTCAGGCAGTAGCAAAACGGCACCACGATACCCTCCACGACCTTCTCGGACCACAGACGACCGGTTCTCGGCCTTCCTCATGCGGGAACAACGTCTTTCCGCGGCGGCCGAACCACAACCGAAAAGGTGCTCCATTGGACAGCCTCACCCAGAGCATCTCATGGACGAACAAAGGCACCTTAGGAAGCGCCAAGACATCACTCTGCTCACCTCCTAAGCTCAAGCCGTGTGGTTGATCATCGCCGGCGGAATTTCAGTTTTTGTCCCGATCGGTGCAAAACGACCCGCGGGTAAGAAACATCAAATTCCCGATCAATTCTTGCTTAGAGCCCACAAAACTGAGCACACACGAGCTAGACTTGGTAGGCAACAATTTCTGTTTGGAACCCTAGCATGAAACCCTCTGTAAATGTCCTATTTGCAGCTTTTTCATTGGCGGCCGTGTCAAACCATGTCGGGTGCATGATGAAAGCTACCTTAGAGCCATTCCCGGGCCCTTTTGCATCCATGTAGAGCTCTTTTATGCTCCACTGGTGCTGTAGCGCTAAAATTCATCATGTTTGGTGGGTTAGAGCATCGGGTAGATGCTGCCAAAGCTTCATCGAGCTGCCGCACCGTTGCTAGCCGTGTTGGAGCCATCGCCGGCCGGAGGAAGTCCTTCCAACATGTTCAGTGCATGATTTTAGGGGCTGGCAGCAAGTGGAAGACCGGGAGGTGACCGGAGAGGCGAGTTCCAGCAAGCTCCGGCAAGCTCGGCCGCGGGGGACGCACGGGAGCTGGAGGTAGACGAAGGAGATAGAGGGCCCACGCGTCATTCGCTGTACCGAGAGGGCCAGATCTTCTGTTTCCCCGGATCGGTTTGTGGCTGTGTGCAACAGACCCTGTTGCCCCGTACGGTTTGCCCGAGAAAGTGCCATGTACCCCCGGGCCCGTTGTCAGAGATTTAAAGTTTTCCCCGAATTTATTTGAAGTTCAGATTTCTTCCAAACTTTAGAAGGCCATATCATTTGCTAGGTAACTCCAAAATTAGTGATTAAAATTGGGTTAGTTTCAGGTTGAAAAACTCTATCCAAATATGCAACCCAATTTGTAAGAAAATCAATAAATAATTCTGGAAAATTCTTTAAATCTTTGTAGCAAAAGAATTTTAGAGGGAGTTTGGTTCATCCAAAAATCCTCAAATTTTCCAGAATAATCCTTAGGATATTATTGAACTCCTGTAAAATTTTCAACTCATTTAGAATTGATTTGAATAGAAGAATTCAGATTAAAATTTACTGAATTCAAATGTATACAGAAACATTTTCAGAAAAAGCCCAAACTTGAAAATTCAGTTCTAGGCAACCCTTAGCTCCAAAAACCCTAGGAAAATTCATGCAGGCTCTATGAACTATAATTGAAATTTTAGTTCACTAAGTTTTACATGAACATGTGAATTACTTCAGAATTAATTCCTATGTGCTTAATTGCTTAGGGAATTGTTCTGAATAAACCACTCAATTAAAAGTGCTAATTTTTGGTCCACAACACTTCTTGTGACAAGGAACTCACATGAAAATTTTCAGCTCCATTGGAGCTGTGGATCATCACTTTTCTGTCTATCCTCTTTAGGTGATAAAAACACAAGTGAGGAATGCACTTATCACTTGATCATCTTGCTTAACCCAAACCCATTCACTAGCAACAGTGTCATTTTAAATTCTTAAACAGAGTTCTAGTTTATAACTTGTCATTAGATCTTGTTATCAAAAGCTTTACATTTAAATACTTGTGCATATTCATAACGTGTAGCATCGACGTGAAGATTGTGAAGTAATTGAAGTGAAAATCAAAGAGGGGGAAAGCAAGTGATGAAGACTCAAGTGATCATCACTAACTGAAAATTATATATTCTTAGTCACCTGCAAAACAGGCATGCCCCGGTTTGCATTCAAGCAATTTTATAAAGTCATTTCATTTCAAGTGATCATAGTTATGGAATATTGTTTGCATTAGGTCTAGATGATATTAAGAACCCAATTGCATGACCAGATTTAGATAAGAGAGAAAGGGTAGATTAGCACCTACTTGAGTTGATTTAAGCTACACTAAATTTTAGTTTGGAAGGACCGGTAGAAGTCGAGTAGTTGGAATCTACTCGCGAGTTTAGAGATTGGTTTCATCAGAGAGGGTCATGAATAGAAGTAATGAGGAAAAAATCACAAGTGAGAAAATTGAGACCGAGCAGGGAGATTTTGGTGCAGCAGGCTGCGGACCATGCGTGCATAGCCCTGCCTGTGTCGGTTAAGACCCGTCTGTACTTGGCCCTGCTGGACAAGTTTGAGTTCTGTACCGGGCGCATACTGTCTATATGGGAACCAGGAAACCGATGTACCTCGTGAGATCCACATTGGAACTTTTCAAATCGGCTTAGGATTTCGGCAGTACTGCAGGAGGTAACTCGCTCAAGAACATATCACTCCGGGTATGTACCTTGAGGGAGCTTGTTGTTCGGGGCAATTGGACTGCGTCCTGTGTGGAAGAACTTGGGAAAGGTGGCTGCGTACAACATCAGTCGAGGTTGCTGCCAGCAACTCGGAGTATGGGTGTATGTATCGTGTAGTCCGGGCGTGTACTGATTAGAATCACTGTCGCTCACGGTCATATGAGCATACCTGCCCACTGCGTCTTGACGTAGTAAGAACTGAAGTGATTTCCTTTGAATGTGATACGGCTTATGATTTGACTTGTATTGTGACCATGCTTGAATTAGAGATAGTGCTAATTAAACTTTACTTCACTTTGTGCAAGAAGCATCGCAAGAAAGTGTTTCTTGTTTGAGTGTGGATTTGCGATGCTGTTGGGCTCAAGGTGTTTAAAACGAGGCTTAAAATCTGAAAGTTAAGGATCAACTGTGGGCGAGTCCTTTATGCAAATTCAGCTAACCTTTTCAATCCGTCATGCATGTAGAGTTTCTTGTTTAGAGGAGACGGATCAGTCTTGCAGATCCTATGTACTGACGCTTGCTATATGAGTGGTTTTGCAGGTTAACATCAATGCTATGAGGAGGTTGTCCGGTATGACTTAGAGACTTCTGAGTCGTTTAATATATGGAGAACCAGCGGCTGCAGTTGTCTTCGTGTTGCTAGCGAGAAGAGTCCGCGGGATGGACATCTTCTCGAGTGCTTAGTAGTTATTCAACATGAGATGGTTATCATCTTCCGCTGTAGTTATTTGATGTAAAGTATTTACAAAGAACATTTGTAAGCTTCTGCTTTTGATTTATGTAAGACATTTTCCTTATATGTGTGCTGTTGGGTGCCGCATAAAACGGCACCACCCAATGCGATTCCCGGGCGAGCGTCACGACCCCATGAACAGGTGGTCAGGCCCTCTCAGGGACCCACCCTCAAGGTGATCCAGAGGGAAGTAAGATCCTTGAATAGAGGGCCCGAGCACGACCTCGGGTAGAGAGAAGTAGGTGGCCTTCAATGCGAAGCAGGCGCCGCCTCAGCCAAGGGGAGGGCACTCGAGTACTCCTCCAGGCCCTGGCATTGAATGCACCTCACCTCCGGTGGAACTAAAGGGGAGCGGAACGCGGGGTGCGCGTGCGCCTCAGTATGGACTACTCCCTAACAACGGGACGGGAGCAGGTGTGGCAGGGGGGTACGAATACAGTGGCTCCATTGAGCACCCTGTCGAGCATATGATAGGACAAGCTACACCTTGTAAGGCATACCCGTGTGGGTTTTGTAGGATCGATGACAAACAAGTGAAGAGTTAATCAAACATGCTAAGTGAGAGCATATCACATAAAGAAAAAGGAGAATAAAGGAGAAAAACTTAGGCTCATAGTTTAAGTATAGAGTTTGTGTTAGAGACAACTCTAATAGCTCAATGGTAATCTCAAGTTAGTGTGGGAAGGGTGAGTGAGAAAAACACATAGTCCAAAACAACAGACAAGTTCTGTCAAGAACGGACTAGTCCGGTGCACGCGGACATGTCCGATATGACACGGAGAAGACCTCTCTGTGTGACATCGGACTAGTCCATGTCATAACGGACTAGTCCGGTATGGCCAGAACGGACTATTTTGTGCATCACTAACTAGTACGTATTCAAACGGACAAGCACTCTCTGTGTGACATCGGACTTGTACCATGGCATATGGACTAATCAGTATGATTAGGGTTTAACTTATTTAAACCCAATTGGCGGCGTGACACAAGTTGAAAGAGAACACTGGACTAGTCCGATGTTGACCATGGACTTGTCCAGACTCCACATATCCCAATGGATACATATCTGGACCTCTATAAAAAGGGACCCCCGACTCATTTTCGAGGAGACACAAACCCTAGCACCACCACAGCATCCAAGAGCACAAAAACACTCCGCTCCACACATTCTAAAGCTCTAAGGATTGAGTTCTTGGGATTTCGGAGGTTGGAAAAGGAAGAGGGAAGAATTCATCTTGGTTTGATTTCTCTCACACACCCCTGTTGATTATTGTATAATTTTTAAGTGTGTTGATCATCAATCATTTTTAAACTTGTGGGAGCCCTCAACTTGTGAGGAAGCCCCATAAACTTGGTGATTACCCTAGTTGATAGAGGAGATCAAGTCGGCCTTGGTAGTAACTTGACGAGGAAAGGGTTGGTTAAGACCCGACTCTGTGAGCTCCTCAACGAGGATGTAGATCCCTTGTGTGGGATTGAACCTCGGTAAAAATCACTTGTCTCGTGTACTTTTAATTCATATCATCACTAGTTAGGATTTAACTTTGTGATTTTAGTTATTCTTGTGAGCCACATGATATTAAGTTCTTGTAAACACTAGTTAAATTTACTAATGTAATTGCATACTTTCCGCTGCGAGAAATCCAAAAAAACACAAAATATTTTGTGTAATCAAGGACTAGTCCGCAGTGAAACCAGACTAGGAACATTCAGTTAGTGTTAGAGCCAAACTCTCCCCCAAGAGACTAACAGCTCAGAGAGCAATGGCCGATGAGACCAAAACTCAAGTTTGGATGAAGCCCACCGACGACGGAGCTCAAGACCCAAACAAGGTGCTTAATGTGTTGAGAGAATTTGAAGACGATGATGAGGAGGTTTGCCAACTCAAGGCACTACTTAAGAAGAAGCTCCTAAATCAAAAGGACAAGAAGAAGGGCGAAGACAAGCCAAAAGGGAGTGGTCATCAAGACTACTCTTGATATCCTTTTAATTATGAATGTCTTAATTCAAATAACCACTATCTTTCTGTTCCTAAGAGGAAAAACCTCCACATTTTGATGGGAACGATTATACTATGTGGAAGCACAGTATGAAAATGCATCTCATTTCCTTGAACCCAAGTCTTTGGCATATTGTGTGCACAGGTATAGATATTCCGGACACCGACAAAGAACTCACTCCGGAGCAAGCACAAGAAATCCAGCGCAACGAACAAGATGCCGCGGTGACCACCTCATCCTTGCGTTGGGAAGAGTTCAACAAGGTTGATGGACTAGAATGTAAAATCCCTAATTTCAGCAGACCTAGCTTCTTGTTAGAATTTCATCCGCATGGTCAAATTCAATTGTGATTAGGTTTTAAATTCGAAAGTAGGCAACATAAAATAAAGGAAGGTTATAAACAAAATTTAGCCGAAAAGGAAATAAACTCGACGTTTCAAATGTGAGCACAAGTGAGGGGTAACGCCACGGTATTCAAATTCAAACTTTGGGAATGTGCTGCAAACTTTGAATTTGAATTTTTAAAGCCAATGTTATGTGGAAAGGGACCCACATGTCAATTGCACAGAAAATTATCGAACTTCCTTCCTTTGAAAGCTTGCCACCGAGGGGTGCAGTGCTCCACAGAGCTGTGTGCGTCCCTGCTCCCCCGAGGCGGTTCGATCTTCTGCTGTGTTGATTGATAAACATGTTGCGGCACAAACCGAAGTTCTCTTCCTCTGTTTACACGATCAAATCCACAGAACCTTCTCTCTTGTATGCTCAACCAAAGGAAAAACGCCACGCCCTTGGTTGCTCATCGCCGATCTCCTTCCCGTGGTTGGGGCACCAAGCTGAGCCATAAAACCGCGATGATGGTGCCTCCTCGACGTCCTCAAGCCCTCCTAAGCTTGTCCCCGGTCTTTCCCCGCCACGGCCGAGCCGTTTCTTCTTCCGAAAACAGAGTAATGTCGTGCCCTTTTCGGTTCCATGTCGACAGGTCGCTCCCGTATCCCTCCGGCTCGATCAAAGTAACTTCAAGGTGCACCACAACGTCTAGCTCCTCCTCCTTTAGTTCCCTTGATCGTCCCCACGGCTGGATCACCGGAATTTGTGTTTTGGTGCCGGTGAACGGAAAGAACCGATTGTGTTAGAATCTGAAGATTCACCCAAATCAATCGATCATCCATTCTACGGTTCAAACACTAGCTACTAGCAGCCCTAGCGCCCTCCCACGCCGAAGCCTGAAGCCAACCATCTCTCCTCCACCCTGGGCGATGGGAAATCTCCGCCGCCGGCAAAAATGTGGCGGTCCACCAGTGACAGCCATGTTAACGCCGTTTTCGGCTCGGGTTAAGGGTGGATTCACGATCTATATGATCTAGAGATGGTGTACGGCACATTTTCTCCGTGAATAAGACTCGGGACACATTCCCTCTCATCGCTGCCACGCCGCCGAGCACCGCCGCCGGTGCTGATGGCCTTCCCGGCGTTTTCATGCCGAAAGACTTTGCTCGGCAGCTGCGCCGTGGTCCGAGGATGGTGTAGCACGAAAAATGCAGCCAATTTAGTGGGAAAACGGAGGAGAACTAGGCGCGCCATCTTCTGTTCCGGGCGCGCGCGAAGCATGTGTCGGGAGGTTGAAGAAGACTGACCCGAGGGCCCCACTGTCAGCCGGTGAAGAGATTTTCCTGCGGGAAAATAAATCCAAAAATGGCTGCAACTTTGCAAAACCATAACTCAGTGTAGAATGCTCCAAAAATAGTGAGACCAATTTTTTTGGAATCTTTATGAAGGGTACTTTGCAGAGAAACAATTGCTAGCTATGGAAATACCTAGGAATTTCTTTAGAATTCTTTTTATTTATTCCTTTAGGGATTAATTCCAAGAATATGGCTTGATGAAATATTCCCATTTTTGGTTAGAAGCTCTTTCTCATAGTTCCTGAGCTCCAGTAAAAAAATTAGGATTTTTGGAGAGGATTAAGGGGTCTTAATCAGTAGGTTTTCTCAGGTTTATTTAAATGGGCCAGAAAATGATAGAAACTAATTCCAGAAAATAGAATTGAATTTCAATCCTCCATTCTGGCCAGCAGAAGACTTAGAAAAATTTAAAACAAATTTTGCTAGGAACCTTAGGTCCAGACCTATTAGGATATCAAAATCTTAAATATGACCAAGTCTGATTAAAATCCTATAAATCATTAAAGGTTAAAAGTTCCAAGAATTCTTGTGGCCAACTCCTTCCTCAAAAACCTATAAAAATTTTACCATAAACCTATAATGAGTTTAGAAAGCCTCTGTAAATATTTCAAACAAAGAATCCTATGTGTTTGTAGGTTTTGCTTCTGTGTTTTAATATAGCACATTATTTCATAATATGACGCATTTCTTTATTTGATCATTGTGATAGAAATAATTCTCGCAAAGACTTTGGAGGCCATTGATTTGAACTCTACTAACAGAACCATTAGTTGGGATCAAAACTAAGGCAAGCCCCGGTTTGCATCCAAATTTACAAGTTTTTATTTGTATACACTTTATATTGTCTAGAATCTTAGTTTTGCATTACGGCTAGGTTTGTATGACACTCCACATGCATGACCCAATAAATCCCTGGAGTTTGATTTAGAGTAGGTTTTCACTTAAATATAACTGCTGTGATCAAGTTAAGAAAAGTGGATTAAAAGAGGCATAACTCGAGTAAGCCGTTTTCTACTCGTGAACCGGGATTAAGGGGGATCAACCGGAAGAGTTGGGAATTGATCCACTTAATTGGGGAATGGAGACCAGGAAGTATGGATGGATGGCTCAAGGATGTGGTCCTGTGAACCTAGTCTCTATCTGAGTTGATTAAGGACCGTTCTCGTGTGCGGCCCTGCTGGACAAATTTGAGTTATGTACCGGATGCATACTGGCTATATGGGACCCAGGAAACCGATGTAACATGTTAACCTGGGTGTCGAGGAATCCCCACCATCTTATGCAGATGCCGAAAGGAGAGAGAAGTCGGCTCTACGAGGGTTTGCCGTAGTGAGACTTACTCCAAGTCGGTGGGACCGGTTCAATATTTGGGTGTTGTGTGAATGGTTTCCACATACGACATTGAGGGGATTGGTTGATCACCGGTCTCGGACGGGCGTATGTGTTGTGTTATCCAGGTGTTTTTTATTCGAATCACTGTCACTCACGGTAGTGAGCATACTTGTACACTGAGTCGTGTCATAGTAATAAACTGGGGGAAAGAAACGTGCTTCGTGATTTATCCTCATATTGGAGATGAGGGATGATCAACACCTTCACTAAATTTACTTTCTACCATGGGCCAGTCGGATCGAGACAGAGCGTTTCTTTTTTTATTGTGGAGTCTCGTTGTTGATGGCGTAAGGTATGTATTGGTGTAGGATTGTTCACTAAATTTACCTTCGCCTCAGGCAAGTGGCATTGAGATGAAGCGTTTCTTGTTTGATTGCGGAGTCTCGATGTAAATTGTGCTAGGATTATAAAAGTTACTTAAAAACTGGAAGTAAGGACTCTCCATTAGCTCAAGTTATTCTTTTATGCAAACTTCTTTATTCAGACCTCTATTTCCAGCATCTAGAGTTCCATGTGTAGGTTTTTTGTTAAGTCTTGCTGAGCATAAGCTCACGGTTTTTTGATCCATTGTTTTGCATGTAACGTTGCAGAAGGCAACGTTAGGGAGGAAGGGAGATCCGAGCGGGGCAGCACCCAATGAGGGGTGTGAGTCTCTATTGGAACCCTGCACGCCGCTGGGTTTTTGATGTGGTGCTAGTGTGAAGCATCCGCAGGCAGGATGGCTTCATTTTGCTTAGCGTAGGCTATAGTCCGTGAGTGTATTCTTATCTTCCGCTGCAATGTACACTTGTACATTATTTGTAAAATGAGACAATAATATGTATGACGAACATATACTGTTGTGTATGTGTGTTTTTCGGATGTGTGTTGTTGGGTGCCGCATCCAAACTTTGAGTTATCAGAACATTTTACTCAGAGCGGATCTGGGGGCAAATAAATACTCGTTGGAAAGATGCTGAAGTTAACTTTAACTTTGGTATTCAACTTGAGTTATGAAAATGCTATCAAATGGATCAACATATGGGTTAAGTGCAGAAAAGTATGTTCTGCACAAAAAAAGAGAACTGGTTAGGCCTACCACACAGAAGTGATTAAACTCGAGGATATTCCGGTGGGACGTGAATATCCGATGTGTTTCCAATAAGTTACCGGATATGCCGGCCAACGGGACGTCGAGTTCAAGATGGAACTGGCACCGAAAACAACACCGATTCACGGAGGTCGTACAAGATGGCACCCAATGAACTAGCGGAGTTGAAGGATCAACTAAGTGAACTCATAAGCAAAGGTTTTATATGACCAAGCTCATCATCTTGGGGTTGCTCTGCGCTGTTCGTTAAAAAGAATGACGAGACACTAAGATTAAGTGTTGATTATCATTCGCTCAATGTCGTCACTATAAAGAACAAGTACCCTGCCCCGCATCAATAGTTTACTCGATCAACTAGTTGGTGCAAGGGTATTCTCGAAGATGGTTGGAGCTCATAAAAGATTATTAAATCGAGATCCACTACCATCCGGGAGAAGCGAAAGTGGTTGCCGACGTGTTAGTCGGAAGAACTCACGTTCACAACTTGGCGATTGCTGAGTTCGAAGAAGAGGAACCAAGTCTCCGTGTCATTTCATATGGAGCACTTTATAGCCTTGCTCTCAGTCCAACAATCTGAGGGGAGACTGCTTAGGTTCAAAGTAGAGACAAGGGTATGTCTCACATACGGAGTAAAATAGACCACTGGAGGATGAGGTGTTTCCTGAAGGACGATGAATGTACTATATGGTTTAAAGACCGTATAACTATACCTCGTAATATGCAGCTCTCTAGGGCCGGAAATGTTGCACAGCGCTAAATTGCTGTGAGTACGGCGAAAGAGTACTGTTCAGGGTGCATTTAGTGAACAAAGCCAATGAACGAGTTCAGTTAATACAAGTGGACTTAAAGGCGGCAAATCCGGACAGAAAAGCTACTCTGATTAAAGGCGTAGATCGTTGCATTTTTATGTCAGAGAACACGTTTATCTTCGTGTGTCTCCGATGAAAGAAATTCACCGGCTCGATGTAAAGGGGAAATTTGCTCCCTGAGCTTTAGGTCCATTCACTATCACGGAGAAGTGCAGACACGTAGCCTACCGGCTGGAACTACCGGCAAGCCTTGCTGGTGTTCACGACATATTTCATGTGTCACACCTGCGGAAGTGCCTCAAATTTAACTCTGCTGTCCGCACCGAAGAAATTGATGAGTTGAGGCCGGACCTTACGTACATCGAGCAACCGGTTCAGATTATTGAGAAGACCCAGATCAACTGGAAGGTCCTGTCGAGTAATCATACCGTGGAAGAAGCAACGTGGGAAAAGTGAAGATTACCTCCACACAAGATATCTGGAACTTCTATCATAATACAGATTGGAATTACCTTTTCCGTCTCATTCTTTTTCGTAATCTCGGGACGAGATTCTTTTAAGGGGGGGGGGGGGAATGTAAAAGTCCCAAAAATGTGAATGCAAAGAAACGGATTTTGAGCATCATTGTGTTTCGGGTTCATGAAAAATGGGACTTACAAAAAACTTTCTTATACGGGATGGTGTACATGGGGTGCAACAACATGGGTCAAGCATTCATTTGAATGTGTTGGATAAAGGTGGAGTTAAACCCATGTGCATGAGAAAGAATAAAAGGCAGATATTTAGACCCAAATGCTCACCTCAAATTGCTGCCAAATTTTTGGAATACACATGAAACCTCATACATTTGAAATTGAGGAAAATTCATGACCTTCTTATTTTAGGGTGGGCTAAAAGGGAGTTAATCATGATCATTGCGAATCCGTATCGAATTCAAATTTGAAGGGCAAGTTCAAACTGAACTGGTGGAGTTCAGACTAGGATCAAAAGTGATCAAGCATGTGCTATAAGCAAACCAAACTTGTTCACTAAATTCAAAAGTAGTCATTTCAAAAAATGGAATACAAACTGTGGTTTCAAAAATTCCTATTTGCAGTGGCCAACTTAAAAATCAGATTGCCTAATTGAATTCCTCACGTCCAAATCAGTGGGATGGCAAAGTTTGAGGGGATTTGAGGATGCTTTGCTATTCATTTCCAAAAAGGACATTGAATTTCATTGGAATTCAAATTTCAAATTTGAACTTGGAGTAGACATGGTCAATTTCCAAATGAAGTCCAGAATTTAGCTCTACATATTTGAATTTGGTCAATTGCCAAATTTGGTAGATAATTGTGAGGATTTTTGGGGGAATAAGAAGAAGGAAAAGAGGGGTGGACCCCATCGGTCATTGAGCCACTTTAACTTGCTCCCGAAGACTTCCTCTATTCGATGTCGAACACCACCCGAGCCTCCTCAGAGCGCCACCGAGGGCAGCCATCTCCAGCTTCTTGCATCAAGCTGGCGACCTACTCGGTTTTGGTCGGAGCTGAGGATTTCTTGCGTACAGAGGCTTCCTGAGCAGCAAAAACCGCACCACAGCTGCGTCCTACATCTCCTCGGAGCAAAAGCTGGTCGAGCTCGGTTTCCATCACCCAAAAGTGGTTCTGTTTCACGGCAGCCAAGTATCACCTCCACTCGAGCTCCCGTGGACAGCTCCACACCAAGGGATTCACGCTCGACCAAAGACACCCAAGGGCGCTCTGACTAACCGTGCTACTCCTCCCCAAAACCGAAGCTCAAGCCGAGGATCATCGAGTTCCAGTTTGGAGGTTTTCTTCCAGCGCGTGCCAACCTGACTTACGGTACAAAATCGCCAAATTCAACCTCCATCCTCGTTTTTAGGTCACTAAAGCTTGCATACGAGATCTAGACTAGCTAGGAATCATTTTCCCTACGTAACCCTAGCTTGAAAACGCAGTCGGGTAGTGCTGCTCATGGTTCCGAAGTTGGCGTGAGCCATAAGCGACCACACATCCTTCCTGCATCAACACGCAGCCGAGCCCAATACCGGACGCGTCACAATACACGTCGAAGGGCTTTGTTGTATCCGGCTGAGCTAACACCGGGGCTGTGGTGAGATGCTTCACCAATGTTCGGAACGCTCCTTCACACGCCGTGTTCCAAACATATTTTGTCCCTTTCTTCAGCAACTCTGTCATCGGCTTAGCGAGCTTGGAGAAGCTCGGAATGAACCTCCGGTAGTATCCTGCTAACCCGAGGAAGCTTCTGACTTCATGGACTGAAGTGGGAGCTTTCCATTTCAACACTTGCTCTATTTTACTTGGGTCAACCGCAATGCCTTCAGCTGAGATGATATGTCCCAAGAATGGCACTTGGCTGATCCAAAATTCGCATTTGCTGAACTTGGCGTAGAGCTTGTGGTCTCGCAATCGTTGAAGAACGATCCGTAAGTGTTCGGCATGCTCGGCTTCTGTCTTGGAGTAAACCAAGATATCGTCGATGAACACTACCACGAACTTGTCCAGCTCCGGCATGAACACCGAGTTCATGAGATACATGAAATGGGCTGGAGCATTTGTGAGACCAAAGGACATGACGAGATATTCGTATAAGCCGTATCTCGTCGAGAACGCCGTCTTCGGGATATCCTCAGCCCGGATCTTGATCTGGTGATATCCAGAGCGAAGGTCCATCTTTGAGAATACACTTGCCCCCACAAGTTGGTCAAACAAGATGTCAATACGGGGCAGTGGGTACTTATTCTTGATGGTGACGGCGTTGAGCGGCCGGTAATCCACACACAGCCTCAGGGTCTCATCCTTTTTCTTCACGAATAGCGCCGAGCATCCCCAAGGCGAGGAACTCGGCCTAATGAAACCCTTGCTCAACAGATCATTGAGCTGTTCTTTCAGTTCCGCCAGCTCATTTGGAGCCATCTTGTATGGTCTCCGTGATATGGGCGTAGTCCCGGGTGCAAGTTCAATCTTGAACTCGACATCCCGCTCAGGTGGCATGCCCGGAAGATCATCCGGGAACACATCAGGATACTCCCGGACTACGGGGATGTCTTCTAACCTGAGAACTTCAGCATTATTAATTGCTAAAACTTCCCGGACTGGCATGTCTAACATCATGGAATGCGGACGGTGGAATGGAGAATTTAAGTGAACCGTCCGTGTCCGAGTCTCTAGGACAGCGCCATGGTATTGCAGCCATGACATCCCTAAGATTGCATCAATCTTTTGTCCCATAAGGATTATCAAGGTGGTGGGATATAGTTTCCCACCTAAGCACAGAGGTGCCTTTGGAACCATCATATTAGCTGAAATCTTCCCTCCCGGTGAGCAGATCATATAAGTGCAGTCGGTTGGGAAGACTTGCAATTGATGTTTAGCCACATAGGATGCACTTATAAAGCTGTGGGTTGCACCCGAATCAAATAATATGACGATGGCTTGATGGTTGAGAGTAAACGTACCCGCCAGCACGTTGTCTCCCTCTGGGGCGTCCTCATTGTCGAGGTTGCGGACGCCTCCAGTCCGCTGACCAACCTTCTTACCCGGAGGTCGGCCTCGAGCACCGCCCTGGAACTGGGCTTGCCCGCTGCTCTGCTGCCCCTGGGGACAGTCCTTCGCAAAGTGGCCCGCCTGGCCACACGTGAAGCAGGTGAAACGGGGCGGTCCCCCGCTGATCGGTGGACGAAAACCTGGGGCGCGTTGTGGCAGTGGAAACGCCCGGGGTACCGTCTGCTGCTGCTGCTGTCTTGGTGGTGGCATCGGCGGACGGAACGGGGGTGCTTGGAACGAACGTCCCCCGAACTGTTGAGGTCGCGCCGGTGGACGCCACTGCTGCCCGGATGGTGTCCGATACACCATACGGTACTTCTGGGGAGCGCCACTCCCACCGCTGCTAGGTGGAGCGCTACGCTTCCTCTGCTCAGCTGCTAACTCCCGCTGAGCGTCCTCTTGCATGATGGCGGCATTGACTAGGTCGTTGAATGTGCCGCGGTTCCATTGTACGAGGTGGGTCTTCATTTCGGGATGTAACCCCCGATAGAAGTGCTCCCTCTTCTTCTCCTCCGTGGAGATGTAGTCTGACGCATACTGCGCCAGATGGTTAAAGGCACGGGAGTAGTCGTGGGCACTCCTCCCACCCTGCTTCAGTTCCAAAAATTCTTGGAACTTTCTCTTCATTATTCCGGGAGGGATGTGATAGGCGCGGAACGCCTCCCGGAACTCTTGCCATTCCACGGCATGGCCAGCCGGACGTGAGGCGACATAATTCGCCCACCACGCACCAGCGGCACCGTGGAGCTGCTGTGCTGCGAACAGTGTCTTCTGCCGCTCCGTACACTGGAGCAGCCCGAACTTGGACTCGATAGTCCGCAGCCAGTTGTCCGCCTCCAGTGGTTCTTCAGCTTCGGTGAACACTGGAGGGTGCGTACTCATGAAATCCGAGTACGACACTTCGCGGGGCTCACGAGGCCCTCGCTCTTGACGTCCTCCCGCCTGGGACGTATTCTGCACGATCGTGCGGAGCAGGTCGGTCTGCTCCTCACGACCTCCCACCAATGCCGCTATCACATCCGCTAGAGTAAGCGGAGGCGGCGGTGGTGGCTGCTGCTGCGGGGTGCTGTCGTAGGCCGGTGGCTGGGAGTCATCGCCTCCACCTTGGCTAGAGCCACCAACCTCGTGCGTGGTCCTAGTACGAACCATCTGCAACCATACGACATTAACCATCAGTCCCGCAACATTTTGCATGCAGTCCAATAGAACTGGGCGGAAAAACATTATGACAACAAAACATGCGAAATATCCCGTAAGTAGATAATGTAATAACTTTGCACAAGCTACACCATTACCAGACCAAACACAAGTTAGTTTAATCCAACTTGATGAACCCCTTCTTTGGAAGCTCACCATAACTGGGTTTGGTCTCTACGAGACATTATTATCGCCCTTAGGGTACAACACCCTCTCCAATGAGTTCAACTGTCATTCTTCCGTCAGAATGACCAGTTTCTATCTATTCCAAGTTTTGATCCGGTTATGGGCATTTTCATGACTCAAGTTGAATACCAAAGTTAAAGTTAACTTTAGTATCTTTCCAACGAGTACTAATTTGCCCCCAGATCAGCTTTGATTAAAAAGTTATGCTAATTCAAAGTTAGCAGAATTTCTGGAAGAATTTTAACAGCACCTCCCTTGGAAGTGGATGTTTTCAATCCTGATTTCCCCTAAATTCTGTGCTGAAACTTCAGAAACTTTGAATTGCAAAGGTGTCACACATCTTCTACTCTTTCTAAGGATGTATTATATGACAATTTTAGATTTTTCTACTGGGAGTTACATTCGAAAAACAGATCAGTTCAGAGGATGTTTTACTCTGCCCTAGTTCTGGACAGTTTACATTTCTCTGGGCTTTAAGCCATCTTCAGGTGAGTTTCAGCTCTGGAAGTCTACAACAAAGTTGTAGAGGACTTGAATACCTTTCCAGAACTATATAGCACACCTCCATGGGCTAAAAGACCTGTGAGTTATGCCCTGTTGAGGATCAGCAAATGTGCTGCCCAAAACAGAGCACTCTGCTTTTCATACTTTTGGCTATACTGCTCCACTATCCCGTTCTTATACCCAACCAGGGTCCTAAATGTTGAACCTATAGATTTTAATTCTTTGTTATCATTATTCTCATGCATATGCCTACCATACCTCGGTACTACGTTCCTCACAAAAGAAAATCCTACCCGGATCTTACCGGCATATACGTCTCAAATGTGGCACTAAACGGTCTCTCGCACACGTTTTCTACACGGATACATACGTGGTTAGTACCTGCAGAAAACCACACAATAATGGTGCACTCAATGGTTATTCATTTCAGGCAGTTCCATATTTAAAAGTAAATACAAACGCCCGTATCATTGTCATACGGCCGTCCTTGAGCTAAGTCACGTCTCAAGGCACGTGATCGTGTTTCAACACCACACGACGGGGAACCCGAGTATGTCATGAACGGGTCGTCACGGTTGGGAATGTTATCAACCCAACAGATACCACCTACTGCCCGGCAGGGCACGCCGATGGCAAGCGCTGCGTATGTCCTCCTGGGCTATTTCCAGACGAACACACTCTCGCGTTACTGACCACGCGATGGGGTCTCCACTTACTTGCCTAATGCACGCTAGGGATCAGCGTTTCATATGAACTCAGGGACATGAAGAGTCCAAGAGGTTCATATTGACATCTCACACCAAGCTGTGAGATCAACCCCTGAACCACGTTCCTCGTCAGGGAGAGCTAACCGAAATTGAACCGCTTTTGGTGGCGTTCCTTACCATACTTACCAGAGCGTAGGTGCGTCGTTACATAATTGAAATTCAGAATTATAACAGATAAGTTAGTCTTTGCCACTTTAAGTAACTATGCTAATATAGTCCTTACTTGGGCAACTACCGAATCCTCACCGTAATACCTAAGTTTTTCCCATAATGCAGTCCTTTAGTACTGTGCTATCCCCACTGCAGCTCTGATACCAGGCTGTGGCGGACCGGAATCCGCTCATCCAGGATCGCAGAGGGTGGTGCCACGCGATGCGACACCCGACAGCACACGTCATAAGAACATAATATATTACATGGGAAAACAACTGAAACTGTACAAACAAGTACAAACTTCAGTTACAATTATTGTTCTATTACACAGCGGAAGACTACACTATACAACTCACGCCCGCCTATTTAGCAAAAGTCGGTTGCCCAGCCCTAGGGCAACCCACACTAGCTGCACGCCTCAGCTCAGCGCGGCGTGTACGGCTCCCACTCAGCCGTGGTCCCCGACGGAGGGTAACCCTCGCCGGTGGACTCGTACTCCGAGTCCGTGGGTGGCTCCTCACCTGAAAAACACTTATGCAGCAACCGTGAGCACGAAGGCTCAGCAAGGCTTAACCGCCTCACCTAAGCATGAAAATCTACATGAGGTGTACAATGGGCATAGGTTGGTAGCATTTCAGCAAAACGACACGCCTACAAGTTCATCCTTAGTTCATCTTTTAGCAACAAGTTAACAGTTCATGAAATCTGAAATTTAGTAAGCAGTATTTGGTGGCACACATGTAGCAATACAATTATATCAATCAGCATCATTGAATCAACATATTTCATCCATTAGTCTACGTTACGACGCAGTGAACAAGCAGTACTCGTCACCACGAGGGACGGCGAATCGACTCGATATACACCTGCAGGGAAAACCCAAAGAGCACGTCACGTACGCCCACCCGTGGAGCTGCACAGCACGCTCACTCGATGTCGTACGGGACAACCTTTCACCCAACAGCCCAAACGTCGAACCGGTCGCACCGAAACGAGCAGGAGGTTCCCCACACGGAGCATCTCTCTATGCCCGTTGGCAGATTTCCACCTTGCTGCCCTCAACCTACACCTATAAATCGGTGTGCTATGCCTCGACGCCCGGAGGTTTAGGCTACATCGGTTTATCGGGGCCCATATATCCGATATACCTTCGGTACGTTCAATACTTGTTCAGCAGGGCCGCACACGGATCGGTCCTCAATCGACACGGGCAGGGCTGCGCACACAAGACTCTCTCTTGCTGCGCCCTAGCCCCTGCCAAGTCTCATTTTCATTACTAAAGTGATCTCACATCACTCAACCGAACCCGTGTGTCCCAAGCCTATCTCGCGAGTAGATTCCAACTACTCGACTTGTACCGAAGTCCTATGACTCATTAAGCATAGCCTGTCTACTCGAGGTCCTTGACACTACCCTCACTCTTTTAGGAACCTTTGGTTATGCAAGTGGGGTTTCATTCATCCTATACCTAATGCACACACATACTTCATATGACACATGTAAACAAAGTAAAACTTTTAAAAAGGGTTAATGCAAACCGGGGCTTGCCTTGTTGCTGCTGGTCAGGAGTTAGTTCTTCGTCCGGAAGGAGGAAGTCCAGCACTTCCGGAGTCTCTTCTTCAACGGCTACACGTTAATGAAATACTACATGTTAATTTATATGCAAATGTGAGTTTAGAGTAAGACTTCTACTATTGGTTCTAATAACCAGCCTCTAATACCTGGAACTTTGTTTAAGAATTTAAATATGAACTGGTGTTGGTGGTTTGGCTTGGACTTAGTCACATGGTTAAGTGCTAAGTGGTTTTTCCCCCTTTTCCATCTTAATCCCTTAAGTGGGTAAAACAGGACAGGGGTGATCTAGAGCTCCAATAGAGCTGAGAATTTTTGTGTGAGTTCCTTGTCACAAGAAAACTCTCTGGACCAAACATTAGCACTTTTCATGGAGTGGTTTGCTCAGAATAATTCTCTTGGCAAATCAGCAAGGAAGAATTAATTCTGAGGTAATACCCCTGTTCATGCTCAACTTAATGAACTACAATTTCTATTATAGCTCGTAGAGTTTGCATGAATTTTCCTAGCATTTTTGGAGTCAAGGTTTGCCCAGAATTGAATTTCCAAGTTTTGGAAATTCTCTGAAAATGTTTCTGTATTCAAATGAGCACAGCACCTTTCAATTTGAATTGCTCTGACCAAATGAACTCCAAATAGTCTGAAACTTTTACAGGGGTTTACTAATGTCCTAAAGAACATCCTGGCAAAATTTGGGGATTTTTGGATGAACCAAACTCCCTCTAAAATTCTTTTGCTAAAAAGCTTTTAAGAATTTTCCAGAATTAATTAATGGGTTTCATACAAATTGGGTTGCATATCTGGACAGAGCTAGGCAAGATGAATCCAACCCAATTTGAATCACTAAATTTGGAGCTTCCTAGCAAAAGTTGTGCAGTTCCAAAGTTTGAACCAATTCTGGAATTCAAATTAATTCGGGAAAAGTTCAAACTCTGCCTGTGGGTCCACCCTACACGCGTCAACCCCCGGAATCACGCCACACGGGGCCACAGCCCTTTTCCCGCGCCACCACATGGGATCGCACGCCACAGCTGATCCGGAGTTTTAAATCTTCAGCTGCTGACACGTGGGCCCGGCGGGTCTTCTTCTTCCTCTCGCTCCCGCGCCTCCCCCTCGCCGGCGCTGTACTGGAGCTCGCCGGACCCAGCTTCCCGGCCACCTCTCGGCCGGAGACTCGCCGCCTGGGGGTTTTCAGGGTCAGGGAACAAGTCTATGGGGTTGGCTCGGGCTGCGGGTGGCCGGAAGTAGGCTGGCGACGAGACGCGGCCTTCGGTGATGATCGGCACCGCCGCCCGAGCACATTAGCCCGCCAAAAGCTCGGCGGATCCGTTCTAAAGCATCAGTGGAGGTCAGGAAATCTCGGCGTGGCCTCAACCTGGCTCGGAAACGACGGCAAACCGGTTGTCACCATGCGCCCGCGTGTTCCCGCCATGGCCGCCGACCGAAAAGCTCGAAATTAGCTGTAACCACGGCGTTTCTAGCTAGGGTTGTGGAGGGAAAAGGTTCCCTATCCTCTCTAGTTCTGGTGTGCGCAAAATGAACAACTTTAACCGAGAATTAAGCATAAATTTCCACAGTTCTTACCCGCGGTCCGGTTTTCCTCGTCCGAGGGGAAAACTTGAAATTCCGAAGCTACGTCGCACGGATTGCTCTGGAATTTGGAGAGGAGCAGCGCAGGGAGTTGGCGCACCTTGGGGTGCTCTTGCTCAGTCGTGAAACTGGTTGGTGTGAGCTGCCCACGGGAGCCCGACGTCGGCTTCCACCGGTTGCACCTCGGCTTCGGTGCTGATACTCGAAATACGGCCGACAGGAACCCCGAACGCCGGAGCTGAGCTGAGGGAACTCTTGTGCACGCGCTGGTGCTCCTTTTTCGTGTTGATCGCTTGAGCAGTCGGGATGCGATGCCGGTTTAGGATCGGGACGAACAGGCGCGGCGCCGGCGGCTTGCTTGCTCGGGAGGAAAGATAACAGGGCTCGTGGGAGGGCTGTGGCCGACTTGAGCACGGCGTAGGGGAGATAAGGGCGCGGGGGAACCGATGCTTGAAGCAGCTCGGGAGGTGCTTCGGTCGTCGGTCGACCGTGCGGTGGCAGCCGGTGGGAGAGCGCAACTCGCTCGAGTGTGAACTGTGGAACCGAGTGACTTAGGCAGTAAGCTTCTCCCCTCTCTTCTCACTGACCAGTGGGGCCCACAGCTCCCCTCTGCCCCCAAAATATCTCCAAATTTTTGGCAAATGAATAATTCAAAAGTTTGAAGTCTCAAACTGAGCCACATTTGCATGTTTGGCCAAAATCCATGCAAATTCAAATATTCATTTGAATTCTTTGCACATTTGATTTCCTTTGGAAAAATGGGCAGCAAGACTTTTCAAAAATTAATGAAACTTTGCCTCCCCACTAATTCGGACCTAAGGAATCCAATTATGCCACCTGATCCTTGTGTTAGCTGCTGCAAACAATGGTTTGGACACAACAGTTTTGAATTCCTCATTGTGTGATCATATGTGTATAAACCCTACTTTGTGAAAGTGAAGACTCTCCCCTCTAATCACTCTTTTGATGGAGGCCACTTGCTCTTCACAATATTTCACAATCTACCCACAACAAAACTGTTGTGTTGTGAGGTGCATAAAAATTTTTGCAAGTCCCTTCTCTTGGGCTTTTACATTAATTCCTTGTAGCATAACTGCTTATAGAATTATTCTGGGGGAACTAGTCAATGAGAAGTCCTAAATTTTGGACCAAAGTACATTCTTGTTACCATAAACTCACGGATAAAATTTCAGCTCAAGTTGAGCCTTAGAACCCCCTGTATTGGTTTTCCATTCTTATGTATATGAGAAATAGGTAAGAAATGTCGAGAGAATTATAAGGGACCAATTTCCATTCACTTTAGCTGCAATTTGACAAGCTAAGTCTCTGTGTCGTGTAGGACTTCCTGTAAAAATTTCGAAAAGTGACTAGAGATCAGGATCTTCAGTTACTTCCAAATCATTTCAGCCTATCTCATAGTTCTATATTGAAACATAGCACTCCAGAGCTTAAATTTCCTAAGTGTAGGTTGATGTTTCACTTTATTTTCTATACACAACAGAGACAACAGATTCTTTCTCAGCACTCCCAAACAACCTCTGTTCTTAAAGAAATTTAGGTCTTTAAATTCTTTAAATTGCATTATAAGAACATGTGCATATACCTGTCGATAGGTCCTACGACGGAGGCGATCAACAGAGGAGTTCGACGGAGTGAATCCATTGAAGTGGATCAGTTGATCAAGCCTCAAGGGATACAAGACTCTAACTGAATTATATACTATTAGACCCTGCAAAACAGGGAAGCTCCGGTTTGCATTTAACTGCTACTAAGTTTTTACTTGGTATACACTATGTCGGTTAGGAATGAATTGTGCATTAAGTCTAGATGTTTGATACTCCTCTTGCATGAGCAGAAAACCTATGGAGTAGTTGGGGTAGATGTCCTTCCACCGTGTAGAAACTGTCATGCTTAAGTAGGACTCGGTAGAAGTCGAGTGGTCGGACGCTACTCGCGAGTATAGGAAATTGGGAGCACAGGGGATTGGTTCAAAACGTTGTTAGTAAGTTGACATGAGACCAGGCAGGGTGTAGGAGCAACAGGACATGGGGGTCTGGCTGCTTTAGACCTGTCCGTGTCGATTGAGGACTGATCCATGTGCGGCCCACGCTGATCAAGTTTGAATGTACCGAAGGCATATCGGATATATGGGTCCTGATAAACTGATGTAACCTATACCTCCGGGCGTCGACGCATAATACACCGATTTATTGGTGTAGGTTTAGGGCAGCAAGGTGGAAATCAGCTAATGGGCATAGAGAGATGCTCCGTGTAGGGAACCTCCTGTCCGTTTGGGTGCGACCGGTTTGACGTTTGGGTTGTTTGGTGAAAGGTTGTCCCATACGACATCAGTGGAGCGTGCTGTGCAGCTCCGAGTATGGGCGTACGTGATGTGCTATTCGGGTATCCCTGCCGGTGTATATCGAGTCGATTCGCCGTCCCTCACGGTTATGAGTACCGCTTGGTCACTGAGTTGTGACGTAGATGTAACTTGCACTGAGATAAGAATTAATCACCATTGGTTTGAATTTGATACTTGTAATGGAATGTTATATTTTATGAATAGGTTAGCGCAATTCGATTCATTTCCACCGCAATTCTTGTTTGATTGTGGACTCCCGATGTGAGGTGCCCAAGGCTATGCTTAATTTTATGCTAATAATATCTGAAAGTAAGGATTCATATTTAGGCGAGTTCATAGGTAATTTACTCTCCTATGTTATGTCTTACCATCATGTAGAGTTTCATGACTAGGTTCGACGGTTAAGTCTTGCTGAGCATTATGCCCACGGATAATGTACGAGTTGTTTTGCATGTAAAAACACTACCGAGTTGTTTTGCATGTAAAAACACTACGGAGTTGTTTTGCATGTAAAAACACCACACTAATGAGTACGATTGTCCGTTGAGACTCGGAACTCTCCGAGTGGTACACTCATGGAAAGTCCTGCCGCTGCTATTGTGATCGTGTTGCTAGTGAGAAGGGTCTGCGGGCTGGACGTCTTCTCTGTTGCTTATCATAGATATGAGATGTGAGTTGTATTAGTCTTCCTCTGTAGATTATTTTGATAAGTATTTGTAAAATTAACATGTAAAGGTCCCAATTTTGAATAAAATGGGACTGAAGTTTGAACACCATTTGGTTTCAAGTTATGAAAACTTGGAGTTGTTTAAATTTTTCCACATGTGACGACACACATGAGTGTCCCACCACTCTAGACTAGGATCAATTGAGTGTTGGGGGACAAAGTTATTTTAAAACCCATGTGTAAGCTCTCATGTGCAAGGGGAAATGGCATCCAGATTTTTAAATTCAAATTTCAAATAAGGGCAACAATAGGAATGCAAACTGTTGTGATCAAAACCTCATTTCCAGCAGCCAAACAAAAGATCAGGTTTCATATTTGAATTCTTTAGGTCCAAATTAGGGGGTAGGCAATGTCTCATGAATTTTTTAAGATATTTGCTACCCATTTTTCCAAATAGACCTAAATGTACAATGAATTCAAATACATAATTGAACTTGGATGAATTGTGCCCAGTTATCCTAAGGCAGTTCAGTTTTTAACTCTACATAATTGCATTTCCTTATTTGCAAAGTGTGGAGATATTTTGGGAGAGTCAATTTCAACTTACAAAACAAAGTTAAGGCATAGGTATTTCTTGATCATGTGTCACATGAAATAATGAACCCCAAAATGGTCATGTGAGGGAGTTAAGAATCTTCGTTAGCCCATGCTTAACACAGGTTGACAAGAGGAAAGAAATTCACACTACCAATATCATTCATGTGCACATCCTTTGTGAGTAGAAGATGAGGGAGATTTAAACACAAATTTGAATCATTTAAAAGGATTCATGATCAGATTGTCTAAATGCATTCGAGTGAATTCACCAATGCATTCCTCAAGTGTTCAAGAGTTTAAGTTCCAAGTTTGGAGAATTTTGGAGCTCATCTACCATTTATTCGAAGGAATATTTGTTAGCACATTCAAATTCAAATTTGAATTTGGAAACTGAACCAAATGTGCTCAATTTTGAAATCAGATTTCATATTCAAATTCCTCACATTATGTTTGGCCTATACTAAAAATTTGGTGAGATTTGGATAACGTTTGCGTGGAAATCTTAAAGAACAATGAGGGAAAAATTTGGGTTTGCTGTTGCCGGTGCGCGCTGTTTTTTCGGCGAGTTTCAGCCGCCGGCGACCTCACCAACAGGTTCAGCGAGAGGGAAAATGGGGGGGGGGGGCAGCAGGGGGACTGGAGGTGGCCAGGAAGGTCCTTTCCGGCGACCCTCGCCTGAGGGAGCTGCCACTGCCCTGTTTGGCGTGAGGCTGAAGGTTAGGGATGACAGGTGGGACCCATGGGCAGGTTTTAAACATTTCTAGAATTTCCCATTTTAGTTCAAACTTTGGAGAGCCATAACTTTGTGTAGGAATGTCCAAAAATTGTGAAACAAATTTTGTTGGATTCCTCTAAAAGATTACTATCCAGGGATGCAGCCCAATATTTATTAATATCCCTTGATTTACCTCATTAATTCATATAAGGAAAATCTTGTAGGACATTTTCCAGGAGTTCTTTGTATTGGAAAATTCCCAAATTTCGTCAGGAGATTCTTCCAAAAACACTTGACCTCAAATAAAAATTTCAGAGGCATTGGACCTCATTTGCTTAGCCAAATGTGGTGTTAATTCCTTATGTCTCTGAAAATTGGAAAAATAGAACAGAGTTCATTTTCAGATTTTACCCAATTCTTGTAAAGATCATATCTTTGTGTAGTAACCTCCAAATTTGGTCATTCAAATTGGTTTAGATTCAGATTGAAATAGTCTATCCAAATATGCAACCCAATTTGTATGAAAGTCAATAATTAATTCTGGAAAATTCCTTGAAGGAGATCAGTAAAAGAATTTTAGAGTGAGTTTGGTTTATCCAAAAATCCTCAAATTTCGCAAGGATAATCCATATGATGTTATTGAACTCCTGTAAAAATTTCAGCTCATTTAGAGTTGAATTGCTTGGGAGAATTCAGATTTCAATGCACTGTATTCAAATGAATACAGAGACTTTCAGAAATTGTCCCAGAGTTGGAAAAACCATTTCTGGGCAATTCTTAGCTACAAAAACCCTAGGAAAATTCATGCAGACTCTATATGCTATAATTGAAATTGTAGTTCACTAAGTTGGGCATGAACATGTGAGTTACTTCAGAATTAATTTCTTTTTTATTAATTGCTTAGGGAATTGTTTTGAATAAAACACTCAATGAAAAGTGTTCATTTTTGGTCCAGAACACTCTCATGTGGCCAGGAATTCACATGAAAACTTTCAGCTAAAATTGAGCCTTGGATATTCCTGTCCTTGTTCTCCAATCTTATGGATATGAGTAAAACATAGGGACTAGTGGAGGAATTATGGGAGACCCAAGTTCCTTCCACTTTAGCTGCAATTTGGCAAGCTGAGTCCCTTTGTCATGTATAACTTCCTGTAAAAATTTCGAAGTCATTGGAGATCAGGATCTTTAGTTATGTCCAAATCATTAGAGCTCATCTTATATGTCATTAGAAATTTAGCTAGAGATGTAATGAAACATCTAAGGTAGATTTAGTTCCATTGAGTTCTTTGCACAACAGAGGCAACAACTTCATCCTAGGATCTCCACACAGCCTCTGTTCTTAAGAAGTTTCAATCTCTACGTCTTTAAAATTGCATTATCAAATACTATGCATATACATGTCGATAGGGTTCACGAAGAAGGACTTCGACGGAGCCATCCCTGGACGTATGGATCATTTGAGCAAGTTCGGAAGGATTAAGGGATCGATGATCACTAACTGTTATTATATACTACTCCCCTGCAAAACAGGCAAGCTCCGGTTTGCATTATCCTTTTTACAAATTTTCACTGTTTTGAGAACTTACTTTGAGCACTCAATAAATTTGTGCATTAGAGCCTTGTTTGAAACCCAAATGCATAGCCAAGAAAACCCTGGGTTGGGATTAGGATTGAAAACCCCGTTTAGCTACTGCAGTGCTAAGATAGTGTAGGACTCCGTACAAGTCGAGTAGTTTGAACTACTCGCGAGGATAGGATAGAGGCACTCGACTCGGGTAAAGATAGCAAATGAAACACATGGCAAGAAAAATGAGACCGAGCGGAGAGTAAGGGAAGCAGCACTTTGGGGCCTGGGTGCTATATATCCACTTGTGTCAATTGAGGATCGAGCCGTGTGCGGGCCTGTTGAACAAGCTAGAACAGTACCGAAGACCTACCGGCTATATGGGAACCGTGAAACCGATGTAACTCGGGTAGCTGGGTATTGAGGCATTGTCTGTCGTCCAAAGGGTAGGTTGAGAGCTCGAGGTGTAAATTGGCTGGTGGCACTGCGGATGCGTGCGCAGAGACCTCTTGCTCGGGACGATAGGACCGGTTAAATATTTGGCTAACGGGTGAAAGGTGGTTGCGTACGACGTCCGTGATTGTTGCTGTAGGCAACATCGAGTACGTGCGTACATGACGGGTTATTCGGGTAACCCTGCAGGTGTAAATCGAATATAATCACCGTCCCAAGCGGTCAGTGAGTACCACTTGTTTACTGTACCGTGACGTAGAAAGAACATGCTAGATACATGTTAAAATGTTGCTGATTGGAAGATGGACTTTGATTGTTAATGATTTGCTGTAGTTTAGAGCTAATTAAAGTTCCTTTCAACCTTGGGCAAAGTACATGAGAGAAATGCGTTTCTTGTTTGATTGCGGCTCTCTCATGTGCCTTAGCGTGAGGTTCTCCATAACATGCTGCTAAAACTTGAAAGTAAAGTTCAAATAAATAGGTGTGTCCTTTTTTCAACTTACCTTCCTATTTCATATTGCAATTCTAGCACATAGTGTTACATGTTTAGGTGAGACGGGTCAGTCTTGCTGAGCCTATGTGCTCACGCTTGCTATATGAGTGGTTTTGCAGGTTAACCTCGGTGCTTATGAGAAGGTTGTCCGGTGAGACTCGGAGACTTTCGAGTCGTTTAACACGTGGAGAACCCAGCCGCTGCCGTATGACTTCGTGTTGCTAGCGAGAAGAGTCCGCGGGCTGGACCTCTTCTCGAGTGCTTAGTAGATATGAAACGTGAGTAAAATTAGTCTTCCACTGTAGTTATTTAATGTAAAGTATTTACAAAGAACAATTTTAAGCTTCCGCTTTTGATTTATGTAATACATGTTTCCTTATATGTGTGCTGTTGGGTGCCGCGTATCACGGCACCACCCAATGCGATTTCCGGGCAAGTGTCACGTCCCAGTGACTGAACGCGCGGCGTGGTCCCTCTCAGCGTGGTATCATAGCCGCATTTGTAATAGCGCACGGAATAAGGATCGCATTACGACAAAAACTTAGGTTACGGTGAGGATATGGTACTAGGCCCACATGAGGATTACTATTAGCCTAATATGAAGGTGACAACCTAACTTATGTGCTATGTCGGAAAATTGTGCATCTCGGGACGTTTTATGTCTTGGGGGGTGCATGTAAGCGCTGTCCACCTGTGCGCACAAGCTAAAGGGTGGAGCCCCACGGGTGTCAGGTAACCCGACCCGCTTTAATATTCTCTACGACTCTTCATGTCATTTGGGGTATTCGAGAAACGCCTTTCCCTAGAGTGCTATGGGCAAGTTTGGGAAACCCCGTGTAAAATCCCCAAAAAGTGGTAGCAAGAAATTTCAGCTCATGTACACTTAGGAAAATGAGGGGAATTAAAACTTTAGATTATAAGGTGTAAGTTCAAAGTGAGGATTTGACTTTCCAAAAAACCTCCAAACATGGAGATCTAAATTCATAGCTTGGATCTTCATAGTTCAAATATTCACCCTTCCAAATTTCAGCTCATTTGGAGGAGTTTTGATATTTGTTTGGAATTAAAAGGAAAAGCCCTTTAATCTGAATTTCAAATTCAGTTTCAAATTCCAATTTCCTCAATTTGCAAATTTGGTTCCACAAATGTATTCTACATATTTGAAATAGTAGCCATGCCAAAAACCAGAAACTTTGGAACTGGTTTGCTATATTAGTTGGGACAATTCAAATGGAGAATTCCAAACTCCATTTCAAATTCAAATGATCAAACCCAATTCAAACTTCACCCCAGAATTCAAACCATTTGAATTCAGCAATTTCAAACCTTAACTTTGGGGTGAAGTAAGGTCTTTAATTCTGAGTTGTTGGATGGAAAATATCAGAGGAATTTTGAAGATTAAAAGGGAGAGGTGGGACCCACCTGTCTGTGAGCCACAAATGAACCGTGTTTCCCTCTGCTCTGGGATCGACAGGCAGCTGCTTTATTCATCATCGATGGTTACCGCCTCAATAGATTTTTACCCACGTGATTCCAGCTCATGTGCGTGATCTCTACTCCTCTGGAACTCCTTCTTATCTCTTGACACGAGCAGAGTTGAGTTTTGCTCCCCGTTCTTCCTTCCTTCGCGCAGGTCTTCTGTTCAGCCAACAACTTCTTTGATTCCCGCCGAATCTTGCAAAACTAGGGGTTTGATTTCTTTTCCTTGAACGTTGATCACTGTAAGTGTGTCGCACATCTCCCTGACAAGGTCTATGGATAGCTCAAGCCCTGACCAAAGAGGAATCAGCGTCGCCATGGCCGCCATGTGAACTGCTCCTCGCGTTCCAGCCGCTCCAACGCCTCTCCCGCACATCCAGCACCTCCCTAAGGTGCACCATGGTGTGTAGACCATACTACCGTGGTTCCCTTGCCCTTCCCCATCGCCGGCTCGCCGGAATTTGGGTTTTGGCGCCGGTACACGTGAAAAACCGACCCAAACCAAAACTGGAAATTCGTCCAACGTGGTTGATAGTCGGTTCTACAATTAAAGCCACAGAAACTAGTGACCCTAGCGCCCTCTCATGCCAAAGCATGGGTTAAACCAGCCATCCCACGCCCCAGGCGATGAGAAATCGCCGGCGGCGGCAAAAATGGGTCGGTCCTCCGGTGAACCCTATTTTCCGGCCGTTTGCTGCAAGGTTTAGCATGCGTTCCATGTTCCTCGATCATTGGTGATGCTTTAGGGCAAGGTAGATCGCCAGGAGAAGCTTTGGACGCGCCAGAACGCGTTGATGCTGAGCTCCCGAGCCGCCCCACCAGTGCCGACCTGTTTACGGCCGTTTTCATGCGCGGAAACCTTGCCCGGCAGCTGCGCCATGTTCCAAGGAGCATGTAGGGAAAAACCGGAGCTAATTTGGTGGAGAAATGATGGAGAACGAGCCACGCCACGATCTGTGCTGGTGTGCACGCGCGTCTCTGGCGGGAGGTTGAAGAAAGACCTGACGAGTGGCCCCCCCTGTTAAGTCTCTGTGTAGGTTTCAAACAGAGAGCTATTCAAGTTTGAAAAATCCATAACTTTGTGTAGACAACTCCAAAAAGGGTGAGACCAATTTTGTTTGAATCCTTAGAAGGAGTACTTCACAGGGGAACAAATTGCTTGCTATGAAAATGCCCAGGAATTTCTGTAGAATTGTTTTTAATAAATATTTTATGGATTTATTACAGGAGCAATTCTTTATGAAGTATTCCCAAATTTGGGAAGATAGTCCTGTTCATAGTTACTGATCTCCAGTAAAAATTTCAGCTTCATTGGAGTTCATTTTATAGGTCAAATTGCCTTCCCAAGTTCAGCCTTTATTTGAAAATTCAAATTTAAACAGAAACTTTTCAGAACTTCTGTTCAACTTCAAAAATTCATATCTCTCTGATGGTAGCTCTAAAAATGGTGAAACAAATTTTGTTAGAACCATGGAGACCTACCCTAATCAGATATTCCACTATTAGCTATGTCAAAGGTCCTGATTTGGGCTCAAAAATTCAGGGAAGCATTGTACTTGTAGGAATTTTGGAGACTACATTATGCAATGACATTTCTCCAAATTTTGCTCAGATCATCTTAGAGAGTCTAGTATTTCCTGTAAAAAATTTCAAAGCCAATTAAGGATCCTAAATAGCAGTAGCTATGAATAGATGTTCAATTCTTATAAATCCTTCATACTTATAAATATATTTTGTTACATTTCATAATAGTGACCGAAGTTGAGGACGCACCGGAGCCTTTGGACGTCCTCCCACCAGAAGCTAACTTCTCCTCTGACTCGCAACCAGGCAAGCCCCGGTTTTCACTTAAGTACCTTTATAAAATTCTTTATTTTTATCACTTATGTCAAGGGTGAATGTTTGCATTAGATTAAGGTGATTGAAACCCCACTTGCATAACCTTTTAAATCCTATGAAGGGTTGGGTAGCTTACAGAGCCGACAAGTAGATAAAGCCCTGCTAATATGCTTAGGACCTCGGTAGAAGTCGAGTAGTTGGAATCTACTCGCGAGGTAAGGTTTATCACACGGTTCGGTCAGAATAGAAAATGGCTTAAGAATGGTGAAAAATGAGGCCCAGCAGGGGGATAGGAAGCAGTGAGCGGAAGTCTCACGTGCGTAGCCCTGTTGGTGTCGATTGAGGACCGAGTCGTGTGCAGGCCTGATGAACAAGTATCGAACGGTACCAGATGACATACTGACATAGACAGGAAACCGATGTAATTGGTTAACCTGGGTGCCGAGGCTTACCCAACCATAAATAGGAGTGGGTTGAGGGTAGAAAGGTGTAAATCTGCCGGTGGGCACAGTCACTCTCCACGAGGGGACCTCCTTCCCGTTACGGATGGACCGGTTCGGTATTTGGGTTGCCTTTGAAAGGTTGTTGCATACAACAGAGTAGGAAGGGGTGTGGAATCAAGCTTCTGAAAGTGGGTGTATGCAACGTGTTGTCCGGGTGTCTCCAGATTGCAATCACCGTCCCTCGCGGTTATTTGAGTACCGCTTGTTCACTGTTTCGTGACGTAGTAAGAAGTGAAGTAAGCCAGTTAAATGATAATATGCTGTGATGATAGAGTAATGTTTTGGAAACCAAGTCTGCTGTAGATGTAGAGCTAACTAAGTTTACTTTCCACTTTGGGCATCACCACATCGGAGGAAAGTGTTTCTTGTTTGATTGTGGACTTCCGATGTGAGGGCTGCCTAAGGCACATGAATTTGCTGCTATAAAACTGAAAGTAAGAATCAACTTATAGGCGTGTCTTTGTTGCAAAGTCCATTCTCCTATTTTACACATCCCTGCATGTAGAGTTCCATGCCTAGGATAGTCGGTTAAGCCTTGCTGAGCCATCGTGCTCACGGTTGCAATATTTGAGCTGTATGAAGGTGAGAGCTATGGACGAGGGGTCCGATGACGAGACGATGCCCCCGTCGGGATATACGGCCGAGCTGGAGCCCTGCACGCCGCCGTGATTCTCCGGTTCCTTGCTGCTACTGTGTAGCGTCTCCGGGCTGGACAGCTTCACTTTTGCATAGTTAGGATGAGAGGCTACTTATGTAAATTACTTCCGCTGTATAAATAAGTTTTGTAAAAAAGAATTCCGCTGTTTTATATCAAATAAAAGTTTGTATGTTGCTCTTTAATCTTTTCGTGTGTGCTGTTGGGTGCCGCATCGCACGGCACCACCCTATGCGATCCTGGAGTGGGTGAACCATGGGGTGGTCCATCACACCCTGTCGTATCAGAGCCGCATTGGGAATAGCACACTCAAAAAGAGCTTATTTTGAAAACTTAGAAGTAGTCGAGTGAGAATTAGTCATTAAGCCCACATAAGGTCTATGATAGTACTAGTTATGATGGTGGAAAGCTAACATATTTGTTATACATTCTGTAACGACGCTCCGCCGTCAGGTAAGAGGTAAGGTACGCCACCGCAGGCGGATCAATTGTGGTAACTCACCATACGAGCAATAGTATGGAATGGTATACCGTGGCTTGGCACGGTAGTTAATATGAGTCTCTGAACCTCTTTATGGTTTTGAGAGCATATGAAAACGCTGATCTCTAGCGTGCTTTAGGCAAAAGTGAGAATACCCCATCGTGTGGTAAGCAACACGATAGTATGCAACTATTGAGCGTTCAATGTTCAAAGTGCCATACGCAGCGCTCGCCATCGGCGTGCCTCAACGGTCATGAGGCAGTAGGTGTTATCCGTTGGGTTGATAAAATTCCCAACCGTGACGACCCGTTCACGCTCTACTCAGGTTCCCCGTCGCGTGGTGTGAAAACACGGCCATGTATCTTGAGACGTGGCTTGACTCAAGGACGATCCGTATGGCAATGATACATACCGTATGTTTTTATTATGATATGGAACTGCCTGCAATGTCAAAAACTTTTGTGTGCACCATTATTGTGTGTTCTTCTGCAGGTACACTAACCATGTTAGTGCATGACGTGTAGAAACCGTGTGTGAGTGACGACTTTAGTTCCAACATTTGACACGTATATGCCGGAATACCGGGTTAGGATTTTTCTTTGGTGAGGAGACGTAGTACCAAGACTGCATTAAAGTTTATTTTCAAAGAAAAGAGTCAAAATGAAGTTTAGGATTTCATTTAGGGGTTAGTAAACTCCTATATTGAACTAAGAGTCAATTGGGAGTATAGATTCAATCTCAAAAACTTAGGAACAATCTCCCCTGTTTTTGGCAGAAATTTTTCTGAACATGAACAGGGCATAACTTAGGATTGGTTGAACCAATGGAGGTGTGGGATACCATTCTGGAAAGGTTTTGAAGTCCTATACAACCTTTCTGTAGAGTTCCAGAACAAAATCTCCCTCCAAATGGATGAAAATCTCAGATGAGTAGGTACTGTCCAGAAACAGGGCAGACCAAAAATGCTCTCTGGAATTTTCTGTATTTTGACCACAACTTCCTGCAGAAAAATTTCCAAGGATCAAGCAAGACACCTTACATGTGCTTCACGTGTGGCCGTGTCGGGCACATTTCGAGGGACTGCCACGAGCCGCAACAGGGCAGGGGTGCAGCACCATATCAGGGTGCGAATCAGCTCCGTAATCAGCCCAAGAAACCAGCACCAAAACCCGGCAACGTCCACCACTTAGCCATTGAAGACGTGCCAGAAGGCGAACCCGTCCTCGCGGGTACGTTTTCTAACTTAGATCATCCCGTAGTCATACTTTTTGACTGCGGTGCCACCCATAATTTCATAAGTCAGTCTTATGTTATTAAATATCAACTGCCTATCGTTCCCACAAATAATTCATATTTGATATGTTCTCTGGGTGGGAAAATAACAGCTGATAGAATGGTCTATAGAGCACCATTACAATTGGGCGGGAATCTATATCCGACTTCTCTAATTATGTTAGAGGTCAAAAACTTGATGTCATTTTAGGAATGTCATGGCTACATCGCCATGGTGCTGTTCTTGACATAATTCCACGTGTGGTTTGTTTAAACTCTCCACTCCATGAACCACATGTTCTTATTCTTGACCATACGGTAAAAGAAGCTCCAGCCACATATAACACGGAAGCCACAAAACTTGAGGATATTCGTGTGGTCTGTGAATACCCGGATGTCTTTCCGGATGATCTTCCGGTCATGCCACCCGAAAGAGATGTCGAGTACAAGATTGAACTTGTATCTGGGACGACACCAATTTCACGGAGACCGTACAATATGGCTCCGAATGAGCTGGCTGAACTGAAGGAGCAGCTCAACGATCTAATGAAGAAGGGTTTCATTCGACCGAGTTCCTTGCCATGGGGATGCTCGGCGCTGTTTGTGAAGAAGAAGGATGAAACCTTGAGGTTGTGTGTGGACTACCGACCTCTCAACGCCGTCACCATCAAGAATAAATATCCACTGCCCCGCATCGATATTCTCTTCGATCAACTTGTCGGTGCGAGTGTATTTTCGAAGATGGATTTTTGCTCTGGATATCATCAAATCAAGATCCGAGCGGAAGATATTCCGAAGACGGCCTTCTCGACGAGATATGGGTTGTATGAATACCTCGTCATGTCCTTTGGTCTCATCAACGCCCCGGCACACTTCATGTATCTTATGAACTCAGTGTTCATGGCGGAGTTAGACAAGTTTGTTGTGGTGTTCATTGACGACATCTTGGTTTACTCTAACGAAGAACACGCCAAGCACTTGCATATCGTGCTTCAACGATTGCGAGACCATAAGCTTTATGCCAAGTTCAGCAAGTGCGAGTTTTGGATCAGCGAAGTGCCATTCCTTGGTCACATTATTTCTGCAGAAGGCATTGCAGTTGATCCAAGCAAAATCGAACAAGTTCTTAAATGGAAGTCCCCCACATCAGTCCATGAAGTCAGAAGTTTCCTCGGGTTAGCAGGATATTACCGGAGATTCATACCGAACTTCTCCAGGCTTGCTAGCCGATGACGGAACTGTTGAAGAAGGGGATCAAATATGTTTGGAGCTCAGCTTGTGAAGAAGCTTTCCAAGCATTAGTGAAGCATCTTACAACAGCCCCGGTGTTAGCTCAACCGGATACAACCAAGCCCTTCGACGTATATTGTGATGCGTCTGGCATCGGGCTTGGCTGTGTATTGATGCAAGGAAGAAGAGTGGTCGCCTATGGCTCACGTCAACTCCGCAACCACGAGCAGCACTATCCGACTTATGATCTCGAGCTTGCTGCTGTGGTATTGGCCTTGATGATGTGGAGGCACTATTTGCTTGGGAACTTAGTGCACCTCTACACCGACCACAAAAGTCTGAAATATATATTCACTAAAAAGGAGTTGAATATGTGGCAACGGAGATGGATAGAACTGATCAAAGACTATGAGATCGAGATTCACTACCATCCCGTAAAGGCAAACATGGTTGCCGATGCCTTAAGCCGCAAATCCCATGTCAACAGTCTGTCCATCACCCCACTTGAAGAGGAGGAGCCGAGTCTGTACTTGGTTCCATATGGGGCATTGTATAATCTTGCTCTCGTCCCTACAATACGAGAGGAGATTATGGAAGCACAGAAGAAATACGTGGGAATGTCGCACATTCGGAGAAGGATGAAGAATGCCGAAATGAAATGCTTCCGAAGAGATAATAACGGTACTCTATGGTTTGAAGACCGTATAGTGGTACCCCGCGACATGAACCTTCGGAAGAAGATCTTGGACGAGGCTCATTAGTCCAAGTATTCCATTCATCCAGGCAGCAACAAGATGTACCAGGATATGAAGACCAGATTTTGGTGGACATTGATGAAAAGAGAAATCGCAAAGTACGTATCCGAATGTGATACGTGTCGGCGGGTGAAAACCAACCATATGCGAAAAGCCGGACAGCTGCAACACTTGAACATTCCGGCGTGGAAGTGGGAGGATATCAGCATGGACTTCATTGTTGGTTTACCTCTCACGTCTCACAACCATGATTCGATTTGGGTGATAGTCGATCGACTAACCAAGTCGGCACATTTTATTCCCGTGCATACCGGCTACGTGGCCAAGAAATATGCGGAGCTGTACATTGCAAGGATCTTGTGCTTGCACAGTGTTCCCTGCTCCATTATTTCAGATCGTGGTGCGCTGTTCATCGCTCGGTTTTGGGAACAGCTGCACGCGTCGTTGGGGATAAAACTGATCCGAAGCTCCACGTATCACTTGCAGACGGATGGTCAAACCGAGCGGGTGAACCAATTGTTGGAAGACATGCTACGCGCCTGTGCCATCCACCACGGCAAGAATTGGGACGATCATTTGCTGTTGGCGGAGTTTTCTTACAACAATGGCTATCAAGCTAGCATTAAGATGGCGCCGTATGAAGCTCTCTACGGACGGAAATGCCGCACATCCCTTAACTGGTGCGAGTCCAGCGAGCGAGTCATCTACGGCATTGAACTTGTGAATGAAGCTGAAGAACGAGTGCGAGTAATACAAGCCAATCTTAAGGCTGCTCAATCTTGTCAGAAAAGCTATGCGGACAAAAGACGCCGCCCTCTCCACTTCGATATCGGGGACCATGTTTATGTCCGTGTGTCTCCGATGAAGGGAGTTCACCATTTCGGAGTGAAGGGTAAACTTGCACCGCGGTTCATTGGTCCGTTCGCCGTCATTGAAAAATGCGGACCCGTGGCCTATCGCTTGGATTTACCAGCGTCGCTCGCAGGAATTCACAACGTCTTCCACATTTCTCAGCTGAGGAAGTGCCTCAAACCTTCCGCTGAAATCCGCACCGAAGACATAGAAGTTCTTCAACCGGACCTCACGTACACGGAGTATCCGATCCGGATTATCGATGAAAAGACTCGCGCCACAAGAAACCGGACCTTATGGTTCTACAAGGTCTTGTGGAATAACCATACCGCTGATGAGGGGACATGGGAAAGCAAGGACTATCTACGAACATACTATCCGGACTTGCTATCATCATATACCCGGTAAAGTTTCTCCGCTTTGCATTTCCTTTGGAATCTCAGGACGAGATTTTTTTAAGGGGGGAGGGATGTAAAATCCCCAAAAAGTGGTAGCAAGAAATTTCAGCTCATGTACACTTAGGAAAATGAGGGGAATTAAAACTTTGGATTATAAGGTGTAAGTTCAAAGTGAGGTTTTGACTTTCCAAAAAACTTCCATACATGGAGATCAAAATTCATAGCTTGGATCTTCATAGTTCAAATATTCACCCTTCCAAATTTCAGCTCATTTGGAGGAGTTTTAATATTTGTTTGGAATTAAAAGGAAAAGTCTTTTAATCTGAATTTCAAATTCAGTTTCAAATTCCAATTTCCTCAATTTGCAAATTTGGTTCCACAAATGTGTTCTACACATTTGAAATGGCAGCCATGCCAAAAATCAGAAACTTTGGAACTGGTTTGCTATGTTTTTGGGACAATACAAATGGAGAATTCCAAACTCCATTTCAAATTCAAATGATCAAACCCAATTCAAACTTCACCCCAGAATTCAAACCATTTGAATTCAGAAATTTCAAACCTTAACTTTGGGGTGAAGTAAGGTCTTTAATTCTGAGTTGTTCGATGGAAAATATCAGAGGAATTTTGAAGATTAAAAGGGAGAGGTGGGACCCACCTGTCCGTGAGCCACAAATGAACCGTGTTTCCCTATGCTCTGGGATCGACAGGCAGCTGCTTTATTCATCATCGGTGGTTACCGCCTCAATAGATTTTTACCCACGTGATTCCAGCTCATGTGCGTGATCTCTACTCCTCTAGAACTCCTTCTTATCTCTTGACACGAGCAGAGTTTTGTTTTGCTCCCCGTTCTTCCTTCCTTCGCGCAGGTCTTCTGTTCAGCCAGCAACTTCTTTGATTCCCGCCGAATCTTGCAAAACTACGGGTTTGATTTCTTTTCCTTGAACGTTGATCACTGTAAGTGTGTCGCACATCTCCCTGACAAGGTCTATGGATAGCTCAAGCTCTGACCAAAGAGGAATCAGCTTCGCCATGGCCGCCATGTGAACTGCTCCTCGCGTTCCAGCCGCTCCAACGCCTCTCCAGCATGTCCAGCACCTCCCTAAGGTGCGCCAAGGTGTGTAGATCATGCTACCGCGGTCCCCTTGCCCTTCCCCGTCGCCGGCTCGCCGGAATTTGGGTTTTGGCGCCGGTACACGTGAAGAACCGACCCAAACCAAAACTGGAAATTCGTCCAACGTGGTTGATCATCGGTTATACAATTCAAGCCACAGAAACTAGTGACCCTAGTGCCCTCTCACGCCAAAGCACGGGTTAAACCAGCCATCCCATGCCCCGGGCGACGAGAAATCACCAGCGGCGGCAAAACACAGGTCGGTCCTCTGGTGAACCCTATTTTCCGGCCGTTTGCTGCAAGGTTTAGCATGTGTTCCATGTTCCCCGATCATTGGTGATGCTTTAGGGCAAGGTACCTCACCAGGAGAATCTTCGGACGCGCCAGAACGCGTTGATGCCGAGCTCCCGAGCCGCCCCACCGGTGCCGACCTGTTTTCGGCCGTTTTCATGCGTGGAAACCTTGCCCGGTAACTGCGCCATGTTCCAAGGAGCATGTAGGGAAAAACCGAAGCTAATTTAGTGGAGAAATGTGGGAGAACGAGCCACGCCACAATCTGTGCTGGTGTGCACGCGCGTCTCTGGCGGGAGGTTGAAGAAAGACCTGATGAGTGGGCCCCCCGGTTAAGTCTCTGTGTAGATTTCAAACAGAGAGCTATTCAAGTTTGAAAAATCCATAACTTTGTGTAGACAACTCCAAAAAGGGTGAGACCAATTTTGTTTGAATCCTTAGGAGGAGTACTTCACAGAGGAACAAATTGCTTGCTAGGAAAATGCCCAGGAATTTCTGTAGATTTTTTTTGTTAATCATTTAGGGATTTATTACAGGAGCAATTCTTTATGAAATATTCCCAAATTTGGGAAGATGATCCTTTTCATAGTTACTGATCTCCAGTAAAAATTTGAGCTTCATTGGAGTTCATTTGCTAGGTCAAATTGCCTTCCCAAGTTCAGCCTTTATTTGAAAATTCAAATTTAAACAGAAACTTTTCAGAACTTCTGTTCAACTTCAAAAATTCATATCTCTCTGATGGTAGCTCCAAAGATGGTGAAACAAATTTTGTTAGAACCATGGAGACCTACCCTAATCAGATCTTCAACTATTAGCTATGTCAAAGCTCCTGATTTGGGCTCAAAAATTCAGGGAAGCATTGTACTTGTAGGAATTTTGGAGGCTACATTATGCAATGACATTTCTCTAAACTTTGCTCAGATCATCCTTAGATAGTCTAGTATTCCCTGTAAAAAATTTCAAATACAATTAAGGATCCTAAATAGCAGTAGCTATGAATAGAAGTTAAATTCCTTCATACTTATACATATATTTTGTTACATTTCATAATAGTGACCGAAGTTGAGGACGCACCGGAGCCTTTGGACGTCCTCCCACCAGAAGCTAACTTCTCCTCTGACTCGCAACCAGGCAAGCCCCGGTTTGCACTTAAGTACCTTTTATAAAATTCTTTATTTGTATCACTTATGTCTAGGGTGAATGTTTGCATTAGAGTTAAGGTGATTGAAACCCCACTTGCATAACCTTTTAAATCCTATGAAGGGTTGGGTAGCTTACAGAGCCGACGAGTAGACAATGCCCTGCTAATATGCTTAGGACCTCGGTAGAAGTCGAGTAGTTGGAATCTACTCACGAGGTAAGGTTTATCACACGGTTCGGTCAGAATAGAAAATGGCTTAAGAATGGTGAAAAATGAGACCCAGCAGGGGGGATAGGAAGCAGTGAGCGGAGGTCTCACGTGCGTAGCCCTGTTGGTGTTGATTGAGGACCGAGTCGTGTGCGGGCCTGATGAACAAGTATCGAACAGTACCGAATGGCATACTGACATAAGCAGGAAACCGATGTAATTGGTTAACCTGGGTGCTGAGGCTTACCCAACCGTAAATAGGAGTGGATTGAGGGTAGCAAGTTGTAAATCTGCCGGTGGGCACAGTCATGCTCCATGCGGGGACCTCCTGCCCTTTACGGATGTACCGGTTCGGTATTTGGGTTGCCTTTGAAAGGTTGTTGCATACAACAGAGTAGGAAGGGGTGTGGAATCACGCTTCTGAAAGTGGGTGTATGCAACGTGTTGTCCGGGTGTCTCCTGATTGCAATCACCGTCCCTCGCGGTTATTTGAGTACCGCTTGTTCACTGTTTCATGACGTAGTAAGAAGTGAAGTAAGCCAGTTGAATGATAATATGCTGTGATGATAGAGTAATGTTTTGGAAACCAAGTCTGCTGTAGATGTAGAGCTAACTAAGTTTACTTTCCGCTTTGGGCATCACCACATCGGAGGAAAGTGTTTCTTGTTTGATTGTGGACTTCCGATGTGAGGGCTGCCTAAGGCACATGAATTTGCTGCTATAAAACTGAAAGTAAGGATCAACTTATAGGCGTGTCTTTGTTGCAAAGTCCATTCTCCTATTTTACACATCCCTGCATGTAGAGTTACATGCCTAGGCTAGTCGGTTAAGCCTTGCTGAGCCATCGTGCTCACGGTTGTAATATTTGAGCTGTATGCAGGTGAGAGCTATGAGGAGGGGTCCGATGACGAGGCGATGCCCCCGTCAGGGTACACGGTCGAGCTGGAGCCCTGCATGCCGCCGTGATTCTCCGGTTCCTTGCTGATAGTGTGTAGCGTCCCCGGGCTGGACGGCTGCACTTTTGTAGTTAGGATGAGAGGCTACTTATGTAAATTACTTCCGCTGTATAAATAAGTTTTGTAAAAAGAATTCCGCTGTTTTATATCAAATAAAAGTTTGTATGTTGCTCTTTAATCTTTTCGTGTGTGCTGTTGGGTGCCGCATCACACGGCACCACCCTATGTGATCCTGGAGTGGGTGAACCACGGGGTGGTCCCTCACACCCCGTCACGTGGTTAGTAACGTGAACACGTAACTCAAGGCGTGTTTGGCTTGAGAACACCTGTGCTAGTGATGACGGACGGGTGTACAAACTGTATTGGGACCGGGTTCGGTGTGCAGCCGAACCTGATGATTGTGTGTATCTTATGCAGGTGCTAACCACGAAACCATAGTCCGAGTAGAACACGTTTGTGAGTGATCGTTTTAGTGCCACCTATGATACGGATATGCCGGTATAATGCGGTCAGGATTTTCTTTTGTGAGGTAACGTAGTACCACCATATGTCTTACAGTGCATCGCCACCGTACTACACTTTATAACTTCTTTCCTATGAAGAAATAACTCATGAACTAACTTTAAACTAAAAATGGAAGTTGGAAAACACATATTAGTTAATGAACTCCTCATTTTAACTAAGCTTCAAGGGAGAGAATTGATAGGTTTCTATGTTTCTCAAAAATAGGGTGCTCTGTTCTGGTAGAAATTTTTGCTGGACTTTGACAGAGCATAACTCTGAGAAGATTGACCCAATGGAGGTGTATGATACATTTATGGAAATGTTTTTAAGTTCTCTACAACTTCTTTGTAGAAATCCAGACCAAAATCACACTCCAAAGTAGTTGAATGTCCAGTCGAATGCAAACTGTTCAGAAAACAGGACAGATGCAAACCTTCCTGGATGTTTCTGTATAACACTTATAACTTTCTGTAGAAAAATCCCTAAGGGTCATATGATACACCGTTGGAAATTTTATGAGATAAGAAACATTGTTGTAGTTCAAAGTTTGTTCAGATTTCTATTGTATTTGCATATACAACTGTGATAAAACCAGCCACATACAAAGGAGATGCTGGCAAATTTTATCCAGGAATTCTGTCAACTTTGAAAAATCATAACTTCTGACCCATAAGTGATATAGAGGCATGTGAATACTCGTTGGGAAGATATTGGAGTTAAATTTAACTGTGATATTCAACTTAAGTTATGAAAATGCTTCTAACTGCACTAAAATCTAGATTTAGTGCATCAAGGTCTGTTCTGTACAGAGAAGGAAAATGAGTGATATCGTGCAGGCTAGTACAAGTTATGTGCCCCAAAAGTACCTGTTGGTGTTCTGAACGCCATTCGGTGAAATGGAGGCCCCTGTACGATTAACTCCTTAGAGGTTGATTGCTGGTCAAGTACAACAACTTGCACCACCTCCAGAGCAGCAGCATCAGACGGTGGTTTGTGCTCCATCGCTGCAGCTATATGTATCTAGCTTCCAACCACAAGTTAGAGAAGAGACGGAGAGACATCCGTGCTTCATTTGTGGTCGGACGGACCATTACGCTAGGTATGGTATGGGGGGAATTCAAGGCTGCAGGTCATCATACTTTCAATGTGCAGACCCGTACCGATATCTGCAGAAAAGAGGGCAGACAAGGGGCAACATTCACTACATAGTGAGTGATGATGTTCCGGAAGGAGAAGCCACGTTAGAAGAGATGTTTTCTATAAATTAGCTACCGGTATTATTTCTCCTGGGCTCAGGTGCCACACCTAGCTTTATTAGTCAATCTTTTGTGTCTCGACATCTGCTCCGAACTACTTTTACAAAGAGGCAATACCTCGTATCTTCGCTGGGGCAGCATTACAACAAGTGATGTTGTCTTCGGAGCACCTCTTTGTTTGCGGGTTATAGTATAACCCATGAACCTCCTTATTCTTGGGGTCTGAAGATCGAAATTATTTTGGGGATGTCGTGGTTGAATTACCACAATGCAGTTCACAACATTAGTTTTCGAACCGTTAAGCTCAAACTCCCCAAGGCACGGTCTTCATACATTAGTTCTTGGCGCCAGTCGGCAACAGATTGCAATATTGAACCACTCGGAAGCTGTTAAGATAGAGGACAGTCCGGTGGTACGTAAATTTCAGGAGGTGTTTCCCAATTGTTTACCGGGCATACTGCCCGAACGGGACGTAGAGTTCAAGATTGAACTTGCGCCAGGAACACCACCGAGTTTGCGAAGGTCGTACAAATGGCACCCAATGAATGGGCAGAGTGGAAGACACCACTAAATAACCCTATGAGCAAAGGTTTTATACGACTGAGTCATCACCTTGGGGTATTCAGCATTGTTTGCAAAGGAGAAGCACGAAACACTACATCTTTGTGTGGTGTTCGTCTGCTTAACACTATGAAAATCAAGAACAAGTATCCGTTACTATGGATCGACATGTTGTTTGATCAGTTGGTCGAAGCAAGGGTCTTTTCCCCAATGGACAGAAGATCAGGGTACCATCAGATTAAGATACGGGCTGAGGATGTTACAAAGACAGCTTTTCGACGAGGTACGGGCTTTATGGGTACGTTGTCATGTTCCTTGACCCCACCAATGCTCCAGCTCAGTTCATGTACTTGATGAACTCGGTATTCATGCCGGAGCTTGACGTGTTTGTCGTGGTCTTCATCGATGACCTACTGGTTTAGTCCAAGTCGGAGGAAGAACACGAGGGGCACCTGTGTATAGTCTTGCAACGGCTGCGGGATCACAAGCTATACGCGAAATTCAGCAAGTGCGAATCCTAGATATCACAAGTACTTTTTCTCGGGCACATTATCTCCATGGAGGACATCGTTGTGGACCCGAGTAAGATCGCACAAGTGCTGTATTAAAAGTCCCCGAGGTTTATTCACGAGGTACGGAGTTTCCTCAGACTCGAGGGATATTATCGGAGGTTCATTCCAAACTTCTCGAATATTGCCAAGCCTATGACAGAGCTGCTGAAGAAGACTACCAAAGATGTTTGGAGTCCAACATGCGAAGCAGCATTCGAGGCATTAGTGAAGCACTTAACATCAGCACCGGTTTTGGTGCAGCCAGGCACAACAAAATTGTTCGATATGTACTGCGACGCATACGGCATTGGCATTGGGCTCGGATGTGTGCTGATGAAAGACCGAAGAGTGGTCGTGTATGGATCACAGCAGCTCAGAAACCATAAGCAAATATTCCCACTTATGACCTAGAGCTAGCTGCTGTGGTACTCGCACTCAAAATGTGGAGGCACTGCCTGCTCGGTAACCTCGTACATTTATACCGACCACAAGAGCCTCAAATACATATCCACTCAGAAGGAGTGGAACATGAGGCAGCAAAGATGGTTGGAGTTGATAATGGATTACGAAATACAGATCCATTATCACCACGGCAAGACTGACGTGGTGGCGAATGCGTGAGTCGCAAGTCACACGTTCATAATCTAACCATCACCCCGTTGGGAGAGAGCGAGTTACCATTACGTGTGGTTCCCCATAGAGCTCTCTACAATTTAGCTTTTATCCCCACCATCCGTGAAGAAAGGGTGGCAGCCCAGAAACATGACAATGGCATGTCACGTTTGTGGAGACGTCTAGACAGTGGAGAGCTGAAATGTTCCCGGAAAGACGGAGATGGTGTCCTATGGTTCAAGGACCAGATAGTCGTGCGCCGTAACCCGTAGTTACGGAAGAAAATTCCGCACACCCCTGAATTGTTGTGAGTTTGGCAAAAGGGTCACCTTCAGATTGATCATGTCAATAATGTGGAAGCAAAGGTTCATCTGATTCAAGCGAACTTAAAAGCGGCTCAATCCCAACAGAAACAGTATGCGGAACGGAGAAAACGTCCTTTGCATTTTGAAGTTGGGGATCACGCGTATCTACGTGTATCTCCAATAAAGGGCGTGAACAGATTCAGGGTGAGAGGAAAGTTGGCACCCCGATTCATCGGTCCATTCCAGGTTTTCGGAAAGATGTTGATCAGTTGCACACCGGCTGGAATTACCAGTGATATTCACTGGTGTGTACGACATCTTCCACATTTCTCAGCTGAGGAAGTGCCTCAAGTGTTTAGCCACCATTCAGATGGGGAATATCGAGTAACTGAAACCAGATCTCACACATTAGGGGGGGAATGGTTCAGATCATTGACATAAAGGACCGAACCACACACGACCATACGTTGTGGTTCTATAAAGTTTTATGGAGTTTTTACTCCAAGGTTGAAGCGACATGGGAGAGTGAAGGATTTCTTCGTGCCAATCATCCCGACTTTTGACGTCGCACATTCTATAACTCTTTCCACCATCCTCTCTCTCTCATTTTTACTTTGTAAACTCAGGACGAGATTCCTTTTAAGGGGGGAGGAATGTAAAGGTCCCAAACTTTTGAATAAAATGGGACTGAAGTTTGAACACCATTTGGTTTCAAGTTATGAAAACTTGGACTTATTTAAAATTTTCCACATGTGATGACACATGAGTGTCCCACGACTATAGACTAGGATCAATTGAGTGTTGGGGGACAAAGTTATTTTAAAACACATGTGTAAGCTCTCATGTGCAAGGGGAAATGGGATCCAGATTTGTAAACTCAAATTTCAAATGAGGGCAACAATAGGAATGCAAACTGTTGTGATCAAAACCTCATTTGCAGCAGCCAAACAAAAGATCTGGTTTCATATTTGAATTCTTTAGGTCCAAATTAGGGGGTAGGCAATGTCTCATGAATTTTTGAAGATATTTGCTGCCCATTTTTCCAAATAGACCTAAATGTACAGTGAATTCAAATACATAATTGAACTTGGATGAATTGTGCCCAATTATCCTAAGGAAGTTCAGTTTTTAACTCCACATAATTGCATTTCGTCATTTGCAAACTGTGGAGATATTTTGGGAGAGTTGATTTCAACTTACAAAACAAAGTTAAGGCATAGGAATTTCTTGATCATGTGTCACATGAAATAATGAACCCCAAAATGTTCATGTGAGGGAGTTAAAAATCTTATTTAGCCCATGCTTAACACAGGTTGACATGAGGAAAGAAATTCACACTACCAATCTCATTCATGTGCACATCCTTTGTGAGTAGAAGATGAGGGAGATTTAAACACAAATTTGAATCATTTAAAATGATTCATCATCAGATTGTCTAAATGCATTCGAGTGAATTCACCAATGCATTCCTCAAGTGTTCAAGAGTTCAAGTTCCAAGTTTGGAAAATTCTGGAGCTCGTCTACCATTTATTCGAAGGAATATTTGTGAGCACATTCAAATTCAAATTTGAATTTGGAAACTGAACAAAATGTGCTCAATGTTGAAATCAGATTTCATATTCAAATTCCTCACATTATGTTTGGCCTATCCTCTAAATTTGGTGAGATTTGGACAACGTTTGCGTCGGAATCTTAAAGCACAGTGAGGGAAAATTTTGGGAGAGGTGGACCCCATCTGTCAGCTTCTCAACACAGGGCACTGCCTCTGTTTTCTCTCGGTCGAGCGCGCGCCAGACAGCACGCCAGCGCCAAGCATTGCCGACTTCCCTCCAGCGCCAGCTCCTGCTTGCCGATCTTTTGCTCGATCTGATCGACTCCACAGAGGGTGCACCAAAGGCAGTTCGCTTCCTCCACTCGTTCTCGCCTCGGTAATTTTGCGCGCAAGGAAACACGGCCTCTCTCGGTCTTCCAATCGCCACAGCGCACCTGAGCACCGGCTACTCGAGCTGTCCACACAAGAAAGCAGCACCTGCTTGTGCTCTACCGTGCCATCTCCACCACACCGAGGTTCCCAGCTCGTGGTGCTCACAAAGCAATGATCAGCGCCGAGAACCGAAGCTCACCGGCGGAAGCTCTATTCTGGTCACCATGGACAGCCCGAACCGAGGCAGATCATGCCCAGGCAAGATACCCCATCGATGCACCTATAAGTCTAGGGTCTCACCTCCGAATCTCAGCCCTAGCCATTGATCACAGAGGGAGAATTTCAGGATTTTCTCTCGGGCGGCAGAAACTGACCTTGAGGTAAGGAATTGCGAAATTCGTCCTCAAATCATGTTTGTTGTGTTTCAACCTTCACACACAGGGTCTTAACTGCCTAGCAAACCTCCTCCATCGATTTTAGACCATGAAATTGAGTGTAGAGCGAGGAATCCGAGTTCTTTTCCAGGGTATACCGCTGGACCATATCGGGCGCAAGGTGCCGAAAGGTTTGGAGCGCTCCCCATCTTGTTTAGACCTCATGTCGGTCTTCTACATGATCCCCTGGTGCTTCAGAGCCCAATAACCGACCATTTGGTGGAGAATTCACCGTGCACGACCTCGCCAAAGCCCTAGGGTTTGCTGTTGCCGGTGCGCGCTGTTTTTCTGGCGAGTTTCAGCCGCCGGCAACCTCACCAACAGGTTCAGCGTGAGGGAAAGTGGGGGGGGGGGCAGCAGGGGGACTGGAGGTGGCTGGAAATGTCCTTTCCAGCGACCCTCACCGGAGGGAGCCGCCACTGCCCTGTTTGGCGCGAGGCTGAAGGTTAGGGATGACAGGTGGGACCCACGGGCAGGTTTTAAACATTTCCAGAATTTCCCATTTTAGTTTAAACTTTGGAGAGCCATAAGTTTGTATAGGAATGTCCAAAAATTGTGAAACAAATTTTGTTGGATTCCTCTAGAAGAGTACTATCCAGAGATGCAGCCCAATATTTATGAAAATCCCTGGATTTGGCTCATTAATTCATATAAAAAATTTTGTAGGAAATTTTCCAGGAGTTCTGTCTATTGGAAAATTCCCAAATTTGGGCAGGAGATTCTTCCAAAAACACTAGACCTCCAGTAAAAATTTCAGAGGCATTGGACCTAATTTGCTTGGCCAATTGTGGGGTTAATTCCTTAAGTCTCTGAAAATTGGAAAAATAGGACAGAGTTCATTTTCAGATTTTACCCAATTCTTGTAAAGATCATATCTTTGTGTAGCAACCTCCAAATTTAGTGATTAAAATTGGATTAGATTAATATTGAAATACTCTATCCAAATATGCAACCCAATTTGTATGAATGTCAATAATTAATTCTGGAAAATTCTTTGAAGCAGATCAGTAAAAGAATTATAGAGGGAGTTTGGTTTATCAAAAATCCTCAAATTTTGCCAGGATAATCCTTATGATGTTATTGAACTCCTGTAAAAATTTAAGCTCATTTAGAGTTGAATTGTTTGGGAGAACTCAGATTTCAATAAACTGTATTCAAATGAATACAGAGACTTTTCAGAAATTGTCCCAGAGTTGGAAAAACCATTTCTGGGCAATTATTAGCTCCAAAAACCCTAGGAAAATTCATGCAGACTCTATGAACTATAATTGAAATTGTAGTTCACTAAGTTGGGCAAGAACATGTGAGTTAATTCAGAATTAATTTCTTTTTGCTTAATTGCTTAGGGAATTGTTCTGAATAAAACACTCAATGAAAAGTGTTCATTTTTGGTCCAGAACACTTTCATGTGGCCAGGAATTTACATGCAAACCTTCAGATAAAACTGAGCCTTGGATCTTCCTGTCCTTGTTATCCAATCTTATGGATATGAGTAAAACATAGGGACTAGTAGAGGAATTATGGGAGACCCAAGTTCCTTCCACTTTAGCTGCAATTTGGCAAGTTGAGTCCCTGTGTAGTGTATGACTTCCTGTAAAAATTTCGAAGTCATTGGAGATCAGGATCTTTAGTTATGTCCAAATCATTAGAGCTCATCTTATATGTCATTAAAAACTTAGCTAGAGATGTAATGAAACATCTAAGGTAGATTTAGTTCCGTTGAGTTCTTTGCACAACAGAGGCAACGACTTCATCCTAGGATCTCCACACAGCCTCTGTTCTTAAGAAGTTTCAATCTCTACGTCTTTAAAATTGCATTATAAAATACTATGCATATACATGTTGATAGGGTTCACGACGAAGGACTTCGACGGAGCCATCCCTGGACGTATGGATCATTTGAGCAAGTTCGAAAGGATCAAGGGATCGAAGATCACTGACTGTTATTATATACTACTACCCTGCAAAACAGGCAAGCTCCGGTTTGCATGAACCTTTTTACAAATTTTTACTGTTTTGAGAACTTACTTTGAGCACTCAATAAATTCGTGCATTAGAGTCTTGTTTGAAACTCAAATGCATAGCCAAGAAAACCCTGGGTTGATATTAGGATTAAAACCCCGTCTAGCTAATGCAATGCTAAGATAGTGTAGGATTCGGTACAAGTCGAGTAGTTGGAACTACTCGCGAGGATAGGCTAGAGGCACTTGACTCGGGTGAAGATAGCAAATGAAACACATGGCAAGAAAAATGAGACCGAGCGGAGAGTAAGGGCAGCAGGACTTTGGGGCCTGGGTGCTATAGCTCCGCTTGTGTCGTTTGAGGACCGAGCCATGTGCGGGCCTGTTGAACAAGCTAGAACAGTTCCGAAGACCTACCAGCTATATGGGAACCGGGAAACCGATGTAACTCGGGTAGCTGTGTATTGAGGCATTGCCTGTCGTTCAGAGGGTAGGTTGAGATCTCGAGGTGTAAATCGGCTGAGGGCACTGAGGATGCGCGCGCAGAGACCTCTTGCTCGGGACGATAGGACCGGTTCAATATTTGGCAAAAGGGTGAAAGGTGGTTGTGTACAACGTCCGTGATGGTTAATGTAGGCAACATCGAGTACAGGCGTACGTGACGGGTTATTCGGGTAACCCTGCAGATGTAAATCGATTATAATCGCCATCCCACGCGGTCAGTGAGTACCACTTGTTCACTGTACCGTGACGTAGAAAGAACAGGCTAGATACATATTAAAATGTTGCTGATTCGATGATGGACTTTGATTGTTAATGATTTGCTATAGTTTAGAGCTAATTAAAGTTTCTTTCAACCATGGGCAAAGTACATGAGAGAAATGTGTTTCTTGTTTGATTGCGGCTCTCTCATGTGCCTTAGCGTGAGGTTCTCCACAACTTGCTGGTAAAACTTGAAAGTAAGGTTCAAATAAATAGGCGTGTCCTTTTTGCAACTTACCTTCCTATTTCATGTTGCAATTCTAGCACATAGAGTTACATGTTTAGGTGAGACGGGTCAGTCTTGCTGAGCCTATGTGCTCACGCTTGCTATATGAGTGGTTTTGCAGGTTAACCTCGGTGCTTATGAGAAGGTCGTCCGGTGAGACTCGGAGACTTCCGAGTCGTTTATCACGTGAAGAACCCAGCCGCTGCCGTATGACTTCGTGTTGCTAGCGAGAAGACTCCGCGGGCTGGACCTCTTCTCGAGTGCTTAGTAGATATGAAATGTGAGAAAAATTAGTATTCCGCTGAAGTTATTTGAGTAAAGTATTTACAAAGAACAATTTTAAACTTCCGCTTTTGATTTATGTAATACATGTTTCCTTATATGTGTGCTGTTGTGTGCCGCGTATCACGGCACCACCCAATGCGATTCCCGGGCGAGTGCCACATCCCCGTGACTAAACGAGCGGCGTGGTCCCTGCTCCCCTGAGGAAGTTGGATATTCTGTCGTGTTGATCGATAAACATGTTGCGGCACAAAGCGAAATTCTCTTCCTCTGATTACACGATCAAATCCACAGAACCTTCTCTCTCGTGCGCTCAACAGAAGGAAAAACGCCGCACCCTCGGTTGCTCATCGCCGATCGCCTTCCCGTGGTTGGGGCACCAAGCTGAGCTATAAAACCTGCCTCCTTGACGTCCTCGAGCCCTCCTCAGCTCGTCCCCGGTCTTTTCCAGCCGCGGCCAAGCCGTTTCTTCTTCCGAAAACAGAGCAACGTCATGCCCTTCTCGGTTCCACGTCGCCCGGCCGCTCCAATACCTCTCTGGCTCTATCAAAGTCACAAGGTGCACCACAACGTCTAGGTCCTCCTCTCGTAGTTCCCTTGTTCGTCCCCATGGCCGGATCGCCGGAATTTGCGTTTTGGCACCGGTGAACAGAAAGTACCGAGCATGTTAGAATCTGAAAATTCGCCCAAATCAATCGATCATCCGTTCTACGGTTCAAACACTAGCTACTAGAAACCCTAGCACCCTCCCATGCCGAAGGACGAAGCCAACCGTCCCTCCTCCGCCCCAGGCGACGGGAAATCACCGCCGCCGGCAAAAATGTGGTGGTCCACCGGTGATAGCCATGTTGCCGCCGTTTTCGGTTCTGGTTAGGGGTGGATTCACGTTCTACATGCTCTAGGGATGTTGTACAGCACATTTGCTTGGTGAATTAGACTTGGGACACGTTTCCCCTTGTCGGCGCCACGCCGCCGGTGCCGTTGGCCTTCCCAGCATTTTCATGCCGAAAGAATTTGTCCGGCAGCTGCGCCATGGTCCGAGGATGGTGTAGCACGAAACAGCAGCCAATTTGGTGGAAAAAACAGAGGAGAACGAGGCACGCCATCTTCTTTTCCGGGCGCGCGCGAAGCCTCTGTCAGGAGGTTGAAGAAGACCGACCCGATGGCCCCACTGTCAGCCGGTGAAGAGGTTTTCCTGTGGGAAATTAAATCCAAAAATGGCTGCAACTTTGCAAAACCATAACTCTGTGTAGAAAGCTCCAAAAATAGTGAGACCAATTTGTTGGAATCCTTATGAAGAGTACTTTGCAGAGAAACAAATTACTAGCTATGAAAATGCCTAGGAATTTCTGTAGAATTCTTTATATTTATTCCTTTAGGGATTAATTCCAGGAATATGGCTTGATGAAATATTCCCATTCTTGGTCAGAAGCTATTTCACATAGTTCCTGAGCTCCAGTAAAAATCTTAGGATTTTTGTAGAGGATTAAGGGGGCTTAATCAGTAGGTTTTCTCTGGTTTATTTCAACGGGATGAAAAATCACAGAAACTAATTCCAGAAAATAGAATTGAAATTCAATCCTCCATTCTGGCCAGCAGAAGACATAGGAAAACAAATTTTCCTAGGAACCTTAGGTCCAGGCCTATTAGTATATCAAATTCTTCAATATGACCAAGTCTAATTAAAATCCTATAAATCATTGAAGGTTAAATGTTCCAAGACTTCTTGTGGCCAACTCCTTCCTCAAAAACCTCTGACAATTTTACCATAAACCTATAATGAGTTTATAAAGCCTCTGTAAAAATTTTGTAAAGCTCCCAAAATTTTGAGTAAAAAGGGACTGAAGTTTGAACACCATTTGGTTTCAAGTTATAAAAATTTGGACTTGTTTAAATTTTTCCACATGTGATGACACACATGGGTGTCCCACCACTCTATCCTAGGATTAATTGAGTGTTGGGGGACAAAGTTATTTTAAAACCCATGTGTAAGCTCTCATGTGCAAGGAGAAACGAAATTCAGATTTTTAAACTCAAATTTCAAATGAGGGCAACAATAGGAATGTAAACTGTTGTTATCAAAACCTCATTTGCAGCAGCCAAACCAAAAATCAGGTTTCATATTGGATTCTTTAGGTCCAAATTAGGGGGTAGGCGAAGTCTCATGAATTTTTGAAGATATTTGCCATCCATTTTTCCAAATAGACCTAAATGTACAATGAATTCAAATACATATTTGAATTTGGATGAATTGTGCCCAATTATCCAAAGGCAGTTCAGTTTTCAACTCCACACAATTGAATTTCATCATTTGCAAACTTTGGAGATATTTTGGAGAGTTGATTTCAACTTACAAAACAAAGTTAAGGCAAAGGAATTGCTTGATCATGTGTCACATGAAATAATGAACCCCAAAATGGTCATGTGAGGGAGTTAAAAATTTTCTTTAGCCCGTGCTTAACACAGGTTGACATGAGGAAAGAAATTCACTCCACCAATCTCACTCATGTGCACATACTTTGTGAGTAGAAGATGAGGGAGATTTAAACAAAAATTTGAATCGTTTCAAATGATTCATGATCATATTTCCTAAATGCATTCGAGTGAATTCACCAATGCATTCCTCAAGTATTCAAGAGTTTAAGTTCCAAGTTTGGAGAATTTTGGAGCTCATCTACCATTTATTCGAAGGAACATTTGTGAGCACATTCAAATTCAAATTTGAATTTGGAAACTGAACCAAATGTGCTCAATTTTGAAATCAGATTTCATATTCAAATTCCTCACATTATGTTTGGCCTATCCTCCAAATTTTGTGAGATTTGGACAACGTTTGTGTGGGAATCTCAAAGCACAGTGGGGAAATAAAATGAGAAGGCAGGACCCACATGTCATACACCCACAATCCAACAACCGCCTCTGTTCTCTCCCGGACGCGCGCGCGCCTGACATCGCACCAGTGCCAAACGCTGCTGACGTCCCCCCCATGCCAGCTCCTGCTCTCCCGAGGCTCGCCTCGCTCTTATCTCTCGCGCGGGTAGCGCAACGCAAGTTCCTCTCTTCACTCGTAGCTCACCTCGCCCTGTTCTTTTCTCCCCGCAAGCAACTGTGCCGCGCTCGGTTCTCCCGATCATACACCACCGGCTGATCGTCGAAGGATCACGGTCTCCATAGAAAAGAGCATCGCAAACGTGTGCTCTAGCCGGCTAGCACGTTTCTTCCACGGACCCATACTCATTTGGGCGTGGGAATTCGATATTTCGGCCGTGCGCGGTGGGAAGCGAAGGAAACTCGGGCTCGGTCGCCGAGGACAGCCCACACCGAGGGGGATTAAGCTAAAGCAAGCTTACCCATCAGTGCACCGGCGACCCTATCTGCTCACGTCCGAGGCTCAGCCCTAACAAGTGATCACAGAGCAAGAATTTGGAGATTTTCTCCTGGGCGGCACAAACCGACACCGAGGTATGAGTTTGTGAAATTCGGTGTCAATTCTTGATGGTTGTGATTCAAACTTTGCACACAAGTTCCTCACTAGCTAGAGTACCTCCTACCTCGATCCTAGGTCGAGGAATTAAGGGCAGGGCGCGAACGTTCTTGCCACAGGAAAACTTTTGGGGCAAGTCGGCCGCACGGTGCCGACGGGGTTAGAGTGCTCCCCGATGGATTTGGTGGCCATTTCTAGCATCTACACCTTTCCCTGGTGCTCTAGAGCCAAAGAACCTACCATTTGGTGGACAATTCACCTTGCACAGGCTCGCCGGAAACCTAATCGTTGCTGACACCGGTGCGCAAGGTTTTCCGGCGATCTACGTCCGTCAACGATCCTCTAAACGCGTTCAGCGGGCCAAATAATGGTGGGGCGGCGAGCAGGGGGTCGGGAGATGGCCAGAAAGGATGTTTCGGTGATCCTCACCGTAGGGCGCCGCCGCTCGGGTCTCCGGCGCGAGGTTGAAGAAGATGGCTGACGGGTGGGACCCACAGTCAGCGTTTAAACATTTCTAGAATTTTAGTTTTCAGTTTAAACTTTGGAGAGCCACAACTTTGTGTAGGAGTGTCCAAAAATTGTCAAATAAATTTTGTTGGATTCCTCTCAGAGAGTAGTATCGAGGGGTACAGCCCAATATTTATTAAAACTTTGGATTTGGCTCATTAATCCATATAAGGAAAATATTGTAGGATTTATTCCAAGAGTTCTATGTATTGGAAAATTTCCAAATTTCGGCAGGAAATTCTTCCAAAAATACTTGAACTCCAGTAAACATTTCAGAGGCATTGTACCTCATTTGCTTGGCCAAATGTGGTGTTAATTCCTTATGTCTCTGAAAATTGGAAAATAGAACAGAGCTCATTTTCAGATTTTCCTCAATTCTTGAAAAGATCATATCTTTGTGTAGGAACCTACAAATTTAGTTATTCAAATTGGGTTAGATTCAGATTGAAATACTCTATCCAAATATGCAACCCAATTTGTATGAAAGTCAATAATTAATTCTGGAAAATTCTTTGAAGCCTCTCAGTAAAAGAATTTTAGAGGGAGTCTGGTTTATCCACGAATCCTCAAATTTTGCCAAAATAATCCTTAGGATGTTATTGAATTCCTGTAAAACTTTAAGCTCATTTGGAGTTGAATTGTGTGGGAGAATTCAGGTTTCAATGTGCGTATTCAAATGAATACAGAGACTTTTCAGAAATAGTCCCAGAGTTGGAAAAATCATTTCTGGGCAATTCTTAGCTCCAAAAATACTAGGAAAATTCCTGCAGACTCTATGAACTATAATTGAAGTTGTAGTTCACTAAGTTAGGCATGAACATGTGAGTTACTTCAGAAGAAGTTTCTTTTTGCTTAAATGCTTAGGGAATTGTTCTGAATAAAACATTCGATGAAAAGTGTTCATTTTTGGTCCAGAACACTTTCAAGGGACCAGGAATTCACATGCAAAATTTCAGCTCAAATTGTGCATTGTATATTCCTGTCCTTGTTCTCCAATCTTATGTATATGAGAAAACCATAGGGATTAGTGGGGAAATTATGGGAGACCCAATCTCCTTCCACTTTAGCTGCAATTTGGCAAGCTAAGTCTCTGTGTAGTGTATGACTTCCTGTAAAAATTTAGAAGTCATTGGAGATCATGATCTGTAGTTCTACCCAAATCAGTTCTAGCAACTTATATGTTCATTAGGAACTTAGCTAGGGATGTGATGAAACATCTAAGGCAGATTTAGTTCCGTGAGTTCTTTGCATAACAGAGGCAACAATATCATCCTAGGATCTTCACACAGCCTCTGCTCTTAAGAAGTTTTTATCTCTAAAGTCTTTAAATTGCATTATAAAAGATTATGCATATACATGTCGATAGGGTTCACGACGAAGGATTTCGACGGAGCCATCCCTTGACGTGTGGATCAGTTGAGGAAATTCAGAAAGATCAAGGGATTGAAGATCATTAACTTCTATTATATACTACTACCCTGCAAAACAGGCAAGCTCCGGTTTGCATTAACCATTTTTACAAATTTTACTGTTTTGAGAACTTACTTTGAGCACCCACTTAATTTTGCATTAGAGTCTTGTTTGAAAACCCAAATGCATAGCCAAGGAAACCCTGGGTTTGGATTCGGTACAAGTCGAGTAGTTGGAACTGCTCGTGAGAATAGGCTAGAGGCACACCACTCGAGTAGAGGTAGCAAATGAAATACATGGCAAGAAAAATGAGACTGAGCGGAGAGTAAGGGCAGCAGGACTTCGGGGCCTGGGTGCCATAGCTCCGCTTTTGTTGATTGAGGACCAAACTGTGTGCGGGCCTGTTGAACAAGCTAGAACAGTTCCGAAGACCTACCGGCAGGTGTAATTCGATTATAATCGAGTACGGGCGTACGTGACAGGTTATTCGGGTAACCCTGCAGGTGTAATTCGATTATAATAATCATCCCTCGCGGTCAGTGAGTACCACTTGTTCACTGTACCGTGACGTAGAAAGAACAGGCTAGATACATATTACAAGTTTGCTGATTTGAAAGCTATACATTGATTGTTAATGAATTGTTGTAGTTTAGAGCTAATTAAAGTTCTTTTCAAGTTTGAGCAAAGTACATGAGAGAAATACGTTTCTTGTTTGATTGTGTCTCTCTCATGTGCCTTAGCGTGAGGTTCTTCACAATTGCTGCTAAAATTTGAAAGTAAGAGCAAACTAAATAGGCTTGTCTTTTGCAACTTACCTTCCTATTTCACATTGCAATGCTAGCATATAGAGTTACATGTTTAGGTGAGACGGGTCAGTCTTGCTGAGCCTATGTGCTCACGCTTGCTATATGAGTGGTCTTGCAGGTTAACCTCGGTGCTATTGAGAAGGTTGTCCGGTGAGACTCGGAGACTTTCGAGTCGTTTAACACGTGGGGAACCCAGCCGCTGCCGTATGACTTCGTGTTGCTAGCGAGAAGAGTCCGCGGGCTGGACCTCTTCTCGAGTGCTTAGTAAAGATGAAATGTGAGATATACTAGTCTTCCGCTGTAGTTATTTGATGTAAATTATTTACAAAGAAACATTTGTAAGCTTCCACTTTTGATTTATGTAATACATGTTCCCTTATATGTGTGCTGTTGGGCGCCGCATATCACGGCACCACCCAATGCGATTCCCAGGCATGTGCCATGTCCCCGTGACTGAGCGTGCGGCGTGGTCCCTCTCAGCGTGGTATCATAGCCACATTGGTAATAGCGCACGGAATAAGGATCGTATTACGACAAAAACTTAGGTTACAGTGAGGATACGGTACTAGGTCCACATAAGTACTACTATTAGCTTAATATGAAGGTGACAACCTAAATTGTTTGCTATGTCGGAAAATCATGCATCTCGGGACGTTCTATGTCTTGCGGGTGCACGTAAGCGCTGTCCACCAGTGCGCACAAGCTGAAGGGTGGAGCCCCGCGGGTGGCAGGTAACCCAACCCGCTTTAATTTCCTCTATGACTCTTCATGTCGTTTGGGGTATTCGAGCAACGCTTTTCCCTAGCGTGCTACGGGCAAGTTTGGGAGACCCCATCACATGGTTAGTAACGTGAACACGTAGCTCAAGGCCTGTTTGGCTTGAGAACACCTGTGCGAGTGATGACGGACGGGTGTACGAACTGTATGGATACAGGGCTCGGTGTGCAGCCAAGTCTGATGATTGTGTGAGTTATTTGCAGGATTAACCACGAAACCGTAGTACGAGTAGAACACGTTTGCGAGTGACCGTTTTAGTGCCACCTATGATACGGATATGCCGGTATAATCCGGTTAGGATTTTCTTTTGTGGGGTAACGTAGTACCACCATATGTCTTACGGTGCATCACCACCGTACTACACTTTATAACTTCTTTCCTATGAAGAAATGACTCATGAACTAACTTTCTGCTAAAAATGGAAGTTGGAAAACCCATATTAGTTAATGAACTACTCATTTGAACTAAGCTTCAAAGGGGAGAATTGATAGGTTTCTATGTTTCTCAAAAACAGAGTGCTCTGTTCTGGCAGAAATTTTTGCTGGAACTTTGACAGAGCATAACTCTGAGTAGCTTTACCCAATCAAGGTGTATGATACAGTTCTGGGAAGGATTTTAAGTGATCTACAACCTATTTGTAGAACTACAGAGCAAAATCACACGCCAAATTAGTTGAATGTCCAGTTGACTACAAACTGTTCAGAAAACAGAACAGATGCAAACCTCCCTGGATGTTTCTGTATAACACTTATAACTTTCTATACAAAAATCCCTAAGGGTCATGTGATACACCGTTGGAAAGGTTATTATATAAGCAACATTGTTGTAGTTCAAAGTTTGTTCAGATTCCTATTGTATTCGCATATACAACTGTGATAAAACCAGCCACATACAAAGGAGATGCTGGCAAATTTTATCCAGGAATTCTGTCAACTTTGTAAAATCATAACTTTTGATCCCTAAGTTACATAGAGTCATGTGAATACTCGTTGGAAAGATATTGAAGTTTACTTTAACTCTGATATTTAACTTGAGTTATGAAAATGCTTCTAACTAGATCAAAATCTAGATTTAGTGCATCAAGGTCTGTTGTGTACAGAGAAGGAAAATGAGTGATATCGTGCAGGCTAGCACAAGTTATTTGCTCCAACAGTACCGGTTGGTGTTCCGAACGCTATTCGGTGAAATGGAGGCCCCTGTACGATTAACTACTCAGAGGTTGATTGCTGGTCAAGTACCACAACTTGCACCACCTCCACCGCAGCAGCATCAGACGGTGGTTTGTGCTCCACCGCTGCAGCTATATGTATCTAGCTTTCCCCCACAAGTTAGCGAAGAGACGGAGAGACATCCGTGCTCCATTATGGTCAGACGGGCCATTATGCTAGGTATTGTCTGGAGGGAATTGAAGGATGCGGGTCATCGTACTTTTAATGTTCAGACCCGTACCTATATCTGCAGAAAAGAGGGCAGACAAGGGGCAACGTTCGCTACATAGTGAGTGATGAGGTTCCGGAAGGAAAAACCGCGTTAGCAGAGATGTTTTCTCTGAATTAGCTACCGGTATTAATTATCTTCAACTCCGGTGCAACACCTAGCTTTGTTAGTCAATCTTTTGTGGCTCAACATCAGCTCCAAACCACTTTTACAAAGAGGCAATACCTCATATCTTCGTCGGGGCAGCATTACAAGAAGTGATGTTGTCTTCCAAGCACCACTTTGTTTGCGGGTTAGATTATAACCCATGACCCTCCTTATTCTTGAAGTCTGAAGATCGACATTATTTTGGGGATGTCATGGTTGAATTACCACAATGCGGTTCACAACATTAGTTTTCGAACCGTTAAGCTCAACACCCCACAGCACGGTATGCATACATTATGTAAAAGCCCAAGAAAAGGGACTTGCAAAAATTTTTCTTCACCTCACAACACCAGAGTTTTTATTGTGGACACCTTAGGAAATGTTGTGAAGAGCAAGTAACCTCCATCAAAAGGATGATTAGAGGGGAAGGCCTTCATTTTCACAAAGTAGGGTTTCTACACATGAACATGAGAGGTTGAGCTCACCCCTAGAATTTAAAAAGTCTTGGGAAGGTTCAGTCCAAAGCTCATGCAAATTCAACACTTTTTGAGGCACTTTTGGGTTGTTTCAAAAAGAGGCCAATTTGAATGTAAATTCAAATTGCAGCAACTTTCATCACCCAAATTCAAAAGTTAGCTTCATATCTACACTCAGCACATTTTTCTGAGTAAACCCACCAATTTTCATCCCCATTGGAGTTCATCTTGTCAGGAGTTAAATTTGCCAGAATTCAAAACTGAATTTGAATTTCAGTTTAAATATGAAGCACATTTAACCAAACAAAGTTTGAATTTGAGAATTCAAATTCAAACAAATACTTGGGGGTTAAGTCTCCCATTCAATTCTCAGTAGCTGGGATATTTACAAAAGAAAGGGGGAGAAAGATTTAGAGGGGAGAAGAGGGCCCACTGGTCAGGCACCCTGGGGGGGGGGGTGGTAAACCGACTCGGGCGCGCGGTCGAACACCCTGCGGCCGACAGCGCACGGGGTCGACCCCGTCCCAACGCAGCCACCGCGCCACCTCCTGCTCGGGGGGATGAGGGCGCCGGCTACAAAACCTGTGATCGCACCCTGGTCGGCAAGAATTCGCTCCCCATCCTCTCGGTTCCACTCGCTTACATCCGAAGCAACTCACCCGGAGTCGCCGCCCTCTGATCGCCGGCGGCCGGACGGCACAGGCTTCCTCCTGCCCGACGCTCAACACAAGAAACGATCGCCACAAGGTGCTGGTTCTGCCTGCCCTTACCGTTCGGCATTTCATGCACCGTCGGGGGAGAATTTCTTCCGGGAACGCTTCGGTGTTCTTAAGGCCGAGCTCCCCCAAATCCCAAAATTCACGAGTATTGGCTTATCACCGGGCGCACCGAGCTAAACACACCATCTATACCCTGCCACGACCACCTAGGATCGAAAACCAGCAAGAATCATGGGCTAGGGTTGCGGTTATCCAAGTTTTTCGAGCAACAGCCGATATCCGGCCTAGGTCGCCGACGAGGTCACAGTTGCAGCCGTTTTCACGGGGATCGGTGCCCATATCCATGATCAGCAGGTGTCAGCGGAGCTCCCCGAGCAAACCGCATCAAAAAAGGTGCAGGTGAGGCTGAGTTCGACGTCGCCGGTGAGCTACCGGCCGCTGTTGCAGTCGGAAGCCCTGTTCCGGCCGTTGTCAAACTCCGGGAAGGGCACCACCGTGTTCCCCAGGCCGGGATAGGCACAGGCGGCGAGAATCAGCAAGCTCCGAAGGCCGGAACCCCTCTCCGGCGAGAGCTCCGGCGAGCTCGGCGGCGGGATCGCGCCGGTGGCCGGAGGAGGACGAAGGGGTAGGCCCCACGCGTCAGCGGCTGGAGATAAAGGGGTGGGATTCTCTGTGGTCCGGGATCCAGTGCGGCCACGCGGGAAGGAGTCTGTGGCCCCGTGTGGCTCGGATCCAACGGTCGACACGTGTACGTGGACCCACCCGCAGGATTTAAACATTTCTGAAATTTCCAGTTTTAGTGCAAACTTTAGAACCCCATAACTTTTGCTAGGAAGCTCCAATTTTAGTGATTCAAATTGGGTTGGATTCATCTTGCCTAGCTATGTCCAGACATACAACCCAATTTGTTTGAAACCCATTAATTAATTCTGGAAAATTCTTTAAATCTTTTCAGCAAAAGAATTTTAGAGGGAGTTTGGTTCATCCAAAAATCCCCAAATTTTGCCAGAATGTTCTTTAGGACATTAGTAAACCCCTGTAAAAGTTTCAGACCATTTGGAGTTGATTTGGTCAGAGCAATTCAAATTGGAAGGTGCTGTGTTCATTTGAATACAGAAACATTTTCAGAGAATTTCCAAAACTTGGAAATTCAGTTCTGGGCAATTCTTAACCCCGAAAATGTTAGGAAAATTCAGGCAAACTCTATGAGCTATAATTGAAATTGTAGTTCATTGAGTTGAGCATGAACAGGGGTATTACCTCAGAATAAAATTCTTCCTTGCTGATTGGCCAAGAGAATTATTCTGAGCAAACCACTCCATGAAAAGTGCTAATGTTTGGTCCAGAGAGTTTTCTTGTGACAAGGAACTCACACAAAAATTCTCAGCTCCATTGGACCTCTAGATCACCCCTGTCCTGTTTAACCACTTAAGGGATTAAGGTGGAAAAGGGGGGAAAACCACTTCGCATTTAACCATGTGATTAAGTCCAAGCCAAACCACCAACACCAGTTCATCTTTAAATTCTTAAACAAAGTTCCAGGTGTTAGAGGCTGGTTATTAGAACTAATAGTAGAAGTCTTACTCTAAAACTCACATTTGCATCTAAATTAACATGTAGTATTTCATTAACGTGTAGCCGTTGAAGAAGAGACTCCGGAAGTGCTGGACTTCCTTCTTCCGGACGAGGAACTAACTACTGACCAGCAGCAACAAGGCAAGCCCCGGTTTGCATTAACCCTTTTTAAAAGTTTTACTTTGTTTACATGTGTCATATGAAGTATGTATGTGCATTAGGTATAGGATGAATGAAACCCCACTTGCATAACCAAAGGTTCCTACAAGAGTGAGGGTAGTATCAAGGACCTCGAGTAGACAGGCTATGCTTAATGAGTCATAGGACTTTGGTACAAGTCGAATAGTTGGAATCTACTCGCGAGATAGGCTTGGGACACACGGGTTCGGTTGAGTGATGTGAGATCACTATAGTAATAAAAATGAGACTAGGCAGGGGCTAGGGCGCAGCAAGAGGAAGTCTTGTGTGCGCAGCCCTGTCCGTGTCGATTGAGGACCGATCCGTGTGCGGCCCTGCTGAACAAGTATTGAACGTACCGAAGGCATATCGGATATATGGGCCCCGATAAACCGATGTAGCCTAAACCTCCGGGCGTCGAGGCATAGCACACCGATTTATAGGTGTAGGTTGAGGGCGGCAAGGTGGAAATCTGCCAACGGGCATAGAAAGATGCTCCGTGTGGGGAACCTCCTGCTCGTTTCGGTGCGACCGGTTCGACGTTTGGGCTGTTGGGTGGAAGGTTGTCCCGTACGACATCGATTGAGCGTGCTGTGCAGCTCCACGGGTGGGCGTACGTGACGTGCTCTTTGGGTTTTCCCTGCAGGTGTATATCGTGTCGATTTGCCGTCCCTCGTGGTGACGAGTACCGCTTGTTCACTGCGTCGTAACGTAGACTAATGGATGAAATATGTTGATTCAATGATGCTGATTGATATAATTGTATTGCTACATGTGTGCCACCAAATACTGCTTACTAAATTTCAGATTTCATGAACTGTTAACTTGTTGCTAAAAGATGAACTAAGGATGAACTTGTAGGCGTGTCGTTTTGCTGAAATGTTACTAACCTATGCCTTGGTATACCTCATGTAGAGTTTCATGCTTAGGTGAGTCGGTTAAGCCTTGCTGAGCCTTCGTGCTCATGGTTGCTGCTTAAGTGTTTTTCAGGTGAGGAGCCACCCACGGACTCGGAGTACGAGTCCACCGGCAAGGGTTACCCTCCGTCGGGGACCACGGCAGAGTGGGAGCCGTACACGCCGCGCTGAGCTGAGGAGTGCAGCTAGTGTGGGTTGCCCTAGGGCTGGGCAACCAACTTTTTCTAGATAGGCGGGCGTGAGTTGTGTAGTGTAGACTTCCGCTGTGTAACATAAACAATAGTTGTAACTGAAGTTTGTACCTGTTTGTACAGTTTCAGTTGTTTCCCATGTAATATATTATGTTCTTATGACGTGTGCTGTCGGGTGTCGCATCGCGCGGCACCACCCTCTGCGATCCTGGATGAGCGGATTCCGGTCCGCCACAGCCTGGTATCAGAGCTGCAGTGGGGATAGCACAGTACTTAAGGACTGCATTATGGGAAAACATAGGTTACGGTGAGGAATCGGTAGTTGCCCAAGTAAGGACTATATTAGCATAGTTACTTAAAGTGGCAAATACTAACCTATGTGTTATAATTCTGAATTTCAATTATGTAACGACGCACTTACACTCTGGTAAGTATGGTAAGGAACGCCACCAAAAGCGGTTCAATTTCGGTTAGCTCCCCCTGACGAGGAACGTGGTTCAGGGATTGATCTCACAGCTTGGTGTGAGACGTTAATATGAACCTCTTGGACTCTTCATGTCCCTGAGTTCATATGAAACGCTGATCCCTAGCGTGCATTAGGTAAGTAAGTGGAGACCCCATCGCGTGGTCAGTAACGCGAGAGTGTGTTCGTCTGGAAATAGCCCAGGAGGACATACGCAGCGCTTGCCATCGGCGTGCCCTGCAGGGCAGTAGGTGGTATCTGTTGGGTTGATAACATTCCCAACCGTGACGACCCGTTCATGACATACTCGGGTTCCCCGTCGTGTGGTGTTGAAACACGATCACGTGCCTTGAGACGTGACTTAGCTCAAGGACGGCCGTATGACAATGATACGGGCATTTATATTTACTTTCAAATATGGAACTGCCTGAAATGAATAACCATTGAGTGAACCATTATTGTGTGGTCTTCTGCAGGTACTAACCACGTATGTATCCGTGTAGAAAACGTGTGCGAGAGACCGTTTAGTGCCACACTTGAGACGTATATGCCGGTATGATCCGGTTAGGATTTTCTTTTGTGAGGAACGTAGTACCGAGATATTGTAGGCATATGCATGAGTATAATGATAACAAAGAATTAAAATCTATAGGTTCAACAGTTAGGACCCTGGTTGGGTATAAGAATGGGATAGTGATGAGTGTAGTTCCAAAAAGACTGAAAAACAGAGTGCTCGGTTTTGGGACAGCAGGTTTGCTGATCCTCAACAGGGCATAACTCACAGGTCTTTTAGCCGAGAGAGGTGTGCTATATAGTTCTGGAAAGGTATTGAAGTACCCTACAACTTTGTTGTAGACTTCCAGAGCTGAAACTCACCTTAAGATGGCTTAAAGCCCAGAGAAAGGTAAACTGTCCAGAACCAGGGCAGAGTAAAACATCCTCTGAACTGATCTGTTTTTCAAATATAACTCCCAGTAGAAAAATCAAAAATTGTCATATAATACATCCTTGGAAAGAGTAGAAGATGTGTGACATCTTTGCAATTCAAAGTTTCTGAAGTTTCAGCATAGAATTTAGTGGAAATCAGGGTTGAAAACAGTCACTTCCAAGGGAGGTGCTGTTAAAATTCTTCCAGAAATTCTGCTAACTTTGAATTAGCATAACTTTTTAATCAAAGCTGATCTGGGGGCAAATGAGTACTCGTTGGAAAGATACTGAAGTTAACTGGAACTTTGGTATTCAACTTGAGTCATGAAGATGCACAGAACCAGATCAAAACTTGGAATAGGTAGAAACTGGTCCTTCTGACAGAAGAATGACAGTTTTGAGCTCATTGGAGAGGGTGTTGTACCCTAAGGGTGGTATGCGTGATGACAACGCGATAGTAATGTCTCGTAGTGACCAAACCTAGTTATGTTGAGCTTCCAAAGTGGAGGTTCATCAAGTTGGATTAAACTAGCTTGTGTTTGGTCTGGTAATGGTGTAGCTTGTGCAAAGTTATTACACTATCTACTTACGAGATATATCGCATGTTTTTGTTGTCATAATATTTTTACGCCCATTGTAATGGAACTGCATGCAAGTGTTGCGGGACTGATGTTATTGTCGTATGGTTGCAGATGGTTCGCACTAGGACCACGCACGATGTAGGTGGCTCTAGCCAAGGGGGAGGCGATGACTCCCAGCCACCGGCCTACGACAGCACCCCGCAGCAGCAGCCACCACCACCGCCTCCGCTTACTCTAGCGGATGTGATAGCGGCATTGGTGGGAGGTCGTGAGGAGCAGACCGACCTGCTCCGCACGATCGTGCAGAATACGTCCCAGGCGGGAGGACGTCAAGAGCGAGGGCCTCGTGAGCCCCGTGAAGTGTCGTACTCGGATTTCATGAGTACGCACCCTCCAGTGTTCACCGAAGCTGAAGAACCACTGGAGGCGGACAACTGGCTGCGGACTATCGAGTCCAAGTTCGGGCTGCTCCAGTGTACGGAGCGGCAGAAGACACTGTTCGCAGCACAGCAGCTCCACGGTGCCGCTGGTGCGTGGTGGGCGAATTATGTCGCCTCACGTCCGGCTGGCCATGCCGTGGAATGGCAAGAGTTCCGGGAGGCGTTCCGCGCCTATCACATTCCTGCCGGAATAATGAAGAGGAAGTTCCAAGAATTTTTGGAACTGAAGCAGGGCGGGAGGAGTGCCCACGACTATTCCCGTGCCTTCAACCATCTGGCGCAGTATGCGTCAGACTACATCTCCACGGAGGAGAAGAAGAGGGAGCACTTCTATCGGGGGTTACACCCCGAAATGAAGACCCACCTCGTACAGTGGAACCGCGGCACATTCAACGACTTAGTCAATGCCGCGATCATGCAAGAGGATGCTCAGCGGGAGTTGGCAGCTGAGCAGCGGAAGCGCAGCGCTCCACCCAGCGGTGGGAGTGGCGCTCCCCAGAAGTACCGTATGGTGTATCAGACACCATCCGGGCAGCAGTGGCGTCCACCGGTGCGACCTCAACAGTTCGGGGGACGTTCGTTCCAAGCACCCCCGTTCCGTCCGCCGATGCCACCACCAAGACAGCAGCAGCAGCAGACGGTACCCCGGGCGTTTCCACCGCCACAACGCGCCCCGGGATTCCGTCCACCGATTAGCGGGGGACCGCCCCGTTTCACCTGCTTCACGTGTGGCCAGACGGGCCACTTCGCGAAGGACTGCCCCCAGGGGCAGCAGAGCAGCGGGCAAGCCCAGCTCCAGGGTGGTGCTCGCGGCCGACCTCCTGTGAAGCGGGTTGGTCAACGGACTGGGGGTGTCCGCAACCTCGACAGTGAGGACGCCCCAGAGGGAGACAACGTGCTGGCGGGTACGTTTACTCTCAACAATCAAGCCATCGTCATATTGTTTGATTCTGGTGCAACCCACAGCTTTATAAGTGCATCCTATGTGGCTAAACATCAATTGCAAGTCTTCCCAACCGACTGCACTTATATGATATGCTCACCGGGAGGGAAGATTTCAGCTAATATGATGATTCCAAAGACACCTCTGTGCTTAGGTGGGAAACTATATCCCACCACCTTGATAATCCTTATGGGACAAAAGATTGATGCAATCTTAGGGATGTCATGGCTGCAATACCATGGCGCTGTCCTAGAGACTCGGACACGGACAGTTCACTTAAATTCTCCATTTCACCGTCCGCATTCCATGGTGTTAGACACGCCAGTCCGGGAAGTTTTAGCAATTAATAATGCTGAAGTTCTCAAGTTAGAAGACATCCCCGTAGTCCGGGAGTATCCCGACGTGTTCCCGGACGATCTTCCGGGCATGCCACCTGAGCGGGATGTCGAGTTCAAGATCGAGCTCGCACCCGGGACTACGCCCATATCACGGAGACCATACAAGATGGCTCCAAATGAGCTGGCGGAACTGAAAGAACAGCTCAATGATCTGTTTAGCAAGGGTTTCATTAGGCCGAGTTCCTCGCCTTGGGGATGCTCGGCGCTATTTGTAAAGAAGAAGGATGAAACCCTGAGGCTGTGTGTGGATTACCGGCCGCTCAACGCCGTCACCATCAAGAATAAGTACCCACTGCCCCGTATTGACATCTTGTTTGATCAACTTGTGGGAGCAAGTGTATTCTCAAAGATGGACCTTCGCTCTGGATATCACCAGATCAAGATCCGGGCGGAGGATATCCCGAAGACGGCGTTCTCGACGAGATACGGCTTATACGAATATCTCGTCATGTCCTTTGGTCTCACAAATGCTCCAGCCCATTTCATGTATCTCATGAACTCGGTGTTCATGCCGGAGCTGGACAAGTTCGTGGTAGTGTTCATCGACGATATCTTGGTTTACTCCAAGACAGAAGCCGAGCATGCCGAACACTTACGGATCGTTCTTCAACGATTGCGAGACCACAAGCTCTACGCCAAGTTCAGCAAATGCGAATTTTGGATCAGTCAAGTGCCATTCTTGGGACATATCATCTCAGCTGAAGGCATTGCGGTTGACCCAAGTAAAATCGAGCAAGTGTTGAAATGGAAAGCTCCCACTTCAGTTCATGAAGTCAGAAGCTTCCTCGGGTTAGCGGGATACTACCGAAGATTCATTCCAAGCTTCTCCAAGCTCGCTAAGCCGATGACAGAGTTGCTGAAGAAAGGGACAAAATATGTTTGGAACACGGCGTGTGAAGGAGCGTTCCGAACACTGGTGAAGCATCTCACAACAGCCCCGGTGTTAGCTCAGCCGGATACAACAAAGCCCTTCGACGTGTATTGTGACGCGTCCGGTATTGGGCTCGGCTGCGTGTTGATGCAGGAAGGACGTGTGGTCGCTTATGGCTCCCGCCAACTTCGGAACCATGAGCAGCACTACCCGACTCACGATCTTGAACTTGCTGCCGTTGTGTTGGCGCTAAAAATGTGGAGGCACTATCTCCTGGGGAACTTGGTGCATCTCTACACCGACCACAAGAGCTTGAATACATTTTCACCCAGAAGGAGCTGAACATGAGGCAGAGGAGGTGGTTAGAACTGATCAAAGATTATGAGATTGAAATCCATTACCACCCCGGCAAAGCGAATGTGGTTGCCGACGCGCTGAGTCGGAAATCACATGTCCATCACCTCACCATTACACCGGTGGAGGAGGAAGAGCCAAGTTTATACTTGGTTCCTTATGGATCGCTGTACAACCTTGCCCTCATCCCTACTATTAGGGAGGACATCATTGCAGCTCAGAAAACGGATAAAGGCATGACACATCTCCGGAGACAGATAGACAATGGAGAAATTAAATGTTTCCGGAAAGATGATGAGAGGACGCTGTGGTTCAATGACCGCATAGTCGTACCCCGAGATATGGAGTTGAGGAAAAAGATCCTCGATGAAGCTCACTTGTCTAAACACTCCATTCATCCGGGCAGCAACAAAATGTACCAATATTTGAAAAAGAAATTTTGGTGGACACGGATGAAGCGGGAGGTAGCTAAGTACGTATCCGAGTGCGATACGTGTAGACGAGTGAAAGCTGATCACATGAAGAAATCAGGGCTGTTGCAACCCCTGAAGATTCCGGCATGGAAATGGGAAGATGTGAGCATGGATTTCATTGTGGGATTACCCCTAACAGCCACAAGCATGATTCCATATGGGTAATCGTTGATCGGTTAACCAAGACGGCTCACTTCATTCCAGTGAATACACGTTACAATACCGGCAAATATGCGGAGCTATACATAGCGAAGATTCTATGCCTATACGGGGTACCCAAGACCATTGTCTCAGATCGAGGTGCATTATTTGTATCTCGCTTTTGGGAGCAGCTACACGCTGCATTGGGTACTAAGTTGATCAGGAGCTCTGCCTATCACCCTCAGACAGATGGCCAGACAGAGAGGGTGAATCAAGTTCTGGAAGACATGTTGAGAGCATGTGCCATCCACCATGGTAGGAACTGGGATGATCACCTACCATTGGCGGAATTCTCGTACAATAATGGCTATCAGGCGAGTATCAAGATGGCACCCTACGAAGCTCTCTACGGTCGTAAATGCCGCACCCCATTAAATTGGTGCGAGTCCGGTGAAAAGGTCACATTCGGGGTTGATGTGGTGAACGACGCCGAAGAGTGCGTTCGGACAATTCAAGCCAATTTGAAGGCCGCTCAATCCCGACAGAAGAGCTACGCTGATAAGAGGCGTAGGCCGTTGCACTTTGACGTTGGGGAACACGTGTACCTCCGCGTGTCTCCGATGAAGGGCGTGCACCGGTTCGGTGTGAAGGGGAAGCTCGCTCCCCGTTTCATTGGACCCTACGCTATCACCGAGAAGTGTGGACCAGCAGCGTATCGATTGGAGCTACCGGCATCTCTGGCTGGTGTCCATGATATTTTCCATGTTTCGCAACTGCGAAAATGCTTGAAGCATACAGCTGCTGTTCCTACCGAAGACATCGGCGAGCTGAAACCGGATTTCACATATGATGAATATCCGGTGGGAATTCTTGATGAGAAAGCCAGGACCACACGCAGCAGAACGTTGTGGTTCTACAAAATACTCTGGAACAACCACACCGCCGAAGAAGCGACGTGGGAGAGCGAGGAGTTCCTTCGCTCAAATTACCCGAAGTTCATGGCTTCTCAACACGGGTAAGTCCCTATTACCTCGCTATCTATTCTTTTATAATCTCGGGACGAGATTCTTTTAAGGGGGGAGGGATGTAAAAGCCTAAGAAAAGGGACTTGCAAAAATTTTTCTTCACCTCACAACACCAGAGTTTTTATTGTGGACACCTTAGGAAATGTTGTGAAGAGCAAGTAACCTCCATCAAAAGGATGATTAGAGGGGAAGGCCTTCATTTTCACAAAGTAGGGTTTCTACACATGAACATGAGAGGTTGAGCTCACCCCTAAAATTTAAAAAGTCTTGGGAAGGTTCAGGCCAAAGCTCATGCAAATTCAACACTTTTTGAGGCACTTTTGGGTTGTTTCAAAAAGAGGCCAATTTGAATGTAAATTCAAATTGCAGCAACTTTCATCACCCAAATTCAAAAGTTAGCTTCATATCTACACTCAGCACATTTTTCTGAGTAAACCCACCAATTTTCATCCCCATTGGAGTTCATCTTGTCAGGAGTTAAATTTGCCAGAATTCAAAACTGAATTTGAATTTCAGTTTAAATATGAAGCACATTTAACCAAACAAAGTTTGAATTTGAGAATTCAAATTCAAACAAATACTTGGGGGTTAAGTCTCCCATTCAATTCTCAGTAGCTGGGATATTTACAAAAGAAAGGGGGAGAAAGATTTAGAGGGGAGAAGAGGGCCCACTGGTCAGCCACCCTGGGGGGGGGGGGGGGTAAACCGACTCGGGCGCGCGGTCGAACACCCTGCGGCCGACAGCGCACGGGGTCGACCCCGTCCCAACGCAGCCACCACGCCACTTCCTGCTCGGGGGGATGAGGGCGCCGGCTACAAAACCTGTTATCGCACCCTGGTCGGCAAGAATTCGCTCCCCATCCTCTCGGTTCCACTCGCTTACATCCGAAGCAACTCACCCGGAGTCGCCGCCCTCTGATCGCCGGCGGCCGGATGGCACAGGCTTCCTCCTGCCCGACGCTCAACACAAGAAACGATCGCCACAAGGTGCTGGTTCTCCCTGCCCTTACCGTTCGGCATTTCATGCACCGTCGGGGGAGAATTTCTTCCGGGAACGCTTCGGTGTTCTTAAGGCCGAGCTCCCCCAAATCCCAAAATTCACGAGTATTGGCTTATCACCGGGCGCACCGAGCTAAACACACCATCTATACCCTGCCACGACCACCTAGGATCGAAAACCAGCAAGAATCATGGGCTAGGGTTGCGGTTATCCAAGTTTTTCGAGCAACAGCCGATATCCGGACTAGGTCGCCGACGAGGTCATAGTTGCAGCCGTTTTCACGGGGATCGGTGCCCATATCCATGATCAGCAGGTGTCAGCGGAGCTCCCCGAGCAAACCGCATCAAAAAAGGTGCAGGTGAGGCTGAGTTCGACGTCGCCGGTGAGCTACCGGCCGCTGTTGCCGTCGGGAGCCCTGTTCCGGCCGTTGTCAAACTCCGGGAAGGGCACCACCGTGTTCCCCAGGCCGAGATAGGCACAGGCGGCGAGAATCAGCAAGCTCCGAAGGCCGGAACCCCTCTCCGGCGAGAGCTCCGGCGAGCTCGGCCGCGGGATCGCGCGGGTGGCCGGAGGAGGACGAAGGGGTAGGCCCCACGCGTCAGCGGCTGGAGATAAAGGGGTGGGATTCTCTGTGGTCTGGGATCCAGTGCGGCCGCGCGGGAAGGAGTCTGTGGCCCCGTGTGGCTCGGATCCAACGGTCGACACGTGTACGTGGACCCACCCGCAGGATTTAAACATTTCTGAAATTTCCAGTTTTAGTGCAAACTTTAGAACCCCATAACTTTTGCTAGGAAGCTCCAATTTTAGTGATTCAAATTGGGTTGGATTCATCTTGCCTAGCTCTGTCCAGACATACAACCCAATTTGTATGAAACCCATTAATTAATTCTGGAAAATTCTTTAAAGCTTTTCAGCAAAAGAATTTTAGAGGGAGTTTGGTTCATCCAAAAATCCCCAAATTTTGCCAGAATGTTCTTTAGGACATTAGTAAACCCCTGTCAAAGTTTCAGACCATTTGGAGTTGATTTGGTCATAGCAATTCAAATTGGAAGGTGCTGTGTTCATTTGAATACAGAAACATTTTCAGAGAATTTCCAAAACTTGGAAATTCAGTTCTGGGCAATTCTTAACCCCGAAAATGTTAGGAAAATTCAGGCAAACTCTATGAGCTATAATTGAAATTGTAGTTCATTGAGTTGAGCATGAACAGGGCTATTACCTCAGAATAAAATTCTTCCTTGCTGATTGGCCAAGAGAATTATTCTTAGCAAACCACTCCATGAAAAGTGCTAATGTTTGGTCCAGAGATTTTTCTTGTGACAAGGAACTCACACAAAAATTCTCAGCTCCATTGGACCTCTAGATCACCCCTGTCCTGTTTAACCACTTAAGGGATTAAGGTGGAAATGGGGGGAAAACCACTTAGCATTTAACCATGTGATTAAGTCCAAGCCAAACCACCAACACCAGTTCATCTTTAAATTCTTAAACAAAGTTCCAGGTGTTAGAGGCTGGTTATTAGAACTAATAGTAGAAGTCTTACTCTAAAACTCACATTTGCATCTAAATTAACATGTAGTATTTCATTAACGTGTAGCCGTTGAAGAAGAGACTCCGGAAGTGCTGGACTTCCTTCTTCCGGACGAGGAACGAACTACTGACCAGCAGCAACAAGGCAAGCCCCGGTTTGCATTAACCCTTTTTAAAAGTTTTACTTTGTTTACGTGTCATATGAAGTATGTATGTGCATTAGGTATAGGATGAATGAAACCCCACTTGCATAACCAAAGGTTCCTAAAAGAGTGAGGGTAGTGTCAAGGACCTCGAGTAGACAGGCTATGCTTAATGAGTCATAGGACTTCGGTACAAGTCGAGTAGTTGGAATCTACTCGCGAGATAGGCTTGGAACAAACAGGTTCGGTTGAGTGATGTGAGATCACTATAGTAATAAAAATGAGACTAGGCAGGGGCTAGGGCGCAGCAAGAGGAAGTCTTGTGTGCGCAGCCCTGTCCGTGTCGATTGAGGACCGATCCGTGTGCGGCCCTGCTGAACAAGTATTGAACGTACCGAAGGCATATCGGATATATGGGCCCCGATAAACCGATGTAGCCTAAACCTCCGGGCGTCGAGGCATAGCACACCGATTTATAGGTGTAGGTTGAGGGCAGCAAGGTGGAAATCTGCCAACGGGCATAGAGAGATGCTCCGTGTGGGGAACCTCCTGCTCGTTTCGGTGCGACCGGTTCGACGTTTGGGCTGTTGGGTGAAAGGTTGTCCCGTACGACATCGAGTGAGCGTGCTGTGCAGCTCCACGGGTGGGCGTACGTGACGTGCTCTTTGGGTTTTCCCTGCAGGTATATATCGAGTCGATTCGCCGTCCCTCGCGGTGATGAGTACCGCTTGTTCACTGCGTCGTAACGTAGACTAATGGATGAAATATGTTGATTCAATGATGCTGATTGATATAATTGTATTGCTACATGTGTGCCACCAAATACTGCTTACTAAATTTCAGATTTCATGAACTGTTAACTTGATGCTAAAAGATGAACTAAGGATGAACTTGTAGGCGTGTCGTTTTGCTGAAATGTTACTAACCTATGCCTTGGTATACCTCATGTAGAGTTTCATGCTTAGGTGAGTCGGTTAAGCCTTGCTGAGCCTTCGTGCTCATGGTGCTGCTTAAGTGTTTTTCAGGTGAGGAGCCACCCACGGACTCGGAGTACGAGTCCACCGGCGAGGGTTACCCTCCGTCGGGGACCACGGCTGAGTGGGAGCCGTACACGCCGCGCTGAGCTGAGGAGTGCAGCTAGTGTGGGTTGCCCTAGGGCTGGGCAACCAACTTTTGCTAGATAGGCGGGCGTGAGTTGTGTAGTGTAGACTTCCGCTGTGTAACATAAACAATAGTTGTAACTGAAGTTTGTACCTGTTTGTACAGTTTCAGTTGTTTCCCATGTAATATATTATGTTCTTATGACGTGTGCTGTCGGGTGTCGCATCACGCGGCACCACCCTCTGCAATCCTGGATGACCAGGCATACAGCCCAAACGGGACATGGAGTTAAAGATGGAACTTGCACCGGGAACACCACCAAGTTTGCGAAGGCCGTACAAAATGAAACCCAATGAATGGGCAGAGTGAAGACACCGCTAAATAACCTTATGAGCAAAGGTTCTATACGGCTGAGTCGTCACTTTGGGGTTATTAAGTATTGTTTGCAAAGGAGAAGCACGAAACACTACAACTTTGTGTGGTGTTCATCTGCTTAACACTGTGACAATCAAGAATAAGTACCCGTTACCACGGATCGATATGTTGTTTGATCAGTTGGTCGAATCAAAGATCTTTTCCAAAATAGACTTAAGATCAGGGTACCATCAGATTAAGATGCGTGTTGAGGATATTCCGAATACAGCTTTTCGACGAGGTACAGGCTTTATGAGTACCTTGTCATGTTCGTTGACCTCACCAACGTTCCAGCTCATTTAATGTACTTGATGAACTCGGTATTCATGCCGGAGCTGGACAAGATTGTCGTGGTCTTCATCGACGACCTACTGGTTATTCCATGTTGGAGGAAGAACACGAGAAGCACCTGTGTATATTCTTGCAACGGATGCGGGATCACAAGCTATACGCAAAATTCAGCAAGTGTGAATTCTAGATATCACAAGTACTTTTTCTCGGGCATATCATCTCAGCAAAGGGCATCTCTGTAGACCGGAGTAAGATCGCACAAGTGCTGCATTGGATGTCCCCAAGAACTGTTCATGAGGTACGGAGTTTCCTCGGACTCGCGGGATATTATCGGAGGTTCATTCCGAACTTCTTGAAGATTCCCAAGCCTAAGACAGGGCTGCTGAAGAAGACTACCAAATATGTTTGGAGTCCAACATGCGAAGCAGCATTTGAGACACTAGTGAAGCACCGAACATCAGCACCGGTTTTGGCACAGCCAAACGCAACAAAACCGTTCGATATGTACTGCGCTGCATCCGGCATTGGGCTCGGATGTGTGCTGATGCAAGACCAAAGGGTGGTCGTGTATGGATCACGGCAGCTCAGAAACCATAAGAAAAATTATCCAACTTATGACCTAGAGCTCGCTGCCGTAATATTCGCACTCAAGATGTGGAGGCACTACCTACTTGGTAACCTCGTACTTTTATATACCGACCACAAGAGCCTCAAGTACATATTCACTCAAAAGGAGTGGAACATGAGGCAGCAAAGATGGTTGTAGTTGATAAAGGATTACAAAATAGAGATCCATTATCACCTCGGCAAGGCTAACGTGGTGGTGAATGCGTGAGTCGCAAGTCACACGTTCATAATCTAACCATCACACCGTTGGAAGAGAGCGAGCCACCATTACGTGTTGTTCCCCATAGAGCTCTCTACAATTTAGCTTTTATCTCCACCATCCTTGAATAAAGGGTGGCAGCCCAGAAACATGACAAGGGCATGTCACATTTGCGGAGACGTATAGACGGTGGGGAGCAAAAATGTTTCCAGAAAGACGGAGACGACGTCCTGTGGTTTAAGGACAGAATCGTCGTACCCCATAACCCGGAATTTAGGAAGAAAATTTTTGGATGGGGTTCACTTGTCAAAGTTTCTGTTCCCCCCGATTCATCGGTCCATTCCAGGTTTTTAGAAAGATGTGGATCAGTTGCACACCAGCAGGAATTACCAGCGATATTCACAGGTGTGTACGACATCTTCCACATTTCTCAGCTGAGGAAGTACCTCAAGTGTTTAACCACCATTCAGCTGGGGAATATCAAGGAACTGAAACCAGATCTCACATATCAGGAGGGACTGGTTCAGATCATCGACATAAAGGACCGAACCACACGCGACCATACGTTGTGGTTCTATAAAGTTTCATGGAATAATCATTCCAAGGATGAAGCGACATGAGAGAGCGAAGGATTTCTTTGCGCCAATTATCCCGACATTTGACGTCACGCATCCTATAAGTTTTCCATCATCCTCTCTCTCATGTTTACCTTATAATCTCGGGATGAGATTCCTTTTCATGGGGGAGGAATGTAATGGTCCCAAAATTTTGAATAAAAGGGAGTGAAGTTTGAACACACCATTTGGTTTCAAGTTATAAAAATTTAGACTTGTTTAAATTTTTCCACATGTGATGACACACATGAGTGTCCCACCACTCTAGCCTAGGATTAATTGAGTGTTGGGGGACAAAGTTATTTTAAAACCTATGTGTAAGCTCTCATGTGCAAGGAGAAATGAAATTCAGATTTTTAAACTCAAATTTCAAATAAGGGCAACAATAGGAATGCAAACTGTTGTGATCAAAACCTCATTTGCAGCAGCCAATCCAAAAATCAGGTTTGATATTTGAATTCTTTAGGTCCAAATTAGGGGGTAGGCAAAGTCTCATGAATTTTTGAAGATATTTGATATCCATTTTTCCAAATAGACCTAAATGTACAATGAATTCAAATACATATTTGAATTTGGATGAATTGTGCCCAATTATCCAAAGGCAGTTCAGTTTTCAACTGTACACAATTGAATTTCATCATTTGCAAACTTTGGAGATATTTTGGGAGTTGATTTCAACTTACAAAACAATGTTAAGGCAAAGGAATTGCTTGATCATGTGTCACATGAAATAATGAACCCCAAAATGGTCATGTGAGGGAGTTAAAAATTTTCTTTAGCCCATGCTTAACACAGGTTGACATGAGGAAAGAAATTCACTCCACCAATCTCACTCATGTGCACATCCTTTGTGAGTAGAAGATGAGGGAGATTCAAACACATATTTGAATCGTTTAAAACGATTCATGATCAGATTTCCTAAATGCATTCGAGTGAATTCACCAATGCATTCCTTAAGTATTCAAGAGTTTAAGTTCCAAGTTTGGAGAATTTTGGAGCTCATCTACCATTTATTCGAAGGAACATTTGCAAGCACATTCAAATTCAAATTTGAATTTGGAAACTGAACCAAATGTGCTCAATTTTGAAATCAGATTTCATATTTGAATTCCTCACATTATGTTTGGCCTATCCTCCAAATTTTGTGAGATTTGGACAACGTTTGCATGGGAATCTCAAAGCACAGTGAGGAAATAAAATGAGAAGGCAGGACCCACATGTCATACACCCACAATCCAACAACCGCCTCGGTTCTCTCCCGGACGCGCGCGCGCCTGACAGTGCGCCGGCGCCAAACGCTGCCGACGTCCCCCCCCATGCCATCTCCTGCTCTCCCGAGGCTTGCCTCGCTCTTATCTCTCGCGCAGGTAGCACAACACAAGTTCCTCTCTTCACTCGTAGCTCACCTCGCCCTGTTCTTTTATCCCCGCAAGCAACTGTGCCACGCTCGGTTCTCCTGATCATACACCACCGGCCGATCATCGAAGGATCACAGTCTCCACAGCAAAGAGCAGCGCTAACACCTGCTCTAGCCGGCTAGCACATTTCTTCCACGGACCCGTACTCATTTAGGTGCAGGAATTCGAAGTTAAGGAAACTCGGGCTAGCACCGGGAAGTGAAGGAAACTCGGGCTCGGTCGCCGTTGATAGCCCACACCGTGGGGGATCAAGCTAAAGCAATCTTACCCATCGGTGCATCGGCGACACTAGCTGCTCACGCCCGAGGCTCAGCCCTAACAAGTGATCACAGAGCAAGAATTTGGAGATTTTCTCCCGGGCGGCACAAACCGACACCGAGGTATGAGTTTGTGAAATTCGGTGTCAAATCTTGATGGTTGTGATTCAAACTATGCACACAAGTTCCTTACTAGCTAGAGTACCTCCTACCTCGATCCTAGGTCGAGAAATTAAGGGTAGGATGCGAATTTCACGTTCTTGCCACGGGAAAACTTTTGGGGCAAGTCGGCCGCACGGTGCCGATGGGGTTAGAGTGCACCCCGATGGATTTGGTGGCCATTTCTATCATCTACACTTTTCCCTGGTGCTCTAGAGCCAAAGAACCGACCATTTAGTGGACAATTCACCTTGCACAGGCTCACTGGAACCCTAATCGTTGCTGACACCGGTGCGCAAGGTTTTCCGGCGATCTACGGCCGCCGGCGATCCTCCCAACATGTTCAGTGGACCAAATAATGGTGGGGCGGCGAGCAGGGGGTAGGGAGATGGCCGGGAAGGCCGTTCCTGCGATCCTCACCAGAGGGTGCCGCCGATCGGGTCTCTGGCGTGAGGTTGAAGAAGATGGCTGACGGGTGGGACCCAAGTCAGCGTTTAAACATTTCTAGAATTTTTAGTTTTCAGTTTAAACTTTGAAGAGCCACAACATTGTGTAGGAGTGTCCAAAAATTGTCAAATAAATTTTGTTAGATTCCTCTCAGAGAGTAGTATCCAAGGGTACTGCTCAATATTTATGAAAATCCCTGGATTTGGCTCATTAATTCATATAGGAAAATATTGTAGGATTTATTCCAGGAGTTATATGTATTGGAAAATTCTCAACTTTTGGTAGGACATTCTTCCAGAAATATTTGGACTTCAGTAAAAAATTCAGAGGCATTGGACCTCATTTGCTTGGCCAAATATGGTGTTAATTCCTTATGTCTCTGAAAATTGGAAAATAGAACAGAGATCATTTTCAGATTTTCCCCAATTCTTGAAAAGATCATATCTTCGTGTCGGAACCTACAAATTTAGTTATTCAAATTGGGACAGATTCAGATTAAAATACTCTATCCAAATATGCAACCCAATTTGTATTAAAGTCAATAATTAATTCTGGAAAATTCTTTGAAGCCTCTCAGTAAAAGAATTTTAGAGGGAGTTTGGTTTATCCAAAAATCCGTAATTTTTGCCAGAATAATCCTTAGGATGTTATAGAACTAGTGTAAAAACTTCAGCTCATTTGGAGTTGAATTGTGTGGGAGAATTCAGGTTTCAATGTACTGTATTCAAATGAATACAGAGACTTTTCAGAAATTGTCCTAGAGTTGGAAAAATCATTTCTGGGCAATTCTTAGATCCAAAAATCCTAAGAAAATTCAGGCAGACTCTATGAACTATAATTGAAGTTGTAGTTCACTAAGTTAGGCATGACATGTGAGTTACTTCAGAAGCAGTTTCTTTTTGCTTAAATGCTTAGGGAATAGTTCTGAATAAAACACTCAATGAAAAGTGTTCATTTTTGGTCCAGAACACTTTCAAGTGACCAGGAATTCACATGCAAATTTTCAGCTCAAATTGAGCCTTGTATCTTCCTGTCCTTGTTCTCCAATCTTATGTATATGAGAAAACCATAGGGATTAGTGGGGAAATTATGGGAGACCCAATTTCCTTCCAATTTAGCTGCAATTTGGCAAGCTAAGTCTCTGTGTAGTGTATGACTTCATGTAAAAATTTCAAAGTCATTAGAGATCATGATCTATAGTTCTACCTAAATCAATTCTAGCAACTTATATGTTCATTAGGAACTTATCTAGGGATGTGATGAAACATCTAAGGCAGATTTAGTTCCGTGAGTTCTTTGCACAACAGAGGCAACAATATCATCCTAGGATCTCCACACAGCCTCTGTTCTTTAGAAGTTTTAATCTGTAAAGTCTTTAAATTGCATTATAAAAGATTATGCATATACATGTCGATAGGGTTCACGACGAAGAACTTCGATGGAGCTATCCCTTGACGTGTAGATCAGTTGAGGAAATTCAGAAAGATCAAGGGATTGAAGATCACTAACTTCTATTATATACTACTACCATGCAAAACAGGCAAGTTCCGGTTTGCATTAACCTTTTTTACAAATTTTACTGTTTTGTGAACTTACTTTGAGCACCCACTTAATTTTGCATTAGAGTCTTGTTTAAAAACCCAAATGCATAGCCAAGAAAACTCTGGGTTGGGATTTGGTTTGTAAACCTCGATTAGCTACTGCAATGCTAAGTTAGTGTAGGATTCAGTACAAGTCGAGTAGTTGGAACTGCTCGAGTGCTTAGTAGATATGAAACGTGAGAAAAATTAGTCTTCCGCTGAAGTTATTTGAGTAAAGTTTTAAGCTTCCGCTTTTGATTTATGTGATACATGTTTCCTTATATGTGTGCTGTTGGGTGCCGCGTATCACGGCACCACCCAATGCGATTCCCGGGCGAGTGTCACGTCCCCGTGACTGAACAGCGGCGTGGTCCCTCTCATAACACTTTGTATGTTTTCGCTTGATTTATGTAATACGATGCTTTATAATGTGTGCTGTTGGGTGCCGCATCGCACGGCAACACCCAATGCGATTCCCGGGCGAGTGGCACTGCCCCGTGATCGGGTCCAGGCCCTCACATTATGATACATTTCTGGAAAGGGCATGGGATATGCTACAACTTTGTAATTCAATGTTTCACCAAAACTGGAGCAGAATTAATTGGAATGGTGGATTGAAACTACGTACCTCTGTGGAGGTGCTGTCAAAATCCTGCCAGAAATTCTCTTAACTATGAACCATCATATCTTTTGATCCAGGAATGCAAATAGGTCATAAATATATATTTTTAAAAAGCTTGGGAAGTTTCTTTACAACGTTTCTGTTCAACTCCAGGACAGAATTGTAAAAGCCCAACATTTTACTTGCTAGAGTGTTCATCACCTCACCACAAATCAGCTCATTTTTTGGATAGCTCATGAACACATGTGAAGAGCAAGTAGCCACCATCAAGAGGTTGATTAGAGGAAGAACTCACAAATCAAAAAGTAGGATCTCACACATATAAACATGAGACGCTAAGCTCACCATTAGGCCCTAAACATTTTTAGGAGTGATCATGCCAAGTTTCATGCAAGTTTAAATTCTTTTGAGGTACTTTTGGATACAATTGCAAAAAGGGCTAATTTGAATGCGAATTCAAATTTCAGCTACTTTCATAACTTGGATTCAAAAGTTAACTTCATATTCAAATTCAGCACATTTTTCTGAGTTAGTACCCCAATTGAGGATTTCAAATTCAACAAATGACTTGGTGATGAAGGCTATACTTTAATTGTGAGTAGCTGAGATCTTTGCAGTGAAAACTAAAGAAAAGAGAGAAGATGGAAAGAGGGCCCACATGTCAGTCCCACAAGCTGAGTGAACCGCCATACACTAGGGCTCTGTTTTCTTTAGGCCTCTTCACCGGACGCCACCGAGCTGCTTCCGGTTGCCACCTCCTCAGCGTGCACGTCGTGCTGGCGACCAGCGCCGCTGCCTTCTTGCCCACGAAGACCCCTGCTGGTTGCTGGCACCGAGGTTTTGCCCTGCTCGCACACGCTCGACAGAAAACACAGCCATTCCCGGCCGCCATCTATGCTCCCCGGTGCGCCGCCGTTCTAAGACGTCTCGTGGCAAACTTTGTACAACAAAGAGGACCACCCTACGCTGCTCAAACTCACGGTGAAAACCTCACCTCGTTTCGTCCACCGTGGGGAAAGAATTTTGCTTTTTACCGCGTGAGCGTCCAATGAACCGAGCCCCATAAGTTTCCAAAATTCTTGGTGACTAGTTCACCACAGCGTATGCCGAGCTACACACACGTTCTACACTTCCCCACGGCCATCTAGGATCAAAAATCATCAAAAACCTTTGAGTAGAGGCTCTGCTCTATGAGTTTTTCAGGTTGCCGCCGATGTCTGACATAGGTCGATGGTGAGCTCCTACCTCCAGTCATTTTCACAGTGAACCGGCTCCATATCCATGCTTAGCATGTCACCACGGAGCTGCAGGGCTGAGGGTTGATCGGAATAAGCCTCTGTAAAAGCCGGGCGACTTCGCTGGAGCTGCTCTGTAGCCACGGCCCATCGCGGTTAGGGTTCCGGCCACCGGTGGCCGTCGCCAACCCTACCAACGGGTTGGTCGTGGTCCCAAACCCAGAGGCGGCGAGTTGAAGCCCCGGAGACAGCCGGGAACGCCATTCCGGCGGACCTCGCCAGCGCGCACCGCCACCCAAGGGCTCTGGTGCGAGGTGGAAGACAACTGAGGGGTGGGGGCCGCGGTCAGAGTTTTAAACATTTCCAACAATTTCAAATTTTAGTTTTCAAACTTCAAATTGCCATAACTTTTGCTAGGATGGTTCAAACTTAGTGAAACAAATTTTTTTGGATTCAGCTCTATGAGAACTGTAGGATCGAAGAGCACGTGAAAAGCTACCAGAGGGGGGGTGAATGGTAGATTAAAACTTTTCGCAGCGGAAACAACAAAAACCCCTCAGCAAAAAATCAATCAGTTTAAGAAACCGTGTGTGCAAGTGTTTTCAAACGTGTTCAACCGTGACAAATCAAGTAGAGAGGTAGAGAATCAAGTCACGGATCTAATGCAACAAGAATCACTTGAAAACACGAAGTAAAACTTGAGATACGATCAAAACATTAAACGAAGATCAATCTGTTCTACCCGATATAAAACAGATCTGCAACGCTGCAAAGAAACTCGTGTATCTCAAAAACTACAGATCCGAAGCTCGTGAAAATTTCACAGATGATATATAATTGAGTTGTGAAGACAAGTCAAAAAGAATCACGTCAATCGCATCTGTAAAACTCGAGTTATGAACGAAACACCGAAGCAACGTCGGTCTGTCCAGAAACTCGGCGAGAAAGACTTGACGAAAAACAAGTCGGACGAACAAGGCACAAAAGCTCCTCGAAACTATGAACTTTATTCAATAGAAACACAAGAGGAACAGCCCAAAGTTCTCTGCCCACGAGAGCTCTGGCCTCCCTTGCTTTTATAGCCAGCCCTCAGGCTAAACAATCCAATCTAGGACTCCTACTCCTAATTGGACTCGTATCCTAACTTACCATAACTGCTCAGGACTCTCCTATTCGCAGATAGAAGCAATCGTGAGACTTCCAAACACCTTAGAAATGTCCTAAACATTCCTAAAACAAATCAACTTCATGCCTAGCACGAAATCCTATCATAACCAACTCAAATCTTCCATATTTGAGCCATATCCGACTCAGCCTCAGCCTGAGTACGCAATCCAGCCGGTTGGACCTTTCCGACCAATTCTTTACGTCCACTTCTGTTCATCACGCCTTGGAAAAATGTTGCCACGTCCATGCACTCCTTGCACACGTGCAAACACCTTCCAACAACGTACACGCAACCTTCATATGCACTGCCCTTGATCCAAACATGCTGCGCGACCTCCCGATCAACTCAACCACAGCTCCTCCCGAACTTGGTTGTTGGAACCTCATCTCCTCCCTGAGACTAGTCCAAGGATCCCATCACCAGCCATGTTTTGAACTCAAGCAACACCTGCACATGAATAAACAACCAATTCTTCCGAGCACAGGTCCTCGACTTGACTCACGTTAGTTCGAAAACCACAACACCTTACATGAGCACGTCACATAAGCATGTTGCAAACCATATCAAATGATAACAGCCATAACCACCAAAACACACCAAAAACTTAGCAAATTAATACTAAGCAAACCTTCCCATAAAGCAAGTTTGAAACATTGCGAGTTAAAAGCAAAAACAAGACGCTGCAGTTCTACGAGTTGAACTTCACGGGAGCTCCCTAAAAACAAGCTCTAGACCTCACAGAAGCTCTCCGGACCTTGCAGGAGCTCTCCGGACCTTGCGTCGGACCTTGCCAACACTTGGCGGACCTAACAAAGAACTTGTCGGACCTTGCCACAAAAGAATGTTTTGGCAATATTCAAAACTTTGAATGTTAATGCTAACTTTTATCCTAATTGCCAATGTATTCAGCACACATAGGTCTCACAATCTCCCCCTTGATGAATGCATTGGAAACACCAATTAAAATCTGAACATTGGCTTATGAAAAGTTTTGAAAAGCTTTGAAAACTCATTTCTCCCCCTTTATAAATTTCTCCCCATTTTTTAAAATCAGAGAAGGAAGAAAGTGTATAACATATGCAAAGTGTAAAAAAAATCTCTCCTTATACATATTTGTCCCCCTTTGACAATGTATTCAGCAAGGTTTAAAAGAGAAATTTTTAAATGTTATGAGCATATTATAACATATACATGCAAAACAAAGCTCATCCAAGTCATACTATCAGGTTACTTACACTATCACATCAATGAGATACATAAAGTAGTGTAAGCCATGCTAGAGATCAAATGTATTTTTCAGTTTATGCAAGTCATGATCTCCCTTACTCAACTATTTCAAAACCTGAAAACATGACACTTGTTGCTGCATTTTTATTATTCATAATCATTTAAGGCACAAAGTTGATCATATGATATTTGCAAGAGATTATATGCCGCATCAGCCTTATTCTAACCAACCAAGTTAAGCCTATGTCATTTGACAATCAGAAGCTTAAGGACATGGTTTTAGTCATACACAATTCCTTCCAAGTTCATATCTTAGTGCAATGATAAGCAATCTCAAAAGAAGAAGTGCGATGCATGCATATTCTCTTGATCTTTTCTCAATTTTTTATTTGAAAACTCAACATGTGAGCTGATCACTTGATTAATTTTTTATGATTAAAAGCACTTGTGACCACGCAACAAGTTCAAAACAGCAAGAAAGTTTGATCATTACCAGATTTAGTGTAAGTAATTATTCCAATTACTAGTCATGGCAAAAACTACAAAATGTATAACATGAGTAATGTAGTAAGAACTTTCAGCCTGTAAAAGGAATCACAAAGTCATATATGTATGAAATACTATGCTCATATTATTTTAGTTTCAGATTCAGACATAGACTTTCAAAGTTTCAAAAACTCCCCCTCAATTTAAGCCATGAGGATGCATAACCCCTATTTCACTACAAATGAAACAAAAACGAGTGAAATCCAAAGGTTTTTTAAAAATATCAGCCAATTATTGTTCGGTATCGACATGGTGAAGCACAATGTTTCCTTTTTCAACATTATCACGAAGAAAGTGATACCTAATGTCAATGTGCTTAGTTCTAGAGTGTTTCACGGGGTTTTTAGCAATACAATTGCACTAGTGTTATCACAAAACAGTGGAACACTATCTAAATCAACCCCATAGTCCTTAAGTGTTTGAACAATCCAAAGAATTTGTGAGCAAGCGCTAGCCGCAGCTACATATTCAGATTCGGACGTGGATTGTGCAACTGAACTTTGTTTTCTAGAGGACCAAGCAACAAGTGAATTACCAAGAAAATGACAAGCACCCGAAGTACTTTTCCTATCAATCCTACAACTCCCAAAATCAGCATCCGAAAAAGCTTTCAAAGAAACGGTTGAGGAAGAAGGAAGAAAAATGCCAAATTCTTGAGTTCCATGTAGGTACCTGAGAATCCTTTTGATGGCTTGGCGATGTGAAGCACGTGGAGAAGCTTGAAAACGTGCACAAAGACATACGCTGAATTGTATGTCCGGTCTTGACGTCGTGAGATACAAAAGTGATCCAATCATACTTCTGTATTCTTTTTTATCGACCGGGTCACCATCTTCGTCAAGTTCAAGTGTTGTTGCGGTTCCCATTGGTGTCCGAAGAGGCTTGCATTTGTCCATGTTGAAGCGCTTAAGAAGGTCCTTTGTATACTTAGTTTGATGCACAAAAGTTCCTTCTTTTGTTTGCTTGATTTGCAGCCCCGAAAAGTATGTGAGTTCTCCCATCATACTCATCTCAAATTCTGAACTCATCATAGCTGAAAACTTGGACACGAGATCATGAGAAGCACAACCAAAGATAATATCATCCACATACACTTGAACGAATAATGAGTCATTGCGATGCTTAAGTAAAAAAAGAATTTTATCAACCTTGCCCATGGTAAACCCCTTTTCAAGTAAGAATATTTTTAACCTATCATACCATACTCTAGGGGCTTGTTTTAGACCGTACAAGGCTTTGGACAGTTTGTAAACATGATTAGGAAAATTTGGATTTTCAATACCCGGTGGCTGCTTAACATAAACCTCCTCCTCTATGTAGCCATTAAGAAAAGCACTTTTAACATCCATTTGATATAACTTGAAACCTTTAGATGCAGCAAATGCTAATAAAATTCTTATAGCTTCTAATCTAGCAACAGGAGCAAATGTTTCATCAAAATCTAGACCTTCAATATGAGTGAAACCTTGAGCAACCAACCTAGCTTTATTCCTAACCACAACCCCATCCTCACTTTGCTTATTTTTAAATACCCATTTAGTTCCAATTAATGTGTGACCTTGAGGTGGAGGTACAAGTTTCCAAACATTATTTCTTTTAAAATTTTCTAACTCTTCTTGCATGGTATTAATCCAAGATTCATTAGTGAGTGTGTGTGATATATCCTTGGGTTCAAAAGAAGCAACAAAAGCAGAATGAGCATGAGAGTTTGGATCGCAAAACCTGGACCGAGTGACTTGTTCATGCAAGCTTCCAATGATTTGTTGTGGAGGATGACTTTTGAGTACTCGGAGGGGAGTAGACACTTTGCAAGCACCTTCTTCTTCATGTTCGGACCTTTGATTAGGAGAGCTTGTTGATTGAGAAAGGTCCGAACCAGCAGTAGTGACTGTTGGTGCTGGTTGTGGTGCAAAATCAGCAGCTTGATCGTTATTTACTTCCGAGTTTTCGGGCAGCAGCACCACTTCTTCATCTTCTTCAATAAAAATACTCTCCCCCTGCGGATATGGCTCCGGACCTGCAATATCGGAGCTAGTACTTGGGCTAGCTTCATCAAAAGAATCCTCGCAAGTCTCCACAATTTTGTTAGTGTCAAGTAAAAGCACACGGTAGCCTCTAGTATGAGATGGATAACCAAGAAACAAGCCATCAACAGATCTAGCTTCAAATTTATCAAGATTACCATGTTTCTTAACAAAGCATTTGCAACCAAAAACCCTAAAGTGTGTAACACTAGGCCTATGTCCAAACCGGAGCTCATATGGGGTTTTTCCAAGCTTAGCACGCAAGAAAACACGATTTGAGACATAACAAGCGGTTGCAATTGCATCAGCCCAAAATTTCCTAGGAGTTTGATATTCATGAAGCATAGTCCTAGCCATCTCAACTAAGGTCCTGTTCTTTCTTTCTACGACACCATTTTGTTGTGGTACATAGGGTGAAGAGTATTGATGATCTATTCCATTTTCAGCACAAAAGTGATCAAAGGATTGGTTTTTAAATTCAGTTCCATTATCACTTCTAATTGCTTTTAATGATCCTGGGTGATCAATAGATAATCTAAGAAATAAAGTTCTAAAATTACTAAAAGCTTCATTCTTAGATGCCATAAAATAAACTCAAGAATATCTGGAATAATCATCAACAATCACAAGCACATACCATTTACCTCCGAGGGATTGAACACGTGCCGGACCTACTGTGTCAAGATGTAAAAGTTGTCCCGGTTCAGCTGTCATTGTCATTGTGAGAGGAGCACGTGAACCTGCAACAAACTTAGCATGGCTACAAGAGGAGCACACAATATCATTGTCCTTTTTAAGCTTCGGCAGCCCACGTATGCGATCGAGAGCACTAACACGAGTGAGATGCACTACAGGAAAAACGATCATTGACGACGGCCAGATTTATTGTCGACGGGGCGGTCGTCTTTAATTTTATTGACGACGGCTAGGAAAAGCCGTCGTCAATAACACAGTTATTGACGACAGATGAGCGAGTACCGTCGTCAATAAATAATTGACGACGGTGCCCGTCGTCTTCAACTTAATTCGAGCCCACCCGAGGAGTTATTGACGACGGTGACCTAGCACCGTCGTCAATAACACAGATATTGACGACAGCTGAGCGAGCACCGTCGTCAATAAATAATTGACGACGGTGCCCGTCGTCTTTAACTATTATTGACGACGGTGACCTAGCACCGTCGTCAATTACCGGACATATAACCCGTGCGCGAGCCGGGAGGCGGCCACAGTGCCGCCTCCCGACTCGCGCCGCACGATCAGTCGTGTCGCCCTCCCCGCCGTTCCCCGCCGCTGCCGCCGGTCGCCGCCGCCGCCGGTCCCCGCCGCCGGTCCCCGCCGCCGGTCGCCGCCTCCCATCTCGCACTGGTCGCCGCCGCCGCCGTCCCCCGGTCGCCGCCGCCCGTCCCCGCCACCGCCGCCGCCCGTCTCCGGCCGAGGTAAGTCCCCTCCCCTCCCCTCCGGCCTCTCCCCGAGTTTGATACCGCAATAAGCGCAATGAGGGCATGCATCACGCCGGCCGGGGCTTCATATGATCTAAAATACAAGTGGTTGATCAATTGACTAATAAATCAAATGCCAACCCATTATCCGGTTGCATTTTAAAAACATGAAGTGACAACATTTGGCCAGACTAGTTTGACAGGAAATTTGAGGTGCTTTAGTACTACTATCTACAACTTTACCTTTTCAGAGAGGAATGTTCCCAGCAAAGAGCCACCAAGAAGCTGCAGCAAGTGCTGTACACGTATACGAATGTACAGTCAAAGTTCAGTATGCTCATAGATTTTTCACAATTTATAATATATAGTTAGGGGTTGTACCAATTGTAGAGAAAAATGATTTATCACCCCATTCAGCAACGAAAACCAAGACAAATGTGCTAGCAAATGTACTGGCAGCAGACACGACCCCCGCCCCGAGCCCCGCCTTGCTGTGCCGCCCGGCCCCGCCCCAAGCCCTGCCCTGCCGCGCTGTCCGACCTTAGTTGATTAATTGTTTAATTAGTATTGTAATTGATTATTGTTTAATTAATACTTTGATTGATTGTGTGATTAGTTACTATATGTAAATAAATGGGTTTCGGCCTGGTCCGGCCTGACACGACCCATTTAGGGTCTGTCACGGCTCATTTAGTGGTAATGTATTAGTCGAGACAGGCACGGAGGACGGCAAGCTCCCGCGCGTGGACGGCGGGCCCAGACGGTGCGGTTTCATCTTTGACCCACTTACGACGGGGCATAACGTACGACGGCTAACCCTAAAGGGCAACATCAAACACCGGAGTTGTGACAAGGGCCGCCGATGCCGAAGGACATGAAACTAATTTCTATGGGATCATAAACAAAATCCTAGAATTTAGTTTTGCCGGGAGTAAAGACCTTAAAGTAGTCTTCTTTGACTGTGATTGGTTTGATAATAACAATGGAACTCGACAAAACCAATTTGGCATGATAGAAGTCAAACACAAGGACCGACTACGAGGTCAGCGTACCGTGGCTTGAGTCCTGTCCGGACGCCTACAGTTCCCTGTGTGCTCGTTGGGCGAGCCAGGGCTTCCAAGGCGTGTCGATGACCCGCCGACAGAGTCGAGGGACGGACGGGAAACACCGTCTTGGCGGGGACGGCTACGTACGCCTTGCTAAACGGATGGTAAGTGATACTCGAATTATATTCTAGTTAATTTCTATCGTTACCATTATGCTAACACGTATCGATAGGAGCGCGAGATCGGTCAGGAGCCGACCGCTATCCAGGTGTGGAGGAGGGGTCACATGGGAAGTGACCCCTCGCAGCCTGATCAGCTGTCTTCTCAGACAGCGACAGAGACGTTGGTGAGTTCTTTAGTTGACTTAATTGTATTATCTTTAAAACTTCTGATGACTTTAATTTTCTGTATTTTCAGGAAAAGTATGGGGAGGAGGTGCGGAGGCTTCGAGGCGACGATTACGATTGGCAGAACTCGCCGATCGTACCTGAAGCCGCCTATGCAAGCGGTGGCGGTAAACCTCACGGCCGGTGAGTTCTGTTGTTTTCATTTACTTTCATTAACTTTGAGATACGGAACTTTAATACTCTTACTTCGTTGTGTAGGTTGGCCATCTTCGATGGAGTAGTAGACTCGAGGGAGGCGCGGTCTTACTCGAGGGCCTCTTCATCGCAGAGTGGATCCAGCAGGCGTGGCAGCCGTGATCTAGAGCTCCAGAGTGTCCAGGAGGAGCTCCAGAGGACGCAGGAAGCGCTAAGGCTCGCGAACGAGAGGCAGGCAGCCGAGCTCCGGGCTAGGGACGAGTATCAACACTCGTACATGCTACAGCTGCAAGCTGCCATGCAGGTAAGTTCAGATCAATGTACTCAACGTTTCTAATATATAAATGACATGTATAATAATTTACTTCATATTTGCAGGCTATGGCCACAGGACAACCCGTTGTCTTTCCTCAGTGGGCGCCGCCACCGATACAGCTACCACAGGGGCCGACGTTAGGAGCACAGGTACAAAATTTCTCATAATAGCTGCAACTAGTTAAATTTGCTCAAATTTAGTTGGATTTGATCAAACTTACTTAAACTTAGAGAAAACTAGTTAAACATCCTCAAACTGAGTAAAATATGGTACAACTTACTCAACTATAGTCAAAAATGACCAAACTTACTCAAACATAGCCAAAACTTTTTGAACTAGCTCAAACACAAACACTACTAGTCCATACTTCTCAAACTTAGTAAAATATGAGCAAACTTACTCAAACATAGCCAAATCTTGCTAACTTGCTCAATTTTAACTTGTAATGAGTTTATTTAATCATATACACATTTGTGAACTTCTAATTTGTCTAACTATACATGTACATCATAGGGATCGGCGACACGGGCTCAGGAAACTCCATCCCCTCAGCAACCAGCGTTTGGACGAGCGCACGACGACTTCCTGGACTCCGGTGGCAGCGGTCGGGGTAGCGTAGGGTAGTGTGGCGTGCGTATAGTGTTTTTATGCAATTCTGTGATGTATATTTTGATTGCCTGTGATCTGGCCATCGAGCCAGGGCTGGCCTCGAAGCCAGGGCAGGATTTTCTTTTTTTAAAAAAAAATTGAAAAGCTTATTGACGACGGTTTCTGGTACTTGGCCGTCGTCAATAAGCCATTAGTATTGACGACGGCCAGGTACCAGAAACCGTCGTTAATAAGCAATTGTTATTGACGACGGCCTAGTGCAAACCGTCGTCAATAAGCCACGGTTATTGACGACGGTTTTCTGGCCGTCGTCAATAAGCTTATTGACGACAGCCTGGTTTAGCTGTCGTCAATAAGTTTATAGACGACAGCTAGTTGACGACTAATAATTGACGACAGCTGAAAACCGTCGTCTATAAACTTTTACCGTCGTCAATAACTTATTGACGACGGTAGTGTCCTTATTGACGACGGTTTCCGGCCGTCGTCTATAGTCCCGATTCCTGTAGTGATGATCAAAGCCTATGTGACCAAGTCTACGATGCCAAAAATATAGATCCTTTGTATCTTTAGCAACTAGACACCGATGCTTAGAAGTTGACAAATCAAAATCAGCTTTAAAAACTCTTCCAAACCTAGACATGTTAAACAAAAGCTCACCTTTTGAATCTACAACCTTGCAGCAATTTTTAGCAAAGCTAACCTCTAGATTTTCATCTAGCAATTGTGAAACCGAAAGCAAGTTGTATTTCAAATTTTTAACAAGTGCCATATCTTTCAAAGTGTAGAGATTGTTTACTCTAACCGAACCTTTAGCAATTATGGGAGTAGAAGAGTTATCGGCGAAAGTAACATTTTCTACACGTGACACAAAAGAGAGAGAGGAGAACCATTCTTTATTACCGGTCATGTGGCGTGAGCAACCTGAATCCACAATCCAAATGTTCTCCTTCCTCAAATGTGAAACCTACACAGCAGCACAATACGTCGATGACTCAATACTGGGGTTAGTTAAAAGACTTTTAGGAATCCAGTACTTAGTCACACGACGTCCAGCAGGAATAACACGCGAAAGCTGAGAAGGTACAGCAGGTTTATGAGCCAAACATAAAAAATTTTTGTTCCCAACTACTGACTTAGAAGATGTGTTATATGTAGCACAAAAAACAGTAGGTCCGGGAGCAAGTTTTTGACTCATTACAGCAGGTTGCAAGCTCCGAACATTCGGTCTAGCAGATTTTGCTTGGTTGTTATGTGATCTAGCAAGTATTCTTTGTTTCTTATCGTGTTTAGCTAGTCTATAACAAAAATCCATGACATGACCATCTCTACCACAGTAGGTACAATGAAAAATAACCTTATTATCATGTCTAGATGAGCAAGCAACACGTTTATTAGAACCCGAATGGGACAGTACTCCTGCAGATTTGAAAATCACCTCTTTTTGTCTAGGAGCTGTTTGAATCAAACCGCTTCCTAATGACTTTACAACTTTAGGTGGGTGTGCCTTAGCATGAGCATGAGAATTAAAACCTAAACCAGTTTTATCATTACAAGACTTGGAAGAATACAGCAGCAAGTTTAGGTTCTTATTTGCATTATAAAACCGATCTAGTGTCCTATGCATGTCATCAAGTTTATTGGACAGATCAAAGCAGTTTTCACATGAAGTTGGACATGTCAAAATCTTTCTTCTTCTTATTCTTTGCAAACTATTTCTTCGGCCTTGTTTGCTTTTCTTCACGTGAAGTCGGACCTGAAAGGTTAGGGCACTCCGTACGAAAATGTCCTGTCTTACCACATTCAAAACATCGTTGAGGTCCGGAGCTTCCTCTCCTTCTAGTTCTCACATCTTGCAATGCTTTTGAGAACCGAGTAGAGATGAGTGCAAGCTCCTCCTCTGGAAACTCTTCAATCTGTTCAAGGGTTAGAGAGGACAGCAAAGAGAGTGCACCACTAGATGATGATTGACTAGAACTAGACATGTCACGTTGCGAAACAAATGCAATAGACTTGTTGGGGTTTTTACGTGAGATGATGTCAATTTCATGAGTTTTCAATTTAGAATAAAGCACGTCTAAAGTAAGAGAACTCATGACAGTAGATTCAAGAATAGATGTAACTTTCATCTCCCAAATTGACATATCTAATGCTCCTAACAATTGTCTAGCATTTTTAGCATCTGAAAAGTTAACATTGACACTACGCAAGTTGCTGAGAATTTTATTAAAGCGAGCAAAAAGGTCGTCAATTGACTCACCGGGTTGCATCTCAAAACGCATGTATTCTTTCTTGAACATATATTGCCTTACCTCCTTGATCGTATTGGATCCTTCATGGTAGTCACAAAGAGCTTTCCAAACATCATATGCAGATCGGAGGTGTGCAACACGGTCGAAGTTGCTTTGAGTCAATCCTTGGATGATCAAGTTGCGAGCCTTGTTGTTGTTGTCAACATCTCTCATGTTTGCAGCCGTAACTTGATCGTTGGGTGGTACATCGAAGATCCTGTAAACCTTTTCCCATATGGCGAAGCCTTGCGCCTGTAGGTAGGCCTCCATCCGCGCCTTCCAAACCTGAAAATTGATGCCATTGAACACACAAGGTTTTGCGGAGTACTTCTCCATGATGGTTAGTCAAAACACATGCAAATCACAAAGATTAGAGCACCTTGGCTCTGATACCAATTGTAGGATCGAAGAGCACGTGTAAAGCTACCAGAGGGGGGTGAATGGTAGATTAAAACTTTTCGCAGCGGAAACAACAAAAACCCCTCAGCAAAAAATCAATCGGTTAAAGAAACCATGTGTGCAAGTGTTTTAAAACGTGTTCAACTGTGACAAATCAAGTAGAGAGGTAGAGAATCAAGTCACGGATCTAATGCAACAAGAATCACTTGAAAACACGAAGTAAAACTTGAGATACAATCAAAACATTAAACGAAGATCAATCTGTTCTACCCGATATAAAACAGATCTGCAATGCTGCAAAGAAACTCGTGTATCTCAAAAACTACAGATCCGAAGCTCGTGAAAATTTCACATATGATATATAATTGAGTTTTGAAGACAACCCAAAAAGAATCACGTCAATCGGATCTGTAAAACTCGAGTTATGAACGAAACACCGAAGCAATGTCGGTCTGTCCAGAAACTCGGCGAGAAAGACTTGACGAAAAACAAGTCGGACGAACAAGGCACAAAAGCTCCTCGAAACTATGAACTTTATTCAATAGAAACACAAGAGGAACAGCCCAAAGTTCTCTGCCCACGAGATCTCTGGCCTCCCTTGCTTTTATAGCCAGCCCTCAGGCTAAACAATCCAATCTAGGACTCCTACTCCTAATTGGACTCGTATCCTAACTTACCATAACTGCTCAGGACTCTCCTATTCGCAGATAGAAGCAATCGTGAGACTTCCAAACACCTTAGGAACGTTCTAAACATTCTAAAAACAAATCAACTTCGTGCCTAGCACGAAATCCTATCATAACCAACTCAAATTTTCCATATTTGAGCCATATCCGACTCAGCCTCAGCCCGAGTACGCAATCCAGCCGGTTGGACCTTTCCGACCAATTCTTTACGTCCACTTCTCTTCATCACGCCTTGGAACAATGTTGCCATGTCCATGCACTCCTTGCACATGTGCAAACAACTTCCAACGACGTACACGCAACCTTCATATGCACTGCCCTTGATCCGAACATGCTGCGCGACCTCCTGATCAACTCAACCACAGCTCCTCCCAAACTTGGTTGTTGGAACCTCATCTCCTCCCTGAGACTAGTCCAAGGATCCCGTCACCAGCCATGTCTTGAACTCAAGCAACACCTGCACATGAATAAACAACCAATTCTTCCGAGCACAAGTCCTCAACTTGACTCACATTAGTTCAAAAACCACAACACCTTACATGAGCACGTCACATAAGCATGTTGCAAACCATATCAAATGATAACAGCCATAACCACCAAAACACACCAAAAACTTAGCAAATTAATACTAAGCAAACCTTCCCATAAAGCAAGTTTGAAACATTGCGAGTTAAAAGCAAAAACAAGACGCTGCAGTTCTACGAGTTGAACTTCACGGGAGCTCCTTAGAAACAAGCTCCGGACCTCACAGAAGCTCTCCGGACCTTGCAGGAGCTCTCCGGACCTTGCGTCGGACCTTGCCAACACTTGGCGGACCTAACAAAGAACTTGTCGGACCTTGCCACAGAAGAACGTTTTGGCAATATTCAAAACTTTGAATGTTAATGCTAACTTTTATCCTAATTGCCAATGTATTCAGCACACATAGGTCTCACAAGTACTTTCCAGCAAATTAAGTTTCAGTTCATGAAACCCATTATTTTTCCACAATTAATTACTTAAATTTAAACTGTGGGGAATTTATCTGGAGAATTTTTTATGGAAAATTCTGAAATTTGGCTGGGAAGAGCCATCATGCTCACGGTTGCTTCTATAAGTGTTTGCAGGTGAGGAGTACCCCACGGACTCTGAGTACGAGTCCATCGGCGAAGGCTACCCTCCGTCGGGGACTACGGCTGTGTGGGAGCCGTACACGCCGTGCTAAGGCTGAGTTGAGCTAGTGTGGGTTGTCTGTAGGGCCTGACAACCAACTTTTGCTAGTTTGGTGTTGGCGTGAGTTGTATAAATACCTTCCTCTGTAGTAGACTCTGTACAGGAGTTGTAACTAAAGAGTGTACTACTTTTGTACAAATTCAGCATGTTTTAATGTAATACTATGTTTCCTTATCGTGTGTGCTGTCGGGTGTCGCATCGTGCGGCACCACCCTCTGTGATCCTGCAATGTACGGATTTTGGTCCGTCACAAGAATCCTCCTGTACAGAGGTGAAATCCGCAGTACAAGTGAAACTGCCCAGAGTACCCAAAGGCTGTGCATAGTTTCTGTACTGAGTGGATATTTGCTTATAACTTCCTGTATAAGAATTGTGAAATGGGAAATCTTACAATTATAGAAAGCTTAGGAATTGTTCTTCAACTTTGTAATTATGAGTTTGGTCCATGTACGTTTCTAACTGTATGGAAAGGTTGACCCAAAGTGAGCACTTACAGGAGAGGGGCTGCGGAAATTCTTCCGGAATTTCTCAACTCTAAAAGCTCATAAATTTCGATATAGAATTTAGTTGAAGACAAACAAACACTCGTTAGAAAGATATGGAAGTCTTCTCCAACTTTTCTGTATATTCCCACAACAGATTCACAAGTTAAATTAGGATTTTATACCATAGAACAGAAGCTGGTTTAGTTTCGGTACTTTTATGGTTTTGGACCATCACTTCCTGTATACATTTTACCAATGGTTGGGTGATACATTTCTGGAAATCTGTTGAGTTAAGCTACAGCTTTGTAGCGGTGAATTTGACAAACTTGGTACGGAACTGTATGAAAAAGTTGAATCTAGTGGGTACCTTCCGGTGGGGTACTGCAGAAATTTCCCCTGAATTTCTGTCAACTTTCATACTTCATATCTGTTGAACCTGAACTGATATGGGGTCACATAAGTAACCATTGGAAGGATACGGAAGTGATTCAGAACTTTGGTATTCCATTCGAGTCTTGAGTCTTTTGTTATCTCAGGCAAGAATGGAGTTTTAGGGCAGACCAGTCAGTTGTGGAACCAAGTTGTAGGGAAACTGATTGGTCAATCACCTGATTATTTGTTGGGATTATGAGTGTTTTTCTTCTTACTCTCAGAAGTCCATAACAAGTTCCGAGTCTTCTGTATATCCTCAGCTTCAACTTCAACCACAGAATATTTTCATTTACAAGACCATACCTAGTGAGGAAGATGGGAAACAGTACCACCACTTTCAGTGATCAACACCGGTGTAGTTTCTGCTCTAGAAGGCTATGGTTGTGTATTACCTTCCTGCAAGAATAGTAGGGTTTAAGTTCTCAATATCCTACATTGGAACTTAAGGGGGGAGTGCATACCAGTAAACCAAAGCATGGAGTCTTTCCCAACGATCTTGTCAAACATTTGACCTATTTTTATTGAACTTGGTCACAACATGAAAGTAGCATTCATTGTTTAGCCCCTTTCATGACCAAGTATTTGTACTTTACAAAGTCTGAGACGATTCTTAATCGTGTTTGAATTGTTGTACTCACTCTTGCTCAAACTATAAAAGATGATGCATCATACATATGCACGATTATGCACCATACATATACACCATTTTGCACCATACATATGCATCATTTGCACCATACATGTGCATATGCATTGCACCATATAACATGTGAAATACCAAAGTATTGAGCGAGATTGAGTACCTCCTTTTCAAACCATTAAGTGGTTTCTAATAACCTGGGCTTTATCACATCCTTGTATTATTGATGAAGTTGCTTGATTCTACCTCCTTGAGAAATATAAGGGAAACCAATTACTCAACATCCCTTGTATCGTTCTGAACTTTCATCCATGACTTGCTTAGCTCTGATTACCGTAATTGTCGGAACTAGACAATTTTTTTGTTAATCGTGGGGCTTATCGATTGATTGCTCAACCTCGTGACAATCCTAGAGCACAATCTTAAGAGATTATATTGTGACTTTGATACCCTTGTGGTTACCTTTGGTAGTGGGTCTTTGCTATGTTGATACCATAAGCGAAATTGACTTGTGACTGCTCTTATGTTCAAGCAAAGCATTCGATTTTTGACTAAATGGTCGAGATGCCAATTCGAGGCGAGATTACCGATTCCTTATGTAATCTCACCAAACATATTGACTCATGTTTTGGGAAGTACTAAACTATGTTTCTAAGGACTTAGTTGATCTAGACAAGTATTAGTTATCCATGTCAAGATTAGGACAGTAAAGATTCAAGCCAACCGACCAGGTCGTTGTGATGGTAACTAACCATACCGTCAAGAGGGATGTCAAGACGAAGGCTCTCGCCAACCTCAAACGAGCTCATACTTTGTGTTTTTGGGAGACTGAACCACCGGTCTTCATAGAGGCAAGGATCTTGTGGTGGCGGATAACTAGATCCGTACCATCGAGTTTAAGTTCGAGTTGATTCAATGCATCGAACATCAGAAAGTACTATACGGGGCGCAACAACTTCACAGTTCCGCTAGTACCTGGTGGGCGAATTAACTCGCATCCTTCCGGAAGACATACCATGCTTATGATGTTCTTTCTGGAATAATCCAGGGGAAGCTCGAGGAGTTTCTAGTCTGGAAACAAGGAGGGAGGGATGTCACGAGCATTGGTACCATATGCGCCTGACTACATGAACACGGAGGCACGAGGATGTGAATGGCTCGTTCGTAGCCTCCATGCTAAGTAAGGGAGACACTGACCTTGGCAATTCGGAGTAACTTCAACGAGTTGATGTGTTAATGCCGACCCTTACATTTTGAAATTGGAATTCACTTCTATCTCCGAGCATCCCCGATGAAAGGAATTTATCAATTCGGGGTGAAGGCAAGGCTATCTCCTCATTTTGTTTGTCCGGTTCTCATCACGGAAAGGTGTGGACCGATAGCATATCGTGTGAGGCTAACCGTATCATTGTCGGTCAGACATGACATTTTTCATGTCTCGCAACTGAGGAAATGTTTGAAGGAGCTGACGGACGTTCTTTTGGGAGACATAGAAACATTACAACCGGATCTCAGCTACATTGAGAAACCGGTACAAATCCTTGACGAACAGACTCGTGAAACAAGGCGCTGATCGTTGCGGTTTTACAAAGTGTTATGGAGCAACCACACCGATGACAAGGCTACATGGGAAAGCGAGGATTTTCTCCGAATGAATTGCCCGGAACTATATTCGAGCTATAACCGGTAACCTTCTTTCCATCTCGTTCTTTTCTTAATTCGGGACAAGATTCTTTTAAGGAGGGAGGATTGTAAAATCCCTAATTTCAGCAGACCTAGCTTCTTGTTAGAATTTCATCCACAGGGTCAAATTCTACTGTGATTAGGGTTTCAAATTCAAAAGTTGGCGACATAAAATAAAGGAAGGTTATAAACAAAAATGAGCCAAAAAGGAAATAAACTCAGCGTTTCAAATGTGAGCACAAACGAGGGGTAAGGCCATGGTATTCAAATTCAAACCTTTTGAATGTTCTGCAAACTTTGAATTTGAATTTTTAAATCCAATGTTGTGTGGAGGGGGCCCACATGTCAATTGCACAGCAAACCATCGAACCTTCCTTCCTCCGAGAGCTTGCCACCGAGGGGTGCAGTGCTCCACAGAGCTGTGTGCGTCCCTGCTCCCCTGAGGAAGTTTGATCTTCTGTTGTGTTGATCGATAAACATGTTGCGGCACAAAGCGAAATTCTCTTCCTCTGATTACACGATCAAATCCACAGAACCTTCTCTCTCGTGAGCTCAACAGAAGGAAAAACGCTGCGCCCTCGGTTGCTCATCGCCGATCGCCTTCCCGTGGTTGGGGCACCAAGCTGAGCTATAAAACCTGCCTCCTCGACGTCCTCGAGCCCTCCTCAGCTCGTCCCCGGTCTTTTCCCGCCGCGGCCCAGCCGTTTCTTCTTCCGAAAACAGAGCAACGTCACGCCCTTCTCGGTTCCACGTCGCCCGGCTGCTCCCATACCCCTCTGGCTCTATCAAAGTCACAAGGTGCGCCACAACTTCTATCTCCTCCTCTCATAGTTCCCTTGTTCGTCCCCTTGGCCAGATCACCGGAATTTGCGTTTGGCGCCGGTGAACAGAAAGTACCGAGCGTGTTAGAATCTGAAAATTCGCCAAAATCAATCGATCATCCGTTCTACGATTCAAACACTAGCTACTAGCAACCCTAGCACCCTGCCATGCCGAAGCACGAAGCTAACCGTCCCTCCTCCGCCCCGGGCAACGGTAAATCACCGCCACCGGCAAAAATGTGGCGGTCCGCCGGTGATAGCCATGTTGCCGCCATTTTCGGTTCGGGTTAGGGGTGGATTCACGTTATACATGCTCTACGGATGTTGTACAGCACATTTTATTGGTGAATTACACTCGGGACACGTTTCCCCTTGTCGCGCCATGCCGCCTGTGCCGTTGGCCTTCCCGGCGTTTTCATGCCGAAAGACTTTGTCTGGCAGCTGCGCCGTGGTCCGATGATGGTGTATCACGAAACCGCAGCCAATTTGGTGGAAAAACGGAGGAGAACGAGGCACGCCATCTTCTTTTCAGGGCGTGCGTGAAGCCTCTGTCAGGAGGTTGAAGAAGACCGACCCGATGGCCCCACTGTCAGCCGGTGAAGAGGTTTTCCTGTGGGAAATTAAATCCAAAAATGGCTGTAACTTTGCAAAATCATAACTCTGTGTAGAAAGCTCCAAAAATAGTGAGACCAATTTTGTTGTAATCCTTATGAAGAGTACTTTGCAGAGAAACAAATTACTAGCTATGAAAATGCCTAGGAATTTCTGTAGAATTCTTTTTATTTATTCTTTAGGGATTAATTCTAGGAATATGGCTTGATGAAATATTCCCATTATTGGTCAGAAGCTCTTTCTCATAGTTCCTGATCTCCAGTAAAAATCTTAAGATTTTTGTAGAGGATTAAGGGGGCTTAATTAGTAGGTTTTCTCAGGTTTATTTCAATAGGATGAAAAATCACATAAACTAATTCCAGAAAATAGAATTGAACTTCAATCCTCCATTCTGGCCAGCAAAAGACATAGGAAAATTTGAAACAAATTTTCCTAGGAACCTTAGGTCCAGGCCTATTAGTATATCAAATTCTTCAATATGACCAAGTCTAATTAAAATCCTATAAATCATTGAAGGTTAAATGTTCCAAGAATTCTTGTGGCCATCTCCTTCATCAAAAACCTCTGACAATTTTACCATAAACCTATAATGAGTTTATAAAGCCTCTGTAAAAATTTTGTAAAGCACCCAAAATTTTGAATAAAAAGGGACTGAAGTTTGAACACCATATGGTTTCAAGTTATAAAAATTTGGACTTGTTTAAATTATTCCACATGTGATGACACACATGAGTGTCTCACCACTCTATCCTAGGAACTTAGCTAGGGATGTGATGAAACATCTAAGGCAGATTTAGTTCCGTGAGTTCTTTGCATAACAGAGGCAACAATATCATCCTACGATCTCCACACAGCCTCTGCTCTTAAGAAGTTTTTATCTCTAAAGTCTTTAAATTGCATTATAAAAGATTATGCATATACATGTCGATAGGGTTCACGACGAAGGACTTCGACGGAGCCATCCCTTGACGTGTGGATCAGTTGAGGAAATTCAGAAAGATCAAGGGATTGAAGATCACTAACTTCTATTATATACTACTACCCTGCAAAACAGGCAAGCTCCGGTTTGCATTAACCATTTTTACAAATTTTACTGTTTTGAGAACTTACTTTGAGCACCCACTTAATTTTGCATTAGAGTCTTATTTGAAAAGCCAAATGCATAGCCAAGGAAATCCTGGGTTGGGATTAGGTTTGTAAACCTCGATTATCTACTGCAATTCTAAGTTAGTGTAGGATTCGGTACAAGTCGAGTAGTTGGAACTGCTCGTGAGAATAGGCTAGAGGCACACCACTCGAGTAAAGGTAGCAAATGAAACACATGGCAAGAAATATGAGACCGAGCGGAGAGTAAGGGCAGCAGGACTTCGGGGCCTGGGTTCCATAGCTCCGGTTTTGTTGATTGAGGACCAAACTGTGTGCGGGCCTGTTGAACAGGCTAGAACAGTACCGAAGACCTACCGGCTATATGGGAACCGGGAAACCGATGTAACTCGGGTAGCTGGGTATTGAGGCATTGCTTGTCGTCCAGAGGGTAGGTTGAGATCTTGAGGTGTAAATCGGTTGGTGGCACAGCGGATGCGCGCGCAGAGACCTCTTGCTCGGGATGATAGGACTGGTTCAATATTTGGCTGACGGGTGAAAGGTGGTTGCGTACGTCGTCTGTGATGGTTGCTGTAGGCAACATCGAGTACGGGCGTACGTGACGGGTTATTTGGGTAACCCTGCAGGTTTAATTCGATTATAATCGTCATCCCTCGCGGTCAGTTAGTTCCACTTGTTCACTGTACCGTGACGTAGAAAGAACAGGCTAGATACATATTACAAGTTTGCTGATTTGAAAGCTATACATTGATTGTTAATGAATTGTTGTATTTTAGAGCTAATTAAAGTTCTTTTCAACATTGGGCAAAGTGACACGACCCCACGGTCTTGTCGAGCCAGGATCACGCTGAGGGGTGCTGCGTTGCACAGCACCGGATAACACACATCAAAGGTACAAAGCGGAAGTGAAATTTTATTACATAAACTGGTTTATGAACATGTTTACATCAAAATAAGTCCAGTCTACACTCACGGGCGTAGACTACGCATCAAGTCCACGTTCAGCCCTTGAACGTGTCCTTGCTAGCACACACGCACACTAACTCTGCGGCGTGCACGACTCCCACTCGACGGGGTTCCCCTCCTGGGGTTCCATCTCCTCCTCGGGAGTCCCTTCCTCATAGAACCCTGCAAAAGCTTCAAACACAAGCAGTGAGCACGAAGGCTCGGCAAGTCTGACCCGTCTCACCTAAACATGAAACTTCTACATGAGGGGTAATCGGTTACATGAGGTAAAAATCATTTGCAAGGACTCGCCTAATTAGTAGAACCTTGTTTTCAGGTTTTAGCAGCAGGTTGTGGAGAACCTTACGCTAAGCCACATGAGAGAGCCGCAATCAAACAAGAAACACATTTCTCTCATTTACTTTGCCCAAAGTTGAAAAGAACTTTAGCTAGCTCTAGACTACAGCAAATCATTAGCAATCAAGTACATCTTTCAATCAGCAACATTTTAACATGCAACTAGCCTGTTCTTTCTACGTCACGGTACAGTCAACAAGTGGTACTCACTGACCGCGAGGGACGGTGATTATAATCGATTTACACCTGCAGGGTTACCCGAACAACCCATCACGTACGCCCGTACTCGATGTTGCCTACAACAACCATCACGGACGCCGTATGCAACCACCTTTCACGCGTCAGCCAAATATTGAACCAGTCCCATCGTCCTGAGCAAGAGGTCTCTGCACGCGCATCTCAGTGCCGCCAGCCGATTTACACCTCAAGCTCTCAACCTACCCTCTGAACGACGGGCAATGCCTCAATACCCAGCTACCCGAGTTACATCAGTTTCCCGGTTCCCATATAGCCGGTAGGTCTTCGGTACTGTTCTAGCTTGTTCTACAGGCCCGCACATGGCTCGGTCCTCAATCGACACAAGCGGAGCTACAGCACACAGGCCCCAAAGTCCTGCTGCCCTTACCCTCCGCTTGGTCTCATTTTCTTGCCATGTGTTTCATGTGCTATCACTAGCCGAGTCGAGTGCCTCTAGCCTATGCTCGCGAGTAGTTCCAACTACTCGACTTGTACCGAATCCTACTCTATCTTAGCATTGCAGTAGCTAACGGGGTTTGCCATCCAAAACCCCACCCATGGTTTTCTTGGCTATGCAGTTGGGTTTCCAAACAAGACTCTAATGCAAAGAATAAAGTAAGAAAGTATGTGCTCAAAACAATAAAACTTGTAAAAGGTTAATGCAAACCGGAGCTTGCCTTGCTGCTCTTGGTCGTAGGCTAGCTGTTCCTACGGAGTAACGATGTCTAGGACTTTGGGTTCCTCCTCGACCTTAGCGACTACATGATAGAAGCAGTACATGTATTAATTGAGATGCATTTGTATTAACTTTTAAACTTGTGAAGTCTGTAACTCTTACTAGACAAGCCCAATGACTGTGAAACTTTTACTGTGGCTTGGTTACAACCTAGGTACAGACTTGGTCAAGTTTTAGTTGCAGCAAAGCTCAATTGAGCCCTCCACAATTAATTATGTCCTTGACCTTAATTGAAGGCTCTTAGGGTGTTCTAAGGATTTTCATGAAACAAACTATGACTTTCTGAAAACTATATTTTCAGAGGGTTCTAATGGAGTTGGTCTCACTTAATTTGAAGTTTCCTAGCTAAAGATATGAGCTAAACAATTTCAGGGAAAATTCTGAAAATGTTTCTGAACATTTTCTATTTTCTCTGGAACAGTTTCACTAATCACAGCATTAGGTGGATTAAATGAGCTCGGATGGATCTGGAATTTTTATGGTAGCTCAGGGATATTTTCGTGAACATCCCAGCAAAATTTCAGGATTTTCCTCCAAAGGATTCTCCAGTTAAAATTCCTAACAGTTTAAATTTTGAGTAATTAATTCTGGAGAAATAAGGGTTTTCATGAGTTGAAACTTGATTTGCTGGAAAGTGCTCAGAGGGAGCTGAATCCAACGAAATTTGGTTCACTCGATTTGGAGCTTTCTAGCCAAAGTTATGAGGATTTGAAGTTTGGAAGAATTATGAAAATCGGGGAAAAAGTTTAAACTCTCGGGGCCCGCGGGGACATGTGTCGAGCGCGGAGGTGTCCGGCACACCGGGGCTCACAGGGTATTTGCGCGCCAGCACAGCCGATCCCGGCCGCAGCCCGATCCTGATTTAAAATATCTCCCGCTGACAGCTGGGGTCCACCCCTTCGTCAACCTCCCGCTGCTCGCGTTCTGCCACCGAGGAACCTCGCCGGAGAGCTCGCCGCCAGCTTCTGTAAAGCTCCAAACTTCACGATCTTGGCTGCCCCTCCATACTTTCACTCGGGGAGCAGGATTCTGGGGTCAGCTCGTCATGACAACGGTCGCCACCTGGTCGGCGACGAGCCGCAACCTCGGAAGAACTTCAGTCGCGTTGTCCACCCTCCCTAGCACCTCCCCCGATCAAGCTAAGGGTCGTCGAGCATCAGTGGACCATAGGAAAGGTCGACATGAGCTCTACGGAGCTCGGGAAGGGCTGTGTTGGGCTGTCACCGTGCGACCTAGGCCGGAAATCGGGATTTCTACTAAAACTTGAAGAACAGCGGTTTCCCTCCACGGTTCTTCGTGGTTCTTGCTCCTATGGATCCGCACGGGCTATTAGAAGTGATCCTCTCCACAAGAGGATGAGTGATGCAGTGTGGTTTACGAATTTCTCGGATCAGTACCGACCTCACTTTTGCACACCGTCGCGAAAATATGAAATTCCGGCCGGAGCAGTGCTTATCACGCCGCCGGAGCTTGCGGAAATGAAAGAGGGGTTGAAGGCGAACCTCTTTGCTGTTCACAGCTCCGTGAACGGCGGGCTGTGGTAGCCGGAAGGACAGTTCCCGCAGCGGCGGCTCGAGCTGAACCGGCAGAGACAAGATCGCCGCGGTGGAGCTCGGGGAAGACCGCGCAGGGTCTGGAACCGATGCGAAGGTGTTGAAGGTGGCTTGGCGCACCCGGTGCTGGTCTCAGATCGTCGGGAGTGTCACTGGATCGGCCGGGAGATGAGGAACCGAAGGTTCACTCTACGGCGAGGTGTTTCGGCTTTTTGGGTGGAAGTGCGACGAGGCAGCGGTGGAAGGCGCCGGTGACCGCTCGGGCGGGTAGATAAAGATCCAGGGAGTCGGTTCCGCGGCTGAGATCGGCAAGCAGCTGGTGGCTTCGCCGTTTCTTCGCCGTGGCGGCAGCTGCAGCGCGCGCGGTTAACCGAGCTGAGCTCTCAGTCGGCTTCTTTTGCTTCAGTGGCTAACATGTGGGTCCCACCCGGGGTTTTAACCTCTGAAATTCACTCCTAATCACTGTTGTAAACAGTGAGCCCCATACTACCCCTGGTAATTCAAATTATTCACCCATGAGCCATTTGAATTGAGTAGAATTCAACTTGGGTTTGATTTGAATGAATTTCAGCACAAGTTCAGTTTTGAATTCAAATAAAGTTTGAATTTGTCCCACTTAGCTCATGTTAAGATCAACTCCAAATGGAGTGAAAATTGGTGTGTGAGCTCACAAACATGTGTTGAATAAGAATATGCCTCCCACTTTCAAATTCATGGGATAAAAACAGTTTGAGTTTGAATATGGTTTCAAACTGCCCTCTTTCTAGCTATACCCAAAATGAACTCAAAAAGGTTTTGAATTTGGGTGAAACTTGGCATGGACATCCTTAGCAATGTGTAGGAGTTTTCATATGTCCAGCCCACCTATATCACATGTGGGAAATACCACTTTTGCAATATGTGAGTTTGTTTTTCTAATGAGCATGTTGATGGTGGTTACTTGCTCTTCATTTGTGTCCATCATCTTTCCTCAAATGAGGTGTGTGGTGTGGTGATGAACACTTCAAATATGTGTCAAAAACTGAGGCCCTTACACAAAGTACATGAGAGAAATGCGTTTCTTATTTGATTGCGTCTCTCTCATGTGCCTTAGCGTGAGGTTCTTCAAAATTGCTGCTAAAATTTGAAAGTAAGAGCAAACTAAATAGGCGTGTCTTTTGCAACTTACCTTCCTATTTCACATTGCAATCCTAGCATATAGAGTTACATGTTTAGGTGAGACGGGTCAGTCTTGCTGAGCCTATGTGCTCGCGCTTGCTATATGAGTGGTTTTGCAGGTTAACCTCGGTTCTATTGAGAAGGTTGTCCGGTGAGACTCGGAGACTTTCGAGTCGTTTAACACGTGGAGAACCCAGCCGCTGCCGTATGACTTCGTGTTGCTAGCGAGAAGAGTCCGCGGGCTGGACCTCTTCTCGAGTGCTTAGTAAATATGAAATGTGAGATAGACTAGTCTTCTGTTGTAGTTATTTGATGTAAATTATTTACAAAGAAACATTTGTAAGCTTCCACTTTTGATTTACATAATACATGTTCCCTTATATGTGTGCTGTTGGGCACCGCATATCACGGCACCACCCAATGCGATTCCCAGGCAAGTGCCACGTCCCCGTGACTGAGCGGGCGGCGTGGTCCCTCTCAGCGTGGTATCAGAGCCACATTGGTAAGCATGGAATAAGGATCGTATTACGACAAAAACTTAGGTTACGGTGAGGATACGGTACTAGGTCCACATAAGGACTACTATTAGCTTAATATGAAGGTGGCAACCTGAATTGTTTGCAATGTCGGAAAATCGTGCATCTCGGGACGTTCTATGTCTTGGGGGTGCACGTAAGCGCTGTCCACCAGTGCGCACAAGCTGAAGGGTGGAGCCCCATGGGTGGCAGGTAGCCCGAACCGCTTTAATTTCCTCTACGACTCTTCATGTCGTTTGGGGTATTCGAGCAACGCTTTTTCCTGGTGTTCTACAGGCAAGTTTGGGAGAGCCCGTCACGTGGTTAGTAACGTGAACACGTAGCTCAAGGCGTGTTAGGCTTGAGAACACCTGTGCGAGTGATGACAGACGGGTGTACGAACTGTATGGATACCGGGCTCGGTGTGCAGCCGAGTCCGATGATTGTGTGAGTTATTTGCAGGATTAACCACGAAACCGTAGTACAAGTAGAACACGTTTGCGGGTCACCGTTTTAGTGCCACCTATGATACGGATATGCCGGTATAATCCGGTTAGGATTTTCTATTGTGGGGTAACGTAGTACCGCCATATGTCTTACGGTGCATCGCCACCGTACTACACTTTATAATTCTTTCCTATGAAGAAATGACTCATGAACTAACTTTCTACTAAAAATGGAAGTTGGAAAACTAAGCTTCAAAAGGGAGAATTGATAGGTTTCTATGATTCTCAAAAACAGAGTGCTCTGTTCTGGCAGAAATTTTTGCTGGAACTTTGACAGAGCATAACTCTGAGTAGCTTTACCCAATTGAGGTGTATGATACAGTTTGGGAAGGATTTTCAGTGCTCTACAACCTATTTGTAGAACTACAGAGCAAAATCACACGCCAAATTTGTTGAATGTCCAGTTGACTGCAAACTGTTCAGAAAACAGAACAGATGCAAACCTCCCTGGATGTTTCTGTATAACACTTATAACTTTCTGTACAAAAATCCCTAAGGGTCATGTGATACACCGTTGGAAAGGTTATGAGATAAGCAACACTGTTGTAGTTAAACGTTTGTTCAGATTCCTATTGTATTTGCATATACAACTGCGATAAAACCAGCCACATACAAAGAAGATGCTGGCAAATTTTTATCCAGGAATTCTGTCAACTTTGTAAAATCATAACTTTTGATCCCTAAGTTATATAGAGGCATGTGAATACTTATTGGAAAGATATTGAAGTTTACTTTAATTTTGATATTTAACTTGAGTTATGAAAATGCTTCTAACTGGATAAAAATCTAGATTTATTGCATCAAGGTCTGTTGTGTACAGAGAAGGGAAATGAGTGATATCGTGCAGGCTAGCACAAGTTATGTGCTCCAACAGTACCGGTTGGTGTTCCAAACGCTATTCGGTGAAATGGAGGCCCCTGTAAGATTAACTCCTCAGAGGTTGATTGCTGGTCAAGTACCACAACTTGCACCACCTCCACGGCAGCAGCATCAGACGGTGGTTTGTGCTCCACCGCTGCAGCTATATGTATCTAGCTTCTCCCCACAAGTTAGCGAAGAGCCGGAGAGACATCCGTGCTCCATTATGGTAGGACAGGCCATTATGCTAGGTATTGTCTGAAGGGAATTCAAGGATGTGGGTCATCATACTTTTAATGTTCAGACCCGTACCTATATCTGCAGAAAAGAGGGCAGACAAGGGGCAACATTCACTACATAGTGAGTGATGAGGTTCCGGAAGGAGAAGCCGCGTTAGCAGAGATGTTTTCTCTGAATTAGCTACCGGTATTAATTCTCTTCAACTCCGGTGCCACACCTAGCTTTGTTAGTCAATCTTTTGTGGCTCAACAACAGCTCCAAATCACTTTTACAAAGAGGCAATACCTCATATCTTCGTCGGGGCAGCATTAGAAGAAGTGATGTTGTCTTCCAAGCACCTCTTTGTTTGCGGGTTAGATTATAACCGATGACCCTCCTTATTCTTGGGGTCTGAAGATTGACATTATTTTGGGGATGTCGTGATTGAATTACCACAATGCGGTTCACAACATTAGTTTTTGAACCGTTAAGCTCAACACCCCACAGAACGGTCTTCATACATTATTTTTGGGCACCAGTCGGCAACAGATTGCAATATTGAACCACTCGGAAACTGTTAAGATAGAGGACAGTCCAGTGGTACGTAAATTTCAGGTGGTGTTTCCCAATTGTTTACCAGGCATACCGCCCGAACGGGACATGGAGTTCAAGATGGAACTTGCACCGGGAACACCACCAAGTTTGTGAAGGCCGTACAAAATGACACCCAATGAATGGGCAGAGTGGAGGACACCGCTAAATAACCTTATGAGCAAAGGTTTTATACGACTGAGTCGTCACCTTGGGGTTATTCAGTATTGTTTGCAAAGGAGAAGCACGAAACACTACAACTTTGTGTGGTGTTCATCTGCTTAACACTGTGACAATCAAGAATAAGTACCCGTTACCACGGATCGACATGTTGTTTGATCAGTTGGTCGAATCAAATATCTTTTCCAAAATAGACTTAAGATCAGGGTACCATCAGATCAAGATGCGGGTTGAGTATATTCCGAATACAGCTTTTCGATGATGTACGGGCTTTATGAGTACCTTGTCATGTTCCTTGACCTCACCAACGTTCCAGCTCATTTCATGTACTTGATGAACTCGGTATTCATGCCAGAGCTGGACAAATTTGTCGTGGTCTTCATCGACGACCTACTGGTTATTCCATGTCGGAGGAAGAACACGAGAAGCACCTGTGTATATTCTTGCAACGGCTGCGGGATCACAAGCTATACGCAAAATTCAGCAAGTGTGAATTCTAGATATCACAAGTACTTTTTCTCGGGCATATCATCTCAGCGAAGAGCATCGCTGTAGACCCGAGTAAGATCGCAAGGGTGCTGCATTGGAAGTCCCCGAGAACTGTTCACGAGGTACGGAGTTTCCTCGGACTTGCGGGATATTATCATAGGTTCATTCCAAACTTCTCGAAGATTGCCAAGCCTATGACAAAGCTGCTGAAGAAGACTACCAAATATGTTTGGAGTCCAACATGCGAAGCAGCATTCGAGACACTAGTGAAGCACCTAACATCAGCACCGGTTTTGGCACAGCCAAACGCAACAAAACAGTTCGATATGTACTGCGATGCATCCGGCATTGGGCTCGGATGTGTGCTGATGCAAGACCAAAGGGTGGTCGTGTATGGATCACGGAAGCTCAGAAACCATAAGCAAAATTATCCAACTTATGACCTAGAGCTCGCTGCCATAATATTCGCACTCAATATGTGGAGGCACTACCTACTTGGTAACCTCGTACTTTTATATACCGACCACAAGAGCATCAAGTACATATTCAATCAAAAGGAGTGGAACACGAGGCAGCAAAGATGGTTGGAGTTGATAAAGGATTACAAGATAGAGATCCATTATCACCTCTGCAAGGCTAACATGGTGGTGAATGCGTGAGTCGCAAGTCACACATTCATAATCTAACCACCACCCCGTTGGAAGAGAGCGAGCCACCATTACGTGTTGTTCCCCACAGAGCTCTCTACAATTTAGCTTTTATCCCCACCATCCGTGAAGAAAGGGTGTCAGCCCAGACACATGACAAGAGCATGTCACATTTGCGGAGACGTATAGACAGTGGGGAGCAAAAATGTTTCCGGAAAGACGGAGACGACGTCCTGTGGTTTAAGGACAGAATCGTCATACCCCACAACCCGGAATTTAGGAAGAAAATTTTTGGACGGGGTTCACTTGTCAAAGTTTCTGTTCACCCCGATTCATCGGTCCATTCCAGGTTTTCAGAAATATGTGGATCAGTTGCACACCAGCTGGGATTACCAGCGATATTCACCGGTGTGTACGACATCTTCCACATTTCTCAGCTGAGGAAGTACCTCAAGTGTTTAACCACCATTCAGCTGGGGAATATCAAGGAACTGAAACCAGATCTCACATATCAGGAGGGACTGGTTCAGATCATCGACATAAAGGACCGAACCACACGCGACCATACGTTGTGGTTCTATAAAGTTTCATGGAATAATCATTCCAAGGATGAAGCGACATGAGAGAGCGAAGGATTTCTTCGCACCAATTATACCGACATTTGACGTCACGCATCCTATAAGTTTTCTGTCATCCTCTCTCTCATTTTTACCTTATAATCTCGGGATGAGATTCCTTTTCAGGGGGGAGGAATGTAAAGGTCCCAAAATTTTGAATAAAAGGGACTGAAGTTTGAACACCATTTGGTTTCAAGTTATAAAAATTTAGACTTGTTTAAATTTTTCAACATGTGATGACACACATGAGTGTCCCACCACTCTAGCCTAGGATTAATTGAGTGTTGGGGGACAAAGTTATTTTAAAACCCATGTGTAAGCTCTCATGTGCAAGGAGAAATTAAATTCAGATTTTTAAACTCAAATTTCAAATGAGGGCAACAATAGGAATGCAAACTGTTGTGATCAAAATCTCATTTGCAGAAGCCAATCAAAAAATCAGGTTTCATATTTGAATTCTTTAGGTCCAAATTACGGGGTAGGCAAAGTCTCATGAATTTTTGAAGATATTTGATATCCATTTTTCCAAATAGACCTAAATGTACAATGAATTAAAATACATATTTGAATTTGGATGAATTGTGCCCAATTATCCAAAGGCAGATCAGTTTTCAACTCTACACAATTGAATTTCATCATTTGCAAACTTCGGAGATATTTTGGAGAGTTGATTTCAACTTACAAAACAAAGTTAAGGCAAAGGAATTGCTTGATCATGTGTCACATGAAATAATGAACCCCAAAATGGTCATGTGAGAGAGTTAAAATTTTTCTTTAGCCCATGCTTAACGCAGGTTGACATGAGGAAAGAAATTCACTCCACCAATCTCACTCATGTGCACACAAATTTGAATCGTTTAAAATGATTCATGATCAGATTTCCTAAATGCATTCGAGTGAATTCACCAATGCATTCCTTAAGTATTCAAGAGTTTAAGTTCCAAGTTTGGAGAATTTTGGAGCTCATCTACCATTTATTCGAAGGAACATTTGCAAGCACATTCAAATTCAAATTTGAATTTGGAAACTGAACCAAATGTGATCAATTTTGAAATCAGATTTTATATTCAAATTCCTCACATTATGTTTGGCCAATCCTCCAAATTTTGTGAGATTTGGACAATGTTTGCGTGGGAATCTCAAAGCACAGTGGGGAAATAAAATGAGAAGGCGGGACCCACATGTCATACATCCACAATACAACTACCGCCTCGGTTCTCTCCCGGACGCGCGCGCACCTGACAGCACGCCAGCGCCAAACGCTGCCGACCCCCCCCCCCCCCCCCCCCCCGCCATGCCAGCTCCTGCTCTCCCGAGGCTTGCCTCGCTCTTATCTCTCGCGCAGGTAGCACAACACAAGTTCCTCTCTTCACTCGTAGCTCACCTCGCCCTGTTCTTTTCTCCCCGGAAGCAACTGTGCCACGCTTGGTCTCCACAGCAAAGAGCAGCGCTAACACGTGCTCTAGCCGGCTAGCACATTTCTTCCACAGACCCATACTCATTTGGGCGCGGGAATTCGAAGTTAAGGAAACTCAGGCTCGGTCGTTGTGGATAGCCCACACCGAGGGGAATCAAGCTAAAGCAAGCTTACCCATCGGTGCACCGGCGACCCTAGCTGCTCACGCCTGAGGCTCAGCCCTAACAAGTGATCACAGAGCAAGAATTTGGAGATTTTCTCCCGGGTGGCACAAACCGACACCGAGGTATGAGTTTGTCAAATTCGGTGTCAAATCTTGATGGTTGTGATTCAAACTTTGCACACAAGTTGCTCACTAGATTGAGTACCTCCTGCCTCGATCCTAGGTCGAGAAATTAAGGGTAGGGCTCGAATTTCACATTCTTGCCACGGGAAAACTTTTGGGGCAAGTCGGCCACACGGTGCCGACGGGGTTAGAGTGCACCCCGATGGATTTGGTGGCCATTTCTAGCATCTACACTTTTCCCTGGTGCTCTAGAGCCAAAGAACCGACACGGCCGCCGGCGATCCTCCCAACATGTTCAGTGGGCCAAATAATGGTGGGGCGGCGAGCAGGGGGTCGGGAGATAGCCGGGAAGGCCGTTCCTGCGATCCTCACCAGAGGGCACCGCCGCTCAGGTCTCTGGCGCGAGGTTGAAGAAGATGGCTGACGGGTGGGACCCAAGTCAGTGTTTAAACATTTCTAGAATTTTTAGTTTTCAGTTTAAACTTTGGAGAGCCACAACTTTGTGTAGGAGTGTCCACAAATTGTCAAAAAAATTTTGTTGGATTCCTCTCAGAGAGTAGTATCCTAGGGTACTGCTCAATATTTATGAAAATCCCTGGATTTGACTCATTAATTCATATAGAGAAAATATTGTAGGATTTATTCCAGGAGTTCTATGTATTGGAAAATTCTCAACTTTTGGTAGGACATTCTTACTGAAATACTTGAACTTCAGTAAAAATTTCAGAGGCATTGGACCTAATTTGCTTGGCAAAATATGGTGTTAATTCCTTATGTCTCTGAAAATTGGAAAATAGAACAGAGCTCATTTTCAGATTTTCCCCAATTCTTGAAAAGATCATATCTTTGTGTAGGAACCTACAAATTTAGTTATTCAAATTGGGTCAGATTCAGATTGAAATACTCTATCCAAATATGCAACCCAATTTGTATGAAAGTCAATAATTAATTCTGGAAAATTCTTTGAAGCCACTCAGTAAAAGAATTTTAGAGGGAGTTTGGTTTATCCAAAAATCCGTAAGTTTTGCCAGAATAATCCTTAGGATGTTATAGAACTCGTGTAAAAATTTCAGCTCATTTGGAGTTGAATTGTGTGGGAGAATTCAGGTTTCAATGTACTGTATTCAAATGAATACAGAGACTTTTCAGAAATTGTCCTAGAGTTGGAAAAATCATTTCTGGTCAATTCTTAGCTCCAAAAATCCTAGTAAAATTAAGGCAGACTCTGTGAACTATAATTGAAGTTGTAGTTCACTAAGTTAGGCATGAACATGTGAGTTACTTCAGAAGCAGTTTCTTTTTGCTTAAATGCTTATGGAATTGTTCTGAATAAAACACTCAATGAAAAATGCTCATTTTTGGTCCAGAACACTTTCAAGTGACCAGGAATTCACATGCAAATGTTCAGCTCAAATTGAGCCTTGTATTTTCCCGTCCTTGTTCTCCAATCTTATGTATATGAGAAAACCATAGGGATTAGTGGGGAAATTATGGGAGACCCAATCTCCTTCCACTTTAGCTGCAATTTGGCAAGCTAAGTTTCTTTGTAGTGTATGACTTCCTGTAAAAATTTTGAAGTCATTAGAGATTAGGATCTTTAGTTCTACCTAAATCAATTCTAGCAACTTACAAGTTCATTAGGAACTTAGCTAGGGATGTGATGAAACATCTAAGGCAGATTTAGTTCCGTGAGTTGTTTGCACAACAGAGGCAACAATATCATCCTAGGATCTCCACACAGCCTATGTTCTTAAGAAGTTTTAATCTCTAAAGTCTTTAAATTTCATTATAAAAGATTATGCATATACATGTCGATAGGGTTCACGACGAAGGACTTCGACGGAGCCATCCCTTGACGTGTGGATCAGTTGAGGAAATTCAGAAAGATCAAGGGATTGAAGATCACTAACTTCTATTATATACTACTACCCTGCAAAACAGGCAAGCTCCGGTTTGCATTAACCATTTTTACAAATTTTACTGTTTTGAGAACTTACTTTGAGCATCCAGTTAATTTTGCATTAGAGTCTTGTTTAAAAACCCAAATGCATAGCTAAGAAAACTCTTGTTCGGGATTAGGTTTGTAAACCTCGATTAGCTACTGCAATGCTAAGTTAGTGTAGGATTCGGTACAAGTCGAGTAGTTGGAACTGCTCGAGTGCTTAGTAGATATGAAACGTGAGAAAAATTAGTCTTCCGCTGAAGTTATTTGAGTAAAGTATTTACAAAGAACAATTTTAAGCTTCCGCTTTTGATTTATGTAATACATGTTTCCTTATATGTGGGCTGTTGGGTGCCGCGTATCACGGCACCACCCAATGCTATTCCCGGGCGAGTGCCACGTCCCCGTGACTGAACGGGCGGCGTGGTCCCTCTCATACCACTTTGTAAGTTTTCGCTTGATTTATGTAATATGATGCTTTATTATGTGTGCTGTTGGGTGCCGCATCGCACGGCACCACCCAATGCGATTCCCGGGCGAGCGGAACGGCCCCGTGATCGAGTCCAGGCCATCACATTGTGATACATTTCTGGAAAGGGCATGGGATATGCTACAACTTTGTAATTCAAAGTTTTGCCAAAACTGGAGCAGAATTAATTGGAATGGTGTATTGAAACTAGGTACCTCTGGGGAGGTGCTGTCAAATTCCTGCCAGAAATTCTCCTAACTTTGAACCATCATATCTTTTGATCCAGGAATGCAAATAGGTCATATAAATATATTTTTAAAAAGCTTGGGAAGTTTCTTTACAATGTTTCTGTTCAACTCCAGGACAGAATTGTAAAAGCCCAACATTTTACTTACTAGAGTGTTCATCACCTCACCATAAATCAGCTCATTTTATGGATAGCTCATGAACACATGTGAAGAGCATATAACCACCATCAAGAGGTTGATCAGAGGAAGAACTCACAAATCAAAAAGTAGGATCTCGCACAAATAAACATGAGAGGCTAAGCTCACCATTAAGCCCTAAACATTTTTAGGAGTGATCATGCCAAGTTTCATGCAAGTTTAAATTCTTTTGAGGTACTTTTGGATACAATTGCAAAAAGGGATAATTTGAATGTGAATTCAAATTTCAGCTACTTTCATAACTTGGATTCAAAAGTTGACTTCATATTCAAATTCAACACATTTTTCTGAGTTTGTCCACCAATTGAGGATTTCAAATTCAACAAATGACTTGGTGATGAAGGCTATACTTTAATTGTGAGTAGCTGAGATCTTTGCAGTGAAAACAAAAGAAAGAGAGAAGAGGGAAAGAGGGCCCACATGTCAGTCCCACAAGCTGAGTGAACCGCCATACACTAGGGCTCTGTTTTCTTTAGGCCGCTTCACCGGACGCCACCGAGCTGCTTCCGGTTGCCACCTCCTCAGTGTGCACGTCGTGCTGGCGACCAGCGCCGCTGCCTTCTTGCCCACGAAGACCCCTGCTGGTTGCTGGCATCGAGGTTTTGCCCTGCTCGCACACGCTCGACAGAAAACACAGCCACCACTGGCTGCCCTCTCTGCTCCCCGGTGCGCCGCCGTTCTAAGACGTCTCGTGGCAAACTTTGTACAACAAAGAGGACCACCCTACGCCGCTCAAACTCACGGTGAAAACCTCACCTCGTTTCATCCACCGTGGGGAAAGAATTTTGTTTTTTACCGCATGAGCATCCAATGAACCGAGCCCCATAAGTTTCCAAAATTCATGGTGACTAGTTCACCACAGCGTACGCCGAGCTACACACACGTTCTACACTTCCCCACGGCCATCTAGGATCAAAAATCATCAAAAACCTTCGAGTAGAGGCTCTGCTCTATGAGTTTTCAGGTTGCCGCCGATGTTTGACCTAGGTCGACGGTGAGCTCCTACCTCCGGTCGTTTTCACGGTGAACCGGCTCCATATCCGTGCTTAGCATGTCACCACGGAGCTGTAGGGCTGAGGGTTGATCGGAATAAGCCTCTGTAAGAGCCGGGCGACTTCGCCAGAGCTGCTCTGTAGCCGCGGCCCATCGCGGTTAGGGTTCCGGCCACCGGTGGCCGTCGACAACCCTACCAACGGGTTGGCCGTGGTCCCAAACCCAGAGGTGGCGAGTTGAAGCCCCGGAGACGGCCGGGACTGCCATTCCGGCGGACCTCGCCAGCACGCACCGCCACCCGAGTGCTCTGGTGCGAGGTGGAAGACAACTGAGGGGTGGGGGCCGCGGTCAGAGTTTTAAAACATTTCCAACAATTTCAGATTTTAGTTCAAACTTCAAATGGCCATAACTTTTGCTAGGATGGTTCAAATTTAGTGACACAAAATTTTTTTGGATTCAGCTCTATGAGTACTTTCCAGCAAATTAAGTTTCAGTTCATGAAACCCATTATTTTTCCACAATTAATTACCTAAAATTTAAACTGTGGGGAATTTATCTGGAGAATTTTTTTATGGAAAATTCTGAAATTTGGCTGGGAAGAGCCATCGTGCTCACGGTTGCTTCTATAAGTGTTTGCAGGTGAGGAGTACCCCACGGACTCAGAGTACGAGTCCACTGGCGAAGGCTACCCTCCGTCGGGCACTACGGCTGTGTGGGAGCCGTACACGCCACGCTAAGGCTGAGTTGAGCTAGTGTGGGTTGTCTGTAGGGCCTGACAACCAACTTTTGCTAGTTAGGTGTTGGCGTGAGTTGTATAAACACCTTCCTCTGTAGTAGACTCTGTACAGGAGTTGTAACTAAAGAGCGTACTACTTTTGTACAAATTCAGCATGTTTTAATGTAATACTATGTTTCCTTATCGTGTGTGCTGCCGGGTGTCGCATCGTGCGGCACCACCCTCTGTGATCCTGCAATGTACGGATTTTGGTCCGTCACAGGAATCCTCCTGTACAGAGGTCAAATCCGCAGTACAAGTGAAACTGCCCAGAGTACCCAAAGGCTGTGCATAGTTTCTGTACTGAGTGGATATTTGCTTATAACTTCCTGTATAAGAATTGTAAAATAGGAAATCTTACAATTATAGAAAGCTTAGGAACTGTTCTTCAACTTTGTAATTATGAGTTTGGTCCATGTACGTTTCTAACTTTATGGAAAGGTTGACCCAAAGTGAGCACTTACAGGGGAGGTGCTGCGGAAATTCTTCCGGAATTTCTCAACTCTAAAAGCTCATAAATTTCGATCTAGAATTTAGTTGAAGACAAACAAACACTCGTTAGAAGATATGGAAGTCTTCTCCAACTTTTCTATTTATTCCCACAACGGATTCACAAGTTAAATTAGGATTTCATACCATAGAACAGAAGCTGGTTCAGTTTTGGTACTTTTATGGTTTTGGACCATCACTTCCTGTATATATTTTACCAATGGTGGGGTGATACATTTCTGGAAATCTGTTGAGTTAAGCTACAGCTTTGTAGTGGTGAATTTGACAAACTTGGTACGGAACTGTATGAAAAAGTTGAATCAAGTGGGTACCTTCCGGTGGGGTACTGCAGAAATTTCCCCTGAATTTCTGTCAACTTTCATACTTCATATCTGTTGAATCTGAACTGATATGGGGTCACATAAGTAACCTTTGGAAGGATACGGAAGTGATTCAGAACTTTGGTATTCCATTCGAGTCTTGAGTCTTTTGTTAGCTCAGGCAAGAATGGAGTTTTAGGGCAGACCGGTCAGTTGTGGAACCAAGTTGCCAGGAAACTGATTGGTCAATCACCTGATTATTTGTTGGGATTATGAGTGTTTTTCTTCTTACTCTCTGAAGTCCATAACAAGTTCCGAGTCTTTTGTATATCCTCAGCTTCAACTTCAACCACAGAAGATTTTCATTTACAAGACCATACCTAGTGAGGAAGACGGACAACAGTACCAACACTTTCGGCGATCAACACCGGTGTAATTTCCGCTCTAGAAGGCTATGGTTGTGTATTACCTTCCTGCAAGAATAGTAGGGTTTAAGTTCTCAATATCCTACATTGGAACTTAAGGGGGGAGGAGTGCATACCAGTAAACCAAAGCATGGAGTCTTTCCCAACGATCTTGTCAAACATTTGACATATTTTTATTGAACTTGGTCACAACATGAAAGTAGCATTCATTGTTTAGCCCCTTTCATGACCAAGTATTTGTACTTTACAAAGTCTGAGATGATTCTTAATCGTGTTTGAATTGTTGTACTCACTCTTGCTCAAACTATAGAAGATGATGCATCATACATATGCACGATTATGCACCATACATATACACCATTTTGCACCATACATATGCATCATTTGCACCATACATGTGCATATGCATTGCACCATATAACATGTGAAATACCAAAGTATTGAGCGAGATTGAGTACCTCATTTTCAAACCATTAAGTGGTTTCTAATAACCTGGGCTTTATCACATTCTTGTATTATTGATCAAGTTGCTTGATTCTACCTCCTTGAGAAATATAAGGGAAACCAATTACTCAACATCCCTTGTAATCGTTCTGAACTTTCATCCATGACTTGTTTAGCTCCGAGTACCATAATTGTCGGAACTAGACAATTTTTTTGTTAATCGTGGGGCTTATCGATTGATTGCTCAACCTCGCGACAATCCTGGAGCACAATCTTAAGAGATTATATTGTGACTTTGATACCCTTGTGGTTACCTTTGGAAGTGGGTCTTTGCTATGTTGATACCATAAGCGAAATTGACTTGTGACTGCTCTTATGTTCAAGCAAAGCAATCGGTTTTTGACTAAATGGTCGAGATGCCAATTCGAGGCGAGATTACCGATTCCTTATGTAATGTCACCAAACATCTTGACTCATGTTTTGGGAAGTACTAAACTAATTTTCTAAGGACTCAGTTGATCTAGACAAGTTTTAGTTATCCATGTCAAGATTAGGACAGTAAAGATTCAAGCCAACCGACCAGGTCGTTGTGATGGTAACTAACCATACCGTCAAGAGGGATGCCAAGACGAAGGCTCTCGCCAACCTCAAACGAGCTCATACTTTGAGTTTTTGGGAGACTCAACCACCGGTCTTCATATAGGCAAGGATCTTGTGGTGGCGGATAACTAGATCCGTACCATCGAGTTTAAGTTCGAGTTGCTTCAATGCATCGAACATCAGAAAGTACTATACGGGGCCCAATAACTTCACAATTCCGCTAGTACCTGGTGGGCGAATCAACTCGCATCTTTCCGGAATACATATCATGCTTATGATGTTCTTTCTGGAATAATCCAGGGGAAGCTCGAGGAGTTTCTAGTCTGGAAACAAGGAGGGAGGGATGTCACGAGCATTGGTACCATATGCGCCTGACTACATGAACACGGAGGCACGAGGATGCGAATGGCTAATTCGTAGCCTCCATGATAATTAAGGGAGACACTGACCTTCGCAATTCGGAGTAACTTCACACGAGCTGATGTGTTAATGCCGACCCTTACATTTTGAAATTGGAATTCACTTCTATCTCTGAGCATCCCCATGAAAGGAATTTATCAATTTGGGGTGAAGGGAAGGCTAGCTCCTCGTTTTGTTTGTCCGGTTGTCATCACGGAAAGGTGTGGACCGATAGCATATCGTGTGAGGCTAACCGTATCATTGTCGGTCAGACATGACATTTATTATGTCTCGCAACTGAGGAAATGTTTGAAGGAGCCGACAGACGTTCTTTTGGGAGACATGGAAACATTACAACCGGATCTCACCTACATTGAGAAACCGGTACAAATTCTCGATGAAAAGACTCGTGAAACAAGGCGCCGATCGTTGCGGTTTTATAAAGTGTTATGGAGCAACCACACCGACGACAAGGCTACATGGGAAAGCGAGGATTTTCTCCGAATGAATTGCCGGAACTATTATCGAGCTATAACCGGTAACCTTCTTTCCATCTCGTTCTTTTCTTAATCTCGGGACAAGACTCTTTTAAGGAGGGAGGATTGTAAAATCCCTAATTTCAGCAGACCTAGCTTCTTGTTAGAATTTCATCCGCAGGGTCAAATTCTATTGTGATTAGGGTTTCAAATTCAAAAGTTGGCGACATAAAATAAAGGAAGGTTATAAAAAAATGAGCCAAAAAGGAAATAAAATCAGCGTTTCAAATGTGAGCACAGACGAGGGGTAACGCCATGGTATTCAAATTCAAACTTTTTGAATGTGCTGCAAACTTTGAATTTGAGTTTTTAAATCCAATGTTGTGTGGAGGGGGCCCACATGTCAATTGCACAGCAAACCATCGAACCTTCCTTCCTCCGAGAGCTTGCCACCGAGGGGTGCAGTGCTCCACAGAGCTGTGTGCGTCCCTGCTCCCCTGAGGAAGTTTGATCTTCTGTTGTGTTGATCGATAAACATGTTGCGGCACAAAGCGAAATTCTCTTCCTCTGATTACATGATCAAATCCACAGAACCTTCTCTCTCGTGCGCTCAACAAAAGGAAAAACGCCGCGCCCTCGGTTGCTCATCGCCGATCGCCTTCCCGTGGTTGGGGCACCAAGATGAGCTATAAAACCTGCCTCCTCGACGTCCTCGAGCCCTCCTCAGCTCGTCCCCGGTCTTTTCCCGCCGCGGCCGAGCCGTTTCTTCTTCCAAAAACAGAGCAACGTCACGCCCTTCTCGGTTCCACGTCGCCCGGCCGCTCCCATACCCCTCTGGCTCTATCAAAGTCACAAGGTGTGCCACAACGTCTAGCTCCTCCTCTCATATTTCCCTTGTTCGTCCCCATGGCCGGATCGCCGGAATTTGCGTTTTGCCGCCGGTGAACAGAAAGTACCGAGCGTGTTAGAATCTAAAAATTCGCCCAAATCAATCGATCATCCGTTCTACGGTTGAAACACTAGCTACTAGCAACCCTAGCACCCTGCCATGCCGAAGCACGAAGCCAACCGTCCCTCCTCCGCCCCAGGCGATGGGAAATCACCGCCGCCGGCAAAAATGTGGCGGTCCACCGGTGATAGCCATGTTGTCGCCGTTTTCGGTTCGGGTTAGGGGTGGATTCACGTTCTACATGCTCTGGGGATGTTGTACAGCACATTTCTTGGTGAATTAGACTCAGGACACGTTTCCTATTGTTGGCGCCACGCCGCCGGTGCCGTTGGCCTTCCTGGCGTTTTTATGCCGAAAGACTTTGTCCAGCAGCTGCGCCGTGGTCCGAGGATGGTGTAGCATGAAACCGCAGCCAATTTGGTGGAAAAACGGAGGAGAACGAGGCACACCATCTTCTTTTGCGGACGCGCGCGAAGCCTCTGTCAAGAGGTTGAAGAAGACCGACCCGATGGCCCCACTGTCAGCCGGTGAAGAGGTTTTCCTGTGGGAAATTAAATCCAAAAATGGCTGCAACTTTGCAAAACCATAACTCTGTGTAGAAAGCTCCAAAAATAGTGAGACCAATTTGGTTGGAATCCTTATGAAGAGTACATTGCAGAGAAACAAATTACTAGCTATGAAAATGCCTAGGAATTTCTGTAGAATTCTTTTTATTTATTCCTTTAGGGATTAATTCCAGGAATATGGCTTGATGAAATATTCCCATTCTTGGTCAGAAGCTCTTTCTCATAGTTCCTGAGCTCCACTAAAAATCTTAGGATTTTTGTAGAGGATTAAGGGGGCTTAATCAGTAGGTTTTCTCAGATTTATTTCAATGGGATGAAAAATCATAGAAACTAATTCCAGAAAATAGAATTGAACTTCAATCCTCTATTCTGACCAGCAGAAGACATAGGAAAATTTGAAATAAATTTTCCTAGGAACCTTAGGTCCAGGCCTATTAGTATATCAAATTCTTCAATATGACCAAGTCTAATTAAAATCCTATAAATCATTGAAGGTTAAATGTTCCAAGAATTCTTGTGGCCAACTCCTTCCTCAAAAACCTCTGACAATTTTACCATAAACCTATAATGAGTTTATAAAGCCTCTGTAAAAATTTTGTAAAGCTCCAAAAATTTTGAATAAAAAGGGACTGAAGTTTGAACGCCATTTGGTTTCAAGTTATAAAAATTTGGACTTGTTTAAATTTTTCCACATGTGATGACACACATGCGAACGAAACTCGGGCTCTGTCGCCGTGGACAGCCCACACCGAGGGGGATTAAGCTAAAGCAAGTTTACCCATCGGCGCACCGGCGACCCTATCTTCTCACGCCCGAGGCTCAGCCCTAACAAGTGGTCACAGAGCAAGAATTTGGAGATTTTGTCCTGGGCGGCACAAACCGACACCGAGGTATGAGTTTGTGAAATTCGGTGTCAATTCTTTATGGTTGTGATTCAAACTTTGCACACAAGTTCCTCACTAGCTAGAGTACCTCCTACCTCGATCCTAGGTCGAGAAATTAAGGGCAGGGCGCGAATGTTCTTGCCACGGGAAAACTTTCGGGGCAAGTCGGCCGCACGGTGCCGACGGGGTTAGAGTGCTCCCCGATGGATTTGGTGGACATTTCTAGCATCTACACCTTTCCCTGGTGCTCTAGAGCCAAAGAAACAACCATTTGGTGGACAATTCACTTTGCACAGGCTCGCCGGAACCCTAATCGTTGCTGACACCGGTGCGCAAGGTTTTCCGGCGATCTACGGCCGTCGACGATCCTCCAAACGTGTTCAGCGGGCCAAATAATGGTGGGGCGGGGAGCAGGGGGTCGGGAGATGGCCAGGAAGGATGTTCCAGTGATCCTCACCGTAGGGCGCCGCCGCTCGGGTCTCTGGCGCGAGGTTGAAGAAGATGGCTGACAGGTGGGACCCACAGTCAGCGTTTAAACATTTCTAGAATTATAGTTTTCAGTTTAAACTGTGGAGAGCCACAACTTTGTGTAGGAGTGTCCAAAAATTGTCAAATAACAATTTTGTTGGATTCCTCTCAGAGAGTAGTATCGAGGGGTGCAGCCCAATATTTATTAAAAACTTTGGATTTGGCTCCTTAATTCATATAAGGTAAATCTTGTAGGATTTATTCCAGGAGTTCTATGTATTGGAAAATTCCCAAATTTTGGCAGGAAATTCTTCCAAAAATACTTGAACCCCAGTAAACATTTCAGAGTCATTGGACCTCATTTGCTTGGCCAAATGTGGTGTTAATTCCTTATGTCTCTGAAAATTGGAAAATAGAACAGAGCTCATTTTCAGATTTTCCTCAATTCTTAAAAAGATCATATCTTTGTGTAGGAACCTACAAATTTAGTTATTCAAATTGGGTTAGATTCAGATTGAAATACTCTATCCAAATATGCAACCCAATTTGTACGAAAGTCAATAATTAATTCTGGAAAATTCTTTGAAGCCTCTCAGTAAAAGAATTTTAGAGGGAGTTTGGTTTATCCAAAAATCCTCAAATTTTGCCAGAATAATCCTTAGGATGTTATTGAATTCCTGTAAAAATGCAAGCTCATTTGGAGTTGAATTGTGTGGTAGAATTCAGGTTTCAATGTACATATTCAAATGAATACAGAGACTTTTCAGAAATAGTCCCAGAGTTGGAAAAATCATTTCTGGGCAATTCATGGATCCAAAAATACTAGGAAAATTCGTGCAGACTCTATGAACTATAATTGAAGTTGTAGTTCACTAAGTTAGGCATGAACATTTGAGTTACTTCAGAAGCAGTTTCTTTTTGCTTAAATGCTTAGGGAATTGTTCTGAATAAAACACTCGATGAGAAGTGTTCATTTTTGGTCCAGAACACTTTCAAGTGACCAGCAATTCACATGCAAATTTTCAGCTCAAATTGAGCAATGTATCTTCCTGTCCTTGTTCTCCAATCTTATGTATATGAGAAAACTATAGGGATTAGTGGGGAAATTATGGGAGACCCAATTTCCTTCCACTTTAGCTGCAATTTGGCAAGATAAGTCTCTGTGTAGTGTATGACTTCCTGTAAAAATTTAGAAGTCATTGGAGATCATGATCTGTAGTTCTACCCAAATCCATTCTAGCAACTTATATGTTCATTAGGAACTTAGCTAGGGATGTGATGAAACATCTAAGGCAGATTTAGTTCCGTGAGTTCTTTGCATAACAGAGGCAACAATATCATCCTAGGATCTCCACACAGCCTCTGCTCTTAAGAAGTTTTAATCTCTAAAGTCTTTAAATTGCATTATAAAAGATTATGCATATACACGTCGATAGGGTTCACGACGAAGGACTGCGATGGAGCCATCCCTTGACGTGTGGATCAGTTGAGGAAATTCAGAAAGATCAAGGGATTGAAGATCACTAACTTCTATTGTATACTACTACCCTGCAAAACAGACAAGCTTCGGTTTGCATTAACCCTTTTTACAAATTTTACTGTTTTGAGAACTTACTTTGAGCACCCACTTAATTTTGCATTAGAGTCTTCTTTGAAAACCCAAATACATAGCCAAGGAAACCCTGGGTTGGGATTAGGTTTGTAAATCTCGATTAGCTACTGCAATTCTAAGTTAGTGTAGGATTCGGTACAAGTCGAGTAGTTGGAACTGCTCATGAGAATAGGCTAGAGGCACACCACTCGAGTAAAGGTAGCAAATGAAACACATGGCAAGAAAAATGAGACCGAGAGTAAGGGCAGCAGGACTTTGGGGCCTGGGTGCCATAGCTCCGCTTGTGTCGATTGAGGACCAAACCGTGTGCGGGCCTGTTGAACAAGCTAGAACAGTACCGAAGACCTACCGGCTATATGGGAACCGTGAAACCGATGTAACTCGTGTAGCTGGGTATTGAGGCATTGCTTGTCGTCCAGAGGGTAGGTTGAGATCTTGAGGTGTAAATTGGCTGGTGGCACTGTGCATGCGTGCGCAGAGACCTCTTGCTCGGGATGATAGGACCGGTTCAATATTTGGCTGACGGGTGAAAGGTGGTTGCATACATCGTCCGTGATGGTTGCTGTAGGAAACATCGAGTACGGGCGTACGTGACGGGTTATTCGGGTAACCCTGCAGGTGTAATTCGATTATAATCGTCATCCCTCGCGGTCAGTGAGTACCACTTGTTCACTGTACCGTGTCGTAGAAAGAACAGGCTAGATACATATTACAAGTTTGCTGATTTGAAAGCTATACATTGATTGTTAATGAATTGTTGTAGTTTAGAGCTAATTAAAGTTCTTTTCAACTTTGGACAAAGTACATGAGAGAAATGCGCTTCTTGTTTGATTGCGTCTCTCTCATGTGCCTTAGCGTGAGGTTCTTCACAATTGCTGCTAAAATTTGAATGTAAGAGCAACCTAAATAGGCGTGTCTTTTGCAACTTACCTTCCTATTTCACATTGCAATCCTAGCATATAGAGTTACATGTTTAGGTGAGACGGGTCAGTCTTGCTGAGCCTATGTGCTCACGCTTGCTATATGAGTGGTTTTACAGGTTAACCTCGGTGCTATTGAGAAGGTTGTCCGGTGATACTCGGAGACTTTCGAGTCGTTTAACACGTGGAGAACCCAGCAGCTGCCGTATGACTTCGTGTTGCTAGCGAGAAGAGTCCGCGGGCTGGACCTCTTCTCGAGTGCTTAGTAAAGATGAAACGTGAGATAGACTAGTATTCCGCTGTAGTTATTTGATGTAAATTATTTATAAAGAAACATTTGTAAGCTTCCACTTTTGATTTATGTAATACATGTTCCCTTATATGTGTGCTGTTGGGCGCCGCATATCATGGCACCACCCAATGCGATTCCCGGGCAAGTGCCACGTCCCCGTGACTGAGTGGGCGGCGTGGTCCCTCTCAGTGTGGTATCAGAGCCACATTGGTAATAGCGCACGGAATAAGGATCGTATTATGACAAAAACTTAGGTTACGGTGAGGATACGGTACTAGGTCCACATAAGGACTACTATTAGCTTAATATGAAGGTGGCAACCTAACTTGTTTTCTATGTCAGAAAATCATGCATCTCGGGACGTTCTATGTCTTGGAGGGTGCATGTAAGCGCTGTCCACCAGTGCGCACAAGCTGAAGGGTGCAGCCCCGCGGGTGGCAGGTAACCCGACCCGCTTTAATTTCCTCTACGACTCTTCATGTCGTTTGGGGTATTCGAGCAACGCTTTTCCCTGGCGTGCTACAGGCAAGTTTGGGAGATCCCGCCACGTGGTTTGTAATATGAACACGTAGCTCAAGGCGTGTTTGGCTTGAGAACACCTGTGCGAGTGATGACGGACGGCTGTACGAACTGTATGGATACCGGACTCGGTGTGCAGCAGAGTCTGATGATTGTGTGAGTTATTTGCAGGATTAACCACAAAACCGTAGTACGAGTAGAACACGTTTATGAGTGACCATTTTAGTGCCACCTATTATACGGATATGCAGATATAATCCGGTTAGGATTTTCTTTTGTGGGGTAACGTAGTGCCGCCATATGTCTTACGGTGCATCGCCACCGTACTACACTTTATAACTTATTTCTATGAAGAAATGACTCATGAACTAACTTTCTACTAAAAATAGAAGTTGGAAAACACATGTTAGTTAATGAACTCCTCATTTGAACTAAGCTTCAAAGGGGAGAATTGTTAGATTTCTATGTTTCTCAAAAACAGAGTGCTCTGTTCTGGCAGAATTTTTTTCTGGAACTTTGACAGAGCATAACTCTGAGTAGCTTTACCCAATCGAGGTGTATGATACAGTTCTGGGATGGATTTTAAGTGCTCTACAACCTATTTGTAGAACTACAGAGCAAAATCACATGCCAAATTGGGTGAATGTCCAGTTGACTGCAAACTGTTCAGAAAACAGAACAGATGCAAACCTCCCTGGATGTTTCTGTATAACACTTATAACTTTCTGTACAAAAATCCCTAAGGGTCAAGTGATACACCGTTGGAAAGGTTATGAGATTAGAAACATTGTTGTAGTTCAAAGTTTGTTCAGATTCCTATTGTATTTGCATATACAACTGTGATAAAACCAGCCACATACAAAGGAGATGCTGGCAAATTTTATCCAGGAATTCTGTCAACTTTGTAAAATCATAACTTTTGATCCCTAAGTTATATAGAGGCATGTGAATACACGTCGGAAAGATATTGAAGTTTACTTTAACTTTGATATTTAACATGAGTTATGAAAATGCTTCTAACTGGATCAAAATATAGATTTAGTGCAGAAAGGTCTGTTGTGTACAGAGAAGGAAAATGAGTGATATCGTGCAGGCTAGCACAAGTTATGTGCTCTAACAGTACCGGTTGGTGTTCCGAATGCTATTAGGTGAAATGGAGGCCCCTGTACGATTAACTGCTCAGAGGTTGATTGCTGGTCAAGTACCACAACTTGCACAACCTCCACAGCAGCAGCATCAGACGGTGGTTTGTGCTCGACCGCTGCAGCTATATGTATCTAGCTTCCCCTACAAGTTAGCAAAGAGCCGGAGAGACATCCGTGCTCCATTATTGTCGGATGGGCCATTATGCTAGGTATTGTCTGGAGGGAATTCAAGGATGCGGGTCATTGTACTTTCAATGTTCAGACCCGTACCTATATCTGCAGAAAAGAGGGCAGACAAGGGGCAACATTCACTACATAGTGAGTGATGAGGTTCCGGAAGGAGAAGCTGCGTTAGCAGAGATGTTTTCTCTGAATTAGCTACCGGTATTAATTCTCTTCAACTCCGTGCCACACCTAGCTTTTACAAAGAGGCAATACCTCATATCTTCGTCGGGGCAGCATTACAAGAAGTGATGTTGTCTTCCAAGCACCTCTTTGTTTGCGGGTTAGATTATAACCCATGACCCTCCTTATTATTGGGGTCTGAAGATCGACATTATTTTTGGGATGTCGTGGTTGAATTACCACAATATGGTTCACAACATTAGTTTTCTAACCGTTAAGCTCAACACCCCACAGCACGGTCTTCATACATTATTTTCGGGCACCAGTCAGCAATAGATTGCAATATTGAACCACTCAGAAACTGTAAAGATAGAGGACAGTCCGGTGGTACGTAAATTTCAGGAGGTGTTTCCCAATTGTTTACCAGGCATACCGCCCGAACGGGACGTGGAGTTCAAGATGGAACTTGCACCGGGAACACCACCAAGTTTGTAAAGGCCATATTAAATGACACCCAATGAATGGGCAGAGTAGAAGACACCACTAAATAACTTATGAGCTAAGGTTTTATACGAATGAGTCATCACCTTGGGGTTATTCAGTATTGTTTGCAAAGGAGAAGCACGAAGCACTACAACTTTGTGTGGTATTCATCTGCTTAACACTGTGACAATCAAGAATAAGTACCCGTTACCACGGACGGACATGTTGTTTGATCAGTTGGTTGAATCAAAGATCTTTTCCAAAATAGACTTAATATCAGGTTACCATCAGATTAAGATGCGGGTTGAGGATATTCCGAATACAGCTTTTCAACGAGGTACGGGCTTTATGAGTACCTTGTCATGTTCCTTGACCTCACCAACGTTCCAGCTCATTTCATGTACTTGATGAACTCGGTATTCATGCCGGAGCTGGACAAGTTTGTCGTGGTCTTCATCGACGACCTACTGGTTATTCCATGTCGGAGGAAGAACACGAGAAGCACCTGTGTATATTCTTGCAACGGCTGCGGGATCACAAGCAATACGCAAAATTCAGCAAGTGCGAATTCTAGATATCACAAGTACTTTTTCTCGGGCATATCATCTCAGCGAAGGGCATCGCTGTAGACCCTAGTAAGATCGCACAAGTGCTGCATTAGAAGTCCCCGAGAACTGTTCACGAGGTACAAAGTTTCCTCGGACTCGTGGGATATTATCGGAGGTTCATTCCGAACTTCTCGAATATTGCCAAGCCTATGACAGGGCTGCTGAAGAAGACTACCAAATATGGTTGGAGTCCAACATGCGAAGCAGCATTCGAGACACTAGTGAAGCACCTAACATCAGCACCGGTTTTGGCACAGCCAAACGCAACAAAACCGCTCGATATGTACTGCGATGCATCCGGCATTGGGCTCGGATGTGTGCTGATGCAAGACCAAAGGGTGGTCGTGTATGGATCACAGCAGCTCAGAAACCATAAGCAAAATTATCCAACTTATGACCTAGAGCTCGCTGCCGTAATATTCGGACTCAAGATGTGGAGGCACTACCTACTTGGTAACCTCGTACTTTTATATACCGACCACAAGAGCCTCAAGTACATATTCACTCAAAAGGAGTGGAACATGAGGCAGCAAAGATGGTTGGAGTTGATAAATGATTACAAAATAGAGATCCATTATCACCTCGGCAAGGATAACATGGTGGTGAATGTGTGAGTTGCAATTCACACGTTCATAATCTAACCATCACCCCGTTGGAAGAGAGCGAGCCACCATTACGTGTTGTTCCCCATAGAGCTCTCTACAATTTATCTTTTATCCCCACCATCCGTGAAGAAAGGGTGGCAGCCCAGAAACATGACAAGGGCATGTCACATTGGCGGAGACGTATAGACAGTGGGGAGCAAAAATGTTTCCGGAAAGACGGACACGACATCCTGTGGTTTAAGGAAAGAATCGTCGTACCCCATAACCCAGAATTTAGGAAGAAAATTTTTGGACGGGGTTCACTTGTCAAAGTTTCTGTTCACCCCGATTCATCGGTTCATTCCAGGTTTTCAGAAAGATGTGGATCAGTTGCACACCAGCTGGAATTACCAGCGATATTCACCGGTGTGTACGACATCTTCTACATTTCTCAGCTGAGGAAGTACCGCAAGTGTTTAACCACCATTCACCTGGGGAATATCAAGGAACTGAAACCAGATCTCACATATCAGGAGGAACTGGTTCAGATCATCGACATAAAGGACCGAACCACATGCGACAATACGTTGTGGTTCTATAAAGTTTCATGGAATAATCATTCCAAGGATGAAGCGACACGACATGAGAGAGCGAAGGATTTCTTCGCGCCAATTATCCCGACATTTGACGTCACGCATCCTATAAGTTTTCCATCATCCTCTCTCTCATTTTTACCTTATAATCTCAGGATGAGATTCCTTTTCAGGGGGGAGGAATGTAAAGGTCCCAAAATTTTGAATAAAAGGGACTGAAGTTTGAACACCATTTGGTTTCAAGTTATAAAAATTTAGACTTGTTTAAATTTTTCCACATGTGATGACACACATGAGTGCCCCACCACTCTAGCCTAGGATTAATTGAGTGTTGGGGGACAAAGTTATTTTAAAACCCATGTGTAAGCTCTCATGTGCAAGGAGAAATGAAATTCAGATTTTTAAACTCAAACTTCAAATGAGGGCAACAATAGGAATGCAAACTGTTGTGATCAAAACCTCATTTGCAGCAGCCAATCCAAAAATCAGGTTTCATATCTGAATTCTTTAGGTCCAAATTAGGGGGTAGGCAAAGTCTCATGAATTTTTTAATATATTTGATATCCATTTTTCCAAATAGAGCTAAATGTACAATGAATTTAAATACATATTTGAATTTTGATGAATTGTGCCCAATTATCCAAAGGCAGTTCAGTTTTCAACTCTACACAATTGAATTTCATCATTTGCAAACTTTGGAGATATTTCTAGAGTTGATTTCAACTTACAAAACAAAGTTAAGGCAAAGGAATTGCTTGATCATGTGTCACATAAAATAATGAACCCCAAAATGGTCATGTGAGGGAGTTAAAAAATTTCTTTAGCCCATGCTTAACATAGGTTGACATGAGGAAAGAAATTCACTTCACCAATCTCACTCATGTGCACATCCATTGTGAGTAGAAGATGAGGGAGATTCAAACACAATTTGAATCATTTAAAATGATTCATGATCAGATTTCCTAAATGCATTCGAGTGAATTCACCAATGCATTCCTTAAAAATTCAAGAGTTTAAGTTCCAAGTTTGGAGAATTTTGGAGCTCATCTACCATTTATTTGAAGGAACATTTGCAAGCACATTCAAATTCAAATTTGAATTTGGAAACTGAACCAAATGTGCTCAATTTTGAAATCAGATTTCATATTCAAATTCCTCACATTATGTTTGGCCTATCCTCCAAATTTTGTGAGATTAGGACAACGTTTGCGTGGTAATCTCAAAGCACAGTGGGGAAATAAAACGAGAAGGCGGGACCCACATGTCATACACCCACAATCCAACAACCGCCTCGGTTCTCTCCCGGACGCGCGCACGCCTGACAGCGCGCCGGCGCCAAATGCTGCCGACGCCCCCCCTCCCCCCCCAATGCCAGCACCTGCTCTCCCGAGGCTTGCCTCGCTCTTATCTCTCGCGCAGGTAGCACAACACAAGTTCCTCTCTTCACTCGTAGCTCACCATGCCCTGTTCTTTTCTCCCCGCAAGCAACTGTGCCATGTTCGGTTCTCCCGATCATACACCACCGGCCGATCGTCGAAGGATCACGGTCTCCACAGCAAAGAGAAGTGCTAACACGTGCTCTAGCCAGCTAGCACATTTCTTCCACGGACCCGTACTCATTTGGACTCGGGAATTCGAAGTTAAGGAAACTCGGGCTAGCACCGGGAAGTGAAGGAAACTCGGGCTCAGTCGTCGTGGATAGCCCACACCGAGGGGGATCAAGCTAAAGCAAGCTTACCCATCGGTGCACCGGCGACCCTAGCTGCTCACGCCCGGGGCTCAGCTCTAACAAGTGATCACAGAGCAAGAATTTGGAGATTTTCTCCCGGGCGGCACAAACCGACACCGAGGTATTAGTTTGTGAAATTCGGTGTCAAATCTTGATGGTTGTGATTCAAACTTTGCACACAAGTTCCTCACTAGCTAGAGTACCTCCTACCTCGATTCTAGGTCAAGCAATTAAGGGTAGGGCGCAAATTTCACGTTCTTGCCACTGGAAAACTTTCAGGGCAAGTCGGCCGCACGGTGCCGACGGGGTTAGAGTGCACCCCGATGGATTTGGTGGCCATTTCTAGCATCTACACTTTACCCTGGTGCTCTAGACCCAAAGAACCGACCATTTAGTGGACAATTCACCTTGCACAGGCTCGCCGGAACCCTAATCGTTGCTGACACCGGTGCGCAAGGTTTTCCGGCGATCTACGGCCGCCGATGATCCTCCCAACATGTTCAGTGGGCCAAATAATGGTGGGGCGGCGAGCAGGGGGTCGGGAGATGGCCGGGAAGGCTGTTCCTGTGATCCTCACCGGAGGGCGCCGCCGCTCGGGTCTCTGGCGCGAGGTTGAAGAAGATGGCTGACGGGTGGGACCCAAGTCAGCGTTTAAACATTTCTACAATTTTTAGTTTTCAGTTTAAACTTTGGAGAGCCACAACTTTGTGTAGGATTGTCCAAAAATTGTCAAACAAATTTTGTTGGATTCCTCTCAGAGAGTAGTATCCAAGGGTACTGCTCAATATTTATGAAAATCACTGGATTTGGCTCATTAATTCATATAGAGAATATATTGTAGGATTTATTCCAGGAATTCTATGTATTTGAAAATTCTCAACTTTTGGTAGGACATTCTTCCAGAGATACTTGAACTTCAGTAAAAATATCAGAGGCATTGGACCTCATTTGCTTGGCCAAATATGGTGTTAATTCCTTATGTCTCTGAAAATTGGAAAATAGAACAGAGCTCATTTTAAGATTTTCCCCAATTCTTGAAATGGTCATATCTTTGTGTAGGAACCTACAAATTTAGTTATTCAAATTGGGTCAGATTCAGATTGAAATACTCTATCCAAATATGCAACCCAATTTGTATGAAAGTCAATAATTAATTCTGGAAAAGTCTTTGAAGCCTCTCAGTAAAAGAATTTTAGAGGGAGTTTGGTTTATCCAAAAATCCTTAAAATTTGCCAGAATAATCCATAGGATGTTATAGAACTCTTGTAAAAATTTCAGCTCATTTGGAGTTAAATTGTGCGGGAGAATTCAGATTTCAATGTACTGTATTCAAATGAATACAGAGACTTTTCAGAAATTGTCCTAGAGTTGGAAAAATCATTTCTGGGCAATTCTTAGCTCCAAAAATCCTAGGAAAATTAAGGCATACTCTATGAACTATAATTGAAGTTGTAGTTCACTAAGTTAGGCATGAACATGTGAGTTACTTCAGAAGCAGTTTCTTTTTGCTTAAATGCTTAGGGAATTGTCCTGAATAAAACACTTAATGAAAAGTGTTCATTTTTGGTCTAGAACACTTTCAAGTGACCAGGAATTCACATGCAAATTTTCAGCTCAAATTGAGCCTTGTATCTTCCTGTCCTTGTTCTCCAATCTTATGTATATGAGAAAACCATAGGCATTAGTGGGGAAATTATGCGAACCCAATTTCCTTCCACTTTAGCTGCAATTTGGCAAGCTAAGTCTCTGTGTAGTGTATGACTTCCTGTAAAAATTTCGAAGTCATTAGAGATCATGATCTATAGTTCTACCTAAATCAATTCTATTAACTTATATGTTCATTAGGAACTTAGCTAGGGATGTGATGAAACATCTAAGGCAGATTCAGTTCCGTGAGTTCTTGTCACAACAGAGTCAACAATATCATCCTAGGATCTCCACACAGCCTCTGTTCTTAAGAAGTTTAATCTCTAAAGTCTTTAAATTGCATTATAAAAGATTATGCATATACATGTCGATAGGGTTCATGACGAAAGACTTCGATGGAGCCATCCCTTGACGTGTGGATCAGTTGACGAAATTCAGAAAGATCAAGGGATTGAAGATCACTAACTTCTATTATATACTACTACCCTGCAAAACACGCAAGCTCCGGTTTGCATTAACCATTTTTACAAATTTTACTGTTTTGAGAACTTACTTTGAGCACCCACTTAATTTTGCATTAGAGTCTTGTTTAAAAACCCAAATGCATAGCCAAGAAATTCTGGGTTGGGATTAGGATTGTAAAGCTCGATTAGCTACATCAATGCTAAGTGAGTGTATGATTCGGTACAAGTCGAGTAGTTGGAACTGCTCGCGAGAATAGGCTAGAGGCACACCACTCGGGTAAAGGTAGAAAATGAAACACATGGCAAGAAAAATGAGATCGGGCGGAGAGTAAGGGCAACAGGACTTTGGGGCCTGGGTGCCATAGCTCCACTTAAGTCGATTGAGGACCGAGCCGTGTGCACGCCTATTGAACAAGCTAGATCAGTACCGAAGACCTACCGGCTATATGGGAACCGGGAAACTGATGTAACTCGGGTAGCTGGGTATTGAGGCATTGCTTGTCGTCCAGATGGTAGGTTGAGAGCTTGAGGTGTAAATCGGCTGGCGGCACTGCGGATGCGCGCGCAGAGACCTCTTGCTCAGGATGATAGGGCCGGTTCAATATTTGGCTGACGGGTGAAAGGTGGTTGCGTACGACGTCCATGATGGTTTCTGTAGGCAACATCAAGTACGGGCGTACGTGACGGGTTATTCGGGTAACCCTGCAGGTGTAAATCGATAACAATCGTCATCCATCGCGATCAGTGAGTACCACTTGTTCACTACCGTGACGTAGAAAGAACAGGCTAGATACATGTTACAAGTTTGCTGATTTGAAAGCTATACATTGATTGTTAATGAATTGTTGTAGTTTAGAGCTAATTAAAGTTCTTTTCAACTTTGAGCAAAGTACATGAGAGAAATGTGTTTCTTGTTTGATTGCGGCTCTCTCATGTGCCTTAGCATGAGGTTCTTCACAACTGCTGCTAAAACTTGAAAGTAAGAGCAAACTAAATAGGCATGTCTTTTGCAACTTACCTTCCTATTTCACATTGCAATCCTAGCATATAGAGTTACATGTTTAGGTGAGACGGGTCAGTCTTGCTGAGCCTATGTGCTCACGCTTGCTATATGAGTGGTTTTGCAGGTTAACCTCGGTGCTATTGAGAAGGTTGTCCGGTGAGACTCGGAGACTTCCGAGTCGTTTAACATGTGGAGAACCCAGCCGCTGCCGTATGACTTCGTGTTGCTAGCGAGAAGAGTCCGTGGGCGGGACCTCTTCTCGAGTGCTTAGTAAAGATGAAATGTGAGATAGACTAGTCTTCGGCTGTAGTTATTTGATGTAAATTATTTAGAAAGAAACATTTGTAAGCCTCCGCTTTTGATTTATGTAATACATGTTCCCTTATATGTGTGTTGTTGGGTGCCGCGTATCACGGCACCACCCAATGCGATTCCTGGGTGAGTGCTACGTCCCCGTGACTTAGCGGGCGGCGTGGTCCCTCTCAAATTTCAACCATAGAATCCTCTGTCTTCTTAGGTTTTGATTATGTAGTTTGATATAGCATATTATTTCATAATATGAAGCATTTCTTTATTCGTGTCGGGGCGCGCCCGTCCCCGGACCACGGGTCCGTGCCCGCTCGCCTGGGAATCACATTGGGTGGTGCCGTGCGATGCGGCACACAACAGCACAGGGTAAAGGACAAACATATTACATAAATCATTTGCCGAAGCGTACAAAGAGTACTTTACAAATACTTTATGTCACATACTATTACAGTGGAAGACTATAACTCTCACGACTCATTTCTAACTCAGAATCAATGAAACAGTCCAGCCCGCGGACGTTTCTTACTAGAACACGAATAACAACAGCAGCGGTAAGGTTGCTCCTGAGTATCCACTCGGAGGGTTCCGAGTCTCATCGGACAACAGTACTCATAGCATTAGAGTCAATACCTGCAAAACAACTAATATAGTATCTGTGAGCATAACGCTCAGCAAGACTTAACCGTCAAACATAGTCATAAAACTCTACATGAGGGTATAGACATAAAGTAGGATAGCATAATGCATAATAAACTCGCCTACATGTGAATCCTTATATTCAAGTCTTATAGCAGCAAATTAATAGTAACCTTGGGCACACCACATCGGGAGTACACAATCAAACAAGAGACGCTTTCCCCCGATGTAAATTGCTCACAGTGTAAATGAAACGAGTTTGCTCTAACTATTCATAAAAGATACATCACAAAGCTAGTATGAACTTTGAACCATAGTGATTAGTTCCTTTCTCATGCAAGTTCTTACTACGTCACGACTGTGAGAACATGTATGCTCAATCCTCTTCCGCGAGCGACGGTGATTCGAATAAATAACACCCGGACTACATGACACGTATGCCCGTACTCGATGTTGCCTACAGCTACCATCACTGACGTTGTATGTGGCAGCCTTTCCCCCATTTCACCCACGTTGAATCGATCCAATCGCCCCATACAGTAGACACCCTCATGGTGCACCTACCAACATGAGATGTCATGAGAGTGTTACCCACATACTGCACACCGGCCCTCTCGCCTGAGGCGACTGGAAAAGTCTCAACGCAAGCTTCCTGAGGTACATTGGTTTACTGGGTCCCATATAGCCAGCATTAGTCCGACACACAACTCAAACTTGCTCAACCGAGCTGCATACGGATCAGTCTTTGACCGACACGGACAGGTCTAACGCACCCAGGCCCCTATGTCCTGCTGCTCCTACAACCTGCCTGGTCTCAACTTCAACTTGCTAACAAATTATCTGAACCAATCCCGTATGCCCCTGTTTTTCCTGATCATGCGAGTAGCATCTCACCACTCCACTTCTACCGAACCTTACTTAACCATGACATTTCTACAAGATAAAAAGACATCTACCCAATACTCCATGGATTTATATGGTCATGCAAGAGGAGTATAAAATCATCTAGACCTAATGCACAATTCATATCCTAACCAAAATAGTGAATACAAAGTAAAAACTTAACAGCTGTCAAATGCAAACCGGAGCTTACCTGTTTTGCAGGGATGTGATATATATAAGAAGTTAATGTTGCTGTTCCTTGCTGATCAATTCCTTGATCCTCCGGAGTGTGATCCACTTCAATGAATCATTCCTTCGAATCCCCTTTGTTGTGAACCCTATCGACAAGTATATGCACAAGTTTTTATAATGCAATGGAAAGAATTAAATACTTGATTTCATAAAAACAGAGGCTGTGTGGAAATGCCAAAATGGCTTTGTTGCCTCTGTTGTGCAAAGCAACATCAATGAAACTAAATCTGTCTTAGCGTTTTAGTTTATAAATTAACTAAGTTTCCTAATGAACATAAGATGAGCTGCAATGATTTGGACATAACTAAGGATCCTGATCCCCAATGACTTCAAAATTTTTACAGTAAGTCGTACACTACACATAGACTTAGCTTGCCTAAATGCAGCTAATGTGGATGGAATTTGTGTCTCCCATAATTCCCACAAAAGTCTTATGTATTTTCCCACATACATAAGCATGGTACACAAGAACAGGGAGATCTAAGGCTCAACTTGATCTGATAATTTTCATGGGAGTTCCTGGTCACATGAAAGTATTTTGATCCAAAATTCAGACCTTTTACTTGAGTAGTTCCTCCAGAATAATTCCTTAAGCATTTCTACTAAAAGAATTAATTCTGAAGTGCTGTGCATTTTCATGCCCAATACAGTGAACTACAGTTTCAAGTATAACTCATAGAGCACGCCTGAAGTTTCTCATGATTTTTGGAGCTATGAATTGCCTAGAATGGATTTTACAAGTTGGGATCATTTTCTGAAAAAGTTTCTGGACCACTTTGAACACAACAGTTTGTATTTAGCAAATTCCTACTAAATTTATCTTCAAATGAGCTGAAACGTTTCTAGAAGGTCAAAAATATGATACTGAATATTCTGGCAAAATTTGAGGATTTATGGATGAACCAAACTCCCTCAATAATTCTTTTTCAGAAAAAATTCAAAGAAATTTCCAGAATTTAATATTGACTTTCATACAAATTGGGGTTCATATTTGGATAGATCTTTGCAAAATGAATCCAACCCAATTTGAATCACTCTATTTGGAGGTTCCTACACAAAGATATGATTTTCCAAAGTTGTGGCACCATCTGGATTTGTTTTGCTATTGAAAATCGAGTGGACCCACTGTTTTAAACTACAGCCAATAGAATTCGAGCCACACCGGGCTACAGGGTTTCCATGCATGCACTCACATGAGATCCCGAGTCACAGCAGATCAAATTTCTAAAACCCGGTCACTGACAGCTGGGCCCAGCCCGATCTTCTTCCTCCTCCCGATCTTTCACGCGCCCGCGCCGCCTGCTCGTCGGACCGAGGCTGGAGCTCGCCAGCTCGGCGTTTCCAGCCGCCTCTCGGCCGGAAGCTCCCCGCCAGGGGGTTTGGGAGGCCATGGAACACGTTGGTGGGGCTTGCTCGAGCTGCCGGTGGCTGGAACCTAGTAGGCAGTGTGCGGCGGCCTCGTGGATAGTTCGGCACCGTCGGCCGACGGCTCTCAAGCATCAGGGCGTGCTAGGTTAGCTCAGCAAAGAAGAATCGGTGCTTGAAAATGCCTCCAAATGGGTTCTCACCGTGCGCCTGATCGATGTCGCCATGGAAGCGCTCGTAAGAGCTCCAAATACGCCGCTCCGAGTCGGTTTCAAGCTAGGGTCGCTAAAGATAAGATGATCGCAGGCTAGTCCGGCCAGTGTGTGTAAAATTTGGTTATCTAAAAACAATTAGGGAGTGAGAATTTTGAGTTCCCATACCAGACACTCGGGTTGTGCACGCCGGAGCAAAATTCCCGAGTTCACTGGCGATGGTCCACGGCTTGGCATGAGTTTCGGGTGGAAGCAGCGTAAAGTCTGTGCGCCCCTTTTGCCGTCCTTGCTCAGGCGTGAAAATCTCTGTGGAGAGCTGTCCACGTGCGCCCGGTTGTCGGCTTGTTTTAGGTCGCCGTGGAGGAAGGCCGAAACTTGCTAGCTTTCGCGCTGAGGAGGTGAGGGACGAGTGCGCCATGCTGTTTTGCAGCTCGGAGGGTGGGAGCATGCTCGGTTTCACAAACTCCCGGTTTGAACTGAGGCGGCGGCGCTCTGTTCTCGATGGTTGCTCGCGAGGAGGAGGCAAAGCACGATTTGCTCGGGCTGTGGAGGAGTAGATCACGCCGAGAGGGAAGTACACAACCAAGCTGGTCGCCAGCGCGGGAAAACCACGGGGACGTGTCTCGGTTGCAGCTCGGTGGCACCTGGTGAGTACTCCTCGGTTGGTTCGAGTAGAACAGAGAACAGAGACTTTGGGTGAAAGTCATTGTGTAACAATGACAGGTGGGTCCCACCCATTTTCTCCACAAAATATCTCCGTCATGTTAATCACTTTAATTCAAAAGTCCTGACGTTCAAAAGTGGGCTAGAATTTGAATTTGTTGAATTCATTTTCAATTTGCATTGCAATTTGAATTCAGTTTGAATTTGAAAATGCTTCTACGTAATTCCTTTTTAGCCCACCTTAAATTCAAAAGTTTGCCCTCATGAATTTCCTCAAAGTCAAAAGTACAGGGCTGCAAGAGTATTCAAAAGTTTGGCCACAATTTGCGGTGAACATTGAATTTCAAAATCTGGTTTTTTACTTTCATGCAAATGAGTGTTTAAGTCCATATTGGTTCAGCACATTCAAATGGACATGTGAGCCTTTTTTGATGAACATCCACGTACAGCTTTGCGTGTTGAAAAGTTTTTGTAAGTACCATTTTCATGAATTGGAAACACATAGCCTTAAAGCTTAGGTTTATTTCATATACATTTTTGGGACTTTTACAATTTGATCATTGTGATAGAAATAACTCTCGTGAAGACTTCGGAGGCCATTGACTTGAACTCTGCTAACAGAAACATTAGTCGGGATCAACACTAAGGCAATCCCCGGTTTGCATCCAAATTTACAAGTTTTTATTTGTATACACTTTATATTGTTTAGAATCTTAGTTTTGCATTATGGCTAGGTTTGTATGACACTCCACATGCATGACCCAATAAATCCCTGGAGTTTGTAGAGTAGGTTTTCACTTAAATATAACTGCTGTGATCAAGTTAATAAAAGTGGATTAAAAGAGGCATAAATCGAGTCAGCCGTTTCCTACTCGTAAACCAGGATTAAGGGGGATCAATCGGAAGAGTTGGGAATTGATTCACTTAATTGGGGAATGGAGACCGGGCAGTATGGATAGATGGCTCAAGGATGTGGTCATGTCAACCTAGTCTCTGTCTGAGCCGATTAAGGCCCATCCTCGTGTGCAGCCCCGCTGGACAAGTTTGAGTTGTGTACCGGATGCATACTTGCTATATGGGACCCAGGAAACCGATATAAAATATTAACCTGGGTGTCGAGGCAATCCTCACCGTCTTATGCAGATGCTAAAAGGAGAGAGAAGTCGGCTCTATGGGGGTTTGCCGTTGTGAGACTTACTCCAAGTCGGTGGGACCGGTTCGATATTTGGGTGTTGTGTGAAAGGTTGCCACATACGACTTTGAGGGGATTGGTTGATCACCGGTCTTGGACAGGCGTATGTGTCATGTCATCCGGGGGTTTTTTACTCGAATCACTGTCACTTGTTGTAGTGAGCATACTTGTACACTGAGTCGTGACGTAGTAATAAACTGGGGGAAAGAAAAGTGCTTCGTGATTAATCCTCATATTGGAGATGAGGGATGATCAATACCTTCACTAAATTTACTTTTTACCTTGGGCCGGACGCATCGAGACAAAGCATTTCTTGTTTGATTGTGGGGTCTCGGTGTTGATGGCGCAAGGTATGTATTGGTCTAGGATAGTTCACTAAATTTACCTTCGCCTCGGGCAAGTGGCATCGAGATGAAGCATTTCTTGTTTGATTGTAGAGTCTCGATGTAAATTTTGCGAGGATTATAAAAATTGCTTAAAACTGGAAGTAAGGACTCTCCGTTAGCTCAAGTTATTCTTTTATGCAAACTTCTTTATTCAGCCCTCTATTTCCAGCATCTAGAGTTACATGTGTAGGTTTTCGGTTAAGTCTTGCTGAGCATAAGCTCACGATTTGTTGATCCATTGTTTTGCAGGTAAGGTTGCATAAGGCAACGTTAGGGAGGAAGGGAGATCCGAGTGGGGCAGCACCCAATGAGGGGTGTGAGTTTCTCTTGGAACCCTGCACACCGCCGGGTTTTTGATGTGGTGCTAGTGTGAAGCATCTGCGGGCAGCATGGATTCATTTTGCTTAGCTTAGGCTATAGTCCGTGAGTGTATTCTTATCTTCCGCTGCAATGTGCACTTGTACATTATTTGTAAAATGAGACAATAATATGTGTGACAAACATATATTGTTGTGTATGTTTGTTTTTCGGATGTGTGCTGTTGGGTGCTGCATCGCACGGCACCACCCAATCCGATTCCTGGACTGTCGGGACGGGGTACCCAGATAGAAGTTGCCAAACACATATGGGAAACTGTCAAGACAACACACGAAGGTAATCTCCTAGTATGAGAAGCCAAGATTGAAATGATTGAGGGGGGAGCTAGGGACGTTTGCTATTGAGGACGGTGAAAGCACTCAAGAGATGTACAATCACATTAAGGTCCTCATCAACAAAAGCAGGGTATATGGAAGCAAGAAGTGGACTGACCATGAAGTGGTCAAGAGAATGATAAGGGCATTCATTCCCCACAACATCACCTTGTGCTCAATGATCCGAGAAAGTCCAGGGTTTCACAAGATGACACCGGACGAGCTTCTAGGCAGAATTATCAATCATGATATGATGGAGAAGGAAGCTCAATATGGGAAGAGTCTTGTGTAACACCCAAAAATCTTGTTAAGACCCTAAATCATGTTAAGAGGGAATTTAAAAATTTTTGGACGTGTTGCATGTTTTGCAACAATTTAAATTCAAACTGGAATTCAATTTAAACTCAAAACAGAAAAGAAATAGAAAAAGAAAAAGGAAAACAGAAAAAAACCGGCCAGTGGGCCGAAACCCACCAGCTGGCCCACCCAACAACCGCGCCAGCCCGCAGCCGCGCGCGCCTCCTTCCTCACACTGACAGGCGGGGCCCGCCAGCCCTTCTACCTCGCGCCCGCGCCCGTGATCGGCCGGACTCTCTCTCACCCCGAATCCAAACCGACCCGGATTTCTGCGTATCCCAGCCGAATTTCAATCGGGGGCGACGCAAACTCGATCTAAACCACCCCGCCGCCCTCCCCCGTCTATAAAAACCCCGGCCTCGTTCTGTTTTTTCCAGGCGATCCGCCGTTTTTACTCCGGTGAGAACCCGAGCCTTATCCGGCGAATTCTGGCCGATCTACGCTCGGAAATTCTGATCTAACTCGCTGGTCTTGATCCACCGCCTCTGGGGAACCCTGCAGGTGCAGAAAACTCGGTGACTTGCGGTTCAAACACAGCGCCGACGAGCCTCGCCGTGGTTTCACTTCGGACCTCATCGCCGACTGCCCTCTAGGACCTCCGAGCTCAAGAAAACCCCCGAGGTGAGATCCCCGACCTCCCCTCTGCCGATCTATGCCATAATATCACAGTTCTAGGAAGAATTCCCGAAGATCCAAAAGTCTCCGGCGAGATCACCGCCTCCCGCCACCGTGCGCCGCCGGCAGCGCCGCCCGCGCTCGATCAGAGCGACGTGGCCGCGTGTGCGCCGTTTATTTTAAATCGCACGGTAGGGTTTAAATCCCCGCGTACTGGTTCGGCGTTATAATCTCAGCCATTTGTTTTAAATCGGACGGTCCACGTCAGCCCCGCGTTATAAAGACTAGAAATCTTATGTGCTACCCCCTGGGGTTCTCGGAAAATAAGAGCTAGCCCCGGAAACTTCTGATCTAGCCCCTGGAACTTCAGAAAATCATGTGAATTCATTTAAAAAAATCAGTTTTAGCCCCTGGAATTAATAAAAATTAGGAAAAACTCCTCTGTTATGTATAGCTAGACCCCTGAAAATTGTTAAAATAATATTATAGACCCTGTAGTGGGGTAAGTTTACCTTTTTAGCCCTGTTTAGTATTTAATTTAGGAAATTGAATATGTGGCTAGTGTTTAAAAATTAAAAAGTGGGACAAACATATTGTCAAAATTAAATTAAAAACTTTCTCAGTATTTAGAAAACTTTGGAGTGAGATAAAAATATATTTTGGGCTGAAATGAATCTGTTTAATTTATTATTCACATTTAGGGACACATTTTTAAGTAAAGAATAGTTCTGGAAAATAGGGAAAATAATTGTAAAATAGTTTACATCAGAGGCAAAGGTCAAAATATGTTATTAAATTATTTAGGATCAGAACCTATTCTGTTTAGATGATGTGTCTTACTATTTTCATAATAAAGTACACATTTAGGCATAGGAAAATAAATCTGAAAATATAGCAACTAGTAAATGATAAATGAAGTTTCTAAAATCCAAAGAATTCAGTTTAGGATTGGTAGAAATTCTGAAGACACATATGGAGAAGAAAAATACCTTTCATGCCTACTTGGTAACAAAAAGGTGTAGTAAATAAATATAAGGAAAATTATTTAAATTGGAAACTCATATATAAAGTATGCAAGCATAAATGTGAATACAAAAGTAGGAATCATATACACATGATTAAAAGTGCATGCAAGCCACAAATCAACACACATAGAGTAACCACAACACATATAGTTGTGAATGACTTCCATAAATATGAATGTGTGGTTTGTATGAAGTGGAAGTGTGAACTATGTCTTATAGATTGTTGTTTTTCTTTTGCTATGTGTGATGGTATGATGTAGAACCTGCTCAAAAGCAAGTTATTCCTTTCCAAGATCAGGACTACCCATTTCAAGAGCAGCAGGAAGGAGGCAAGTGTCCTTGACCACTTTGATCCTATGTTAGGATGTGTAGCTAGAATTATTTGCATTGTCAATTGAAATATGAAACCCATGCTAGGAAGTTTCCCTAGAATTGCATTACCTTGTTTCCTTGTAGCTTGGGTTGGGATTTATTTTGTCATGTCATTTATTATTATGCATATGCTTAGCCATGCTTAGAATGGGATACATGGGATATGAGATCATCAGTTTATTTTACCATACTCTTGAATGAGATATTGTGAGTTATGTAGAGGAAGGGATCAAGGCAAGTTGGATGTTTTGGTTGTGTGCTGGGTGCAAGTTGGACCGGTTCATGGAGCATGTAACCTGGCTTTACAGTGCCAACCACATGCTGAGATGGGGCAGCTTGGCCAATTAATTAGTTGTATCCCCGGCGTAGTATGGGTGTGTTGGATGGTGCGGGGAGTAGGTGTCAGCTGGACTACCATATGAACCGCAAGGCTCAAGAGGGGGCCACTGCAGCGGGGTTGGAGCCTCTTGTATGCTGTTAGGGGTGAAACCTCAGTGGGCCCACGCTCATCGGGAATCCCTTTGTAAAGGCTTCGTAGTGATCTCCTGGCTACACACCTGGGAAGTGTGAATGTGGTTCGTAGCCACTGGCATAATGGAGGTTCTTTTAGTCCACCCAGCAACGGGGGATGAAATCACTACATGTGGGTACAGTGGTACAAACTCTGCAGAGTCAAAACTGTCATGACAGCCGTGCTCACGGTCAAGAGCGGCTTGGACTTATTCATGATTAGAGGAGTGATGGTTTTGAAAGTTGTGAATGTTAAGCGGGGAGCTTAACATTGGAAATGATGTTATGGTTATTTGATTATAATGATGGGATGGGAAATTGGGATCATTCCACCTGTGTAGTAATGTAGGTGCTTAATAAGCTAAGGTGATAGGTATTGATTGCATAGTGCTTTAACCATGAGTTCAACCTCCCTTTGTTCTAGCCATGCATGACATAACTTTCCCACACTTGCTGAGTACCATCGGTACTCAACCTTGCATATTTGTTGGTTTATATTGCTGCTCAGGTCAAGATAATGAGGTGGTGTATAATGACCAAGACTTTGGACCCGAAGAAGGTTTCTAGGTTCATGGAGACCCCCGGGCAACGCCTGTGACGGAGCCCACAAAAATAATATTCCGCTGCTAGTTTATATACTTGTGATGAACTTATTATTGTCCATCGAGACATATGCAATGTAAGACTTATTTATATTCGACACCTGGCTTGTAATAAATGATGCTTCACTATTTGTCATCACATGTATGAGAAAATGATCTTGGCATACATGTGATATTCACTTGGTTGTTCTTCGGAAAAACCGGGTGTGACATCTTGCTGAGCTCACCTCTTCCAAGAAGAAGGAAGTTGCACTCAAAGTGACTTGCAAACCAAAAGGAAAAGAAATCTATGAGGTGCAAGATGATGAAGACCGTGATGATGTAAGCATCGATATGGATGACGAAGAAATGGTTCTCTTCATCAAAAAGTTCAAGCGCGTGATGAGGAGAAGAAGAGGTGACAACTCGAATGAAGGCAAGAACAAAGATAAAGGGAAGTCCAAAGCTCGGCGAACTTGCTACAATTGTGGGTAATATGAGCATTTTATGGTTGATTGCCAATATGAAGAGAACGACAGGAAGAAGAAGGGATACAAACCACAAGACAAGAAAATGTTCAAGAAGAAGAAGCAAGCGGGCCAAGCACACATTGGCAAGGAGTGAGACTCAAATGATGAGTCCTCCTCCGAAGATGAAGATGGCATGGCAACCATTGCCATCAAGAAGCCTTCTATGAACACCACTCTCTTTCCAAGCTTGGGAGGATGGAAGGACTCGAACCACACTTGCCTTATGGCAAGGAAGGCAAGAAAAAAGGTAAATCTAAATAATCCTCTTTATCTTCTCTAAATGATGATGATTTTGTTAGTAGCAATGAAAATGGACATACGCTTAAGTATCTAAGTAGAAATGCACTTGCTAAAATGAAACTGCTGTCAAAAGAAATATTTGAGAAGGAAGAACTTATCAAGCGATAAGAAGATATGCTCATCCTTCAAAAGGAGACATATTATAAGGTTGAAAAAGCTATTGAACTTGAAAAGGAAAAGAATAAAGCACTTGAGCGTGAGCTAGAGTTGAGCAAGGAAACTTTCTCAAATCTTAATGATCTAGACGTTTTACTTAATGATGAACTTGTTAACTTGGCTAAAGTTAACAAGACTCTTCAAGTACAAGTTGAATCAGTCAAGCAAAGTGCTTACTCTTCCTCCAAGAGTTCATCCTCCTCAAATATCAAGTCTATTCCACTAAAGTCATGTAATTGTGCTGACTTGGTTCTTTACTTGAAGAATGAGCTTAAAATGACACAATACAAACATTCACCCAATGGTGACATTTTTGATAAGGAGAAAATCAAATATGTACACAGTGCATATTCGGTTACTAGATCTCCCAATGTCAAGGATGGTCTTGGGCATTCCAACGGTCAAAAGAAAATTGCTAGAATCCCTAAGAATAATAAAAAATGGATTGACTTTTTCAAGTGAAGCTCAAATCAAGTCAAGAATAACAAACACATTACTTCCCCACTTGAAAAAGATAAAATTGAACATCATATCATGTTCCATACGTTTGATGGCTCATATGTTCTTATGAAAATTAAATTTAATCATGTTTACGCTAAATATATTGGGCCACTCCACAAGAGTCCAAAATCTTGTGTGTGGGTGCCCAAATGTCTTGTTACTAACCTCAAAGGACCCATGCAAGCTTGGGTACCTAAAACCAAAGCATAACCCTGGTTTGTAGCAATACTCCTCCGGTTGATCTAAATGGATGCTGGATAGCGGATGCACCAACCACATGACCGGAGAAAAGAAAATGTTTGTGGAATATGAAGAAAATGAGGATCCAAGTGAAGGTATTTATTTTGGTGATAATAGTCAAGGAAGGGTACTCGGAACCGGTAAAATAGATATATCACCTCAACACACTCTTTCTCATGTTTTACATGTTGATTCATTAGATTATGATATCTTGTCCATATCTCAGCTATGTGACAAAGGTTATAAATGTTTGTTAACTAACGAGGGTGTGACTGTTTTTAGAAGAAGTGATGACTTGGTTGCATTCAAGGGTATGTTAAAGGGAAGGCTCTATCTTTTGGACTTCACCACGGATAAAGCTCAACTTGACACATGCTTGATTGCAAAGACTAACATGGGTTGGCTATGGCATAGTGTGGGGACCCCTTCGGGATCCACACTGCCCGGGAATCGCATTGTGTGGTGCCGTGCGATGCGGCACCCAACAGCACACATATAAAGAAATCATATTACATAAATCATTGCATAAACTACAGCGGAAGACTAATACAACTCACGTCTCATATCTAAACTTAAGCAACAGAGAAGACGTCCAGCCCGTGGACTCTTGTCACTAGCAACACGAAGACATACGTGCCGGCGCCCGGAGATCACACTGGGTGGTGCCGTGCGATGCGGCACCCAACAGCATGCACGAAAATATGGTAAGAACATATGAACCCTTTTATTACTTAACATAAGATCTTTTACAACATAAGGTACACATGCAGCAGAATTCAAAAGCTATCTGGACAATCTACTCACTCTCGACCCTAACTACGCCAAAGAGAAGTCGTTCATCGCGTGAACGCTTCCCACTAGCTCCACCAAGAAAGGCAGCGGCTAGGTTTCCGATGAGTGGAATGAACCGTGAGGTTTGTCGTCTCACCGAACAACCCTCTTCATAGCAGGCATCCTGCTACATGCAAGAACAAATAAGAAGCAACCGTGAGCACTAAGGCTCGGCAAGTCTTAACCGTCAATCCTAAACATGTAACTCTACATGCAGGGGTAGTAAGACAGTAGGAACATGTATTTGCAAAATGAAGCTTGACTAAACTTGATCCTTATGTTCAGATTCTTATAGCCTTCATTTTAGTGGTCCTCACGCTTCACAACATCAGAAGTCCACAATCAAACAAGAAACGCTTATCCCGATGTTGCTAGCCTAAGGTGGAATAGAACTTTTTTTTGCACCATATCTAATTCAGTCAAGGTTCCAATACAATGATTAGTCCATAAACAGCAAGTTAAGAGACTTAGTTCCTCTTCTTACTACGTCACGGCGCAGTGGGCAAGTATGTTCAATCCTCTTCCGCGAGTGACGGTGATTTCAATCAATAATAACCCGGAATACACGACACATACACCCGCCTTGAAAGATTCTCTCAAGAGCTCTTTCTTAAGTTGTATGCAGCAACCTTTCACACGATACCCCGACATAGAAAAATGTTTCGCGCCGAGCAGGATGGTCCTCTACGCGGACACGTTGAAGTTGCCCACTAAAGGATTTACACCTCCCGCCTTCTCAACGCCATTCCCACGCGAAGGATGAGTTTCTATATCACGGTCCATCGAGTTACATCAGTTTTATGGGTCTCATACCCCACTATATATCCGGTACAGCTCAATCTTGTCCAGCAGAGCCGCATACGCGGCGGTCCTTAACCGATACGGATGGCGCTAAACCCGACCTCCACATTGGCTTTACCACCCCGGCCCAGGCCCAATGTGGTCTCAAGCATTGTCGCACCCATCGCAGGTCGAGACCAACCTTGAGCACTCCATCCTACAGGAACTTCCGTCCCCATCTCATTTTTTATGAGGGTGCTCTTATCATCAACCTCTCGCGAGTAACTCCATTACTCGACCTTTCTCGTGAGTAGCTTTTTACTACTCGACTTCTACCAAGCTAGCTACAACATTAGCCTAGCATCTACGACAAGGCAAAGTCTACACTAAACCTTCTACTCAGGGATGTAATAGCCATGCAAGTGGGTATCAATCATCCTAGACATAATGCACAATATCAAGTCTAATAACCATGAGATGAAGTAAAGCAAAATTTAAAACGTAATTGTATGCAGACTGGGGCTTGCCTTTCTCAACAGTTTTGTTAGAAGCTAGGAGTTAGTCTTCCTCCGGAGAATCCACCAAACTCGTCATGAGATGGAGATCCTCGCTGCGGAGTCGAATCCTCATCGACCGTCGACATCACGTGAGCTATTAAGATGATTTATGCACATGTATTCAAAAGCAATTTAGAAAGTGATTCAAAACTGTTGTACAGGTTAACTCACACATAAGAGGGACAAACAAAAGCAAGGTTTCTGTTGATGGATCTACAATCTTAGAGATGATGAAAGCTAGGGCAAAAGGGAGGTAAAGTTAATCACCATGTGATTAAGTCCTCATATGAACACTTAAACCTAAAGGATGGTAGATCAAGTTCCATAGGTCCAATGAAGCTGAAAATTTAACCACAGCCTCCATTGAAGGTATTTAGGCAGTGTGCAAAAATTTAGGTCATGACATGGCTCAAGATGATCACAATAATTCCTTATGTTATTTTCACTGATCTGCCTTTATCCCCTAGATATTAAGCTTTCCTATGCTGCGAAGTAGACTTTTTGTGAAGTACAAAATGTCCTGAGTCCATAGGAATTGGTTTTACCATTTTTGGAGTTTCCTACATGGAGATATGGATTTTACAAGCTTGGCTAAAAGTCTGAAAATGTCTCTGTTCATTTTTCCCAATTTTTCAGAGACATAAAAAATTTACACCACATTTGGCCAAGCAAATGAGGTCCAATGCCTCTGAAAATTTTATTGGTGTTCAAGGATTTCTGGAAGAAGGTCCTGCCCAAATTTGTGAATTTTCCAATGAACAGAAATCATGTAAAAATTCCTACAATATTTTACTTAAATGAATTATTGAGCCAAGTCCATGGATTTTCATAAACATTGCGCTACGCCCCTGGATACTACTCTCTGGGAGGAATCCAACAAAATTTATTTGACAATTTTTGGACAAAGTTACGGCTCTCCAAAGTTTGAACTAAAATTGGAAAATATGGAAATGTTTAAACACCGGCCAGTGGTTCCCACGCGACAGTCTTCATCTTCAACCTCGCGCCAACCACCCAGTGGCAGCGCCCTCCGGCGAGGGTCACCAGAAACCACTTTCCGTCCACCTCCTGACTCCAAAGTCACCCCCCCCATTTTCCAACCCACCGAGCACGTTGGGAGGGTCGCCGGCGGCCGTAGCTCACCGGAAAACAGCGCGCACCGATCACAGCGCATGCTAGGGTTCCGGCGAGGTCGTTCCCCATCTACACCGCATGCAAATGGTCGGTGATTTCTCGGTAAGCACCGTGGTAGCTCGAGGATACTGAAAATGGACTCCACACACCGTGAAAAGGCCGGCAACTGAGGGCTCCACGGTGACCCAAGGCACTTTTGCACCGGCGGCTACGAAAACGGCTAGAACTTCCTCATTTCTAGATGTTTTTGCTTGTTTCTTCGTCGTGGAGGGGTGCTAGGGAGTGTATAAGCTATGTGCAAGTCAACTTGAGTGTTGGTTGATCGTGCAACTGAATTTGGGTATGAACCGAGCTTGACTCTTCTACACTAGGGTTCAAAAAAGAGTGAAATTCTCCTCAACCAATTGATCATTTTCTAAGAGGGTTTCAGCTACACAATCTATGGAGCATAGCTCACCTTTCTTGTGCAGCGAGTTGGAGGAGAAAGTGGCCGTGGCCCTCTGTCCACGGTGAACCGAGATGAAGTCCATCGTGTGCACCTCAGTTCTTGGCGCCAACCTTTGAATTATGATCAACACGAGCTAGAAACTTCGGGGTTGTGGTGGTAGCACGGGAGAACACAAGTGGGCAATGCTTTTTGCTGTAGAAAGCTTGAGAAACCGAGCTCGGGCTAGCTTGGGCGATCGGAGGAAACAGAGAGCGGCAGCTGGGTTCTTCGTGGGAGCAAGCCACCGAGGGAGCGAGAGTGAGTGGAAGAAGCAAAAGAGCTTTGGTGCACACTCTGTGTAGCTGATCAGACCGAGCGACGGCTCAACAACAGGAGGTTGCTCTGAAGTTCATCGGGTGAGATCGGCTCCAGCGCTCTGTCACGCGCGTGTGCACCCGAGAGGAAAACAGAGGCGGTTTGTTTTGGGGTGTGTATGACATGTGGGTCACAGCACCCAAATATCTCCCCCCTCTGTGCTTTAATTTTCCCGCACCGCCTTCATCCAAATTCCACCCAAAATTGGACGGTCGACCAAACAATTTACCAGGAGTTTGAATCTGAACTCAAATTTCAAAATTGAGCATGTTTGGTTCAGCTTCCGAATTTCAAATTTGAATTTGAACTCTCCCTCCTTTATTCATCAGAATAAATAGTATACGAGCACCAGAAATATCCAAATTTTGATCATGAGCTCATTTATACATAGGAAATGCCTCGGTGAATTCCTTTGTATGCATTTGGGAAATCTGAACATGAATCCTTTCAAATGAAATCAAATTGCATTTAAGTTCCCTCCACTCTACTCATAGAGGAGGTGTACATGAGTTAGAGTTTTGATAGTGAAAATTCTTTCCCCTAGGTTAACATGCGTTGAGCATGGGCTAGAGAAAATTTTTAACTCCCTCACATGTCCATTGTTGTGTTTATCATTTTATGTGATACGAACATAATCTATCCTCGCCTTAACATTGTTTCATCAGTTGAAATCAACTTACAAAAGTCAGGGCTGTTACATTTCTCCCCCCTTAAAGAATCTCGTCCCGATATTATAAAAAGCAGAAGGAAGGGGGAATGACTACTGGACATATGGTACAAACAAGTTAGGAAAATTTAAACGGAGAAAATCCTCACTTTCCCAAGTGGCTTCATCAGCGGTGTGGTTGCTCCACAAGACTTTGTAAAATCGCAATGTCCGATTTCTTGTGGCATGAGTCTTCTCGTAGATAATCTGTATCGGGTACTCAGAATAAGTGAGATCCAGTTGAAGATCCTCAATGTTCTCCATATGAACTGTGGTTGGGTACATTTCCGCAGCTGTGAGACGTGGAAAACATTGTGAATACCCGAAAGTGACATCGGTAACTCCAGACGATAGGCCACGGGTCCGCATATTTCAACAACGGCAAACGACCCGATGAATCGCGGAGCTAGTTTTCCCTTAACTCCAAAATGATGAATCCCTTTCATCATAGAGACACGAAGATAAACGTAGTCCCCAATGTTGAAGTGAAGAGGTCGATGTTGTTTGTCTGCATAGCTCTTCTGCCGATATTGAGCAGCCTTTAAGTTGGCTTAAATCACTCGCACCCGTTCCTCAGCTTCATTCACAAGATCAATCCCATAGACCACTCTCTCTCCGGACTCACACCAATTCAGTGGTGTGCGACACTTCCGGCCATAAAGAGCTTCATATGGGGCCATTTTGATACTGGATTGATAACCGTTATTATATGAGAATTCTGCTAACGGTAAATGGTCATCCCAATTCTTCCCATGATTGATAACACATGCCCGTAGCATATCCTCCAGAATCTGATTTATCCTCTCCATTTGAGCATCGGTTTGCGGATGATACGTTGAACTCCGAATTAACTTGGTTCCCAGTGAAGCATGTAGTTGCTCCCAAAATCTGGATACATATAATGCACCTCAATCAGAATTGATGGTGCGGGGAACCTCACGTAAACACACGATTCTCGAGATGAACAGCTCCGCATACTTCTTTGCCACATATTTAGTATGAACTGGAATAAAATGAGCTGTCTTGGTCAAACGATCGAAGATTACCCAAATAGAATCTTGCTTGTTGCTGGTCATGGGTAAACCGACGATGAAGTCCATACTTATGTCTTCCCACTTCCATGCTGGAACCTTCAGCGGTTGAAGTGGTCCGGTTTTCCTCATATGGTCAGCTTTAACCCGCCGACACGTACCACACTCGGATACGTACTTTGCAATCTCTCTTTTCATCCATGTCCACCAGAACTTAGATTCCAAGTCCTGGTACATCTTATTGCTTCCCGGATGAATGGAGTACTTGGATAAATGCGCTTCATCCAATATCTTCCTCCGCAATTTTATATTTTGGGGTACAACTATGCGGTTGTTAAACCATAGAGTACCCTCTTCATCCTTGCGGAACATCTTCAATTCACCGCTGTCCACTCTTCTCCGGATATGAGACATACCCCTGTCTCTCTTCTGAGCCTCTACAATCTCATCTCGGATTGTAGGAATAAGAGCAAGGTTGAACAGCGATCCGTAGGGAACTAAGCGCAGGCTTGGTTCTCCTTCTTCAGGTGCAGCCATGGCTAAATGGTGAACGTGGGCTTTCTGACTAAGTGCGTCAGCAACCACATTCGCTTTGCCATGAAGGTAATGGATCTCAAGTTCATAATCCTTGATCAACTCGAGCCATCTTCACTGCCTCATATTTAGTTCCTTCTGTGTGAAGATGTACTTCAAGCTTTTATGGTCAGTGTAGATATGTACTAGATTGCCTAGTAGATAATGTCTCCATATTTTTAGTGCTAGGACCACTGCAGCTAGTTCAAGGTCGTGCGTCAGGTAATTCTGCTCATGACCCTGAGTTGTCTGGATCCATACGCGACCACACGTCCTTCTTTCATTAACACACAACCCAAACCGATGCTGCATGCATCACAATAGACATCAAAAGGCTTCGTGGTGTCCGGCTGGGCCAAAACTGGAGCTGTAGTGAGATACTCCACTAAAGTTTGAAAAGCTTGTTCACATGAATTGCTCCATTCATATTTGGTGCTTTTATTCAAAAGCTCCGTCATAGGTTTAGCGATTTTGGAGAAGTTTGGAGTGAATCTCCAATAATAACCCGGTAAACATAGGAAACTCCTCACTTCATGAACAGATGTTTTAGATTTCCAATCCCGCACTTGCTCGATTTTACTTGGGTCCACAGCGATGCCTTCCGCTGAAATAATATGCCAAAGAAACGGCACTTTAGTTGGCACTATATCTAATTCAGTCAAGGTTCCAATACAATGATTAGTCCATAAACAGCAAGTTAAGAGACTTAGTTCCTCTTCTTACTACGTCACAGCGCAGTGGGCAAGTATGCTCAATCCTCTTCCGCGAGCGACGGTGATTCGAATCAATAACAACCTGGAATACATGACACATACACCCGCCTCGAAAGACTCTCTCAAGAGCTCTTTCTTACGTTGTATGCAGCAACCTTTCACATGACACCCCGACATAGAAAAATGTTTCGTGCCGAGCAGGATGGTCCTCTACGCGGACACGTTGAAGTTGCCCGCTAAAGGATTTACACCTCCCGCCTTCTCAACGCCATTCCCACACGAAGGATGAGTTTCTATATCACGGTCCATCGATTTACATTGGTTTCATGGGTCCCATACCCCACTATATATACGGTACAGCTCAATCTTGTCCATCAGGGCCGCATACGCGCGGTCCATAACCGATACGGACGGGCTAGACCCAACATCTACATCGGCCTTACCATCCCGGCCCAGGCCCAATGTGGTCTCAAGCATTGTCGCACCCATCGCAGGTCGAGACCAACCTTGCGCACTCCATCCTACAGGAACTCCCCGTCCCCATCTCATTTTTCATGAGGGTGCTCTTATCATCAACCTCTCGCGAGTAACTCCATTACTCAACCTTTCTCGCGAGTAGCTTTTTACTACTCGACTTCTACCAAGCTAGCTACAACATTAGCCTAGCATCTATGAGGAGGCAAAGTCTACACTAAACCTTCTACTCAGGGATATAATATCCATGCAAGATGACACGGCCTCTCGGCCTCGTCGATCCAGGATCATGCTGAGGGGTGCTGCGTTGCACAGCACCGAATAACGCGCTTAAAAGATACAAAGCGGAAGCAAAACTTTATTACATAAAAGAGTTTATGAACATGTTTACAACAAAATAAGTTCAGTCCACACTCACGGGCGTAGACTACGCACAGAGTTCACGTTCATCCAGTGAACATGTCTACTCTAGCACACACACGCACTAACATGTCAGCGTGCATGACTCCCACTAGACGGGGTTGCCCTGTTGGGTGTTCGTCTCCTCCTCGGGAGTCTCCTTCTCATAAAACCCTACAAAATATTCAAACACGAGCAGTGAGCACGATGGCTCAGCAAGTCTGACCCGTCTTTCCTATACATGATCTTTCTACATGCTGGGTTACCGTGTAAATGGGAAACTGAGTTGCAAAGGACTCGCCTAAGTAGTTGAACCTTACTTTCAAGTTTTAGCAGCAAGTTGTGGAGAACCTCGTGCTAAGGCACATAAGAGATCTGCAATCAAACAAGAAACACATTTCTCTCATGTGCTTTGCCCAAGGTTGAAAAGAACTTTAATTTGCTCTAAACTACAACAAGTCATTAACAATCAAGGTATAGCTTTCAATCAGCAACTTTTAAATGACTCTAGCCTGTTCTTTCTACGTCACGGTACAGTGAACAAGTGGTATTCACTGACCGTGAGGGACGGCGATTATAATCGATTTACACCTGCAGGGTTACCCGAATAACCCGTCATGTACACCCATACTCGATGTTGCCTACAGCAACCATCACGGACGTCATACGCAACCACCTTTCACCGTCAGCCAAATATTGAACCGGTCCTATCGTCCCGAGCAAGGGGTCTCTGTGCGCGCATCTGCAGTGCCGCCAGCCGATTTACACCTCATGCTCTCAACCAACCCTCTGGACGACAAGCAATGCCTCAACACCTAGCTACCCGAATTTCATCGGTTTCTCGGTTCCCATATATCCGGTAGGTCTTCGGTACTGTTCTAGCTTGTTCAACAGGCCCGCACACGGCTCGATCCTCAACCAACACAAGCGGAGCTATGGCTCCCAGGCCCCAAAGTCCTGCTTCCCTTACTCTCTGCTCGGTCCATTCTTATTGCCATGTGTTCCATTTGCTATCTTTACCCGAGTGGTGTGCCTCTAGCCTATTCTCGCGAGCAGCTCCAACTACTCGTTTTGTACCAAATCCTACACTATCTTAGCATTGCATTAGCTAATCGAGGTTTAAAAACCTAAGCCCAAACCAGGGTTTTCTTGGCTATGCATTTGGGTTTTCAAACAAGACTAATGCATAATTGAAGTGAGTGCTCAAAGTAAGTTCTCAAAACAGTAAAATTTTATAAAAAGGCTAATGCAAACCGGAGCTTGCCTTGCTGCTGTTGACCATAGGCTAGCTGTTCCTCCGGAGTGATGAAGTCTAAGACTTCGGGCTCCTCCTCAACCTTAGCGACTACATGAGATAATACATGTATGTATCAATTTGAATGCATTTGAATTTGAAGTTGAATTTTTTAAGGCTATAAGTATTGCTAGACAGGCCCAATGACTCTGAAATTTTTACTGTCATTTGGATACAACTTAAACATAGACTTGGCCAAATTTCAATTGCAGAAAAGCTCATTTGAGCCCTTCACAAATAAATGTGTATTTGGCTTTAATTGGAGCTCTTAGGGTGTTCTAGGGATTTTCATTGAGCAAGCCATGACTTTCTGAAAACTATATTTTCAAAGGATTGTAATGGAGTTGGTTTCACTTAATTTTAAGACTTCCAGCCAAAGATATGAGATAAACAATTTCAGAGAAAATCTGAAAATGTTTCTGGACATTTTCCATTTTCTCTGGAACAGTTTTGTTAATCACATCATTAGGTGAATCAAATTAGCTCAAATTGATCTGAAATTTTTATGGTAGCTCAGGGATATTATGATGAACATTCTGGACAAATTTAAGAATTTTTCTCCAAAGGGTTCTCTAGTTAAAATTCTAAAAACTTTAAATTTTGAAGAATTAATTATGGAGAAATAAAGACTTTCATAAAGTGAAACTTGATTTTTTTAAAAAGTACTCAGAGAGCTGAACCCAACAAAATTTGGTTCACTCTATTTGGAGTTTCCTAGCCAAAGTTATGTGTGTTTGAAGTTTGAACTAAATCTGAAAATTGGGGAAAAGTTTAAACTTCTGCATGTGGGTCCCACGATGCAGAGCTTCTTCCACCTCGCGCCAACAGAGTCTCCCGGCGGCGCCCTCTGGCGTGAATCACCGGAACCGAGTTCCCGGCCATCCCTCAGGCCGAAACTCTCCGCCTCCCCATTTTCCGACCTCATGAACTCATCTACGGGCTCGCCGACCGCCGGCGATCACCGGAAACACATGTGCACCGGTGACAGCAGAATCTAGGGTTCCGGCAAGGTCGGTCTCACGCTACATGGCACCAAATCAGTTGGAAATTGCTCAGAGAGCATCAGTGGAGCATGAGGAACATGAAACTAGACCTTTTTGAAGCTAGAAACGCCGGCAAACATACTCTCGACAGTGAGACGAGGTGTTTTGCATTGGCGGCGAGGAAAACGGCCATATCACGGCCGATCCTCAATGATTTCCCTTGCTTCTTCCTTGAGCGTGTGTGCTAGCATGTGTAGAACCTACTGGCCAACAGGCTCAACTAACAAGAGTGCGTGGATCCAAATTTCAGTCTAAGGTGAGCTCGGGCCATATGAACTAGCTTTCGGTATATTTGGAAATTCTCGTCTTATGATTGATCATATGCCAAACGGCTTTCAGCTACACCTTCTACACATGGTGACACACCTTTCTTGTGTAGAGAGATGGATGCGAGGATGGCTGTAGTGTGCTGTCGACGGCGACCCAAAGTGGAGTTCCGCCGGTACTCGCGAGAGCTCTGTGAAAATCCTCAATTTGCCGCCAAACACCATAAGGAAACCCCAGTGTGATGTGCTAGCACCGGTAGAGCATGAGATGGCGATCGTTTTTGCTGTGGAGGACTCGCTCAACCGAAGTGTGGTGGTGGTGTGCGATCAGTGACACCGAGAGCGAGGTGGCGGTGACGTTTTCCGCGGGAGCAGCACTGAGGGCGAATAAACACGTGAGAACAGAGGAGAACCCGGCTTTGAGCTGCTCGGGGAAGGATATCGACGCTGAATGGCGGATCCAGCGGGGCGTGGGCGAAGCAGCTGCTGGTGTCGTGGCCTTGGCACGGTGGCGACCGCGGCTGCAGCCTGAGAACCCGAGTGTTATGTGATAGGCCCTGAAGGCCGTCCAGAACACCGCCCAGGTCATAACTCGCTCGGTGGGTTGCGAGGCACAGAAGTTCGACCACCAATTGCTCGCGGACCCTTGAAGATGTTGGGCCGCGAACTGAGTCTTGCGCTGCTCACTCACTTGGAGCAGCCCGAATTTCATCTCCATCGTCCGGAGCCAGTTGTCCGCATCGAGGGGTTCATCCGCCCTTGAGAATACCGGGGGATGAGTTGCCAGAAAATCAGAGTAGGAGCTTTGTTGGTGCTCCTCACGGTCTTGACGCCTCTCCGGTCGAGACGTGTTTGCAATTTAGGTTTGCAGCAACTCCGTGTGCTGCTGATGAGAACCCGCCATAGCCGCAATGATGTCAGCCAATGTAACCGTTGGAGGTGACGGTGCCGGTTGTTGTGGTTGCTGCTGTTGTTGTCCCGAGGAATCCTCGGGAGGCTGTTGGGAGGCATCCCCCCTGACTAGAACCCCCAACATCCGTGTTGGCACGAGTGTGAGTCATTATGAAATTCAAAACAGCAGCGATCAGCACATGTCATTCTTAAAATTCCATATAAAACAGTAGGTATTGAAGTGACACATGAATAAACTTGCACAACATTCACATATAGTGATAAAGCATAAACTTTATACAAGATACATTATTCTCGGGTCTCTGAGAAGTCGTGCTCATGTCGTCACTACTTATACATATACTACTGTTGACATGACATGTCACCGATGACAAAAGTGTTTATACACCACCCTCGCTGCCCCACTTGGCAACGGTAACCCACTACTCAGAGTAGAAACCTCCTGTTGGTCATCCTCCTCCGCTACCTCTACTGGTGGCTCCGGGTCCATGACCTCCTCTTCCGGTTCAGGTTCCCACATCGCCGGGATACCCAAAACCACAGGTACAGCACCTACCATAGGTAGGCCCACTTCCGAGGGTACAAGGTCCTGCAACGCATGCACCTCATCCATGAATTGGTTGTAGTCCTCTTCCCATCCCTAGCTCTGCTAAATGGTGTCATCACGCTCTTGAGTGAGGACCTCATTTTGCTGGGTCAAGGCCTGCACTTGCTGTTGTAAAGCCGTGATGTCGATGCGGCTTTTCTTTTTCGCCTTCTTCAGACGATGCAACTGATTATGTTGTTCGTTCAGTCGCTTTATCGTCGGAAGGAGAACATTGTGGAGTGCCCTGTGAGCACTCTCGAAATGGTCTCCACGGATGGTGCTCTCCTTGAGCTTCACGGCAAGACAATCCGTATGGACTGCTTGGCTGTCCATCACGGTCTTCCCTGCCCTCAACTGGAGGCTGAGGTTCGTCTCCGCGGGGTTGTACCTTTTGCATCCCGGATCTGTTGCCTCCAAGTACCATTCCCTCCACACGTCATTAGCTCGCCCCTCCACCGGGACCAGCGCGTATGAAGTGCCCTCCATAGCTGACGTGGCTCCACAGCCTTGTCGAGCCAGGATCACGCTGAGGGGTGCTGTGTTGCACAGGACTGGATAACACACATCAAAGATACAAAGCGGAAGCAAAGTTTTATTACATAAACCAGTTTATGATCATTTTTACAACAAAATAGTTCAGTCTACACTCACGGGAGTAGACTACGCATCGAGTTCACGTTCAGCCCGTGAACGTGTCCCCGCTAGCATGCACACACACAAACACGGCGGCGTGCACGACTCCCATTCGACGGGGTTTCCCTCTTGGGGTTCCGTCTCTTCCTCGGGAGTCCCTTCCTCATAAACCCCTGCAAAAGCTTCAAACACAAGCAGTGAGCACGATGGCTCAGCAAGTCTGACCCATCTCTCCTATACATGAAACTTCTACATGAATGGTTTTAGGGTCCATGAGGTAAAATAAGTTGCAAAGGACTCGCCTAATTATTGGGACCTTACTTTCAAGTTTTAGAAGCAGGTTGTGGAGAACCTTACGCTAAGGCACATGAGAGAGCCGCAATCAAACAAAAAATGCATTTCTCCCATGTACTTTGCCCAAAGTTGAAAAGAACTTTAATTAGCTCTAAACTACATCAAGACATTAACAAGCAAAGTATATCTTTCAAATCAGCAAGCTTTTAACATGTATCTAGCCTGTTGTTTCTACGTCATGGTACAGTGAACAAGTGGTACTCACTGACCGCGAGTGACGGCGATTATAATCGGTTTACACCTGCAGAGTTACCCGAATAACCTGTCACGTACGCCCGTACTCGATGTTGCCTACAGCAACCATCATGGACGTCGTACGCAACCACCTTTCACCCGTCAGCCAAATGTTGAACCGGTCCGATCGTCCTGAGCAAGAGGTCTCTGCACGCGCATCTGCAGTGCCACCAGCCAATTTACACCTCGAGCTCTCAACCTACCCTCTGAACGATCAGCTATGCCTCAACACCCAGCTACCCGAGTTACATCGGTTTCCCGGTTCCCATATAGCCAGTAGGTCTTCGGTACTGTTCTAGCTTGTTCAACAGGCCCGCACATGGCTCGGTCCTTAATCGACACAAGCGGAGATATGGCACCAAGGCCCCATAGTTGTCACACCGGGTTTCTCCGAAGAACAACCGAGTGAATATCACATGTATGCCAGGATCATTTTCTCATACATGTGATGACAAATAGTGAAGCATCATTTATTACAAGCCAGGTGTCGAATATAAATAAGTCTTACAAAGCATGTCTCGATGGACGATAATAAGTTCATCACAAATAAATAAACTAGCAGCGGAATATTATTCTTGTGGGCTCCATTACAGGCGTTGCCCGGGGGACTCCATGAACCTAGAATCCTTCTTCGGGTCCAAAGCCTTGATCATTAAACACCACTTCATTATCTTGACCTGAGCAGCAATATAAACCAACAAATATGCAAGGTTGAGTACCGATGGTACTCAGCAAGTGTGGGAAAGTTATGTCATGCATGGCTAGAACAAGGGGAGGTTGAACTCATGGTTAAAGCACTACGCAATTAATACCTATCACCTTAGCTTATTAAGCACCTACATTACCACACAGGTGAAATGGTCCCAATCTCCTATCCCATCATCATATTCAAATAACCATAACATCATTTCCAATGTTAAGCTCTCCGCTTAACATCTTTAACTTCCAAAACCATCACTCCTCTAATCATGAATAAGTCCAAGCCGCTCTTGACCGTGAGCACGGCTGTCATGACAGGTTTGACTCTACAGAGTTTGCACCACTGTACCCACATGTACTGATTTCATCCCCCATTGCCGGATGGACTAAAAGAACCTCCATTATGCCAGTGGCTACGTAACACATTCACACTTCCCAGGTGTGTAGCCAGGAGATCACTACGAAGCCTTTACAAAGGGATTCCCGACGAGCGTGGGCCCACTGAGGTTTCACCCCTAACAACATACAAGAGGCTCCAACCCCGCTGCAGTGGCCCCCTCTTGAGCCTTGCGGTTCATATGGTAGTCCAGCTGACACCTATTCCCCGCACCATCCAACACACCCATACTACGCCGGGGATACACCTAATTAATTGGCCAAGCTGCCCCATCTCAGCATGTGGTTGGCACGGTAAAGCCAGGTTACATGCTCCATGAACCGGTCCTTAGGATCTAGGCAAGTACTAAACACAAACCCGAGTCTCGTGCACCCAACACCAACCAAATCATCCAACTTGCCTTGATCCCTACCTCTACATAACTCATAACATCTCATTCAAGAGTATGGTAAATAAACTGATGATCTCATATCCCAATTATCCCATTCTAAGCATGGCTAAGCACAAGTAATATGAATAAATGACATGATAAAATAAATCCCAACCCAAGCTACAAGGAAACAAGGTAATGTAATTCTAGGGAAACTTCCTAGCATGGGTTTCATATTTCAATTGACAATGCGAATAATTCTATCTACACATCCTAGTATAGGATCAAAGTGGTCAATGACACTTGCCTTCTTCCTGCTGCTCTGGGAATGGGTAGTCCTGATCTTGGAAAGGAAGAACTTGCTATGGAATAGGTTCTACTCATACCATCACACATAGCAAAAGAAAACAACAATCCATAAGACATAGTTCACACTTCCACTTCATACAAACCACACATTCACACTTATGAAAGCTATTCACATTTCTATGTGTTATGGTTACTCTATGTGTGTTGATTTTGGCTCACATGCACTTTTAAACATGTGCATATGATTTCTACTTTTGTATTCATTTTTATGTTTGCCTTCTATATATGAGTTTCCAAATTTAATTAAATTCCTTATATTCAATTGATACATCTTTTTGCTACCAAGTGTGCATGGAAGGCATTTTCCTACTCCAAATATATCTTCAGACCTTCTATCATCCCTAACTAAATTCTTTGGATTTTGGAAACTTCATTTATCATTTTCTAGTTATTTATACCTAGCTTGCTATATTTTCAGATTTATTTCCTATGCCTAAATGTGCACTTTATTATGAAAATAGTAAGACACCTCATCTAAACAGAATAGGTTCTGGGTCTAAAATATTAAATAATATATTTTTGAACTCCTCCTCTGATGTGAACTATTTTACATTTATTTTACTAATTTTCAGAATTATTCTCTACTTAAAAATGTGTCCCTATAACTAATAAATGTAAATAATTAATTAAACAGATTTATTTCAGCCAAAAATCTATTTTTATCTCACTCCAAAGGTTTCCAAATACTAGGAAAGTTGTTAATTTGAATTCACAATGTGTTTGTCCCATCTTTTAAATTTTAAATACTAAACATATATTCAAATTCCTAAATTTAATATCATATAGGGTTAAAAAGGTAAACTCACCCCACTACAGGGTCTATTATATTATTTTAAGAATTTCCAGGGGTCTAACTACACATAACAGAGGGGTTTTCCTAATTTTTATTAAGTCCAAGGGCTAAAACTGATTTTTAAATGAATTTACATGATTTTCTGAAGTTCCAGGGGCTAGATCAGAAGTTTCTGGGGCTAGCTCGTATTTTCTGAGAACCCCAGGGGGTAGCACGTAAGAATCCCGGCCTTTATAACGCGGGGCTGACGTGGACCGTCCGATTTAAAACAGACGGCTGAGATTATAACATCGAACCGGTACGCGGGGATTTAAATTCTACCGTGCGATTTAAAATAGACGGCGCACAAGCGGCCACGTCGCTCTGATCGAGCGCGGGCGGCGCTGCCCGGCGGCGCACGGCGGCGGGAGGCGGCGATCTCGCCGGAGAGTTTCGGATCTTCGTCAATTCTTTCTAGAACTGTGATTTTATGGCATAGATCGGTAGAGGGGAGGTCGGGGATCTCACCTCGGGGGTTTTCTTGAGCTCGGAGGTCCTGGAAAGCGGTCGGCGACGAGGTCCGAGGTGAATTCACGGCGAGGCTCGTCGGCGCTGTGTTTGAACCGCAAACCACCGAGTTTTCTGCACCTGTGCGGTTCACCAGAGGCGGTGGATCAAGACCAGCGAGTTAGATCAATATTCCCGAGCGAAGATCGAGCAGAATTTGCCGGAGAAGCTCGGGTTCTCACCGGGAGGAAAAACGGCGGATCCTGGGGGAAAAACGGGACGATGCCGGGGTTTTTATAGACGGGGGAGGGCGGCGGTTGGTTTAGATCGAGCTGGAGTCTTCTGGGACCGGGAGTCGGCTGGGAACGAGCGGTTTTCCGGTCGGTTACGATTCACGCGCGCGCGGGGAACAGTCTGGGGTCGGCGCGATCAGGAGCTCGGGGATGACAGGTGTCCCGCCTGTCTGCGAGAGGGGGCGCGGGCGCGCGGCTGCGGGCTGGCGCGGGGGTTGGGTGGGCCGGCTGGTGGGTTTCGGCCCACTGGCCGGGAAGGTTTATTTTTTTTTCTTTTTCTTTTTCTTTTTCATTTCTGTTTTGAGTTTAATTTGAATTCCAGTTTGAATTAGAATTTTTGCAACACATGCAATACGTCCAAAATTTTTTAAATTCCCCTCTTAACAGGATTTTAGGGTGTTACAGCTCTACCCCCCTTAAAAGAAATCTCGTCCTCGAGATTGGGGTTCTAAGAAAACAATTCCAGAAATTGTGCCTTAAGCTCATCTTCTCGCTCCCAGGTGGCTTCCTCTTCCGGGTGATGCTTCCACTGCACCTTGCACATCCGGATTCTTTTATTTCTTGTGAGGCATTCCATTGTCTCCAAAATCTTGAATGGTTGCTCGGCATAAGACAGATCCTCAGCTACGTTAACCTCATTCATGGGTAACACCTCTTCAGGCGTTCTCAGACATTTCTTGAGCTGTGACACATGGAATACATCGTGCACATCCGAAAGGCGAGACGGTAAATCTAGTTGATACGCCACTTTGCCTTTCCTCTCCAGAACTTGAAAGGGTCTGATGTATCGAGGTGACAACTTCCCTTTCACCTTGAACCGACGAAGTCCTCGGATAGGGGACACCTTGAGATAGACATAGTCTCCTACGTTGAAAACGAGCTATCTTCTCCGTACATCAGCATAGCTCTATAGTCGTGTCTGTGCTATCCTCAAGTTGTTGCGAATTTCCCTCACTTTCGCCTCGGCTTCTTGTAGTACTTCAGGACCAAACACTTTACTTTCCCCTGTTTGGTTCCAAAATAGGGGAGTTTTGCACTTCCTCCCATACAAAGCTTCGAACGGTGACATCTTCATACTAGCTTGATAGCTGTTGTTATAGGAGAATTCCGCATACGGTAAGTTCTTGTCCCAACTCCGATTGTTTTTGAGTGCACACGCCCTCAGCATATCCTCAAGAATCTGATTGGTTCTTTCCGTCTGCCCGTCAGTTTGGGGATGGTAGGCAGAACTAAAGTTCAGATGGGTTCCCATGGTTTCGTGCAACTTCTGCCAGAACCTCGAGGTGAACTGTGTCCCTCGATCCGACACTATCTTCTTTGGCACTCCATGGTAACACACGATCCTTGACATGTACAACTCCGCCAATTTGGATCCGCTGTAGCTTTCTTTCACGGGGATGAAATGAGCTACCTTGGTTAGCCTGTCAATGATGACCCATATCGAATCATATCCTGATTGGGTCCTAGGCAGTCCCACTATGAAATCCATACCGATTTCTTCCCATTTCCATTCAGGCACTTTGAGTGGTTGCAATAATCCCGCGGGTCATTGATGTTCTGCTTTCACCAACTGACATGTGTCACATAGGGCAACATGTTTCGCGACATCTCGCTTCATGCCATACCACCAATACCTGCTCTTGAGGTCCTGGTACATCTTCGTACTCCAAGGATGGATGGAATAGTCAGAATCGTGAGCCTCCTCCAAAATCAATTCGCGGATCTTCTTTACTTCTGGCACACAGATTCTCTTCTCGTGCCACAACGTTCCTTGTTCATCCTCTCTGAAACCAGGGGCTTTATTTTCCTTGATGAGTTGCCTGATTTCTTGTATCTTCTCGTCATCCTTTTGACCCTCGCGTATTTCTCGCTCTAGTGTGGAGTCCACTTCCATGGCGATGGCTTCACCACTATTCACAAGGCATAGATTGAGCCTTACAACCTCGTCCTTCAATTCTGCAGGCATGTCCTTCAAGCTCAACTTATTGACCTGCACTTTCCGACTTAAAGCATCTGCCATGACGTTTGCTTTCCCAGGATGATAGTTGATGCCCACATCAAAGTCATTGATTAGCTCTAACCATCTCTTTTGTCTGAGGTTGAGATCTGGCTGTGTGAAAATGTACTTTAAACTCTTATGATCCGTATATATCTCTGTCCTCTTCCCCATCAAGTAGTGCCGCCAAATTTTTAACGTGTGTACCACTGCGGCTAGCTCTAGGTCATGTGTAGGATAGTTCTTTTCGTGCTTCCGGAGCTGCCGGGATGCATAAGCCACGACATGCCCTTCTTGCATGAGAACACATCCCAACCCGTTTCCAGAGACATCGCAGTACACCGTAAAGTTCTTCGGCATATCTGGCATAACTAGCACTGGGGCTGTTGTCAATCTTTTCTTTAACTCCTGAAAACTCGTCTCGCACTGTGGTGTCCATGTGAATGTGATTCCCTTCTCCAACAGTTTGGTGAGGGGTCTTGAGATCTTAGAGAATCCCTCAATAAACCGTCGATAGTATCCTGCCAATCCTAAGAAGCTTCGAACTTCCCCGACATTTCCAGGGGTCTTCCACTTCTGTATATCCTCGATTTTGGCGGGATCTACGGACATTCCTCCCTCCGATATTATATGTCCTAAGAAGGGAACTCTCTTCAGCCAAAACTCACACTTGCTCAACTTGGCATATAGTTGGTGTTCTCTCAGCCTCTGCAACACCAACCTTAGATGTTTCTCATGTTCCTCTTCATCTTTGGAGAAGACGAGAATGTCATCTATGAAAACCACCACAAATTGGTCCAGATATTGCATGAATACCTTGTTCATGAGATACATGAAGTATGCCGGGGCATTCGTTAGCCCGAAAGGCATGACGGTGTATTCATACAGTCCATACCGAGATACGAAAGCTGTCTTTGGAATATCAGCTTGCCTTATCTTAATTTGGTGGTATCCCGATCTGAGATCAATTTTCAAGAACACACAAGCTCCCCTCAACTGATCAAACAAGTCTTCAATGCGGGGTAATGGGTACTTGTTCTTGATGGTCACTTCATTCAAGGCACGGTAGTCCACGCATAATCTTTGGGTTCCGTCCTTTTTGGGCACAAATATCACTGGAGCTCCCCAAGGTGGGGAACTAGGACGAATATACCCCTTCTCCGTCAATTCCCTCAAATGATCCTTGAGTTCTCCCAGCTGCTTGGAGTCCATCCGATAAGGTCTCTTGTATATCGGGGTTGTTCCCGACACTAGCTCAATTGTGAATTCCACTTCACGATCAGGAGGCATACCTGGCAACTCCTCCAGAAAAACATCTGGATATTCCCTGATGGTCCTGATCTCCTCCACTCTCACCTCAACTTGATTTAATTTAATGTCCCTCCTAGGCTCTTGTATTGTTATAAACTTTACTTTGGTGCCACTAGGGTGAGTTAGTTCCACCGCTCTGGTCGAACAATGGATGATTCCTTTATGTTTGGTCAACCAATCCATACGCAAGATAATATCTATCCCTTGTGAATCTATCACTATGAGGTTAGCAGTAAATACTACCACATTAATGTCTAGGTTCACTTTGGGACACACTTGTCTTGTCCTTATTTCTCCACCTGGAGAGTTTACTGCTAGCATATGGTTCATTTGTGTTGTTGCTAGGTCATGCTTCTTAACAAACCCTTGAGCAATGAACGAGTGGGTAGCACCAGAATCAAATAACAGAGTTGCAATGTGTAAATTGGCAGGAAACTTACCAACTACCACGTCGGGTGCCTCTTGCGCCTCCTCCATTGTGACGTGGTTCACCCGTCCTCTCATTACATTCCGCTGTTGCGGCTGCGCGGGCTTATTCTTTGGGCACTTATGGGCGTAGTGCCCCACTTCACCACAGTTAAAACATTGCACCCCAACCTTAGGTGCCTGGCCTTTCTTGTCTTGGGGTTGGTTTGGGGGTCCTTGCACTGCTGGTCGAGGTTGATATGTAGGGCGAGGCTGCTGTACGAACTGACGTTGTGGCTGTATTGGTGCTGCCGGAGGCCTGTAGTTCGGGTTGTACCCTCTTGGTGCTGAGTAGGGTACCGCAGCACGGTTCGTCTGCCCTGCGGGTTGCTGCATCGGACGTGGGCGGGTGTTGCTCCCTGAGGCTTGATGTGACCACCCGGCCTTCCTCTTGTTCTCATTTTCCAAGGCCTTCAGCTTCCTTTCTACCAGAAACGCTCTGTCCACCATCTTTTGGAAGCTTTCATACTCGTTGGAGGACATTGCACACTGCATTTCTGCGGTAAGTCCTTCCACGAAACAATCCTGTTTCTACTCATCAGTCTCTATGTCCCGTGGGGCATAACGGGAGAGTTGAGTAAATTTAGTGAGGTATTCCCTCACAGTCATGTTTCCTTGCTGCAATCCCAAGAACTCCTTCCTCTTGTTTTTGAGTTCACCCCTGAGTATGTAATGGTTGCGGAAGCTACGCTTGAATTCTTCCCAAGTGATGTTCTCAGGATCATGATGGGCGGCCACGTAGGCGGTCCACAAATCAGCAGCAGGTCCATGCAATTGGTGAGAGGCAAACAGCACCCTCTCATACCCTTGGCACTGTATGATCCTCATCTTGCTTTCAATGGTCTTTAGCCAGTCATCTGCCTCCAGAGGTTCAGCGGCACTTGCAAACTTTGGAGGTTGAGTTCCTAGAAACTCACTCAACCTTGGTTGGCGTGGTGCAGCTTGTGGAGGTGGAACTTGATGCAAGTTGGCCACCACTTGAGTCAAGTTCTGGATGAGCTGATTTTGATTCTCAAGCATTTGGTGGAGGGGATCAACTCCTTCACTGCGTCCACCCCTGTCTTGGCCTCCAGAAAGATGAGGGTTGCAGGCCTCATCGTTGTTGTTGGCGGGGTTGGCAGCACGACCCTTTCCTCTTCCGGCCATCTAGCATGATCAACCAAATGTTAATTTAAGGCATTACGTATTATCTTACTACTTTCACTTGTTTTTACTTTGAAGTGTTGAGGCTTTGTTATACTTTCTGAGGGTTCATGTCTCATACAAAAATAAATGCACTATTATTTCATGTGGGTTCACACACCAAAGCAAAACAATCTGAAGACGAGGCTGTGGACAATTGCTCATGGCTTCCACAACTCACGTCACACACCAAGCATTAACACACCATTAACTAAGATAACGACTCGACTACTCGACATCTTGCTAAACTAAGGGAAGGACTCTACACTACTCGTATCACTGAGCTGGCTCCTCGGGATCTTCCTCATTATTGCGGCTGCCCTTTGACTCTGCTTTGGGTGGGGAGGCTGCTGGTGGAGAAGTGCGACGATGCCTGATCGCCCGGCGATCTGGGGAGTCAGGAGTCCATGTATCATTTACGGTGACACACAGTTCATTCCCATCTCCTCTTTCTCTCGCCCTCAAGCAGGCTCGAAGCAACGCCTCGGTTTCCTTCAGGGTGTCCCGAACATCCTGAAGCTTCTGCTGACACTCTTGCAGTCGAGTGCTGAGCATAGCAACATCCTCCAAGCACAAGTCCATGTGCTCATGGGAAGTCCCTTGCTGCACTGGCGGGTACTTATACTCTGTTGTACCACTCTCGCGCTGGAGGACATACATGTACTCAGTTCTGTCTAGGTGTCGACGACAGATGTGACTCTGGCAGGTGATGGCCTCCCAGGTAACATCCTTCTCAGCATCGACCTGTGTCGCTCGACAAGCTGGAGAGCGGTGGATCTTGAGCAGCTGATTTTCGTAGATAATCCTCATCTCTGAACTCCATTCTTCCCTCTTCTCACGGATGGTCTTGGTGGAGCTATAGTGTATGATTAGCTTGCCCATATTGCCGGCGGCTTGGAGCATACGTCGAAGATGGCGCACCAAGCCTCCTACTGCCAATCCGTAGGAAAGGTACGTCACCGGACGGCTCTCCTCTCTTTGGGCAAGGGCAACTACGGGAACTCTCCCTCCTGTGGACTTGCGAGCGGTGCGAATCATGCGAACCATCTAAAACAGAAAGCATTTAAACTTAGGTTAGAAAAACTTTTAAACAAAAATCCTATTTTGAATGAAAGTTGGGGTAAGATGAAGAAAGTGACTCCATTAAATAATGCTTTTCAACACACACCTTGTAAAATAGTTTTTAAGAAAATAGGGCCCTTAAATACGTCCATTTCTACCTAGGTCCACGTTCCTATGGGTAACATTGGCTCTGATACCACTTCTGTCACACCCGGTTTCTCCAAAGAACAACCGAGTGAATATCACATGTATGCCAGGATCATTTTCTCATACATGTGATGACAAATAGTGAAACATCATTTATTACAAGCCAGGTGTCGAATATGAATAAGTATTACAAAGCATATGTCTCGATGGACGATAATAAGTTCATCACAAATAAATAAACTAGCAACGGAATATTATTCTTGTGGCTCCATTACAGGCGTTGCCTGGGGGACTCCATGAACCTAGAATCTTTCTTCGGGTCCAAAGTCTTGATCATTAAACACCACTTCATTATCTTGACCTGAGCAGCAATATAAACCAACAAATATGCAAGGTTGAGTACCGATGGTACTCAGCAAGTGTGGGAAAGTTATGTCATGCATGGCTAGAACAAGGGGAGGTTGAACTCATGGTTAAAGCACTACGCAATTAATACCTATCACCTTAGCTTATTAAGCACCTACATTACCACACAGGTGAAATGGTCCCAATCTCCCATCCCATCATCATATTCAAATAACCATAACATCATTTCCAATGTTACGCTCTCCGCTTAACATCTTTAACTTCCAAAACCATCACTCCTGTAATCATGAATAAGTCCAAGCTGCTCTTGACCGTGAGCACGGTTGTCATGACAGGTTTGACTCTACAGAGTTTGCACCACTGTACCCACATGTACTGATTGCATCCCCCATTGCCGGATGGACTAAAAGAACCTCCATTATGCCAGTGGCTACGAAACACATTCACACTTCCCAAGTGTGTAGCCAGGAGATCACTACGAAGCCTTTACAAAGGGATTCCCGACGAGCGTGGGCCCACTGAGGTTTCACCCCTAACAACATACAAGAGGCTCCAACTCCGCTGCAGTGGCCCCCTCTTGAGCCTTGCGGTTCATATGGTAGTCCAGCTGACACCTATTCCCCGCACCATCCAACACACCCATACTACGCCGGGGATACACCTAATTAATTGGCCAAGCTGCCCCATCTCAGCATGTGGTTGGCACGGTAAAGCCAGGTTACATGCTCCATGAACCGGTCCTTAGGATCTAGGCAAGTACTAAACACAAACCCGAGTCTCGTGCACCCAACACCAACCAAATCATCCAACTTGCCTTGATCTCTACCTCTACATAACTCATAACATCTCATTCAAGAGTATGGTAAATAAACTGATGATCTCATATCCCAATTATCCCATTCTAAGCATGGATAAGCACAAGTAATATGAATAAATGACATGATAAAATAAATCCCAACCCAAGCTACAAGGAAACAAGGTAATGCAATTCTAGGGAAACTTCCTAGCATGGGTTTCATATTTCAATTGACAATGCGAATAATTCTATCTACACATCCTAGTATAGGTTCAAAGTGGTCAAGGACACTTGCCTTCTTCCTGCTGCTCTGGGAATGGGTAGTCCTGATCTTGGAAAGGAAGAACTTGCTCTGGAATAGGTTCTACTCATACCATCACACATAGCAAAAGAAAACAACAATCCATAAGACATAGTTCACACTTCCACTTCATACAAACCACACATTCACACTTATGAAAGCTATTCACATTTCTATGTGTTATGGTTACTCTATGTGTGTTGATTTTGGCTCACATGCACTTTTAAACATGTGCATATAATTTCTACTTTTGTATTCATTTTTATGTTTGCCTTCTATATATGAGTTTCCAAATTTAAATAAATTCCTTATATTCAATTGATACATCTTTTTGCTACCAAGTGTGCATGGAAGGCATTTTCCTACTCCAAATATATCTTCAGACCTTCTATCAGCCCTAACTAAATTCTTTGGATTTTGGAAACTTCATTTATCATTTTCTAGTTATTTATACCTAGCTTACTATATTTTCAGATTTATTTCCTATGCCTAAATGTGCACTTTATTATGAAAATAGTAAGACACCTCATCTAAACAGAATAGGTTTTGGGTCTAAAATATTAAATAATATATTTTTGAACTTCTCCTCTGATGTGAACTGATTTTTAAATGAATTTACATGATTTTCTGAAGTTCCAGGGGCTAGATCAGAAGTTTCCGGGGCTAGCTCGTATTTTCCGAGAACCCCAGGGGGTAGCACATAAGAATCCCGGCCTTTATAACGCTGGGCTGATGTGGACCGTCCGATTTAAAACAGACGGCTGAGATTATAACATCGAACCGGTACGCGGGGATTTAAATTCCACCGTGCGATTTAAAATAGACGACGCACAAGCGGCCACATCGCTCTGATCGAGCGCGGGTGGCGCTGCCCGGCGGCGCACGGCGGCGGGAGGCGGCGATCTCGCCGGAGAGTTTCGGATCTTCGTCAATTCTTCCTAGAACTGTGATTTTATGGCATAGATCGGTAGAGGGGAGGTCGGGGATCTCACCTCGGGGGTTTTCTTGAGCTCGGAGGTCCTGGAAAGCGGTCGGTGACGAGGTCCGAGGTGAATTCACGGCGAGGCTCGTCGGCGCTGTGTTTGAACCGCAAACCACCGAGTTTTCTGCACCTGTGCGGTTCCCCGGAGGTGGTGGATCAAGACCAGCGAGTTAGATCAAAATTCCCAAGCGAAGATCGAGCAGAATTTGCCGGAGAAGCTCGGGTTCTCACCGGGAGGAAAAAAGGCGGATCGTGGGGGAAAAACGGGACGATGCCAGGTTTTTATAGACGGGGGAGGGCGGCGGATTGGTTTAGATCGAGCTGCAGTCTTCTGGGACCGGGAGTCGGCTCGGAACACGCGGTTTTCCGGTCGGTTACGATTCGTGCGCGCGCGGGGAACAGTCCGGGGTCGGTGCGATCGGGAGCTCGGGGATGACAGGTGGGTCCCGCCTGTCTGCGAGAGGGGGTGCGGGCGCGCGGCTGCGGGCTGGCGCGGTGGTTGGGTGGGCCGGCTGGTGAGTTTCGGCCCACTGGCCGGGAAGGTTTATTTTTTTCTTTTTCTTTTTCTTTTTCATTTCTGTTTTGAGTTTAATTTGAATTCCAGTTTGAATTTGAATTTTTGCAACAAATGCAATACGTCCAAAAAATTTTAAATTCCCCTTTTAACAGGATTTTGGGGTGTTACAATAGTCCTGCTGCCCTTACTCTCCACTCGGTCTCATTTTTATTGCCATGTGTTTCATTTGCTATCTTTACCCGAGCGATGTGCCTCTAGCCTATTCTCGCGAGCAGTTCCAACTACTTCACTTGTACCGAATCCTACACTATCTTAGCATTGCAGTAGCTAATGAGGATTTCAAACCTAATCCCAACTCAGGGTTTTCTTGGTTATGCATTTGGGTTTCAAACAAGCCTCTAATGCAAGAAGTAAGTGGATGCTCAAAGTAACTTCTTAAAACAGTAAAAATTTGTAAAAGGGTTAATGCAAACCGGAGCTTGCCTTGCTGCTCTTGGTCGTAGCCTAGCTGTTCTTCCGGAGTGACGAAGTCTAAGACTTCGGGCTCCTCCTCAACCTTAGCGACTACATATGATAAATACAACATGTGTCAATTTAAATGCATTTGAATTGAAGTTAAACTTGTGAGAGTTATAAGTCTTGCTAGACAGACCCAATGACTCTGAAATTTTTAGAGTGGTTTTTATACAACCTAAACAGAGACTTGGCCAAGTTTCATTTGCAGAAAATTTCATTCGAGCTCTCCACAAATAATTATGTACTTGTCCTTAATTGGAGCTCTTAGGGTGTTCTAGGGATTTTGACGGAACAACCCATGACTTTCTGAAAACTAGATTTTCAGAGGGTTCTAATAGAATTGGTCTCACATAATTTGAAGGTCCCTAGCCAAAGATATGAGCTAAACAATTTCAGAGAAATTCTGAAAATGTTTCTGGACATTTTCTATTTTCTCTGGAACAGTTTCATTGTAACACCCAAAACCTGCTAAAGAGTGGAATTTAAAAATTTTTGGATGTATTGCATGTGGTGCAGAAATTTAAATTCAAACTGGAATCAAATTTAAATCAAAACAGAAAAGAAAAGGAAAAAGAAAAAAGAAAAACCCCAACCGGCCAGTGGGCCGAAACCCGCCAGCCGGCCCAATCCCTCGCGCCAGCCCGAACCCACGCCCCCTTTCTCCCTCCCACTGACACGCGGGGCCCTCGTGTCATCTCCTTCCCCGCGCGCCCCCAACGGCCGGATCTTCATTCGCGCCGATCACACCCGACGCTCCCGGATTCCCCGCTCTTGACCCAACCCTGAATTCCTCGCGCCGGCCTGCTCGATCGCAACAACCGCTCCCCCCCCCCCCCCCCCCCCCGCGCCCCTGGCCCTGATACAAACAGATGAACCCGCCGCCCTCCCCTCGCACGAGCAGTTTTCTCCCAGTGAGCGCCGCCGCCGTTGAGCTCAGAATTCCCCAAGAGCGTCGCCGTCTCCCTCTATCAAACCGATCTCGTGACCCCGCAGCACCGCGCACAAGCTGTAGACACCGACCATGGAGGGAAACGACCATCCCGACGCTCGCCGGTGAGTACCGCCGCCGCTCGCCGGTGAAACTTCCAAATTACATGGTTCCGATCCATCCTAATCATCGGTGTGCCATCTCTAGACCCCAGTGAAGCTTCATGACCCGAGAACTCGAAGGGATCACTGCCCCAACGGCCACTTCGATGAGCACAGCAAGCCGCCGCCGCCTGTCCTCGTCGCCGACCGGGTTCCGAGTCCTTCAGGCCTAAGAAATTAGCCAAGGTGAGCTACCCTACCTCCCCTCTACCGTTTGCTACCGAAAAGGGGGGATGCTAGCGTCTGTAGGTGAAGATCCGCGACCTCGCCGGCGAGATCGCACCTCTGCCGCCGTGCGCCGCCGCGCGCGAGGGCGAACTCCGGCCAGGAGCGACGTGGCCTCTTGTGCACCATCTATTTTAAATCGCACGGTAGACATAAAACCCCCGCGTACTGGTTCGGCGATCTAATCTGAGCCGTCTGTTTTAAATCAGACGGTCCATGTAAGCCCGGCGTTATAAAGGCCGGAATTCTTACGCGCTACCCCTGGGGATCTCGGAAAACACGAGCTAGCTCCGGAAACTTCTGATCTAGCCCCTGGAACTTCAGAAATCTGTGTAAATTCATTTAAAAATACGTTTTAGCCCCTGGACTTAATAAAAATTAGGAAAACCCCTCTCTTATGTGTAGTTAGACCCCTGGAAATTTATGAAATAGCAAATTAGACCCTGCAGTAGGGTGGATTTACCTTTTTGACCCTATATAATATTAAATTCATAAATTTGAATATGTGACTAGGATTTAAATTTAAAAGGTAAGGCAAACACATGTGCAAATTCAAATTTAAACTCTCCTAGCACTTGGAAAATTTCAGAATAAGTTAAAAATAGATTTTAGGCTGAAATGAAATCTGTCTAAGTGTTGTTCATATTTATTAGCTCTAGAAACACATTTTTAGGCTAGGAAATAATTCTGAAAACTGATAAAAATAAGTTTAAATTAGTTCACATCAGAGGAGAAGTTCAAAAATATATTATTTAATATTTTAGATCAGAACCTATTCTGTTTAGATGATATGTCCTACTATTTAATATTAAAACTCACTTTTAGGCATAGAAAATAAATCTGAAAAATATAGGAAAATAGGTATGCATAATTAGAAAATGATAAATGAGTTCTCCAAATCCAAAAGCTTCAATTTAGGATTTTGTAGAAGATCTGAAAACCTATTTGGAATAGGAAATTACCTTTTATGCAAATTTGGTAGCTAAGAAATGTATTAATTAAATATAAAGAAATTGTTCAAATTGGAAATTCATATATAGTGTGCAAACAGGAATCTGAATACAAAAGCTTAGAAATCATATACATATGTTTAAAAGTGCATGTAGGCCAAAAATCAACACATGTAGAGTAACCACAACACTTAGAAATGTGAATGACTTTCATAGGTATGTATGTGTGGTTTGTATGAAGTGAAAGTGTGAACCATGTCTTATGGATTGTTGTTTTCTTTTGCTATGTGTATTGGCATGAGTAGAACCTGCCCCAGAGCAAGTTCTCCCCTTCCAAGACCTGGACTTTCCATTCCCAGAGCAGCAGGAAGAAGGCAAGTGTCCTTGACCACTTTGATCCTATGCTAGGATGTGTAGATAGAATTATTTGCATTGTCAATTGAAATATGAAACCCATGCTAGGAAGTTTCCCTGGAATTGCATTATCTTGTTTCCTTGTAGCTTGGGTTGGGATTTGTTTTATTATGTCATTCATTCATATTACTTATGCTTAGCCATGCTTAGAATGGGATAAGTGGGATATGATATCATCAACTTGTTTACCTTACTCTTGCATGAGACATTATGAGTTATGTAGAGGTAGGGATCGAGGCAAGTTGGATGATTTGGTTGGTGCTGGGTGCACGAGACTCGGGTTTGTGTTTAGTACTTGTTTGGATCCTATGGATCGGTTCATGGAGCATGTAACCTGGCTTTACTGTGCCAACCACATGCTGAGATGGGGCAGCTTGGCCAATTAATTAGGTGTATCCCCGGCGTAGTATTGGTGTGATGGATGGTGCGGGGAATAGGTGTCAGCTGGACTACCATATGAACCGCAAGGCTCAAGAGGGGGCCACTGCAGCGGGGTTGGAGCCTCTTGCATACTGTTAGGGGTGAAACCTCAGTGGGCCCACGCTCGTCGGGAATCACTTTGTAAAGGCTTCGTAGTGATCTCCTGGCTACACACCTGGGAATTGTGAATGTGGTTCGCGGCCACTGGCATAATGGAGGTTCTTTTAGTCCACGCGGCAACAGGGGATGAAATCACTACATGTGGGTACAGTGGTGCAAACTCTGCAGAGTCAAAACTATCATGACAGCCGTGCTCACGGTCAAGAGCGGCTTGGACTTATTCATGATTAGAGGATGATGAATTGGGAAGTTGAGGATGTTAAGCGGGAAGCTTAACATTGGAGATGAGACTATGTTTACTTGATAATGATGATGGGTTGAGGGATTGGGATCCATTTCACCTGTGTAGTAATGTAGGTGCTTAATAAGCTAAGGTGATAGGTAAAAATTGTGTAGTGCTTTAACCATGAGTTCAACCTCTCCTTGCTCTAGCCATGCATGACACAACTTTCCCACACTTGCTGAGTACCCACGGTACTCAAACTTGTTTTTCTGTTGGTTTATATTGCTGCTCAGGTCAAGAGAACGATGTGGTGTTTAATGACCAAGACTTTGGTCCCGAGGAAGGATTCTAGGTTCACGGAGTCCACCGGGCAACGCCTGTGACGGAGCCCACAAGATTTATATTCCGTTGCTGTTTTATTTACATGTCATGAACTTATTATTGTCCATCGAGACGTATGCTATGTAAGACTATTTTATATTCAACACCTGGCTTGTAATAAATGATGCTTCACTATTTGTCATCACATGTATGAGAGAATGATTCTGGCATACATGTAGTATTCACTCGGTTGTTCTTTGGAGAAACCGGGTGTGACAGAAGTGGTATCAGAGCCAAGGTTGCCCGTAGGAACATGGACCTAGGTAGAAATGGACGTATTTAAGGACCCTATTTTCTTAAAAACTATTTTACAAAGGTGTGGGTTGAAAGGGTTATTTAATGGTGTCACTTTATTCATCTTGCCCCAACTTTTATTCAAAATACAATTTTTATTTAACTCTTATCTAACTTAATTTTAAATGCTTTATGTTTTAGATGGTTCGCATGATCCGCACTGCCCGCAAGTCCACTAGAGGGAGAGTTCCTGTAGTTGCCCTTGCCCTGAGAGAGGAGAACCGTCTGGTGACGTACCACTCCTACGGGTTGGCAGTAGGAGGCTTGTTGCGCCGTCTTCGGCGTATGCTCCACGCCGCCGGCAATACGGGCAAGCTAATCATACACTACAGCTCCACCCTGACCATCCGTGAGAAGCGGGAAGAATGTAGTTCAGAAATGAGGATTATCCATGAAAATCAGCTGCTCAAGATCCACCGCTCTCCAGCTTGTCAGTCGACACAGGTAGATGCTGAGAAGGATGTCACCTGGGAGGCCATCACCTGCCAGAGTTACATCAACCGTCGCTACCTGGACAGGACTGAGTACATGTATGTCCTCCAGCGTGAGAGTGGCACCGCGGAGTACAAGTATCCGCTAGTGCAGCAGGGGACTTCCCATGAGCACATGGACCTGTGCTTGGAGGATGCTGCTATGCTCAGCACTCGACTGCAGGAGTGCCAGCAGGAGCTTCAGGATGTTTGTGACACCCTGAAAGAGACTGAGGCGTTGCTTTGTGCCAGCTTGAGAGCGAGAGAAAAAGGAGATGTGAATGAAATGTGTGTCACCGTGAATGACATGTGGACTCCTGACTCCCCAGACCGCCGGGCGAGCAGGCGTCGCCGCACTTCTCCACCAGCAGCTTCCCCACCCAAAGCGGAATCAGAGGGCAGCCGCAATAATGAGGAAGACCCCGAAGAGCCAGCTCAGCGATACGAGTCGTTTAGAGTTCTTTCTTTTAGTTCAGCAGGTTATCCAGTAGTTGAGTCAATGCCTTAATTATTTGTGTGTTAATGTTGGTGTGTGATGTGAGTTGTGGAAGCCATGGGCAATTGTCCACAACCTCGTCCTTAGGTTGTGTTGCTTTGATGTGTGAACCCCTATGAATTAAGAGTGCATTGGATTTTGCGTGAGACGTGACTCCCCAAAAATCTACGTGAAATCCTCAGAAAATCTTTAATGTAATAAGGCCTCAAAAGTTTAAGTTTAAACAAGCAATTTGGGAAGTTAATACGTAATGCTTTAAGTTAACATTTGGTTGATCATGATAGATGACTGGAAGAGGAAAGGGTCATGGTGCCAACCCCACCAACAACAACGATGAGGCCGGCAACCCTCATCTTTCTGGAGGACAAGACAGGGGTGCTCGCCGTGAAGGAGTCAGAATCAGCTCATCCAGAGTCTAACTCAAGTGGTGGCCAACTTGCACCAAGCTCCAACCCCCACAAGCTGCACCACGCCAACCAAGGTTGCATGAGTTTCTAGGGACTCAACCTCCAAAGTTTGCAAGTGCTGCGGAACCTCTTGAGGCAGATGACTGGTTAAAGACCATAGAGAGCAAGATGAGTAACATACAGTGCCAAGGGTATGAGAGGGTGCTGTTTGCCTCTCACCAATTGCATGGACCTGCTGCTGATTGGTGGACCGCTTACGTGGCAGCCCATCATGACCCCGAGAACATCACTTGGGAAGAGTTCAAGCGCAGTTTCCGCAACCATTACATACCAAGGGGTGAACTCAAAAACAAGAGAAAGGAGTTCTTGGGACTGCAGCAAGGAAACATGACTGTGAGGGAAAACCTCACCAAGTTCACCCAACTATCCCGTTATGCACCACGGGATATCGAAACTGATGAGCAAAAACAGGACTGTTTTGTGGAAGGACTCACTATAGAAATGCAGTGTGCAATGTCCTCCAACGAGTATGAAAGCTTCCAAAAGATGGTAGACAGAGCATTTGTCGTGGAAAGGAAGCTAAAGGCCCTGGAGAATGACAACAAGAGAAAGGCGGGATGGTCACACCAAGCCTCAGGTAGCAACACACGCCCATGTCTGATGCAGCAACCCGCAGGGCAGACGAGCCATGCGGTGGTACCCTACTCAGCACCCAGAGGGTACAACCCGAATTTCCGGCCTCCGTCAGCACCAGCATAGCCGCAACGTCAGTTTGTGCAGCAGCCTCGCCCCACATCTCAACCTCGACCAGCAGTACAAGGACCACCGAACCAATCCCAAGACAACAAAGGCCAGACACCTAAGGTTGGGGTGCAATGCTTCAACTGTGGTGAAGTGGGGCACTACGCCCATAAGTGTCCAAAGAAGAAGCCCATGCAGCCACAACAGCATAATGTGATGCGAGGACGGGTGAACCACGTGACCATGGAGGAAGCGCAAGAGGCACCCGACGTGGTAATTGGTTAGTTTCCTGCCAATTTACACATTGCAACCCTGTTGTTCGATTCTGGTGCTACCCACTCGTTCATTGCTCAAGGGTTTGTTAAGAAGCATGATCTAGCAACAACACAAATGAACCATATGCTAGCAGTAAACTCTCCAGGGGGAGAAATAAGGACAAGACAAGTGTGTCCCAAGGTGAATCTAGACATTAGTGGGGTAGTATTTACTGCAAACCTCATAGTGATAGACTCACAAGGGATAGACATTATTTTGGGTATGGATTGGTTGATCAAACATAAGGGAATCATCCATTGTTCGACAATGACGGTGGAACTAACTCACCCTAGTGGCAAAAGAGTGAAGTTCATAACTGTACAAAACCCTAGGAGGGACCTTAAACTCAATCAAGTTGAGGTGGAAGTGGAAGAGATCAGGATCATCAGGGAATATCCAGATGTTTTTCTGGAGGAGTTGCCAGGTATGCCCCCCGATCGTGAAGTGGAAGAAGATGAAGAAGAACATGAGGGACATCTAAGGTTGGTGTTGCAAAAGCTGAGAGAACACCAACTATATGCCAAGTTGAGCAAGTGTGAGTTTTGGCTGAAGAGAGTTCCCTTCTTAGGACCTATAATCTCGGAGGGAGGAATCTCCGTAGATCCCGCCAAGATCGAGGATGTGCAGAAGTGGAAGACCCCTGAAAATGTCGGGGAAGTTCGAAGCTTCTTAGGATTGGCTGGGTATTATCGACGGTTTATCGAGGGTTTCTCCAAGATTTCGAGACCCCTCACCAAATTGTTGGAGAAGGGAACCACATTCACATGGACACCGCAATACGAGACGAGTTTTCAAGAGCTGAAGAAAAGATTGACAACAGCCACAGTGCTAGTTATGCCAGATATGCAGAAGAACTTTTCAGTGTACTGCGATGCCTCTGGAAACGGGTTGGGATGTGTTCTCATGCAAGAGGGGCATGTCGTGGCTTATGTGTCCCGGCAGCTCCGAAAACACGAGAAGAACTATCCTACACATGACCTAGAGCTAGCTGCGGTAGTACACGCGTTGAAGATTTGGCGGTGTTACTTGATGGGGAAGAGGACAGAGATATATACGGATCATAAAGAGCTTAAAGTACATTTTCACACAGTCAGATCTCAACCTCAGACAAAGGAGATGGTTAGAGCTAATCACTAACTTTGATGTGGGCATCAACTATCATCCTGGGAAAGCGAACGTCATGGCAGATGCTTTAAGCCGGAAGGTGCATGTCAATAGGTTGAGCTTGAAGGACATGCCTACAGAATTGAAGTAAGAGGTTATAAAACTCAATCTATGTCTGGTGAATAGTGGTGAGACCATCGCCATGGAAGTGGACTCCACATTAGAGAAAGACATACGCAATGGTCCGAAGAATGACGAGAAGATACAAGAGATTAGAGAACTCATCAAGGATAATAAAGCCCTTGGGTTCAGAGAGGATGAACAAGGTACGGTGTGGCACGGGAAAAGAATCTGTGTGCCTGAAGTAAAAGAGATCCGTGAATTGATTTTGAAGGAGGCTCATGATTCAGACTATTCCATTCATCCTGGGAGTACGAAGATGTATCATGACCTCAAGAGCAGGTATTGGTGGTATGACATGAAGCGAGATGTCGTGGAACATGTTGCCCTATGTGACACATGTCAGTTGGTGAAAGCAGAACATCAACGACCCGTGGGACTATTGCAACCACTCAAAGTGCCTGAATGGAAATGGGAAGAAATAGGTATGGACTTCATAGTGGGACTACCCAGGACCCAATCGGGATATGGTTCGATATGGGTCATCGTTGACAGACTAACCAAGGTAGCTCATTTCATCCCCGTGAAAGAAAGCTACAGCAGATCCAAGTTGGCGGAATTGTACATGTCAAGGATCATGTGTTTCCATGGAGTGCCAAAGAAGATAGTGTCGGATCAAGGGACACAGTTCACCTCAATGTTCTGGCAGAAGTTACATGAAACCATGGGAACTCATCTAAATTTTAGTTTTGCCTATCACCCCCAGACTGACAGGCAGACGGAAAAAACCAATCAGATCCTTGAGGATATGCTGAGAGCGTGTGCGCTCAAGAACAATAGGAGTTGGGATGAGAACTTACCGTATGCGGAGTTCTCCTATAACAACAGCTATCAGGCTAGTATGAAGATGTCACCATTTGAGGCTTTGTATGGGAGGAAGTGCAGAACTCCACTATTTTGGAACCAAACAGGGGAAAGTAAAGTGTTTGGGCCCGAGGTACTACAAGAAGCCGAGGCAAAAGTGAGGGAAACTCGCAACAACTTGAGAATAGCACAGACCCGACAAAAGAGCTATGCCGATGTACGGAGAAGAGAGCTCGTTCTCAACGTGGGGGACTATTTCTATCTCAAGGTGTCTCCTATCCGAGGACTTCATCGGTTCAAGGTGAAAGGGAAGTTATCACCTCGATACATCGGACACTTTCAGATTCTAGAAAGAAAAGGCGAAGTGGCATATCAACTAGAACTACCAGCTCGCCTATCGGATGTGCACGATGTATTCCATGTGTCACAGCTCAAGAAATGTCTTCGGACGCCTGAAGAGATGTTACCCATGAATGAGTTTGACGTACGAGAGGATCTGTCTTACGCCGAGCAACCGGTCAAGGTTTTGGAAACAATGGAACGCCTCACAAGGAATAAAAGAATCCGGATGTGCAAGGTGCAGTGGAAGCATCACTCGGAAGAGGAAGCCACATGGGAGCGAGAAGACGAGCTTAAGGCACAGTTTCCGGAATTGTTTTCCTAGAACCACCAATCTCGAGGACGAGATTTCTTTTAAGGGGGGTAGAGCTGTAACACCCCAAAACCTGCTAAAGAGTGGAATTTAAAAAATTTTGGACGTATTGCATGTGGTGCAGAAATTCAAATTCAAACTGGAATTCAAATTCAAATCAAAACAGAAAAGAAAAAGAAAAACCCCAACCGGCCAGTGGGCCGAAACCCGCCAGCCGGCCCAATCCCTCGCGCCAGCCCGAACCCACGCCCCCTCTCTCCCTCCCACTGAAACGCGGGGCCCGCGTGTCATCTCCTTCCCCGCGCGCCCCCAACGGCCGGACTCTTCCTTCGCGCCGATCACACCCGACGCTCCCGGATTCCCCGCGCTCGACCTAACCCCGAATTCCTCACGCCGGCCTGCTCGATCGCAACCCCCCCCCCCCCCCCCGCGCCCCTGGCCCTGATAAAAACAGATGAACCCGCCGCCCTCCCCTCGCACGAGCAGTTTTCTCCCGGTGAGTGCCGGCGCCGTTGAGCTCGGAATTCCCCAAGAGCGTCACTATCTCCCTCTGTCAAACCGATCTCGTGACCCCGCAGCACCACGCACAAGCTGTAGACGCCGACCCCGGAGGGAAACGCCTGTGACGGAGCCCACAAGATTTATATTCCGCTGCTGTTTTATTTACATGTCATGAACTTATTATCATCCATCGAGATGTATGCTATGTAAGACTATTTTATATTCAACACCTGGCTTGTAATAAATGATGCTTCACTATTTGTCATCACATGTATGAGAGAATGATCCTGGCATACATGTGGTATTCACTCGGTTGTTCTTCGGAGAAACCGGGTGTGACATTCATTAATCACACCATTAGGTGGATCAAATGAGCTCAAATGGATCTGAAATTGTTTCGGTAGCTCAGGGACATTTTGGTGAACATCCAAGCAAAATTTCAGAATTTTCCTCCAAAGGGTTCTCCAGTTAAAATTCTAAACAGTTTAAAATTTGAAGAATTAATTATGGAGAACTAAGGATTTTCATGAAGTGAAACTTAATTTGTTGGAAAGTACTCATAGAGGTGAATCTAACAAAATTTGGTTCACTCGATTTGGAGTTTTCTAGCCAAAGTTATGTGGGTTTAAGTTTGAACTAAAACTGAAAATCGAAGAAAAGTTTAAACTTCTGCCGATGGGTCCCGCGCACAGTGCTTCGTCTTCCTCCTCGCGCCAAACACCCGGCGGTGGCGGTCTCCGGTGAGACTCGCCGAATCGAGTTCCCGGCCACCTCTCGGTCCGAAACTCGCCGCCTCCCCATTTTCTGACCTCCTGAACTCAGCTGTGAGCTCGCCAGCCACCAGCGATGGACGGAAACCTGCGCACACCGGCGACAGCACCCGCTAGGGTTTCGGCGAGGTTGATCTCGCATCACAGTGCACCAAATCAATAGGGGATTGCTCGGAGAGCATCAGTGGAGCACGAAGAACATGAAACAAGGCCTTGTGGAAGCTAGAACCGCCGGCAACCATACTGGCCAACCGGCTTGACCAACAAGAGTGTGTGAAGTTCGAATTTCAATCGGAGGTGAGCTTGGCTCACATGAACTAGCTCTCGGTATATTTGGAAATTCTTGTTCTAGGATTGATCATTTGCTACAAGGCTTGCAACTACACGACCTAGGCAGTATAGCGCACCTTTCTTGTATAGCAAGCGGGCGACGACGACGGCTTTGGCGCTCTGTCGATGGCGACCCGAAGTGAAGTTCCGCCAGTACTCGTGAGAGCTCGGTGGAAATCCTCAATTTGCCGCCAAACCCTGCAGGCCAACCCCGGAGTACTGTGACAGCTCGGTGGAGCACAAGACGGCGATGCTCTTTGGTGTAGATGCTCGAGCAACCGAGGCTTGGCTAGCTTGAGCGATCGGAAATGGAGGTGGCGGCGTTTATCGAGCGAGCAGCACTGAGTGCGAGTGATCGCGTGAGAACAGAAGTAAACACGGCTTTGAGCTGCTCGGGAAAGAATATCAACGCTGAATGGCGGCTCCAGCGGTGCGTGGAGGAAGCAGCTGCTGGCGCCGACGTCCTGGCGCGGTGGCGGCCGCGGTCGGAGCCCGAGACCCAAGTATTCGGTGCTTCAGTCGGTTCTCTGATTTGTGAAGCAGACATGTGGGTCCCACCCTGGTTTTAACCTCCAAACATGAATTTTTCATACTGCTCTAAACAGTAGAGACCCAAATAAACTTGGTGATTTGATCAAATTCCCAAATGGCTACTGGACTTGAATAATTCAAAATGGAATTTGATTTGATCAAATTTTCAGCAAAGGTTTAGTTAAAATTCAAATTTGATTTGAATTTAGCCAAATAGCTCATGTCAAGATCAACTCCAAATGGAATGAAAATTGATGTGTGAGCTCACAAAAATGTGCTGATTAAGAATATGCCTAACCACTTTTGAACTTATGGGATGGAAGTAGTTTGGATTTGAATTTGAGTTCAAACTAGCCTCTTTCTAGTTATACCCAAAAATACCTCAAAAAGGTTTTGAATTTGGGTGAAATTTGGCATGAGCATTCCTAGCAAGGTGTTGGAGTTTTTCATATGCTCAGCCCCTATATGATGCATGTGGGTAATGCCACTTTTGCATTTTGTGAGTTTATTCTCTAATGACCATGTTGATGGTGTTTACATGCTCTTCAAATGTGTTCACAAAGTTTCCTCAAATGAGGTGTGTGTGTGGTGTGATGAACACTTTGGATGTGTGCAAACTTAGGCCCTTACATTCCTCCCCCCTTAAAAGAATCTCATCCCGAGATTATAAGGTGGAACTGAGAGAGAGGACGGTGGAAAATTACCGTATGTGCGACGTGCAAAAGCCGGGGTAGTTAGCATGAAGAAATCCATCACTCTCCCATGTCGCTTTGTCCATGGAGTGAATACTCCATAGAACTTTGTAGAACCACAACGTACGGTTGCGTGTGGTCCGGGCCTTTTCATCAATAATCTGAACCGGTTCCTCCCGATATGTGAGATCCGGATTCAGTTCTTCTATATCCTCCAGCTGAATGGTAGTTGATAGCTTGAGACACTTCCTCAGCAGGGAGATGTGAAAGACGTCGTGCACACCGGAGAGTGCTTCTGGTAATTCCAGCCGGTATGCTACTGATCCACATCTTTCTGTAATCTGAAATGGACCGATGAATCGGGGTGCTAACTTTCCTCTGACCCCGAACCTGTATGTATGTGCATTAGGTATAGGATGATTGAAACCCCACTTGCATAACCAAAAGTTCCGAAAAGAGTGAGGGTAGTGTCTAAGACCTCGAGGAGACAGGCTATGCTTAATGTTTCATAGGACTTCGGTACAAGTCGAGTAGTTGGAATCTACTCGCGAGATAGGCTTGGGACACACGGGATTGGTTCGAGTGATGCGAGATCATTTTATTAATGAAAATGAGACTAGGCAGGGGATAGGGCGCAGCAAGAGGGAGTCTTGCGTGCGCGGCCCTGTCCGTGTCGATTGAGGACCGATCCGTGTGCGGCCCATGCTGATCAAGTTTGAACGTACCGAAGGCATATCAGATATATGGGCCCCGATAAACCGATGTAACCTAAACCTCCGGGCGTCGAGGCATAACACACCGATTTATAGGTGTAGGCTGAGGGCAGCAAGGTGGAAATCTGCCAATGGGCATAGAGAGATGCTCCGTGTGGGGAACCTCCTGCTCGTTTTGGTGCGACCGGTTTGACGTTTGGGCTGTTGGGTGAAAGGTTGTCCCGTACGACATCGAGGGAGCATGCTGTGCAGCTCCACGGATCGATTCGCCGTCCCTCGCGGTGAAGAGTACCACTTGGTCACTGAGTCGTGACATAGACTAATGAATGAAATGTTATGATGCAATATTGCTGTTATGATACAATTGTATTGCTACATGTGTGCCACCAAATATTGCTTACTAAATTTCAGATTCCTGAACTGTTAACTTGTTGCTAAAAGATGACTTAAGGATGAACTCGTAGGCGTGTCCTTTTGCTGCAATATTACTATCCTATGTCATTGTACACTTCATTGCATGATAATGGGTGTCTTCATTGGAGACACACGTATATATACGTGATCCCCAACTTTGAACTGTAATGGGTGTCTTCTCCGGTCTGCATACTGTTTTTGTCAGGATTGGGCGGCTTTTAAGTTTGCTTGAATCAGCCGAAGTTTTTCCTCCGTGTTGTTGACAAGATCAATCCCGAAGGTGACCCTTTTGCCAGACTCACACCAATTCAGTGGTGTGCGGCATTTTCTCCCGTATAGCGCCTCGTAAGGCGCCATCTTGATGCTGGTTTGGGACCCATTGTTGTATGATAACTCGGCCAACGGTAAGTGATCATCTCAATTCTTACCGTGGTTGATAGCGCAAGCTCATAGCATATCTTCAAAAATCTGATTTACCCGCTCGGTTTGCCCATCCGTCTGCGGGTGGTACGCTGAACTACAGATCAGCTTCGTCTCCAACGCAGCGTGTAGCTGCTCCCAAAAACGGGACACAAATAAAGTGCCCCGATCTGATATGATGGTGTGGGATACGCTGTACAAGCATAGGATCCGTGAGATGTACAATTCAGCATACTTCTTGGTGTTGTAGTTGGTGTTGACCGGGATAAAATGGGCATCTTTGGTGAGCCGGTCGACGATCACCCACACAGAATTATATTTCTGAAAAGTGGTGAGTAAACCGATGATAAATTCCATGCTCACATCTTCCCACTTCCAGGCAGGAACACCCAGTGGTTGTAGTAGTCCTGGTTTTCTCATATGGTCTGGCTTCACCCTTCGACATGTATCACACTCGGACATGTACTTTGCGATCTTCCGCTTCATTCGTGTCCACCAAAACTTGCTTCTGAGTTCTTGATACATTTTGTTGCTGCCAGGGTGAATAGAAAACTTTGGCAAGTGAGCCTCATCAAAGATTTTCTTCTGTAACTCAGGGTTACGGGGTACGACAATCCGGTCCTTGAACCATAGGACACCGTCTCCGTCTTTCTGGAAACATTTCAGCTCCCCACTGTCTACACATTTCCGCAAATGCGACATGCCTTTGTCATGTTTCTGAGCTGCCGCTATCTCTTCATGGATGATGGGGATTAAAGCTAAGTTGTAGAGAGCTCCATGTGGAATCACATGCAGTGGGGGTTCGCTCTCTTCCAACGATGTGATGGTCAGATTATTGACGTGTGACTTGTGGCTCAGCGCATCCGCCACTATGTTTGCCTTGCCGGGGTGATAATGGATCTCTATTTCGTAATCCTTTATCAACTCCAACCATCTTCGCTGCCTCATGTTCAGCTCTTTCTGAGTGAATATGTACTTGAGGCTTTTGTGGTAAGTATATAAATGTACGAGGTTACCGAGTAGGTTGTGCCTCCACATTTTAAGTGCGAGCACCACGGCAGTGAGCTCCAAGTCATGAGTTGGATAATTCTGCTCATGGTTTCTAAGCTGCCGTGATCCATATGCGACCACCCTTCGGTCTTGCATCAGCACACATCCGAGCCCAATGCCGGAAGCATAGCAGTACACATCAAACGGTTTTGTTGTGTCTGGCTGCGCCAAAACCGGTGCTGATGTTAGGTTCTTCACTAATGCCTTGAACACTGCTTCACATGCTGGACTCCAAACATATTTGGTAGCCTTCTTCAGCAGCTCTGTCATAGGTTTGGCAATCTTCCAGAAGTTCGGAATGAACCTCCGATAATATCCCGCGAGTCCGAGGAAACTCCGTATCTCGTGAACAGTTCTCAGGGACTTCCAATTCAGCACTTGTGTGATCTTACTCGGGTCTACAGCGATGCCCTCCGCTGAGATGATATGCCCGAGAAAAGGCACTTGCGATATCCAGAATTCGCACTTGCTGAATTTCGCGTATAGTTTGTGATCCCGCAGCCGTTGCAAGACTATACGCAAATGCTTCTTGTGTTCTTCCTCTGACTTGGAATATACCAATATGTCGTCGATGAAGGCCACGACAAACTTGTCCAGCTCCGGCATGAATACCGAGTTCATCAAATACATGGAGTGAGCTGGAGCATTGGTGAGGCTGAAGGACATGACCAGGTACTCATAAAGCCCATACCTTGTCGAGAAAGACGTCTTCGGAATATCCTCAGCTCGTATCTTAATCTGGTGGTACCCGGATCTTAAGTCCATCTTGGAAAAGATCTTTTCTTCGACCAACTGATCAAACAACATGTCGATCCGTGGCAACGGGTACTTGTTCTTGATGGTTATGGCGTGTAGTGGACGATAGTCCACGCAAAGCCGCAACATCTCGTCTTTCTTCACAAATAATGCCAAACAGCCCCATGGTGAGGAGCTCAGCCTAATAAAACCCTTCTCCAGCAAGTCCGTTAACTGCATCTTCAGTTCAGTCAATTCCTTGGGCGCCATCTTGTACGGCCTTCGGGATATTGGCATGGTTCCCGGTGCAAGTTCAATCTTGAACTCCACCTCTCGGTAGGGCGGCATCCCCGGTAAATCATCCGGGAACACATCAGGGAACTCACGGACTACTAGAATGTCTTCCAATCTGATGGTTGTGGACTGATATACACTTAGAAGTTTTATTTCTGGACTGTCCATAAATAATGAAGGTGACTCGTGCATTTCTGGGTGTAAATGCACGACTTGGAGGACGGTGTCTAAAACAGCGCCGTGGCGGGTTAACCACGACATCCCTGAGATGACATCGACCTTCTGTCCCTCTAAAATTATGAGAGACGTAGGATATACTATAGCCGCTAAGCATAATGATACTTTGGAAACCATCATGCTTGCTGAAATCTTCCCACCTGGTGAACAAATCAAATATGGACTTTCGGTGGGTAGTATTTGCAAGCTGTGTTTAGCAATGAATGCTTGGCTAATAAAATTGTGCGTGGCGCCTGAATCAAATAATACTATGGCGGGATGCTGGTGGAGTTGGAACATACCAGCAAGGATTGGCTCTCCTTCCGGCACGTCCTCTATAGCAAGTTGGTGGACGGTGCCGGGCCTAGGATTTGCCTGCCGCGCATTAGTGGGGTTCCGGGGCTGATTCCTCCCGGAAGCTGTGGTGCAACTCCGCCACCCTGCCTCTCAGGACAATTGTTGGCGAAGTGTCCTGGGTGACCACACTTGTAGAATGTGGCTGCTGCCTGACCGGTGCTTGGGGGATGAAAGCCCGGCATGCGCTGCTGAGGTGCATACGCACGTGGCATTGACCGCTTCTGCTGTTGTTTTTGCGGAGGTGGTTCTGGCAGTGCCGGCCTGAATGTCGGTGGAGAATATGGCTGACTGCGGAATGGCATCGGCCTCTGTGGTGGCTGCCAGCGTGGACCCGATGGTGGGCGATTCACCATCCGATATTTTTGAGAAGGACCACCTCCTTCTCCACTGCTTTGCGGCATGCTTCGCTTCCTCTCCGCCACCACTAACTCCGTGCCGGAGTCCTCCTGAACAAGCACAGCATCAATAATATCATTGAGGCTGCCGCGATTGAACATCACCAGCTTGTCCTTCAGGAGCGGGTTAAGCCCCTGGTAGAAATGATCCCGCCGCTTCTCGTCAGTATAGGCGTGATACGAAGCGTAGAGTGCAAGATCATTGAGCGCCCTGGAGTATTCCAGCGTGTTCCGTCTTTTCCTTGGTGCAGTCTTAGGAACTCCTGCGTCTTCCTCTTCATGAGACCCGACGGTATGTGATATAGGACCTGAAGGCCGTCCGGAATTCCGCCCAGGTCATAATTCGCTCGGTGGGTTGTGAAGCACAGTAGTTCGCCCAACAAGCGCTCGCGGACCCTATTGTACCGCGAACTGAGTCTTGCGCTGCTCACTCACTTGGAGCAGCCTGAACTTCATCTCCATCGTCCGGAGCCAGTTGTCCGCATCGAGGGGTTCATCCGCCCTTGAGAATACCGGGGGATGAGTAGCCAGAAAATCGGAGTAGGAGCTTTGCTGGTGCTCCTCACGATCTTGACGCCTCTCTGGTCGAGACGTATTTGCAATAAGGGTTTGCAGCAACTCGGTGTGCTGCTGATGAGAACCCTCCATCGCTGCCACGATGTCAGCCAAAGTAACCGTTGGCGGTGGCGGTGGCGGTTGTTGCTGTTGCTGCTGTTGCTGTGCCGAGGAATCCTCGGGAGGCTGTTGGGAGGTCTCTCCCCCCTGATTGGAACCCCCAACGTCTGGGTTGGCACGAGTGCGAGTCATTCTAAAATTCAAAACAGCAGCGATCAGCACATGTCATACTTAAAATTCCATATGAAACAGTAGGTATTGAAGTGACACCTGAATAATTTGCACAACATTCACATATATTGATAAAGCATAAACTTTATACAAGATACATTATTCTCGGGTCTCCGAGAAGTCGTGCTCATGTCGTCACTACATACACTGCTGTCTACATGACATGTCACCAATTACAAAAGTTTTTCTCTTACACCACCCTCTTTGCACTACTTGGCAACGGCAACCCACTACTCGGAGCAGAACTCGACCTCCTGTGGGTCGTCCTCCTCCGCTACCTCTGCTGGTGGCTCCGGGTCCATGACCTCCTCTTCCGGTTCAGGTTCTCCCATTGCTGGAAGACCCAAAACAACAGGTACGGCACCCACCATTGGTATGCCCAAAGCCGAAGGTACGAGGTCCTGCAACGCGTGCACCTCGTCCATGGCCTGGTTGTAGTCCTCTTCCCAGCCTTGCCCCTCCTCAATAGTGTCATCCCGCTCTTGAGTGAGGACCTCATTCTGATGGTTCAAGGCTTGCACTTGCTGTTGTAAAGCTGTGATGTCGACGCGGCTTTTCTTCTTTGACTTCTTCAGACGATAACTGATTGTGTTGTTCATTCAGTCGCTTTGTCGTCGGAAGGAGAACATTGCAAAGTGCACTGTGAGCACTCTCGAAATGATCTCCATGGCTTGTGCTCTCCTTGAGCTTTGGAGCAAGACAGTCCGTATGAACAGCTTGGCTGTCCATCACGGCTTTCCCTGCCCTCAACTGGAGGCTGAGGTTCGCCTCCGCGGGGTTGTACCTTTGGCAATCTGGATCTGTTGCCTCCATGTACCTTTGCCTCCACACATGATCAGCTCGTCCCTCCACCGGAACAATCGCATATGGAGTGCCCTCCATAGCCCTCATGTGCAGTTGGCAGAAACGCGACATGGTGTCGCGGGCTGCCACTTGCCACATTTCCCCCGGCTGTCTACCTCTCACCGTGATGGTGAACGGCGCCCAACCGGGTGGCGTAGGTCCTGCAGGAACTTCGACATGGATCATCCACGTCTTGTTCCCCTGCTCACCTTCTTCCTTGGCGAGGTACTGCAGCATCTCGACGTACCCAAAATATTGAAGCATTTGCTTCAACACTTGGGATAACCGCTGCGGTGAGAACAGTGGGACACCACCCACCCGTTCTCCAATTGTCTATCCGCTGTCATCTGTAGAAACATATTTGAGAAATGTCAAACATTTATTTGAACAGTAAACCATTTAGTTATAACATAAAACGTGTCATTGAACTAATAAAACTTGGAAACATAGTTCAAATTTAAACAAATTTGACTACTGATCTGCTGTCCAATATGACAGCCCTGACCAGTTTCCATTTCAATCTGATTTAGAACATTCTAAATGCAAAACCAATTCTGGAGCTCAACACAAAAGTTAAAGTTAACTTCAAAATCTTTCCAGAAAGTATTTGCTTGGCCTAAGATCTATCCTGATTCAAAAGTTATGAGATTTCAAAGTTGACAGAATTTCTGGAGAAAATTGGACAGCACCTCCCTGCTTGAGGTACTGATTTGATCCAAGAATTCCAGTTAATTCCACAGCAAATCTGACAAAACTTTCTGTTACAAAGTTGTAACCCATCTCATGAACTTTCTAGAACTACCTCATTTTATATTTTTGGGTTTTTATGCAGGAAGTTATGCTCAATTTACAGAGAGTTACAGAGAGTGTTCGCTCTGCCCTGTTTTCTCGACAGTTTCAACTCTACTGCATTTTCCGATTGGTTAAGGGATGAAACACCTCTGGTCATCAACAGAAAAGTTGTAAAGATCTTACAAAACTTTCCATAAATGTATCATATGACCCCAACCTCGAAAAAACTCAACCTCTAACCTCTGATTTACTTAGGCCTTATTTCAGCTGAAAACAGGGGACTCTGTCCTTAGTACCCTATAAGTTGAAAACTTGTTAACTTTGAACATCCTAATTAAGGGAAGAGGTTACATCAAAGTTTTAGTGCTCTAGATTAAAACTTTCAAGTTTTACCATGAATTTGATCATTTAGTGGGGTGTGACTTCGATGCGTCACCAGATCATGTTGGTACTACGTTCCTCACAAAGAAAAAACCTATACCGAACTTAGCCGGCTTCGTTAGTTCAGTGGCACTAAACATCTCTCGCACATGTATGCTATATGTCTACCGTCTCGTGGTTAGACTATCTGCAAATAACTCATACAATCATAAGACTCGGCTGCACACCGAGCCCGGTATCCATACAGTTCATACACCCGGTCGTCATCACTCGCCCGGATGTTCTCAAGCCAAACACGCCCTTGAGGTACGTGTTCACGTTATGGACCACGTGACGGGGTCTCCCAAATTTTCCCAAAGCACGCCAGGGAATGGCGTTGCTCGAATACCCCAAACGACATGAAGAGTCGTAGAGGACATTAAAGCGGGTCAGGTTACCTGCCACCGGTGAGGCTCCACTCTTCAGATTGTGTGCACTGGTGGACAGCGCTTACGTGCACCCCCCAAGACATAAATCATCCCGAGGTGCACGATTTTCCGACATAAACAAATAGGTTAGTATGCCACTTTCTATACAATAATAACATCTTTATATGGGCTACTAACTCGTTCCTCACCAAATATTTGAAAAAGATGACCTTTGTAGTGCGTTAAACCTCAAGCGAGCTCTGATACCACGCTGACGCGGCCCCACGGCCTCGTCTAGCCAGGATCACGCTGAGGGGTGCTGCGTTGCACAGCACCGGATAACGCACATCAAATATACAAAGCGGAAGCAAATTTTATTACATAAACCAGTTTATGAACATTTTTACAACAAAATAGTTCGGTCTACACTCACGGGCGTAGACTACGCATCGAGTTCACATTCAGCCCGTGAACATGTCCCTGCTAGCATGCACACACACTAACACGGCGGCGTGCACGACTCCCATTCAATGGGGTTTCCCTCTTGGGGTTCCGTCTCTTCCTCGGGAGTCCCTTCCTCATAAACCACTGCAAAAGCTTCAAACACAAGCAGTGAGCATGATGGCTCAGCAAGTCTGACCCGTCTAGCCTATACATGAAACTTCTACATGAATGGTTTTAGGGTACATGAGGTAAAATAAGTTGCAAAGGATTCGCCTAATTATTGGAACCTTACTTTCAAGTTTTAGCAGCAGGATGTGGAGAACCTTACGCTAAGGCACATGAGAGAGCCGCAATCAAACAAGAAACGCATTTCTCTCATGTACTTTTCCCAAGGTTGAAAAGAACTTTAATTAGCTCTAAACTACATCAAGACATTAACAAGCAAAGTATATCTTTCAAATCAGAAAGCTTTTAACATGTATCTAGCCTGTTCTTTCTACGTCACGGTACAGTGAACAAGTGGTACTCACTGACTGCGAGGGACAGCGATTATAATCAATTTACACCTGCAGAGTTACCCGAATAACCCGTCACGTACGTCCGTACTCGATGTTGCCTACAGAACTATAACGGACATCGTAGGCAAACACCTTTCACCCGTCAGCCAAATGTTGAACCGGTCCGATCGTCCTGAGCAAGAGGTCTCTGCACATGCATCTGTAGTGCCGCCAGCCAATTTACACCTCGATCTCTCAACCTACCCTCTGAATGACCAGCTATACCTCAACACCCAGCTACCCGAGTTACATCGGTTTCCCGGTTCCCATATAGCGGGTAGGTCTTCGGTACTGTTCTAGCTTGTTCAACAGGCCCGCACACGGCTCGGTCCTCAATCGACAATAGTGGAGCTATGGCACACAGGCCCCAAAGTCCTGCTGCCTTTACTCTCCGCTCGGTCTCATTTTTATTGCCATGTGTTTCATTTGCTATCTTTACCCGAGCGATGTGCCTCTAGCCTATTCTCGCGAGCAGTTCCAACTACTCGACTTGTACCGAATCCTACACTATCTTAGCATTGCAGTAGCTAACGAGGTTTTCAATCTAATCCCAACCCAAGGTTTTCTTGGTTATGCATTTGGGTTTCAAACAAGACTCTAATGCAAGAAGTAAGTGGGCTCTCAAAGTAAGTTCTCAAAACAGTAAAAATTTGTAAAAAGGGTTAATGCAAACCGGAGCTTGCCTTACTGCTCTTGGTTGTAGGCTAGCTGTTCTTCCGGAGTGACGAAGTCTAAGACTTTGGGTTCCTCCTCAACCTTAGCTACTACATATGATAAATACAATGTGTCAATTTAAATGCATTTGAATTGAAGTTAAACTTGTGAGAGTTATAAGTCTTGCTAGACAGACACAATGACTCTGAAATTTTTACTGTGGTTTGTATACAACCTAAATAGAGAAATGGCCAAGTTTCATTTGTAGCAAAGTTCATTTGAGCTCTCCACAAATAATTATGTACTTGGCCTTAATTGGAGTTCTTAGGGTGTCCTAGGGATTTTCATGGAACAACCCATGACTTTATGAAAACTAGATTTTCAGAGGGTTCTAATAGAATTGGTATCACTTAATTTGAAGGTTCCTAGCTAAATATATGAGCTAAACAATTTCAGAGAAATTCTGAAAATGTTTCTGGACATTTTCTATTTTCTCTGGAACAGTTTTATTAATCACACCATTAGGTGGATCAAATGAGCTCAAATGGATCTGAATTTTTTTGGTAGCTCAGGGACATTTTGGTGAACATCCCAGAAAAATTTCAGAATTTTCCTCCAAAGGGTTCTCCAGTTAAAATTCTAAACAGTTTAAATTTTGAAGAATTAATTCTGGAGAACTAAGGATTTTCATGAAGTGAAACTTGATTTGTTGGAATGTACTCAGAGAGCTGAATGCAACAAAGTTATATGGGTTTGAATTTAAACTAAAACTGAAAATTGAAGGAAAGTTTAAACTTCTGCCGGTGGGTCCTGCACACAATGCTTCATCTTCCTCCTCGCGCCAAACACCCGGCGGTGGCAGTCTCCGGCGAGAGTCGCCGGAATTGAGTTCCCGGCCACCTCTCGCTCCGAAACTCGCCGCCTCCCCATTTTCCGACCTCCTGAACTCAGCTGTGAGCTCGCCGGCCAACGGCGATGGCCGGAAACCTGCGCGCACCAGCCACAGCACCCGCTAGGGTTTTGGCGAGGTCGGTATCGCATCACAGTGCACCAAATCAATCAGGAATTGCTCGAAGAGCATCACTGGAGCACGAGGAACATGAAACAAGGCCTTCTGGAAGCTAGAACCGCAGGCAACCATACCCTCGATGGTGAGCCGAGGTACTCTGTAACAGCGGCGAGGAAAACGGCCATATCATGGCCGATCCTCAACGGTTTTCCTTGCTTCTTCCTCGAGCGTGAGCACTAGCCTGTGTGGAACCTACTGGCCAACCGGCTTGACCAACAAGAGTGTGTGGAGTTCGAATTTCAATCGGAGGTGAGCTCGGCTCATATGAACTAGCTCTCGGTATATTTGGAAATTCTCGTTCTACGATTGATTATTTGCTACAAGGCTTGCAGCTACATGACCTAGGCAGTATAGCACACCTTTCTTGTATAGCAAGCGGGCGATGATGACGGCTGTGGCGCTATGTCGATGGTGACCCGAAGTGAAGTTCCGCCAGTACTCGTGAGAGCTCGGTGGAAATCATCAATTTGCCGCCAAACCCCGCAGGCAAACCAAGGAGTACTGTGACAGCCCGGTGGAGCGCAAGATGGCGATGCTCTTTGATGTAGACTGCTCGAGCAACCTAGGCTTGGCTAGCTTGAGCGATCTGAAATGGAGGTGGCGGTGTTTATCGAGCGAGCAGCACTGAGTGCGAGTGATCGCGTGAGAACAGAAGTAAACACGGCTTTGAGCTGCTCAGGACAGAATATCAACGCTGAATGAAGGCTCCAGCGGTACGTGGAGAAAGCAGCTGCTGGCGCCGACGTCCTGGCGTGGTGGCGACCGCGGCGGGAGCCTGAGACCCAAGTATTCGGTTGTGACACCCCGGTCCTGTGTGGAACCTGGACTGATGCGTATGTGTGCCCATGATGTTCATCACACATACACATATAATCCACAAATTGGATTCAGAATATATATAACCACGAATGAATAGATTCAAGTACATTATTACATCAATCTTTATTGCAGCAGAAGTCTTATTCTAGCAGCGGAAGTCTTCTAAACTATAGCGGAAGCAAACTAAGCAGCAGCAGCGGCTCCATCTCTACTCCACAGGCAGGTTGAGGATAGATCATACGCCTAATACTCCACTTGGTCTTCATAGTACTCCTCTCCTGTTGCTGATGATGTATGATAATGCAACGGTGAGTACATGACGTACTCAGCAAGTGCGAAAGTATGATATGTAGCTTACAAAAAGATAGGTATAAAAAGGCTCATTGCATAAAAGCAAAGTTTGTTTCACAAATCATGATAAAAACAGCAACTAGCTTTAAGTGAATGTAATCCCAACATGTATTTAAACATCAATAAACCTCCATCATGATTCACCACTTTTCATATCTCATCCGAACATTTATCTTTCTCAACTTTTCACATGCTCATGAATACCATCTCGTATTCACTACCATCTCATCTCATATTCAATTCCATCTCATAACCGAGATCAAGTCTCATTGTCATGACTCAACAGTCATGCAACCAATCTCATTACCCGGCCTCAACAGTCCTGAAAACCAAATCCAAAGACCAAACCATCACCAAACCAATAACCAAACCAAATATCATCCCAATAACCTTCCCAATAACCATCCCATCTAATAATGTGAGTTGTCCAGGCGCTTGTGACTGTAAGCTCGGCTATCATGATAGTTTTACACTCTAAGAGGTGGCACCACTTTACCCACAAGTTTGTGATTTCATCACCCGTCGGCGACTGCAGAACCTCCATTATACCAGTACACAACCGTGGGTGTATGGCCAAGAGATCACAAAATAGCCTTTACAAAGGGTCAACTAGATGTATGGACTCACTAAGGTTTCACCAGCAGGCTAGAATCTCCAATTCTCCCACCTACGGGCCCCCTCTTGTGCCATGCAGTTCCCAAGGCAGTCCTCACTCGACTGCCATTCCCCGCGCCTTCCACAGTCCATAACAATCTAGCAACTTACCTAATTAGTCAGCTAAGCCGCACCCATGTTTGGCCTTGTGGTGGAACTGTTTTCCTGGCATGGCTGGCATGAGCCGGTCCTTAGATCTACGGCAAGTAAACCACCATCTCATTCTACCTCATCCACAAACCAAGCTTTCCTAGATCTCCCCCGATTCATGTTCATTATCAACATCAAGTTCTCATTATCTTTATTCGTATGAGTGCAGTAGCTATACACATTCTATCGCTTCCCATATCTTGTGGACTCAGCGAAGCATAAAAGCAAAACGACCATACCCGACTCATCAACTGCCTCGGCGACAAGGGTGGTTAACAAAACTAGTAAACTCCTATGAAAGGGTTTCCCATCAAGTTGACTCAAGCACACACACGTTTTCGCAAACAAAACAGTTTTCCAAAAACATGGATCAATATGGTCAAGGGGCACTTGCCTTGTTCCTGTGGCTCTTGTTACTCTTGTGTCTTGATGTCTTGGTGCTGAAATCCTTCGTAGATAGCTCCCTGAGCTTGTCCTTCTATTTATGATCACACACATACAAGATTCATAGCAATCAATCATTATGCACAAACTTTACTCAAGATGCAATGGTGCATATGCATGCCAATCCTATGGTGCTGTTTAGTTTCTACGTGTTCTTTCATGTTTTAAGGGGTTTGCATGGCGTTTCACGATGAACAGAGGTGTAGAGATCAAATGTGGACATGGCGATGATCTGGACTCAAGATCTAGATCAGACCGATCAACACGTGATCTGTCCACGAAAAAGATTCTGTTCGAAGGTATCAAAGAACAGATGCAAAGAAAACGCGATGATGTCATAAGGTGGTATTGGAAACCTACCTTGCTTTCTTCGGGTCCTCCCTCCTAGCAAAAACAGATCGTCGGGGCTCTCCTCCAGCGGCGGCGACCGTGTCTGGGCTCGTCGGCGGTCTCTCCGGTGGTCAAACTCCGGCGAAGAGGTTTAGCTCGGCGAGTTTGGGGGCTAGGGCTTCTAAGTTGTCGGCTTAGAAAAGATGTTACGACCAAGGGGTGTTTCGGGTTCTATTTATAAGAGGGAAACGAAGAGTCCTACTCTGATCGGAATTCGAATAAGAGTACTATTCAAATTGTTTTTGAATTTTAACAACTTATATTCAATTGATTTGGTGCGGTAGCAACGTGGAATTCGTGTCGGTTTCCTTCCGTGTCGGTATTCCCGCGCGTACAGAAGCAAAAAGCGCTTCAGATCTCGTCACCTCTGCGGTGATGAGCTCCGGAGGCTCCACGTGTCCTACGGAGGCTGGGCCTCCCTTTTCCACAGAGGCGGGCTCCGGTTGTGCCGCGTGTCAGGCGGACGAGACCTCCCCTCTCCTCGGAGGTGAGCTCCGCGTGCACCACGTGTCTGGTGGGTCGGGACCTCCCCTCTCTCTAGAGACGAGCTCCGCGTATGCCACGTGTCAGTGCCGGACCTCCCCTCTCTTCGGAGGTAGCTCCGAATGTGCCACATGTCAGTGTCGGACCTCCCCTCTCTTCGGTGGTGAGCTCCGATAGTGCCACGTGTCCTAACAGCGTCGGACTTTCTTTCTGCTCAGGAATGAGCTCCGAGGTTGACACGTGTCCAACAGTGTCGGACCTCCCGGAGCTGAGCTCCAAGGTCGACACGTGTCCATCAGCGTCGGACCTCCCGGAGATGAGCTCCGAAGGTGACACGTGTCCAATAGGACCGGACCTCTCGAAGGTTAGCTGAGAGAGCGGCACGTGTCCCACGGTGTCGGACCTCTCGGAAGTGAGTTCCGAGAGCGACACGTGTCCCGCGCGGCTGGTCCTCTCTTATCTGCAGTGACTAGCTCCGAAGGCAACACGTGTCCTGCGGGGCTGACCTCGCTCCTCCGCAGAGGCTAACTCCGGAGGAAACACGTGTCCCACGGGGTGAGACCTCGCCCCTACCGCAGAGACGAGCCCGAGCCTGCCACATAGCCAGTTTAGCGGCGGACCTCTCCCCTTTTGCGGGGATGAGCTCCGAAGGCGCCACGTGGCCAGCGGCCGTGGGAGTTGTCTTCGGTGCTCTCTGTGGATTGGATTTGGCTCTTTTTGGCTATCTTTTTTATTCTTTCTCTGTTTCCACTTCTTTAAATTGTTTTCTCTATATGAAATATGAATGCATGCAGAAATCGAAATTGAGGGTGTCATATCGGTGCTTCAGTCGGTTCTCTGATTTTTGAAGCTGACATGTGGGTCCCACCCCGGTTTTAACCTCCAAACTTGAATTTTTCCTACTGCTCTAAACAGTAGAGACCCAAATAACCTTGGTGATTTGACCAAATTCCCAAATGGCTATGGGACTTGAATAATTCAAAATGGAATTTGATTTTATCAAATTTTCAGCAAAGGTTTAGTTAAAACTCAAATTTGATTTGAATTTAGCCAAATAGCTCATGTCAATATCAACTCCAAATGGAGTGAAAATTGGTGTGTGAGCTCACAAAAATGTGCTGAGTAAGAATATGCCTCCCACTTTTGAACTTATGGGATGGAACTAGTTTGAATTTGAATTTGAGTTCAAACTAGCCTCTTTCTAGTTATACCCAAAAATACCTCAAAAAGGTTTTGAATTTGGGTGAAATTTGGCATGAACATTCCTAGCAAGGTGTTGGAGTTTTTCATATGCTCATCCCCAATATGATGCATGTGGATAATGCCACTTTTGCATTTTGTGAGTTTATTCTCTAAGGACCATGTTGATGGTGTTTACTTGCTCTTCAAATGTGTTCACAAAGTTTCCTCAAATGAGGTGTGTGTGTGGTGTGATGAACACTTTGGATGTGTGCAAAAACTTAGGCCCTTACAATAGCTCTCACGTGTAGTTGGCAGAAACGCGACATGGTGTCACGGGCTGCCACTTGCCACATTTCCTCCGGCTGTCTACCTTTCACCGTGACGGTGAATGGTGCCCAACTGGGTGGCGTAGGTCCTGCAGGAACTTCGACATTGATGATCCACGTCTTGTTCCCCTCCTCGCCTTCCTCCTTGGCGAGGTACTGCGGCATTTCCACGCACCCCAAATATTGAAGCATTTGCTTCAAAACTTCCGGATAACCGCTTCGTTGAGAACAGTGGGAGACCACCCACCCGTTCTCCAGTTGTTTATCTGCTGTCATCTGTAGAAAAATATTTCAAAAAGGTCAAATATTCATTTCAACAGTAAATAATTGAGTTATAACATTAAAACATGTCATTGAACTCGTAAAACTTGGAAACACAATTCAAACTTAGACAAATTTGACTGCTGGTTTGCTGCCCAAACTGACAGCCCTGACCAGTTTCCAGATTTAGACCATGCTAAAGGCAAAACCAATTCTGGTGCTCAACATCAAAGTTAAAGCTAACTTCAACATATTTCCCGAAAGTATTTGATTGGCCTAATATCTGTCCTGGCTCAAAAGTTATGAGATGTCAGAGTTGACAGAATTTCTGGAGAAAATTGGTCAGCACCTCCCTGCTTGAGGTACTGAGTTGATCCAAGAATTCCAGTTAATTATACACCAAATTTGACAAAACTTTCTGTTAAAAAGTTGTAACCTATCTAGGGAAATTTTCAGAACTCCCTCATTTTCTATTTTTGGATTTTTATGCAGGAAGTTATGCTCAATTTACAGAGAGTTACAGAGAGTGTTTGCTCTGCCCTGTTTTCTGTACAGCTTCAACTCTACTGCATTTTTCGACTGGTTAAGGGATGAAACACCTCTATACATCAACAGAAAAGTTGTAAAGCTCTTCCAAAGCTTTCCAGAAATGTATCATATGACCCCAACCTCGAAAGAAATCAACCTCTAATATCGGATTAACTTCAGCCTTATTTCAGCTGAAAACAGGGGACTCTGTCCTTAGTATCCTATAAGTTGAAAACTTGTTAACTTTGAACATCCTGATTAAGGGAAGAAGTTATGTAGAAGTTTTAGTGCTCTGGATTAAAACCTTCAAGTTTTACAATGATGTAGAAGATTTAGTGGGGTGTGACATCGAAGCGTCACCAGTTTATGCGGGTACTATGTTCCTCACAAAGAAAAACCTATACCGGACTTAGTCGACTTCATTAGTTCAGTGGCACTAAACGTCTCTCGCACACATGTGCTACTCGTCTACCGATTCGTGGTTAGACTACCTGCAAATAACTCACTCAATCATCGGGCTCGGCTGCACACCGAACCCGGTCCCAATACAGTTCATACAACCGTCCGTCATCACTCGCACGGTTGTTCTCAAGCCAAACACGCCTTGAGCTATGTGTGCACCTTACTAACCACGTGACGGGGTCTCCCAAACTTGCCCGTAGGACGCCAGGGTAGGGCGTTGCTCGAATACCTCAAACGACATGAAGAGTTGTAGAGGACATTAAAGCGGGCCGGGTTACCTGCCACCTGTGAGGCTCCACCCTTTAGCTTGTGCGCACTGATGGACAGCGCTTACATGCACCCCCAAGACATATGACGTCTTGAGATGCATGATTTTCCGACATAAGCAAATAGGTTAGTATTGCCACTTTCTATACACTAATGACATCCTTATATGGGCTACTAACTCGTTACTCACCGAGTTTTTGTAAAAGATGACCTTTTATTGCATTAAACCTCAAGCGAGCTCTGTTACCATGCTGACACGACCTCTCGGCCTCGTCGAGCCAGGATCACGCTGAGGGGTGTTGCGTTGCACAGCACCGAATAACGCACTTAAAAGATACAAAGCAGAAGCAAAATTTTATTACATAAAAGAGTTTATGAACATGTTTATAACAAAATAAGTTCAGTCCACACTCACGGGCATAGACTACGCACAGAGTTCATGTGCAGCCTGTGAACGTGTCCCCTGTAGTACACACACGCACTAAAATGGCGGCATGCACGACTCCCACTCGACATGGTTTCCCTCTTGGGGGTCTGTCTCCTCCTCGGGTGTCTCCTCCTCATAGCACCCTACAAAAGCTTCAAACACAAGCAGTGAGCACGATGGCTCAGCAAGTCTGACCCGTCTTTCCTATACATGAAACTTCTACATGCTGGGTTACTGTGTAAATGGGAAAGTAAGTTGCAAAGGACTCGCCTAAGTAGTTGAACCTTACTTTCATGTTTTAGCAGCAAGTTGTGGAGAACCTCGCGCTAAGGCACATAAGAGAGCCGCAATCAAGCAAGAAATGCATTTCTCTCATGTGCTTTGCCCAAGGTTGAAAAGAACTTTAATTTGCTCTAAACTACAACAAGTCATTAACAATCAAGGTATAGCTTTCAATCAACAACTTTTACATGACTCTAGCCTGTTCTTTCTACGTCATGGTACAGTGAACAAGTGGTACTCACTGACCGTGAGGGACGGTGATTATAATCGATTCACACCTGCAGGGTTACCCGAATAACCCGTCATGTACGCCCGTACTCGATGTTGCCTACAGCAACCATCACGGACGTCGTACGCAACCACCTTTCATCCGTCACCCAAATGTTGAACCGGTCCTATCGTCCCGAGCAAGAGGTCTCTGTGCGCGCATCTGCAGTGCTGCCGGCAAATTTACACCTCAAGCTCTCAACCTACCCTCTGGACGACAAGTAATGCCTCAACACCTAGCTACCCGAATTACATCGGTTTCCCGGTTCCTATATATCCGGTAGGTCTTTGGTACTGTTCTAGCTTGTTCAACAGGCCCGCACACGGCTCGGACCTCAACCAACACAAGCGGAGCTATGGCACCCAGGCCCCAAAGTCCTGCTGCCCTTACTCTACGCTCTGTGTCATTTTTATTGCCATGTGTTCCATTTGCTATCTTTACCCGAGTAGTGTGCCTCTAGCCTATTCTCGCGAGCAGTTCCAACTACTCGACTTGTACCGAATCGTACACTATCTTAGCATTGCAGTAGCTAATCGAGGTTTAAAAACCTAAGATCAAACCAGGGTTTTCTTGGCTATGCATTTGGGTTTTCAAACAAGACTCTAATGCATGATTGAAGTGAGTGCTCAAAGAAAGTTCCCAAAACAGTAAAATTTTATAAAAAGGCTAATGCAAACTGGAGCTTGCCTTGCTGCTGTTGGTCGTAGGCTAGCTGTTCCTCCGGAATGATGAAGTCTAAGACTTCGGGCTCCTCCTCAACCCTAGCGACTACATGAGATAAATACATATATGTATCAATTTGAATGCATTTGAATTTGAAGTTGAATTTGTTAAGACTATAAATATTTCTATACAGGCCCAATGACTCTGAAATTTTTACTGTGGTTTGTATACAACCTAAACAGAGACGTGGCCAAATTTCATTTGCAGCAAAGCTCATTTGAGCCCGTCACAAATAAATATGGATTTGTCCTTAATTGGAGCTCATAGGGTGTTCTACTGATTTTCATGGAGCAAGCCATGACTTTATGAAAACTAGATTTTCAAAGGATTCTAATGGAGTTGGTTTCAATTAATTTGAAGACTCCTAGCCAAAGATATGAGCTAAACAGTTTCAGAGAAAATATGAAAATGTTTCTGGACATTTTCCATTTTCTCTGGAACAGTTTTATTAATCACACCATTAGGTGGATCAAATGAGCTCAAATGGATCTCTAATTTTTATGTACTTTAGATATATTATGGTGAATATCTTGGCCAAATTTCAGAATTTTCCTCCAAAGAGTTCTCTAGTTAAAATTCTAAACATTTTAAATTTTGAAGAATTAATTCTGGAGAAATAAAGACTTTCATAAAGTGAAACTTGATTTGTTGAAAATAATTAATAATAGAGCTGAATCCAACAAATTTTTATTCCCTCTATTTGGAGTTTCCTAGCCAAAGTTATGTGGGTTTGAAGTTTGAACTAAATCTGAAAATCAGGAAAAAGTTTAAACTTCTGCCAGTGGGTCCCACGATGCAGAGCTTCTTCCACATCGCGCCAACAGAGTACCCCAGCGGCGCCCTCTGGCAAGACTCCCCGGAACCAAGTTCCCGGCCACCCCTCGGGCTGAAACTCGCTGCCTCCCCGTTTTCCGACCTCGTAAACTCATCTGTGGGCTCGCCGACCGCCGGCGATCACCGGAAACACGTGTGCACCGGTGACAGCGGAACCTAGGATTCCAGCGAGGTCGGTCTCACGCTACATGGCACCAAATCGGTCGGAAATTGCTTGGAGAGCATCAGTGGAGCATGAGGAACATGAAACGAGACCTTTTGGAAGCTAGAAACGCCGGCAAACATACTCTCGACGGTGAGACGAGGTGTTTTGCATCGGCGGCGAGGAAAACGGCCATATCATGGCCGATTCTCAACGGTTTCCCTTGCTTCTTCCTCGAGCATGTGCGCTAGCATTTGTAGAACCTACTGGCCAACAGGCTCAACTAACAAGAGTGCGTGGAATCCGAATTTCAGTCTAACGTGAACTCAGGCCATATGAACTTGCTTTCGGTATATTTGGAAATTCTCGTCCTATGATTGATCATATGCCAAACGGCTTTCGGGTACACCTTGTACACACGGTGATGCACCTTTCTTGTGTAGAGAAGTGGAGGAGAGGATGGCTGTAGTGTGCTGTCGACGGTGACACGAAGTGGAGTTCCGCCGGCACTAGCGAGAGCTCGGTGAAAATCCTCAATTTGCCACCAAACACTACAAGGAAACCTCTGTGTGATGCGCTAGCACGGTAGAGCACGAGATGGCGATTGTTTTTGTTGTGGAGGACTCTCTCAACGGAAGTGTGGTGGCGGTGTGCGATCGGCGACACCGAGAGCGAGGTGGCGGTGATGTTTTTCATGGGAGCAGCACTGAGGGCAAGTGAAGGCGTGAGAACAGAGGAGAACCCAGCTTTGAGCTGCTTGTGGAAGGATATCGATGCCGAACGGCGGCTCCAGTGGGGCGTGGGCGAAGCAGCTGCTGGCGCCGAGGCCTTGGCGCGGTGGTGACCGCGGCTGCAGCCCGAGAACCCGAGTGGTTCTGTTCTTCAGTCGGTTGGCTCAATGAGTGACTGAAAAGGGGGGCCCACCCCCTAATTTAACCCCTGAAATTTAATTTTCCCCACTGCTCTAAACAATAGAGACACTAATACCCCTGGTGAGTTGATCAAACTTCAAAATGGCCGAATTTAGCCAAAATAGCTCATGTCAAGATTAACTCAAATGGAGTGAAAATTGGTGTGTGAGCTCATAATAATGTGCTGAGTGTGAATATGAATTGTACTTTTGAATTCATGGGATTAAAGGAGTTTGAATTTGAATTTGAGTTCAAACTAGCCTCTTTTTAATTATACCCAAAAATACCTCAAAAAGGTTTTGGATTTGAGTGAAATTTGGCATGAGCATTCCTAGCAAAGCGTATGAGTTTTTCATGTGCTCAGCCCCTATAAGATGCATGTGGGAAATTCCACTTTTGCATTTTGTGAGTTTATCCTCTAATGACCATGTCGATGGTGTTTACTTTCTCCTCAAAGGTGTTTATAAGTCTTCCTCAAATGAGGTGTGTGTGTGGTGTGATGAACACTTTGAATATGTGCAAAAACTTAGGCCCTTACACAAGTGGGTTTCAATCATCCTAGACATAATGCACAATATCAAGTCTAATAACCATGAGGTGAAGTAAAGCAAAATTTAAAACGGTAATTATATGCAAACCAGGGCTTGCCTTGCTCAACGGTTTTGTTGGAAGCTAGGAGTTAGTCTTCCTCTGGAGAATCCGCCAAACTCGTCAAGAGACGGAGATCCTCGCTGTGGAGTCGAGTCCTCGTCGACCGTCGACGTCACGTGAGCTATTAAGATGATTTATGCACATGTATTCAAAAGCAATTTAGAAAGTGATTCAAAACTGTTGTACAAGTTAACTCACACATAAGAGGGACAAACAACAGCAAGGTTTCTGTTGTTGGATCTACAATCTTAGAGATGATGAAAGCTAGGTGAAAAGGGAGGTAAAGTTAATCACCATGTGATTAAGTCCTCATATGAACACTTAAACCTAAAGGATGGTAGCTCAAATTCCATAGGTCCAATGAAGCTCAAAGTTCAATCACAGCCTCTATGGAAGGTATTTAGGTAGTGTGCAAAAATTGACTTCATGACATGGCTCAAGGTGATCACAATAATTCCTTATGTGATTTTCACTAATCTGCCTTTATCCCCTAGATACTAAACTTTCCTATGCTGAAAAGTAGACTTTTTGTGAAGTACAAAATGTCCTGAGTCCATAGGAATTGGTTTTACCATTTTTGGAGTTTCCTACATGGAGATATGGATTTTAGAAGCTTTGGTAAAAGTCTGAAAATGTCATTATTCATTTTTCCCATTTTTTCTGAGACAAAGAATTGACACCACATTTGGCCAAGCAAATGAGGTGCAATGGATCTGAAATTTATACTGGAGTTCAAGGTTTTGTAGAATAAGGTCCTGCCCAATTTGGGAAATTCCAATAAACAGAACTCCTGTAAAAATTCCTACAATATTTTCCCTAAATGAATTATTGAGCCAAATCCAGGGATTTTCATAAACATTGGACTGCACCCTTTGATAGTACTCTCTGATAGTAATCCAACAAAATTTATTTGACAATTTTTGGACACTCCTACACAAAGTTATGGCTCTCCAAAGTTTGAACTAAAATTGGAAAATCTGGAAATATTTAAACACCGGCCAGTGGGTCCCACGTGACAGTCTTCATCTTCAACCTCGCGCCAACCGACCCAGTGGCGGCGCCCTCCGGCGAGGGTCGCTGGAAAACACTTTCCGAGCGCCTCCCGACTCCAAATTCAACCCCCCCCCCATTTTCCAACCCGCCGAGCACGTTGGGAGGGTCGCCGGCGGCTGTAGCTCACCGGAAAACAGCACGCACCGATCACAGCGCATGCTAGGGTTCCGGCGAGGTCGTTCCCCCTCTACACCGCATGAAAACGGTCGGGGATTGCTCGGTGAGCACCGCGGTAGCTCGAGGATGCTAGAAATGGACTCCACACACCGTGAAAAGGCCGGCAACCGAGGGCTCCACGGTGACCCGAGGCACTTTTGCACCAGCGGCTATGAAAACGGCTAGAACTTCCTCATTTCTAGATGTTTTTGCTCGGTTCTTCTGCTAGGGAGTGTAGAAGCTATGTGCAAGTCAACTCGAGTGTTGGTTGATCGTGCAAACCAAATTTGGGTATGAACCGAGCTCGACTATTCTACATTAGGGTTTGGAAAAGAGTGAAATTATCATCAACCGATTGATCATTTGCTAAGAGGGTTTCAGCTACACAATCTATGGAGCATAGTTCACCTTTCTTGTGCAGCGAGTTGGAGGAGAAAGTGGCCGTGGCCCTCTGTCCACAGTGACCTGAGATGAAGTCCGCCGTGTGCACCTCAGTTCTTGGCGCCAACCTTCGAATTTGGATAATGAGCTCATTTATACATAGGAAATGCATCGGTGAATTCCTTTATATGCATTTAGGCAATCTGAACATGAATCATTTCAAAAGAATTCAAATTGCGTTTAAATTCCCTCCACTCTACTCATAGAGGAGGTGTACATGAGTTAGAGTTTTGAGAGTGAAAATTCTTTCCCCTAGGTTAACATGTGTTGTTCATGGGCTAGAGATAATTTTTAACTCCCTCACATGTCCATTGTTGTGTTTAACATTTTATGTGACACACACATAATCTGTCTCCGCCTTAACTTTGTTTCATCAGTTGAAATCAACTTTACAAAAGTCAGGGCTGTTACAATACGGCAGCGGCAGGGGTGTCCGTAAGTTAAACGACCCGGATGGCTCTGATTCTCATCGGACAACCTCATCATAAGCATATTGTTAACCTGCAAAACCACTAACATAACAAGCGTGAGCACAAAGGCTCAGCAAGACTTAACCGTCTTCTCTTAAATAGGAAACTCTATATGCAGGAAGCAATAAACATGGCAGCTGAGATTTGCATAAAGGATTCGCCTACAATTGATCCTTAGTTTTCAAATTTTATAGCATCAATTTACAGCCTTGAGCTGAGCAGCATTGCAACTCCACAATCAAACAAGAAACGCTTCATTACGTGGTTCTTGCACAAGGTGAAATAAACTTAATTTGCACTATCTCTAATTCATACATGGTTGCAATACAACTTATAACACAAGACGTATCCATTCAAGTAATTCACTTCACTTCTTACTATGTAAAAACTCAGTGTCCAAGTATGCTCAAATAACCACGAGCGACGGTGATTCAAATCAAAACACGCCCGGACTGCACAACATGTACACCCATTCCCGAGTTGTCGGCACACTCGACCAATGTTGCACGCAGCAACCTTTCCCAAGTTCATCCACATCTCCGATGTGAGATGTTCTTGAGCAAGTTACCTCCTGCTGTACCGACGCCGAAAGCATAAGCCGATTGGAAAAGTTCCAATATGGATCTCACAAGGTACATCGGTTTCATAGGTCCCATATAGCCAGTATGCGCCCGGTACACACCACAACTTGTCCAACAGGGCCAAGTACGGATGGTACATAACCAACACAGGTAGGGCCACGTATGGACGGGCCTTAACTGACACAGGTAGGGCTACGCACGCATGGACCTCGTCCGGCTGCTCTCTACATCCCTGCCCGGTCTCAAATTCTCATTTGTGAATTTCCCTCAAAATTCTACTCATAAACCCGTACCGATGAATCCAAGCCCTAAGCTCGCGAGTAGAGTCCAACTACTCGACTTTTACCGGTCCTTCCAATGAACATTAAGCGTAGCATACTTCACTCTACGACGTGCTATTATACCCATTCTCTCTTAGGTTAAAATCTGGTCATGCGATTGTGTTTTAAATCACTTAGACCTAATGCACATCATCAACTCATACATATAGTGTATGCAAAGTAAAACTTTATAAAGATTGCTTAAATGCAAACCAGGGCTTGCCTGTTTTGCAGGTGACTAGTAGTATATAGTTCAGTTAGTTTTGCTGTCACTTGATACTTAATAACTTGATTTTCTTGATCCTTGATCCAAGCTTCACATTTTCAACAATTTTCCACGTCAACACCACACGTTATGAACATGCATATGCACATAATTGTAAATACTTTGCTATCAAGGCCTAATGAAAATGTTAAAAACAGAACTACTGATTAGGAGATGGAATTGAACTGATCCTAGTGGATGAAGATGGATTTAGCAAAGCGGGTTAAACACTAAGTGTTCTGTCTAATTGTGGTGTTTTCACCTAAGCAAGGTATACAGAAAAGTAATGATCTCGAGCTCTAATGGAGCTGAAATTTTTCATGTGAGTTCCTTGTCACAAGAAATGATTCGGACCAAAATTTAGAACTTTTCATTGAGTAGTTCATCTAGAATAATTCACTTAGCATTTAGGGTAAAAGGAATTAATTCTGAAGCAATTTCCATTTTCATGCAAAATAAAGTGAAATAAAATTTCAAGCATAGCTCATAGAGCATGCATGAATTTTCCTAGGATTTTTGGAGCTAAGAATTGGTCAGAACTGATTTTACAAAACTGGTATATTTTCTGAAAATGTTCCGGGACTTATTTGAGTACAGTAGTCTGTACTCTGGAATTTCCTATACAAATCAAGTCCAAATGAGCTGAAATAGTAACAGGAGTTCAATAATATCCTAAAGAATATTCTGGTAAAAGTTGGGAGATTTTGGATGAACCGAACTCCCTCAATAATTCTTTTACTTAAAAGTTTCAAAGAATTTTCCAGAATCTATTATTGACTTTAAAACTAATTGGGTTGCAAAATTAAATATATATTTCCAAGCTGAATATAACCCAATTTGAATCACACAATTTGGAGTTTCCTAGCAAAAGTTATGAAGTGCTAAAGTTTGAATGAAATCTGGAGATTTAAAACACCTGGAAATGTTTAAAAGACTGACAGCTGGGTCCACCGGCGACGTGGCGCTACCGGAGTGAAAGATACATGGGGCTACTGAATTAAAAGCGCATAGCCACAAACTGATCCGGAGCCACAGAGAATCCGGTTTAGTTTAAACAGATACTGACGCATGGGGCCCATGAGCCTTTCTTCTTTCTCGCGCCCTGTGCTCGCCCGCTGTCCACCTCGCTGGAGAGCTCGCCGGGAGGGGGTTCCTGTGCTCCGATCTTCACCAAACTCACCACGTCTACTTAACTTCGCACGGGGTATACGCTGCAGGCCCTAACTCGAACCGAGGATGGCCAGAAAACCTCGGCCGACGGTGACAGCGGCTTCGGTAAGTCCGGCGAGCTTGAACTCACTTGGTACTCAAGCAAAATCTTCGCCGATTGCTCGTACAACACCACGGCATCGAGGGAAACATGAAAAAGCTTCCTGATCTAGCGAAGACCCGCCGGAAGTATGACCTCACCGTCGAACTAGGTCAAAATCCGGCGGAAATCGGAAAACTCGAAGAACACGGTGTTTGCTCGACGGTTCTCCGTGGTTTTTTATCCTAGGGACTCGCACGGACGTCTAGAAGTAGTTTTCTAAGTTATGTGATGAGTGGTGAAATGTATAGCAAGAATTTTGGGTAGATCCCCCGGGGTCCATATTGCATGCCAGCGGGAAGAAGTGAAATTCCGATGAGCACAAGCTATGGCATGCTGTCGGGGTTGCGGGGAAAGAAGGAGAGTCCTAGGCGAACCTTTTCGTGCACAAAACTCGACGGGAGAAGGTTTCTTGTGGCCGGGCGATGAAGTCTTGTGGCGGAGGCTCTACACGGCGCCAGAGAAGAAAAACTGAGCTCGGTGCTGCGGTGCAGTGCCGAGGGCATCGATTTCTTGCTTCGGGGATGTCAAGAGAGGCACAGCACAGCCGGGAATGTGCTCAGCTTGGCGTGCAACGAGCCGCAACAGTCGGGTGCCGGTTCTCCGGTGTGGTGCACGGTGTCGGATGCAGAAGCTTTCGCGCGGGGAGGCAACAGCGAGAGGGAGAGCGCGAGACAGTCGAGCCACAAGTTGCTGAGCATTGTGGCCAGCTGGGAAGATTTTATTGGGCGCAGTTGAGTCGGTTCGACGTGTGATCAATAGGGAAACATCGAGTGCACGCGCGCTGGCGTTGCTAGCAGCTGCTGTCGAGGGCTCGGCAGAGGAAAAACAGAGCCCGTGGCTCATTTCACAGGCAGCTGGGTCCTACATTTTCCTCTCCTCCTTATCCTTTGTTACTTTCAAATCCTTCCCAAATTTGGCAGGTGATCTAAATAAAATGTGTTGAGTTCAAATTTTACATGCGTTTGGACAATTGACCAAGTCTCCTCCATATTCAAACTTGAATTTGAATTTCCTATGTAATTCAATGTCCTCTATGAAATACTTAATAAAGTATCTCCAATTTTTTTCAAACTTGGCATTCCCACTAATTTGGACCTGAGGAATTCGAATAAGAAATCTGATTTCAAAATTGGCTGCTGCAAATGGCATATTTGAAACAACAGTTTGCATACTCTCTTTGTGATGACACAAGTTTGAATTTGAGTGAACAAATTGAGTTTAAAATCTGAATTTAAAACCTCCCTTGCATATGAGAACTTTACACATGGTGTTTCATTCAACCTTGGCTTAAACATTTCAAATGAACATTTGAGCTCGTTTGGTTGGACCTCATGTGCATCATCACGTGTAGAAAGTTTTTATAAGTCCCAATTTTATGAATTCGAAACCAAATGGCATTCAACCTTCAGTTTATTGCATTTACATTTTTGGGACTTTTACATTCCTCCCCCTTAAAAGAATCTCATCCCGGGATTACAAAAGAAGAACGAGACGGGAGGGTAATTTACATAGCCTACAATGATAAGATTTTCAGATAGTTCTTTTGGATGTAATCCTCGCTTTCCCACGTTGCTTCTTCCGTGAAATGATTACTCCACAGCACTTTCACAGGACGAGATTCTTTTTAAGGGGGGATGTAAAATCCCCAAAAGTGCTAACAAAGATTTCAGCACTTTTACACTTAGGAAAAATGAGGGGAATTAAAACTTCGAATTATAATGGTGTGAGTTCAAAGTAAGGATTCAAACTTCCCAACATGGGGATCTAAATTCGTAAATTGGGTCTTCATATTTCAAATATTCAACCTTCCAAATGTCAGCTTATTTGGATGGGTTCTAGTATTTGTTTGGGATTAAAAGAGGAATACCTCGAATCTGAACTTAAATTTCAGTTTCAAATCCCAAATTCCTCAAGTTGCAAATTCTGTTCCACAAATGTGTTCTCCACATTTGAATTAGCAGCCATACCAAAATTCAGAATTTTTTGAGTTGGTTTGCTATGTTTTTGGAACAATGCAAAGGGAGATTCCAATTCCAATTGAAAATCAAATAATCAAACTCAATTCAAATTCCACACTAGAATTAAAGTCATTTGAATTCAAAGATTTCAAACCATGACTTTGGGAGGAAGCAAAGGAGTTAATTTGGAGACCAAAGGGAAAATATCAGTGGAAAAAATTAGGTGGGAGGGGCCCCACATGTCAGCCACACAATTGTCTTTAACTTCTCTGTTTTTTCCCTTGGCTGATCACCAGCGTGCAACCGAGCTGCGCTTGCTCCACTGAGCTGCTTGCCTCGACGTGCTCCCGAAGGCAACTCGTTCGTGCAAAGCAGCAGCAGAATTCCCTTTCTCTTCTCTGCCTCCACCAAAGCTTTTTCCTCAGCTCTCGAGCGTTCACCGAGAGAAAATCACCACACGCGCCCGCTCGTCGCCGTGCGATCGCCAATCGACCTTCCGCCGGGTTGGCGCCTAGCTGAGCCGCCCACAAGCTCCGCCCGCGCCTCCCCGACGATTATCACCGTTCCTCAGCTCATGACCGGCTGTCCACACCCGGTGCCGAGCTTTTCTTCTCCGGGGAAAACAGGGCACGCCGCCGACTCTCGGTTCCACGTCGCCGGCCATCTCCGAGCCTCCCCGACGTGCTCAAAAGCCCACAGAGGTGCGCCACAAGGTCTTGATCCTTCTCCCGTGGTCCTTTTCCTTTTCCCCGTCGCCGGCTACCCGGAATTCGGGTTTTACCGCCGGCGCACGTGAAGAACAGCCACTAGCAAAATCATGAAATTATTCCAAACCACTTGATCAATGTTCGTGCAATTCAAATCACAGCAACCTTGAGTCCTAGTGCCCTCCCACACCGAAGCTTGAAAGAAACCGACCTTCCTCCACCCTGGGCGATGGAAAATTGCCGCCGCCGGCAAAAATGGGGCGGTTCACCGGTGACAGCCATGTTGCCGCCTTTGTTAGCTCGGGTTAGGGGTGGAGTCACGTTCTACTTGCTCTGGTGATGCTGTAGGGCAACTTTGCTAGTCAATTTAAGCTCGGGGAGGCTGTGTTCCCGCCGGCACCGCAACTCCGAGCCGCCCCACCGATGCCGAGTGGGTTCTGGTCACTTTCATGCGATGAAAGGTTGCCCGGCGGTTGCGCCGTGGTCCGAGGAAAGTTTAGGGCAAAATTTCATCGAAAATGGTTGAGAATTGGATGAGAACGAGGCATGCGATCTTTCAGTTCGGCGTGCACGCGCAGTGTCTGTCGGGAGGTTGAAGAAGAATGGCCCGTGGGCCCCACAATTGAATTCTCAGTGTAAAATTCAAACAGAAAGTGGTTCAAACTTGAAAAACCCATAACTTTGTGTAGAAAACTCCAAAAAGGGTGATACAAATTTTGTTAAATTCCTCATAAGAAGTACTTTGCAGAGAAACAAAGTGCTTGCTATGAAAATGCCTCTGTAGAATTGTTTTATTAAATCCTTTAGAGATATATTTCAGGAACAATTCTGTGGGGACCGCCCCGTGGTTTACCCACTCCAGGATCGTAGAGGGTGGTGCCGTGCGATGCGGCACCCAACAGCACACAAGAAAAGATTAAAGAACAACATACAACTTTTATTTGATATAAAACAGCGGAAGTCTTTTTACAAAAGCTTAACTATACAGCGGAAGTATATACATAGCTACTCTCTACTCCTATCTACGCAAAAGTGCAGCCGTCCAGCCCGGGGACGCTATACACTAGCAGCATGGAACCGAAGATCACGGCAGCATGCAGGGCTCCAGCTCGGCCGTGTACCCCGACGGGGGCATCGCCTCGTCCTCGGACCCCTCCTCATAGCTCTCACCTGCATACAGCTCAAATATTGCAACCGTGAGCACGATGGCTCAGCAAGGCTTAACCGACAACCCTAGGCATGGAACTCTACATGTAAGAATATGTAAGATAGGAAACAGGACTTTGCAATAAAGACACACCTACATGTTGATCCTTACTTTCCGTTTTATAGCAACAGTTTAATGAGCCTTAGGCAGCCCTCAAATCGGAAGTCCATAATCAAACAAGAAACGCTTTCCTCCAATGTGGTGATGCCCAAAGTGGAAGATAAACTTAATTAGCACTACATCTACAGAAAACATGGTTTCAAAACATTAATAATTCATCACAGCATATTATCATTCATCTGGCTTATTGTTCTTCTTACTACGTCACAGAACAGTGAACAAGCGGTACTCAAATAACCGCGAGGGACGGTGATTGCAATCAGGAGACACCCGGACAACACGTTCCATACACCCACTTTCAGAAGCGTGATTCCACGCCCCTTCCTACTCTGTTGTATGCAACAACCTTTCAAAGGCAACCCAAAAGCCGAACCGGTCCATTCGTAACGGGCAGGAGGTCCCCGCGTGGAGTGTGACTGTGCCCACCGGCAGATTTACACCTTGCTACCCTCAACCCACTCCTATTTACGGTTGGGTAAGCCTCGACACCCTGGTTAACCAATTACATCGGTTTGCTGCTTATGTCAGTATGATATCCTGTACTGTTCGATACTTGTTCAGCAGGCCCGCACACGACTCGGTCCTCAATCGACACCAACAGGGCTACGCACGTGAGACCTCCGCTCACTGCTTCCTATCCCCACTGCTGGGTCTCATTTTCTCCACTCTTAAGCCATTTTCTATTCTGACCAAACCGTGTGATAAAGCCTTACCTCGCGAGTAGATTCCAACTCGACTTCTAACGAGATCCTAAGAATATTAGCATGGCATTCTCTACTCGTCAAGTCTGTTAACTACCCAACCCTCCACAGGATTTAAAAGGTTATGCAAGTGGGGTTTCAATCACCCTAACTCTAATGCAAGCATTCAACCTAGACATAAGTGACACAAATGAAAAACTTTATAAAAGGTACTTAAATGCAAACCGGAGATTGCCTGGTCGCGAGTTAAATGGGAAGTCAGCTTCAGGTGGCAGGACGTCCAAGGGCTCCGGTGCGTCGTCAACTTCGGTCACTATATGAAATGTAACAAAATATATGTATAAGTATTAAGGACTTATAAGAAGTAAACTTCTATTCATAGCTACTGCTATTTAGGATCCTTAATTGACTTTGGGATTTTTACAGTGAAGACTAGACCTTATAAGGATGATCTGAGCAAAATTTGGATAAATGTCATTGCACAATGTAGTCTCTAAAATTCCTACAAGTACAAGGCTTCTCTGAATTTTGAGCCCAAATCAGGAGTTTTGAAATAGCTAAAAGTGGAAGATCTGATTAGGGTAAGTCTCCATGGTTCTAACAAAATTTGTTTTCCCCATTTTTGGAGCTACCAACAGAGAGATATGAATTTTTGAAGTTAGATAGGAGTTCTGAAAAGTTTTTGTTTAAATTTGAATTTCCAAATAAAGGCTGAACTTTAGAAGGCAATTTAGCCTAGAAAATGAACTCCAATGAAGCCCATATTTTTACTGGAGATCAGTTACTATAAAAAGGATTTTCTGCCCAAATTTGGGAATATTTCATAAAGAATTGCTCCTGTAATAAATATCTAAAGGATTTACTAAAAACAATTCTACAGAAATTCCTGGGCATTTTCATAGCAAGCAATTTGTTTCTCTGTGGAGTACTCCTCATGAGGATTCCAACAACATTGGTCTCACCGTTTTTGGGGTTTTCTACACAAAGTTATGGGTCTCCAAAGTTTGAACTGAATTAGGAAAATCTGAAAATGTTTAAATCCTGGCTGTGGGCCCACCCGTCAGCTCCCTCTTCTACCTCGTGCCAAACAGAGGAACCCGCGGCGTTGCTCCGCCAAGGATGGTGGGAAAGGCCTTACAGGACGCCTCCGGACCAAATCTCGCCGCGCCTCCATTATTTACCCTGCTGAACACGCTGGTGGTGTCGCCGGCAGCCAAAACTCACCGGAAGATGGCGCGCACTGGTGACAGCAGGGTTTCAAACTCCGGCGAGGTCGGGAAACCTCATTCCTCCACCAAACGATCGGCTCTCGGGCTCTAGAGCACCAGTGGAAGATATAGGAGCTAGAACGGGCTGCCTAACTCGATGAAACGGCCAGCAAACTAGGGTTCTGCGGTGAGCCGAAGCGGTTTCCCATGGTGGCGCGAAAATCGACTAGAACACGTTTAGCTCAAGGTTTGGTTGACGGTGTAACCCAAATTTGGGTTTAAACCGAGCTCTACCCTTTTATACTAGGTTTCGGTAAAGGAGCAAATTCTAGCTACCCGATTGATCATTTGTTACACGGTTAGCAGCTCCACCATCCAGGGCTACCCACGCACCTTTCTTGTATAGAAAGTCGGAGGAGAGGGTGGCCGGATGAGGCTGTCGACGGCGAGCCAAAACGGTGAGATCCGGTGCACCCCAAAGCCTTGGCGCAAACTCGTGTTTTGTGAGCAGCTCTGATCGGAAACCTTGGAGGAAATTCTAGGAGGAGCTAGAGCACGTCAAGGCGCTACTATTTTCTGTGGATAGCTCGATCAACCGAGCTTGGGAGGCTGTGGTTGATCGGGAGGAAACCGGCGGTGGTGCTCTGCGTGAAGGAAGCAACTGAGGCGCACGCACGAGCTGAGGAGGAAGAGAAATAGGGCTGGGGCACTCGGGCGGCTGCTCTGATAGCCCACGCGTGCGCCGACGTCGGGGGCAGCAAGAACCAGCTCGGTGGAACGTCGGCCGGCAGTTTTAATCAGGAGCTGGCGCCCGCACGTGAACAGCCGAGTGAAAACAGAGATTTTTGCATCTGTGGTGACTGACTAGTGGGTCCCCTCCCACCTAATGCTCCTTTGATATTTTCTCATTTGTCCCCCAAATTAACTCTTTTGCTTCCTCCCAAAGTAATGGTTTGAAAAGTTGAATTCAAATAATTTGAATTCTGATGTGAAGTTGAATTGTGTTTGGTCATTTGAATTTGAAATGGAATTTGAAGTCTCCATTTTGTATTGTCCCAAAAACATAGCAAACCAACTTCAAAGTTTCTAATTTTTGGCATGGCTGCTAATTCCAATGGGGAGAACACATTTGTGGAACCAAATTTGCAAATTGAGGGAATTGAAATCTGAAACTGAATTTGAAATTCAGATTAGAGGGCTTCTCCTTTTAATCCCAAACAAATACTAAAACCCCTCCAAATGAGCTGAGATTTGGAAGGTTGAATAATTGAAATATGAAGACCCAAGTTATGAATTTAGATCTCCATGTTTGGAAGTTTGGGAAGTTTGAATCCTCACTTTAAACCTACACCGTTATAATTCAAAGTTTTATTTCCCCTCATTTTTCTTAAGTGTACATGAGCTGAAAATTCTTGATACTACTTTTGGGGATTTTACAAATTCTTTATGAAACATTCCAAAATTTGGGTAGCAAATATTTTTCATAGTTAATGATCCCCAGTAAAAAATTGAGCTTTATTGGAGCTCATTTGCTAGGCTAAATTGTCTTCCAAAGTTCAGCCTTTATTTGGAAATTCAAATTCTAAATAGAAACTTTTCAGAAATCCTGTCCAACTTCAAAAATTCACTTCTCACTGTAGGTAACTCCAAAAATGGTGAAACCAATTTTGCTAGAACCATAGAGACCTGCTCTAATTAGATCTTCCATTGTTAGTCATGTCAAAACTTCAGATTTGGGCTCAAGATTCAGAGAAGTCTTGTACTTGTGGAAATTTTGGAGACCACAAGATTCAATGAAATTTCTCCAAATTTTGGATACACTGGAGCCTTTGGACATCCTCCCACCTGACAATAACTTCTATTTTGACTCACAACCAGGCAAGCCCGGTTTGCATTTAATTACCTTTTGCAAAGTTTTCATTTGTATGACTTATGTCTAGGTTGAATTGCTTGCATTAGAGTTAGATTGTTTGAAACCCCACTTTCATGACTTTAAATCCTATAAATGGTTGGGTAGTTTACAGACTTGGTGAGTAGAGATTGCCATGCTAATGTGCTTAGGATCATGGTAGAAGTCGAGTAGTTGGAATCTACTCGCGGGGTAAGGTTTTATCACACGGTATGGAAAAGAGTATAGAATGGGTTAAGAATTGTGAAATTGAGACCCAGCAGGGGGATAGGATGCAGTGACCGGAGGTCTCACGTGCGTAGCCCTGTTTGTGTCGATTAAGTACCGAGTCATGTGCGGGCCTGCTTAATAAGTACCGAACAGTACCGGATGGCATACTGACATAAGCAGGAAATGTATGCAATTGGTTAACATAGGTGCCGAGGCTTACCCAACCGTGTTATAGGAGTGGGTTGAGGGTAGCAAGGTGTAAATCTGCCGGTGGGCATAGTCACGCTCCACGCGGGGACCTCCTGTCCGTTACGGATGGACCAGTTCGTCATTTAAGTTTCCTTTGAAAGGTTGTTGCATACAACAGAGTAGGAAGGTGTGAAGCACCACACTTCTGAAAGTGGGTGTATGTGACGTGTTGTCCGGGTGTCTCCTGATTGCAATCACCGTCCCTCGCAGTTATTTGAGTACCGCTTGTTCACTGTTCTGTGACGTAGTAAGAAGTGAAAGAAGCCAGATGAATGATATTATGCTGTGATAAACTATTAATGTTTTGAAACCATGTATGCTGTAGACGTAGAGCTAATTAAGTTTATTTTCCACTTTGGGCATCACCACATCGGAGGAAAGTGTTTCTTGTTTGATTATGGACTTCCGATGTGAGGGCTGCCTAAGGCTCATTAAACTGCTGCTATAAAACTGAAAGTAAGGATTAACATGTAGGCGTGTCTTTATTGCAATGTCTTTATCCCATATTACTAATCCCTGCATGTAGAGTCCCATGACTAGGGTGTCGGTTATGCCTTGTCGAGCCATCGTGCTCACAGTTGCAATATTTGATCTGTGTGCAGGTGAGAGTTATGAGGAAGGGTCCAAGGACGTGGCGATGCCCCCGTCAGGGTACACGGCCAAGCTGGAGCCCTGCATGCCGCCATGATCTCCGGTTGTATGTTTCTAGTGTGTAGCGTCCCCGGGCTGGACGGCTGCACTTTTGCGTAGCTAGGCTGAGAGTTTAGCTGGTAATAAGACTTACGCTGTATAATTAATTTTTGTAAAAGACTTCCGCCGTTTCTATGTAAAACAAAAGTTTGTATGTTGTTCTTAATCTTTTCTTATGTGCTGTCGGGTGCCGCATCGCACGACACCAACCTCTGCGATCCTGGAGTGGGTGAACCACAGGGTGGTCCCCACAGTCGTGGTATCAGAGCCACATTGGGAATAGCACGCTCGAAAAGAGCCTATTTTAAAAAAACTTAGAAGTAGTCGAGTGAGGATTAGTCACTATGCCTACATAAGTCTATTATAGTAGTAGTTACTAAGGTGGAAATGCTAACATACTTCTTACTAATTTGTAACGACGCTCCGACGTAAGGTAAGAGGTAAGGTATGCCACCGCAGGCGGATCAATTGCGGTAAGCTTGCCATACGAGCAACGGTATAGAATTGTTTACCGTGGCTTGGCACGGTAGTGAATATGAGTCTCTGAACCTCTCCCTAGTTCTGAGAGCATATGAAAACGTTGATCTCCAGCGTGCTTTAGGCAAAAGTGAGAATGCCCCATCGTGTGGTAAGCAACACGATAGTATGCAACTCTTGAATGTTCAAGTTCAAAGGGCCATACGCAGCGCTCTCCATCGGCGTGCTCATGAGGCAGTAGGTGGTATCCGTTGGGTTGACAAAATTCCCAACTGTGATGACCCGTTCGCGCTCTACTTGGGTTCCCCGTCGTGTGGTGTGAAAACATGACCATGTACCTTGAAACGTGACTTGACTCAAGGACGATCCGTATGGCAATGATACGGACTGTATGTTTTTACTATGATATGGAACTGCCTGAAATGTCAAAAACCCTTGTGTGCACAATTATTGTGTGGTTTTGTGCAGGTACATTAACCACATTAGCGCATGACGTGTAGAAACCGTTTGTGAGTGATGCCTTTAGTTCCACCATTTGACACGTACATGCCGGAATACCGGCTTAGGATTTTTTTCTTTGGTGAGGAAACATAGTACCGAGATAAGATATTAGTTGCATAAAAGTATATTTTCAAATAAAAGAGTCAAAATAAAGTTTAGGATTCCATTTAGGTGTTATTGACTCCCATATTGAACTAAGAGTCAATTGGGAGTGTAGATTCATTTCCATAGACTTAGGAACAACCTCCCCTGTTTTTGGCACAAATTTTGCTGAACATTAACAGGGTATAACATAGGATTGGTTCAACCAATGTAGGTGTGTGATACTATTCTAGAAAGGTTTCAAAGTCCTCTACAACTTTTCTGTAGAGCTCCAGAACAGAATCTCCCTCCAAATGGCTGAAAATCTCAGAGGGGTATGCACTGTCCAGAAACAGGACAGAACAAAAAAGCTCTCTGGAATTTTCTGAATTTTGACCACAACTTTCTGTAGAAAAAATTCTAAGAGTTAAGTAAGATACCGTTGGAAAGTGTAGGAAATGAGTGTTTTCCTAGATTGGGGACAGAAATAGTTGGAATTTTGTGAACAAAACAGCCACTTGCAAAGGAGGTGCTATTGAAATTCCTGAGAAAAATTCTGTCAACTTGTAGAAAGCATAACTCATAAGATAGAAAGTCTATGGAGGCAAATAAATAGAATATGGATTCCTTTTTGAGTCTACTATAATTTTGTTGTTGAACTCTAGTCCAGATTTTGCCTCCATGGTGGCCAAAACAGTTAAATTCTTCCAACTGGTCTGCTGGACCAGAAGCTGGACAGAGAACACCATGTTGAAGTTTTTTTCAACCAAAACATTTATTTTCGCATTTCAATATCCAGCAGCTGTTGTAAAACAGCAAGTTGAAGTCGAAAAGTTTATGCATTCAATATATCACTTTGAGTGAGTACATGTTTGGGTCCAGTACAACAACAAGGAATTACGCATGCTAACACACATAACATCCCGCGGCGACCCACGATGGTCGAAGTGAACTTTTAATCCATAAAGTTCATTACTTTGGAACTTGATCGTGTGACATGGTCCAGGGATGTATATGTTGTATAAAGTTTACACTTTATCCATATGTGTGAATGTTATGCGTATTATTTATTCCATTCTCGCACTACTATTGTATAGCCTGGAAGAAACAAACCAACATGTGCTGATCGTTTGGATGGTATGAATGCAGAATGGTGCGTACACGGTCCACGCAAGAGGAGAGAGGTCCAAGTCACGTTCGTAGTGACGAGTCTCCACCTCCGGAGCAAACCACTACGGAGCAGCAACCACCTCCTCCACCACCAGAACTTCCAAGAAATCTTGCGGAGGATCTCGCTGCAGTGCTCGGCTCGCGCGACAAGCAAACCGAGTTGCTGCGAACGCTGGTGCAGCAAAATGTATCCCGTCCAGGAGGACGCCAAGACAATGGGCAACACCAGCCCCAACAAAGTTCATCGGACTTCCTGGCGACCCATCCACCGATCTTTACGGAGGCCGAAGAGCCTTTGGAGGCGGACAGCTTCATCCGCACTCTTGAGGTGAATGTTTGGTTTACTAAGGTGCACCGAACACCAGAAAGCGCTGTACGCAGCGAAACAGCTTCAAGGGGAAGCCCGTACCTTGTGGGTGAACTACACCATCCCCTTACCAGATGGCCATGCCGTCACATGGATGGAGTTCCCGGAGGCGTTCCGCGCCTATCATATACCTCCCGGTGTTATGGAGAGGAAGCTCCAGGAGTTTCTAGAGCTGAAACAAGACGAGAGGAGTGCTCATGAGTACTCCAGATCATTCAACCGGCTGGCGCAGTATGCGCCAGGATTTGTGGGAACGGATGAAGAGAAGTGAAACGCGTCCTTCCGGAGCCTGAATTATAAAATGAAGGTCCATCTCGCCAAAAGCAATCGTGGCACATTCAACAACCTTGTTAATGCCGCAATTTTACAAGAAAATGCTCAGCGTGAGCTCGGTTATGATAAGAGGAAACGCAGCGCGCTAACGAGCAGCAGTGGTGGGGCGCCACAAAAATACCGCATGGTGTATCGCTCACCATCTGGTCAGAGATGGCAGCCACCGGCACGACCACCCCAGTTTCACGGTCGACTATAATGTGCCAAGCTTCCGACCATCGTATCCACCACAGCAACAACAGCAGCAAAGGATGGTCCCACGTGCACCTCAGTTTCAACCACGTGCAATGGGATACCGTCCTCAATTCGTAGGGACCCCGACACCTTACACGTGCTTCACGTGTGACCGTGTCGGGCATATTGCGAAGGACTGCCCCGAGCAGCGACAGGGCAGGGGTGCAGCACTGTATCACGGTGCAAATCAACCCCGCAACCAGCCCAAGAAACAAGTACTAAAACCCGGCAACGTCCACCACTTAGCCATCAAAGACGTGCCGGAAGGCGAACCCGTCCTCGCGGGTACGTTTTCTTATTTACTTCATCCCGTAGTCATACTTTTTGACTCAGGTGCCACCCATAATTTCATAAGTCATTCTTATGTTATAAAATATCAATTGCCTATCATTTCCACAAATAGTTCATATTTGATATGCTCTCCGGGTGGGAAAATAACAGCTGATAGGATGGTCTATAGAGCACCATTACAATTGGGTGGGAATCTATACCCGACTTCTCTAACCATATTAGAGAGTCAAAAACTTGATGTCATTTTAGGAATGTCATGGCTACATCACCATGGTGCTGTTCTTGACATCCTTTCACGTGTAGTTTGTTAAACTCTCCACTTCATGAACCACATGTTCTTATTCTTTACCGTTCAGTTCAAGAAGCTCCAGCCACATATAACACGGAAGCCACAAAACTTGAGGGTATTCGTTGATTCAGGATTGCAGAGGGTGATGCCGCACGATGCGACACACGACAGCACACGTCACAAGGACACAATATATTACATGGAAAACAAACTGAACTGTACAAACAGGTACAAACTTCAGTTACAAACTATTGTTTATATTACACAGCGGAAGTCTAAATTATACAACTCACGCCCGCCTATCTAGCAAAAGTCGGTTGCCCAGCCTAGGGCAACCCACACTAGCTGCACGTCTCAGCTCAGCGCGGCGTGTACGGCTCCCACTCAGCCGTGGTCCCCGACGAAGGGTAACCCTCACCGGTGGACTCGTAGCCCGAGTCCGTGGGTGGCTCCTCACCTGAAAAACACTTAAGCAGCAACCGTGAGCACGATGGCTCAACAAGACATAACCGACTCACCTAGGCATGAAACTCTACATGAGGTGTACAATGAACATAGGATAGTAACAGTGCATCAAATGGACACGACTACAAGTTCATCCTTAGTTCATCTTTTAGCCACAAGTTAACAGTTCGGGAATCTGAAATTTAGAAAGCAATATTTGGTGGCACACATGTAGCAATACAATTATATCATAACAGCAATATTGAATCATAACATTCCATAAATTATCTACTTTACGATGCAGTGAACAAGCGATACTCGTCACCACGAGGGACGGCGAATCGACTCGATATACACCTGCAGGGACACCCAAAAAGCACGTAACGTACGCCCACCTGTGGAGCTGCACAGCACACTCACTCGATGCCGTACGGGACAACCTTTCACCACCAATAGCCCAAATGTCGAACCGGTCGCACCGAAACGGACAGGAGGTTCTCTCCACGGAGCATCTCTCTATGCCCGTTACCAGATTTCCACCTTGCTGCCCTCAACCTACACCTATAAATCGGTGTGCTATGCCTCGACGCCCGGAGGTTTAGGCTACATCGGTTTATCAGGGCCCATATATCCAATATGCCTTCGGTACGTTCAATACTTGTTCAGCAGGGCCGCACACGGATCGGTCCACAATCGACACGGACAGGGCTGCGCACACAAGACTTCCTCTTGCTGCGCCCTATCCCCTGCCTAGTCTCATTTTCATTACTAAAGTGATCTCACATAACTCGAACCAAACCAGTGTGTCCCAAACCTAACTCGCGAGTAGATTCCAACTACTCGACTTGTACCGAAGTCCAATGAATCATTAAGCATAGCCTGTCTATTCGAGACCCTAGACACTACCCTCACTCTTGGGGAAAATTCTGGTTATGCAGTTGGTATTCATCCATCCTACACCTAATGCACATACACACTTCACACTACATATGTAAACAAAGTAAAAACTTTATAAAAGGCTTAATGCAAACCGGGGCTTGCCTTGTTGCTGCTGGTCAGTAGTTAGGTCTTCGTCCGGAAGGAGCAAGTCGAGCACCTCTGGAGTCTCCTCGCCTTCAGCGACTACACGTTAATGAATATGCACATAAGTTAATTGTAAAGATTTTGCTACAAGTTCTAATAATAAGTTTTTCCAAAAACTGGAACTCTGTTTAAGAATTTAAAATGAAACTGGGGCTAGTGGTTTGGGTTTGGACCTAAGCACATGATCAAGTGCTAAGTGGTTTTCCCCCTCTTCCATATTGATCACCTCAAGTGGTTAAACAGAACAGGGGTGATCCAGAGCTCCGATGGAGTTAAGAATTTTTGTGTGAGTTCCTTGTCACAAGAAAACCCCCTTGACCAAAATATTGCACTTTTCATCGAGTGGTTTGTTCAGAATAATTTTCTAAGCAATTAAGCAAAGAAGAATTAATTCTGAGATAAAACCCATGTTCATGCCAAACTTAGTGAACTACAATTTCAATTACAGCTCATAGAGTTTGCACCTAGCACTTTTGGAGATAAGATTTGTCCAGAACTGAATTTCCAAGTTTTGGAAATTCTCTGAAAATGTTTTTGTATTCAATTGAACACAGCACCTTCAAATCTGAATTGCCCTGATCAAATCAACTCCAAATGGTCGGAAACTTTTACTGGGGTTCACTATCATCCTAAAGAATATTCTGGCAAAATTTGAGGATTTTTGGACAAACCAAACCCCCTCTAAAATTCTTTTGCCGAAAAGCTTTAAAGAATTTTCCAGAATTAAATAATGGGTTTCGTACAAATTGGGTTGCATATTTGGACAGAGCTATGCAAGATGAATCCAACCCAATTTGAATCACTAAAGTTGGAGCTTCCTAGCAAAAGTTATGAGGTTCTAAAGTTTGAACTAAAGCTAAAAATCCGAATAAACCGGGGAAAAGTTTAAATTCTGACCGTGGGCCCATCACACACGTGTCACTGCTGGAGCTGAGCCACAGGGGGCCACTGACCCCTTCCCACGCAGCCACACTGGATCCCGGGGCCACAATCAATCAGCAATTTAAACCTCCCTTTGCTGACACGCGGGGCCCGCCGGTCGTCTTCCTCCTCGGGCCGGTTTCTTTTCCCGCGCCGCCCCCTCGCCGGCACCTCACTGGAGCTCTCCGTAACTGGCTTCCCGGCCGCCTCTAGGCCGGAAACTCGCCGCCTGTGAGTTTGGCAGGTCGGGGAATACGTCTACGGGGTTGGCTCGGGCTGCCGGTGGCCGGAACGTGGTCGGCGAAGTGCGCACCCCTCGGTGAAGCTTCGGCACCATGGCCCAGGTACCCTAGCCCGCCAAAAGTTTGGTGAAATGGCTCTACAGCACCAGTGGCCGCTGATGAAGATCGTCCTGGTGCTGGAGCAGCCCGGAGGTGGCTCTAACCTAGTTGTCACCATGAGCCCGATCCTCCCCGCCATACCCGCGGTTGGAAAAACAGAAAATACGTTGGCTACAGCCATAATCAAGCTAGGGTTGCGAAGTAAACTTGGGCGCCGTCAAGTCTAGCTCCTGGGAGTGCAGTTTGATGGTCTCTAAGCAAATAGAAGTCGGGAATTTGTGGATTTCGTACCAGAAGGTGGTTCTGTACCGGCTGAGAGTAGTTTGCAAAATACGCCGGCGATGATCAGTCACTTGTTCCAAGCTATGGGGTCGAGCAGCGTGGAGTCTTGGCGCGTCCAAAACCGCTCTTGCTCGGCCGTGACAAGCCCTCTGTCGAGTTGCCCACGGGAGCACCTTCACTCGGTTCTTGTCGGCCGCCGCGAAAAACGCAAGTCCCTCGGGTTGCTGTGGCTTAGCTCCACTGGGGATGGTGCGAGGAGTTCGTGGGATGTATGGTAATGCTGTTTTACTGGGTTTCCGACGCTTGCACGCGAGAGGAAATCGCTCCCGAGCGAATTGACCACGGCGGCTGCTCCTCGGTGTTCTATCGTGCGAGAGGAGTAGAACGTGGCCTTCGGTGCTGTGGCAAAATGGGGCACGGCCGGGAGTAATTATCCCCCACGAGGAGCTCGCCAGCGTGAAGAAACCGACCCCGGGGCGAGCTGTGGTGGCGTCTCGGTGGCGCCCGTGGACTCCTCGGCCCTGTTTGAGTAAGCAATACTTAACCCCGAAGGCTGCTGATCTTTATGCATTTTAACCTCCCCAATGACAGGTGGGTCCCACCAGTCAGTGCTCCCCTATCCCTCAAAAGATCTCCAAAAACTTGGCAAGTGACCAATTCAAATGTTTGGAGCTAAAACTGAGCTACATTTGTATAGTTGGGCAAATTTCCCCCAAATTCAAATGTATATTTGAATTCTTTGCACATTTGAATACTTTTTGGAAAAATGGGTAGCAAACCTTTTCAAAAATTACTGAAACTTTGCCTACCAACTAATTTGTACCTAAGTCATCCAAATATGCACTTTGATTCTTGTGTTAGCTGCTTGAACCAAGAGTTTGAATACAACAGTTTTGAATCACCATTATGCCCTCCCCTCATTTGAATTTTGAGTTGGACGTTAGCTCAAATTCTGATTTTCAAACCCTCCCATTGCACTTGAGTACTTCAACTCGGTGGTCTTAATCCAACTAGGGTCCAAACATGCAAATGACTCTAAGTTGGTTTTAGAACAACCTCTCATGTGTTATCATATGTGTAGAAAGTTTGAACCAATACCCGCTTGATGGAGGTTACTTGCTCTTCACAAGATATTTACAACAAAACTGTGGTGTTGTGAGATGATGAAAAGTTTTTGCAAGTCCCTTTTCTTGGGCTTTTACATCCCTCCCCCCTTAAAAGAATCTCATCCCGAGATTACAAAAGAAGATACAGCGATGTAATAGGGACTTACCCGTGCTGAGATGCCATGAACTCCGGATAATTTGAGCGAAGGAATTCCTTGCACTCTCACGTCGCTTCTTCGGCAGTGTAGTTGCTCCAGAGTATTTTGTAGAACCACAACGTTCGGCTACGCGTGGTCCAGGCTTTCTCATCAATAATCGCCACCGGATATTCATCATACGTTAAATCCGGTTGCAATTCGCCGATGTCTTCGGTAGGAACAGCGGCTGTATGCTTCAGACATTTTCGCAGTTGCCAAACATGGAAAACGTCATGAACACCAGCAAGAGATGCCGGTAGCTCCAGTCTATACGTCGCTGGTCCACACTTCTCGGTGATAGCATAGGGTCCAATGAAACGGGGAGCGAGTTTCCCCTTCACACCGAACCGGTGCATGCCCTTCATCGGAGACACATGGAGGTACACGTGCTCACCGACGTCAAAGTGCAACGGCCTACGCCTCTTATCAGCGTAGCTCTTCTGCCGGGATTGAGCGGCCTTCAAGATGGCTTGAATCGTCCGAACACGCTCTTCGGCGTCGTTCAGCACATCAACCCTGAATGTGACCCTTTCCCCGGACCCGCACCAGTTTAATGGGGTGCGGCACTTGCGACCGTAGAGAGCTTCATAGGGTGCCATCTTGATACTCGCCTGATAGACGTTATTGTACGAGAACTCCGCCAACGGTAGGTGATCATCCCAGTTCCTACCGTGGTGGATGGCACATGCTCTCAACATGTCTTCCAGAACCTGATTCACCCTCTCTGTTTGGCCATCTGTCTGAGGGTGGTAGGCGGAGCTCCTGATCAGCTTAGTACCCAAAGCAGCGTGTATCTGCTCCCAAAAGCGAGATACAAATAATGCACCTCGATCTGAGACGATGGTCTTGGGTACCCCATTAAAGCATAGAATCTTTGCTATGTACAGCTCCGCATATTTGCCGGCATTGTAACGTGTATTCACCGGGATGAAGTGAGCTGTCTTGGTTAACCAATCAACGATTACTCAAATGGAATCATGTTTGTTGGAAGTTAGGGGCAATCCCACAATAAAATCCATGCTCACATCTTCCCATTTCCATGCCGGGATCTTCAGGGGTTGCAGAAGCCCTGATTTCTTCATAAGATCAGCTTTCACTCGTCTACACGTATCGCACTCGGATACGTACTTCGCTACCTCCCGCTTCATCCGTGCCCACCAAAATTTCTTTTTCAAATCTTGGTACATTTTGTTGCTGCCCGGATGAATGGATTATTTAGACAAGTGAGCTTCATCGAGGATCTTTCTCCTAAGTTCCATATCTCGGGGTACGACTATACGGTCATTGAACCATAGCGTCCCCTCATCATCTTTCCGAAACACTTGATCTCCCCATTGTCTATCCGTCTCCGGAGATGTGCCATACCCTTATCAATCTTCAGAGCTGCAACGATGTCCTCCCTAATGGTAGAGATGAGGGCAAGGTTGTACAGCGATCCATAAGGAACCAAGTATAAACTCGGCTCTTCCCCCTCCACCGGGGTAATGGTGAGGTTATGAACATGTGACTTCCGACTCAGCGCGTCGGCAACAACATTTGCCTTACCGGGGTGGTAATGGATCTCAATCTCATATTCCTTGATTAATTCTAACCACCTTCTTTGCCTCATATTCAGCTCCATCTGGGTGAAGATGTACTTTAAACTCTTGTGGTCGGTGTAGAGATGCACCAAATTCCCCAGGAGATAGTGCCTCCACATTTTTAGCGCCAACACCACTGCAGCAAGCTCAAGATCATGAGTCGGATAATGCTGCTCATGGTCTCGAAGTTGGCGTGAGCCATATGCGACCACACGTCCTTCCTGCATCAACACGCAGCCGAGCCCAATACCGGACACGTCACAATACACGTCGAAGGGCTTGGTTGTATCCGGTTGAGCTAAGACCGTGGATGTTGTGAGATGCTTCACCAATGCTTGGAACGCTCCTTCGCACGCCGTGTTCCAAACGTATTTCGTTCCCTTCTTTAGCATTTCTATCATCGGTTTAGCGAGCTTGGAGAAGCTTGGAATGAATCTCCGATAGTATCCCGCTAACCCGAGGAAGCTTCTGACTTCATGAACTGAAGTGGGAGCTTTCCATTTCAGCACTTGCTCTATTTTGCTTGGGTCAACCGCAATGCCTTCCGCGGAGATGATATGTCCCAAGAATGGCACTTGGCTGATCCAAAACTCGCATTTGCTGAATTTTGCGTAGAGCTTATGGTCCCGTAGGCGTTGAAGAACAATTCTCAAGTGTTTGGCGTGTTCTGCTTCGGTCTTGGAGTAAACCAAGATATCATCAATGAACACCACAACGAACTTGTCCAGCTCCGGCATGAACACCAAGTTCATGAGATACATGAAATGTGCTGGAGCATTTGTGAGACCAAAAGACATGACGAGATATTCGTATAAGCCATATCTCGTCGAGAATGCCGTCTTTGGGATATCCTCCGCCCGGATCTTTATCTGATGATATCCAGAGCGAAGGTCCATCTTGGAGAACACACTTGCCCCCACAAGTTGATCAAACAAAATTTCAATGCGGGGCAGTGGGTACTTATTCTTGATGGTAACGGCGTTGAGCGGCCGGTAGTCCACACACAGCCTCAAGGTTTCATCTTTCTTCTTCACGAACAGCGCTGAGCATCGCCAAGGCGAGGAACTCGGCCTAATGAAACCTTTACTCAACAGATCATTGAGCTGTTCTTTCAATTCAGCTAGCTCGTTCGGAGCCATTTTATATGGTCTCCGTGATATGGTCGTAGGCCCGGGTGCCAGCTCGATCTTGAACTTGACATCCCGCTCAGGTGGCATACCCGGAAGATCATCCGGGAACACGTCGGGGTACTCTCAGACTACAGGGATGTCCTCTAACTTGACAGCTTCCGCATTATTAATTTCTGAAACTTCCCGGACTGGAGTGTCTAACACCATGGAATGCGGACGGTGGAATGGAGAGTTTAAATGAACCGTCCGTGTCCGAGTCTCCAGGACAGCACCATGGTATTGTAGCCATGACATCCCTAAGATTGCATCAATCTTTTGCCCCATAAGGATTATCAAGGTGGTGGGATATAATTTCCCACCTAAGCACAGAGGTTCCTTTGGGATCATCATATTTGCTGAAATCTTCCCTCCCGGTGAGCAGATCATATAGGTGCAGTCGGTTGGGAAGACTTGCATTTGATGCTTAGCCACATAGGATGCACTTATAAAACTGTGGGTTGCAACAGAATCAAATAATATGATGATGGCTTGATTGTTGAGAGTGAACGTACCCGCCAGCACGTTGTCTCCCTCCGGGGCGTCCTCATTGTCGAGGTTGCGGACGCCCCCAGTCCGCTGTCCAACCTTCTTGACCAGAGGTCGGCCTCGAGCACCGCCCTGGAACTGGGCTTGCCCGCTGCTCTGCTGCCCCTGGGGACAGTCCTTCATGAAATGGCCCGCCTGGCCACACGTGAAGCAAGTGAAGTGGGGCGGTCCCCTGCTGATCGATGGACGGAAACCCGGGGCGCGTTGTGGTGGTGGGAACGCCTGGGGTGCCATCTGCTGCTGCTGCTGTTGTTGCGGTTGCAGTGGTGGCATCGGCGGTCGGAACGGAGGTGACTGAAAAGAACGTCCCCCGAACCGCTGAGGTCGCGCCGGTGGATGCCACTGCTGCCCGGATGGTGTCCGATACACCATGTGGTACTTCTATGGAGCCCCACCCCCACTGCTGGGTGGAGCACTGCGCTTCCGCTGCTCAGCTGCCAACTCCCGCTGAGCGTCCTCTTGCATAATCGCGGCATTGACGAGGTCGTTGAAGGTGCCGTGATTCTACTGAACGAGATGTGTCTTCATCTCAGGGTGTAACCCCCGATAGAAATGCTCCCGCTTCTTCTCCTGGGTGGAGACGTAGTCTGACGCATATTACGCCAGATGGTTGAAGGCACGGGAGTAGTCATGGGCACTCCTCCCGCCCTGCTTCAGCTCAAATAATTCTTGGAACTTCCTCTTCATTATCCCGGGAGGGATATGATAGGCGCGGAACGCCTCCCGGAACTCTTCCCACTCCACGGCATGGTCAGCCGGACGTGAGGCGACATAGTTCGCCCACCACGCACCAGCGGCACCGTGAAGTTGCTGCGCTGCGAACCGAGTTTTCTGCCGCTCCGTACATTGGAGCAGCCCGAACTTGGACTCGATGGTCCGCAGCCAGTTGTCGGCCTCCAGTGGTTCTTCTGCTTCTTTGAACACCGGAGGGTGCGTACTCATGAAGTCTGAGTACGACACATCACGGGGCTCACGAGGCCCCCTCTCTTGACGCCCCCCTGCCTGGGACGTATTCTGCACAATCGTGCGGAGCAGGTCGGTCTGCTCCTCACGACCCCCCACCAGTGCCGCTATCACATCCGCTAGAGTAAGCGGAGGCGACAGTGGTGGTTGCTGCTGTGGGGTGCTGTCGTAGGCAGGTGGCTGGGAGTCATCTCCTCCCAGCTTGCTAGAGCCACCAACCTCGTGTGTGGTCCTAGTATGAACCATCTGCAACCATATGACAACAAACATCAGTCCCGCAACATATTGCATGCAGTCCAATAAAAATAGCCATAATATATAATGACATTGAAACATGCGATGCATCTCGTATGTTGATAATGTAATAACTTTGCACAAGCTACACCATTAGCAGACCAAATACAAGCTAGTTTAATCCAACTTGATGAACCTCCTCTTTGGAAGCTCACCACAACTAGGTTTGGTCACTACGAGACATTACTATCGCGTTGCCATTCTTGGGACATATCATCTACGGGGAAGGCATTGCGGTTGACCGAAGCAAAATAGAGCAAGTGCTGAAATGGAAAGCTCCCACTTCAGTTCATGAAGTCAGAAGCTTCCTCAGGTTAGTGGGATACTATCGGAGATTCATGCCAAGCTTCTCCAAGCTCGCTAAACCGATGACGGAATTTCTGAAGAATGGAACGAAATACGTTTGGAACACAGCGTGCGAAGGAGTGTTCCAAGCATCGGTGAAGCATGTCACAACAGCCCCGGTCTTAGCTCAACCGGATACAACCAAGCCCTTCGACGTGTATTGTGACGCATCCGGTATTGGGCTCGGTTGCGTGTCGATGCAGGAAGGACGTGTGGTCACATATGGCTCACGCCAACTTTGGAACCATGAGCAGCATTATCCGACTCATGATCTTGAGCTTGCTGCAGTGGTGTTGGCGCTAAAAATGTGGAGGCACTATCTCCTGGGGAATTTGGTGCATCTCTACACCGACCACAAGAGCTTAAAGTACATCTTCATCCAGAAGGAGCTGAATATGAGGCAAATAAGGTGGTTAGAATTAATCAAGGACTATGAGATTGAGATCCATTACCACCCCGGCAAGGCAAATGTGGTTGCCGACGCGCTGAGTCGGAAGTCACATGTTCATAACCTCACCATTACCCCGGTGGAGGGGGAAGAGCCGAGTTTATATTTGGTTCCTTGTGGATCGCTGTACAACCTTGCCCTCATCCCTTCCATTAGGGAGGACATCATTGCAGCTCAGAAGATTGATATGGGCATGGCACATCTCCGGAGATGGATAGACAATGGGGAGATCAAGTGTTTCCGGAAAGATGATGAGGGGACGCTATGGTTCAATGACCGCATAGTCGTACCCCGAGATATGGAACTTAGGAGAAAGATCCTTGATGAAGCTCACTTGTCTAAATACTCCAATCATCCGGGCAGCAACAAAATTTACCAAGATTAGAAAAAGAAATTTTGGTGGACACGGATGAAGCGGGAGGTAGCGAAGTACGTATCCGAGTGCGATACGTGTAGACGAGTGAAAGCTGATCTTATGAAGAAATCAGGGCTGCTGCAACCCCTGAAGATCCCGGCATGGAAATGGGAAGATGTGAGCATGGATTTCATTGTGGGATTGCCCCTAACTTCCAACAAACATGATTCCATTTGGGTAATCGTTGATCGGTTAACCAAGACAGCTCACTTCATCCCGGTGAATACACGTTACAATGCCGGCAAATATGCGGAGCTGTACATAGCAAAGATTCTAAGCTTTAATGGGGTACCCAAGACCATCGTCTCAGATCGAGGTGCATTATTTGTATCTCGCTTTTGGGAGCAGATACACGCTGCTTTGGGTACTAAGCTGATCAGGAGCTCCGCCTACCACCCTCAGACAGATGGCCAAACAGAGAGGGTGAATCAGGTTCTGGAAGACATGTTGAGAGCATGTGCCATCCACCACGGTAGGAACTGGGATGATCACCTACCGTTGGCGGAGTTCTCGTACAATAACGGCTATCAGGCGAGTATCAAGATGGCACCCTATGAAGCTCTCTACGGTCGCAAGTGCCGCACCCCATTAAACTGTTGCGGGTCCGGGGATAGGGTCACATTCGGGGTTGATGTGGTGAACGACGCCGAAGAGCGTGTTCGGACGATTCAAGCCAACTTGAAGGCCGCTCAATCCCGGCAGAAGAGCTACGCTGATAAGAGGCGTAGGACGTTGCACTTTGACGTCGGTGAGCACGTGTACCTCCGTGTGTCTCCGATGAAGGGCGTGCACCGGTTCGGTGTGAAGGGGAAACTCGCTCCCCGTTTCATTGGACCCTATGCTATCACCGAGAAGTGCGGACCAGCGGCGTATAGACTGGAGCTACCGGCATCACTTGCTGGTGTTCATGACGTTTTCCATGTTTCGCAACTGCGAAAATGTCTGAAGCATACAGCCGCTGTTCCGACCGAAGACATCGGCGAATTGCAACCGGATTTAACGTATGATGAATATCCGGTGGCGATTATTGATGAGAAAGCCCAGACCACGCGTAGCCAAACGTTGTGGTTCTACAAAATACTCTGGAGCAACCACACTGCCGAAGAAACGACGTGGGAGAGCGAGGAATTCCTTCGCTCAAATTACCCGGAGTTCATGGCATCTCAGCACGGGTAAGTCCCTATTACATCACTGTCTCTTCTTTTGTAATCTCGGGACGAGATTCTTTTAAGGGGGGAGGGATGTAAAAGCCCAAGAAAAGGGACTTGCAAAAACTTTTCATCATCTCACAACACCACAGTTTTTTTGTGAATATCTTGTGAAGAATTGTGAAGAGCAAGTAACCTCCATCAAGAGGGTATTGGTTCAAACTTTCTACACATATGATAACACATGAGAGGTTGTTCTAAAACCAACTTAGAGTCATTTGCATGTTTGGACCCTAGTTGGATTAAGGCCACCGAGTTGAAGTACTCAAGTGCAATGGGAGGGTTTGAAAATCAGAATTTGAACTAATGTCCAACTCAAAATTCAAATGAGGGGAGGACATAATGGTGATTCAAAACTGTTGTATTCAAACTCTTGGTTGAAGCTGCTAACACAAGAATCAAAGTGCATATTTGGATTCCTTATGTCCAAATTAGTAGGTAGGCAAAGTTTCAGTAATTTTTGAAAATGTTTTCTACCCATTTTTCCAAAAAGGATTCAAATGTGCAAAGAATTCAAATATACATTTGAATTTGGGGGAAACTTGCCCAACTATACAAATGTAGCTCAGTTTTAGCTCCAAACATTTGAATTGGTCACTTGCCAAGTTTTTGGAGATCTTTTGAGGGATAGGGGAGCACTGACTGGTGGGACCCACCTATCATTGGGGAGGTTAAAAATGCATAAAGATCAGCAGCCTTCGGGGTTAAGTATTGCTCACTCGAACAGGGCCGAGGAGTCCACGGGCGCCACCGAGACGCCACCACAGCTCCCCCCAGGGTCGGTTTCTTCACGCTGGCGAGCTCCTCGTGGGGGGATAGTTACTCCCGGCCGTGCCCCGTTCTGCCACACCACGGAAGGCCACGTTCTACTCCTCTCGCACGATAGAACACCGAGGAGCAGCCGCCATGGTCAATTCGCTCGGGAGTGATTTCCTCTCGCGTGCAAGTGTCGGTAACCCAGCAAAACAGCATCACCAGACATCCCATGACCTCCTCGCACCATCCCCAGTCGAGCTAAGCCACAGCAACCCGAGGGACTTGCATTTTTCGCAGCGGCCGACAAGAACCGAGTGAAGGTGCTCCCGTGGGCAGCTCGGCAGAGGGCTTGTCACAGCCGAGCAAGAGCAGTTTTGGACGCGCCAAGACTCCATGCTGCTCGACCCCATAGCTTGGAACAAGTGACTGATCGTCGCCGGCGTATTTTGCAAACTACTCTCAGCCAGTGCAGAACCACCTTCTGGTACGAAATCCGCAAATTCCCGACTTCTATTTGCTTAGAGCCCATCAAACTGCACTCCCAGGAGCTATACTTGACAGCGGCCAAGTTTACTTCGCCACCCTAGCTTGATTATGGCTGTAGCCGGCGTATTTTCCATTTTTTCCAACCGTGGGTATGGCGGGGAGGATCGGGCTCACAGTGACAACTAGGTTAGAGCCACCTCCGGGCTGCTCCAGCACCAGGACGATCTTAATCAGCGGCCACTGGTGCTGTAGAGCCCTTTCACCAAACTTTTGGCGGGCTAGGGTACTCGGGCCACGGCGCCGAAGCTTCACCGAGGGGTGCGCACGTCGCCGACTGTGTTCCGGCCACCGGCAGCCCGAGCCAACCGCGTAGACGTATTCCCCGACCTCCCAAACTCACAGGCGGCGATTTTCCGTCCTAGAGGCGGCCGGGAAGCCGGTTCCGGTGAGCTCCAGTGAGGTGCCGGCGAAGGGGCGGCGCGGGAAAAGAAACCGGCCTGAGGAGGAAGGCGAGCGGCGGGCCCCGCGTGTCAGCGAAGGGAGGTTTAAATTGCTGATCGATTGCGGCCCCGGGATCTAGTGTGGCTGCACGGGAAGGGTTCTGTGGCCCCTTGTGGCTCAGCTCCAGCAGTGACACGTGTGTGATGGGCCCACGGTCAGAATTTAAACTTTTCCCCGGTTTATTTGGATTTTCAGATTTAGTTCAAACTTTAGAACCTCATAACTTTTGCTAGGAAGCTCCAAATTTAGTCATTCAAATTGGGTTGGATTCATGTTGCATAGCTATATCCAAATAAGCAACCAAATTTGTATGAAACCCTTTATTTAATTCTGGAAAATTCTTTAAATCCTTTCAGCTAAAAAAATTTAGAGGGAGTTTGGTTCGTCCAAAAATCCTCAAATTTTGCTAGAATATTCTTTAGGATGTTAGTGAACCCCGGTAAAAGTTTCAGACCATTTGGAGTTGATTTAATCAGGGAAATTCAGATTTGAAGGTGCTGTGTTCAATTGAATACAGAAACATTTTTAGAGAATTTCCAAAACTTGGGAATTCAGTTCTGGACAAATCTTAGCTCCAAAAATGCTAGGAAAATTCATGCAAACTCTATGAGCTGTAATTGAAATTTTAGTTCACTAAGTTTGGCATGAACATGGGTGTTATCTCAGAATTAATTCTTCTTTTCTTAATTGCTTAGAAAATTATTCTGAACAAACCACTCGATGAAAAGTGCAAAATTTTGGTCAAGAGGGTTTTCTTGTGACAAGGAACTCACACAAAAGTTCTCAGCTCCATTGGAGCTCTGGATCACCCCTGTTCTGTTTAACCACTTGAGGTGATCAATATGGAAGAGGGGGAAAACCACTTAGCACTTGATCATGCGCTTAGGTCCAAATCCAAACCACTAGCCCCAGTTTCATTTTAAATTCTTAAACAGAGTTCCATTTTTTTGAAAACTTATTATTAGAACTTGTAGCAAAATCTTTACAATTAACTTATGTGCATATTCATTAACGTGTAGTCGCTGAAGGCGAGGAGACTCTGGAGGTGCTTGACTTCCTCCTTCTGGACGAAGACCTAACTACTGACCAGAAGCAACATTGAAAGAGCTCTAATATATCTTAAACCAATGGTTGGGAATAGGGCTAGAGTTGTAGGGTGCATTTCTGAAGCATTTACTCTTAAAGCATGTGACCCTTTACAGTCCGACCAGCTGTGCACTCCGGTGGCGACAGCTCGACCGGTGAGTCCTCGAGTTTCTTTACGTTATTTGTAACTAACATTGCTATTGACACATTTTGTAGATTGCTTGTATTTATAGGATAAGTATGGGGAGGAGGCGGTGAAGATTCATGGGGAAGACTATGATTGGCAGAACGCACCAATTGACGTTAATGCCATGTATGCGAGCAGTGGCGGTAAAGCGGATGGATGGTGAGATGCAAGCTGTTTTTCTTTTTTGTCAATTCGAGCTACATTATCTTCCTCTTAATATTTTTTATAGTCTTGACATTTTCAATGGAGTTGTTTACTCGAGGAAGGCAAGACCTTCGAGGGGCTTCTCCTCGCAATCTTCGTCCGCTGGACTCAACCGGCGGATGTCGCAGAGGGACCTTGAGCTCCAGAGTGTCCACGAGGAGCTATGCCTTACACAGCCAGAAGCAAGAAGTTCTTGCCAAGGCCAGATAGGAGTATCAAGCTAGATACATGGCACAGATGCAAGCGGCAACACACGTAAGAACTTAAAATACTAAACATCTACATCTTCAATTATTATCAATGTGCTAATGCTTTGCTATCACAGGCCTTAGCGCAACAGCATGGGCAGCAGGTTGTCATTCCCTCATGACAGCCGCCGATGGAGCCACAGGTGTCGGCGGAGCCGCAGATGCCTTCTTCAGCGGTATAGGTAAGCATTACTTCTTGAAATCAACATAAATTAGATTACTATAGCAAACTGAGCCAAAATCAGTCAAATATAATCAAGCATCGACAAACTTAGTTATATCTAGGATATTTTAGCAAAACATAGAAAAACTTAGCTAGACTTGCTCAATTCTACCTCGTCATAAGAAAACTTAGTGAAACATACACTTTTGAAGTTAAAACATGTCTAACAACACTTGTACATCACAGGGATCGGCGGCGGAGGCTCACACTTCATCACCGCACCTACCGGCACCTGGAGCACGACGCGAGGATGACATTCCAGGCTCCGGAGGTAGCGAACATGGGAGTGTGTAGCATCGTGACATTTATAGTTGAAACTATTGTAATATGAACTGTCTCTCATGTACATATGTGTTTTTGTATCTGCATGTGAGCTGGCGATTGTGCCAGGTTAGCATTTTTCTGTTGTTCTAAAAATTACATTCCTTACTTACGACGGCCTAGAGGTGGCCGTCGTAAATAAGCTTGTGTTATTTACGACAGTCAGCTCCAGACCGTCGTAAATAAGCCTATGTTATTTACGACGGCTTGTTCCCGGCTGTCGTAAATAACCTACCAGAGGGTGCCAGCTGGCACCCTCTCAGTAAGTTACGACGGGCTGTACATGCCGCAGTAAATAAGCTTATTTACGACCAATCATATGTGACGGCCGGATGCCGTCGTAAATAAGGAATAACCGTTGTAAGTAAGTTAATTATGATGGTTGGTGTCTTAATTACGACAGTTTAGGCCGTCATAATTAATCATGTTTCGTAGTGAACACAGGACAGAATAGGAAGTTATAAGCAGATATGTATATAATATTCATAGGATCGGCAAAACACTAATTCCTTCAGGATTAATTGAAATAAAATGAACTGTAAACTAATTTTGACGAAAATGAATAACAGGACATGAATGGGACATACCTTCGGGTGTAGATGCAGAAGCCATGATGTTATCAAACGGTCGGCGTAGGCAAGACGGCGGCACACGTTTTCGGGGCGTCAGGGTCGATGGCGGAGCTGGCGTCCTTCCCCCCTTTCCGTGTGGTAGATCTTTTCAGCTAAGAGATGTTGGGCGACGTCTTGAGGAGCACAGGGAACTTCTGTACCCGTATCCCATGTGGCGTGCCCCTATTTATATTGCACACGAGGAAGGGGGGTCCATGGCCAAGGAACGGCCATCCCTCCGATCAGGGTGCGCGGACAGTAAGACTAGGAACATCCGTTAGGCTTTTCTAAGTAGGAGATCAACTCCAACAACGTACACAAAACCACGCATCCACTGCGGTATACTGCTGCTTTGCTTCCTTAATAGTTCCATTAGTTGCCTGACTTGGCTGTGTGCACATACTGCTCTCTCTCTCTCACACACATATAAGGAATCCATTTGCATATATTATGGGTGCATTTTGTTCAAATGTGGATTTTTGAAAATCTAATTTTTGTCGTGGGCTATGAAAAAGCTATTGTGAGCTGGTAGAAACGAAAAGAAATAAAATGATTTAAGTATGTAATTAGCGGGACATTTGTAATTTTTCTAATAGTTGGATAGGAAATTTGAGACATCTAGGCTGATTAGAGATTCTAATTTATACTGCAAAGTCTACATCTTTATAAAAATTTGCTTCGTAAAAAAACTTTTTTATTAAAATTATATATTCTTAGAGGAGGACCCTATAAAAGGTAGGTAGATAAAGATCATTTGAGGTACCTAAATGCTACGAAACTGTCTGAACACTTGGGGATTGTTCAAGTGATGGAGGGAGGGGAGATTTACATGCACGTCTGCAAGTTCTGAAGTAGCCAGAGGTCTGAATTTGCGGCGTACTACAGCTATTCACAGGGCGACCTTCACAGCAAGGAAATGTTTCTGATGTGACTGGGAATGAACTTAGACTAACCGCAGAGGCATACAGGATGGCCTTCGGTATGGGAAGGCGTTACACTATTGAAAATGAGGTGCAGCGGTCTACTCAATCGGCCCCGCTACCTCAGCAGAGTGAACAGTGTTCCTTCACAGGAAGAGGAAGTTCAGGACTCTTCTTATGTCATAGCGCTTCAACGGAACACTCCTCGCACGCTAGGTGTAGGAAGGCTCCATTCCCCATCCGCGACTCCCTGGGAGCGGCAACAGTGGGCCAGCGAAGGTCAAAGCTCAGGCTTGAGGATTCTGCTCAGGGCCGGGGAGGGCCACGGGGCAAGCGACCTCTGGGGGAGCTGACTGTGTGGGGGAGAAGGCAATGATGAGATCCGCAAGGGAGATGGCTCCCATGGAAGATGTGAGGACCCACCTTTACCGAAGAAGGGCATTTGCTTCCGGTACCAATCCGTGAATCAGTAGTTGGTACGCACAACAGAATGTACCGAGTTCCATACATCACTTTATTCTCAACAGTACCATTATGGTCTACAAACATGTCTACAATCCATGTGGCGTGCAAGGACACTAAAAACAAAAGAGAGTTGAACAACATCGGATCATGTGGAACCCTGCCCCTCACACAGCCTTGGGCGCAGGCTAGATCTACTCGTCATCGACACGTGCTTCGTCTTCTTCGTCCTCTTCTTCTCCATCCTCTGGGGGGTTTTAAAATAAGCAAGAGTGAGTACGGAAGGTGCTAAGCAAGCCCTAACCCCTGCAGAGAGCCTGATGATTAAGTGAACTGCTCTGAGAAAATAGAAAAATGTACAGAAATATTTTTCAGATTATCTCAAATCTTGTTTAAGGCATAACTTCCTCTAGAATTCTTCAAATGACATGAAACCAATTCCATTAGAACCATCTCAAATTCTAGTTTCCAGAAAGTAATGGTTGGAACCATGAAAACCCCTGGAATTCCTTAGAGGCTCTAATATTGACCAAATAGGCTTTTAATTGTACAAAGCTCAAATGAACTTTGTTTCAAATAAAACTTGGTCAAGACTCTGATTAGGACCCTACCAAGCCACCATAAAAATTTCAGAACCAATGGGGAGGCCTAGATAGAGTTATGGTAATTACATATTCAAGTCTAAACATTGCATGTGAATTGACATATAGTATCTCATTGACGTGTAGTCGCTGAAGGCGAGGAAACTCCGGAAGTGCTCGACTTCCTTCTTCTGGACGAAGCTCTAACCACTGACCAGCAGCAACAAGGCAGGCCCCGGTTTGCATTAACCCCATTTATAAAGTTTTGCTTTGTTTACATGTTTAGTGTAGGTATGGATGTGCATTAGGTGTAGGATGGATGAAACCCAAATGCATAACCAGAATTTTTCTATAAGAGAGAGGGTAGTGTCTAAGGCCTCGAGTAGACAGGCTATGCTTAAGGATTCATAGGACTTTGGTACAAGTCGAGTAGTTGGAATCTACTCGCGAGTTAGGCTTGGGGACACACGGGATTTGTTCGAGTAATGTGAGATCACTTTAGTAATGAAAATGAGACTAGGCAGGGGCTAGGGCGCAGCAAGAGGAATTCTTGTGTGCGCAGCCCTGTCCGTGTCGATTGAGGACCAATCCATGTGCGGCCCTGCTGAGCAAGTATTGAATGTACCGAAGGCATATCGGATATATGGGCCCCGATAAACCGATGTAACCTAAACCTCCGGGTGTCGAGGCATAGCACACCGATTTATAGGTGTAGGTTGAGGGCAGCAAGGTGGAAATCTGCTAACGGACATAAAGAGATGCTCCGTGTAGGGAACCTCCTGTCCATTTCGGTGTGACCGGTTCGATGTTTGGGCTGTTGGGTGAAAGGTTGTCTCGTACGACATCGAGTGAGCGTGCTGTGCAGCTCCATGGGTGGGCGTACGTGACGTGCTCTTCGGGTATCCCTGCAGGTGTATATCGAGTCGATTTGCCGTCCCTCGCGGTGAAGAGTACCACTTGGTCACTGAGTCATGACATAGGCTAATATATGAAATGTGATGATTCAATATTGATATTATGATAAAATTGTATTGCTACTTGTTGACACGACCCCACGGTCTTGTCGAGCCAGGATCATGCTGAGGGGTGCTGCGTTGCACAGCACCGGATAACACACATCAAAGGTACAAAGGGGAAGCAAAGTTTTCTTACATAAACCAGTGTATGAACGTTTTTACAACAAAATATGTTCAGTCTACACTCATGGGCATAGACTACGCATCGAGTTCACGTTCAGCCCGTGAACGTGTCCCCGCTAGCACGCACACACACTAACGCGGCGGCGTGCACGACTCCCACTCGACGGGGTTCCCCTCCTGGGGTTCCGTCTCCTCCTCGGGAGTCCCTTCCTCATAGAACCCTGCAAAAGCTTCAAACACAAGCAGTGAGCATGAAGGCTCAGCAAGACTGACCCGTCTCTCCTAAACATGAAACTTCTACATGAGGGGGGGGTAGGTGCATGAGGTAAAGTAAGTTGCAAAGGACTCACCTACTTAGTGGAACCTTACTTTCAAGTTTTAGCAGCAGGTTGTGGAGAACCTTACGCTAAGGCACATGAGAGAGCCGCAATCAAACAAGAAACGCATTTCTCTCATGTACTTTGCCCAAAGTTGAAAAGAACTTTAGTTAGCTCTAAACTACCACATATCATTAACAATCAAAGTTCATCTTTCAATCAGCTCATTTTAACATGTATCTAGCCTGTTCTTTCTACGTCACAGTACAGTGAACAAGTGGTACTCACTGACCGCGAGGGACGGCGATTATAATCGATTTACACCTGCAGGGTTACCCGAATAACCCGTCACGTACGCCCGTACTCGATGTTGCCTACAACAACCATCACGGACGTCGTACACAACTACCTTTCACCCGTCAGCCAAACGTTGAACCGGTCCAATCATCCTGAGCAAGAGGTCTCTGCACGTGCATCTCAGTGCCGCCAGCCGATTTACACCTCAAGCTCTCAACCTACCCTCTGAACGACCAGCTATGCCTCAACACCCAGCTACCCGAGTTACATCGGTTTCCAGGTTCCCATATAGCCGGTAGGTCTTCGGTACTGTTCTAGCTTGTTCAACAGGCCCGCACACGGCTCGGTCCACAATCGACACAAGCGGAGCTATAGCACCCAGGCCCGCAAAGTCCTGCTGCTCTTACCCTCCGCTCGGTCTCATTTTCTTGCCATGTATTTCATGTGCTATCTCTACCCGAGTCGAGTGCCTCTGGCCTATCCTCGCGAGTAGTTCCAACTACTCGACTTGTACCGAATCCTACACTATCTTAGCATTGCAATAGCTAATGGGGTTTTCAATCCTAATCCCAACCCATGGTTTTCTTGGCTATGCATTTGGGTTTCCAAACAAGACTCTAATGCTAGGAATAATGGTACTCAAAGTAAGTTCTCAAAACAATAAAAGTTTGTAAAACGGTTAATGCACACCGGGGCTTGCCTTGCTGCTCTTGGTCCTAGGCTAGCTGCTATTCCAGAGTAACGAAGTCTAAGACTTCGGGTTCCTCCTCGACCTTAGCGACTACATAAGATAACAAGTACATGTATTAATTTAAATGCATTTGATTGAAATTTAAACTTGTGAAGTTTGTAAGTATCACTAGACAGATCCAATGACTCTGAAATTTTTACTGTGGTTTGGTTTCAACCTAAGCAGAATCTTGGACAAGTTTCAGTTGCAGCAAAGCTAAATTGAGCTCTACACAAATAATTATGCACTTGAACTTAATAGGAGCTCTTAGGGTGTTCTAGGAATTTTCATGGAGCAAGCCATGACTTTCTGAAAACTAGATTTTCAGAGGGTTCTAATGGAGTTGGTCTCACTCAATTTGAAAGTTCCTAGATAAAGATATGAGCTAAACAATTTCAGAGAAAATTTGAAACTGTTTCTGAACATTTTCTATTTTCCCTAGAACAGTTTTATTAATCACCCCATTAGGTGGATCAAATGAGCTCAAATGGATCTGAAATTTTTATGGTAGCTCTGTGATATTTTGGTGAACATCCAAGCAAAAGTTCAGAATTTTCTTTCAAAGGATTCTCCAGCTAAAATTCTAAACAGTTTAAACTTTGAAGAATTAATTCTGAAGAAATAAAGATTTTCATGAAGTGAAACTTGATTTGCTGGAAAGTAATCAGAGAGCTGAATCCAACAAAATTTGGTTCACTTGATTTGGAGTTTCCCTAGCCAAAGTTATGTGGGTTTGAATTTTGAACTAAATCTGAAAATCAGGACAAGTTCAAACTTCTGCCTGTGGGCCCCACACCCAGTGCTTCTTCTTCCTCCTCGCGCCAAACACTCGGCGGCGGCGGTCTCCGGCGAGACTCACCGGAACTGAGTTCCCGACCACCTTTCGGCCCGAAACCCGCCGCCTCCCCCTTCTCCGACCTCCTGAACTCGGCTGTGGGCTCTCCGGCCGCTGGTGATGGCCGGAAACCCGCGCGCACCGGTGACAGCACCCGATAGGATTCCGGTGAGGTCGGTTTTCCTCTACCGTGCACCAAATTGATCGGAAATCGTTCGTAGAGCATCAGTGGAGCATGAGGAACATGAACCAGGGCTTTGTGGAAGCTAGCAACGCCGGCAACCATACCCTCGACGGTGAGCCGAGGTACTTTGCAACGGCGGCGAGGAAAATGGCCATAACATGGCCGATCCTCAACGGTTTTCCTTACTTCCTTCTCGAGCGTGTGCGCTAGTACGTGTAGAACCCACTGGACAACCGGCCTGACCAACCCTAGTGTGTGGAGTCCGAATTTCACTTGGAGGTGAGCTCATCTCATATGAACGGGCTGGCAGTAAACTTGGAAATTCTCAACCGATGGTTGATCATATGCCGAACGGCTTTCGGATACACCATCTACATACAGTGATGCACCTTTGTTGTGTAGAGAAGTGGGCATGACAACGGCTGCACCGAGCTGTCCACGAGAGCCCAAACGGCGGCAACCTTTGGTCCGCCGGAAAAGATGTCCGGTGGAGCTCGAGGGCGACTTCTCACTGGCCAACACAGGGTCTAGGATGTTGCTCACGAGCTCACATTGCCACTTTGCTGCAGAGGAGGCTGGTCTTGCGAGTGATCGGCCTGATCACAAGCAGAATCGAGAGGACGGCTGGTTGCTGCAATTTTACCGTCCCATGTTCAGTGTACACTACCTGTACAGTTTCATGCCTAGGTGAGTCAGTTAAGTCTTGTTGAGCCATCGTGCTCATGGTTGCTGCTTAAGTGTTTTTCAGGTGAGGAGCCACCCACGGACTCGGGTTACGAGTCCACCGGCGAGGGTTACCCTCCTTGGGAGACCACGGCTGAGTGGGAGCCGTACACGCCGCGCTGAGCTGAGGAGTGCAGCTAGTGTGGGTTGCCCTAGGGCTGGGCAACCAACTTTTGCTAGGTAGACGGGCGTGAGTTGTACAAATTTAGTTTCTGTTGTGTAATATAAACATTAGTTTGTAACAGAGTATTGTACTACTTCAGTTGGTTTTCTATGTAATACAATGTATCCTTATGATGTGTGCTGTCGGGTGTCGCATCGTGCGGCACCACCCTCTGCGATCCTGGATGAGCGGATTCTGGTCCGCCTCAAACATCCTCCACTCGCCCCGCTGTGGCAAAAGGGCCGGAGGGTTGCCGATCCGCTAGAGGAAGTCCCGACCTCTCCAAAGCCGGGCTCGAAGCCGCGACTGGAGCTCCCTCTCTCGAAGCTCTAGGCTCCAAAGCTTGGGGGTCGACGGTGGCCGGGCTTGGAGCAGCCGTCGCCGTGGACTTTTCTCCTGTCAGCAGCTTGCGCGATTCCTCCCGGAACGGTGGCGCTTTGTGGGATGACCCAATGGAAAATTGGTCATGAATTTTGCAGGTCGGAGGAACCAGAAAACAAGGTGGAAACGGCCTTTTATCTCAAGAATTCAAGGTGCAGAAGACTTCAGCAAGAGAACCCACCCGAGACCAGAGGAACGCTTGCCGGAATCCTTTTTACCTTGGAAACTCAATATACAAGCGCCCGGGTGAGAGTTCGACCCAAGAAGACCGAGTTACCTCACAGCCACAAGCTAAATCAGCTAAAACGCAAGATACAAAAGCCAAGTAGAACTTAGCCATTCTCGAGAGAACTAAAAACATTGTAAATATTAGATAGCGCCGTGTCAAGTGTTCTAGAAGGTTTTGCACGACATTCGGTCGTGCTTTATATATAAGTCAAGTCTAGTTTAAACTTAGGAGATCGGATCTACTAGTTTGTATTGAGTCTCTAAAAGGCAGCTCTCTGCTGAAGAAAAGAACCAATCAAGTTGATCAATACAAACTTTTCATTCATCTACTTTTCCTTATGTTTTCGTAGTTCATAGCTTAGTTCCTGTAGTTCTTTGTTGTTTGCCGAGAAAAGCATCCGTCTCTCTTCACGTAAGTAAGACTTATCACGTTTCTGACATCAGGAACCTTACTTCTATCCAAGTTTCAGTGATTAATGCCGAAATTTTCTACAGGACAGGTGACTTCGATCATCAGTTGGTGACTCCATCATCTGTTCCATGAACACCCACGAGGGTGACCTCCACTCCGGTAGCGACTGGCTCTGTCTCAGAGAGGGGTGCCTCACCCCCTTCAGGCGGGGCCTCCATGGCTATAGCTGGAGCCTCACGCCCACCGGACGAAGCTGCAACAGCCGGGGTTGGCTTCGGGCCAGCCAGGATAGGTGGAGGCAGCTGAGACTCCACAACAGCTAGGAAAGAAGGTGCTACCTCCACCGTCGGCTCCACGCCCCCTGATGACAACGTGGCTGTATCAACAGGCAGTACCGTGTAGGACAGAGGTGGTGAAGCACCTAGCCGGGCAACGATGCCCGGATGATACGCCCTGCGACAAGAAAAGTGGGAAGATGTCAGGAAACCAACACAGAAAAAGCCCCAAACAATGAGGGAAAACAAAAGCTAAGATAAGAAGCTCTTCGTCCGAGGGCTAATCGGAAGCGCAACTATCTGGGACCCAGCGCCTGGAGGGACGAACGAGGTCTGAGGATGGGCAGCGGATGCCCGACCCTCCGACCGACCCGCCAAACCATCGGTAGCAGAGCCCCCCACATCGGCTTGAGTAACGGGAGCCCGGACATCGTGCGCCATAGGAGGCCCCATCACAACACGGTCCAGGGAAGGCCAGCCAGCAGGCTTTTTTCCCTCTACCCAGGCCTTGGGGTCCACGTCCGAGGTGGGCACAGCTTTGGCCGAACCTCCAGAAGCTCATGCAGAAGGCACGGAAGGATAGCTCTCTTCACCCGTCCGGGCCCTCTTCGTGGCCGGAGCGCCGCCGCCGGTCTTTCTCCTTCACCGCTCCGTCAGAGTCGAGGAGTCAGCAGACCTGGAGGAGGGGGACACCGACTCGGAGGGCATGGAAGGGGTAGCCTCTCCGGCAGCCCTCGCAATCCTCACCGCCCTCAGATGCTCCTCCAGCCTCCTCTAGCGGCGAACGTGGCTGGCCTTGCGATCGTCCTTTCTCTTCTTCAGGTCCGCATCGCGTGCAGCCCTCCACTGCCTCTTCGCCTTGTCATTAGGAAGCTTCGAGAAGCTGACAATGCCTTGAGACCCTAAACAGAGCACTACAATGTTAGGGCAGATCAAGGCGCCGAAAGAGAGCAGTGATAAGATCATGGCATGAGGGTCGGACGCTTACCCGAGTAGAAGGATGGTCCGCGGAGAGAGTGTGTGGGTGGCCCTTACCGCCCTCCACTTTTTTCCCGTTGAGGTCGTGAAACCTCCACCAGACTCTGGAACTGGGAACCTCTTTCGCCGACCCGTGCGTCGGGTCACCGAGCCTGGTGTACTGCCACATGGCGTGGACGAGGGCATGAAGGGGCTGGATCATCCTCTCAAGGAAGGTCCGCAGAATGACTTCTCTGGTCAACCCCTCTGCCTGCAATGCCTCAACCTGGTCTAGGATGATGGTGACTCGTCGCTTGTCCTTCTCTGCAACCCCCTCCCCCGATTTCCAGTGCTCCCGGGCGGCAGGCGGCTGGCCCGTGAAGGATGGAAGCTCTGGGCCATCGTTGTGGATGTAGAACCAGTCCTGGAACCAGTTCTTCATGGACCTTGGGAGCGGATGGTCAAAGTATTGCAGCTGAGCCAGTCGAAGCTGAATGCAGGCACCACAGACCATCGGAATCAGAGAGTCCGCGAAAGACGGCCGCAACCAGAAGACACACCTTCACAACTTGAAGTGGGGTTTGATCCCTAGGAATGCCTCGCACAGTGTGCAGAAGACGGCGATGTGGAGGATCCTGTTCAGCGTCAGATGGTGAAGCTCCAAGCCATAGTAGAAGAGGGCGGCGCAGAGGAACTTGTGCGCCGGTATTCCAAGCCCGCAAAGATGAAAGTCGATGAAACTAACGACCTCGCTTTCTCATGGCACCGGCACCGTCTCCCCAGGCGGAACGCGGACCCGTTGGAGCTCCCACGCCGAGAGAATCCCCCGCTCACCTAGGGAAGAGTGTTGGTCGATGGTAACGCAGTACCTCATCCAGTCTGACATGGCGGACGATGGAGAAGAGGAAGAAAGGGAGGTGCTCCTACTTTCCCTTGATCTTTTCCCTTCTCTAACTTGCGCTACTGAAACTTGCAGGAAGGCAGGAGCGCAAAAGGGGCGGAGAAAGAGGGCGCAGAGGTAAAAGTAGGAACTCACGCGCCTAGGATGGCTTATGTCTAGGCCCGTGATGATAACGAGGAAGGGATCTGGGGCCCATGGATGCGTCTTCCCTGTAGTACTGCTGCCCACTGGCAGGGAACGTGCGCCTCCTAAAAAATTTCAGGGACGCGACGCCTATCATAACTTCACCTAGAAAGACCCGCCTCTTTGATATCAACGACAATTTGAAGAGCCATGTGCTGCTCCTCTTTCTCCCAACCGCCTTACCACCATGTCCCCTTGCCTAGCTTCGACGCAACGTCGACGGGCCGCACAAATCGAGGCCCAGGTAAGTAGGTAAGTTTTATAGCCCACTTTCGGGGCTCAGTCAATCTTATGAGTTCTAAGGTATACCTAATATTTTAGGTCAAAAGGGCCGCCCAAAACAAACCAGAGTGAGGGACAGGCAATGCGAGATGGCCATCAATGGCGCACTCAGGGGCTTCGGCGCCATCAACATCTCTAAGTTTGATATCCGGGTTTTACCTTGGCGACTCCACGATAGGCCCCTCCCAAAGGGTCAGCATCGAGCCACCCTGGCCCACGAATGGCCCTGGATCCGTGCGAGTGTACGTGGGCATCAAGCCTCAGTCAGGTCAACCTGATTCCCCTGTCCTTTTGGAAAGGCAGTGGGGTTCCACTTTGTTTAATCTGTTAGGCAGCTCATCGAGCCCGAGAACTCGACCACCGAGGTAATTTCTCATTTGACTCAACCCCTCCAAGCCTGCAAACGGTTTCACAATGGTGATCGAAGCGGATTCGCTAAACGAACCAAGCCCGACCCGCGAAGGGGGCTCGAGGCTATTTGATGACTCAAAGTCATGAAGGGCTCAGCGCCTGAGGCTTTGAGCTCGGACATAGCCACGAACCAAAATGAAACAATGATCTCATACATCTCCGCTTTTTCTTATCCTTTCAGGTCTTCCGCCATACGGAAAGATACGCCTCCGACTGATCCAGAAGAAGATCGACCTAAGGCCCGGGGGCTACTAACAAGGGTAACATACTCCGGGTACCAAAGAAGCAGTCAACCAACCAACCGCACAAAGATGTGTAGCTCCACGGGCCACAACCTAGGAAGCGAACTCGTGGTGACGGCATCGAAGACCGACCCCTAGGGACGGGAGCAACGACCGACCTCCAAGCCCGAACGACAATACCAGGGAAGGGAAGCGACCTGGGCTAGAGCCCGGACCAGAAGCATGCGGAGGACTTAAATGCCGACGTGACGAAATGGCGGAAGGAATTTAAGACAAAGTAAAAGGCCATGCGCGACAAGACAAGCACAACGTCGAGTCATCATTACCACCCATTCCGTCCAGCTCAGCACGAGTGTATAGGGATGGAAAGTAGATGTAGGCCGTAGACTAGACGGGAGCTGGTGTACTTGTGACACCCGGTTCCGAAAATAAAAATAAGTGAATGCATATGTGTTCCCAGTATGTTCATCACACATACACATGTAATCCACAAACTGAATCCAGAATATAACCACGAATAAATAGTGTTTAAGTACTTTATTACAATGACCCAATGTCTCACTCATGAATGTCTATCTTATTCTTGCAGCGGAAAGTGACTAAGACAGCAGGATCCATCTTCAACTCCACAGGCATGTTGACGGTAGTTCGCACACCTAGTACTCCACATGGTCCTCGAAGTACTCATCTTCTGTAGCTGATGTTTATGTTGTAATGCAAGGGTGAGTACATGTCGTACTCACCAAGTGCGGGAAAAGTATGACATGTATCTTACAACAAGGTAGGAAATAAAAAGGCTCGTTGCAGCAAGCAAATTTTATTTCATAAATATGGTAAAAACAGCAACTATCTCTAGGTGAGTTTAATCCCATTATAACCAAGTATTTAATCAACATTCCTTCATCATAATTCACCATTTATTAAGTCTCAACCAGCCATTAACCTTTCTCAAGTTCATCTCATACTCATAAATATTCATAACCATCTCATATTCATATAACCGAAACCAAACTCATTTTCATGACTCAAAGCAGTCCCAAAACAATCCCAATGACCATACCACAACCATACCGAATAATCATCCCAAGTTTTCCCTCTAATCATGGAAGTTGGCCAGGTGCTTGTGACCGGAAGCACGGGTATCTTGATAGTTTTACACTCTACGGAGGTGGCACCACTTTACCCAAAAGTTTATGATTTTGTCACCCGTAGGCGACTGCAGAACCTCCATTATACCAGTACACAACCATCGGTGTATGGCCAAGAGATCACAAAATAGCCTTTACAAAGGGTCTACTAGATGTATGGACTCACTGAGGTTTCACCAGCAGGCTCGAATCACCATTCTCCCACCCATGGGCCCCCTCTTGTGCCATACAGTTCCCAGGGAAGTCCTCCTCGACTCCCATTCCCTGCGTCATCCACGGTCCATAGCATGATAGAAACACACCTAATTAATCAGCTAAGCCGCACCCATACTTGGCCTTGTGGTGGCACTCTTTTCCTGGCATATTATCGCATGAACCGGTCCTTAGATCTATGGCAAGTACCACCATCTCATCCAGCAACATCCATGAACCAAGCTTGCCTAGATCTCCCCGATTCTATGCCATTAACATCATCAAGATATCATCATCATTATTCATATGAGTGCAGTAGCTATACATGTTTTGTTTCAGCTTCCCGTATCCCGTAAGTAAAGCAAGCAAAAAGGAAAAACAACCATACCCGACTCATCAACATTCCCGGCAACAAGGATGGTTAACAGAACTAGTAAACTCCTATAAAAGGGTGTCCCATCAAGTTGACTAAAGCATACACATTTTCGCAAACAAAACAGTTTCAAAACATGGGATCAAAATGGTCAATGGGCACTTGCCTTGCTCCCGTGGTTCGTGTTGCTCAAGCGTCTCGAAATCTTGGTGCTATAGTTCCTTGTGGACGGCCTCTTGAGCTTGTCCTTCTACTCACGACCACGCACATACAAAATTTACAACAATCAATCATCATGCACAAACTTTACTCAAGATGCAATGGGTAGATGAATGCAAATCCTATAGTGCAGCTTTATAGAACCAGTTTGTACGTGTTCTTGCATGTTTTAATGGGATTTCATGGGGTTTTATGATGAACAAGGGTGTAGGGATAAAGTGTGGACGTGGTTATGATCTTGACTAAAATCTAGATCAATTCCACCGTCAAAAATCTATCAAAATGTGATCTGTCCACACATAAATGTTTCTGCTCGAAGGGGGCGAAGAAAACGGATGCGTAGAAGCAGCGGCGACGTCGTAAGATGGGTAATGAAGACCTACCTCACTTCCTTTTGGTGGCAGGGCCTTCCTCCTAGCAATGGCACCAACGGAGAATTTTTCTATGGAAAATTTTGGTAGGACAGATCGTCGGGCTTCTTCTCCGGCGACGGCAGGGCACGACGGGGCTCGACAGCGGCCAAATTCTGGCAAGGGGGAAACTTGGCGACTTGGCAGAAAGGAAGGGGGCTTGGCAGCAGGGGGCCGAAAAAAAGAGAGAGGATTTCAGCCAGGGGTGGGGGTTATATTTATAAGGGGGAAAAAGAGGAGTCTTACTCCAATTAGAGCTCAAATAAGAGTCCTATTCAATTTTTTGGATATTAACAAACTTATCTCTTGTGGTGCGGCAGCCTTGCGTATTTTATCCCCAAAATGTGGGGAAATTCCCCTTTTTGGGAATTGGGGAATTTAGAAATTTTGTAGGAAATTTGGGGAATTTGGGAATAGCTCATTTCAGCTATCTATTTCCTATTCCTCCCATTTCTATGTCACTTGCTCCATTTCTACATTCCCCTCTCCATTTCTATGTCCCATTCTCCATTTCTACATTCCCCTCTCCATTTGTATGTCCCATTCTCTATTTCTACATTCCCCTCTCCATTTCTGTATCCCATTCTCCATTTCTACATTGGCCTTCTCCATTTCTATGCCCGGTTCTCCATTTTTATATTCCCTTCTCCATTTCTGTGGTTTTTCCTCCATTTCTATGGTTCCTTCTCTATGGTTCTTTCTGCATTTCTATGGTTCCTTCCTCTATTTCTATGGTTCTTTCTCCATTTCTTTGGTTCTTTTCTCCATTTCTATGGTTCTTTCCCATTTCTATAGTTCTTTCTTCATTTTTATAGTTCTTTTTCCATTTCTACTTCTTTTATAATGTTTCTCTACATGAAAAATGTATGCAATGCATGTAAATGAATTTGAGGGTGCTACAAACCTACCCCCTTTAAACTGAATCTCGCCCTCGAGATTTGATAGAGTGGAGAATAGATGATGGAATTCTGCCTTGAGATCTTCCTCACGCTCCCATGTAGTTTCGGCTTCCGTGTGATGGCTCCACTGTACCTTGCACCAACGGATCACTTTGTTCCTCGTGACCCTTTCCTTCACGTCCAAAATTTTGATGGGGTGCTCCGCGTAGGTCAGATCCTCTTGAAGCTCGAGCTCATCCATCAGTACTTGTTCTTCCGGTAATCTTAAGCACTTCTTGAGTTGGGATACGTGAATTACATCGTGCACGTCGGAGAGGTGCGTTGGCAGCTCTAGTTGATAGGCTACTTCTCCTCGCTTGCCCAAAATCCTGAATGGCCCGATGTAGCGAGGTGCTAATTTTCCCTTGACGTTGAACCGTCGTTGGCCTCGAATAGGCGATACCTTAAGATACACGAAGTCTCCTACTTCGAAGGTCAATTTTCTTCGCCTATTGTCCGCATAACCTTTTTTTCGTGACTGAGCAACCTTCAAATTTTCTCGTATCATTTGGACTTGCTTCACGGCGTCTTGCAGCACTTTGGGTCCAAACACTTGGCTCTCTCCGGTCTCATTCTAGAACAGCGACGTTCTACACCTTCTACCATACAATGCTTCAAAAGCTGACATCTTCAAGCTGGCTTGATAGCTGTTGTTGTATGAGAATTCAGCATACAGCAAGCTCCTATCCCAACTACGCCCATGTTTCAAGGCGCAAGCTCTCAACATGTCTTCCAAAATTTGATTTTTCCTCTCAGTTTACCCGTCGGTTTGCGGGTGATAAGCGGAGCTGAAATTCAGTCGTGTACCCATGGCTTCATGCAGCTTCTTCCAGAACCTAGAGGTAAATTTAGAACCCTGATCTGAAACTATCCTCTTCGGAACTCCATGGCAACAAACGATTTGCTCCATATACAGCTCGGCTAGTTGTGCAACGCTGTACATTATCTTAACAGGAAGGAAATGGGCTGTTTTCGTCAATCGGTCCATGATAACCCAAATAGAGTCCTAACCCAATTGAGTACGTGGCAATCCGACGATGAAATCCATGCTGATGTCTTCCCACTTCCACTCGGGTACTTTCAATGGCTGCAACAGTCCAGCAGGTCTTTGATGTTCGGCCTTCACCCGTTGGCACATATCGCATAAGGCAACAAATTCAGCTATGTCCCTTTTCATACCATCCAACCAATAGCAAGTTTTCAGATCCTTGTACATCTTTGTACAGCCAGGATGTATGGAATAAGATGAGTCATGTGCCTCCTTTATTATCGTGGCATGGATGTGCTTCACGTTAGGCACACAAATCCTTTTACCTAACCAAAGCGTGCCTTTCTCGTATTCCTTGAAATCCTTTTCTATGCCTGGTCGGATTCTTTCCTTGATTTCCTCATCCGTTGCTTGGCCATCTCGTATCTCTTGTTCCAGCGAGGAGTTCAGTTCTATCACCTCCATCTTGTTCATGAACTCGAGATGCAACCGTTCGAACTTCTTACGCAGTTCGGGTGGCAGCTCCCCAACCGTGAGTTGGTGACATGCTCCCTTTCGACTCAACGCAACAGCTACTACATTGGCCTTTCCGGGGGTGATAGTTGATTCCAACATCATAATCCTTGATGAGTTCCAACCATCGACATTGCCTCAAATTCAGATCCGTCTGCGTGAATATATACTTGAGGCTTTTGTGATCCTTATAGATCTCACATCGGTGGCCAAGGATATAATGTCTCCAAATCTTCAAGGCATGTACCACGGCTGCAAGTTCGAAGTCATGTGTGGGGTAATTCAGCTCATGTCTCTTTAGTTGTCTCGACGCATAGGCTACCACTTGTCCTTCTTGCATGAGCACACATCCAAGCCCTTGTATTGATGCGTCACAATATATGTCGAAGCTCTTGCTCACGTCCGGCAATACAAAAACTGGCGCTGTGGTTAACTCTTCTTTAGCTCCTTAAAGCTTTCTTGACACGCTGGTGTCCACTGAAATGCTTTCCCTTTCGTTAGCAATTCAGTCATAGGCTTCACTATTTTGGAGAAATCCTTGATGAACCGGCGGTAATATCCAGCCATCCCAAGGAAACTCCGAATATCTCTTACACTCTGCGGTTGATTCCACTTCAAAACATCTCCCACTTTTCTGGTATCAACCGATACTCCTCCTTCGGATATGATGTGGCCTAGGAACGATACCTCCTTTAGCCAAAATTGACACTTGCTGAACTTGGCATACAATTGGTGCTCTCACAGTTTCTGCAATGTCAATCTCAAGTATTCTTCGTGTTCTTCCTCGCTTTTTGAATACACCATGATACCGTTGATGAAAACCACGACGAACTTGTCCAAATACTCCATGAAGACCTTATTCATGAGGTACATAAAGTATGCGGGTGCATTCGTTAACCCAAAAGACATAACGGTATATTCATACGAACCATACCGTGTTCAAAATGCAGTCTTGGGTATGTCAGAGGGCTTAATTTTCAGCTGGAAGTATCCCGATCGAAGGTCAATCTTGGAGAAAATTTGAGCACCTTTCATTTGGTCGAACAGGTCCTCTATACGGGGCAGCGGGTATTTATTCTTGATCGTCACCTCATTGAGACACCTATAGTCCACATACATCCTTTGGGTCCCATCCTTCTTGTCTACGAAGAGCACGGGGGCTCCCCATGGTGACGAGCTTGGGCGTATAAAACCCTTTTCCAGCTCTTCATGGATTTGTTTTTTGAGCTCCACTAGTTCGTTCGCAGGCATCCTATATGGCCTCTTCGCTATAGGTGCAGTTCCAGGTACTAAATCAATGGCAAATTCAATGTCCCGGTCAGGTGGCATACCTGGAAGTTCATCCGAGAACACATCTGAATATTCTTGAACCACCGGAATGCTTTCCAACGTCGCTTCTTCGATGTGGTTCAGTGCTGCCTTCTTGTTTGCCGGTTGGGCTGACTCGAACTCAATACGAGTACCGTGCTCATTTGTCAACTGCACACTCCTATCAGCACATTGAATCACTCCGTTGTGCTTTCTTAAACAATCCATTCCGAATATTATGTCAATCCTTTGGGAATCCAAGACAATAAGGTTGGCAAGAAAGTCTACCCCCCTTATTTTAAGGCTTACGTTTGGACATACTATATCAGTTCTCATCTCTCCACCGGGAGAATTAACCAACATAGTTTGTTTCATGTGTGATATGGACAGATTATACTTGGCAACATACTTGGATGATATGAATGAATGCGATGCTCCAGAACCAAATAAAACAGTGGCTGGGTTGGAGTTGGCAAGGAACATACCAATCACGACGTCCTCAGCTTGTTGTGCTTCCTCAGCGGGGACATGATTCACATTGCCACGAGCGTAGTTCTGCTGTCCACGGTTATCTTGATTAGCTCCTCCATTCGGCCGTGGGTTCTGTTTTGGTGTGTTGCTCGGCTGTCCAAGGCCTTTCTTTGGGCATTATCTTGCAAAGTGTCCCGCCTCTCCGCATGAAAAACATGCTTTGTTGCCCATAACAGCAGGAATGTTGGGTCAAGGCTGGTTTTGAGCATAGGCGCCCATGTTGGGACAGGGCGCAGGAGGCAAAGGCATACGAGGTGCTTGCATAACAGGACATTGCTGCAGTGGCTGATTATGGTGAGGTGGATTTGCCGGGCGGAAGGTAGAAGCAGACGAGCCATAATGTGGTGCAGCTGGTGGCATGAAACAGGGACGTACATTGCTCCCTTGTGGCTGTCCTTGGTATGGCATCTTCCTCTTGCCCTCTTGCTCGATCTCACGGATCTTGCTCTCAACCACTATAGCTTTGTCAACGAGCTTCTGGAAGTTTGCATAATAATTGTTGAGAAGCTGAACTTGGATCTCATTGTTCAGTTCTCTCATGAACAAGTATTGCTTTCTTTGATCTGAGTTGACATCTTCTAGAGCATACCTTGACAGCTGCGTGAACTTGTTGAGGTACTCATTCACGCTCTTTCTTCCTTGGCGGAGACCTTCAAACTCTTGCCTTTTTAGCATCAAGACTCCAGCAGGGACGTAATGAGAGTGGAAACTCTCCTTGAATTCAGCCCAAGTGATAGTCTCCTGGTTGACATGAGCATTGCAAAGAGCGTCCCACCAGTCAGCGGCTGCTCCCATAAGTTGGTGCGATGCAAAGAGAACTTTCTCCCGATCATTGCACTGAACAATAGCAAGCTTCTTTTCCATGGATTTCAACCAATCATCAGCATCCATGGGGTCATTAGCTTGTGCAAAAGTAGGCGGTCGAGTCCTCATGAACTCTCCTAGTCTGTTGTTAGCCAGTGGGGGTGGCGGCGGTGGTGGGGGTGCAGGAACGGGGTTAGGATTGTTGTTGTTGTTGGCCTGCAGCTGACCCAACGTTTGTGTCATAGTTTGCATGAGCTGGTTCTGCATATCCCTCAACCGTTCAAGGTTTCTTGCATGAGCCCCGGGGTTAGCATTTTTAGGAACTTCAACGTTGCCATCCTCTTGTGGTTCATTGTTGCAACGAGCGTTCCTCCTTTGACGGTTGGCATTTTCCCTCACCATCTGAGAGAGAGAGAGTAGAGTAGAATAGAAAATAGAAGTTTAGATTGATTCCCCCAACTATATGCATCAAGATGTATGAACTAAGTATCTTCTTTTATTAATTTCATCCTATATGAGTGTGTGAACACGTGCCGAAGCATCTCACATCTCTCCACTATGTGTGGATGTGGACATTCGTCGAAACGTCCCACAACTCACATCAGCACATAAACACAAGAAATCACCACAAAAGTTCAACACACCACTCTTATTCAAGCTACAACGATCTAAACATTCCTATTACAGCTTTATGCAATGGAAACCTAAACTTAATCGTGAGAACCGGTGTTGTTCTCGCCATGTGACGGAGGTGGTCCATACATGGGCACACGCCATGGTTAGTCGGCTGTCCATGTAGGGGTAGATGACGCTGGTGCTCCATTTGCTCCCGCTTTGGCACGAGTCTCCTCCTGTTTTTCCAGCAAATACAGCTTCTTGCGGAGGTAACGGATCTCTTCTTGTGCGCTTGCATATCAGTTTCCTAACTCCACGAGCAACCTCTGAGACTTGTCAGCAGCTTGTGGGTTGGAAAGAGCTGTTACATGGGGTCCAATGATCTCCCTTGTGCCACTCTTCTGACACGGGTGCAGCTCAAAAGTGGTGCCCTCAAGCTGCTCATGGAAGGCGTAGCACAGTCCGGTGAGTGCTTCCCATGCAGCATCATTGATAGCTTCTGCCCTTGTGGCTCTCCATGTGGGTGTGAAGTGCCGAGTGACAACCCTACCATTAGATAGGATGGTTACGTCAGCCTTCCACTCTTTATGTCCGAGAAGAGGGACTGTCTTGAGAAGATATTCTGGATATAAGCTGTAGCAATCCAGAAATTCTTTGAGCTCCCTAGATATGTGTCTTCCTTCCATTCCGTCGGACCGAAACTCTTGAACTGAATGGTTGGACCATTCATCACCTTCATTTTTGGTCTCAGCAAGGGGTGGCTCCTCTACGGGTTCATCTCCTCCCGACATAGCTTCATGAGGCTCCACAGGGTGTAAGCCTGCGTGAAATTCCTCCTGAGGTGCGTACAAATGACGTTATTGTGGATCATCCTCCATATCGTCTTCAAATGGTTCCACCTCTTCTGGATCTTCTTTCTCATGCATAGAGCTATTGACTTCCTCTTCATCATGAGGTTTCATCTTCACCTCCTCCGAATATGGTCCATCGGACACCTCAATGGGGTTAAGCGCACTCCCAAGTGGTGGTGGACGAGTCCTTATGCGTGTTGTGCTCTTAGTCACCGGCATCTATAAATAAGACGTGAGAAACTTTAGAGAAGGAAGAAATAAATCCAAAACTTCATAAGCTATGGAGCAAGAAAGAAAAAGTGTTGCTCTCCAAAAGAAGAGAAAAGAGGGGTCGAAAATAGCACTTTGCGGTGGCTGAATTGACAAGTAAAGTGCAGCAGCAAGCAGTTTTCGAAGATAATAGTTTAGAGGGGTGTGCCTATGGGTTTTAGAGTTTCCATTCTACCTAGGCTTGCGTCATACGATCAACGTGGCTCTGATGCCAATCTGTGACACCCGGTTCTGAAAATAGAATCAAGTGAATGCATATGTGTGCCCAGAATGTTCATCACACATACACATGTAATCCACAAACTGAATTCAAAATATAACCATGAATAAATAGTGTTGAAGTACTTTATTACAATGACCCAATGTCTCACTCATGAATGTCTATCTTATTCTTGCAGTGGAAGACTCTAAACAACAGCGGAAAGTGACTAAGACAGCAGGCTCCATCTTCAACTCCACAGGCATGTTGACAGTAGTTCGCACACCTAGTACTCCACATGATCCTCGAAGTACTCATCTTCTGTAGCTGATGTTTATGTGGTAATGCAAGGGTGAGTACATGTCGTACTGAGCAAGTGCAGGAAAAGTATGACATGTAGCTTACAACAAGGTAGGAAATAAAAAGGCTCATTGCAGCAAGCAAATTTTATTTCACAAATATGGTAAAAACAACAACTACCTCTAGGTGAGTTTAATCCCATCATAACCAAGTATTTAATCAACATTCCTTCATCATAATTCACTATTTGTCAAGTCTCAACCAGCCATTAACCTTTCTCAAATTGATCTCGTACTCATAAATATTCATAACCATCTCATATTCATATAACCGAAAACAAACTCATTTTTATGACTCAAAACAGTCCCAAAACAATCCCAATGACCATACCACAACCATACCGAATAACCATCCCAAGTTTTCCCTCTAATCATAGAAGTTCGTGATTTCATCACCCGTCGGCGACAGCAGAACCTCCATTATACCAGTACACAACCGTCGGTGTATGGCCAAGAGATCACAAAATAGCCTTTACAAAGGGGCTACTAGATGTATGGACTCACTGAGGTTTCACCGGCAGGCTCGAATCACCATTCTCCCACCCACGGGCCCCCTCTTGTGCCATGTAGTTCCCAGGGCAGTCTTCCTCGACTCCCATTCCCTGGACCATCCACGGTCCATAACAAGCTAGCAACACACCTAATTAATCAGCTAAGCCGCACCCATACTTGGCCTTATGGTGGCACTGTTTTCCTGGCATATTATCGCATGAACCGGTTCTCAGATCTACGGCAAGCACCACCATCTCATCCAGCAACATCCACGAATCAAGCTTGCCTATATCTCCCTGATTCCATGCCCATTAACATCATCAAGATGTCATCATCATTATTCATATGAGTGCAGTAGCTAGACATGTTTTATTTCAGCTTCCCGTATCTCGTAAGTTAAGAGAAGCAAAAAGGAAAAACGACCATACCCGACTCATCAACATTCCCGGCGACAAGGATGGTTAACAAAATTAGTAAACTCCTATAAAAGGGTGTCCCATCAAGTTGACTCAAGCATACACGTTTTCGCAAACAAAACAGTTTCAAAACATGGGATCAATATGGTCATGGGGCACTTGCCTTGCTCCCGTGGTTCGTGTTGCTCAAGCGTCTCAAAATCTTGGTGCTTTAGTTCCTCGTAGATGGCCTCTTGAGCTTGTCCTTCTACTCACGACCACGCACATACAAAATTTACAGTAATAAATCATCTTGCATAAACTTTACTCAAGATGCAATGGTTAGATGAATGCAAATCCTATAGTGCAGTTTTATAGAACCAGTTTGTACGTATTTTTACATGTTTTAATTGGCTTTGATGGGGTTTTATGATGAACAAGGGTGTGGGATCAAGTGTGGACGTGGTGATGATCTTGACTCAAGATCTAGATCAATTCCACCATCAGAAATCGATCAAAACGCGATCTGTCCACACGTAAAAGTTTCTCCTCAAAGGGGACGAAGAAAACGGATGCGTAGAAACAAAGGCGACGACGTAAGATGGGTAATGAAGACCTACCTCACTACCTTTTGGTGGCAGGGTCTTCCCCTTAGCAATGGCAGCAACGGAGAATTTTTCTATGGAAAATTTTGGTAGAACAGATCGTCGGGCTTCTTCTCCGGCGACGGCGGGGCTCGACGGGGCTCGACGGCGGCCAAATTCTAGCAAGGTGGGAAACTTGGCGACTTGGCAGCAAGGAAGGGGGCTTGGCAGCAGGGGGGACGATCAAAAGAGAGATGATTTCGGCCAGGGGTGGGGGTTATATTTATAAGGGGGGAAAAGAGGAGTCCTACTCCAATTGGAGCTCAAATAAGAGTCATATTCAATTTTTTGGATCTTAACAAACTTATCTCTTGTGGTGCGGCAGCCTTGGGGGTTTTATCCTTAAAATATGGGAAAATTCCCCTTTTGGGGAATTGGGAAATTTAGAAATTTGGGGAAATTTTGGGGAAATTCAGGAATGACTCATTTCAGCTATCTTTTTCCCATTCCTCACCATTTCTATGTCACTTACTCCATTTCTATATTCCACTCTCCATTTCTATGTCTCATTCTCCATTTCTACATTCCCCTCCATTTTTATGTCCCATTCTCCATTTCTACATTCCGCTCTCCATTTCTATATCCCATTCTCTGTTTCTACATTGCCCTTCTCCATTTCTATGCCCCATTCTCCATTTCTATATTCTCTTCTCCATTTCTGTGGTTTTTCCTCCATTTCAATGATTCCTTCCTCTATTTTTATAGTTCTTTCTCCATTTCTATGGTTCCTTCATCCATTTCTATAGTTTTTTTTTCCATTTCTATGGTTCTTTTCTCTATTTCTATGGTTCTTTCTCCATTTTTATAGTTCTTTCTTCACTTCTATAGTTCTTTTTCCATTTGTACTTCTTTTGTAATGTTTCTCTACATGAAAAATGTATGCAATACATGAAAATGAATTTGAGGGTGTTACAGTACTTATCGCTTCTGTACCGCTTTGGGACGTCTTAGGCGCTGACACACCATGTAAATCCCACCCTATTTATGGGGAGCCGGCGGGCAGGTATAGGCATCCAGGCTATTTAAGGGGAGGCTCGAAACCTTCCCTCGCAAGGTGAAAACAACTCACACGCACGCTCGACACTTAGACTTTCTCATCATTCTCGCACCAGGGACAACCTCACTTATAATCACGGTTTCTCGAACCGCACAAGCTAATACAAGGCCGACCTGAACTAGTATAAATTTTTATCTTTGTTAGCTAGCCATCTAGACATAAAACTCAAAGCATTCGATTACTAGCCGGTGATAAAAACACCGACAGTTATCATCATTAAACTCAAAAATAATTTGGATTTCACATATCAGGTACCCGCTGATTAGAACCATTAGCGATTAAGAGATCTTACACAGTTATGTGATACCTAATTTGAACATCGAACTATCTGTCAATTTCTGCAATGAGTAGGATTAGCCACTCTGTAAAAAGCAATTTGTAATGTGGCCCTAATCCGTAGCGTACGATCATGTCTGTATCTTTATTTTTCTAAAGTAGAAACTGCTATTAATTTTTTGTTGATTGAAAATATGTTAATTAGTCACATCTATCCCCACGATAGATGGGTCTTAAGAAAGTAAACGATTGGGCCTCATGAGGTCAGATACAACTCTCTGAAAGCATGTGTATCAAGACTGCCCGGCCGGCAGGGAACTACATGATCGGAACCAAAATGTTTAGCAGACATCATACTATCATAGTTTCTGAATCTTCCCCATATAGCCTTTACATACTAACAGGAAAATATAGCGAAATCATTTCCGATAACATAGAGTAGGAAATTAAGATCCGGCGGCCTGATTCATGCCTCAACGATCTGTCGATCTCTCTTTTATATAGTAATCAAAGAGGAAGGTCAAGCCCCTTGCCGACCTCCACTCCAATTATCTGGAGGATGCCTTTGTTCAGCACCTGAAGAAACAAAACCTTTAGACTAAGTCTATGACTTAAAAGAAATAAAGTGGTAGTTATAAAACGATTTGTTTATCTTTAGCAAGATTATGATAACTCCCATTACCAGCTCAACGATGAAGGTGCCGATAAGGCCAATCATGCAGGCCCTGGAGTTCCATATCTCGGCAGTCTTGGTAAACCCCAGGAAGGGCTCACTCAGCTTTGGTTGCACGCTGGGCACTTCAACCTGAACAAAAACCGAAATTCAGTAACTTACAGGCTTTCTTCGAGAAAATCGTCTTCTTTGAGATATTGACTGATGATGTTCGGAAGCAGAAGCAGATATAATTTGTTCAATCCACTCACCACCGACGGCAGCTTTGCAGCTCTAACTCCGAAAGCTCTTCTTGTGGGCGACGACGGCAAGCGTGGAGTGAGCTTCTTGCCAAGTCTGTTGCTGTTGCAGAGAGCTTGATTAGCCGAGTAGAATGGAGCAGGAACGGTGCAGGCTGCTGCCATTGCTAGGGATTTTCTCCAGATCGACGCTCTGCCCGGCATGGTCTTGTTTTAGGATAATTTCCTTCCGTTTTGTTGCCAGTGTGTCCTATCGCACCTTGGCCACAAGTGCTTTGCCAGCCGAGTTAGGTCCTCTGATTTGGTGTGGATAACTTCAACCAGACGTGGCCCCATCAGGGCCACACAAACCCTCTAGTAAGTGACCTCTTTTTGAGGCGGAATGGAATTCAATTAAGTCTTCGTATGGGAGCCCCGGGGTGTAAAACCCAGTGAAAGAAACCCCGGTGGGACATTTCACTTCTATTTCTACTCCATGCCACCAGGAGTTATAGTCCCATTATCATTTGGGAACTCAGAGGCTAAAAATCCCACGAAACAAAAATAGTCACAAAAAATGAGAAAAAAATCAAGAAAATGAGAAAAAATTTTAGAAATGGAAAATGCTTGTAAAATTAGTAGAACATTAAGAATATGCACCCTAACATAAAAGATCATCAATACATTAATACCACGGCCACCTCTGACTAATTCTTAAAAATCTGCACAACCATAAGTTATAGGAAAATAACATATGAATCTCACTTTCAACAAATGAATCTCAGCTAGATCCAATCCTCTCACAGATATGAGCTACCATCCTCCAAATTTTTTTTGTCATGAAGCGTATATTGACTAAATAAATGCACTCAAGTTAAGTTCTAGTGATGTACAATTCAAAATAAGAACTGCAAAATTCATATGCGACTGTATAAATGCTCTCCATTCTCCCAACAATGATTTCCAGGCAGCTTCATGGCCATAGGAGATTCATTGCTTATGCAAATGAATGTGGTTAATAACATAAGTAATTATTTGAAAAATAACTAAAGCAGCTGGAAAAAATAAAACTGGTAGCTTATTACTCTGCTATGATTAAGATGAAAAGAAAGAGAGATGAGATGGCTTGTGGACTGCTGCAGAAGTAGCAGGCTGCAGAAAAGGAGAGCAAGAAAAGTAGCAGAAAAGGAGGGGAAGGAAAGTAGCAGAAAAGAGGAAAAAGAAAAGTAGCAGGAAGAAAACTAATGTTCATCTACACAAATGGCCCTGACACTTATTTAGCCTTCACATTACTGTTCTACACAAATAGCGTTGGCCTCTGCAATGATTGCCTCTGCTGTTGTTTTTTCCTAAAGGCTAAGAGAAATCAGCATGCTTAATAATCACACAGAAATAGCAATACATCTATCGGACTACTCACATAGGTTTAGTTTTCTTCTAATTATCAGATTTTCTATAGTTAGCAACTAATTTGCCTCTTTGGTCATAGATATAAATTGGTCATGAATAGAAATTGAATTCAGTTTACCAGGAAAGTGAAGACATATTAAACACCACTTATAGTCATGGAGAACATCTGAAATTACAGAATTTAGTACTACAAAAATGATCACCAAGAAATTGAGTGATTTATAAAAATACTTTTTTTGTCGATCTCTCCCCTATGTCACAACAAGCGAACACGTGGCCTCTTTGTATTAAAAAATATATCTCTATTTATCTTACACTTAAACACACATAATGCTTTTGCCATTTCCTCTTCAGTTAACTCTTCCATGGACTTTAAATCATTAACACACTTTCCAATAGAATATTTATCCATATTACTCCCTTTTTCTGGCTGATTTAGCTCACTTAGAAATTTATTACTTTGTTTCTTTTAAAAGTCCTAAAAAACTCCAGCAATTTGATTTTGCTTAAGTTTCCTTCCATGACTATCCTTTCTATGGTCTGAAGAAGATGCCGGTGCACTTTCATTTCCACCAATATTAGCATGACTACTCGAAATTGCATGTCCTTCAATATTTGAAGCAATTGGCTTAAAACCGGGATCAAGCTCAAGCTCATCATTTCTAAAAGAGATTACAACTTCATATTGATGGTGTGATTGTTGTTAATGTAAAATCTAAGTCTCCAGTACCACAACTACCTTCATATAATGCTGCCAATTGGTTAAAGAGGGGGAATGACTTTGATTGAAATTTCTTCACCTTTGGGTGATTCTGTTTATTGCAACAAAAAGGTAAATATAAGTATCAAGAATCAATAAATTCTAATAACCAGCAAGAGAAAATGGTCTTAATTTAATTATTCTTTCCCATATTGGTGGCTCAGCAATTATCATAACAAGTGATTCGCTCCATGCAGCACCACTTTGCTTGCGAGCTTCCTTTATTACCTTCTAGTTTGATTTAATTTCCTTTTCTTTCTCTTCAATTTGTGCCTTTGAAAAACTAGCCAATGGAAATCTTTATTGAACATTTGAGTGATACTTCACCATCCTTCAGGTATCCAACCATTATGGTCCCTAAATCTCGGATTATTGTGCTCATGGAGGATGTCTACTAGAGTCTTCTTATAATTCATATTCCACGAAGCCCTTTCCATGGCTACATAATATAAAATACTAACGATTACTATAGTTATTCCGCATCTACATAGCAATTTGATCCCTAAGAATATTTCCAGCATTTGACTAAATAACATGTTGATAACTGTTATCTCCCTCTGGTAATTCAACAAACTGATCTGGATCGATGGTAGTTGGGTGCTGATCCAACCATCCATCTTCACCATTTAGACCTCTATCAATATTATGAAATGAAACTGCTGCCGCAACAATTAGAATTTCAGATTTTATAGGATAAAATGTGCCCACTTTGAGGATAGGAAATCACTTCTTCAAGACACCAATGACTCTTTCAGTGTGGTTGTGATGGAGTGCATGAGAAGATTACATAACTCTTTATAATCAGAATATTCAATTCTTTATCCTCGCCTCCAATATCCACTAAGATGATACCTAACTCCTAGATATGAGGCAATAAAATAAGGTGTGTTTGCATATCCTCCATCTACAATATAGAATTTACCCTCCAGCACTCGAAAACCTTTTCTTAGAGCAGATTGGAGAACCCCTGCATATGATGCAAACCCTTTCCACCCACTCTCTCCTTGATCAGTCGATCGCATCATTTCACTCGCGTTGATTTCTCTATGTTGCAAGAACAGCCGCGCCAATTGCCCTTCTGCCTCACTGTCGCCCCGGCGATCCATGCCGTGTCTCTCGTCTCTCCAAGAGGCAAAAAGGTGCACCGTGACTTGCTCATGTTTACGATGCAAACCGATTTTATTTGCTGCATCATACACATCATATTTCTGGTTTTACCTTCAGTGTGTTCATACGTGCCAAAGTGAGTTATCTCAGGAATTCGTGATCCATGATTGATCACCGTTCATAGCTTGCTGCAACAATGTTTCTAACCTCCCTTCGAGTTCTCTCGAGAAACAAGCGTCGAAAACAATCCAGAGAACATGCTAGAAATGAAGTTTTCTCTGTTGGCAGTGAAAACCTATTGGGACGCCGATGAACTCTTTGTTTCGGCCATTTTCATCGGTTTCTTGATTCATTTTCATGATCCTCATGTTTCGCCATTGCTCTAGTGTGGATACCCGAGGTCCACACTTTATTGGGATCACATTGGGTGGTGCCATGCGATGCGGCACCCATTAGCATACACGAAAAGAACCCATAAACATACAAAGTCTTTTATTTCTCAACACAATGTAGTTTACAACATAATGTACAACGAATGTACGCGCAGCGGAATATACATAAACACAAACTCTCGATCCTTTCTACGTAGAAGAGAAGACGTCCAGCCCGTGGACACTTCTCACTAGCTCCAAGAAGAGTGTATGCAGCGGCAAGGTTTCCGGTGAGTTACACGATCCGTGGGGTCCGATGTCTCACCGAACAACCGTCTTCATAGCAAAACTAATACAACCTGCAAAACACTAATACTGCAACCGTGAGCTCGAAAGCTCAGAAAGACTTAACCGTCTACATTAAATATGAACTCTATATGCAGAAATTTATAAAGTAGGACATCAGCTATTGCATTATGGACTTGCCTAAGAGTGCATCCTTATTAGCAGTTTTACAGCAGCAAATTCATAGGCCTTGAGCCTCCGAACATCAAAAATCCACAATCAAACAAGAAACGCTTCATCCCAATGTTGTTTTGTCCAAAGTGGAATATAAATTTAGTGAGCTCTACATCTATAGGATACATGGTTACAATACAATGAACTTATGAATTTCAGCACAACAATGATTCATTTCAATTCATATGGAAATTTTTACTGTGTCACAACTCAGTAAAAAAGTGTTACTCAATAACCGCGAGAGACAGTGATTCGAATCAGGACACATCCGGAACACACGACACATAACCCCGATCAAAAGCAACTTACCGGCTACTTCACACACGTCGTATGAAGCAACCTTTCACCCGTCACCCCAATGTCGAACCAGTTCTGCCGACCCATCAGAAGGACCATTACACGGAACACGCCGAAGTTGCTCCGCTAGTAGGTTTACACCTTTGACACCAACTCCCAAAGAACGGCAGTATAAGTTTCAACATGAGGGTACCCAGGTTACATCTGTTTCCTGGACCCCATATATCAAGTATGCATCCGGTATAGTTTACACTTGCTCAACAGGGCGGCATACGGATCGGTGCTTAACTGACATGGGCGGGACTAATGCTCTCAGGCCCCTACGTCCTGCTTGCCCTACAACCTGCCTAGTCTTAATTTCCATTCCAATGAATCTATTCTCTAGAATCATACCCTTTTGAACCAAATTCCTAACAGTGTGAGTAGCTTCCCACTACCCGACTTCACTACAGGAAGCCTAACACCTTATGACGGCCAGTTATTTACGACGGCTAGCTGTTGTAAGTAACCTAACTTACGACGGTCGCTGTGGGCCGTCGTAAGTAATCTAATTACGACAGACTTAGGCCCATGGTCGTCGTAAGTTACGGGACCATCGTAAGTTACGTGTAACTTACGACGGCCGTATCTCTAAGCCGTGTAAGTTAATGCGCTGTCGTAAACTAAGAGTAACTTACGATGGCTTAGGTTACAGCCGTCGTAAGTTGCGGATTTTAACCGCTGCCCCGGTCCGGGCTTGGGCTCATTCAGCCGGAGCCCGCACCCCCGTCGCCGCCGCGCACCGCGCCTCCGCCCCGCGCCACCGCCGCAGCACCCAGCGCCGCCGCCAAGGTCCCCCAACCCCCCGCGCCGCCGCCAAGTATATATAAACGGCCTTCGAGCCGACACAATCCATATATGGCCTGCCACGAGCCATTTAAAGGTCAATGGCCATGGCCGCCGCTGAGACAACCGTTGAGAATCGTGTGATTTCGATCAAGAAGCGCCATTGGTGCCATGGCCATGGCCGCCGCCGTCGTTTGCTAACTTACGACGGTCGTTGGCTCTCAGCCGTCATAAATAATAAGACTGACGGAATTTAATGTATAACTTACGATGGTCGGAACCTTGGCCGTCGTAAGTAAGTAAACCGTCGGAATTTAATCACTATTTACGACAACTAAAACCTAAACCGTCGTAACTTAAGAAGCGGTCGTAAATGAAGAACATAACCCTACATCTCGTGGGCGGCGTGCGCGGTCCACTCACACGCGCGACCCACCGACTGCCGCCGCCACCGCTCTGCCTCGCCCTCGCCGAGCCGTGCCGCTTCCGCCCCACCCTGCCAGCGCGCTGCCGCTCCGCCGCGCCGCCTCTTGGGGCATAACTTAGGACGAATGACCCACTTCTCTGTCTCTCTCTCGTTCTTTCCTTCTCTATCTCGTTCTTTCCTTCTCTCTCTCTCGTTATTTCCTCTCTCTCTCTCCCTCTCTCTCTCTCTCTCTCTCTCTCTCTCTTTTAAATGACTCAAAAATGAAAAATTGACGTAAACCTATACAATATGCATCGCCCGTTTCGAACCGGCCCGTCTCACATGTGTTACGCATGTGAGGCGTGTAGGTTCGGAATTGTCCCTTTTTGGACAGCCTGGGAGTGACCAAGAGGGCGTGGTATGATGAGATGCGGGGTCTGGATTTGGATGTAGTTTCGACAGCGTAACCCTAATGCTCCTTGCTGCACCATTTTCGGGCGTGCAGTTGGAGAACAACGGGGTTATGCTGCCGAAATTTCGTCAGAATCTAGACCCCATGTCTTGTCATAAGCACATTCCTCTCGGTCACTCTTGGGTGGGTTTAGGACCTATCTTTTCCAATAGATGTAGGGTCATGACATAAAAAAATTATAAAGTAACTATAATTTCCTTGACATTAAACTGCAGATTCAAACATGGGTGAGGACCGTAGTTGGATGTATACCGGTTGGAAGAACAATTCTGGTGGTCACTCGGATGAGTGGTTCGTCAAGACAGATACTTTTGTAGATCAAGCTTTTTCATTATCAATGATCGGTAAGGTGCGGTGCTCATGTACGAAATGCCGGAATACCAAGTTTTTGGACAAAATGACGGTCTCGACACACTTGTGTCGAAACGGTTACGTGTCACATTATGAGGTGTGGACCTTCCACGGTGAGACAACTTCTCAAACTGTACAAGGAGTGGAAGAGGAAAATGATGATAACACGGGGGTTGGAGGTCCCATGCAGTATAGGTGGACGTATCATATTAAAAGAGCACTAAGATATCTGAAATCAATGGTTCGTAACATGGCAAAGGTAGAAGGATGCATCACCGAAGCATTTACTCTTAAAGAAGTAGGACACTTTTAAAGTGTTTACTTTGCCGAGGAAAACAATGTCAACACTTCGGCAATGCGGTACAATATGGATGAGTAACCTCCTTGTAGCGATATCTCCATTTTTGCAACAAGAGGCACCACTGTTGGTAGTTCCACTTCCTACAACTCTACCGCATAAAAAGGAGTGATGCTTTCCTCTACATGTACGCGAATATAGATGAGATGGACAAATATTTTGAGTAAGTGTTTGTATTACATTTATGCTAATCGGCATATTTTGTAACACATCTATTCTAAAAATTTTCCTTTTCGTACAGTGAGTTCCACAAGCAAAATTGGGCACATAGGTATCAACCTACAAGCAAACAAGTAGAAGTGATGCGACGGGAAAGAATAAACGGAGGACCTAATTTCCTATCCTGGTTTCGAGATAATGTAACATTTTATCGTTAACTTAGCAATATTTACAAAGTATTCTTATAACTTACGAGTATTTACAAAGTTTTCTTATAACTTCGTATTTGAACAGTGCATGAAACATGCCGACGTTCATGAAGACTTGCTACAACTATCCTATGGATTGATTAAAGTTAGGATCTACGGTCCATATGTCGTCAATGGTTTCTGATTCTGTACAACTCAATTTGAATCTCTTCGTCCTCTCGCGGCAACATCTAATACCGAAGTTGTGACGAGGGTAGTCGGCTCTCAAGAACATGAAACTAATTATTATGGAATCATTAATAAAATCCTTGAATTTGCTTTTGCCGGGAATAAGGATCTTCGAGCAGTATTCTTTGACTGTGATTGGTTTGATGTCTACCATTACTTACTGAGTTAACAAAATTTGCAGATCTTGGTAGGACTATTCATTCACGGGCCAGTGACACCACAGACAAGTTAACGGTGTCATCGGGGCTTTAGTGCGTTTGCACTATCTTGGTGTCATCGATGGTGTCCCTGCTTTGTCGTGGGACGACTATGCTCGTGTCACGCACGAGGTGCACGACACCCTTCAAGGGGTCGTGTGGAATGATTTTATGATAAGTTTAAATGTTTACATTCTTCAACTCATTTAAATTGTTAATGCATATTGATTAAATGATTATTTTCTTAAAGCTGAGGTACCAGTTAGAGGAAACAAGCGAGGGCATGATGGAGCACGTGACAGTCATGTTCCACACAAACACTTAAAAGCTCGTGATGGAGGCCTTGTAGTACGCCCGCATACAGGCCGTTAACGACTACTAGAAACGGCATCAGCAACAGTAGGAACGGGGTCCCTTTAGAAGGGACTCCGACACGTACTTGACAGAGGATCAATACGCAGAGGTAAGTTTTAATTGTTAAAAAATTTCAATAGTTACTTATGTTAACAGTTGAATAATATACTAAACATGTGCAGGTTAGTATTTCCTGGTTAGAGGGTCAACTCGACGCATACCGAGCTTTCTGTCGGTATTGGGCTAGTGATGAATTCAAAGCTAAGTCCATGAGGGCTCGAGGATGCAGAGGGTCCAACGGGAAGCTCAGCTATGGCGCCGATGGTCATTTGCGTTTGACTAAATGCATGGTAAGTGTATTATAAGTTCATTTATATGTTCATAATATATTTATCCTACTAACACGTATATACACGAGCGAGAGACCGGTCAGGAGCCTAGCGTGACCTAGGTTTGGAAGAGAGGTCATAGGGGAAGTGACCCATCGCAGTCGGGGCAGTGCAGTCAGGTCGTGACTGATCGACTGGTAAGTTTTCAAAATTCTTCAATTTAATTATAACTAATATTTTTATTTAAATGCTTACACCATTTCTATATTTTTTGGAAAAAGTACGGGCAGGAGGTCGTCAAAATACACGGTGAAGGGTACAATTGGGAAAACGCGCCAATTGACCCTCAAGCCGTTATGCAACAGGAGACGGGAAGGCCTATGGCCAGTGAGTTGGTTTCTTTGATTTATGTTTTTCACTCTTTCTTCTTTTACTTATTTTTTCTTTCTTTTGTAGGTTTTCCATTTTCGATGGAGTTGTCGACTCGAGGTCGGGACGACCTGCGAGAGGCGCTTCATCAACGCATGCTTCGTCGGTTGGGCCGTCGAATGGCCATCTCTCGTAGAGGGACATGGAGTTTTGTGCCTTGCAGGAGAGGCTGACACGGACCCAGGAGGAGCTCGATAGGACGAGGGCCATCCAGGAGTACCAAGCTAACTACATGACCCAGATGCAGGCAACGATGGAGGTAAGTAATTTAAATTACTGTAGTTTGCTTTCATAGCATTTAAGTAATATGTATGTTATAATATTTTGCAATTATAGGCCTTAGCTTGACAGAATGGCCAGCAGATCGCGATTCTTGCTTGGCAGCCGCCACAGGCGACCCCGTCACAGGAGCCCGCAGCACAGGTGCCTCCGGTACAGGTTATAAACTATTTAATATTGTATTATTCATTTAACATAGGGAGAGAGGGAGATAGATAGAGAGAGAGTGGTATAGAAGGGAGAGAGAGAGAGTGCGAGAGAGGGTGAGAGTGAGATCGAGAGACGATGTGTTACAATAGAGGGAGAGAGAGTGCGAGAGAGAGGGTGAGAGTGATAGAAAAAAGGGGATGGATGGTACAGAGATAGAGGAACAGAGTGAGAGAGAAAATGAAAAGTAGAGAGAGACGAAGATAGTGAGAAAAAAAGAGAAAAACATGGATATCTGAATCCAAAATATGTCTAACTACTCATGTGCTTTGCAGGGTTCGGCGAAGGAGGCTTCGACTCCATCGCCACAGCTACCAGTTCAGGTTGGGACGCGCGGACACGGTTTCTTCGGCTCCGGAGGTAGTCGAGGGGGTAGTGTGTAGCCCTTTTGTGTTTTGGGTTGTGTTTGATGCAACTGCCTCTGGTTAAGACTATTTACTGCTGCTATGAGTATATATTTTCTATATTGTCTGTTCTGTGAGCTGGCCATCGAGCCAGGTTAGTTAGTTTTTGTTTTTTTTTAAAATATAAACATAACTTATGACGGCCACTACCCAGAAGCCGTCGTAAGTTAGCTACTGCTACTTACGACGGTCACTAGGACCGTCGTAAGTTAGCCTCAGTTACTTACGACAGCACTGAGCAAGCCGTCGTAAGTAAAGTGGTGATCTCACATCACTCGAACCAATCCCGTGTGTCCCCACACCTATACTCGCGAGTTGATTCCAACTACTCGACTTGTACCGAAGCTCTATGAAAATTAAGCATAGCCTGACTACTCGAGGACTTAGACACTACCCTCACTCTTGTATGAAAAATCTAGTTATGCACCTAGGGTTTCATCCACCCTACACCTAATGCACATACATACCTCATGCTAAGTATACATAAAGAAAAACCTTGTAAAATTAGTTAATGCAGACCGGGGCTTGCCTTGTTCCTGCTGTTCACAGGTTAGTGCTTCGTCCGGAAGGAGAAAGTACAGCACTTCCGGGGTTTCCTCGCCTTCAGCGACTACACGTAAACAATATACTATATGTCAATTTAAATGCAATGTTTGGAACTGAATATGTAAATACCATAACTTTAGCTAGCCCTCACCTTTGGCTCTGAAATTTTTATGGTTGCTTGGTAGGGTCCTACCCAGAAACTTTACCAAGTTTCAGTTGAAACAAAGTTCATTTGAGCTCTGTACATATAAAAGCCTATTTGGTCATTAGTAGGCCTCTAAGGATTTCCAGGAATTTTCATGGCTCCAGCCATTACTTTCTGGAAACTAGAGTTTAAGATGGTTCTAATGGAATGTGTTTCATGTCATTTGAATAATCCTAGATGAAGTTATGCCCTAAACAAGATTTGAGAAATTCTGAAAAATGTTTCTGTACATTTTTCCATTTTCTCAGGGCAGTTCACTTAACCACACCATAAGGGGGACTAAATGAACTTCGATGGATCTGAAATTTTTACTGTGACTCAAAGAATTTCAAATGAACATCCCAGCCAAATTTCATAATTTTCCATCAAATAATTCTCCAGATAAAATTCCCAAAATTATAAAATTTAGGGAATTAATTCTGGAAAAAGAATAAGTTTCATAAGCTAAAACTTGTTTTGTTGGTTAGTATTCAAAAAGATGAATCCAACAAAATTTGGTTCACTGAATTTGGAGTTTCCTAGGAAAAGTTATAGCTGGTTGAAATTTGAACCAAATGCTGGAATTCAAATTAAAGTTTAAACCGTCTGGTGGCTCCCAAGACTACGTGTCATCTCTACAGCCAAACCACACGGGGGTCCGCAGAGTCTCCCATGTAGTCACACAAAATCCCAGCGCCACAGCACATCCGGCGCTGTTCTAATAGAGGCCGACACAAGGGGCCCGCGGAGCTTCGTCTACCTCGCGCTCCCACGGCTCACCGTCGCCCCCCTCGCCGGAGAGCTCGCCGCCGGTCGTTCTACTGCCTGACCTCCGATGAAACTCTCCGCCTGTGCACATTTCTGCCCGAGGAACATGTTGATGCACTCACCGGAGCTCAGCGATGGCCGGAACAGTGCTCGCGACGGTGACAGCGGCCGGGAGCTCATCGACGATGTCGAACATGGTGTTCTCTACACCTTTTTCGACGCGGTTTGCTTGGAGAGCTCCGCTGAGACTTTCTGATCACGGATATGAGCACTGATTCTCGTGAAAACAGCCGCAACTAGGACCTCACCGTCGACCTAGGGCTAAAACGGAGGTGATCGGAAAATTTGGAAGGACAGCAACCCTAGTCTATGGTTTTCGCTGGTTTTTGATCCTAGGTGGCCGTGGACTGGTGCAGGACGCATGTGTAGCTCAGAATCCTCTGTGGTGGACTAACCATTATGAATTTTGGAGTTCTGAGCGACTTGGTTCTTTGAACATCGAACGGATAACCGGACAAATTATACCCCGGCGAGGCATGAGAGGAGGAGCGGTTGGCACGAGCGTGTCAAGCACCTTAGAGCGGCCCTTTTTCGTGTAGCTTATCGGACATGAACAGGCTTCTAGCTTTCGGACGCCGGGGAGCAGAGAGGGTTGGTCGGCGATGGTTTCTTCGCGCGCAGGAGCGGACGCAGTGGCGCTAGACGGTGAAGGAAGCAAAGTCCGTCTGTTCAGCATACGCGGGAGATGGTAATGAGCGCGAGCTGATCTGTAGCAGCGCTGGCGCGCGCGTGATTGTGAGGGGGTGTAGCGGCAGCGTTCCCGGCAGCCGACCGAAGGCAGCAGAGGCGGTTCTCTTCTCCTTCAGTCTCTGACCAGTGGGTCCCCCTCCCCTCTAATTCCTTTTCTGTTTTTCATTTTTGTTTTAACTGAAAAGATCTTAGCTACTCACTATTGAATGATAGACTTAGCCACAAAGTCATGAGTTGAATTTGATTTCCTCAATTTGAAGTTGGTTTGGCTAAATTTGCTGCCCATTTGAATTTGAAATTCAAATTCAGTTTAAATTAATGCAAATTTAGCTCCTGACAAGATGAAATCCAATGAGAATGAAAATTAGTGGACTAACTCAGAGAAATGTGCTGAGTTTGAATACGAAGTCAACTTTTGAATTCAAGTGACGAAAGTGGCTGCAATTTGAATTTGCATTCAAATTAGCCCTTTTTACAAATGTCTCCAAAAGTGGCTCAAAAGAGTTTGGATTTACATGAAACGTGGCCTGAGCCTTCCCAATAATATTTAAGGTCTAGGGGTGAGCTAAACCTCTCATGTTTATGTGTATGACTCCTACTTTTTGAAGTTATGGCTTTCCCACCCTCTTGATGGTGTTTACTTGCTCGTGTCAAATGTCCATGAGCTATCCACCAAATGAACTGTGGTGGGGTGATGTGATGAATATTTTTGCAAGTCCATTCTTGGGCTTTTACATCCCTCCCCTCTTAAAAGAATCTCGTCCCGAGATTACAAAAGAAGAGACGACGATGTAAGAGGAGATTACCCGTGATGAGACGCCATGAAATCCAGGTAGCTGGAGCGAAGGAATTCCTCGCTCTCCCTTGTCGCTTCTTCAGCGGTGTGGTTGCTCCACAGTATCTTGTAGAACCACAGCGTTCGGCTACGTGTGGTCCGAGCCTTCTTATCAATAATTTCCACCGGATATTCAGCATACGTCAAATCCGGTTGCAGCTCGCCAATGTCTTCGGTGGGCACAGCAGCCGTATACTTCAGACATTTTCGTAGTTGTGAAACATGGAAAACGTCATGAACACCAGCGAGAGATGCCGGTAGCTCCAGTCTATACGCCACTGGTCCACACTTCTCGGTGATAGCATAGGGTCCAAAAAATCTGGGGCGAGCTTCTCCTTCACGATGAATTGGTGCACGCCTTTCATCGGAGATACACGGAGGTACACGTGTTCCCCGACATCGAAGTGTAGCGGCCAATGCCTCTTATCAGCGTAACTTTTCTGTCAGGATTGGGCGGCCTTCAAGTTGGCTTGAATCATCCGAACATGCTCTTCAGCGTTGTTCACCACGTCAACCCCGAACGTGACCCTTTCACCGGACTCGCACCAGTTCAATGGGGTGCGGCATTTGCGACCGTAGAGAGACTCATATGGTGCCATCATGATACTCGCTTGTTAGCCATTGTTGTACGAGAATTCCGCCAACAGTAGATGATCATCCCAGTTTCTACCGTGGTGGATGGCACATGCTCTCAACATGTCTTCTAATACTTGGTTCACCCTCTCAGTTTTCCCATCTGTTTGAGGGTGATTGGCGGAGCTTCGAATCAGATTTGTACCCAAAGCAGCGTGCAACTACTCCTAGAAACGAGCTACAAACAGTGCCCCTCAGTCTGAGATTATAGTCTTGGGTACTCCATGCAAGCATAGGATTCTTGCTATGTACAATTCCGCATACTTGCTGGCATGGTAACGTGTATGCACGGGAATGAAGTGAGCCGACTTGGTTAGACGGTCAACGATTACCCAAATGGAATCGTGCTTGTTGGAAGTCAGGGGTAATCCCACAGTGAAATCTATGCTAACATATTCCCACTTCCATGCTGGAATTTTCAGGGTTGCAACAGCCCTGATTTCCTCATATGATCTGCTTTCACTCGTCTACACGTATCACACTCAGATACGTATTTAGCCACTTCCCGCTTCATCTGTGTCCACCAAAATTTTCTTTTTAAATATTGGTACATTTTGTTGCTGCCCGGATGAATCGAGAATTTAGACAAGTGAGCTTCATCAAGGATCTTCTTCCTCAGCTCCATATCCCGGGGTACGACTATGCGGTCATTGAACCACAGCATCCCCTCATCATCTTTCCGGAAACATTTGATTTCCCCATTGTCGATCCGTCTCCGGAGATGTGCCATACCCTTGACAACTTTCTGAGCTGCAATGATATCCTCCCTAATGGTAGGGATGAGGGCAAGGTCGTAGAGTGATCCATAAGGAACTAAGTAAAAACTCGGCTCTTCCTCCTCCACCGGTGTAATGGTGGGGTTATGGACATGTGATTTTTGACTCAGCGCGTCGGCAACCACATTCACCTTGCCAGGGTGGTAATGAATCTCAATATCATAATATTTGATTAGTTCTAACTACCTCCTTTGCCTCATATTCAGCTCCTTCTGGGTGAAGATATACCTCAAACTCTTGTGGTCGGTGTAGAGATGCACCAAATTCCCCAGGAGATAGTGCCTCCACATCTTCAGTGCCAAAACAACAGCAGCGAGCTCAAGATCATGAGTTGTATAGTGCTGCTCATGATTTCAAAGTTGGCGTGAGCCATATGCGACCACACGTCCCTCTTGCATTAACACGCAGCTGAGCCCGACACCGGATGCATCACAATACACGTCGAAGGGCTTGGTCATATCCGGTTGAGCTAAGACCGGGGCTGTTGTGAGATGCATCACCAATGCTTGGAATGCTCCTTCACATGCTGAGTTCCAAACATACTTTGTTCACTTTTTCAGTAACTCCGTCATCAGCTTAGCAACCTTGGAGAAGCTTGGAACGAATCTCTGGTAATATCCTGCTAAACCGAGGAAGCTTCTGACTTAATGGACAGAAGTGGAGGCTTTCCATTTCAGCACTTGCTCAATTTTGCTTGGGTCAACCGCAATGCCTTCCGCTGAGATGATATGTCCCAAAAATGCCACTTGGCTGATCCAAAACACACAGTTGCTGAACTTGGCATAGAGCTTATGGTCCCGCAGTCGTTGCAGAATGATTCTCAAGTGTTCGGTGTGTTCTGCTTCTGTCTTGAAGTAAACCAAGATATCATCAATGAACACCACAATGAACTTGTCCAGCTCTGGCATGAACATCGAGTTCATGAGATACATGAAATGTGCCGGAGCGTTAGTGAGACCAAAAGACATGACGAGATGTTCGTATAGTCCATATCTCATCGAGAATGCCGTCTTCGGGATATCCTCCGCCCGGATTTTTATTTGTGATACCCGGAGCGAAGGTCCATCTTGGAGAACACACTTGCACCCACAAGATGATCAAACAGAATGTCAATGCGGGGCAGTGGGTATTTGTTCTTGATGGTGACGGCGTTGAGCGGCCGGTAATCCACACATAGCCTCAAGGTTTCATCCTTCTTTTTGACGAACAGCGCCGAGCATCCCCAAGGCGAGGAACTCGGCCTAATGAAACCCTTGCTCAACAAATCATTGGGCTGTTCTTTCAACTCACCAGCTCATTAGGAGCCATTTTGTATGGTCTCTGTGATATGGGAGTAGTCCCAGGTGCAAGCTCAATCTTGAACTCCACATCCCGCTCTGGTGGCATGCCCGGAAGATCATCCGGAAAAACGTCGCGGTATTCCCGGACTACGGGGATGTCCTCTAACTTGAGAGCTTCAGTGTTATAAGTTGCTGAAACTTCCGGGACAGGGTTGTCTAACACCATGGAATGCGGACGGTGGAATGGAGAATTCAAATGAATCGTCCGTGACAGAATGTCCAGGACAGCGCCATGGTAGCATAACCATGACATCCCTAAGATTGCATCAATCTTCTATCCCGTAAGGATTATCAAGGTGGTGGGATATATCTTCCCACCTAAGCACAGAGGTTCTTTTGGAATCATCATATTTTCTGAAATCTTCCCTTCCAGTGAGCAGATCATATATGAGCAGTCAGTTGGGAAGACTTGCATTTGATTCTTAGCCACATAGGATGCACTTATGAAACTGTGGGTTGCACCCGAATCGAATAAGATGATGATTGCTTGGTTGTTGAGAGTGAACGTTCCCGCCAGCACGTTTTCTCCCTCCGGGGCATCCTCATTGTCGAGGTTGCGAACGCCCCCGGTTCGCTGACCGACCTTCTTGACCGGAGGTCGGCCTCAAGCACCGCCCTGATATTGGGCCTGCCCGCTGCTCTGCTGCCCATGGGGACGGTCCTTCGAGAAATGGCCCGCCTGGCCACACGTGTAGCAGTTGTAGCGAGGCGGTCCTCCGCTGATCGGCGGATGGAAACCCAGGGCGTGTTGTGGTGGTGGAAACGTCCAGGGTACCATCTGCTGCTGCTGATGTGGTTGCGGTGGTGGCATTGGCGGTCGGAACGGAGGTTGCTGGAAAGAACAACCCCCGAACTGCTGAGGTCGCGCCGGTGGATGCCACTGCTGACTGGATGGTGTCTGATACACCATGCGGTATTTCTGAGGAGCTCCACCCCCACTGCTGGGTGGAGCTCTACGCTTTCGCTGCTCAGCCGCCAATTCCCGCTGAGAATCTTCTTGCATGATCGCGGCGTTGACAAGATCATTGAACCTGCCACGATTGCATTGTACGAGATGCGTCTTCATCTCGAGATTTAACCCCCGATAGAAATGCTCTCGCTTCTTCTCATCGGTGGAGACATAATCCAACGCATACTGCGCCAGGTGGTTGAAGGCACGGGAGTAGTCGTGAGCACTCCTCCCGTCCTGCTTCAGCTCCAAGAACTCTTGGAACTTCCGTTTCATTATCCCGTGAGGGATATGGTAGGCGCGGAACGCCTCCCGGAATTCTTCCCACTCCACGGTGTGGCCAGCCGGCTGTGAGGCGACATAGTTCGCCCACCATGCACCAGCGGCACCGTGAAGATGCTGCACTGCAAAGAGAGTCTTCTTCCGCTTCGTGCATTGGAGCAGCCCGAACTTAGACTCGATCGTCCGCAGCCAGTTGTCGGCCTCCAGGGGTTTTGCCGCTTCGGTGAACACCGGAGGGTGTGACTCATGAAGTCCAAGTACATCACAGTGTGGGGCTCACGAGGCCCCCTCCCTTGACACCCCCTGCCTGGGACGTATTTTGCACGATCGTGCGGAGCAGGTCGGTCTGCTCCTCACGATTACCCACCAGTGCCGCAATCACATCCGCTAGTGTAAGCAGAGGCGGCGGTGGTGGTTGTTGCTGCGGGTTGCTGTAGTAGGCAGGTGGCTGGGAGTCATCACACCCCTGCTGGCTAGAGCCACCAACCTCATGCGTGGCCTGAGTGCAAACCATCTGCAACCATACGACAATAAAAATCAGTCCCACAACATACTTCATGCAGTCCAATAAAATAGGCGTAAACATAATGACAGTAAAATATGCTCATCTCGTATATAGATAATATAATAACTTTGCCCAAGCTACACCATTACCAGACCAAACACCAGCTAGTTAAATCCAAATTGACGGACTTGCTCTTTGGAAGTTCATCTCAACTCGGTTTCGTCACTACGAGACGTTAATATCGCTTTGTCATCACGTATACTACCCTTTTATCTTCAATACAACACAAACATGGCCTCTAGCAAAAGAAACTTTAGTAAGAAACCTACTCAAATCATTCACTAGTTGAAGATAACCACTCATTAGTATGTTCTACCCCATTGGAAGTACTCGAAACACCTTAGTGTACAATAATCTCTCAATTGAGTGCACTGTCATCCCTCTGCCAGAATGACCAGTTTCTACATATTACAGATTTTTACCTTGTACATGGCATTTACATAACTCAAGTTGCATACCAAAGTAAAAGTTAACTTAGTTAGCTTTCCAAAAAGTATTTATTTGCCCTCACATCAGCTCTGGTTAAAAAGTTATGATAATTCAAAGTCAACAGCATTTCTGGAAGAATTTCAACAGCAACTCCTTTGGAAGTTGCTATTTTCAACTCTAATTTCCACTGAATTCTGTGCTGAAATTGCAGAAACTTTGAATTACAAGGATGTAACACATCTCCTACCCTTTCCAAAAAGGTGTCATGTGAAAATTTTTTATTTTTCTACTGGAAGTTATGCTTCAAAAACAGAACAGTCCAGAGAGTCTTTGAAGCTGTCCTGGTTCTGGACAGTTTACAATTATCTGGAATTTCAACCAGTTTAAGGTGTGATTCTGCTCTGGAAGTCTACAACAAAGTTGTAGAGTACTTATACACCTTTCCAGAACTATATCCCACACCTCCATTGGCTAAATAATCTGTGGGTTATGCTCTGTTAAAATTTACCAGACTTGCTGCCAAAACAGAGCACTCTGTTTTTCAATCCCTTTGAGCTAAACTGATCAACTATTGATTTTTTCTACCCAACCAGGGCCCTAAGTATTGAGACTTGGTTATTTTAGTTCCTTTTTACTATTATCTTGCATGCAAATGTCTATTGTATGTCGGTAGTAAATACATACGGCCATATCATTGCCATACGGCCGTCCTTGAGTTAAGCCACGTCTCAAGGTACGTGATCGTGTTTTTACACCACACGACGGGGAACCCGAGTAGAGCGCGAACGGGTCGTCATGGTTGGGAATTTTATCAACCCAAAAGATATCACCTACTGCCCTGCAGGGCACGCCGATGGCAAGCGCTGCGTATGTCCTCCTGGGCTATTTCCAGAAAAACACACTATCGCGTTACTGACCACAAGATGGGGTCTCCACTTGCTTGCCTAACGCACGCTAGGGATCAGCGTTTCATATGAACTCAGGAACATGAAGAGTCCAAGAGCTTCATATTGACGTCTCACACCAATCTGTGAGACCTATCCCTGAACCACATTCCTCGTCAGGGGAGCTAACCGAAATTGAAGCGCTTTCGGTGGCGTTCCTTACCATTTTTCTTACTTAAGCGTAGGTGCGTCCTTACATAATCGAAGTTCAGAATTATAACACATATGTTAGTCATGCCACTTTAAGTAACTATGCTAATATAGTCCTTAGTTGGGCATACTAGCGAATCCTCACCGTAAACCTAAGTTTTCCCGTAATACAGTCCTTAATTAGTGTGCTATCACTTAAGTAGCTCTGATACCAGCCTGTGGCGGACCGGAGTCCGCACGATCAGGATCTCAGAGGGTGGTGCCGCACGATGTGACACCCGACAGCACACATCATAAGGATAACATTGTATTACATATAAAACCAACTGAATATGTAGAAAGTGGTACAAGACTTCAGTTACAAACTAATTATGTAAGTTACAACAGCGGATGCTAAGTTTATACAACTCACGCCCATCTATCTAGCAAAAGTTGGTTGCCCAGCCCTATGGGCAACCCACACTAGCTGCACTCCTCAGCTCAGCGCGGCGTGTACGGCTCCCACTCAGCCGTGGTCCCGGACGGAGGGTAGCCCTCGCCGGTGGACTCGTAACCCAAGTCCATGGGGTAGTCATCACCTGAAAAACACTTATAGCAGCAACCGTGAGCACGATGGCTCAACAAGACTTAACCGACTCCCTATGCATGAAACTCTACATGCAGTTTACGACGAACATGGGATGGTAAATTGCAGCAAATGGACACGCCAACAAGTTCATCCTTAGTTCATCTTTTAGCTTCCTCTCCTCGGTGGAGACATAATCCGACGTGTACTGCGCCAGATGGTTGAACGCACGGGAGTAGTCATGGGCACTCCTCCCGCCTTTGTGACACCCGGTTCCAAAAAATGAACCAAGTGAATGCATATGTGTGCCCAGGATGTTCATCACACATACACACGTAGTCCACAAATTGAATTCAGAATATAACCACGAATAAATAGTGTTTAAGTACTTTATTACAATGACTCAATGTCTCACTCATGAATATCTAACTTATTCTTACAGAGGAAGACTCTTAACGACAGCAGAAAAATGGCTAAGACAGCAGGCTCCAACTTCAACTCCACAGGCATGTTGATGGTAGTTCGCATGCCTAATACTCCACATGTTCCTCGAAGTACTCTTATCCTGTAGCTGATGTATATGTGGGAATGCAAGGGTGAGTACATGTCATACTCAGCAAGTGCGGGAAAAGTATGACATGTAGCTTTCAACAAGGTATGGAATAAAAAGGCTCATTGCAGCAAGCAAATTTTATTTCACAAACATGATAAAAACAGCAACTAAGTCTAGATGAATTTAATCCGAATATAACCAAGTAAAACAGCAACATTCTTTCATCATAAATCACCTTTTATCAAGTCTCAACCGACCATTAATCTTTCTCAAGTTCATCTCATACTCATAAATATTCGTAACCATCTCATATTCACATAACCGAAACCAAACTCATTTTCATGACTCAAAACAGTCCCAAAACCAATCCCAATGACCATACCATACCCATAACCGAATAAACATCCCAAGTTTTTCCTATAATCATGTGAGTTGGCCAGGTGCTTGTGACCAGAAGCACGGCTATCATGATAGTTTTACACTCTGCAGAGGTGGCACCACTTTACCCACAAGTTCGTGATTTCGTCACACGTCGGCGACTGCAAAACCTCCATTATACAAGTACACAACCGCCGGTGTATGGCCAAGAGATCACAAAATAGCCTTTACAAAGGGGCTACTAGATGTATGGACTCACTGAGATTTCACCGGCAGGCTCGAATCACCATTCTCCCACCCACGGGCCCACTCTTGTGCCATGCAGTTCCCAGGGCAGTCCCTCTTGACTCCCATTCCCCGTGCCATCCACGGTCCATAACAAGCTAGCAACACACCTAATTAGTCAGCTAAGCCGCACCCATATTTGGCCTTGTGGTGGCACAGTTTTCCTGGCATGTGCTGGCATGAACCGGTCCTTAGATCTACGGCAAGTAAACCACCATCTCATTCAGCAATATCCATGACCTAATCTTGCCTAGATCTCCCCGATTCCATGCTCATTAACATCATCAAGTTCTCATCGTCATTATTCATATGAGTTCAGTAGCTAACCACGTTTAATTTCAGCTTCCCGTATCCCATAAATTAAGCGAAGCAAAAAGGAAAAACGACCATACCCGACTCATCAACTTTACCGGCGACAAGGATGGTTAACAAAACTAGTAGACTCCTATAAAACGGTGTCCCATCAAGTTGACTCAAGCATACGAGTTTTTGTAAACAAAACAGTTTCAAAACATGGGATCAATATGGTCAACGGGCACTTGCCTTGCTCCCGTGGCTCTTGTTGCTCAAGCGTCTCGAAGTCTTGGTGCTGTAGTTCTCTGTAGATGGCTTCTTGAGCATGTCCTTCTACTCACGATCACGCACATACAAAATTTACAGCAATCAAACATCATGCACAAACTTTATTCAAGATGCAATGGGGTAGATGAATGCAAATCCTATGGTGCTGTTTTATTAAACCATTTGTACGTGTTCTTGTATGTTTTAATGGGTTTTCATGGGGTTTTATGATGAAAAAGGGTGTAGGGATCAAGTGTAGACATGGTGATGATCTTGACTCAAGATCTAGATCAATTCCACCGTCAAAAATTGATCAAAATACGATCTGTCCACACGCAAAAGTTTCTGCTTGAAGGGGGCGAAGAAAACGGATGCGTAGAAACAGTGACGACGTCGTAAGATGGGTAATGTAGACCTACCTCACTTCCTTTTGGTGGCAGGGCCTTCTTCCTAGCAATGGCAGCAGCGGAGAATTTTTCTATGGAAAATTTTGGTAGGACAGATCGTCGGGCTTCTTCTCCATTGACGGCGGGGCTCGACGTGTCTCGATGGCGGCCAAATTCCGGCAAGGGGGGAACTTGGTGACTTGGCAGCAAGGAAGGGAGCTTGGCAGCAGGGGGGGATGACAAAAGAGAGAGGGGTCGTCCAAGGGGGTGGGGGTTATATTTATAAGGGGGAAAAGGAGAGTCCTACTCCAATTGGAGCTCAAATAAAAGTCCTATTCAATTTTTTTGGATCATAACAAACTTATCTCTTGTGGTGCGGCAGCCTTGGGGATTTTATCCCCAAAATGTTGGGAAAATTCCCCTTTTGGGAATTGGGGAATTTGGGGGAAATTTGGGGAAATTTGGGAATGGCTTATTTCAGCTATCTTTTTCCCATTCTTCACCATTTCTATGTCACTTGCTCCATTTCTACATTCCCCTCTCCATTTCTATGTCCCACACTACAGGAAAAACGATCATTGACGACGGCCAAATTTATTGTCGACGGGGCTGTCGTCTTTAATTTTATTGACGACAGCTTTGTCTAGCCGTCGTCAATAACACTGTTATTGACGACGGCCAGACGAGCACCGTCGTCAATAAATAATTGACGACGGTGCCCGTCATCTTTAACTTAATTCGGGCCCACCCGGGGAGTTTTGATGACGGTGACCTAGCACCATCGTCAATAACATAGTTATTGACGACAGCTGAACGAGTACCGTCGTCAATAAATAATTGACGACGGTGCCCGTCGTCTTTAACTTAATTCGGGCCCACCCGACGAGTTATTGACGATGGTGACCTAGCACCGTCGTCAGTAACACAGTTATTGACGACAGCTGAACGAGTACCGTCGTCAATAAATTATTGACGACGGTGCCCGTCGTCTTTAACTTAATTCAGGTGCACCCGAGCAGTTATTGACGACAGTGACCAGGCACCGTCGTCAATAACGGGACATATAACCCGTACGCGAGCCGGGAGGCGGCCAGTGCCGCCTCCCGACTCGCGCCGAGGTCTCGTCGCCGCCGCCCTCCCCGCTGGTCCCCACCGCCGCTGCCGCCGATCGCTGCCGCCGCGAGTCCCCGCCGCCTTCACCCGAGGTAAGTCCCCCTCCCCCTGCGGCCCTCCCCCCGCTCTCCCCCTCCCCCTCCGGCCTTACCCCCGCTCTCCCCCTCCCCCTCCAGCCCTCCCCCCGCTCTCCCCCTCCCCTCCGGCCCTCCCCCCGCTCTCCCCCTCCCCTCCGGCCTCTCCCCCCACTCTCCCCCTCCCCCTCCGGCCCTCCCCCCGCTCTCCCCTCCCCTCCGGCCCTCCCCCCGCTCTCCCCCTCCCCCTCCGGCCCTCCCCCTGCTCTCCCCTCCCCCTCCGGCCCTCCCCCCGCTCTCCCCCTCCCCCTCCGGCCCTCCCCCCGCTCTCCCCCACCCCCTCCGGCCTCTCCCCCCGCTGCTATGAATTCGGGTCTATCAAAGATTGCCAAGTTTCAGAATGAATGCACATTTTCCTACTGGGGCACATATTGGATCAGATTTTGTGGATTCCCGCCAGTGAGTGCGAGTGCAAACATTTTCTATGTTTTTCGTATGCGCCTTCAGAAACATTGACCTTTCAATCCTGTTTTATTGTTCTATTGCTTGCTGTATGGTTGTATTTTCTTAACTGCTCATAATTGACATAAGTATATAAAATCATAGCGTGTTTGAAATGTCCAAATACTTAGTTGTGGATGAGTATTGCAATCACAGAGTTTAGTGACTGGACGAGAGTACTGCAATCGCTGACTTTGGCGGATGCATCATGCCTTTTGTATTATTTACCTTAGTAGGATTTGCAATTGGGTTCCCAAAATGATATTCTTATTAGAACAGTTTCGATATCATCTTCACAAGAGACAACTTGCCATTTTGCCATATTTGTTTCTTTAGGAAGAAATATCACCTTTTTATGTTGGTATCGTTGCCTTGTCAATGAAAGTATAGAATGCACAACACCTTCTACACTAACTGTGTATGTACAGTGTATTCACATCATAAGTGCAGTTGTCAGTTATTACATACCCTCCCCCCGCTCTCCCGCTCCCCCTACGGCCCTCCCCCCGCTCTCCCCCTCCCCCTCCGGCCTCTCCCCCGCGAGGCCGAGGAGGAGCGCGACAGTATGTAATATGCTTAGAACTAGAAGCAATATGAATCTAACTCAATCTGAAAGTGGAGCGGGCTTGTCCACTAGCCCACTTAGTCCACCTCACTGAAAACATGCTAACGACCATCACAACGACCCACAACTTTGCTAGCGGGTTGAAGTGGGTCTCATCCACGCGCCCGCTGGATAATGTGGATGCGCCGCACAAACCCGCTAATCCCACATATATCTGCAAGGCCCGCTTTCAGAATTCGTTCCTCTACTGTTCAAATCAACGTATCGAGCTCTAAGATAGCACCACCTGTGAGCCGCCGCCAGCCAGCCAATGACGCTGGACAGGGAGGACATTTTGGAGGACGTGTGCTAGTAGAATTGCAACGGACCTGCCGATAATCAGTGTAGGTTCACCCTGGCCAAAGCACATCAAACCACCCATCGATCTCATAAGATGGCACTCGTGCCGTTTCCTTTCTCTCCTTTTCGTTCTTGTTGTTCAAGTCAATCACATCCACGTGCTTGGATTTGCAGGAGGCCACCAATCCCAGTTTTGTGCATTTCCTAGGCCTTGGTGGTTGTTATTTAGAAATGTTTTTATTATTGTATCTTGGTGTGGTTCAGAATTTATAAAATACAATAAAATTATTGGTTAGACGTGTGGTCGCAGGATCCTGCGGCGACTGCGAGCCGCAAAGCATATACCCACCGCGCCCACCAACATAGATGTGGGCAGTATCATCTGATCAACAGGGCCTGTTAAACCCACAAAAAAATGAAGTGGACATAGCAGAAGGTGGTGGACTGCCCACAGCCCGCCCCGCTTTCAGATCGAAATCTAGCTCACCTTAGTTGCGTTAAGGGCATCCTCAACTCTCAACTTCTTCTCTTTTAATTCAGTCTCAGTTTGTGCTCCCACCTGTCACATAACAGAAGCCATGGGTTACATCCTTTCAAAAATAAATGGAGTTCATTCAGAGTCACTACCTGGTGTCAGGGGTGACTCAGGTAGAGTTCTGTTGTCAATATTTTCAGTTGTTGTCCACTGAACCCTGAAATAAGACACATGCTTCTTTTCAACTGAATGTTCTTCATCCCACTGCCAAGGCTTCTTTTCATCAAACTTGATGTCTCTCCCCCTCCCCCGGCGCACTGATCGTGGTTATATGCATGTGTCAGCTTTAGAGATTCACTATGAAACAATGAACAGGAGTATTGAACAAAATTTTGAGCCAAAACTAACTTAGAAACAACATATACATGAGAAATTCAAACCACTTGGTATATTTTAAAGACCAAACTCAAAAGAGAATTAATGGTGATAGCCCACCCAACCGTTCTGCAATCCTCCTGATTATCTGAAACAAGCACATTCTATGACGGGCTGCAGGAATAACTTCAGTAATAGCCCACCCAACCGTTCTGCAGTCCCCCGCCGCTGGTCGCGCCGAGCCCTGGCCGCGCCTCGGCCGCCGCCGCTCGCCGCGCCCCGCCCCGAGCACCGCCCTGCTGTGCCGCCCTGCCCCGCCCCAAGCCCCGTCCTGCCGCGCTGCCCGACCTTAGTTGATTAATTGTTTAATTAGTATTGTAATTGATTATTGTTTAAATAATACTTTGATTGATTGCGTGATTAGTTACTATATGTAAATAAATGGGTTTCGGCCCGGTCCGGCCTGACACGACCCATTTAGGGCCTGTCACGGCCCATTTATTGGTAATGTATTAGTCGAGACAGGCACGGAGGATGGCAAGCTCCCGCGCTTGTACGGCGGGCCCCGACGGTGCGGTTTCATCTTTGACCCACTTACGATGGGGCATAACGTATGACGGCTAACCCTAGGCGTCGTAAGATAATGGCAGGCCCCAACGGGCCATAACTTAGGACGGCTGACCCACTTCTTTGTCTCTCGTTCTTTCCTTCTCTCTCGTTCTTTCCTCTCTCTCTTTTAAATGACTCAAAAACGAAAGATTGACGTAAACCTATACAACATGCATCACCCGTTGCGAACGGGCCCGTCTCACATGTGTTACGCATGTGAGGCGTGTACGTTCGGAATTGTCCCTTTTTGGACAGCCTGGGAGTGACCGAGGGGGCGTGGCATGTGATGAGACGCGGGTTTAGATCTTGATGAGATTTCGACGGCATAACCCTGTTGTTCTCTGCTGCACCATTTTCGGGCGTGCAGTGGAGAACAGCGGGGTTATGCTGCCGAAATTTCGTTCGGATCCATACCACGCGTCTCGTCATGAGCACGCTCCGCTCGATCACTCTTGGGTGGGTTTAGGACCTATCCTTTCTAATAGATGTAGGGCCGTGACATAAATCAATTATAAAGTAACTATAATTTCCTTGACATTAAACTGCAGATTCAAACATGAGTGAGGATCGTAGTTGGAAGTATACCGGTTGGAAGAACAGTTCTGGTGGTCACTCGGATGAGTGGATCGCAAAGACAGATGCTTTTATAGATCGAGCTTTTTCATTGTCAAATATCGATAAGGTGCGGTGCCCATGCACGAAATGTCAAGGTGCAAAGTGTTGGGACAAAGTGAATTTGGCGTTTCACTTATGTCGATACTGTTTCATGCAAGATTATGAGGTGTCGACCTTTCACGGTGAGACATCTTCTCAACCCTTACAAGTTTCAGATGAGGATGACAACACGGGGGTCGATAGGATGGACGAGATGCTTGATGCCATAAATCCTGAATTGATGGAGGATCCTCCTACAACGGAGGTTGAAGCGTTTTTCACGCATCTCAAAGCTTCAGAAGAGCCGTTGCATGAACACACCGAAGTGACGCTCCTTACTTTCATGACTAGATTTATGGCCATTAAGTCTAAGTATTTCTTCTCCAATAACTGCTACAACGATCTCATCAAATTGATCAGCGATATCCTTCCACAACCACATAAAGTGCCTAAAGATATGTATCAGTCTAAGAAGTCGATTTCTGGTCTAGGTATGAAATATGAGAAGATTGATATGTGTCTAGACAATTGCATGCTTTTTTGGAGAAAGCATGCCAACGAGAACAAGTGCTTAAAATGTGGTAAAGCGAGATTTGTCGAAGTTGTTAATGACAACAGTTCAAAAGTAATGACTCAAGTCGCACAGAAGCAACTTCGCTACTTGCCTGTCACACCTAGGTTCAAGCGTTTGTTTCTATCTAAAAAATAGCTAGACACATGAGGTGGCATAAAGAAGGTGTACGTGAGAACAACGGCATGATGGTGCACCCGTCGGACGGTGATGCATGGAAGGCGCTTGACCGCTTCGATCCAGATTTCGCCAATGACGCGAGAAATATTCGCTTTGGGTTGGCGACAGATGGCTTCTCACTGTTTAGTACAAATGCCACGCCATACTCTTGTTGGCCCGTGTTCGCTATTCCGTACAACTTACCACCATCGCTTTGTATGAAGTATGAGTTCATGTTCCTATGCCTTATTGTACCTGGACCGGATCATCATGGTTCACGATTGAACGTGATGATGCATCCATTGATTGAAGAGTTGAAAATGTTATGGACAGAGTCGAAGCGTACAACTGTTATAGAAAACAAAAATTCAACCTTCGAGCTGCGTACTTGTGGTCTGTTCATGATTTTCCAGCTTACGGCATGTTTTCTGGCTGGAGCACTCTTGGTCGATTGACATGTCCAATATGTGCTTCGGACACGGATTATTTTCGTCTAAGTAATGGTGGCAAGATATGCTACTTTGATTGTCATAGACGTTGGTTACCGCCAAATCACGTGTTTAGGCAACAGAGAAATGCCTTTAGGAAGGGTACCATTGTAAAAAAGGGACCACCACAACGTCTGAACGGGTCAGAAATTGTTAAACAGCTCAACAATCTAGTGCCAGATGAAGGTCGTCCTGGATATTTTGTTGGTTACGGAGAGGATCACAATTGGACTCATATATGTGCACTATGGGAGTTACCGTATATGAAGTCTTTAATTCTAATGCATAACATTGATGTCATGCACCAGGAACGTAACATGGGCGAATGCATCATAAGCACGTGCTTGTATATGACGGGCAAAACAAAAGACAATATAAAAGCTCGGAAGGATTTGGCAGAGGTTTGTAACCGACCAAGTCTTGAGCTCTCCGAAGCTGGTGGCAAACCACGAGCTTCTTTCTGCTTCGACCAAAAGAAAAGAAGGAAGTCTTCAAGTGGTTGAAACAGTTGAAGTTCCCAGACGGTTATGCTGCTAGCCTGAGAAGAGTCGTTAATGTTAAGACTGGAAATCTTACTGGTTTGAAGAGCCATGATTATCACATAATCATGGAAAGACTTCTGCCAGTTATGTATCGAGGCTATCTTGACGATGAGGTGTGGAAGGTTTTAGCCGAGCTTAGCTATTTTTATAGACAGCTTTGTGCTAAAGAAATCAAAAGGGAGATGATGGAGAAGTTGGAAAAAGAGATACCCATGCTTTTATGTAAGATGGAAAAAGTATTTCCTCCAGGGTTCTTCAATCCAGTGCAACACCTTCTAATCCATCTTACATATGAAGCTAAAGTAGGCGGCCCTGTTCAATATAGGTGGATGTACCACATTGAAAGAGCACTCAGATGTCTAAAACCGGTGGTTCGCAATAGGGCAAGGGTTGAAGGATGCGTCGCCGAAGCATTTACACTTCAGGAGATAGGATACTTTTCAAGTGTCTACTTTGCAGAAGAACAGAATGTTAATGCATCGGTGTTGCGGTAAAACATGGCTGAAGCAACCTCTTGTAGCGAACTCTCACTCTTTCAAACGAGAGGCACCACTGTTGGTAGTGGCACGAGCTATGATGCTTCAATAGATGAAAAGACAGCTGCTTTGTTATACATGTACGCTAACATAGATGGGATGGACAATTTTTTTCAGTAAGTGGTTGTTCAACATCTATACTAATTTGCGTGATGTGTTATACATCTACGCTAATAATTCTGGTTTGTCCTTATTTAGTGAGTTCGATCGACAAAATTGGAAGTCTAAGCAGCAATCTACTAGCAAGCAAATACAAACAATGCGACATTATGGAGTAAATGGAGGACCTAACTTCCAAACCTGGTTTCGAAATCATGTAACGTTTTCCTTGTCTTGTTCCTCTTAGAAATTATGTTCATAGCATAAAATAGTCTTCTTACTTCATATGTTGGACAGTGTAGGACACAAGCCGGTGTTCATGAAGATTTGCGACAACTGTCCAATGGATCCATTAAAGTTAAACTCTTTGGTCGATATGATGTCAATGGGTTTCGATTTCGTTCAACTCAATTTGAAGCTCAACGTCCTCTAAGGGCAACATCAAACACCGGAGTTATGACGAGGGCCGCCGATGCCGAAGGACGTGAAACTAATTTCTATGGGATCATAAACAAAATCCTAGAATTTAGTTTTGCCGGGAGTAAAGACCTTAAAGTAGTCTTCTTTGACTACGATTGGTTTGATAATAACAATGGAACTCGACAAAACCAATTTGGCATGGTAGAAGTCAAACACAAGGACCGACTACGAGGCTACGACACCTTTGTCCTTGCACACCAAGTCGAACAAGTGTACTATCTACAATATCCATGCGAAAAACATAGTGCATGGTGGGTTGTATAAAAGGTGAATCCTCGTGAGCGGTTATATACACCGGACAATACTGGTTACATTGATGAGGCTGATGTTGTTTACCAAGAAAAAGAGTTGCCGTATTCTTTTGTCGTTGAGCCTGGTCTACGACTCGATGAATTAGTTGGAGATGCACAAGATGTACAGACTCATAATGTGAAAAAACGAAAACGGCGAACAACCACAACAAAAGATCGATGGTCCGGTTTACGAAGTAGAGTACATGATCGTGATACGGATGAATTTTGAAATTGAGTACAAGTAACGTTTCCTTCATCTCTTCTTTCGTCTTCTATATTTTCCTTTAAATTCATTATCAAATTTCCTTTCGTCAGGATGTCGTCGAGCAGTAGATGACGGGGGACGCGGGGCTTTCTGCCCCCGAGAGCAGACTCCGTTTTCTAGGGCTGTCAGTCTAGCAATGGTTGACTGTCTCAGCTGTTGGGCCTCGACAGAGGCCAGGGGTCACGAGAGCGGTCACGACAGGTAAAGAATATTAAATTACATAAATTATATAAATAACTTTCTTAAATCTATATTACCAATCTTCAAATTTTTAGGACGACTCTACGTCTGAGGAGACAGAGGCCAGGGGTCCTCTTTAGACACCACAGGTTTCGGAGCCTGTTGCAGATCCTGCTTCGGATCCTCTTAAGGTTCTGGCACCGCAGGCTTTAGACCCTGCTTCGGAGCGTTCCACAGAGCTTGATGTGGAGCCGGCTGCACAGCGGCGTTACAGGCTCCTCCTCCGGTTCCTGCACGGCTACAAGATCGGGTCGTTATTCGTCCGGTTGGCGATAGGTAAGTAAATCTATAACAAATCAATTTAGATATTTTAACACTTATATATGTACTAATTGAGAATCGTGTATTAGGTCTTGGGCCGATGACTCGTTCACGGGTCAAGGACACCACCGCCAGGTCAACGCTGTCCTGGGCCAGCTCATCCGTTGTCACTACCCCGGTCTAGTGAACGGACGGGCTGCTACGTCTTGGGACAATTACGCTACGGCACAGGACATTACCTACGGCAACCACCAGGAGCATGTGTGGCATGAATTCATGGTAAGTAAATCGTCTATTCGTTAAATACGAACCTATTATATGTTAAATACATTAACTTGTATATTTCTTCTTGTAGAAATATTACCGTTTGGAGGACGAGCCCCAGCTGGATCACGCTCGCCTGGTCTTCAACAACAACGCTAGGAAGCTCCTGACGCAGTCAATTTCAACGGCTCGCATTCAGGCTACGAAGGCGTACTATAAGTTGCATCCGGACGAGGGTGAGCCGGGGCAGCTTAGGGATGTGGCAGACAAGTACTTGACGGAGGCACAATACGCAGAGGTAAATTCTTTATTTTACTTTGCTTCATTATCCAATTTTCATCATTGTTTTCATCCAACAACAAATGTGTGCAGGTCAGCGTACCGTGGCTTGAGTCCTGTCCGGACTCATAAAGTTCCCTGTGTGCTCGTTGGGCGAGCCAGGGCTTCCAAGGCGTGTCGATGATCCATCGACAGAGTCGAGGGACGGACGGGAAACACCGTCTTGGCGGGGACGGCTACGTACGCCTTGCTAAATGGATGGTAAGTGATACTCGAATTATATTCTAGTTAATTTCTATCGCTATCATTGTGCTAACACGTATCGATAGGAGCGCGAGATCGGTCAGGAGCCGACCGCTATCCAGGTGTGGAGTAGGGGTCACATGGGAGGTGACCCCTCACAGCCTGATCAGTTGTCTTCTCAGACAGCGACGGAGACGTTGGTGAGTTCTTTAGTTGACTTAATTGTATTCTCTTTAAAACTTCTGATGACTTTAATTTTCTATATTTTCAGGAAAAGTATGGGGAGGAGGTGCGGAGTCTTCGAGGCGACGATTACGATTGGCAGAACTCGCCGATCGTACCTGAAGCCGCCTATGCAAGCGGTGGCGGTAAACCTCACGGCCGGTGAGTTCTGTTGTTTTTCATTTACTTTCATGAACTTTGAGACACGAAACTTTAATACTCTTACATCATTGTGTAGGTTGGCCATCTTCGATGGAGTAGTAGACTCGAGGGAGGCGCGGTCTTACTCGAGGGTCTCTTCATCACAGGGTGGATCCAGCAGGCGTGGCAGCAGCGATCTGGAGCTCCAGAGTGTCCAGGAGGAGCTCCAGAGGACGCAGGAAGCGCTGAGGCTCACGAACGAGAGGCAGGCAGCCGAGCTCCGGGCTAGGGACGAGTATCAACACTTGTACATGCTACAGCTGCAAGCTGCCATGCAGGTAAGTTCAGATCATTGTACTCAACGTTTCTAATATATAAATGGCATGTATAATAATTTACTTCATATTTGCAGGCTATGGCCACAGGACAGCCTGTTGTCTTTCCTCAGTGGGCGCCGCCACTGATACAGCTACCACAGGGGCCGACGTCAGGAGCACAGGTACAAAATTTCTCGTAATAGTTGCAACTAGTGAAACTTGCTCAAATTTAGTTGAATTTGATCAAACTTACTTAAACTTAGAGAAAACTAGTTAAACATTCTCAAACTGAGTAAAATATGGTACAACTTACTGAACTATAGTCAAATATGACCAAACTTACTCAAACATAGCCAAAACTATTTGAACTAGCTCAAACACAAACACTACTAGTCCATACTTCTCAAACTTAGTAAAATATGAGCAAACTTACTCAAACATAGCCAAATCTAGCTAACTTGCTCAATTCTAACTTGTAATGAGTTTATTTAATCATATACACATTTGTGAACTTCTAATTTGTCTAACTATACATGTACATCATAGGGATCGGCGACGCGGGCTCAGGAAACTCCATCCCCTCAGCAACCAGCGTTTAGACGAGCGCACGACGACTTACTGGACTCCGGTGGCAGCGGTCAGGGTAGTGTAGGGTAGTGTGGCGTGCGTATAGTGTTTTTGTGCCTGTCTGTGATGTATATTTCGATTGCCTGTGATCTGGCCATCGAGCCAGGGCTGGCCTCGAAGCCAGGGCAGGATTTTCTATTTTTTTAAAAAAAAAATTGGAAAGCTTATTGACGATGGTTTCGGGTACTTGGCCGTCGTCAATAAGCCATTAGTATTGACGACGGCCAGGTACCAGAAACCGTCGTCAATAAGCCATTAGTATTGACGACGGTCCAGTAGAAACCGTCGTCAATAAGCCACTATTATTGACGACGGCCAAGTAGAAACCGTCGTCAATAAGCCATGGTTACTGACGACGGTTCAAATCCTGGACGTCGTCAATACTCTGCTCTAGCTTATTGACGACAGTCTGATTTAGCTGTCGTCAGTAAGCCATTGTTATTGACGACGGCCAGGTACCAGAAACCGTCTTCAATAAGCCATCGTTACTAACGACGGTTCATATCCTAGCTGTCATCAATAAGCTAGCTTATTGATGACAGCTAGATTTAGCTGTCGTCAATAAGATTATTGACGATGGATACCGTCGTCAATAAGGTTATTGACGACTAATAATTGACGATAGCTGAAAATCGTCGTCTATAAAGTTTTACCGTCGTCAATAAGTTATTGATGACGGTAATGTTCTTATTGACGATGGTTTCTGGCCGTCGTCTATTGTCCGGATTCCTGTAGTGCCATTTTCCATTTCTACATTGGCCTTCTCCATTTCTATGCCCCATTCTCCATTTCTATATTCCCTTCTCAATTACCGTGGTTTTTCCTCCATTTCTATGGTTCCTTCCTCCATTTCTATGGTTCTTTCTCCATTTCTATGGTTCTTTCTCCATTTCTATGGTCCTTCCTCCATTTCTATGGTCCTTTCTCCATTTCTATGGTTCTATTATCCATTTCTATGGTTCATTCTCCATTTCTATAGTTCTTTCTTCATTTCTACTTCTTTTATAATGTTTCTCTACATGAAAAATGTATGCAATGCATGGAAATGAATTTGAGGGTGTTACAAACCTACCACCCTTAAACTGAATCTCGCCCTCAAGATTCGATGGAGTAGAGAATAGATGAGGAAATTCTGCCTTGAGGTCTTCCTCACGCTCCCATGTAGTTTTGATTTCCGTGTGATGGCTCCACTGTACCTTGCACCAACGGATCACTCTGTTCCTCGTGACCCTTTCCTTCACGTCAAAAATTCTGACGGGGTGCTCCGCGTAGATCAGGTCCTCTTGAAGCTGGAGCTCATCCATCGGTACTTGTTGTTCCAGTACTCTTAAGCACTTCTTGGGTTGGGATACGTGAAACACGTCGTGTACGTCGGAGAGGTGCGTTGGCAGCTCTAGTTGATAGGCTACTTCTCCTCGCTTGCCCAAAATCTTGAATGGCCCAATATAGCGAGGTGCTAACTTGCCTTTGATGTTGAACCATCGTTGGCCTCAGATAGGCGATACCTTAAGATACACGAAGTCTCCCACTTCGAAGGTCAATTTTCTTTGCCTATTGTCCGCATAACCTTTTTGTCGTGACTGAGCAGCCTTCAAATTTTCTCGTATCGTTTGGACTTGCTTCTCGGTATCTTGCAGCACTTCGGGTCCATACACTTGACTCTCTCCGGTCTCATTCCAGAACAGCAGCGTTCTACACCGTCTATCATACCATGCTTCGAAAGGTGACATCTCCAAGCTGGCTTGGTAGCTGTTGTTGTAGGAGAATTCAGCATACGGCAAGCGCCTATCCCAACTATGCCCATGTTTCAAGGCGCAAGCTCTGAACATGTCTTCCAAAATTTGATTTGTCCTCTCAGTTAGCCTGTCGGTTTGCGGGTGATAAGCGGAGCTGAAATTCAGTTGTGTACCCATGGCTTCATGCAGCTTCTTCCAGAATCTAGAGGTAAATTGAGAACCCCGATCTGAATCTATCCTTTTCGGAACTCCATGGCGACACACGATTTACTCCATATACAGCTCGGCTAGTTGTGCGATGGTGTACTTGGTTCCAACAAGAAGGAAATGGGCTGTTTTCATCAATCGGTCCACTATAACCCAAATAGAGTCGTTACCCGATTAAGTACGTGGCAATCCGACATTGAAATCTATGCTGATGTCTTCCCACTTCCACTCGGGTACTTTCTATGGCTGCAACAGTCCAGCAGGTCTTTGATGTTCAGCCTTCACCCGTTGGCACATATCGCATAAGGCAACATATTCAGCTATGCCCCTTTTCATACCATCCCACCAATAGCAAATTTTCAGGTCCTTGTACATTTTTGTACAGCCGGGATGTATGGAATAAGGTGAGTCATGTGCCTCCTTTAATATCGTGTCGCGGATGTGCTTCACGTTAGGCACACAAATCCTTTTTCCTAACCAAAGCATGCCTTTCTCGTCTTCCTTGAAATCCTTTTCTATGCCTTGTCGGATTCTTTCCTTGATTTCCTCATCCGTTGCTTGGCCATCCCGTATCTCTTGTTACAGCGAGGAGTTCAGTTTTATCACCTCCATCTCGTTTAAGAACCCGAGATGTTACCGTTCGAACTCCTTGCGCAGCTCGGTTGGCAGCTCCCGAACCATGAGTTGATGACATGCTCCCTTTCGTCTCAACGCATCAGCTACTACATTGGCCTTTCTGGGGTGATAGTTGATTCCAACATCATAATCCTTGATGAGTTCCAACCATCGATGTTGCCTGAAATTCAGATCCGTTTGCGTGAATATATATTTGAGGCTTTTGTGATCCGTATAGATCTCACATCAGTGGCCAAGGATGTAATGCCTCCAAATCTCCAAGGCATGTACCACGGCTGCAAGTTCCAAGTCATGTGTGGGGTAATTCAGCTCATGTTTCTTTAGTTGTCTTGATGTATTGGCTACCACTTGTCCTTGCATAGGCACACATCCAAGCCCTTGTCTTGATGCGTCACAATATATGTCGAAACTCTTGCTCACGTCAGGCAGTACCAAAACCGGCGCTGTGGTTAGTCTTTTCTTGAGCTTCTCAAAGCTTTCTTGGCACACTGGTGTTCACTGAAATTCTTTTCCCTTCATTAGCAATTCAGTCATAGGCTTCGCTATTTTGGAGAAATCCTTGATGAACCGGCAGTAGTATCCAGCCATCCCAAGGAAACTCCGAATATCTTTCACATTCAGTGGTTGATTCCACTTCAGAACATCTCCCACTTTTCCGGGATGAACCGATACTCCTCCCTTGGAGATGATGTGGCCTAGGAACGATATCTCCTTTAGCCAAAATTGACACTTGCTGAACTTGGCATACAATTGATGCTCTTGCAGTTTCTGCAACGTCAACCTCAAGTGTTCTTCGTGTTCTTCCTCGCTTTTCGAATACACCATGATATCGTCGATGAAAACCATGACGAACTTTTCCAAGTACTCCATGAAGACCTTATTCATGAGGTACATAAAGTAGGCGGGTGCATTCGTTAACCCAAAAGACATAACGGTATATTCATACGAGCCATACCATGTTCGAAATGCAGTCTTGAGTATGTCGGAGAGCTTAATCTTCAGCTGGAAGTATCCCGACCGAAGATCAATCTTGGAGAAAATTTGGGCACCTTTCATTTGGTCGAACAGGTCCACTAAACGGGGCAGCGAGTATTTATTCTTGATCGTCACCTCATTGAGATACCTATAATCCACACACATCCTTTGGGTCCCATCCTTCTTGTCTATGAAGAGCACGGGGGCTCCCCATGGTGACGAGCTTGGGCGTATAAAACCCTTTTCTAGCTGCTCCTGAATTGGCTTCTTGAGCTCCACTAGTTCATTAGCGGGCATCCTATACGGCCTCTTCGCTATAGGTGCAGTTCCAGGTACTAAATCAATGGCAAATTCAATCTCCCGGTCAGGTGGCATACCTGGAAGTTCTCCCGGGAACACATCTGAATATTCTTGAACCATCGGAATGCTTTCCAATGTCGCTTCTTCAATTTGTTTCAGCGCTGCCTTCTCTGTTGCCGGTTGGGCTGCCTCAAACTCAATACGAGTACCGTGGTCACTTGTCAACTGCACGATCCTCTCAGCACATTGAATCACTCCGTTGTGCTTGCTTAGCCAATACATTCCAAGTATTATGTCAATCCTTTGGGAATCCAACACAATAAGGTTGGCGAGAAAGTCTACCCCCCTTATTTTAAGGCTTACTTTTGGAATAGAATTTAGAATTGAAAGAAGCGATTTCCCAACTATATGCATCAAGGTATATGAGACTAATCAACTCCTTTTATTAATATCAGCCTATATGAGGATGTGAGCACGTGCCGAAGCATCTCACATCAGCACATAAATACATGCAATCATCACAAAAATTCAGCACACCATTCTTATTCAAGCTACAACGATATTAACGTTCCAATTATAGCTTTATTAAATGGAAACCTAACCTAATCGTGAGAACCGGTGCTGTTCTCGCCGTGTGACGGGGGTGGTCCATACATGGGAGCATGCCATGGTGAGTCGGCAGTACATGTAGGGTTAAATGACACTTGTGCTCCATTTGTTCCCCTGTTGGCACGAGTCTCCTCTTGTCTCTCCAGCAAATACAACTTTTTACGGAGGTAAAGGATCTCTTCTTGTGCGCTTGCATAGCGGTTTCCCAACTCCACGAGCAACCTCTGAAACTTTTCAGCAGCTTGTGGGTCAAAAAGAGCTGTTACATGGGGTTCAATGATCTCCCTTGTACCACTCTTTCGATATGGGTGCAGCTCAAAAGTAGTGTCCTCAATCTGTCCATGAAAGGCGTAGCACAGTCCGGTGAGTGCATCCCATGCAGCATCATCAATAGCTTCTGCCCGTGTAGCTCTCCATGTGGGTGCGAAGTGCCGAGTGAAAACCCTACCGTTAGATAGGATGCTTACCTCAGCCTTCCACTCTTCATGTCTGAGACGAGGGACTTTCTTGAGAAGATACTCCGGGTATAAGCTGCAGCAATCCAGAAATTCTTTGAGCTCCCTAGATATGCGTCCTCCTTCCATTCCGTCGGACCAAAATTCTTGAACTGAATGGTTGGCCCATTCATCACCTTCATTATTGGTCTCAGCAAGGGGTGGCTCCTCCTCGGGTTCATCTCCTCCCGTCATAGTTTCATTAGGCTCCACGGGGTGTAAGCCCGCGTGAAACTCCTCCTGAGGTGCGTACCAATGCTGTTCTTGTGGATCATCCTCCATATCGTCTTCGAATGGTTCCACCTCTTCCGGGTCCTCTTCCTCATGCATAGAGCTATTGACTTCATCTTCATCATGAGGTTCCATCTTCATCTCCTCCCAATATGGTCCATCAGACACCTCAATGGTGTTAAGTGCACTCCCACGTGGTGGTGGACTAGTACTTATGCGTACCATGCTCCTGATCACCGGCATCTATAAATAAGACATGAGAATCTTTAGAGATGGAAGAAATAACTCCAAAACTTCAGAAGCTATGGAGCGAAAGTGTTGCTGTAAAAAAGAAGAGAAAAGACGGGCTGAAAATAGCACTTTGCGGTGGCTGAATTGACAAGTAAAGTGCAGCAGCAGCAATTTTCATAAATAGCAGTTTAGAGGGGTGTACCTATGAGTTTCAGAGTGTCCATTCTACATAGGATTGCGTCCTATGGTCAACGTGGCTCTGATACCAATATGTGACGCCCGGTTCCGAAAAATGAACCAAGTGAATGCGTATGTGTTTAAGTACTTTATTACAAATTGAATTCAGAATATAACCACGAATAAATAGTGTTTAAGTACTTTATTACAATGACTCAGTGTCTCACTCATAAATATCTAACTTATCCTTGCAGCGGAAGACTCTAAATGACAGCGGAAAAATGGCTAAGACAGCAGGCTCCAACTTCAACTCCACAGGCATGTTGACGGTAGTTCGCACGCCTAGTACTACACATGTTCCTCGAAGTACTTTTCTCCTGTAGCTGATGTATATGTGAGAATGCAAGGGTGAGTACATGTCGTACTCAACAAGTGGTGGAAAAGTATGACATGTAGCTTTCAACAAAGTATGGAATAAAAAGGCTCATTGCAGCAAGCAAATTTTATTTCACAAACATGATAAAAACAGCAACTAAGTCTAGATGACTTTAATCCCAATATAACGAAGTAAAACAGCAATATTCTTTCATCATAAATCACCTTTTCTCAAGTCTCAACCAGACATTAATCTTTCTCAATTTCATCTCATACTCATAAATATTCATAACCATCTCATATTCACATAACCAAAACCCAACTCATTTTCATGACTGAAAACAGTCCCAAAACCAATCCCAATGACCGTACCATACCCGTAACCGAATAAACATCCCAAGTTTTCCCTCTAATCATTGAATTGGCTAGGTGCTTGTGACCGGAAGCACGGCTATCATGATAGTTTTACACTCTGCAGAGGTGGCACCACTTTACCGACAAGTTCATGATTTCGTCACCCGTCAGTGACTGCAAAACCTTCATTATACCAACACACAACCGTCGGTGTATGGCCAAGAGATCACAAAATAGCCTTTACAAAGGGGATACAAGATGTATGGACTTACTGAGGTTCCACCGGCAGGCCCAAATCACCATTCTCCCACCCACGGACCCCCTGTTGTGCCATGCAGTTCCCAGGGTAGTCCCTCTCGACTCCCATTCCCCGCGACATCCACGGTCCATAACAAGCTAGCAACATACCTAATTAGTCAGCTAAGCCGCACCCATATTTGGCCTTGTGGTGGCACTCTTTTCCTGGCATGTGCTGGCATGAACCGGTCCTTAGATCTACGGCAAGTAAACCACCATCTCATTCAGCAACATCCACAAACTAATCTTGCCTAGATCTCCCCGATTCCATGCTCATTAACATCATCAAATTCTCATCATAATTATTCATATGAGTGCAGTAGCTAACAACGTTTTAATGCAGCTTCCCGTATCCCGTAAATTAAGCGATGCAAAAAGGAAAAACGACCATACTCGACTCATCAACTTTCCTGACGACAAGGATGTCACACCCGGTTTTTCCGAAGAACGACCGAGTGACTATCACATGTATGCCAACATGCGATGACAAAAAGTAAAGCATCATTATATTACATGCCAAGTGTTTGAATATAAATAAGTCTTACATAATATGACGTCAGGATGGACGATAATATGTTCACAACATATGAATAAACTTACAGCGGAAGATAAGTCTTGTGGGCTCCATCACAGGCGTTGCCCAGGGGACTCCGTGACCTAGAATCCTTCTTCGGGTCCGAAGTCTTGGTTGTTGTACACCACGTCATTCCCTTGGCCTGAGCAGCAATTTAAAACCAACAGAAAAGCAAGCTTGAGTACCGTGGGTACTCTGCAAGTGTGGGAAAGTTATGTCATGCATGGCTAGAGGAAGGAGAGGTTGAACTCATGGTCAAAGCACTAGGCAATTAATATCTATCACCTTAGCTTATTAAGCACCTACATTACTACATAGGTGAAAAGGTCCCAATCCCACAACTCCTCATCAATCAAGTAACCATAACCTCATTTCCAATGTTAAGCTCCCCGCTTAACATCCTCAACAGCCAATTAATCATTCTCTAATCATGAACAAGTCCAAGCCGCTCTTGACCGTGAGCACGGCTGTCATGAGAGTTTTGACTCTGCAGAGTTTGCACCACTCTACCCACATGTAGTGATTTCATCCCCCGTTGCTGGGTGGACTAGAAAACCACCATTTTGCAAGTGGCCGCGAACCACGTTCACACTTCCAAGGTGTGTAGCCAGGAGATCACTACGAGGCCTTTACAAAGGGATTCCCGACGAGTGCGGGCCCACTGAGGTTTCACTCCTAACAGCATCCAAGAGGATCCAACCCCGCTGCAGTGGCTCCCTCTTGAGCCTTGCGTTTCATACGGTAGTCCAGCTGACACCTATTCCCCGCACCATCCAAGCACCCAAACTACACCGGGGATGCACCAAATTAATTGGTCAAGCTGCCCCATCTCAGCATGTGGTTGGCACGGTAAAGCCAGGTTACATGCTCCATGAACCGGTCCTTAGGATCCAGGCAAGCACTAAACACAAACCCGTGTCTCGTGCACACAGCACCAACCAAAGCATCCAACTTGCCTAGATCCCTACTTCTACAAAATTCATAGTAATCCATTCACATGTAACGTAATCAAGGTGATAATCTCATATCCCATGTATCCCATTCTAAGCATGGCTAAGCATGAGTAGTATAAATGAAAGATATAATAAAGTATCTCCCAACCCAAGGCTACAAGGAAACAAGATAATGCAATTCTAGGGAAACTTCCTAACTTGGGTGTCATATTCCAAATTGACAATGCAATTAAATTCTAACTACACATCCTAGTATAGGCTCAAAGTGGTCAAGGACACTTGCCTTCTTCCTGCTGCTCCGGGAATGGAAAGTCTTGGTCTTGGAAGGTGAGAACCTGCTCTGGGGCTGGTTCTACTCATGCCAATACACACATAGCAAAAGAAAACAACATTCCATAAGCAATAGCCTACACATACATACACATTGAAGTCATACACATATTTAAGTTTGGTGTTTACCCTAGCCATGTTGATTCTATGCACACATGCACTTTTAAACATATATTTTACTTCTGCTCTTTGATTTTCATATTCCTAAGTGCACCATATATATGAATTTCAAATTTGAACAAAGTTTCCATATTAGATAATACCCTTCTTAGCCACAAAAGGTGCATGAAAGATAATTTCCTACTCCAAATGGATTTTCAGATCTTCTACACTATTCTTAACTTGAAGTTCTAAATGTGGGGACCGCACTTAAAATTTTCTAATTATGTATACCTATTTCCCTATATTTTCAGATTTATTTTCCCTACCCAAAAGTGAACTCCTATACTAAAATAGCAAAATATATCACCTAAACAGAATATGTTCTGATCTAAAATGTCCAATAAAATATCTTTTGACTTCCTCTCTGATGGGATCAATTTAAATTTATTTTTACCCATTTTCAGAATTATTTTCTAGCCTAAAATGAATTTCCAACAATAAAACAGCAACCTAAATTCATACAAAAATTTCTACTGTTCCAATTAACTAAACAGAACCTTTATAAATTTTCCCTACCCTTTTTTGGTTACTTAGATTCATTTTTTCAACATATTTAAATTTGTTTTATGCCTAAAGGGTATATTTCAGAGATAAATCACAAAACAGCAACCTCATTTAATTTAAAAGTTTATTTCCCCTCTAAATTCAGACTTCAGATTGTTCTACAAATTTTCAACAGGGTTAGAATAATTCAACTGAACCTATACCTATGTTTGAATTTAAATCCTATTCACAAATTCAATTTCCTGAAATTAATAACCCTCAGGGGCTGATGTGCAAATCCACACTGCAGTGGGGCCCCATTTCTCATTTCCTAAATTTTCAGGGGTCTAAGTGTCCAAAACAGGGAGTTTTTCCTAATTCTTATTAAGTCCAGGGGCTAAAACTGATTTTTAAATGCATTTACATAAATTTCTGAGGGTCCAGGGGCTAGATCAGAAGTTTCCGGGGGCTAGATCCTTTTTCCTCAGAACCACGGGGGGTAGCCTGCAAGATTCCGGGCCTTTATAATGCGGGGCTGATGTGGGCCGTTGGATTTTAAATGAAGGGCCGAGATTAGATCACGAAGGGGTACGCGAGGGTTCTGTTTTCATCCGCCCGATTTAAAATGGACGGGCCACAGAGGGCCACGTCGCGCTAGCCGTGTGCGGGCGGCGCTGCTCGGCGGCGGGAGGCGGCGATCTCGCCGAAGAGTTTCGGGTTTTCGTCTACACTCGCTAAAACACGGATTTCTTGGCATAGAATGGGAGGAGGAAGGTAGGGGAGCTCACCAGTGGGCTTCTCGTGATCCCAAAGTGACCGCAGACCGCTCGACGACGGTATCCGAAGGTGGAGCTCGGCGATGCTCATCGGAGGGGAGGTTTGGGCGCAACACTCGGTGCCTTCTTCGCCTGCAAGATTCCCCGGTGGCGGTGGGCCGTGACAAAGCCATTAGTCCAGCGAAAAGCGAAGAGATCCGAAGGGTTTTCGGCGGTGGATGATTGGTTCTCACCGGAGAGGGAAAAGGAGCGGTTGAAGGGGAGCCGGTGGTGATTCCTTGCGTTTAAATGCACGAGGGGGGGCGGCGGGGTCGGTTGGAGCAATGTAGCACCGTGTGACCGGAGATCATGGCTCGTGGCGTGAAAATCGGACGAGGCGGGCGCGATCGCGCGCGGGAGCTTGGCGCGGGAAGGGCGGACGACGGTTGAAGACGGCACTGACAGGCGGGTCCCGTGCCGCAGAGAGAGAGGGGGGGGGATGGGTCGCAGGTTGCTGGGCCGGCTGGCGGGTTTCGGCCCATTGGCCATTTTTCTTTTTCCTTTCCTTTTTCTTTTTCTGTTTTTGCTTCAAATTTGAATTCCAGTTTGAATTTGAAATTTCCTCCAGCATGCATGACATCCAATAAATTTGAATTCATATTTTGCCACATTTTGGGGTGTTACAACTCTACCCCTCTTAAAAGAAATCTCGTCCTCGAGATTGGTGACTCTAGGGGAAAAGATCCGGAAACTGTGCCTTGAGCTCGTCTTCTCGCTCCCATGTGGCTTTTGCTTCCGAGTGGTGCATACACTGCACTTTGCACATTCGGATTCTTTTATTCCTTTTGATGTGTTCCATCGTCTCCAGGATCTTGACCGGCTGCTCGGCATATGAAAGGTCTTCTCGTACATCTACCTCGTTCATGGGTAACCTCTCTTCAGGTGTTCTTAAGCATTTCTTGAGTTGTGACACATGGAACACGTCGGTGCACATCCGATAGGCGACCCGGTAGTTCTAACTGATATGCCACTTCGCCTTTCCTCTCTAGAAATTGGAAGGGTCCGATGTACCGAGGTGATAACTTCCCTTTCACATTGAACCGACAAAGCCCTCGGATAGGAGACACCTTGAGATAGACATAGTCCCCTACGTTGAAAATGAGCTCTCTTCTTCGTACATCAGCATAGCTCTTCTGTCGGGTCTAGGCTATCCTCAAGTTATTGCGGATTTCCATCACTTTTGCCTCGGCTTCTTGTAGTACCTCGGGCCCAAACACTTTGCTTTCCTCAATTTGGTTCCAAAACAATGGAGTCCCGCACTTCCTCCCATACAACGCCTCGAAGGGTAAACATCTTCATACTAGCCTGATAGCTGTTGTTATAGGAGAACTCCGCATACGGTAAGTTCTTATCCCAACTCCTATTGTTTTTGAGTGCACAAGCTCTCACCATATCCTCAAGGATCTAATTGGTTCTTTCGTTCTGCCCATCGGTCTGTGGATGGTACGCAGAACAAAAATTTAAATGAGTCCCCATGGTCGCATGTAACTTCTGCCAAAACCTTGAGGTGAACTGTGTCCCTCGATCTGACACTATCTTCTTCGGCACTCCATGATAACACACGATTCTTGACATGTACAATTCTGCCAATTTAGATCCACTGTAGCTTTCTTTCATGGGGTTGAAGTGGGCTACCTTAGTCAGCCTGTTGATTATGACCCATATCAAATCATATCCCGATTGGGTCCTAGGCAGTCCCTCTATGAAGTCCATACCTATTTCTTCCCATTTCCATTCGGGCACTTTGAGTGGTTGCAACAGTCCCGCGGGTCGTTGATGTTCTGCTTTTACTAGCTGACATGTGTCACATAGGGCAACATGATCCGCAACATCCCGCTTCATGCCATACCACCAATATCTGCTTTTGAGGTCATGATACATCTTCGTACTTCCAGGATGAATGGAGTAGTCAGAATCATGAGTCTCTCTCAGAATTAGCTCACGGATCTCCTTTACCTCTGGTACACATATTCTTCTCCCATGCCACACCATAACTTGTTCATCCTCTCTAAACCCAGGAGCTTTATTCTCCTTGATGAGTCTTCTGATCTCTTGTATTTTCTCGTCATCCTTCTGACCATTGCGTATGTCTTGCTCCAATGTGGAGTCCACTTCCATGGCGATGGCCTCACCAATATTCACCAGACATAGATTGAGTTTTGCAATCTCCTCCTTCAATTCCGTAGGCATGTCATTTAATCTCAACATGTTGACATGCACCTTCCGGCTTAAAGCATCCGTCACGACGTTCGCTTTCCCAGGATGATAGTTGATACCCACATCAAAGTTGTTTATTAGCTCTAACCATCTCCTTTGTCTGAGGTTGAGGTCTGGCTGTGTGAAAATGTACTTTAAGCTCTTATGATCTGTATATATCTCTGTCCTCTTTCCCATCAAGTAATGCCTCCAAAGCTTCAATGCGTGGACCACTGAGGCTAGCTCTAGGTCATGCGTAGGATAGTTCTTCTCGTGTTTTCGGAGCTGCCGGGATGCATAGACAACGACATGCCCCTCTTGCATAAGAACACATCCCAACCCATGTCCAGAAGCATCACAATACACCGAAAAATTCTTCTGCATTTCTGGCATAACTAGCACTGGGGCTGTTGTCAATCTTTTCTTCAGCTCTTGGAAACTTGACTCACACTCCGGTGTCCATGTGAATGTGATTCCCATCTCTAACAATTTGGTGAGGGGTCTTGAGATCTTGGAGAAGCCCTCAATGAATCGTCGATAGTACCCCGCCAATCCTAAGAAGCTCCTGATCTCCCCGATATTTTCAGGGGTCTTCCACTCCTGCACATCCACGATCTTGGCAGGATCCACGGAGATTCCTCCTTCTGAGATTATATGTCCTAAGAAGGGGACTCTCTTCAGCCAAAACTCACATTTGCTTAGCTTGGCATATAGTTGGTGTTCTCTCAACTTCTGCAACACCAGTCTTAGATGCTTCTCGTGTTCTTCCTCATCTTTGGAGAAGATCAGAATGTCATCAATGAAAACCACCACAAATTTGTCCAAATACTCCATGAATACCTTGTTCATGAGATACATGAAGTACGCCGGGGCATTAGTTAGCCCAAACGGCATGACGGTGTACTCATACAGCCCATACCGAGATACGAAAGCCGTCTTGGAATGTCGGTTGGTCTTATCTTCAGTTGGTGATATCCCGACCTGAGATCAACTTTTGAGAATACACAAGCTCCCCTCAACTGATGAAATAGGTCTTCAATGCGGGGTAATGGGTACTAGTTCTTGATGGTCACCTCATTCAACGCACGGTAGTCTACGCATAGCCTTTGGGTTCCGTCCTTCTTGGGCACAAATATCACTGGAGCTCCCCATGGCGAGGAACTAGGATGAATATACTCCTTCTTTCTCAATTCCCGTATATGTTCTTTGAGCTCTTCCAGTTGTTTAGAGTCCATCCAGTAAGGCCTTTTGTATATCGAGGCTGTCCCAGGCACGAGTTCAATCGCAAACTCCACTTCACGGTCTGGGGGCATACCAGACAACTCCTCAGGAAAAACATCTGGGTATTCCTTGATGACCCTTATTTCTTCCAATTTCACGTCCATATGATTGAGTTTAATGTCCCTCCTAGGTCCTTGGACAGCTACAAATTTTACTTTGGTGCCACTAGTGTGAGTTAGTTCCACCGTTCTAGTTGAACAATGGATAATGCCTTTATGCTTGGTCAACCAGTCCATACCCAAAATAATATCTATCCCTTGTGAGTTTATCACTATGAAGTTTGCAGTAAATACTACCCCATTAATGTCTAGACTCACTTTGGGGCACACTTGTCTTGTTCTTATTTCCCCCCCTGGAGAGTTCACTGCTAACATATTGTCACACCCGGTTTCTCCGAAGAACAACCGAGTGAATACCACATGTATGCCAGGATCATTCTCTCATACATGTGATGATAAATAGTGAAGCATCATTTATTAGAAGCCAGGTGTTGAATATAAAAGTCTTACATAGCATACGTCTCGATGGACGATAATAAGTTCATGACATGTAAATAAAACAGCAGCGGAATATAAATCTTGTGGGCTCCGTCACAAGCGTTGCCCGGTGGACTCCGTGAACCTAGAATCCTTCCTCGGGACCCAAGTCTTGGTCATTAAACACCACATCATTCTCTTGACCTGAGCAGCAATATAAACCAACAGAAAAGCAAGTTTGAGTATCGTGGGTACTCAGCAAGTCTGGGAAAGTTATATCATACATGGCTAGAGCAAGGAGAGGTTGAACTCATGGTTAAAGCACTACGCAATTATTACCTATCACCTTAGCTTATTAAGCACCTACATTACTACACAGGTGAAATGGATCCCAATCCCTCAACCCATCATCATTATCAAGTAAACATAGTCTCATCTCCAATGTTAAGCTTCCCGCTTAACATCCTCAACTTCCCAATTCATCATCCTCTAATCATTAATCAGTCCAAGCCGCTCTTGACTGTGAGCACGGCTGTCATGACAGTTTTGACTCTGCAAAGTTTGCACCGCTGTACCCACATGTAGTGATTTCATCCCCCGTTGCCAGGTGGACCAAAAGAACCTCCATTATGCCAGTGGCCGCGGACCACATTCACACTTCCCAGGTGTGTAGCCAGGAGATCACTACGAAGCATTTACAAAGGGATTCCCGACGAGCGTGGGCCCACTGAGGTTTCACCCCTAACAGCATGCAAGAGGCTCCAACCCCGCTGCAGTGGCCCCCTCTTGAGCCTTGCGGTTCATATGGTAGTCCAGCTGACACCTATTCCCCGCACCATCCAACACACCCATACTACGCCGGGGATACACCTAATTAATTGGCCAAGCTGCCCCATCTCAGCATGTGGTTGGCACGGTAAAGCTAGGTTACATGCTCCATGAACCGGTCCTTAGGATCCAGGCAAGTACTAAACACAAACCCGAGTCTCGTGCACCCAGCACCAACCAAATCATCCAACTTGCCTCGATCCCTGCCTCTACATAACTCATAATATCTCATGCAAGAGTAAGGTAAACAAGTTGATGATATCATATCTCACTTATCCCATTCTAAGCATGGCTAAGCATAAGTAATATGAATGAATGACATAATAAAACAAATCCCGACCCAAGCTACAAGGAGAGAAGATAATGCATTTCTAGGGAAACTTCCTAGCATGGGTTTCATATTTCAATTGACAATGCAAATAATTCTATCTACACATCCTAGCATAGGATCAAAGTGGTCAAGGACACTTGCCTTCTTCCTGCTGCTCTGGGAATGGAAAGTCCTGGTCTTGGAAGGGGAGAACTTGCTCTGGGGCAGGTTCTACTCATGCCAATACACATAGCAAAAGAAAACAACAATCCATAAGACATAGTTCACACTTTCACTTCATACAAACCACACATACATACCTATGAAAGTCATTCACATTTCTAAGTGTTGTAGTTACTCTACATGTGTTGATTTTTGGCCTACATGCACTTTTAAACATATGTATATGATTTCTAAGCTTTTGTATTCAGATTTCTGTTTGCACACTATATATGAATTTCCAATTTGAACAATTTCTTTATATTTAATTAATACAATTCTTAGCTACCAAGTTTGCATGAAAGGTAGTTTCCTACTCCAAATAGGTTTTCAGATCTTCTACAAAATCCTAAATTGAAGCTTTTGGATTTGTAGAACTCATTTATCCTTTTCTAATTATGCATACTTATTTTTCTTATATTTTCAGATTTATTTTCTATGCCTAAAAGTGAACTTTATTATGAAAATAGTAAGACACATTTTCTAACCAGAATAGGTTCTGATCTAAAATATTAAATAATATATTTTTGAACTTCTCCTCTGATGTGAACTAATTTAAATTTATTTTATCAGCTTTTAGAATTATTTCCTAGCCTAAAAATGTGTTTCTAGAACTAATAAATTGAACAACATTTAGACAGATTTCATTCCAGCCTAAAATCTATTTTTAACTCATTCTAAAGTTTTCCAAATTCTGGGAGAGTTTAAATTTGAATTTGCACATGTGTTTGCCTTACCTTTTAAATTTAAATCCTAGTCACATATTCAAATTTCTGAATTTAATATCATATAGGGTCAAAAAGGTAAATCCACCCTACTGCAGGGTCTAATTTACTATTTAATAAATTTCCAGGGGTCTAACTACACATAACAGAGGGGTTTTCCTAATTTTTATTAAGTCCAGGGGCTAAAACTGATTTTTAAATGAATTTACACATATTTCTGAAGTTCCAGGGGCTAGATCAGAAGTTTCGGGGCTAGCTCGTATTTTCCGAGATCTTCAAGGGGTAGCGCGTAAGAATCCCGACCTTTATAACGCGGGGCTGACATGGACCGTCTGATTTAAAACAGACGGCTCAGATTAGATCGCCGAACCGGTAAGCGGGGGTTTTATGTCTACCGTGCGATTTAGAATAGACGACGCACAAGAGGCCACGTCGCTCCTGGCCGGAGTTCGCCCGCGCGCGTGGCTGCGCACGGCGGCAGAGGCGCGATCTCGCCGGCGAGGTCGCGGATGTTCACCTACAGACGCTAACATCCCCTTTTCGGTAGAAAACGGCAGAGGTGAGGTAGGGGACCTCACCTAGGCTAATTTCTTAGGCCTGAAGGACTCGGAACCCGATCGGCGACGAGGACAGGCGGCGGCGGCTACCTTGCTCGTCGAAGTGGCCATTGGGGTGGTGATCCCTTCGAGTTCTCAGGTCGTAAAGCTTCACTGGGGTCTAGAGATGGCACACCGATGAACAGAGGGAGTCGGCGACGCTCTTGGGGAATTCCGAGCTCAACGGCGGTGGCGCTCACCAGGAGAAAACTGCTCGTGCGAGGGGAGGGCGGCGGGTTCATCTGTTTTTATCAGGGCCAGGGGCGCGGGGGGGGGGGGGGGGTTGTTGCGATCGAGCAGGCCGGCGCGAGGAATTCGGGGTTGGGTCGAGCGGTGGGAATCCGGGAGCGTCGGGTGTGATCGGCGCGAAGGAAGAGTCCGACCGTTGGGGGCGCGGGTTCGGGCTGGCGCGAGGGATTGGGCCGGCTGGCGGGTTTTGGCCCACTGGCCGGTTGGGGTTTTTCTTTTTCCTTTTCTTGTCTGTTTTGATTTAAATTTGAATTCCAGTTTGAATTTGAATTTCTGCACCACATGCAATACGTCCAAAATTTTTTAAATTCCACTCTTTAGCAGGTTTTGGGGTGTTACAGCTCTACCCCCCTTAAAAGAAATCTCGTCCTCGAGGTTGGTGGTTCTAGGAAAACAATTCTAGAAACTGTGCCTTAAGCTCGTCTTCTCGCTCCCATGTGGCTTCCTCTTCCGAGTGATGCTTCCACTGCACCTTGCACATCCGGATTCTTTTATTTCTTGTGAGGCGTTCCATTGTTTCCAAAACTTTGACCGGTTGCTCGGCATAGATCGTCTCGTACGTCAACCTCATTCATGGCTAACATCTCTTCAGGCGTACTTAGACATTTCTTAAGCTGTGACACATGGAATACATCGTGCACATCCGATAGACGAGCCGGTAGTTCTAGTTGATATGCCACTTCGCCTTTCCTTACCAGAATCTGAAAGGGTCCGATGTATCGAGGTGATAACTTCCCTTTCACCTTGAACCGACGAAGTCCTCGGATAGGGGACACCTTGAGATAGACATAGTCCCCCACATTGAAAAGGAGCTCTCTTCTCCATACATCGGCATAGCTCTTTTGTCGGGTCTGTGCTATCCTCAAGTTGTTGCGAATTTCCCTCACTTTTGCCTCGGCTTCTTGTAGTACCTCGGGCCCAAACACTTTACTTTCCCCTGTTTGGTTCCAAAATAGTGGAGTTCTGCACTTCCTCCCATACAAAGCCTCAAATGGTGACATCTTCATACTAGCCTGATAGCTGTTGTTATAGGAGAACTCCGCATACGGTAAGTTCTATCCCAACTCCTATTGTTCTTGAGCGCACACGCTCTCAGCATATCCTCAACGATCTGATTGGTTCTTTCCGTCTGCCCGTCAGTCTAGGGGTGATAGGCAGAACTAAAATTTAGATGAATTCCCATGGTTTCATGTAACTTCTGCCAGAACCTTGAGGTGAACCGTGTCCCTCGATCCGACACTATCTTCTTTGGCACTCCATGGAAACACACGATCCTTGACATGTACAATTCCGCCAACTTGGATCCGCTGTAGCTTTCTTTCACGGGGATGAAATGAGCTACCTTGGTTAGTCTGTCGACGATGACCCATATCGAATCATATCCCGATTGGGTCCTGGGTAGTCCCACTATGAAGTCCATACCTATTTCTTCCCATTTCTATTCAGGCACTTTGAGTGGTTGCAATAGTCCCGCGGGTCGTTGATGTTCTGCTTTCACCAACTGACATGTGTCACATAGGGCAACATGTTCCGCGACATCTCGCTTCATGCCATACCACCAATACCTGCTCTTGAGGTCATGATACATCTTCGTACTCCTAGGATGAATGGAATAGTCGGAATCATGAGCCTCCTTCAAAATCAATTCACGGATCTCCTTCTCTTCAGGCACACAGATTCTTTTCCTGTGCCACACCGTACCTTGTTCATCCTCTCTGAACCCAAGGGCTTTATTATCCTTTATGAGTTCTCTAATCTATTGTATCTTCTCGTCATTCTTCTGACCATTGCGTATGTCTTTCTCTAATGTGGAGTCCACTTCCATGGCGATGGCCTCACCACTATTCACCAGACATAGATTGAGTTCTATAACCTCTTCCTTCAATTCTGTAGGCATGTCCTTTAAGCTCAACCTATTGACCTGCACCTTCCGGCTTAAAGCATCTGCCACAACATTCGCTTTCCCAGGATGATAGTTGATGCCCACATCAAAGTCGTTGATTAGCTCTTAACCATCTCCTTTGTCTGAGGTTGAGATCTGGCTGTGTGAAAATGTACTTTAAGCTCTTATGATCCGTATATATCTCTGTCCTCTTCCCCATCAAGTAATACCGCCAAATCTACAACGCGTGTACCACTGCGGCTAGCTCTATGTCATGCGTAGGATAGTTCTTCTCGTGTTTCTAGAGCTGCCGGGACGCATAAGCCACGACATGCCCCTCTTGCATGAGAACACATCCAACCCATTTCCAGAGGCATCGCAGTACACCGAAAAATTCTTCTGCATATCTGGCATAACTAGCACTGGGGCTGTTATCAATCTTTTCTTCAGTTCTTGAAAACTTGTCTCACACTGCGGTGTCCATGTGAATGTGGTTCGCTTCTCTAACAAATTTGTGAGGGGTCTCGAAATCTTGGAGAAACCCTCGATAAACCGTCGATAAACCCAGCCAATCCTAAGAAGCTTCGAACTTCCCCGACATTTTCAGGGGTCTTCCACTTCTGCACATCCTCGATCTTGGCGGGATCTACGGAGATTCCTCCCTCCAAGATTATATGTCCTAAGAAGGGAACTCTCTTCAGCCAAAACTCACACTTGCTCAACTTGGCATATATTGGTGTTCTCTCAGCTTTTGCAACACCAACCTTAAATGTACCTCATGTTCTTCTTCATCTTTGGAAAAGACGAGAATGTCATCAATGAAAACCACCACAAACTTGTCCAGATATTCCATGAATACCTTGTTCATGAGATACATGAAGTATGCCATGGCATTAGTTAGCCCGAATGGCATGACGGTGTATTCATACAGTTCGTACCGAGATACGAAAGCTGTCTTTGGAATATCGGTTTGTCTTATCTTAAGTTGGTGGTATCCCGACCTGAGATCAATTTTTTAGAACACACAAGCTCCCCTCAACTGATCAAATAAGTCTTCAATGTGGGGTAATGGGTACTGGTTCTTGATGGTTACTTCGTTCAATGCACGGTAGTCTACGCATAACCTTTGGGTTCCGTCCTTCTTGGGCACAAATATCACTGGAGCTCCCCATGGTGAGGAACTAGGACGAATATACCCCTTCTCCGTCAGTTCCCTTATATGCTCCTTGAGATCTTCCAGCTGTTTGGAGTCCATCCGATACGGTCTCTTGTATATCGGGGTTGTTCCAGGCACTAGCTCAATCGCGAATTCCACTTCAGGATCGGGGGGCATACCTGGCAACTCCTCCGGAAAAACGTCTGGATATTCCCTGATGATCCTGATCTCTTCCACTTCCACCTCAACTTGATTGAGTTTAAGGTCCCTCCTAGGGTTTTGTACAGTTATGAACTTCACTCTTGTGCCACTACGGTGAGTTAGTTCCACCGTCCTTGTCGAACAATGGATGATTCCCTTATGTTTGGTCAACCAATCCATACCCAAAATAATGTCTATCCCTTGTGAGTCTATCACTATGAGGTTTGCAGTAAATACTACCCCATTAATGTCTAGATTCACCTTGGGACACATTTGTCTTGTCCTTATTTCTCCCCCTGGAGAGTTTACTGCTAGCATATGGTTCATTTGGGATGTTGCTAGATCATGCTTCTTAACAAACCCTTGAGCAATGAACGAGTGGGTAGTACCCGAATCGAACAACAGGGTTGCAATGTGTAAATTGGCAGGAAACTTACCAATTACCACGTCAGGTGCCTCTTGCGCTTCCTCCATGGTCACGTGGTTCACCCGTTCTCGCATCACATTCTGCTGTTGTGGCTGCATGGGCTTCTTCTTTGGACACTTATGGGCGTAGTGCCCCACTTCACCACAGTTGAAGCATTGCACCCCAACCTTAGGTGCCTGGCCTTTGTTGTCTTGGGATTGGTTTGGTGGTCCTTGTACTGCTGGTCGAGGTTGATATGTGGGGCGAGGCTGCTGCACAAACTGACGTTGCGGCTGTGCTGGTGCTGACGGAGGCCTGAAATTCAGGTTGTACCCACTGGGTGCTGAGTAGGGTACCACAGCACGGCTCGTCTGCCCTGCGGGTTGCTGCATCAGACGTGGACGTGTGTTGCTACCTGAGGCTTGGTGTGACCATCCCGCCTTTCTCTTGTTTTCATCCTCCAGGGCCTTCAGCTTCCTTTCCACGACAAATGCTCTGTCTACCATCTTTTGGAAGCTTTCATACTCATTGGAGGACATTGCACACTGCATTTCCATAGTGAGTCCTTCCACAAAACAGTCCTGTTTTTGCTCATCAGCTTCGATATCCCGTGGTGCATAACGGGATAGTTGGGTGAACTTGGTGACGTATTCCCTCACAGTCATGTTTCCTTGCTGCACTAGCGGGTACTTGTACTCCGCTGTACCACTCTCACGCTGGAGGACATACATGTACTCAGTCCTGTCCAGGTGGCGACAGTTGATGTGACTCTGGCAGGTGATGGCCTCCTAGGTGACATCCTTCTCAGCATCGACCCGTGTCGCCCGACAAGCTGGAGAGCGGTGGATCTTGAGCAGCTGATTTTCATGGATAATCCTTATTTCTGAACTCCATTCTTCCCGCTTCTCACGGATGGTCCGGGTGGAGCTGTAGTGTATGATTAGCTTGCCCGTATTGCCGGCAGCGTGGAGCATACGCCGAAGGCGGCGCAACAAGCCTCCTACTGCCAATCCGTAGGAGTGGTACGTCACCGGACGGTTCTCCTCTCTCAAGGCAAGGGCAACTACCGGAACTCTCCCTCCGGTGGACTTGCGGGCGGTGCGGATCATGCGAACCATATAGCATTTAAAATTAAGTTAGATAAGATTTAAACAAAAATTGTATTTTGAATAAAAGTTGGGGCAAGATGAATAAAGTGACCCCATTAAATAACACTTTCAACCCACACCTTTGTAAAGTAGTTTTTAAGAAAATAAGGTCCTTAAATACGTCCATTTCTACCTAGGTCCACATTCCTATGGGCAACCTTGGCTCTGATACCACTTCTGTCACACCCGGTTTCTCCGAAGAACAACCGAGTGAATACCACATGTATGCCAGGATCATTCTCTCATACATGTGATGAAAAATAGTGAAGCATCATTTATTACAAGCTAGGTGTTGAATATAAAATAGTCTTACATAGCATACGTCTCGATGGACGATAATAAGTTCATGACATGTAAATAAAACAGCAGCGGAATATAAATCTTGTGGGCTTCATCAGAGGCGTTGCCCGGTGGACTCCGTGAACCTAGAATCCTTCCTCGGGACCAAAGTCTTGGTCATTAAACACCACATCATTCTCTTGACCTGAGCAGCAATATAAACCAACAGAAAAGCAAGTTTGAGTACCGTGGGTACTCAGCAAGTGTGGGAAAGTTATGTCATGCATGGCTAGAGCAAGGAGAGGTTGAACTCATGGTTAAAGCACTACGCAATTATTACCTATCACCTTAGCTTATTAAGCACATACATTACTACACAGGTGAAATGGATCCCAATCCCTCAACCCATCATCATTATCAAGTAAACATAGTCTCATCTCCAATGTTAAGCTTCCCGCTTAACATCCTCAACTTCCCAATTCATCGTCCTCTAATCATGAATAAGTCCAAGCCGCTCTTGGTTGTGAGCACGGCTGTCATGACAGTTTTGACTCTGCAGAGTTTGCACCACTGTACCCACATGTAGTAATTTCATCCCCCGTTGCTGGGTGGACTAAAAGATCCTCCATCAGTGGACGCGAACCACATTCACACTTCCCAGGTGTGTAGCCAGGAGATCACTACGAAGCCTTTACAAAGGGATTCCTAACGAGCGTGGGCCCGCTGAGGTTTCACCCCTAACAGCATACAAGAGGCTAAAACTAATTTAATATTTCATAAATTTCCAGGGGTCTAACTACACATAACAGAGGTGTTTTCCTAATTTTTATTAGGTCCAGGGGCTAAAACTGATTTTTAAATGAATTTACATAGATTTCTGAAGTTCCAGGGGCTAGATCAGAAGTTTCTGGGGCTAGCTCGTGTTTTCCAAGATCCCCAGGGGGTAGCTGTAAGAATCCCGGCCTTTATAACGCGGGGCTGACGTGGACCATCCGATTTAAAACAAACGGCTCATATTAGATCGCCGAACTGGTACGCGGGGGTTTTATGTCTACCGTGCGATTTAAATAGACGGCGCACAAAAGGCCACGTCGCTCCTGGCCGGAGTTCGCCCGCGCGTGCGGCGGCGCACGGCGGCAGAGGCGCGATATCGCCGGCGAGGTCACGGATCTTCACCTACAGATGCTAACATCCCCCCTTTTCGGTAGCAAACGGCAGAGGGGAGGTAGGGGAGCTCACCTAGGCTAATTTCTTAGGCCTGAAGGACTCGGAACCCGGTCGGCGACGAGGACAGGCGGCGGCGGCTTGTTGTGCTCGTCGAAGTGGCCGTTGGGGTGGTGATCCTTTCGAGTTCTCGGGTCGTGAAGCTTCACTGGGGTCTAGAGATGGCACACCGATGATTAGGATGGATCGGAACCGTGTAATTCGGAAGTTTCCCCGGCGAGCGGCGGCGGTACTCACCGGCGAGCGTCGGGATGGTCGTTTCCTGCAGCGTTTCCCTCCGGGGTCGGCGTCTACAGCTTGTGCGCGGTGCTGCAGAGTGACGAGATCTGTTTGACAGAGGGAGACGGCGACGCTCTTGGGGAATTCCGAGCTCAACGGCGGCGGCACTCACCGGGAGAAAACTGCTCGTGCGAGGGGAGGGCGGCAGGTTCACCTGTTTTTATCAGGGCCAGGGGCGCGGGGGGGGGGGGGGAGGGGGGTTTGTTGCGATCGAGCAGGCCGGCGTGAGGAATTCGGGGTTGGGTCGAGCGCGGGGAATACGGGAGCGTCGGGTGTGATCGGCGCGAAGGAAGAGTCCGGCCGTTGGGGGCGCGCGGGGAAGGAGATGACACGCGGGCCCCGCGTGTCAGTGGGAGGGAGAGAGGGGGCGCGGGTTCGGGCTGGCACGAGGGATTGGGCCGGCTGGCGGGTTTCGACCCACTGGCCGATTGGGGTTTTTCTTTTTCCTTTTCTTTTCTGTTTTGATTTGAATTTGAATTCCAGTTTGAATTTGAATTTCTGCACCACATGCAATACGTCCAAATTTTTTTAAATTCCACTCTTTAGCAGGTTTTGGGGTGTTACACATATGATTCATTTGTGTGGTTGCTAGATCATGCTTCTTAACAAACTCTTGAGCGATGAATAAGTGGGTAGCACCAGAATCGAACAATATGGTTGCAATGTGTAAATTTGCAGGGAACTTACCAATCACCACGTCAGGTGCCTCTTGCGCTTCCTCCATGGTCACGTGGTTCACCCGTCCTCGCATCACATTCTGCTGCTGTGGCTGCATAGGCTTCTTCTTTGGGCACTTATGAGCGTAGTGCCCCACTTCACCACAGTTGAAGCATTGCACCCCAACTTTAGGTGTCTGGCCTTTGTTATCTTGGGGTTGGTTCTGTGGCCCTTGTCCTGCTGGTCGAGGTTGATAAGTGGGGCGTGGCTGCTACACAAACTGACGCTGCGGCTGTACTGGTGCTGATGGAGGCCTGAAGTTCGGGTTGTACCCTCTCTGTGTTGAGTAGGGTACTACAGCATGACTCGTCTGCCCTGCAGGTTGCTGCATCAGACGTGGACGTGTGTTGCTGCTCGATGCTTGGTGTGACCATCCCATCTTCCTCTTGTTTTCATTCTCCAAGGCCTTCAACTTCCTCTCCACAACAAACGTCCTGTACACCATCTTTTGGAAACTTTCATATTCGTTGGAGGACATTGCACATTGCATTTCCATGGTAAGCCCTTCCACAAAACAGTCCTGTTTCTGCTCATCAGTTTTGATGTCCCGCGGTGCATAATGGGACAGTTGGGTGAACTTTGTGAGGTACTCCCTCACTGTCATGTTGCCCTGCTGCAGTCCCAAAAACTTCTTCCTCTTGTTCTTGAGTTCTCCCCTTGGTATGTAGTGGTTTCGGAAGCTGCGCTTGAACTCCTCCCAAGTTATATTCTCGGGATCATGGTGGGCTGCCACCTAGGCGGTCCACCAATCAGCCGTGGGTCCATGCAATTGATGAGAGGCAAACAGAACCCTCTCATATCCTTGGCATTGTATGATCCTCATCTTGTTCTCAATGGTCTTGAGCCAATCATCGGCCTCCAGAGGTTCAACAACACTGGCAAACTTTGGGGGTTGAGTTCCCAGAAACTCACTCAACCTTGGTTGATGTGGTGCAGCCTGTGGGGGTGGAGCTTGGTGCAAGTTAGCCCCCACTTGAGTCAAATTCTGGATGAGATGATTTTGATTGTCGATCATTTGGTGGATAGGATCAGCTCCTCCTCGGCGACCACCCCTGCCTTGCCATCCTGGAAGGTGAGGATTGGCAGCCTCATTGTTGTTGTTGGGGTTGGCACCACGACCTCTTCCTCTTCCGGTCATCTATTATGATTAACCAAATGTTAACTTAATCATTACGCATTAATTTCCCACATTGCTGGTATAAACTTAAACTTTTGAGACATTAAAATTTAGACAATTTCTGAAAATCTCGCATAGACTCTTAGGCACCATGTCTCATTCAAAAACAAATGTAACTATTGATTCATAAGGTTTCACACGCAAAAGAAAATGCAACCATAAAGACGAGGTTGTGGACAAGTGCCCATGGCTCCCACAACTCACGTCACACACCAAACATCAACAAGCAAATAGATAGGTTCTTGACTCGACGACTCGATAACATGCTGAAATAAGGGAAATAACTCTAAACGACTCGTATCACTGAGCTGGCTCGTCGGGGTCTTCCTCATCATTGCGGCTGCCCTCAGACTCCGCTCTAGGTGGGGAAGCTGCTGGTGGAGAAGTGCGGCAACGCTTGTTCGCCCGGCGGTCTGGGGAGTCAGGAGTCCATGTGTAATTCTCCGTGACACACAGTTCGTTCCCATCTCCTCTCTCCCTCGCCCTCAAGCTGGCGCGAAGCAACGCCTCAGTCTCTTTCAGGGTGTCACGGACATCCTGAAGCTCCTGCTGTCACTCCTGCAGTCGAGTGCTGAGCATAACTGCATCCTCCAAGCATAGGTCCATGGGCTCATGAGAAGTCCCCTGCTGCACCGGCGGGTACTTGTACTCCGCGGTTCCACTCTCACGCTGGAGGACATACATGTACTCAGCCCTGTCCAGGTAGTCACGGTTGATGTAACTCTTGCAGGTGATGGCCTCCCAGGTGACATCCTTCTCAGCATCGGCCTGAGTCGCCCGACAAGCTGGAGAGCTGTGGATCTTGAGCAGCTTGTTGTCATGGATGATTCTCAGCTCTGAGCTCCATTCTTCACGCTTTTCACAGATGGTCCTGGTGGAGCTGTAGTGTATGATCAGCTTGCCCACGTTGCCTGCGGTGTGAAGCATACGCCGAAGACGGCGCAACAAGCCTCCCACTGCCAACTCGTAGGAGTGGTACGTCAAGGCAAGGGCAGCTACAGGAACTCTCCCTCCGGTGGACTTGCGAGCAGTGCGGACCATGCGAACCATCTAAAACATAAAACATTTAAAATCAAGTTAGACAATAATTAAATAAATACTGTGTTTTGAATAAAATTTGAGGCAAGACGAACAAATAAAATAAAGAAATAACATTAATTAACACTTTTACCCCACACCTTTTGTAAAATAGTTTTTAAGAACAAAAGGTCCTTAAATACGTTCATTTCTACCTAGGTCCACGTTCCTACGGGCAACCTGGCTCTGATACCACTTTTGTCACACTTGGTTTTTCCGAAGAACGACCGAGTGACTATCACATGTATGCCAGGATCATTTTCTCATACTTGCGATGACCAAAAGTGAAGCATCATTATATTACAAGCCAAGTGTTCGAATATAAATAAGTCTTACATAACATAACGTCACGATGGACGATAATATGTTCACAAAATATGAATAAACTGATAGTGGAAGATAAGTCTTGTGGGCTCCGTCACAGGCGTTGCCCGGGGGACTCCGTGAACCTAGAATCCTTCTTCATGTCCGAAGTCTAGGTCGTTGTACACCACGTCATTCCCTCGGTCTGAGCAGCAATTTAAAACCAACAGAAAAGAAAGCTTGAGTACCGTAGGTACTCAGCAAGTGTGGGAAAGTTATGTCATGCATGTCTAGAGCAAGGAGAGTTTGAACTCATGGTTAAAGCACTATGCAATTAATACCTATCACCTTAGCTTATTAAGCACCTACATTACTACATAGGTGAAATGGTCCCAATCCCACAACTCCTCATCAATATCAAGTAACCATAACCTCATTTCGATGTTAAGCTCCCCGCTTAACATCCTCAACAGCCAATTCATCATTCTCTAATCATGAATAAGTCCAAGCCGCTCTTGACCGTGAGCACGGCTGTCATGACAGTTTTGACTCTGCAGAGTTTGCACCACTGTACCCACATGTAGTGATTTCATCCCCCGTTGCCGGGTGGACTAGAAAACCTCCATTTTGCCAGTGGCCGCGAACCACGTTCGCAATTCCAAGGTATGTAGCCAGGAGATCACTACGAGGCCTTTACAAAGGGATTCCCAATGAGTGTGGGCCCACTGAGGTTTCACCCCTAACAGCATCCAAGAGGCTCCAACCCCGCTGCAGTGGCCCCCTCTTGAGCCTTGCGGTTCATACGGTAGTCCAACTGACAGCTATTCCACGCACCATCCAAACACCCATACTACGTCGGAGATGCACCTAATTAATTAGCCAAGCTGCCCCATCTCAGCATGTGGTTGACACGGTAAAGTCAGGTTACATGCTGCACGCACCGGTCCTTAGGATCCAGGCAAGCACTAAACACAAACCCGTGTCTCGTGCACACAGCACCAACCAAAGCATCCAACTTGCCTAGATCCCTACTTCTACATAATTCATAGTAATCCATTCACATGTAAGGTAATCAAGGTGATAATCTCATATGCCATGTATCCCATTCTAAGCATGGCTAAGTATGAGTAGTATAAATGAAAGATATAATAAAGTAACTCTCAACCCAAGTCTACAAGGAAACAAGATAATGCAATTCTAGGGAAACTTCCTAACTTGGGTGTCATATGCCAAATTGACAATGCAATTAAATTCTAACTACACATCTTATTATAGGCTCAAAGTGGTCAAGGAAGTCATATTTACAGGAATATCTCCAATGACTTCAAAATATTCACAGGAAGTCATATACTACACAGGGACTTAGTTTGCCAAATTGCAGCTAAAGTGGAGAGAAATTGTGTCCCCCACAATTCCCACATTAATCCCTAGATTTTCTCACATACATAAGGTTGGAGAACAAGGACACAAAGATCCAAGGCTCCACTTGAGCTGAAAATTTGCATGTGCATTATTGGTCACATGAAAGTATTCTGGACCAAAAATGAACACTTTTCATTGAGTGTTTTATTCAGAACAATTTCCTAAGCAATTAAGCAAAAAGAAATGATTTCTGAAGTAACTCACATGTTCATGTCCAGCTTAGTGATCTACAGTTTCAATTATAGTTCATAGAGTCTGCATGAATTTTCCTAGGATTGTTGGAGCTAGGAATTGCCCAGAAATGATTTTTCCAACTATGGGATATTTTCTGAAAAGTCTCTGTATTCATTTGAACACAGCATTTTGAAATCTGAATTCTCCCGCACAAACCAACTCCAAATGAGCTGAACATTTTACAGGAGTTAAATAACATCCAAAGGATTATTCTGGAAAAAAATTGAGGATTTTTGAATAAACAAAACTCCCTCAAATTCTTTTACTGATAAGCTTCAAAGAATTTTCCAGAATTAATTATTGACTTTCATACAAATTGGGTTGCATATTTGGATAGAGTCTTTCAATCTGAATCTAACCCAATTTGAATCATTAAATTTGGAGGTTCCTACACAAAGATATGATTTTACAAGTTTTTGGGAAAAACTGAAAATAAGCTCTGTTCTACTTTTTCAATATTCTGAGACATAAAGAATTAACACCACATTTGACCAAGCAAACGACCCAATACCTATGAAATTTTTACTGGAGTTTAAGTATATTTGGAAGGACCCCCTGCACAGATTCGGAAATTTTTCAATACATAGAACTCCTGGAATAAATCCTACAAATTTTAGTTATATGAATTAATGAGCCAAATCCAGGGATTTTCATAAATATTGGGCTGCACCCCTGGATATTACTCTCTGAGAGGAATCCAACAAAATATATTTGACAATTTTTGGACACTCCTACACAAAGTTGTGGCCCTTCAAAGTTTAAACTGAAATATGGAAATTCTAAAAATGTTTAAACGCTGACTGTGGGTCTGGGGCTATGTGTCACTCCCTGAAACAAAGGCACACAGGGCTACACAGTTCCAGATGTGCACTCACACCGGATCCGATAGCCACAGAGGATCGGGTTTTTTATTTTTCTCTCACTGACTGCTGGGGCCCGCCGAACCCTTCTCCACCTCGGTTCAATTCCCGCGCCCGCGCGCCCGCGCCGCCCCCTCGCCGGAGCTCGCCGGAAATTGGTCTACTGACCTCTGACCGAGCCCCTGCTCGCCGCCAGGGCCTAAAACCATGCGCTGAACATGTTGGTGAAGCTTCCCCGAGCCGGTGAGGTCCCTAACCCCTCTCGCGACGGCACAGCGGCTCGGCTCACATTCGGCGGTGTCGGCCGGTCTGTCTAGCTCGTGAAACCTTAGGTTTTCAAGATCTACAGAACCGGTGATCTAAGAGCAAGCTCGACGTGGCCTCGAAACTGCCCGGGAACGGCGGATAATGGGGTTTCACCGTGCGCCCTGTGACGGACCGAAATCCGTTCGCCAAGGATCTCAGAGGGTGGTGGCACATGATGTGACACCCGACAGCGCACATCATAAGAACAACATTGTATTACATAGAAAACAACTGAATATGTACAAATTAGTACACACCTTCAGTTTACAACTAAGAACAGAGTTTATACATGCGGAAGATAACTTTTTACAACTCACGTCCACCTAACTAGCAAAAGTCGGTTGTCCAGCCCTATGGACAACCCACACTAGCTTCACTCCTCAGCTCAGCGCGGCGTGTACGGCTCCCACTCAGCCGTGGTCCTCAACGGAGGGTAGCCCTCGCCGGTGGACTCGTACCCCGAGTCCGTGGGGTAGTCCTCACCTGAAAAACACACATAGCAGCAATAGTGAGCACGATGGCTCAGCAAGTCTTAACCGACTCATCTATACATGAAACTCTATATGCAGGTCATAACAAATATAGGATGGCACATTGCAGCAAAGGACACGCCTACAAGTTCATCCTTAATTCATCTTTTAGCCACAAGTTAACAGTTCATGAATCTGAAATTTAGTAAGCGATATTTAGTGGCACACATGTAGCAATACAATTTATACATATCAGCAGAATTGAACCACAATATTCCATAATTTATCTACGTCATGATGCAGTGAACAAGCGGTACTCATCACCTGATGGATGGCGAATCGACTGGATACACACCTGCAGGGATACCCGAATAGCACATCATGTACGCACTCCGTGTCGTATGGGACAACCTTTCACCCAACAGCTCGAACTTCGAACCGGTCGCACCGAAACGAGCAGGAGGTTCCCTACACGGAGCATATCTCTGTTCCTGTTAGCAGATTTCCACCTTTCTGCCCTCAACCTACACCTATAAATGGGTGTGCTATGCCTCGACGCCCGGAGGTTTAGGTTACATCGGTTTATCAGGGCCCATACATCCGATATGCCTTCGGTACGTTGAAAACTTGTTCAGTGGGGCCGCACACGGATCGGTCCTCAATCGACACAGACAGGGCTGCGCCCATAAGACTTCCTCTTGCTGCGCCCTAGCCCCTGCCTAGTCTCATTTTCTTACTAATGTGATCTCACATCACTCGAACCAATCCCATGTGTCCCGACTCCTATACTCATGAGTAGATTCTAACTACTCGACTTGTACTAAAGTTCTACAAACATTAAGCATAGGCTGACTACTCGAGGACTTAGATACTACCCTCACTCTTGTAGGAAAAATCTGGTTATGCACTTGGGGTTTCATCCATCCTACACCTAATGCACATATATACCTCATGCTAAGTATATATAAAGCAAAACATTGTAAAATTTGTTAATGCAAACCGGGCCTTGCCTTGTTGCTGCCTGTCAGATGTTAGGGCTTCATCCGGAAGGAGAAAGTCCAGCACTTCCGGGATTTCCTCGCCTCCAGCGACTACACGTAAGCAATATAATATATGTCAATTTAAATGCAATGTGTTAAATTGAGGATGTAAAGACCATAACTCTAACTAGCCTTCCCCTTTGGCTTGAAATTTTTATGTTGGCTGGGTAGGATCCTAACCAGAGACTTGACCAAGTTTCATTTGAAACAAAGTTTATCTGAGCTCTGTACAAATAAAAGTCTATTTGGTCATTAATAGAGCCTCTAAGGATTTCCACGGATTTTCATGGTTCAACCCATTACTTTCTGGAAACTAGAATTTGAGATGGTTCTAATGGAATTGGTTTCATTTCAATTGAAGAAACCTAGATGAAGTTATGCCCTAAATAAAATTTGAGAAAATTTGAAAAATGTTTCTGTACATTTTTCCATTTTCTCAGGGCAGTTCACTTAATCACACCATTAGGGGGACTAAATGAACTTGGATGGATCTCAAATTTTTCATGTGACTCAGCGATTTTCAAATGAACATACCAGCCAAATTTCAGAATTTTCCATAAAGGACATCTCCAGATAAAATTCCCAACAGTTTAAATTTTAGGAATTAATTCTAGAAAATAATAAGTTTCATAAACTGAAATTTGTTTTGCTGGAAAGTACTCGAAAATATGAATCCAAAAAAATTTGGAGCTCCCTAGCAAAAGTTATAGCCAGTTGAAGTTTGAACCCAAAACTGAAAATCCCAGAAATGTTTAAATCCTGAGTGCGGGCCCCACCACCCGCCTTCTTCCTCGTCGCACGTGCCCGAGCGTTTGGCGGCGGCGCACTCCGGTGAAGTTCACCGGAAGTGACTTCCTGGCCGCCCCCAGGGCTGAAACTGGCCGCTTAGCCCTATCTCGCCACTTGGAACTCGCCTCTGGGGTCTGAGCTCGCCGGCGGTGATCGGAAATGGCCATGCTGTAAAAGCCCAAGAAGTGACTTGCAAAAATGTTCATCACCTCACCATACCACAGCTCATTTGGTGGATAGCTCACGAACATTTGGGAAGAGCAAGTAAACACAATTAAGAGGGTGATTCGAGGAAAAACAATAACTTCAAAAAGTAGAAGTTCATACACATAAACATGAGAGGTTGAGATCACCCCTAGACCTTAAATAGTCTTGGGAAGGCTCAGGCCAAGTTTCATGCAAATCCCAGCCTTTTTGAGGCACTTTTGGAGACATTTGTAAAAATGGCTTATTTGAAGGTAAATTCAAATTTGCAGCTACTTTCATCACTTGAATTCGAAAGCTGACTTCATATTCAAACTCAGCACATTTTTCTGAGTTAGTCCACCAATTTTCATCCTCATTGGAGTTCAACTTGACAGGAGCTAAATTTGCATTAATTCAAACTGAATTTGAAATTCAAATTCAAATGGGCAGCAAATTTAGCCAAACCAATTTCAAATTGAGGAAATCAAATTCAACCCATGACTTAGTGGCTAAGTATCCCAGTCAATTGTTAGTAGCTGAGATATTTTCAGTGAAAACAAAAAATGAAAAACAGAAAAGGAATTAGAGGGGAGGGAGCCCACTGGTCAGAGACTGAAGGAGGAGAGAACCACCTCTGTTGCCTTCGGTCGGCTGCCGGGAACACTGACGCCTCACCACCTCGCAACCACGTGCGCGCCAGCGCTGCTACGGATCAGCTCGCGCTCAGTACGATCTCCCACGTATGCTGCACAAACGGACTTTGCTTCCTTCGCCAGCTAGCGCTTCTGCGACTGCTCCCGCACGCGAAGAAATCATCGTCGGCCGACCCTCTCTGCTCCCCAGCGTCCGAGAGCTAGAATCCTTTCCATGCCCGATGAGCTATATGAAAAAGGTCCGCTCCAAGGTGCTTAACACGCTCGTGCCGACCGCTCCTCCTCTCATGCCTCGCCGGGGTAGAATTTCTCCGGTTATCCGTTCGGTGTTCAAAGCACCGAGTCATTCAAAACTCCAAAATTTGAAATGGTTAGTCTACCACAGAGGATTCTGAGCTACACATACGTTCTGCACCTGTCCACGGCCACCTAGGATCAAAAACCGGCTAAAACTATAGACTAGGGCTGCTGTTCTTCAAAATTTTCCAATCGCCGTTCTTTTAGCCCTAGGTCGACGCTGAGGTCCTAGTTGCGGTCGTTTTCACGAGGATCAGTGCTCATATCCATGATCAGCAAGTCTCAGCGGAGCTCTCCGAGCAAACCGCGTAGAAAAAGGTGTAGAGAACACCGAGTTCGACGTCGACGATGAGCTCCCGGCCGCTGTCACCGTCACGAGCACTGTTCTGGCCATTGCCGAGCTCCGGTGAGTGCACCAACATGTTCCTCGGGTGAAGATGTGCACAGGCGGCGAGTTTCATCGAAGGTCGGGCAGTAGAACGACCGGCGGTGAGCTCTCCGGCGAGGGGGGCGGCGGTGAGCCGAGGGAGCGCGAGGAAGACGAAGCCCTGCGGGTCCCACCCATCGGCCTCTGTTAAAACCGTGCCGGATCTGCTGTGGCGCCGTGATTTCGTGTGACTAAGCGGGAGGCTCTGCGGACCCCCGTGTGGTTTGGCTGTAGAGCTGACACGTAGCCCCGGGACCCACCAGCCGGTTTAAACTTTTATTTGAATTTCAGCATTTGGTTCAAATTTCAACTAGCTACAACTTTTGCTAGGAAGCTCCAAATTGAGTGAACCAAATTTTGTTGGATTCATCTCTTCGAGTACTATCCAGAAAAACAAGTTTAAGCTCATGAAACTTATTTTTTTCCAGAATTAATTCCCTCAAGTTTAAAATGTTGGGAATATTATCAGGAAAATTCCTTTGTGAAATAATCTGAAATTTGGCTGGGATGTTCATTTGAAAATCCTTGAGTCACAGGAAAAATTTCATATCCATCCAAGTTCATTTAGTTCCCCTAATGGTGTGATTAAGTGAACTGCCCTGAGAAAATGGAAAAATGTACAGAAACATTTTTCCGATTTTCTCAAATCTTGTTTAGGGCATAACTTCATCTAGGATTCGTCAAATGACATGAAACCAATTCCATTAGAACCATCTCAAACTCTAGTTTCCAGAAAGTAATGGTTTAAGCCATGAAAATCCATGGAAATCCTTAGAAGCTCTAGTAATGACCAAATAGACTTTTATTTGTACAAAGCTAAAATGAACTTTGTTTCAAATGAAACTTGGTCAAGTATCTGGTTAGGATCCTACCAAGCCACCATAAAAATTTCTGAGCCAAGGGGGAGGGCTAGCTAGAGTTATGGTTTTTACATAGTCAGTTTCAAACTTTGCATTTAAATTGACATATCGTTAATTGCTTACGTGTAGTCGCTGAATGCGAGGAGACCCCGGAAGTGTTGGACTTCCTACTTCTGGATGAGACCCTAACCACTGACCAGCAGCAACAAGGCAAGCCCCGGTTTGCATTAACAAGTTTTAGGAAGTCTTGCTTTATATACATATTTAGCTTGAGGTATTTATGTTCATTAGGTGCAGTATGGATGAAACCCAAATGCATAGCCAGATTATTCCAACAAGAGTGAGGGTAGTATCTAAGTCCTCGAGTAGTCAAGCTATGCTTAATGTTCATAGCACTTTGGTACAAGTCGAGTAGTTGGAATCTACTCGCGAGTATAGGAGTCGGGACACACGGGATTGGTTCGAGTGATGTGAGATCACTTTCGTAAGAAAATGAGACTAGGCAGGGGCTAGGGCGCAGAAAGAGGAAGTCTTGTAGGCACATCCCTGTCCGTGTCGATTGAGGAACGATCCGTGTGCGGCCCCGCTGAACAAGTATTGAACGTACCGAAGGCATATCGGATATATGGGCCCCAATAAACCAATGTAACCTATACCTCCGGGCGTCGAGGCATAACGCACCTATTTATAGGTGTTGGCTGAGGGCACAAGGTGGAAATCCGCTAACGGGCATAGAGAGATGCACGGTGTAGGGAACCTCCTGTCTGTTTGGGTGCGACCGGTTTGACGTTTGGGCTGTTTGGTGAAAGATTGTCCCGTACGACATCGAGTGAGCGTGCTGTGCAGCTCCACAGGTGGGTGTACGTGACGTGCTATTCGGGTAACCCTGCAGGTGTATATCGACTCGATTCGCCATCCCTCGCGGTTATGAGTACTGCTTGTTTACTGAGTCATGACGTAGGTTAATATATGAAATTATATGATTCAATATTGCTGTTATGATTCAATTGAATCATTTACATGTGTGCCACCAAATATCGCTTACTAAATTTCAGATTCCTGAACTGTTAACTTGTGGCTAAAAGATGAATTAAGGATGAACTTGTAGGCATGTCCTTTGCTGAAACGTGCCATCCGATATTTGTTATGACCTGCATATAGAGTTTCATGTGTAGGTGAGTCGGTTAAGCCTTGCTGAGCCATCGTGCTCACGGTTGCTGCTATGAGTGTTTTTAGGTGAGGATTACCCCACGGACTTGGGGTATGAGTCCACCAGCGAGGGCTACCATCTGTCGGGGACCACGGCTGAGTGGGAGCCGTACACGCTGCGCTGTGCTGAGGAGTGAAGCTAGGGTTGGATGTCCATAGGGCTGGAAAACCGACTTTTGCTAGTTAGGTGGGCGTGAGTTGTAGAAAGTTAGCTTCTGCATGTATAAACTCTGTTCGTAGTTGTAAACTGAAGGATTGTGCTACTTTGTACATATTCACTTTGTTTTATAGGTAATACAATGTCGTTCTTATGATGTGTGCTGTCGGGTGTCGCATCGTGCGGCACCACCCTCTGAGATCCTGGGAGAGCGGATTCCGGTCCGTCACAGACTGGTATCAGAGCTGCGTAGGGGATAGCACACTAATTAAGGACTGTATTACGGGAAAACTTAGTATTACGGTGAGGATTCGCTAGTATACCCAAGTAAGGACTATATTAGCATAGTTACTTAAAGTGGTATGACTAACATATGTGTTATAATTCTGAATTTTGTTTATGTACCAACGCACCTACGCTCAGGTAAAAATGGTAAGGAACGCCACCGAAAGCGGTTCAATTTCAGTTAGCTCCCCTGACGAGGAATGTGGTTCAGAGATAGGTCTCACAGCTTGGTGTGAGATGTCAATATGAAACTTTTGGACTCTTCATGTTCCTGAGTTCATATGAAACGCTGATCCCTAGCGTGCATTAGGCAAGAAAGTGGCGACCCCACCGTGTGGTCAGTAACGCGATAGTGTGTTCTTCTAAAATAGTCTAGAAGGACATACGCAGCGCTTGCCATCGGCATGCCATGCAGGGAAGTAGGTGGTATCTGTTGGGTTGATAAAATTCCCAGCCGTGACAACTCGTTCGCGCTCTACTCGGGTTCCCCATCGTGTGGCGTGAAAACACGATCACATACCTTGAGAGGTGTCTTAACTCAAGGACGGCCGTATGGCAATGATACGGGCGTATGTATTTACTTTCAAATATGGACGTGCCTAAAATGACAACAACCTTTGAGTGCATCACTATTGAGTGTTATTCTGCAGGTACCAACCACGTATGTATCCCGTGTAGTGCACGTGTGCGAGAGACCGTTTAGTGCCACATTTGAGACGTATATGCCGGTGTAATCCGGTTAGGATTTTCCTTTTTGTGAGGAACATAGTACAGACATGTAATAGGCATTTGCATCAAAGATAATTGACACGACCCCACGGTCTTGTCGAGCCAGGATCACGCTGAGGGGTACTGCGGTTGCACAGCACCGAATAACACACATCAAAGGTACAAAGTGGAAGCAAAACTTTTATTACATAAAGTGGTTTATGAACATTTGTACACCAAAATAAGTCCATTCTACACTCACGGGCGTAGACTACGCATCAAGTGCACGTTCAGCCCTTGAACGTGTCCTTGCTAGCACACACGCACACTAACTCTGCGGCGTGCACGACTCCCACTCGACGGGGTTCCCCTCCTGGGGTTCCATCTCCTCCTCGGGAGTTCCTTCCTCATAGAACCCTGCAAAAGCTTCAAACACAAGCAGTGAGGACGAGGGCTCAGCAAGCCTGACCCGTCTCACCTAAACATGGAACTTCTACATGAGGGGTGATGGGTACATGAGAAAAAATCATTTGCAAAGGACTCGCCTAATTAGTGGAACCTTACTTTCAAGTTTTAGCAGCAGGTGGTGGAGAACCTTACGCTAAGGCACATGAGAGAGCCGCAATCAAACAAGAAACGCATTTCTCTCATGTACTTTGCCCAAAGTTGAAAAGAACTTTAGTTAGCTCTAAACTACAACAAATCATTAGCAGTCAAGTTCATCTTTCAATCAGCAACATTTTAACATGTAACTAGCCTGTTCTTTCTACGTCAAGGTACAGTGAACAAGTGGTACTCACTGACCGCGAGGGACGGCGATCATAATCGATTTACACCTGCAGGGTTACCCGAACAACCCGTCACGTACGCCCGTACTCGATGTTGCCTACAGCAACCATCACGGACGCCGTACGCAACTACCTTTCACCCGTTAGCCAAATATTGAACCGGTCCCATCGTCCCGAGCAAGAGGTCTCTGCACGCGCATCTCAGTGCCGCCAGCCGATTTACACCTCAAGCTCTCAACCTACCCTTTGAACGACGGGCAATGCCTCAATACCCAGCTAGCCGAGTTACATCGGTTTCCCGGTTCCCATATAGCCGGTAGGTCTTCGGTACTGTTCTAGCTTGTTCAACAGGCCTGCACACGGCTCGGTCCTCAATCGACACAAGCGGAGCTATAGCACACAGGCCCCAAAGTCCTGCTGCCTTTACTCTCCGCCCGGTCTCATTTTTCTTGCCATGTGTATCATGTGCTATCTCTACCCGAGTCGAGTGCCTCTAGCCTATGCTCGCGAGTAGCTCCAACTACTCGACTTGTACCGAATCCTACACTATCCTAGCATTGCAGTAGCTAACGGGGTTTGCAATCCTAAACCCAACCCATGGTTTTCTTGGCTATGCAGTTGGGTTTCCAAACAAGACTCTAATGCAAGGAATTATAATACTCAAGTAAGTGCTCAAAACAATAAAAATTTGTAAAACGGTTAATGCAAACCGGAGCTTGCCTTGCTGCTCTTGGTCGTAGGCTAGCTGCTCCTCTGGAGTAACGAAGTCTAGGACTTCAGGTTCCTCCTCGACCTTAGCGACTACATGATATACAAGTATATGGATTAATTTAAATGCATTTGATCTAATTTGAACTTGTGAAATCTATAACTTTTAATAGACAGACCCAATGCCTGTGAAACTTTTACTGTGGCTTGGTTACAACCTAAACAGAGACTTGGTCAAGGTTTAGTTGCAGCAAAGCTCATTTCAGCCCTCCACAATTAATTATGTACTTGAACTTAATTGAAGGCTTTTAGGGTGTTCTAAGGATTTTCATGAAACAAACTATGACTTTCTGAAAACTAGATTTTCAGAGGGTTCTAATGGAGTTGGTCTCACTTAATTTGGAGGTCCCTAACTAAATATATGTGCTAAACAATTTCAGGTAAAATTATGAAAAATGTTTCTGAACATTTTCCATTTTCTCTGGAACAGTTTCACTAATCACCCCATTAGGTAGACCAAATGAGCTCAAATGGATCTGAAATTTTTATGGTAGTTCAGGGATATTTTCGTGAACATTCCAGCAAAATTTCAGAATTTTCCCCCAAAGGATTCCCCATTTAAAATTCCAAACAGTTTAAATTTTGAGGAATTAATTCTGGAGAAATAAGGATTTTCATAAAGTGAAACTTGATTTTCTGGAAAGTTCTCAGAGAGCTGAATCCAACGAAATTGGTTTCACTCGATTTGGAGCTTTCTAGCCGAAGTTATGAAGATTTGAAGTTTGAAGGAAATCTGAAAATCGGGGGAAAAGTTTAAATCTACCGGGGCCCCAGGGTACACGTGTTAGGCGCGGAGCCGACAGCACACTGAGGCCCATAGGGTTTTTGCGCGCCAGCACACCAGATCCCGGCCGCAGCCCGATCCTGATTTAAAATATCTGCCGCTGACAGCTGGGGTCCACCCCCTTCGTCTACCTCCCGACGCCCGCGCTCTGCCGCCGGGGGACCTCGCCGGAGAGCCGCCGGCAGCTTCTGTGGAGCTCCAAACTTCACGATCATGGCCGCCCCTGCCTACTTTTACTCGGGGAACAGGATTCTGGGGTCAGCTCGTCATGACAATGGCCGGTGCATGGTCGGCGACGAGCCGCCGCCTCGGAAAGACTTCGGCCGTGTCGGCTGACTTCCCTAGCACCTCAACTACTCGAGCAACCGGTCTGGGAGCATAAGTGGACCTCAGGGAAGGTCGACATGAGCTTAAAGCAGCTCTGGGGAGGCCCGAAGTAGGTCCTCACCGTGCGCCCGATGCCTCCCGCATACTCCGCCGTCGGTAAACTTCGAAATACGTAGGGTACAGAGGTTCTCTGGCCAAAGGTTGTGAAGGCAACTTGTGCGTTACCGTGTCTAGTTTATGTGAGAGCGGATTGAGGCCCTCTAATCCTTCCTAAAGTAAGAATTTGACAGAACCGCACCCGAAGGTCGTTCTGCACCCAGAAAGGTGAAAACTGGAAATTCGCCGCCGGTGAGCAAGCACTCGGGCTGTGGCTCGGGGGTGAGAAGCACCGGTCACCAGCGCGTCCAAGGATGCCTTGGCTCGGGCGTGACAACTCCCCGGTTGGGCTGTCCATGGGAGCCCGAGTTGCGGCGGTTTTAGGTCACCGAATTGAACTTTCGGTATAGCCGAAATCAATCGGTTTCAGCGGAGTTTTAGCTACGGGGAAGAAGGAGGAGGGTTCCTAGTACCTTGCCGTAGCTTTGGAGGGGACGGGGAGGCTGTGATCAGAGCTCTCTGATCGGTTCTGAGCGGAGGAAGGAGTTTTCCGGCGCTGTGTTCTTGCGGGGGAAAGAAATGGCGATAGCTTCGGCCGAGGAGGGGGAAGAACGCCTTAAGAAGGCTCTGAACCGCCTCGTGCCCGCGCGTGGGCAAGCAGCTGCTGGCGCGGCGGCCTCCCTCGGTGGCGATCGCAGCCGCAGCTCGGCGACCCGAGTGGAAAAAGTCTCAGTCGGTTGCTTTGAACCAGTGACTGACATGTGGGTCCCACCCGGGGTTTTAACCTCTGAAATTCACTCCTAATCACTGTTGTAAACAGTGAGCCCCAAAATACCCATGGTGATTCAAATTATTCACCCATGAGCCATTTGAATTGATTAGAATTCAAATTGGGTTTGGTTTGAATGAATTTCAGCACATGTTCAGTTTGAAATTCAAATAAAGTTTGAATTTGCCCTACTTAGCTCATGTCAAGATCAACTCCAAATGGAGTGAAAATTGGTGTGTGAGCTCACAAAAATGTGCTGAATAAGAATATGCCTCCCACTTTTGAATTCATGGGATAAAAACAGTTTGAATTTGAATATGTTTTCACACTGCCCTCTTTCTAGCTATACCCAAAATGACCTAAAAAAGGTTTTGAATTTGGGTGAAACTTGGCATGGACATCCTTAGCAATGTGTAGGAGTTTTCATATGCCCAGCCCCTCTATATCACATATGGGAAATACCACTTTTGCAATATGTGAGTTTGTGCTCTAATGAGCATGTTGATGGTGGTTACTTGCTCTTCATTTGTGTTCATCATCTTGCTTCAAATGAGGTGTGTGGTGTGGTGATGACCACTTTAAACTTGTGTCAAAAACTGAGGCCCTTACAATAATGATAACAAGGAACTAAAATAACCAAGGTTCAATCTTTAGGACCCTGGTTGGGTAGAAAAATTCAACAAGTGGATTAGTTTAGCTCAAAGGGATTGAAAAAACAGAGTGCTCTGTTATGGGCAGCAAGTTTGCTGAAATTTAACCAATGGAGGTGTGGGATATAGTTCTGGAAAGGAGTTTAAGTGCTCTACAACTTTAATGTAGACTTCCAGAGCAGAATCACAACTTAAACTGGTTTAGATCCCAGAGGAATGTAAACTGCCCAGAACCAGGACAGATTCAAAAACTCTCTGGACTGTTCTATTTTTCAAGCATAACTTCCAGTAGAAAAATCTAAAATTTTCATACGACACATTTTTAGAAAGGGTAGGAGATATGTTACATCTTTTTAATTCAGAGTTTCTGTAATTGCAGCACGGAATTCAGTGGAATTTGGAGTTGAAAACAGCAACTTCCAAAAAAGGCCCTAGTGAAATTCTTCCAGGAATTCTGTTGACTTTGAATTATCATAACTTTTTAACCAAAGCTGATATAAGGGCAAATAAATACTCGCTGGAAATATAATGAAGTTAACTTTAACTTTTGTATTCGGCTTGAGTCATGAAAATGCCGAGCACCAGGTCAAAATCTGGGATATGTAGGAACTGGTAATTCTGGGTAGATGGATGGACGGTTGAACTCATTTGAGAGAATTGTTGTACCCTAGGGGGTTTAATTACTTCCAATGGGGTAGCACATACTCATGAGTTGTTATCTTCAAGTAGTGAAAGGTTTGAGTATATTTCCTACTCAAGTTTCTTTGCTAGAGACCATGTTTGTGTCGTATTGGAAATAAAAGGGTAGGATACGTGATGACAAAGCGATATTAACGTCTCGTATTGACCAAATCTAGATGAAATGAACTTCCAAAGAGGAAGTACATTAAATTAGATTTAACTAGTTTATATTTGGTCTTGTAATGATGTAGCTTGTGCAAAGTTATTACATTATCTTCATACGAGATGTACCGCATGTTTACTGTCATTATGTTTTTACGCCTATTTTATTGGACTGAATGAAGTATGTTGCGGGACTGATCTTTATTGTCGTATGGTTGCATATGGTTCGTACACGGGCCACGCATGAGGTTGGTGGCTATAGCCAGCAGGGGGGTGATGAATCTCAGCCACCTGCCTACGACAGTACTCCGCAGCAACAACCACCACCGCCGCCTCCGCTTACACTAGCAGATGTGATCACGGCACTGGTGAGTAATCGTGAGGAGCAGACCGATCTGCTTCGCATGATCGTGCAAAATACGTCCCAGGCGGGGGGCATCAAGAGAGGAGGCCTCGTGAGCCCCACATTTTGACGTACTTGGACTTCATGAGTACGCACCCTCCGGTGTTCACCGAAGCGGCAGAACACCTGGAGGCCGACAACTGGCTGCGGACGATCGAGTCTAAGTTCGGGCTGCTCCAATGCACGGAGCAGCAGAAGACTCTCTTCGCAGCACAGCAGCTTCACGGTGCCGCTGGTGCGTGGTGGGTGAACTATGATGCCTCGCTACCTTCTGGCCACACCGTGGAATGGGCAGAATTACGGGAGCCGTTCCGCGCCTACCATATCCCTCCTGGCATAATGAAGAGGAAGTTCCAAGAATTCTTGGAGCTGAAGCAGGGCGGGAGGAGTGCCCACGACTACTCCCGTGCCTTCAACCATCTGGTGCAGTATGTGTCGGATTATGTCTCTATCGAGGAGAAGAACCGGGAGCAGTTCTATCGGGGGTTAAATCCCGAGATGAAGACGCATCTCGTACAATGCAACCGCGGCACTTTCAACGACCTCCTCAATGCCGTGATCATGCAGGAAGATGCTCAGCGGGAATTGGCGGCTGAGCAGCGAAATCACAGTGCTCCACCCAGCAGCGGGGGTGGAGCTCCTCAATAATACCGCATGGTGTATCGGACACCATCCGGTCAGCAGTGGCATCCACCGGCGCGACCTCAGCAGTTTGGGGGTCGTTCTTTTCAGCCGCCTCCATTCCGACTGCCGATGCCACCACCGCGACCACAATAGCAGCAGCAGATGGTACCCCGGGCGTTTCCACCACCACAACGCGCCCCGTGTTTCCGTCCGCCGATCCGTGGAGGACCGCCTCGCTAAACCTGCTACACGTGTGGGCAGGCGGGACATTTTTCAAAGGACTGTCCCCAGGGGCAGAAGAGCAGCGGCCAAGCCCAGTATCAGGACGGTGCTCGAGGCCAACCTCTGGTCAAAAAGGTTGGTCAGCGAACTGGGGGAGTTCGCAACCTCGACAATGAGGATGCCCCAGAGGGAGAAAACGTGCCGGCGGGTATGTTCACTCTCAACGATCAAGCAATCATCATATTATTTGATTCTGGTGCAACCCATAACTTCATAAGTGCATCATATGTGGTTAAGCAGCAACTGGAAGCCTTTCCAACTGAGTGCTCTTATATGATTTGCTCACCGGGAGGGATGATTTCAGCAACTATGATGATTCCGAAATCACCACTGTGCTTAGGTGGGAAGATATATCCCACTACTATGATTATTCTTGAGGATTAGAAGATTGATGCAATCTTAGGGATGTCATGGCCAAGTTACCATGGCGCTGCCCTAGACACATTATCACGGACGGTTCACCTCAACTGCCCGCTACACCATCCACAGTCCCTCATACTAGACAACCCAGTCCCAGAAGTTTCAGCCGCCTATACTACTAAAGCTTTCAAATTAGAGGACATCCCTGTAGTCCGAGAGTATCCCGACGTGTTTCCGGATGATCTTCCGAGCATGCCACCTGAACGGGATGTGGAGTTCAAAACTGAACTTGCACCCGGGACTACTCCCATATCACGGAGACCATACAAAATGGCTCCGAACGAGCTGGCTGAGTTGAAAGAACAGCTCAATTATTTGTTGAGCAAGGGTTTCATAAGGCCGAGTTCCTCGGCTTGGGGATGCTCGGCGCTGTTTGTCAAGAAGAAGGATGAAACCTTGAGGCTGTGTGTGGATTACCGGCCGCTCAATACCGTCACCATCAAGATCAAATATCCACTTCCCCACATTGACATCCTGTTAGATCAGCTTGTGGGTGCAAGTGTGTTCTCCAAGATGGACCTTCGCTCCGGGTATCATCAAATAAAAATCCGGGCGGAGGATATTCCGAAGACGGCCTTCTCGACGAGATATGGCTTATACGAATATCTCATCATGTCTTTTGGTGTCAATAATGCTCCGGCGCATTTCATGTATCTCATGAACTCGGTGTTCATGCCGGAGCTGGACAAGTTCGTTGTGGTGTTCATTGATGATATCTTGGTTTACTACAAGACAGAAGAAGAACACGCCGAACATTTGAGAATCGTTCTTCAACGATTGCGGGACCATAAGCTCTATGCCAAGTTCAGCAAATGTGAGTTTTGGATTAGCCAAGTGCCATTTTGATACATATCATCTTAGCGGAGGGAATTGCGGTCGACCCAAGCAAAATTGAGCAAGTGCTGAAATGGAAAGCCCCCACTTCTGTCCATGAAGTCAGAAGCTTCCTCGGTTTAGCGGGATATTACCGGAGATTCATTCCAAGCTTCTACAAGCTTTCTAAACCGATGACTGAACTTTTAAAGAAGGGGACTAATTATGTTTGGAACTCAGCGTGTGAAGGAGCGTTCCGAGAATTGGTGAAGCATCTCACAACAGCCCCGGTCTTAGCTCAACCGGATACGACCAAGCCCTTTGACGTGTCTTGTGATGCATCTGGTATCGGGCTCGGCTGTGTGTTGATGCAGGTAGGACGTGTGATCGTGTATGGTTCACGCCAACTTCGAAACCATGAGCAGCACTATCCGACTCATGATCTTGAGCTCGCTGCTGTGGTGTTTGGCGCTGAAAATGTGGAGGCACTATCTCCTGGGAAATTTGGTGCATCTCTACACCGACCACAAGAGCTTGAAGTATATTTTCACCAAGAAGGAGCTGAATATGAGGCAAAGGAGGTGGTTAGAACTAATCAAAGATTATGAGATTGAGATTCATTACCAACCTGGCACGGCCAATGTGGTTGCCGACGCGCTGAGTCAGAAATCACATATCCATAACCTCACCATTACACCGGTGGAGGAGGAAGAGCCGAGTTTATATTTGGTTCCTTATGGATCACTCTACAACCTTGCCCTCATCCCTACCATTAGGGAGGATATCATTGCAACTCAGAAAGTTGACAAGGGCATGGCACATCTCCGGAGACAGATAGATAGCGGGGATATCAAATGTTTCCGGAAAGATGATGAGGGGACGATGTGGTTCAATAACCGCATAGTCGTAACCCGGAATATGGAGCTGAGGAAGAAGATCGTTGATGAAGCTCACTTGTCTAAATTCTCCATTCATCCAGGCAGCAACAAAATTTACCAAGATTCGAAAAGAAAATTTTGGTGGACACGGATGAAGCGGGAAGTGGCTAAATACGTATCCGAGTGTGATACATGTAGACGAGTGAAAGTGGATCACATGAGAAAATCAGGGCTGTTACAACCCCTGAAAATTCCAGCATGGACGTGGGAAGATGTGAGCATGGATTTCATTGTGGGATTACCCCTGACTTCCAACAAACATGATTCAATTTGGGTGATCGTTGATCGGTTAACCAAGTCGGCTCATTTCATTCCCGTGCATACACATTTCCATGACAGCAAATATGCGGAGTTGTACATTGCAAGGATCCTATGCTTACATGGTGTACCCAAGACCATGATCTAAGATCGAGGGGCACTATTTGTATCTTGTTTCTGGGAGCAGTTACACGCTGCTTTGGGTACTAAACTGATTAGAAGCTCCGCTTATCACCCTCAGACAGATGGGCAAACTGAGAGGGTGAACCAAGTATTAGAAGACATGTTGAGAGCGTATGCCATCCACCACGGTAGAAACTGGGATGATTATCTACCTCTGGTGGAATTCTCGTACAACAACGGCTATCAGGCGAGTATCAAGATGGCACCATATGAGGCTCTCTACGGTCACAAATGCCGCACCCCATTGAACTGGTGCGAGTCCGGTGAAAGGGTCACGTTCGGGGTTGATGTAGTGAACGACGCTGAAGAGCGCGTTCGGATGATTCAAGCCAACTTAAAGGCCGCCCAATCCTGACAGAAACGTTACGCTGATAAGAGGCGTAGGCCGCTACACTTCGATGTCAGGGAACACGTGTACCTCCATGTATCTCCGATAAAAGGCGTGCACCGATTAGGCGTAAAGGGGAAACTCGCTCCCCGATTTATTGGACCCTATTATATCACCGAGAAGTGTGGACCAGTGGCGTATAGACTGGAGCTAACGGTATCTCTCGCTGGTGTTCACGACGTTTTCCATGTTTCCCAACTACGGAAATGCCTGAAGTATACGGCTGCTGTTCCCACCGAAGACATTGACGAGCTGCAACCAGATTCGACATATGCTAAATATCCGGTGGCGATTATTAATGAGAAGGCTCAGACCACACGTAGCCAAACGCTGTGGTTCTACAAGATACTGTGGAGCAACCACACCGCTGAAGAAGCGACGTGGGAGAGCGAGGAATTCCTTCGGTCAAGCTACCCAGATTTCATGGCGTCTCATCACGGGTAATTCCTCGTACATCTTCGTCTCTTCTTTTATAATCTGGGGACGAGATTCTTTCAAGGGGGGATGGATGTAAAAGCCCAAGAAGTGACTTGCAAAAATACTCATCACCGCACCACACCACAGATCATTTGGTGGATAGCTCATGAACATTTGGGAAGCGCAAGTAAACACAATCAAGAGGGTGATTAGAGGAAAACCATAACTTCAAAAAGTAGAAGTTCATACACATAAACATGAGAGGTTTAGCTCACCCCTAGACCTTAAATAGTCCTGGGAAGGCTCAGGCCAAGTTTCATGCAAATCCCAGCCTTTTGGGGCACTTTTGGAGGCATTTGTAAAAAGGGCTTATTTGAAGGTAAATTCAAATTTGCAGCTACTTTAATCACTTGAATTCAAAAGTTGACTTCATATTCAAACTCAGCACATTTTTCTGAGTTAGTCCACCAATTTTCATCTCATTGGAGTTCATATTGTTGGGAGCTAAATTTGCATTAGTTCTAACTGAATTTGAATTTCAAATTCAAATGGGCAGCAAATTTAGCCAAACCAATTTCAAATTGAGGAAATCAAATTCAACCCATGACTTTGTAGCTAAGTCTCTCATTCAATTGTGAGTAGCTGAGATCTTTTCAGTGAAAACAAAAAATGAAAAACAGAAAAGGAATTAGAGGGGAGGGGGACCCACTGGTCAGAGACTGAAGGAGGAGAGAACCGCCTCTGTTGCCTTCGGTTGGCTGCCGGGAACGCTGCCGCCTCACCACCTCACAACCACACGCACTCCAGCGCTGCTATGGGTCAGCTCACGCTCAGTACGATCTCCCACGTACGCTGCACAAACGGACTTTGCTTCCTTCATCAGCTAGCGCTGCTGCAACCGCTCCTGCACGCGAAAAAATCATCGCCGGCCGACCCTCTCTGCTCCCCAGCGTCCAAGAGCTAGAAGCCTTTTCGTCCCCGATGAGCTACACGAAAAAGGTCCGCTCCAAGGTGCTTAACAGGCTCGTGCCGACCGCTCCTCCTCTCATGCCTCGCCGAGGTAGAATTTGTCGGGTTATCCGTTCGGTGTTCAAAGCACCTAGTCGTTCAAAACTCCAAAATTCGTAATGTTTAGTCTACCACAGAGGATTCTGAGCTACACATGCGTTCTGCACCTGTCCACGGCCACCTAGGATTAAAAACCGGCTAAAACCATAGACTAGGGCTGCTGTTCTTCAAAATTTTCTGATCGCCGCCGTTTTAGCCCTAGGTCGACGGTGAGGTCCTAGTTGCGGCCGTTTTCACGAGGATAAGTGCTCATATCCGTGATCAGCAAGTCTCAGCAGATCTTTCCGAGCTAACCGCGTCGAAAAAGGTGTAGAGAACACCGAGTTCGACGTCGCCACTGAGCTCCCGGCCGCTGTCACCGTCGCGAGCACTGTTCTGGCCATTGCCGAGCTCCGGTGAATGAACCAACGTGTTCCTCGGGCGAAGATGTGCACAGGCGGCGAGTTTTGTTGAAGGTCAGGCAGTAGAACGACCGGCAGCGAGCTCTCCGGCGAGGGGGGCGGCGGTGAGCCGCAGAAGCGCGAGGAAGACGAAGCCCCGCGGGCCGCACGTGTCGGCCTCTGTTAAAACCGTGGCGGATCTGCTGTGGCACCGGGATTTCATGTGACTATGCGGGAGACTCTGCGGACCCCGTGTGGTTCGGCTGTAGAGCTGACATGTAGCCCCGGGACCCACCAGCCGGTTTAAACTTTTATTTGAATTTCAGCATTTGGTTCATATACTATAACTTTTGCTAGGAAGCTCCAAATTGAGTGAACCAAATTTTGTTGGATTCATCTCTTCGAGTACTATCCAGCAAAACAAGTTTCAGCTCATGAAACCTATTCTTTTTCCAGAATTAATTTCCTCAAGTTTAAAATGTTGGGAATTTTATCTGGAGAGTTCCTTTGTGAAAAATTCTGAAATTTGGCTGGGATGTTCATTTGAAAATCCTTGAGTCACAGGAAAAATTTCAGATACATACAAGTTCATTTATTTTCCCTAATGGTGTGATTAAGTTAACTGCCCTGAGAAAATGGAAAAATGTACAGAAACATTTTTCAGATTTTCTCAAATCTTGTTTAGGGCATGACATCATCTAGGATTCTTCAAATGACATGAAACCAATTCCTTTAGAACCATCTCAAACTCTAGTTTCCATAAAGCAATGGTTTAAGCCATGAAAATCCATGGAAATTCTTAGAAGCTCTAGTAGTGACCAAATAGACTTTTATTTGTACAAAGCTCAAATGAACTTTGTTTCAAATGAAACTTGGTCAAGTATCTGGTTAGGATCCTACCAAGCCACTACAAAAATTTCAGAGCCAAAAGGGAGGGCTAGCTAGAGTTATGGTTTTTACATAGTCAGTTTCAAACTTTGCATTTAAATTGACATATCGTTAATTGCTTACGTGTAGTCGCTGAAGGCGAGGAGACCCCGGAAGTGTTGGACTTCCTACTTCCAGACGATACCCTAACCACTGACCAGAAGCAACAAGGCAAGCCCCAGTTTACATTAACAAGTTTTACAAAGTCTTGCTTTATATACATATTTAGCTTGAGGTATTGATGTGCATTAGGTGTAGGATGGATGAAACTCAAATGCATAGCCAGATTATTCCAACAAGAGTGAGGGTAGTATATAAGTCCTCGAGTAGTCAAGCTATGCTTAATGTTCATAGAACTTTGGTACAAATCGAGTAGTTGGAATCTACTCGCGATTATAGGAGTCAGGACACACGGGATTGGTTTGAGTGATGTGAGATCACTTTAGTAAGAAAATGAGACTAGGCAGGGGCAGGGCGCAGCAAGATGAAGTCTTGTGGGCGCAGCTCTGTCCGTGTCGATTGAGGATCGATCCGTGTGCGGCCCCGCTGAACATGTATTGAACGTACCGAAGGCATATTGGATCTATGGGCCCCGATAAACCGATGTAACCTATACCTCCGGGCGTCGAGGCATAACGCAGCAATTTATAGGTGTTGGCTGAGGGCAGCAAGGTGGAAATCCGCTAATAGGCATAGAGAGATGCTCCGTGTAGGGAACCTCTTGTCCGTTTGGGTGCGACCGGTTCAACGTGTGGGCTGTTTGGTTAATGGTTGTCCTGTATGACATTGAGTGAGCGTGCTGTGCAGCTCCACGGGCGGGCATACGTGATGTGCTATTCGGGTATCCCTGCAGGTGTATATAAAGTCGATTCACCGTCCCTCACGGTTATGAGTACCGCTTTTTCACTGAGTTGTGATGTAGGTTAATATATGAAATGATATGATTCAATATTTCTGTTATGATTCAATTGTATTGTTACATGTGTGCCACCAAATATCTCTTACTAAATTTCAGATTCCTGAACTGTTAACTTGTGGCTAAAAGATGAATTAAGGATGAACTTGTAGGCGTGTCCTTTGCTGAAATGTGCCATCCTATATTTGTTATGACCTACATATAGAGTTTTATGTGTAGGTGAGTCGGTTAAGCCTTGCTGAGCCATCGTGCTCACGGTTTATGCTATGAGTGTTTTTCAGGTGAGGATTACCCCACGGACTCGGGGTACGAGTCCACCGGCGAGGGCTACCCTCCGTCGGGGACCACGGCTGAGGCCGTACACGCCGAGCTGAGCTGAGGAGTTAAGCTAGGGTGGGTTGTCCATAGGGCTGGACAACTGACTTTTGCTAGTTAGGTGGGCGTGAGATGTAAAATGTTAGCTTCTGCATGTATAAACTCTGTTCGTAGTTGTAAACTGAAGGATTGTGCTACTTTGTACATATTCAGTTTGTTTTCTAGGTAATACAATATCGTTTTTATGATGTGTGCTGTCGGGTGTCGCATCGTGCGGCACCACCCTCTGAGATCCTGGGAGAGCGGATTCCGATCTGTCACATGTTCGACGTCAACCGCGGAGGCTAGGATTCCGGCGAGGTAGTTCTCACTCTCCGAGGCATAAAAAGGGTCACGGTTTGCTCGTGGAGTACCAGTGGATCATGAGGAACCTGACCTGAGCAGCCTCGGAAGCTAAAAGTGCTTGCAAATTCACTCTCAACAGCGACCCGAACCGTGTTTGCACCGTCGGCTATGGAAATGTCTATAACTCGGCCATTTCTGGATGGTTGTACTCGGTTCTTCCTCGAGGAGGGACACTAGTAGGTTTTCTGGTTTTTGCCGAACTTGGTCCATTGCACTAGGTTTTGGAACTTTCTGAATTTCTTGCTACACGATGGATCATTTGCCGAATGGTTTGCGGCTACACCATCTAGGGATCCCCACACACCTTTCTTGTGTAGCAAGTTGACGGAGAAGATGGCCGGATTGGGCAGTCGATGGTGAGCCGAAGCAAAGCTCTGCCGGTTCCTTCCCGGTTCTTGACTTCGACGGCTGAAACAGCACGTAACCGAGTGCAACTCGCCGGTGTAGCACGGGGAACAGCTGGAGCACACCTTGGCGCTCCTTTTTCTTGTATAGACCGCGAGCAACCGGTGATCGGCGCCGGTGTCTACCGAAGGATCGAAGACGTGGTCCCCGTTGCTGTTTTCGTGCGCGGGAGCTGAGCAGAGCGGAGCTAGCTGGGGAGGAAGGCGAAGTCCGTTTGTGCTGCGTACGTGGTGATCGGGACGAGCGCGAGCTGATCAGGACAAGCGCTGGTGCGCGCACGCGATCAACGGTGTGAGGCGGCAACGTCCCCGGCAGCCGACCAAAGGCAACAGAGGCGGTTCTCCCCTCCTTCAGTCTCTGACCAGTGGGTCCCCCTCCCCTCCAATTCCTTTTCTCTTTTTCATTTTTATTTTCACTGAAAAGATCTCAGTTACTCACAATTGAATGAGAGACTTACCCACAAAGTCATTGGTCGAATTTGATTTCCTCAATTTGAAATTGGTTTGTCTAAATTTGCTGCACATTTGAATTTGAAATTCAAATTCAATTTTGAAGTAATGCAAATTTAGCTCCCGACAAGATGAACTCCAATGAGGATGAAAATCGGTGGACTAACTCAGAAAAATGTGCTGAGTTTGATTATGAAGTCAACTTTTGAATTCAAGTGATGAAAACTAGCTGAAATTTGAATTTGCATTCCAATAGCCCCTTTTTCAAATGTCTCCAAAAGTGGCTCAAAAGTGTTTGAATTTGAATGAAACATTGCCTGAGCCTTCCCAAGAGTATTTAAATTCTAGGGGTGAACTCAGCCTCTCATGTTTGTGTGTATGAACTCCTACTTTTTGGGGTCATGGGTTTCCCCTCTAATCACCCTCTTGATTGTGTTTACTTGCTTTTCTCAAATGTTCATGAGCTAACCACTAAGTTAGCTGTGGTGTGGTGAGGTGATGAACCTTTTAGCAAGTGACTTCTTGGGCTTTTACACACCTGCGATCCCCCACCTCGGTCACCATTGGAAAACCTTGAAATGCTTGGCCTACGTGCAGTTTCAAGGTAGGGATGCGAAGAGTGAATGATCGCTGACTACTTTAGGTCTCTTGTGCAAGATTTGACAACCTAAGAATGAGAATTGAGGTCAAATTTGAGAGTAGCGCACCGGAAGGTTGATTTGAGCACCGAATTCTCTCTTGGTCGTCCTTGGCATGGCTTGAGCTTGGGAGGAGAGTAGCATGGTTCCTTGGTGCGTCCAAGGGAACCGTTACTTGGCCGTGACAAGCTCTAGGTTGAGCTGTCCACGAGAGCCTCCTCATCGGTTCTTGTTCGGCCGCCGCGCGGACACGGTTTTCCTGGGATAGGAGATCCGAACACTGGTCGGTGGCGTGTCGAGGAGGGAGAGGGAGATGCCCTGGTGCCATTTTGCCACTCATGAGTCTCTGTTCGCGATCACATGGACCGGCTTCTGATTGATCGGTGGTGGCGGCAGCGAGCGGCGCTCTGTTCGGTGTGAGGGAGAGAAGAGCGTCGGTGTTCTGTTCGTGAGCAAAGTGAGACACGGCTCGAGCTGCTGATAACGTTGAAGCAGTCCATGGAGGAGCTTCAGCTGCTGGGGAGGTGTCTCTGTTGCCCCCTCGGTGTCGCTCGGAGCTGTCTCGAGCTGCATCGGCTCTGTCCCGGTGACTATAGAGTGGAGAAGTGAAGACTAAACATTTAGATCTTTTGACCATATGACAAGTGGGTCCCACTATCCTCCTTATCTCTCCAAAAGATCTCCAAAATTTGCAAATGATGAAATTCAATTGTGTGGGTTTGAAAACTGAACTGCATTTGGATAATTGGGCAACTTTCATCCAAATTCAAATATGTATTTGAATTCATTGTAAATTTACGTCCATTTGGAAAAATGGATAGCAAATATCTTCAAGAATTCATGAGACTTTGCATACCCACTAATTTGATCCTTAGGAATTCAAATATGAAACCTGATTTCGGTTTTGCTGCTGCAAATGAGGTTTTGAGAACAACAGTTTGCATTCCTATTGTTGCCCTCATTTGAAATTTGAGTTTAAAAATCTGAATTTCGTTCCCCCTTGCACATGAGAGCTTACACATGGGTTTTAAATTAACTTTTTCCCCCAACACTCAATTGATCCTAGGCTAGAGTGGTGGGACACTCATGTGTGTCATCACATGTGGAAAAATATAAACAAGTCCCATTTTTGTGTTCATCATTTCATGTGACACAAACTAAAGCCTTCCTTTGCCTTGAATTTGTCTCACAATGTTAAATAAAGCTTTACAAAAGTTAGGGCTGTTACATCCCAATGTCCTGCTGCCCTTACTCTCCGCTCCGTCTCTTTTTCTTGCCATGTGTTCCATTTGCTATCTATAACTGAGTGGTGTGCCTCTAGCCTATTCTCGCGAGCAGTTCCAACTACTCGACTTGTACCGAATCCTATACCAGTTTAGCATTGCTGTGGCTACTTGAGGTTTAAAACCTAAGCCCAAAACCCTGGTTCTATTGGCTATGCAGTTGGGTTTTCAAACAAGACTCTAATGCACATTTGAAGGAAGTACATAAAATAAGTTCTCAAAACAATAAAATTTATGAAACGGCAAATGCAAACCGGAGCTTGCCTGTTTTGCAGGGTAGTAATATATATAAGCAGTTAGTGATCTTTGCTCCCTTGATCCTCCTATGCTCTGATCAAGAGATACACACTTCACGGGATAACTCCGTTAAAGTCCGTCGTCGTGAGCTATCGGCATTGTTATAATGCAATGTAAACTTGAACCTCTTAAGAACATAGGTTATGTGGAGGTGCTAGGATGATGTTGATGCCTCTGTTGTGCAATGAAACTTAAAGGTAACTCCCTTAGCCCAAGGAGTTTAGTTATAAAACTGTCTAAGTTTCCTAATGAGCATATAAGATGGGCTGAACTGATTTGGAAGTAACTGAAGATCCTGATCTCCAATGACTTCGAAATTTTTACAGGAATTCCTATCCTACACAGAGACTTAGATTGCCAAATTTAAGCTAAAGTGGAAGGAAATTGTGTCTCCCATAATTCCCACACCAATCACTATGTTTTTCTCACATATATAATATTGGAGAACAAGGACAGGAAGATACAAGGCTCAACATGAGCTGAAAATTTGCATGTGACTTCCTGGTCACATGTAAATATTCTGGATCAAAATTTAGCCATTTCTCACTGAGTGGTTTATTCAGAATAATTCCTTAAGTAATTAAGCAACAAGTAATTAATTCTGATGGAACTCACATGTTCTTGCCAAACTTAGTGAACTACGATTTCAATTATAGTTCAGAGAGCATGCATGAATTTTCCTAGGATGTTTGGAGCTAAGAATTGCCCAGAACTGAATTTTCCAACTCTGGGACTTTTTCTGAAAAGTTTCTGTATTCATTTGAACATAGCAATTTGAAATCTGAATTCTCCCGCACAAATCAACTCCAAATGAGCTGAAATATTTCCATGAGTTCGATAACATCCTAAGGATTATTTTGGTAAGATATTAGGAGTTTTGGATGAACCAAACTCCCTAAAAAATTCTTTTGCTGAAAATTTCAAAGATTTTCCATAATTAATTATTGGCCTTTTCATAAATTGGGTTGCATATTTGGATAGAGTGTGTCAATCTGAATCCAGCCCATTTGAATAACTAAATTTGGAGCTTCCTAGCAAAAGATATGTTCATCTAAAGTTTGAATCAAATCTGTCATTTGAATTAATTCAAGGAAAGGTTCAAATGCCTGCTGCTGGGCCCGGGCCACGTGGCGTGTTCTCAGCCGAAGACACGGTGTTACAGAGTAATTCTGCGCAGCCACAAAAATGATCCGGGGCCACAGAGGATCCGGTTCTGTTTAAACGTGCGGCTGTCGTCTGGGGCTGGGCAGGTCGTCTTCTTCCTCCCGCGCCCGCGCGCGCCCGCGCCTGGAGCTCACTAGAGCTCCACAGAACTCGGTCTCCCGACCTCCTCCCGAGCCCCTGCTCACCGCCAGGGCCTAAAACCACGCGCTGAGCACCTGAATGAAGCTTCCCCGAGCTAGCGAGGTCCCCAACCCCTCTTGCAACGGCGCAGCGGCTCGGTTCCACTTCGGTGACATTGCCTGCTCTGCCTAGCTCACCAAAACCTAGGTTTTCAAGCTCTACAGCAACGGTGGACTATGAGGAAGATCGGCATGGCCTCAGAACTGCTCAGGGAACGGTGGCTAATGGGGTTTCACCATGCCTCGGTCGCCATTGGAAAACCTCGAAATACTCAGCCTACGTGCAGTTTCAAGCTAGGGTTGCAAAGAGCAAATGATAGCCGGCTAGCCTAGCCCATTTGCGCAAGATTTGGTGATCTAAAAACTAGAATTGAGAACGAATTTGACGGTTCCATACAGGAACATTGGTTTGAGCATGCTGAAGCAAAACTCCCGAATTTGCTCTCGGTCGTCCACGGATTGGCTTGACCTTCGGAGGAGAGTAGCATGGTGCCTTGGCGCGTCCAAGGGTGCCGTTACTTGGCCGTCACAAGATCTAGGTTGAGCTGTCCACGTGAACCTCCCCTCCGGCTGTTGTTCGGCCGCCGCGTGGACACGGCGTTCCCGGGGTAGGAAAGCCAAACACCGGTCAGTGGAACGTCGAGGAGGGAGAGGGAGAGCCCCTGGTGCCATTTTGCCAGTCATTAGCCTCTGTTTGCAATCACAAGAACTGGCTTCCGATCAATTGGTGGTAGCGGCTGTGGATCTGTTCATTTGCACGAGAGAAGAAGAAGCCTCGGCGTTTGTGGTTTGTGAGCACAAGGGTCACGTAAGAAACTGCTGAAAACGTCGAAACAGTCCACGGAGGAGCTTAAGCAGTTGGGGAGGTGTCCCTCGACGCTGCCCTCGGTGTCGCCCGGTGAAGTCTCGGTGGACTCGAGTGGCAAAACAGAGACCGACTGCAGTTGATATTTAGAGTGTACTGACCAATGGGCCCCACTGTCCCCCTTATCCCCTCACAAAGCTCTCAAATTTGGCAAATGACTCAATTCAATTGTGGGAAGTTTGAATCTGAACTGTATTTGGATAATTGGACAAGTTTCTTCCATATTCAAATTCGAATTCGAATTCCTATGCAATTTAATGTAAAAGCCCAAGAATTTACTTACTAGGGTGTTCACCACATCACAACACCACAGCTCATTTTGTGGAAGTCTCATGAACATTTCTGAAGAGCAAGTAAACACCATCAATAGGTGATTAGAGGAAGAATTCACAAATCCAAAAGTAGGATCTCACACATATAAACATGAGAGGCTGAGCTCACCATTAGGCCCTAAATATTCTTAGGAGTGCTCATGCCAAATTTCATGCAAATTCAAACCATTTTGAGGAACTTTTGTATACAATTGTACAAAGGGCTATTTGAATGCAAATTCAAAGTTCAGCCACTTTCATCACTTGGATTCAAAAGTTAACTTCATATTCAAACTCAACACATTTTTCTGTGTTACTCCACCAATTTTCATCCTCATTGGAGTCCATCTTATCGGGAGCTAAATTTGCATTAAATCAAAACTGAATTTGAAATTCAAATTCAAATGTGAATCAAATTTATCCAAACTAACTTCAATTTTAGGGAATCAAATTCCACTCATAACTTGAGAGTGAAGTTCATAATTAAATGGTGAGTAGCTGAGATCTTTGCAGCATAAACAAAAGAAAAGAAGTAGAAGGGAGGGGACCCACATGGCAGAGACTCCAGCTCACAGAACCGACTCAAATCGAGAGAATAGCTCGTGGGCGACCAACGACCGATCGCAGAGCCCGCCAGCTCGCTTGGTTAGCTCCACCCGCACCGTGCGTTTGCTCCTGCTCGCAGGTCTCTTTCTGCCGCTCTCTGATCACCGGCGATCGGCCGATCCCGGCCGATTCACGCACCACCACCAGAGAGGAAAAGGTTCACTTGCTTGTGCTGAGGCTGTAGGAGCAAGCCGTGCTCCGTTTCATGCGGGGTAGACCGAGAATTTTGAGTTTCTTTCCATGGGGTGTGTTATGGTTAGGGATCGGTCGACGGCAAAATTTGTTGCATAGAGGCAGCCGCCGCTCGAGCTGCAGCCCACACATATCCTTGAGGTCCTTGCGCTTCTCCTCGATCAAGAACCAGCAAGAAAGACCCACCGCAACCCTAGTTTCACCGAGGAACAGTTCAGCGGAAGAGGAGGTCGCCGGTGAGGTCCGGGTTGCCGGCTGTTTGGGTCCCAGCCGAGGTCATGCCGAGTTTCCTGAGGCTACCCATGAACGGGGTGACGCGATTAGCGCGCAAGGGTGGTCGGAATCACGGGAACACATTTCCCATGGGCACAGTGGCATAGGACACATCGCCGGAGAGCCACGGCGGTTAGCCGGTGGCAGCAAGGTGTCCATCATGTTCAGCGTCCGAAGTTAGGTGGGGGCGGCGAGTTTTACCGTTGCCGGTGAGCGAGGTCGCCGGGAACGCCTACCTCGCCGGAGCTCCGGCGGCTCGGGGCGGCGGCGTTGTGAGGTAGACAAAGGCCTGGGTCCCACGTGTCAGCCACAGAGCTAAGCGCGCATGGTTAGTTTAAATTAAATGTGCGGGCCCCGCTGTCAGTCGCTGTTAAGGCGCGCGAAGGGATTTTCTTTATGAAAATAATTCAGGAACAAGCCCAAACTTTAGAAATTCATAACTTGGTGTAGAATTGTCCAAATTTAGTGAACCAAATTTCGTTGGACTCAGCTCTATGAGTACTATCCAGCAAAACAAGTTTCAGTTCATGAAACTTAATATTTTCCAGAATTAGTTCCCTAAACTTTAAACTGTTGGGAATTTTATCTGGAGAATTCCTCTAGGAAAAATTCTAAAATTTGGCTAGCATGGTCATTTGAAAATCCTTGAGTCACAGGAAAAGTTTCAGATCAATCCAAGTTGATTTATTCCCCCTAATTTTGTGATTAAGTGAACTGCCCTGAGAAAATAGAAAAATGTACAGAAACATTTTCAGAATTTTCTCAAATCTTGATTAGGGCATAACTTTCTCTAGGATTCTTCAAATTACATGAAACAAATTCCATTAGAACCATCTCAAACTCTAGTTCCAGAAAGTAATGGTTTGGTCCATGAAAATCCCTGGAAATCTATAGCATCTCTAGTAATGACCATTTAGTCTTTTATTTGTACAGGGCTCAAATTAGCTTTGTTTCTAATGAAATTTCGTAAAGTCTCTGGTTAGGTTCTTACAAAGCTACAGTAAAAATTTCAGAGCCAAATGAGATGCCTAGCGAGAGATATAGTTCTTTATATGTTAAATTCCACACATTTGCATTTAAATTGACAAATCGATTGCATTGATCACGTGTAGTTGCTGAACGGGAGGTGACCAGCAGCAACAAGGCAAGCCCCGGTTTGCATTTAACAAGTTTTGCAAAATTTTGCTTTATATTCACTTAGCGTGAAGTATGTGTGTGCATTAGGTGTAGGATGGATGAAACCCCAAATGCATAACCAGATTATTGCAAAAGGAGTGAGGGTAGTGTCTAAGCCATCGAGTAGATCATGCTTTGCTTAATGTTTATAGGCTTTGGTACAAGTCGAGTAGTTGGAATCTACTCACGAGTATAGGGTTTGTCACACAGGATTGATTAGAGATGTGAGACAACTGTAGTAAGAAAAATGAGACTACGCAGGGGCTAGGACGCAGCAATAGGAAGTCTTGTGTGCGTAGCCCTGTCCGTGTCGATTGAGCACTGATCCTTGTGCGGCCCTGCTGAACAAGTTTGAATGTACCGAAGGCATATGAGATATATGGGGTCCGATAAACTGATGTAACCTATACCTCCCGGCGTCGAGGCATAACGCACCAATTTATAGGTGTAGGTTGAGGGCAGCAAGGTGGAAATCCGCTAACGGGCATAGAGAGATGCTCCGTGTAGGGAACCTCCTGTCTGTTTGGGTGTGACCGGTTCGACGTTTGGGCTGTTTGATGAAAGGTTGTGACGTACGACGTCGGGTGAGCGTGCTGTGTGCTGCTTCAAGTATGGGCATACGTGACGTGCTATTCGGGTATCCCTGCAGGTGTATATCGAGTCGATTCGCTGTGCCTCACGGTAATAAGTACCACTTGGTCAATGAGTCATGACGTAGGTTAACATATGGAATATTATGATTCAACATTACTGATATGAATAACTTGTTTTGTTACATGTGTGCCACCAAATATTGCTCACTAAATTTCAGATTTGTGAACCCTTAACTTGCGACTAAAAGAAGAATTAAGGATGAACTTGTAGGCGTGTCTGATTGCTGCAAATTATCATCCTATATTCGAGTATGACCTGCATGTAGAGTTTCATGTGTAGGAGAGTCGGTTAAGACTTGCTGAGCCATCGTGCTCACGGTTGCTGCTATAAGTGTTTGCAGGTGAGGAGTACCCCACGGACTCGATGTACGAGTCCACCGGTGAGGGCTACCTCGGTCCGGGACTACGGCTGAGTGGGAGCCATACACGCCACGTTGAGGCTGAGTGAAGCTAGTGTGGGTTGTTCGTAAGGCCGGACAACCAACTTTTGCTAGTTAGGTGTTGGCGTCAGTATAAAAACCTTCCGCTGTAGTAGACTCTGTAGAGGAGTTGTAACTGAAGAGTGTACTACTTTTGTACATATTTAGCATGTTTTCAATGTAATACTTTGTTTTTCTTATCGTGTGTGCTGTCGGGTGTCGCATCGTGCGGCACCACCCTCCGTGATCCTGGAATGTACGGATTTTGGTCCGTCACATTTAAAAGCTGAATTTTGGAAGACAATTTTGCCTAGCAAATGAACTCCAATGAAGCTTAAATTTTGCAGGACATCACTAATATCATGAGGAACCTTCTGGCTAAATTTGAGGAAGTTCCATAACATGGATCTTCTGGAATTAATTCCCAAAAATTTAATTTTGAAGAATTTTGGAGAAAATTCCAGAGATCTTCAGATCAAATTCTTTGCATTTCTGCAAAGTGCTGACTGAGAGAAATCCAACAAAATTTGTTTCATAAATTTTGGACATTCCTACTAAAAGTTATGGGATTTCAATGTTTGCCCTAAATCTGAAATGGGGAAAAATTTAAACTCTGGTTGTGGGCCCCAAGATTTAAATCGCCCCACTCAGCTTGCGGCAACACCGAGGCCTACGGGGTTTTCCCCGCGCAGCCGCACCCAATCCCAGCCGCACACTGATCCCCTTGGAGGACACAGAGGCTGACCGGTGGGACCTGCGCCCTTCGTCAACCTCTCGACACCGGCATTTTCCCGCGGTGGCGCACTCCGGCGAGAGTTCGCCGCCCGTTGCTCCATCGCTCGGAACTTGCTCAAACTTGCCGCCTGGGCCTAAGATCACACGAGGAACACTCTGAGGGGGTTGGCTAGGTTTGGAGATGGCAGGAAACTATCCCGCGACGGTAACAGCGGCACTTAGGGTTCCGGCGATGTTGTTCTCGTGCTATGTGCACCAACTTGACCAGGGTTTGCTCGAAGGGCACCAGTGGAACATGGGAAACATGAAATGAAGAAGCTTGGAAGATCAAACCGCCGGAAAACTTACTCTCGACGGGGGGCCAAGGGTTCTTGCGGTGGCGGCGAGGAAAACGGCGACAACTCAGCTGATTCTCAATGGTTTTCATTGCTTCTTCTTCGAGGACGGCTGCTAGGATGTGAGAAAACTACTTGCTAATGAGCTCGACCGGTGGTAGGACGTGTGGAAAGAATTTTGCTATAGACCAAGCTCAGTGGAGTAACACTGGGTTTCAGAAAACCCTAAAATTCTTGCTACCTACTTGACCGATCAACAAACGGTTTGTTGCTACACTTTCTAGGGATTAAAACACACCTCTTTTGTGTAGGGAAATGGAGGTGACACCGGATGTGGCACGCTGTCCACGGTGAACTGAACGTGGTCCCGCCGGGCACCTCGGAACGTCGGCGCCAAATAACAATTTGCACGTAGCACAAGCTAGGCACCTGAGGCTGGAGAATGGTGGATGCTAGAGCATGGCCTCGCACTTCCTTTTTCTGCTTGGAGCTTGATAACCCGAGCCCAGGCTGCTATGCGTGAAGGAGAAACAGAGAGCGGCGCCGGCGACAGTTCTTCGTGCGAGAGAGTGGAGAGAGCTATGAGCGAGCAATACAAGAGAGAAAGGACTTCAGTGCAGTCGCTGTGGCGTGTTGGGATGATCAAATGATCGAGGAACAGGAGGTGGCGCGGTGAAATCATCGGGAACGTGTTCCAGCCGGCGCTGGCGCTCACTCGATGCTCGACCGAAGGCAAAACAGAGTCTGTTTGCTTCTGCGGGTGGCTGACTAGTGGGCTCCACCCTCTCCTTTCTTATTTAAATCTTCCCACTGATATTTTTGCCACATCTACTCACAATTAAAGGCTATACTTTCACACCAAGTCATGGTTTGAATTTTTGAAATTCAAATGAAATTAATTCTGGTGTGGAATTTGAAATGTATTTGGCTCTATGAATTTGAATTGGAATTTGAATCTTCCCTTACGCATTGTTCCAAAAGCATAGAAAACCACACTCAAATACTCTGAAATTTTGAATGGGTGCTAATTCAAATGTGGAGAATACATTTGTGGAACCAACTTTGCAAGTTGAGGAAGTTGGGATTTGAAACTTAAATTTAAATTCAGATTCGAGGGCTTCCTCTTTTAATTCCCAAGAAATAGTAAAACCCCTCCAAATGAGCTGAAATTTGGGAGGTTGAATATCTGAAATATGAAGACCCAAGTTATGAATTTAGATCTCCATGTTCTCATGTTTTTGGGAAGTTTGAATCCTTACTTTGAACTCACACCGTTATAATTCAAAGTTTTAATTCCCCTCATTTTTCCTAAGTGTAAACGTGCTGAATTTCTTGCTACCACTTTTGTGGATTTTACACCTGGAATATACAGATTTCAGTTCATCACAAGCTGGTATCAAGTAGATCATGTTTTGCTTAATGTTATAGGCTTCGGTACAAGTCGAGTAGTTGGAATCTACTCGCGAGTATTGGGTTCGGGACACACGGGATTGACGTGCTATTCGGGTATCTTTGCAGGTGTATATCGAGTCGATTCATCGTCCCTCGCGGTAAAGAGTACCACATGGTCACTGAGTCATGACGTAGGTTAACATATGGAATATTATGATTCAATATTTCTGATATGAATAACATGTTTTATTACATATGTGCCACCAAATATTGCTCACTAAATTTCAGATTTGTGAACCCTTAACTTGTGGCTAAAAGGATGACCTGCATGTAGAGTTTAATGTGTAGGAGAGTCGGTTAAGGCTTGCTGAGCCATCGTGCTCACGGTTGCTGCTATAAGTGTTTGCAGGTGAGGAGTATGCCACGGACTTGGAGTACGAGTCCATTGGCGAGGGCTACCCTCCGTCGGGAACTATGGCTCAGTGGGAGCCGTATACGCCGCGTTGAGGCTGTGTGAAGCAAGTGTGGGTCTTCCGTAGGGCCTGACAACCAACTTTTGCTAGTTAGGTGTTGGCGTGAGTTGTATAAAAACCTTCCGCTGTAGTAGACTCTGTAGAGGAGTTGTAACTGAAGAGTGTACTACTTTTGTACATATTCAGCATGTTTTCAATGTAATACTTTGTTTTCCTTATCGTGTGTGCTGTCGGGTGTCGCATCGTGCGGCACCACCCTCTGCGATCCTGGAATGTACGAATTTCGGTCCATCACTGGCTGGCAACAGAGCTGCTTAGAGGATAGCACACTAAATAAGGACAGTATTACGGGAAAACTTAGGATTACGGTGAGGAATCGCTAGTATGCCCAAATAAGCACTATATTAGTATAGTTACTTAAAGTGGCATGACTAACATACTTGTTATAATTATGAATTTTGATTATGTGACGACGTACCTACGCTCAGGTAAGCATGGTAAGGAACGCCACCAAAAGCGGTTCAATTTCGGTTACCTCCCCTGATGAGGAAAGTGGTTCAGGGTATAGGTCTCACAGCTTGGTGTGGGACGTCAATATTAAACTCTTGAACTCTTCATGTTCCTGAGTTCATATGAAACGCTGGTCCCTGGCGTGCATTAGGCACGAAAGTGGAAACCAAATCGTGCGATCGGTAAAGCGATAGTGTGTTATTCTGTAAATTTCCTAGGAGGACATACACAACGCTTGCCATCGGCGTGCCCTGCAGGGCAGTATGTAACACCCTTAAATTCATTACCATGCATTGCCTACATTTTTCATGTAGAGAAGCATTTGAAAAGAAGTAGAAATAGAGAAAGAACCCAATAAATGGAGAAAGAACCATAGAAATGGAGAAAGAACCACAGAAATGGAGAAAGAACCATAGAAATGGACAAAGAACCATAGAAATGGAGAAGGGAATATATAAATGGAGAAAGGGACATAGAAATGGAGAGGGGAATATAGAAATGGAGAAAGGGACATAGTGAATGTAGCCTAGAGGGGGGGTCAATAGGCTGTTTGAATTTTTAGGCGGTTTCCTGAAACACTTAGCAGACGGATTAATTCCAGGTGGGCCGGACTAGTCCGGTATGATTGTAATTGACAGAACAACATGAGACTTGTTCCTACTTCAGGTATTTGTGCAGCGGAAAATGAATGCTTATTTAAGTAGGGTGAAGTAAGATACAATAACTCTCAATTTTAATACTAGGTGTGGAAGTGAATCAAATGATGATGAGGTTCGATTCCAACAAGGAATCTACGTCCCTGTTAAGGAGTCCACCAAGGACCGGGTCTTCACCAACCCTTCCCTCGTTATATCGCCACAAAGGCCGATTCAATTTCACTATCCACACACAGGGGTAAACAATTGTACGTGGGGCGTTCTCACAATCTGAGAGCTCCCACAAGATTACAGAAAGCAATTCTTCCTCCCACACATACCAACAAAGAACAACGATCAGCTATTGTGTGAGAGAAGACTAACCAAGAGCTCAATGTCGAGAAGAACGACTCTCCTTGATCCAATCTCTAATCCTCAAATACTTAATATTTCTCGGCTTAGAATGAGTGGAGAGAGGTAATTTTTATGCTCTTGGGGCGTGCGGCGGCACTGGGAATCATGTGTTGATCATGTGTGGCTGTGCACCTCAATTTATATAAGGTTTGCAAAAACCCTGGGAGCCGGACTAGTCCGCTCTGTTCACCGGACTAATCTGGTGTGCCGTGTACAATTTTTGTGTTGCATGCGGCACAATGGAAACCCTAATTTAATGTGTTTACAGAAAGTTGAACGAACTAGTCCGGCCCAAAAGCGGACTAGTCCGGTGTAAGATGAATGCGGGTTCTAGAAAGTTGAATAGACTAGTCAGGTTTCTGAGCGGACTAGTCCGGTGCAAGGTGAATGTTGGTTCCAGAGAGTTGATCGGACTAGTCCGGTTTCTGATCGGACTAGTCCGGTGCAAGGTGAATGTTGGTTCCAGAGAGTTGATCGGACTAGTCCAATTTCTGAGAGGACTAGTCCGGTGTAAGGTGAATGTTGGTTCTAGAGAGTTGATCGGACTAGTCCGGTTTCTGAGCCGACTAGTCTGGTGCAAGTGTTGTGAGGCAACAGAAAGTTGAACAGACTAGTCCGGTTTCTTAGCGGACTAGTCCGGTACACCGTGTTGTGAGTGATTGGGATATGTTTTAATATCTTACCCTACGCAAGGATTTTGAGCTCTTGAGATGTGTCTCTCACACACATCCTATAGAAGTATGTCTACATTGCTCTTGGCTCATGAATCTGTTCTTTTCATCTGTTCTTCATCACTTGATTTTTAACCTTTTTGAGTGCACCACTTCTACCTTACACGAGTTAATTTGCATTCATCTCAAAAAGTTCATTAGGATCTCAATTAATTTGTCATCAATCGCCCAAAACCCACAAGAGAATGCCTAGATGCACTTTCAATCTCCCCCTTTTTGGTGATTGATGACAACCAACTGAGATTCCATAATTAAGGATGAATTTTGATTTTCATAAAGTGTGCATATATGAGAATGACAAATGAGTAACAAGAACCTCTCACATATATGCAGTCTTTATGGTGGGATGCCTAAAAGTGTGTGAAACAGAATGTGACATGCCACAAGAAGATAAGATCATATCAAAAGTAAAGGTAGTCATCACATCGATATCGAATAGGCATCACACTTCCATGAAACCTCAAAATAAAAGTCACATGAAACTTCAAAGTAGATGTCCATGTTTCACACATCCTTAAGGTTTACAATAAGATAACATAAATCTCAATCTCTCCCCCTTTGGCATCAAGGCACCAAAAAGGGAAAAATTGAGTGGAATCACTCATCGTCGCTCTCTCCATCACTCTTTGTCCTATCTTCATCATCACCTTCATCATCGTCTTCACGACCATGCTGAGGAGGAGGAGCGGAGACACCTGCAAGTTCAAAAGATCTAAATTCTTGTTCAGTGAGTAGATCCATTTCAGTGAAGCCTTCTTTAGAGTCCTCAGAGATCTATGGTGATCCAACTGGCTCAATCTCTAGTTTCTCACAGATGGCTTTGATGTTAGCCTTCATGTATCTTTGATGTCTTTTTGTGGCCAAACTCTCCTTGTGTTGCCTAACTTCAATTTTACGACAACAGCCAAAAATAGAAGAGAGCATTTTGAGCATATCACTGGAGGACTCTCTAAAAGGTGGAGGGATAGGAGTAGGTGTAGGCTCCGACGCCCTTGAGCCTTCATGAACATAGAGCACAGTGTAGACTTTAGGCTTCTGGGGCTTGAGACCAGTGTGAGATACATCTTTGACAAACTCCAGTCCTGTCGCCTTCTCAATCATATATATGGCATAAGGTGCATAGCCACAGGACCTGTTTGGATTTATGGAGATATTCACAATGTCATTGTGAATGTACCCAAAGACATTGAAAGTCCTCTTCTTGCTTATCAATTTCATCGATGTCCTCAGAGTCCCTTGGATTGTCCCTGATTCACCATCCTTTGGAGCTATGGTCTTTCTCAAGATCCTATTGAGCACGGCAAAGAACGACTTCAAGTACTTGGTAGTGGGGGGTACATATGGCATTCTTGTATCATACAAGAATTCCAGCTCATTCTTTTCCAAGGGCTTCAGGTTGTGAATGACAAGCTCATTGTCCAGGGTGTGTTCAAGATGAAGAATTTTTGCAAATTCCTCATAGGTGACACTGTATCTGGATCCATGTGTCATCCAAATCATCTCATCCCCATCATCACGGGCAAAGTAGGGAGTAGAGTAGAACTGGGTGATTACCTCATTGTTCCAGTCATACTGAAAAGAAAGGAGGTCCTTCAACCCATGCCTCTCTAACGCCTCTAGTACCTCATGATAGGCTTGGCACTTCTTGGACTTCAAGTAGTCAATGTTGAGCCACTGACTCTCAACCATAGGATTCTTCATCTTCATGTAGACATGCTCATAGTAGTCGGCATGGGAGTTGCTCCAGAATTTGGGGTCTGCACATTGCTTTGGCTGCCCATAGACTTGAACTTTGCTGAGGTTGTCTGCCAGTTCACTCCCCTTTCTAGCAAACTCATCACTTGATGGATGCTTGTTGCGGTGGATGGGAGCTTTCTTATTCAAGGGACCAATAGGACCACTAGCAAGTCCTTTGCCCTTCCGGACACTTCTTCTTGGGGCCGCAGAGCTTCCAACAATGTCTTTGCTCTGTGCCGTCTTACCAACCACTATCCTCCTGTTAGGAAGAGAGTCATCAGGAGAAGATGGTTGGGCAACGTTGTCATGTTTCTTCTTCATGGCCTCGGAGTGTGACGACATCGTGCCTCACAGGAAAATCAAGGATTGATTAACACCATGTATTGTAGATTATGTGAAGATAAGAAATTAGATGTTCAACTGACAGGCGACCGGACTTGTCCATTTTCAGAGTGCGGACTTGCCCAGAATATCGGACTTGTCCGCACCAGTGACCGGACTAGTCCGTACTTGCTGAAGAACCCTAACTTCGTATTTTCAATAGATCTACCGCAAATTTGTGCAAAGTATGCAGGGATATACTAGGGATTCATCTAGGAAGGTAGTATAAGCACTAGGAATCAGGAAAATTTAGCTAAAGTATTGAAATGATGAGAACTTGAGTTGAGAGTAATTTTACTAAAAGAATGAGGATTTGAGTTGAAGCGTGAGGTCTAATCCGGACTAGTCCGGAGGAGAGGAGACCATGCGTCGAGGAGATGCTTTCTCATGGAGAAGACTTCGACTTCATTGGCTAAAGTCGAAAATCACCTTTGTGGGCTAGGGTTTGAGGAGTGAGAGGCAAAGGAGTGTTTGTGAGGTGAAGAGAGCTGAGTTGGCGCGCCTATGGACTCTTAAACTCGGGCATACAGTCTAGTCCGGTGGGAGGACCGGACAAGTCCGGTATGCCAGATCTGTCCATACAAGTCTGAGAGAGCGGACTAGTCTGGTGTTGACACCAGAGTCCGGTTCAACTGGACAGTTTAGAGTAGAAATCAGGGAAATATTGGGAATTTGATCTAATAGTGATCTAAGGACATAATTTTCACAAATAATCTTCGATGAACATGCCCAGTAAGCAATCAACAATCAGACAATGGTCGTAATTCATCAAGATTCTTTAATTTAAATAGTTTTTAAGAGAAAATCAAGATAAGGGATGGTTTTTTGCAAAGTAAGATTTTGAGAATTCAAGCAGGTATGCAGTGTTTCAAGCCACATTCCGATAGTCAAGTATATTTAGTTCATTCATAAGCTCACAAAAGCGTTTTTCATCAAGTGTCTTAGTGAAGATATCGGCTAGTTGTTTCTCGGTTTTGACAAGGGAAATGGCTATGTCTCCTTTGATTGAGTGGTCTCTCAAAAAGTGATGCTTAATATCAATGTGTACGGTCCTAGAGTGCTCAATAGGGTTATGTGCAATCTTAATCGCATTCTCATTGCACAAAGGAGCAAAATACGGTTCATATTATAACCATAGTCACTTAGAGTTTGTCGCATCCAAAGGAGTTGTGTACAATAACTTCCGGCTGCAACATACTCCGCTTCGGCTGTGGACAAGGCAATGGAGTTTTGCTTTTTGGAGGACCAGGAAACTAGGGACCTACCCAAGAATTGGCAAGTCCCGGAGGTACTTTTTCTATCTACTTTGCACCCTGCATAATCTACATCGGAGTATCCAATGAGATTGAACTTTGAACCTTTAGGTTACCAAAGGCCTAGGTTGGGTGTATGGACTAAATATTGCAAGATTCTCTTTATGGCTATCAAATGACATTCCTTAGCATAGGCTTGAAATCTTGCACACATACAGACACTCAACCTGATATCAGGGCTAGATGCACAAAGATAAAGTAGAGATCCAATCATAGAACGGTATACCTTTTGATTCATGTTAGGTCCATTTTCATTAAGGTCTAAATGTCCATTTGTTGCCATGGTAGTCTTTATGGGCTTCGCTTTGTCCACGCCAAATTTCTTGAGAATGTCTTGAGTGTACTTTGTTTGGCTTATGAACATTCCTTCCTTTAGTTGTTTCACTTGAAATCCCAAAAAGTATCTCAATTCTCCCATCAGGGACATCTCAAATCTATGCAGTTTGAACACATGGTTGGGGTACTCTCGATCTTCAAAAGCAAGGGGTTGCTCCACGTATACCTCCTCCTTGATAGGTCCGTTTAGGAAGGCGCTTTTGACATTCATTTGATACAGCTTGAAATCATGGTGAGTAGCATATGCAAGTAATATACAAATTGATTCTAGCCTAGCTACAGGAGCAAAAGTCTCGTCAAAATCCAAACCTTCGACTTATAAGTAACCTTTAGCCACAAGTTGTGCATTGTTTCTTGTTACAACTCCGTGTTTATCTTGCTAGTTGCGGAAGACCCATTTAGTGCTGACGATATTGGGCTTTGGTCTTCAAACAAGTTCCCATACTTAATTCCTCTCGAAGTTGTTCAATTCTTCTTGCATTGCCATCACCCACTCTGGATCTTTTAGCACATCTTCGACCTTGTATTGATCTAAAGAGGATACAAAGGAATAGTGTTCACAAAAATTAGCTATACGAGATCGAGTTGTCACTCCCTTTTGTATATCACCAATTATGTTGTCGACGTGGTGATCTCTTTGTATGCTTTGGTGTACTCTTGGATGTGGTACTTGTGGTGTTGTGTTATTTTAATCATTATCTTCTTCGACTCCCCTGCATCGTTGCCATCATTAATGCTTTGATCATCTTGTTGGTCTTCGTGATCTTGATTTTGTGCATGGGCTCCCCCTTTATCATATCTCTCCTGTTGAGGTTCATCTTGAGCACCTGATTCTTGTGATTGTTCTTGAGGTCGAATATCACCAAGTGTCATTCTCCTCAATGCTTGACATGGGTCTTCTTCTTGATCTAGCACACACTTATTAACTTGCTCCATTTGGGAGCCATTAGTTTCATTGAACACTACATCACGTGCTACTTCAACAAGTCCGGAGACCTTGTTGAAGACACGATAAGCGTAGGAGTTTGAATCATAGCCGAGCAAGAAACCCTCATCAGACTTTGAAGCAAACTTCGAGGTCCTAGGCTTCTTGTTTCGAATATAACATTTTGAACCAAAAACTTGAAAGTACAAAATATTTGGTTTGTTACCAATGAGTAGTTCATATGAGGTTTTCTATAGTAGGCGATGAAGGTACAGTCGGTTTGTTGCATGACAAGAAGTGTTGATAGCTTCAACCCAAAAGCGGTCAGAGGTTTTGTATTCATCAAGCATTGTCCTTGCCATCTCAACGAGCGTCCGGTTCTTCCTTTCAGCTACCCCATTTTGTTATGGGGAGTAGGGTGCCGAAAGTTCATGCTTTATTCCTTCTTCATCTAGATACTCATTGATTTGTGTTCTTGAATTCTGTTCCATTGTCACTTCTTATGTTCTTGATTGTCAATGAGAATTCATTTTGAGCTCGTCTGAGAAACTTCTTGAGTGTTCATTGTGTTTCTGACTTATCATGCAAAAAGAAAACACACGTGAAGCGTGAAAAATCATCAACAATAACTAAACCGTATTTATTACCACCGATGCTTATGTATCGAGTGGTCTTGTTGTAGTCATGACATTCTTCGCTGGATGGAGTGCTCCTACTTGTTTCCCGGCTTGATACGCGCTACAAGGCCTGTTTTTATGAAAGAAAACATTCTTCAAACCTCAGATGTGACCGCCTTTTAGAAGTTTTTGTATATTCCTCATACCAACATGTGCTAGCCGTCTATGCCACAACCAACCCATGTTGGTCTTTGCAATAAAGCATGTGTCAAGTTCGGCTTTATCTTTGTTGAAATCAACTAGATAAAGTTTTCCCTTTAACACATCCTTGAAAGAAATAGAGTAGTCGCTCCTTCTAGAGACAGTCACACCCTCATTGGTGAACAAGCAATTATAACCTTTGTCACATAGTTGAGATATGGACAGGAGGTTATAATCTTAGGAATCAACATGTAAAACATGAGAAAGTGTGTGTTGTGATGAAATGGCTATTTTACTGGTACCTAGTACCTTTCCTTGACTATTGTCACCAAAACAGATGCCTTCACTTGAGTCTTCATTTTGTTCGTACTCCACAAACATTTTTCTTTCTCCGGTCATATGATTGGTGCATCCACTAACTAGCACCCATTTCGCTGCACCGGATGCATATGTCTGCAAGAAAGAATCTATGCTTTGGCTTTAGGTACCCAAGCTTGCTTGGGTGCTTTGATGTTAGTGACAGATGACTTGGGCACCCACACGTGAGACTTGGTGTTGTAATGGCGTGGCCCAACATATTTGGCATGAACTTTTCCAAGTCTGTTTTTCATAAGCACACATGAAGCATCAAAGGTTTTACACAAGATTTGTTGCTCATATGAGTTTTCAATGTTAATTTTATCAACCTTGATATGTTTTCCATCTTCCGAGGAATTTCCTTTGACAAAGAAAATGCTCTTCTTGTTATCCTTGTGGCTTCTAGCGTTTCTCTTTCACCATAAGAATACACAATGCCATGTTGACATTAGGAGGTCTTGTGACAAAGTATGCACTACGTGCATACTTGACCTTCTTCTTGTCAAACATGCCACTTTGAGAGGGATGCTTGTTTTTTGTCAAGTTTGACTTTTCTTTTATGTGGGTGTCGTTTTTAGTACATGTACAAGTTACAAGAATTGTGGATTCAACATGTTGAGAAGGTGATCTTAAATAGGATGAAGAACCACTTTGCTTGAGTCACTCAACTTGCACCTTAAGAGTCTTGTTAACCTTGGTTAAGTTAGCAAGTTCATCCTTGAGTGCAGTGTTTGAGTCTCTTAGCTTCAAACAAGTCTCGTTGCTTGAAGCTAACTCAAGCTCAAGTGTTTTGCTTCACTCCTTTTCAATCTCAAGAAGCCCTTCAATCTTAAGATACTTCTCCTTTTGGAGAATGATCATATCTTCTTGTCGATTGACTAGCTCCTCCTTATCAACTATCTCATCAATTAGAATTTTCATTTTAGATATAGTGTTTTTATCTAAACCTCTAAGTATATCTTCATCATCACTAGAATTATCAGTATCACTAGTAAAAGAATGTAAGGAGGGGGATTTGGTTTTAATCTTTCTTTTTCCTTCCTTGGCCATTAGGCATGTGTGGCTGGTGTCTGAAAGCATCTAGGCCCCCGTGAGATATGGTTTCGGTGATTAATGACAACCGTTCGTTATTACTAATGAGTTTGTGGATGCGAGGTTTCACATATATCACATCAACCGTTAATGAACTATCTATTCACACCATCTACTGCTCATTGGATACAAATGGAGACCCCTCAACGATCTACTAAGGGATCATTCGATATGAAGAACTCATACAAACAAATCTATTCTATCAAAATTGGCAACACAAGAAGCTTACACTTTACCGTAATATCATTTCAAACAAGTGTCAAAGAGGTCACTCAAGAAGATTCCAAAAGATCAACTCAAAATAACTCGAAGCAAACAAGTTGCATTCACCGGATCATCCGATGTCTTGCAAAATGACTACATCGGTCGAGTTTAAGTTGGCAGAAGAAGAAGACCTCAGAGCCCAGTAAACACCGGATCATCCGATGTGAAGGAAGTGGCACATCGGTTGATTTCACCCGAAGGATGATATCTGAGTTATTCTGAAGAAGTACACACCGGATCATCCGATGATGAAGTAAGTGTACATCGGTCAAATTCAACAGAGACAATATTTCTGACCCAATTCTGAAGATCAACTCACCGGATCATCCGATGATAAATTGAAGTAACATCGGTCGATTAAAAGATCCAACGGTTATATCCAACGGTCACATCTGACACGTGACATCAGCTAATTTGGAATTTGACCGATGCTCATATAAAGGGGTGCATCGGAGGATCCGATGTTCACTGAAAAAGTCTGCCCACTTTTCCAACGGCTATCTCGTGTGGGCTGGCTATAAATACCCCTCCAACCGGACATTTCGACAAGTCTTGATCACCAGAGCCTCACTACACATTCTCAAGCGTTCAAGACCAAGAGCTACCACTTCCACACTTCAAAACCTCTTGTACTCCAACTATAGGTTATATCTAGCTAGAGAGAAGCTTGTGTGCGTCCATTCATGGTGATTGGAATCTCTAGGCTAGTGAGAGAGAGTGTCTTGGTGACTTCTCTCACCTTGTAAACGTTGGAGGAAGAAGAGATCACTCCAGAGCTTACCAAGGTGTTTGTGGAAGCCCGGAGGATCACCGTTGTACAAGGCTTGAGCTCCACCTTGCCGGAGAAGGCGAACGGAGAAAGATAGTGGATTCCCTCGTCTTGGTGACTTGGGAGTGGCTATACCCTTTGGTGGGTGCCACAACGTGGACGTAGGAAGATTTTTGAGATCTTACCGAACCACGGGAAAAATCGCCGTGTCTTCGAGTCTCCGCGGGAGTTTGCATTTCTCTCCTCACCCCTTACTATTACGCTTTTACTATTCCGCACTTAACTCTCTTGCTTGCGTAGTTAGTTTGCATAGGGAATTGGGCTTCAACCATTAAAGTATTAAATTGCTCTAAAATTTGAAAAAGCCCAATTCACCCCCCCTCTTGGGCGTTTCGATCCTTACAATTGGTATCAGAGCAAGGTTGCTCATTGGATCATTCTAGCTTCACCGCTAGAGAGCGAAAATGGCCAAGAATGGGGGTTCGGTTCCTACCTTCGAGGGCAAGAATTTTGCTTATTGGAAAGCACGCATGCGCGCTCACCTTGAGGCAATTGCTCCCGAAGTGTGGGAAGCGACCCATGCGGGGTTTGGAAATCTTGACTATGTTGGTGACCAACTAAAATGGGACGCTAAGGCTAGAAATGCCATATATGAATGCATTAGTCAAGATGTCTTTGCTAGGATTGCTAGTAAAGAAAAAGCGTGTGAAATTTGGGCATGTCTAATTGAAATACATGAGGTCTCATCTCGGGTTAAAGAACTCAAATATCACATGCTTAAATCAAAATATGATGAATTTAAGATGTTTCCTCATGAGAACGTTAACCAAATGTTTTCTCATTTAAATGTGCTCATTGAGGAAATTAACGCACTTGACATTGCATCTCTTGGCAAGGGACTTATCAATCGCAAGATCCTCATGCTTCTACCCAAGCCCAAGTACAACATTATCAATTCAATGCTCCAAAAGGAGTCACTAGACAACATGGAAGTTTCGGAGCTCATTGGAGAAATCCATGCTCATGAGATGAGCGTACTTGGAATGATGGAGGAGTCATCATCAAAAACCATTGCTCTCAAGGCTTCAACCAAGAAGACAACTTCCAAGAAGAAGAAAGTGGTTGAGCCTAGCTCAAGTGAAGAAGAGCAAGAAACAAGCGAAGATGATGATGATGAACTTGCTTTGATGATGAGGAAATTCTCACGCCTCAACTCCAAGATTGCAAAAAAGGGATACTCTTTTGATCCTAAAAAGAAGGCCTTCTTGCCAAGAAAAGATGAAAACAAGACGTGCTACAATTGTGGTGATCTAGGCCACATATCATATGATTGTCCAAGACCGGACAAAAGGAAGGAAAATGGGAAGCATTACAAGCTAGAAGAAAGTGATGATGAAGAGGAGGTTAAGCCCAAGCGTTCTTTTGGAAAGAAGAAATTTGACAAAGGCAAGAAAACCAAGCTCTTTCCAAAGAAGATAAGAGGGCCTCAAAAGGTCTTCATGTGTGAAGCCAATGAGTGGATCACGTATGAAGAGTCAAGCGACGAAGATAGTGAAGAGGAAGAAAACTTGGCGGGCCTCGCCGTCGTCAACAAGGATGACTCACCTCTTCGTCCACCTCCCATGTGCCTAATGGCGAAAGGTAACTCAAAGGTATGTGAAGATTCTAGCGATGATGATGATGAGCTTTCACCCGATGAATTAGCATCTATGATTAATGAATATCATGCCATTATAAAAAGGGAAAAGGCTAAGGTTAAGGCTCTTGAGCTAGCTCGAGCTAAGCTTGAAAGTGCCAACCTCGATTTGCATGATAAGTATGTAACCATACTTAAAGAGCATGACACGCTCAAATCAAATGTTAAGCAAATCGAGGAGGAGAATGCTCAAATCAAGCTTAAGTATCATGAGCTTGACTTAGCTAACTTAGCACTCTTGGCAAAGCACAATGAGTTGGTTCAAGAACATGAAGTGCTTAACCTCGCTTATGAAGCGATTGAACTTAAAGTGAAAAACACAAAGAAAGAAACCCTTAATGGCAAAATATCACCTAATTCACATGCCACTAATATTTTGGATGAGTCTTTGCCTTTGAAAGCAAGCCCTAGGGAGAAGGAGCTAATGGACGAAATTGAAAGTCTTCGCACTAGTGTGGCAAGACTTTCTAAGGCGGAGGACAAGCACAAGGAGATCCTCTACCAACAAGCTAAAGGCTTCCACAAGAGGGGACTTGGATCCTTCCCAGTGCCCAACAAAGGAAAGGTGCCCTCACCGGAGCTTAGGACAAGCTTCATCAAGGAAGTTGGTTCCTATTGCCAACATTGTGAGGTCACCGGACATCACACGAGGGAGTGTCCTCTTCCCAACCGTCCTTCTCCCAAATTGCCTCCCAACTATAAATCTACGTTCAATGATTATCACTATCTATTGAGCAAAGTAGGTGGAAAAGTGAAGGCAAGGTTCATCGGCAAAGACATCAAGGGCATGAAGGGGAAGCTCCCCAAGCAACTTTGGGTTCCAAAAACACTTGTATCACACATACAAGGACCTAAGTTGGCTTGGGTTCCTAAACTCAAAAACTAACTTCATGTGTGTAGGTGAACTACAAAGCCGGAGGAAAGCATTGGGTACTTGATAGTGGGTGCACTCGACATATGACCGGTAATGATGGTATGTTCACCTCCATAGAAAACCCTGGCAATCATGAACAAGTCACCTTTGGTGATAACTCAAAGGGGAAGGTGATTGGTTTGGGTAAAATTGCTATTTCTCACGATTTGTCTATCTCTAATGTGCTTTACGTTAAGTCTCTTAGTTTTAATTTACTTTCTATTGCACAATTATGTGATCTTGGACTAACATGCACATTTGACAAGAATGGTGTTGTGGTGACTAGTGATTCAAGCAAAGAACTAATATTCAAAGGTTTTCGGCATGGACATCTCTACTTGGTGGACTTCTCCAACAAGGATGCTAGCTTGACCACTTGTCTTTTCACCAAGACAAGTTTGGGATGGCTATGGCATCGGCGCATTGCTCACATTGGGATGAGCAAGCTCAAGAAGTCATTCAAGCTTGGGATGGTGACCGGCGTGAAGGATGTCACATTTGAAAAGAACAAGCTTTGTAGCGCATGTCAAGCCGGGAAGCAAGTTGCCTCACACCATCCGATGAAGACAATGGTGTCAACCTCCAAGCCACTTGAACTACTTCACATGGACCTCTTCGGACCGTCCACATACCAAAGCCTTGGCGGTAACCTTTATGTCTTGTCATTGTTGATGACTACTCTCGGTATGCTTGGACACTGTTTCTAGGTGACAAGGGTGAAACTCCGGAAATCTTCAAGACCTTCGCTAAACGAGCGCAAAGGGAATTTCAACTTCCTATCATCAAGGTCCGGAGTGACAACGGCACCGAGTTCAAGAACTACAACATTGGGAGTGGTGTGATCGTGAAGGCGTGAAGCACGAGTTTTCGGCCACATACACCCCTCAACAAAATGGTGTCGTTGAAAGGAAGAACAAGACTCTCATCACCCTTGCAAGAGCAATGCTTGATGACTATGGCACGTCGGAAAAGTTTTGGGCCGAAGCAATCAACACGGCGTGCCATGCCGCAAATAGGGTCTACCTTCATTGACTACTTCAAAAGACCCCATATGAGCTCCTCATTGGGAGAAAGCCCAACATCTCCTACTTCCGAGTCTTCGGGTGCAAGTGCTACATCTACCGCAAGAAAAGGCTCGGTAAGTTTGAAAGAAGGTGTGATGTTGGCATCTTTCTAGGTTATGCGTCAAACTCAAAAGCATATCGAGTATTCAACCAAATCTCCGGGTTAGTTGAAGAAAGTTGTGATGTTGAGTTTGATGAGACTAATGGCTCCCAAGAGGAGAGTTTTGGTCGTGATGATATAGATGATGAGCCTCTAGGAGAAGCTATGAAGAACATGACCATAGGAGACATCAAGCCCGAAGTTGGGGAGAGCCATGATCAAGGGGGAGCCTCAAGTTCCAACATCAACACCTCCATGGCGCCTCAAATTGATGATGAAGAAGAGAAAAATGATCCATTGCCAATGCAAGATTCACATGCCACACAACACCAAGAAGAAGAAGAAGTCCAAGGTCAAGTCCAACCACAAGACGAGCAAGATGCCTCACCACCACCAAGTGCCTCACAACCTCTTATGAGGCATGGGCGCATCTCCAAGGCACATCCGATGGATCAAATCATCGGAAGTCCGTCACGGGGAAACTCAATTTCTTCCTAGGATTTCAAATCAAGCAACTTCAAGAGGGGACTTTCATCTACCAAGAAAAGTACACCAAAGACCTCTTGAAGAAGTTTGAAATGGAAGATTGCAGCTCAAGAAGTACTCCAATGGCAACAAATTGTCATCTCGACGCGGACATGGACGGTAAACCTATTGATCAATCTCATTACCGTTCCATGATTGGTTCATTATTATATCTTACCGCATCTAGGCCCGATATCAAGTTTAGTGTGTGCTTGTGTGCTCGCTTTCAAGCGGCACCTAAAGAATCGCATCGTAAGGCGGTCTTTAGGATACTTAGGTATCTCAAGCATACCCCAAGTGTAGGTTTGTGGTACCCCAAGAACGCTAGTTTTCATCTCTTGGGTTACTCGGATTCGGACTTTGCCGGATGCCGTGTGGATCGCAAGAGTACCTCCGGTGGGTGCCACTTACTTGGGCGTTCCCTAGTATCTTGGTCGAGCAAAAAGCAAAACTCCGTGGCTTTGTCCACCGCAGAGGCAGAATATATAGCGGCCGATGCATGTTGTGCCCAAATTCTATATATGAAGCAAACCCTTTTGGACTTTGGAATTAAGTTTGATTGTGTGCCTCTCCTTTGTGACAATGAAAGGGCGGTTAAGATAGCTAGAAACCCCGTTCAACACTCCCGCACTAAGCACATTGATATTCGCCATCACTTCTTGCGGGACCATGAGGCTAAAGGAGACATCTCTTTGCAAGGTGTTAGGTCCGAAGAACAATTGGCGGATATCTTCACTAAACCACTTGATGAGAAAACTTTTTCTAGACTTAGAAGTGAATTGAATGTGCTAGATGCATCTAACGTCATGTAAGTTGCCATGTTCATGTAAGGTTGCATATCAAATAGGTCTTGTCTAACTCCCAAAGGATAGGGGCAAGCTAGAAATAGCTTTTCCTGAGGAAGCCTTTGGCAGGTTTAAACTTGGCAAGATAGATTTACATTACGCCTTGCATGATTCCTGCCATATAGACTTGCACTCATTCAATATCTTGCATTATTTTGTTTGGCATTGCATACGGTAGATTGTCACAAAGGGGAACCCACATCATGAGAAGGAGACCTGTTCAAAATGCAATATCTCAACTCATATAATGTGGATAGAGCAAAATTCTAAAGGTACATGCTTTAAGGAGATAGAAGTTTTCTATACTCTAGCTCACAAAGCATGAGCCCTACATTTTCATGGTTTCACTCCTAACCTTGTGTGTTTCTCTTGCTGAAGGGCTTAGCAAATATGTGGCACTATATTTAAAGCCTTATATTAGAGGTTAGGAGTTGCCCAAAAAGTCCGAGGACCCATCCTTACCTTTGTGTGTTTAAGTCCAAGGACACATATGGGCAGTCTTAGGTTTTCTGTAGTCATCGAATTATCCGATGCCAGGGCCAGCAGATCATCGGATCAATTGGTGCTTCAGTTCAAGTCAGATGTCACAAATCAACCGATGAGTTCATTTCAAAAGACATCGGAGCATCCGGTGTTCAGTTTTCCTGGTGCCCTGCAGAAATCGACCGATGATCGCCACCTCAACGTCGGTCCATCCGGTGTTCAAAGAGAGTTTTTGGAACAGCTCTCTGTTGAACTCGACCGATGCATCCTCCGATGATCATCGGTCCATCCGGTGTGTTATGCGCGGCTAGGGTTTGCCCGAACAGTTTAAAAAGGGGGGTCGGCCGCCGCTCGTTTTCTTTCCTTCTTTCCCCGACCTCCGCCGCCGCCTGACGTCCTCGCCACCGCCCCAGCCGCCGCCGCCGCCTCCAGGCGCCGCCGCCGCCTCCAAGCGCCGCCGCCACCTTCAGGCGCCGCCGCCGTCACCACCTCTCCCCACGCGCCGCCTCCCAGCCGCCGCGCCGACTTCCAGCAGCCGCCGCCGCCATCTCTCCCACGCACGCCACCTCCAGTCGCCGCCACCGCCTCTCTCGCGAGCGCCGCCACCGTTCCACCGCACCGCCACAGTTCCCTCCTCCACCGCGTCTCCCTCACCGAGCTTCGCCGTTCGTCGCTGAAATGGGTCGCGATCGCAGAGAAAAAGGGAAGGCTATTGAGGAGCCCGCCGCGAAGAAGCAAAAGATGTCCAAGGACGCGCGTCGTGCGGAGTTGGCCGCTCGCGCCGCCGAGGAGCGTGAGCGCGGCCATCGCGGTTCCTTACAGATCCGCGAGTCCCGGCAGAGGCAGGAGCAGCCTCCAATCCAGCCGGTGCCTCCCGAGGGCTCCGACGAGGAGGAGACCGAGGTGCCGCCTCTCATCCGCCGGCGCACCCCGAGGACTCGTGGAGGTGGACAGACTCCTACGGCGAGTCGGCGCCCCTCTGCAGCTGACCGCGCCGAGGACAGAGAGGCCGAAAGGGCCATCCACCTGATGGACACAGCAGTCCGAGTTGTCGAAGAGGTCAGACTCACTGACTACAGGAAGATGAAGGCAAGGCAACTAAAGAAGCTCAGATGGTCAGCGTTGATCGAGGAGTGGTTCCCACGGCCTAGGGACGCTCGAGTTGACTCCCGGTTCTGGACCCTGACACAGGCGTCCCTATACGAGACTTACAGGCGTCGGGGTCACAAGCTATTTCAGCATAACAGCATTGACTAGGATCAGCTTGCAGTGGCAGCAGGACACGGGATCAGGCCACTTTTTGAGAGATACAGAGGCCTTGTGGACCTACTCTCGCACCAGAGGAGTGCCTACGTCGAGGAGTGGGTCAGAGTGTTCTACGCGACACTCTACGTCTCTGAGGGCCGTCGCTCGATTCACTTCATGTTCATGGGGCGGATCCACGACGTATCTCGAGACCTGTTGGGCAGACTGCTTGGTGTCGAGCTCTCTACTACGTGCCTGCACCAGATAGTCTACGGAGACGCAGACCCGCTGAGGAGACCACTGACTGGAGGAGTGGCACCACCTTTTGAGGAGATCAGAGGTCTGTTCACTCAGTCGTTCACTCCAGACCAGCCGAGGGTGCCAGCGCTTCTCACCCCAGCAGCTCGGACAGTTCACCACGTCCTCAGGCGTACCCTGCTACCGAGGTCCGGCTACTTGGAGGGATTCACGAGCCTTCAGCAGACCATCCTGTTCTATGTGATGAACGGGATGGAGTTCGACATAGTAGACATTCTGATCTGCGAGATGGAGGACGTGATCACCGATGGAGTTGGGATGCTACGACAGCTGGTCTTTGGTCACTGGATCTGTCACCTTCTTCACCAGCTGGTTCCAGAGGACACTCCAGGAGTCTCTCAGCTGACGGAGATGCACGTGACCCGGTTCAGCCACTACCGAGTCTCCACTCCGGGAGACCGTCGCCTTGGCCGCCCCGTCGAGCGTGAGGTTCGAGCCAGACTGTCAGAGGAGGACTGGGCAGAGCTGACTCAGGAGGACGCAGAGCTGGCACAGGCAGAGGCTCAGGGAGTAGACCTACAGCACGTATGGTCGGACAGCGACACCAGCGACAGTGTCGAGGAGTACTTCCCTCCTGCTCCTCTCTCACCGAGACAGCACGACGCAGAGGCAGGAGGCTCAGCTGCTCCACCACCTACACCTCCTCCAGTGTCAGAGGCTCAGGTGACTTAGCCGTCAGAGCTCACTGCCTTACTTCAGCGGATGGCTCAGCAGCAGGAGCAGCAGGCAGCTCGACAGGAGGAGCTTCAGAGGCAGCAGCAGGAGTTGCAGCTGGAGATCGCCCGTCAGAGGCGAGAGGACACCGACAGGTTCACCAACCTTGTCGACCAGATGACGCGACGCACTCTGGACCAACAGCAGCAGACTCAGCAGATGCTGATGGGCATCCTGGGGTTGGTCACCAACCTCTATCAGCAGACAGGAGTCGCTCTTCCACCTCAGCACTCAGGACTCGGTCAGGTTCCAGGTGCACCACCACTGGCGCCAGCTCCAGTACTGCCGCCGACGCCGTTCCAGTCCTCACCCCTTCCGGCAGTACCTCCTCCACCGGCGCCAGCAGTCTCTGCGGATCCACCAGCAGCTCCAGCTCCAGCTCCAGCTCCCCCCGCTCCCGCTCCAGCTCCAGCGCCAGCGACCTCCACCTCCAGCAGCTCCGGCGATAGCACCGTCGACGCCGACCGCTTCACCATCGCCAGGAGCGCGCCTGAGTCGTAGTCACTCGACTTTCCTTTTTGGTGCCTTGATGCCAAAGGGGGAGAAGAGTTAGAGTCAGGGGGAGGTTAGCTTAGTTCTAGGGGGAGTACTTGGTTCTAGGGGGAGTGCCTATCCCTTTTGCTACTTTATTGGAGATTATTATTATTTGCTATTTTTGTACTCCGGGTGCTACTCTGTGCTCTTACGCTTTATTAATTATTATTTGAGCCTTCGAGTCACTTGTGTTGCAATTTGTACCTGTTATATTTCTTTTTGAGCATTGCGTTGTAATTCAATTAATTCTATGCTCTACTCGTTGTGTTGTCATCAATCACCAAAAAGGGGGAGATTGAAAGCATCTAGGCCCCCGTGAGATATGGTTTCGGTGATTAATGACAACCGTTCGTTATTACTAATGAGTTTGTGGATGCGAGGTTTCACATATATCACATCAACCGTTAATGAACTATCTATTCACACCATCTACTGCTCATTGGATACAAATGGAGACCCCTCAACGATCTACTAAGGGATCATTCGATATGAAGAACTCATACAAACAAATCTATTCTATCAAAATTGGCAACACAAGAAGCTTACACTTTACCGTAATATCATTTCAAACAAGTGTCAAAGAGGTCACTCAAGAAGATTCCAAAAGATCAACTCAAAATAACTCGAAGCAAACAAGTTGCATTCACCGGATCATCCGATGTCTTGCAAAATAACTACATCGGTCGAGTTTGAGTTGGCAGAAGAAGAAGACCTCAGAGCCCAGTAAACACCGGATCATCCAATGTGAAGGAAGTGGCACATCGGTTGATTTCACCCGAAGGATGATATCTGAGTTATTCTGAAGAAGTACACACCGGATCATCCGATGATGAAGTAAGTGTACATCGGTCAAATTCAACAGAGACAATATTTCTGACCCAATTCTGAAGATCAACTCACCGGATCATCCGATGATAAATTGAAGTAACATCGGTCGATTAAAAGATCCAACGGTTATATCCAACGGTCACATCTGACACGTGACATCAGCTAATTTGGAATTTGACCGATGCTCATATAAAGGGGTGCATCGGAGGATCCGATGTTCACTGAAAAAGTCTGCCCACTTTTCCAACGGCTATCTCGTGTGGGCTGGCTATAAATACCCCTCCAACCGGCCATTTCGACAAGTCTTGATCACCAGAGCCTCACTACACATTCTCAAGCGTTCAAGACCAAGAGCTACCACTTCCACACTTCAAAACCTCTTGTACTCCAACTATAGGTTATATCTAGCTAGAGAGAAGCTTGTGTGCGTCCATTCTTGGTGATTGGAATCTCTAGGCTAGTGAGAGAGAGTGTCTTGGTGACTTCTCTCACCTTGTAAACGTTGGAGGAAGAAGAGATCACTCCGGAGCTTACCAAGGTGTTTGTGGAAGCCCGGAGGATCACCGTTGTACAAGGCTTGAGCTCCACCTTGCCGGAGAAGGCGAACGGAGAAAGATAGTGGATTCCCTCGTCTTGGTGACTTGGGAGTGGCTATACCCTTTGGTGGGTGCCACAACGTGGACGTAGGAAGATTTTTGTGATCTTACCGAACCACGGGAAAAATCGCCGTGTCTTCGAGTCTCCGCGGGAGTTTGCATTTCTCTCCTCACCCCTTACTATTACGCTTTTACTATTCCGCACTTAACTCTCTTGCTTGCGTAGTTAGTTTGCATAGGGAATTGGGCTTCAACCATTAAAGTTTTAAATTGCTCTAAAATTTGAAAAAGCCCAATTCACCCCCCCTCTTGGGCGTTTCGATCCTTACAGTGTCCTTCCATGCTCCCATGGTTGGGAATAGGGTAGACTTCATTGAAGGCTTCTTGATAGCTATGGTGGCCATCTCTTCTTCTTCTTCTTCTTCAGATTAGAACTCATCATTGGAGTCCCATTCCTTCCCTAGATGAGCTTGGCCATATTTCTTCTTTTTCTTGAATATTTTCTGTTGTTGAGACTTGTTTTCTTTACTCTTCCTCTTGTTGTCTTCATGTGGACAATCAACCATGAAATGATCATATTCTACATAACTGTAGCATGCACGCCTCGTTTTTGATCTTTGTTTGTCCTTGTATCTTCTTTCATTTGAGTTACCACTCTGTTTTCTTCTCATCATTTTCTTGAAGTTTTTTATGAAGAGGATCATGTCTTCTTCATTAATATCAGTGCTTTCATCATCACCATCATCGTCCTCAAGAGCTTCTGGAGATTCTTTTGATGCTGGCTTGCATGTTTCCTTTAGTGCAACTCCTCTCTTCTTTGCCGAGGTGAGGTCGGTAGGTTCCTTAACAGGCTTGGCTTCCTTCTCCATCATTTCAAAGTTGATGATCTTGCCAAGAATCTCGTCCGTGGTCATTTTGTGAAACCCGGGACTTTCTCTGATCATGAAGCAGAGTGTCATGTTCCGAGGCATGAATGCCCTAAGATTTAACTTAACCACCTCATGATCCGTCCACTTTCTGCTACCATAGGCTCGAACCTTATTGATGAGAGACTTCAGTCTGTTGTACATCTCTTGAGGTGATCCTCCTTCTTCGATGGCAAACCTTCCCAATTCACCTTCTATCATTTCAATCTTGGCTTCACGCATATGACGATCACCTTCATTTGCGGTTTTGAGAGTGTCCCATATTTCTTTAGCAATTTCGAGTCCATCCACCTTGGTGAACTCGTCTCGGCTCAATGATGAGGTGATTACTGCTGCAGCTTGAGCGTTTTGATGAATAGCTTGTTCTTGATCCAGGGTTAGCTCTTCATCGTCATCAGTTATATCTAAACATGTACACACTATATACAAAATACAGGGGTTAAGAGATATAAGGTGCATTTTCATGTTTTGTTTCCACATTGTATAATCAGTTCCATCAAAGTGAGGTGGTTTGCCTAATGGAATTGACAAATAATGATTATTTGAATTTAAACGCTCATAATTAAAAGGATATCGGGAGTAGTCTTTGTGACTACGCCTTTTTTGCTTCTTGTCTTCGATTTTCTTCCTGTTGGGGGAGAGTGCATTCTTCCGCATAAGCGCCTTTAGTTGGAGCATCTTCTCATCATCATCCTCGCAGTCCTGGATGGCATTGAGGAGCTTTTCCAACATTTGGTTCCCTTCGTCACCACCATTTTGATAATGGAAGCCCTTGGATTCACCCTTGATTTCCGACATCGTCTCTTCGAGCGGTGATTCTCTTTTAAAGAGTTTGGCTCTGATACCATTTGAGTGTTGCCTAGAGGGGGGCAGGTGAATAGGCTTTTTGAATTTTTAGGCGGTTTCCAGAAACACTTAGAAGACGTATTAATTCCAGGTGGGCCGTAGTAGTCTGGTATGGTGCGGACTAGTCCCTTATGATCGTAATTGACAGATGAACGTGAGACTTGTTCCTACTTCAGGTATTTGTGCAGTGGAAAATAAATGCTTATTTAAGTAGGGTGAAGTAAGATACAATAACTCTCAATTTTCATACTAGGTGTGGAAGTGAATCAAATGATGACTAACACCCTTAATTAGCAATTGATGGACGATCAAGAAAACACAAGACAAGGTTTTATGCTGATGTTCGATTCCACCCAGGAATCTACGTCCCCATTGAGGAGTCCACCAAGGACCGGGTCTTCACCAACCCTTCCCTCGTTGAATCGTCACAAAGGCCGATTCAATTCCACTATCCACACAAAGGGGTAAACAATTGTACGTGGGGCGTTCTCACGATCTGAGAGCTCCCACAAGATTACAGAAAGCAATTCTTCCTCCCACACACACAAACAAAGAACAACGATCAGCTATTGTGTGAGAGAAGACAAACCAAGAGCTCAATGTCAAAAAGAACGACTCTCTCCTTGATCCAATCTCTAATCCTCAAAGACTTAATCATTCTCGGCTTAGAATAAGTGGAGAGAGGTAATTTTGTGCTCTTGGGGCATGCGGCAGTGCTGGGAATCAAGTGTTGATCATGTGTGTCCGTGCACCTCTATTTATATAAGGTTTCCAAAAACCCTAGCGGCCGGACTAGTCCGCTCTGTTCATCGGACTAGTCCGGTGTGTAGTGTACAATTTTCGTGTTGCATGTGGCACAGTGGAAACCCTAATTTAATGTGTTTACAGAAAGTTGAATGGGCTAGTCCAGTCCAAAAGCGGACTGGTCTGGTGTAAGGTGAATGCCGGTTCCAGAGAGTTGAACGGACTAGTCCGGTTTCTGAGCGGACTAGTCCGGTGCAAGGTGAATGCTGGTTCTAGAGAGTTGATCGGACTAGTCCGGTTTCTGAGCGGACTAGTCCGGTGCAAGGTGAATGTTGGTTCCAGAGAGTTGATCGGACTAGTGCGGTTTCTGAGCGGACAAGTCCGGTGCAAGGTGAATGTTGGTTCTAGAGAGTTGATCGGTCTAGTCCAATTTCTGAGCCGACTAGTCCGGTGCAAGTGTTGTGAGGCAACAGAAAGTTGAACGGACTAGTCCGGTTTCTGAGCGGACTAGTCCGGTATACTGTATTGTGAGTGATTATGATACGTTTTAATCTCTTACCCCTACGCAAGGATTTTGAGATCTTGAGATGTGTCTCTCGCACATATCCTATACATGTATATATACATTGCTCTTGGCTCATGAATCTGTCCTTTTCCTATTTTATTCATCACTTGATTTTTCACCTTTTTGAGTGCACCACTTCTACCTTACACGAGTTAATCTGCATTCATCTCAACAAGTTCATTAGGATCTCAATTCATTTGTCACCAATCGTCCAAAACCATCAAGCGAATGCCTAGATGCACTTTCACATAGAAATGGAGAGAAATGGAAATAAGATAGCTGAAATGAGCCATTACCAAATTTCCTCAAAATTTCCCCAAGTTCCACAGATTTCCCACTTCCCGAAAATTTGAAAATTATTCCCAATTTTTCCTGATTTTTGCCAAATTCCCCAAAATTCCCCTAGGGAGAATTTCCCCCACATTTGGGGGGAATTCTCCCCCAAATTGGCCGCACCAAATTATGGGAAGACCCCTTGGCCGCATCCCTTTAGGGGGGAGCCCTAGTCCCCCACCTCTAGAACTCTTTGGTGAAGTCCCGCACCTCTAGGACTCTTTGGTTAAGTCCCCCACCTTTCGAACTCTTTGGTTAAGTCCCCCACCTCTAGGACTCTTTGTCCCCCACCCCTAGGACTCTTTGGTTGAGTCCCCTATCTCTAGGACTCTTTGTTTCCACCTCTAGGACTCTTTGGTTGAGTCCCATACTTCTAGGACTCTTTGTTTCCACCCCTAGGACTCTTTTTCCCCCTTATAAATATAACCCCCACCCCCTGGCCGCACACCTCTCATTCGGTCGTCCCCCTGCTGCCAAGCTCCCTTCCTTGCTACCAAGTCGCCAAGGCCCTCCCCCCCCCCCTTTGCTGGAATTTGGCCGCCATCGAGCCCCGTCACTCCTCCCCGTCGCCGGAAAAGAAGCCCCCAACATTCTGTCCTACCCGCAGCCCCATAATTCTCCACAGAAAATCCTCCACTGCTGCCATTGCTAGGAGAGAAACCCTGCCACGAGGGAGAAGTAAGGTAGGTCTTCATTACCCATCTTACGACGTCACCTCTGTTTCTACGCATCTGTTTTCTTCGCCCCCTTCGAGCAGAAACTTTTGCATGTGGACAGATCGTGTTTTGATCGATTTTTGATGGTGGAATTGATCTAGATCTTGAGTCAAGATCATCACCACGTCCACACTTGATCCCTACACCCTTGTTCATCATAAAACTTCATGAAAACCCATTAAAACATGCAAAAACACGTTCAAACTGGTCCTATGAAACTGCACTATAGGATTTGCATTCATCTACCCATTGCATCTTGAGTAAAGTTTGTGCATGATGATTTATTGCTGTAAATTTTATATGTGCATGCTCGTGAGTAGAAGGACAAGCTCAAGAGGCCGTCTACGAGGAACTACAGCACCAAGATTTCGATACGCTTGAGTAACACGAACCACGAGAACAAGGCAAGTACCCCTTGGCCATATTGATCCCATGTTTTTGAAACTGTTTTGCTTGCGAAAACTCGTATGCTTGAGTCAACTTAATGAGAAACCCTTTTATAGGAGTTTACTAGTTTTATTAACCATCCTTGTCGCCGGGAATGTTGATGAGTTGGGTATGGTCGTTTTTCCTTTTTTCTTCACTTAACTTATGGGATATGGGAAGCTGAAATAAAACATGGTTAGCTACTGCACTCATGTGAATAATGATGATGAGAACTTGATGATGATGTTAATGAGCATGGAATCGGGGAGATCTAGGTAAGCTTGGTTCATGGATGTTGCTGAATGAGATGGTGGTTTGCTTGCCGTAGATCTACGGACCGGTTCAAGCTAGCACATGCCAGGAAAACAGTGCCACCACAAGGCCAAATATGGGTGCAGCTTAGCTGACTAATTGGGTGTGTTCCTAGCTTGTTATGGACCGTTGGATGGCGTGGGGAATGGGAGTCGAGAGGGACTGCCCTGAGAACTGCATGGCACAAGTGGGGGCCTGTGGGTGGGAGAATGGAGATTCGAGCCTGCCGGTGAAATCTCAGTGGGTCTGTACATACTAGTAGCCCCTTTGTAAAGGCTATTTTGTGATCTCTTGGCCATACACCGACGGTTGTGTACTGGTATAATGGAGGTTTTTTAGTCGCTGACGGGTGACGAAATCACGAAGTTGCGAGTAAAGTGGTGCCACCTCTGCAGAGCGTAAAACTATCATGATAGCCGTGCTTCCGGTCTCAAGCACCTTGCCAACTTCCATGATTAGAGGCAAAACTTGGGATGTTTATTCAGGTATGGTTTCTGGGACTGGTTTTGGGACTGTTTTGGGTCATGATAATGAGTTTGGTTTCGGTTGTATGAATACGAGATGGTTATGATTAATTATGAGTATGAGATGAACTTCTGAAAGATTAATGGCTGGATGAGACTTGATAAATGGTGAATTATGATGAGAGAATGTTGTTGAATTACTTGATTATGATGGGATAAATTTCACTTAGAGATAGTTGCTGTTTTTACCATGTTTGTGAAATAAAATTTGCTTGCTGCAATGAGCCTTTTTATTGCCTACCTTGTTGTAAGCTACATGTCATACTCTTTCCGCACTTGTTGAGTACGACATGTACTCACCCTTGCATTCCCACATATACATAAGCTACAGGAGAAGTGTACTTCGAGGAACATGTGGAGTACTAGGCGTGCGCACTACCATCAACATGCCTGTGGAGTTGAAGTTGGAGCCTGCTGTCTTTATTGATTTTCCACTATCATTTAGAGTCTTCAACTGCAAGAATAAGTTATATATTCACGAGTGAGACATTGAGTCATTGTAATAAAGTACATAAATACTATTTACTCATTGTTATATTGTGAATTCAGTTTGTGGATTACATGTGTGTGTGTGATGAACATCCGGGGCACATTATATGCATTCACTTGGTTCTATTTTCGGAACCGGGTGTCACAAATTGGTACCAGAGCCACGTTGACCGTAGGACGCAAGCCTAGGTAGAATGGACACTCTAAAACACATAGGAACACCGCTCTAAACTGCTATTTTCGAAAATTGCTTGCTGTTGCACTTCACTTGGCAATTCAGCCACCGCAAAGTGCTATTTTCAGCTCCTCTTTTCTCTTCTTTTGGACAGCAACATTTTTGTTTTGTTGCTTCATAGCTTCTGAAGTTTTGGAGCTATTTTCTTCCTTCTATAAATTTTCTCATGTTGTATAGATGTCGGTGATTAGGAGCACAGCACGCATAAGGACTCGTCCACCACCATGTGGAAGTACACTTAACCCCATTGAGGTGTCCGATGCACCATAATGGGAGGAGGTGAAGATGGAACCTCATGATGAAGAGGAAGTCAATAGCTCTATGCATGAGAAATAAGATCCAGAAGAGATGGAACCATTCGAAGACGATATGGAGGATGACCCACAAGAACGGCATTGGTATGCACCTCAAGAGGAATTTCACATGGGCTTACACCCCGTGGAGCATCATGAAGCTATGTCGGGAGGAGATGAATCCGAAGTGGAGCCACCCCTTGCTGAGACCAATAATAAAGATGATGAAAAGGCCAACCATTCAGTTCAAGAGTTTCGGTCCGATGGAATGGAAGGAGGACACATATCCAAGGAGCTCAAAGAATTTCTGGATTGCTGCAGCTTATACCAAGAATATCTTCTCAAGAAAGTCCCTCGTGTCGGACATGAAGAGTGGAAGGCTGAAGTAACCATCCTATCTAATGGTAGGGTTGTCACCCGACACTTCGCACCCACATGGAGAGCTACAAGGGCAGAAGCTATTGATGATGCTGCATGGGATGCACTAATCGGACTGTGCTACGCCTTCCGTGAGCAGCTTGAGGACACCACTTTTGAGCTGCACCCGTATCGGAAGAGTGGTACAAGGGAGATCATTGGACCCCATGTAGGAGCTCTTTGCAACACACAAGCTGCTGACAAGTCTCAGAGGTTGCTCGTGGAGTTAGGGAACCGCTATGCAAGCACACAAGAAGAGATCTGTTACCTCCGCAAGAAGCTGTGTTTGCTGGAGAAACAAGAGGAAACTCGTGCCAACGCGGGAACAAACGGAGCACCAGCATCATCTATCCCTACATGGACAGCCGACTCACCATGGTGTTCACCCATGTATGGACCACCCCCGTCACATGGCGAGAACAGCACTGGTTCTCACGATTAAGCTAGGTTTCCCATTGAAAAAGCTGTAATAGCAACGTTTAGATCATAGTAGCTTGAATAAGAGTGTTGTGCTGATTTTTTGTGATGATTGCTTGTGTTTGTGTGCTGATGTGAGCTATGGGATGCGTCGGTGAATGTCCACATCCACACATAGCGGAGAGATGTGAGATGATTCGGCACGTGCTCACATCCTCACATAGGCTGAAATTAATAAAAGAAGATACTTAGTTCATACACCTTGATCCATATAGTAGGGATCAATATAAACTTCTATTTCCTATCCTACTCTACTCTCTCTCACAGTTGCTGAGGGAAAACTACAACCGTCAAAGGAGGAACGCTCGTGGCAATAATGAACCACAGGAGGATGGCAATGTTGGAGTTCCTGAAAATGCTAACCCCAGGGCTGATGCAAGCAACCTTGAATGGTTGATGGCTATGCAGAACCAGATCATGCAAACTATGATACAAACATTGGGTCAGCTGCAGGCCAACAACAACAACAATCCTAACCTCGTTCCTGCACCCCCACCACCGCCACCGCCACCACCGCCGGCTCACAACAGATTGGGAGAGTTCATGAGGACTAGGCCGCCTACTTTTGCACAAGCCAATGATCTTATGGAGGCTGATGATTGGCTGAAGTCCATGGAAAAGAAGCTTGCTATTGTTCAGTGCAATGATCGGGAGAAAGTTCTCTTTGCGTCGCACCAACTTATGTGAGCAGCCGCTGATTGGTGGGATACTCTTTGCAATGCTCATGTCAACCAGGAGACTATCACTTGGGCTGAATTCAAGGAGAGTTTCCACTCTCATTATGTCCCTGCAGGAATCATGATGCTTAAATGGCACGAGTTTGAAGGTCTCCACCAAGGAAGGAAGAGCGTGAATGAGTACCTCAACAAGTTCACGCAGCTGTTAAGGTATGCTCTAGAAGATGTCAACTCGGATCAAAGAAAGCAATACTTGTTCATGAGAGGATTGAACAATGAGATCCAAGTTCAGCTGCTCAACAATGATTATAGTGGTTGACAAAGCTATAGTAGATTGAACAATGAGATCTAAGTTCAGCTGCTCAACAATGATTATCACCTCAGAAGCACGTTGACAAAGCTATAGTGGTTGAGCGCAAGATCCGTGAGACCTATCAAGAGGGCAAGAGGAAGATGCCATATCAAGGACAGCCACAAGGGAGCAATGTACGTCCCCGCTTTATACCACCAGCTGCACTACATTATGGCTCGTCCACTTCTACTTTCCACCCTGCAAATCCACCGCGCTCTAATCAGCCAACGCAGCAATGTCCTGTTATGCAAACACCTCGTATGCCTTTGCCTCCTGCGCCCCATCCCAACATGGGCACCTATGCTCAAAGCTAGCCTCACCCCAACATTCCTGCTGTTATAGGCAACAAAGCATGTTTTCCATGCGGAGAGGCGGGACACTTTGCAAGTCAATGCCCGAAGAAATGCCTTGGACAGCCGAGCAATGAACCTAAGCGGAACCCACGGCCGAATGGAGGAGCTAATCAAGGTAACCGTGGACAGCAGAACTATGCTTGTGGTAATGAGAATCACATCTCCGCCGAGGAAGCACAACAAGCTGAGGATGTCGTGATTGGTATTTTTCTTGCCAACTCCAACCCAGCCACTGTGTTATTTGATTTCGGAGCATCGCATTCATTCATATCATCCAAGTATGTTGCCAAGTATAACCTGCCCATATCACACATGAAACAAACTATGTTGGTTAATTTTCCCGGTGGAGAGACGAGAACTAATATAGTATGTCCGAGAGTAAGCCTTAAAATAAAGGAGGGTAGACTTTCTTGCCATCCTTATTGTCTTGGATTCCCAAGGGATTGAAATAATACTTGGAATGGATTGGTTAAGCAAGCACAATGGAGTGATTCAATGTGCTGAGAGGATCGTGTAGTTGACGAGTGAGCACGATACTCGTATTGAGTTTGAGGCAGCCCAACTGGCAACCGAGAAGGCAGCGCTGAACCACGTCAAAGAAGTGACATTGGAAAGCATTCCGGTGGTTCAAGAATATTCAGATGTGTTCCTGGAAGAACTTCCAGGTATGCCACCTGACCGGGACATTGAATTTTCCATTGATTTAGTATCCGGAACTGCACCTATAGCGAAGAGGCCGTATAGGATGCCCGCTAATGAACTAGTGGAGCTCAAGAAACAAATTCAGAGCAGCTAGAAAAGGGTTTTATACGCCCATGGGGAGCCCCCGTGCTCTTCGTAGACAAGAAGGATTGGACCCAAAGGATGTGTGTGGATTATAGGTCTCTCAATGAGGTGACGATCAAGAATAAATACCCGCTGCCCCATATAGAGGACCTATTCGACCAAATGAAATGTGCCCGAATTTTCTCCAAGACCGATCTTCGGTCAGGATACTTCCAGCTGAAGATTAATCCCTTCGACATACCCAAGACTGCATTTCGAACATGGTATGGTTAGTATGAGTATACCGTTATGTCTTTCGGGTTAACGAATTCACCCGCATACTTTATGTACCTCATGAATAAGATCTTCATGGAGTACTTGGACAAGTTCGTCATAGTTTTCATCGACGATATCATGACGTATTCAAAGAGCGAGGAAGAACACGAAGAACACTTGAGGTTAACATTGAAGAAACTGCGAGAGCATCAATTGTATGCTAAGTTAAGTAAGTGTCAATTTTGGCTAAAGGAGATATCGTTCCTAGGCCACATCATCTCCGAGGGAGGAGTATCGGTTGATCCTAGAAAAGTGGGAGATGTTCTGAAGCGGAACCAACCACAGAATGTGAGAGATATTCGGAGTTTCCTTGGGATGGCTGGATACTATCGCCGGTTCATCAAGGTTTTCTCCAAAATAGCGAAGCCTATGACTGAATTGCTAATGAAGGGGAAAGCGTTTCAGTGGACACCAGCGTGTCAAGAAAGCTTTGAGGAGCTAAAGAAGAGATTAACCATAGCGCTGGTTTTGGTATTGCCGGATGTGAACAAGAGCTTCGATATATAATGTGACACATCAAGACAAATGCTTGGATGTGTTCTCATGCAAGGAGGACAAGTTTAAGCCTATGCATCAAGACGACTAAAGAAACATGAGCTGAATTACCCCTCACATGACTTGGAACTTGCAACTGTGGTACATGCCTTGAATATTTGGAGGCATTATATCCTTGGCCACCGATGTGAGATCTATACAGATCACAAAAGCCTCAAGTATATATTCACACAAACGGATCTGAATTTGAGGCAACGTCGATGGTTGGAACTCATCAAGGATTATGATGTTGGAATCAACTATCACCCCGGAAAGGCCAATGTAGTAGCTGATGCATTGAGCCAAAAAGGAGCATACCGCCAACTCACGGTTCGGGAGCTGCCACCCAAGCTGTGTAACGAGTTTGAACGGTTGCATCTCGGATTATTGAACGAGATGGAGGTGATCAAACTGAACTCTATGCTGGAACAAGAGATACGAGATGGCCAAACAACGGATGAGGAAATCAAAGAAATCAAGGAAAGAATCCGACAAGGCATAGAAAAGGATTTCAAGGCATAGAATACATCATATCGGATCGGGGCACTTTATCTGTGTCCCGTTTTTGGGAGCAGCTGCATGCTGCCTTGGGGACGAAGCTGATTCGTAGTTCAGCATACCACCCGCAGACGGATGGGCGAACCGAGAGGGTAAATCAAATCCTAGAAGACATGCTACGAGCTTGCGCTATCAACCACGGCAAGGATTGGGATGATCACTTGCCGTTAGCCGAGTTCTCGTACAACAATGGGTACCAAGCCAGCATAAGAATGGCGCCCTACAAGGCGCTATACGGAAGGAAATGCCGCACACCATTGAACTGGTGTGAGTCTGGCGAAAGGGTTACCTTCGGGATTGACCTTGTCAACAACGCAGAAGAGAAGGTTCGACTGATTCAAGCGAACCTAAAAGCCGCCCAATCCCGACAGAAACAGTATGCGGACCGGAGAAGACGCCCATTACAATTCGAAGTGGGGGATCACGTATATCTACATGTGTCTCCAATGAAGGGTGTAAACAGATTTGGGGTGAGAGGAAAATTGGCACCCCGATTCATCGGTCCATTCTAGATTACCGAAAGATGTGGATCGGTAGCATACCGGCTGAAATTACCAGAAGCACTTTCCGGTGTGCATGACGTCTTTCACATTTCCCAGCTGAGGAAGTGTCTCAAGCTATCTACTACCGTTCAGCTGGAGGACATTGAAGAACTGCAACCGGATCTCACCTATCGGGAGGAACCGGTTCAGATCATTAACGAAAAGGCCCGAACCACATGCAACCGCATGTTGTGGTTCTACAAAGTTCTATGGAGTAATCACTCCATGGACGAGGCGACATGGGAGAGCGAAGGATTTCTTCGCGCCAACTATCCTGACTTTTTCACGTCGCATATCCGGTAATTTTCCACCGTCCTCTCTCTGATTTTCACCTTATAATCTCGGGACGAGATTCTTTTAAGGGGGGAGGAATGTATGGCCTCAGTTTTTGACACATGTTTGAAGTGTTCATCACAACACACACACCTCATTTGAAGAAAGTTGATGAACACATTTGAAGAGCAAGTAACCACCATCAACATGCTCATTAGAGAATAAACTCACATATTGCAAAAGTGGTATTTCCGACATGTAATATATAGGGGCTGGGCATATGAAAAACTCCTACACATTGCTAGGAATGTCCATGCCAAGTTTCACCCAAAATTCAAAACCTTTTGAGGTCAGTTTGGGCATAGCTAGAAAGAGGGCAGTTTGAAACTACATTCAAATTCAAACTGTTTTTATCCCATGAATTCAAAAGTGGGAGACATATTCTTACTCAGCACATTTTTGTGAGCTCACACTCCAATTTTCACTCCATTTGGAGTTGATCTTGACATGAGCTAAGTGGGGCAAATTCAAACTTTATTTGAATTTCAAACTGAACATGTGCCGAAATTTATCCAAACCAAACCCAATTGGAATTCTAACCAATTCAAATGGCTCAGAGGTGAATAATTCAAATCACAATGGGCAGTTTAGGGCTTACTGTTTACAACAGTGATTTGGAGTTACTTTCAGAGGTTAAAACCCTGGGTGGGACCCACATGTCAGCCACTGATTCAAATCAAACCGACTGAAAACCCAGCTCGGGTTCTTGCGCCAGACTGAGCAGCCGCCACGGCGAGGAGTCGATCGGGACAGCACCTGCTTGCCGCCCCGACCTACTGAACCGCCTCGCGGTCCTCTTATCTCTGCAGCCGCCCTGATCGGAGAGAACACCGCACACTGTGCTGCTTCCTCGCACCAGAAACGCGCCATCGCTGCCGATCACTCGAAGCTGATCAGGGAAGCTTGATCACCGCCGCTCCGTCCCCTCCAGAGCTGCGGAAAGGTACTAGGAACCCTCCTTGTTCTTTCCCGTTGCTAGAACTCAGCTGAAACCTGACGAGCTCGGCTATACCGAGAGTTCAATTCAGTGACCTAAAACCGCCGCACTTCGGGATCCCGTGGACAGCCCAACCGGGAGGTTTTCACGCCCGAGCCTGGGCACCCTTGGACGCGCTGGTGATCGGTGCTGCTCACCCCCGAGCCACAGCCCAGGTGCTTGCTCACCGGCGGCGAATTTCCAGTTTTCCCCATTCTGGGTACAGACCGACCTTCGGGTGCGGTTCTGTCGAATTCATACTCTAGAAATGATTAGGGGGCCTCAATCTGCTCCCACACAAACTATACACGGTAGCGCACAAGTTGCCTTCACAGCCTTTGGCCTGAGAACCTCGGTAACCGGCGTATTTCGAAGTTTACCGACGGCGGAGCATGCGGGAAGCATCGGGCGCACGGTGAGGGCCTACTTCGGACCTCCCCCGAGCTGCTTCAAGCTCGTGCCGACCTTCCCTACGGTCCACTGATGCTTTCCGACCGGTTGCTCGAGTTATTGGGGTGCTAGGGAAGTCGGCCGACACGGCCGAAGTCTTTCCGAAGCCGCGGCTCGTCGCCGACCATGCACCGGCCATTGTCATGACAAGCTTAGCCCAGAATCCTGTTCCCCGAGTGAAAGTAGGCAGAGGCGGCCAAAATCGTGAAGTTTGGAGCTCCACAGAAGCTGCCGGCGAGCTCTCCGGAGAGGTACCCCGGCAGCAGAGCGCGGGAGGCGAGAGGTAGACGAAGGGGGTGGACCCCAGGTGTCAGCGGCAGATATTTTAAATCGGGATCGGGCTGCGGCTGGGATCTGATGTGCTGGCTTGCAAAAACCCTGTAGGCCTCAGTGTGCTGTCGCCTCCGCGCCCAACACGTGTCTCCGCGGGCCCTGGCAGATTTAAAATTTTTCCCCGATTTCAGATTTCATGCAAACTTCAAATCCTCATAACTTTGGCTAGAAAGCTCCAAATCGAGTGAACCAAATTTTGATGGATTCAGCTCTCTGAGCACTTTCCAGCATATCAAGTTTCATTTCACGAAAATCCTTAATTCTCCAGAATTAATTCCTCAAAGTTTAAACTGTTTGGAATTTTAACTGGAGAATCCTTTGGAGGAAAATTCTGAATTTTTCTGGCATGTTCACCAAAATATCCCTGAACTACCATAAAAATTTCAGATCCATTTGTCCTCATTTGATCCACCTAATGGTGTGATTAGTGAAACTGTTCCCGAGAAAATAGAAAATGTTCAGAAACATTTTCAGAATTTTCTCTGAAATTGTTTAGCTCATATCTTCAGCTAGAAACCTTCAAATTAAGGGAGACCAACTCCCTTAGAACCCTCTGAAAATATAGTTTCAGAAAGTCATAGATTGTTTCATGAAACTCCTTAGAACACCCTAAAAGCCTTAAATTAAGGTCAAGTGCATAATTAATTGTGGATGGCTGAAATGAGCTTTGCTGCAACTAAAACTTTACCAAATCTCTGTTTAGATCGTAACCAAGCCACAGTAAAAGTTTCACAGTCATTGGGTCTGTCTAGTAAGAGTTATAGACTTCACAAGTTTAAATTCAATCAAATGCATTTAAATTAATACATATACTTGTATATCATGTAGTCGCTAAGGTCGAGGAGGAACCCGAAGTCCTAGACTTCGTTACTCCGGAGGAGCAGCTAGCCTACGACCAAGAGCAGCAAGGCAAGCTCCGGTTTGCATTACCCTTTTTACAAAGTTTTATTGTTTTGAGCACTTACTTGAGTATAATTATTCTGCATTGGAGTCTTGTTTGGAAACCCAATTGCACAGCCAAGAAAACCATGGGTTGGGTTTAGGATTGCAAACCATGTTAGCTACTGCAAAGCTAAGTAGGGTAGGATTCGGTACAAGTCGAGTAGTTGGAACTACTCGCGAGCATATGCTAGAGGCACTCGACTCGGGTAGAAATAGCACATGATACACATGACAAGAAAAATGAGACCGAGCGGAGAGTAAGGGCAGCAGGACTTTGGGGCCTGTGTGCTATAGCTCCGCTTGTGTCGATTGAGGACCGAGCCACTGAAAGCATCTAGGCCCCCGTGAGGTATGGTTTTGGTGATTAATGACAACCGTTCGTTATTACTAATGAGTTTGTGGATGCGAGGTTTCACGTATATCACATCAAACGTTAATGAACTATCTATTCACACCATCTACTGCTCATTGGATACAAATGGAGACCCCTCAACGATCTATTCTAAGGGGTTATTCGATACTCATGAAGAGTAAATGAAGAACTCATACAACGACTCTATTCTATCAAAATTGGCAACACAAGAAGCTTACACTTCATCAAAATATCATTTCAAACAAGTGTCAAAGAGGTCACTCAAGAAGATTCCAAAAGATCAACTCAGAACAACTCGAAGCAAACAAGTTGCACTCACCGGATCATCTGATGTCTTGCAAAATGACTACATCGGTCGAGTTTGAGTTGGCAGAAGAAGAAGACCTCAGAGCCCAGTACACACCGTATCATCCGATGTGAAGGAAGTGGCACATCGGTTGATTTCAACAGAAGGATGATTTCTGAGTTATTCTGAAGAAGTACACACCGGATCATCCGATGATGAAGTAAGTGTACATCGGTCAATTTCAACAGAGACATTATTTCTGAACCAATTCTGAAGATCAACTCACCGGATCATCCGATGATGAAGTTGAAGTAACATCGGTCGATTAAACAGTCAGATCCAACGGTTATATCCAACGGTCACATCTGACACATGACATCAGCTAATTTGGAATTTGACCGATGCCCAAATAAAGGGGTGCATCGGATGATCCGATGTTCACAGAAAAAGTCTGCCTACTTTTCCGACGGCTATCTCGTGTGGGCTGGCTATAAATACCCCTCCAACCGGCCATTTCATAAAGTCTTGATCACCAGAGCCTCACTACACATCCTCAAGCATTCAAGACCAAGAGCTACCACTTCCACACCTCAAAACCTCTTGTACTCCAACTATAGGCTAGATCTAGCTAGAGAAAAGCTTGTGTGCGTCCATTCTTGGTGATTGGAATCTCTAGGCTAGTGAGAGAGTGTGTCTTGGTGACTTCTCTCACCTTGTAAAAGTTGGAGGAAGAAGAGATCGCTCCGGAGCTTACCAAGGCGTTTGTGGAAGCCCGGAGGATCACCATTGTACAAGTCTTGAGCTCCACCTTGCCGGAGATGGCGAACGGAGAAAGATAGTGGATTCCCTTGTCTTGGTGACTTGGGAGTGGCTATACCCTTTGGTGGGTGCCACAACGTGGACGTAGGTAGATCTTTGTGATCTTATCGAACCACGGGAAAAATCGCCGTGTCTCCGAGTCTCCGCGGGAGTTTGCATCTCTCTCCTCACCCTCTTACTATTACGCATTTACTATTCCGCACTTAATACTCTTGCTTGCGTAGTTAGTTCGCATAGGGAATTGGGCTTCAACCATTAAGTTTTAAATTGCTCTAAAATTTGAAAAAGCCCAATTCACCCCCCCTCTTGGGCGTTTCGATCCTTACAGCCACGTGCGGGCCTGTTGAACAAGCGAGAACAGTACCGAAGACCTACCGGATATATGGGAACCGGGAAACCGATGTAACTCGGGTAGCTGGGTATTGAGGCAATGCCCGTCGTTCAGAGGGTAGGTTGAGAGCTTGAGGTGTAAATCGGCTGGCGGCACTGAGATGCGCAGTCAGAGACCTCTTGCTCGGGACGATGGGACCGGTTCAATATTTGGCTGACGGGTGAAAGGTGGTTGCGTACGGCGTCCGTGATGGGTGCTGTAGGCAACATCGAGTACGGTCTTACGTGATGGGTTATTCGGGTAACCCTGCAGTTGTAAATCGATTATAATCGCCGTCCCTCGCGGTCAGTGAGTACCACTTGTTCACTGTACCGTGACGTAGAAAGAACAGGCTAGTTGCATATTGAAATGTTGCTGATTGAAAGACAGACTTGATTGTTAATGATTTGCTGTAGTCTAGAGCTAATTAAAGTTCCTTTTAACTTTGGGCAAAGTACATGAGAGAAATGCGTTTCTTGTTTGATTGCGGCTCTCTCATGTGCCTTAGCGTAACGTTCTCCACAACCTGCTGCTAAAATTTGAAAGTAAGGTCCCAATAATTAGGTGAGTCCTTTGCAAATGGTTTTACCTCATGTACCCATCACCCCTCATGTAGAAGTTCCATGTTTAGGTGAGACGGGTCAGACATGCTGAGCCTTCGTGCTCACTGCTTGTGTTTGAAGCTTTTGCAGGGTTCTATGAGGAAGGGACTCCCGAAGAGGAGACGGAACCCCAGGAGGGGAACCGCGTCGAGTGGGAGTCGTGCACGCCGCTGTGTTAGTGTGCGTGTGTGCTAGCAAGGACACGTTCACGGGCTGAACATGAAATTGATGCGTAGTCTACGCCCTTTAGTGTAGACTGGACCTATTTTGATGTACAAATGTTCATAAACCACTTTATGTAATAAAAGTTTTGCTTCCGCTTTGTACCTTTGATGTGTGTTATCCGGTGCTGTGCAACGCAGCACCCCTCAGCATGATCCTGGCTCGACAAGACCGTGGGGTCGTGTCAGCGTTGGTATCAGAGCTCGCTTGAGGTTTAATGCACTACAAAGGTCATCTTTTTCAAAAATCTAGGGAGGAACGAGTTAGTAGCCCATATAAGGATGTTATTAGTGTACAGAAGGTGGCATACTAACCTATTTGTCCATGTCGGAAAATCGTGTATCTCGGGACGTTTATGTCTTGGGGGGTGCACGTAAGCGCTGTCCACCAGTGCGCACAAGCTGAAGGGTGGAGCCCCACGGGTGGCAGGTAACCCAACCCGCTTTAGTATCCTCTACGACTCTTCATGTCATTTGGGGTATTCGAGCAATGTCTGTCCCTGGCGTGCGTAGTGCAACTTGGGAGACCCCGTCACGTGGTCTGAAACGTGAACACGTAACTCAAGGCATGTTTGGCCGGGCGAGTGATGACGGCCGGGTCTACGAACTGTATGGATACCGGGCTCGGTGTGCAGCCGAGTCTGACGATTGTTTGAGTTTCTGCAGGTAGTATAACCATGAATCAATAGACGTGCAGCATCTGTGTGCGAGTGACGTTTAGTTCCACTGAATTAACGAAGCCGGCTAAGTCCGGTATAGGTTTTTCTTTGTGAGGACGTAGTACCGACATGATCTGGTGACGCATCGACGTCACACCCCACTAAATGAACAACTTCATTGTAAAACTTGAAGGTTTTGATCCAAAGCACTAAAACTTGATGTAACTCTTTCCCTTAATCAGGATATTCAAAGTTAATAAGTTTTTAACTTATAGGAGACTAAGGACAGAGTCCCCTGTTTTCAGCTGATTGAATGCTGAAGTTAATCAGAGGTTAGAGGTTGAGTTCTTTCGAGGTTGGGGTCATATGATACATTTCTGGAAAGCTTTGGAAGAGCTTTACAACTTTTCTGTTGAGGTCCAGAGGTGTTTCATCCCTTAACCAATCGCAAAATGCAGTAGAGTTGAACTGTCCAGAAAACAGGGCAGAGCATAGACTCTCTGTAAACTCTCTGTAAATTGAGTATAACTTCCTGCATAAAAATCCGAAAATATAAAATGAGGTAGTTCTGGAAAGCTTGTGAGATGGGTTACAACTTTGTAACAGAAAGTTTTGTCAGATTGGGAGCAGAATTAACTGGAATTCTTGGATCAAAACAGTACCTAAAGCAGGGAGGTGCTGTCCAATTTTCCCCTGAAATTCTGTTAACTTTGACATCTCATAACTTTTGAACCAAAACAGATCCTAAGGCCAAGCAAATACTTTCCGGAAAGCTATTGAAGGTAGCTTCAACTTTGATGTTGAGCTCCAGAATTGGTTTTGCTTTAGCATGGCCTAAATCAGGTTGAGATGGAAAATGGTCAGGGCTGTCATGTTGGACAGCAGATCAGTAGTCAAATTTGTTTAAATTTGAACTATATTTCCAAGTTTTATGAGTTCTATGACATATCTTATGTTATAACTCTATGGTTTGCTGTTTCAATAAATATTTGACATTTATCAAATATATTTTTACAGATGACAGCAGATAAACAGTTTGAGAACGGTTGGGTGGAATCTCACTGTTCTCACCACAGCGGCTATACGGAGCCATTGAGGCAGACGCTTCAATATTTCAGATACATCCAGATGCCGCAGTACTTCGCCAAGGAAGATGGCGAAGAGGGGAACAAGACATGGACAATCCATGTCGAAGTCCCTGCAGGACCTACGCCACCCGGTTGGGTGCCGTTCACCGTCACAGTGAGAGGTAGACAACCGGAAGGGATGTGGCAGGTGGCAGCCCGTGACACCATGTCATGTTTTGTAACACCCCAAAATCCTGTTAAGAGGGGAATTTAAAAATTTTTGGACGTATTGCATGTGTTGCAAAAATTCAAATTCAAACTGGAATTCAAATTAAACTGAAAACAGAAATGAAAAAGAAAAAGAAAAGGAAAAAAATAAACCCCCCCGGCCAGTGGGCCGAACCCACCAGCCGGCCCATTTATTCCCGCGCCAGCCCACAGCCGTGCGCCCTCCCCTTTTTCCCACTGACATGCAGGGCCCGCCAACCCTTCTTCCTCCTCGCGCCCGTGCTCGGCCGGCCGGACTCTTCTCACCTCCGAATCGAAACCGCCCCGGATCCTCGCGTATCCCAGCCGAATTTCGTTCCTGGACGACGCAAACTCGATCACAACCGAACATCGCCCTCCCCCGGCTATATAAACACCGGCATCTTCCCGATTTTCACCCGCGATCGGCTGTTTTTCTTCCCGGTGAGAACCTGAGTTTCTCCGGCCAATTTCGCTCGATCTTCGCTCGGGATTTCTCATCTAACGCGCTGATCTTGATCCACCGCCTCCGGGGAACCGCGCAGGTGCAGAAAACTCGGTGGTTTGCGCTTCAAACACAGCGCTGACGAGCCTCACCGTGAATTCACCTCGGACCTCGTCGCCGACCGCTTTCCAGGACCTCCGAGCTCAAGAAGACCCCCGAGGTGAGAGCCTCGACCTCCCCTCTACCGATCTATGCCATAAAATCACAGCTCTAGGAAGAATTGATGAAGATCCGAAACTCTCCGGCGAGATCGCCGCCTCCCGCCGCCGTGCGCCGCCGGGCAGCGCCGCCCGCGCTCGATCGGAGCAACGTGGCCGCTTGTGCGCCGTCTATTTTAAATCGCACGGTAGAATTTAAATCTCCGCGTACCGGTTCAACGTTATAATCTCAGCCGTCTGTTTTAAATCGGACGGTCCACGTCAGCCCCGTGTTATAAAGGCCGGAATTCTTACGCGCTACCCCGTGGGGTTCTCGGAAAATACGAGCTAGCCCCGGAAACTTCTGATCTAGCCCCTGGAACTTCAGAAAATCATGTAAATTCATTTAAAAATCAGTTTTAGCCTCTGGACTTAATAAAAATTAAAAAAACCCCTCTGTTATGTGTAGTTAGACCCCTGGAAATTCTTAAAATAATATAATAGACCCTGTAGTGGGGTGAGTTGACCTTTTTAACCCTTTGTGATATTAAATTTAGGAATTTGAATATGTGTTTAGTATTTAAAATTTAAAAAATGGGACAAACACATTGTAAATTCAAATTAAAAACTTTCCTAGTACTTGGAAAACTTTGGAGTGAGATAAAAATAGATTTTTGGCTGAAATGAATCTGTCTAATTGATTATTCACATTCATTAGTTATAGGGACACATTTTTAAGTAGAGAATAATTCTGAAAATTAGTAAAATAAATGTAAAATAGTTCACATCAGAGGAGAAGTTCAAAAATATATTATTTAATATTTTAGACCTAAAACCTATTCTGTTTAGATGAGGTGTCTTACTATTTTCATAATAAAGTTCACATTTAGGCATAGGAAATAAATCTGAAAATATAGCAAGCTAGGTATGAATAACTAGAAAATGATAAATGAAGTTTCCAAAATCCAAAGAATTCAGTTTAGGGTTGGTAGAAGGTCTGAAGACACATTAGGAGTACGAAAATACCCTCCATGCACATTTGATAGCTAAAAGGTGTATCAATTGAATATAAAGAATTTATTTAAATTGGAAACTCATATATAGTATGCAAACATAAATATGAATACAAAAGTAGAAATCATATGCACATGTTTAAAAGTGCATGTAAGCCAAAATCAACACATATAGAGTAACCACAACACATAGAAATGTGAATGGCTTTCATAAATGTGAATGTGTGGCTTGTATGAAGTGGAAGTGCGAACTATGTCTTATGGATTGTTGTTTTCTTTTGCTATGTGTGATGGCATGAGTAGAACCTGCTCCAGAGGAAGTTCTTCCTTTCCAAGATCAGAACTACCCATTCCCAGAGCAGCAGGAAGAAGGCAAGTGTCCTTGACCACTTTGTTCCGATACTAGGATGTGTAGATAGAATTATTTGCATTGTCAATTGAAAATATGAAACCCATGCTAGGATGTTTCCCTAGAATTGCATTACCTTGTTTCCTTGTAGCTTGGGTTGGGATTCATTTTATCATGTTATTTATTATTATGCATATGTTTAGCCATGCTTAGAATGGGATATTTGGGATGTGAGATCATCAGTTTATTTTACCATACTCTTGAATGAGATATTATGAGTTATGTAGAGGTAGGGATCAGGGCAAGTTGGATATTTTGGTTTGTGATGGGTGCACGAGACTCGGGTTTGTGTTTAGTACTTACCTGGATCCTAAGGACCGGTTCATGGAGCATGTAACCTGGCTTTACCGTGCCAACCACATGCTGAGATGAGGCAGCTTGGCCAATTAATTAGGTGTATCCCCGGCGTAGTATGGGTGTGTTGGATGGTGCGGGGAATAGGTGTCAGCTGGACTACCATATGAACCGCAAGGCTCAAGAGGGGGCCACTGCAGCGGGGTTGGAGCCTCTTGTATGCTGTTAGGGGTGAAACCTCAGTGGGCCCACGCTCGTCAGGAATCCCTTTGTAAAGGCTTCGTAGTGATCTCCTGGCTACACGCATTTGGAAGTGTGTATGTGGTTTGTGGCCACTGGCATAATGGAGGTTCTTTTAGTCCACCCGGCAACGGGGGATGAAATCACTACATGTGGGTACAGTGGTGCAAACTCTGCAGAGTCAAAACTGTCATGACAGCCGTGCTCACGGTCAAGAGCGGCTTGGAAGTTAAGGATGTTAAGCGGGGAGCTTAACATTGAAATTGATGTTATGGTTATTTGATTATGATGATGGGATGGGAGATTGGGACCATTTCACCTGTGTAGTAATGTAGGTGCTTAATAAGCTAAGGTGTTAGGTATTAATTGCGTAGTGCTTTAACCATGAGTTCAGCCTCTCCTTGCTCTAGCCATGCATGACATAACTTTCCCACACTTGCTGAGTACCATCGGTACTCAACCTTGCATATTTGTTGGTTTATATTGCTGCTCAGGTCAAGATAATGAAGTGATGTTTAATGATCAAGACTTTGGACCCAAAGAAGATTTCTAGGTTCATGCAGTCCCCCGGGCAACGCCTGTAACGGAGCCCACAATAATAATATTCCGCTGCTATTTTATTTACTTGTTATGAACTTATTATCGTCCATCGAGACATATGCTATGTAAGACTTATTTATATTCGACACCTGGCTTGTAATAAATGATGCTTCACTATTTGTCATCACATGTATGAGAAAATGATCCTGGCATACATGTTATATTCACTCGGTTGTTCTTCGGAGAAACCAGGTGTGACAGAAGTGGTATCAGAGCCAATGTTGCCCGTAGGAACGTGGACCTAGGTAGAAATGGACGTATTTAAGGACCCTATTCTTAAAAACTATTTTACAAAGGTGTTGGTTGAAAAGTGTTATTTAATGGGGTCACTTTATTCATCTTACCGAACTTTTATTCAAAATAGGATTTCTGTTTAAAACCTTATCTAACTTAAGTTTAAATGCTGTATGTGTTAGATGGTTCGCATGATCCGCACCGCTCGCAAGTCCACCGGAGGGAGAGTTCCCGTAGTTGCCCTTGACCAAAGAGAGGAGAGCCGTCCGGTGACGTACCTTTCCGACGGATTGGCAGTAGGAGACTTGTTGCGTCGTCTTCGACGCATGCTCCAAGCCGCCGGCAATACGGGCAAGCTAATCATACACTATAGCTCCACCAGGACCATCCGTGAGAAGAGGGAAGAATGGAGTTTAGAGATGAGGATTATCTACGAAAATCAGCTGCTCAAGATCCACCGCTCTCCAGCTTGTCGAGCGACACAGGTCGATGGGGAGAAGGATGTTACCTGGGAGGCCATCACCTGCCAGAGTCACATCTATCGTCGACACCTGGACAGAACTGAGTACATGTATGTCCTCCAGCGCGATAGTGGTACAACGGAGTATAAGTACCCGCCAGTGCAGCAAGGGACTTCCCATGAGCACATGGACTTGTGCTTGGAGGATGCTGCTATGCTCAGCACTCGACTGCAGGAGTGTCAGCAGGAGCTTCAGGATGTTCGGGACACCCTGAAGGAAACCAAGGTGTTGCTTCGAGCCTGCTTGAGGGCGAGAGAAAGAGGAGATGGGAATGAACTGTGTGTCACCGTGAATGATACATGGACTCCTGACTCCCCAGATCACCGGGCGATCAGGCGTCGTCACACTTCTCCACCAGCAGCCTCCCCTCCCAAAGCAGAGTCAGAAGGCAGCCGCAATAATGAGGAAGACCCCGAGGAGCCAGCTCAGGTATATGAGTAGTGTAGAGTCTTTCCCTTAGTTATCAAGATTTCGAATAGTCGAGTCGTTACCTTAGTTAATGGTGTGTTAATGCTTGGTGTGTGACGTGAGTTGTGGAAGCCATGAGCAATTGTCCACAGCCTCGTCTTTAGATTGTTTTGCTTTGGTGTGTGAACCCACATGAAATAATAGTGTATTTTTTTGTGTGAGACATGAACCCTCAGAAAGTATAACAAAGCCTCAACACTTCAAAGTAAAAACAAGTGAAAGTAGTAAGATAATACGTAATGCTTTAAATTAACATTTGGTTGATCATGCTAGATGGCCGGAAGAGGAAAGGGTCGTGCTGCCAACCCCGCCAACAACAACGATGAGGCCTGCAACCCTCATCTTTCTGGGAACCATGACAGGGGTGGGCGCCGTGAGGGAGTTGATCCCATCCACCAAATGCTTGGAAATCAAAATCAGCTCATCCAGAACCTGACTCAAGTGGTGGCCAACTTGCATCAAGTTCCACCTCCACAAGCTGCACCACGCCAACCAAGGTTGAGTGAGTTTCTAGGAACTCAACCTCCGAAGTTTGCAAGTGCTGCTGAACCTCTAGAGGCAGATGACTGGCTAAAGACCATTGAGAGCAAGATGAGGATCATACAGTGCCAAGGGTATGAGAGGGTGTTGTTTGCCTCTCATCAATTGCATGGACCTGCTGCTGATTGGTGGACCGCCTACGTGGCCGCCCATCATGTCCCTGAGAACATCACTTGGGAAGAGTTCAAGCGTAGCTTCCGCAACCATTACATACCAAGGGGTGAACTCAAAAAAAAGAGGAAGGAGTTCTTGGGGTTGCAGCAAGGAAACATGACTGTAAGGGAATACCTCACTAAATTTACTCAACTCTCCCGTTATGCCCCACGGGACATAGAGACTGATGAGCAGAAATAGGATTGTTTCGTGGAAGGACTTACCGCAGAAATGCAGTGTGCAATGTCCTCCAACGAGTATGAAAGCTTCCAAAAGATGGTGGACAGAGCATTTGTGGTAGAAAGGAAGCTGAAGGCCTTGGAAAATGAAAACAAGAGGAAGGCCGGGTGGTCACACCAAGCCTCCGGGAGCAACACCCGCCCACGTCTGATGCAGCAACCCGCAGGGCAAACGAACCGTGCTGCGGTACCTTACTCAGCACCAAGAAGGTACAACCCGAACTACAGGCCTCCGGCAGCACCAATACAGCCACAACGTCAGTTCGTACAGCAGCCTCGCCCTACATATCAACCTCGACCAGCAGTGCAAGGACCCCCAAACCAACCCCAAGACAACAAAGGCCAGGCACCTAAGGTTGGGGTGCAATGTTTTAATTGTGGCGAATTGGGGCACTACGCCCATAAGTGCCCAAAGAAGAAGCCCGCGCAGCCGCAACAGCAGAATGTAATGAAAGGACGGGTGAACCACGTCACCATGGAGGAGGCGCAAGAGGCACCCGACGTGGTAGTTGGTAAGTTTCCTGCCAATTTACACATTGCAACCCTGTTGTTTGATTCTGGTGCTACCCACTCGTTCATTGCCCAAGGGTTTGTTAAGAAGCATGACCTAGCAACAACACAAATGAACCATATGCTAGCAGTAAACTCTCCAGGTGGAGAAATAAGGACAAGACAAGTGTGTCCCAAAGTGAACGTAGACATTAATGGGGTAGTATTTACTGCTAACCTCATAGTGATAGATTCACAAGGGATAGGATAGATATTATCTTGGGTATGGATTGGTTGACCAAACATAAAGGAATCATCCATTGTTCGACCAGAACGGTGGAACTAACTCACCCGAGTGGCACAAGAGTAAAGTTTATAACAATACAAGAGCCTAGGAGGGACATTAAATTAATTCAAGTTGGGGTGAAAGTGGAGGAGATCAGGACCATCAGGGAATATCCAGATGTTTTTCCGGAGGAGTTGCCAGGTATGCCTCCTGATCGTGAAGTGGAATTCGCAATTGAGCTAGTGCCTGGAACAGCCCCGATATACAAGAGACCTTATCGGATGGACTCCAAGCAGCTGGAAGAACTCAAGGATCATTTGAGAGAATTGACGGAGAAGGGGTATATTCGTCCTAGTTCCTCACCATGAGGAGCTCCAGTGATATTTGTGCCCAAGAAGGACGGAACTCAAAGGTTATGCGTAGACTACCGTGCCTTGAATGATGTAACCATCAAGAACAAGTACCCATTACCCCGCATTGAAGACTTGTTTGATCAGTTGGGGGGAGCTTGTGTGTTCTCAAAAATTGATCTCAGGTCGCAATACCACCAACTTAAGATAAGGCAAACCGATATTCCCAGGACAGCTTTCGTATCTCGGTACGGACTGTATGAATACACCGTCATACCTTTCGGGCTAACCAATGCCCCGACATACTTCATGTATCTCATGAACAATGTATTCATGGAATATCTGGACAAATTTGTGGTGGTTTTCATAGATGACATTCTCGTCTTCTCCAAAGATGAAGAGGAACATGAGAAACATCTATGGTTGGTGTTGCAGAAGCTGACAGAACACCAACTATATGCCAAGATGAGCAAGTGTGAGTTTTGGCTGAAGAGAGTTCCCTTCTTAGGACATATAATCTCGGAGGGAAGAATCTCCGTAGATCCCGCCAAAATCGAGGATATACAGAAGTGGAAGACCCCTGAGGGAAGTTCGAAGCTTCTTGGGATTGGCTGGATACTATCGACGGTTTATTGAGGGATTCTCTAAGATCTCGAGACCCCTCACCAAACTGTTGGAGAAGGGAATCACATTCACATGGACGCCGCAGTGCGAGACAAGTTTTCAGGAGTTAAAGAAAAGATTGACAACAGCCCCAGTGCTAGTTATGCCAGATATGCAGAAGAACTTTACGGTGTACTGCGATGCCTCTGGAAACGGGTTGGGATGTGTTCTCATGCAAGAAGGGCATGTCGTGGCTTATGCATACCGGCAGCTCTGGAAGCACGAGAAGAACTATCCTACACATGACCTAGAACTAGCCGCAGTGGTACACGCGTTGAAAATTTGGCGGCACTACTTGATGGGGAAGAGGACAGAGATATATACGGATCATAAGAGTTTAAAGTACATTTTCACACAGCCAGATCTCAACCTCAGACAAAGGAGATGGTTAGAGCTAATCAATGACTTTGATGTGGGCATCAACTATCATCCTGGGAAAGCAAACGTCGTGGCAGATGCTTTAAGTCGGAAAGTGCAGGTCAATAAGTTGAGCTTGAAGGACATGCCTGCAGAATTGAAGGACGAGGTTATAAGGCTCAATCTATGCCTTGTGAATAGTGGTGAAGCCATCGCCATGGAAGTGGACTCCACACTAGAGCGAGAAATACGTGAGGGTCAAAAGAATGACGAGAAGATACAAGAAATCAGGTAACTCATCAAGGAAAATAAAGCCCCTGGTTTCATAGAGGATGAAGAGGGAACGATGTGGCATGGGAAAAGAATCTGTGTGCCAAAAGTAAAGAAAATCCGTGAATTGATTTTGAAGGAGGCTCACGATTCTGACTATTCCATTCATCCTGGGAGTACGAAGATGTACCAGGACCTCAAGAGCAGGTATTGGTGGTATGGCATAAAGCGAGATGTCGCGGAACATGTTGCCCTATGTGACACATGCCAGTTGGTGAAAGCAGAACATCAACGACCCACGGAATTATTGCAACCACTCAAAGTGCCTTAATGGAAATGGGAAGAAATCGGTATAGATTTCATAGTGGGATTGCCTAGGACCCAATCAGGATATGATTCAATATGGGTCATCATCGACAGGCTAACCAAGGTAGCTCATTTCATCCCCGTGAAAGAAAGCTACAGCGGATCCAAATTGGCAGAATTGTACATGTAAAAGATCGTGTGTTACCATGGAGTGCCGAAGAAGATAGTGTCGGATCGAGGGACACAGTTCACCTCGAGGTTCTGGCAGAAGTTGCACGAAACCATGGGAACCCATCTGAACTTTAGTTCTGCCTATCATCCCCAAACTGACGGGCAGACGGAAAAAACCAATCAGATTCTTGAGGATATGCTGAGGGCGTGTGCACTCAAAAACAATCGGAGTTGGGACAAAAACTTACCGTATGCGGAATACTCCTATAACAACAGCTATCAAGCTAGTATGAAGATGTCACCGTTCGAAGCTTTGTATTGGAGGAAGTGCAGAACTGCCCTATTTTGGAACCAAACAGGGGAAAGTAAAGTGTTTGGTCCCGAAGTACTACAAGAAGCCGAGGCGAAAGTGAGGGAAATTCGCAACAACTTGATGATAGCACAGACACGACAAAAGAGCTATGCCGATGTACGGAGAAGAGAGCTCGTCTTCAACGTGGGAGACTATGTCTATCTCAAGGTGTCCCCTATCCGAGGACTTCGTCGGTTCAAGGTGAAAGGGAAGTTGTCACCTCGATACATCGGACCCTTTCAAGTTCTCGAGAGGAAAGGCGAAGTGGCATATCAACTAGAATTACCGGCTCGCCTATCGGATGTGTATGATGTATTCCATGTGTCACAGCTCAAGAAATGTCTGAGAACGCCTGAAGAGGTGTTACCCATGAATGAGGTTGACGTATCTGAGGATTTGTCTTATGCCGAGCAACCATCCAAGATTTTGGAAACAATGGAACGCCTCACAAGAAATAAAAGAATCCGGATGTGCAAGGTGCAGTGGAAGCATCACTCGGAAGAGGAAGCCACCTGGGAGCGAGAAGATGAGCTTAACGCACAATTTCCGGAATTGTTTTCTTAGAACCACCAATCTCGAGGACGAGATTTCTTTTAAGGGGGGTAGAGCTGTAACACCCCAAAATCCTGTTGAGAGGGGAATTTAAAAAATTTCGGACGTATTGCATGTGTTGCAAAAATTCAAATTCAAACTGGAATTCAAATTAAACTCAAAACAGAAATGAAAAAGAAAAAGAAAAGGAAAAAAATAAACCCCCCGACCAGTGGGCCTAAACCCACCAGCCGGCCCATTTATTCCCGCGCCAGCCCGCAGCCGCGCGCCCTCCCCTTTCTCCCACTGACACGCGGGGCCCGCCAACCCTTCTTCCTCCTCGCGCCCGCGCTCGGCCGGCCGGACTCTTCTCACCTCCGAATCGAAACCGCCCCGGATCCTCGCGTATCCCAGCCGAATTCCGTTCCTGGACGACGCAAACTCAATCACAACCAAAAGTCGCCATCCCCCGGCTATATAAACACCGGCATCTTCCCGATTTTCACCTACGATCGGCTGTTTTTCTTCCCGGTGAGAACCCGAGTTTCTCCAGCCAATTTCGCTCGATCTTCGCTCGGGATTTCTCATCTAACGCGCTGATCTTGATCCACCGCCTCCGGGGAACCGCGCAGGTGCAGAAAACACGGTGGTTTGTGCTTCAAACACAGCGCCGACGAGCCTCGCCGTGAATTCACCTCGGACCTCGTCGCCGACCGCTTTCCAGGACCTCCGAGCTCAAGAAAACCCCTGAGGTGAGAGCCCCGACCTCCCCTCTACCGATCTATGCCATAAAATCACAATTCTATCAAGAATTGACGAAGATCAGAAACTCTCCGGCGAGATCGCCGCCTCCCGCCGCCGTGCGCCACCGGGCAGCGCCGCCCGCGCTCGATCAGAGCGACGTGGCTGCTTGTGCGCCTTCTATTTTAAATCGCACGGTAGAATTTAAATCTCCGCATACCAGTTCGACGTTATAATCTCAGCCGTCTGTTTTAAATCGGACGGTCCACGTCAGCCCCGCGTTATAAAGGCCGGAATTCTTACGCGCTACCCCGTGGGGTTCTCGAAAAATACGAGCTAGCCCCGGAAACTTCTGATCTAGCCCCTGGAACTTCAGAAAATCATGTAAATTCATTTAAAAATCAGTTTTAGCCCCTGGACTTAATAAAAATTAGGAAAACCCCTCTGTTATGTGTAGTTAGACCCCTGGAAATTCTTAAAATAATATAATAGACCCTGTAGTGGGTGAGTTTACCTTTTTAACCCTATGTGATATTAAATTTAGGAATTTGAAAATGTGTTTAGTATTTAAAATTTAAAAGATGGGACAAACACATTGTAAATTCAAATTAAAAACTTTCCTAGTACTTGGAAAACTTTGGAGTGAGATAAAAATAGATTTTTGGCTTAAATGAATCTGTCTAATTGATTATTCACATTTATTAGTTATAGGGACACATTTTTAAGTAGAGAATAATACTGAAAATTAGTAAAATAAATGTAAAATAGTTCATATCAGAGGAGAAGTTCAAAAATATATTATTTAATATTTTAGACCCAAAACCTATTCTGTTTAGATGAGGTGTCTTACTATTTTCATAATAAAGTTCACATTTAGGCATAGGAAATAAATCTGAAAATATAGCAAGCTAGGTATGAATACCTAGAAAATGATAAATGAAGTTTCCAAAATCCAAAGAATTCAGTTTAGGGTTGGTAGAAGGTCTGAAGACACATTTGGAGTAGGAAAATACCCTCCATGCACACTTGATAGCTAAAAGGTGTATCAATTGAACATAAGGACGTTATTTAAATTGGAAACTAATATATAGTATGCAAACATAAATATGAATACAAAAGTAGAAATCATATGCACATGTTTAAAACTGCATGTAAGCCAAAATCAACACACATAGAGTAACCACAACACATAGAAATGTGAATGGCTTTCATAAATGTGAATGTGTGGCTTGTATGAAGTGGATGTGTGAACTATGTCTTATGGATTGTTGCTTTCTTTTGCTATGTGTTATGGTATGAGTAGAACCTGCTCCAGAGCAAGTTCTTCCTTTCCAAGATCAGGACTACCCATTCCCAGAGCAGCAGGAAGAAGGCAAGTGTCCTTGACCACTTTGTTCCTATACTAGGATGTGTAGATAGAATTATTTGCATTGTCAATTGAAAATATGAAACCCATGCTAGGATGTTTCCCTAGAATTGCATTACCTTGTTTCCTTTTAGCTTGGGTTGGTATTCATTTTATCATGTCATTTATTATTATGCATCTTAGCCATGCTTAGAATGGGATATTTTGGATGTGAGATCATCAGTTTATTTTACCATACTCTTGAATGAGATATTATGAGTTATGTAGAGGTAGGGATCAGGGCAAGTTGGATGTTTTGGTTGGTGTTGGGTGCACGAGACTCGGGTTTGTGTTTAGTACTTGCCTGGATCCTAAGGACCGATTCATGGAGCATGTAACCTGGATTTACCATGCCAACCACACGCTGAGATGGGGCAGCTTGGCCAATTAATTAGGTGTATCCCCGGCGTAGTATGGGTGTGTTGGATGGTGCGGGCAATAGGTGTCAGCTGGACTACCATACGAACCGCAAGGCTCAAGAGGGGGCCACTGCAGCGGGGTTGGAGCCTCTTGTATGCTGTTAGGGGTGAAAGCTCAATGGGCCCACGCTCGTCGGGAATCCCTTTGTAAAGGCTTCGTAGTGATCTCCTGGCTACACACCTGGGAAGTGTGTATGTGGTTGGTGGCCACTGGCATAATGGAGGTTCTTTTAGTCCACCCGGCAACGGGGGATGAAATCACTACATGTGGGTACAGTGGTGCAAACTCTGCAGAGTCAAAACTATCATGACAGCCGTGCTCACGGTCAAGAGCGGCTTGGACTTATTCATGATCAGAGGAGTGATGGTTTTGGAAGTTAAGAATGTTAAGCGGGGAGCTTAACATTGAAAATGATGTTATGGTTATTTGATTATGATGATGAGATGGGAGATTGGGACCATTTCACCAGTGTAGTAATGTAGGTGCTTAATAAGCTAAGGTGATAGGTATTAATTGCGTAGTGCTTTAACCATGAGTTCAACCTCTCCTTGCTCTAGCCATGCATGACATAACTTTCCCACACTTGCTGAGTACCATCAGTACTCAACCTTGCATATTTCTTGGTTTATATTGCTGCTCAGGTCAAGATAATGAAGTGGTGTTTAATGATCAAGACTTTGGACCCGAAGAAGGTTTCTAGGTTCATGGAGTCCCCCGGGCAACGCCTGTAATGGAGCCCACAAGAATAATATTCCGCTGCTATTTTATTTACTTGTTATGAACTTATTATCGACCATCGAGACATATGCTATGTAAGACTTATTTATATTCGACACCTGGCTTGTAATAAATGATGCTTCACTATTTGTCATCACATGTATGAGAAAATGATCCTGGCATACATGTGATATTCACTCGGTTGTTCTTCGGAGAAACCGGGTGTGACATGTTTCTGCCAACTACACGTGCAGGCTATGGCGGGCACTCCATACGCACTCGTTCCGGTGGAGGGACAGGCCCATCATGTGTGGGAAGAGAGGTACCTGGAGGCAACGGACCCGAGTTGCCCACGGTACAGCCCCGCAGAAGCAAACCTTAGCCTCCAGATGAGGGCGGGAAACGCCGTGATGGACAGCCAAGCTGTTCATACGGAGCATCTCGCCGCAAAGCTCAAGGAGAGCACAAGCCGTGGAGACCATTTCGAGAGTGCTCACAGCGCACTCCACAATGTGCTCCTTCCGACGATCAAGCGACTGAATAAACAGCATAATCAGTTGCATCATCTGAAGAAGGCAAAGAAGAAAAGCCGTGTCGACATCGCGGCGTTGCAAGAGCTGGTGCAGACCCTAACCCAGCAGAATGAGGACCTTGCTCAAGAGCGGGACGACGCTATTGAGAAAGGGCAAGGCTGGGAAGAGGACTACAACCAGGCCATGGATGAGGTTCATGCGTTGCAGGACCTCGTACCTCCGGTATTAGGCATACCGGTGGTCTTGGATCTTCCAGCAATGGGAGAACCCGAGATGGGAGAAGAGGTGGTAGATCCAGAGCCACCAGCAGAGGTACCGGAGGAGGATGACCCGCAGGAGGTCAAGTTCTACTCTGAGTAGGGGGTACAGTTGCCAAGTAGGGCAGCTAGAGTAGGGTAACCCAACTTTTGTAATCAGTGACATGTCGTGTAGGCAGTAGCATATGTATAGGTAGTGACGACATGAGCACGACTTCTCGGAGACCCGAGAATAATGTATCTTGTATAAAGTTTATGTATTATCAATATATGTGAATGTTGTGCAAATTATTCATGTGTCACTTCAATACCTACTGTTGCATATGGAATTTCAAGTATGACATGTGCTAATCGCTGCTGTTTTGAATTTCAGAATGACTCGTACTCGTGCCAACCCGGACGTTGGGGGTACTAGCCAAGGGGGAGAGACCTCCCAACCGCCTCCCGAGGACTCTTCGGGACAGCAACAGCAGCAACAGCAAACACCACCACCGCCACTGCCAACGGTTACATTGGCCGACATCGTCGCGGCAATGGCGGGTTCGCATCAGCAGCACACGGAGTTGCTGCAAACTCTCATCGCTAATACGTCTCGCCCAGTGATACGTCAAGACCGTGAGGAGCGTCAACAGAGCTCCTACTCCGACTTCCTAGCGACTCATCCCCCGGTATTCTCAAGGGCGGATGAACCTCTCGACGCGGACAATTGGCTCCGCACGATAGATATGAAGTTTGGGCTGCTCCAAATAAGTGAGCAGCGCAAGACTCAGTTCGCGATCCAGCAGCTCCAAGGGTCCGCGAGCGCGTGGTGTGCAAACTTTTGTGCTTCACAGCCCACCGACCGAGTTATGACCTGGACGGAGTTTCGGACGGCCTTCAGGGCCTATCACATACCGCCAGGTCTGATGAAGAGGAAGACGCAGGAGTTCCTACACCTCCAGCAAGGGAGCCGGAACGTGCTGGAATACTCCAGGGCGTTCAACGATCTCGCGCTCTACGCGTCGTATCACGCCGATACCGACGAGAAGCGGCGGGACCATTTTTACAAGGGGCATAACCTGCTCCTGAAGGACAAGTTGGCGATGTTCAATCGCGGCAGCCTCAACGACATCATTGATCCTGCGATTGTTCAAGAGGACTCCGACAAGGAGTTGGCGGCGGCCGAGAGAAAGCGAAGCGCGCCGCAAAGCAGCGGAGAAGGAGGCGGTCCTTCTCAGAAGTTTCGGATGGTGAATCGCCCACCATCAGGTTCACGCTGGCAGCCACCCCAGAGGTCGATGCCGTTCCTCAGTCGGCCGTACACTTCACCGGCATTCAGGCCGGCACTGCCAGTACCACCTCCGCAACAACAGCAGCAGCGGACGATGCCGCGTGCGTATGCACCTCAGCAGCGCATACCAGGCTTTCGTCCCCCGAGCACCGCACAAGCAGTGGCCACATGTTACAAGTGTGGTCGTCCAGGAAACTTCGCCAGCAGTTGCCCGGAGAGGCAAGGCGGCGGAGTTACACCACAGTTCCCAGGGAGGAATCAACCCTGGAACCCTACTAATGCGCGGCGGGCAAACCCTAGGCCCGGCACCGTCCACCAGCTGGCCATAGAGGACGTGCCGGAGGGTGAGCCAATCTTTGCGGGTATGTTCCAACTCCACCAGCATCCCGCCATAGTACTATTTGATTCAGGTGCCACGCATAATTTTATTAGCCAAGCTTTCATTGCTAAACACAGCTTGCAAATACTACCCACCGATAGTCCATATTTGATTTGTTCACCGGGTGGGAAGATTTCAGCAAGCGTAATGGTTTCCAAAGCACCATTATGCTTAGCGGGTAGAGTGTACCCCACGTCTCTCATCATCTTAGAGGGACAGAAGGTCGATGTTATCCTAGGGATGTCGTGGTTAACCCGCCACGGCGCTGTTTTAGACACCGTCCTTCGAGTCGTGCACTTAAACTCAGAAATGCACGGATCTCACTCCTTATTTCTGGACAGTCCAGAAATAAAACTTCCAAGTGTCTGTCAATCCACAACCATCAGATTGGAAGATATTCCAGTGGTCCGAGAGTTCCCTGATGTATTCCCGGACGATTTGCCGAGGTTGCCGCCTGATAGAGAGGTAGAGTTCAAGATTGAACTTGCACCGGGAACCATGCCAATATCCCGAAGGCCGTACAAGATGGCACCCAAGGAGTTGGCTGAACTGAAGACTCAGCTCACGGACCTGCTGGAGAAGGGTTTTATTAGGCCGAGCTCCTCGCCATGGGGCTGTTCGGCATTATTCGTGAAGAAGAAGGATGAGACATTGCGGCTTTGCGTGGACTATCGTCCATTAAATGCCGTAACCATTAAGAACATGTACCCGTTGCCACGGATCGACATGTTGTTTGATCAGTTGGTCGAAGCAAAGATCTTTTCCAAGATGGACTTAAGATCCGGGTACCATCAGATTAAGATACGGGCTGAGGATATTCCGAAGACGGCTTTCTCGACGAGGTACGGACTTTATGAGTACCTGGTCATGTCCTTCGGCCTCACCAACGCTCCAGCTCACTTCATGTATCTAATGAACTCGGTATTCATGCCGGAGCTGGACAAGTTTGTCGTGGTCTTCATCGACGACATACTGGTATATTCCATGTCGGAGGAAGATCACAAGAAGCATCTGCGTATAGTCTTGCAACGGCTGCGGGATCACAAGCTATACGCGAAATTCAGCAAATGTGAATTCTGGATATCGCAAGTGCCTTTTCTCGGGCATATCATCTCAGCGGAGGGTATCGCTGTAGACCCAAGAAGATCACTCAAGTGCTGAATTGGAAATCCCCGAGGACTGTTCATGAGGTACGGAGTTTCCTCGGACTCGCGGGATATTATCGGAGGTTCATTCCAAACTTCTCGAAGATTGCCAAGCCTATGACGGAGCTGCTGAAGAAGGCTACCAAATATGTTTGGAGTCCAACATGTGAAGCAGCATTCAAGGCTTTAGTCAAGCACCTAACATCAGCACCGGTTTTGGCACAGCCAGACACAACAAAACCATTCAATGTGTACTGCAATGCATCCGGCATTGGGCTCGGATGTGTGCTGATGCAAGACCGAAGAGTGGTTGCGTATGGATCACGGCAGCTTAGAAACCATGAGCAAAATTATCCAACTCATGACTTGGAGCTTGCTGCCATGGTACTTGCACTGAAAATGTGGAGGCACTACCTACACGGTAACCTCGTACATCTATATACCGACCACAAAAGCCTCAAGTACATATTCACTCAGAAGGAGCTGAACATGAGGCAGCGAAGATGGTTAGAATTGATAAAGGATTATGAAATAGCGATCCATTATCATCCGGGCAAGGAAAACATGGTGGCGGATGCGCTGAGCCGCAAGTCACACGTTAACAATCTGACCATGACACCGTTGGAAGAAAGCGAACCACCACTACATGTGATTCCACACGGAGCTCTCTACAACCTAGCTTTGATCCCCACCATCCGTTAAGAAATAGCGGCAGGTCAGAAACATGACAAGGGCATGTCGCATTTGTGGAGATGTGTAGAAAGTGGGGAAATTAAATGTTTCCGGAAGGACGGAGGCGGCGTTCTATGGTTCAAGGACCGGATCGTCGTACCCCGTAAACCGGAGTTACAGTAGAAAATTTTTGATGAGGCTCAATTATCAAAATTTTCTATTCACCCCGGCAGCAAAAAAATGTATCAAGAACTCAGAAGCAAGTTTTGGTGGACACGGATGAAGCGGGAGATCGCGAAGTACGTGTCCGAGTGTGATACATGTCGAAGGGTGAAGGAAGACCATATACGGAAACCGGGACTGCTGCAACCACTAGGCGTTCCTGCCTGGAAGTCGGAGGATGTGAGCATGGACTTCATCGTCGGTTTACCCACCACCTTTCAGAAACATGATTCTGTGTGGGTGATCGTCAACCGGCTCACCAAAGTTGCCCATTTTATCCCGGTCAACACCAACTACAACGCCAAGAAGTATGCTGAACTGTACATCTCACGGATCCTATGCTTGTACGGCGTACCCCGTACCATCATATCGGATCGGGGCACTTTATTTGTGTCCCGTTTTTGGGAGCAGATGCACGCTGCCTTGGGGACGAAGCTGATCCGTAGTTCAGCATACCACCCGCAAGAATTGGGCAAACCGAGCGGGTAAATCAAATCCTAGAAGACATGCTACGAGCTTGCGCTATCAACCACGGCAAGAATTGGGATGATCACTTGCCGTTAGCCGAGTTCTCGTACAACAATGGGTACCAAGACAGCATAAGAATGGCACCCTACGAGGCGCTATACGGAAGGAAATGCCGCACACCATTGAACTGGTGTGAGTCTGGCGAAAGGGTTACCTTCGGGATTGACCTTGTCAACAACGCGGAAGAGAAGATTCAACTGATTCAAGCGAACCTAAAAGCCGCCCAATCCCGACAGAAACAGTATGCGGACTGGAGAAGACACCCATTACAATTCGAAGTGGGGGATCACGTATATCTACGTGTGTCTCCAATGAAGGGCGTAAACAGATTTGGGGTGAGAGAAAAATTGGCACCCCGATTCATCAGTCCATTCCAGATTACCGAAAGATGTGGATCGGTAGCATACCGGCTGAAATTACCAGAAGCACTTTCCGGTGTGCACGACGTCTTTCACATTTCCCAGCTGAGGAAGTGTCTCAAGCTATCTACTACCGTTCAGCCTGAGGACATTGAAGAACTGCAACCGGATCTCACCTATCGGGAGGAACCGGTTCAGATCATTGACGAAAAGGCCCGAACCACACGCAACCGCACGTTGTGGTTCTACAAAGTTCTATGGAGTAATCACTCCATGGACGAGGCGACATGGGAGAGCGAAGGATTTCTTCGCGCCAACTACCCCGACTTTTTCACGTCGCATATCCGGTAATTTTCCACCGTCCTCTCTCTCATTTTCACCTTATAATCTCGGGACGATATTCTTTTAAGGGGGGAGGAATGTAAGGGCCTCAGTTTTTGACACATGTTTGAAGTGTTCATCACAACACACACACCTCATTTGAAGAAAGTTGATGAACACATTTGAAGAGCAAGTAACCACCATCAACATGCTCATTAGATAATAAACTCCAATATTGCAAAAGTTGTATTTCCCACATGTAATATATAGGGGCTGGGCATAGGAAAAACTCCTACACATTGCTAGGAATGTCCATGCCAAGTTTCATCCAAAATTCAAAAGCTTTTGAGGTCAGTTTGGGCATAGCTAGAAAGAGGGCAGTTTGAAACTACATTCAAATTCAAACTGTTTTTATCCCATGAATTCAAAAGTGGGAGACATATTCTTACTCAGCACATTTTTGTGAGCTCACACTCCAATTTTCACTCCATTTGGAGTTGATCTTGACATGAGCTAAGTGGGGCAAATTCAAACTTTATTTGAATTTCAAACTGAACATGTGCTGAAATTTATCCAAACCAAACCCAATTTATATTCTTACCAATTCAAATGGCTCAGAGGTGAATAATTCAAATCACAATGGGCAGTTTAGGGCTTACTGTTTACAACAGTGATTTGGAGTTAATTTCACAGGTTAAAACCCTGGGTGGGACCCACATGTCATCCACTGATTCAAATCAAACCGACTGAAAACCCAGCTCGGGTTCTTGCGCCGGACTGAGCAGCCGCCACGGCGAGGAGTCGATCGGGACAGCACCTGCTTGCCGCCCCGACCTACTGAACCGCCTCGCGGTCCTCTTATCTCCCGCAGCCGCCCTGATCGGAGAGAACACCGCACACTCTGCTGCTTCCTCGCACCAGAAACGCGCCATCGCTGCCGATCACTCGAAGCTGATCAGGGAAGCTTGATCACCGCCGCTCCGTCCCCTCCAGAGCTGCGGAAAGGTACTAGGAACCCTCCTCGTTCTTTCCCGTTGCTAGAACTCAGCTTAAACCAGACGAGATCGGCTATACCGAGAGTTCAATTCGGTGACCTAAAACCACCGCAATTCGGTCGACACGGCTGAAGTCTTTCCGAAGCCACGGCTCGTTGCTGACCATGCACCGGCCATTGTCATGACGAGCTGAGCAAAGAATCCTGTTCCCCGAGTGAATGTAGGCAGAGGCGGCCAAAATCGTGAAGTTTGGAGCTCCACAGAAGCTGCCGGCGAGCTCTCCGGAGAGGTACCTCGGCGGCAGAGCGCGGGCGGCGAGAGGTAGACGAAGGGGGTGGACCCCAGGTGTCAGCGGCAGATATTTTAAATCAGGATCGGGCTGCGGCTGGGATCTGATGTGCTGGCGCGCAAAAACCCTGTAGGCCTCAGTGTGCTGTCGCCTCCGCGCCCAACACGTGTCCCCGCGGGCCCCGGCAGATTTAAACTTTTGCCCCGATTTTCAGATCTCATCCAAACTTCAAATCCTCATAACTTTGGCTAGAAAGCTCCAAATCGAGTGAACCAAATTTTGTTCGATTCAGCTCTTTGAGCACTTTCCGGCAAATCAAGTTGCACTTCACGAAAATCTTTATTCTCCAGAATTAATTCCTCAAAGTTTAAACTGTTTGGAATTTTAACTGAATCCTTTGGAGGAAAATTCTGAAATTTTGCTGGGTTGTTTACCATAATATCCCTGAACTACCATAGAAATTTCAGATCCATTTGAGCTCATTTGTTCCACCTAATGGTGTGATTAGTGAAACTGTTTCAGAGAAAATAGAAAATGTTCAGAAACATTTTCAGAATTTCCTCTGAAATTGTTTAGCTCATATCTTTAGCTAGAAACCTTCAAATTAAGGGAGACCAACTCCCTTAGAACCCTCTGAAAACCTAGTTTCATAAAGTCATAGATTGTTTCATGAAACTCCTTAGAACACCCTAAAAGCCTTCAATTAAGGTCAAGTGCAGAATTAATTGTGGAGGGCTCAAATGAGCTTTGCTGCAACTAAAACTTGACCAAATCTCGGTTTAGGTCGTAACCATGCCACAGTAAAAGTTTCACAGTCATTGAGTCTGTCTAGTAAGAGTTACAGACTTCACAAGTTTAAATTCAATCAAATGCATTTAAATTAATACATATACTTGTATATCATGTAGTCGCTAAGGTCGAGGAGGAACCCGAAGTCCTAGACTTCGTTACTCCGGAGGAGCAGCTAGCCTACGACCAAGAGCAGCAAGGCAAGCTCCGGTTTGCATTACCCTTTTTACAAAGTTTTATTGTTTTGAGCACTTACTTCAGTATAATTATCTTGCATTGGAGTCTTGTTTGGAAACCCAATTGCATAGCCAAGAAAACCATGGGTTGAGTTTAGGATTGCAAACCCCGTTAGCTACTGCAAAGCTAAGTTAGGGTAGGATTCGGTACAAGTCGAGTAGTTGGAACTACTCGCGAGCATAGGCTAGAGGCACTCGACTCAGGTAGAAATAGCACATGATACACATGGCAAGAAAAATGAGACCGAGTGGAGAGTAAGGGCAGCAGGACTTTGGGGCCTGTGTGCTATAGCTCCGCTTGTGTCGATTGAGGACCGAGCCTTGTGCGGGCCTGTTGAACAAGCTAGAACAGTACCGAAGACCTACCAGATATATGGGAAGCGGGAAACCGATGTAACTCGGGTAGCTGGGTATTGAGGCATTGCCCGTCGTTCAGAGGGTAGGTTGAGAGCTTGAGGTGTACATCGGCTTGCGGCACTGAGATGCGCATGCAGAGACCTCTTGCTCGGGACGATGGGACCGGTTCAATATTTGGCTGACGGGTGAAAGGTGGTTGCGTACGGCATCCGTGATGGGTGCTGTAGGCAACATCGAGTACGGGTGTACGCGTCGGGTTATTCGGGTAACCCTGCAGGTGTAAATCGATTATAATCGCTATCCCTCGCGGTCAGTGAGTATCACTTGTTCACTGTACCATGACGTAGAAAGAACAGGCTAGTTACATGTTAAAATGTTGCTGATTGAAAGACGGACTTGATTGCTAATGATTTGCTGTAGTCTAGAGCTAATTAAAGTTCCTTTTAACTTTGGGCAAAGTACATGAGAGAAATGTGTTTCTTGTTTGATTGCGGCTCTCTCATGTGCCTTAGTGTAACGTTCTCCATAACCTGCTGCTAAAATTTGAAAGTAAGGTCCCAATAATTAGGCGAGTCCTTTGCAAATGGTTTTACCTCATGTACCCATCACCCCTCATGTAGAAGTTCCATGTTTAGGTGAGACGGGTCAGACTTGCTGAGCCTTCATGCTCACTGCTTGTGTTTGAAGCTTTTGCAGGGTTCTATGAGGAGGGACTCCCGAAGAGGAGACGGAACCCCAGGAGGGGAACCCCGTCGAGTGGGAGTCGTGCACGCCGCCGTGTTAGTGTGCGTGTGTGCTAGCAAGGACACGTTCATGGGCTGAACGTGAACTTGATGTGTAGACTGGACCTATTTTGATGTATAAATGTTCATAAACCACTTTATGTAATAAAAGTTTTGCTTCCGCTTTGTACCTTTGATGTGTGTTTTCCGGTGCTGTGCAACGCAGCACCCCTCAGCGTGATCCTGGCTCAACAAGACCGTGGGGTCGTGTAAGGACATAGCTGAATATGTTGCCTTATGCGATACGCGCCAACGGGTGAAGGCCGAATATCAAAGACCCGCTGGACTGTTGCAGCCATTGAAAGTATCCGAGTGGAAGTGGGAAGACATTAGCATGGATTTCATAGTTGGATTGCACGTACTCAGTCGGGTTACAACTCTATTTAGGTTACCATGGATCGAGTGACGGAAACAGCCCATTTCCTTCCTGTTAGAACCAAGTACACCATCGCCCAACTAGCCGATCTATATATGGAGCAAATCTTGTGTCGCCATGGAGTTCCGAAGAGGATAGTTTCAGATCGAGGTTCTCAATTTACCTCTAGGTTCTGGAAGGAGCTGCATGAAGCTACGGGTACACGGCTGGATTTCAGCTCTGCATATCACCCGCAAACCGACGGGCAAACTGAGAGAACAAATCAGATTTTAGAAGACATGTTAAGAGCTTGCGCCTTGAAACATGGGTGTAGTTGGGATAGGAGCGTGTCGTATGATGAATTCTCATACAACAACAGCTACCAAGCCAGCTTGAATATGTCAACTTTCGAAGCATTGTATGGTAGACGATGTAGAACACCACTTTTCTGGAATGAGACCGGAGAAAGCCAAGTATTCGGACCCGAAGTGTAGCAAGACGCCCAAAAGCAAGTCCAAATGATACGTGAAAACTTGAAGGCCGCTCTGTCACGACAAAAAGGTTATGCGGACAAAAGGGGAAGAAGATTGACCTTCGAAGTGGGAGACTTCGTGTATCTTAGTGTATCGCCTATCCGAGACCAACGACGGTTCAACTTCAAAGGGCAAATTAGCACCTCGCTACATCGGGCCATTCAAGATTTTGGGCAAGTGATGATAAATAGCCTATCAACTAGAGCTGCCAACGCACCTCTCTGACATGCACGACGTGTTCTATGTATCCCAACTCAGGAAACGCCTAAGAGTACCGGAAGAACAAGTACCGATGGATGAGCTAGAGCTTCAAGGGGATCTGACCTACAAGGAACACCCCGTCAAAATCTTGGACGTAAAGGAAAGGGTCACGAGGAACAAAGTGATCCGTTGGTGCAAGGTACAACAGAGCCATCACACAGAAGCCGAAACTACATGGGAGCGTGAGGAAGATCTCAAGGCAGAATTCCCCCATCTATTCTGCACTCTATCGAATCTCGAGGGCAAGATTCATTTAAGGGGGGTAGGTTTGTAACACCCTCAAATTCATTACCATGCATTGCATACATTTTTAATGTAGAGAAGCATTTAAAAAGAAGTAGAAATGGAGAAAGAACCATAGAAATGGAGAAAGAACCATAGAAATGGAGATAGAACCACAGAAATGGACAAAGAACCATAGAAATGGAGAAGGGAATATAGAAATGGAGAAAGGGAATTAAAAATGGAGAGGGGAATATAGAAATGGAGAAAGGGGCATATAAATGGAGAGAAATGGAAATAAGAAAGCTGAAATGAGCCATTCCCAAATTTCCTCAAATTTTACCCAAGTTCCCCAAATTTCCTCCATCCCAAAAATTCCCAAATTCTTCCCAGTTATTCCTGATTTTCCCCAAATTCGCCAAACTTCCCCTAGGGGAATTTCCCCCACATTTGGGAGGAATTTCCTCCCAAATTGGCCGCACCAAATTATGGGGGAGACCCCTTGGCCGCAGCCCTTGAGGGGGGAGCCCTAGTCCCCCACCTCTAGCACTCCTTGGTGAAGTCCCCCACCTCTAGGACTCTTTGGTTAAGTCCCCCACCTTTATGACTCTTTGGTTAAGTTCTCCACCTCTAGGACTCTTTGTCCCAATCCCTAAGACTCTTTGGTTGAGTCCCCTACCTCTAGGACTCTTTGTTTCCACCCCTAGGACTCTTTGGTTGAGTCCCATACTTATAGGACTCTTTGTTTCCACCCCTAGGACTCTTTTTCTCCCTTATAAATATAACCCCCACCCCCTGGCCGCACCCCTCTCTTTTGGTCGTCCCCCCTGCTGCAAAGCCCCCTTCCTTGCTGCCAAGTCACCAAGTCCTCCCCCCTTGCCGGAATTTAGCCACCATCGAGCCCCGTCACGCCTCCGCATCGCGGGAAAAGAAGCCCCCGACATTCTGCCCTACCCGCAGCCCATAATTCTCCACGGAAAATCCTCCGCTGCTGCCATTGCTAGGAGAGAAGCCCTGCCGCAAGGGAGAAGTAAGGTAGGTCTTCATTACCCATCCTACGACGTCGCCGCTGTTTCTACGCATCCGTTTTCTTCGCCCCCTTCGAGCAGAAACTTTTGCGTGTGAACAGATCGTGTTTTGATCGATTTTTGACGGTGGAATTGATCAAGATCTTGAGTCAAGATCATCACCACGTCCAAACTTGATACCTACACCCTTGTTCATCATAAAACCCAATAAAATCTCATTAAAACATGCAAGACCACGTACAAACTGGTCCTATAAAACTGCACTATAGGATTTGCATTCATCTACCCATTGCATCTTGAGTAAAGTTTGTGCATGATGATTGATTGCTGTAAATTTTGTATGTGCATGGTCGTGAGTACAAGGACAAGCTCAAGAGGCCGTCTTCGAGAAACTACAGCACCAAGAATTCAAGACGCTTGAGCAACATGAACCACGGGAGCAAGGGAAGTTCCCCTTGACCATATTGATCCCATGTTTTTGAAACTGTTTTGCTTGCAAAAACTCGTATGCTTGGGTCAACTTGATGGGACACCCTTTTATAGGATTTTACTAGTTTTGTTAACCATACTTGTTGCCGGGAAAGTTGATGAGTTGGGTATGGTCGTTTTTCCTTTTTGCTTCGCTTAACTTACGGGATACGGGAAGCTGAAATAAAACATGATTAGCTACTGCACTCGTATGAATAATGATGATGAGAACTTGATTATGATGTTAATGAGCATGGAATCAGGGAGATCTAGGCAAGCTTGGTTCGTGGATGTTGCTGAATGAGATGGTGGTTTCCTTGCCGTAGATCTAAGGACCGGTCCATGCGAGCACATGCCAGGAAAACGGTGCCACCACAAAGCAAAAAATGGGTGCGGCTTAGTTGACTAATTATGTGTGTTGATAGCTTGTTATGGACCGTTGGATAGCGTGGGAAATGGGAGTCGAGAGAGACTGCCCTGGGAACTGCATGGCACAAGAGGGGGCCCGTGGGTGGGAGAACGGAGATTCGAGCCTGCTGGTGAAACCTCAGTGGGTCCGTACATACTAGTAGCCCATTTGCAAAGGCTATTTTGTGATCTCTTGGCCATACACCGACGGTTGTGTACTGGTATAATGGAGGTTCTTTTTAGTCGTCGACAGGTGATGAAATCACGAACTTGTAGGTAAAGTGGTGCCACCTATGCCGAGCATAAAACTGTAAAATCCCAAGAAAAGGGACTTGTAAAAATTTTCCATCATCTCCCAACACCACAGCTTTTGTTGTGGATATCTTGTGAATACTTGTTAAGAGCAAGTAACCACCATCAAAAGGGTGATTAGAGGGGAAATCCCTAACTTCGACAAAGTGGGATTTCTACACTTGAACATGAGAGGTTGAGCTCACCCCTAGAACTTAAATAGTCTTGGGAAGGTTCAGGCCAAATTTCATGCAAATCCAGTACTTTTTGGGGGCACTTTTGGAGGTATTTGAAGAAGAGGCCAATTTGAATGTAAATTCAAATTGCAGCAACTTTCATTACTTGAATTCAAAAGTTGGCTTCATATTCAAACTCAGCACATTTTTCTGAGTGGGTCCACCAATTTTCATCCCCATTGGAATTTATCTTGTCGGGAGCTAAATTTGCATTAATTCAAAACTAAATTTGAATTTCAGTTCAAATGTGAAGAAAATTTAGCCAAACAAATTTCAAATTTGAGAAACCAAATTCAAACAATGACTGGGAGGCTAAGTGTCACATTCAATTGTGAGTAGCTGGGATATTTTCAGTGCAAACAGAAATGAAAAATGTGAAAAAGAATTAGAGTGGAGGTCCCACCTGTCAGCAGCCTTAACACTGAAGTCTTCGGGTGATTTTTCTCTCAGCCGAGGAGCGCGCGCCAGCAGCTGGCGACGTCGGTGCCCAACCGCCTCAGCCGGCCAGCTCTTGCTTCGGCGTGGGAGGTGGCTCGGCAGGTGTCACGCCCTCCACTGCCCTCCGTGGGCAATAAAGGGCACGAAATCGCCGGCGAGCTCCTGTTTCCACGCATTTCAGTAAACGGCTGCATAGACGCCCGAGTTCCAATCCCCTGCCACCCGAGCTGTGATCATACTCTGCCCTCGACGTCCATAGAAAAGCAGAGCGCTAGCTTGTCCTCGAGACCACCGCGCAAACCGTTCCATGGTTCAACCTTTGTGCGCAGAGAATTTCCCAGTTTCGGGGGGGGGGGGAACACATTTTGGGACCTGATTAGGTTTAGGAGAAATTCAGGAGGATCGTCGTGTGGGAGGTCAAACAGAGCTGAGAAATAGCGTCTAGAGGCTCTTGCGCCCCTCCTCGATTGAAAACAGAAAGGAAACCACCGCCGGAACCATAGGTTCACCATAGAACAGTTCGGCGGGAGAGGGGGTCGCCGGTGAGGTCCGGTGCGCCGGCTGTTTCTAGTCCAACCGAGGCCATGCCGAGCTTCCCGAGGTCTCCCTGAACGTGGTGATGTGATTAGCGCGCGAAGGGGGTGGTCAGGAGGGCCGGAACACGTTGCCGATGTTGCACAGAGACATAGCGCTCGTCGCCGGCGAGCAACGGCGGTTAGCCGACGGCGGCATGATGTCCATCGTGCTCAGCATCCAAAATTATGTGGGGGTGGCAAGTCTCACCATCGCCGGCGAGCTAGGTCGCCAGGCACGCCGACCTCGCCGGAGCTCCAGCGGCTCGGGGCGGCGGCGTCGGGAGGTAGACGAAGGCGCGGGTCCCACGAGTCAGCCTCTGTGTTAAGCGCGCGCGAGCGCACGGTTAGTTTAAATTAAACGGGCGGGCACCACTGTCAGCCTCCGGGTTAGCGCGGGAGATGATTTTCTATAGGAAAATAATTCAGAGATCAGCCCAAACTTTAGAAATTCATAACTTTGGCTAGAAGTGTCCAAATTCAGTGAACCAAATTTTGCTGAACTCAGCTTTTTGAGTACTTTCCAGAAACACAAATTTCAGATCATGAAACTTGATGGTTTTCCAGAATTAATTCCCTAAATTTAAACTGTTAGGAGTTTTATCTGGAGAATTACATTATGAAAAATTCTGAAATTTGTCTGGGAGGTTCAATGAAAAATCCTTGAGTCACAGTAAAATTTTCAGACCCATCCAAGTTCATTTAGTGCCCCTAATGGTGTGATTAAGTGAACTGCCCTGAGAAAATCGAAAAATGTCCAGAAACATTTTTCAGATTTTCTCAAATCTTGTTTAGGGCATAACTTCCTCTAGAATTCTTCAAATCACAAGAAATCAAGTCCATTAGAACCATATTAAATTCTAGTTTCCAGAGAGTAAGGGTTGGAGCCAAGAAAACCCCTGGAAGTCCTTAGAGGCTCTAATGTTGACCAAATAGGCTTTTATTTGTAAAAGGGTCAAATGAACTTTGTTTCAAATGAAACTTGGTCAGTACTCTGGTTAAGACCCTACCAAGTTAACATAAAAATTGCAGAACCAAAGGGGAGGTCTAGCTAGAGTTATAGTAATTGCTTATTCAATTCTAAGCATTGCATTTGAATTGACATGTAGTATCTCGTTAACGTGTAGTCGCTGAAGGCGAGGAGACTCAGGAAGTACTCGACTTCCTTCTTCCGGAAGAAGCCCTAACCACTGACCAGCAGCAACAAGGCAATCCCCGGTTTGCATTAACCCATTTTTACAAGTTTTACTTTGTTTACATACTTAGTATGAGGTATGTATATGTGCATTAGTTGTAGGGTGGATGAAACCCCAAATGCATAACCAGATGTTTCCCATAAGCGTGAGGGTAGTGTCTAAGTCCTCGAGTAGACAGGCTATGCTTAATCATTCATAGGACTTCGGTACAAGTCGAGTAGTTGGAATCTACTCGCGAGTTAGGCTTGGGACACAAGGGATTAGTTCGAGTGATGTGAGATCACATTAGTAATGAAAATGAGACTAGGCAGGGGCTAGGGCGCAGCAAGAGGAAGTCTTGTGTGCGCAGCCCTGTCCGTGTCGATTGAGGACCGATCCGTGTGTGGCCCTGCTGAGCAAGTATTGAACGTACCGAAGGCATATCGGATATATGGGCCCTGGTAAACCGATGTAACCTAAACATCCGGGCATCGAGGCATAGCACACCGATTTATAGGTGTAGGTTGAGGGCAGCAAGGTGGAAATCTGCTAATGGTCATAGAGAGATGCTCCATGTAGGGAACCTCCTGTCCGTTTCGGTGCGACCGGTTCGACGTTTGGGCTGTTGGGTGAAAGGTTGTCCCGTACGACATCGAGTGAGCGTGCTGTGCAGCTCCACGGGTGGGTGTACGTGACGTGCTCTTCCAGTATCCCTTCAGGTGTATATCGAGTCGATTCGCTGTCCATCGCGGTGACGAGTACCGCTTGTTCACTGAGTCGTGACGTAGGCTAATATATGAAATGTGATGATTCAATATTGCTGTTATGCTATAATTGGATTGCTACATGTGTGCCCCCAAATATTGCTCACTAAATTTCATATCCATGAACTGTTAACTTGTGGCTAAAAGATGCACTAAGGATGAACTTGTAGGCGTGTCCATTTGCTGAAATTTAGCATCCCATGATCGTTGTACACTACATGTAGAGTTTCATGCCTAGGTGAGTCGGTTAAGTCTTGTTGAGCCATTGTTCTCATGGTTGCTGCTTAAGTGTTTTTCAGGTGAGGAGCGACCCACGGACTCGGGTTACTAGTCCACCGGCGAGGGTTACCCTCCGTCGGGGACCACGGCTGAGTGGGAGCCGTACACGCCGCGCTAAGCTGAGCAGTGCAGCTAGTGTGGGTTTCCCTAGGGCTGGGCAACCAACTTTCGCTAGATAGGCGGGCGTGAGTTGTACAAATTTAACTTCCGCTGTGTAATATAAATACTAGTTTGTAACTGAAGTATTGTACTACTTTGTACATGTCAGTTGGTTTTCTATGTAATACAATGAGGTTCTTATAATGTGTGCTGTCGGGTGTCGCATCGTGCGGCACCACCCTCTGCAATCCTGGATGAGCGGACTCCGGTCCGCCACAGGCCGGTATAAGAGCGGCATTGGGGATAGCACATTAATTAAGGACTGTATTACGGGAAAAACTAGGTTTACGGTGAGGATTCGGTAATGTCCCAAATAAGGACTATATTAGCATAGTTACTTAAAGTGGCAAGACTAACATATGTGTTATAATTCTGAATTTTAATTATGTAACGACACACCTACGCTCTGGTAAGAGTGGTAAGGAACGCCACCGAAAGCGGTTCAATTTCGGTTAGCTCCCCTGACGAGGAACGTGGTTCAGGGATAGGTCTCACAGCTTGGTGTGAGACGTCAATATGAAACTCTTGGACTCTTCATGTTCCTGAGTTCATATGAAACGCTGATCCCTAGAGTGCATTAGGCAAGTAAGTGGAGACCCCATCGTGTGGTCAGTAACGTGATAGTGTGTTCATCTGGAAATAGCCCAGGAGGACATACGCAGCGATTGCCATCGGCATGCCCTGCAGGGAAGTAGGTGGTATCTGTTGGGGTGATAAAATTCCCAACCGTGACGACCCGTTCGCGCTCTACTCGGCTTCCCCGTCGTGTGGTGTTAAAACACGATCGCGTACCTTGAGACGTGGCTTAACTCAAGGACGGCCGTATGGCAATGATACGGGCATTTGTATTTACTTTCAAATATGGACCTTCCTGAAATGAAAATAACCTTTGAGTGCATCAGTATTGTGTGGTCTCCTGCAGGTACTAACCACGTATGTATGCCGTGTAGTATACGTGTGCGAGAGACCGTTTAGTGCCACAATTGAGACGTATATGCCGGTATAATCTGGTTAGGATTTTCTTTTTGTGAGGAACGTAGTACCGACATATCATAGTCATGTGAATGAAAGACAATGATAACAAGGAATTAAAATCACTAAGTTTCAACATTTAGGACCCTGGTTGGCTAGAAAAATTTAATAGTTGATCAGTGTAGTCAAAGGGATGGAAAAACAGAGTGCTCTGTTTTGAGCAGCAAGTTTGCTGAACTTTGACAGAGCATAACTCACAGGTCATTTAGCCAATGGAGGTGTGGGATATGTTTCTGGAAAGGTGTTTAAGCACTCTACATCTTTGTTATAGACTCCCAGAGCTGAATCACACCTTAAGTTGGCTTAAATCCCAGAGGATTGTAAACTGTCCAGAACCAGGACAGATTTAAAAAATTTTCCGGACTATTCTGTTTTTCAAGCATAACTTCCTGTAGAAAAATATGAAATTATCATATGATACATGTTTGGAAAGGGTAGGAGATGTGTTACATCTTTGTAATTCAAAGTTTCTGCAATTGCAGCACGGAATGAAGCTGAAATCAGAGTTGAAAACGGCACCTTCCAAAGGAGGTGCTGTTGAAATAATTCCTGAAATTCTGTGACTTGAATTACCATAACTTTTAAACCAGAGCTGATCTGAGGGAAAATAAATACTTGTTGGAAATATTCTGAAGTTAAATTTGACTTTGGTATTCAGCTTGAGTCATGAAAATGCCCAGCACCAGATCAAAATCTGGGATATGTAGAAACTGGTCATTCTGACAGAGAAATGACAATTGAACTCATTTGAGAGATTGTTGTACCCTACGGGGTTTAAGTACTTCCAATGGGGTAGAACATACTCATGAGTGGTTATCTTCAACTAGTGAAAGATTTGAGTATATGTCTTACTCAAGTTTCTATGCTAGAGACCATATTTGTGTCATATTGGAGATAATAGGGTAGTATACGTGATGATAAAGCGATATTAAATGTCTCGTATTGACCAAACCTAGTTGAGAGGAACTTCCAAAGAGGAAGTCCATCAAATTGGATTTAACTAGCTTGTATTTGGTCTGGTAATGGTGTAGCTTGTGCAAAGTTATTACATTATCTGTATACGAGATGTATCGCATGTTCTTGCTGTCATTATGTTTTACGCCATTTTATGGCACTGCATGAAATATGTTGCGGGACTGATGTTTATTGTCGTATGGTTGCAGATGGTTCGCACTCGGACCACGCATGAGATTGGTGGCTCTAGCCAGCAGGGGGTGATGACGCCCAGCCACCTGCCTACGACAGCACCCCACAGCAACAACCACCACCGCCGCCTCCGCTTACCCTAGTGGATGTGATAGCGGCACTGGTGGAGAATCGTGAGGATCAGACCGACCTGATCCTAACGATCGTGCAGAATACGTCCCAGGTGGGGGGCGTCAAGAGATGGGGCCTCGTGATCCCTGTGAGGTGACGTACTCGGACATCATGAGTACGCACCCTCCGGTGTTCACAGAAGCAGCAGAACCACTGGAGGCCGACAACTGGCTGTGGACAATCGAGTCCAAGTTCGGGCTGCTCCAATGTATGGAGCGACAAAAGACTCTGTTCGCGGCGCAGCAGCTTCACGGTGCCGCTGGTGCGTGGTGGGCGAATTATGTCGCCTCACGTCCAGCTGGCCATGCCGTGGAGTGGGAAGAATTCCGGGAGGCGTTCCGCACCTACCATATCCCTCCCGGGATAATGAAGCGGAAGTTCCAAGAATTTTTGGAGCTGAAGCAGGGCAGGAGGAGTGCCCGTGACTACTCCCGTGCCTTCAACCATCTGGCGCAATATGCGTTGGATTACGTCTCCACCGAGGAGAAGAAGCGAGAGCACTGATATCAGGGGGTACACCCCGAGATGAAGACGCATCTTGTTCAATGCAATCGCGGCACTTTCAATGATTTAGTCAATGCTGCGATCATGCAAGAAGACGCTCAGCGAGAATTGGAGGCTGAGCAGCGGAAGCGCAGCACTCCACCCAGCAGTGGGGGTGGCGCTCCCCAGAAGTACCGCATGGTGTATCGGACACCTTCCGGTCAGCAGTGGCATCCACCAACGGGACCTCAACAGTTCGGGGGTCGTTCTTTCCAATCACCCCCGTCCGACCGCCGATGCCACCACCGCGACTGCAACAGCAGCAGCAGATGACACCCCGGGCGTTTCCACTGCCACAACGCGCCCCGGGTTTCCGTCCACCGATCAGCGGAGGACCGCCTCGCTACACATGCTTTACGTGTGGCCAGGCGGGCCATTTCTCGAAGGACTGTCCCCAGGGGCAGCAGAGCAGCGGGCAAGCCCAGATCCAGGGCGGTGCTCGAGGCCAACCTCCGGTCAAGAAGGTTGGTCAGCGGACTGGGGGCGTTCACAACCTCGACAATGAGGACGCCCCAGAGGGAGACAATGTCCTGGCGGGTATGTTCACTCTCAACGACCAGGCAATCATCATTTTATTCGATTCTGGTGCGACCCACAGTTTCTTAAGTGCATCCTATGTGGCTAAGCATCAAATGCAAGTCTTCCCAACCGACTGCTCCTATATGATCTGCTCACCGGGAGGGAAGATTTCAGCAAATATGATGATTCCAAAAGCATCTCTGTGCTTAGGTGGGAAGATATATCCCACCACCTTGATAATCCTTACGGGACAAAAGATTGATGCAATCTTAGGGATGTCATGGTTACGCTACCATGGCGCTGTCCTAGACACTTGGACACGGACGGTTCATTTGAATTCTCCATTCCACCGTCCGCATTCCATGGTGTTAGACAATCCAGTCCGGGAAGTTTCAGCAATTAATAATGTTGAAGCTCTCAAGTTAGAGGACATACCAGTAGTCCGGGAATACCCCGACGTGTTTCCGGATGATCTTCCGGGCATGCCACCTGAGCGGGATGTCGAGTTCAAGATTGAACTTTCACCCGGGACTACTCCTATCTCACGGAGACCATACAAAATGGCTCCAAACGAGCTGGCTGAATTGAAAGAACAGCTCAATGATCTGTTGAGCAAAGGTTTCATTAGGCCGAGTTCCTCGCCTTGGGGATGCTCGGCGCTGTTCGTAAAGAAGAAGGATGAAACCTTGAGGCTGTGTGTGGACTACCGGCCGCTAAATGCCGTTACCATCAAGAACAAATACCCACTGCCCCGCATTGACATCCTGTTTGAGCAGCTTGTGGGTGCAAGTGTGTTCTCCAAGATGGACCTTCGCTCTGGATATCATCAAGTAAAGATCCGGGTGGAGGATATCCCGAAGACGGCTTTCTCGATGAGATATGGCTTATATGAATATCTCGTCATGTCTTTTGGTCTCACTAATGCTCCCGCACATTTCATGTATCTCATGAACTCGGTGTTCATGCCGGAGCTGGACAAGTTCGTTGTGTTCATTGATGATATCTTGGTTTACTCCAAGACAGAAGCAGAACACGCCGAACACTTGAGGATTGTTCTTCAACGACTGCGAGAATACAAGCTCAAAACCAAATTCAGCAAATGTGAGTTTTGGATCAGCCAAGTGCCATTTCTGGGACATATCATCTCAGCCGAAGGCATTGCGGTTGACCCAAGCAAAATCGAACAAGTGCTGAAATGGAAAGCTCCCACTTCAGTCCATGAAGTCAGAAGCTTCCTCGGCTTAGAGGGATACTATCGGAGATTCATTCCAAGCTTCTCCAAGCTTGCTAAGCCCATGACAGAATTGCTGAAGAATGGAACCAAATATATTTGGAACACGGCATGTGAAGGGGCGTTCCAAGCATTAGTGAAGCATCTCACAACAGCCCCGGTCTTAGCTCAACCGGATACAACCAAGCCCTTCGACGTGTATTGTGATGCATCCGGTATTGGGCTCGGCTTCGTGTTGATGCAAGAAGGACGTGTGGTCGCATATGGCTCATGCCAACTTTGGAACCATGAGCAGCACTATCCGACTCATGATCTTGAGCTTGCTGCTGTGGTGTTGGTGCCAAAAATGTGGAGGCACTATCTCCTAGGGAATTTGGTGCATCTCTACACCGACCACAAGAGCCTAAAGTATATTTTCACCCAGAAGGAGCTGAACATGAGGCAAAGGAGATGGTTGGAACTAATCAAGGATTATGAGATTGAGATTCATTACCACCCCGGCAAGGCGAATGTGGTTGCCAACGCACTAAGTCGGAAATCACATGTCCATAACATCACCAGTACACCGGTGGACAAGGAAGAGCCGAGTTTATACTTGGTTCCTTATGGATCGCTCTACAACCTTGCCCTCATCCCTACCATTAGGGAAGACATCATTGCAGCTCAGAAGGTTGATAAGGGTATGACACATCTCCGGAGACGGATAGGCAACGGGGAAATCAAATGTTTCCGGAAGGATGATGAGGGGACGCGGTGGTTCAATGACCGCATAGTCGTACCCCGGGACATGGAGCTGAGGAAGAAAATTCTTGATGAGGCTCACTTGTCTAAGTACTCCATTCATCCGGGCAGCAATAAAATGTACCAAGATTTGAAAACGAAATTTTGGTGGACACGGATGAAGCGGGAAGTAGCGCAGTACGTATCCGAGTGTGATACGTGTAGACGAGTGAAAGCTGATCATATGAGAAAATCAGGGCTGCTGCAACCCCTGAAAATTCCGGCATGGAAATGGGAAGATGTGAGAATGGATTTCATTGTGGAATTACCCCTGACTTCCAACAAACATGATTCCATTTGGGTAATCGTTGACCGATTAACCAAGTCGGCTCATTTCATTCCTGTGCATACACATTACAATGCCGGCAAGTACGCGGAGCTGTACATAGCGAGAATTCTATGCTTATATGGGGTACCCAAGACCATAGTCTCAGATCGAGGTGCGTTATAAGTATCTCGTTTTTGGGAGCAGTTGCACGCTGCATTGGGTACTAAGATGATTAGGTGCTCCGCATATCACCCTCAGACATATGGGCAAACAGAAAGGGTGAATCAAGTACTAGAAGACATGTTGAGAGCATGTGCCATCCACCACGGTAGGAATTGGGATGATCACCTACCCTTGGCGGAATTCTCGTACAATAACGGCTATCAGGCGAGTATCAAGACGGCACCCTACGAAGCTCTCTACTGTCGCAAATGCCGCACCCCATTAAACTGGTGCGAGTCCAGTGAAAGGGTCACATTCGGGGTTGATGTGGTGAACGACGCCGAAGAGCGCGTTTGGGTGATTCAAGCCAACTTGAAGGCCGCTCAATCCCGGAAGAAAAGCTACGCTGATAAGAAGCGTATACCGCTGCACTTTGACGTCGGAGAGCACGTGTACCTCCGTGTATCTCTGATGAAGGGCGTGCACCGGTTTGGTGTGAAGGGGAAACCCGCTCCCCGATTCATTGGACCCTATGCTATCACCGAGAAGTGTGGACCAGCAGCGTATAGACTGGATCTATCGGCATCTCTTGCTGGTGTTCACGACGTTTTCCATGTTTCACAACTGTGAAAATGTCTGAAGCATACGGCTGCTGTTCCCACCGAAGACGTCGGCGAGCTGCAACCGGATTTGACGTATGATGAATATCCGGTGCCAATTATTGATGAAAAGGCCCGGACGACACGTAGCCGAACGTTGTGGTTCTACAAGATACTCTGGAGTAACCAAACCGCCGAAGAAGCAACGTGGGAGAGCGAGGAGTTCCTTCGCTCAAACTACACGGAGTTCATGGCTTCTCAGCACGGGTGAGTTCCTATTACATCGTTGTCTCTTCTTTTTGTAATCTCCAGACGAGATTCTTTTAAGGGGGGAGGGATGTAAAAGCCCAAGAATAGGGACTTGTAAAAACTTTCCATCACCTCCCAACACCACAGCTTTTGTTGTGGATATCTTGTGAATACATGTGAAGAGCAAGTAACCACCATCAAAAGTGTGATTAGAGAGGAAAGCCCTAACTTTCACAAAGTGGGATTTCTACACATGAACATGAGAGGTTGAGCTCACTCCTAGAACTTAAATAGTCTTGGGAAGGTTCAGGCCAAATTTCATGCAAATTCAATACTTTTTGGGGCACTTTTGGAGGTATTTGAAAAAGAGGCCAATTTGAATGTAAATTTAAATTGCAGCAACTTTCATCACTTGAATTCAAAAGTTGGCTTCATATTCAAACTCAGCACATTTTTATGAGTGGGTCCACCAATTTTCATCCCCATTGGAATTTATCTTGTTGGGAGCTAAATTTGCATTAATTCAAAACTGAATTTGAATTTCAGTTCAAATGTGAAGCAAATTTAGCCAAACAAATTCCGAATTTGAGAAACCGAATTCAAACAATGACTGGGAGGCTAAGTCTCACATTCAATTGTGAGTAGCTGGGATATTTTCAGTGCAAACAGAAATGAAAAATGTGAAAAAGAATTAGAGGGGAGGTCCCACCTGTCAGCAGCCTTAACACTGAAGTCTTCGTGTGATTTTTTCTCTCGGCTGAGGAGCGCGCGCCAGCCGCTGGCGACGTCCGCGCCCGACCGCCTCAGCCGGCCAGCTCCTGCTTCGGCGTGGGAGGTGGCTCGGCAGGTGTCACGCCCTCCACTGCCCTCCGTGGGCTATAAAGGGCACGAAATCGCCGGCGAGATCCTGTTTTCGTGCACTTCAGTAAACGGCCGCATAGACACCCGAGTTCCAATCCCTTGCCACCCGAGCTGTGATCATCCTCTGCCCTCAACGTCCATAGAAAAGCGGAGCGCTAGCTTGTCCTCGAGACCACCGCGCAAACCGTTCCAAGGTTCGACCTTTATGCGCAGATAATTTCCCAGTTTAGGGGGGACTCATTTCGGGACCCGATTAGGTTTAGGAGAAATTCGGGACGATCGTCGTGTGGGAGGTCAAACAGAGCTGAGAAATAGCGTCTAGAAGCTCTTGTGCCCCTCCTCGATCAAAAACCAAAAGGAAACCACCGCATGAACCATAGGTTCACCATAGAACAGTTCGGCGAGAGAGGGGGTCGCTGGTGAGGTCCGGTGCGCCGGCTGTTTTGAGTCCAACCGAGGCCATGCCGAGCTTTCCGAGGTCTCCCTGAACGTGGTGACACGATTAGCGCGCGAAGGGGGTGGTCAGGAGGGCGGGAACACGTTGCCGATGTTGCACAGAGACATAGCGCTCGTCACCGTTAAGCTACGGCGGTCAGCCGACGGCGGCATCATGTCCATCATGCTCAGCATCCAAAATTATGTGGGGGCGGCAAGTCTCACCATCGCCGGCAAGCTAGGTCGCCGGGAACGCCGACCTCGCTGGAGCTCCGGCGGCTCGGGGCGGCGGCGTCAGGAGGTAGATGAAGGCACGGGTCCCACGTGTCAGCCACTGTGTTAAGCGTGCGCGAGCGCGCAGTTAGTTTAAATTAAACGGGCGGGCCCCGCTGTCAGCCTCCGGGTTAGAGCGGGAGATGAATTTCTATAGGAAAATAATTCCGAGATCAGCCCAAACTTTAGAAATTTTATCTGGAGAATTAAATTATGAAAAATTCTGAAATTTGGCTGGGAGGTTCACTGAAAAATCCTTGAGTCACAGTAAAATTTTCAGACCCATCCAAGTTCATTTATTGCCCCTAATGGTGTGATTAAGTGAACTGCCCTGAGAAAATCGAAAAATGTCCAGAAACATTTTCAGATTTTCTCAAATCTTGTTTAGGGCATAACTTCCTCTAGAATTATTCAAATGACATGAAAACAAGACCATTAGAACCATCTTAAATTCTAGTTTCCAGAGAGTAAGGGTTGGAGCCATGAAAACCGCTGGAAGTCCGTAGAGGCTCTAATGTTGACCAATTAGGCTTTTATTTGTACAAGGCTCAAATGAACTTTGTTTCAAATGAAACTTGGTCAGTACTCTGGTTAGGACCCTACCATGTTAACATAAAAATTTCAGAACCAAAGGGGAGGTCTAGCTAGAGTTATAGTAATTGCTTATTCAATTCTAAACATTGCATTTGAATTGACATGTAGGATCTCGTTAACGTGTAGTCGCTGAAGGCGAGGAGACTCCGGAAGTACTCGACTTCCTTCTTCCGGACGAATCCCTAACCACTGACCAGCAGCAACAAGGGAAGCCCCGGTTTGCATTAACTCATTTTTACAAGTGTTGCTTTGTTTACATACTTAGTATGAGGTATGTGTATGTGCATTAGGTGTAGGGTGGATGAAACCCCAAATGCATAACCAGATGTGTCCCATTAGAGTGAGGGTAGTGTCTAAGTCCTCGAGTAGACAGGCTATGCTTAATCATTCATAGGACTTCGGTACAAGTCAAGTAGTTGGAATCTACTTGCGAGTTAGGCTTGGGACACACGGGATTGGTTCGAGTAATGTGAGATCACTTTAGTAATGAAAATGAGACTAGGCAGGGGCTAGGGCGCAGCAAGAGGAAGTCTTGTGTGCGCAGCCCTCTCCGTGTCGATTGAGGACCGATCCGTGTGCGGCTCTGCTGAGCAAGTATTGAATGTACCGAAGGCATATCGGATATGTGGGCCCCGGTAAACCGATGTAACCTAAACCTCCGGGCGTTGAGGCATAGCACACCGACATAGGTGTAGGTTGAGGGCAGCAAGGTGGAAATCTGCTAACGGACATAGAGAGATGCTCCGTGTAGGGAACCTCCTGTCCGTTTCGGTGCGACCGGTTCGACGTTTGGGCTGTTGGGTGAAAGGTTGTCCAGTACGACATCGAGTGAGCGTGCTGTGCGGCTCCACGGGTGGGTCTACGTGACGTGCTCTTCGGGTATCCCTGCAGGTGTATATCGAGTCGATTCGACGTCCCTCACGGTGACGAGTACCGCTTGTTCACTGAGTCGTGACGTAGGCTAATATATGAAATGTGATGATTCAATATTACTGTTATGCTATAATTGGATTGCTACATGTGTGCCTCCAAATATTGCTCACTAAATTTCATATTCATGAACTGTTAACTTGTGGCTAAAAGATGCACTAAGGATGAACTTGTAGGCATGTACATTTACTGAAATTTACCATCCCATGATCGTTGTACACTACATGTTGAGTTTCATGCCTAGGTGAGTCAGTTAAGTCTTGTTGAGCCATCGTTCTCATGGTTGCTGCTTAAGTGTGTTTCAGGTGAGGAGCCACCCACGGACTCGGGTTACGAGTCCACCAGCGAGGGTTACCCTCCGTCGGGGACCACGGCTGAGTGGGAGCCGTGCACGCTGCGCTAAGCTGAGGAGTGCAGCTAGTGTGGGTTGCGCTAGGGCTGGGCAACCGACTTTCGCTAGATAGGCGAGCATGAGTTGTACAAATTTAACTTCCGCTGTGTAATATAAATACTAGTTTGTAACTGAAGTATTGTACTACTTTGTACATGTAAGTTGGTTTTCTATGAAATGCAATGAGGTTCTTATAATGTGTGCTGTCGTGTGTCGCATCGTGCGGCACCACCCTGTGCAATACTGGATGAGCGGATTCCGGTCCGCCACAAAATCTGTCACGATAGCCGTGCTTCCGGTCACAAGCACCTGGCCAACTTCCATGATTAGAGGCAAAACTCGGGATGTTTATTCAGGTATGGTTTTTGGGACTGTTTTGGGTCATGATAATGAGTTTGGTTTCAGTTATATGAATACGAGATGGTTATGAATATTTATGAGTATGAGATGAAGTTGAGAAAGATTAATGGCTGGATGAGACTTGATAAATGGTGAATTATGATGAGAGAATATTACTGAATTACTACATTATGATGGGATAAATTTCACCTAGAGATAGTTGCTGTTTTTACCATGTTTTTGAAATAAAATTTGCATGCTGCAATGAGCCTTTTTATTGCCTACCTTGTTGTAAGCTACATGTAATACTTTTCCCGCACTTGCTAAGTACGACATGTACTCACCCTTGCATTCCTACATATACATCAGCTACAGGAGAAGAGTACTTCGAGGAACACGTGGAGTACTAGGTGTGCGCACTACCATCAACATGACTGCGGAGTTGAAGTTGGAGCCTGCTGTCTTTATTGATTTTCCGCTGTCGTTTAGAGTCTTCCGCTGCGAGAATAAGTTATATATTCATGAGTGAGACATTGAGTCTTTGTAATGAAGTACTTAAACACTATTTACTCGTGGTTATATTCTGAATTCAGTTTGTGGATTACATGTGTATGTATGATGAACATCCTGGGCACACATATGCATTTACTTGGTTCTATTTTTGGAACCGGGTGTCACACAGTAGGTGGTATCTGTTGGGTTGATAAAATTCCAAACCATGACAACCCGTTCGAGCTCTATTCGGGTTCCCCGTCGTGTGGTGTAAAAACGCGACCATGTACCTTGAGACGTGACGCCACTCAAGGACGGCCGTATGGCAATGATACGGGCATATGTATTTACTTTCAAATATGGACCTGCCTGAAATGACAACAACCTTTGAGTGCATAATTATTGAGTGTTCTTCTGCAGGTGCTAACCACGTACGTATCCCGTGTAGTACACGTTTGCGAGAGGCCGTGTTTAGTGCCACAGTTGAGTCGTGTATGCCGGTATAATCCGGTTAGGATTTTCTATTTTGTGAGGAACGTAGTACTGATATGTAATAATCATGATTGCATTAAAAACAACTTTGAAGAGGAACTAATATAACCAGGTTTTAATCTTTAGGACTCTGGTTTTGAAGAAAAATTCAAAAGTTAATTAGTTCAGCTCAAAGGACCTGAAAAACAGAGTGCTCTGTTTTTGGCAGCAAGTTTGCTGAACTGTAACAGAGCCTAACTCAATGGTTACATTGTTAATGAAGGTGTGGGATATAGTTCTGGAAAGGGATTTAAGTGCACTACAACTTTGTTGTAGACTTACAGAACGGAATCACACCACAAAATGGTTGAAATCTAGAAGATTGTAAACTGTCCAGAACCAGGACAGATTTTAAAACTCTCTGGACTGTTCTGTTTTTCAAGCATAACCCTTCAGAGAAATATAAAATTATCATATCATACATTTTTGGAAAATTTAGGAGATGTGTTATATCTTTGTAATTCAAAGTTTTTTAGTAGCAGCACGGATTTTTTGGGTTGAAAACAGCAACTTCCAAAGGAGGTGCTGTTGAAATTCTTCCAGAAATTCTGTTGACATTGAATTATCATAACTTTTTAACCAGAGCCGATATATGGACAAAAAAATACTAATTGGAAATATACTGAAGTTGACTTCAACTTTGGTATTCAACTTGAGTCATTAAAATACCAAGTACCAGGTCAAAATCTGGGATAGGTAGAAACTGGTCATTCGGGGCAGAGGAGTGAACAGTTGAACTCATTTGAGAGATTGTTGTACCTAGTGGGATTTCATTACTTCCAATGGGGTAGGACATACTCATGGGTAGTTATATTCAATTAGTGAAAGATTTGAGTATATTACTTACTCAAGTTCTTTTTCCAGAGACCATGTTTGTGTCGTATTGAAGATAAAGAGTAGTATACGTGATGACAAAGCGATATTAACGTCTCGTAGTGACCAAATCTAGTTGAGATGAACTTCCAAAGAGGAAGTGTGTCAATTTGGATTTCACTAATTGGTATTTGGTCTGGTAATGTAGTAGCTTGTGCAAAGTTATTACATTAACCATGTACGAGATATATCACATGTTTACCGTCATTATGTATTACTCCTATTTTATGGACTGCATGGAGTATGCTGTGGGACTGATTTTATTGTCATTATGGTTGCAGATTTTTCGTACCCGGACCACGAACGAGGCCAGGGGCTCTAGTCAGCAGGGGAGTGATGACTCCCCACCACCTGCCTACGACAACACCTCGCAGCAACAACCACCACCGCCGCCTCCGCTTACGCTAGCAGATGTGATATCGGCGCTGGTGAGCTCTCGTGAGGAGCAGACCGACCTGCTCCCCACGATTGTGCAAAATACGTCACAGGCAGGGACGCGTCAAGAGAGGGGGCCTCATGAGCCCCACATCACCACGTACTTGGATTTCATGAGTACACATCCTCCGGTGTTCACCGAAGTGGCGGAACCACTGGAGGCCGACAACTGGCTGCGGACGATTGAGTCCAAGTTTGGGCTGCTCCAATGCACGGAGATGCAGAAGACTCTCTTCGTGGCATAGCAGCTTCACGGTGCCACTGGTGCGTGGTGGGCGAATTATGTCGCCTCGCTATCTGCTGGCCATGCCGTGGAATGGCAATAATTCCGAGAGGCGTTCCACGCCTATCACATACCTCCCGGGATGATAAAGGGGAAGTTCCAAGTGTTCCTGGAACTGAAGCAAGGCAGGAGGAGTGCCCACGACTACTCCCATGTGTTCAACCATCTGGCACAGTATGCATCGGATTACATCTCCACCGAGGAGAAGAAGCGCGAGCAGTTCTATCGGGGGTTAAACCCCGAGATGAAGACTCACCTAACAAAATGCAATCGCGGCACCTTCAACAACCTCGTCAATGCCGCGATTAGTCAAGAGGATGCTCAGCGGGAATTTGCGGCTGAGCAGCGGAAGCGCAGTGCTCCACCGAGCAGCGGGGTGGAGCTCCTCAAAAATACCGCATGGTGCATCGAACTCCATTTGGTCAGCAATGGCATCCACCGGCACGACCGCAGCAGTTTGGGGGTCGTTCTTTTCAGCCACCCCCATTCCGACCGCCGATGCCACCACCGCGACCACAACAGCAGCAACAGCAGCAGATGGTACCCCGGGCATTTCCACCGCCACAACGCGGCCCGGGATTCCGTCTGCCGTTCAGTGGAGGACCGCCTCACTACACATGTTATACGTGTGGCCAGGCGGGTCACTTCTCAAAGGACTGTCCACCGGAACAGCAAAGCAGCGGGCAAGCCCAATATCAGGGCGGTGCTCGAGGCCGACCACCGGCGAAGAAGGTGTAAAATCCCCAAAAAGTGGTAGCAAGAAAAATTCAGCTCATGTACACTTAGGAAAAATGAGGGGAATTAATACTTTGAATTATAAAGCTGTAAGTTCAAAGTGGTGATTCAAACTTCCCAAAACTTGCAAACATGGAGATATAAATGCATAACTTGGATGTTCATATTTCAAATATTCAACCTTACAAAGTCTAGCTCATTTGGAGGAGTTTTAATATTTGTTTGGGATTAAAAGAGGAAGCCCTCTAATCTGAATTTGAACTTCAGTTTCAAATTCCAATTTCCTTAATTTGCAAATTTGGTTCCACAGATGAGTTCTCCACATTTGAATTAGAAGCCATGCCAAAAATCAGAAACTTTGGAGTTGGTTTGCTATGTTTTTGGAACAATACAAAAGGGAGAACAGAAATTCCATTTCAAATTCAAATACCAAACACAATTCAAACCCTACACCAGAATTAAAACTATTTGAATTCAGCAAATTTGAATCATGACTTTTTGTGGAAGTATAGCCTTAAATTTAGAGTAGCTGGGGGAGAAAATCAGTGGAAATTGTATAAAAAATTAGAGGTGGTGGGACCCCTTTGTCAGCCACACAAATGTGCTACCGCCTCTGTTTTTTTTCAGCCGGTCGCCGAGGCGCCGCCAGCTCCCGTTTCTCGGCCACGTGATCACCTCTGTACCCCCCATGGCTGCAGCACCGAAACGCTCTTTTGCTCCCTCGCACGCTCACCGCTTTCTCCATTTTCTCCCACAAGAAGCTGCCTGGCGCCGTTTCTGTTCCTCCCTCGCGCACACCTGCCTGAGCTCGGATCATCAAGCTCCAGGCAGCAAAAAGAAGCGCAAGTGTGTGCTCCAGCATCCACCGTTCTCCCACCCAAGCTTCCTAGATCATGCTACGTGCAAACAAGAACTTGGCGCCAACGTTGGAGGTACCCCGGCAGAACCACGTTCGGTCCACCGTGGACAGCGAGCTATGGCCGGTTTCACAGCCCCTTCCCTGCGCAAGAAAGGTGCGTTGTTGTCTGTAGATCGTGTCGCCAAAAACTTCCTGTCAATTGATCAAGGGGGTAGTGAGAATTTTGGGTTTTACCAAACCCTAGTTCATAGCGACGCCATTCGGTCTACGATCAAATTTGTCGCGCAGCAGTAGCTAGAGCTCATTCTGGTCTAGGAGAAGCTTTGCTAGATCCCTATGGTCCTTCTCACCCAAACGGCGCTGGAAAACGTCAAGGACTGGAGGAGTTCTTCGAGTTTTTGTTAGCGCCGTCGTGTTGCGGGCTCGGGTCGCCTGTGAGGTCCCCTCTCCGGTGGTTTTCATGGAGAGCGGGCTCTGGGTCGATGTTGTCCAGGTAACACTGGTGCTTTCAGAGCAAACCCTAGCCTGAAAGACCCACTATCGAGTGAGAACGAGGTCGCCGAACTGAGGTTCGACATGGTCGCCGGTGCGAGCACCGTTCCGGCCGTTGTCATCCGCTCCCGACACCACCATCATGTTCAGCACGGTGTAGAACTCACAGGTGGCAAGTTTGGGGAAGTTCGGACCCTGGGAACTGTTCAGCTCATGAACCGTAATGGTTTTCCAGAATTAGTTCCCTAAAATTTAAACTGTTAGGAAATTTATATGGAGAATTACTTTATGAAAAATTCTGAAATTTGGCTGAGAGGTTATCTGGAAAATCCTTGAGTCACAGTAAAATTATCAGACCCATCCAAGCTCATTTAGTCCCCCTAATAGTGTCATTAAGTGAACTGCCCAGTGAAAATAGAAAAATGTACAGAAACATTTTTCAGATTTTCTCAAATCTTGTTTAGGGCATAATTTCATCTAGAATTCTTCAAATGAAATGAAACCAACTCCATTAGAACCATCTCAAATTCTAGTTTCCAGAAAGTAATGGTTGGGGCCATGAAAATCCCTGGAATTCCTTTGAGGTTCTACTAATGACCAAATAAGCTTAATTGGTACAAAGCTCAAATGAGCTTTGTTTCAAATGGAACTTGGTCAAGGCTCTGGTTAGGACCCTACCAAGACACCATAAAAATTTCAGAACCAAAGGGGAGGGCTAGCTAGAGTTATAGTCTTTACATATTCAATTTCAAGCATTGCATTTAAATTGACATGTGGTATGGATGTGCATTAGGTGTAGGATGGATGAAACCCATGTGCATAACCAGATTTTTCCTATAAGAGTGAGGGTAGTGTCTAAGGCCTCGAGTAGACAGGCTATGCTTAATGATTCATAGAACTTTGGTACAAGTCGAGTAGTTGGAATCTACTCGCGAGTTTAGGCTTGGGACACATGGCATTGGTTCGAGTGATGTGAGATCACTTTAGTAATGAAAATGAGACTAGGCAGGGGCTACGGCGCAGCAAGAGGAAGTCTTGTGTGCGCAACCCGGTCCGTGTCGATTGAGGACCGATCCGTGTGCGGCCCATGCTGATCAAGTTTGATCGTACCGAAGGCATATCGGATATATGGGCCCCGATAAACCGATGTAACCTAAACCTCCGGGCGTCGAGGCATAGAACACCAATTTATAGGTGTAGGTTGAAGGCAGCAATATGGAAATCTGCTAACGGTCATAGAGAGATGCTCCATGTAGGGAACCTCCTGTCCGTTTCGGTGCAACCGGTTCGACGTTTGGGCTGTTGGGTGAAAGATTGTCCCGTAGGACATCGAGTGAGCGTGCTGTGCAGCTCCACATATGGGCGTACGTGAGGTGCTCTTCGGGTATCCCTGCAGGTGTATATCGAGTCGATTCGCCGTCCCTCGCGGTGAAGAGTACCACTTGGTCACTGAGTCGTGACGTAGGTTAATATATGAAATGTGATGATTCAATATTGCTGTTATGATAAAACTTGTATTGCTACATGTGTGCCACCAAATATCGCTTACTAAATTTTCATACTCATGAACTGTTAACTTGTGGATAAAAGATGAACTAAGGATGAACTTGTAGGCGTGTTCGTTTGCTGAAATTTACCATCCCATGTTCGTCCAGGATTGTGGCTGGTATTGTGGCGGACCGGAATCCGCTCATCCAGGATCGCAGAGGGTGGTGCCGCACGATGCGACACCCGACAGCACACATCATAAGGATACATTGTATTACATTGAAACAACTGAAATGTACAAAGTAGTACACTACTCAGTTACATACTAGTGTTTATATTACACTGCGGAAGTTAAATTTGTACAACTCATGCCCGCCTATCTAGCAAAAGTCAGTTGCCCAGACCTAGTGCAACCCACACTAGCTGCACTCCTCATCTTAGCGCGGCGTGTACGGCTCCCACTCAGCCGTGGTCCCCGACGGAGGGTAACCCTCGCCGGTAGACTCGTAACCCAAGTCCGTGGGTGGCTCCTCACCTGAAAAAAACTTAAGCAGCAACCATGAGCACAATGGCTCAACAAGACTTAACCGACTCACCTAGGCATCAAACTCTACATGTAGTGTACAACGATCATGGGATGGTAAATTTCAGCAAATGGACATGCCTACAAGTTCATCCTTAGTTCATCTTTTAGCCGCAAGTTAACAGTTCATGTATATGAAATTAGTGAGCAATATTTGGTGGCACACATGTAGGAATACAATTACAGCATAACAGCAATATTGAATCATCACATTTCATATATTAGCCTACGTCACGACTCAGTGAACAAGCGGTACTCATCACCACGAGGGACGGCGAATCGACTCGATATACACCTGCAGGGATACCCGAAGAGCACGTCTCGTACGCCCACCCGTGGAGCTGCACAGCACGCTCGCTCGTTGTCGTACGGGACAACCTTTCACCCAACAGACAAAACGGCGAACCGGTCACACCGAAACGGGCAGGAGGTTCCCTACACGGAGCATCTCTCTATGCCCGTTAGCAGATTTCCACCTTGCTGCCCTCAACCTACACCTATAAATCGGTGCGCTATGCCTTGACGCCCGGAGGTTTAGGTTACATCGGTTTACCAGGGCCCATATATTTGATATGCATTTGTTACATTCAATACTTGCTAAGGAGGGCCGCACACAGATCGGTCCTCCATCGACATGGACAGGGCTGCACACACAATAATTCCTCTTGCTGCGCCCTAGCCCCTGCCTAGTCTCGTTTTTATTACTAAAGTGATCTCACATCACTCGAACCAATCCCGTGTGTCCCAAGCCTAACTCGCGAGTAGATTCCAACTACTCAACTTGTACCGAAGTCCTATGAATCATTAAGCATAGCCTGTCTACTCGAGGCCTTAAACTCTACCCTCACTCTTATAGGAAAGTTCTGGTTATGCATTTGGGTTTCATCCGTCCTACACTTAATGCACATCCATGCCTCATGCTAAACATGTGAACAAAGCAAAACTTTATAAATGGGGTTAATGCAAACCGGGGCTTGCCTTGTTGCTGCTGATCAGTGGTTAGGGCTTCGTCCGGAAGAAGGAAGTCAAGCACTTCGGGAGTCTCCTCGCCTTCAGCGACTACACGTAAGCCATATGCTATATGACAATTCAAATGCAATGTTTAAAATTGAATATGTAAAGACTATACTCTAGCTAGCCCTCCCCTCTTCGTTCTGACATTTTTATGGTGGATTGGTATGGTCCTAACCAGAGTCTTGACCAAGTTTTATTTGAAACAAAATTCATTGGAGCTTTGTACAAATAAAAGCCTATTTGGTCAATATTAGAACCTCTAAGGAATTCTAGGGATTTTCATTGCTTCAACCATTACTTTCTGGAAACTAGAATTCGAGATGGTTCTAATGGAATTGGTTTCATGTCATTTGAAGAATTCTAGATGAAGTTATGCCCTAAGCAAGATTTGAGGAAATCTGAAAAATGTTTCTGTACATTTTTCTATTTTCTCAGGGCAGTTAACTTAATCACACCATTAGGGGGACTAAATGAACTCGGATGGGTCTGAAATTTTTATTGTGACTCAAGGATTTTCCAGTGAACCTCCCAGCCAAATTTCAGAATTTTTTCATAACGTAATTCTTCATATAAAATTCCCAACAGTTTAAACTTTTGGGGATTAATTCTGGAAAACTATTAGGTTTCATGAGCTGAAACTTGTTTTGATGGATAGTACTCAAAGAAATGAATCCAACAAAATTTGGTTCACTGAATTTGGACACTCCTAGCCAAAGTTATGAATTTCTAATGTTTGGGCTGATCCCTGAATTATTTTCCTACAGAAAATCATCTCCCTCGCTAAACTGGTGGCTGACAGCGGGGGCCGCCTGTTTAATTTAAACTAACCATGCGTTCGCGCGCGTTTAACACAGTGGCTGACACGTGGACTCCGTGCCTTCATCTACCTCCCGACGCCGCCGCCCCGAGCCGCCGGAGCTCCGGAGAGGTCAGCGTTCCCTGCGACCTAGCTCGCCGGCGACGGTGAAACTTGCCGCCCCCACATAATTTTGGACGCTGAGCACGATGGACATCATGACGCCGTCGGCTGACCGCTGTAGCTCGCCGGCGACGGGCGCTATGTCTCTGTGCAACATCGGCAACATGTTCCCGCCCTCCTGACCACCCCCTTCGCGCGCTAATCGCGTCACCACATTCAGGGAGACCTCGGGAAGCTCGGCATGACCTCGGTTGGACCCGAAACAGCCGGCACACCGGACCTCACCGGCAACACCCTCTCCCTTCGAACTGTTCTATGGTGAACCTATGGTTCCGGCGGTGGTTACCTTTCGGTTTTCGATCGAGGAGGGGCGCAAGAGCCTCTAGACGCTATTTCTCAGCTCTGTTTGACCTCCCACATGACGATCCTCCTGAATTTCTCCTAAACCTAATCGGGTCCCAAAATGAGCTCCCCCTAAACCGGGAAATTCTCTGGGCACAAAGGTCGAACCTTGGAACGGTTTGCGCAGTAGTCTCGAGGACAAGCTAGTGCTCCACTTTTCTATGGACGTCGAGGGCAGAAGATTATCACATCTTGGGTGGAAAGGGATCGGAAGTCGTGTGGCTAGGCGGCCATTTACTAAAGTGCGCGAAAACAGGAGCTCGCCGGCGATTTCGTGCCCTTTATAGCCCACGAAGCGCCGTGGAGGGCGTGACACCTGCCGAGCTGGCCGGCTGAGGCGGTCGGGCGCCGACGTCGCCAGCGTCTGGCCGGCGCTTCTCGGCCGAGTGAGAAAAATCAGCTGAGGAGGCTTCTGGGTCAAGGCTGCTGACAAGTGGGACCTCCCCTCTAATTCTTTTTCACATTTTTTATTTTCTGTTTGCACTGAAAATATCCTAGCTACTCACAATTGAATGTGAGACTTAGCCTCCAAGTCATTGTTTGAATTTGATCTCCTAAATTTGAATTTGGTTTGGCTAAATTTGCTTCACCTTTGAACTGAAATTCAAATTCAGTTTTGAATTAATGCAAATTTGGCTCCCGACAAGATGAGCTCCAATGGAGATGAAAATTGGTGGACTAACTCAGAAAAATGTGCTGAGTTTGAATATGAAGCTAACTTTTGAATTTAAGTGATGAAAGTTACTGCAATTTGAATTTACATTCAAATTGGCCTCTTTTTCAAATACCTCCAAAAGTGCCTGAAAAGTATTGGATTTGCATGAACTTTGGCCTGAGCCTTCCCAAGACTATTTAAGGTCTAGCGTGAGCTCAACCTTGCATGTTCATGTGTAGAAATCCTACTTTTTGGAAGTTAGGTCTTTCCCCTCTAATCACCCTTTTGATGGTGGTTACTTGCTCTTCACAAGTATTCATAAGATATCCACAACAACAGCTGTGGTGTTGTGAGGTGATGAACAAATTTTTGCAAGTCATTTTCTTGGGCTTTTACATCCCTCCCCCCTTAAAAGAATCTCGTCCCAAGATTATAAAAGAAGAGGCAGCGATGTACTAAAAACTCACCCGTGCCGGGACGTCATGAACTCCGGGTAGTTTGAGCAAAGGAATTCCTCGCACTCCCACGTCACTTCGGCGGTGTGGTTACTGCAGAGTATCTTGTAGAACCACAACGTTCGGCTACGTGTGGTCCGAGCTTTCTCATCAATAATTTCCACCAGATATTCATCATATGTCAAATCCGGTTGCAGCTCGCCGATGTCCTCAGTGGGAACAGCAGCCGTATGCTTCAGACATTTTCGCAGTTGTGAAACATGGAAAACGTCATGAACACCAGCAACAGATGCCGGTAGCTCGAGTCTATACACCGCTGGTCCACACTTCTCAGTGATAGCATAGGGTCCAATGAATCGGGGAGCGAGTTTCCCCTTCACACTGAACCGGTGCACGCCCTTCATCAGAGATACACGGAGGTACACGTGCTCTCCGATGTCAAAGTGCAGCGGCCTACGCCTCTTATCAGCGTAGCATTTCTGCCGGGATTGAGCGGCCTTCAAGTTGGCTTGAATCATCCAAACACGCTCTTCGGCGTCGTTCACCCCATCAACCCTGAATGTGACCCTTTCACCGGACTCGCACCAGTTTAATGGGGTGTGGCATTTGCGATCGTAGAGAGCTTCGTAGGGTGCCATCATGATACTCGCCTGATAGCTGTTATTCTACGAGAATTCCGCCAACAGTAGGTGATCATCCCAGTTCCTACCGTGGTGGATGGCACATGCTCTCAACATGTCTTCTAGTACTTGATTCACCCTCTCTGTTTGCCCATCTGTCTGAGGGTGATAGGCGGATCTCCTAATCAGCTTAATACCCAATGCAGCGTGCAACTGCTCCCAAAACCGAGACATGAATAACGCACCTTGATCTGAGACTATGGTCTTGGGTACCCCATATAAGCATAGAATTTTTGCTATGTACAGCTCCGCGTACTTGCCGGCATTGTAATGTGTATGCACAGGAATGAAGTGAGCCGACTTAGTTAATCAGTCAACGATTACCCAAATGGAATCATGCTTGTTGGAAGTCAGGGGTAATCCCAAAATGAAATCCATGCTCACATCTTCCCATTTCCATGCCGGAATTTTCAGGGGTTGCAGCAGCCCTGATTTTCTCATATGATCATCTTTCACTCGTCTACACGTATAACAATCGGATACGTACTGCGCTACCTCCCGCTTCATCCGCGTCCACCAAAATTTCTTTTTAAAATCTTGGTACATTTTGTTGCTGCCTGGATGAATAGAGTATTTAGACAAGTGAGCTTCATCAAGAATTTTCTTCCTCAGCTCCATGTTCCGGGGTACAATTATGCGGTCATTAAACCACAACGTCCCCTCATCATCCTTCCGGAAACATTTGATTTCCCCGTTGTCTATCCATCTCCGGAGATGTGTCATACCCTTATCAACCTTATGAGCTGCAATGATGTCCTCCCTAATGGTAGGGATGAGGGCAAGGTTGTAGAGCGATCCATAAGGAACCAAGTATAAACTTGGCTCTTCCTCCTCCACCGGTGTAATGGTGAAGTTATGGACATGTGATTTCCGACTCAGCGCGTCGGCAACCACATTCGCCTTGCCGGGGTGGTAATGAATCTCAATCTCATAATCTTTGATTAGTTCTAACCACCTCCTTTGCCTTATATTCAGCTCCTTCTGGGTGAAGATATACTTCAATCTCCTGTGGTCGGTGTAGAGATGCACCAAATTCCCCAGGAGATAGTGCCTCCACATATTCAACGCCAAAACCACAGCAGCGAGCTAAAGATCATGAGTCAGATAATTCTGCTCATGGTTTCGAAGTTGGCGTGAGCCATATGCGACCACACGTCCTTCCTGCGTCAACACGCAGCCGAGCCCAATACCGGACGCATCACAATACACGTCGAAGGGCTTGGTTGTATCCGGTTGAGCTAAGACCGGGGCTGTTGTGAGATGCTTCACTAATGCTTGGAACGCCCCTTCACATGCCGTGTTCCAAACATATTTTGTTCCCTTCTTCAGCAATTCTGTCATCGGCTTAGCAAGCTTGGAAAAGCTTGGAATGAATCTCTGATAGTATCCCGCTAAGCCGAGGAAGCTTCTGACTTCATGGACTGAAGTGGGAGCTTTCCATTTCAGCACTTGCTCGATTTTGCTTGGGTCAACTGCAATGCCTTCCGCTAAGATGATATGTCCCAGAAATGGCACTTGGCTGATCCAAAACTCACATTTGCTAAACTTGGCGTAGAGCTTGTGGTCTCGCAGTCGTTGAAGAACGATTCTCAAGTGTTCGGCGTGTTCTGCTTCTGTCTTGGAGTAAACCAAGATATCATCAATGAACACCACAACAAACTTGTCCAGCTCCGGCATGAAAACCGAGTTCATGAGATATATGAAATGTGCTGGAGCATTAGTGAGACCAAAAGACATGACGAGATATTCATATAAGCCATATCTCATCGAAAAGGCCGTCTTCGGGATATCCTCCACCCGGATCTTTATTTGATGATATCCAGAGCGAAGGTCCATCTTGGAGAACACACTTGCACCCACAAGCTGATCAAATAGGATCCCAATGCGGGGAAGTGGGTATTTGTTCTTGATGGTGACGGCGTTGAGCGGCCGGTAGTCCACACACAGCCTCAGGGTTTCATCCTTCTTCTTTACGAACAGCGCCGAGCATCCCCAGGGTGAGGAACTCGGCCTAATGAAACCTTTGCCCAACAGATCATTGAGCTGTTCTTTCAGTTCAGCCAACTCATTTGGAGCCATTTTGTATGGTCTCTGTGATATGGGTGTAGTCCCGGGTGCAAGCTCAATCTTGAACTCGACATCCCGCTCGGGTGGCATGCCCGGAAGATCATCCGGAAACACGTCGGGGTATTCCCGGACTACGGGGATGTCCTCTAACTTGAGAGCTTCAGCATTATTATTTTTTGAAACTTCCCGTACTGGATTGTCTAACACCATGTAATGCGGACAGGGGAATGGAGAATTCAAATGAACCGTCCGTGTCCGAGTGTCCAGGACAGCGCCATGTAGTGTAACCATGACATCCCTAAGATTGCATCAATCTTTTGCCCCGTAAGGATTATCAAAGTGGTGGGATATAGCTTCCCGCCTAAGCACAGAGGTGATTTTGGAATCATCATATTTGCTGAAATCTTCCCCCCGGTGAGCAGATCATATAGGTGCAGTCGGTTGGGAAGACTTGCATTTGATGCTTGGCCTCTTATGATGCACTTATAAAACTGTGGGTTGCACCACAATCAATTAAAATGATGATTGCTTGGTCGTTGAGAGTGAACGTACCCGCCAGCACATTGTCTCCGTCTAGGGTGTCCTCATTGTCGAGGTTGCGAACGCCCCCAGTCCTCTGACCAACCTTCTTGACCGGAGGTCGGCCTCGAGCAACGACTGAAACTGGGCTTGCCCACTGCTATGCTGCCCCTGGGTGGCAGTCCTTCGAGAAATGGCCCGCCTGGCCACACGTAAAGCAAGTGTAGAAAGGCAGTCCTCCGCTGATCGGCGGACGGAAACCCGGGGCGCGTTGTGGCGGTGGGAATGCTCGAGGTACCATCTGCTGCTGCTGCAGTTGTTGCGGTCGCGGTGGTGGTATCGGCGGTCGGAACGGGGATGGCTGAAAAGAATGACCCCCAAACTGCTGAGGCCGCGCCGGTGGATGCCACTGCTGACCGGATGGTGTCCGATACACCATACGGTATTTCTGGGGAGCTCCACCCCGACTGCTGGGTGGAGTGCTGCGCTTCCGCTGCTCAGCCGCCAATCCCGCTGAGCGTCTTCTTGCATGATCGCGGCATTAACGAGATCGTTGAAGGTTCTGCGATTGCATTGGACGAGATGCAGCTTCATCTCGGGGTGCAACCCCCGATAGAAGTGCTCCCATTTCTTTTCCTTGGTGGAAACGTAATCTGACGCATATTGCGCCAGATGGTTCAAGGCACGGGAGTAGTCATGGGCACTCCTCCCGCCCTGCTTCAGCTCCAAGATCTCTTGGAACTTCCGCTTCATTATCCCGGGAGGGATATGGTAGGCGCGGAACGCCTCCCAGAATTCTTCCCACTCCACGGCATGGCCAGCCGGATGTGAGGCAACATAATTCGCCCACCATGCACCAGCGGCACTGTGAAGCTGCTGCCCTGCGAACAGAGTCTTTTGCCGCTCCGTACATTGGAGCATCCCAAAATTGGACTCGATTGTCCGCAGCTAGTTGTCGGCCTCCAGGGGTTCTGTTGCTTCTGTGAACACCGGAGGGCACGTACTCATGAAGTCCGAGTACGTCACCTCACGGGCTCACGAGGACCCCTCCCTTGATGCCCCCCGCATGGGACGTATTCTGCACGATCGTGCGGAGCAGGTCAGTCTGCTCCTCACGACCCCCACCAGTGCCGCAATCACATTTGCTAGCATAAGCGGAGGCGGCGGTGGTGGTTGTTGCTGCGGGGTGCTGTCGTAGGCAGGTGGCTGGGATTTGTCACCTCCCTGCTGGCTAGAGCCACCAATCTCATGCGCGGTCTGAGTGCGAACCATCTGCAACCATACGATAATAACCATCAGTCCCACAACACATTTCATGCAGTCTAATAACATAGGCGTAAAACATAATGACAATAAGGCATGCGATACATCTTGTATACAGATAATGTAATAACTTTGCACAAGATACATCATTACCAGACCAAGTACAAGCTACTTAAATCCAATTTGATGGACTTCCTCTTTGGAAGTTCCTCTCAACTAGGTTTGGTGACTACGAGACATTAATATCGCTTTATCATCACGTATACTACCCTATTATCTCTAATACGACACAAACATGGTCTCTAGCAAAAGAAACATGAGTAAGACATATACTCAAATCTTTCACTAGTTGAAGATAACTACTCATGAGTATGTTCTACACCATTGGAAGTACTTAAACCCCCTAGGGTACAACAATCTCTCAAATGAGTCCAACTGTCATCCCTCTGCCAGAATGACCAGTTTCTACATATTCCAGATTTTGATCTGCTTCTGGGAATTTTCATGCCTCCAGCTGCATACCAAAGTTAAATTTAACTTCAGTATCTTTCCAAAAAGTATTTGTTTGCCCTAAGATCAGCTCTGGTTTAAAAGTTATGGTAATTCAAAGTCAAAAAAATTTCTGGAAGAATTTCAACAGCACCTCCTTTGGGAAGTTGCTGTTTCCAACCCTGTTTTCCACTGAGTTCTGTGCTGAAATTTCAGAAACTTTGAATTACAAAAATGGAACACATCCTACACCCTTTCCAAGAATATATCATATGAAAACTTTAGATTTTCCTACAAGAAGTTATGCTTGAAAACAGAGCAGCCCAGAGAGTAGTTTAAATCTCTCCTGGTTCTGGACAGTTTACATTCCTCTGGGATTTAAGCCATCTTAAGTTGTAATCCAGCTCTGGAAGTTTACAACAAAGTTGTATAGCAATTAAACACCTTTCCAGAACTATATCCAACACCTCCATTGGCTAAATGATCTGGGAGTTACACTCTGTCAAAGTTCAGCAAATTTGCTGCGCCAAACAGAGCACTATATTTTTCAATCCCTCTAAGCTAAACTGATTAAGTATTGAATTTTTCCACCCAACCAGGATCCTAAATATTGAAACATGGTGATTTTAGTTCTTGGTTATTATTATCTTGCATCACATGCCTATGTTATGTCGGTACTACGTTCCTCACAAAAAGCAAATCCTAACCGGATCATACCGGCATATACGTCGCAATTGTGGCACTAAACTGTCGCTCGCACACGTTTACTACACGGAATACATACGAGGTTAGTACATACAGAAGAACACCCAATAATGATGCACTCAAAGGTTATGTTCATTTCAGGCAGGTCCATATTTGAAAGTAAATACAAACGCCCGTATCATTGCCATACGGCCGTCCTTGAGTTAAGCCACGTCTCAAGGTATGTGATCGTGTTTTAACACCACACGACGGGGAACCCGAGTAGAGCGCAAATGGGTTGTCACGGATGGGAATTTTATCACCCCAACAGATACCACCTACTGCCCTGCAGGGCACGCCGATGGCAAGCGCTGCGCATTTCCCCTAGGCTATTTCCAGACGAACACACTTTCGCGTTACTGACCATGCGATGGGGTCTCCACTTACTCGCCTAATGCACGCTAGGGGTCAGTGTTTCATATGAACTCAGGAACATGAAGAGTCCAAGAGCTTCATATTGATGTCTCACACCAAGGTGTGAGACCTATCCCTGAACCACGTTCCTCGTCAGGGGAGCTAACCGAAATTGAACCGCTTTCGGTGGCGTTCCTTACCATTCTTACCAGAGCGTAGGTGCGTCATTATATAATTAAAATTCAGAATTATAACACATATGTTAGTCTTGCCACTTTAAGTAACTATGCTAATATAGTCCTTATTCGGGCAACTACCGAATACTCACCGTAAACCTATGTTTTCCCATAATACAGTCCTTAATTAATGTGCTATCCCTAAAGCTTCTCTGATACCAGCCCGTGGGGGACCAGAATCCGCTCATCCAGGATCGCAGAGAGTGGTGCTGCACAATGCGACACCCGACAGCACACATCATAAGGATACATTGTATTACATTGAAAACCAACTGAAATGTACAAAGTAGTACACTACTCAGTTACAAACTAGTGTTTATATTACACGGCGGAAGTTAAATTTGTACAACTCACGCCCGCCTATCTAGCAAAAGTCGGTTGCCAAGCCCTAGGGCAATCCACACTAGCTTCGCTCCTCAGCTTAGCGCTGCGTGTACGGCTCCCACTCAGCCGTGGTCCCCGACGGAGGGTAACCCTCGACGGTAGACTTGTAACCCGAGTCCGTGGGTGGCTCCTCGCCTGAAAAACACTTAAGCAGCAACCATGAGCACAATGGATCAACAAGACTTAACCAAATCACCTAGGCATGAAACTCTACATGTAGTGTACAACGATCATGGGATGGTAAATTTCAGCAAATGGACACGCCTACAAGTTCATCCTTAGTTAATCTTTTAGCCACAAGTTAACAGTTCATGAATATGAAATTTAGTGAGCAATATTTGGTGGCACACATGTAGCAATACAATTATAGCATAACAGCAATATTGAATCATCACATTTCATATATTAGCCTACGTCACGAATCAGTGAACAAGCGGTACTCGTCACCGCGAGGGACGGTGAATCGACTCGATAGACACCTGCAGGGAGACCCGAAGAGCACGTCTCGTACGCCCACCCGTGGAGCTGCACAGCATGCTCACTCGATGTCGTACGGGACAACCTTTCACCCAACAGCCCAAACGTCAAACCGGTCGCACCGAAACGGGCAGGAGGTTATCTATACGGAGCATCACTCTATGCCCATTAGCAGATTTCCACCTTGCTGCCCTCAACCTACACCTATAAAGCGGTGTGCTATGCCTCGACGCCCGGAGGTTTTGGTTACATCGGTTTACAGGGGCCCATATATCCGATTTGCCTTCGGTACGTTCAATACTTGCTCAGCAGGGCCGCACACGGATCGGTACTCAATCGACGTGGACAGGGCTGCGCTCACAAGACTTCCTCTTGCTGCGCCCTAGCCCCTGCCTAGTCTCATTTTCATTACTAAAGTGATCTCACATCACTCGAACCAATCCCGTGTGTCCCAAGCATAAATCGCGAGTAGATTCCAACTACTCGACTTGTACCAAAGTCCTATGAATCATTAAGCATAGCCTGTCTACTCGAGGCCTTAGACACTACCCTCACTCTTATAAGAAAATTCTTGTTATGCATTTAGGTTTCATCCGTCCTACACTTAATGCACATCCATGCCTCATGCTAAACATGTGAACAAAGCAAAACTTTATAAAAGGGGTTAATGCAAACCGGGGCTTGCCTTGTTGCTGCTGGTCAGTGGTTAGGGCTTCGTCCGGAAGAAGAAAGTCGAGCACTTCCGGAGTCTCCTCGCCTTCAGCGACTACACTTAAGCCATATGCTATATGTCAATTCAAATGCAATGTTTAAAATTGAATATGTAAAGACTATACTCTAGCTAGCCCTCCCCTCTTGGTTCTGAAAATTTTATTGTGGCTTGGTAGGGTCCTAACCAGAGTCTTGACCAAGTTTTATTTGAAACAAAGTTCATTGGAGCTTTGTACAAATAAAAGCCTATTTGGTCAATATTAGATCCTCTAAGGAATTCTAGGGATTTTCATGGCTTCAACCATTACTCTCTGGAAACTAGAATTTGAGATGGTTCTAATGGAATTGGTTTCACGTCATTTGAAGAATTCTAGATGAAGTTATGCCCTAAGCAAGATTTGAGGAAATCTGAAAAATGTTTCTGTACATTTTTCTATTTTCTCAGGGCAGTTCACTTAATCAGTGAAATTTTTACTGTGACTCAAGGATTTTCCAGTGAACCTCCCAGCCAAATTTCAGAATTTTTTCATAAAGTAATTCTTCAGATACAATTCCCAACAGTTTAAATTTTAGGGAATTAATTCTGGAAAACTATTAGGTTTCATGAGCTGAAACTTGTTTTGCTGGATAGAACTCAAAGAAATGATTCCAACAAAATTTGGTTCACTGAATTTGGACACTCCGAGCCAAAGTTATGAATTTCTAAAGTTTGGGCTGATCCCTGAATTATTTTCCTACAGAAAATGGTCTCCCGCGCTAAACCGGAGGCTGACAGCGGGGCCCGCCCATTTAATTTAAACTAACCGTGCGCTCGCGAGCGCTTAACACAGCGGCTGACACATGGGACCCACGCCTTCGTCTACCTCCCGACGCCGCCGCCCCGAGCCGCCGGAGCTCCGGCGAGGTCGGCATTCCCGGCGACCTAGGTCGCCGGCGACGGTGAGACTTGCCGCCCCCACATAATTTTGGACGCTTAGCACGATGGACATCATGCCGCTGTCTGCTGACCGCCGTAGCTCGCCAGCGATGGGCGCTATGTCTCTGTGCAACATCGGCAACGTGTTCCCGCCCTCCTGATCACCCCCTTCGCGCGCTAATCGCGTCACCACGTTCAGGGAGACCTCGGGAAGCTTGGCATGACCTCGGTTGGACCCGAAATAGCCGGCGCACCGGACCTCACCGGCGACCCCCTCTCCCGCCGAACAGTTCTATGGTGAACCTATGGTTCTGGCGGTGGTTCCCTTTCGGTTTTCGATCGAGGAGGGGCGCAAGAGCCTCTAGATGCTATTTCTCAGCTCTGTTTGACCTCCCACACGACTATCCTCCCGAATTTCTCCTAAACCTAATCGGGTCCCAAAATGAGCTCCACCCCCTCAACCGGGAAATTCTCTGCGCACAAAGGTCGAACCTTGGAACGGTTTGCGCAGAGGTCTCGAGGACAAGCTAGCGCTCCGCTTTTCTATGGACGTCGAGGGCAGAGGATGATCACAGCTCGGGTAGCAAGGGATCGGAACTCAAGCGGCTAGGCGGCCGTTTACTGAAGTGCGCGAAAACAGGAGCTCGCCGGCGATTTCGTGCCCTTTATAGCCCACGGAGGGCCGTGGAGGGCGTGACACCTGCCGAGCCACCTCCCACGGCGAAGCAGGAGCTGGCCGGCTGAGGCGGTCGGGCACCGACGTCGCCAGCGGCTGGCGTGCGCTTCTCGGCCGAGTGAGAAAAATCAGCTGAGGAGGCTTCTGGGTCAAGGATGCTGACAAGTGGGACCTCCCCTCTAATTCTTTTTCACATTTTTCATTTCTGTTTGCACTGAAAATATCGCAGCTACTCACAATTGAATGTCAGACTTAGCCTCCAAGTCATTGTTTGAATTTGATCTCCTAAATTAGAATTTGGTTTGGCTAAATTTGCTTCACCTTTGAACTGAAATTCAAATTCAGTTTTGAATTAATGCAAATTTGGCTCCCAACAAGATGAGATCCAATGGAGATGAAAATTGGTGGACTAACTCAGAAAAATGTGCTAAGTTTGAATATGAAGGCAACTTTTGAATTTAAGTGATGAAAGTTACTGCAATTTGAATTTACATTCAAATTGGCCTCTTTTTCTAATGTCTCCAAAAGTGCCTCAAAAGTATTGGATTTGCATGAACTTTGGCCTGAGCCTTCCCAAGACTATTTAAGGTCTAGTGTGAGCTCAACCTTGCATGTTCATGAGTAGAAATCCTACTTTTTGGAAGTTAGGGCTTTCCCCTCTAATCACCCTTATGATGGTGGTTACTTGCTCTTCACAAATATTCATAAAATATCCACAACAAAAGCTGTGGTGTTGTGAGGTGATGAACAAATTTTTGCAAGTCACACTTTCTTGGGCTTTTACATGTATCAAAGCGGCTTTGGGGATAGCATACTAATTAAGGACTGTATTACGGGGAAACCTTAGGTTTACAGTGAGGATTCGCTAGTTTGCCCATGTAAGGACTATATTATCACAGTTACTTAAAGTGGCAAGACTAACATATGTGTTATAATTCTGAATTTTTATTATGTAACGACGCACCTAGGCTTAGGTAAAAATGGTAAGGAACGCCACCGAAAGCGGTTCAATTTCGGTTAGCTCCCCTGACGAGAAACGTGGTTCAAGGATAGCTCTCACTGCTTGGTGTGAGACGTCAATATGAAACTCTTGGACTCTTCATGTTCCTGAGTTCATATGAAACACTGATCCCTAACGTGATAAGGCAAGTAAGTGGAGACCCCATCGTGTGGTCAGTAACGCGATAGTGTATTCGTTTGGAAATAGCCCAGGAGGACATACGCAGCGCTTGCCATCGGCGTGCCCTGCAGGGCAGTAGGTGGTATCTGTTGGGGTGATAAAATTCCCAACCGTGACGAGCCATTCGCGCTCTACTCGGGTTCCCTGTCATGTGGTGTTAAAACACGATCATGTACCTTGAGACGTGGCTTAACTCAAGGACGGTCGTATAGCAATGATACAGGCATTTGTATTTACTTTCAGATATGGACCTGCCTGAAATGAAAATAACCTTTGAGTGCATCATTATCGGGTGTTTTTCTGCAGGTGCTAACCACGTATGTATCCCGTGTAGTATACGTGTGCGAGAGACCGTTTGGTGCCACAATTGAGACGTATATGCCGGTATAATCCGGTTAGGATTTTCTTTTTGCGAGGAACATAGTACCGACATATCATATGCATGTGCATGAAATATAATGATAACAAGGAACTAAAATCACCAAGTTTCAACATTTAGGACTCTGGTTGGGTAGAAAAATTCAATAGTTGATCAGTGTAGATCCAAGGGATTGAAAAACAGAGTGCTCTTTTTTGGGCAGCAAATTTGCTGAACTTTGACAGAGAATAACTCCCAGATTATTTAGCCAATGGAGATGTGGGATATAGTTCTGCAAAGGTGTTTAAGTACTCTACATCTTTGTTGTAGACTTCTAGAGCTGAATTACACCTTAAGATGGCTTAATTCCCAGAAGAATATAAAGTGTCCAGAACCAGGACAGATTTAAAACACTCTCTGGCCTGTTCTGTTTTTTGAAGCATAACTTCCTGTAGAAAAATCGAAAATTTTCCTATGATACATTTTGGAAAGGGTACGAGATGTGTTACATCTTTTTAATTCAAAGTTTCTGCAATTGCAGCACGGAATTGAGCTGAAATTAGAGTTGAAAACAGCAACTTCCAAAGGAGGTGCTGTTGAAATTCTTCCAGAAATTCTGTTGACTTTAAATTATCCTAACTTTTTAACCAGGGCTGATCAGAGGGCTAATAAATATTCGATGGAAATATACTGAAGTTAACTTTAACTTTGGTATTCATCTTGAGTCATGAAAATGCCCAGAACCAGATCAAAATCTGGGATATATAGAAACTGGTCATTCGGGCAGAGGGATGACAGTTGAACTCATGTGAGAGATTGTTGTACCCCAGGGGGTTTGAGTACTTCCAATGAGGTAGAACATACTCATGAGTGGTTATCTTCAACTACTGAAAGATTTGAGTATGTGTCTTGCTCAAGTTTCTTTTGCTAGAGACCATGTTTGTGTCGTATTGAAGATAAAAGGGTAGTATGCGTGATGACAAAGCGATTATAACGTCTCGTAGTGACCGAACCTAGTTGAGATGAACTTCCAAAGAGGAAGTCCGTCAATTTGGATTTAACTAGTTTATATTTGCTCTGATAATGGTGTAGCTTGTGCAAAGTTATTACATTATCTATATACAAGATGTATCGCATGTTTTAATGTCATTATGTTTTATGCCTATTCGACTGCATGAAGTATGTTGCGGGACTGATGTTTATTGTCGTATGGTTGCAGATGGTTCGCACTCGGACCGTGCATGAGATTGGTGGCTGTAGCCATCAGGGAGGTGATGACTCCCAGCCACCTGCCTACGACAGCACCCCGCAGCAACAACCACCACCGCCGCCTCCACTTACGCTAGCGGATGTGATCGCGGCCCTGGTGGGTAATCATGAGGAGCAGACCGACCTGCTCCACACGATCGTGCAGAATACGTCCCAGACGGGTGACGTCCAGAGATGGGGTTCTTGTCAGCCCCGTGAAGTGACGTACTCGGACTTCATGAGTACGCACCCTCCGGTGTTCACTGAAGCAGCAGAACCCCTGGAGGCCGACAACTGGCTGCGGACAATTGAGTCCAAGTTCGGGCTGCTCCAATGTACGGAGCGGCAGAAGACTCTGTTCGTGGCGCAGCAGCTTCACGGTGCCACTGGTGCGTGCTGGGCGAACTATGTCGCCTCACTGCCGGCTGGCCATGCCGTGGAGTGGGAAGAAATCCGGGAGGCGTTCCACGCCTACCGAATCCCTCCCGGGATAATGAAGCGGAAGTTCCAAGAGTTCTTGGAGCTAAAGCAGGGCGGGAGGAGTGCCCACGACTACTCCCATGCCTTTAACCATCTGGCGCAATATGCATCGGATTATGTCTCCACCGAGGGGAAGAAGCGGGAGCACTTCTATCAGGGGTTACACCCCGAGATGAAGATGCATCTCGTCCAGTGCAATCGCGGCACCTTCAACGATCTCGTTAATGCCGCGATCATGCAAGAAGACGCTCAGCGAGAATTGGCGGCTGAGCAGCGAAAGCACAGCACTCCACCCAGTAGTGGGGATGGAGCTCCTCAGAAATACCGTATGGTGTATCGGACACCATACTGTCAGCAGTGGCATCCACCGGCGCGACCTCAGCAGTTCGGGGGTCGTTATTTTCAGAAGCCCCCGTTCCGACCTCTGATGCCACCACCGCGACCGCAACAGCAGCAGCAGATGGTACCCCGGGCGTTTCCACTGCCACAACGCGCCCCGTGTTTCCGTCTGCCGATCAGCGGAGGACCGCCTCGCTACACCAGCTTTACGTGTGGCCAGAAGGGCCATTTCTCGAAGGACTGTCCCCAGGGGAAGCAGAGCAGCGGGCAAGCCCAGTTCCAGGGCGGGGCTCGAGGCCGACCTCCGGTCAAGAAGGTTGGTCAGCGAACTGGGGGCATTCGCAACCTCGACAATAAGAACGCCCCGGACGGAGACAACGTGCTGGCGGGTACGTTCACTCTCAACGATCAAGCAATCGTCATATTATTTCATTCGGGTGCAACCCACAGTTTCATAAGTGCATCCTATGTGGCTAAGCATCAAATGCAAGTCTTCCCAACCGACTTCTCATATATGATCTGCTCACGGGGAGGGAAGATTTCAGCAAATATGATGATTCCAAAAGAACCTCTGTGCTTAGGTGGGAAGATATATCCCACCACCTTGATAATCCTTACGGGGAAAAAGATTGATGCAATCTTGGGGATGTCATGGTTACACTACCATGGCGCTGTACTGGACACTTGGACACGGACGGTTCATTTGAATTCTCCATTCCACCGTCCGCATTCCATGGTGTTAGACAATCCTGTCCGGGAAGTTTCAGCAATTGATAATACTTAGGCTCTCAAGTTAGAGGACATCCCCGTAGTCTGGGAGTACCCCGACGTGTTTCCGGATGATCTTCCGGGCATGCCACCTGAGCGGGATGTCGAGTTCAAGATTGAGCTTGCACCCGGGACGACTCCCATCTCAATGAGACCCTACAAAATGGCTCCGAACAAACTGGCTGAATTGAAAGAGAAGCTCAATGATCTGTTGAGCGAAGGTTTCATTAGACCGAGTTCCTCGCCTTGGGGATGCTCGGCGCTGTTCATTAATAAGAAGGATGAAATCTTGAGGCTGTGCGTGGATTACCGGCCGCTCAATACCGTCACCATCAAGAACAAATACCCACTGCCCCGCATTGACATCCTGTTTGATCAGCTTGTGGGTGCAAGTGTGTTCTCTAAGATGGACCTTCGCTCCGGGTATCATCAAATAAAGATCCGGGCAGAGGATATACCGAAGACGGCCTTCTCGACGAGATATGGCTTATACGAATATCTCGTCATGTCTTTTGGTCTCACCAATGCTCCGGCATATTTCATGTATCTCATGAACTCGGTGTTCATGCCGGAGCTGGACAAGTTCGTTGTGGTGTTCATTGATGATATCTTGGTTTATTCAAAGACAGAAGCAGAACACGCCGAACACTTGAAGATCGTTCTTCAATGACTGCGGGACCACAAGCTCTATGCTAAGTTCAGCAAATGTGAGTTCTGGATCAGCCAAGTGCCATTTTTGGGACATATCATCTCAGCGGAAGGCATAGCGGTTGACCCAAGCAAAATTGAGCAAGTGCTGAAATGGAAAGCTCCCACTTCTGTCCATGAAGTCAGAAGCTTCCTCGGCTTAGCGGGATACTATCGGAGATTCATTCCAAGCTTCTCCACGCTTGTTAAGCCGATGACAGAGTTATTGAAGAAGGGAACAAAATATGTTTGGAACACGGCATGTGAAGGAGCGTTTCAAGCATTGGTGAAGCATCTCACAACAGCCCCCGTCTTAGCTCAACCGGATACAACCAAGCCCTTCGACGTGTATTGTGATGCGTCGGGTATTGGGCTCAGCTGCGTGTTGATGCAGGAAGAACGAGTGGTCGCATATGGCTCACGGCAACTTCAAAACCATGAGCAGCACTATCTGACTCATGATCTTGAGCTCACTGCTGTTGTTTTGGCGCTGAAAATGTGGAGGCACTATCTCCTGGGAAATTTGGTGCATCTCTACACCGACCACAAGAGACTGAAGTATATTTTCACCCAGAAGGGGCTGAATATGAGGCAAAGGAGGTGGTTAGAACTAATCAAAGATTATGAGATTGAGAACTAATCACATTTCAATAACCTCACCATTACACCGGTGGGGGAGGAAGAGCCGAGTTTATACTTGGTTCCTTATGGATCGCTCTACAACCTTGCCCTCATCCCTACCATTAGGGAGGAGATCATTGCAGCTCAGAAAGTTGACAAGGGCATGGCACATCTCCGGAGACGGATAGACGACGGGGAAATCAAATGTTTCCAGAAAGATGATGAGGGGATGCTGTGGTTCAATGACCGCATAGTCGTAACCCGGAATATAGAGCTGAGAAAGAAGATTCTTGATGAAGCTCACTTGCTAAGTTTTCTATTCATCCGGGCAGCAACAAAATGTACCGAGATTTGAAAAAGAAATTCTGGTGGACGCGGATGAAGCGGGAAGTGGCGAAGTACGTATCCGAGTGTGATACATGTAGATGAGTGAAAGCTGATCATATGAGGAAATCAGGGCTGCTGCAACCCCTGAAAATCCCAGCGTGGAAGTGGGAAGATGTGAGCATGGATTTCATTGTGGGGTTACCCCTGACTTCCAACAAGCATGATTCCATTTGGGTAATCGTTGATCGATTGACCAAGTCAGCCCACTTCATTTCCATGCATACACATTTCCATGCCAACAGATATGCAGAGTTGTAACACACTCAAATTTATTTCCATGCATTGCATACGTTTTTTCATATAGAGAAACATTATAAAAGAAGTAGAAATGGAGAAAAGAACTGTATAAATGGAGAAAGGAACCATAGAACTGAAGAAAGAATCATAGAATTGATGGGGAATCGGAAAAAGATAGCTGAAATGAGCCAATTCCAATCTGTCAAAGTGCGCTGTTGACACTTCCCCGGACCCACGGGACACGTGGCGCTCTTGGAGCTCACCCCTGCTGAGAGAGTGAGGTCCGACACCGCCGGACACGTGGCGCTCTCAGAGCTCACCCTGCGGAGTTGGGGGGTGAGGTCCGGCACTGCTGGCTACGTGGCAGGCCCGTGGCTCGCCTCAGAGGAGAAGGGAGGCCCGGCCTGCTGGACACGTGGCGCCCTCGGTGCTCACCCCTGCGGAGGGGGTGAGGCCCGGCGCTGCTGGCCACGTGGCGCCCTCGGAGCTCGCCTCTGAGGAGAGGGGAGGTCCGACCCCGCTGAACACGTGGCACCCTCAGAGCTCGCCTCTGAGGAGATGGGAGTACCGGCCCCGCTGGACATGTGGTGCCCTTGGAGCTCGCCTCTGAGGAGAGGGGAGACCCGGCCCCGCTGGACACGGGGCACCCTCGGAGCTCACCTCTGAGGAGAGGGGAGGCCAGGCCCCGCTGGACACGTGGCGCCTTTGGAGCTCATCACTGCGGAGGAGGCGAGGTCCTTAGGCGGCTTTTTCCTCCTGTGCACGGGGGTACCTGGTACTGAGAGTACCAACACAATTTCCCCAAATTTTCCCCATATTTGGGGGGTGTGAGGCCTGGCCCGGGAATCACAGTGGGTGGTGCCGTGTGATGCGGCACCCAACAGCATCCACGAAAAGACGATAAGAAGAACATAACGAACCATTTTTTTACTCAAGATAATTTCTTTTCCAACATAATGTACCCACGCAGCGGAAATTAAAATTTGCTGGACAAACTACTCACTCTCGACCCTAACTATGCCGAAGAGAAGTCGTTCAGCCCGTGAACGCTTCCTACTAGCTTCACCAAAGAAAGGCAGCGGCTAGGTCACCGATGAGTTGAAAAAACCGTGAGGTTCATCATCTCACCGAACAACCCTCTTCATAGCAGGGATCCTGCTACCTGCAAAAACAACTCAGAAGCAACCGTGAGCACTAAGGCTCAACAAGACTTACCCGTCAATCCTAAACTTGCAACTCTACATGCAGGGGTAGTAAGACAGTAGGCATAGGAATTTGCAAAATGCAGCTTGACTAAACTTGATCCTTATATTCAGATTCTTTTAGCCTTCATTTTAGTGGTCCTCACGCCTCACAACATCGGAAGTCCACAATCAACCATGAAACGCTTATCCCGATGTTGCTAGCCTTAGGTGGAAATGAAATTTAGTTGTCTCTATATCTACTTCAGTCAAGGTTCCAATACAGTGAATAATCCACAAACAGCAAGTTAAGAGACTTAGTTCATCTTCTTACTAAGTCACGGCGCAGTGGGCAAGTATGCTCAATCCTCTTCCGCGAGCGACGGTGATTCGAATCAATAACAACCCGGAATACACGACACATACACCCGCCTCGAAAAACTCTCTCAAGAGCTCTTTCTTACGTTGTATGCAGCAACCTTTCACACGACACCCCGACATAGAAAAACGCTTCGCGCCGAGCAGGATGGTCCTCTACGCGGACACGTCGAAGTTGCCCGCTAAAGGATTTACACCTCCCGCCTTCTCAATGCCATTCCCACGCGAAGGATGAGTTTCTATATCACGGTCCATCGAGTTACATCGGTTTCATGGGTCCCATACCCCACTATATATCCGGTACAGCTCAATCTTGTCCAGCAGGGCCGGATACATACGGTCCTTAACCGACACGGACGGGGCTACAACCAACCTCCACATTTGCCTTACCATCCCGGTCCAGGCCAAACATGGTCTCAAGCATTGTCACACCCATCGCAGGTCGAGACCAACCTTGAGCGCTCCATCCTACAGGAACATCCCCGTCCCCATCTCATATTCATGAGGGTGCTTATAACATTTATCTCTCGCGAGTAACTCCATTACTCGAACTTTCTCGCGAGTAGCTTTTTACTACTCGACTTCTACCGAGCTAGCTACAACATTAGCCTAGCATCTACAACGAGGCAAAGCCTACACTAAACCTTCTAATGAGGGATGTAATAGGCATGCACGTGGGTTTCAATCATCATAGACATAATGCACTCAAGTCTAATAAACATGATGTGAAGTAAAGCAAAATTTAAAACGGTAACGATATGCAAACCGGGGCTTGCCTTGCTCAACGGTTTTGTTAGAAGCTAGTAGTTAGTCTTCCTCCGGAGAATCCGCCAAACTCGTCACGAGATAGAGATCCTCGCTGCAGAGTCGAGTCCTCGTCGAACGTCGACGTCACGTGAGCTATTATATTGCAATGCACATATATTTCAAAAGCAATTTAGAAACTGTTTCAAAACTGTTGTTCAAGTTAACTCACACCTAAAAGGAACAAACAACAGAAAGGTTTCTGTTGTTGGATCTACAACCTTAGAGGTGATGAAAGCTAGGGTGAAAAGAAATACTAGTAATCACCATGTGATTAAGTCCATTATATGAACACTTAAACCTAAAATATGGTAGCTCAAGTTCCAGAGGTCCAATGAAGCTGAGAATTTAACCACAGCCTCTATGGAAGATATTTAGGCAGTGTGCAAAGATTGAGCTCATGAAATGGCTCAAGGTGATCACAATAATTCCTTATGTGATTTTCACTAATCTGCCTTTACCCCCTTGATATTAAGCATTCCTATGCTGCAAAGTAGACTTTTTGTGAAGTACAAGATGTCCTGAGTCCATAGGAATTGGTTTTACCATTTTTGGAGTTTGCTACATGGAGATATGGATTTTACAAGGATTGGGGAAAAGCTGAAATTGTCTTTGTTCATTTTCCCATTTTTCAGAGACATAAGAAATGAACACATCATTAGACCAAGCAAATGAGGTCCAATGTCTCTGAAATTTTTACTGAAGTTCAAGGAATTTTGGTTCAATGTCCTGTCCGAATTTGGTAATTTTCCAATAAACAGAACTCCTGTAAAAATTCAGATAAGATTTTTATTAAATGAATTAATGAGCCAAATTTAGGGATTTTCATAAACATTGGTCTGCACCCGTGGATAGTACTCTTTGAGAGGAATCCAACAAAATTTGTTTCACAATTTTTGGACATTCCTACACAATGTTATGGCTCTCCAAAGTTTGAACTAGAGTGGGAAAATCTGGAAAATGTTTAAATGCTGACAGTGGGTCCCACCTGTCATCCCTAACCTCCAGGCACGCGCCAAACACACCAGTGGCGGCTCCCTCCGGTGAGGTCGCCGGGAAACCAGTTCCCAGCCGCCTCCAGACCCCCTGCTGGCCGCCCCCCTATATTTCCCCACGTTGAGAACGTTGGTGAGGTCGCCGGCGGCTGAAACTCGACCGAAAATAGGGCGCACCGGTCACAGCAAACCCTAGAGCTCCGGCGAGGTCTTGCACGGTGAATTCTCCACCAAATGGTCGGTTCTTGGGCTCTACAGCACCAGGGGATCATGTAGAAGACCGGCATGAGGTCTAAACCAGCTGGAGATGGCTCTAAACCTATCGGCACCGTGCACACGATAGGGTCCAGCGGCAAACCCTCTAAAAGAGCTCGGATTGCTCACTCTACACTCAATTTCTTGGTCTAAAATCGATGAAGGAGGTGTGCTAGGCAGTTAACAACCTGTGTGTGAAGTTTGAGACCCAACAAACATGAATTGAGGACGAATTTTACAATTCTTTACCTCAAGGTTCGTTTCTGCCGTCCGGGAGAAAAACTTGAAATTCTCCCTCTGTGATCAATGGCTGGTGCTGAGCTTTGGAGGTGAGAAACTAGACTTGTTGGTGCACAGATGGGGTGGCTTGCTTGGGCGTGATCCCTTCTGGTTTGGGCTGTCCATGGCGTCCAGTTTCGGTTCCTCCAGTTTGAGCTCGGGAGCAGAGGAAACCTCGCTGTTTCTAGGCGCCAGCAAGCATGGAACAGCGGGGGGAAGTTGACAGCCGGCTAGAGCACTCAGGGGCGAAGGTTTTCTCTGTAGGGAGCTCGAGCAAAGATCACTTGGTTGACGGCTGGCGATCAGGAGAAACAGAGAACGCTGGTTCTGTTCTGCTCGGGAGAGAAGCACACGGGAACAGGCAGAACGGGGAAGAAGCGAAGTGGCTCTGTTGTACTCGCTGTGGGGAAGATCAGGACGAGCAAAAGATCAACCCAGCAGGAGGTGGCGTGGGAGTGGATTGCCTTGGCTGGGTTCACGCTCTCATCCGAAGACAGAGGCGGTTTGCTGCACTGGGTCTATGACATGTGGGTCCGGCCTCTTTTATTTGATTTCCCTGCTGTGCTTTGAGATTCCCACGCGTTGTCCAAATATCACCAAATTTGGAGGATAGGTCAAAAGAATTATGAGGAACTCAAATCTGAAATCAGATTTTGAAATTGAGTATGTTTGGTTGAAAATTCAAATTTAAGTTTGAATTTGAACGCACCCTCATTTAGTCCTCGGAATAAATAGTATATGAAACCTAAAATTCTCCAAATTTGAAACTTAGTCTCTTGAATACATGAGAAATGCATCTATGCTCTCACATATGGGCCTTTGTACAATCTGAATAGGAATCCTTTCAAAAGAATTCAAATTGCATTTAAATTTCCTCCACTCTACTCATAGAGAAGGTGCACATGAGTTAGAGTTTTTGGATGTCTAATTCTTTCCCCTAGGTTATCATGTTTTGAGCATGTGCTAGAGAAATTTTTTAACTCCCTCACATGTCCATATGTGTGTTCATATTTTCATGTGACACAATTATAGTCTTTTGTTGCCTTAACTTTGTTTTATGAGCTGACATCAAACTTTACAAAAGTTAGGGCTGTTACATTCCTCCCCCCTTAAAAGAATCTCGTCCCGAGATTACAAAAAGAAAGAAGAAGGGAGAATGACTACTGGACATATGGTACAAACAAGTCGGGAAAATTTAAACGGAGAAAATCCTCGCTTTCCCACGTAGCTTCATCAGCGGTGTGGTTGCTCCACAAGACTTTGTAAAATCGCAATGTCTGATTTCTTGTGGCGTGGGTCTTCTCGTCAATAATCTGTATCGGATACTCAGAATAAGTGAGATCCGGTTGAAGATCCTCAATGTTCTCCATATGAACTGCGGTTGGGTACTTAAGACATTTCCGCAGCTGAGAGACGTGGAAAACATTATGAATACTCGAAAGTGACGCCGGTAGCTCCAGACGATAGGCTACGGGTACGCATATCTCAGTGACAGCAAACGGCCCGATGAATCGCGGAGCAAGCTTTCCCTTCACTCCGAACCGATGAACCCCTTTCATCGGAGAGACACGAAGATAAACGTGGTCCCCGATGTCAAAGTGAAGAGGTCGACGTCTTTTGTCTGCATAGCTTTTCTGCCGAGATTGAGCAGCCTTTAAATTGGCTTGGATCACTCGCACTCGTTCCTCGGCTTCATTCACAAGATCAATCCCATAGACTACTCTCTCGCCAGATTCACACCAATTCAGTGGTGTGCGGCACTTCCGGCCATAAAGAGCTTCATACGGGGCCATCATGATGCTGGATTGATAACCGTTATTATATGAGAATTCTGCCAACGGTAGATGGTCATCCCAATTCTTCCCATGATTGATGACACATGCCCGTAGCATATCCTCCAGATTCTGATTTATTCTCTCTGTTTGACCATCAGTTTGCAGATGATACGCTGAACTCCGAATTAACTTGGTTCCCAAGGAAGCATGCAGTTGCTCCCAAAATCTGGATACGAACACACACCCCGATCAGACACGATGGTGCGGGGAACCCCGTGTAAACACACGATTCTTGAGATGAACAGCTCCGCATACTTCTTTGCCACATATTTTGTATGGACTGGAATAAAATGCGCTGTCTTGGTCAAACGATCGACGATTACCCAAATAGAATCATGCTTGTTGCTGGTCAGGGGTAAACCGATGATGAAGTCCATACTTATGTCTTCCCATTTCCATGCTAGAACCTTCAGCGGTTGAAGTGGTCCGGCTTTCCTCATATGGTCGGCTTTAACCCGCTGACACGTATCACACTCGGATACGTACTTCGCAATCTCTCTTTTCATCCGTGTCCACCAGAACTTAGATTTCAAGTCCTGATACATCTTGTTGCTTCCTGGATGAATGGAGTACTTGGATAAATGCGCTTCATCCAATATCTTCCTCTGCAATTTCATGTTCCGGGGTACAACTATACGGTTGTTAAACCATAGAGTGCCATCTTCATCCTTGCGGAACATCTTCAATTCACCACTGTCCACTCTCCTTCGGATATGAGACATACCCCTGTCTCTCTTCTGAGCCTCTACAATCTCATCTCGGATTGTAGGAATAAGAGCGAGGTTGAACAGCGATCCGTAGGGAACTAAGTGCAGGCTTGGTTCTCCTTCGTGTGCAGCAATGGCTAAATGGTGAACATGGGCTTTCTGACTAAGTGCGTCGGCAATTACATTCGCTTTGCCCGGATGGTAATGAATTTCAAGTTCATAGTCCTTGATCAATTCTAGCCATCTTCGCTGCCTCATATTCAGTTCTTTCTGTGTGAATATGTACTTCAAGATTTTGTGGTCAGTGTAGAGATGTACTAGATTGCCTAGTAGATAATGTCTCCACATTTTCAATGCTAAGACCACTGCAGCTAGTTCAAGGTCGTGCGTCGGGTAATTCTGCTCATGACCCCTGAGTTGTCGGGATCCATACGCGACCACACGTCCTTCTTGCATCAACACACAACCCAAACCGATGCCGGATGCATCACAATAAACATCAAACGGCTTCGTAGTGTCTGGCTGGGCCAAAACTGGAGCTGTAGTGAGATACTTCACTAAAGTTTGAAAAGCTTGTTCGCATGAATTGCTCCAATCATACTTGGTGCTTTTCTTCAACAGCTCCGTCATAGGTTTAGCGACTTTGGAGAAGTTTGGAATGAATCTCCGGTAATAACCCGCTAAACCTAGGAAACTCCTCACTTCATGAATAGATGTTGGAGATTTCCAATTCAGCACTTGCTCGATTTTACTTGGGTCCACAGCAATGCCTTCCGCTGAAATAATATGCCCAAGAAACGGCACTTTGCTGATCCAAAACTCACATTTACTGAACTTTGCATATAGCTTGTGATCCCTCAAGCGTTGGAGTACAATACGCAAATGTTCAGCGTGTTCTTCTTCTGACTTCGAATAGACCAAGATGTCATTGATGAAAACCACGACGAACTTATCTAACTCCGGCATGAACACAGAGTTCATGAGATACATAAAGTGAGCCGGAGCATTGGTTAAACCAAAAGACATGACAAGATATTCATAAAGACCATATCTTGTCGAGAATGCCGTCTTAGGTACGTCTTCTGCCTGGATTTTTATCTGGTGATGCCCGGACCGAAGATCCATCATGGAAAATACCTTAGCACCAACTAGTTGATCGAACAAAATGTCAATGCGTGGTAGTGGATACTTATTCTTGATAGTGACAGCATTCAGTGGACGATAATCTACGCATAGTCTCAAAGTCTTGTCCTTCTTCTTCACGAAGAGTGCGGAACAGCCCCAAGGTGATGAACTTGGGCGTATAAAACCTTTGTCCATGAGGTCATTAAGCTGCTCCTTCAATTCTGCTAGCTCCTTCGGTGCCATTTTATATGGTCGCCGAGAAATAGGTGTTGTTCCCGGTGCTAGTTCAATCTTGAACTCTACATCACGTTCGGGTGGCATGCCCGGCAAGTCTTCGGGAAACACATCTGGATATTCACATACCACTGGAATATCCTCAAGTTTAGGAGCTTCAATCTGATGCACTGCTGCAACTTGTTGTGATGGATCCACAAGATTCAATGTGTTGCAACCGTGTATTGGGGAATTCAGTTGGACAGATCGAGAGCTGATGTCAAAGATAGCTCCATAATGTGTCAACCATGACATCCCAAGATAATATCAATCCTTTGGCCTTTGAGTATGATAAGGCTCGCAGGATAGATATTTCCACCCAAACATAACGGTGCCCGAGAGACCATCTCATCTGTTGATATCTTGCCTCCGGGTGAGCTGATATGAAACGGATGCTTGACTGTGCTAAATGGAAGATTATTCTTCAGCACATAGTCTCTGCTAATAAAATTGTGGGTGGCCCCGGAATCAAATAACACAAAAATGGGCTGTTCATGTAAAGTGAACATGCCCGCCAAAACTGGTTCGCCTTTTGCAATGTCCTCAATAGCAGTATAATTAACCCTGCCAGCTTTTGAAAGATTCTTCTGCGAAGGTTCACGATGCTGACCTGAGCATTGACGAGGCAACACACGAGTGTGACTCTGCTCAGCTCCACGACGGTTTCGTGTTGTAGAAATCCTCAGCTCTCTACTAACACGAGGTGGAGATAACTTGTGCATAGCTGGTTGCGGTAGGGTTGCACGAATAATTTTTGTCCGCTGCTGTTGAGGTGGAGGCTCATACGTGATCAACTCCAGCCGTGGTTGTGAGAGTTGCACCACAGGCTGAATTTGTTGCCTAACTGGCTAGTAATACCTCACTCGATAGTTCGGATGAACCTCGATGTCACTGTCCGGCGGTATACTTCTTTTCATTTCCGCTTCGCAACGAAGATGCATGTCTTCCTTAATGATAGCGGTATTTACCAACTCATTGTAAATACCGTTATTGAACAAGGTCACTTGTTCCTTAAGTTCGACATTCAAACCTCGGAAGAAATAGTCGCACTTCAACGCTTCCGAGTCAACCATATGAGTTGCGTATTGCATCAAGTCATCAAACTCCTTGAAGTACTCGTACGCACTTCTTTCTCCTTGCTTTAATTCCAAAAAGTCTTGATACTTTGTTCGAAGAATTCCTGCACAAACGTGATGTGCCCGGAAAACATCCCGGAATTCATCCCACGTCACTTGATGACCTTCAGGAAGAGTAGCGATGTACTCCGCCCACCAGGCTCCAGCGGCTCCGTGGAGTTGTTGAGCGACAAATAGAGTCTTCTGATATTCATCGCACTGAAGCGTATCGAACTTGGCTTCAATACATTGGAGCCAATGAGCCGACTCCAAAGGTTCTTTCGCTTCCAAGAAAACCTGTGGTTGTCTTGCTAGAAAATCCAGATAAGTGCTTGGCGGGGGACTTTGCTGTAGTGTCTCCTGTCGTATGCTTTGTCGCACCAACGGATCCAGAGACTCAGCCATCTTTGCTAAAATTTCCGCCAATCCGGTTGATGATGTCGGCACTTCTTGTCGTGGCAAATTATTTTCGCCGTGACTCGACTCACCAACCTCACTCCTGGAATGAGCACGATCCATGCTGCAAGAGTGAGCAATTTACGGTTAAAATTCAAAGTTTAAACTCAACTTGAATTGAAAACATAACCGTAAAAACCTCACATCAACAATGCAGCACACAAAATCTAACCAGGGTTTCGACAATTTTGAAATCTATCAAACGTGAGCAAGTTTGTCCAAACCCTTAATTCCAACAGTAGTACAAACTGAGAAATAACTCAAGAACATGTTATGGAGCTTAGAGATATCTGAAACATCCCTGTCCACAACAAGTCTTAAGTTGCATAGGCAATAAGCACTACTCTGTTCAGAATGACCAATTGGTCTTAACCCCAGAATTTAAATATGAAAATGGCAATTTCATATCTCAAGTTGAATATCAAAGTTATAGTAACTTCAATATCTTTCCAACGAGTATTCATTTTCCTTCATATATGTTCTGGATCAGAAATTGTGATATTTCAAAGTTAACAGAAATCTGGAACAATTTTGACAGCACCTCCTTTGAAAATAGCTGTTTTGTCCGCAAGATTTCGTCCCTTTAAACTCCAAATCTGGAGAAACTTTGAACTACAAAGTCATAGCATATATCACAAGCTTTCCAACGGTGTATTACTTGACCCTTAGAAATTTTTCTACAGAAAGTTATGGTCGAAATACAGATATTTCCAGAGAGCAATTTGTGACTGCCCTGTTTTGGGGCAGTTTACACTCCTCTGAGAATTTCATCCATTTGGATGGTGATTATGATCTGAAGTTCTACTGAAGAGTTGTAGAAGACTTCAATAGCTTTCCAGAAATGTATCAGTCACCTCCATTGGTTCAACCAAACAAAATTTATGCCCTGTTCAAGTTCATCAAAAATTCTGCCAAAAACAGGGGAGGTTATTCTTAAGTCTTCGTGAATACATCTATACTCCCAATTGACTCTTAGTTCAATATAGGAGTTCATTACCCCCTAATGAAATCCTAGACTCCAAATTTCCTCTTTTTCTTTTCAAACCTTCTTTTACATACAGTTCAGAACACATTCCGGTACTACGTTGCCTCACCAAATTAAAATCCTAACCGGCGTTATACCGGCTTATACGTCTCAAGTGGTGGCACTAAAACGATCCCTCACAAACGTTTTCTACACGACATGTACTAACATGGTTAAGGTACCTGCAGAAAACCACTCAATAATAATGCACACATTGGTTTGTCATTTCAGGCAGTTCCATATCATAGTAAAAACATACGCCCCGTATCATTGCCATACGGGCCGTCCTTGAGTCAAGCCACGTCTCAAGGTACATGAACGGATTATTCACCACCCGACGGGGGCTCCACACCTTTGCAATAAAGCACACCGGTGGAACAGCGCTTTCGTAAGCCTCATAGGACATGAAGAGTCCTAGAGAACATACTTCGTGTTACAAACCACACGATGGGGTCTCCTCCTCTTGCCCCTGGGTGTGCGCACTGGAGGCTAGTGCCATTCATATGTCTCTAAGACATGAAGAGTCTTAGAAAACATATTCACTTCCCGTCCATTGCTGAACGGGACATCCCACACTACTGTCCTCGTATGGGTGAGCTAATCGAAATTGATCCACTTTCGGTGGCGTTCCTTACCATTCTTACCTCCAGGTAGGTGCGTCGTTACAGAATGGAAATACTGAAGAGTAACACACTGTTAGCCTGCCACCTTAAATAACTATGCTACTAATACTCCTTATGTGGGCATACTATACGTTCCTCACTCGTATACCTCTAAGTTTTTGAAAATATGCTCTTTTCATGCGTGCTATTCCCAATGCGGCTCTGATACCACGTCTGTGAGGCCTGGCCCGGGAATCGCAGTGGGTGGTGCCGTGCGATGCGGCACCCAACAGCATGCACGAAAAGACGATAAGAACATAACGAACCATTTTGTTACTAAAGATAATTTCTTTTACAACATAATGTACCCACGCAGCGGAAATTAAAATTAGCTGGACAAACTACTCACTCTCGACCCTAACTACGCCGAAGAGAAGTCGTTCAGCCCGTGAACGCTTCCTACTAGCTTCACCAAAGAAAGGCAGCGGCTAGGTCACCGATGAGTTGAACAAACCGTGAGGTTCATCATCTCACCGAACAACCCTCTTCATAGCAGGCATCCTGCTACCTGCAAAAACAACTCAGAAGCAACCGTGAGCACTAAGGCTCAACAAGACTTACCCGTCAATCCTAAACATGCAACTCTACATGCAGGGGTAGTAAGACAGTAGGCATAGGAATTTGCAAAATGCAGCTTGACTAAACTTGATCCTTATATTCATATTCTTTTAGCCTTCATTTTAGTGGTCCTCACGCCTCACAACATTGGAAGTCCACAATCAACCAAGAAATGCTTATCCCGATGTTGCTAACCTTAGTTGGAAATGAAGTTTAGTTGGCTCTATATCTACTTCAGTCAAGGTTCCAATACAGTGAATAATCCACAAACAGCAAGTTAAGAGACTTAGTTCATCTTCTTACTAAGTCACGGCGCAGTGGGCAAGTATGCTCAATCCTCTTCCGCGAGCGACGGTGATTCGAATCAATAACAACCCGGAATACACAACACATACACCCGCCTCAAAAAACTCTCTCAAGAGCTCTTTCTTACGTTGTATGCAGCAACCTTTCACACGACACCCCGACATAGAAAAACGCTTCGCGCCGAGCAGGATGGTCCTCTACGCGGACACGTCGAAGTTGCCCGCTAAAGGATTTACACCTCCCGCCTTCTCAACGCCATTCCCACGCGAAGGATGAGTTTCTATATCACGGTCCATCGAGTTACATCGGTTTCATGGGTCCCATACCCCACTATATATCCGGTACAGCTCAATCTTGTCCAGCAGGGCCGCATACATACGGTCCTTAACCGACACGGACGGGGCTACAACCAACCTCCACATTTGCCTTACCATCCCGGTCCAGGCCAAACGTGGTCTCAAGGATCGTCACACCCATCGTAGGTCGAGACCAACCTTGAGCGCTCCATCCTACAGGAACATCCCCGTCCCCATCTCATATTCATGAGGGTGCTCTTAACATTTATCTCTAGCGAGTAACTCCATTACTCGAACTTTCTCGCGAGTAGCTTTTTACTACTCGACTTCTACCGAGCTAGCTACAACATTAGCCTAGCATCTACAACGAGGCAAAGCCTACACTAAAACTTCTAAGGAGGGATGTAATAGGCATGCACGTTGGTTTCAATCATTCTTGACATAATGCACTCAAGTCTAATAAACATGATGTGAAGTAAAGCAAAATTTAAAACGGTAACGATATGCAAACCCGGGCTTGCCTTGCTCAACGGTTTTGTTAGAAGCTAGTAGTTAGTCTTCCTCCGGAGAATCCGCCAAACTCGTCACGAGATGGAGATCCTCGCTGCAGAGTCGAGTCCTCGTCGAACGTCGACGTCACGTGAGCTATTATATTGCAATGCACATATATTTCAAAAGCAATTTAGAAACTGTTTCAAAACTGTTGTTCAAGTTAACTCACACCTAAAAGGAACAAACAACAGAAAGGTTTCTGTTGTTGGATCTACAACCTAGAGGTGATGAAAGCTAGGGTGAAAAGAAATACTAGTAATCACCATGTGATTAAGTCCATTATATGAACACTTAAACCTAAAATATGGCAGCTCAAGTTCCAGAGGTCCAATGAAGCTGAGAATTTAATCACAGCCTCTATGGAAGATATTTAGCCAGTGTGCAAAGATTGAGCTCATGAAATGGCTCAAGGTGATCACAATAATTCCTTATGTGATTTTCACTAATCTGCCTTTACCCCCTGGGTATTAAGCATTCCTATGCTGCAAAGTAGACTTTTTGGAAGTACAAAATGTCCTGAGTCCATAGGAATTGGTTTTACCATTTTTGAAGTTTGCTACATGGAGATATGGATTTTACAAGGATTGGGGAAAAGCTGAAATTGTCTTTGTTCATTTTCCCATTTTTCAGAGACATAAGAAATGAACACATCATTTGACCAAGCAAATGAGGTCCAATGCCTCTGAAATTTTTACTGAAGTTCAAGGAATTTTGGATCAATGTCCTGTCCAAATTTGGTAATTTTCCAATAAACATAACTCCTGTAAAAATTCAAACAAAATTTTTATTAAATGAAATAATGAGCCAAATTCAGGGATTTTCATAAACATTGGTCCGCACCCCTGGATAGTACTCTTTGAGAGGAATCCAACAAAATTTGTTTCACAATTTTTGGACATTTCTACACAAAGTTATGGCTCTACAAATTTGAACTAGAGTGGGAAAATCTGGAAAATGTTTAAATGCTGACAGTGGGTCCCACCTGTCATCCCTAACCTCCAGACACGCGCCAAACACACCAGTGGCGGCTCCCTCCGGTGAGGTCACCGGAAAACCAGTTCCCAGCCGCCTCCAGACCCCCTGCTGGCCGCCCCCCTATATTTCCGGTGAGGTCGCCGGCGGCTGAAACTCGCCGGAAAATAGGGCGCACCGGTCACAGCAAACCCTAGAGCTCCGGCGAGGTCTTGCACGGTGAATTCTCCACCAAATGGTCGGTTCTTGGGCTCTACAGCACCAGGGGATCATGTAGAAGACCGGCATGAGGTCTAAACCAGCTGGAGATGGCTCTAAACCTATCGGCACCGTGCACCCGATAGGGTCCAGCGGCAAACCCTCTAAAAGAGCTCGGATTGCTCACTCTACACTCTATTTCTTGGTCTAAAATCGATGGAGGAGGTGTGCTAGGCAGTTAACAACCTGTGTGTGAAGTTTGAGACCCAACAAACATGAATTGAGGACGAATTTTACAATTTTTTACCTCAAGGTCCGTTTCTGCCGTCCGGGAGAAAAACTTGAAATTCTCCCTCTGTGATCAATGGCTGGGGCTGAGCTTTGGGGGTGAGAAACTAGACTTGTTGGTGCACAGATGGGGTGGCTTGCATGGGCGTGATCCCTTCTGGTTTGGGCTGTCCACGGCGTCCAGTTTCGGTTCCTCCAGTTTGAGCTCGGGAGCAGAGGAAACCTCGCTGTTTCTAGGCGCCAGCAAGCATGGAACAGCGGGGGGAAGTTGACAGCCGGCTAGAGAACTCAGGGGCGAAGGTTTTCTCTGTAGGGAGCTCGAGCAAAGATCACTTGGTTGATGGCTGGCGATCAGGAGAATCAGAGAACGCTGGTTCTGTTCTGCTCGGGAGAGAAGCACACGGGAGCAGGCAGAACGGGGAAGAAGCGAAGTGGCTCTGTTGTACTCGCTGTGGGGAAGATCAGGACGAGCAAAAGATCAATCCCAGCAGGAGGTGGCATGGGAGTGGATTGCCTCGGCTGGGTTCACGCTCTCATCCGAAGACAGAGGCAGTTCGCTGCACTGGGTCTATGACATGTGGGTCCGGCCTCTTTTATTTGATTTCCCCTCTGTGCTTTGAGATTCCCACGCAAACATTGTCCAAATATCACCATATTTGGAGGATAGGTCAAAAGAATTATGAGGAACTCAAATCTGAAATCAGATTTTGAAATTGAGTATGTTTGGTTCAAAATTCAAATTTAAGTTTGAATTTGAACGCGCCCTCATTTAATCCTCGGAATAAATAGTATATGAAACCTAAAATTCTCCAAATTTGAAACTTAGGCTCTTGAATACATGAGAAATGCATCTATGCTCTCACATATGGGCCTTTGTACAATCTGAATAGGAATCCTTTCAAAAGAATTCAAATTGCATTTAAATTTCCTCCACTCTACTCATAGAGAAGGTGCACATGAGTTAGAGTTTTTGGAAGTCTAATTCTTTCCCCTAGGTTAACATGTTTTGAGCATGTGCTAGAGAAAATTTTTAACTCCCTCACATGTCCATATGTGTGTTCATCTTTTCATGTGACACAATTATAGTCTTTTGTTGCCTTAACTTTGTTTTATGAGCTGACATCAAACTTTACAAAAGTTAGGGCTGTTACAGGGGGATAAAAATCCCCAAGGCCGCCGCACATAATTGAAAAGATAAGTTTGTTAAGATCCAAAACAAATTGAATAGGACTTTTATTTGAGCTCCAATTGGAGTAGGACTCTTCCCCCCCTATAAATAGAACCCAAAACCCCCTTTTGGCCGTAACCCCTTTCCTTTTTTCTTCCTCCCAAGTCGGCGACTTGGAGGCCCTAGCCCCCAACTCGCCGAGTTAAACCCTCCCCCCTCGCCGGAGTTCAGTCGCCGGTGAGCCCCCGCTTCTGCCATTGCTAGGAGGAAGACCCTGCCACCCAAGGGAAGTGAGGTAGGTCTTCGTTACCTATCTTACGATGTCGCCGCTGTTTCTACGCATCCGTTTTCTTCGCCCCCTTCGAGCAGAAATGTTTACGTGTGGACAGATCGTGTATTGATCGGGTTTTTGACGGTGGAATTGATCTAGATCTTGTGTCAAGATCATCACCACGTCCACACTTGATCCCTACACCCTTGTTCATCATAAAACCCCATGAAATCCCATTAAAACATGCAAGAACACGTACAAACTGGTTTAATAAAACAGCACCATAGGATTTGCATTCATCTACACCATTGAATCTTGAGTGAAGTTTGTGCATGATGTTTGATTGCTGTAAATTTTGTATGTGCGTGGTCGTGAGTAGAAGGACAAGCTCAGGAAGTCATCTACGAAGAACTACAGCACCAAGACTTCGAGACGCTTGAGCAACAAGAGCCACGGGAGCGAGGCAAGTGCCCCTTGACCATATTGATCCCATATTTTGAAACTGTTTTGTTTGCGAAAACTCGTATGCTTGAGTCAACTTGATGGGACACACTTTTATAGGAGTTTTCAAGTTTTGTTAACCATCCGTGTTGTCGGGAAAGTTGATGAGTCGGGTATGGTCGTTTTTCCTTTTTGCTTCGCTTAGTCTACGGAATACGGGAAGCTGCATTAAAACATGGTTAGCTACTGCACTCATATGAATAATGATAATGAGAACTTGAGGATGATAATGAGCATGGAATCGGGGTAGATCTAGGCAAGCTTGGTTTGTGGATGTTGCTGAATGAGATGGTGGTTTACTTGCCGTAGATCTAAGGACCGGTTCATGCCAGCACATGCCAGGAAAACAGTGCCACCACAAGACCAAATATGGGTGCGGCTTAGCTGACTAATTAGGTGTGGTGCTTGCTTGTTATGGACCGTGGATGGCGTGGAAATGGGTGTCGAGATGGACTTCCCTGGGAACTGCATGGCACAAGAGGGGGTCCGTGGGTGGGAGAATGGTGATTCGAGCCTCCCGGTGAAACCTCAGTGAGTCCATACATCTAGTAGCCCCTTTGTAAAGGCTATTTTGTGATCCCTTGGGCATACACCAATGGTTGTGTACTGGTATAATGGAGGTTCTGCAGTCACCAACAGGTGACGAAATCACGAACTTGTGGGTAAAGTGGTGTCACCTCTGCAGAGTGTAAAACTATCATGATAGCCGTGCTTACGGTCACAAGCACCTGGCCAACTCACATGATTAGAGAGAAAGAGTGGGACTAATATTCCGTGTGGTTATGGTGTGGTCATTGGGATTGGTTTTGGAACTGTTTCGAGTCATGAAAACGAGTTTGGCTTCGGTTATATGAATATGAGATGGTTATGAATATTTATGAGCATGAGATAAATTCGAGAAAGATTAATGGCTGGTTGAGACTTGATAAATGGTGAATTATGAAGAAGGAATGTTGTTGATATAACATGGTTATGATGGGATTAAACTCACCTAGAAATAGTTGCTGTTTTTATCATGTTAGTGAAATAAAATTTGCTTGCTGCAATGAGCCCCTTTTATTCCATACCTTGTTGTAAGCTACATGTCATACTTTTCCCGCACTTGCTGAGTACGACTTGTACTCACCCTTGCATTATCACATAAACATCAGCAACAGGAGAAGAGTACTTCGAGGACCATGTGGAGTACTAGACGTGCGAACGACCGTCAATATGCCTTTGGAGTTGAAGATGGAGCCTGCTGCTACTTAGTTATTTCCACTGTCGTTTAGAGACTTCCGCTGCAAGAATAAGTTAGAGATTCATGATTGAGACAATGAGTCGATGTAATAAAGTACTTAAACCCTATTTATTCGTGGATATATTCTGAATTCAGTTTGTGGATTACATGTGTATGTGTGATGAACATCCTGGGCACACATATGCATTAACTCGGTTCTGTTTTCGGAATCGGGTGTCACAGATTGGTATCAGAGCCATGTTGACCGTAGGACGGAAGCCTAGGTAGAATGGACACTCTAAAACACATAGGAACACCCCTCTAAACAGCTATTTTCGAATATTGCTTGCTTCTGCACTTTTCTTGCCAAGTCAGCCACCGCGAAGTGCTATTTTCAGCCCCTCTTTTCTCTTCTTTTGAACAGCAACACCTTGCTTTCTTGCTCCATAGCTTCTTAAGTTTTAAAGTATTTTCTTCCTTCTCTAAAGTTTCTCATGTCCTATTTATAACTGCCGGTAATCAGGAGCACCAGCGCCTTCTAACTCTACATGGACTGCTGACTCACCATGGCGTGCGCCCATGTATGGACCACCCCCGTCACACGGCAGGAACAGCACCAGTTCACATGCTTAAGTTTAGGATTCCCATTGAATAAGCTGTAATGGGAACGTTTAAATCATAGTAGTGTGAATAGGAGTGGTGTGTTGAACTTTTGTGATGATTGCTTGTGTTTGTGTGCTAGTGTGAGTTGTGGGACGCTTCTGCGAAAGTCCACATCCAGACATAGTAGAGAGATGTGAGATGCTTCGGCATGTGTTCACATCCTCATACAGGCTGAAATTAATAAAAGAAGATATTTAGTTCATACCCTTGATGCATATAGTTGTGGGGATCAATCTAAAGTTCTATTCTCTATTCTACTCAACTCTCTCTCACAGATGGTGAGGGAAAACGCCAGCCGTCAAAGGGGGAACGTTCATGGCAACCCTAAACCACAAGAGGATGGCAACGTTGAAGTTCCTGAAAATGCTAACCCCGGGGCTGATGCAAACAACCTTGAACGGTTGATGGCTATGCAGAACCAGTTCATGCAAACTATGATACAAACTTTGGGACAGCCGCAAGCCAACAACAACAACAATCCTAACCCTATTCCTGCACCCCCACCGCCACCACCACCACCACCGCCGGCTCACAACAGGTTGGGAGAGTTCATGAGTACTCGACCGCCTACTTTTGCACAAGCTAATGATCCCATGGAGGCTGATGATTGGTTGAAATCCATGGAAAAGAAGCTTGCTATTGTTCAGAACGATGATCGGTAGAAAGTTCTCTTCGCATCACACCAACTTACGGGAGCAGCCGCTGGCTGGTGGGACGCTCTTTGCAATGCTCATGTCAACCAGGAGACTATCACTTGGGCTGAATTCAAGGAGAGTTCCCGCTCTCATTACGTCCCTGCTGGAGGCATGATGCTAAAAAGTCAAGAGTTTGAAGGTCTCCGCCGAGGAAGGAAGAGCATGAATGAGTACCTCAACAAGTTCACAAAGCTGTCAAGGTATGCTCCCGAAGACGTCAACTCGGATCAAAGGAAGCAATACTTGTTCATGAGAGGATTGAACAATGAGATCCAAGTACAACTGCTCAACAACGATTATGCAAACTTCTAGAAGCTCGTTGACAAAGCTATAGTGGTTGAGAGCAAGATCCATGAGATTGAGCAAGAGGGCAAGAGGAAGATGCCATACCAGCCACAAGGGAGCAATGTATGTCCCCATTTCACGCCACCAGCTGCACCACAGTATGGCTACTTTCCGCCCTGCAAACCCACCTCGCCCTAATCAACCACCGCAGCAACGTCCTGTTATGCAAGGACCACATATGCCTTTTCCTCCGTCCCAACATGGGCGCCTATGCTCAAAACCAGCCTCGCCCCAACATTCCTGCTGTTTTGGGCAACAAAGCATGCTTTTCATGCGGAGAGGCGGGACACTTTGCAAGTCAATGCCAAAAGAAAGGCCTTGGACAGCCAAGCAACACGCCCAAGCAGAACCCACGGCCGAACGGAGGAGCTAATCAAGGTAACCGTGGGCAGCAGAACTACGCTCGTGGCAACGTGAATCATGTCTCCGCTGAGGAAGCACAAAAAGCTCAGGACGTCGTGATTGGTATGTTCCTTGCCAACTCCAACCCAGCCACTGTTTTATTTGAATCTGGAGCATCGCATTCATTTATATCATCCAAGTATGTTGCCAAGTATAATCTGCCCATATCACACATGAAATACACTATGTTTGTTAATTCTCCTGGTGGAGAGATGAGGACTAATGTAGTATGTCCAAAAGTAAACCTTAAAATAAGGGGGTAGACTTTCTTGCCAACCTTATTGTCTTGTATTCCCAAGAGATTGATATAATACTTGATATGGATTGGTTAAGCAAGCACAACGGAGTAATTCAATGTGCTGAGAGGAGCGTGCTGTTGACAAATGAGCACGGTACTCGTATTGAGTTCGAGTCAGCCCAACCGGCAACCAAGAAGGCAGCGTTGAACCATGTCGAAGAAGCAACATTGGAAAGCATTCCGGTGGTTCAAGAATTTTCAGATGTGTTCCCGGAAGAACATCCCGGTATGCCACCTGACCGGGATATTGAATTTGTCATGGATTTAGTACCTGGAACTGCACCTATAGCGAAAAGGCCATAAAGGATGCCCACTAATGAACTAGTGGAACTTAAGAAGCAAATTCAGGAGCAGCTAGAAAAGGGTTTTATACGCCCAAGCTCGTCACCATGGGGAGCCCCCGTGCTCTTCGTAGACAAGAAGGATGGGACCCAAAGGATGTGTGTGGATTATAGGTCTCTCAATGAGGTGACAATAAGGAATAAATACCCGCTGCCCCGTATAGAGGACCTATTCGACAAAATGAAAGGTGCTCGAATTTTCTCCAAGATTGATCTTCGGTTGGGATACTTCCAGCTGAAGATTAAGCCCTCCGACATACCCAAGACTGCATTTCGAACACGGTATGGTTCGTATGAATATACTGTTATGTCTTTTGGGTTAACGAATGCACCCGCATACTTTATGTACCTCATGAATAAGGTTTTCATGGAGTACTTGGACAAGTTCGTCATGGTTTTATCGACGATATCATGGTGTATTCAAAAAGCGAGGCAGAACATGAAGAACATTTGAGATTGACATTGCAGAAACTGCGAGAGCATCAATTGTATGCCAAGTTCAATTAATTTTGGCTAAAGGAGATATCGTTCCTAAGCCACATTATCTCTGAGAGAGGAGTATCGGTTGATCCCGGAAAAGTGGTAGATGTTCTGAAGTGGAACCAACTGCAGAATGTGAGAGATACTCGGAGTTTCCTTGGGATGGCTGGATACTACCGACGGTTCATCAAGGATTTCTCCAAAATAGCGAAGCCTATGACTGAATTGCTAATGAAGGGAAAAGCATTTCAGTGGACACCAGTGTGCCAAGAAAGCTTTGAGGAGCTCAAGAAAAGACTAACCACAGCGCCGGTTTTGGTATTGCAGGACGTGAGCAAGAGTTTCGATATATATTGCGATGCATCAAGACAAGGGCTTGGATGTGTGCTCATGCAAGATGGACAAGTGGTAGCCTATGCGTCAAGAAAACTGAAGAAACACGAGCTTAATTACCCCACACATGACTTGGAACTTGCAGTCGTGGTTCATGCCTTGATGATTTGGAGGCATTATATCCTTGGCCACCGATGTGAGATCTATACGGATCACAAAAGCCTCAAGTATATATTCACGCAAACGGATCTGAATTTGAGGCAACGTCAATGGTTAGAACTTATCAAGGATTATGATGTTGGAATCAATTATCATCCCGGAAAGGCCAATGTAGTAGCTGATGCGTTGAGCCAAAAGGGAGCATGTCACCAACTCACGGTTCGGGAGCTACCGCCCGAGCTGTGCAAGGAGTTCGAACGGTTACATCTTTGGTTCTTGAACGAGATGGAAGTGATAGAACTCAACTCTTCACTGGAACAAGAGATACGAGATGGCTAAGCAACGGATGAGGAAATCAAGGAAAGAATCCGACAAGGCATAGAAAAGGATTTCAAGGAAGACGAGAAGGGCATGCTTTGGTTAGGGAAAAGGGTTTGTGTGCCTAACGTGAAGCACATCCGCGACACGATATTAAAGGAGGCACATGACTCACCTTATTCCATACATCCCGGCTGTACAAAGATGTACAAGGACCTGAAAACTTGCTATTGGTGGGATGGTACGAAAAGGGACATAGCTGAATATGTTTCCTTATGCGACACGTGCCAACGGGTGAAGGCCGAACATCAAAGACCCGCTGGACTGTTGTAGCCATTGAAAGTACCCGAGTGGAAGTCGGAACACATCAGCATGGACTTCATTGTCGGATTACCCCGTACTCGGTCGGGTTATGACTCTATTTGGGTTATTCTGGACCGATTGACAAAAACAGCCCATTTCCTTCCTGTTAGAACCACGTACCGCGTCGCAGAACTAGCCAAGCTGTATATGGAGCAAACCGTGTATCGCCATGGAGTTCTGAAGAGGACAGTTTCAGATTGGGGTTCTCAATTTACCTCTAGGTTCTGGAAGAAGCTGCATGAAGCCATGGGTACACGGCTGAATTTCAGCTCTGCTTATCACCCGCAAACTGACGGGCAAACTGAGAGGACAAATTAAATTTTGGAAGACATGTTGAGAGCTTTCACCTTGAAACATGGGCGCAGTTGGGATAGGAGCTTGCCGTATGCTGAATTCTCATACAACAATAGCTATCAAGCCAGTTTGAAGATGTCACCTTTCGAAGCATTGTATGGTAGACGGTGTAGAACGCTGCTGTTCTGGAACGAGACCGGAGAGAGCCAAGTGTTTGGACCCGAAGTGCTGCAAGATGCTGAAAAGCAAGTCTAAATGATACGAGAAAATTTGAAGGCTTCTCAGTCACGACAAAAAGGTTATGCGGACAATAGACGAAGGAGATTGACCTTCAAAGTAGGAGACCTCGTGTACCTTAAGGTATCGCCTATCTGAGGCCAATGACGGTTCAACGTCAAGGGCAAATTAGCACCTCGCTACATCGGGGCATTTAAGATTTTGGGCAAGCGAGGAGAAGTAGCCTATCAACTAAGAGCTGCCAACGCACCTCTCCGACGTACACGACGTGTTTCACGTATCCCGACTCAAGAAGTGCTTAAGAGTAAAGGAGAAGTATCGATTGATGAGCTCGAGCTTCAAGAGGATCTGACCTATGTGGAGCACCTCATCCAAATTTTGGACGTGAAGGAAAGGGTCACGAGGAACAAAGTGATCCGTTGGTGCAAGGTACAGTGGAGCCATCACACAGAAGCCCAAACTACATGGGAGCATGAGAAAGACCTCAAGGCAGAGTTTCCTCATCTATTCTCTACTCTATCGAATCTCGAGGGCGAGATTCAGTTTAAGGGGGGTAGGTTTGTAAAACCCTCAAATTCATTTCCATGCATCGCATACATTTTTTCATATAGAGAAACATTACAAAGGAAGTAGAAATGGAGAAAAGAACTGTATAAATGGAGGAAGGAACCATAGAACTGGAGAAAGAATCATAAAAATGATGGCGAATGGGAAAAAGATAGCTGAAATGAGCCAATTCCAATCTGTCAAAGTGCGCTGTCGACACTTCCCCCGGCCCCGTGGGACACGTGGCGCTCTCGGAGCTCACCCCTGCGGAGAGAGTGAGGTCTAGCACCGCTGGACACGTGGCGCTCTCGGAGCTCACCCCTGCGGAGGGGGGTGAGGTCCGGCACTGCTGGCTACGTGGAAGGCCCGGGGCTCGCCTCTGAGGAGAAGAGAGGCCCGGCCCGCTGGACACGTGAAGCCCTCGGAGCTCACCCCTGTGGAGGGGGTGAGGCCCGGCGCTGCTGGCCACGTGGCGCCTTTGGAGCTCGCCCCTGAGGAGAGGGAAGGTCCGGCCCCACTGGACACATGGTGCCCTCGGAGCTCGCCTCCGAGGAGAAGGGAGGCCCAGCCCCGCTGGACACATGGTGCCCTCGGAGCTCGCCTCTGAGGAGAGGAGAGGCCCGGCCCCGCTGTACACGTGGCGCCCTCGGAGCTCGCCTCTGAGAGGGGAGGCCCGGCCCCGCTGGACACATGGCGCCTTCGGAGCTCATCCCTGCGGAGGAGGTGAGGTCCTTAGGTGGGTTTTTCCTCCTGTGCACGGGGGTACCCGGTACTGAGGGTACCGACACAATTTCCCAAAATTTTCCCCACATTTGGGGGAACAAAATCCCAAAGGCTGCCGCACATAACTGAAAAGATAAGTTTGTTAAGATCCAAAACAATTTGAATAGGACTCTTATTTGAGCTCCAATTGGAGTAGGACTCTTCCCCCCACCTATAAATAGAACCCAAAACCCGCTTTTGGCCGTAACCCCTTTCCTTTTTTATTCCTCCCAAGTCGGCGACTTGGAGGCCATAGCCAACAACTCGCCGAGTTAAACCCCCCCTGCTGGAGTTCAGTCGCCGGTGAGCCCCCGCTGCTGCCATTGCTAGGAGGAAGACCCTGCCACCCAGGGGAAGTCAGGTAGGTCTTCGTTACCCATATTACGACGTCGCTGCTGTTTCTACGCATCCGTTTTCTTCGCCCCCTTCGAGTACAAATATTTTACGTGTGGACAGATTGTGTTTTGATTAGTTTTTGATGGTGGAATTGATCTAGATCTTGAGTCAAGATTATCACCACGTACACACTTGATCCCTACACCCTTGTTCATCATAAAACCCCATGAAAGCCCATTAAAACATGCAAGAACACGTACAAACTGGTTTAATAAAACAGCACCATAGGATTTGCATTCATCTACACCATTGATTCTTGAGTAAAGTTTGTGCATGATGTTTGATTGCTGTAAATTTTGTATGTGCATGGTCGTGAGTAGAAGGACAAGCTCGGGAAGCCATCTACGAAGAACTACAGCACCAAGACTTCGAGACGCTTGAGCAACAAGAGCCACGGGAGCGAGGCAAGTGCCCCTTGACCATATTGATCCCATGTTTTAAAACAGTTTTGTTTGCGAAAACTTGTATGCTTGAGTCAACTTGATGGGACACCCTTTTATAGGAGTTTACTAGTTTTGGTAACCATCCTTTTCGCAGGTAAAGTTGATGAGTCGGGTATGGTCGTTTTTACTTTTTGCTTATCTTAGTCTACAGAATACAGGAAGCTGAATTAAAACATGGTTAGCTACTGCACTCATATGAATAATGATAATGAGAACTTGAGGATGATAATGAGCATGGAATCGGGGGAGATCTAGGCAAGCTTGGTTCGTGGATTTTGCTGAATGAGATGGTGGTTTACTTGCCGTAGATCTAAGGACCGGTTCATGCCAGTACATGCCAGGAAAACAGTGCCACCACAAGGCCGAATATGGGTGCGGGTTAGCTGACTAATTAGGTGTGTTGCTAGCTTGTTATGGACCGTGGATGGTGCATGGAATGGGAGTCGAGAGGGACTGCCCTGGGAACTGCAAGGCACAAGAGGGGGCCCGTGGATGTAGAATGGTGATTCGAGCCTGCCGGTGAAACCTCAGTGAGTCCATACATCTAGAAGCCCTTTTGTAAAGGCTATTTTGTGATCTCTTGGCCATACACCAACGGTTGTGTACTGGTGTAATGGAGGTTCTGCAGTCGCTGACGGGTGACGAAATCACGAACTTGTGGGTAAAGTGGTGCCACCTTTGCAGAGTGTAAAACTATCATGATAGCCGTGCTTACGACAAGCACCTGGCCAACTCACATGATTAGAGGGAAAACTTGGGACGGATATTCGGTATGGTTATGGTGTGGTCATTGGGATTGGTTTTGGGACTGTTTCGAGTTATGAAAACGAGTTTGTCTTCGGTTATATGAATATGAGATGGTTATGAATATTTATGAGCATGAGATGAATTTGAAAAAGATTAATGGCTGGTTGAGACTTGATAAATGGTGAATTATGAAGAAGGAATGTTGTTGATATAACATGGTTATGATGGGATTAAACTCACCTAGAAATAGTTGCTGTTTTTATCATGTTTGTGAAATAAAATTTGCTTGCTGCAATGAGCCCCTATTATTCCATACCTTGTTGTAAGCTACATGTCATACTTTTCCCGCACTTGCTGAGTACGACATGTACTCACCCTTGCATTATCACATAAACATCAGCAACAGGAGAAGAGTACTTCGAGGACCATGTGGAGTACTAGGTGTGCGAACTACCGTCAACATGCCTGTGGAGTTGAAGATGGAGCCTGCTGCTACTTAGTTATTTCCGCTGTCGTTTAGAGACTTCTTCTGCAAGAATAAGTTAGAGATTCTTGAGTGAGACAATGAGTCGATGTAATAAAGTACTTAAACCCTATTTATTCGTGGTTATATTCTGAATTCAGTTTGTGGATCAAATGTGTATGTGTGATGAGCATCCTGGGCACACATATGCATTAACTCGGTTCTGTTTTCGGAACCGGATGTCTCAGTTGTTTATTGCAAGAATCCTATGCTTTTATGGAGTACCCAAGACCATAGTCTCAAACCAAGGGGCACTATTTGTATCTCGTTTCTGGGAGCAGTTCCACGCAGCTTTGGGTACTAAGCTGATTAGAAGCTCCGCCTATCACCCTCAGACAGATGGGCAGACTGAGAAGGGTGAACCAAGAACTAGAAGACATGTTGAGAGCGTGTGCCATCCACCACGGTAGAAACTGGGATGATCATCTACCGTTGGCGGAATTCTCGTACAACAATGGCTATCAAGAGAGTATCAAGATGGCACCCTACGAGGCTCTCTACGGTCGTAAATGCCGCACCCCTATTGAACTGCTGCGAGTCCGGTGAAAGGGTCACATTCTGTGTTGATGTGGTGAACAACGCCGAAGAGCATGTTTGGATGATTCAAGCCAACTTAAAGGTCGTTCTATCCCGGCAGAAAAGCTACGCTGATAAGAGGCGTAGACCGCTGCACTTTGACGTCGGGGAGCACGTGTACCTCTGTGTATCTCCGATGAAAGGCGTGCACCGGTTCGGCGTGAAGGGAAAACTCTCTCCCCGATTCATTGGACCTTATGCCATCACCGAGAAGTGTGGACCAGTGGCGTATAGACTGGAACTGCCGGCATCTCTTGCTGGTGTTCACGATGTTTTCCATGTTTCACAACTGCGAAAATGTCTGAAGTATACGGCTACTGTTCCAACCGAAGACATCGGCGAGCTGCAACCGGATTTGATGTATGCTGAATATCCGGTGGCAATTATTGATGAGAAGCCCGGACCACACGTAGCCGAAAGTTGTGGTTCTACAAGATACTCTGGAGTAACCACACCGCAGAAGAAGCAACGTGGGAGAGCGAGGAATTTCTTCGCTCAAACTACCAGAAATTCATGGCATCCCATCACGGGTGAGTTCCTATTACATTGCTGTCTCTTCTTTTATAATCTCGGGACGAGATTCTTTTAAGGGGGGAGGGATGTAAAAGCCCAAGAAAGTGAAGTGCAAAAAAATGTTCATCACCTCACAACACCACAGCTCTTGTGATGGATATCTCATGAACACTTGTGAAGAGCATGTAAACACCATCAAAAGGGTGATTAGAGAGGAAGCCCTAACTTCCAAAAAGTAGGATTTCTACACATAAGAATGAAAGGTTCAGCTCACTCCAAGACCTTAAATAGTCTTGGGAAGGCCCAGGCCAAATTTCACGCAAATCCAATACTTTTCGAGGCACTTTTGGAGACATTTGTAAGATGGGCCAATTTGAATGCAAATTCAAATTGCAGCAATTTTCATCAAAAAGTTGACTTCATATTCAAACTCAGCACATTTTTCTGAGTTAGTCCACCAATTTTCATCCCCATTGGACATCATCTTGTCGGGAGCTAAATTTGCATTAATTGAAAACTAAATTTGAATTTCAAATTCAAATGGCCAGCAAATTTAGCCTGACCAGTTTCAAATTTAGGAAATCAAATTCAAACAATGACTTGGAGGCTAAGTCTCTCATTCAATTATGAGTAGCTGGGATCTTTGCAGCGAAAACAGAAATGAAAAATTGGAAAAGAAATTAGAGGGGGAAGGGCCCACTGGTCAGTGACTGTGCTCAAAGGGGAAACCGACCCTGTTGCCGTCGATCAGCCGCCGGGGCTGTTGCCGCCTCACGGCCTCGCTTGCGCGCGTGCCAGCGCTCGGTTGGATCAGCTCGTGCCCCCTCCTGATCACCACGGACACGGCACAAAAGGATTTCGCTGCCTCCCCTGCCTGCACCGCTCTGCTCAGCTCCCGCGCGCGCGAAAACCGGCAGTGGCGACCGCACCTTCGAGCCTCAGCGCACACCAGTGCCGATCATCGATCGCTCATGGTCCCTGCAGCAAAAAGGAGCGCCAAGGTGTGCTCTAGCTGTTCCCCGTGCTGCACCAGCGAGTTGCACTCGTTTGCATGCTGTTTAAGCCGTCGATGTCAAGAAACCGGAAGGAACCGGCGGAGCTGTGCTTCGGCTCACCGTCGACAGCCAAATCCGGCCATCTTCCCCGACCGCGTGCTACACAAGAAAGGTGCATGGGGATACCTAGATGGTGTAGCCGCAAACCATTCGGCAAATAATCCATCGGGTAGCAAGAATTTTAGAAAGTCCCGAACCCTAGTGCAACAGACCGAGTTTGGCAAAAACCAAAAAATCGGCCTACACGTTGAATCAATGGTCAAGCTGGCTCGCAAGTAGCTTCTACACCTCCTAGTGTCCCTCCTCGAGGAAGAACGGAGCACAACCGTCCAGAAATGGCCGATATATAGCAGTTTCCATAGCCGCCGGTGCAAACACGGCTCGGGTCGCCGTCGAGAGTGGGTTTGCAGGCATTTTTAGCTTCCAAGGCTTCTCACGTCGGGTTCCTCGTGACCCACTGGTGCTCCCCGATAAAACCGGTACTCTTTTTATGCCTCAGAGAGTGAGAACGACCTCGCCGGAGCCCTAACCTCCGCGGTTGACGCCGCGCGGCCATTTCCGGTCACTGCCGGCGAGCTCCGACCCCCGAGGCAAGTTCCACGTGGCGAGATAGGGCTAGGCGGCCAGTTCTAGCGCTGGGGGCGGTCGGGAAGTCACTTCTGGCGAACCTCGCCGGAGTGCGCCGCCGCCGAACATGCGGGCACGTGCGAGGAGGAAGAAGGCGGGTGGTGGGGCCCACCCGCAGAGTTTAAACATTTTGAGATTTTCCAGTTTAGTTCAAATTCAAATGCACATAACTTTTGCTAGGAAGCTCCAAATTTAGTGAACTAAATTTTGCTGAACTCAGATTTTTGAGTACTTTCCAGCAACACAAATTTCAGCTCGTGAAACTTAATGGTTTTCCAGAATTAATTCCCTAAAATTTAAACTGTTAGGAACTTTATCTGGAGAATTACTTTATGAAAAATTCTGAAATTTGGCTGAGAGGTTCACTGGAAAATCCTTGAGTCACAGTAAGATTTTCAGACGCATCCAAGCTTATTATTCCCCCTAATGGTGTGATTAGGTGAACTGCCCAGAGAAAATAGAAAAATGTACAGAAACATTTTTTAGATTTTCTCAAATCTTGTTTAGGGCATAATTTCATCTAGAATTCTTCAAATGATATGTAACCAACTCCATTTGAACCATCTCAAATTCTAGTTTCCAGAAAGTAATGGTTGGGCCATGAAAATCCCTGGAATTCCTTTGAGGTTCTACTGATTACCAAATAAGCTTAATTGGTACACAGCTCAAATGAGCTATGTTTCAAATGGAACTTGGTCAAGACTCTGGTTAGGACCCTAACAAGCCACCATAAAAATTTTAGAACCAAAGGGGAGGGCTAGCTAGAGTTATAGTCCTTACATATTCAATTTCAAGCATTGCATTTAAATTGACATATAGCATATGGCTTACGTGTAGTCGCTGAAGGCGAGGAAGCTCCGGAAGTGCTCGACTTCCTTCTTCCAGACGAAGCCTTGACATCTGACCAGCAGCAACAAGGCAAGCCCCGGTTTACATTAACGAAATTTACAAAGGTTCGCTTTATGTATACTTAGCATGTGGTATGGATGTGCATTAGGGGTACGATGGATGAAACCCATGTGCATAACCTGATTTTTCCTATAAGAGTGAGGGTAGTGTCTAAGGCCTCGAGTAGACATGCTATGCTTAATGATTCATAGAACTTCGGTACAAGTCGAGTAGTTGAAATCTACTCGCGAGTTTAGGCTTGGGGCATACGGGATTGGTTCGAGTGATGTGAGATCACTTTAGTAATGAAAATGAGACTAGCCAGGGGCTAGGGCGCATCAAGAGGAAGTCTTGTGCGTGCAGCCCTGTCCGTGTCGATTGAGGACCGATCCGTGTGCAGCCCACGCTGATCAAGTTTGAACGTACCGAAGACATATCGGATATATGGGCCCCTATAAACCGATGTAACCTAAACCTCCGGGCGTCGAGGCATAGCACACCGATTTATAGGTGTAGGTTGAGGGAAGCAAGGTGGAAATCTGCTAACGGGCATAGAGAGATGCTCCGTATAGGGAACCTCCTGTTTGTTTCGTTGCGACCGGTTTGACGTTTGGGCTGTTGGGTGAAAGGTTGTCCCGTACGACATCGAGTGAGCATGCTGTGCAGCTCCACGGATAGGCGTACGTGACGTGCTCTTCAGGTATCCCTGCAGGTGTATATCGAGTCGATTCACCGTCCCTCACGGTGAAGAGTACCACTTGGTCACTGAGTCGTGACGTAGGTTAATATATGAAATGTGATGAATCAATATTGCTGTTATGATAAAACTTGTATTGCTACATGTGTGCCACCAAATATCGCTTACTAAATTTTCATATTCATGAACTGTTAACTTGTGGCTAAAAGATGAACTAAGGATGAACTTGTAGGCGTGTCCGTTTGCTGAAATTTACCATCCCATGTTTGTGTAAACTACATGTAGAGTTTCATGCCTATGTGAGTCGGTTAAGTCTTGTTGAGCCATCGTGCTCATGGTTGTTGCTTAAGTGTTTTTCAGGTGAGGAGTATCCCACGGACTCAGGTTACGAGTCAACCGGCGAGGGCTACCCTCCGTCGGGGACCACGGCTGAGTGGTAGCCGTACACGCCGCGCTGAGCTGAGGAGTGCAGCTAGTGTGGGTTGCCCTAGGGCTTGGCAACCAGCTTTTGCTAGATAGGTGGCGTTAGTTGTATAAACTTAGCTTCCACTTTTGTAATCCAAATACTAGTTTGTAACTGAAGTCTTGTACTAGTTTGTACATATTCAGTCAGTTTTCTATGTAATACATTATCGTTCTTATGATGTGTGCTGTCGGGTGTCGCATCGTGCGGAACCACCCTCTGCGTTCCTAGATGAGCGGATTCCGGTCCGCCACAGATTGAGGACAGAATTAGTTGGAATTTTGTGAACAAAACAGCCACTTTCAAAGGAGGTGTTGTCAAAATTCCTGAGAAAATTCTGTCAACTTGTAGAAGTCATAACTCACAAACTAGGAAGGTCATAGAGGCAAATAAATACAATCTGGATTCCTTGTTTAGTCTATGGCAACTTTGTTGTTGAAACCTAGTCCAGATTTTTCCTCCAAGGTAGCCAAAAAAGTTAAATTTTTCCAACTGGTCTGCAGGATCAGAGGCAGTACAGTGAACACCATGTTGAAATTTTCAACCAAAACAATTAATTTCACCTTTCGATATGCAGCGGCTGTTGTAAAAAACAGCGAGTTGGAGTCGAAAAGTTGACGCATTTAACAATATCATTTCGAGCGAGCACATGTTAGGGTCCAGTACAATAGCGAGGATTTACGCAGACTAACACACTTAACATCCCATGGCGACCCACGATGGTCAAAATGGACTTTTAATTCCTAAAGTTCATTACTTTGGAACCTGATCTTGTGACATGGTCCTGTGATGTATATGTTGTATAAAGTTTATACTTTATCCATATGTGTGATTGTTATGCGTATTATTTGTTCCATTCTCGCACTACTATTGTATAGACTGGATGAAATAAACCAACATGTGCTAATCGTTTGAATGGTATGAATGCAGAATGGTGCGTACACGGTCCACGCAAGAGGAGGGAGGTCCGAGTCAGGTTCGTGGTGATGAGTCTCCACCTCCAGAGCAAACCATGACACAGCAACAACCACCTCCTCCACCGCCAGAACTTCCAAGGAATCTTGCGGAGGTTCTCGCTGCAGTGCTCGGCTCGCGCGACGAGCAAACCGAGTTGCTGCGGATGCTGGTGCAGCAGAATGCGTCCCATCAGGGAGGACGCCAAGACAATGGGCAACGCCAGCCCCAACAAAGTTCATATTCGGAATTCCTGGCGACCCATCCACCGGTCTTTACAGAGGATGAAGAACCTTTGGAGGCTGACAGCTTTATCCGCACTCTTGAGACAAAGTTCGGTTTGCTACGGTGCACCTAACACCAGAAGGCGCTGTACGCAGCGCAACAGCTTCAAGGGGAAGCTGGTACATGGTGGGCGAACTACATCACCTCATTACCGGCTGGCCATTCCGTCACATGGACGGAGTTCGAGGAGGCGTTCCGCGCCTACCACATACCTCCAGGTGTTATGGAGAGAAAGCTCCAGGAATTCCTGGCGCTGAAGCAAGGTGAGAGTACTGCTCATGAGTACTCCAGGTTATTCAACCAGCTGGCGCAGTATGCACCAGGACTTGTGAGAACAGAGGAAGATAAGCGTAACGCATTCTTCCGGGGCCTGAATTCCAAAATGAAGGTCCATCTCGCCCAAAGCAATCGCGGCACATTCAACGACCTTGTTAATGCCGCGATTCTACAAGAGAATGCTCGGCGCGAGCGCGGTTCTGATAAGAGGAAACGCAGTGCGCTGACGAGCAACAGTGGTGGACCGCAACAAAAATACCGCGTGGTGTATCGCTCAACATCCGGTCAGAGATGGCAGCCACCGGCGCGACCGCCTCAGTTTTGCGGTCGGCAATATAATGCGCCAGGCTTCCTACCGTCGTATCCACCACAGCAACAGCAGCAGCAAAGGATGGTCCCGTGTGCGCCTCAGTTCCAACCGCGTGCACCACGATTCCATCCTCAAGTCGGAGGGACCCCGACACCTTACACGTGCTTCACGTGTGGCCGTATCAGGCATATTTCGAGGGACTGCCCCGAGCCGCGACCGGGCAGGGGTGCAGCACCGTATCAGGGTGCTAATCAGCCCCGTAATGAGCCCAAGAAACCAGAACCAAAACCCAGCAATGTCCACCACTTAGCCATCGAAGATGTGCCGTAAGGTGAACCCGTCCTCGCGGGTACGTTTTCTTAATTAGATCATCCCGTAGTAATACTTTTTGACTCCGGTGCCACCCATAATTTCATAAGTCAGTCTTATGTTATTAAATATCAACTGCCTATCATTCCGACAAATAGTTCATACTTGATATGCTCTCCGGGTGGGAAAATAACAGCTGATAGAATGGTCTATAGAGCACCATTACAATTGGGTGGGAAGCTATACCCGACTTCTCTACTCATGTTAGAGAGTCAAAAACTTGATGTCATTTTAGAAATGTCATGGCTACATCGCCATGGTGCTGTTCTTGATATCATTCCACGTGTGGTTCATTTAAACTCTCCACTTCACGACCGTTAAGTTCAAGGAACTCCATCCACATATAACACCGAAGCCACAAAACTTGAGGATATTCGTGTGGTCCGTGAATACCCGGATGTCTTTCCGTATGATCTCCTGGGCATGCCACCAGAAAGGGATGTCGAGCTCAAGATTGAACTTGTACCTGGGACGACACCGATCTCACGGAGACCGTACAAGATGGCTCCGAATGAGCTGGCTGAACTGAAGGAGCAGCTCAACGATTTAATGAAGAAGGGTTTCATTCGACCGAGTTCCTCGCCATGGGGATGCTCAGCGCTGTTTGTGAAGAAGAAGGATGAAACCTTGAGGTTGTGTGTGGACTACCGACCTCTCAACGCTGTCACCATCAAGAATAAATATCTACTGCCCCGCATCGATATTCTCTTCGATCAACTTGTGGGTGTGAGTGTATTTTCAAAGATGGATCTTCGCTCCCGATATCACCAAATCAACATCCGAGCGGAGGATATTCCAAAGACGGCCTTCTCGACGAGATATGGGCTGTATGAATACCTCATCATGTCCTTTGGTCTCACCAACGCCCCGGCACACTTCATGTATCTCATGAACTCAGTGTTCATGACGGAGTTGGACAAGTTTGTGGTGGTGTTCATAGACGACATCTTGGTTTACTCCAAGTCTGAAGAGGAACACACCAAACATCTGCATATCGTGCTTCAACGATTGCGAGACTATAAGCTTTGTTCGAAGTTCAGCAAGTGCGAGTTTTGGATCAACCAAGTGCCATTTCTGGGTCATATTATTTCTGCAGAAGGCATTACAGTTGCTCCAAGAAAAATCGAACAAGTGCTGAAATGGAAGTCCCCCACATCAGTCCATGAAGTTAGGAGTTTCCTCGGTTTAGTAGGATATTATCGGAGATTCATACCGAACTTCTCCAAGCTTGCTAAACCGATGACTGAACTGTTGAAGAAGGGGATCAAATATGTTTGGAGCTCAGCTTGTGAAGAAGCTTTCCAAGCATTAGTGAAGCATCTTACAACAGCCCCGGTGTTAGCTCAACCGGATACAACCAAGCCCTTCGACGTATATTGTGATGTGTCTGGTATCGGGCTTGGCTGTGTATTGATGCAAGGAGGCAGAGTGGTCACCTATGGCTCACGTCAACTTCGTAACCACGAGCAGCACTATCCGACTCATGATACTGAGCTCGCTGCTGTGGTGTTGGCCTTGAAAATGTGGAGACACTATTTACTCGGGAACTTAGTGCACCTCTACACCGACCACAAGAGTCTGAAGTATATATTCACTCGAAAGGAGTTGAATATGCAGCAACGGAGATGGCTAGAGCAGATAAAAGACTATGAGGTCGAGATTCACTACCATCCCGGAAAGGCAAACATGGTTGCCGATGCCTTAAGCCGCAAATCTCATGTCAACAATCTATCCATCACCCCACTTGAAGAGGAGGAGCCGAGTCTATACTTGGTTCCGCATGGGGCATTATATAATCTTGCTCTCGTCCCTACCATATGAGAGGAGATTATGGAAGCTCAGAAGAAAGACATTGGAACATCGCACATTCGGAGAAGAATGAAGAATGGTGAAATAAAATGCTTCTGAAGAGATGAACACGACACTCCATGGTTTAAAGACCGTATAGTGGTACCCCGTGATATGAAGCTTCGGAAGAAAATCTTGGACGAAGTTCATTTGTCTAAGTATTCTATTCATCCGGGCAGCAACAAGATCTACCACGATCTGAAAACTAGGTTTTGGTGGACACGGATGAAAAGGGAAATCGCAAAGTATGTATCCGAATGTGATATGTATCGGCGGGTGAAAGCCAACCATATGCGTAAATCCGGACAGCTGCAACGATTGAACATTCCAGCGTGGAAGTGGGAGGATATCAGCATGGACTTCATTGTTGGATTACCTCTCACGTCTCACAAGCATGACTCGATTTGGGTGTCTAACCAAGTCAGCTCATTTTATCCCCGTACATACAAAGTACGTGGCCAAGCAATATGCAGAGTTGTACATCGCAAGAATCTTGTTCTTGCACGGTGTTCCCGCTCCATTATTTCAGATCGCGGTGTGCTGTTCATCGCTCGGTTCTGGGAACAGCTGCACACGTCGTTGGGGATCAAACTGATCCGAAGCTCCGTGTATCACCCGCAGATGGATGGTCAAACTGAATGGGTGAATCAAGTGCTTGAAGACATGCTACGCGCTTGTGCCATCCACCACGGCAAGAATTGGGACGATCATTTGCCGTTGGTGGAGTTTTCTTACAGCAATGGCTATTAAGCTAGCATCAAGATGGCGCCGTATGAAGCTCTCTATGGCCGGAAATGCCGCACATCTCTCAACTTGTGCGAGTCCGGCGAGCGAGTTATCTACGGCATTGAACTTGTGAATGAGGCTGAAGAATGAGTGCGAGTAATATAAGCCAATCTCAAGGCTGCTCAATCTCGTCAGAAGAGCTCTGCGGATAAAAGACGCCGCCCTCTCCACATCGACATTAGGGACCATGTTTATATCCTTGTGTCTCCGATGAAGGGAGTTCATTATTTCGGAGTGAAGGGCAAACTGGCACCGAGGTTCATTGGTCCGTTCGCCGCCATTGAAAAATGCGGACCCGTGGCCTATCGCCTGGATTTACCGGCGTCACTCGCAGGAGTTCACAACGTCTTCCACATCTCTCAGCTGAGGAAGTGCCTTAAATCCTCAGCTGGAATCCGCACTGAAGACATAGAAGTTCTTCAACCGGACCTCACGTACACGGAGTATCCAATCAGGATTATCGATGAAAAGACTCGCGCCACAAGAAATCGGACCTTATGGTTCTACAAGGTATTGTGGAGTAACCATACCGCTGTTGAGGCGACATGGGAAAGCGAGGAATATCTATGAACCAATTATCCGGACATGCTATCATCATACACCCGGTAAGGTTTCCCAACCTTGCATTTCTTTTGGAATCTTGGAACGAGATTCTTTTTAAGGGGGGAGGGATGTAAAATCCCCAAAAAGAGGTAGCAAGAAAAATTCAGCTCTTGTACACTTAGGAAAATGAGGGGAATTAAAACTTTGAATTATAAAGGTGTAAGTTCAAAGTGGTGATTCAAACTTTCCAAAACTTCCAAACATAGAGATCTAAATGCATAACTTGGATCTTCATATTACAAATATTCAACCTTCCAAATTCCAGCTCATTTGGAGGAGTTTTAATATTTGTTTGAGATTAAAAGAGGAAGCCCTCTAATCTGAATTTGAATTTCAGTTTCAAATTCCAATTTCCTTAATTTGCAAATTTGGTTCCACAAATGAGTTCTCCACATTTGAATTAGCAGCCATGCCAAAAATCAGAAACTTTGGAGTTGGTTTGCTATGTTTTTGGAACAATACAAAAGAGAGAACTCAAATTCCATTTCAAATTCAAATGATCAAACACAATTCAAACCCCACATAAGAATTCAAACTATCTGAATTCAGCAAATTTGAACAATGACTTGGTGTGGAAGTATAGCCTTAAATGTTGAGTAGCTGGGGGAGAAAAATCAGTGGAAATTGGATAAAAAATTAGAGGTGGTGGGACCCCTTTGTCAGCCACACAAATGTGCTACCGCCTCTGTTTTTTTTCAGCCGGTCGCCGAGGCGCCGCCAGCTCCTGGCGCGACCCGCTCCCGAGGACGGCACCGGCTCCTGTTTCTCGGCCGCGTGATCACCTCCGCACCCCCTCCCCCGGCTGCAGCACCGAAACTCTCTTTTGCTACCTCGCACGCTCACCTCTTTCTCCGTTTTCTCCCGAAAGAAGCTGCCCGGCGCCGTTTCTGTTCCTCCCTCGCACACACCCACCCGAGCTCGGATCATCGAGCTCCAAGCAGCAAAAACAAGCACAAGTGTGTGCTCCAGCATCCACCGTTCACCCACCTAAGCTTCCCAGCTCGTGCGACGTGCAAACATGAACTTGGCACCGACGTCAGAGGTGCCCTGGCAGAACCATGTTCGGTTCACCGTGGACAGCGAGCTACGGCTGGTTTCACTGCCCCTTCCCTGCGCAAGAAAGGTGCGTTGTTGTCCGTAGATCGTGTCACCAAAAACTTCCTGTCAATTGATCAAGCGGGGTAGTGAGAATTTTGGGTTTTACAAAACCCTAGTTCATAGAGACGCCGTTCGGTCTACGATCAAATTCGTCGTGCAGCAGTAGCTAGAGCTCATTCTAGTCTAGGAGAAGCTTTGTGAGATCCCTACGGTCCTTCTCACTCAAAGGGCGCTGGAAACCATCAAGGACTGGAGGAGTTCTTTGAGTGTTTGTCACCGCCGTCGTGTTGAGGGCTCGGGTCGCCGGTGAGGTCCTCTCTCCGGTGGTTTTCATGGAGAGCGGGCTCTGGGTCGACGTTGTCCAGGTGAAACTGGTGCTTTTAGAGCAAAACCTAGCCTGAAAGACCCGCTATCGAGTGAGAACTAGGTCGCAAAAGTGAGGTTCAACATTGTCTCCGGTGCGAGCACCGTTCTGGCCGTTGTCATCCGCTCCCGACCCCACCATCGTGTTCAGCACGGTGTAGAACTCACAGGCGGCGAGTTTGGAGAAGTTCAGACCACGGGAACCCTGTCCCGGCGAGCCTCGCCGGCGTGCGCCGCCGCGGGAGGTGCGGGCAGCGCGAGGAAGAAGAAGGAGGACCGGGTCCCACCGGTCAGCCTCTGTACCGCGCGGGGATCGGACTGTGACACGGGATCGGGTGCGGCTGCGCGGGAAATAACCCTGTGGCCTCGGTGTTGCCTTCATCTGAGTGGGTAGCGCCACGGGTGGGGCCCACTGCCAGAATTTAAATATTTCTTCAATTTCCAGATTTAGTGCAAACTTCAAAGGACCATAACTCTCAGTAGGAATGTCCAAAATTTGTGACACAAATTTTGCTGGATTCCTCTCATTCAGTACTTTGCAGCAATGCAATGAAATTGATCTGAGGATCTCTGGAAATTTCTCCAAAATTCATAAATATTAAATATTTGGGAATTAATTCCAGAAGATCCATGTTATGGAATTTCTTCAAATTTGGCCAGGAAGTTCCTCATGATATTACTGACCTCCAGTAAACATTTGAGCTTCATTGGAGTTCATTTGCTAGGCTAAATTTGCCTTCCAAAGTTCAGACTTTATTTGAAAATTCAAATTTAAACAGAAACTTTTTCAGAACTCCTGTCGAACTTAAAAAATTCAGATCTCTCTGTTGGTAGCTCCAAAAATGGTGAAACAAATTTTGTTGGAACCATGGAGACTTTCCCTAATCAGATCTTCCACTGTTAGCTATGTCAAAGCTCCTGATTTGGGCTCAAAATTCAGAGAAGCCTTGTACTTGTAGGAATTTTGGAGACTACATTGTGCAATGACATTTCTCCAAATTTTGCTTAAATCACCCTTAGAGAGTCTAGTATCCACTGGGAAAATCCAAAGCCAATTAAGGATCCTTAATAGCAGTAGCTATGAATAGAAGTTTACTTCTTATAAGTACTTAACACTTATACATATATTTTGCTACATTTCATTTAATGACCGAAGTTGAAGACGCCCCGGAGCCGTTGGACGTTCTCCCACCAGAAGATGACTTCCCATTTAACTCGCAACCAGGCAACCCCAGTTTGCATTTAAGTACTTTTGCAAATTCTTTATTTGTGTCACTTATGTCTAGGGTTAGTGATTGCATTAGAGTTAGGGTGAATGAAATCCCACTTGCATAACCTTTTAAATCCTATCGACGAATAGACAATGTCGTGCTAATATTCTTAGGATCTCGGTAGAAGTCGAGTAGTTGAAAGCTACTCGCGAGATAGTATTTATCACACGGGATGAGAAGAGGTAGAAAATGGCTATTGTTGTGAAAATGAGACCCAGCAGGGGGGATAGGATGCAGTGAGCGGAGGTCTCACGTACGTAGCCCTGTTGCTGTCGATTGAGGACCGAGCCATGTGCGGCCCTGCTGGACAAGTATCAAACAGTACCGGATGCATACTGGCATATGGGAACCAGGAAACCGATGTAATTGGTTAACCTGAGTGCCGAGGCTTACCCAACCGTTTTATAGGAGTGGGTTGAGGGTAGCAAGGTGTAAATCTGCCGGTGGGCACAGTCACGCTCCATGCGGGAACCTCCTGCCCATTACGGATGGACCGGTTCGGCATTTGGGTTGCATTTGAAAGGTTGTTGCATACAACAGAGTAGGAAGGGGTGTGGAATCACGCTTCTGAAAGTGGGTGTATGTAACGTGTTATCCGGGTGTGTCCTGATTGCAATCACCGTCCCTCGTGATTATTTGAGTACCCGCTTGTTCACTGCGCTGTGACGTAGTAAGAAGTGAAATAAGCCAACTGAAAATGCTGCATTGAATTATTAATATCTTGATACCTTGTATGCTGTAGTTATAGAGCTAATTAAGTTCATATTCCACTTTGGGAATCACCACATCGGAGGAAAGTGTTTCTTGTTTGATTGTGGACCTTCGATGTGAGGGCTGCCTAAGGCTCATTAAACTGTTGCTATAAAACTGAAAGTAAGGATCAACATGTAGGCGTGTCTTTATTGCAAAGTCCTTTTTCCTATCTTACACATCCTTGCATGTAGAGTTCCATGCCTAGGGTTGTAGGTTAAGACTTGCTGAGCCATCGTGCTTACGGTTGCAATATTTGAGCTGTGTGCAGGTGAGAGTTATGAGGATGGTTCCGAGGATGAGGCGATGCCCCCGTCGGGGTACATGGCCGAGCTGGAGCCCTGCACGGAGCCGTGATCTCCGGTTACTTGTTGCTAGTGTGTAGCGTCCCCGGGCTGGACGGCTGCACTTTTGCATAGTTAGGATGAGAGGCTACCTATGTATAAGACTTCCGCTGTATAATTAAGTTTTTGTAAAAGACTTCCGCTGTTTTATATCAAATAAAAGTTTGTATGTTGTTCTTTATTCTTTTCGTGTGTGCTGTTGGGTGCCGCATCGCACGACACCACCCTCTGCGATCCCGGAGTGGGTGAACCACGGGGTCGTCCCCACAGAAGGGAGGTCAGTGAACCGGTGGCGTTCGTTACCCCAACAACGAGGACAGTCCGGAGGGAGAGAACGTGCTGGCGGGTATATTCACTCTCAACGATCATGCAATCATCATTTTATTTGTTTCTGGTGCAACCCACAACTTCATAAGTGCATCATATGTGGTTAAGCATCAACTGCAAGTCTTTCCAACCGAGTGCTCATATATGATCTGCTCACCGGGAGGGTAGATTTCAGCAAATGTGATGATTCCAAAAGCACCACTGTGCTAAGGTGGGAGAATATATCCCACTACTATGATTATTCTTGAAGGGCATAAGATTGATGCAATCTTAGGAATGTCATGGCTAAGTTATCATGGCGCTGTCCGGGAAACATTATCACGGACGGTTCATCTCAGCTCTCCACTCCACCGTCTGCATTCCCTCATATTAGACAATCCGGTCCTGGAGGTTTCAGCCGCCTATCATACTGAATCTCCCAAGTTAGAGGACATCCCCATAGTCCGAGAATACCGCGACATGTTCCTGGATGATCTTCCGGGCATGCCACCTGAACGGGATGTGGAGTTCAAGATTGAACTTTCACCCGGTACTACACCAATATTGCGGAGATCGTATAAGATGGCTCTGAATGAGCTGGCTGAGTTGAAGGAACAGCTCAATGACTTGTTGAGCAAGGGTTTCATTAGACCGAGTTCCTCGCCTCGGGGATGCTCGGCGCTGTTCGTAAAGAAGAAAGATGAAACCTTGAGGTTGTGTGTGGATTACCGGACGCTCAACGCCGTCACCATCAAGAACAAATATCCACTGCCCCGCATTGACATCCTGTTTGATCAACTTGTGGGTGCAAGTGTGTTTTCAAAGATGAACCTTCGCTCTGGGTATCATCAAATAAAGATCCGGGCGGAGGATATCCCGAAGACGGCATTCTCGACGAGATATGGACTATATGAATATCTCGTCATGTCTTTTGGTGTCACCAAAGCCCAGGCAAATTTCATGTACCTCATGAACTCAGTGTTCATGCCAGAGTTGGACAAGTTCGCTATTGTGTTCATTGATGATATATTGGTTTACTCCAAGTCGGAAGAAGAACAAGCTGAACACTTGTGAATCGTCCTTCAACGATTGCGGGACCATAAACTCTATCCAAGTTCAGCAAATGTGAGTTTTGGATCAATCAAGTGCCATTTTTGGGACATATCATCTCAGCAGAAGGCATTGAGGTTGATCCAAGCAAAATTGAGCAAGTGCTGAAATGGAAAGCCCCCACTTCTGTCAATGAAGTCAGAAGCTTCCTCGGTTTAGCGGGATATTACGGGAGGTTCATCCCAAGCTTCCCCAAGCTTGCTAAGCCGATGACTGAATTATTGAAGAAGGGGACGAAATATGTTTGGAACTCAGCTTGTGAAGGAGCGTTCCAAGCATTGGTGAAACATCTCACAACAGCCACGGTCTTATCTCAACCGGATACGACCAAGCCTTTCGACGTGTATTGTGATGTGTCCGGTATCGGGCTTGGCTGCTTGTTGATGCAAGAAGGACGTGTGGTTGCGTATGGCTCACGCCAACTTCGAAACCATGAGCAGCACTATCTGACTCATGATCTTGAGCTCACTGCTGTGATATTGGCGCTGAAAATGTGGAGGCACTATCTGCTGGGAAATTTGGTGCATCTCTATACCGACCACAAGAGCTTCAACTATATCTTCACCCAGAAAGGGCTGAATATGAGGCAAATGAGGTGGTTAGAATTAATCAAAGACTATGAGATTGAGATTCATTACCACCCCGGCAAGGCGAATGTGGTTGCTGATGCACTGAGTCAGAAAAAACATGTCCATAATCTTACCATTACACCGATGGAAGAGGAAGAACCGAGTTTATACTTGGTTCCATGTGGATCGCTATGGAACCTTGCTCTCATCTCTACTATTTGGGAGGATATTGTTGCAGCTCAGAAGATTGACAAAGGTATGGCACATCTCCGGAAACAGGTAGACAGCGGTGATTTCAAATGTTTCCGGAAGGATGATGAGGAGACTCTATGGTTCAATGACCGCATAGTCGTACCCCAGAAATGGAGCTGAGGAAGAAGATCCTTGATGAAGCCCACTTGTCTTAGTTCTCTATTCATCCGGGCAGCAACAAGATGTACCATGATTTGAAGAGAAAATTTTGGTGGAAACGGATGAAGCGGGAAATCGCCAAGTACATATGCGAGTGTGATACGTGTAGACGAGCAAAGGCAGATCACATGAGAAAATCAGGGCTGTTGCAACCAACAAAAATTCCAGCATGGAAATGGGAAGATGTGAGCATGGATTTCATTGTAGGGATACCCATGACTATTAACATGCACGATTCCATTTGGGTAATCGTTGACAGGTTAACCAAGTCGGCTCACTTTATTCCCGTGGATACACATTTCCATGCGAGCAGGTATGCGGAGTTGTACATTGCAAGAATCTTGTGCTAGCACGTGGTACCCAAGACCATAATCTCAGATTGAGGAGCACTATTCGTGGCACGTTTATGAGAGCAGTTGTGTGAAATCCCAAAATTCTGGCAAGTGGAGCTGAAAATCACACCGAGAAAATGAGAGGGAATTTAAACTTTTGAATATAAAAGGTGTGAGCTCCAAGTCTAAATTAAACATGCAAAAATGTCCAAACAGGGAGATCTAAACCCACAATTTGATTCTCCATACATCCATTGGTAGCCCGGCAAATTTTCAGATCATTTCGAAAGGATTTTCTAGTGGTTGGAATTAAAATGGGGGACAATTTGAATTTGAATTTAAATCTAAGTTTCAAATTCTGACTTCACCAAAATAAAAGTTTGAGTGCACCATTGTGTTCCTCATATTCCTTTTGGCCTATCCTCCAATTTTAATCAAATTTGGAGCTCATTTGCTATTTTAAATCGAATTGGAGGATAAGAGGAAGATGTGCTGTGGACCCCACTGGTCAGAGACACACATAGAGCTGCTTCGCCGTGCTCTTTTTCTCATCAACCGGGAGCTTGCCACCTCCCAAACCTTGCAGCCAACCGACGTCCCGAGCGCCACCTCCTGCTAGACTCGTCCGGCGGCCGAAGGATAAGCGAGCAACTTGCCCACGTGAACCATCACCCTTGCTCTCGCGCCCTCCACAGTCCTCGCACAGCCCCAAAGAAACAGCACCGCCGGCCGACACCCTCGGTTCCCCGGCGCCTGAGCGCTACATGACTCCTCGTGGCTGATGTTCCACAGAGAAAAGAACCGCCCTCTGGTGTGCAAACCGACGGTGCAAACCTTTCCTCGCTTACTGCATCGCCGGGGGAGAATTTCCCCGTTTAGTGTTTCGGTATTCATAGAACCGAGCCGCCCCAAAACTCAAAATTTGTAGTGATCACTTCCCTAAAGCTTGTGCCGAGCTACAAACATGTTCTAGACCTTCCCACGCTCCTCTAGGATAAAAAATAATTGAAAACCGTCGAGTTTTGGCACTGTTCTTCGAAAATTCCGAGCCACCGCCGATTTTGGCCCCAGGAAGAAGAACTGAACTGTTTGAGCCATCCGAGTGCGAGTTCAATGTCGCCGAAGTTGTGCTGCCACCGCTGCTCGTCGCCGACGACTTTCCGTTGGTTGGTGACCTCGGCTGACCCAAAAACGAAGTGCCCGTATCCCTAAAGTGAGAGGTGGCAAGTTTGAGCTCTAGGGGAGGCCAGGAATACAGTTCCGGCGCATCTCGCCGGACAGCGCCGCCACCCGAGAGCTGCCGCGCGCGATGAAGAAGAAACCCGACTGGTGGGGCTCACGCGCAGAAGTTTAAAATTTTTCCTCAATTTCAGATTTAGTTCAAATTCAAATGCTCATAACTTTTGATAGGAACCTCCAAAAATTGTCAAATAAATTTCATTGGATTCGCCTCAGTGAGTACTATCCAGCGGTGCATCCCAGTCGTTATGAAAGTTCCTGGATTTGGCTCAATAATTCAATTAAGGAAGTTTTAAAGAATTAATTACAGGAGTTCTGTTCATTGGAAAATTCCCAATTTTGGGCAGAACATTCTTCCAAATATACTTTCAGAGGCATTGGACCTCATTTTATAGGCCAAATGATGATTCAATCTTGTATGTCTCTGAAAATTAGGAAAAATAACAGAAACATTTTCCAGCTTTTAGCCAATCTTGTAAATTCCATATCTCTGTCTAGGAAGTTCCAAAAATGATCAAACCAAGTCCTATAGATTCATAAGACTTCCAAGATTCTGAAAAACCAAATTTTGAGCATGACAAGACCCTAGAATTGCCATAGGAATTCAGAGAAGCCAAATAGCTTAGTAAATTCCTTACGCCACATCTTACATCAACTTTGTCTGAAATTTTGCCAGCCATACCTCTGTACTATTTATGGACCACTGTAAAAATTTCAGAGCAAGTTGAGGTCATCTTCTCCAGCAAAGTTGAGCTTGCATCGTATGATAATAATAACGATGTGGGGCATATCACTCAGGAGTGTCATGTGACCAAACAGAGCAGCAGTAACATGTCATCTCAATCTGCAAAAAAAATCCATGGTCAGCCATGGAGGACAGCATTGAAAGTTGGAAATGTAAATTATATGGCAGTTGAAGATGTTCCCGTGGGAGAACCCGTGTTTGGGGCTATGTTCAGCCTACGTGATCAGCCCACGTTCGTGTTGTTCGACTCGGGTGCTACACATGATTTTATCAACAAAGATTATGTGGTTAATCACGAATTACCATCAAACACCTTGGCTGCATCGTATCAAATTAATTCACCGGGAGGTAGTAGGAGAGCGGGCAGGATTGTTCCTTGAGCGCCTATATGTTTGGATGGGCGGATATACCCTACTACTCTTATTATCCTGGAAGGCTTGCAGATTGGCATCATCTTGGGAATGGCTCGGTTGACACATCACCAAGCTATGTTTGATATTAGCTCACAAACGGTGCAGCTGAATTCAAAGAGGCACGGGCAACGCACGTTGATTCTGAGAAATGTTGCACCGGAAGTTACTGCTGTACACACCATTGAAGCTAAGAAACTGGAGGACATCCCAGTGGTCCGGTAATATCAGGACTTGTTTCCTGAAGATCTACTGGGCATGCCGCCCGAAGTGGGGTGGAGTTCAAGATTGAACTAGCACCAGGAACCACACCCATCTCTCGGAGACCGTATAAAATGGCACCGAAGGAACTCGCATAGTTGAAGGAGCAGCTGAATGATTTGTTAAGCAAAGGCTTCATTCGACCCAGTTCATCCCCGTGGGGATGTTCCACGATGTTCGTCAAGAAAAAGGACGAGACTCTGAGGCTATGTGTGGACTATCGTCCCCTCAATGCAGTAACTATCAAGAACAGGTATCCACTATCACGTATCGATATGCTTTTCGATCAACTAGAGGGTGCTAAGGTTTTCTCGAAGATTGATCCTCGGTCCGGATATCATCAGATCAAAATCCGGGTGGAAGACATAACCAAGATGGCATTCTCGACGAGATACGGGTTATATGAGTATCTCGTCATGTCATTCAGAATCACCAATGCTCCGGCGCATTTATGTACTTGAAGAATTCAGTCTTCATGCCGGAGTTGAACAAGTTCGTCGTGGTATTCATAGACGATATCTTAGTCTATTCTAAGTCGGAGGAAGAAGACGCCGAACATCTGCATATTGTGCTCCAACGTCTACGGGATCACAAACTATATGCAAAATTCAGAAAGTGCGAGTTTTGGATCAATCAAGCGCCATTTCTTGGGCACATTATTTCTGCGGAGGGCATCCCGGTTGATCTGAGCGAGATCGTCCAAGTGCTGAATTTGAGTTCACCTAAATCAGTCCACGAAGTCCGTAGTTTTCTCGGTTTAGCGGGTTACTACCGTGTAAAAGCCCAAGAAAGGGACTTGCAAAAATTGTTCATCACCTCACAACATCACAACTCTTGTGATGGATATCTCATGAACACTTGTGAGAGCAAGTAACCACCATCAAAAAGGTGATTAGAGGGGAAAGCCCTAACTTCCAAAAAAGTAGGATTTCTACACATAAACATGAAAGGTTGAGCTCACCCCTATACCTTATATATTCTTGGGAAGGCTCAGGCCAAATTTCATGCAAATCCAATACTTTTTGAGGCACTTTTGGAGACAATTAAAAAAGGGGCCAATTTGAATGCAAATTCAAATTGCAGCCACTTTCATCACTTGAATTCAAAAGTTGACTTCATATTCAAACTCAGCACATTTTTCTGAGTTAGTCCACCAATTTTCATCCCCATTGGACTTCATCTTGTCGGGAGCTAAATTTGCATTAATTCAAAACTGAATTTGAATTTCAGTTAAAATGGGTAGCAAATTTTGCCAAACCAGTCTCAAATTGGGGAAATCAAATTCAAACCATGACTTTGCGGCTAAGTCTTTCATTCAATTGTGAGTAGCTGGGATCTTTTCAGTGAAAACAGAAATGAAAATCAGAAAAAGAATTAGAGGGGAGGGTCCCACTTGTCAGCAGCCTTAACACATAAGCATTCTCGGCTGATTTTGTTCTCAGTCGGCCGAGAGCGCGCGCCAGCTCCCGACGTCGGCGCCCGACCGCCTCGCCTTTGCCACCTCCTGCTCGGTGGCTGACGGTGCCGTGAGCAACACGCGGTTAAAACGCCAGCCCACGTGAATCCGCCCTCATCCTCTTCGCTCTGCCCCGCACACATCCGAAACGAAACACTTCGCCAGCCGCTCTCCTCGGATCCTCGGTGTGCCGCTGATCCAGGCACTCTCACGACCGACGATCAACAGCAAAGAGACGCGCCAGAGGGAAAGAATTTCCACGTTTAGTCCTCGGTGTTCAAAGAACCGAGCTAGCATAGAATCCGAAATTCGTGGTGATCAGTCCACCACCGCGTAAACCCAGCTAAGCACATGTTCTACACATCCCCACCGCCACCTAGGATCAAAGACCATCAAAAACCATCGAGTCTTGGCGCTGCTATTCAAGTTTTTCGAGCATCCGCCATTTTAGCCCTAGGTCGACGGCAAGGTCCTAGCTCCGGCTGTTTCCATTTCAAACCGAGTTCATTTTCGTGCTCAGCGTGCCACAGCGGAGCTGTAGGAGCAAACCATTCAGAAAATAAGGCCCTGAGTAGCTCGGGCGACATCGCCGGAGTGGGGATCGCCGCTGTCACTGTCGCAAGCGTGATTCCGGCCATAGCCGAGCTTCGGTGAGTGCACCAACGTGTTCTCCGAGCAAAGTTGGGCACATGCGGTGAAATCCGTCGAAGGTCGTGCGGTGAAATGGCCTGCGGCGAGTTCTCCGGCGAAGCACCGCCGCGGGAGTCGTGGGAGATAGCGAGGTAGACGAAGGAGCGCCGGGTCCACAGGTCAGTCCCTGTGCTCTCGCGGGATCAACTTTGTGGCCGGGATCCGGTGCGGCAGCGCGGGTAAAACCCCGTGGGCTGCGGTGTGGCCACGATCTTAGTGGGCCGGTTTAAAGAGTTGGGCCCACCCACAGAGTTTAAACATTTTGTGATTTTCCAGTTTAGTTCAAATTTCAAATGCACACAAATTTTGCTATGAAGCTCCAAATTTAGTGAACTAAATTTTGATGAACTCCGATTTTTGAGTACTTTCCAGCAACACCAATTTCAGCTCATGAAACGTAATGGTTTTCCATAATTAATCCCCTAAAGTTTAAACTGTTAGGAATTTTATCTGGAGAATTACTTTATGAAAAATTTTAAACTTTTGCTGGGAGGTTCATTGGAAAATCCTTGTGTCACAGTAAAATTTTCAGACCCATCCAAGTTAATCTAGTCCCCCTAATGGTGTGATTAAGTGAACTGCCCAGAGAAAATAGAAAAATGTACAGAACCATTTTTTAGAATTTCTCAATTCTTGTTCAGGGCATAACTTCATCTAGAATTCTTTAAATGACATGAAACCAATTCCATTAGAACCATCTCAAATTCTAGTTTCCACAAAGTAATGGTTGGAGCCATGAAAACCCCTGGAATTCTTTAGAGGCTCTAATATTGACCAAATAGGCTTTTATTTGTACAAGGCTCAAATGAACTTTGTTTCAAATGGAACTTTGCCAAGACACTGGTTAGCACCCTACCAAGCCACCATAAAAATTTCACAACCAAAGGGGAGGGCTAGCTAGAGTTATGGTAATTACTTACTCAGTTCTAAACATTGCATTTAAATTGACATATAGCATATCGTTTACGTGTAGTCGCTGGAGGCGAGGAAACTCCGGAAGTTCTCGATTTCCTTCTTCCGGACGAAGCCCTAACCACTGACCAGCAGCAGCAACAAGGCAAGACCCGGTTTTGCATTAACCCATTTTTCAAAGTTTTGCTTTATGTATACTTAGTATGTGGTATGGATGTGCATTAGGTGTAGGATGGATGAAACCCAAGTGCATAACCAGAATTTTCCTATAAGAGTGAGGGTAGTGTTTAAGGCCTCGAGTAGACAGGCTATGCTTAATGATTCATAGAACTTCGGTACAAGTCGAGTAGTTGGAATCTACTCGCGAGTTATGCTTGGGCCACACGGGATTAGATCGAGTGATGTGAGATCACTTTAGTAATGAAAATGAGACTTGGCAGGGGCTAGGGCGCAGCAAGAGGAAGTCTTGTGTGCGCAGCCCTGTCCATGTCGATTGAGGACCGATCCGTGTGCGGCCCTGCTGAACAAGTATTGAACGTACCGAAGACATATCGGATATATGGGCCCCCGATAAACCGATGTAACCTAAACCTCCGGGCGTCGAGGCATATCACACCGATTTATAGGTGTAGGTTGAGGGCAGCAAGGTGGAAATCTGCTAACGGGCATAGAGAGATGCTCTGTGTAGGGAACCTCCTGTCCGTTTCGGTGCGACCGGTTCGACGTTTGGGCTGTTGGGTGAAAGGTTGTCCCGTACGACATCGAGTGAGCGTGCTGTGCAGCTCCACGGGTGGGCGTACGTGACGTGCTATTCGGGTATCCCTGCAGGTGTATATCGAGTCGACTCGCCGTCCCTCGCGGTGACGAGTACCGCTTGTTCACTGCGTTGTAACGTAGATAAACTATGGAATGTTACGATTCAATACTGCTTCTATGTATAATTGTTTTGCTACATGTGCGCCACCAAATATTGCTTACTAAATTCAAATTCATGAACTGTTAACTTGTGGCTAAAAGATGAAATAAGGATGAACCTGTAGGCGTGTCCATTTTCTGCTAATTACCATCCCGTGTTCGTTGTACACTACATGTAGAGTTTCATGCCTAGGTGAGTCGGTTAAGTCTTGTTGAGCCATCGTGCTCACGGTTGCTGCTATAAGTGTTTTTCAGGTGAGGAGCATCCCACGGACTCAGGTTACGAGTCCACCGGCGAGGGCTACCCTCCATCGGGGACCACGGCTGAGTGGGAGCCGTACACGCTGCACTGAGCTGAGGATGTGCAGCTAGTGTGGGTTGCCCTAGGGCTGGGCAACCGACTTTTGCTAGGTAGACGGGCGTGAGTTGTACAAACTTAGTTTCCGCTGCTGTAATATAAACACTAGTTTATAACTGAAGTATTGTAATACTTTGTACATTTCAGTTGGTTTTCTATGTAATAGAATATTGTTCTTATGATGTGTGCTGTCGGGTGTCGCATCGTGCGGCACCACCCTCTGCGATCCTGGATGAGCGTATCTCGGTCCGCCACTTACCGGAGATTCATTTCGATATTCTCCAAAGTTTCTAAACCTATGATGGAACTTCTGAAGAAAGGCAAGAAATATGTGTGGAGTGAAGCATGTGAGTAGGCGTTCAAAGCATTGGTAAAGCACCTCACAACAGTCCCAGTGTTAACGCAGCCCGATACGACTAAGGCTTTTGATGTTTATTGTGATACATCCGGCATCGGCCTTGGCTGCATCCTTATGCAAGAAGGGCGAGTGGTCGCATATGGATCCCGGCAGCTTCGGAATCATGAGCAGAATTATCCGACACATGACCTCGAGTTAGCTGCTGTGGTCCTTGCTCTAAAAATGTGGAGGCACTATTTACTTGGAAACTTAATTCACCTCTACACTGATCACAAGAGTTTAAAATACATCTTAACACAAAAGGAATTAAATATGAGGCAGCGAAGATGGTTAGAGTTAATTAAAGACTATGAAATAGAGATTCATTACCATCCTGGAAAAGTGAATGTGGCTGCCAACACACTTAGTCGGAAATCACATGTTCATAACCTAACCATGGCTGCAATGGAAGAAGAAGAAGAAACGAGCTTGTGCTTGGTTCCTTATGGGTCACTATTTAATCAGGCCCCCATTCCTACAATTCAAGATAAAATTGTAGAGGCTCAGAAGAAAGATAAGGGCATGGCACATATCCGGAAGAGAATAGAGAAAGCAGATGTTAAATTCTTCCGGAAAGATGAGAACAGTACGTTATGGTTCAAGAACCGTATAGTCGTACCGCGGGACATGAAGCTTCGTAAGAAAATATTAGACGAAGCACATTTATCAAAATTTTCCATTCAGCCGGGTAGCAACAAGATGTACCAAGATTTGAGAAATAAGTTTTGGTGGACACGGATGAAGCGGGAGATAGCAAAATGCGTATCATAGTGCGATACGTGTCGAAGGGTGAAAGCCGATCACCTGAAGAAACCTGGTTTGCTGCAGCCCCTCAATATTCCAGCATGGAAGTGGGAAGATGTGAGTATGGATTTCATTGTCGAGTTACCACTCACATCTCAGAAGCATGATTCGGTTTGGGTAATCGTTGACCGATTAACCAAATCAGCACATTTTATACCGGTAAATGTTAGATTCAACGCCAAGAAGTATTTGGATTTATACATTGCACGGATCATATGCCTGCATGGAGTACCAACAGCAATAGTTTCATATCGTGGTGCACTGTTTGTTTCTCGTTTCTGGGAACAACTGCACGCATCTTTGGGAACAAAATTGTTTAGAAGCTCCGCACATCACCCTCAAACCGATGGACAAACCCAGAGGGTGAATCAAGTCATGGAAGATATGTTGAGAGCGTGTGCCATCCACCACGGTACAAATTGGGATGCTTATTTACCGTTGGCGGAATTCTCATACAACAACAGCTATTAAACGAGTATCAAGATGGCACCATATGATGCTCTCTACGGCCGGAGATGTCGCACACCGCTGAACTGGTGCGAATCCAGTGAAAGGGTAACATTCGGGATTGACCTTGTCAATGACGCCGAAGAACGAGTTTGGTTCATACAAGCGAATTCAAAGGCTTCTCAATCTCGACAGAAGAGTGATGGAGACCAGCGACGGTGACCGCTGAACATCAATGTAGGAGAGCACGTATATCTCCATGTATCTCCAATAAAGGGAGTTCATCGATTGGGTATAAAAGGGAAGCTCACTCCCCGATTTATCGGTCCATTCACCATCACAGAGAAATGTGGACCCGTAGCCTCCCGGCTTGAGCTACCGACCAATCTCGCTGGGGTGCATGACATATTTCACGTCTCCCAGCTTCGAAAATGTCTCAAGAACGCCATTGCTGTTCGTAGTGAAGATCTGGAGACATTGCAATCGGATCTCTCCTATACCAAGCATCCAATCCGTATTATTGATGAAAAGTCTCGGTCGACAAGGAATCGGATGCTCCTATTCTATAAGGTGTTATGGAGCAATCATACCATGGAGGAAGCAACATGGGAGACTGAAGAGTACCTCCGTTCGAACTATCCGGACTTGCTGTCCGCTCATATACAGTAATTTTTTCTCTACCGTTTTATCTCTTCTTTTGAAATCTCAGGACGAGATTCTTTTTAAGGGGGGAGGGATGTGGAATCCCAAAATTCTGGCAAGTGGAGCTGCAAATCACACAGAGAAAATGAGAGGGAATTTAAACTTTTAAAAATAAAGGTGTGACCCGCAAGTCTAAATTAAACACGCAAAAATGTCCAAACCAGGAGATCTAAACCAACAATTTGATTCTCCATACATCCATGGTTAGCCCGGCAAATTTTCAGATCATTTGGAAAGGATTTCCTAGTGGTTGGAATTAAAATGGGAGACATTTAGAATTTGAATTTAAAGCTTAGATTCAAATTCCGACTTCACCGAAATACAAATTTGTTCCTCATATTCCTTTTGGCATATTTGCTATTTTAAATCGAATTAGAGGATAAGAGGGAGAGGTGCTGTGGACCCCACTGGTCAGAGACACACATGAAGCTGCTTCGCTGTACTCTGTTTCTCATCAACCGGGAGCGTGCCACCTCCCGAACCATGCAGCAAACCGACGTCCCGAGCGCCACCTCCTGCTAGACTCATCCGGCGGCCGAAGGATAAGCGAGCAACTTGCCCACGTGAACCACCTCCCTCGCTCTCGCACCCTCCACAGTCCTCGCACAGCCCCGAAGAAACAGCACCGCCGGCCGACACCCTCGGTTCCCCGGCGCCCGAGCACTACACGTCTCCTCGTGGCCGACGTTCCACAGAGAAAACAACCGCCCTCAGGTGTGCAAACCGACGGTGCAAACCTTTCCTCGCTTACTGCATCGCCGGGGGAGAATTTCCCCGTTTAGTGTTTCGGTATTCATAGAACCGAGCTGCCCCAAAACTCAAAATTCATAGTGATCACGTCCCTAAAGCTTGTTCATAGATACAAATGTGTTCTAGACATTCCCACACTCCTATAGGATAAAAAATAATCGAAAACCGTCGAGTTTTGATGCTGTTTTTTGAAAATTCCGAGCAGCCACCAGTTTGGGCCCTAGGTCACCGATGAACTCATGTGTGCAGCCACTTTTGAGCTGATTTGAGCGCATGACTGTGATGATGGTGCCACCATGGTGCTCTAGGAAGAAGAACCAAAGCATTTGAGCCATCCTAGCGCGAGTTCGACGTCACCAAAGTTGTGCCGCCACCCCCGCTCGTTGCTGATGACTTTCCATTGGTTGGTGACCTCGGCCGACCCCAAAAACGAGCTGCCCGTGTCCTTAAAGTGAGAGGCGGCAAGTTTGAACTCTAGAGTAGGCCGGGAATGCGGCTCCGGTGTATCTCGCCAGAGAGCGCCGCTACCCGAGAGCTGCCGCGCGTGAGGAAGAGGAAACCCGACTGGTGGGGCCCGCGCACAGAAGTATAAACATTTTCCTCAATTTCAGTTTTAGTTCAAATTCAAATCCTCATAACTTTTGATAGGAACCTACAAAAATTGTCAAATAAATTTCATTGGATTCCTCTCAGTGAGTACTATCCAGGGGTGCATACAATCTTTATGAAAATCCCTGGATTTGGCTCAATAATTCAATTAAAGAAAATCTTAGGGAATTAATTAGAGTTCTGTTCATTAGAAAATTCTCAATTTTTTGCAGGACATTCTTCCAACTATACTTGAACTCCAGTAAATATTTCAGAGGCATTGGACATCAGTTTCTAGGCCAAATGATGATTCAATCTTCTATGTCTTTGAAAATTAGGAAAAATAACAGAAACATTTTCCAGCTTTTAGCCAATCTTGTAAATTCCATATCTCTGTGTAGGAAGCTCCAAAAATGATGAAACCAAGTCCTATAGATTCATAAGAGTTCCAAGATTCTGAAAAACAAAATTTGGAGCATGCCAATGTGAAATCCCAAAATTCTAGCAAGTGGAGCTGCAAATCACACCGAGAAAATGGGAGGGAATTTAAATTTTTGAATTTAAAGCTGTGAGCTCCAAATGCTAAAGTAAACATACAAAAATGTCCAAACACGGAGACCTAAATTTATCATTTAGTTCTCCACACATCCAATAATAGCCCGGCAAATTTTCAGCTCATTTGGAAAGTATTTCCTATTGGTTGGAATTAAAACGGGCGACAATTCGAATTTAAATTTAAACATCAGTTTCAAATTCCAATTTCATCGAAATTCAAATTAGAGTGTACCATTGTGTTCCTCACATTTATTTTGGCCTATGATCCAAGTTTGATAAAATTTGAGGCTCATTTGCTAATGCAAATGGAATTGGGGGATAAGGGGGAGAAGTGGACCCCACATGTCACTCACTGAAGAAGCAAATGATCTCTGTTCTTCGGTTTGTCACTAAGAGCGCTCCACCTCCCAGGCATTCGGCCCCCACCTGACGTCCCGAGTGCCACCTCCTGCTAGTTTGCGCCGGCAGCTGAAGGATAAGCGTGTATCCCTGCTATGAATCGTTTCCCTCCCTTGCTCTCCACCCTCGGCCTCGCTCAGTCCCGAGAGAAACCAACGCCGCCCGACACTCTCACCTCCCCGGCGCCTGAGCGCTAGAAACTTTCTCGTGCCCGATATTCTACATGAAAAAGAACCGCCCTCAGGTGTGCAAACCGACCGTGCAACTCTCTCCTCTTCTCATGCATAGACGGTGGAGAATTTCCCCATTCTTTGCTTCGGTATGCCTAGAACCGAGCCGCACAAACCTTCAAAATTCGCCGTAATCAATCCACCATCACTTAGGCTGAGCTATAAACATGATCTAGACACTCCCACGCTCCTCTAGGATCAAGAACCATCAAAATTCATCAAGTGTAGGCGCTGTTCTTCGAAAAATCCAAGCAGCCGCCGGTTTTGGCCCTAGGTCGCCGATGAGCTCCTATTTGCAGCCACTTTTGAGCTGATTTGAGCTCATGACGGTGAGGAGGATGCCTCCAAGGTTCCCTAGGAAGAAAAACCAAGGAAATTGATCCACTGTGGAGGGAGTTCGATGGTGCCGAAGGTTAGCCGCCGCCGCCCGTCACCGATGGGATTTCGGTGACTGGGGCCCTCGGTCGACCCCATGGATGAGTTGTCCGTGGTCCAAAAGGGGGAGGCGGCGAGTTTGGGGGTCAAGGGGAGGCCGGGAAGGCAATTCCTGCGAAGTTCGGCGGAGAAGCGCCGCTGCTCGGCTGTTGGCGCAAGGAGGAAGAAGGAACTGTGGTGTGGGGCCCGCGCGCCAGAGTTTGAACTTTTTCCTCATTCAGTTTTCAGTTAAACTTCAATTGCTCATAACTTTTGATAGGAATCTCCAAAAATTGTGAAATAAATTCCATTAGATTCCTCTCAGTGAGTAATATCTAGGGGTGATCCCAATTTTTATGAAAATCCATATATTTGTCTCATTAATTCATTTAATAAAATATTGTAGGAATTATTACAGGATTTATGTTTATTGGAAAATTCCCAAACTTGGGCAGGACATTCTTCCAAAAATACTTGAAATCCAGTAAAAATTTTAGAGGCATTGGACCTCATTTGCTTGGCCAAATGTGGTGTCAATTCTTTATGTCTCTGAAAAATAGGAAAATAAACAGAGCCATTTTCAAACTTTTACCCAAACTTGATAAATCCATATCTCTGTGTAGGAGGCTCCAAAATGGTGAAACCAAATCTTATGGACTCATAAGACTCCCAAGTTTCTGAAAAACCAAATTTGGAGCATGACAAGACCCTACAATTGCCATAGGAATTCAGAGAACCAAATAGTTAAGAAAATTCTTTAGGCCACATCTTACATCAACTTTGTCTGAAATTTAGCAATCCATACCTCTGTATGATCTAAGGACCACTGTAAAAATTTCAGAGCTAGTTTATGTAATCTTCTCCAGTTTCTGCTAATTCGTTCCAAATCCCTCCTTATGTCCATTATATAGTTATTTGAACTATAGTCCAACCACCCACTGCTCAACATGTTCTGTCCATGTTCCATCCCATAGACAAACCCAAATCACGATTCTTAGTTAATCTGAACTCTTCAAGTCATAAAACCCTTTTGTTTTATAATTTCTTATTTGCAATATGAACGTGTGCATATTCATCTCGGTAGGAAAAACGACGAAGGAGCTCGACGAGGCATTCGACTCGGAACAGCAACTTGAAGTTTTACTCGTTGCAAAGCTACTGACTTAAAAGTAGAAAGCTACTGACTCGTTGCAAAGAAACTTGAAGGCAAGCCCCAGTTTGCATTTAACAGATTTTAGTTATATTTTAATTTGTATTACATTTATTGGTCTAGTATGTATTGTGCCTTAGGTCAAGGTGTTTGACACTCCAAACGCACGACCCACAAATTCTTGGAGTAAAAGGGTAGAACAGGTTACCTTCTTGTAGTCTCGGCTAGGCTTAAGTTGTATACGATCCGATACAAGTCGGGTAGTTGGAAGCTACCTGTGAGGTTATGATTTTGGTTCAGCGGGGTATGATTCTCTAGAATGGAATAACTGGAATGGAAAATGAGACCGGACAGAGAGTAGGAGCAGCAGGACGTTGGGCCTGTGTTGCCATAGCTCTGTTTGTATTGGTTAAGGACCGATGCGTATGCCACCCTGCTGAGCAAGTTTAAACAGTACCCGATGCATACTGGAATTATGGGGTCTAGGAAACCGATGTAACTCGGGTACTCTCGTGTCGAAACTTATACGGCCGTACTTTGGGGTTGGTGTCGGAGGTGTAAACCCACTGGCAGAGCAAATTTGACATGTTCCGGGTAGTGACCCTTCTAATGGATAGACAGAACTGGTTCGGCATTGGAGTGACGGGTGAAAGGTTGCTGCATACAACGTAAGAAAGATCTCCTGTGTGAGTCTTTCGAGGCAGTTGTATGTGTCGTGTGTTCCGTGTGTGTCCTGATTCGAATCACTGTCCCTCGCGGTTATATGAGTACCACTTGTTTACTGAGTTGTGACATAGTAATTACTTCCAGATGAAGTGAGATGAATCATTGCTGTTATGAAGTTCTTATGTTCATTGTATTGAAAACCATGTACGTTATAGTTGTAGAGCTCACTAAGTTTATCTTCCACTTTGGGCATAACCACATCGGAGGAAAGCGTTTCTTGTTTGATTGTGGACTTCCAATGTGAGGGCTGCCTAAGGCATATTAATCTGCTGCTATAAAACTGAAAAGAAGGATTAACATGTAGGCATGTCTTTATTGCAACATATTTATCCTATATTATTAATCCCTGCGTGTAGAGTATTATGCTTAGGGAAGTCAGGTAAGTCTTGCTGAGCCATCGTGCTCAAAACAGTTGCATTATTAGTGTTTTGCAGGTTATATAGAATTTGCTATGAAGATGGTTGATCAGTGAGACTTCAAAGAGTCACCGGCAACCCTGCCGCTGCACTCAATTTGGTTGAAGCTAGTAAGAAGTGTCCGCTGGCTGGACGTCTTCTCTTTTGCATAGTTAGGACCGAGAGTATGTGTTATGTATATTCCGCTGCGTGTATCTTCGTGGTACCTTATTTTGTAAACGACACTATGTTGATAAATAAAAGAATTTGTATGTTTATGGTTCTTTTCATGTATGCTGTTGGGTGCCACATCGCCCAGCACCACCCAATGTGTATCCTGGAGTGTGGATCCCGAAAGGGGTTCTCCACAGCCAAGACCCTAGAATTGTCATAGGAATTCAGAGATGCCAAATAGCTAAGAAAATTCCTTAGGCCACATCTTACATCAACTTTGTCTTAAATTTTGCCAGCCATACCTCTGTATGATCTATGGACCACTGTAAAAATTTCAGAGCATGTTGAGGTCATGTTCTGCAGTTTCTGCTAATTCTGCCCAGCTTCATACTTATGTCCATTATATAGTCCTTTGAACTTTATTCCAAAACCATCCACAGCTCAAGATGTTCTTTTCTCTGTTTCATCACACAGCAGAACCCAAATCTCGATTCTTAGTTGATCTGAACTCTTCCTAAGTCATAAAACACTTTTGTTTCATAATTTCATACTTGCAATGTAAATTTGTGCATGTCCATATCGGTAGGAAACACAACGAAGGAGTTCGACGAAGAACTCGACACGGAGAAGCAAGTTGAGTATTAAATCGTCGTGAAGCTACTGACTTTAAAGTAGAACTAAACCTGCAGCAACATAAGGCAAGCCCCGGTTTGCATTTAACAGCTTTTAGTTATATTTTACTTTGTATCACTTTCATTGGTCTAGTATGTATTGTGCATTAGGTCAAGGGTGATTGATACTCCAAATGCATGACCCACAAACCCTTGGAGTTAAAGGGTAGAACAGTGTGACACCCGGTTCCGAAAACAGAACCAAGTTAATGCATATGTGTGCCCAGGATGTTCATCACACATACACATGTAATCCACAAACTGAATTCAGAATATAACCATGAATAAATAGGGTTAAAGTAATTTATTACATCGACTCATTGTCTCACTCATGAATCTCTAACTTATTCGTCCAGCGGAAGTCTCTAAACGACAGCAAAAATAACTAAGTAGCAGTGGCTCCATCTTCAACTCCACAGGCATGTTGACGGTTGTTCGCACGCCTAGTACTCCACATGGTCCTTGAAATACTCTTCTCCTGTTGCTGATGTTTATGTGATAATGCAAGGGTGAGTACATGTTGTACTCAGCAAGTGCGGGAAAGTATGACATGTAGCTTACAACAATGTAGGAATAAAAAGGCTCATTGCAGCAAGCAAATTTTTCTTCACAACATGGTAAAAACAGCAACTAAGTCTAGATGAATTAAGTCCCAATATAACCAAGTAATCAGCAATATTCTTTCATCAATATTCATCATTTATCAAGTCTCAAAAAGTTCATCTCATACTCAGAAATATTCATAACCATCTCATGTTCATATAACCGAAGCCAAACTTATTTTCATGACTCGAAACAGTCCAAAACCAATCCCAATGACCATAACATAATCATACCGAATATCCATCCAAAGTTTTCCCTCTAATTATGTGAGTTGGCCAGGTGCTTGTGACCGGAAGCACGGCTATCATGATAGTTTTACACTCTACAGAGGTGGCACCACTTTACCAACAAGTTTGTGATTCCGTCACCCGTCGGTGAATGCAAAACCTCCATTATACCAGTACACAACCGTCGGTGTATGGCCAAGAGATCACAAAATAGACTTTACAAAGGGGCTACTAGATGTATGGACTCACTGAGGTTTCACCGGCAGGCTCGAATCACCATTATCCAACCCACAGGCCCCCTCTTGTGCCATGCAGTTCCCAGGGAAGTTCTCCTCGACTCCCATTCCCTGCGCCATCCACGGTTCATAACAAGCTAGCAACACACCTAATTAGTCAGCTAAGCCGCACCCATATTTGGCCTTATGGTGACACTGTTTTCCTGGCATGTGCTGGCATGAACCGGTCCTTAGATCTACAACAAGTAAACCACCATCTGATTCAGCAACATCCAAGAACCAAGCTTGCCTAGATCTCCCCCGATTCTATGTTCATTAACATCATCAAGTTCTCATCATCATTATTCATATTAGTGCAGTAGCTAACCATGTTTTAATTCAGCTTCCTGCATCCCGTGGATTAAGCTAAGCAAAAAGGAAAAATGACCATACCCGACTCATCAACTTTCCCGTCGACAAGGATGGTTGACAAAACTAGTAAACTCCTATAAAAGGGTGTCCCGTCAATTTGACTCAAGCATACGAGTTTTTGCAAACAAAACAGTTTCGAAACATGGGATCAATATGGTCAAGGGGCACTTGCCTTGCTCCCGTGGCTCTTGTTGCTCAAGCGTCTCAAAGTATTGGCGCTGTAGTTCTTCGTAGATGGCTTCCTGAGCTTGTCCTCCTCACAACCATGCACATACAAAATTTACAGCAATCAAACATCATGCACAACTCTACTCAAGATGCAATGGTGTAGATGAATGCAAATCCTATGGTGCTGTTTTATTAAACCAGTCTGTACGTGTTCTTGCATGTTTTAATGGCCTTTCATGGGGTTGTATGATGAACAAGGGTGTAGGGATCAAGTGTGGACGTGGTGATGATCTTGACTCAAGATCTAGATCAATTCCACTGTCAAAAACTGATCAAAACATGATCTGTCCACACGAAAAAGTTTCTGTTCGAAGGGAGCGAAGAAAACTAATGTGTTGAAACAGTGACAATGTCGTAAGATGGGTAACAAAGACCTACCTCACTTCCCTTATGATCGTCGGCTCTTTTCTGATGACAGCGAGGCGTGACGGGGCTCATCGGCGGGCTCACCAGTGACTGAACTCCGGCGAGGGGGGTGTGTCCAACTCGGCGAGTTGGGGGCTAGGGCCTCCAAGTTATCGACTTGGGAGGGGGGAAAAGAAAGGGGTTATGGCCAAGGGGGAAAAAGAAAGGGGTTACCGCCTAAGGACCTCGCCCCTCCACAGGGTGAGCTCCGAAGGCGCCACGTGTCCAGCGGAGCCGAGCCTCCCTTCTACCCAGGGGCGAGCTCGGAGGGCGCCACGTGTCCAGCGGGGCCTGGCCTCCCTTCTCCTCAGGGGCGAGCTCCGAGGGCGCCACGTGTCCAGCGGGGCCGGACCTTCCCTCTCCTTAGAGGCGAGCTCCGAGGGCGCCACGTGTCCTGTGGGGCCGGACCTCCCCTCTCATCAGAGGCGAGCTCCGAGAGCACCACGTGTCCAGCGGGGCCGGACCTCCCTTCTCCTCAGAGGCGAGCTCCGAAGGCGCCATGTGGCCAGCAGCGCCAGGCCTCACCTTCTCCTTAGAGGCGAGCTCCGAGGACGCCACGTGTCCAACGGTGCCGGACCTCACCCCCCTCCTCAGGGGTGAGATCCGAGAGCGCCACGTGTCCAGCGCACTTTGACAAATTGGAATTGGATCATTTCAGCTATCTTTTTCCCATCACCCACCATTTTATGATTCTTTCTCCGTTTCTACTTCTTTATAATGCTTCTCTATATGAAAAATGTATGCAATGCATGGAATTGAATTTGAGGGTGTTACAAACAGGTTACCTTCGTGTACTTTTCTGCTAGGCTTATGTTTCATAGGAACAGTACAAGTCGGGTAGTTGGAAGCTACTCGTGAGGTTAGGAAATTGGTTCAACGGGGTATGATTCTAGAGAATGGAAGAACTGGAATGGAAAATGAGACCGGGCAGAGAGTAGGAGCAGCAGGACGTTGGGCCTGTGTTGCCATAGCTCTGTTTGTGTCGGTTAAGGACCGGCGTTTATGCTGCCCTGTTGAGCAAGTTTGAACAGTACCGGATGCATACTGGAATTATGGGGTCCAGGAAACCGATGTGACTCGGGTACTCTCGTGTAGAAATTTATACCACCGTCATTTGGGGGTTAGTGTCAGAGGTGTAAACCCACTAGCGGAGCAACTTCGACGTGTTCCAGGTAGTGGCCCTTCTGATTGCTCAGTAGAACTGGTTTGGCATTGGAGTGACAGGTGAAAGGTTGCTGCATACAACGTAAGAAAGAGCCCTTGTGTGAGTCTTCTGAGGCGGGTGTATGTGTCATATGTTCTGGGTGTGTCCTGATTCGAATCACCGTCCCTCGCGGTTATATGAGTACCACTTGTTCACTGTGTTGTGACGTAGTAATTACTTCCAGAAGAAGTGAGATGAATCATTGCTGTTGTGAAGTTCTTAAGTTCATTGTATTGCAAACCATGTATGCTATAGTTGTAGAGCTCACTAATTTTATCTTCCACTTTGGTCATAACCACATCGGAGGAAAGTGTTTCTTATTTGATTGTGGACTTCCGATGTGAGGGCAGCCTAAGGCATATTAATCTGCTGCTATAAAACTGTAAGTAAGGATTAACATGTAGGCGTGTCGTTATTGCAACATATTTGTCCTATATTATTAATTCCTGCACGTAGTGTTTCATGCTTAGGAGTGTCGGTTAATTCTTGTTGAGCCATCGTGCTCGCGGTTGCATTATTAGTGTTTTGCAGGTTATATAAAATTTGATATGAAGATAATTGTTCGGTGAGCCATCGGAGACTCACCGAAAACCCTGTCGCTGCACTCACCTTTGTGGAAGCTAGTAAGAAGCGTCCGGGGGCTGGGCGTCTTCTCTTTTACATAGCTAGGACCGAGAGTACGTGTTTATGTATATTCCGCTGCGTGTACCTTCGTGGTACATTATGTTGTAAATGACACGATATTGAGAAATAAAACTTTGTATGTTTATGGTTTCTTTTCGTGTATGCTGTTGGGTGCCGTATCGCACGACACCACCCAATGTGTATCCTGGAGTGTGGATCACGGAAGGGGTTCCCCACAGGTTGCACACTGCTTTGGGTACCAAACTGATTAGAAGTTCCGCCTACCACCCTCAGACAGATGGGGAAACTAAGAGGGTGAATCAAGTGTTAGAAGACATGCTGAGAGTGCGTGCCATCCACCATGGTAGAAATTGGGATGATCATCTACCGTTGGCGGAATTCTCGTATAAAAATGGCTATCAAGAGAGTATCAAGATGGCACCATATGAGGCTCTCTACGGTCACAAATGCTGCACCCTATTAATTTAGTGCGAGTCCAGTGAAAGGCTCACATTCGGGATTGATTTGGTGAACGACGCCGAAGAGCGATTTCAGGTAATTCAAGCGAACTTGAAGGCCGCTCAATCCTGACAGAAGAGTTACACTGATAATAGGCGTAGGCCGCTGCATTTTGACGTCGGGGAACACTTGTACCTCCGTGTATCTCCGATGAAAGGCGTGCACCAATTCGGTGTGAAGGGGAAACTCGCTCCCCGATTTATTGGACCCTATGCCATCACCGAGAAGTGCGGACCAGTGGCGTATCGACTAGAACAACCGGCATCCCTTGCTGGTGTTCATGACATTTGCCATGTCTCACAACTCCGGAAATGTCTGAAGTATACGGCTTCTGTTCCCACCGACGACATTGGCGAGTTGCAACCTGATCTGACTTATGCTGAGTATCCGATGGAGATTATTGATGAGAAGACTCGGAGCTCGCGTAACCGAACACTGTGGTTCTGCAAGATATTATGGAGCAACCACACCGCTGAGGAAGCGACGTGGGAGAGCGAAGATTTCCTTCGCTCAAACTACCCGGATTTCATGGCATCTCATCATGGGTAATTCCTCGTACATCTTCGTCTCTTCTTTTATAATCTCAGGACGAGATTCTTTTAACGGGGGGAGGGATGTAAAATCCCAAGAATTTACTTTCTACGGTGTTCATCACATCACAAGACCACAGCTCCTTTTGTGGAAGTCTCATGAACATTTGTGAAGATCAAGTAAACACCATCAAGAGGTGATTAGAGGAAGAATTCACTAATTCAAAAGTAGGATCTCACACATATAAACATGAGAGGCTGAGCTCACCATTAGGCCCTAAATATTCTTAGGAGTGCTCATGCCAATTTTTATGCAAATTCAAACCATTTTGAGGCACTTTTGTATACAATTGTACAAAGGGCTCTTTGAATGCAAATTCAAATTTCAGTCACTTTCATCACTTGGATTCAAAAGTTAACTTCATATTCAAACTCAGCACATTTTTCTGAGTGACTCCACAACTTTCATACTCATTGGAGTTCATCTTGCCGGGAGCTAAATTTGCATTAATTCAAAACTGAATTTGAAATTCAAATTCAAATGTGAATTAAATTTAGCCAAACTAACTTCAATTTGAGGAAATCAAATTCCACTGATAACTTGAGAGTGAAGTCTACAATTAAATGGTGAGTAGCTGAGATCTTTGCAGCATAAACAAAAGTAAAGAAGTAGAAGGGAGGGGGACCCACATGGCAGAGACTCCAGCTCACAGAACTGACTCAAATCGAGAGAACAGAGCGCGGGTGACCGACTACCGATCGCAGAGGCCGCCAGATAGCTCAGTTAGCTCCAGCTCACGGTGAAAAATTCGGCTTAAAGTACAGCACATAAGCTGCTCAGCCCGTTGTCTTCATCCCCGAGTGAAACCAGCTCACACCGCGCCGTGCGTTTGCTCCCGCTCGCAAGTCACTTGTGGGGACCACCCCGTGGTTCGCCCACTCCGGGATCACCGAGGGTGGTGCCGTGCGATGCAGCACCCAACAGCACACACACGAAGAGAATTAAGAACAACATACAAACTTTTATTTAATATAAAACAGCGGAAGTCTTTTACAAGTCCTAACTAACAGCGGAAGTATTATACAAAGATGGCCTCTCATCCTAACTATGCAAAAGTGCAGCCGTCCAGCCCGGGGACGCTACACAACAGCAGCAAGTAACCGGAGATCACGGCGGCGTGCAGGGCTCCAGCTCGGCCGTGTACCCCGACAGGGGCATCGCCAAGTCCTCGGAACCTTCCTCATAACTCTCACCTGCACACAGCTCAAATATTGCAACCGTGAGCACGAAGGCTCAGCATGTCTTAACCGTCAACCCTAGGCATGGATGTGTAAGAAAGGAAAAGGACTTTGCAATAAAGACACACCTACATGTTGATCCTTACTTTCAGTTTTACAGCAACAGTTTATTGAGCCTTAGGCAGCCCTCACATCGGAAGTCCACAATCAAACAAGAAACGCTTTCCTCCGATGTGGAGATGCCGAAAGTGGAATATAAACTTAATTAGCTCTATAACTACAACATACAAGGTTTCAAGACATTAATAGTTCAATACAGCATATTCAGTTGGCTTATTTCACTTATTACTACGTCACAGTGCAGTGAACAAGCGGGTACTCGAATAACCGTGAGGGACGATGATTGCAATCAAGACACACCCGGATAACACGTTGCATACACCCACATTCAGAAGCGTGATTCCACACCCCTTCCTACTCTGTTCTATGCAACAACCTTTCAGAGGCAACCCAAATGCTGAATCGGTCCATCCGTAACGGGCAGGAGGTCCCCGCGTGGAGCGTGACTGTGCCCACCAGCAGATTTACACCTTGCTACCCTCAACCCACTCCTATTTACAGTTGGGTAAGCCTCGGCACCCAGGTTAACAAATTACATCGGTTTCCTGGTTCCCATATGCCAGTATGCATCTGGTACTGTTCGATACTTGTCCAGCAGGGCCGCACATGGACAGTCCTCAATCGACACCAACAGTGCTATGCACGTGAGACCTCTGCCTACTGCATCCTATCCCCCCTGCTGGGTCTCATTTTCATAACTTAAGCCATTTTCTACCTCTTCTCATCCGGGGTGATAAGTACTATCTCGCGAGTAGCTTCCAACCACTCGACTTCTACCGAGATCTTATACATTAGCATGGCATTCTCTACACGTCGAGTTTGTAAACTACCCAACCCTTTATAGGATTTAAAAGGCTATGCAAGTGGGGTTTCAATCGCCCTAACTCTAATGCAAACCTTCACCCTAAACATAAGTGATACAAATAAAAAGCTTTATAAAAGGTACTTAAGTGCAAACCGGGGCTTTCCTTGTTGCGAGTTAACGGGGAAGTCAGCTTCTGGTGGGAGGACGTCCAAAGGCTCCGGTGCGTCCTCAACTTCGGTCACTATTATGAAATGTAACAAAATATATGTATAAGTATTAAGGACTTATAAGAAGTAAACTTATATTCATAGCTACTGCTATTTAGGATGCTTAATTGGATTTAGGATTTTTACAGTTGATACTAGACTCTCTAAGAATGATCTGAGCAAAATTTGGAGAAATGTCATTGCACAATGTAGTCTCCAAAATTCCTACAAGTACAAGGTTTCTCTGAATTTTGAACCCAAATCAGGAGCTTTGACATAGCTAACAGTGGAAGACCTGATTAGGGTAAGTCTCCATGGTTCTAACAAAATTTGTTTCACCATTTTTGGAGCTACCAACACAGAGATATTAATTTTTGAAGTTGAACAGGAGTTCTGAAATAGTTTCTGTTTAAATTAGAATTTTCAAATAAAGGCTGAACTTGGGAAGGCAGTTTAGCCTAGCAAATGAACTCCAATGAAGCCCAAGTTTTTACTTGAGATCAGTGAATATGAAAAGGATTGGCTTCCCAAATCTGGGAGTATTTCATAAATAATTGCTCCTGTAATAAATCCCTAAAAGATTTACTAAAAACAATTCTACAGAAATTTCTGGGAATTTTCATTGCAAGCAATTTGTTCCTCTGTGAAGTACTCCTCATGAGGATTCCAACAAAATTGGTCTCACCCTTTTTGGAGTTTTCTACACAAAGTTATGAGTCTCCAAAGTTTGAACTGTATTAGGAAATTCTGGAAATGTTTAAATCTCAGCTGTGGGTCCCACCCGTCAGCTCTCTCTTCTTCCTCGCGCCAAACAGAGGAGCCCACGACGTTTACTCCGGCGAGGGTGGCGGGAAGGGCTTTCCTGGCCATCTCCCAGGCCGAATCTCGCCGCTCCTCCATTATTGACCGTGCTGAACACGCTGGGAGGGTTGCCGGCGGCCGTAGCTCACCGGAAATCACCGCACACCGGTGAAAGCAAGGTTTTGGACTCCGGCGAGGTCGGGAACCCTCATTCCTCCACCACACGATCGGTTCTCGTGCTCTAGAGCACCAGTGAATGATGTAGGAGCTCGTAATGGTCCCGGCCGTCGGTGAAACCGCCGGCAACCGGGGGCTACACGGCAACCCGAGGTGCTTTTGCACCGGCGACTAAGAAAACAGCTAGGGCTCCCTCATTTCTTGATGTTTTTGCTTGGTTCTTCATCAAGGAGAGGTGCTAAGAAGTATGGAAGCTGTATGCAAGCATACTCGAGTTCTAAAGGATCGTGCACCATGAATTTTCGGTTAGACCGAGCACTACCAGTTGGTGCACATTTTTGGGAAACAGTGAAATTCTCGCCATCGGTTCTAGAAATCGCCAAGCGGCCTCCGGCTACACGACCAGGACATGTCCACGCACCTTTCGTGTACAGCAAGTTGGAGCAGAGGGTGACCGAGGTGCTCTGTCCACGGTGGCCCAACTTCGGTTCCCGCCGATGGCTTCGGTTCTTGGCGCCGATCCTCGGATTAGGGCCAACAGCAGCCCCAAGCGTCAAGGCTGAGCGGGGGAATACCTTGTACCCACGTCGGTGCTCCTCTTTTGCATTGGCAACTAGGGCGAGGAGGGATCAGTACTGGCTGGCAATCAAAAATGGCCGAGACAGCACCGGCGGCTCGCGTTCACGCGGGGGAGCAGAGCAGAGGCCGAAGCACGAGCTGTAAGTGCCGAAATGCTCCCGTGGCACTCGGGGCGAGGTGATCAAGACGAGCAGCAGCGAGGAGACCCTGAGGTGGCGCGATGGAAAGCCTCGGGCGCGGGTAAACGTCGAGCGCTGGCGCGCTGTGATCGCCCGAGGAGAAAACAAGTCGGTTGGTTTGCTTTGTGTGGCTGACAATTGGGCCCCACAATTTCTAATTCTTATCCAATTTTCCACTGATATTTCCTCCCTTGCAACTCAACATTTAAGGCTAAACTTTCACATCATGTCATGGTTTAAACTTTCTGAATTCAAATTATTTGAATTCTGGTGTGAAAGTTTGAATGGTATTTGATCAGTTGAATTTGAGATGCATTTGAATTCTCCATTTTGTATTGTCCCCAAAAACATGGCAATCCAGCTCCAAAGTTTCCAATTTTTGGCATGGCTTCTAATTCAAATGTGGAGAACACATTTGTATAATCAAATTTGCAAATTTGGGAAATTAGAATATGAAACTGAATTCGAAATTCAGATTAGAGGGCTTCTCCTTTTAATTTCCAAACAAATATTGACACTCCTCCAAATGAGATGAAATTTGAAAGGTTGAATATTTGGTGTATGAAGATCCAAGCTGTGCATTTAGATCTCCATGTTTGGAAGTTTTGGGAAGTCTAGACCCTCACTTTGAACTTACACCATTATAATTCAAAGTTTTTAATTCCCCTCATTTTTCATAAGTGTACATGAGCTGAAATTTTCTTGCTACCACTTTTGGGGATTTTACATCTCTTTCCGCCGCTCTATGACCACCGGCGATCGGTCAACCCTGGCTGGTTCACGCACTGCCACCAGAGAGGAAAAGGTGCACTTGCTTGTGCTGAGGCTGTAGGAGCAAGCCGTGCTCCGTTTCATGTGGTGTAGATCGAGAATTTGAGTTTCTATCCACGGGGTGTGTTAGGGTTAGGAATTGGTCGACGGCAAAATTTGTTGCACAGAAGCAACCGCCGCTCGAGCTCCAGCCCACACACGTCCAAGAGTTTCTTGCGCTTCTCCTCGATCAAGAACCAGTAAGAAAAACCCATCGGAACCCTAGTTTCACCAAGGAACAGTTCGGCAGAAGAGGGGGTCACCGGTGAGGTCCGGTTTGCCAGCTGTTTGGATCCCAACCGCGGTCTTGCCGAGTTTCCCGAGCCTGCCCTGGACGTGGTGACGCGATTAGCGCGCGAAGCGGGTGGTCGTAATCATGGGAACATATTGCCGATGGGGCACAGTGGCATAGCGCTCATCGCCGGCGAGCTACGGCGGTTAGCCGGTGGCAGCAAGGTGTCCATCGTGTTCAGCGTCCGAAGTTAGGTGGGGGCGGCGAGTTTTACTGTCACCGGCGAGCTAGGTCGCTGGGAACGCCAACCTCGCCAGAGCTCCGGCGGCTCGGGTGGCGGTGTGGTGAGGTAGACGAAGACCCAGGTCCCATGTGTCAGCCACAGTGCTAAGCGCGTGTGTGGTTAGTTTAAATTAAACGCGTGGGCCCCGCTGTCAGTCGCTGTTAAGACGCGGGAAGGGATTTTCTTTAGAAAAATAATTCAGGAATCAGCACAAAATCCTCCTTTGAGGAAAACTTATGAACATACGTGAAGAGCAAGTAACCACAATCAATATGGTCATTAGAGGATGAACTCACAAAATTCAAAAGTGGTATTTCCCATATGCATCACATAGGGGCTGAGCATATGAAAAACTCGTACACCTTGCTAGGAATGCTTATGCCAAATTTCACCTAAATCCAAAACCTTTTTGAGGTATATTTGGGTATAATAAGAAAGAGGATAGTTTGAACTCAAATTCAAACTCCTTTCATCCCATGAATTCATAACTGGGATGCATATTCACACTCAGCACATTTTTGTGAGCTCACACACCAATTTTCACTCCATTTGGAGTTGATCTTGAAATGAGCTAATTTTAGCAAATTCAAATTCAATTTGAATTTCAAACTGCATATGTGCTATAAATATATTCAAACACTTCACAATTTGAATTCTGTCAAATTCAAATGGCATTTGATGGATAATTCAAATTGCAAAGGGTATTAGGGGCATTACTGTTTAGATCAGTAGTAGAAATTTAATTTCAGAGGTTAAAATGTGTAAAATCCCTAAAAAGTGGTAGCAAGAAAAATTCAGATCATATACACTTAGTAAAAATGAGGGGAATTAAAACTTTGAATTATAACGGTGTAAGTTCAAAGTGAGGATTCAAACTTCCCAAAACTTCAAAACATGGGGATCTAAATTCATAACTTTGATCTTCATAGTCCAAATATTCACCCTTCCAAATTTCAGCTCATTTGGAGGAGTTTCTATATTTGTTTGGGATTAAAAGGAGAAACCCTCTAATCTGAATTTCAAATTCAGTTTCAAATTCCAATCCCCTCAATTTGCAAATTTGGGTCCACAAAGGTCTTCTCCGTATTTGAATTAGCAGCCATGCCAAAAATGAGAAATTTTGGAGTAGGTTTGCTATTTGAATCTAGGGTGACACCAAAACCCTTAAAAATTCAAATTTGAAATTTGAACTTGAACCAAACTTGATCAAATGCAGCATGGAAGTCAAAATTTGGATTCTCCATATTTAATTTGGCTTCCCTGCAAATATCTAAAATTTTGGACAAAAATGGGTGGCAGAAATAAAAGATCAGAAATATTAAGAGGGGAAAAGAGAGGATAACATGTGATGCCGTTCTCCTCCGCAGCCGCCACGGCGACGCAGCGCGCCACGGTGATGCCGTTGATTGGCGCCGAAGACACCGCTTCGCACGGTGCAGCTGGGCTCAAGCCGCACGTCGAAGCAGCTGTCAGGACTTCACTCACTCGGTGAACAAACAGCGCACATCGCTTCCTATGTTTCTCTGTCGAACGCGAACTCACCGCCTCTATGCTCTCTCGCTGTGCTAGCCCGGGTTATCTTCGGTTGAACGAGGTCGCCGGCGGTGTGGGGTGCCACTGTCCAAGCTAGGTGCAGCTGCGGTTCCTCTCCAGCTGCGATCGCCGACCGGTTGCTCCGAGCTACCGAAAGAACGGCCGCCCGTCTACCCCGCAATTCATCTCCAAGGAGAAACCATAGTCTAATTGCTTTGGCCCGATGCTTCTACATGATCTAGCGCAGCTCCTCGATGAAGAACCATCGGAAACCGTAGAGAAATGAAGCTGTAGGCTGAGTTTTTCCGGCCGCCGATGCACAACCCTAGCTGCACCGTCGAGCTACACCTTGCACGAGTTTTCACCCATTTTTGTATGCAAAAACGTGCTCCTCACATCACCCTGGTGCTTGTGGTGCTCTCCCCAACCGGAATACTCGTCTGCCATGTGAGAACGACGGCGCCGGGGTGGAGTTTGCCGCTGCCACCGTCGGGGAGGTGTTTCTCGCCATTTAGCGCCGCCACTGAGCTTACCAGCATGTTTCTCATCGGGTTTTGGGCACAGGCGGAGAGATTTGGGCCATCTAGGGCACTGGGTAGCTGTTCCGGTGAGGTACCGCCGTCGTTCCGGCGAGGGGGCTGCCCTGGCGCGAGGAAGAAGATGGTGGGGGTCTGTCCCACCTGTCAGTGGCATGAGTTAGGCGCGGGATCGGGGTGCTGCTCGGGATATGTTGTGGCTGCGCGTGTTAAACTCCGTAGCCCCAGTGTTGCCGCAATTCCACTGGTCCGGTTTAAAACAGTGGGCCCGGTCACGATTATTTAAAGTTTCTATTAGGCAAATAATTCCAGAATATAGCTGATCTTTACAAGCCCATAACTTTGTGTAGAAAACTCCAAAAAGGGTGAGACAAATTTTGATTGAATATTAATGAGGAGTACTTCACATAGAAACAAATTTCTTGCTATGAAAATGCCCAGGAATTTCTGTAGAATGGTTTTTAGTAAATCCTTTAGAGATTTATTAAAGGAGCAATTCTTTATGAAACATTCCCAAATTTGGGCAGCTAATCCTTTTCATAGTAACTGATTTGCAATAAAAATTTTAGCTTCATTGGAGTTCATTTGTTAGGCTAAATTGCCTTCCAAAGTTCAGCCTTTAATTGGAAATTCAAATTTAAACAGAAACCTTTTCAGAACTTCTGTCCAACTTAAAAAATTCATATCTCTCTGTTGGTAGCTCCAAAAATGGTGAAACAAATTTTGTTAGAACCATGGAGACTTACCCTAATCAGTTCTTCCACTTTTAGTCATGTCAAAGTTCCTGATTTGGGCTAAAAAATTCATAGAAAGCCTTGTACTTGTAGGAATTTTGGAGACTACATTGTGCATGGACATTTCTCCAAATTTTGCTCAAGTCATCCTTAGAGAGTCCAGTCTCCACTGTAAAAATCCCAAAGCCAATTAAGGATCCTAATTAGCAGTAGCTATGAATAGAAGTTCAATTCCTATAAGTCCTTAATACTTATACATATATTTTGCTACATTTCATTTAGTGACTGAAGTTGAGGATGCACCGGAGCCCTTGGACGTCCTTCCACCAGAAGCTAACTTCTCCTTTGACTCGCAACCAGGCAAGTCCTGGTTTGCATTGAAGTACTTTTGTGAATTCTTTATTTGTATCACTTATGTTTAGGGTGAATGCTTGCATTAGAGTTAGGATGATTGAAACCCCACTTGCATAGCCTTTTAAATCCTATGAAGGGTTGGGTAGTTTACAAACTTGACGAGTAGAGAATGCCGTGCTAATGTTCTTAGGATCTCGGTAGAAGCCGAGTGGTTGGAAGCTACTCGCGAGATAAGTATTTATCACACGGAATGATACGAGGTATAAAATGGCTTGAGTTGTGAACATGAGACCCAGCAGGGGGGATATGATACAGTGAGTAGAGGTCTCACGTGCGCAGCCCTGTTGGTGTCGGTTGAGGACTGTTCGTGTGCGGCCCTGCTGGACAAGTATCGAACAGTACCGGATGCATACTTGCATATGGGAACCAGGAATCCGATGTAATTGGTTAACCTTTGTGCTGAGGCTTACCCAACTGTAAATAGGAGTGGGTTGAGGGTAGCAAGGTGTAAATCTGCCGGTCGGCACAGTCACGCTCCACGCAGGGACCTCCTGCCCATTATGGATGGACCGGTTCGGCATTTGGGTTGCCTTTGAAAGGGAGTAGAAAGTGGGTGTATGTGACGTGTTATCCGGGTGTGTCGTGATTGCAATCACCGTCCCTCGCGGTTATTTGAGTACCCGGTTGTTCACTACTGTGACGTAGTAAGAAGTGAAATAAGCCAACGGAATATGCTGCATTGAATTACAAATGACTTGAAACCTTGTATGCTGTAGTTATAGAGCTAACTAAGTTTATATTCCACTTTGGGCATCACCACATCGGAGGAAAGTGTTTCTTGTTTGATTGTGGAGTTCCGATGTGAGGGCTGCCTAAGGCTCAATAAATTGTTGCTATAAAAACTAAAAGTATGGATCAACATGTAGGCGTGTCTTTATTGCAAAGTCCTGTTTCCTATCTTACATATCCTTACATGTAGAGTTCCATGCCTATGGTTGTCGGTTAAGCCTTGCTGAGCCATCGTGCTCACGGTTGCAATTTTTGAGCTGTGTGCAGGTGAGAGTTATAAGGAAGGTTCCGAGGATGAGGTGATGCCCCCGTTGGGGTACACGGCCGAGCTGGAGCCCTGCACGCCGCCGTGATCTCCGGTTCCATGCTGCTAGTGTGTAGCGTCCCTGGGCTGGACGGCTACATTTTTGCGTAGATAGGAGTAGAGAGTAGCTATGTATAATAATTCCGCTGTTAATTAAGCTTTTGTAAAAAGACTTCCGCTGTTTTATATCAAATAAAAGTTTGTATGTTGTTCTTTAATCTTTTCATGTGTGCTGTTGGGTGCCGCATCGCACGGCACCACCCTCTACGATCCTGGAGTGGGTGAACCACGGGGTGGTCCTCACAGGCGTGGTATCAGAGCCGCATTGGGAATAGCACGCTCGAAAAGAGCCTATTTTGAAAATTTAGAAGTAGTCGAGTGAGGATTAGTCATTATGCCCACATAAGGTCTATGATAGTAGTAGTTTCTAAGGTGGAATTACTAACATACTTGTTATACATTCTGTAATGACGCTCCGACGTCAGGTAAGAGGTAAGGTATGCCACCGCAGGCGGATCAATTGCGGTAACTCACCATATGAGTAATAGTATGGAAGGATATACCGTAGCTTGGCACGGTAGGGAATATGAGTATCTGAACCTCTCAATGGTTCTGCGAGCATATGAAAATGCAGGTCTCCAGCGTGTCTTAGGCAAAAGTGAGAATACCCCATCGTGTGGTAAGCAACACGATAGTATGCAACTCTTGAACGTTCAACGTTCAAAGGGCCATATGCAGCACTCGCCATCGGCGTGCCTCAACGATCATGAGGCAGTAGGTGGTATCCGTTGGGTTAATAAAATTCCCAACCGTGATGACCCGTTCGCACTCTACTCGGGTTCCCCGTCGTGTGGTGTGAAAACACGACCATCTACCTTGAGACGTGGCTTGACTCAAGGACGATCCGTATGGCAATGATACGGACCGTATGTTTTTACTATGATATGGAACTGCCTGCAATGTTAAAACCTTTGTGTCCACCATTATTTTGTGTTCTTCTGCAGGTACATTAACCACGTTAGTGCATGACGTTTAGTAACCGTTTGTGAGTGACGTTCTTAGTTCCAGCATTTGACACGTATATGCCGGAATACCGGTTTAGGATTTTTCTTTGGTGAGGAAACGTAGTACCGAGACTGCATAAAAGTATATTTTCAAAGAAAAGAGTTAAAAATGAAGTTTAGGTTTCCATTTAGGGGTTAGTAAACTCCTATATTGAACTAAGAGTCAATTGGGAGTATAGATTCAATCTCAAAAACTTAGGAACAATCTCCCCTGTTTTCGGCAGAAATTTGGCTGAACTTGAAAAGGGCATAACATAAGATTGGTTCAACCAATGGAGGTGTGGGATACCATTCTGGAAAGGTATCAAAGTCCTCTACAACTTTTCTGTAGAGCTCCAGAATAAATCTCCCTCCAAAGGGATGAAAATCTCAGATGAGTAGGTACTTTCAAGAAACAGGGCAGACCAAAATGCTCTCTGGAGTTTTCTGTGTTTCAACCACAACATCCTGTAGAAAAAATTCCAAGGGTCAATCAAGACACCGTTGGAATGTACAGGAAATGTGCTACAATTTTGTTGTTGAACGCTAGTCCAGATTTTGCCTCTAAGGTGGTCAAAACTGTTGAATTGTTCCAGCTGGTCTGCTGGACCAGAAGACGGAAAGAACACCATGTTGAAGTGTTTCAACCAAAACACTTAGTTTCACAACTCGACGTCCAGTAGCTGTTGTAAAACAGCGAGTTCGAGTCGAAAAGTTTATGCATTCAACATATCATTTCGAGCGAGTGCATGTTTGGGTCAGTACAATAGCGAGGAATTACGCATGCTAACACACTTAACATCCCGTGGTGACCCACGATGGTCGAAATGAACTTTTAATCCCTAAAGTTCATTACCTTGGAACTCGATCGTGTGACATGGTCAAGGGATGTATATGTTGTATAAAGTTTATACTTTATCCATATGTGTGATTGTTATGTGCATTATTTATTCCATTCTCGCAACTATTGTATAGACTGGATGAAATAAACCAACATGTGCTGATTGTTTGAATGGTATGAATGCAGAATGGTGCGTACACGGTCCACGCAATAGGAGGGAGGTCCGAGTCAGGTTCGTGGTGATGAGTCTCCACCTCCGGAGCAAACCACGACGCAGCAGCAACCACCTTCTCCACCGCCAGAACTTCCAAGGAATCTTGCGGAGGTTCTCGCTGCAGTGCTCGGCTCGCGCGACGAGCAAACCGAGTTGCTGCGGATGCTAGTCCAGTAGAATGCGTCCCATCAGGGAGGACGCCAAAACAATGGGCAACGCCAGCCCCCACAAAGTTCTTATTCAGAATTCCTGGCGACCCATCCACCAGTCTTCACGGAGGCCGAAGAGCCTTTAGAGGCGGACAGCTTTATCCGCACTCTGGAGGCAAAGTTCGGGCTGCTACGATGCACCGAACACCAGAAGGTGCTGTATGCAGCGCAACAGCTTCAAGGAGAAGCCAGTACATGGTGGGCGAACTACACCGCCTCCTTACTGGCTGGCCATGCCGTCACATGGATGAATTTCCGGGAGGCGTTCCGTGCCTATCACATACCTCCCGGGGTTATGGAAAGAAAGCTCCAGGAGTTCCTGGCGCTACGACAAGGCGAGAGGAGTGCTCATGAGTACTCCAGGTTATTCAACGGACTGGCGCAGTATGCACCAGGATTTGTGGGAACGGAAGACGACAAGTGCAATGCGTACTTCCGGGGCCTGAATTCCAAGATCAAGGTCCATCTCGCCCAAAGCAATCGCGGCACATTCAATGACCTAGTTAATGCCGCAATTCTACAAGAGAATGCTCAACGCGAGCGCGGTTCTGATAAGAGGAAACGCAGCACGCTGACGAGCAACAGTGGTGGGACGCCGCAAAAATACCTTTTGGTGTATCACTCACCATCCGGTCAGAGATGGCAGCCACCGGCGCGACCGCCTCAGTTCCCCGGTCGGCAATATAATGCGCCGGGCTTCCGACCTGCGTATCCACCACAGCAACAGCAGCAGCACAGGATGGTCCCGCGTGCGCCTCAGTTTCAACCGCATGCACCGGGATTCCGTTCTCAAGTCGGAGGGACCCCGACACCTTACACGTGCTTCACGTGTGGCCGTGTCGGTCATATTTTGAGGGACTGCACCGAGCCGCTACAGGGCAGGGGTGCAGCGTCGTACCAGGGTGCTAATCAGCCCAAGAAAACAGCACAAAAACCCAGCAACATCCACCACTTAGCCATCGAATACGTGCCGGAAGGCGAACCCGTCCTCGCGGGTACGTTTTCTTATTTAGATCATCGCGTAGTCATACTTTTTGACTCCAGTGCCACCCATAATTTCATAAGTCAGTCTTATGTTATTAAATATCAACTGCCTATCATTCCAACAAATAGTTCATACTTGATATGCTCTCCGGGTGGGAAAATAACAGCTGATAGAATGGTCTATAGAGCACCATTACAGTTGGGTGGGAATCTATACCCGACCTCTCTAATCATGTTAGAGAGTCAAAAACTTGATGTAATTTTAGGAATGTCATGGCTGCATCGCCATGGTGCTATTCTTGACATCATTCCACGTGTGGTTCGTTTAAACTCTCCACTCCATGAACCACATGTTCTTATTCTTGACTGTTCGGTTCAAGAAGCTCCAGCCACATATAACACAGAAGCCACAAAACATGAGGATATTCGTGTGGTCCGTGAATACCTGGATGTCTTCCCGGATGATCTCCCAGGCATGCCACCCGAAAGGGATGTCGAGTTCAAGATTGAACTTGTACCTGGGACGACACCGATCTCATGGAGACCGTACAAGATGGCTCCGAATGAGCTGGGTGAACTGAAGGAGAAGCTCAATGACTTAACGAAGAAGGGTTTCATTCGACCGAGTTCCTCGCCATGGGGATGCTCGGCGCTGTTTGTGAAGAAGAAGGATGAAACCTTGAGGTTCTGTGTGGACTACCGACCTCTCAACACCGTCACCATCAAGAATAAATATCCACTGCCCCGCATCGATATCTTATTCGATCAACTTGTGGGTGCGAGTGTGTTTTAAAGGATGGATCTTCGCTCTGGATATCATCAAATCAAGATCCGAGCGGAGGATATTCCTAAGACGGCCTTCTCGACGAGATATGGGTTGTATGAATACCTCGTCATGTCGTTTGGTCTCACCAACGCTCCGGCACATTTCATGTACCTCACGAACTCAGTGTTCATGCCGGAGTTGGACAAGTTCGTGGTGGTGTTCATAGATGACATCTTGGTCTACTCCAAGTCTGATGAAGAACACGCCGAACACCTGCATATCGTGCTTCAACAATTGCGAGACCATGAGCTCTATGCCAAGTTCAGCAAGTGCGAGTTTTGGATCAGCCAAGTGCCATTCCTTTGTCATATTATTTCTGCAGAAGGCATTGCAGTTGATCCAAGCAAAATTGAACAAGTGCTGAAATGGAAGTTCCCCACATCAGTCCATGAAGTCAGAAGTTTCCTCGGGTTAGCAGGATATTATCGGAGATTCATACCGAACTTCTCCAAGCTTGCTAAGCCAATGACTGAACTGTTGAAGAAGGGGATCAAATATGTTTGGAGATCAGCTTGTGAAGAAGCTTTCCAAGCATTAGTGAAGCATCTTACAACAGCCCCGGTGTTAGCTCAACCGGATACAACCAATCCCTTCGACGTATATTATGATGCGTCCGGCATCGGGTTTGGCTGTGTATTGATGCAAGGAGGAAGAGTGGTCGCCTATGGCTCACGTCAACTCCGTAACCACGAGCAGCACTATCCGACTCATGATCTTGAGCTCGCTACTGTGGTGTTGGCATTGAAAATGTGGAGGCACTATTTACTTGGGAACCTAGTGCACCTCTACACCGACCACAAAAGTCTGAAGTATATATTCACTCAAAAGGAGTTGAATATGCGGCAACGGATATTGCTAGAACTGATCAAGGACTATGAAATCGAGATTCACTACCATCCCAGAAAGGCAAACGTCGTTGCCGATGCCTTAAGCCGCAAATCCCATGTCAACAGTCTGTCCATCACCCCATTTGAAGAGAAGGAGCCGAGTCTGTACTTGGTTCCATATGGGGCATTGTATAATCTTGCTCTCGTCCCTACAATAAGAGAAGAGATTATGGAAGCGCAGAAGAAAGACGTGAGAATGTCGCACATTCGGAGAAGGATGAAGAATGGCGAAATGAAATGCTTCCGGAGAGATGAACACAACACTCTATGGTTTAATGACCGTATAGTGGTACCCCGTAACATGAAGCTTCGGAAGAAAATCTTGGATGAAGCTCATTTGTCCAAGTATTCTATTCATCCGGGCAGCAACAAGATGTACCAGGATCTGAAAACCAGGTTTTGGTGGACACGGATGAAAAGAGAAATCGCAAAGTACGTATCTGAATGTGATACGTGTCGGCGGGTGAAAGCCGACCATATGCGTAAAGCCGGACAGCTGCAACCATTGAACATTCCGCCGTGGAAGTGGGAGATATCAACATGGATTTCATTGTTGGTCTACCTCTCACGTCTCACAAGCATGACTCGATTTGGGTAATAGTCGATCGACTAACCAAGTCGGCTCATTTTATTCCCGTACATACAAAGTACGTGGGCAAGCAATATGCGGAGCTTTACATTGCAAAGATCTTGTGCTTGCACGGTGTCCCCTGCTCCATTATTTCAGATCGCGGTGCGCTGTTCGTCTCTCGGTTCTGGGAACAGCTGCACGCATCATTGGGGACAAAAATGATCTGAAGTTCCGCGTATCACCCGCAGACGGATGGTCAAACTGAACGGGTGAATCAAGTGCTTGAATACATGCTACGCGCTTGTGCCATCCACCACGGCAAGAATTGGGACGATCATTTGCCATTGGCGTAGTTCTCTTACAATAATGGCTATCAAGCTAGCATTAAGATGCCGCCGTATGAAGCTTTTTACGGCCGGAAATGTCACACACCACTCAACTGGTGCGAGTCCGGCGAGCGAGTTATGTACAGCATTGAACTTGTGAATGAGGCTGAAGAACGAGTGCGAGTAATACAAGCCAATATAAAGGCTGCTCAATCTCGTCAGAAGAGCTATGCGGATAAAAGACGCCGCCGTCTCCACTTCGACATCGGGTTCCATGTTTAAGTCCGTGTGTCTCCGATGAAGGGAGTTCATCGTTTCGGAGTGAAGGGTAAACTTGCGCCACGGTTCATTGGTCCGTTCGCCGTCATTGAAAGATGCGGACCCGTGGCCTATTGCCTGGATTTTCTTGCATCGCTCGCAGGAATTCACAATGTCTTCCACATTTATCAGCTGCGGAAGTGCCTCAAACCCTCAGCCGAAATCCGCACTGGAGACATATAAGTTCTTCAACTGGACCTCACATACACGGAGTATCCGATCCAGATTATCGATGAAAAGACTCGCGCCACAAGAAACCAGATCTTATGGTTCTACAAGGTCTTGTGGAGTAACCATACCGCTGATGAGGCGACATGGGAAAGCGGGGACTATCTACAAGCGAATTATCCGGACTTGCTATCCTCATATACCCGGTAAAGTTCCCCCACTTTGCATTTCTTTTGGAATCTCAGGACGAGATTCTGTTAAGGGAGGAGGGATGTAAAATCCCTAAAAACTGGTAGCAAGAAAAATTCAGATCATATACACTTAGGAAAAATGAGGGGAATTAAAACTTTGAATTATAACGGTGTAAGTTCAAAGTGAGGATTCAAACTTCCCAAAACTTCCAAACATGGAGATCTAAATTCGTAACTTGGATCTTCATAGTCCAAATACTCACCCTTCCAAATTTCAGCTCCTTTGGAGGAGTTTCAATATTTGTTTGGGATTAAAAGGAGAAACCCTCTAATCCGAATTTCAAAATCAGTTTCAAATTCCAATCCCCTCAATTTGCTAATTTGGGTCCACAAAGGTGTTCTCCGTATTTAAATTAGCAGCCATACAAAAAATGAGAAATTTTGGAGTAGGTTTGCTATTTAAATCTAGGGTGACACCAAAAACCCTTAAAAATTCAAATTTGAAATTTGAACTTGAACCAAACTTGATCAAATGCAGCATGGAAGTCAAAATTCAGATTCTCCATATTTAATTTGCCTTCCCTGCAAATATCTAGAATTTTGGACAAAAGTGGGTGGCAGAAATAAAAGATTAGAAATATTAAGAGGGAAAAAGAGAGGATAACATGTGGGGCCAGCTGATCAGTGTCCACCGAGCAACGTCGGTTCTCCCGTTTTCCTCAGCCGCCATGGCGACGCAGCTCACCACGGCGATTGTAACACCCCAAAATCCTGTTAAGAGGGGAATTTAAAAATTTTTGGACGTATTGCATGGGCTGTAGAAATTCAAATTTAGTTGGAATTCAAATTCAAATTCAAACCAGAAAAGAAAAAGAATAACAGAAAAAAACCGGCCAGTGGGCCGTAACCCACCAGCCGGCCCACCCCAACCCGCGCCAGCCCGCAGTCGCGTGCCCCGTTTCCTTTCTCGCTGACGTGTGGGGCCCGCCATCCTTCTTCCTCCTCGCGCCCACGCTCGGCCGGCCGGGACTCTTCTCTCCTCCGAATCAAAACCGCCCCGGATACTCGCGTATCCCAGCCGAATTGCGGTTCTGGACGACGCAAACTCGATCACAACCGAACGCCGCCCCTCCCCGGCTATATAAACACTGGCATCTCCCCGATTTTCACCCACGATCAGCCGTTTTCCTTCCGGTGAGAACCGAAGCTCCGATCACCGTTTTCTCTCGATCTCTGCTTGGGTTCTCTGATCTAACACGCTGAACGTGTTCCACCGCCTCCGGGGAATCACGCAGGTGCAGAAAACTCGGTGGTTTGCGCCTCAAACACAGCGCCGACGAGCCTCGCCGTGAATTCATCTCGGACCTCATCGCCGACCGCTTTCCAGGACCTCCGAGCTCAAGAAAACCCCCGAGGTGAGATCCCCGACCTCCCCTCTACCGATCTATGCCATGAAATCCCAGTTTTAGGAAGAATTGACGAAGATCCGAAGCTCTCCGGCGAGATCTCCGCCTCCCGCTGCCGCGCGCCGCCGGGCAGCGCCGCCCGCGCTCGATCAGAGCGACGTGGCCGCTTGTGCGCCGTCTATTTTAAATTGCACGGTAGAATTTAAATCCCCGCGTACCGGTTCGACGTTATAATCTCAGCCGTCTGTTTTAAATCGGACGGTCCACGTCAGCCCCGCATTATAACGTCCGGGATTCTTACGTGCTACCCCCTGGGGATCTCGGAAAATACGAGCTAGCCCCGGAAACTTCTGATCTAGCCCCTGGAACTTCAGAAATTCATGAAAATTCAATTAAAAAATTAGTTTTAGCCTCTGGACTAAATAAAAATTAGCAATAACCCTCCGATATGCATAGTTAGGCCCCTGGAAATTATTAAAATAATATAATAGGCCCTGTAGTGGGGTGAGTTTACCTTTTTAACCCTATATGATATTAAATTTAGGAATTTGAATATGTGATTAGTATTTAAAATTCAAAAGATGGGACAAACACATTGTAAATTCAAATTTGAACTCTCCTAGCACTTGGAAAACTTTGCAGTGAGTTAAAAATAAAAATTTTAAGTTGAAATGAATATGTCTAATTGATTATTCACATTTAATAGTTATAGGGACACATTTTTAGGTTAGAAAATAATTCTGAAAATTGGTAAAATAAATGTAAATTAGTTCACATCAGAGGAGAAGTTCAAAAATATATTATTTAATATTTTAGGTCAGAACCTATTCTGTTTAGATGATGTGTCTTATTATTTTCATAATAAACTTCACAATTAGGAATAGAAAATAAATCTTAAAATATAGGAAAGTAGGTATGCATAACTATAAAAGGATAAATGAAGTCTCCAAATCCAAAGATTTCAGTTTAGGGTTTGGTAGAAGGTCTGAAAACCCATTTGCAGTAGGAAAATACCTTCCATGCATACTTGGTAGCTAAGATGTGTATCAATTGAATATAAAGAAGTTGTTCAAATGGGAAACTCATATGTAGTGTGCAAACAAAAATCTGAATACAAAAGTTAGAAAACATATGAACATGTTTAAAAGTGCATGTAAGCCAAAAATTAACACACATAGAGTAACCACAACACATAGAAATGTGAATGACTTTCATAAATGTGAATGTGTGGTTTGTATAAAGTGGAAGTGTGAACTATGTCTTATGGATTGTGTTTTCTTTTGCTATGTGTATTGGCATGAGTAGAACCTGCCCCAGAGCAAGTTCTCCCCTTCCAAGACCAAGACTTTCAATTCTCAGAGCAGCAAGAAGAAGCCAAGTGTCCGTGACCACTTTGATCCAATGCTAGGATGTGTAGATAGAATTATTTGCATTGTCAATTGAAATATGAAACCCATGCTAGGAAGTTTCCCTAGAATTGCATTACCTTGTTTTCCTTGTAGCTTGGGATGGGATTTTGCTTTATTATGTCATTCATTCATATTACTTCTGCTTAGCCATGCTTAGAATGGGATAAGTGGGATATGATATCATCAACTTGTTTACCTTACTCTTGCATGAGACATTATGAGTTATGTAGAGGTAGGGATCGAGGCAAGTTGGATGATTTGGTTGGTGCTGGGTGCACGAGACTCGGGTTTGTATTTAGTACTTGCCTGGATCCTAAGGACTGGTTCATGAAGCATGTAACCTGGCTTTACCGTGCCAACCACATGCTGAGATGGGGCAGCTTGGCCAATTAATTAGGTGTATCCCCGGCGTAGTATGGGTGTTTTGGATGGTGCGGGGAGTAGGTGTCAGTTGGACTACCATATGAACTGCAAGGCTCAAGAGGGGGCCACTGCAGCGGGGTTGGAGCCTCTTGTATGCTGTTAGGGGTGAAACCTCGGTGGGCCCACGCTCGTCGGCAATCCCTTTGTAAAGGCTTCGTAGTGATCTTCTGGCTACACACCTGGGAAGTGTGAATGTGGTTCGTAACCACTGGCATAATGAAGGTTCTTTTAGTCCACCCGGCAACGGGGGATGAAATCACTACATGTGGGTACAGTGGTGCAAACTCTGCGGAGTCAAAACTGTCATGACAGCCGTGCTCACGGTCAAGAGCGGCTTGGACTTATTCATGATTAGAGGATTGATGGCTTTGGAAGTTGAGGATGTTAAGCGGGGAGCTTAACATTGGAAATGATGTTATGGTTATTTAATTATGATGATGGGTTGGGAGATTGGGACCATTTCACCTATGTAGTAATGTAGGTGCTTAATAAGCTAAGATGATAGGTATTAATTGCGTAGTGCTTTAACCATGAGTTCAACCTCTCCTTGTTCTAGCCATGCATGATATAACTTTCCCACACTTGCTGAGTACCATCGGTACTCAAACTTGCATATTTGTTGGTTTATATTGCTGCTCAGGTCAAGAGAATGATGTGGTGTTTAATGATCAAGATTTCGTACCCGAAGAAGGTTTCTAGGTTCACGGAGTCCCCCGGGCAACGCCTGTGACGGAGCCCACAAGAATAATATTTCCGCTGCTATTTTATTTACTTGTTATGAACTTATTATCGTTCATCGAGACATATGCTATGTGAGACTTATTTATATTCGACACCTGGCTTGTAATAAATGATGCTTCACTATTTGTCATCACATGTATGAGAAAATGATCCTGGCATACATGTGATATTCACTTGGTTGTTCTTCGGAAAAACCGGGTGTGACAGCGACGCCGTTGCTTGGCGCCGAAGACACCGCTTCGCACGGTGCAGCTGGGCTCAAGCCGCGCGTCCAAGCAGCTGTCAGGACTCCACTCACTCGGTGATGAAACAGCGCACGTCACTTCCTCTGTTTCTCTGCCGAACGCGAACTCGCCATATATCCGCTCTCTCGCTGCGTTAGCCCGGGTTTTCTTCGGTTGAACGAGGTCGCCGGCGGTGCGGGGTGCCACTGTCTAAGCTAGGGGCAGCTGCGGTTCCTCTCCAGCTGCGATCGCCAACCGGTTGCTCCGAGCTACCGAAAGAACGGCTGCCCGTCTACCCTGGAATTCATCTCCAAGGTGAAACCATAGTCTAATTGCTTTGGCCCGATGCTTCTACATGATCTAGTGCAGCTCCTCGACGAAGAACCATCGGAAACCGTAGAGAAATGAAGCTGTATTCTGAGTTTTTCCGGCCGCCGACGCACAACCCTAGCTGCACCGTCGAGCTACACCTTGCACGAGTTTTCACCCATTTTTGTATGCAAAAACGTGCTTCTCACATCACCCTGGTGCTTGTGGTGCTCTTCCCAACCGGAATACTCGTCTGCCATGTGAGAACGACGGCGCCGGGGTGGAGTTTGCCGCTGCCGCTGTCGGGGAGGTGTTTCCGGCCATTTAGCGCCACCACTGAGCTTACCAGCATGTTTCTCGTCGGGTTTTGGGCACAGGCGGTGAGATTGGGGCCGTATAGGGCACTGGGTAGCCATTCCTGTGAGGTACCGCCGTCGTTCCGGCGAGGGGGCTGCCCGGGCGAGAGGAAGAAGACGGTGGGGGTCTGTCCCACCTGTCAGTGGCACGAGTTAGGCGCGGGATCGGGGTGCTGCTCAGGATCTGTTGTGGCTGCGCAGGTTAAACTCCGTAGCCCCAGCGTTGCCGCAATTCCACTGGTCCGGTTTAAAACAGTGGGCCCGATCACGATTATTTGAAGTTTCTATTAGGCAAATAATTCCAGAAATTTGCTGATCTTTACAAGCCCATAACTTTGTGTAGAAAACTCCAAAAAGGGTGAGACCAATTTTAATCGAATCCACATGAGTAGTACTTCAAAGAGAAAAAATCACTTGCTATGAAAATGCCCAGGGATTTCTGTAGAATTGTTTTTATTAAATCCTGTAGAGATTTATTACAGGAGCAATTCTTTATGAAACATTCCCAAATTTTGGCAGCTAATCCTTTTCATAGTAACGGATTTGCAGTAAAAATTTGAGCTTCATTGGAGTTATTTGGTAGGCTAAATTGCCTTCCAAAGTTCAGCCTTTAATTGGAAATTCAAATTTAAACAGAAACCTTTTCAGAACTTCTGTCCAACTTCAAAAATTCATATCTCTCTGTTGGTAGCTCCAAAAATGGTGAAATAAATTTTGTTAGAACCATGGAGACTTACCCTAATCAGTTCTTCCACTGTTAGTCGTGTCAAAGCTCCTGATTTGGGCTCAAAAATTCAGAGAAAGCCTTGTACTTGTAGGAATTTTGGAGACTACATTGTGCATGGACATTTCTCCAAATTTTGCTCAAATCATCCTTAGATAGTCTAGTCTCCACTGTAAAAATCCAAAAGCCAATTAAGGATCCTAATGAGACATAGCTATGAATAGAAGTTCAATTCTTATAGGTCCTTAATACTTATACATATATTTTGCTACATTTCATTTAGTGACCGAAGTTGAGGACGCACCGGAGCCCTTGGACGTCCTTCCACCAGAAGCTAACTTCTCCTATGACTCACAACCAGGCACGCCCCGGTTTGCATTTAAGTACTTTTGCAAATTCTTTATTTGTAGCACTTATGTTTAGGGTGAATCCTTGCATTAGAGTTAGGATGATTGAAACCCCACTTGCATGGCCTTTTAAATCCTATGAAGGGTTGAATAGTTTACAAACTCGACGAGTAGAGAATTCCGTGCTAATTTTCTTAGGATCTCGGTAGAAGCCGAGTGGTTGGAAACTACTCGCGAGATAGGTATTTATCACACGGAATGAGACGAGGTAGAAAATGGCTTGAGTTGTGAACATGAGACCCAGCAGGTGGGATAGGATGCAGTGAGCAGAGGTCTCACGTGTGTACCCCTGTTGGTGTCGGTTGAGGACCGTCCGTGTGCGGCCCTGCTGGACAAGTATCGAATAGTCCGGATGCATACTGGCATATGGGAACCAGGAAACCGATGTAATTGGTTAACCTGGGTGCCGAGGCTTACCCGACCGTAAATAGGAGTGGGTTGAGGGTAGCAAGGTGTAAATCTGCCGGTGGGCACAGTCACGCTCCACGCGGGGACCTCCTGCCCGTTACGGATAGACCGGTTCAGCATTTGGGTTGCCTTTGAAAGGTTGTCGCATACAACAGAGTAGGAAGGGGTGTGGAATCACGCTTCTGAAAGTGGGTGTATGTGACGTGTTATCCGGGTGTGTCTTGATTGCAACCACCGTCCCTCGCGGTTATTTGAGTACCCGCTTGTTCACTGTGCTGTGACGTAGTAAGAAGTGAAATAAGCCAACGGAATATGCTGCATTGAATTATAAATGACTTGAAAACTTGTATGCTGTAGTTATAGAGCTAATTAAGTTTATACTCCACTTTGGGCATCACCACATCGGAGGAAAGCGTTTCTTGTTTGATTGTGGACTTCCGATGTGAGGGCTGCCTAAGGCTCAATAAATTGTTGCTATAAAAACTGAAAGTAAGGATCAACATGTAGGCGTGTCTTTATTTCAAAGTCCTGTTTCCTATCTAACATATCCTTACATGTAGTGTTCCATGCCTAGGGTTGTCGGTTAAGCCTTGCTGAGCCATCATGCTTACGGTTGCAATATTTTGAGCTGTTTGCAGGTGAGAGTTATGAGGAAGGTTCCGAGGATGAGGCGATGCCCCCGTCGGGGTACACAGCCGAGCTGGAGCCCTGCACGCCGCTGTGATCTCCTGTTCCATGCTGCTAGTGTGTAGCATCTCCGGGATGGACGGCTGCATTTTTGTGTAGATAGGAGTAGAGAGTAGCTATGTATAATACTTCCGCTGTTAATTAAGCTTTTGTAAAAAGAGTTCCGCTATTTTATATCAAATAAAAGTTTGTATGTTGTTCTTTAATCTTTTCGCATGTGCTGTTGGGTGCCGCATCGCACGGCACCACCCTCTGCGATCCTGGAGTGGGTGAACCACGGGGTGGTCCCCACAAAATGGAGGTGGGGCCCTCCTGTCAGCCTAACCAGTGATCAAATTGGGTGAAACCACAGAGCTCGGTTTCTTGCGCTCGACCGAGCAGCCGCCACTGCGAGAAACGGCGAGGACAGCAGCTGGTTGCCGCCTCTAGCCACTGAACCGCCTCGCTGCCTTCTTATCCTCGCGCCCAAGCCGTCCCAGCATCATCTCACCGCTATCCCGAAGCTCTCCCACACAGAAACCTCGATACACCTTGCCGCTCTTCCGAGCTCTCGGCCCCACCGTCGCCTGGACAAACCTGTGGTTTTCACGGTGATCTGAGACCGCAACCGAGTGCGCCAAGCCTTGCTTGACGTTCTCGCACCGGTTCCAGACCCTGATCGACCCTCCTCGAGCTCCACCGCGACATTCTTTTTTCCTCGGTTCAACACAAGCCGCCGTCACGAGAACGACCCGTCCAGCCACCATAGACCACCTTTCTCCGAGCTGTGAATAGAAAAGAGGTTCGCCCTTGATCCCTCTTTCATTACCACAAGCTCTGGCGGCGTGACATAAGCTACCGACGCCAGAATTTCACGATTTTGCGCCGGTGTACAAAAGAGACAGCCGGACTGATTCACAAAATTCGTGATACACACCGCACCACTCATCACCTAATGTAGAGAACCACTTCTAGACGTCCGTGCAAGTCCATTGGATCCGAAACATTGAAGAACCATTGGGTGTAGCCACTATTCTTTGAGTTTTATTAGAATTCCCGGTTTCCGACCAAGGTCGCATGGTGAAAGTGCAGTACGGCCGTTTTCGAGCTCCTTGAAGTTCATGTCGATCTTCCCTAGGGTGCACTGATGCTCTGTGGCCTTTTGCTCGATTGTTTGGGGTGTAGGAAGCCTAGCCGACATGGCCGAAGTTCTTCCGAAGCCGCCACTCGTCGCCGGCCATGTTCCGGTGGTTGTCATGTCGAGCTAAATCCAGCACCGTGTTCCCCATGGGAGATTAAGCAGAGGCGGTGAAAATCGTGGAGTTTGGCACACGGCAAAGCCCCTCCGGCGAGCACTCCAGCGAAGGGGGCGGCGGCCGAGCGCGGAAGTCAGGAGGTAGACGAAGCTCCCGGTCCCACGTGTCAGCGGCCAGTAATTTAAACCAGGGATCAGCTGTGGCACTAGTTTTGCTGTGGCTGCATGCGCAGCACTCCGTAGCCCGTGTGTCGGCCGCTGAAGAGTTGACATGTAGCCCCGGTCCCACGCGCAACGATTTAAACTTGTCCCCGATTTTCAGATTTAGTTCAAACTTCAAACCCACATAACTTTTGCTAGGAAACTCCAAATCGAGTGAACCAAATTTTGTTGGATTCACTTCTCTGAATACTTCCAAAGAATCAAGTTTCACTTTATGGAAATCCTTATTTGTCCATAATTAATTCTTCAAATTTTAGACTGTTTAGAATTTTAACTGGAGAACACTTTGGAGGAAAATTCTGAAATTTTGCTGCAATGTTTACCAAAATATCCCAGAGCTACCATAAAAGTTTCAGATCCATTTGATCTCATTTGACCCGCCTAATGGTGTGATTAATAAAACTGTTCCAGAGAAAATGGAAAATGTTCAGAAACATTTTTCAGAAATTATCTGAACTTGTTTAGCTCATATCTTTGTTAGGAACCTTCAAATCAAGTGAAACCAACTCCATTGGAATCCTCTGAAAATCTAGTTTTCATAAAGTCATGGCTTACTCCATGAAAATCCCTACAACACCCTAAGAGCTCCAATTAAGGCCAAGTACACAATTATTTGTGGAGGGCGCAAATGAGCTGTGCTGCAAATGAAACTTGGTAAAGTCTCTGTTTAGGTTGTATCCAAACCACAGTAAAGATTTCAGAGTCATTGGGCCTGTCTAGCAGTACTCATGGTCTTATCAAATTCAACTTCAAATTCACATGCATTCAAATTGATACATATATGTATTTATCTCATGTAGTCGCTAAGGTTGAGGAGGAGCCCGAAGTCTTAGGCTTCATCACTCCAGAGGAACTGCTAGCCTACGACCAAGAGAAGCAAGGCAAGCTCCGGTTTGCATTAGCCTTTTTTATAAATTTTACTGTTTTGACAACTTACTTTGAGCACCCACTTAAATTTTGCATTAGAGTCTTGTTTGAAATTCCAAATGCATAGCCAAGAAAACCCTGTGTTGGGCTTAGGTTTGTAAACCTCGATTAGCTACTGCAATGCTAAGAGAGTGTAGGATTCGGTACAAGTCGAGTAGTTGGAACTGCTCGCGAGAATAGACTAAGAGGCAGACTACTCGGGTAAAGATAGCAAGTGGAACACATGGCAAGAAAAATTAGATCGTGTGGAGAGTAAGGGCAGCAGGACGTTGGGGCCTGGGTGCCATAGCTCCGCTTGTATTGATTGAGGACCGAGCCATGTGCGGGCCTGTTGAACAAGCTAGAACAGTACCGAAGACGTACCAGAGATATGGGAACTGGGAAACCGATGTAATTCGGGTAGCTAGGTGTTGAGGCATTGCTTGTCGTCCAGAGGGTAGGTTGAGAGCTTGAGGTGTAAATCAGCTGGAGGCACTGCGGATGCGTGCACAGAGACATCTTGTTCGGAATGATAGGACCGGTTCAACATTTGGCTGATGGATGAAAGGTGGTTGCGTACGACGTCTGTGATGGTTGCTGTAGGCAACATCGAGTACGGGCGTACGTGACGGGTTATTCGGGTTACAGGTGTAAATCGATTATAATAGCCGTCCCTCACGGTCAGTGAGTACCACTTAGTCACTGTACCATGACGTAGAAAGAACAGGCTAGAGTCATGTAAACGTAGCTGATTGAAAGCTATACATTTATTGTTAATGACTTTCTGTAGTTTAGAGCTAATTAAAGTTCTTTTCGACCTTGGGAAAAGTACATGAGAGAAATGCGTTTCTTGTTTTATTGCGGCTCTCTCATGTGCCTTAGCGTGAGGTTCTCTACAACTTGCTGCTAAAACTTGAATGTAAGGTTCAAATAATTAGGCGAGTCCTTTGCAACTTATTTACCTCATGTACCCTGTAATCCCTCATGTAGAAGTTTCATGTATAGGAGAGACGGGTCAGACTTGCTGAGCCATCGTGCCCACTGCTTGTGTTTGAAGCTTTGGCAGGGTGTTATGAGGAAGGGACTCCCGAGGAGGAGACGGAACCCCAAGAGGGAAGCCCCGTCGAGTAGGAGTCGTGCACGTCGCCGTGTTAGTGTGCGTGTGTGCTAGCGGGAACACGTTCACGGGCTGAACGTGAACTCGATGCATAGTCTACGCACGTGAGTGTAGACTGAACATATTTTGTTGTAAAAATGTTCATAAACTCGTTTATGTCATAAAACTTTGATTCCGCTTTGTATCTTTGATGTGCGTTATCCAGTGTTGTGCAACGCAGCACCCCTCAGCGTGATCCTGGCTCGACGAGGCCGGAGGGCCCTGTCAGCGTGGTATCATAGCTCGCTTGAGGTTTAACGCACTAAAAAGGTCATCTTTTTTAAAAACTCGGTGAGGAACGAGGTAGTAGCCCATATAAGGATTTTATTAGTGTATTGAAAGTGGCAATACTAACCTATTTGCTTATGTCGGAAAATTATGCATCTCGGGATGTCATATGTCTTGGGGGGTGCATGTAAGCGCTGTGCACCAGTGCGCACAAGCTGAAGGGTGGAGCCTCACGTGTGGCAGGTAACCCAGCCCGCTTTAATATCCTTTGCGACTCTTCATGTCGTTTAGGGTATTCGAGCAACGCCCTTCCCTGGCGTGCTACGGGCAAGTTTGGGAGACCCCGTCACGTGGTCAGTAACGTGAACACGTAGCTCAAGGCATGTTTGGCTTGAGAAAACCCGTGCGAGTGATGACGGACGGGTGTATGAACTGTATTGGTACCGGGCTCGGTGTGCAGCCGAGTCTGATGATTGTGTGAGTTATTTGCAGGTAGTCTAACCACGAATCGGTAGACGAGTAGCATCCATGTGCTAGAGACATTTAGTGCCACAGAACTAACGAAGCCGGCTAAGTCCAGTATAGGTTTTTATTTCTGAGGAACATAGTACCGACATGAACTGGTGACGCATCGATGTCACACTCCACTAAATGAGCATACTCAGTATAAAACTTGAAGGTTTTAATCCAGAGTACTAAAACTTTGAGGTAACTCCTTCCATTAATCAGGATGTTCAAAGTTAACAAGTTTTTCAACTTATAGGATATTAAGGACAGACTCCTCTGTTTTCAGCTGAAATAAGGCTGAAGTTAATCAGAGGTTAGAGGTTGAGTTCTTTCTAGGTTTGGGTCATATGATGCATTTATGGAAATCCTTGGAAGATCTTTACAACTTTTCTATTGATGTCCAGAGGTGTTTCATCTCTTAACCATTCGAAAAATACAGTAGAGTTGAAACTGTCCATAAAACAGGGCAGAGCAAAGTACTCTCTGTAACTTTTTGTAAATTGAGCATAACTTCCTGCATCAAAATCCAAAAATAGAAAATGAGGTAGTTCTGAAAATCTCATGAGATGGGTTACAACTTTGTAACAGAAAGTTTTGTCAAATTTGGTGAAGAATTAACTGTAATTCTTTTTATCAAATCAGTACCTCAAGCAGGGAGGTGCTGTCCAATTTTCTCCAGAAATTCTGTCAACTTTGACATCTCATAACTTTTGAACCAGGACAGATCTTAGGCCAGGTAAATACTTTCTGGAAATATATCGAAGTTAGGTTTAACTTTATGTTGAGATCCAGAATTGGATTTTCTTTTAGCATGGTCTAAATCAGGTTGAAATGGAAACTTGTCAGGGCTGTCAGTTTGGGCAGAAGACCAGCAATCAAATTTTTCTAAGTTTGAGTTGTGTTCCATGTTTTATGAGTTCAATGGCATGTTTCAATGCTATAACTCAATGAATTACTGTTGAAATGAATATTTGACATTTTTCAAATATGTTTCTACAGGTGACAGAGGATAGACAATTGGAGAATGGGTGGGTGGTATCCCACTGTTCTCACCGCAGCGGGTATCCGGAAGTGTTGAAGCAAATGCTTCAATATTTCGGGTATGTGGAGACGCTGCAGTATTTCGCCAAGAAAGAAGGTGAGGAGGGGAACAAGACGTGGACCATCCATGTCGAAGTTCCTGCAGGACCCATGCCACCCGGTTAGGCACCGTTCACCGTCACGGTGAGAGGTAGACAGCCGGAGGAAATGTTGCAAGTGGCAGCTCGCGACACCATGTCGCGTTTCTGCCAACTACACATGAGATCTATGGAGGGCACTCCATACATGCTCGTTCCGGTGGAGGGACGAGCTAGTCATGTGCTGAGGGAAAGGTATGTGGAGGCAACAGATCCAGGTTTCCCAAGGTACAACCCCACGGAGGGAAACCTCAGCCTCCAGTTGAGGGCAGGAAAAGCCGTGATGGACAGCCAAGCTGTTCATACGGATTGTCTTGCTGTGAAGCTCAAGGAGAGCACCAGCCGTGGAGATCATTTAGAGAGTACTCACAGCGCACTTCGCAATGTGCTCCTTCCGACGATAAAGCGACTGAACGAACAACACAATCAGTTGCGCTCGCTGAGGAAGGCGAAAAAGAAGAGCCGCGTCGACATCACGGCTCTACAACAGCAACTGCAGGCCTTGACCCAGCAAAATGAGGTCCTCACTCACGCTATTGAGGAGGGGCAAGGCTGGGAAGATGACTACAACCAGGCCATGGACGAGGTGCATGCATTGCTGGACCTCGTACCTCCGGTAATGGGCCTACCGATGGTTGGTGCCGTACCCGTGATTTTGGGTATCAAGGCGATGGGGGAACCTGAACCAGAAGAGGAGGTCATGGACCCGGAGCCACCAGCAGAGGCAGTGGAAGAGGACGACCCGCAGGAGGTCGAGTTCTACTCCGAGTAGTGAGTTACCGTTGCCAAGTAGGGCAGCGAGGGTGGTATAGCAAAAACTTTTTTAATCGGTGACATGTCGTGTAGACAGTAGTATATGTATAGGTAGTGACGACATGAGCACGACATATCGGAGACCGAGAATAATGTATCTTGTATATAGTTTATGTTTTATCAATATATGTGAATGTTGTGCAAGTTATTCATGTGTCACTTCAATACCTACTGTTTCATATGGAATTTTTAGTATGACATATGCTGATCACTGCTGTTTTGAGTTTCAGAATGACTTGCACTCGTGCCAACCCACATGTTGGGGGTTCTAGTCTGGGGGGAGAGGCCTCCCAACAGCCTCCCGAGGATTCCTCGGTACAGCAACAGAAGAAACAGCAACAGCAATTACCGCCACCGCCACCGCCAACGGTTACATTGGCCGACATCGTTGCGGCGATGGTGGGTTCTCATCAGCAGCACACGGAGTTGCTGCAGACGCTTATTGCAAATACGTCTCGACCCGAGAGGCGTCAAGATCACGAGGAGTGCCAACAAAGGTCCTACTCCGACTTTCTGGCTACTCATCCCCTGGTATTCTCAAGGGCGGATGAACCCCTCGATGCAGACAACTGGCTCTGCACGATGGAGATGAAGTTCGGGCTGCTCCAAGTGAGTGAGCAGTGCAAGACTCAGTTTGCGGTCCAACAGCTTCAAGGATCCGCGAGCGCTTGGTGGGCGAACTACTGTGCCTCGCAACCCACCGAGCGAGTTATGACCTGGGCAGAGTTCCGGAAAGCCTTCAGGGCCTATCACATACCGCCGGGTCTTATGAAGAGGAAGACGCAGGAGTACCTTTGCCTGCAGCAAGGAAGAAGGAATGTGCTGGAATACTCCAGGGTGTTCAATGAGCTTGCACTCTATGCTTCTTATCACACTGATACCGACGAGAAGCGGCAGGATCATTTTTACCAGGGGCTTAACCCGCTCCTGAAGGACAAGCTAGCGATGTTCAATCGCGGCAGCCTCAATGATATTATTGATGCTGTGATTGTTCAGGAGGATTCCGGCAAGGAGTTAGCGGCGGCGGAGAAGAAGCGAAGCGCGCCACAAAGCAGTGGAGAAGGAGGTGGTCCTTCTCAAAAATACCGGATGGTGTATCGCTGACCATCGGGGCAACGCTGGCAGCCACCACAAAGGCCGATGCCATTCCGCAGTCGGCCATATCCTCCACAGGCGTTCAGGCCGGCATTAGCAGCACCACCTCCGCAACAGCAACAGAAGCAGCGGGCGATGCCGCGTGCGTTTGCACCTCAGCAGCGCATGCCGGGCTTTCGTCCCCCAAGCACGGGCCAGTCAGCAGCCACATGCTTCAAATGTGGTCGTCTAGGACACTTCGCCAACAACTGTCCTGGGAGGCAAGGTGGCGGAGTGGCACCACAGTTTCTGGGGAGGAATCAGTCCCGGAACACCACAAATGTGCGGCGGGCAAATCCTAAGCCCCGCACCGTCCACCAACTTTCCATAGAAGATGTGCTGAAGGGAGAGCCAATCCTTGCGGGTATGTTCCAACTCCACCAGCATCCCGCCATAGTGTTATTTGATTCCAGCGCCACACATAATTTTATTAGCCAAGCTTTTATTGCTAAACACAGCTTGCAAATACTACCCACTGAAGGTCCATATTTGATTTGTTCACCGGGTGGGAAAATTTCAGCAAGCATGATGGTTTCCAAGTATCATTATGCTTAGCAGGTAGAATATACCCCACGTCTCTCATAGCTTTAGAGGGACAAAAGGTCGATGTCATCTTAGGGATGTCGTGGTTAACCCGCCACGGCGCTGTTTTAGACACCGTTTTCCGAGTCGTGCATTTACACTCAGAAATGCACGAGTCACATTCATTATTTCTGAACAGTCCAGAAATAAAACTTCCAAGTGTATATCAATCTAGCACCATCAGATTGGGAGACATTGCAGTAGTCCGTGAGTTCCCTGACGTGTTCCCGGATGATTTACCGGGGATGCCGCCCGACCTAGAGGTGGAGTTCAAAATTAAACTTGCACTGGGAACTATGCCAATATCCCGGAGGCCGTACAAGATGGCGCCCAAGGAATTGTCTGAACTGAAGACGCAGTTAACGGACCTGCAGGAGAGCGGTTTTATTAGGACGAGCTCCTCGCCATGGGGCTGTTCTGCATTATTTGTGAAGAAGAAATACGAGACTTTGCGGCTTTGCATGGACTATCGTCCACAAAATGCTGTAACCATCAAGAACAAGTACCAGTTGCCACGGATCGACATGTTGTTTGATCAGTTGGTCGAAGCAAAGATCTTTTCCAACATGGACTTAAGATCCGTGTACCCTCAGATGAAGATACGTGCTGAGGATATTCCGAAGACGGCTTTCTCGATGAGGTACGGACTTTATAAGTACCTGGTCATGTCCTTTGGCCTCACCAATGCTCCAGCTCATTTCATGTACTTGATGAACTCGCTATTCATGCTAGATCTGGACAAGCTTGTCGTGGTCCTCATCGACGACATATTGGTATATTCCAAGTCGGAGAAAGAACACACAAGGCATCCGCGTATAGTCTTGCAACGGCTGCGGGATCACCAACTATACGCGAAATTCACCGAATGCGAATTCTGGATATCGCAAGTGCTTTTTCTCGGACATATTATCTCAGCAGAGGGCATCGCTGTAGACCCGAGTAAGATCACACAATTTCTGAATTTGAAGTCCCCGAGAACTGTTCACGAGGAACGGAGTTTCCTCGGACTCACAGGATATTATCGGAGGTTCATTCCGAACTTCTCCAAGATTGCCAAGCCTGTGACCGAGCTGCTGAAAAAGGCTACCAAATATGTTTGGAGTCCAGCATGTAAAGCAGTGTTCAAGGCATTAGTGAAGCACCTAACATCAGCACCGGTTTTGGCGCAGCCAGACACAACAAAACCGTTTGATGTGTACTGCGATGCATCCGGCATTGGTCTCGGATATGTGCTGATGCAATACCGAAGGGTGATCGCATAAGGATCATGGCAGCTCAGGAACCATTTGCAGAATTATCCAACTCATGACCTAGAGATCGCTGCAGTGGTACTCGCACTCAAAATGTGGAGGCACTACCTACTCGGTAACCTCGTCATTTATATACCGACCACAAAAGCCTCAAGTACATATTCACTCAGAAGGAGCTGAAATTGAGGCAGGAAAGATGGTTGGATTTGATTAAGAGTTACGAAATAGAGATCCATTATCACCCTGGCAAAGCAAACGTAGTGGCGGATGCGCTGAGTCGCAAGTCACACGTCAACAATCTGACCATCACACCATTGGAGGAGAGCGAGCCACCATTGCATGTGATTCCACATGGAGCTCTGTACAACATGGGTTTGATCCCCACCGTCCGTGAAGAGATTGTGAAGGCTCAGAAACATGACAAGGGCATGTCGCATTTGCGGAAATGTGTAGACAGTGGGGAGCTGAAATGCTTCCGGATAGATGGAGACGGCGTCCTATGGTTCAAGGACCGGATCATCATACCCCGTAACCCGGAGTTACGGAAGAAAATCTTTGATGAGGCTCACTTGTAAAAGTTTTCTATTCACCCCGGAAGCAACAAAATGTATCAAGAACTCAGAAACAAGTTTTGATGGACACAAATGAAGTGGGAGATCGCAAAGTACTTGTCCGAGTGTGATACATGTCGAAGGGTGAAGGCAGATCACATGATAAAACTAGGACTGCTACAACCACTGGGCGTTCCTGCCTAGAAGTGGGAAGATGTGAGCATGGACATCATCGTCGTTTTACCCACCACATTCAGAAGCATGATTCTGTGTGGGTGATCGTCGACCGTCTCACGAAGGTTGCCCATTTTATCCCGGTCAACACCAACTACAACGCCAATAAGTATGCTGAATTGTACATCTCACGGATCTTATGCTTGTACGGTGTACCCCGCACCATCATATCGGATCGGGGCATTTTATTTGTGTCCCGTTTTTGGGAGCAGCTACGTGCTGTGTTGGGGACGAAACTGATCCGTAGTTCAGCATATCACCAGCAGAAGGATGGGCAAACCGAGCAGGTAAATCAGATTCTAGAAGATATGCTACGAGCTTGTGCTATCAACCACGGTAAGAATTGGGATCGTCACCTACCGTTAGCCGAGTTCTCATAAAACAATGGGTACCAAGCCAGCATCAAGATGGCGCCTTATGAGGCGCTATACAGGAGAAAATGCCACACAACGTTGAATTGGTGTGAGTCTAGCGAAAGGGTCACCTTCGGGATTGATCTTGTCAACAATGCGGAGTAAAAGGTTCATCTGATCCAAGAGAACCTAAAAGCCGCTCAATCCCGACAAAAACAGTATGCGGACCAGAGAAGAGGTCCTTTACAATTCAAAGTCGGGGATCACGTGTATCTACGTGTGTCTCCAATGAAGGGCGTGAACAGATTCGGGGAAAGAGGAAAGTTGGCACCTCGATTCATCGGTCCATTTCAGATTGTGCAAAGATGTGGATCAGTTGGAAACCAGATGGAATTACCGGTAACACTTTCCGGTGTGCACGACGTCTTTCACATTTCTCACCCAAAAAAGTGTCTTAAGCTATCCACTACCATTCAGCTGGGGGATATTGAAGAACTGAAACTGGATCTCACGTATTGGGAGGAACCGGTTCAGATAATTGATGAAAAGGCCCAAACCACACGCAATCGTACGTTGTGGTTCTACAAGGTTCTATGACGTAATCACTCCGTAGATGAAGAAACATGGGAGAGCGAAGAATTTCTTTGCGCTAACTACCCCCACTTTTTCACATCGCACATACGGTAATTTTCCACTGTCCTCTCATTCATTTTCACCTTATAATCTTGGGAAGAAATTCTTTTAAGGGGGGGAAGAATGTAAGGGCCTATGTTTTGCACACATCCAAAGTGTTCATTACACCACACACACACGTCCTTTGAGGAAAACTTATGAACATATGTGAAGAGCAAGTAACCACAATCAATATGGTCATTAGAGGATGAACTCACAAAATGCAAAAGTGGTATTTCCCACAGCATCACATAGGGGCTGAGCATATGAAGAACTCCTACACCTTGCTAGGAATGCTTATGCCAAATTTCACCCAAATCCAAAACCTTGTTGAGGTATATTTGGGTATAATAAGAAAGAGGCTAGTTTGAACTCAAATTCAAATTCAAACTCCTTTCATAGCATGAATTCAAAAGTGGGATGCATATTCACACTCAGAACATTTGTGTGAGCTCACACATCAATTTTCACTCCATTTGGAGGTGATCTTCACATGAGCTAATTTTAGCAAATTCAAATTTAATTTGAATTTCAAACTGCATATGTGCTATAAATATACTCAAACACTTCATAATTTGAATTCTATCAAATTCAAATGGGCATTGTAAGGGCCTAAGTTTTTGGTACACATTCAAAGTGTTCATCACCCCACACACACTTCATTTCAAGAAACTTTATGAATACATTTGAAGAGAAAATAAACACCATCAACATGCTCTTTAAAGAATAAACTCACAAAATGCAAAAGTGGCATTTCCCACATGCATCATATAGGGGCTGGGCATATGAAAAACTCCTACCGCTTGCTAGGAACGTCGATGGCAAATTTCACCCAAATCCAAAGCCTTTTGAGGTCTTTTTGGGAATAACTAGAAAGAGGGTAGTTTGAACTCAAATTCAAACTACTTCCATCCCATGAATTCAAAAGTGAGTGGCATATTCTTACCCAGCACAATTTTGTGAGCTCACACACCAATTTTCACTCCATTTGGTGTTGATCTTGACATGAGCTAAGTTTAGCAAATTAAAACTCAATTTGAATTTCAAACTGCATATATGCTGAAATTATATTAAAACACTCCACAATTTGAATTCTCTCCAATTCAAAATGGGCATTTGGTAGATAATTCAAATCCAAAAGGGTATTAGGGGTGTCGGTACCCTCAATACCGGGTACCCCCACACACAAGAAAAAGCCGCCTAAGGACCTCGCCCCCTTTGCAGGGAGAGCTCCGAAGGCGCCACGTGTTAAGTAGGGTCGGAGCTCCCATCTCCTCAGAGGATAGCTCCGGGCCTGCCACGTGGCTCAGGAGGCCGGACCACGCCCCCTCCGCAGGGGCGAGCTCCGAAGGCGCCACGTGTCCAGTAAGGCCAGAGCCCCCCTCTCCTCAGAGGATAGCTCCGGGCCTGTCACGTGGCTCAGGAGGCCGGACCTCGCCCCCTCCGCACGGGTTAGCTCCGATGGCGCCACTTGTCCAGTAGGGCCGGAGCTCCCCTCTCCTCAGATGATAGCTCCGGGCCTTCCACATGGCTCAGGAGGCCGGACCTTGCCCCTTCCGCAGGGGCGAGCTCCAAAGGCGCCACTTGTCTAGTAGGGCCGGAGCTCCCCTCTCCAAAGAGGACAGCTCCGGGCCTGCCACGTGGCCACGTGTAGCGCTTCCCGCCCTGGCGCGGTAGGCAGCGGTAGTAAAGGCGTGCCATGCCTTTACCGTACAAGGCATTCAAGACCCGCACCTTCCCAAGACGCGGAGGCGCGGCGCACGGCTGTCAGGAGGCACTGTAACCAGTCACAGTCAGGACAGGCGTACAGTGTCAGAAGATGTAGACCAATGAATACAGTGACAAGACATGCCCTGCCGCCCCTGCCATCATCAACCTCTACGCCTAGCCTGCGTCGTGGGAAGGGCGGCTGGACGACGACCTCAAAGCCATCGCCAAAAGACTGCACGGCAAGACTCGGTAGATGGTAGGAAATCGCCTCGGGGCCACCTGTCGGGCCACGGGCCCACCTTGTAAGCCGCCTGAGCCTTGGACTATAAAAGGCTCGGGTAGACAACGTTACAAGGGGTTTGGCATTTTGCCTAACTCCCCCTAGGCAAGGGTTCGGCTGTTCGCTACCCGACCAGAAACTCAAGGAAACCAGTGCTCCAAGCACTCCCGTGGACGTAGTGTTTTACGCTCCGGCGGTCCGAACCACGTAAAATTCCTGGTGTGGATCATCTCCTTCCTTTGTCCAACACGCGTGACCCTCCGAGAGGACTAGCCCCTCCAAAAAAGAACCTCCGCGGGCTTCCCTGAGCAGGCCTCAGGGAAGTGTCGACCGCAGACGCTTCGACATTTGGCGCGCCAGGAAGGGGGCTTTTCCCTCTCGCGACGAGTCTACACTGACAAAGATGTCCAAGCTTCCTTCAGAAGCAAGCTCTTTGCGCCGTCATTCCCGGCAAACTCCATCAACCTCGAGATCTGCCGCGGCGCAGAGTACCGTCCAATCAAGTGCACTAGCCGCAGCAGAAGCGCTCCTGGACAATCCACCTGCTGAAGACGCTCCCCAGGGGGCCGCCCAGCAGTGGATCCACAACGTCAACTACCTCGTCGCTGCTGCCGTCAACCCTCCGCTGCGGCGGGGACGATGCCCAGGTCAACCAGCTGGGTCGCTGTCGCGCACACCAACGGTTGACAGGCAGACGGCAGGCTCCTGTTCATCCAGGCTCTCAACGGCAGACATGAGAATAGAGCTGGAGCGACACAGCTCAGGAGAAGATGCTCGCGTGACCATCGAGCGACAGAGGCAAAGGCGTCGCATCCAAGAGGCCGACTACAGCATGTCGATTGCCTTGACTCAGCCTGGGCCGCAGATGTTCGCCATGCTGCCTCTGCCCCAGGCGTATGCCATGCAGCATATGCAGCAACCATATGTCCTGCAGTCGGCGCCCCTGGTACACGGTCCTCCAATGCCCATGCCAGGGTACACTGTGCCAGCCGCCGTCCAAGGGTTCGTGGCACCAAGACCTGCAGCAGCAGCCACCGGGTGTGCGGCCCTGGCGCCCCACCTTCGCTTCGCAAGTTGGCCGCGCAAGTTCCGGCCACACCTGCTGGAGAAGTATGACGGAAGCGTCAACCCGGCAGAGTTCCTACAGGTCTACTCCATCGCCATCCTCGCAGCAGGAGGGGATGAGGCCGTCATGGCCAACTACTTCCCCGTTGCCTTGACCGGCAGCGCGGTCGTGGTTCATGAACCTGCCCCAGGGTTCCATAACTTCCTTGGCGTTGCTGTGACGACAGTTCACGGCAAACTTTAGCAGCTCCTACATGCGTCCTGGCACGGAGCTGGACCTCCACGCCATACGACAAAAACCGAGAGAATCACTGCGCTCCTTCATCCAGCGGTTCTCGCAAGTACTGAACACCATCCCCACATCCCGGATGCATCAGTGGTGGTCGCATTCTGACAGGGAGTGAGGGACAAGAAGATGCTCGAGAAGTTGGCCACCAGGGAGGTGCAAGACATCTCGGAGCTCTTCAGCCTTGCAGACAAGTGCGCCAGAGCAGAAGAAGGGCGTAGCTGGCACGCACTGCCAGCCTCCGAAGCAGGAGAACAGCCCGAAGATGGCGGAGTTCAAGCTGAACTCCCAACCACGTCAGACAGTCAAGAGCCAAGCACCGACTGACTTCATGGTCAGGTTGACGCCACCACCAAGCATCCTAGGGGGCCCCGAGGGTGGAGAACTGGAGCCCCAAGCACCGACCTTCACCGATCCTTAATGGAAGTTCTACTCCGACGGCGTGCTGCTCCTCATGCCAACGGGGGAGCGGTTCGGGTACCTTGGACCTGTGCCATGTACCACGCGCCAATGACACTGTCGCCAACAACCTGTCAACGAAGGCCTCCACTGGAGTCCCGAAGCCCCAAGGAGCCTTTGAAGGAACGTTGCCGTGGCTCACAGCCTGGACTGCCGAACCGGGGGAAGGGGGCGAGACCAGCACCTCGAAGCTGGCCGTCCCGGCGGCCCTGCAGCCATGGTGCCTGCCAAAGATCTTATGTGCCACTGGGGACTCCGTGCTACCAGCGCCCAAGATCTAGAAGCTCAAGTAGCCCCGATGCATGGACCACGGAGGTCCGGGACTTCTTGAAAGACATCCTTCCTGAAGAACGTGCATCTTCTGAACGGATTGTGCAGACGGCTAAGTGCAACGCGCTGGTATCATTACTGGCATGGCGCCACGGCATCCTATTGGAGTGCATAACTCAAGAGGAAGGCTGTGACCTGCTCGCAGCAATCCACGGAGGCGAGTGCTGGGAACGTTCATCATCCCACATGTGGCGGACCGGAATCCGCTCATCCAGGATTGCAGAGGGTGGTGCCACGCGATGCGACACCCGACAGCACACGTCATAAGAACACAATATATTACATGGGGAAAACAACTGAACTGTACAAACAGGTACAATACTCAGTTACAAACTATTGTCTTTATTACACAGCGGAAGTCTACTTTTCTACACTCACGCCTGCCTATCTAGCAAAAGTCGGTTGACCAGCCCTCGGGCAACCCACACTAGCTGCACGTCTCAGCAAAGCGCGGCGTGTATGGCTTCCACTCAGCCGTGGTCCCCGACGAAGGGTAACCCTCACCGGTGGACTCGTACTCCGAGTCCGTGGGTGGCTCCTCACCTGAAAAACACTTAAGCAGCAACCGTGAGCACGAAGGCTCAACAAGACTTAACCGACTCACCTAAGCATGAAACTCTACATGAGGTGTACAATGACATAGGATAGCAATGTTGCAGCAAATGGACACATCTACTAGTTCATCCTTAGTTCATCTTTTAGCAACAAGTTAACAGTTCATGAAGCTGAAATTTAGTAAGCAATATTTGGTGGCACACATGTAGCAATACAATTATCTCATGACAGCAATATTGAATCACAGCATTCCATAAATTATCTACGTTACGACGCAGTGAACATGTGGTACTTGTCACCGTGAGGGACGGCGAATCGACTCGATATACACCTGCAGGGAAACCCAAAGAGCACGTCACGTACGCCCATCCGTGGAGCTGCACAGCACGCTCACTTGATGTCGTACGGGACAACCTTTCACCCAACAGCCCAAACGTCAAACTGGTCACACCGAAACGAGCAGGAGGTTCCCCACATGGAGCATCTCTCTATGCCCATTGGCAGATTTCCACCTTGCTGCCCTCAACCTACACCTATAAATCGGTGTTCTATGCCTCGACACCCGGAGGTTTAGGCTACATCGGTTTATCGGGGCCCATATATCCGATATGCCTTCGGTACGTTGAATACTTGCTCAGCAGGGCTGCACACGGATCGGTCCTCAATCGACACAGACAGGGCTTCACACACAAGACTTCCTCTTGCTGCGCCCTAGCCCCTGCCTAGTCTCATTTTCATTACTAAAGTGATCTCACATCACTCGAACCAATCCTGTGTTTCCCAAGCCTAACTCGCGAGTAGATTCCAACTACTCGACTTGTACCGAAGTCCTATGAATAATTAAGCATAGCCTGTCTACTCGAGGTCTTATACACTACCCTCACTCTTATGGAAAATTTCTGGTCATGCAAGTGGGGTTTCATCCATCCTACACCTAATGCATAATCATACTTCACACTATGTGTTCATAAAGTAAAACTTGAAAAATAGTTTAATGCAAACCGGGGCTTGCCTTGTTTCTGCTGGTCAGGGGTTAGATCTTCGTCCGTAAGAAGGAAGTCCAGCACTTCCGGAGTCTCTTCTTCAGCGACTACACGTTTAATGAAATACGATGTGTCAATTTAAATGCAATGTGTAAACTGGAATACTTAATTACTAATAACTCTACATAACCCTCCCCTCTGGTTCTGAAATTTTTATGGTGGATTTATAGGGTCCTAACCAGAGTCTTGACCAAGTTTCATTTGAAACAAAGTTCATTTGAGCTTTGTACAAATAAAACCTATTTGGTCAATAATTGAGCCTCTAAGTAATTCCAGGGGTTTTCATGGCTCCAACCATTACTTTCTGGAAACTAGAATTTAGGATGGTTCTAATGGAGTTGGTTTCATGTCATTTGAAGAAATCTACAGAAAGTTATGCCCTAATTAAGATTTGAGAAAATCTGAAAAATGTTTCTGTACATTTTTCTATTTTCTCAGGGCAGTTTGCTCAATCACCCCATTATGGTAGCTAAATTAACTTGTATGAGTCTGAAAATTTTACTGGGATTCAGGGATTTTCCAATAAACCTCTCAGCCAAATTTCATATTTTTTCATAAAGTAGTTCTCCAGATAAAATTCCCAACAATTTAAAATTTAGGGATTTAATTCTGGAAAACTATTCACTTTCATGAGCTGAATTTGGTATTGCTGGAAAGTACTCAGAATTATGAGTTCAGAAAAATTTGGTTCATCAATTTTGGAGTTTCCTAGCCAAAGTTCTATGCAGTTGAAGTTTGAACTAAAACTGGAAATTCCAAAAAAATGTTTAAATCCTGCGGGTGGGTCCCCCGGCTACGTGTCAGCCTCCCAGCTAACCCACACCGGAGCCCGCAGAATCACCCGCGCAGCCGCACAGGATCCTGGGCCGCAGCGGATCCGATGATTTAAAATATCGCCACTGACATGCGGGGCCCCCAGTCATCTTCCTCCTCCCGACGCCCGCGCGCTCCCGCCGCCGGGCTCGCCGGAGCTCTCGTTGGAGAGGCGTTCCGGCCCTTGGAACTCGCCGATTCTCGCCGCCTGTGCCTATCTCGGCCTGGGGAACATGGTGGTGCCCTCACCAGAGCGTGACAACGGCCGGAACAGTGCTCCCGCCGGTAACAGCGGCCGGGAGCTCACCGGCAACGTCAAACTCGGCATTTCCTGCACCTTTTTCGATGCGGTTTGCTCGGGGAGCTCCGCTGACACCTGCTGGTCACGGACATGGACACCGATCCCCATGAAAACGGCTGTAACTATGACCTCATCGGCGACCTAGGCCGGATATCGGCTGTGCTCAGAAAACTTCGAAGAACCGTAACCCTAGCCCATGGTTCTTACTGGTTTTCGATCCTAGGTGGTCGTGGCAGGGTATAGAGCGTGTGCGTGGCTCGGTATGCCCGGTAGTGAGCTAACCCCCGCAAATTTTAGGATTTGGTGGGGGCTCGGTCTTAGGACCACCGAATCTTTCCCGGCGAAATACTCCCCCGACAGCCCATGAAATGAAGAACGGTTGGGACTAGAAGAATAAGCACCTCAAGGCGGTTCTTTCTTGTGTTGCTCGTCGAGCACGAGAGCGCCTGTGCTGGCCGGGCGGCGGTGATCAGTGAGGTCGGCGTTTCTGTTCTCGCGCGGAACTGAGGAAGAAGCTCGGGTGGGGGTGGTTCTCGTTCGGGAAACAGGAGGAAGGGCGGCGTGGGGCATGCGCTGGCCTTTGAGCCGCAATTTTGGCACCATGAGGTGGCCGTTTTCTGCCTCGGTGGCTCGCCGCCTCTCCCGTGCCTTGCGCGTGAAGCAGCGACCCGGCTGCAGCAACCGACTGAACTCTTGTATGTGCAACTGACCTGTGGGCCTCCCCTTTTTCTTATTTTTCTAAATTTTCTCAATTCTGTGGTGCCAAAATATCCTCAGCTACTCACACTTTAATGTGGAACTTAGTCACTAAGTCTTAGTTGAAATTTGAATTTTCAAATTTGAACTGTGTTTAGCTAAATTTGCTTCCTGTTTAAACTGAAATTCAAATTCAGTTTTGAATTCTTTCAAATTTAGCTCTTGACAAGATGAACTCCAATGAGGATGAAAATTGGTGGGCTAACTCAGAAAAATGTGCTGATTTTTAATATGAAGCTAACTTTTGAATTTGAGTGATGAAAGTTGCTGCAATTTGAATTTACATTCAAATTGGCCTCTTTTTCAAATACCTCCAAAAGTGCCTCAAAAAGTGTTGGATTTGCATGAAACTTGGCTTGAACCCTCCCAAGACTTTTTAAGTTCTAGGGGTGATCTCAACCTCTCATGTTCATGTGTGGAAATCCTACTTTGTGAAAGTGAAGGCTTTCCCCTCTAATCACTCTTTTGATAGAGGTTACTTGCTCTTCACAATATTTCCTAAGATATCCACAATAAAAACTGTGGTGTTGTGAGGTGAAGAAAAGTTTTTGCAAGTCCCTTTTTTTTGGGCTTTTACACCACACGCTGGTCGGTAGAACCATCCGGCATGGCTTCTACCGACCGACAGCCTCCTAGACGCCGTCAAGCCGGTTAGGAGATGCGAGGCGTGCCAAGTCCATGCCGAGCAGACCCACACAACCGGTGCAGACGCTGCACCAAGAACCGTTGGGGGATACCAGCTCCTCTACATCGGGGCCAGCCGGACATCCCAGGGCTGGGACATGGGAATCACCCTTCTACATGGTATGCTAGGCTGAAGCCATGCTTCCCTCGGAGATCACCATGGGGGTCCCCCGTGTCCGAGCGTACGACGAGGCCACACAGGACTAGCTCCTGCTTGAGGTCATCTACCTCGTCGATGAGGCAAGATGGCAAGCAACGCTCCGGATCGCACGGTGCCGGTGGGAGCTCCGGCGCTACCACCGCGGGTCTGTGCATGGGAGCTCAAGGCTGGCGCTCCGGCCCTACCTCTGTAAGTCCTACCACACTTACTTAAGTGTTTATTTAAATTACACATTAATTTATTTGATCACCTCCCCGTGCTCTAGACAGTGTATGCTCATCGTACACTCGGCCCTCCTTTCTTACTCTCATACCTAGTCAATATTTGCTATCCTGCCGAGGGAGGTCGTGCTTGAGGTACCTGCCAAAGGCCCGGGGGCCTCTCGGACCTCCCCCAGTTAAGGTACTGTGATGCCAGTTGGTCCCCTCTAGGAAAAGGCCTACGGCAGAGAGGGAGGTCTAGGAGCCTTTCTTTGCCCGGTCCTGCACCGAAAGCATGCGCACTCTGCCTCCACAGCGCTACGGTCTGAATACTAGGGGCCGGACGGTTACACCCTGACTACGGCGGGAGCCGGACCCTCGGGACCGAGTGCACTGGATTGCCCAAGCCCCGTATACCAGCCCAGGACTGTAAGACAAATAAGACTAAGAGACAGGGAAAGGAGGACGTCTGAGCAGTGCCGGACCTCACCCCCTCAGCAGGGGTGAGCTCCGAAGCCGGACCTCGTCACCCTCTTCTCAGAGGCGAGCTTCAAAGGCGCCACGTGTCCAACAGGCCAGGCCTCCCCTCTCCTCAGAGGCTAGCCCCGGGCCTGACATGTGGCCGGACGTACCAGACCGCACCCCTCCAGCAGAGGTGAACTCTGATGCCGGACCTCACGCCCACCACTGGCCTGAGCTCCGATGCCAGCCCTCGCCCTCTTCTCAGAGGCGAGTTTTGATGCCGGACCTCACACCCTCTGCTGGCCTGAGCTCCGATGACCTCTGGACCTCACGCCCACCGCTGGCCTAAGCTCTGATGCCAGCCCTCGCCCTCTTCTTAGAGGCGAGCCCTGATGCCGGACCTCACGCCCTCCGCTGGCCTGAGATCCGATGACCTCCGGATCTCACGCCCACCGCTGGCCTGAGCTCCGATTCTAGCCCTCGCCCTCTTCATAGAGGTGAGCCCTGATGCCGGACCTCACGCCCTCCGCTGGCCTGAGCTCCGATGAACTCCGGACCTCACACCAAGTGCTGGCCTGAGCTCCAATGCTAGCCCTCACCCTCTTCTCAGAGGCGAGCCCTGATGCTAGACCTCATGCCCTTCGCTGGCCTGAGCTCCGATGACCTTCGGACCTCACGCCAACCGCTGGACTGAGCTCCGATGACCTCCGGACCTCACGCCCTCCGCTGGCCTGAGATCCGATGACCTCCGGACCTCACGCCCTCCACTGGACTGAGCTCCGATGACCTCTGGACCTCACGCCCTCCACTGGCCTGAGCTCCGATGACCTCCGGACCTCACGCCCTCAGCTGGCTTGAGCTCCGATTACCTCCGGACCTCACGCCCTTCCACAAGGCTTAGCTCCGATGACTGCCGGACCTCCCCCTTTCACAGGGCTGAGCTCCGATGACTGTTGGACCTCCCCCTTCCACAGGGCTGAGCTCCGATGCCGGTCCTCACCCTCTCCTCAGAGGCTGAGCCCCGAAGCCGGACATCACCCCCTCCGCAGGGCTGAGCTCCAAAGCCGACGAGACCCTACAGGCTCAGGGAATACTCAAGGCAAGAAAGTGCGCGGGAAGGAGAAGGCCCCACCCTGGGATCATCACCTCCCCCGAGGTGGGCCGGGGGGCCACTGTCGGTACCCTCAATACCAGGTACCCCCGCACACAGGACAAAGCCGCTTAAGGACCTCGCCCCTTCTGCAGGGGAGAGCTCCGAAGGCGCCATGTGTCCAGTAGGGCCGGAGCTCCCCTCCCCTTAGAGGATAGCTCCGGGCCTGCCACGTGGCTTAGGAGGCCGGACCTCGCCCCCTCCGCAGGGGCGAGCTCCGAAGGCGCCACGTGTCCAGTAGGGCCGGAGCCCCCCTCTCCTCAAAGGATAGCTTTGGGCCTGCCACATGGCTCAGGAGGCCGGACCTCGCACCGTCCACAGGGGCGAGCTCCAAAGGCGCCACGTGTCCAGTAGGTCCGGACCTCCCCTCTCCTCAAAAGATAGCTCCGGGCCTGCCACGTGGCTCACGAGGCCGGACCTCGCCCCTCCACAGGGGTGAGCTCCGAAGGCGCCACTTGTCCAGTAGGGCCGGAGCTCCCCTCTCCACAGAGGACAGCTCCGGGCCTGCCACGTGGCCACGTGCAGCGCTTCCCGCCCTGGCGCGGTAGGCAGCGGGAGTAAAGGCGTGCCATGCCTTTACCGTATGAGGCATTCAAGACCCGCACCTTCCCAAGACACGGAGGCATGGCGCACGCCTGTCAGGAGGCACTGTGACCAGTCACAGTCAGGACAGGCGTACAGTGTCAGAAGTTGTAGACCAATGAATACAGCGACAAGAGATGCCCTGCCGCCACTTCCATCATCAACCACTACGCCTAGCCTGCAGCGTGGGCAGGGCGGCAGGACGACGACCTCGAACCCATCACCAGAAGACTGCACGGCAAGACTCGGTTGATGGTAGGAAATCGCCCCGGGGCCACCTATCGGGCCCCAGGCCCACCTTGTAAACCGCCCGAGCCTTGGACTATAAAAGGCTCGGGTAGGAAACGTTACAAGGGGTGTGGCATTTTTCTCAACTCCCCCTAGACCAAGGGTTTGGCAGTTTGCCACCCGACCAGAAACTCAAGGAAACCAGTGCTCCAAGCACTCCCGTGGACGTAGGATTTTACGCTCCGGCGGCCCGAACCACGTAAAAATCCCGGTGTGAATCATCTCCTTCCTTCATCCATCACGCGAGACCCTCCGAGAGGACTAGCCCCTCCAAAAAAGAACCTCCGCGGGCTGCCCTGAGCAGGCCCGGGGGAAGTGTCAACTGCAGACACTTTGACAAGGGGATTACTGTTTGTAGTAGTGGGAGGAAGTTAATTTTGGAGGTTAAAACTGGGCTGGGGCCCACATGTCAGCTTCACAGATCAAAGAACCGACTGAAGCACCGAGTACTTGGGTCTCAGGCTCCCGCCGTGGTCGCCACCGTGCCAGGCCGTCGAGGCCAGCAGCTGCTTGCCGCCCCGAGCCGCTGAACCGCCTCGCTGCCCTTCTTATCTCCGCAGCCGACCCGAACCGAAGCATTACCGAGCAGTCATCGCCTCTCGTGCAAGAAAAGCGTTGCCTCGCCACCGCTCTCTTGAGATTGATCGGAAAAGCCCACGATCACAGCCTCTCAACTCCCTCCAATCTGCAAAACGGTACTACAGGCTCTCTCTTTCCTTCCCCGTCGTAGGAAATTAGCGGAACTCGGATGATCGTGCGCATACCAAAAGTTTTTCCCGGTGACCTAAGTCCGCCGCACCTCGGGCTTCCCTGGACAGCCCACACGGGAGAGTGTCACACCCAAGTAAGGCGTCCTCGGACGCGTTAGAGACTGGTGCTGCTCACCCCCGAACCACAGCCCGAGTGTTTGATCACCGGCGACGAATTTCAGTTTCCCCTTTCACTCAGCACAGACCGACCTTCGGGTGCGGATCCGCCAAATTCTAGTTCCATAATGGTTTAGAGAGTATCAAATTCTTCCTACATGAACTAGACTTAGTGGCGCACAAGTTGGCTTCCCAACACCGAGCATGAGAACCCCTGTACATGGCGTATTTCCAAGCTTGCCAACGGCGGCTTATTCGGGACGCGTCGGGCGCACGGTGAGAGCTTACCTAGAGCTTATTTCGAGCTGCTTGGGACCCATGACGAGCTTTCCTAGGGTCAACTCATGCTCTGCGGCCTTTTGCTCGATCGGTTTGGGTGCTAGGAAGATTGGCCGACATGGCCGAAGTTCTTCCGAAGCCGCCGCTCATCGCCGGCCGTGTGCCGGTGATTTTCATGACGAGCTGAGCCCAGCATCGTGTCCCCGGATGGATTTAGGCAGAAGCGGCCAAAATCATGCAGTTTGGCGCACGGCAGAAGCCCTCCGGCGAGCACTACGGCGAGGGGGGCGGCGGACGAGCGCGGGAGGCTGGAGGTAGACGAAGCCCTTGGTCCCACGTGTCAGCGGCTGATATTTTAAAACCCGGGATTAGCTGTGGCACCGGATCGGGTGCGGCTGCGCGCGAAAGATTCCGTAGCCCCGTGTGTCGACCGCTGAGAAGTTGACACGTAGCCCCGGTCCCACGCGCAGCAATTTAAACATTTCCACGATTTTCAGATTTAGTTCAAACTTCAAACCCACATAACTTTAGCTAGAAAACTCCAAATCGAGTGAACCAAATTTTGTTGGATCCATCACTCTGAGTACTTTCCAAAAAATCAAGTTTCACTTCATGAAAACCCTTAGTTCTACAGAATTAATTCTTCAAATTTAAACTGTTTGGAATTTTAATGGGAGAACCCTTTGGGGGGGAATTTAGAAATTTTTCTGAGAGGTTCACCATAATGTCTCTGAGCTACCATAAAAATTTCAGATCCATTTGATCTTATTTGATCCACCTAATGGTGTGATTAATAAAACTGTTCCAGAGAAAATAGAAAATGTCCAGAAACATTTTCAGAAATTCTCTGAAATTGTTTAGCTCATATCTTTAGCTAGGAACCTTCAAATTAAGTGAGACCAAATCTATTAGAACCCTCTGAAAACCTAGTTTTAAAAAGTCATGGCTTGCTCCATGAAAATCCCTAGAACACCCTAGGAGCTCCAATCAAGGTCAAGTACATAATTATTTGTAGAGAGCTCAAATGAGCTTTGCTGCAAATGAAACTTGGCCAAGTCTCTGATTAGGTTGTAACCAAATCACAGTAAAATTTTCAGAGTCAGTGGGTCTGTCTAGTAAGACTTATAGTCTTCACAAGTGTAAATTCGATTCAAATGCATTTAAATTGATACATATAAATGTTATCTCATGTAGTCGCTAAGGTTGAGGAGGAACCTGATGTCTTAGACTTTGTCACTCTGGAAGAGCAGCTAGCCTATGACAAAGAGCAGCAAGGCAAGCTCCGGTTTGCATTAACCTTTTTAAAAAGTTTTACTTTTTTGAGAACTTACGTTGAGCACTTAATAAATTCTTGCATTAGTGTCTTGTTTGAAACCAAAATGCATAGCCAAGAAAACCCTGGGTTGGTATTAGGTTTGAAAACCTTGTTAGCTACTGCAATGCTAAGACAGTGTAGGATTCGATACAAATCAAGTAGTTGGAACTACTCGCGGGGATAGGCTAGAAGCACTCGACTCGGGTAAAGATAGAAAATGAAACACATGGCAAGAAAAATGAGACCGAGCGGAGAGTAAGGGAAGCAGGACTTTGGGGCCTGGGTACTATAGCTCCGCTTGTGTTGATTGAGGACCGAACCGTGTGGGGCCTGTTGAACAAGCTAGAACAGTACCGAAGACCTACCGGCTATATGGGAACCAGGAAACTGATGTAACTCGGGTAGCTGGGTGTTGAGGCATAGCTGGTCGTTCAGAGGGTAGGTTGAGAGCTCGAGGTGTAAATCGGCTGGCGGCACTGTGGATGCGCGCGCAGAGACCTCTTGCTCGGGACGATTGGACCGGTTCAATATTTGGCTGACGGGTGAAAGGTGGTTGCGTATGACGTCCGTGATGGTTGCTGTAGGCAACATCGAGTACGGGCGTACGTGACGGGTTATTCGGGTAACCCTGCAGATGTAAATCGATTATAATCACCGCCCCTCGCGGTCAGTGAGTACCACTTGTTCACTGTACCGTGACTTAGAAAGTAAAGGTTAGATTCATGTTAAAAGTTTGCTGATTTGAAAGATATACATTACTTGTTAATGTCTTGTTGTAGTTTAGAGCTAATTAAAGTTCTTTTCAACTTTGGGCAAAGTACATGAGAGAAATGCGTTTCTTGTTTGATTCCGGCTCTCTCATGTGCCTTAGCGTAAGGTTCTCCACAGCCTGCTGCTAAAACATTGAAAGTAAGGTTCAAATAATTAGGCGAGTCCTTTGCAAATTAATTACCTCATGTACCCTATACCCACCATGTAGAAGTTTCATGTATAGGAGAGACGGGTCAGTCTTGCTGAGCCATCATGCTCACTGCTTGTGTTTGAAGCTTCTTTTGCAGGGGTTTATGAGGAAGGGACTCCCGAGGAGGAGATGGAACCCTAGGAGGGGAACCCCGTCGAGTGGGAGTCGTGCACGCCGCCGTGTTGACACGACCCCACGGTCTTGTCGAGCCAGGATCATGCTGAGGGGTACTGCGTTGCACAGCACCGAATAACACACATCAAAGGTACAAAGCGGAAGCAAAACTTTTATAACATAAAGTGGTTTATGAACATTTGTACATCAAAATAAGCCAGTCTACACTCACAGGCGTAGACTACGCATCAAGTGCACGTTCAACCCTTGAACGTGTCCTTGCTAGCACACACACACATTAACTCTGCGGCGTGCACGGCTCCCACTCGACGGGGTTCCCCTCCTGGGGTTCCGTCTCCTCTTCGGGAGCCCCTTCCTCATAGAACCCTGCAAAAGCTTCAAACACAAGCAGTGAGCACGAAGGCTCAGCAAGACTGACCCGTCCCTCCTAAATATGGAACTTCTACATGAGGGATTGATAGGTTACATGAGGAAAAATCATTTGCAAGGACTCACCTAATTAATAAAACCTTACTTTCAAGTTTTAGCAGCAGGTTGTGGAGAACCTTACGCCAAGGCACATGAGAGAGCCGCAATCAAACAAGAAACACATTTCTCTCATGTACTTTACCCAAAGTTGAAAGGAACTTTAGTTCGCTCTAAACTACAACAGATCATTAACAATCAAAGTCCATCTTTCAATCAGCATAATTTTAACATGTAACTAGCCTGTTCTTTCTACGTCATGGTACAGTGAACAAGTGGTACTCACTGACCGTGAGGGACGGTGATTATAATCGATTTACACCTGCAGGGTTACCCGAATAACCCGTCACGTACGCCCGTACTCGATGTTGCCTACAACAACCATCACGGACGCCGTACGCAACTACCTTTCACCCGTTAGCCAAATGTTGAACCGGTCCAATCGTCCCGAGCAAGAGGTCTATGCATGCGCATCTCAGTGCCGCCAGCCGATTTACACCTCGAACTCTCAACCTACCCTCTGAGCGACCAGCTATGCCTCAACACCCAGCTACCCGAGTCATATCGGTTTCCCGGTTCCCATATAGCCGGTAGGTCTTCGGTACTGTTCTAGCTTGTTCAACAGGCCCGCACACGGCTCGGTCCTCAATCGACACAAGCGGAGCTACAGCACACAGGCCCCAAAGTCCTTCTGCCCTTACCCTCCGCTCGGTCTCATCTTTCTTGCCATGTGTCTCATGTGCTATCTCTACCCGAGTCGAGTGCCTCTAGCCTATGCTCGCGAGTAGTTCCAACTACTCGACTTGTACCGAATCCTACTCTATCTTAGCATTGCAGTAGCTAACGGGGTTTTCAATCCTAATCCCAACCCATGGTTTTCTTGGCTATGCAGTTGGGTTTCCAAACAAGACTCTAATGCAAGGAACAATAGTATTCCAGTATGTGCTCAAAACAATAAAAATTTGTAAAAAGGTTAATTTAAACCGGAGCTTGCATTGCTGCTCTTGGTCGTAGGCTAGCTGCTCCTCCGGAGTAACGAAGTCTAGGACTTCGGGTTCCTCCTCGACCTTAGCGACTACATGATATACAAGTATATGTATTAATTTAAATGCATTTGATTGAATTTAAACTTGTGAAGTCTATACCTCTTAATAGACAGACCCAATGACTTTGAAACTTTTACTGTGGCTTGGTTACAACCTAAACAGAGATTTGGTCAAGTTTTAGTTGCAGCAAAGCTCATTTGAGCCCTCCACAATTAATTATGTACTTGACCTTAATTGAAGGCTTGTAGGTGTTCTAAGGATTTCATGAAACAAACTATGACTTTCTGAAAACTAGATTTTCAGAGGGTTCTAATGGAGTTGGTCTCACATAATTTGAAGGTTCCTAGCTAAAGATATGAGCTAAACAATTCCAGGGGAAATTCTGAAAATGTTTCTGAACATTTTCTATTTTCTCTGGAACAGTTTCACTAATCACACCATTAGGTGGATCAAATGAGCTCAAATGGATATGAAATTTTTATGGTAGTTCAGGTATATTTTAATGAACATCCAAGCAAAATTTCAGAATTTTCCCCCAAAGGATTCTCCAGTTACAATACCAAACAGTTTAAACTTTGAGGAATTAATTCTGGAGAAATAAGAATTTTCATGAAGTGAAACTTGATTTGCTAGAAAGTGCTCAGAGAGCTGAATCCAAAAACATTTGGTTCACTCAATTTGGAGCTTTCTAGCTAAAGTTATGAGGACTTGAAGTTTGAATGAAATCTGAAAATCGGGGGAAAAGTTTAAATCTGCCGGGGCCCGTGGGGACACGTGTCGGGCGCGGAGGTGACAGCACACTGAGGCCCACAGGGTGTTTGCGCGTCAGCACATCAGATCCCGGCCACACCTGATCCTGATTTGAATTTTTCAGCCACTAACGCATGGGCCAGCCGGCTTCGTCTTCATCCCGACGCGCCCGCTCGCCTGCGCCGCCTCCCCTCACCGGAGCAGACCCGGAGCTCACCGGCTCGCCGCTGCCGGCCATCCCATGGTCTGAAACTCACCGTCAGGGGGTTGTCGACGTCAAGGAACATGTTGGTGGTGTCAGTTCAGGCTGGCGGTGACCGGAAATAGCCCGGCGACGTGCCGCGGCCTCGGTTGAGGTTCGGCGCCGTCGACCGTGGGTTCTAACCCGCCAACACTTCGAACAATCGGTTCTACAGCATCAGTGTATATCTAGGAAGCTTGACAAGGTGTCAAAAGGGTTCAAAGATGGCGGCAAGTCGGTCGGCACCGTGTGACCGAGCGTGCCCGCCATGAGCGCCCATGATCGAGCTCGAAATTCATCACTCCTAGTCAGTTTCATACCACGGATGCAGAAAGGAACTTGATCGCCGGCTAGTCCAGTGTCTATGTGCAAGATTTGATAGCTATAGAAGGATCTTAGAGCGAGAATTTAAAGGATCCATACCGGAAGCTCAGTTTAAGGTCGCCGGAGCAAAAACTGGAAATTCGCTGTGGACTCTTCACGGTTTGTTTCCAAACTTGGAGGAGAGCAGCACGGCTGTTGCGCGCTCCTGCTGCTACCCTTGCTGGCCCGTGAAAACGCCTGTGGAACGCTGTCCACGAGCGCCTGACCTTCGGCTGAGGCTAGGTCGCCGCTGTGGCGATCGTTCTCGGGCACGGGAGGTCGGAGCTCGGGGTTTTTGGCGTCGGGGAGGTGGAGTGCGATCTCAGGTTGCTGTCTAGCAGCTCAGGGAAGAAGGAGGCGAGATGTTTTCGCGGTTTTCCCAATCGAGCAGAGAGCTTCGGGGAGAAGAACTGCCGCTGCTCGGGTCGCATGCGAGGGGATAAAGCCAGCCGATCCCTGCTCGGGCTGAGGCGGTGCCGGTCGCGTGGAGGCGCGAGCAAGCCGCCCTGGGCGCCAGCGCGCGGGGAAGGAAGCAGCTGGTGGCGCCGGTGGCTTCTCGGTGGCACACCCGACAGCTGCTCAGTGGAATTTCCCACCGAGGCTGTGACTTTGTGTGCAAGACTTCCCTCCTTCTCTCTATGACATGTGGGTCCCACCTGGGTTTTTAACCTCTTAAATTTACTCCTAATCATTGTTGTAAACAGTGAGCCCCAAAATACCCCTGGTGGTTCAAATTAGTCACCCATGAGCCATTTGAATTGATTAGAATTCAAATTGGGTTTGGTTTGAATGAATTTCAGCACAAGTTCAGTTTGGAATTCAAATAAAGTTTGAATTTGTCCCACTTAGCTCATGTCAAGATCAACTCCAAATGGAGTGAAAATTGGAGTGTGAGCTCACAAAATTGTGCTGAATAAGAATATGCCTCCCACTTTTGAATTCATGGGATAAAAACAATTTGAATTTGAGTATGGTTTCGAACTACCCTCTTTCTAGCTATACCCATAATGGTCTCAAAAAGTTTTGAATTTGGGTGAAATTTGGCATGGACATCCTTAGCAATGTGTTGGAGTTTTCATATGTCCAGCCCCTCTATATCACATGTGGGAAATACCACTTTTGCAATATGTGAGCTTGTTCTCTAATGAGCATGTTGATGGTGGTTACTTGCTCTTCATTTGTGTTCATCAACTTGGTTCAAATGAGGTGTGTGGTGTGGTGATGAACACTTTAACCATGTGTCAAAAACTGAAGCCCTTACATTCCTCCCCCCTTAAAAGAATCTCGTCCCGAGATTATAAGGTGAAAATGAGAGAGAAGATGGTTGAAAATTACCGGATATGCGACGTGAAAAAGTTGGGGTAGTTGGCGCGAAGAAATCCTTCACTCTCCCATGTCGCTTTGTCCACGGAGTGATTACTCCATATAACCTTGTAGAACCACAACGTACGGTTCCGTGCGGTTCGGGCCTTTTCGTCAATAATCTGAACCGGTTACTCCCTATTGGTGCGATCCGGTTGCTGTTTTTCAATGTCTTCCAGCTGAACGGTAGTTGATATTTTGAGACACATCCTCAGCTGGGAAATGTGAAAGACGTCGTGCACACCGGAAAGTGCTTCTGGTAATTCCAGCCGGTATGCTACCGATCCACATCTTTCGGTAATCTGAAATGGACCGATAAATCGGGGTGCCAACTTTCCTCTCACCCCAAACCTGTTTACGCCCTTCATTGGAGACACACGTAGATATACGTGATCCCCGACTTCGAATTGTAATGGGCGTCTTCTGCGGTCCGCATACTGTTTCTGACGGGATTGGACGGCTTTCAGGTTTGCTTGAATCAGTCGAACCTTTTCTTCCGCGTTGTTGACAAGGTCAATCCCGAAGGTAACCCTTTCGCCAGACTCACACCAGTTCAATGGTGTGCGGCATTTTCTTCCATATAGCGCCTCATAAGGCGCCATCTTAATGATGGCTTGGTACCCATTGTTGTACGAGAACTCGGCTAACGGCAAGTGATCATCCCAATTCTTGCCGTGGTTGATAGCGCAAGCTCGTAGCATGTCTTCTAGGATATGATTTACCCGCTCGGTTTGCCCGTCCGTTTGCGGGTGGTACGCTGAACTACGGATCAGCTTTGTCCCCAAGGCAGCGTGTAGCTGCTACCAAAAACGGGACACAAATAAAGTGCCCTGATCTGATATGATGGTACGGGGTACGCCGTACAAGCATAGGATCCGTGAGATGTACAGTTCAGCGTACTTCTTGGCGTTGTAGTTGGTGTTGACCGGGATGAAATGGGCAACTTTGGTGAACCGATCAACGATCACCCAAACAGAATCATGTTTCTGCAAAGTGGTGGGTAAACCGACGATGAAATCCATGCTCACGTCCTCCCACTTCAGGGCAGGAACGCGCAGTGGTTGTAGAAGTCTCGGTTTCCGCATATGGTCTGCCTTCACCCTTCGACATGTATCACACTCGGGCACGTACTTCACGATCTCCCGCTTCATCCGTGTCCACCAAAACTTGCTTTTGAGTTCTTGATAAATTTTGTTGCTGCCGGGGTGAATAGAAAATTTTGATAAGTGAGCCTCATCAAAAATTTTCTTCCGTAACTCCGGGTTACGGGGTACGACGATCCGGTCCTTGAACCATAGGACGCCGTCTCCGTCCTTCTGGGAACATTTCAACTCCCCACTGTCTACACGTCTCCACAAATGCGACATGCCCTTGTCATGTTTCTGAGATGCCGCTATCTCTTCACGGATGGTGGGGATCAAAGCTAGGTTGTAGAGAGCTCCATGTGGAATTACATGCAGTGGTGGTTCGCTCTCTTCCAACGGTGTGATGGTCAGATTGTTGACGTGTGACTTGCGGCTCAGCGCATCTGGCACTACGTTTGCCTTGCCCAGATGATAATGGATCTCTATTTCGTAATCCTTTATCAATTCTAACCATCTTTGCTGCCTCATGTTCAGCTCTTTCTGAGTGAATGTGTACTTGAGGCTTTTGTGGTCGGTATACAAATGTACGAGGTTACCGAGTAGGTAGTGCCTCCACATTTTCAGTGCAAGTACCACGACAGCGAGCTCCAAGTCGTGGGTTGGATAATTCTGCTCATGGTTTCTAAGATGCCGTGATCCATACGCGACCACTCTTCGGTCTTGCATCAGCACACATCATATCCCAATGCTGGATGCATCGCAGTACACATCGAACGGTTTTGTTATGTCTGGCTGCGCCAAAACCGGTGCTGATGTCAGTTGCTTGACTAAAGCCTTGAATGCTGCTTGACATGCTGGACTCCAAACATATTTGGTAGCCTTCTTCAGCAGCTCTGTCACTGTCTTGGCAATCTTCGAGAAGTTCAGAATGAACCTCCGATAATATCCTGCGAGTCCGAGGAAACTCCGTACCTCGTGAACAGTTCTCGGGGATTTCCAATTCAGCACTTGAGTGATCTTGCTCGGGTCTACAGCGATACCCTCCGCTGAGATGATATGTCCGAGGAAAGGCACTTGCGATATCCAGAATATACACTTGCTGAATTTCGCGTATAGCTTGTGATCCCGCAGCCGTTGCAAGACTATACGCAGATGCTTCTTGTGATGTTCCTCCGGCTTGGAATATACCCGGATGTCATCGATGAAGACTACGACAAACTTGTCCAGCTCCGGCACGAATACCGAGTTCATCAAGTACATGAAGTGAGCTGGAGCATTGGTGAGGCCGAAGGACATGACCAGGTACTCATAAAGTCCGTACCTCGTCGAGAAAGCCGTCTTCGGAATGTCGTCAGCCCTTATCTTAATCTGATGGTACCCGGATCTTAAGTCCATCTTGGAAAAGATCTTTGCTTCGACCAACTGATCAAAAACCATGTCGATCCGTGGCAACGGGTACTTGTTCTTGATGGTTACGGCATTTAACGGACGATAGTCCACGCAAATCCGTAACGTCTCATCCTTCTTCTTCACAAATAATGCCGAACAGCCCCATGGCGAGGAGCTCGGCCTAATAAAACCCTTATCCAGAAGGTCTGTGAGCTGAGTCTTCAGTTCAGCCAACTCCTTGGGCGCCATCTTGTACGGCCTTTGGGATATTGGCATGTTTCCCGGTGCAAGTTCAATCTTGAACTCTACCTCTCTATCGGGCGGCATCCCCGGCAAATCATCCGGGAATACGTCAGGGAACTCTGGGACCACTGGATTATCTTCCAATCTGATAGTTGTGGCTTGATAGACACTTGGAAGTTTTATTTCTGGACTGTCCAGAATTAAGGAATGAGATTCGTGCACTTCTGAGTTTAAGTGCACAACTCGGAGGATGGTGTCTAAAACAGCGCCGTGGCGGGTTAACCACGACATCCCTAAGATGACATCGACCTTTTGTCCCTCTAAAATTATGAGAGATGTAGGGTATACTCTACCCTCCAAGCACAATGGCGCTTTTGGGACCATCATGCTTGCTGAAATTTTTCCACCCGGTGAGCAGATCACATAAGGACTATCGGTGGGTAGTATTTGCAAGCTATATTTATCATGAAAGCTTGGCTAATGAAGCTATGCGTGGCTCCTGAATCAAATAGTACTATGGCGGGATGCTGGTGGAGTTGGAACATACCCGCAAGGATTGGCTCACCCTCCGGCACGTCCTCTATGGCAAGCTGGTGGACAGTGCCGGGCCTCGGGTTTGCCCGCCGTGCATTGGTGGGGTTCCGGGGCTGATTTCTCCCCGGAAATTGCGGTGCAACTCCGCCGCCTTGCCTCTCCGGGCAACTGCTGGCGAAGTGTCCTGGACGACCACACATGTAACATGTGGCCGCTGCTTGTGCGGTGCTTGGCGGATGAAAGCCCGGCATGCGCTGCTGAGGTGCATACGCACGCGGCATCGTCAGCTGCTGCTGTTGTTGCGGAGGTGGTACTGGCAGTGCCGGCCTGAACGCCGGTGAAGAGTACGGTCAACTGCGGAACGGCATCGACCTCTGGGGTGGCTGCCAGCGTGGACCTGATGGTGGGCGATTCACCATCCGAAACTTTTGAGAAGGACCGCCTCCTTCTCCGCTGCTTTGCGGCGCGCTTCGCTTTCGCTCCGCCGCCGCCAACTCCTTGCCGGAGTCCTCTTGAACAATCGCAGCATCAATGATGTCGTTGAGGCTGCCGCGATTGAACATCGCCAATTTGTCCTTCAGGAGCGGGTTAAGCCCCTGGTACAAGTGGTCCCGCCGCTTCTCGTCGGTATCTGCGTGATACGACGCGTAGAGCGTGAGATCATTGAATGCCCTGGAGTATTCTAGCGCGTTCCGGCTCCCTTGCTGCAGGTGTAGAAACTTCTGTGTCTTCCTCTTCATTAGACCTGGCGGTATGTGATAGGCCCTGAAGGCCGTCCGGAACTCCGTCCAGGTCATAACTCGATCGGTGGGCTGTGAAGCACAGAAGTTTGCCCACCATGCGCTCGCGGATCCTTGGAGCTGCTGGACCGCGAACTGGGTCTTGTGCTGCTCACTTATCTGGAGCAGCCCGAACTTCATCTCTATTGCGCGGAGCCAGTTATCCGCGTCAAGAGGTTCATCCGCCCTTGAGAATACCGGGGGATGAGTCGCTAGGAAGTCGGAGTAGGAGCTCTTTTGACGCTTCTCGCGATCTTGACGTCTCTCTGGGCGAGACGTATTGGCAATGAGAGTTTGCAGCAACTCCGTGTGCTGCTGATGTGAACCCGCCATTGCCGCGACGATGTCGGCCAATGTAACCGTTGGCAGTGGCGGTGGCGGTGTTTGCTGTTGCTGCTGCTGCTGTTTCTGTTGCTGTCCCGAGGAGTCCTCGGGAGGCTGTTGGGAGGTTTCTCCCCCTTGGCTAGTACCCCCAACGTCCGGGTTGGCACGAGTACGCGTCATTCTGAAATTCAAAACAGCAACGATTAGCACATGTCATACTTAAAATTCCATATGCAACAGTAGGTAGTGAAGTGACACATGAATAATTTGCACAACATTCACATATTTTGATAAAGCATAAACTTTATACAAGATACATTATTCTCGGTTCTCCGAGAAGTCGTGCTCATGTCGTCACTACCTATACATACGCTACTATCTACACGACATGACACTGATTACAAAAGTTGGGTTACACTATCCTAGCTGCCCTACTTGGCAACTGTAACCCCCTACTCGGAGTAGAACCTGACCTCCTGCGGGCCGTCCTCCTCCGGTACCTCTGCTGGTGGCTCTGGATCTACCACCTCTTCTCCCATCTCGGGTTCTCCCATTGCTGGAAGGCCCAAGACTACCGGTATGCCCAATACCCGAGGCACGAGGTCCTGCAATGCATGCACCTCGTCCATAGCCTGGTTGTAGTCCTCTTCCCAGCCTTGCCCTTCCTCAATAGAGTCGTCTCGCTCTTGAGTAAGGTCCTTGTTCTGCTGGGTCAGATTCTGTACCAGCTCTTGCAACGCCGCGATGTCGACACGGCTCTTCTTCTTTGCCTTCTTCAGACGATGCAACTGATTGTGCTGTTCATTCAGTCGCTTAATCGTCTGAAGGAGCACATTACGGAGTGCGCTGTGAGCACTCTCGAAATGGTCTCCACGGCTTGTGCTCTCCTTTAGCTTTGCAGCGAGATGCTCCGTATGAACAGCTTGTCTGTCCATCACGGCGTTTCCCGCCCTCATCTGGAGACTGAGGTTTGCCTCCGCAGGGTTGTACCTTGGGCAATTCGGGTCCGTTGCCTCCAGGTACCTCTCTTACCACACATGATGAGCCCGTCCCTCCACCGGAACGAGCGCGTATGGAGTGCCCTCCATAGCCTGCATGTGTAGTTGGCAGAAGCGTGACATGGTGTCACGGGCTGCCACTTGCCACATCCCTTCCGGTTGTCTACCTCTCACAGTGACGGTGAACGGCACCCAACCGGGTGGCGTAGGTCCTGCAGGGACTTCGACATGGATTGTCCACGTCTTGTTCCCCTCTTCGCCTTCTTCCTTGGCGAAGTACTGCGGCATCTGGTTATATCCAAAATATTGAAGCACCTGCCTCAATGTTTCCGGATAGCCGCTACGGTGAGAACAGTGGGATACCACCCACCCATCCTCCAACTGTTTATCTGCTGTCATCTGTAAACATATATTTGATAAATGTCAAATATTTATTTAAACAGTAAACCAGTGAGTTATAACATAAGACATGTCATTGAACCCATAAAACTTGGAAACATAGTTCAAATTTTAAACAATTTGACTGCTGATCTGCTGTTCACCTGACAGCCCTGATCAGTTTCCATCTCAACCTGATTTAGGCCATGCTAAAGCAAAACCAATTTTGGAGATCAACATCAAAGTTAAAGCTAACTTCAATAGCTTTCCAGAAAGTATTCGCTTGGCCTAAGATCTGTCCTGGTTTAAAAGTTATGAGATGTCAAAATTAACAGAATTTCTGGAGAAAATTGGACAGCACCTCCCTGCTTTAGGTACTGATTTGATCCAAGAATCCCAGTTAATTCTGTTCCTAATCTGACAAAACTTTCTGTTACAAAGTTGTAACCCATCTCATAATTTTTCAAGAACTCACTCATTTTCTATTTTTGGATTTTATGCAGGAAGTTATGCTCAGTTTACAGAGAGTTTACAGAGAGTGTTTGCTCTGCCCTGTTTTCTGGACAGTTTCAACTCTACTGCACTTTTCGATTGGTTAAGGGATGAAACACCTCTGGACCTCAACAGAAAAGTTGTAAAGCTCTTCCAAAGCTTTCCAGAAATGTATCATATGCCCCCAACCACGAAAGAACTCAACCTCTAACCTCTGATTAACTTCAGCCTTAATTTAGCTGAAAACAGAGTGCTCTGTCCTTAGCAACCTATAAGTTGAAAACTTGTTAACTTTGAATATCCTAAGGGAAGGAGTTACATCAAGTTTTTATTTCTTTGGATCAAAAACTTCAAGTTTTTAAATGAAGTTGTTCATTTAGTGGGGTGTGACGTCGATGCGTCACCAGATCGTGTCGGTACTACGTCCTCACAAAGAAAAACCTATACCGGACTTAGCCGGCTTCGTTAATTCAGTGGCACTAAACGTCACTCACACACGGATGCTACACGTCTACCGTTTCGTGGTTAAACTACCTGCAGAAACTCAAACAATCATCAGACTTGGCTGCCCACCGACCCCGGTATTCATACAGTTCGTACACCCGGCCGTCATCACTCGCCCGGATGTTCTCAAGCCAAACATGCCTTGAGTTACGTGTTCACGTTTCAGACCACGTGACGGGGTCTCCCAAGTTGCACCACGCATGCCAGGGACAAACGTTGCTTGAATACCCCAAAACGACATGAAGAGTCGTAGAGAATATCAAAGCGGGTCGGGTTACCTGCCACCCGTGGGGCTCCACCCTTCAGCTTGTGCGCACTGGTGGACAGCGCTTACGTGTACCCCTCAAGACATAAACGTCCCGAGATACACGATTTTCCGACATAAGCAATTAGGTTAGTATGCCACTTTCTATACGCTAATAACATCCTTCTACGGGCTACTAACTCGTTCCCCACGGTCTTGTTGAGCCAGGATCACGCTGAGGGGTACTGCGTTGCACAACACCGAATAACACACATCAAAGGTACAAAGCGGAAGCAAAACTTTTATTACATAAAGTGGTTTACGAACATTTGTACATCAAAATAAGCCCAGTCTACACTCACGGGCGTAGACTACGCATCAAGTGCACGTTCAGCCCTTGAACGTGTCCTTGCTAGCACACACACACACTAACTCTGCGGCGTGCACGGCTCCCACTCGACGGGGTTCCCCTCCTGGGGTTCCGTCTCCTCTTCGGGAGCCCATTCCTCATAGAACCCTGCAAAAGCTTCAAACACAAGCAGTGAGCACGAAGGCTCACCAAGACTGACCCGTCTCTCCTAAACATGGAACTTATACATGAGGGATTGATACGTTACATGAGGAAAAATCATTTGCAAGGACTCGCCTAATTAGTAAAACCTTACTTTCAAGTTTTAGCAGCAGGTTGTGGAGAACCTTACGCCAAGGCACATGAGAGAGCCGCAATCAAACAAGAAACACATTTCTCTCATGTACTTTGCCCAAAGTTGAAAGGAACTTTAGTTCGCTCTAAACTACAACAGATCATTAACAATCAAAGTCCATCTTTCAATCAGCAACATTTTAACATGTAACTAGCCTGTTCTTTCTACGTCACAGTACAGTGAACAAGTGGTACTCACTGACCGCGACGGACGGCGATTATAATTGATTTACACCTGCATGGTTACCCGAACAACCCGTCACGTATGCCCGTACTTGATATTGCCTACAACAACCATCACGGATGCCGTACGCAACTACCTTTCACCCGTTAGCCAAATGTTGAACCGGTCCAATCGTCCCGAGCAATAGGTCTCTGCACGCACATCTCATTGCCGCCAGCCGATTTACACCTCGAGCTGATAAAGGATTACAAAATAGAGATCCATTATCACCCCGACAAGGCAAACGTAGTGGCGGATGCGCTGAGTGGCAAGTCACACGTCAACAATCTGACCATCACACCGTTGGAAGAGAGTGAGCCACCATTACATGTGATTCTGCATGGAGCTCTCTACAACTTAGCGTTGATCCCAGCCATCCATGAAAAGATAGCGTCAGCTCAGAAACATTTCAAGGGCATGTTGCATTTGCGGAGACTTGTAGATAGTAGGGAGCTGAAATGTTTCCGGAAAGACGGAGACGGCATCCTATGGTTCAAGGACCGGATCTTCGTACCCCGTAACACGGAGTTACGGAAGAAAATCTTTGATGAGGCTCACTTGTCAAAGTTTTCTATTCACCCCGGCAGCAACAAAATGTATCAAGAACTCAGAAGCAAGTTTTGGTGGACACGGATGAAGCGGGAGATCGCAAAGTACGTGTCCGAGTGCGATACATGTCAAAGGGTGAATGCAGACCATATGAGGAAACCAGGACTGTTACAACCACTGGGCATTCCTACCTGGAAATAGGAGGATGTGAGCATGGACTTCATTGTCGGTTTACCCACCACTTTTCAGAAGCATGATTCTGTGTGGGTGATCATTGACCGGCTCACCAAAGTTGCCCATTTCATCCTGGTCAACACAAACTACAACGACAAGAAGTACGCTGAATTGTACATCTCACGGATCCTATGCTTGTACAGCGTACCCCGTACCATCATATCGGATCGGGGCACTTTATTTGTCTCCCGTTTTTGGGAGCAGCTTCACGCTGCGTTGGGAACAAAGCTGATCCGTAGTTCAGCGTACCACCCACAGACGGATGGACAAACCGAGTGGGTAAATCAGATTTTAGAAGACATGCTACGAGCTTGCGCCATCAACCACGGTAAGAATTGGGATGATCACTTGCCGTTGGCCGAGTTCTCGTACAACAATGGGTACCAAGGCAGCATTAAGATGGCGCATTACGAGGCGCTATACGAGAGAAAATGCCGCACACCAATGAATTGGTGTGAGTCTGGCGAAAGGATCACCTTCGGGATTGATATTGTCAACAACACGGAGGAAAAGGTTCGGCTGATTCAAGCGAACCTAAGAGCCGCTCAATCCCGACAGAAACAATATGTGGACCAGAGAAGACGCCCATTACAGTTCGAAGTCGGGGATCACGTATATCTACGTGTGTTTCCAATGAAGGGCGTGAACAGATTCGAGGTGAGGGGAAAGTTAGTACCCGATTCATCGGTCCATTTCAGATTATCGAAACATGTGGATCGGTAGCATACCGGCTGAATTTACCAGAAGCACTCTCCGGTGTGGACAACGTCTTTCACATTTCCCAGCTGAAGAGGTGTCTTAAGCTATCAACTACCATTCAGCTGAAGGATATAGAAGAACTGAAACCGGATCTCACGTATCGGAAGGAACCTGTTCAGATTATTGATGAAAAGGCCCCAACCACACGCAACCATACGTTGTGGTTCTATAAAGTTTTATGGAGTAATCACTCCGTAGACGAAGCGACATGGGAGAGTGTAATACCCCAAAAATCTGTTAAGAGGGGAATTTAAAATTTTTTGGACGTATTGCATGTGGTGCAGAAACTCAAATTCAAATTGGAATTTAAATTCAAAACCAAAACAGAAAAGAAATGGAAAAAGAAAAAGAAAATGAAAAACCCCACCGGCCAGTGGGCCGAAACCCACCAGCCGGCCCACTCTCCCCGCGCCAGCCCCGAACCCGCGCCTCTCTCTTCCTCTCACTGACACGCGGGGCACGCATGTCATCCCCCACCTCCCGCGCGCTCGGCCGACCCCGGGACTCTCCTCTCCCCCGAATCCAAACAATCTCCGAAAACCGCGCCAACAGCCCGATCTTTGGCCCCGGACGCTGCTATTTAACCAAGTCGATCATCCGCCGCCTCCCCTCGTGAAATTCCCGCACAGAAACTCGCCGAATTACCCAGCGCACTCCAATTTTCTCTCCGGTGAGAACCGAAGCTCCGATCACCGTTTTCTCTCGATCCTTGCTCGGGTTTTCTGATCTAACGCGCCAATCATGTTCCACCGCCTCCGGGGAATCACGCAGGTGCAGAAAACTCGGTGTTTTGCACCCTAGACGCAGCTGCGGTGAGCACCACCGCTATTTCATCTCGGACCTCGCCGCCGACCGTCTTCGAAGACCTCCGAGCTCAAGAAAAACCCCGAGGTGAGATCCCCGACATCCCCTCTACCGTTTTATGCCATGAAATCCAAGTTTTAGGAGGTATAGACGTAAATCCGAAGATCTCCAGCGAGATCGCCGCCTTCCACCGCCGCTCGCCGCCGGGCAGCGCCGCCCGCGCACGGCCAGGGCGACGTGGCCCCCTGAGGCCCGTCCATTTTAAATCGTGTGGTTCCTATTAGATCTAACCGCACCGCTTCGCGTTATAATCTCAGCCGTCTATTTTAAATCGGACGGTCCACATCAGCCGCGCGTTATAAAGGCCGGGATTCTTATGCGCTACCCCCTGGGGATTTCGGAAAATACGAGCTAGCCCTGGAAACTTCTGATCTGGCCCCGGAAACTTCTGATCTAGCCCCTGGAACTTCAGAAATTCGTGTAAATTCATTTAAAAAGCAGTTTTAGCCCCTGGACTTAATAAAAAATTGCAAAACCCCTCTGTTATGTGTAGTTAGACCCAGGAAATTTATAAAATAATAAATTAGACCCTGTAGTAGGGTGGATTTACTTTTTTTTGACCCTATATGGTATTAAATTCAGAAATTTGAATATGTGACTAGGATTTAAATTTAAAAGGTAAGGCAAACACATGTACAAATTCAAATTTAAACTCTCCTAGCACTTTGAAAACTTTAGAATAAGTTAAGAATAGATTTTTGGTTGAAATGAATCTGTCTAATTGTTGTTCATATGTATTAGTTCTAGAAATACCTTTCCAGGCTAGGAAATAATTCTGAAAACTTATAAAATAAATTTAAATTAGCTCACATCAGAGGAGAAGTTTAAAAATATATTATTTAATATTTTATATCAGAACCTATTCTATTTAGAAGATATGTCCTACTATTTAATATTAAAATTCACTTTTAGGCATAGAAGATAAATCTGAAAAATATGGGAAATGCATAATTAGAAAATGATAAATGAAGTCTCCAAATTGAAAAACTTCAGTTTAGGATTTGGTAGAAGATCTGAAAACCTATTTGGAATAGGAAAATACCTTTTATACAAACTTTGTGGCTAAGAAGTGTAATAATTGAATATAAAGAATTTTTTCAAATTGGAACTTCATATATAGTGTGCAAATAGAAATCTGAACATAGAAGTTAGAAATAATATACATATGTTTAAAGGTGAATGTAGGCCAAAAACCAACACATGTAGAGTAACCACAACACTTAGAAATGTGAATGACTTTCATAGGTATGTATGTGTGGTTTGTATGAAGTGAAAATGTGAACTATGTCTTATGGATTGTTGTTTTCTTTTGCTATGTGTGTTGGCTTGAGTAGAACCTGCCCCAGAGCAAGTTCTCCCCTTCCAAGACCAAGACTTTCCATTCCCAGAGCAGCAGGAAGAAGGCAAGTGTCCTTGACCACTTTGATCCTATGCTAGGATGTGTAGATAGAATTATTTGCATTGTCAATTGCAATATGAAACCCATGCTAGGAAGTTTCCCTAGAATTGCATTACCTTGTTTCCTTGTAGCTTGGGTTGGGATTTATTTTATCATGTCATTTATTATTATGCTTATGCTTAGCCATGGTTAGAATGGGATAATTGGGATATGAGATCATCAATTTATTTACTTTACTATTGAATGAGATATTATGAGTTATGTAGAGGTAGGGATCGAGGCAAGATTGGATGATTTGGTTGGTGCTGGGTGCACGAGACTCGGGTTTGTGTTTAGTACTTGCCTGGATCCTAAGGACCGGTTCATGGAGCATGTAACCTGGCTTTACCGTGCCAACCACATGCTGACATGGGGCAGCTTGGCCAATTAATTAGGTGTATCCCCGGCGTAGTATGGTGTGTTGAATGGTGCAAGGAATAGGTGTCAGCTGGACTACCATATGAACCGCAAGGCTCAAGAGGGGGCCACTGCAGCGGGGTTGGAGCCTCTTGTATGCTGTTAGGGGTGAAACCTCAGTGGGCCCATACTCGTCGAGAATCCCTTTGTAAAGGCTTCGTAGTGATCTCCTGGCCACACACCTGGGAAGTGTGAATGTGGTTCGTGGCCACTGGCATAATGGAGGTTCTTTTAGTCCACCCGACAACGGGGGATGAAATCACTACATGTGGGTACAGTGGTGCAAACTCTGCAGAGTCAAAACTATCATGACAGTCGTGCTCACGGTCAAGAGCGGCTTGGACTTATTCATGATTAGAGGATGATGACTTTGGAAGTTGTGGATGTTAAGCGGGGAGCTTAACATTGGAAATGATGTTATGGTTATCTGATTATGATGATGGGTTGGGAGATTGGGACCATTTCACCTATGTAGTAATGTAGGTGCTTAATAAGCTAAGGTGATAGGTACTAATTGCGTAGTGATTTAACCATGAGTTCAACCTCTCCTTGCTCTAGCCATGCGTGACATAACTTTCCCACACTTGCTGAGTACCAACGGTACTCAAACTTGCATATTTGTTGGTTTAAATTGCTGCTCAGGTCAAGGGGATGATGTGGTGACCAAGACTTCGGACCCAAAGAAGGATTCTAGGTTCATGGAGTCCCCCGGGCAACGCCTATGACGGAGCCCACAAGAATAATATTCCGCTGCTGTTTTGTTTACATATTATTAACTTATTATCGTCCATCGAGATGCATGCTATGTAAGACTTATTTATATTTGACACCTGGCTTGTAATAAATGATGCTTCACTATTTGTCATCACATGTATGAGAAACTGATCCTGGCATACATGTGATATTCACTCGGTTGTTCTTCGGAGAAACCGGGTGTGACAGAAGTGGTATCAGAGCCAAGGTTGCCCGTAGGAACGTGGACCTAGGTAGAAATGGACATATTTAAGGATCCTATTTTCTTAAAAACTATTTTACAAAGGTGTGGGTTGAAAAGTGTTATTTAATGGGTCACTTTATTCACCTTGCCCCAACTCTATTCATAACACGATTTTTTTAAAATCTTATCTAACTTGATTTTAAATGCTTTATGTTTTAGATGATTCGCATGATCCGCACCGCCCGCAAGTCCATCGGAGGGAGAGTTCCTGTAGTTGCCCTTGCCCTAAGAGAGGAGAATCGTCCGGTGACGTACCACTCCTACGAACTGGCAGTAGGAGGATTGTTGCACTGTCTACGACGTACGCTCCACGCTGCCGGCAATACGGGCAAGCTAATCATACACTACAGCTCCACTCGGACCATCCGTGAGAAGCGGGAAGAATGGAGTTCAGAAATGAGGATTATCCATTAAGATCAGCTGCTCAAGGTCCACCGCTCTCCAGCTTGTCGAGCGACACAGGTTGATGCCGAGAGGGATGTCACCTGGGAGGCCATCACCTGCCAAAGTTACATCTACCGTCATCACCTGGACAGGACTGAGTACATGTATGTCCTCCAGCGTGAGAGTGGTACCGCGGAATACAAGTACCCGCCAGTGCAGCAGGGGACTTCCCATGAACACATGGACCTGTGTTTTGAGGATGCTGCTATGCTCAGCACTCGAATGCAGGAGTGTTAGCAGGAGCTTCAGGATGTTCGTGACACCCTGAAGGAGACTGAGGCGTTGCTTCGAGCCAGCTTGAGGGCGAGAGAAAGAGGAGATGGGAATGAATTGTGTGTCACCGTGAATGACACATGGACTCCTGACTCCCCAGATCACCGGGCAAGCAGGCATCGCCGCACTTCTCCACCAGCAGCTTCCCCACCCAAAGCGGAGTCAGAGGGCAGCCGCAATAATGAGGAAGACCCCGAGGAGCAAGCTCAGTCATACGAGTCATGTAGAGTCCTTTCCCATCTTTCAGCAGGTTATCGAGTAGGCGAGTCAATACCTTAGTTAATGGTGTGTTAATGTTTGGTGTGTGACGTGAGTTGTGGAAGCCATGGGCATTTGTCCACAACCTCGTCTTCAGGTTTTTTTGCCTTGATGTGTGAACCACTATGAATTAAGAGTGCGTTTATTTTCACGTGAGACGTGAAACCCTCAGAAAATGTTAATATAATAAGACCCCATGAGTTTAAGTTTAAACAACCAAATTGGGAATTTAATACGAAACGCTTTAAATTAACATTTGGTTGATCATGATAGATGGCCGGAAGAGGAAAGGGTTGTGGTCCCAACCCCGCCAACAACAACGATGAGGCCGGCAACCCTTATCTTTCTGGAGGACAAGACAGGGGTGGTTGCCGTGAAGGAGTTGATCCCATCCACCAAATGCTTGAAAATCAGAATAAGCTCATCCAGAGCCTAAGTCAAGTGGTGGCCAACTTGCACCCAGTTCCACCTCCACAAGCTGCACCACACCAACCAAGGTTGAGTGAGTTTCTAGGGACTCAACCTCCAAAGTTTGCAAGTGCTGCTGAACCTCTTGAGGCATATGATTGGCTAAAGACCATTGAGAGCAAGATGAGGATCATACAATGCCGAGGGAATGAGAGGGTGCTGTTTGCCTCTCACCAATTGCATGGACCTGCTGCTGATTGGTGGACCGCTTACGTGGCCGCCCATCATGACCCTGAGAACATCACTTGGGAAGAGTTCAAGCGTAGTTTCCGCAACCATTACATACCAAGGGGTGAACTCAAAAACAAGAGAAAGGAGTTCTTGGGGCTGCAGCAAGGAAACATGACTGTGAGGGAATACCTCACTAAATTCACCCAACTATCCCGTTATGCACCACGAGACATCGAGACTGATGAGCAGAAACAGGAGTGCTTTGTGGAAGGACTTACAGCGGAAATGCAGTGTGCAATGTCCTCCAACGAGTATGAAAGCTTCCAAAAGATGGTGGACAGAGCATTTGTTGTGGAGAGGAAGCTGAAGGCCTTGGAAAATGAAAACAAGTGGAAGGCGGGATGGTCACACCAAGCCTCAGGTAGCAACACAAGCCCACGTCTGATGCAGCAACTCGCAGGGCAGACGAGCCGTGCCGTGGTACCCTACTCAGCACCAAGAGGGTACAATCCGAACTTCAGGCCTCCAGCTCCAGCACAGCCGCAACGTCAGTTTGTGCAGCAGCCTCGCCCCACATATCAACCTCGACCAGCAGGACAAGGACCACAGAACCAACCCCAAGACAACAAAGGCCAGGCACCTAAGGTTGGGGTGCAATGCTTCAACTGTGGTGAAGTGGGGCACTACGCCCACAAGTGCCCAAAGAAGAATCCCATGCAGCCACAACAGCAGAATGTGATGCGAGGACGGGTGAACCACGTGACCATGGAGGAAGCGCAAGAGGCACCTGACGTGGTAATTGGTAAGTTTCCTGCCAATTTACACATTGCAACCCTGTTGTTTGATTCTGGTGCTACCCACTCGTTCATTGCTCAAGGGTTTGTTAAGAAGCATCATATAGCAACAACACAAATGAACCATATGCTAGCAGTGAACTCTCCAGGGGGAGAAATAAGGACAAGACAAGTGTGCCCCAAGGTGAATCTAGACATTAATGGGGTAGTATTTACTACAAACCTCATAGTGATAGACTCACAAGGCATAGATATTATTTTGGGTATGGATTGGTTGACCAAACATAAGGGAATCATCCATTGTTCGACAAGAACGGTGGAACTAACTCACCCTAGTGGCACAAGAGTGAAGTTCATAACTGTACAAGAACCTAGGAGGGACCTTAAACTCAATCACGTTGAGGTGGAAGTGGGAGAGATCAGGATCATCATAGAATATCCAGATATTTTTCGGGAGGAGTTGCCAGGTATGCCCCCCGATCGTGAAGTGGAATTCGCGATTGAGCTAGTGCCTGGAATAGCCCCGATATACAAGAGACCTTATCGGATGGACTCCAAACAGCTGGAAGAACTCAAGAAACATTTAACAGAATTGACAGAGAAGGGGTACATTCGTCCTAGTTCCTCACCATGGGGAGCTCCAGTGATATTTATGCCCAAGAAGGACGGAACCCAAAGGTTATGCGTCGACTACCGTGCCTTGAATGATGTAACCATCAAGAACAAGTACCCATTACCCCGCATTGAAGACTTATTTGATCAGTTGAGGGGAGCTTGTGTGTTCTCGAAAATTGATCTCAGGTCAGGATACCACAAACTTAAGATAAGACAAACTGATATTCCAAAGACAGCTTTCGTATCTCGGTACGGACTGTATGAATACACCGTCATGCCTTTCGGGCTAACTAATAGCCTGGCATACTTCATGTATCTCATGAACAAGGTATTCATGGAATATCCGGACAAATTTGTGGTGGTTTTCATTGATGACATTCTCGTCTTTTCCAAAGATGAAGAAGAACATGAGAGTTGCAAAAGCTAAGAGAACACCAACTATATGCCAAGTTAAGCAAGTGTGAGTTTTGTCTGAAGAGAGTTCCCTTCTTATGACATATAATCACGGAGGGAGGAATCTCCGTAGATCCCACCAAGATCGAGGATGTACAGAAGTGGAAGACCCCTGAGAATGTCGGGGAAGTTCGAAGCTTTTTAGGATTAGCTGGGTATTATTGACGGTTTATTGAGGGTTTCTCCAAGATCTCGAGACCCCTCACCAAATTGTTTGAGAAGGTGACATGACCCCAACGGTCTTGTCGAGCCAGGATCACGCTGAGGGGTGCTGCGTTGCACAGCACCGGATAACACACGTCAAAGGTACAAAGCAGAAGCGGAATTTTATTACATAAACAAGTTTATGAACATGTTTACACCAAAATAGTTCCAGTCTACACTCACAGGCGTATACTACGCATCAAGTCCACGTTCAGCCCTTGAACGTGTCCTTGCTAGCACACACGCACACTAACTCTGTGGCATGCACGACTCCCACTCGACGGGGTTCCCCTCCTGGGGTTCCGTCTCCTCTTCGGGAGTCCCTTCCTCATATAACCCTGCAAAAGCTTAAAACACAAGCAGTGAGCATGAAGTTTGGAAGAATTCTGAAAATCGGGGAAAAGTTTAAACTGACGGGGGCCCACAGGGACACGTGTCGAGCATGGAGGTGTCCGGCACACCGAGGCCCACAGGGTATTTGTGCGCCAGCACACCAGATCCCGGCCACAGCCCGATCCCGATTTAAAATACCGGTCGCTGACAGCTGGGGTCCACCACCTTCTTCAACCTCCCGACGCCCGCGCTCTGCCGCCAGGGAACCTCGCCGGAGAGCTCGCCTCCGGCTTCTGTAAAGCTCCAAACTTCACGATTTTGGCCGCCTCTGCCTATTTTCTCTCGGGGAACAGGATTCTTGGGTCAGCTCGCCATGAAAATGGCCGCCACATGTCCGGCGACGAGCCGCAGCCTCGGGAGAACTTCGGTCGCGTTGTCCACCCTCCCTAGCACCTCCCCCGATCAAGATAAGGGTCGTCGAGCATCAGTGGACCATAGGAAAGGTCGACATGAGCTCTACGGAGCTCGGGAAAGGTTGTGTTGGGCTGTCACCGTGCGACCTAGGCCGGAAATCGGGATTTCTACTAAAACTTGAAGAACAGCGGTTTCCCTCCACGGTTCTTCGTGGTTCTTGCTCCTATGGATCCGCACGGGCTACTAGAAGTGATCCTCTATACAAGAGGATGAGTGATGCAGTGTGGCTTACGAATTTCTCGGATCGGTACCGACCTCACTTCTGCACACCGTCGCGAAAATATGAAATTCCGGCCGGAGCAGTGATTGTCACGCCGCCGGAGCTTGCGGAAATGAAAGAGGGGTTGGAGGCGAACCTCTTTGCTGTTTACAGCTCCGTGAACGGTGGGCTGTGGTGGCCGGAAGGGCTGTTCCCGCAGCGGCGGCTCGAGCTGAACCGGCAGAGACAAGATCGCCGCGGTGGAGCTCGGGGAAGACCGCGCAGGGTCTGGAACCGATGCGAGGGCGTTGAAGATGGCTTGGCGCACCCGGTGCTGGTCTCAGATCGCCGGGAGGGTCACTGGATTGGCCGGGCGATGAGGAACCGAAGGTTCACTCGGACGGCGAGGTGTTTCGGCGTTTTGAGTGGAAGTGCGACGAGGCAGCGATGGAAGGCGCCGGTGACCGCTCGGGCGGGTAGATAAAGAAACAGGGAGTCGGTTCCGTGGCTGAGATCGGCAAGCAGCTGGTGGCTTCGCCGTGGCGGCAGCTGCAGCGCTCGCGGTTACCCGAGCTGAGCTCTTAATCGGTTTCTTTTGCTACATTGGCTGACATGTGGGTCCCACCCAGGGTTTTAACCTCTGAAATTCACTCCTAATCACTGTTGTAAACAGTGGGCCCCAAAATACCCATGGTGATTCAAATTATTCACCCATGAGCCATTTGAATTGAGTAGAATTCAAATTGGGTTTGGTTTGAATGAATTTCAGCACATGTTCAGTTTGAAATTCAAATAAAGTTTGAATTTGCCCCACTTAGCTCATGTCAAGATTAACTCCAAATGGAGTGAAAATTGGTGTGTGAGCTCACAAAAATGTGCTGAATAAGAATATGCCTCCCACTTTTGAATTCATCGGATAAAAAAAGTTTGAATTTGAATATGGTTTCAAACTGCCCTCTTTCTGGCTTTACCCAAAATGACCTCAAAAAGGTTTTGAATTCGGGTGAAATTTGGCATGGACATCCTTAGCACTGTGTAGGAGTTTTCATATGCCCAGCCCCTCTATATCACATGTGGGAAATACCACTTTTGCAATATGTGAGTTTGTTTTTCTAATGAGCATGTTGATGGTGGTTACTTGCTCTTCATTTGTGTTCATCATCTTTCCTCAAATGAGGTGTGTGGTATGGTTATGAATACTTCAAATAGGTGTCAAAAACTGAGGCCCTTACATTCCTCCCCCCTTAAAAGAATCTCGTCCCGAGATTATAAGGTGAAAACGAGAGAGAGGACGGTGGAAAATTACCGGATATGCGACGTGAAAAAGTCAGGGTAGTTAGCGTGAAGAAATCCTTCGCTCTCCCATGTCGCTTCGTCCACGGAGTGATTACTCCATAGAACCTTGTAGAACCACAACGTACGGTGGCGTGTGGTTCGGGCCTTCTCATCAATAATCTGCACCGGTTCCTCTCGATAGGTGAGATCCGGTTGCAGTTCTTCAATGTCTTCCAGCTGAATGGTAGTTGATAGCTTGAGACACTTCCTCAGCTGGGAAATGTGAAAGACGTCGTGCACACCGGAAGTGCTTCTGGTAATTTCAGCCGGTATGCTACTGATCCAAATCTTTTGGTAATCTGGAATGGACCGATGAATCGGGGTGCCAACTTTCCTCTCACCCCAAATCTGTTTACGCCCTTCATTGGAGATACCCGTAGATATACATGATCTCCAACTTCGAATTGTAATGGGCGCCTTCTCCGGTCCGCATACTGTTTCTGATGGGATTGAGCGGCTTTTAGGTTCGCCTGAATCAGTCGAACCTTTTCTTCCGTGTTGTTGACGAGGTCAATCCCAAAGGTAACCCTTTCGCCAGATTCACACCAATTCAGTGGTGTGCGGCATTTCCGCCCGTATAGCGCCTCGTAGGGCGCCATCCTGATGCTGGCTTGGTACCCATTGTTGTACGAGAACTCGGCTAATGGCAAGTGATCATCCCAATTCTTACCGTGGTTGATAGCGCAAGCTCGTAGCATGTCTTCTAGGATCTGATTTACCCGCTCGGTTTGTCCATCTGTCTGCGGGTGGTATGCTGAACTACGGATCAGTTTCGTCCCCAAGGCAGCGTGCAGCTGCTCCCAAAAACGGGACACAAATAAAGTTCCCCGATCCGATATGATGGTACGGGGTACGCCGTACAAGCATAGGATCCGTGAGATGTATAGTTCAGCGTACTTCTTGGCGTTGTAGTTTGTGTTGACCGGGATGAAATGGGCAACTTTGGTGAGCCGATCGATGATCACCCACACAGAATCATGTTTCTGCAAGGTGGTGGGTAAACCGACGATGAAATCCATGCTCACATCCTCCCATTTCCAGGCAGGAATGCCCAGTGGTTGCAGCAGTCCCGGTTTCCGCATATGGTCTGCCTTCACCCTTCGACATGTATCACACTCGGACACGTATTTTGCAGTCTCACGCTTCATCCGTGTCCACCAAAACTTGCTTCTGAGTTCTTGATACATTTTGTTGCTGCCGAGGTGAATAGAAAATTTTGACAAGTGAGCCTCATCAAAAATTTTCTTCCGTAATTCCAGGTTTCGGGGTACGACAATCCGGTCCTTGAACCATAGGACGCCTTCTCCGTCCTTCCAGAAATATTTCAGCTCCCCACTGTCTACACGTCTCCGCAAATGCGACATGCCCTTGTCATGTTTCTGAGCTGTCGCTATCTCTTCACGGATGGTGGGAATCAAAGCTAGGTTGTAGAGAGCTCCGTGTGGAATCACATGTAGTGGTGGTTCGCTCTCTTCCAACGGTGTGATGGTCAGATTGTTGACGTGTGACTTGCGGCTCAGCGCATCCGCCACTACGTTTGCCTTGCCCGGATGATAATGGATCTCTATTTCGTAATCCTTTATCAGTTCTAACCATCTTCGTTGCCTCATGTTCAGCTCCTTCTGAGTGAATATGTACTTGAGGCTTTTGTGGTCGGTATATAGATGTACGAGGTTACCGAGTAGGTAGTGCCTCCACATTTTCAGTGCAAGTACCACGGCAGCGAGCTCCAAGTCGTGAGTTGGATAATTTTGCTCATGGTTTCTAAGTTGCCGTGGTCCATACGCGACCACTCTTCGGTCTTGCATCAGCACACATCCGAGCCCAATGCCGGATGCATCGCAGTACACATCGAACGTTTTTGTTGTATCTGGCTGCGCCAAAACCGGTGCTGATGTCAGGTGCTTGACTAAAGCCTTGAATGCTGCTTCACATGCTGGACTCCAAACATATTTGGTAGCCTTCTTCAGCAGCTCTGTCATAGGCTTGGCAATCTTCGAGAAGTTCAGAATGAACCTCCGACAATATCCCGCGAGCCCAAGGAAACTCCGTACCTCATGAACAGTTCTCGGGGATTTCCAATTCAACACTTGAGTGATCTTGCTCGGGTCCACAGCGATACCCTCCGCTGAGATGATATGCCCGAGAAAATGCACTTGCGATATCCAAAACTCGCATTTGCTGAATTTCGCGTATAACTTGTGGTCCCACAGCCATTGCAAGACTATACGCAGATGTTTCTTGTGATCTTCCTCCGACTTGGAATATACCAGGATGCCGTCGATGAAGACCACGACAAACTTGTCCAGCTCCGGCATGAATACCGAGTTCATAAAGTACATGAAGTGAGCGCTGGAGCATTGGTGAGGCCGAAGGACATGACCAGGTACTCATAGAGTCCGTACCTCGTCGAGAAAGCCGTCTTTGGAATGTCCTCAGCCCTTATCTTAATCTGATGGTACCCGGATCTTAAATCCATCTTGGAAAAGATCTTTGCTTTGACCAACTGATCAAACAACATGTCGATCCGTGGCAACGGGTACATGTTCTTGATGGTTACGACATTTAATGGACGATAGTCCACGCAAAGCCGCAACGTCTCATCCTTCTTCTTGACAAATAATGCCGAACAACCCCATGGCGAGGAGCTCGGCCTAATAAAACCCTTCTCCAGGAGGTCCGTGAGCTGAGTCTTCAGTTCAGCCAACTCCTTGGGCGCCATCTTGTACGGCCTTCGGGATATTGGCATGGTTCCCGGTGCAAGTTCAATCTTGAACTCCACCTCTCTATCAGGCGGCATCCCCGGTAAATCGTCCGGGAATACGTCAGGGACCTCTCGGACCACTGGGATATCTTCCAATCTGATGGTTGTGGCTTGATAGACACTTGGAATTTTTATTTCTTGACTGTCCAGAAATAATGAGTGAGACCCGTGCACTTCTGAGTTTAAGTGCACAACTCGAAGGACGGTGTCTAAAACAGCGCCGTGGCGGGTTAACCACGACATCCCTAAGATGACATCGACCTTTTGTCCCTCTAAGATTATGAGAGACGTAGGGTAAACTCTACCCGCTAAGCATAATGGTGCTTTGGAAACCATTATGTTTGCTGAAATCTTCCCACCCGGTGAGCAAATTAAATATGGACTAGCGGTGGGTAGTATTGGCAAGTTGTGTTTAGCAATGAAAGCTTGGCTAATAAAATTATGCGTGGCGCCTGAATCAAACAGTACTATAGCGGGATGCTGGTGGAGTTGGAACATACCCGCAAGGATTGGCTCGCCCTCCGGCACGTCCTCTATGGCAAGCTGGTGGAGGGTTCCGGGCCTAGGGTTTGCCCGCCGCGCATTAGTAGGGTTCCGGGGTTGATTCCTCCCCGGAAGCTGCGGTGCCACTCCGCCGCCTTGCCTCTCCGGGCATCTGCTCGCGAAGTGTCCTGGACGACCACACTTGTAACATATGGCTGCTGCTGGTGTAGTGCTCGGAGGACGAAAGCCCCGCATGCGCTGCTGAGGTGCATACGCACGCGGCATCCCCTGCTGCTGCTGTTGTTGCGGAGGTGGTGCTGGCAGTGCCGGCCTGAATGCCGGTGAAGAGTACGGTCGACTGCGGAACGGCATCAACCGCTGTGGTGGCTGCCAGCGTGGACCTGATGGTGGGCGATTCACCATCCGAAACTTCTGAGAAGGACCGCCTCCTTCTCCTCTGCTTTGCGGCGCGCTTCGCTTTCGCTCCGCCGCTGCTAACTCCTTGCCGGAGTCCTCCTGAACAATCGCAGCATCAATGATGTCGTTGAGGCTGCCGTGATTGAACATCACCAACTTGTCCTTCAGGAGCGGGTTAAGCCCCTGGTAAAAGTGGTCCCGCCGCTTCTCGTCAGTATCTGCGTGATACGACGCGTAGAGCGCAAGATCGTTGAACGCCCTGGAGTATTCCAGCGCGTTCCTGCTCCCTTGTTGCAGGTGTAGGAATTCCTGCATCTTCCTCTTCATCAAACCTGGCGGTATATGATAGGCCCTGAAGGCCGTCCGAAACTCCGTCCAGGTCATCACTCGGTCGGTGGGCTGTGAAGCACAGAAGTTGGCCCACCACGCGCTCGCAGATCCGTGGAGCTGCTGGACCGCGAACTGAGTCTTGCGCTGCTCGCTTATCTGGAGCAGACCGAACTTCATCTCTATTGCGCGGAGCCAGTTGTCCGCGTCAGAGGTTCATCCGCCCTTGAGAATACAGGGGGATGAGTTGCCAGGAAGTCGGAGTAGGAGCTCTGTTGACGCTCCTCACGGTCTTGACGTCTCTCTGGGCGATACGTATTGGCAATAAGAGTTTGCAGCAACTCCGTGTGCTGCTGATGTGAACCCGCCATTGCCGCGGCGATGTCGGCCAATGTAACCATTGGCAGTGGCGGTGGCGGTGCTTGCTGTTGCTGTTGATGCTGCTGTCCTGAGGAGTCCTCGGGAGGCTGTTGGGAGGTCTCTCCCCCTTGACTAGTACCCCCAACGTCCGGGTTGGCACGAGTACGCGTCATTCTGAAATTCAACACAGCAGCAATTAGCACATGTCTTACTTAAAAATTTCCATATGCAACAGTAGGTATTGAAGTGACACATGAATAATTTGCACAACATTCACATATATTGATAAAGCATAAACTTTATACAAGATACATTATTCTCGGGTCTCCGAGAAGTCGTGCTCATGTTGTCACTACCTATACATACACTACTGTCTACACGACATGTCACTGATTACAAAAGTTGGGTTACACTACCCTGGCTGCCCTACATGGCAACTGTAACCCCCTACTCGGAGTAGAACTCGACCTCCTGCGGGTCGTCCTCCTCCGGTACCTCTGCTGGTGGCTCTGGATCTACCACCTCTTCTCCCATCTCGGGTTCTCCCATTGCTGGAAGACCCAAGACCACCGGTATGCCCAATACCGGAGGTACGAGGTCCTGCAATGCATGCACCTCGTCCATGGCTTGGTTGTAATCTTCTTCCCAGCCTTGCCCTTCCTCAATAGTGTCGTCTCGCTCTTGAGCAAGGTCCTCGTTCTGCTGGGTCAGATTCTGTACCAGTTCTTGCAATGCCGCGATGTCAACACGGCTCTTTTTCCTTGCCTTCTTCAGACGACGCAACTGATTGTGTTGTTCATTCAGTCGCTTGATCATCGGAAGGAGCACATTGCGGAGTGCGCTGTGAGCACTCTCGAAATGGTCTCCACGGCTTGTGCTCTCCTTGAGCTTTGTGGCGAGATGCTCCGTATGAACAGCTTGGCTGTCCATCACGGCGTTTCCCGCCCTCGTCTGGAGGCTAAGGTTTGCCTCCGCGGGGTTGTACCGTGGGCAACTCGGGTCCGTTGCCTCTAGGTACCTGTCTTCCCACACATGCTGAGCCCGTCCCTCCACCGGAACGAGCGCGTATGTAGTGCCCTCCATAGCCTGCACGTGTAGTTGGCAGAAACGTGACATAGTGTCACGGGCTGCCACTTGCCACATCCCTTCCGGTTGTCTTCCTCTCACCGTGACGGTGAATGGCACCCAACCGGGTGGCGTAGGTCCTGCAGGGACTTTGACATGGATCATCCACGTCTTTTTCCCCTCTTCACATTCTTCCTTGGCGAAGTACTGCGGCATCTGGTCGTACCCGAAATATTGAAGCATTTGCCACAATGCTTCCGGGTAGCCGCTACGGTGAGAACAGTGGGACACCACCCACCCGTTCTGCAATTGCTTATCTGCTGTCATCTGTAAAAATGTATTTGAGAAATTTCAAATATTTATTTAAACAGTAAACCACTAAGTTATAACATAAGACATGTCATTGAACCCATAAAACTTGGAAACACAGTTCAAATTTTAAACAAATTTGACTGCTGATCTGCTGTTCCCATGACAGCCCTGACCAGTTTCCATATCAACCTGATTTAGGCCATGCTAAAGGCAAAACCAATTCTGGGGCTTAACATCAAAGTTAAATCTAACTTCAATAGCTTTCCAAAAAGTATTTTCTTTGCCTAAGATCTATCCTGGTGCAAAAGTTATGAGATGTCAAAGTTAACAGAATTTCTGAAGAAATCTGGACAGCATCTCCCTGCTTTAGGTACTGATTTGATCCAAGAATTCCAGTTAATTCTCTTCCTAATCTGACAAAAATTTCTGTTACAAAGTTGTAACCCATCCCATAAGCTTTCCAGAACTATCTCATTTTCTATTTTTGGATTTTTATGCAGGAAGATATACTCAATTTACAGAGAGTTTACAGAGAGTCTTTGCTCTGCCCTGTTTTCTGGACAGTTTCAACTCTACTGCATTTTTCGATTGGTTAAGGGATAAAACACCTCTGGACCTCAACAGAAAAGTTGTAAAGCTCTTCCAAATATTTCCAGAAATGTATCATATGAACCCAACCTCGAAAGAACTCAACCTCTAACCTCTGATCAACTTCAGCCCTACCTCAGCTGAAACCAGAGTACTCTGTCCTTAACAACCTATAAGTTGAAAACTTGTTAACTTTGAATATCCTGTTCAAGGGAAGGAGTTACATCAAGTTTTACTACTTTGGATCAAAACCTTAAAGTTTTTACAATGAAGTTGTTCATTTAGTTGTGTGTGACGTCGATGCGTCACCAGATTATGTCGGTACTACGTCCTCACAAAGAAAAACCTATACCGGACTTAGCTGGCTTCGTTAATTCAGTGGCACTAAACGTCACTCGCACACGGATGCTACACGTCTACCGTTTTATGGTCAGGCTACCTGCAGAAACTCAAACAATCATCAGACTCGGCTGCACACCGAGCCCGGAATCCATACAGTTCGTACACCCGGCCGTCATCACTCGCCCGGATGTTCTCAAGTCAAACACGCCTTGAGCTACGTGTTCACGTTTCAGACAACGTGACGGGGCTCCCAAATTGCACCACGCATGCCAGGGACAGACGTTGCTCGAATACCCCAAACGACATGAAGAGTCGTAGAGGATATTAAAGCGGGTCGGGTTACCTGCCACCCGTGGGGCTCCACCCTTCAGCTTGTTCGCACTGGTGGACAGCGCTTACGTGTACCCCCAAGACATAAACGTCCCGAGATACACGATTTTCCAACATAATCAAATAGGTTAATATGCCACTTTCTATATGCTAATAACATCCTTATATGGGCTACTAACTCGTTCCTCACTGGATTTTTGAAAAAGATGACCTTTGTAGTGCGTTAAACCTCAAGCGAGCTCTGATACAAACGCTGACACGACCCCAACGGTCTTGTCGAGCCAGGATCATGCTGAGGGGTGCTGCGTTGCACAGCACCGGATAACACACATCAAAGGTACAAAGCGGAAGCGGAATTTTATTACATAAACAAGTTTATGAACATGTTTACACCAAAATAGTTCCAGTCTACACTCACGGGCGTATACTACGCATCAAGTCCACGTTCAGCTCTTGACTCTGCGGCGTGCACGACTCCCACTCGACGGGGTTCCCCTCCTGGTGTTCCGTCTCCTATTCGGGAGTCCCTTCCTCATAGAACCCTGCAAAAGCTTCAAACACAAGCAGTGAGCACGAAGGCTCAGCAAGTCTGACCCGTCTCACCTAAATATGGAACTTCTACATGAGGGGTAATGGGTTACATGAGGTAAAAATCATTTGCAAGGACTCGCCTAATTAGTAGAACCTTATTTTCAGGTTTTAGCAGCAGGTTGTGGAGAACCTTACGCTAAGGCACATGAGAGAGCCGCAATCAAACAAGAAACACATTTCGCTCATGTACTTTGCCCAAAGTTGAAAAGAACTTTAGTTAGCTCTAAACTACAACAAACCATTAACAAGCAAAGTCCATCTTTCAATCAGCAGCATTTTAACATGTAACTAGCCTGTTCTTTCTAAGTCACGGTACAGTGAACAAGTGGTACTCACTGACCACGAGGGACGGTGATTATAATCGATTTACACCTGCAGGGTTACCTGAATAACCCGTCACGTACGCCCGTACTCGATGTTGCCTACAACAACCATCACGGACGCCGTACGCAACCACCTTTCGCCCGTCAGCCAAATATTGAACAGGTCCCATCGTCCCGAGCAAGAGGTCTCTGCACGCGCATCTCCGTGCCGCCAGCCAATTTACACCTCAAGCTCTCAACCTACCATCTGAACGACGGGCAATGCCTCAATACCCAGCTACCCGAGTTACATCAGTTTCCAGGTTCCCATATAGCCGGTAGGTCTTCGGTACTGTTCTAGCTTGTTCAACAGGCCCGCACACGGCTCGGTCCTCAATCGACACAAGCGGAGCTACAGCACACAGGCCCCAAAGTCCTGCTGCCCTTACCCTCCGCTTGGTCTTATTTTCTTGCCATGTGTTTCATGTGCTATCACTACCCGAGTCGAGTTCCTCTAGCCTATGCTCGCGAGTAGTTCCAACTACTCGACTTGTACCGAATCCTACTCTATCTTAGCATTGCAGTAGCTAACGGGGTTTTGCAATCCTAAACCCAACCCATGGTTTTCTTGGCTATGCAGTTGGGTTTCTAATCAAGACTCTAATGCAAAGAATCACAACAGTATTCAAAGATGTGCTCAAAACAATAAACATTTGTAAAAAGGTTAATGCAAACCGGAGCTTGCCTTGCTGGTCTTGGTCGTAGGCTAGCTGTTCCTCCGGAGTAACGAAGTCTGGGACTTCGGGTTCCTCCTTGACCTTAGCGACTACATGATAGAAGCAGTACATGTATTAATTTAAATGCATTTGTATATTAAGTTTGAAGTTGTGAAGTCTATAACTCTCACTAGACAGACCCAATGACTGTGAAACTTTTACTGGGGCTTGGTTACAACCTAAACAGAGATTTGGTCAATTTTTAGTTGCAGTAAAGCTCATTTGAGCCCTCCACAATTAATTATGCACTTGACCTTAATTGAAGGCTTTTAGGGTGTTCTAAGGATTTTCATGAAACAAACTATGACTTTCTGAAAACTAGATTTTCAGAGGGTTCTAATGGAGTTGGTCTCACTTAATTTGCAGGTTCCTTGCTAAAGATATGAGCTAAACAATATCAGAGAAAATTCTGAAAATGTTTCTGAACATTTTCTATTTTCTCTGGAACAGTTTCACTAATCACACCATTAGATGGGTCAAATGAGCACAAATGGGTCTGAAACTTGATTTTCTGGAAAGTGCTCAGAGAGCTGAATCCAACAAAATTTGGTTCACTCGATTTGGAGCATTCTAGCCAAAGTTATGAGGATTTGAAGTTTGGAAGAATTCTGAAAATCGGGGAAAAGTTTAAACTCACGGGGGCCCGCGGGGACACGTGTCGAGCGCGGAGGTGTCCGGCACACCGAGGCCCACAGGGTATTTGCACGCCAGCACACCAGATCACGGCCGCAGCCCGATCCCGATTTAAAATATCGGTCGCTGGCAGCTGGGGTCCACCCCCTTCTTCAACCTCCCGACGCCCGCGCTCTGCCGCCGGGGAACCTCGCCGGAGAGCTCGCCGCCGGCTTCTGTAAAGCTCCAAAGTTCACTTTTTTGGCCGCCTCTGCCTATTTTCTCTCGGGGAACAGAATTCTTGGGCCAGCTCGCCATGAAAATGGCTGCCACATGGTCGGCGACGAGCCGCAGCCTCGGGAGAACTTCGGACGCGTTGTCCACCCTCCCTAGCACCTCCCCCGATCAAGCTAAGGGTCGTCGAGCATCAGTGGACCATAGGAAAGGTCGACATGAGCTCTACGGAGCTCGGGAAAGGCTGCGTTGGGCTGTCACCGTGCGACCTAGGCCGGAAATCGGGATTTCTACTAAAACTTGAAGAACAGCGGTTTCCCTCCACGGTTCTTCGTGGTTCTTGCTCCTATGGATCTGCACGGGCTACTAGAAGTGATCGTCTCTACAAGAGGATGAGTGATGCAGTGTGGCTTACGAATTTCTCGGATCGGTACCGACCTCACTTCTGCACACCGTCGCGAAAATATGAAATTCCGGCCGGAGCAGTGATTGTCACGCCGCCGGAGCTTGCGGAAATGAAAGAGGGGTTGGAGGCGAACCTCTTTGCTGTTTACAGCTCCGTGAACGGTGGGCTGTGGTGGCCGGAAGGGCTGTTCCCGCAGTGGCGGCTCGAGCTGAACCGGCAGAGACAAGATCGTCGCGGTGGAGCTCGGGGAAGACCGCGCAGGGTCTGGAACCGATGCGAGGGTGTTTAAGATGGCTTGGCGCACTCGGTGCTGGTCTCAGATCGCCGGGAGGGTCACTGGATTGGCCGGGCGATGAGGAACCGAAGATTCACTCGGGCGGCGAGGTATTTCGGCGTTTTGAGTGGAAGTGCGACGAGGCAGCGATGGAAGGCGCCGGTGACCGCTCGGGCGGGTAGATAAAGACCCAGGGAGTCAGTTCCGTGGCTGAGATCGGCAAGCAGCTGGTGGCTTTGCCGTTTCTTCGCCGTGGCGGCAGCTGCAGCACGCGCGGTTACCCGAGCTGAGCTCTCAGTCAGTTTCTTTTGCTTCAGTGGCTGACATGTGGGTCCCACCCGGGGTTTTAACCTCTGAAATCCATTCCTAATGACTGTTGTAAACAGTGGGCCCCAAAATACCCATGGTGATTCAAATTATTCACCCATGAGCCATTTGAATTGAGTAGAATTCAAATTGGGTTTGGTTTGAATGAATTTCAGCACATGTTCAGTTTGAAATTCAAAAAAAGTTTGAATTTGCCCCACTTAGCTCATGTCAAGATTAACTCCAAATGGAGTGAAAATTGGTGTGTGAGCTCACAAAAATGTGCTGAATAAGAATATGCCTCCCACTTTTGAATTCATGGGATAAAAACAGTTTGAATTTGAATATGGTTTCAAACTGCCCTCTTTCTAGCTATACCCAAAATGACCTCAAAAAGGTTTTGAATTTGGGTGAAATTTGGCATGGACATCCTTAGCAATGTGTAGGAGTTTTCATATGCCCAGCCCCTCTATATCACATGTGGGAAATACCACTTTTGCAATATGTGAGTTTGTTTTTCTAATGAGCATGTTGATGGTGGTTACTTGCTCTTCATTTGTGTTCATCATCTTTCCTCAAATGAGGTGTGTGGTGTGGTGATGAACACTTCAAATAGGTGTCAAAAACAGAGGCCCTTACAGAAGGGAATCACATTCACATGGACACCGCAGTGGGAGACGAGTTGTCAAGAATTAAAGAAAAGGTTGACAACAGCCCCAGTGCTAGTTGTGCCAGACATGCAGAAGAACTTTTCGGTGTACTGCGATGCCTCTGGACACGGGTTGGGATGTATTCTCATGCAAGAGGGGCATGTCGTGGCTTATGCGTCCCGGCAGCTCCAGAAACACGAGAAGAACTATCCTACAGATGACCTAGAGCAAGCTGTAGTGGTACACGCGTTGAATATTTGGCGGCATTACTTGATGGGGAAGAGGACAGAGATATATACGGATCATAAGAGCTTAAAGTATATTTTCACACAGCCAGATCTCAACCTCAGACAAAGGAGATGGTTAGAGCTGATCAACGACTTTGATGTGGGCATCAAATATCATCCTGGGAAAGCGAACGTCGTGGCGGATGCTCTAAGCCGGAAAGTGCAGGTCAATAGGTTGAGCTTGAAGGACATGCCTACAGAATTGAAGTTAGAGGTTATAAAACTCAATCTATGTCTGGTGAATAGTGGTGAAACCATCGCCATGGAAGTGGACTCCACGTTAGAGCAAGACATACGCGATGGTCAAAAGAATGATGAGAAGATACAAGAAATCAGAGAACTCATTAAGGATAATAAAGCCCCTGGTTTCAGAGAGGATGAACAAGGTACGGTGTTGTACGGGAAAAGAATCCGTGTGCCCGAAGCGAACGAGATCCGTGAATTGATTTTGAAGGAAGCTCATGATTCTGACTATTCCATTCATCCTGGGAGTACGAAGATGTATCATGACCTCAAGAGCAGGTATTGGTGGTATGGCATGAAGCGAGATGTCGCGGAACATGTTGCCCTTTGTGACACATGTCAGTTGGTGAAAGCAGAACATCAACGACCCACGGGATTATTGCAACCACTCAGAGTGTCTGGATGGAAATTGAAAGAAATCGGTATGGATTTCATAGTGGGACTACCTAGGACTTAATAAGGATATGATTCGATATGGGTCATCATCGACAGGCTAACCAAGGTAGCTCATTTCATCCCCGTGAAAGAAAGCTACAGCGGATCCAAATTGGCAGAATTGTACATGTAAAGGATCGTGTGTTTCCATGGGGTGTCAAAGAAGATAGTATCAGATCGAGGGACACAATTCACCTCAAGGTTCTGGCAGAAGTTACATGAAACCATGGGAACTCATATGAATTTTAGTTCTGCCTATCATCCCCAGACTGACGGGTAGACGGAAAGAACCAATCATATCCTTGATGATATGCTGAGAGCGTGTGCGCTCAAGAACAATAGGAGTTGGGATAAGAACTAACCGTATGCGGAGTTCTCCTATAACAACAGCTATCAGGCTAGTATGAAGATGTCACCATTTGAGGCTTTGTATGGGAGGAAGTGCAGAACTCCCCTATTTTGGAACCAAATGGGGGAAAGTAAAGTGTTTGGGCCCGAGGTACTACAAGAAGCCGAGGCGAAAGTGAGGGAAATTTGCAACAACCTGAGGATAGCACAGACCCGCAAAAGAGTTATGCCGATGTACGGAGAAGAGAGCTTATTTTCAATGTGGGAGACTATGTTTATCTCAAGGTGTCACCTATCCGAGGACTTCATTGGTTCAAGGTGAAGGGGAAGTTATCACCTCGATACATCGGACCCTTTCAGGTTTTGGAAAGGAAAGGCGAAGTGGCATATCAACTAGAACTACCGGCTCGCCTATCAGATGTGCATGATGTATTCCATGTGTCAAAGCTCAAGAAATGTCTGAGGACGCCTGAAGAGATGTTACCCATGAATGAGGTTGACGTAGGAGAGGATATGTCTTATGCCGAGCAACCGGTCAAGATTTTGGAGACAATGGAACATCTCACCAGGAATAAAAGAATCCGGATGTGCAAGGTGCAGTGGAAGCATCACTCGGAGGAGGAGGCCACATGGGAGCAAGAAGACGAGCTTAAGGCACAGTTTCCGAAATTATTTTCTTAGAACCACCAATCTTGAGGACGAGATTTCTTTTAAGGGGGGTAGAGCTGTAACACCCCAAAAATCTGTTAAGAGGGGAATTTAAAATTTTTTGGACGTATTGCATGTGGTGCAGAAATTCAAATTCAAATTAGAATTTAAATTCAAAACCAAAACAGAAAAAATATGGAAAAAGAAAAAGAAAAAGAAAAACCCCACCGGCCAGTGGGCCGAAACCAACCAGCCGGCCCACTCTCCCCGCGCCAGCAACGAACCCGCGCCCCTCTCTTCCTCTCACTGACAGGCGGGGCCCGCATGTCATCCCCCACCTCCCGTGCGCTCGGCCGACCCCGGGACTCTCCTCTCCCCGGAATCCAAACAACCTCCGAAAAACCGCGCCAACAGCCCGATCTTTGGCCCCGGACGCTGCTATTTAACCAAGTCAATCCTTCGCCGCCTCCCCTCGTGAAATTCCCGCACAAAAACTCGTCGAATTCCCCAGCGCACTCCAATTGTCTCTCCGGTGAGAACCGAAGCTCCGATCACCGTTTTCTCTTGATCCTTGCTCGGGGTTTCTGATCTAACGCGCCGATCATGTTCCACCGCCTCCGGGGAATCACGCAGGTGCAGAAAACTCGGTGTTTTGCACCCTAGACGCAGCTCCGGCGAGCACCGCCGCTATTTCATCTCGGACCTCGCCGCCGACCGTCTTCCAGGACCTCCGAGTTCAAGAAAAACCCCGAGGTGAGATCCCCGACCTCCCATATACCATTCTATGCCATGAAATCCAAGTTTTAGGAGGTATAGACGTAAATCCGAAGATCTCCGGCGAGATCGCCGCCTTCCCGCCGCCGCGCGCCGCCGGGCAGCGCCGCCCGCGCACGGCCAGGGCGACGTGGCCCCCTGAGGCCCGTCCATTTTAAATCATGCGGTTCCTATTAGATCTAACCGTACCGCTTCGCGTGATAATCTCAGCTGTCTATTTTAAATCGGACGGTCCACATCAGTCCCACGTTATAAAGGCCGGGATTCTTACGCGCTACCCCCTAGGGATTTCGGAAAATACGAGCTAGCCCCGGAAACTTCTGATCTAGCCCCGGAAACTTCTGATCTAGCCCCTGGAACTTCAGAAATTCATGTAAATTCATTTAAAAATCAGTTTTAGCCCCTGGACTTAATAAAAAAATTGCAAAATCCCTCTGTTATGTGTAGTTAGACCCTGGAAATTTGTAAAATAATAAATTTGACCCTGTAGTAGGGTGGATTTACTTTTTTTTGACCCTATATGGTATTAAATTCAGAAATTTGAATATCTGACTAGGATTTAAATTTAAAAGGTAAGGCAAACACATGTATAAATTCAAATTTAAACTCTCCTAGCACTTGGAGAACTTTAGAATGAGTTAAGAATAGATTTTTGGTTGAAATGAATCTGTCTAATTGTTTTTCATATTTATTAGTTCTAGAAATACCTTTTTAGGATAGGAAATAATTCTGAAAACTGATAAAATAAATTTAAATTAGCTCACATCAGAGGAGAAGTTTAAAAATATATTATTTAATATTTTAGATCAGAACCTATTCTGTTTAGAAGTTATGTCCTACTATTTAATATTAAATCTCATTTTTGGCATAGAAGATAGATCTGAAAAATATAGGAAATGCATAATTAGAAAATGATAAATGAAGTCTCCAAATTCAAAAACTTCAGTTTAGGATTTGGTAGAAGATCTGAAAACCTATTTGGAATAGGAAAATACTTTTTATACAAACTTTGTGGCTAAGAAGTGTAATAATTGAATATAAAGAATTTGTTCAAATTGGAACTTCATATATAGTGTGCAAATAGAAATCTGAACATAGAAGTTAGAAATAATATACATATGTTTAAAGGTGAATGTAGGCCAAAAACCAACACATGTAGAGTAACCACAACACTTAGAAATGTGAATGACTTTCATAGGTCTGTATGTGTGGTTTGTATGAAGTGAAAATGTGAACTATGTCTTATGGATTGTTGTTTTCTTTTGCTATGTGTGTTGGCTTGAGTAGAACCTGCCCCAGAGCAAGTTCTCCCCTTCCAAGACCAAGACTTTCCATTCCTAGAGCAGCAGGAAGAAGGCAAGTGTCATTGACCACTTTGATCCTATGCTAGGATGTGTAAATAGAATTATTTGCATTGTCAATTGAAATATGAAACCCATGCTAGGAAGTTTCCCTAGAATTGCATTACCTTTTTCCTTGTAGCTTGGGTTGGGATTTATTTTATCATGTCATTTATTATTATGCTTATGCTTAGCCATGCTTAGAATGGGATAATTGGGATATGAGATCATCAATTTATTTACCTTACTCTTGAATGAGATATTATGAGTTATGTAGAGGTAGGGATCGAGGCAAGATTGGATGATTTGGTTGGTGCTGGGTGCACGAGACTCGGGTTTGTGTTTAGTACTTGCCTGGATCCTAAGGACCGGTTCATGGAGCATGTAACCTGGCTTTACCGTGCCAACCACATGCTGAGATGGGGCAGCTTGGCCAATTAATTAGGTGTATCCCCGGCGTAGTATGGGTGTGTTGGATGGTGTGGGGAATAGGTGTCAGCTGGACTACCATATGAACCGCAAGGCTCAAGAGGGGGCCACTTCCGTGGGGTTGGAGCCTCTTGTATGCTGTTAGGGGTGAAACATCAGTGGGCCCATGCTCGTAGGGAATCCCGTTGTAAAGGCTTCATAGTGATCTCCTGGCTACACATCTGGGAAGTGTGAATGTGGTTCGTGGCCACTGGCATAATGGAGGTTCTTTTAGTCCACCCGGCAACGGGGGATGAAATCACTACATGTGGGTACAGTGGTGCAAACTCTGCAGAGTCAAAACTGTCATGACAGCCGTGCTCACGGTCAAAAGCGGCTTGGACTTATTCATGATTAGAGGATGATGACTTTGGAAGTTGTGGATGTTAAGCGGGGAGCTTAACATTGGAAATGATGTTATGGTCATTTGATTATGATGATGGGTTGGGAGATTGGGACCATTTCACCTATCTAGTAATGTAGGTGCTTAATAAGCTAAGGTGATAGGTACTAATTGCGTAGTGCTTTAACCATGAGTTCAACCTCTCCTTGCTCTAGCCATGCATGACATAACTTTCCCACACTTGCTGAGTACCAACGGTACTCAAACTTGCATATTTGTTGGTTTAAATTGCTGCTAAGGTCAAGGGGATGATGTGGTGACCAAGACTTCGGACCCCGAAGAAGGATTCTAGGTTCATGGAGTCCCCCGGGCAACGCCTGTGACGGAGCCCACAAGAATAATATACCGCTGTTGTTTTGTTTACATATTATGAACTTATTATCGTCCATCGAGACGCATGCTATGTAAGACTTATTTATATTCGACACCTGGCTTGTAATAAATGTTGCTTCACTATTTGTCATCACATGTATGAGAAACTGATCCTGGCATACATGTGATATTCACTCGGTTGTTCTTCGGAGAAACCGGGTGTGACAGAGAGCGAAGGATTTCTTCGCGCTAACTATCCCAAATTTTTCACGTCGCATATATGGTAATCTTCCACCGTCCTCTCTCCCTCTCATTCTCACCTTATAATCTCGGGACGAGATTCTTTTAAGGGGGAGGAATGTAAGGGCCTAAACTTTTGGTACACATTCAAAGTGTTCATCACCCCACACACACACACTTCATTTGAAGAAACTTTATGAATACATTTGAAGAGCAAGTAAACACCATCAACATGCTCATTAGAGAATAAACTCACAAATGCAAAAGTGGCATTTCCCACATGCATCATATAGGGGCTCGGCATATGAAAAACTCCAACACCGTTCTAGGAATGTCCACGCCAAATTTCACCAAAATCCAAAGCCTTTTGAGGTTTTTTTGGGAATAACTAGAAAGAGGGTAGTTTGAACTAAAATTCAAATTCAAACTACTTCCATCCCATGAATTCAAAAGTGGGAGGCATATTCTTACTCAGCACAATTTTGTGAGCTGACACACCAATTTTCACTCCATTTGGAGTTGACCTTGACATGAGCTAAGTTTAGCAAATTGAAACTCAATTTGAATTTCAAACTGCATATGTGCTGAAATTATATTCAAACACTCCAGAATTTGAATTCTCTCCAATCCAACTGGGCATTTGGTAGATAATTCGAATCCAAAAGGGTATTAGGGGGATTACTCTTTGTAGCAGTGGAAGGAAGTTAATTTCGGAGGTTAAAACCAGGCTGGGGCCCACATGTCAGCTTCACAGATAAAAGAACCGACTGAAGCACCGAGTACTTGGGTCTCGGGTGACATGAACCCACGGCCTTGTCGAGCCAGGACCGTGCTGAGGGGTGCTGCGTTGCACAACACCGGATAACGCACATCAAAGATACAAAGCGGAAGCAAAGTTTTATTACATAAACCAGTTTATGAACATTTTTACAACAAAATCAGTCCAGTCTACACTCATGGGCTTAGACTACGCATCGAGTTCACGTTCAGCCCGTGAACGTGTCCTCGCTAGCACGCACACAAACTAACACGGCGGCGTGCACGACTCCCACTCGACGGGGTTCCCCTCCTGGGGTTCTGTCTCCTCCTCGGGAGTCCCTTCCTTATAAACTCCTGCAAAATATTCAAACACAAGCAGTGAGCACGATGGCTCAGCTAGACTGACCTGTCTCTCCTATACATTAAACTTCTACATGAAGGGTGATAGGGTACATGAGGTAAAATAAGTTGCAAAGGACTCGCCTAATTATTTGAACCTTACTTTCAAGTTTTAGCAGCAGGTTGTGGATAACCTTACTCTAAGGCACATGAGAGAGCCGCAATCAAACAATAAACGCATTTCTCTCATGTACTTTGCCCAAAGTTCAAAAGAACTTTAATTAGCTCTAAACTACAACAAGATATTAACATGCAAAGTATATTTTTCAAATCAGCAAACTTTTAACATGTATCTAGCCTGTTCTTTCTACGTCACGGTACAGTGAACAAGTGGTACTCACTGACCACGAGGGACGACGATTATAATCGATTTACACCTGCAGGGTTACCCAAATAACCCGTCATGTACGCCCGTACTCGATATTGCTTACAGCAACCATCACGGACGTCATATGCAACCACCTTTCACCCGTCAGCCAAATATTGAACCGGTCCAATCGTCCCGAACAAGAGATCTGTGCGCGCGCATCCACAGTGCCGCCAGGCGATTTACACCTCGAGGTCTCAACCTACCCTCTGAACGACCAGCTATGCCTCAACACCCAGCTACCCGAGTTACATCGGTTTCCCGGTTCCCATATAGCCGGTAGGTCTTTGGTACTGTTCTAGCTTGTTCAACAGGCCCGCACACGGCTCGGTCCTCAATCGACACAAGCGGAGCTATAGCACCGAGGCCCCAAAGTCCTGCTGCCCTTACTCTCTGCTCGGTCTCATTTTTCTTGCCATGTGTTTCATTTGCTATTTCTACCCGAGCAATGTGCCTCTAGCCTATCCTCGCGAGTAGTTCCAACTACTCGACTTGTACCGAATCCTACACTATCTTAGCATTGCAGTAGCTAAACGGGGTTTTCAATCCTAATGCCAACCCAAGGTTTTCTTGGCTATGCATTTGGGTTTCAAACAAGACTCTAATGCAAGAAGTAAGTGGGTGCTCAAAGTAAGTTCTCAAAACAGTAAAAAAATTTATAAAAATGTTAATGCAAACCGGAGCTTGCCTTGCTGCTCTTGGTCGTAGGCTATAAAATTGTGAAGACTATAAGTCTTACTAGACAGACCCAATGACTCGTAAATTTTTACTGTGGTTTGGATACAACCGAAACAGAGACTTGGCCAAGTTTCATTTGCAGCAAAGCTCATTTGAGCTCTACACAAATAATTATGTACTTGACCTTAATTGGAGCTCCTAGGGTGTTCTAGGGATTTTCATGGAGCAAGCCATGACTTTCTGAAAACTATTTTTCAGGGGGTTCTAATGGATTTGGTTTCTCTTAATTTGTAGGTTCCTAACTAAAGATATGAGCTAAGCAATTTCAGAGAAATTCTGAAAATGTTTCTGGACATTTTCTATTTTCTCTGGAACAGTTTTATTAATCACACCATTCGATGGATCAAATGAGCTCAAATTGATCTGAAATTTTTATGGTAGCTTTGACACAGTTTGGTGAACATCTCAGCAAAATTTCATAATTTTACTCCAAAGGGTTCTCGAATTAAAATTCCAAACAGTTTAAAGTTTTAAGAATTAATTCTGGAGAACTAAGGATTTTCATGAAGTGAAACTTGATTTGTTGGAAAGTTCTCGGAGTGCTGAATCCAACAAAATTTGGTTCACTTGATTTGAAGTTTCCTAGCCAAAGTTATGTCGGTTTGAAGTTTGAACTAAACCTGAAAATCGGGAAAAAGTTTAAATCGCTGCGTGTGGGACCAGGGCTACGTGTCAACTTCTCAGCGGTCGACACACGGGGCTACGGAATCTTTCGTGCGCAGCCGCACCTGATTCAGTGCCACAGTGAATCCCGGTTTTTAAAATATCGGCCGTTGACACGTGGGACCGGGGGCTTCGTCTACCTCCGGCCGCCCGCGCTCAGCCGCCGCTCCCCTCGCCGGAGTGCTCGCCGGAGGGCTTCTGCCGTGCGCCAAACTTCATGATTTTGGCCACCTCTGCCTAAATCCATCTGGGGAACATGATGCTGGGCTCAGCTCGTTGTGACATTCACTGGAACACGGCCGGCGACAAGCGGCGGCTTCGTAAGAACTTCGGCCGTGTCGGCCGGACTTCCTAGCACCCCAACCGATCGAGCAAAAGGCCGGAGAGCATCAGTGGTCCCTAGGAAAGCTCGGCATGGGCTCGAAGCAGCTCGGGAGAGGTCTCATGTAAGCTCTCACCGTGCGCCCGATGCTTCCCGCATAAGCCGCCGTTGGCAAGCTTGGAGTTACGCCATGTACAGGGCTTCTCAAGCTAGGTGTTGTGAAGCCAACTTGTGCGCCACTAAGTCTAGATCGTGTAGGAACAGTTTGAGGATCTCTAAACAACTATGGAGTGAGAATTTGGTGGATCCGCACCCGAAGGTCGGTTTGCGCCGAACGAAAGGGGAAACTGAAATTCGTCGCCGGTGATCAAACACTCGGGCTGTGGTTCGGGGGGGGGAGCAGCACCAGCCTCTAACGCGTCCGAGGACGCCTTAGCTTGGGCGTGACACGCTCCCGTTTGGGCTATCCACGGGAGCCCGAGGTGCGGCGGACTTAGATCACTGGAAAGAACCTTCGGTAGGGGTGAGACCCACCGAGTTCAGCTAATTCCCTATGGCGGGGAACGATAAGGATAGCCTCTAGTACCGTTTTGCAGCTTGGAGGGAGTGGAGAGGCTGTGATCGTGAGCTTTTGCGATCGATTCCGAGAGAGCGGCGTTTCTTGCGCGAGGGCGACGACTGCTCAGTGCTGCCTCGGGTCAGCTCGGCTGCGGAGATAAGAAGGGCAGCGAGGCGGTTCGGTGGCTCGGGCAGTAAGCAGCTGCTGGCCTTGACGCTGCTCGCCGTGGCGGCTGCTGGATCGCGCACAAGTAACCGAGCTCGACTCTTCAGTCGGTTGATTTTGCTGCTGAGGCTGACATGTGGGTCCCACCTGAGTTTTAACCTCTGAAATTAAATTTTTGTAAAAGCCCAAGAAAAGGGACTTGCAAAAACTTTTCTTCACCTCACAACACCACAGTTTTTGTTGTGGATATCTTAGGAAATATTGTGACGAGCAAGTAACCTCCATCAAAAGAGTGATTAGAGGGAAAAGCCTTCACTTTCACAAAGTGGGATTTTTACACATGAACATGAGAGGTTGAGCTCACCCCTAGAACTCAAAAAGTCTTGGGAAGGTTCAGACCCAATTTCATGTAAATCCAACACTTTTTGAGGCATTTTTGGAGGTATTTGAAAAAAGAGGCCAATTTGAATGTAAATTCGAATTGCAGCAACTTTCATCACTCAAATTCAAAAGTTAGCTTCATATTCAAACTCAGCACATTTTTCTGAGTAAGCCCACCAATTTTCATCCTCATTGGAGTTCATCTTGTCAAGAGCTAAATTTGCAAGAATTCAAAACTTAATTTGAATTTCAGTTTAAACATGCAGCAAATTTAGCCAAACACAGTTCAAATTTGAGAATTCAAATTCAAACTAAGACTTGGTGACTAAGTCTCCGATTCAATGTTTAGTAGCTGGGGATATTTGAGTGCCTACAGAAATGAGAAAAAAATTAAAAAGGGAATTAGAGGGGAGGCCCACTGGTCAGTAGACTTTGCCCAGAAGTCTCCTCAGCCGACTCCCTCGACCGAGCGTGCTCGCCAGCTGCGGCGAGCGTCGGCGCCTGACCACCTCGGCCGGCCAGCTCCTGCTTCGGCGTAGGAGGTGGCACAGCAGGTGTCGCGCTCTCCACTGGCCTCAGGTGCCTATAAAAGGCCTGAGACCGCCGGCGAGTTGCTGTTTTTCGCGAGTTCCCGCAACCAGCAGCCTAGTCGCCCAAGCTCCGATCGTGTGCCACCCAAGCTGTGATCATCTTCCAACCTTGACCTCCATAGGAAAGTGAAGCGCTAGCTCGTCCTCAAGACCACCGCGCAAACCGCTCCAAGGTTCGACCTTTGCGCGCGGAGAATTTTCCAGTTTAGGGCGGGGAGCTCATTTCGGGACCCGATTAGGTTTAGGAGAAATTCGGGAAGCTTGGTGGGTGGGGGGTCAAACGGAACTGTGAGAGAGCATCTAGAGGTTCTAGCGACCCTTCTCGATCGAAAACCGGAAGGAAATCACCGCCGGAACCCTAAGTTCACCATAGAACAGTGTGGCAGAGGAGGGGGTCGCCGGTGAGGTCTGGGTTGCCGGCCGTTTAGGGCCCAAGGGAGATCATGTCGAGCTTTCCGAGGTTCCCCTGAGTGTGGCGACGCGATTAGAGCGCGAAGGAGATGGTCAGAAGGGCGGAAACACGTTGCCGAGGTAGAACAGAGGCATAGGGCTCGTCGCCGGCGAGAAACGGCAGTTAGCCGGCGGCGACATGGTGTCCAGCGTGTTCAGCACCAGAGATTACGTGGGGGCGGCGAGTCTCGTCGGCGCCGGCGAGCTAGATCGCCGGGAACGCCGACCTCGCCGGAGCTCCGGCGGCTCGGGGCGGCGGCGTCGGGAGGTAGACGAAGGGCACGGCCCCACCTGTCAGCCCCTGTGCTAATCGCGCACGAGCGCGCGGTGAGACGGGCGAGGTACCGACTGAGACAGGGCTCAACTCTGATACCACGCTGACGCGGCCCGTCCAACCGAGACAGGCCACTCGCCCGAGAATCGCATTGGGTGGTGCCGTGTTGTGCGGCACCCAACAGCACACATATGAGGAACAATGTATTACATAAAACAATAGCGGAAGCTTACAAGTTTTTCTTTGTAAATACTTTACATCAAGTAACGACAGCGGAAGTCTATATCAACTCACGTCAAATAACTAAGAGCACTCGAGATGAAGTCCAGCCCGCGGACTCCTCTCGCTAGCAACACGGAGACAAGCAGCAGCGGCCAGGTTCTCCATGTGTTACCTGACTCGGGAGTCCCCGAGTCTCACCGGACAACCTTCTTTTCAGCATCGTTGTTAACCTGCAAAACCACTTATATAGCAAGCGTGAGCACATAGGCTCATCAAGTCTGACCCGTCTTTCCTAAACAAGAAACTCTACATGCGCGACGGTTGCAATTTGGGTCGGCTAGATTTGCATAAAGGAATCGCCTAAAGTTGATCCTTAACTTTCAGATTTTAAGCCTCATTGTGCAGACCTTGAGCCGAAAAGCATCGCAACTCCACAATCAAACAAGAAACGCTTTGTTGTGATGCTCCTTGCACAAAGTGAAAGTAAACTTTAATGATCCTATCTCTAATTCAATCATGGTTGCAATACCAGTTATAGCACAGCCTTATCAAGTTCAAAAGAATAACCAGTTCAGTTCTTACTACGTCAAGACGCAGTGGGCAAGTATGCTCATATGACCGCGAGCGACGGTGATTCGAATCAGTACATGCCCGGACTACACGACACGTACACCCGTACTCCGAGTTGCCGGCAGCAACCTCAACTGACGTTGTACGCGGCCACCTTTCCCAAGATCTTCCACATTGGACGCAGTCCAAATGCCCCGAGTACGCAAGCTCCCTCAAGGTACATACCCGCTGTGGTATGTTCTTAAGCGAGGTACCTCCTGCTACCCTGATGACGAAAGCCTAAGGCAGTTGGAAAAGTTCCACTATGGATCTCCCAAGGTACATCGGTTTCCTGGGTCCCATATAGCCAGTATGCGCCCGGTACACAACTCAAACTTGTCCAACAGGGCCAAGCACGGACGGGCCTTAACCGACACAGGCAGGGCTATGCACGCATGGCCTGCAACCTGCTGCATCTAAACCTCCCTGCCCGGTCTCCATTTCTTATATGTGAACTTTTCTCATCATTTCTAATTCGGACCCGTTCCGAGTAAACCAGCCCTAAACTCGCGAGTAGATTCCAACTACTCGACTTCTACCGAACCTTTCCTACTAACATTAGCGTAGCCAAATCCACTCGAGGAGTTGCTATTCTACCCTTTCTTAGGTATTTCTGGTCATGCAAGTGGGGTTTTCAATATCATCTAGACGTAATGCAATCAACGATGCAAAGCTATGATCTCTACAAATGAAAATGCTTTATAAAACTGTTCAAATGCAAACCGGGGCTTGCCTGTTTTGCAGGTGACTAAGATTACAATCAGTTAGTGATGATCACTTGGAGCTTGATCACTTGTTTTCCTCCCTCCTTGATCTTCACTTCAAGTCCTTCTCACCTTCTTCACGTATATGCTACATGATATGATCATGCATATGTATTTAATTGAAAAGCTTTTGCTAATAAGATCTAGGGACAGTTTTAAAACTGGAACTTTGTTTAAGAATTTAAAATGACACTGGTGCTAGTGGTTTGGGATGGGCTTAAACACTAAGATCAAATGTTAAGTGCTTTTCCCACTTAACTGTTGATCACCTTAAGAGATTACACATGACAGTGGTGATCCAGAGCTCTAATGGAGCTTAGAATTTTCATGTGAGTTCCTTGTCACACGAAAGTCCTCTGGACCAAAATTTAGCACTTTTCATGGAGTGGTTTATTCAGAATAATTCTCTAAGTGTTTAGTCAAAGATGAATTAATTCTGAGGTAACACCCATGTTCATGTCAAACTCAGTGACAACAATTTCAATTATAATTCATAGAGTCTACATGGATTTTCCTACGATTTTTGGAGCTAAGAATTTCCCAGAACTGAATTTACATGTTTTGGAAATTTTCTGAAAATGTTTCTGTATTCATTTGAACACAGTAACTTACAATCTGAATCCTCCTGACCAAATCAACTCCAAATGAGCTGAAACTTTTACAGCAGTCTAATAACACTCTAAAGAATATTTTGGAAAATTTGAGGATTTTTGGATGAACCGAACTCCATCTAAAATTCTTTTGCTGAAAAGCTTTAAAGAATTTTCCAGAATTAAATAAAGACTTTCATACAAATTGGATTGCATATTTGGATAGAGTTTGTCAATCTGAATCTAACCCAATTTGAATCAATAAATTTGGAGGTTCCTAGCAAAAGTTATGCTCTTCTAAAGTTTGAGGAAAAATCTGGAATTTGAATAAATCCGGGAAAAAGTTTAAACCTGACTATGGGACAAGGGGCACGTGTCAGTCACCGGAAGTGCGCCACACGGGGCCACAGGGTTATTTCCCGCGCTGTCACAATTGATCCCATGCCACAGTGTATCCAGCCCACTGTTGCCGTGCGACTGACAGGCGGGCCCGGCAAGGTCTTCTTCCACCTCCTGCTCCCGCGCGATCCCGCCGCCGGGCTCGCCGGAGTAGCTCCGGGATCGGTCATCCGGCCACCCCTGCCGCTGAAACTCGCCGCTAGCCCCTAATTCCACGCGAGGAACACGCTGGTGGGGTTTTGTCGAGCTGGCAGGGCCCCTAAACTAGCCCGCGACGGCGCACCGGCTCGGATGAAGTCCGGCGACGTCGCCCCGGCGCTATAGCCCGCAAAAAGCTCCCTATAAAAATTCTACAGCACCAGTGGTGGTTGGCCAAGCTCAGCATGGCCGCATAGGGACTCGGGGACGACTCTACCCTAGGGTTCACCGTGCACCCGCACCTTCCCGCCATAGCAGCCGTCGTAAAAAGTGAAATTGCACCGTGCACAGTGTGTTTCATGCGAGGCTTTGTGAAGAAGAAAGGTTGCTACACCAGTCTAGGTTCTATGTGCGAAATTTGCCGAGCTCTAAATGAATATAACTCGAGAATTTCATGGATTCATACCCGCGGGTCAGTTTTCACCGGCCGGAGAGGATCTTCGAAATTCGTTGTCGAGAGGCCGAGACAGGCTCTGTGCTTCGGGTGGAAGCTGCACGGAGACCTTGCGCGTCCCCCGGTGGCCTCGTTTGGTCGTGAAAACTCTGGAGAAGGCTGTCCACGGGAGAGCCTTCTCTCGGTTGTGTAACGGCTGCCGCCGAAACTGGGGTACCTCGGTGTGGAGAGCATGAACTCCTTCGGTGAGGGCACGAGGAGGTCGTGGGAAGGTTTGTGGTGTTGTTTGGCTGCTCAGACGAAGTTTTTCACGTGAACTAGGGTGTGGCCGAGCGATTGACGCACGGCGGCAGTGCTCGGTTGCTTCTCGGGTGAGGGAGGAAAGAACAGCGCTGAGACCTCGGTGTCGAAGGAGAAAGGGAGCACGACAGGGGGTAATAAAGCCCTGGGGTGAGGCGGTTTCCATGGGGAGGCGGTCGCCCGAGGCGGTGAGCGCCGCTGTCGGCTCTGGCGATCGCTTCTCGTGGGAGGTAAGCAAAACAGAGACTGTGGACTGCAGATCTTTTGCAATTTTCAGTGCTCCCAATGACAGGTGGGTCCCACATGTCAGTCCTCCTTATCCCCTCTAAAATATCTCCCCAATTTGAATATTGATGGAATTCAATTGTGGAAGTTTAAATCTGAGAGGCATTTGGGTAATTGGGCAAGTTTTATCCAAATTCAAATATGTATTTGAATTCTTTGTCATTTAAAGTCCATTTTGGAAAAAATGGGTTGCAATTCATTTCCATAATCATGAAACTTTGCACACCCCTTAATTTGGACTCAAGGAATTCAAATATGAAATCTGATTTAAATTTTGGCTGCTGCAAATGAGATTTGTAGCACAACAGTTTCGAATTTCCATTATTGCTCTCATTTGAATTTTGAGTTTGAACAATTGTTCCAAATCTGAGTTTTGTTTTCTCACACCTATGGAAACTTCCCATCTTGGTTTTTGACCCCTCTAGGGTTCCAAGTTCTCAAATGAATATTTGACTTGTGTGAAGAAAACCTTCATGTGTGTTATCACATGTGGGGAAAAGTTTTAACAAATCCCAAATTTTACTTATATGAAACAAAACTTTTGCAAACAAGAGTTTCTCCCCCCTTTACAAATCTTTGTATTCACATTTTTGGGACCTTTACATTCCTCCCCCCTTAAAAGGAATCTCGTCCCGAGATTCCAAAGAAGAACGGGGTGGGAGGTAACTACAAGGTTTATGACAAAAGCTCCGGATAGTTCTTGTGGATGTAATCTTCGGTTTCCCACGTCGCCTCTTCCGGGGTATGATTACTCCACAGGACTTTATAAAATTTCAAAGTCCGGTTCCTGGTGGTCCGGGTCTTTTCGTCGATAATCTGTACAGGTCGCTCGACATAGGTGAGATCCGGCTCCAACTCGTCGATGTCTTCGGTGCGGATGGCAGCGGTAAACTTGAGACATTTCCGCAGCTGGGACACGTGAAATATGTCGTGAATACCGGCAAGACTTGCCGGTAGTCTACAGTTCCACACTTTTCTGTGATAGTAAACGGAACGATGAATCGGGGAGCAAGTTTCCCCTTGACACCGAACCGATGAATCCCCTTCATCGGAGACACACGAAGATACACGTGCTCTCCGACTTTGAAATGCAGCGGTCGACGTCTCTGGTACTCATGGCTCTTTTGACGAGATTGGGCAGCCCTGAGGTTCTCTTGTATTATCTGAACTCTCTCTTCGGCTTCATTGACAAGATCAACCCCGAACATTACGCGTTCGCCGGATTCGCACCAATTCAATGGTGTACGGCACTTCCGGCCGTATAGAGCTTCATATGGTGCCATTTTGATGCTCATCTGATATCCGTTGTTGTACGAGAACTCCGCAAGCGGTAAGTGATCATCCCAGCTCTTACCGTGGTGGATGGCACATGCTCTTAGCATATCTTCTAGTATTTGATTCACCCTCTCAGTTTGCCCATCGGTTTGAGGGTGATACGCAGAGCTCCTAATCAACTTCGTCCCCAAGGATGCGTGTATCTGTTCCCAGAAACGGGCTACGAAAAGCGATCCTCTACCTGACACAATGGTACGGGGAACTCCATGTAAGCACAAGATCCTTGCTATGTACAGCTCCGCATACTGCTTTGCGTTATACCTAGTATGCACAGGGATGAAATGTGCTGATTTGGTTAACCGGTCCACGATTACCCAAATCGAATCATGGTTGTGGGAGGTCATCAGCAACCCGACGATGAAGTCCATACTCAAATCTTCCCACTTCCATGCCGGTACTTGCAATGGCTGCAACAGGCCTGACTTCTTCATGTGGTTGGCCTTGACTCGTTGACACGTATCACACTCTGAAACGTACTTTGCAACTTCACGTTTCATACGTGTCCACCAAAACTTCTTCCGGAGATCTTGGTACATTTTATTACTGCCCGGATGAATGGAAAACTTGGACAAATGAGCTTCATCCAAAATTTTCTTCCGTAGTCCCATATCCCGGGGTACTACAATCCGGTCGTTAAACCACAAAGTACCCTCATCGTCCTTCCGGAAGCACTTCATTTCTCCGTTATCTAATCTTCGCCATATGTGAGACATACCCTTGTCTTTTCGTTGAGCTTCCATGATCTCCTCTCGGATGGTAGGAATGAGAGCGAGATTATAGAGAGCTCCATACGGGATGACACGGAGGCTTTGTTCGTCATCATCCATTTCAGCGATAGTTAAGTGATGGATATGCGCCTTATGACTGAGCGCATCGGCGACCACATTCACCTTTCCTGGATGATAATGAATCTCCAGTTCATAGTCCTTAATGAGCTCTAGCCATCTTCGTTGCCTCATGTTCAATTCTTTCTGAGTGAAGATGTACTTCAAGATCTTGTGGTCGGTGTAGAGGTGTACAAGATTTCCGAGCAAGTAATGCCTCCACATCTTCAAAGCAAGGACCACGGCAGCTAACTCAAGATCATGAGTTGGATAATGCTGCTCGTGATTTCTGAGTTGACGAGATCCATAAGCGACCACTCGTCTATCTTGCATCAGCACGCAGCCAAGACCGATGCCAGATGCATCGCAATAAACGTCGAATGGCTTCGTTGTATCCGGCTGAGCAAGAACTGGGGCTGTTGTGAGATGCTTCACTAAAGTTTTGAAAGCTTGTTCACACGCAGCACCCCACACAAATCTGTTAGTCTTCTTTAATAATTCCGTCATCGGTTTAGCAATCTTGGAGAAACCTGGAATGAACCTCCGGTAATAACCCGCTAAACCGAGGAAGCTACGGATTTCATGTACTGACTTTGGTGACTCCCATTTCTGTACTTGGATAATCTTACTCGGATCTACAGCGATGCCCTCCGCTGAAATAATGTGTCCGAGAAATGGTACTTGATTAATCCAGAATTCACACTTGCTGAATTTTGCATAGAGCTGATGATCTCGCAATCTTTGTAGCACAATATGCAGATGTTCAGAATGTTCTTCCTCCGACTTGGAGTACACCAAGATATCGTCGATGAAGACAACGAAGAATTTATCCAACTCCGGCATGGACACTGAATTCATCAGGTACATAAAGTGTGCCGGGGCGTTGGTCAAACCAAAAGACATAACGAGATACTCATACAGCCCGTATCTCTTTGAGAATGCCGTCTTCGGAATATCTTCTGCCCGGATTTTAATCCGATGATGTCCGGATCGAAGATCCATCTTCAAAAATACCTTCGCGCCCACTAATTGATCGAAGAGCATATCAATGCGAGGTAGTGGATACTTGTTCTTGATGGTAACGGCGTTCAAAGGATGATAATAAACACAAAGCCGTAGTGTTTCGTCCTTCTTTTTGACAAACAACGCTGAACAACCCCAAGGTGACGAACTCGGTCATATAAAGCCCTTGCTCATTAGGTCATTCAGCTGTGTCTTCAATTCTGCCAGTTCATTGGGTGCCATCTTGTACGGCCTTCGTGATATCGGTGTTGTTCCCAGTATAAGTTCAATCTTGAACTCAACGTCTCGTTCGGGCGGCATGCCCGGTAAATCATCGGGAAACACATCCGGATACTCACGTACCACCGGAATGTCCTCTATCTTAACAGCTTCCGTGTGGTCACTGTGGCAATCTGCTGCCGTTTGGCGCCCAGAATTAATATGTGAGGACCGTGCTGTGGCTAGTTGAGCTCAACGGTCCTAGAGCTGATGTTAAGAACCGCTCTGTGGTAATTCAACCACGACATCCCCAAAATGATGTCGATCCTCAGACCTTCCAGAATAATCAGCGTCGTAGGGTATATTTTACCCCCCAAACAAAGAGGTGCTCGGGAGACAACCTCGCTTGCGGTACTGCTGCCCCCGGGCGAAGATATGAGGTATTGCCTCTTTGTATAAACTGTTTGGAGCTGATGTTGAGCCACAAAAGATTGGCTAACGAAGTTGTGTGTGGCACCGGAATCAAAGAGAACTAAAACCGGTAGCTGATTCAGAGAAAACATCCCTGCTAAAGCGGCTTCTCCTTCCGGAACATCATCAATCACAGTATAGTGAATGTTGCCCCTTATCTGCCCTCCTATCTGCAGATTAAGGTACGGGTCATATTGTTGTAAATATGATGACCCGTATCCTTGGATTCCCTCCGGACATTGCCTAGCATAATGGCCCGTACGCCCACAAGTCAAACACGGATGCCTCTCCGGTTCTTCGTTGACTTGCGGTGGACTGCTAGGTACACTTGGCTGCAGCGATGGAGCACAAACCACCGTCTGATGCTGCGGCTGTGGAGGTGGTGCAAGTTGTAGAACTTGACCAGCAATCAATCTCTGAGGAGTTGATCGTACAGGTGGCCTCCATCTTTCACCGGGTGGCGTTTGATACACCAAACGGTACTTCTGAGGCACATAACTTGTGCTAGCCTGCTCGATCTCACTCATCTTTCTCTTTTCGGCTTCCCACTCCAATGTCGGCTTCTCTTGAATGAAAGCCGCATCGACCATGTCGGTGTAACTGCCGTTATTGTGTAAGGCCAACTTATCCTGTAATATGGCACTCAGGCCATGGAAGAATAGGTCACACCGTGCCTCTTCTTTCGCCACATATTCGGGAGCATATTGGGCCAAATGATTAAATCTCCTGACATACTCGAGGACACTCATGTCCCCTTGCTTCAAACCCAAAAATTCCTCCCGCTTTGCCTTGACAATACCTTGTGGTATGTAACGAGTATGAAAGGCTTCACAAAACTCCTTCCATGTCACTTGATGGTCCTCCGGAATGGTGGCAAGATGATCCACCCACCAGTTTCCGGCGGCTCCATGGAGTTGTTGAGCGGCAAACATTGTCTTCTGGTATTCATCACACTTGAATACTACAAATTTTGACTCCATGACACGAAGCCATAGATCTGCTTCCACAGGTTCGGTGGCTTCAGTAAAAATTGGCGGTTGAGTCGCCAAGAAATCCAGATAAGCGTTCCGAGGTGGAACGACTTGTTGCGTGTTCTGGAGTACGCCTTGCTGTACCAAAGCTTGGAGTAAGCATGTGTGTTCTTGCGTTTCTTTTTGGAGTAGCCTAGCGTTCTCTTGGTTAGACTCGACGACTCGAGTCATAAGATCCATCCATCCCGTGGATGGTGGTCCCGACGGTGGAATGGAAGCATCACCGCCTTGGCGAGAACTCCCGGCCCTACTCCTAGAGCGAGTACGAACCATACTGCAAAATGTAGTTGAGATGAGTTAAACAAGAACTCAGCAGTATGTGAGACTAATGGAAACATGATTATGTCAAAACTTTATGAAAGCAGTAACAAAATTCATGTTTACAAAACTCCTTAGTAGGCATAACTATCCAGCCTATCTGTACAGGACAGACCTTTATGCAATATCTCCAGATTTTGATCTAGTTAAGAGCATTTTCATAACTCAAGTTGAATACCAAAGTCAAATTTAACTTCAGTATCTTTCCAAAGAGTACTCATATGCCCCCAGATCATCTCCGGATTAAAAGTTATGATTTTCCAAAGTTGACAGAATTCCTGGATAAAATTTGCCAGCACCTCCTTTGTACGTGGCTGATTTTATCACAGTTGTATATGTAAATACAATAAGAACCTGAACAAACTTTGAACTACAACAATGTTGCACATTTCATAACCTATCCAATGGTGTATCATAGGCTTATTAAGGGTTTCTCTACAGAAAGTTATGGCTTAAAAACAGAAAGGTCCAGAGAGGTTTTGCTGCTGTCCTGGTTCTGGACAGTTTACCTCCCTATGAACTTTCTACCCATTTAGCGTGTGATTTTTCTCCGGAGCTCTACAAATAAGTTGTATATCACTTGAAAATATTTCCAGAACTGTATCATACACCTTAATTGGGTCAAGCTACTCAGAGTTATGCTCTGTTGAAGTCCAGTAAAAATTTCTGCCGAAAACAGAGCACTCTGTTTTTGAAATCTTTGAAGCCTAGTCTTCCCCTCATTTGAATCTTAGCTCAAAATAAGAGTTCAGTAACTAATATTTGTTTCAAACTTCCATTTTTATTTGAAAGTTAGTTCATGAGTCATTTCTTCAAAGGAAAGGGGTTATTATGTTTAGTACGGCGTCGATGCACCATAAGAAGCATGTCGGTACTACGTAGCCTCACCAAAAGAAAATCCTAACCGGATTATACTGGCATAAATGTATCTTAGGTGGCACTAAAACGGTCACTCGCAAACATGTATTATTCGTACTACGGTTTCGTGGTTAATCCTGCATAAGTCACACTCAATCGTCAGGTCCGGCTGCACACCGAACCCGGTATCCATACAGTTCTTACACCCGTCCGTCATCACTCGCACAGGTGTTCTCAAGCCAAACACGCCTTGAGCTACGTGTTCAAGTTACTAACCACGTGACGGGGTTTCCCAAATGGCACCACACACACTAGGGAAAGGCGTTGCTCGAGTACCCCAAACGACATGAAGAGTCGTAGAGGATACTAAAGCGGGTCGGGTTACCTGCCACCCGTGGGGCTCCACCCTTCAGCTTGTGCGCACTGGTGGACAGCGCTTACGTGCACCCCCGAAGACATAAATCGTCCCGAGATGCACGATTTTCCGACATAACAAATAAGTTAGGTTGTCACCTTCATAATAAGCTAATAGTAATCCTTATGTGGGCCTAGTACCGTTTCCTCACCGTATCCTAAATTTTTGTCGTAATACCTTCCTTATTCCATGCGCTATTACCAATGCGGCTCTGATACCAACTAAGACGGCCGCGGTACCGACTGAGACAGGGCTCAACTCTGATACCATACCGATGCGGCCCGTCCAACCGAGACAGGCCACTCGCCCGGGAATCGCATTGGGTGGTGCCGTGTTGTGCGGCACCCAACAGCACACATATGAGGAACAATGTATTACATAAAACAATAGCGGAAGCTTACAAGTTTTTCTTTGTAAATACTTTACATCAAGTAACTACAGTGGAAGTCTATATCAACTCACATCGAATAACTAAGAGCACTCGAGATGAAGTCCAGCCCGCGGTCTCCTCTCGCTAGCAACACGGAGACAAGCAGCAGCGGCTGGGTTCTCCATGTGTTACCTGACTCGGGAGTCCCCGAGTCTCACCGGACAACCTTCTTTTCAGCATCGTTGTTAACATGCAAAACCACTTATATAGCAAGCGTGAGCACATAGGCTCAGCAAGTCTGACCCGTCTTTCCTAAACAAGAAACTCTACATGCGCGACGGTTGCAATTTGGGTCGGCTAGATTTGCATAAAGGACTCGCCTAAAGATGATCCTTAACTTTCAGATTTTAAGCCTCATTATGCAGACCTTGAGCCGAAAAGCATCGCAACTCCACAATCAAACAAGAAACGCTTTGTTGCGATGCTCCTTGCACAAAGTGAAAGTAAACTTTAATGATCCTATCTCTAATTCAATCATGGTTGTAATACCAGTTATAGCACAGCCTTATCAAGTTCAAAAGAATAACCAGTTCAGTTCTTACTACGTCAAGACGCAGTGGGCAAGTATGCTCATATGACCGCGAGCGATGGTGATTCGAATCAGTACACGCCCGGACTACACGACACGTACACCCGTACTCCGAGTTGCCGGCAGCAACCTCGACTGATGTTGTACGCGGCCACCTTTCCCAAGATCTTCCACATTGGACGCAGTCCAACTGCCCCGAGTACGCAAGCTCCCTCAAGGTACATACCCGCTGTGGTATGTTCTTAAGCGAGGTACCTCCTGCTACCCTGACGCCGAAAGCCTAAGTCAGTTGGAAAAGTTCCACTATGGATCTCCCAAGGTACATCGGTTTCCTGGGACCCATATAGCCAGTATGCGCCCGGTACACAACTCAAACTTGTCCAACAGGGCCAAGCACGGACGGGCCTTATCCGACACAGGCAGGGCTATGCACGCATGGCCTGCAACCTGCTGCATCTAAACCTCCCTGCCCAGTCTCCATTTCTTATATGTGAACTTTTCTCATCTTTTCTAATTCGGACCCGTACCGAGTAAACCAGCCCTAAACTCGCGAGTAGATTCCAACTACTCGACTTCTACCGAACCTTTCCTACTAACATTAGCGTAGCCAAATCCACTCGAGGAGTTGCTATTTTACCCTTTCTCTCTTAGGTATTTCTGATCATGCAAGTGGGGTTTTCAATATCATCTAGACGTAATGCAATCAACGATGCAAAGCTATGATCTCTACAAATGAAAATGCTTTATAAAACTGTTCAAATGCAAACTGGGGCTTGCCTGTTTTGCAGGTGACTAAGATTACAATCAGTTAGTGATGATCAGTTGGAGCTTGATCACTTGTTTTCCTCCCTCCTTGATCTTCACTTCAAGTCCTTCTCACCTTCTTCACGTATATGCTACACGATATGATCATGCATATGTATTTAATTGAAAAGCTTTTGCTAATAAGATCTAGGGACAGTTTTAAAACTGGAACTTTGTTTAAGAATTTAAAATGACACTGGTGCTAGTGGTTTGGGTTGGGCTTAAACACTAAGATCAAATGTTAAGTGCTTTTCCCACTTAACTGTTGATCACCTTAAGAGATTACACATGACAGTGGTGATCCAGAGCTCTAATGGAGCTGAGAATTTTCATGTGAGTTCCTTGTCACACGAAAGTCCTCTGGACCAAAATTTAGCACTTTTCATGGAGTGGTTTATTCAGAATAATTCTCTAAGTGTTTAGTGAAAGATGAATTAATTCTGAGGTAACACCCATGTTCATGTCAAACTCCGTGAACCACAATTTCAATTATAGTTCATAGAGTCTACATGGATTTTCCTAGGATTTTTGGAGCTAAGAATTTCCCAGAACTGAATTTACAAGTTTTGGAAATTCTCTGAAAATGTTTCTGTATTCATTTGAACAAGGTAACTTACAATCTGAATTCTCCTTACCAAATCAACTCCAAATGAGCTGAACCTTTTACAGGAGTCCAATAACACTCTAAAGAATATTATGGCAAAATTTGAGTATTTTTGGATGAACCAAACTCCCTCTAAAATTCTTTTGCTGAAAAGCTTTAAAGAATTTTCCAGAATTAAATAAAGACTTTCATACAAATTGGATTGCATATTTGGATATAGTTTGTCAATCTTAATCTAACCCAATTTGAATCACTAAATTTGGAGGTTCCTAGCAAAAGTTATGCTCTTCTAAAGTTTGAGGAAAAATCTGGAATTTGAATAAATCCGGGAAAAAGTTTAAACCTGACTGTGGGACCAGGGGCACGTGTCAGTCACCGGAAGTGCGCCACACGGGGCCACAGGGTTATTTCCCGCGCTGTCACAATTGATCCCATGCCACAGTGTATCCAGCCCACTGTTGCCGTGCGGCTGACAGGCGGGCCCGGCGAGGTCTTCTTCCACCTCCTGCTCCCGCGCGATCCCGCCGCCGGGCTCGCCGGAGTAGCTCCGGGATCGGTTGTCCGGCTACCCCTGCTGCTGAAACTCGCCGCCAGCCCCTAATTCCACGCGAGGAACACGCTGGTGGGGTTTTCTCGAGCTGGCAGGGTCCCTAAACTAGCCCGCGACGGCGCACCGGCTCGGATGAAGTCCGGCGACGTCGCCCCGGCGCTATAGCCCGCAAAAAGCTCCCTAGAAAAATTCTACAGCACCAGTGGAGGTTGGCCAAGCTCGGCATGGCCGCATAGGGACTCGGGGACAGCTCTACCCTAGGGTTCACCGTGCACCCGCACCTTCCCGCCATAGCCGCCGTCGTAAAAAGTGAAATTGCACCATGCACAGTGTGTTTCATGCGAGGCTTTGTGAAGAAGAAAGGTTGCTACACCAGTCTAGGTTCTATATGCGAAATTTGCAGAGCTCTAAATGAATATAACTCGAGAATTTCATGAATTCATACCCGCGGGTCAGTTTTCACCGGCCGGAGAGGATCTTCGAAATTCGTTGTCGAGAGGACGAGACAGGCTCTGTGCTTCGGGTGGAAGCTGCACGGAGACCTTGCGCGTCCCCCGGTGGCCTCGTTTGGTCATGAAAAGCTCTGGAGAAGGCTGTCCACGGGAGCGCCTTCTCTCGGTTGTGTAACGGCTGCCGCCGAAACTGGGGTACCTCGGTGTGGAGAGCAAGAACTCCCTCGGTGAGGGCACGAGGAGGTCGTGGGAAGGTTTGTGGTGTTGTTTGGCTGCTCAGACGAAGTTTTTCACGTGAACTAGGGTGTGACCGAGCGATTGACGCACGGCGGCAGTGCTCGGTTGCTTCTCGGGTGAGGGAGGAAAGAACAGCGCTGAGGCCTCGGTGTCGAAGGAGAAAGGGAGCACGACAGGGGGTAATAAAGCCCTGAGATGAGGCGGTTCCCATCGGTAGGCGGTCGCCCGAGGCGGTGAGCGCCGCTGTCGGCTCTGCCGATCGCTTCTCGTGGGAGGTAAGCAAAACAGAGACTGTGGACTGCAGATCTTTTGCAATTTTCAGTGCTCCCAATGACAGGTGGGTCCCACATGTCAGTCCTCCTTATCCCCTCTAAAATATCTCCCCAATTTGAATATTGATGGAATTCAATTGTGGAAGTTTAAATCTGAGAGGCATTTGGGTAATTGGGCAAGTTTTATCCAAATTCAAATATGCATTTGAATTCTTTGTCATTTAAAGTCCATTTTGGGAAAAATGGGTTGCAATTCATTTCCATAAATCATGAAACTTTGCACACCCCTTAATTTGGACTCAAGGAATTCAAATATGAAATCTGATTTTAATTTTAGCTGCTGCAAATGAGATTTGTAGCACAACAGTTTTGAATTTCCATTGTTGCTCTCATTTGAATTTTGAGTTTGAACAATTGTTCCAAATCTGAGTTTTGTTTTCTCACACCTATGGAAACTTCCCATCTTGGTTTTTGACTCTTCTAGGGTCCCAAGTTCTCAAATGAACATTTGACTTGTGAAGAAAACCTTCATGTGTGTTATCACATGTGGGGAAAAGTTTTAACAAGTCCCAAATTCTACTTATATGAAACAAAACTTTTGCAAACAAGAGTTTCTTTATATTCAGATTTTTGGGACCTTTACACGCGGTTAGATCAATTTAAACGGGCGGGCCCCGCTGTCAGCCTCTGGTTTAGCGCGGGAGGTGATTCTCTGTAGGAAAATAATTCAGGGATCAGCTCAAATTTTAGAAATTCATAACTTTGTGTCGGAAGCTCCAAATTCAGTGAACCAAATTTTTCTGAACTCAGGATTCTGAGTACTTTCCAGCAATACCAATTTCAGCTCATGAAACTTAATAGTTTTCCAGAATTAAATCCCTAAAATTTAAACTGTGGGGAATTTTATCTGGAGAATTACTTTATGAAAAATGCTGAATTTTTGCTGAGAGGTTCATTGGAAAATACTTGAGTCACAGTAAAATTTTCAGACTCATCCAAGTTCATTTATTTCCCCTAATTGGGTGATTAAGAGAACTGCCCTGAGAAAATAGAAAAATGTACAGAAACATTTTTCAGATTTTCTCAAATCTTAATTAGGGCATAACCTTCAGTACAATTTTTCATATGACATAAAACCAATTCCATTAGAACCATATTAAATTCTAGTTTCCAGAAAGTAGTGGTTGGAGCCATGAAAACCCCTGGAATTGCTTAGAGGCTCAAATATTGACCAAATGGGCTTTTATTTGTACAAGGTACAAATGAACTTTATTCCAAATGAAACTTGGTCAAGATTCTAGTTAGGACCCTACCAAGCCACCATAAAAATTTTAGAACCAAAGGGGAGGGTTAGCTAGAGTTATTAGTAATTAAGTATTCAAGTTCATACATTGCATTTAAATTGACATGTAGTATTTTATTAACGTGTAGTCGCTGAAGGCGAGGAGGCTCCAGAAGTACTTTACTTCCTCCTTCCGGAAGAAGAACTAACCCCTGACTAGCAGCAACAAGGCATGCCCCGGTTGCATTAAACTATTTTTCAAGTTTTGCTATATGAACACTTAGTATGAAGTGTGGATGTGCATTAGGTGTAGGATGAATGGAACCCCACTTGCATAACCAGAACTTTTCCATAAGAGTGAGGGTAGTGTGTAAGACCTCGAGTAGACAAGCTATGCTTAGTGATTCATAGGCCTTCGGTACAAGTCGAGTAGTTGGAATCTACTCGCAAGTTACGCTTGGGACACACGGGATTGGTTCGAGTGATGTGAGATCACCTTAGTAATGAAAATGATACTTGGCAGGGGTTAGGGCGCAGCAAGAGGGAGTCTTGTGTGCGCAGCCCTGACCGTGTCAATTGAGGACCGATCCATGTGCGGCCCACGCTGATCAAGTTTGAACGTACCGAAGGCATATCGGATATATGGGCCCCGATAAACCGATGTAGCCTAAACCTCTGGGGGTCGAGGCATAGCACACCGATTTATAGGTGTAGGTTGAGGGCAGCAAGGTGGAAATCTGCCAACGGGCATAGAGAGATGCTCCGTGTGGAAAACCTCCTGCTCGTTTCGGTGCGACCGGTTCGACGTTTGGGCTGTTGGGTGAAAGGTTGTCTCGTACGACATCGAGTGAGCGTGCTGTGCAGCTCCACGGGTGGGCGTACGTGACGTGCTCTTTGGGTTTTCCTGCAGGTGTATATCGAGTCGATTCGCCGTCCCTCGCGTTGAAGAGTACCACTTGGTCACTGAGTCGTGACGTAGGCTAATGTATGAAATATGATGATTCAATATTGCTGATTGATATAATTGTATTGCTACATGTGTGCCACCAAATACTGCTAACTAAATTTCAGATTCCTGAAATGTTAACTTGTTGCTAAAAGATGAATTAAGGGTGAACTTATAGGCGTGTCCATTTGCTGCAATGTTACTATCCTATGTGCTTTGTACACCTCATGTAGAGTTTCATGCTTAGGTGAGTGTGTTAAGTCTTGTTGAGACATCGTGCTCACGGTTGCTGCTTAAGTGTTTTTCAGGTGAAGAGCCACCCACGGATTCGGAGTACGAGTCCACCAGCGAGGGTTACCCTCCGTCGGGGACCACGGCTCAGTGGGAGCCATACACACCGCGCTGAGCTGAGACGTGCAGCTAGTGTGGGTTGCCCTAGGGCTGGGCAACCGACTTTTGCTAGATAGGCGGGTGTGAGTTGTATAGTTTAGACTTCCGCTGTGTAATAAAGACAATAGTTTGTAACTGAGTATTGTACCGTTTGTACAGTTCAGCTGTTTTTCCCATGTAATATATTGCGTTCTTATGACGTGTGCTGTCGGGTGTCGCATCGTGCAGCACCACCCTCTGCGATCCTGGATGAGCGGATCCCGGTCCGCCACAGCCTGGTATCCGAGCAGCATTGGGGATAGCACAGTACTTAAAGACTATATTATGGGAAAACTTAGGTTACGGTGAGGATTCGGTAGTTGCCAAAGTAAGGACTATACTAGCATAGTGACTTAAAGTGGCAAAGACTAACCTATGTGTTATAATTCTGAAATTCCATTATGTAACGACGCACCTACGCTTGGTAAGCATGGTAAGGAACGCCACCGAAAGCTGTTCATTTTCGGTTAGCTCCCCTGACGAGGAACGTGGTTTAGTGATAGGTCTCACAGCTTGGTTTGAGACGTCAATATGAAACTCTTGGACTCTTCATGTTCCTGAGTTCATATGAAACGCTGATCCCTAGCGTGCATTAGGCAAGTAAGTGGAGACCCCATCACGTGGTCAGTAACGCGAGAGTGTGTTCGTCTGGAAGTAGCCCAGAAGGAACATGCACAGCGCTTGCCATCGGCGTGCCCTGCAGGGCAGTAGGTGGTATATGTGGGGTTGATAACATTCCCAACCGTGACGACCCGTTCATGACATACTCGGGTTCCCCGTCGTGTGGTGTTGAAACAAGATCACGTACCTTGAGACGTGACCTAACTCAAGGACGGCCGTATGGCAATGATACAGGCGTTTGTATTTACTTTCAAATATGGTCCTGCCTGAAATAAAAAACCATTGCGTGCATCATTATTGTGTGGTCTTCTGCAGATACTAACCCCGTATGTATCCGTGTAGTAAATGTGTGCAAGAGACCGTTTAGTGCTACACTTGAGACGTATATGCCGGTATAATCCGGTTAGGATTTTCTTTTGTGAGGAACGTAGTACCGAGATATTGTAGGATCATGCATGCAAAATAATGATAACAAGGAATTAAAATCATTAGGTTCAACATTTAGGACCCTGGTTGGGTAGACAAATCGGATAGTGATGAGTGTAGTTCCAAAAAGACTGAAAAACAGAGTGCTCTGTTTTGGGCAGCAAGTTGCTGATCTTAAACAGGGCGTAACTCACAGGTATTTTAGCCCAGGGAGGTGTGGTATATAGTTCTAGAAAGGTATTTGAGTATCCTACAACTTTGTTGTAGACTTCCAGGACTAAAACGCACCTTAAGATGGCTTAAATCCAGAGGGATGGAAACTGTCCAGAACCAGGACAGGGTTAAACCCTCTCTGAACTGTTCCGTTTTTCAAACCTAACTCCCAGTAGAAAAATCTAAAATCTTCATATGATACATCCTTAGAAACGGTAGAAGATTTGTTACATCCTTGCAATTCAAAGTTTCTGAAATTTCAGCACAGAATTCAGTGGAAATCAGAGTTGAAAACAGCAACTTCCCAAAGCAGGTGCTGTTAAAATTCTTCCTGAAATTCTGCTGACTTTGAATTACCATAACTTTGTAAACCAGAGCGGATCTGAGGGCATATAAGTACTCGTTGGAAATATACTGAAGTTAACTTTAACTTTAGTATTAAGCTTGAGTCATGAAAATGCCCAGAACCAGATCATAATCTGGGATATGTAGAAACTGGTCATTCTGACAGAGGAATGACAGTTGAACTCAGTTGAGGGGTTGTTGTACCCTAGAGGGGGTTTGAGTACTTCCAATGGGGTAGAACATACTCCTGAGAGGTTATCTGCAACTAGTGAAAGATTTGAGTATAGGTCTCACTCAAGTTCTTTTACTAGAGACCATGTTTGTATCGTATTGAAGATAAAGGGGTAGTATACGTGATGACAAAGCGATAGTAACGTCTCGTGGTGACCAAACCTAGTTGTGGTGAGCTTCCAAAGAGGAGGTTCATCAAGTTGGATTAAACTAGCTTGTATTTGGTCTGGTAATGGTGTAGCTTGTGCAAAGTTATTACATTATCTACGTACGAGATGTATCGCATGAATTTATTGTCATTATGTTTTTACGCCTATTCCGTTGACTGCATGGAAGTATGTTGCGGGACTGATGTTTATTGTTGTATGGTTGCAGATGGTTCGCACTAGGACCAGCAACGAGGTTGGTGGCTCTAGCCAACGGGGAGGCGATGACTCCCAGCCACCGGCCTACGACAGCACCCCGCAGCAGCAGCCACCACCGCCGCCTCCGCTTACTCTAGCGGATGTGATAGCGGCACTGGTGGGTGGAAGTGAGGAGCAGACCGACCTGCTCAGCACGATCGTGCAGAATATGTCCCAGGCGGGGGGGGGGGGGGCGTCAAGACAGAGGACCTCGTGAGCCCCGTGAGGTGTCGTACTCGGATTTCATGAGTACGCACCCTCCAGTGTTCACAGAAGCTGAAGAACCACTGGAGGCTGATAACTGGCTGCGGACCATCGAGTCCAAGTTCGGGCTGCTCCAATGTACGGAGCGGCAGAAGACTCTGTTCGCAGCGCAGCAACTCCACGGTGCCGTTGGTGCGTGGTGGGCGAACTATGTCGCCTCACGTCCGGCTGGCCATGCCGTGGAATGGGAGGAATTCCGGGAGACGTTCCACGCCTATCGCATCCCTCCCGGGATCATGAAGAGGAAGTTCCAAGAATTTTTGGAACTGAAGCAGGGTGGGAGGAGTGCCCATGACTACTCCCGTGCCTTCAACCATCTGGCGCAATATGTGTCAGACTACATATCCACTGAAGAGAAGAAGCGGGAACATTTATATCGGGGGTTACACCCTGAAATGAAGACACATCTCGTTCAGTGGAATCGCGGCACCTTCAATGACCTAGTAAATGCCGCGATTATGCATGAGGACGCTCAGCGAGAGTTGGCAGCTGAGCAGAGGAAGCGCAGCGCTCCACCTAGCAGTGGGGGTGGCGCTCCCCAGAAGTATCGGATGGTGTATCGGACGCCATCCGGGCAGCAGTGGCAACCACCGGCGCGTCCTCAACGGTTCGGGGGACGTCCTTTTCAGTCACCTCCGTTCCGTCCGCCGATGCCACCACCAAGACAGCAGCAGCAGCAGACGGCACCCCGGCCGTTTCCACCGCCACAACGCGCCCCGGGTTTCCGTCCACCGATCAGCGGGGGACCGCCCCGTTTCACCTGCTTCACGTGTGGCCAGGCGGGCCACTTCGCGAAGGACTGTCCCCAGGGGCAGCAGAGCAGCGGGCAAGCCCAGTTCCAGGGTGGTGCTCGAGGCCGACCTCCGGTCAAGAAGGTTGGTCAGCGGACTGGGGGCGTCCGCAACCTCGACAATGAGGACGCCCCAGAGGGAGACAACGTGCTGGCGGGTACGTTTACTCTCAACAATCAAGCCATCATCATACTTTTTGATTTTGGTGTAACCCACAGCTTTATAAGTGCATCCTATGTGGCTAAGCATCAAATGCAAGTCTTCCCAACCGACTGCACCTATATGATCTGCTCACCGGGAGGGAAGATCTCGGCAAATATGATGATCCCAAAGGCTCCGTTGTGCTTAGGTGGGAAACTATATCCCACCACCTTGATAATCCTTATGGGGCAAAAGATTGATGCAATCTTAGGGATGTCATGGCTACAATATCATGGCGCTGTACTGGAGACTCGGACATGGACGGATCATTCAAACTCTCCCTTCCACCGTCCGCATTCCATGGTGTTAGACACTCCAGTCCGGGAAATTTCCGCAACTAATAATGCTGAAGCGCTCAAGTTAGAGGACATCCCCGTAGTCCAGGAGTACCCCGATGTGTTTCCGGATGATCTTCCAGGCATGCCACCTGAGCGGGATGTCGAGTTCAAGATTGAACTTGCACCCAGGACTACGCCCATATCACGGAGACCATACAAAATAGCTCCAAATGAGATGGCTGAACTGAAAGAACAGCTCAATGATCTGTTGAGCAAGGGTTTCATTAGACCGAGTTCCTCGCCTTGGGGATGCTCGGCGCTATTTGTGAAGAAGAAGGATGAAACCTTGAGGCTGTGTGTGGACTACCGGTCGCTCAACGCCGTCACCATCAAGAATAAGTACCCACTGCCCCTCATCAACATATTATTTGATCAACTTGTGGGTGCAAGTGTGTTCTCCAAGATGGACCTTCGCTCTGGATATCATCAGATCAAGATCCGGGCGGAGGATATCCCGAAGATGGCCTTCTCGACGAGATACGGATTATATGAATATCTCGTCATGTCCTTTGGTCTCACAAATGCTCCAGCCCATTTCATGTATCTCATGAACTCGGTGTTCATGCCGGAGCTGGACAAGTTCGTGGTAGTGTTCATCGATGATATCTTGGTTTACTCCAAGACAGAAGCCGAACATGCCGAACACTTGAGGATCGTTCTTCAACGATTGCGAGACCACAAGCTATACACCAAGTTCAGCAAATGCGAGTTTTGGATCAGACAAGTGCCATTCTTGGGACATATCATCTCCGCGGAAGGCATTGCGGTTGACCCAAGCAAGATAGAGCAAGTGCTGAAATGGAATGCCCCCACTTCAGTCCATGAAGTCAGAAGCTTCCTCGGGTTAGTGGGATACTATCGGAGATTCATTCCAAGCTTCTCCAAGCTCGCTAAAGCGATGACAGAATTTCTGAAGAAGGGAACGAAATATGTTTGGAACACGGCGTGTGAAGGAGCGTTCCAAGCATTGGTGAAGCATCTCACCACAGCCCCGGTCTTGGCTCAGCCAGATACAACAAAGCCCTTCGATGTGTACTGTGACGCGTCTGGTATTGGGCTCGGCTGCGTGTTGATGCAGGAAGGACGTGTGGTTGCATATGGCTCACGCCAACTTCGGAACCATGAGCAGCACTATCCGACTCATGATCTTGAGCTTGCTGCAGTGGTTTTGACGCTGAAAATGTGGAGGCACTATCTCCTGGGGAATCTGGTGCATCTCTACACCGACCACAAGAGCTTGAAATACATTTTCACCTAGAAGGAGCTGAACATGAGGCAAAGGAGGTGGTTAGAATTAATCAAGGACTATTAAATTGAGATCCATTACCACCCCGGCAAGGCGAATGTGGTTGCCGACGTGCTGAGTCGGAAATCACATGTCCATCACCTCATCATTACACCGGTGGAGGACGAAGAGCCGAGTTTATACTTGGTTCCTTATGGATCGCTGTACAACCTTGCCCTCATCCGTACTATTAGGGAGGACATCATTGCAGCTCAGAAGACTGTTAAAGGCATGGCACATCTCCGGAGACGGATAGATAATGGGGAGATCAAGTGTTTCCGGAAAGATGATGAGGGGACACTATGGTTCAATGACCGCATAGTCGTACCCCGGGATATGGAGTTGATGAAAAAGATCCTCAACGAAGCTCACTTGTCTAAGTACTCCATTCATCCGGGCAGCAACAAAATGTACCAAGATTTGAAAAAGAAATTTTGGTGGACACGGATGAAATGGGAGGTAGCGAAGTACGTATCCGAGTGTGATACGTGTAGACGTGTGAAGGCGGATCATATGAGAAAGTCAGGGCTGTTGCAACCCCTGAAAATTCCAGCATGGAAATGGGAAGATGTGAGCATGGATTTCATTGTGGGATTGCCCTTAACATCCAACAAACATGATTCCATTTGGGTGATCGTTGACCGACTAACCAAGTCAGCTCACTTCATTCCCGTGCATACACATTTCCATGCCAACCGGTATGCGGAGTTATATATCGCCAGGATTCTATGCTTGCACGGGGTACCCAATACCATAGTCTCATACCGAGGTGCATTGTTTGTATCTTGCTTTTGGGAGCAGTTACATGCTGCTTTGGGTACTAAACTAATGAGAAGCTCCGTCTACCACCCTCAGACAGATGGCCAGACAGAGAGGGTGAATCAAGTTCTGGAAGACATGTTGAGAGCATGTGCCATCCACCATGGTAGGAACTAGGATGATCACCTACCATTGGCGGAATTATCGTACAACAACGGCTATCAGGCGAGTATCAAGATGGCACCCTACGAAGCTCTCTACGGTCGAAAATGCCGCACCCCATTAAATTGGTGCGAGTCTGGTGAAAGGGTCACATTCAGGGTTGATGTGGTGAACGACGCCGAAGAGCGTGTTCGGATGATTCAAGCTAACTTGAAGGCCTCGCAATCCCGGTGGAAAAGCTACGCTGATAAGAGGCGTAGGCCATTGCACTTTGAAGTCGGTGAACACATGTACCTCCGTGTGTCTCCGATGAAGGGCGTGCACCGGTTCGGTGTGAAGGGGAAGCTCACTCCCCGTTTCATTGGACCCTATGCCATCACCGAGAAGTGCGGACCAGCGGCGTATCGATTGGAGCTACCGGCATCCCTGGCTGGTGTCCATGACGTTTTCCATGTCTCACAGCTGAGAAAATGCCTGAAGCATACCGCTGCTGTTCCTAACGAAGACATCGGTGAGCTGCAACCGGATTTGACATATGATGAATATCCGGTGGCAATTATTGATGAGAAAGCCCGAACCACGCGTAGCAGGACATTGTGGTTCTACAAGATCCTCTGGAGCAACCATACCGGCGAAGAAGCAACGTGGGAGAGCGAGGAGTTCCTTCGCTCAAATTACCCAGAGTTCATGGCGTCTCAACACGGGTAAGTCCCTATTACATCACTGTCTCTTCTTTTATAATCTCGGGATGAGATTCTTTTAAGGGGGGAGGGATGTAAAAGCCCAAGAAAAGGGACTTGCAAAAACTTTCCTTCACCTCATAACACCACAGCTTTTGTTGTGGATATCTTAGGAAATATTGTGAAGAGCAAGTAACCTCCATCAAAGGAGTAATTAGAGGGGAAAGACTTCACTTTCACAAAGTGGGATTTTTACACATGAACATGAGAGGTGGAGCTCACCCCTAGAACTTAAAAAGTCTTGGGAAGGTTCAGACCCAATTTCATGTAAATCCAACACTTTTTGAGGCACTTTTGGAGGTATTTGAATGTAAATTCAAATTGCAGCAACTTTCATCACTCAAATTCAAAAGTTAGCTTCATATTCAAACTCACCACATTTTTCTGAGTAAGCCCACCAATTTTCATCATCATTGGAGTTCATCTTGTCAAGAGCTAAATTTGCAAGAATTCAAAACTGAATTTGAATTTCAGTTTAAACATGCATCAAATTTAGCCAAAAACAGTTCAAATTTGAGAATTCAAATTCAAACTAAGACTTGATGACTAAGTCTCCCATTCAATGTTTAGTAGCTGGGGATATTTGAGTGCCTACAGAAATGAGAAAAAAATTAAAAAGGGAATTAGAGGGGAGGCCCACTGGTCATTAGATTTAGCACAGAAGTCTCCTCAGCCGACTCCCTCGACCGAGCGCGCTCGCCAGCTGCGGCTAGCGTCGGCGCCCGACCACCTCGGCCGGCCAGCTCCTGCTTCGGCGTAGGAGGTGGCACAGCAGGTGTCGCGCTCTCCACTGGCCTCAGGGGCCTATAAAAGGCCCGAGACCGCCGGCGAGTTTCTGTTTTTCGCGAGTACCCGCAACCAGCAGCCTAGTCGCCCAAGCTCCGATCGTGTTCCACCCAAGCTGTGATCATCTCCCAACCTTGACCTCCATAGGAAAGTGAAGCGCTAGCTCGTCCTCAAGACCACCGCACAAACCGCTCTAAGGTTCGACCTTTGTGCGTGGAGAATTTTCCAGTTTAGGGCGGGGAGCTCATTTCGGGACCCGATTAGGTTTAGGGGAAATTCGGGAAGCTTGGTGGGTGGGAGGTCGAACGGAACTGTGAGAGATCATCTAGAGGTTCTGGCGACCCTTCTCGATCGAAAACCGGAAGGAAATCACTGCCGGAACCCTAAGTTCACCATAGAACAGTGTGGCGGAGGAGGAGGTCGCTGGTGAGGTCTGGGTTGCCGGACGTTTAGGGCCCAACGGAGATCGTGTCGAGCTTTCCGAGGTTCCCCTGAGTGTGGCGACGCGATTAGCGCGCGAAGGAGATGGTCAGAAGGGCGGGAACACGTTGCCGAGGTAGCACAGAGGCATAGGGCTCGTCGCTGGCGAGCTACGGCGGTTAGCCGGCGGCGACATGGTGTCCAGCGTGTTCAGCACCTGAGATTACATGGGGGCGGCGAGTCTCGTCGGCGCCGGCAAGCTAGATCGCCGGGAACGCCGACCTCGTCGGAGCTCCGGCGGCTCGGGGCGGCGGCGTCGGGAGGTAGACGAAGGGCACGGCCCCACCTATCAGCCCCTGTGCTAATCACGCGCGAGCGCGCGGTTTGTTCAATATAAATGGGCGGGCCCTGCTGTCAGCCTCTGGTTTAGCGCGGGAGGTGATTCTCTATAGGAAAATAATTCAGGGATCAGCTCAAACTTTAGAAATTCATAACTTTGTGTAGGAAGCTCAAAATTCAGTGAACCAAATTTTTCTGAACTCAGGATTTTGAGTACTTTCCAGCAATACCAATTTCAGCTCATGAAACTTAATAGTTTTCCAGAATTAAATCCCTAAAATTTAAACCGTGGGGAATTTTATCTGGAGAATTACTTTATGAAAAATGCTGAATTTTGGCTGAGAGGTTCATTGGAATATACTTGAGTAACAGTAAAATTTTCAGACTCATACAAGTTCATTTATTTCCCCTAATTGGGTGATAAAAGAGAACTGCCCTGAGAAAATAGAAAAATGTACAGAAACATTTTTCAGATTTTCTCAAATCTTAATTAGGGCATAAATTTCAGTAGAATTCTTCAAATGACATGAGACCAATTCCATTAGAACCATCTTAAATTCTAGTTTTCAGAAAGTAATAGTTGGAGCCATGAAAACCCCTGGAATTGCTTAGAGGCTCAAATATTGACCAAATGGGCTTTTATTTGTACAAGGTTCAAATGAACTTTGTTTCAAATGAAACTTGGTCAAGATTGTAGTTAGGACCCTACCAAGCCACCATAAAAATTTCAGAACCAAAGGGGAGGGTTAGCTAGAGTTATTAGTAATTAAGTATTCAAGTTCATACATTGCATTTAAATTGACATGTAGTATTTTATTAACGTGTAGTCGCTGAAGGCGAGGAGGCTCCGGAAGTACTTGACTTCCTCCATATGGAAGAAGAACTAACCCCTGACCAGCAGCAACAAGGCAAGCCCCGGTTGCATTAAAATATTTTTCAAGTTTTGCTTTATGAACACTTAGTATGAAGTGTGGATGTGCATTAGGTGTAGGATGAATGGAACCCCACTTGCATAACCAGAACTTTTCCATAAGAGTGAGGGTAGTGTCGAAGACCTCGAGTAGACAAGCTATGCTTAGTGATTCATAGGCCTTCGGTACAAGTCGAGTGGTTGGAATCTACTCGCGAGTTAGGCTTGGGACACACGGGATTGGTTCGAGTGATGTGAGATCACCTTAGTAATGAAAACGAGACTTGGCAGGGGTTAGGGCGCAGCAAGAGGGAGTCTTGTGTGCGCATCCCTGTCCGTGTCAATTGAGTACCGATCCGTGTGCGGCCCACGCTGATCAAGTTTGAATGTACCGAAGGCATATCGGATATATGGGCCCCGATAAACAGATGTAGCCTAAACCTCCGGGCGTCGAGGCATAGCACACCGATTTATAGGTGTAGGTTGAGGGCAGCAAGGTGGAAATCTGCCAACGGGCATAGAGAGATGCTCCGTGTGGGGAACCTCCTGCTCGTTTCAGTGCGACCGGTTCGACGTTTGGGCTATTGGGTGAAAGGTTGTCCCATACGACATCGAGTGAGCGTGCTGTGCAGCTCCACGGGTGGGCGTACGTGACGTGCTCTTTGGGTTTCCCTGCAGGTGTATATCGAGTCGATTCGCCGTCCCTCGTGGTGAAGAGTTCCACTTGGTCACTGAGTCGTGACGTAGGATAATGTATGAAAAATGATGATTCAATATTGCTGATTGATATAATTGTATTGCTACATGTGTGCCACCAAATACTGCTAACTAAATTTCAGATTCCTGAATTGTTAACTTGTTGCTAAAAGATGAATTATGGGTGAACTTATAGGCGTGTCCATTTGCTGAAATGTTACTATCCTATGTGCTTTGTACACCTCATGTAGAGTTTCATGCTTAGGTGAGTCGGTTAAGTCTTGTTGAGCCATCGTGCTCACGGTTGCTGCTTAAGTGTTTTTCAGGTGAAGAGCCACCCACGGACTTGGAGTACAAGTCCACCGGCGAGGGTTACCCTCCGTCGGGGACCACGGCTGAGTGGGAGCCATACACGCCGCGCTGAGCTGAGACGTGCAGCTAGTGTGGGTTGCCCTAGGGCTGGGCAACCTACTTTTGCTAGATAGGCGGGCGTGAGTTGTATAGTTTAGACTTCCGCTGTGTAATAAATACAATAGTTTGTAACTGAGTATTATACCATTTGTACAGTTCAGTTGTTTTTCCCATGTAATATATTATGTTCTTATGACGTGTGCTGTCGGGTGTCGCATCGTGCGGCACCACCCTCTGCGATCCTGGATGAGCGGATCCCGGTCCGCACAATTTTCCCCACTGCTCTAAACAGTAGAGACCCAAATAACCCTGGTCATTTGAATTATCTACCCTCTGGCCATTTGAATTGGATAGAATTCAAATTCGGAAGAGTTTGAAGATCTTTTCAGCACATATGCAGTTTGAAATTCAAATAAAGTTTGAATTTCCTAAACTTAGCTTATGTCAAGATCAACTCCAAATGGAGTGAAAATTGGTGTGTGAGCTCACAAAAATGTGCTGAGTAAGAATATGCCTCCCACTTTTGAATTCATGGGATGGAAATAGTTTGAATTTGGATTTGAGTTCAAACCACCCTCTTTCTAGTTATACCCAAAAGGACTTCAAAAATGTTTTGAATTTGGGTGAAATTTGGCGTGAGAATTCCTAGCAAGGTGTTGGAGTTTTTCACAAGCTCAGCCCTTAGATGATGCATGTGGGAAATGCCACTTTTGCATTTTGTGAGTTTATTCTCTAATGAGCATGTTGATGGTGTTTACTTGCTCTTCAAATGTATTCATCAAGTTTCTTCAAATGAAGTGTGCGTGTGGTAATGAACACTTTGAATATGTGCTAAAAACTTAGGCCCTTACATTCCTCCCCCCTTAAAAGAATCTTGTCCCGAGATTATAAGGTGAAAATGAGAGAGAAAACGGTGGAAAGTTACCGTATATGCGACGTGAAAAAGTCAGGGTAGTTAGTGCGAAGGAATCCTTCGCTCTCCCAGGTCGCTTCGTCTACGGAGTGATTACTCCATAGAACTTTGTAGAACCACAACGTACGGTTGCGTGTGGTTCGGGCCTTTTCATCAATAATCTGAACCGGTTCCTCCCGATACGTGAGAACCGGTTTCAGTTCTTCTATATTCTCCAGCTGAATGGTAGTTGATAGCTTGAGACACTTTCTCAGCTGGGAGATGTGAAAGACGTCGTGCACACCGAAGAGTGCTTCTGGTAAATTCAGCCGGTATGCTACTGATCCACATCTTTCGGTAATCTGAAATGGACCGATGAATCGGGGTGCCAACTTTCCTCTTACCCCGAATCTGTTCACGCCCTTCATTGGAGACACACGTAGGTATATGTGATCCCCGACTTCGAACTGTAATGGGCATCTTCTCCGGTCCGCATATTGTTTCTGTCGGGATTGGGCGGCTTTTAGGTTCACTTGAATCAGCCGAACCTTTTCCTCCACGTTATTGACAAGATCAATCCTGAAGGTAACCCTTTCTCCAGACACACCAATTCAGTGGTGTGCGGCATTTTCTCCCGTATAGCGCCTCGTAAGGCACCATCTTGATGCTGGCTTGGTACCCATTGTTGTACGAGAACTCAGCCAACGGCAAGTGATCATCCCAATTCTTGCCGTGGTTGATAGCGCAAGCTCGTAGCATATCTTCTAAAATTTGGTTTACCCGCTCGTTTTGCCCATCCGTCTGTGGGTGGTATGCTGAACTACGGATCAGCTTCGTCCCCAACGCAGCGTGTAGCTGCTCCCAGAAACGGGACACAAATAAAGTGCCCCGATCCGATATGATGGTACGGGGTACACCGTACAAGCATAGGATCTGTGAGATGTACAGTTCAGCATACTTCTTGGCTTTGTAGTTGGTGTTGACCGGGATGAAATGGGCAACTTTGGTGAGCCGGTCGACGATCACCCACACAGAATCATGCTTCTGAAAAGTGGTGGGTAAACCGACGATGAAGTACATGCTCACATCCTCCCACTTCCAGGCAGGAACGCCCAGTGGTTGTAGCAATCCCGGTTTCCTGATGTGATCTGCCTTCACCCTTCGACATGTATCACACTCGGACACGTAGTTTGCGATCTCCCTTTTCATCCGTGTCCACCAAAACTTGCTTCTGAGTTCTTGATACATTTTGTTGCTGCCGTGGTGAATAGAAAACTTTGACAAGTGAGCCTCATCAAAGGTTTTCTTCCGTAACTTCCGGGTTACGGGGTACGACGATCCAGTCCTTGAACCATAGGACACCGTCTCTGTCTTTCCGGAAACATTTCAGCCCCCCACTGTCTATACGTCTCCACAAATGCGACATGCCCTTGTCATGTTTCTGAGCTGCCGCTATCTCTTCACGGATGGTGGGGATCAAAGCTAAGTTGTAGGGAGCTCCATGTGGAATCACATGCAATGGTGGCTCGCACTCTTCCAACAGTGTGGTGGTCAGATTGTTGACGTGTGACTTGCGGCTCAGCGCATCCGCCACTACGTTTGCCTTGCCAGGGTGATAATGGATCTCTATTTCGTAATCCTTTATCAATTCCAACCATCTTCGCTGCCTCATGTTCAGCTCTTTCTGTGTGAATATGTACTCGAGGCTTTTGTGGTCGATATATAAATGCACGAGGTTACCGAGTAGGTAGTGCCTCAACATTTTAAGTGTGAGTACCACGGCAGCAAGCTCCAATTCGTGAGTTGGATAATTCTTCTCATGGTTTCTGAGCTGTCGTGATCCATACGTGACCACTCTTCGGTCTTGCATTGGCACACATCCGAGCCCAATGCCGCATGCATCACAGTACACATCGAACGGTTTTGTTGTTTCTGGCTGCGCCAAAACTGGTGCTGATGTTAGGTGCTTCAGTAAAGTCTTGAATGCTTCTTCACATGCTGGACTCCAAACATATTTTGTAGTCTTCTTCAGCAGCTCTGTCATAGGCTTGGCAATCTTTGAGAAGTTCGGAATGAACGTCCGATAATATCCCGCGGGTCCGAGGAAACTCTGTACCTCGTGAACAATGCTCGGGGACTTCCAATTCAGCACTTGTGTGATCTTACTCGGGTCTACAGCGATGCCTTCCGCTGAGATGATATGCCCGATAAAAGGCACTTGCGATATCCAGAACTCGCACTTGCTGAATTTCACGTATAGCTTGTGATCCCGCAGCCGTTGCAAGACTATACGCAGATGCTTCTTGTGTCCTTCCTCCGACTTGGAATATACCAATATGTCGTTGATGAAGACCACGACAAACTTGTCCAGCTCAGGCATGAATACCGAGTTCATCAAATACATGAAATGAGCTGGAGCATTGGTGAGGCCGAAGGACATGACCAGGTACTCATATAGTCCGTACCTCAACGAGAAAGCCATCTTCATAATATCCTCAGCCCATATTTTAATCCGGTGGTACCCGGATCTTAAGTCCATCTTGGAAAAGATCTTTGCTTCGACCAACTGATCAAACAACATGTCGAGCCGTGGCAACGGGTACTTGTTCTTGATGGTTACGGCATTTAGTGGACGATAGTCCACACAAAGCCGCAACGTCTCGTGTTTCTTCTTCATGAATAATGCCAAACAGCCCCATGGCGAGGAGCTCGGCCTAATAAAACCCTTCTCCAGCAGGTCTGTTAGCTGGGTCTTCAGTTCAGCCAACTCCTTGGGCGCCATCTTGTACATCCTTCAGGATATTGGCATGGTTCCCGGCGCAAGTTCAATCTTGAACTCCACCTCTCTGTCGGGCGACATCCCCGGTAAATCATCTGGGAACACGTCAGGGAACTCACGGACTACTAGAATGTCTTCCAATCTGATGGTTGTGGATTGATACACACTTGGAAGTTTTATTTCTGGACTGTCCAGAAATAAGGAACAAAATTCGTGCACTTCTGAGTTCGAGTGCACAATTCATAGGACGGTCTCTAAAACAGCGCCGTGGCGGGTTAACCATGACATCCCTAAAATGACATCGACCTTTTGTCCCTCTAGAACTATGAGAGACGTAGGGTATAATCTACCCTCTAAGCATAATGGCGCTTTCGGAACAATCATGCTTGCTGAAATCTTCCCACCCGATGAACAAATCAAGTATGGACTATCGGTGGGTAGTATTTGCAAGCTGTATTTAGCAATAAAAGCTTGGCTAATGAAGCTATGCATGGCGCCTGAATCACATAACACTATAGCGGGATGCTGGTGGAGTTGGAACATACCCACAAGGATTGGTTCACCCTCCGGCACGTCCTCTATGGTAAGTTGGTGGACGGTGCCGGGCCTAGGGTTTGCCCGACGCGCATTAGCAGGGTTCCGGGGCTGATTCTTCCCCAGAAGCTGTGGTGCAACTCCGCCGCCTTGCCTCTCAGGACAATTGTTGGTGAAGTGTCCTGGACGACCATATTTATAGCATGTGGCTACTGCTTGGCCAGTGCTCGGGGTACGAAAGCCCGGCATGCGCTGCTGAGGTGCATACGCACGCGGCATCACCCGCTGTTGATGTTATTGCTGCGGAGGTGGTACTGGCAGTGCCGGCCGGAATGTCGGTGGAGAATATGGCCGACTGCGGAACGCCATCGGCTCTGTGGTGGCTGCCAGCATGGACCCGATGGTGGGCGATTCACCATCCGGTATTTTTGAGAAGGACCATCTCCTTCTTTTAAAGGTCCCAAAATATGAATACAAGGAAACTCTTGTTTGCACAAAGTTGGTTTCATATGTATGAAAAATGGGACTTGTTTCAACTTTTTCACATGTGATAATACACATGGGAGCTCTCTTCACACAAGTTCAAATATTTATTTGACGACTTGGAACCCAAGAGGGATCAAAAACCAAAGTAGGAAGTTCTCATATGTGTGAGAGAGCTAAAGCCATATTTGGAACAACTTGTTCCACTCAAAAATTCAAATGAGAGTAACACCATGGTTTTCAAACTGTTGTGTTAAAGATCTCATTTGCAGCAGCCAAATCAAAGATCAGAGTTCATATTTGAATTCCTTAGGTCCAAATTAGGGGGTAGGAGAAGTCTCATGAATTTTTGAAGATGTTTGCTACCCATTTTTCCAAATGTACTTAAATGTGCCATGAATTCAAATATAAATTTGAATTTGGATGAAACTTGTCCAAATTACCAAACACAATACAGGTTTGAATTCTCACCATTTCATTTCCAGCATTTGCCAAAGTGTGGAGATATTTGTGAGAAAAATGAGAGGGGATAAGAAGGGACAGTGGGGCCCACATGTCATAGTGCCATTTAGACTTCCACACTAAGTTTCCTCTCTGTTCCTCACTCCACTGAGAGAGGCTCGCCGTGTGCCACCGTGGGAGCAGCCCGAAGCCACCTCCTGCTGAACTCCTTCGCTCTGGCAGCCGGGCAGTGGTTCACCCTCTCCTCAAACTGATCGGTTCCCCACACAGCCGAGCCGAACGCTCTTTGCCTCCCCCTCCTCGCGAAAAACGCACTGAGCGGAGGCTCTCCGCCGCGCTCTCGGAAACAATTGCGAGAGAACCGGGAAAACGTGTGCGCGCCTCCACCCTGAGCTGCTAAACGGCATCGCGGGTTCGGTGTCCATCTTCTCGACGCACCAGCAAGCCGAGTACCGTCATTCCCAAGCTCTAGACCAGCCATCCGCGGTAGCCGAACCACATCCGGACGATGGTCGCACGTGGACAGCGCTGCAGGGAGCTTGTCTTGCCCGAGAGAGAGCACCCTCGGACGTGCTAGGACCCTCTGGTGCTCACCTCCAAAGCTCAAGCCGTGACATGATCCACCGAGCGTGAATTTGGGAAAACTCCTCCGGCGGGCACAAACCAACCTTCCGGCACAGTAACTTTGAATTCGCCCTCTATCATTTTTCTTAGCTCGTCAATTCTTGCACACAGGACTGCCACTAGTTGGCGATCATTAGCCCTTCACAACCCTAGATGGAAAAACGCACGTAGACCACACAAATTCTATGTTTTCCAAGCTCCAACGTGGAAGAGGTCTTGGGTGCACGGTGATTGGGATATTATTAGACTCCTGTAAAAGTTTCAAATCATTTGGAGTTGATTTAATTAGGGCAATTCAGATTTGAAGTTCCTGTATTCAAATGAGTACAGAAACAATTTCATAAAATTTCCAAAACTTGGAAAGTCAGCCCTAGGAACTTCTTAGCTCCAAAAATGCTAGGAAAATTCATGCAAGCTCTATGAACTGTAATTGAAATTGTAGTTCACTAAGTTTGGCATGAACACGGGTGTTATCTCAGAATTAATGCTTCCTTGCTTAATTGCTTAGAAAATTGTTCTGAACAAACCATTTAAGGAAAAGTGCTAATTTTTGGTCCAGAGGACTTTCTTGTGAGAAGGAACTCACGTGAAAATTCTCAGCTCCATTGGAGCTCTGGATCACCCTTGTTCTGTTTAACCTTTGTGAGACCTATGTGTGCTGAATACATTGGCAATTAGGATAAAAGTTAGCATTAACATTCAAAGTTTTGAATATTGCCAAAACATTATTCTGTGGCAAGGTCCGACAAGTTCTTTGTTAGGTCCGCCAAGTGTTGGCAAGGTCCGGAGAGCTCCTGCAAGGTCCGGAGAGCTTCTGTGAGGTCCGGAGCTTGTTTTTAGGGAGCTCGCGTGAAGTTCAACTTGTAGAACTGCAGCGTCTTGTTTTTGCTTTTAACTCGCAATGTTTCAAACTTGCTTTATGGGAAGGTTTGCTTAGTATTAATTTTCTAAGTTTTTGGTGTGTTTTGGTGGTTATGGCTGTTATCATTTGATATGGTTTGCAACATGCTTATGTAACGTGCTCATGTAAGGTGTTGTGGTTTTCGAACTAACGTGAGTCAAGTCGAGGACATGTGCTCGGAAGAATTGGTTGTTTATTCACGTGCAGGTGTTGCTTGAGTTCAAGACATGGCTGGTGACGGGATCCTTGGACTAGTCTCAGGGAGGAGATGAGGTTCCAACAACCATGTTCGGGAGGACTGTGGCTGAGTTGATCGGGAGGTCGGGCAGCATGTTTGGATCAAGGGCAGTGCATATGAAGGTTGAGTGTACGTCGTTGGAAGGTGTTTGCACGTGTGCAAGGAGTGCATGGACGTGGCAACATTGTTCCAAGGCGTCATGAAGAGAAGTGGACGTAAAGAATTGGTCGGAAAGGTCCAACCGACTAGGTTATGGACTCAGGCTGCGGCTGAGTCGTGTTTGACTCAAATATGGAAAGTTTTGAGTTGGTTATGATAGGATTTCGTGTGGGTCACGAATTTGAGTTGTTTCAGAAATGTTTGGGACTTTCCTAAGGTGTTTGGAAGTCTTAAGATTGCTTCTATCTGCATATAGAAGAGTCTTGAGCAATATTGGAAAGTTACAGTTTGAATCTAAGTAGGAGTAGGAGTCCTATTTCGAATTGGATTGGCCATATAGCTGGTTGAGGCCAGAGCTCGTGGTGCACGACTTTGGGCTGTTCCTCTTGTGTTTCTATTGAATAAAGTTCATAGTTTCGAGGAGCTTTTGTGCCTTGTTCGTCCGACTTGTTTTTCATCAAGTCTTTTTCGCCGAGTTTCTGAACAGACCGACGTTGCTTCGGTGTTTCGTTCATAACTCGAGTTTTACAGATCCGATTGACGTGATTCTTTTTGGGTTGTCTTCACAACTCAATTATATATCATCTGTGAAATTTTCACGAGCATAGGATCTGTAGTTTTTGTGATACACGAGTTTCTTTGCAGCGTTGCAGATCTGTTTTATATTGGGTAGAACAGATTGATCTTCGTTTAATGTTTTGAACGTATCTCAAGTTTTACTTCGTGTTTTCAAGTGATTCTTGTTGCATTAGATCCGTGACTTGATTCTCTACCTCTCTACTTGATTTGTCACAGTTGAACACGTTTGAAAACACTTGCACACACGGTTTCTTTAACCGATTGATTTTTGCTGAGGGGTTTTTGTTGTTTCCACTGCGAAAAGTTTTAATCTACCATTCACCCCCCCTCTGGTAGATTTTCACGTGTTCTTCGATCCTACAATTGGTATCAGAGCCAAGGTGCTCTAATATTTGTGATTTGCATGTGTTTTGACTAACCATCATGGAGAAGTACTCCGCAAAACCTTGTGTGTTCAATGGCATCGATTTTCAGGTTTGGAAGGCGCGGATGGAGGCCTACATACAGGCGCAAGGCTTCGCCATATGGGAAAAGGTCTACCGGAACTTCGATGTACCACCCAACGATCAAGTTACGGCTGCGAACATAAGAGATGTTGACAACAACAACAAGGCTCGCAACTTGATCATCCAAGGATTGACTCAAAGCGACTTCGACCGTGTTGCACACCTCCGATCTGCATATGATGTTTGGAAAGCTCTTTGTGACTACCATGAAGGATCCAATATGATCAAGGAGGTAAGGCAAGATATGTTCAAGAAAGAATACATGCGTTTTGAGATGCAACCCGGTGAGTTAATTGACGACCTTTTTGCTCGCTTTAATAAAATTCTCAACAACTTGCGTAGTGTCAATGTTAACTTTTCAGATGCTGAAAATGCTAGACAATTGTTAGGAGCATTAGATATGTCAATTTGGGAGATGAAAGTTACATCTATTCGTGAATCTACTGTCATGAGTTCTCTTACTTTAGACGTGCTTTATTCTAAATTGAAAACTCATGAAATTGACATCATCTCACGTAAAAACCCCAACAAGTCTATTGCATTTGTTTCGCAACGTGACATGTCTAGTTCTAGTCAATCATCATCTAGTGGTGCACTCTCTTTGCTGTCCTCTCTAACCCTTGAACAGATTGAAGAGTTTCCAGAGGAGGAGCTTGCACTCATCTCTACGGGGTTCTCAAAAGCATTGCAAAATGTGAGAACTAGAAGGAGAGGAAGCTCCGGACCTCAATGATGTTTTGAATTTGGTAAGACATGACATTTTTGTACGGAGTGCCCTAACCTTTCAGGTCCGACTTCACGTGAAGAAAAGCAAACAAGGCCGAAGAAATCGTTTGCAAAGAATAAGAAGAAGAAAGATTTATCAATGCGCAACATAGTGCATAGTATGATCTCTGCACTTCAAGATTTCAGCTCAAGTGATGTGGACACCAGTAGTGATGAAGATGAAGAAGCTATGGCAAATATGTGCTGCATGGCGAGCAAGTCAAGTTCAAGCTCCGAGGAGGCAGACACAACAGCGACGATGAAGAGGTATGTCCCACTTGCGAAGAAATGTGTGATGCTATTTCTCGTGCCACTGTTATATTAAAGAAAAAGGATAAAAAACTTAGGAACAATGCTGTTAAAATTGAATCACTAGAATCTGAAATTAATCATTTAAAAACTTTGATTCCTAGTGATGATTCTTGTTCCTCATGTGATTTGATTTATGAACAATTATCCTCTTTAAGAAGTGCACACGCATCTACACTTGATAAACTTGAACTTGAAATTGAAAAGAACAAAGAGCTTGCTGCACTTAATGATAAAAATTTGAAAGATGCTTGTTGTTCTACAATTGATTTGCATTGTTCTTCATGTGATGATCTGAATAAGAAACTAAATGATGCTATGAATGAGATTTCTATTTTGAACAATGCTTTACGTGTGCATGAAGTTAAATATTGTTCAAATTGCAAACTAAAAGGAAAAACTTCATGTGGAAACTGCTTTAATCTGTCCAATAAACTTGATGACATGCGTAGGACACTAGATCGGTTTTCTAATGCAAATAAGAACCTAAACTTGCTGCTAAATTCTTCCAAGTCTTGTAATGATAAAACTGGTTTAGGTTTTAATTCTCATGCGCATGCTAAGGCACACCCACCAAAAGTTGTAAAGTCATTAGGAAGCGGTTTGATTCAAACAGCTCCTAGACAAAAAGAGGTGATTTTCAAATCTGCAGGAGTATTGTCCCATTCGGGTTCTAATAAACGTGTTGCTTGCTCATCTAGACATGATAATAAGGTTATTTTTCATTGTACCTACTGTGGTAGAGATGGTCATTTCATGGATTTTTGTTATAGACTAGCTAAACACGATAAGAAACAAAGAATACTTGCTAGATCACATAACAACCAAGCAAAATCTGCTAGACCGAATGTTCGGAGCTTGCAACCTGCTGTAATGAGTCAAAAACTTCTCCTGGACCTACTGTTTTTTGTGCTACATATAACACATCTTCTAAGTCAGTAGTTGGGAACAAAAATTATCGATGTTTGGCTCATAAACCTGCTGTACCTTCTCAGCTTTCGCGTGTTATTCCTGCTGGACGTCGTGTGACTCAGTACTGGATTCCTAAAAGTCTTTTAACTAACCCCAGTATTGAGTCATCGACGTATTGTGCTGCTGTGTAGGTTTCACGTTTGAGGAAGGAGAACATTTGGATTGTGGATTCAGGTTGCTCACGCCACATTACCGGTAACAAAGAATGGTTCTCCTCTCTCTCTCTTTTGTGTCACGTGTAGAAAATGTTACTTTCGCCGATAACTCTTCTACTCCCATAATTGCTAAAGGTTCGGTTAGAGTAAACAATCTCTACACTTTTAAAGATGTGGCACTTGTTAAAAATTTGAAATACAACGTGTCTTCGGTTTCACAATTGCTAGATGAAAATCTAGAGGTTAGCTTTGCTAAAAATTGCTGCAAGGTTGTAGATTCAAAAGGTGAGCTTTTGTTTAACATGTCTAGGTTTGGAAGAGTTTTTAAAGCTGATTTTGATTTGTCAACTTCTAAGCATCGGTGTCTAGTTGCTAATGATACAAAAGATCTATATTTTTGGCATCGTAGACTTGGTCACATAGGCTTTGATCATCTCACTCGTGTTAGTGCTCTCGATCACATACGTGGGCTGCCGAAGCTTAAAAAGGACAATGATATTGTGTGCTCTTCTTGTAGACATGCTAAGTTTGTTGCAGGTTCACATGCTCCTCTTACAATGACCATGACAGCTGAACCGGGATAACTTTTACATCTTGACACAGTAGGTCCGGCACGTGTTCAATCCTTCGGAGGTAAATGGTATGTGCTTGTGATTATTGATGATTATTTCAGATATTCTTGGGTTTATTTTATGGCATCTAAGAATGAAGCTTTTAGTCATTTTAGAACTTTATTTCTTAGATTATCTATTGATCACCCAGGATCATTAAAAGCAATTACAAGTGATAACGGAACTGAATTTAAAAACCAATCCTTTGATCACTTTTGTGCTGAAAATGGAATAGATCATCAATACTCTTCACCCTATGTACCACAACAAAATGGTGTCGTAGAAAGAAAGAACAGGACCTTGGTTGAGATGGCTAGGACTATGCTTGATGATCAAACTCCTAGGAAATTTTGGGCTGATGCAATTGCAACCGCTTGTTATGTCTCAAATTGTGTTTTCTTGCATGCTAAGCTTGGAAAAACCCCATATGAGCTCCGGTTTGGACATAGGCCTAGTGTTACACACTTTAGGGTTTTTGGTTGCAAATGCTTTGTTAAGAAACATGGTAATCTTGATAAATTTGAAGCTAGATCTGTTGATGGCATGTTTCTTGGTTATCCATCTCATACTAGAGGCTACCGTGTGCTTTTACTTGACACTAACAAAATTGTGGAGACTTGCGAGGTTTCTTTTGATGAAGCTAGTCCAAGTACTAGCTCCGATATTGCAGGTCCGGATCCATATCCGCAGGGGGAGAGTATTTTTATTGAAGAAGAAGAAGAAGTGGTGCTGCTGCCCGAAAACTCGGAAGTAAATAACGATCAAGCTGCTGATTTTGCACCACAACCAGCACCAACAGTCACTACTGCTGGTTCGGACCTTCCTCAATCAACAAGCTCTCCTAATCAAAGGTCCGAACATGAAGAAGAAGGTGCTTGTGAAGTGTCTACTCCCCTCCGAGTACTCAAAAGTCATCCTCCACAACAAATCATTGGAAGCTTGCATGAACGAGTCACTCGGTCCAGGTTTTGTGATCCAAACTCTCATGCTCATTCTGCTTTTGTTGCTTCTTTTGAACCCAAGGATATATCACAAGCACTCACTAATGAATATTGGATTAATGCCATGCAAGAAGAGTTAGAAAATTTTGAAAGAAATAATGTTTGGAAACTTGTACCTCCACCACAAGGTCACACATTAATTGGAACTAAATGGTTATTTAAAAATAAGCAAAGTGAGGATGGGGTTGTGGTTAGGAATAAAGCTAGGTTGGTTGCTCAAGGTTTCACTCAAATTGAAGGCCTAGATTTTGATGAAACATTTGCTCCTGTTGCTAGATTAGAAGCTATAAGAATTTTATTAGCATTTGTTGCATCTAAAGGTTTCAAGTTATATCAAATGGATGTTAAAAGTGCTTTCCTTAATGAGTACATAGAGGAGGAGGTTAATGTTAAGCAGCCACCGGGTTTTGAAAATCCAAATTTTCCTAATCATGTTTACAAACTGTCCAAAGCCTTGTACGGTCTAAAACAAGCCCCTAGAGCATGGTATGATAGGTTAAAAACATTCTTACTTGAAAAGGGGATTACCATGGGCAAGGTTGATAAAACTCTTTTTGTACTTAAGCATGGCATGCCTCATTATTCGTTCAAGTGTATGTGGATGATATTATCTTTGGTTGTGCTTCTCATGATCTCGAGTCCAAGTTTTCAGCTATGATGAGTTCAGAATTTGAGATGAGTATGATGGGAGAACTCACATACTTTTTGGGGCTGCAAATCAAGCAAACAAAAGAAGGAACTTTTGTGCATCAAACTAAGTATACAAAGGACCTTCTTAAGCGCTTCAACATGGACAAATGCAAGCCTCTTCGGACACCAATGGGAACAGCAACAACACTTGAACTTGACGAAGATGGTGACCCGGTCGATAAAAAAGAATACAGAAGTATGATTGGATCACTTTTGTATCTCACGGCGTCAAGACCGGTCATACAATTCAGCGTATGTCTTTGTGCACGTTTTCAAGCTTCTCCACATGCTTCACATCGCCAAGCCATCAAAAGGATTCTCAGGTACCTACATGGAACTCAAGAATTTGGCATTTTTCTTCCTTCTTCCTAAACCGTTTCTTTGAAAGCTTTTTCGGATGCTGATTTTGGGGGTTGTAGGATTGATAGGAAAAGTACTTCGGGTGCTTGTCATTTTCTTGGTAATTCACTTGTTGCTTGGTCCTCTAGAAAACAAATTTCAGTTGCACGATCCACGGCCGAATCTGAATATGTAGCTGCGGCTAGCACTTGCTCACAAATTCTTTGGATTGTTCAAACACTTAAGGACTATGGGGTTGATTTAGATAGTGTTCCACTGTTTTTTGATAACACTAGTGCAATTTGTATTGCTAAAAACCCCGTGAAACACTCTAGAACTAAGCACATTGACATTAGGTATCACTTTCTTCGTGATAATGTTGAAAAAGGAAACATTATGCTTCACCATGTCGATACCGAACAACAATTGGCTGATATTTTTACAAAACCTTTGGATTTCACTCGTTTTTGTTTCATTCGAAGTGAAATAGGGGTTATGCATCCTCATGGCTTAAATTGAGGGGGAGTTTTTGAAACTTTGAAAAGTCTATGTGTGAATCTGAAACTAAAATAATATGAGCATAGTATTTCATACATATATGACTTTGTGATTCCTTTTACAGACTGAAAGTTCTTAAACATTACTCATGTTATACATTTTGTAGTTTTTGCCATGACTAGTAATTGGAATAATTACTTACACTAAATCTGGTCATGATCAAACTTTCTTGCTGTTTTGAACTTGTTGCGTGCTCACAAGTGCTTTTAATCATAAAAAAATTAATCAAGTGATCAGCTCACATGTTGAGTTTTCAAATAAAAATTGAGAAAAGATCAAGAGAATATGCATGCATCACACTTCTTCTTTTGAGATTGCTTATCATTGCACTAAGATATGAACTTGGAAGGAATTGTGTATGACTAAAACTATGTCCTTAAGCTTCTGATTGTCAAATGACATAGGCTTGGCTTGGTTGGTTAGAATAAGGCTGATGCGGCATATAATCTCTGGCAAATATCATATGATCAACTTTGTGCCTTAAATGATTATGAATAATAAAAATGCAGCAACAAGTGTCGTGTTTTCAGGTTTTTAAATAGTTGAGTAAGGGAGATCATGACTTGATTAAACTGAAAAATACATTTGATCTCTAGCATGGCTTACACTACTTTATGTATCTCATTGATGTGATAGTGTAAGTAACCTGATAGTATGACTTGGATGAGCTTTGTTTTGTATGTATATGTTATAATATGCTCATAACATTTAAAAATTTCTCTTTTGAACCTTGCTGAATACATTGTCAAAGGGGGAGAAATATGTATAAGGAGAGATTTTTTATTACACTTTGCATATGTTATACACTTTCTTCCTTCTCTGATTTTAAAAAATGGGGAGAAATTAATAAAGGGGGAGAAATGAGTTTTCAAAGCTTTTCAAAACTTTTCATAAGCCAATGTTCGGATTTTAATTGGTGTTGCCAATGCATTCATCAAGGGGGAGATTGTGAGACCTATGTGTGCTGAATACATTGGCAATTAGGATAAAAGTTAGCATTAACATTCAAAGTTTTGAATATTGCCAAAACATTCTTCTGTGGCAAGGTCCGACAAGTTCGTTGTTAGGTCCACCAAGTGTTGGCAAGGTCCGGAGAGCTCCTGCAAGGTCCGGAGAGTTTCTGTGAGGTCCGGAGCTTGTTTTTAGGGAGCTCCCGTGAAGTTCAACTTGTAGAACTGCAGCGTCTTTTTTTTGCTTTTAACTCGCAATGTTTCAAACTTGCTTTATGGGAAGGTTTGCTTAGTATTAATTTGCTAAGTTTTTGGTGTGTTTTGGTGGTTATGGCTGTTATCATTTGATATGGTTTGCAACATGCTTATGTGACGTGCTCATGTAAGGTGTTGTGGTTTTCGAACTAACGTGAGTCAAGTCGAGGACTTGTGCTCGGAAGAATTGGTTGTTTATTCATGTGCAGGTGTTGCTTGAGTTCAAGACATGGCTGGTGACGGGATCCTTGGACTAGTCTCAGGGAGGAGATGAGGTTCCAACAACCAAGTTCGGGAGGAGCTGTGGTTGAGTTGATCGCGAGGTCGCGCAACATGTTTGGATCAAGGGCAGTGCATATGAAGGTTGAGTGTACGTCGTTGGAAGGTGTTTGCACGTGTGCAAGGAGTGCATGGACGTGGCAACATTGTTCCAAGGCGTCATGAAGAGAAGTGGACGTAAAGAATTGGTCGGAAAGGTCCAACCGACTAGGTTATGGACTCAGGCTGCGGCTGAGTCGTGTTTGACTAAAATATGGAAAGTTTTGAGTTGGTTATGATAGGATTTCGTGTGGGTCACGAATTTGAGTTGTTTTAGGAATGTTTGGGGCGTTCCTAAGGTGTTTGGAAGTCTTAAGATTGCTTCTATCTGCGTATAGAAGAGTCTTGAGCAATATTGGAAAGTTACAGTTTGAATCCAAGTAGGAGTAGGAGTCCTAGTTTGAATTGGATTGGCCATAGAGCTGGTTATATAAGCAAGGGAGGCCAGAACTCGTGGTGCACGACTTTGGGCTGTTCCTCTTGTGTTTCTATTGAATAAAGTTCATAGTTTCGAGGAGCTTTTGTGCCTTGTTCGCCCGACTTGTTTTTCGTCAAGTCTTTCTCGCCGAGTTTCTGGACAGACAGACGTTGCTTCGGTGTTTCGTTCATAACTCGAGTTTTACAGATCCGATTGACGTGATTCTTTTTGGGTTGTCTTCACAACTCAATTATATATCATCTGTGAAATTTCACGAGCTTAGGATCTGTAGTTTTTGAGATACACGAGTTTCTTTGCAGCGTTGCAGATCTGTTTTATATCGGGTAGAACAGATTGATCTTTGTTTAATGTTTTGAACGTATCTCAAGTTTTACTTCGTGTTTTCAAGTGATTCTTGTTGCATTAGATCCGTGACTTGATTCTCTACCTCTCTACTTGATTTGTCACGGTTGAACACGTTTGAAAACACTTGCACACATGGTTTCTTTAACCGATTGATTTTTGCTGAGGGGTTTTTGTTGTTTCGCTGCGAAACGTTTTAATCTACCATTCACCCCCCTCTGGTAGCTTTTCACGTGTTCTTCGATCCTACAACCTTTTAAGGTGATCAATATAGAAGTGGGAGAAAACACTTAACACTTGATCATGTTGCTTAGACCCAAACCCAAACCACTAGCACCAGTGTCATTTTAAATTCTTAAACAGGGTTCTAGTTTTTGAAACTTGTTATTAGAACTTGTCGCAAAGTCTTTACAGTTAAGCATATGTGCATATTCATTACGTGTAGCATCTACGAGAAGAACTTGAAGTCATTGGAGTAGAGATCAAAGGAGGGAGGCAAGAGATCAAGCCAAGTGGTCTTCACTAACTGAGTTATATATATTAGTCCCCTGCAAAACAAAGGCAAGCCCCGGTTTGCATAAAAACTTACAAGTTCCCATTTGTATTCACTTTACAATATCTAGCATTTTATTTATTGCATTATGTCTAGATGGTATGAAACCCCAAGTGCATGAACCAAAAAATCCTAAAGTTTAATGTAGAATAGGTCATCAATTGATTATAAATGCTGATCTCAAGTTAACAAAAGTGGATTAAAAGAGGCATAACTCGAGTAGGCAGTTTCCTACTCGTGAACCGGGATTAAGGGGGATCAATCGGAAGAGTTGGGAATTGACCCTCATAGTGGGAAATGGAGACCGGACAGTGGATGGAAGGCTCAAGGACGTGGTCATGTGAACCTAGTCTATGTCAGAGTCGATTAAGGGCCGTTCTCGTGTGTGGCCCTGTGAGACGAGTTTGAGATGTGTACCGGATGCATACTGGCAATATGGGACCCAGGAAACCGATGTAACATGTTAACCTGGGTGTCGAGGCATACCTCACCGTCTGATGCCGATGCTGACAGGATAGAGAAGTCGGCTCTACGAGGGTTTGCCTTAGAGAGACTTAATCCCAGTCGGTGGGACCGGTTCGACATTTGGGTGTCGTGTGAAAGGTTTCCACGTACGACGTCAGTGATGGTTGCTGTGTGCAACATCGAGTACGGGCGTACGTGTCGTGTCAGTCGGGTGTTTTTGATTGCAATCACCGTCGCTCACGGTAGTGAGCATACTTGTACACTGAGTCGTGCTGTAGTAATAAACTGGGAAAAGTTAATAATGCTTCGTGAGTAATACTCATAATGGAGATGAGGAATGATCAACACTTTCACTAAATTTATTTTCCACCTTTGGCTAGTAGCATCGAGGCACAGCGTTTCTTGTTTGATTGTGGAGTCTCGACGTTAATGGCGTAAGGTTTGTATGAGTCTAGAATAGCTTACTAAAGTTACTTTCACCTCGGGCAAGTCACATCGAGATAAAGCGTTTCCTGTTTGATTATGGAGTCTCGATGTAAATTGCGCGAGGGCTATAAAAGTTGCTAAACTGAAAGTAAGGACTCTCCTTTAGCTCAAGTTCATCTTTTGTACAAACTTCTATATTCGGCCCTCTATTTTCATCATGTAGAGTTTCATGACTAGGGAGACGGTTAAGTCTTGCTGAGCTTCGTGCTCACAGATACTGCATAAGTTGTTTTGCAGGTAATAACTGTACACAGATATGTACGGGTGTCCGATGAGACTCGGAGCTCTCCTAGTGGTGAACTCATGGCAACCCATGCCGCTGCTACTGTGATAGTGTTGCTAGCGAGAAGGGTCCGCGGGCTGGACACCTTCTCTGTTGCTTAGCAACGGTATGAGACGTGAGTTGTTTAGTCTTCCGCTGTAGATTATTTTGAGAAGTATTTGTAAAAATTACACTTTGTAAGCTCCCGCTTAATTTATGTAATATGATGCTGTATTTTGTGTGCTGTTGGGTGCAGCATCGCCTGGCACCACCCAATGCGATTCCCAGGCGAGCGGCACGGCCCCGTGATCGGGATCTTGCCCTCACAGCGTGGTATCAGAGCAGCATTGGTAATAGCGCATGGAATAAGGATCGTATTTCGACAAAAACTTAGGGTACGGTGAGGAAACGGTATTAGGCCCACATAAGGACTATAGTAGTATAGTTACTTAAAGTGGCAGGACTAACATACTTGTTATAATTCTGAATCTTGATTCTGTAACGACGCACCTACGCTCAGGTAAGCATGGTAAGGAACGCCACCAAAAGCGGTTCAATTTCGGTTAGCTCCCCTGACGAGGAATGTGGTCAGGGAAAGGTCTCACAACTTGGTGTGAGACGTTAATATGAAACTCTTGGACTCTTCATGTTCCTGAGTTCATATGAAACGCTGATCCCTAGCGTGCATTAGGCAAGTAAGTGGAGACCCCATCGTGTGGTCAGTAACGCGATAGTGTGCTCGTCTAGAAATAACCCTGGGGGGACATACGCAGCGCTTGCCATCGGCGTGCCCTGCAGGGCAGTAGGTGGTATCCGTTGGGTTGATAACATTCCCAACCGTGACGACCCGTTCATGATATACTCGGGTTCCCCGTCGTGTGGTGTAGAAACACGATCACTTACCTTGAGACGTGGCTTAACTCAAGGACGGCCGTATGGCAATGATACGAGCATTTGTATTTACTTTCAAATATGGAACTGCCTGAAATGAAACAACCTTTGAGTGCACCACTATTGAGTGTTCTTTTGCAGGTACTAACCACGTACGTATCCCGTGTAGTACACGTGTACGAGAGACCGTCTTAGTACCACTGATTAAACGGATATGCCGGTATAAGCCGGTTTAGGATTTTCTTTGGTGAGGCTACGTAGTACCGACATGCTTCTTACGGTGCATCGACACCGTACTACACTAATAATCCTCTTCCCTATGAAGAAGTGATTCATGAGCTAACTTTTAACTAAAAAGGGAAGTTCGAAACAAATATTAGTTACTAGACTCTTATTTTGAGCTAAGATTCAAATGAGAGTATAACTAGGCGTCAAAGTTTTCAAAAACAGAGTGCTCTGTTTCTGGCAAGAATTCTTGCTGGACTTTAACAGAGCATAACACTGAGTTGATATACCCAATTAAGGTGTATGATACAGTTCTGGAAATATTTTCAAGTGCTCTACAATTTCTTTGTATACCTCCAGAGAAAATCACACGTTAAGTTGGTGAAAAGTCCAGTTGAAGGCAAACTTTCCAGAACCAGGACAGCAGAAAAACCTCTCTGGACCTTTCTGTTTTAAGCTCTAACCTGTTGTAGAAAAATCCCTAAGGAGCCTGTGACACACCTTTGGAAAGGTTATGGGATAGGAAACATTTTTGTAGTTCAAAGTTGGTTCAGATTCATATTATATCTGCGTATACAACTGTGATAAAGTCAGCCACATACAAAGGAGATGTTGGCAAATTTTATCCAGAAAGTCTATCAACTTTGCGAAATCATAACTTTTGATCCAGAAGTGATATGGAGGCATTTGGATACTAGTTGGAAAGATATTGAAGTTAACTTTAACTTTGGTATGCAGCCTGAGTTATGAAAATGCTTCTAAACGAATCAAAACCTGGGTTAGGACAGAAGAGCCTGTTCTGCACAGCAAAGAGAACGGTTGAAGAAACAACTAAGGGAAACCATGAGCAAATTTGTTATACAACCAACCTCAGGACCTTGGGGTTGCTCTGTGCTGTGTAGTAGGAAGAAGGATGAAATACTACGGCTTAGTGTTAATTTTTGTCCGCTTAACATTGTGACCATCAAGGACAAGTACCCGTTACCACAGATCGACATATTGTTTGATCAGTTGGTCAAAGCAAGGATCTTTTCCAAGATGGACTTAGGTCAGGGTACTATCAGATTGAGATAAGGGCTGAGGGTATTCTGAAGACAGTTTTTCGACGAGGTACGAAGTTTATGAGTACCTTGCCATGTTCCTTGGCCTCCACAATTCTCCAGCTCAGTTCATGTACTTGATGAACACGGTATTCATGCCGGAGCTGGACAAGTTTGTCGTGGTCTTCATCGACGACCTACTGGTTATTCCAAGTCGGAGGAAGCACACGAGAAGCACCTGCGTATAGTCTTGCAACGGCTGCGGGATCACAAGCTATACATGAATTTCAGCAAGTGCAAATTTTAGATATCACAAGTACTTTGTCTCGGGCATATCATCTCAGCGAAGGGAATCGCTGTGAGCCCGAGTAATATCGCACAAGTGCTGCATTGGAAATCCCCGAGAACTGCTCACGAGGTATGGAGTTTCCTCTTACTCGCGGGAGGTTATCGGAGGTTCATTTCAAACTTCTCGAAGATTGCCAAGCCTAGGATCTAGCTGCTGAAGGAGGCTACCAAATAAGTTTGGAGTCCATCGTGTAAAGCAGCAAGCAAGGCAATAGTGAAGCACCTAACATCAGCACCAGTTTTGGCGCAGCCAGACACAACAAAACTGTTCGTTGTGTACTGTGATGCATCCGGCTTTGGGCTAGGATGTGTGCTGATGCTAGACCAAAGGGTGGTCGTATATGGATCATGGCAACTCAGGAATCATGAGCAACACTATCCGACTCATAACTTAGGACTCACTGCCATGGTACTCGCACTCAAAAATGTGGAGGCACTATTTACTCGGTAACCTCATGCATTTATATATCGACCACAAGAGCCTCAAGTACATATTCACTCAGAAGGAGTGGAACATGAGGCAGCCAAGATGGTTGGAGTCGATAAAGGATTACGAAATAGAGATCCATTATCATCCCCGTCAAGGTTAACGTGGGCGAATGCGCTGAGTCGCAAGTCACACGTTCATAATCCAACCATCACCCCATTGGAAGAGAGCGAGCCACCATTACGTATGGTTCACCCTAGAGCTCTCTACAATTTATCTTTTATCCCCACCATTCGTGAAGGAAGGATGGCAGCCCAGAAACATGACAAGGGCATGTCACACTTGCGGAGATGTATAGACAGTGGGGAACTGAAATAATTTCGGAAAGACGGAGACGGCGTCCTGTGGTTTAAGTACAGAATCGTCGTACCCCGTAACCGGAGTCGAGGAAGAAAGATTTTTGACGAGGCTCACTTGTCAAAGTTTCTATTCACCCCGATTCATCGGTCCATTCCAAGTTATGGAAAGATGTGGGTCAGTTGCACACCGGCTGGAATTACCAGCGATATTCACTGGTGTGTACGACATCTTCCACATTTCTCAGCTGAGGAAGTGCCTCAAGTGTTCAACCACCATTCAGCTGTGAAATACCGGGAAACTGAAACCAGATCTCACGCCTCAGGAGGGACTGGTTCATATCATTGACATAATGGACCGAACCACACACAACCATACGTTGTGGTTCTATAAAGTTTTAGGGAGTGGTTACTCCAAGGTTGAAGCGACGTGGGAGAGCGAAGGATTTCTTCGCACCATTTATCCTGACTTTAAACATCGCACATTAGTTAATTTTCCATCATCCTCCCTATCATTTTTACCTTATAATCTCGGGACAAGATTCTTTTAAGGGGGGAGAAATGTAAAGGTCCCAAAATATGAATACAAGGAAACTCTTGTTTGCACAAAGTTGGTTTCATAAGTATGAAAAATGGGACTTGTTTCAACTTTTTTACATGTGATAATACAAATGGGAGCTCTCTTCACACAAGTTCAAATATTTATTTGATGACTTGGAACCCAAGAGGGATCAAAAACCAGAGTAGGGAGTTCTCATATGTGTGAGAGAGCTAAAGCCATATTTTGGAACAACTTGTTCCACTCAAAAATTCAAATGGGAGTAACACCATGGTTTTAAAACTGTTGTGTTAAAGATCTCATTTGCAGCAGCCAAATCAAAGATCAGAGTTCATATTTGAATTCCTTAGGTCCAAATTAGGGGGTAGGCGAAGTCTCATGAATTTTTGAAGATGTTTGCTACCCATTTTTCCAAATGGACTTAAATGCGAAATGAATTCAAATATACATTTAAATTTGGATGAAACTTGTCCAAATTACCAAACAAAATACAGGTTTGAATTCTCACCATTTGATTTCCAGCATTTGCCAAAGTGTGGAGATATTTGTGAGAAAAATGAGAGGGGATAAGAAGGGACAGTGGGGCCCGCATGTCATAGTGCCATTTAGACTTGCACACTAAGTTTCCTCTCTGTTCCTCACTCCACCGAGAGAGGCTCGCCGTGTGCCACCGCGGGAGCAGCCCGAAGCCACCTCCTGCTGATCTCCTTCGCGCTGGCAGCCGGGCAGTGGTTCACCCTCTCCTCAAACTGATCGGTTCCCCACACAGCCGAGCCAAAGGCTCTTTGCCTCCCCCTCCTCACGCAAAACGCACCGAGTGGAGGCCCACCGCCGCGCTCTCGGAAACAATTGTGAGAGAACCAGGAAAACGTGTGCGCGCCTCCATCCTGAGCTGCTAAACAGCATCGCGGATTCGGTGTCCGTCTTCTCGACACACCAGCAAGCCGAGTACCGTCGTTCCAAAGCTCTAGACCAGCCATCTGCAGTAGCCGAACCACAACCGGACGATGGTCGCACGTGGACAGCGCTGCAGGGAGCTTGTCATGCCCGAGCGAGAGCACCCTCGGACGCGGTAGGACCCTCTGGTGCTCACCTCCGAAGCTCAAGCCGTGACATGATCCACCGAGCGTGAATTTGGGAAAACTCCTCCAGCGGGCACAAACCGACCTTCCGGCATGGTAACTTCAAATTCGCCCTCTATCCTTGTTCTTAGCTCGTCAATTCTTGCACACAGGACCGCCACTAGTCGGCGATCATTAGCCCTTCACAACCCTAGATGGAAAAACGCACGTAGACCGCACAAATTCTATGTTTTCCGAGCTCCAACGTGGAAGAGGTCTCGGGTGCACGATGATACGCCATTAGCTGCCGGTCCCGAGCGGTTTTAAAGCTATGTCGGGCTTCCTCATGGTTCCCTGGTGCTGTAGCGCCATTTCACCGGGCTTTTGGCGGGCTAGGTTAGCTGGCCGATGCCACCGGAGGTGAGCCGAGCCGCTGTGCCGTCGCAACGGAGGTTGGGGACCTTGCCGGCTTGGGGAAGCTCCACCAGGTTGCTCAGCACGTGGAGTTAGGTCCTGGAGGCGAGCAGGGGCTCGGGCAGAGGTCGGGAGAGCTGTTCCCGGCGAGCTCCGGCGACCTGGCAGCGCGCGCGCGAGGGGCGTCGGGAGGTTCAAGAAGGGCACCGGGTCCCAGCAGTCAGTGAGGGAAACGATTTACAGCCCGATCCTCTGTGGCTATTTGATCCGGTGTGACTGTGTGGCTGGGACTGTGTAGCCCGTGTGGTTTTGTTTCGTAGGGTGACACATGGCCCGGGCCCAGCAGCAGACATTTAAACTTTTCTCTGTTTTCAGATTTCAGTTCAAAGTTTAAATAGCCACAACTTTGTGTAGGGATGTCCAAAAATTGTGAAATAAATTTTGTTGGATTCCTCTCAAATAGTAGTATCCATGGGTATAGCCCAATATTTATGAAAATCCCTGGTTTTGTCTCATTAATTCATATAAGGAAAATCTTGTAGGAATTTTTCCAGGAGTTCTGTGTATTGGGATATTCCCAAATTTAGTCAGGAGAGTCTTCCAAACATACTTGAGCTCCAGTAAAATTTTCAGAAGCATTGTACCTCATTTTCCTGGCCAAATGTGGAGTTAATTTCTTATGCCCCTGAAAAATTGGAAAATAGAAAAGAGTTCAATATTAGATTTTTCCCCAAACTTTAGAACCTCATAACTTTTTCTAGGAAGCTCCAAATTTAATGATTCAAATTGGGTTGGATTCATCTTGAATAGCTATATCCAAATATGCAACCCAATTTGTATGAAAACCATTATTTAATCCTAGAAAATTCTTTAAAGCTTTTCAGCAAAAGAATTTTAGAGGGAGTTTGGCTAATCCAAAAGTCCTACAATTTTGCCAGAATAGTCTTTAGGATATTATTGGACTCCTGTAAAAGTTGCAAATCATTTGGAGTTGATTTAATTAGGGCAATTCAGATTTGAATTTTCTGTATTCTAATGAGTACAGAAACAATTTCAGAAAATTTCCAAAACTTGGAAAGTCAGCCCTAGGAACTTCTTAGCTCCAAAAATGCTAGGAAAATTCATGCAATCTCTATGAACTGTAATTGAAATTGTAGTTCACTAAGTTTGGCATGAACAGGGGTGTTATCTCAGAATTAATGCTTCCTTGCTTAATTGCTTAGAAAATTGTTCTGAACAAACCACTTAAGGAAAAGTGCTAATTTTTGGTCCGGAGGACTTTCTTGTGATAAGGAACTCACATGAAAATTCTCAGCTCCATTGGAGCTCTGGATCACCCCTGTTCTGTTAGACCTTTTATGGTGATCAATATAGAAGAGGGAGAAAACACTTAACACTTAATCATGTTGCTTAGACCCAAACCCAAACCACTAGCACCAGTGTCATTTTAAATTCTTAAACAGGTTTCTAGTTTTTAAAACTTGTTATTAGAACTCGTATCAAAGTATTTACAATTAAACATATGTGCATATTCATTACGTGTAGCATCTACGTGAAGAAGTTAAAGTCATCGGAGTAGAGATCAAAGGAGGGAGGCAAGAGATCAAGCCAAGTGGTCTTCACTAACTGAGTTATATATATTAGTCCCCTGCAAAACAAAGGCAAGCCCCGGTTTGCATGAAAACTTACAAGTTCCCATTTGTATTCACTTTATAATGTCTAGCATTTTATTTATTGCATTAAGTCTAGATGGTATGAAACCCCAAGTGCATGAACCAGAAAACCCTGGAGTTTAATGTAGAGTAGGTTATCAATTTATTATAAATGCTGATATCAAGTTAACAAAAGTGGATTAAAAGAGGCATAACTCGAGTAGGCAGTTTCCTACTCGTAAACCGGGATTAAGGGGGATCAATCGGAAGAGTTGGGAATTGACCCTCATAGTGGGAAATGGAGACCGGGCAGTGGATGGAAGGCTCAAGGACGTGGTCCGGTGAACCTAGTCTATGTCTGAGTCGATTAAGGCCCGTTCTTGTGTGCGGCGCTGTGAGACAAGTTTGAGATGTGTACCGGATGCATACTGGCAATATAGGACCCAGGAAACTGATGTAACATGTTAACACCTGGGTGTCGAGGCATACCTCACCGTCTGATGCCGATGTTGAAAGGATAGAGAAGTTGGCTCTACGAGGGTTTTCCGTAGAGATACTTAATCCTAGTCGGTGGGACCGGTTCGACATTTCGGTGTCGTGTGAAAGGTTGCCACGTACGACGTCAGTGAGGGTTGCTGTGTGCAACGTCGAGTACGGGCGTACGTGTCGAGTCAGCCGGGTGTTTTTTATTGCAATCACCGTCGCTCGCGGTAGTGAGCATACTTGTACACTGAGTCGTGACGTAGTAATAAACTGGGAAAAGTTAATAATGCTTCCTGAGTAATACTCATAATGGAGATGATGAATGATCAACACTTTCACTAAATTTATTTTCCACCTTGGGCTAGTAGCGTCGAGGCAAAGCGTTTCTTGTTTGATTGTGGAGTCTCGACGTTAATGGCGTAAGGTCTGTATGAGTCTAGAATAGCTCACTAAAGTTACTTTCACATCGGGCAAGTCACATCGAGATAAAGCATTTCTTGTTTGATTGTGGAGCCTCGATGTAAATTGCGCGAGGGCTATAAAAGTTGCTAAACTGAAAGTAAGGACTCTCCTTTAGCTCAAGTTCATCTTTTGTACAAACTTCTATATTCGGCCCTCTATTTTCATCATGTACAGTTTCATGACTAGGGAGACGGTTAAATCTTGCTGAGCTTCGTGCTCACAGATACTGCATAAGTTGTTTTGCAGGTAATAACTGTACGCTGATATGTACGGGTGTCCGATGAGACTCAGAGCTCTCCGAGTGGTGAACTCATGGCAATCCCTGCCGCTGCTACTGTGATAGTATTGCTAGCGAGAAGGGTCCGCGGGCTGGACACCTTCTCTGTTGCTTAGCATAGGTATGAGACGTGAGTTGTTTAGTCTTCCGCTGTAGATTATTTTGAGAAGTATTTGTAAAAATTACACCTTGTAAGCTTCTGCTTGATTTATGTAATATGATGCTGTATTATGTGTGCTGTTGGGTGCCGCATCGCACGGCACCACCCAATGTGATTCCCGGGCGAGCGGCACGGCCCCGTGATCGGGATCGGGCCCTCACACTTCTACGCTGCTTTGCGACGCACTTCGCTTCCTTTCCGCCACCGCTAACTCCTTGCCGGGGTCCTCCTGAACAATCGTAGCATCAATAATGTCATTGAGGCTGCCGCGATTGAACATCGCCAGCTTGTCCTTCAGGAGTGGGTTAAGCCCCTAGTAGAAATGATCCCGCTGCTTCTCATCGGTATCGGCGTTATACAAAGCGTAGAGCGCAAGATCATTGAACGCACTGGAGTATTCCAGCGCGTTCCGGCTCCCTTGTTGCCGGCATCAGCGGTCTGTTATAGGCCCTGAACGCCGTCCGGAATTCCGCCCAGGTCATAACTCGCTCGGTGGGCTGCGAAGCACAGTAGTTCGCCCACCAAGCGCTCGCGGATCCTTGAAGCTTTTGGACCGTGAACTGAGTCTTGCGCTGCTCACTGACTTGGAACAGCCCGAACTTCATTTCCATCGTGCAGAGCCAGTTGTCCGCATCAAGGGGTTCATCCGCCCTTGAGAATACCGGGGGATGAGTAGCCAGAAAATCGGAGTAGGAGCTTTGTTGGCGCTCCTCACGATCTTGACGTCTCTCTAGTCAAGATGTATTTGCAATGAGGGTTTGCAGGAACTCCGTGTGCTGCTGATGAGAACCCGCCATCGCTGCCACGATGTCAGCCAAATTAACCGTTGGCGGTGGCGGTGGCGGTTGTTGCTGTTGCTGTTGCTGTTGCTGTCCCGAGGAATCCTTGGGAGGCTGTTGGGAGGTCTCTCCCCCCTGACTGGAACCCCCAATGTCCGGTTTGGCACGAGTACGAGTCATTCTAAAATTCAAAACAACAGCGATCAGCACATGTCATACTTAAAATTCCATATGAAACAGTAGGTATTGAAGTGACGCATGAATAATTTGCACAACATTCACATATATTGATAAAGCACAAACTTTATACAAGATACATTAGTCTTGGGTCTCCGAGAAGTCGTGCTCATGTTGTCACTACCTATACATACACTACTGTCTACACGACATGTCACCGCTTAAAAAAGTTTGGGTTACATCACCCCAGCTGCCCTACTTGGCAATGGTAACCTCCTACTCGGAGTAGAACTCAAACTCCTGCGGGTCGTCCTCCTCCGGTACCTCTGCTGGTGGCTCTGGGTCCATGATCTCCTCTTCCGGCTCGGGTTCCCCCATCGCCGGAAGACCCAAAACTGCAGGTACAGCACCTACCACCGGTATGCCCATTACCGGAGGTACGAGGTCCTGCAACGCGTACACCTCGTCAATGGCTTGGTTGTAGTCCTCTTCCCAGCCTTTCCCCTCCTCAATAGCGTCGTCCCGCTCTTGAGTAAGGACCTCGTTCTGCTGGGTCAGGGTCTGCACATGTTGTTGCAAAGCCGTGATGTCGACACGGCTTTTCTTCTTCGCCTTCTTCAGACGATGCGACTGATTATGTTGTTCGTTCAGTCGCTTAATCATTGGAAGGAGAACATTGCGGAATGCGCTGTGAGCAATCTCGAAATGATCTCCACGGCTGTTGCTCTCCTTGAGCTTCACGGCAAGACATTCCGCATGAACAGCTTGGCTGTCCATCACGGCCTTTCCCGCCCTTATCTGGAGACTAAGGTTTGCCTCTGCAGGATTGTACCTTGGGCAACACTGATCTGTTGCCTCCATGTACCTTCCTTCCCACACATGATTATTAGCCCGTCCCTCCACTGGAACGAGCGAGTATGGAGTGCCCTCCATAGCCCTCACGTGTAGTTGTCAGAAACGCGACATTGTGTCGTGGGCTGCCACTTGCCACATTCCTTGTGGCTGTCTACCTCTCACCGTGACGGTGAACGGCGCCCAACCGGGTGATGTAGGTCCTGCAGGAACTTCAGCATGGATCATCCACGTCTTGTTCCCCTCCCCGCCTTCTTCCTTGGCGAGGTATTGTGGCATCTCACTGTACCCGAAATATTTAAGCATTTGCCTCAACACTTCCAGATAACCGCTGCGGTGAGAACAGTGGGACACCACACACCCGTTCTCCAACTGTCTATCCGCTGTCATCTGTAAAAACATATTTGAGAAATGTCAAATATTTATTTTAACAGTAAACCATTGATTTACAACATAAAACATGTCATTGAACTCATAAAACTTGGAAACATAGTTCAAACTTAAACAAATTTGACTGCTGATCTGCTGTCCAATATGACAGCCCTGACCAGTTTCCTTTTCAACCTGATTTACACCATGCCAAAGCAAAACAAATTCTGGAGCTCAACATAAAAGTTAAAGCTAACTTCAATAGCTTTCCAGAAAGTATTTGCTTGTCCTAAGATCTGTCCTGGTTCAAAAGTTATGAGATGTCAAAGTTAACAGAATTTCTGGAGAAAATTGGACAGCACCTCCCTGCTTGAGGTACCGATTTGATCCAAGAATTCCAGTTAATTCTTCACCAAGTTGTCACCTATCTCATAAACTTTCCATAACTACCTCATTTTCTATTTTTGGATTTTTATGCAGGAAGTTATGCTCAATTTACAGAGAGTTACAGAGAGTGTTTGCTCTGCCCTGTTTTCTGGACAGTTTCAACTCTACTGCATTTTTCGATTGGTTAAGGGATGAAACATGTAAAAGTCCCAAAAACTTGTAAATGAAAAACTTGAGCTGTGAATAAAGTTGAGTTTAAATCCAAGAAATGGGACTTGCAAAAACTTTTGTTTAATCATATGATTATTGGCATGTGTAAGAGGACCTTAAATTCAGTTTGAACTAAAGGGTTCACTTCAATTAAAAGAAGGTCATTTCCAAAAAGGAAATTCAAACTGTTGTTTAAAAATTTGTATTTGCATTGTCCAACTGAAAGAGCAGAGGGCATATTCAAATTCTTTAGGTTTGAATTGGTGAGAATGCATATTTTGAGCGAATTTGGAGGTGCTTTGATAGGTATATCAAAGAGACTTATGAATTTCCTTGAAATTTGAATTCAAATTTGAACTGAAGTATACCATGTCAAAATTCCAAACAGCTTTTGAATTTGAACTCCTCAGGGATGAAGTTTGCACTATACCGAATTTGGAAGGTCTTTTGGGAAAAGAGCAGTGGGACCCAATTGTCATGGAGAGGGGGGGAACTTAGCACACAAGTATCTGCTTCTCTGTTCAGACTCTCTCAACCGACTGAACAAACCGGTTCTCTATTTTTCGCTCGAAGGCACCGAACGCAGCATGCGCCACCGAGACGATGTTGCCGCCAGCTCCCAGGCTGCTCCGGAGTCTGTTTTCCTCGCCCTTATCGACTCCACCGAGAGAACATCGCCTCACACAGCCGCCTCCCACAGCTGCCGTCGTTATCTCGTGCCTTCCTCGCCGAGCTGCTGCCGCACGGAAGAAAACACGCGGTTCATCGGTGCCTGGCTAGCCCGACGAGTCGCACGCCGAGCTGAGCCCCTCCACAGCATCACCAGACCTCCCGACGCAAGAAACAGGTGCTAACCCCACGGGAAACCCGACGTCGAGCTCGTTTTCCATCCACAGCGCAGGGTGAGGCCGCCGCGACAAGAACTCGTTGCCCGGCAGCCACAGAGCTTCTCCCACCGAGCTGCAAAAGCAAAAAGGTGCGCCTAGACCTCTTCTTGCTTCACCGCAACCCCGGCTGCCTGTCACAAACGGTGCTCGCCAGAATTTTGTTTTTGCCGTCGACATACAATAATAACCGAGGGGAGAAACTCAGCAAATTTGTCTCACACGTTGAACCACTCCTCACACAACGTAGAATACACCTTCTATACCTCCGTGCGAGTTCATAGGATCAAGAACCACCGAGAACCGTCGAGCAAAGCCGCTGTTCATCGAGTTTTTCGATTTTCACCGGATTTTTGACCTAGCCTGACGGTGAGGTCATACTCCCGGCGAGTTTCAGTGAGATCGGCGGTTGGATCCGTGTTATCCTCGGTGCAGTGGTGCTGTACGAGCAAATGGCGACGTGTTTAGTGCAGTATAGTGCCCTAGCGACATCGCCAGAGATGCCACAGCCACTGTCGCCATCGCGCCTAGGTTTCCGGCCATCTTCGATCCGAGATAAGACCGGCAACGTGTTCCTCGCACGAGAATATGTAGTGGCGGCGAGAATCAGCGAGTTCCAAGCACGGGAACCCCCTCCCGGCGAGAGCTCGGGCGAGCTCGGCGGCGCGGGAGCGCAGGTTGCTGGAGGTAGATAAAGATGGGGGCTGGCCCACGTGTATGTCTCTGTTGCGGGAAGGATTAGATCTTCTGTGACTCCGGGATCCCCTGTGGTAACGCGGGAAGAATCCAGTGGCCCGTGTGGGCTGGTTTCTGCGGTAGACACGTGTACCATGGACCCACGGTCAGAGTTTGAACATTTCCCGATTTATTTGAATTCCTAAATTCAGTTCAAACTTTAGAACCTCATAACTGTTGCTAGGAAGCTCCAAAATTAGTGATTTGAGTTGATTTGGATTGAGGATGAAGAACCCTATCCATATATGCAACCTAATTTGTATGAAAATCAATAGAAAATTCTGGAAAATTCTTTAAAACTTTTCAGCAAAAGAATTTTAGAGGGAATTTGGTTCATCCAAAAATCCTCAAATTTGGCCAGAGTATTCCTTAGGATGTTAGGACACTCCTGTAAAGGTTTCAGCTCAATTGGAGTTGATTTAGTTAGGATAATTCTGAAATCAAGTTTCTGTGGTCAAATAAATACAGAAACAATTTCAGAGAATTTCCAAAAACATGGAAATTCAGTTCTAGGAAATTCTTAGCTCCAAAAATCCTAGGAAACTTCAGGCATACTCTCTGAGCTATGTTTGAAATTGTAGTTCACTTGAATTTGCATGAAAGTGCAAGTTCAGTCAGAATTAATTACTATTTGCCTAAATGCTTAGGGAATTGTTCTGAGTGATCTACTCATTGAAATCTTCCAAATTTTGGTCCAGATGACTTTCTTGTGACAAGGAACTCACAGGAAAATTTCCAGCTCCATTGGATGACGGGGCCCGACCTCGATCACGGGGCCGTGCCGCCTCGCCCGGGGATCGCATTGGGTGGTGCTGTGTTATGCGGCACCCAACAGCACATAAATAAGGTACATTGTATTACATAAATCAAAAGCGGAAGCCTACAATTGTTCTTTGTAAATAATTTATATAAAATAACTACAGCGGAAGTCTATAAACAGCTCACGTCGAATAACTAAGAAGCACTCGAAAGGAGGTCCAGCCCGCAGACTCCTTTCGCTAGCAACACGAAGACATGGCAGCGGCTAGGTCCTCCATGTGATATATGACTCAGAAGTTCCCGAGTCTCACCGGACAACCATCTTTATAGCGTCGAGGTTTACCTGCAAAACCACTTATATAGCAAGAGTGAGCACAAAGGCTCAGCAAGACTTAACCGTCTATACTAAAGCATGCAACTCTACATGAGGGTAACTTAAGACATAAACATGTCATTTGCGAAAAGACTCGCCTAAGAGTTCATCCTTTACTTTCAGATGTTAGACATATTAGTAGTGACCTTGCGCCTAGCAACATTGGAACTCCACAATCAAACAAGAAACGCTTCATTCCAATGTTACTTGTCCCAAGGTGGAAAATAACTTTAGTTTGCTCTATCTCTACTTCAAATATGGTTTTCATGCAATTTACAATTATCATAATAGCATTTAAAACTTTGCGAACTATTTCCACACAACTTGATTACTACGTCACAACACAGGGAGCAAGCAGTAATCAATAACCGTGATGGACGGTGATTCGAATCAAACACTACCCGGATAACTCGACACATACGCCCGCCTCTGAAGACCCAAATCTGGCGTCCTTCATTACGTCGTATGTGGCAACCTTTCTCAGGACACTAGACTGTAGAACCGGTCGCGCCGTCTCGGGCTCATAGGTCTAACGAGACAATGTGGTATGCCTCAACAATCCAGTGAACCTGGTACATCGGTTTCCTGGTTCCCATATTTCAGTAAGCATCCGGTACACAACTCAATACATGCTCCTGGGTGCCGCACACGCATCGGTCCTTAACCGACACAGGCAGAGCTACTCGACCAAGACCTCGTCTTGTCGCTGCCTAACCATCCTGCCCGGTCTCATCTTTAGAAATGTAAACTTTAGTTTGCCCCTTTTCTTCCATCTACACCCAGGTAATCCTGACTATAACTCGCGAGTAGATTCCATCTACTTGACTTCTACCGGATGTCCTAAGCTATTTAGCACGGCATTCTTCTACAGCGGTGACCCTTTCTACCCTTAAATCCAGGGTTCATTTGGTCATGCATTTGGAGTGTAAAATATCCTTGACCTAATGCACATACAAACTTAGACCCATAGTAGTGAACAAAGTAAAAACTTTAGAAAACAACTTAAATGCAAACCGGAGCTTGCCTTGGTTTTGCAGGTGACTAAAGTCAGATGATTATGAAGTTCGTTGCTGCTGACTTGAAGCTGAATCACTGCCTTCTTGCTTCTTGATCCAAGCTCAACTCCTCCTTCTTCACTTTCCACGTTTAATCACTACACGTTATGAATATGCATACATGATTAATTGAAAACTTTTGCTAACCAGTGCTAAAGACAAGTTTAAAACTGGAACTCTGTTCAAGAATTTAAAATGACACTGGTGCTAGTGGTTTGGGTTGGGTGAATCAACATGATCAAGTGATAAGTGGAGTTCATCACTTGGATGGGGATCAACTAATGAGGTTGAACAGAACATACTGATCCATGGCTCCAATGAAGCTGTAAATCTTCTTGTGAGTTCCTTGTCACAAGAAAGTCATCTGGACCAAAATTCAGAATATTTCACTAAGTAGATCACCCAGAATAATTCCCTAAGCATTTAGGCAAAAAGGAATTAATTCTGAATAAATTTCCATTTTCATGCAAATTCAAGTGAAGTAAAATTTCAAACATATCTCAGGGAGCATGAATGAATTGTCCTAGTATTTTTGGAGCTAAGAATTTCCTAGAACTGAATTTCCAAGTTTTGGAAATTCTCTGAAATTGTTTCTGTATTTATTTGAACACAGAAACTTGATTTCAGAATTATCCTAACTAAATCAACTACAAATGAGCTAAAACTTTTACAGGAGTTTATTAACATCCTAAAGAATATTCTGGCAAAATGTGGGGATTTTTGGATGGACCAAACTCCTCCTAAAATTCTTTTGCTGAAAAGATTTAAAGAATTTTCCAGAATTTCCTATTGGTTTTCATGCAAATAAGGTTGCATATTTGGATAGAGTTTTTCATTCTGAATCCAACCCAATTTGAATCACTAAATTTGGAGCTCCCTAGCTAACGATATGAGGTTCTAAAGTTTGAACTAAATCTGGAAATTCAAACTAATCGGGAAATATTCAAACTCTGACTGTGGGTCCATCCTACACGTGTCAGCCACTGGAACTGAGCCACACGGGGCCACAGACCCGTTCCCGCGTTGTCACAGACTGATCCGAGGCCACAGAAAATCCCACTCCCTCGCAACAGAGACTGACACGTGGGCCAGCCCCTGTCTACGTCTTCCTCCAGCCGCCCGCGCTCCCGCGCCGATGAGCTCGCCGGAGCTCTCGCCGGGAGTGGGTTCCGGTGCTCGGAACTTGCTGGTTCTCGCCGCCCCCATGTATTTTCGTGCGAGGAACACTTTGGCCGGGCGTATCTCAGATTGACAACGGCCGGAAACCTAGGTATGATGGCGACAACGTCTGTGGCAACTCCGGCGATGTCGCTAGGGCGTTATACCGCACCAAACATGTCGCCGTTTGCTCGTACAGCACCACTGAACCGAGGAGAACACGGACCCAACCGTCGATCTTGCTGGAACTCGCCGGAAGTATGACCTCACCGTCGGGCTAGGTCAGAATCCGGCGAAAATTGAAAAACTCGATGAACAGCGGCTTCGCTCGATGGTTCTCGGTGGTTCTTGATCCTATGAACGCGCACGGGGGTATAGAAGGTGTATGCTACGGTGTATTGGGAGTGGTTCGACGTGTGAGACGAATTCGCCGAGTTTCTCCCTGTCACACCAGGTTTCTCCGAAGAACAACCGAGTGAATATCACATGTATGCCAGGATCATTTTCTCATACATGTGATGACAAATAGTGAAGCATCATTTATTGCAAGCCAGATGTCGAATATAAATAAGTCTTACATAGCATATGTCTCGATGGATGATAATGAGTCCATAACAAGTAAATAAAATAGCAGCGGAATATTATTCTTGTGGGCTCCATCACAGGCGTTGCCCAGGGGACTCCATGAATCTAGAAACCTTCTTCGGGTCCGAAGTCTTGATCATTAAACACCACATCATTCTCTTGACCTGAGCAGCAATATAAACCAACAAATATGCAAGTTTGAGTACCGATGGTACTCAGCAAGTGTGGGAAAATTTTGTCATGCATGGCTAGAGCAAGGAGAGGTTGAACTCATGGTTAAAGCACTACGCAATTAATACCTATCACCTTAGCTTATTAAGCACCTACATTACTACATAGGTGAAATGGTCCCAATCTCCCAACCCATCATCATAATCAAATAACCATAACATCATTTCCAATGTTAAGCTCCCCGCTTAACATCCTCAACTTCCAAAGCCATCAATCCTCTAATCATGAATAAGTCCACGCCGCTCTTGACCGTGAGCACGGCTGTCATGACAGTTTTGACTCTGCAGAGTTTGCACCACTGTACCCACATGTAGTGATTTCATCCCCCGTTGCCGGGTGGACTAAAAGAACCTCCATTATGCCAGTGGCCATGAACCACATTCACACTTCCCAGGTGTGTAGCCAGGAGATCACTATGAAGCCTTTACAAAGGGATTCCCGACGAGCGTGGGCCCACTGAGGTTTCACCCCTAAAAGCATACAAGAGGCTCCAACCCCGCTGCAGTGGCCCCCTCTTGAGCCTTGCGGTTCATATGGTAGTCCAGCTGACACCTACTCCCCGCACCATCCAACACACCCATTCTACACCGGGGATACAACTAATTAATTGGCCAAGCTGCCCCATCTCAGCATGTGGTTGGCACGGTAAAGCCAGGTTACATGCTCCATGAACCGGTCCTTAGGATCCAGGCAAGTACTAAACACAAACCCGAGTCTCGTGCACCCAACACCAACCAAATCATCCAACTTGCCTCGATCCCTACCTCTACATAACTCATAATGTCTCATTCAAGAGTAAGGTAAACAAGTTGATGACCTCATATCCCACTTATCCCAATCTAAGCATGGCTAAGCATAAGTGATATGAAGGAATGACATAATAAAACAAATCCCAACCCAAGCTACAAGGAAACAAGATAATACAATTCTAGGGTAACTTCCTAGCATGGGTTTCATATTTCAATTTGAATTTCTGCACCACATGCAATACGTCCAAAAATTTGTAAATTCCCCTCTTAACAGGTTTTGGGGTGTTACAGCTCTACCCCCCCTTAAAAGAAATCTCGTCCTCGAGATTGGTGGTTCTAAGAAAACAATTCCGGAAACTGTGCCTTAAGCTCGTCTTCTCGCTCCCATGTGGCTTCCTCTTCCGAGTGATGCTTCCACTGCACCTTGCACATCCGGATTCTTTTATTTCTTGTGAGGCGTTCCATTGTCTCCAAAACCTTGACCGGTTGCTCGGCATAAGACAGATCCTCGGCTTCGTCAACCTCATTCATGGGTAACATCTCTTCAGGTGTCCTCAGATATTTCTTGAGCTGTGACACATGGAATACATCGTGCACATCCGATAGGTGAGCTGGCAGTTCTAGATGATATGCCACTTCGCCTTTCCTCTCCAGAACTTGAAAGGGTCCAATGTATCGGGGTGATAACTTCCCTTTCACCTTGAACTGACGAAGTCCTCGAATAGGGGACACCTTGAGGTAGACATAGTCCCCCATGTTGAAAACGAGTTCTCTTCTTCGTACATCGGCATAGCTATTTTGTCGTGTCTGTGTTGTCCTCAAGTTGTTGCGGATCACCCTCACCTTTGCCTCGGCTTCTTGTAGTTCTTCGGGCCCAAACACTTTGCTTCCCCCCATTTGGTTCCAAAATAGTGGAGTTCTGCATTTCCTCCCATACAAAGCCTCAAGTGGTGACATCTTCATGCTAGCCTGATAGCTGTTGTTATAGGAGAACTCCGCATACGGTAAGTTCTTATCCCAACTCCTATTGTTCTTGAGTGCACACGCTCTCAGCATATCCTCAAGGATCTGATTGGTTCTTTCCGTCTGCCCGTCAGTTTGGGGATGATAGGCAGAACTAAGGTTCAGATGGGTTCCCATGGTTTCATGCAGCTTCTGCCAGAACCTTGAGGTGAACTGTGTCCCTCGATCTGACACTATCTTCTTTGGCACTCCATGGAAACACATGATCCTTGACATGTATAACTCTGCCAATTTGGATCCGCTGTAGCTTTCATTCACAGGGATGAAATGAGCTACCTTGGTTAGCCTGTCGATGATGACCCATATCGAATCATATCCTGATTGAGTCCTGGGTAATCCCACTATGAAATCCATACCGATTTCTTCCCATTTCCATTCAGGCACTTTAAGTGGTTGCAATAATCCCGCGGGTCGTTGATGTTCTGCTTTCACCAATTGACATGTGTCACATAGGGCAACATGTTCTGTGACATCTCGCTTTATGCCATACCACCAATACCTGCTCTTGAGGTCATGGTACATCTTCGTACTCCCAGGATGAATGGAATAGTCGGAATCGTGAGCCTCCTTCATAATCAATTCACGGATCTCCTTTACTTCAGGCACACAGATTCTTCTCCCGTGCCACACCGTACCTTGTTCATCCTCTCTGAAACCAGGGGCTTTATTTTCCATGATGAGTTGTCAGATTTCTTGTATCTTCTCGTCATTCTTTTGACCATCGTGTATGTCTCGCTCTAAGGTGGAGTCCACTTCCATGGCGATGGCTTCACTACTATTCACCAGACATAGGTTGAGTTTTATAACCTCTTCCTTCAATTCTGTAGGCACTTCCTTCAAGCTCAACCTATTGATTTGCACCTTCCAGCTTAAAGCATCGGCCATGATGTTCACTTTCCCAGGATGATAGTTGATGCCCACATCAAAGTCGTTGATTAGCTCTAACCATCTCCTTTGTCTGAGGTTGAGATCTGGCTGTGTGAAAATGTACTTTAAGCTCTTATGATCCGTATATATCTCTGTCCTCTTCCCCATGAAGTAGTGCCGCCAAATCTTCAACGCGTGTACTACTGCCGCTAGCTCTAGGTCATGTGTAGGATAGTTCTTCTCGTGTTTCCAGAGCTGCCGGGACGCGTAAGCCACGACATGCCCCTCTTGCATGAGAACACATCCCAACCCGTTTCCAGAGGCATCGCAGTACACCGAAAAGTTTTTCTGCATATCTGGCATAACTAGCACTGGGGCTATTGTCAATCTCTTCTTCAGTTCCTGGAAACTCGTCTCGCACGGCGGCGTCCATGTGATTCCCTTCTCCAACAGTTTGGTGAGGGGTCTCAAAATCTTGGAGAAACCCTCGATAAACCGTTGATAGTATCCAGCCAATCCTAAGAAGCTTCGAACTTCCCCGAGATTCTCAGGGGTCTTCCACTTCTGTACATCCTCGATTTTGGCGAGATCTTTGGAGATTCCTCCCTCCGAGATTATATGTCCTAAGAAGGGAACTCTCTTCAGCCAAAACTCAAACTTGCTCAACTTGGCATATAGTTGGTGTTCTCTCAGCTTCTGCAACACCAACCTTAGTTGTTTCTCATGTTCTTCTTCACCTTTGGAGAAGACGAGAATGTCATCTATGAAAACCACCACAAATTTGTCCAGATATTCCATAAATACCTTGTTCATGAGATACATGAAGTATGCCGGGGCATTAGTCAGCCCGAAAGGCATGACGGTGTATTCATATAGTCCGTACCGAGATACGAAAGCTGTCTTGGTAATATCAATTTGCCTTATCTTAAGTTGGTGGTACCCCGACCTGAGATCAATTTTTGAGAACACACATGCTCCCCTCAACTGATCAAACAAATCTTCAATGCGGGGTAATGGGTACTTGTTCTTGATGGTTACTTCATTCAAAGCACGGTAGAATACGCATAACCTTTGGGTCCCGTCCTTCTTGGTCACAAATAACACTGGAGCTCCCCATGGTGAGGAACTAGGACGAATGTACCCCTTCTCTGTCAACTCTCTCAAATGATCCTTGAGTTCTCCCAGCTGCTTGGAGTCCATCCGATAAGGTCTCTTGTATATCAGAGCTGTTCCAGGCACTAGTTCAATCGCGAATTCCACTTTACGATCGGGAGGCATACCTGGCAACTCCTCCGGAAAAACGTCTGGACACTCCCTGATAATCCTGATCTCCTCCACGTTCACCTCAACTTGATTTTATTTAATGTCCCTACTAGGCTCTTGTATTGTTATAAACTTTACTCTTGTGCCACTAGGGTGAGTTAGTTCCACCATTCTGGTCGAACAATGGATGATTCCCTTATGTTTGGTCAACCAGTCCATGCCCAAAATAATATCTATCCCTTGTGAATCTATCACTATGAGGTTGGCAGTAAATACTACCCCATTAATGTCTAGATTCACCTTGGGACACACTTGTCTTGTCCTTATTTCTCCACCTGGAGAGTTTACTGCTAGCATATGGTTCATTTGTGTTGTTGCTAGATCATGCTTCTTAACAAACCCTTGGGCAATGAACGAGTGGGTAGCACCAGAATCGAACAACAGGGTTGCAATGTGTAAATTGACAGGAAACTTACAAACTACCACGTCGGGTGTCTCTTGCGCCTCCTCCATGGTCACGTGGTTCACCCGTCCTTGCATCACATTCTGCTGTTGCGGCTGCACGGGCTTCTTCTTTGGGCACTTATGGGCGTAGTGCCCCATTTCACCACAGTTAAAGCATTGCACCCCAACCTTAGGTGTCTGGCCTTTTTTGTCTTGGGGTTGATTTTGGGGGTCCTTGTACTGCTGGTCGGGGTTGATATGTGGGTCGAGGCTGCTGTACAAACTGACGTTGTGGCTGTGTTGGTGCTGCCGGAGGCCTGAAGTTCGGGTTGTACCCTCTCGGTGCTGAGTAGGGTACCGCAGCACGGCTCGTCTGCCCTGCGGGTTGCTGCATCAGACGTGGGCGTGTGTTGCTACCCGAAGCTTTGTGTGACCATCCCGCCTTCCTCTTGTTTTCATTTTCCAAGGCCTTCAGCTTCCTTTCTACAACAAATGCTTTATCCACCATCTTTTGGAAGCTTTCATACTCGTTGGAGGACATTGCACACTGCATTTCTGCTGTGAGTCCTTCCACGAAGCAATCCTGTTTCTGCTCATCAGTCTCTATGTCCCGTGGGGCATAACGGGATAGTTGAGTGAATTTAGTGAGGTATTCCTTCACAGTCATGTTTCCTTGCTGCAATCCCAAGAACTCCTTCCTCTTGTTTTTGAGTTCACCCCTTGGTATGTAATGGTTGTGGAAGCTACGCTTGAACTCTTCCCAAGTGATGTTCTCAGGGTCATGATGGGTGGCCACGTAAGCGGTCCACCAATCAGCAGCAGGTCCATGCAATTGGTGAGAGGCAAACAGCACCCTCTCATATCCTTGGCATTGTATGATCCTCATCTTGCTCTCAATGGTCTTTAGCCAATCATCTGCCTCCAGAGGTTCAGCAGCACTTGCAAACTTTGGAGGTTGAGTCCCTAGAAACTCACTCAACCTTGGTTGGCGTGGTGCAGCTTGTGGAGGTGGAGCTTGGTGCAAGTTGGCCACCACTTGAGTCAGGTTCTGGATGAGCTGATTTTGATTCTCAAGCATTTGGCGAATGGGATCAACTCCTTCACGGCGACCACCCCTGTCTTGGCCTCCAGAAAGATGAGGGTTGCCGGCCTCATCGTTGTTGTTAGCGGGGTTGGCACCACGACCCTTTCCTCTTCCGGCCATCAATCATGATCAACCAAATGTCAATTTAAAGCATTGCGTACTATCTTACCAATTTTACTTGTTTACACTTTGTAAGGTTGAGGCCTCGTTGTATTTATATATTTTTTTCTGAGGGTTCATGTCTCATGCAAAAATAAATGCACTATTAATTTCATAGAGGTTCACACATCAAAGCAAAGCAACCAGAAGACGAGGTTGTGGACAATTGCTCATGGCTTCCATAACTCACGTCACACACTACACATTAACACACCATTAACTAAGGTATTGACTCGCCTACTCGATAACCTGCTGAACTATGGGGAAGGACTATACACGACTCGTATCACTGAGCCGGCTCCTCGGGATCTTCCTCATTATTGCGGCTGCCTTCTGACTCCGCTTTGGGTGGGGAGGCTGCTGGTGGAGAAGTGCGACGACGCCTGATCGCCCGACGATCTGGGGAGTCAGGAGTCCATGTGTCATTCACGGTGACACACTGTTCATTCCTATCTCCTCTTTCTCTCGCCCTCAAGCTGGCTCGAAGCAACGCCTCGGTCTCGTTCAGGGTGTCACGAACATCCTGAAACTCCTGCTGACACTCCTGCAGTCAAGTGCTGAGCATAGCAGCATCCTCCAAGGACAGGTCCATATGCTCATGGGAAGTCCCTTGCTGCACTGGCGGGTACTTGTACTCCGTCGTACCACTCTCATGCTGGAGAACATACATGTACTCAGTGCTGTCCAGGTGGCGACGGTAGATGTGACTGGCAGGTGATGGCCTCCCAGGTGACATCCTTCTCCGCTTCGACCTGTGTCACTCGACAAGCTGCAGAGCGGTGGATCTTAAGCAGCTGATTTTCATGGATAATCCTCATTTCCGAACTCCATTCTTCCCGCTTCTCCCGGATGGTCCAGGTGGAGCTATAGTGTATGATTAGCTTGCCCGTATTGCCGGCGGCTTGGAGCATGCGTCGAGGACGGCGCAACAAGCCTCCTACTGCCAATCCGTAGGAGAGGTACGTCACCGGACGGCTCTCCTCTCTCAGGGCAAGGGCAACTACGAGAACTCTCCCTCCGGTGGATTTGCGAGCGGTGTGGATCATGTGAATGTAACACCCCAAATTTTTAGTCAAGATTCAAATTTTGGATTTAGAACCATAAACCATGTTCAGAGGGGGATTTAAAAATTTTTGGACGTGTTGCATGTTTTGCAAAAATTCAAATTCAAACTGGAATTCAAATTAGACTCAAAACAGAAAAGAAATGGAAAAAGAAAAAGGAAAACCGGAAAAAAACTGGCCAGTGGGCCGAAACCTCAGCCGGCCCAGCTAACCCCCGCGCAGCCCGCCCCCGCGCGCGCCGCGCTGCCCCTCGCTGACGGGTGGGACCCGCCTGTCATCCCTAACCCCGCGACCCCGGACTTCTCCCCGCGCGCGCGCGATCGCAACCGATCTGGAAACCGCGTCCCGCAGCCGAATTCTGGAACCTGAGGACTCTAACTCGATCACAACAGAACCACCGCCCTCCCCCGGCTATAAAAGCAACCGATCCGATCAGTTTTTCGCACGCGATCGCCGATTTTCACTCCGGTGAGCACCGAGACTTCGCCGGTGAATTCTGGCCGATCTAAGCTCGAAAACTCTGATCTAACTCGTTGGTCTTGATCCACCGCCTCCGGGGAACTTTGCAGGTGCAGAAAACCCGAAGATATACGGTGCAAATCCAGCTCCGACGAGCTTCGCCGTGGTTTTGCCTCGGACCTCGCCGCAGAGCACTTTCCAGGACCCCCGAGCTCGAGAAAACCCCCGAGGTGAGATCCCTGACCTCCCCTCTACCGATCTAGGCCATAAGATCACAGTTCTAGGCAGAATTCTCGAGGATCCGAAAGTTTCCGGCGAGATCGCCGCTTCCCGCCGCCGTGCGCCGCCGGCAGCGCCGCCCGCGCTCGATCAGAGCGACGTGGCCGCTTGTGCGCCGTTTATTTTAAATCGCACGGTAGACTTTAAAACCCCGCGTACCGGTTCGATGTTATAATCTCAGCCGTCGGTTTAAAATCAGACGGTCCACGTCAGCCCCGCGTTATAAAGACTGGAATTCTTACGTGCTACCCCCTGGGGTTCTCTGGAATTGAGAGCTAGCCCCGGAAACTTCAGATCTAGCCCCTGGAACTCCAGAAAATCATGTAAATTCATTTAAAAATCAGTTTTAGCCCCTGGACTTAATAGAAATTAGGAAAAACACCTCTGACAAGTGTAGCTAGACCCCTGGAAATTATGAAAATAATATTATAGACCCTGTAATGAGGTGAATTCATTATTTTAGCTCTGTTTAGTATTTAATTTAGAAAATTGAATATGTAACTAGTGTTTAAATATTAAAAAGGGGGACAAACATAATTGTCAAATTTATTAAAAACTTTCTCAGTACTTAGAAAACTTTGGAGTGAGATAAAAATATATTTTTAGGCTGAAATAAATCTGTTTCATCTATTATTCACATTTAATAGTATAGGGACACATTTTTAAGTAAAGAATAGTTAAAGAAAAATAGGGAAAATAATTATGAAATAGTATACATCAGAAGCCAAGGTCAAAATATGATCTTAAATTATTTAGGACCAGAACCTAATCTGTTTAGGTAGTGTGTATTACTAATTTAATAATAAAATGCACAATTATGCATAAGAATATAAATCTGGAAATATAGAAACTAGTAAATGATAAATGGAGTTTCTAAAATACAAAGAATTCAGTTTAGGGTTGATAGAAATTATGAAGGCACATATGGAGAAGAAAAATACTTTTCATACATACTTGGTAGTTTAATATATAAGGAATTTATTTAAAACTGAAACACACATATACACATGTATATATATATATATAGTATGTGAGTATAAATATGAACACCAAAGTAGGAATCATACACATATAAATAAAAGTGTATGTAAGCCCCAAATCAACACACATAAAGTAACCACAACACATATAATGGTAAAGAACTTTCATAAATATGAATGTGTGGTTTGTATGAAGTAGAAGTGTGAACTATGTCTTATGATTGTTGTTTTTCTTTTGCTATGTGTGATGGTATGAAGTAGAACCTGCTCAAGAACAAGTTATTCAATTCCAAGATCAAGACTACCCATTTCAAGAGCACCAAGAAGGAGGCAAGTGTCCTTGACCACTTTGATCCTATGCTAGGATGTGTAGATAGAATTATTTGCATTGTCAAGTTAAATATGAAACCCATGCTAGGAAAGTTTCCCTAGAATTGCATTACCTTATTTCCTTGAAGCTTGGGTTGGGATTTATTTTGTCATGTCATTTATATACATGCATATGCTTAGCCATGCTTAGAATGGAATAATTGGGACATGAGTTCATCAGTTTACATTACCATACTCTTGAATGAGCTATTATGAGTTATGTAGAGGTAGGGATCAAGGCAAGTTGGATGTTTTGGTTGTGTGCTGGGTGCACGAGACTTGGGTTTGTGTTTAGTACTTGCCTGGATCCTAAGGACCGGTTCATGGAGCATGTAACCCGGCTTTACAGTGCCAACCACATGCTGAGATGGGGCAGCTTGGCCAATTAATTAGGTGTATCCCCGGCGTAGTATGGGTGTGTTGGATGGTGTGGGGAATAGGTGTCAGCTGGACTACCATATGAACCGCAAGGCTCAAGAGGGGGCCACTGCAGCGGGGTTGGAGCCTCTTGTATGCTGTTAGGGGTGAAACCTCAGTGGGCCCACGCTCGTCGGGAATCCCTTTGTAAAGGCTTCGTAGTGATCTCTTGGCCACACACCTGGGAAGTGTGAATGTGGATCGTAGCCACTGGCATAATGGAGGTTCTTTTAGTCCACCCGGCAACGGGGGATGAAATCACTACTTGTGGGTACAGTGGTACAAACTCTGCAGAGTCAAAACTGTCTTGACAGCCGTGCTCACGGTTAAGAGCGGCCTGGACTTATTCATGATTAGAGAATTGATGGTTTTGGAAGTTAAGCGGGGAGCTTAACATTGGAATTGATGACTATGGTTATTGGTTTATGATGATGGGATGGGAGATTTGGATCATTTCACCTGTGTAGTAATGTAGGTGCTTAATAAGCTAAGGTGATAGGTAGTAATTGCGTAGTGCTTTAACCATGAGTTCAACCTCTCCTTGTTCTAGCCATGCATGATGTAATTTTCCCACACTTGCTGAGTACCATTGGTACTCAACCTTGCATATTTGTTGGTTTATATTGCTGCTCAGGTCAAGATAATGAGATGGTGTATAATGACCAAGATTTTGGACCCGAGGAAGGTTTCTAGGTTCATGAAGACCCCGGGCAACACCTGTGATGGAGCCCTAAAGAATAATATTCCGCTGCTAGTTTATTTACTTGTGATGAAGCATTAGTGTCCATTGAGACATTTGTGATGTAAGACTTACTTATATTCGACACCTGGCTTGTAATAAATGATGCTTCACTATTTGTCATCACATGTATGAGAAAATGATCCTGGCATACATGTGATATTCACTTGGTTGTTCTTCGGAAAAACCGGGTGTGACAGAGGTGGTATCAGAGCCAAGGTTGCCCGTAGGAACGTGGACCTAAGTAGAAATGGACGTATTTAAGGGCCCTATTTTCTTAAAAACTATTTTCTAAGGTGTGGGTGAAAAAGTGTTATCAAAAGAGTCATTTTCTTCATCTTACCCCAACTTTCATTCAAAAATAGGATTTTTGTTTGAAATTTTATCTAACCTAATTTTAAATTCTTTTGTTTTAGATGGTTCGCATGATTCGCACCGCTCGTAAATCCACGGGAGGGAGAGTTCCCGTAGTTGCCCTTGCTGAAAGAGAGGAGAGTCGTCCAGTGACGTACCTTTCCTACGGATTGGCAGTGGGAGATTTGTTGCGCCGTCTTCGACGTATGCTCGAAGCCGCCGGCAATACGGGCAAGCTCATCATCCACTATAACTCCACCAGGACCATCCGTGAGAAGAGGGAAGAATGGAGTTCGGAGATGAGGATTATACACGAGAATCAGCTGCTTAAGATCCACCACTCTCCAGCTTGTCGAGCAACACAAGTTGACGCGGAGAGAGATGTCACTTGGGAGGCCATCACCTGCCAGAGCCACATCTATCGTCGCCACTTGGACAAAACTGAGTACATGTATGTCCTCCAACGTGAGAGTGGTACCACGGAGTACAAGTACCCACCGGTACAGCAAGGGACTTCCCATGAGCACATGGACTTGTGCTTGGAGGATGCTGCTATGCTCAGCACTCGACTGCAGGAGTGTCAACAAGAGCTTCAGGATGTCCGAGATACTCTGAAGGAGACAGAGGCATTGCTGCGAGCTTGCTTAAAGGCGAGAGAAAGAGGAGATGGGAATGAACTGTGTGTCACCGTAAGTGACCCATGGACCCCTGACTCCCCGGATCGCCGAGCGATCAGGCGTCGTCGCACTTCTCCACCAGCAGCCTCCCCACCCAAAGCAGAGTCAGAAGGTAGCCGAAATGAGGAGGAAGATCCCGAGGAGCCAGCTCAAGAGGATGAGTAGTGTAGAGTCTTTCCCCTAGCTAGCAAGAGGTCGAGTAGTCGAGTCGTTACGTAGTTAATGGTGTGATAATGCTTGGTGTGTGACGTGAGTTGTGGAAGCCATGAGCAAGTGTCCACAGCCTCGTCTTCAGATTGTTTTGCTTTGGTGTGTGAACCCACAGGAAATAATAGTGCATTTATTGGGTGTGAGATATAAAACCCTCGTAAGATTTTAACAAAACTTCAACACTTCAAAGTACAAACAAGTGAAAGTAGTAAGATGATACTAAATGCTTTCAAATTAACATTTGTTGATTCTACCAGATGGCCGGAAGAGGAAAAGGACGTGCGGCCAACCCCGCCAACAACAATGATGAGGCATGCAACTCTCATCTTTCTGGAGGCCAGAACCGGGGTGGTCGCCGTGAAGAAGTTGATCCTCTCCACCAAATGCTGGAGAATCAAAATCAGCTCATCCAGAACTTGACTCAAGTAGTGGCCAACTTGCATCAAGTTCCACCTCCACAAGCTGCACCACGCCAACCAAGGTTGAGTGAGTTTCTAGGAACTCAACCTCCAAAGTTTGCAAGTGCTGCTGAACCTCTGGAGGCAGATGATTGGCTGAAGACCATTGAAAGTAAGATGAGGATCATACAATGCCAAGGATATGAGAGGGTGCTGTTTGCCTCTCATCAATTGCAGGGACCTGCTGCTGATTGGTGGACCGCCTACGTGGCCGCCCATCATGACCCGGAGAGCATCACTTGGGAAGAGTTCAAGCGTAGCTTCCGCAACCATTACATCCCAAGAGGTGAACTCAAAAACAAGAGGAAAGAGTTTTTGGGACTGCAGCAGGGAAACATGACGGTGAGGGAATACCTCACTAAATTCACTCAACTATCCCGTTATGCTCCACGAGACATAGAGACAGATGAGCAGAAACAAGATTGTTTCGTGGAAGGACTTACCGCAGAGATGCAGTGTGCAATGTCCTCCAATGAGTATGAAAGCTTTCAAAAGATGGTGGACAGAGCATTTGTGGTGGAAAGGAAGCTGAAGGCCCTAGAAAATGAGAATAAGAGGAAGGCTGGGTGGTCACATCAAGCCTCAGGGAGCAACACCCGCCCACGTATGATGCAGCAACCTACGGGGCAGACGAGCCGTGCTGCGGTACCCTATTCAGCACCAAGAGGGTACAACCCAAACTACAGGCCTCCCGCAGCACCAGCACAGCCGCAACGTCAGTTTGTACAACAGCCTCGCCCCGCATATCCACCTCGACCAGCAGTGCAAGGACCCCCAAACCAACCCCAAGACAACAAGGGCCAAGCATCTAAGATTGGGGTGCAATGTTTCAGCTGTGGTGAAGTGGGGCACTACGCCCATAAGTGTCCAAAGAAGAAGCCCACGCAGCCACAGCAGCAGAACGTAATGAGAGGACGGGTGAACCACGTCACTATGGAGGAAGCACAAGAGGCACCCGATGTGGTAGTTGGTAAGTTTCCTGCCAATTTACACCTTGCAACTCTGCTGTTTGATTCTGGTGCTACCCATTCGTTCATTGCTCAAGGTTTTGTTAAGAAGCATGACCTAGCAACCACACAAATGAACCATATGCTAGTGGTAAATTCTCCAGGTGGAGAAATAAGGACAAGACAAGTGTGTCCCAAAGTGAACCTAGACATTAATGGGGTAGTATTTACCGCTAACCTCATAGTGATTGATTCACAAGGGATAGATATTATTTTGGGTATGGATTGGTTGATCAAACATAATGGAATCATCCATTGTTCGACCAGAACGGTGGAACTAACTCACCCTAGTGGCACAAGAGTAAAGTTCATAACGATACACGAGCCTAGGAGGGACATTCAATTAAATCAAGTGGAGGTGAAAGTTGAGGAAATCAGGACTATCAGGGAATATCCAGATGTTTTTCCGGAGGAGTTGCCAGGAATGCCTCCCGACCGTGACGTGGAATTCGCAATCGAGCTAGTACCGGGAACAGCCCCGATATACAAGAGACCTTATCGAATGGACTCCAAGCAGCTAGAAGAGCTCAAGGATCATTTGAGAGAATTGACGGAAAAGGGGTATGTTCGCCCTAGTTCCTCACCATGGGGAGCTCCGGTAATATTTGTGCCTAAGAAAGATGGAACTCAAAGGTTATGCGTGGATTACCGTGCCTTGAATGAGGTGACCATCAAGAACAAGTATCCATTACCCCGCATTGAAGACTTGTTTGATCAGTTGAGGGGAGCTTGCGTGTTCTCGAAAATTGATCTCAGGTCGGGATACCACCAACTCAAGATAAGGCAATCTGATATTCCCAAGACAGCTTTCGTATCTCGGTACGGACTGTATGAATACACTGTCATGCCTTTCGGGCTAACCAATGCCCCGGCATATTTCATGTACCTCATGAACAAGGTATTCATGGAATATCTGGACAAATTTGTGGTGGTTTTCATAGATGATATTCTCGTCTTCTCCAAAGATGAAGAAGAACATGAGAAACATCTAAGGTTGGTGTTACAGAGGCTGAGAGAACACCAACTATATGCCAAGTTGAGCAAGTGTGAGTTTTGGCTAAAGAGAGTTCCCTTTTTAGGACATATAATCTCGGAGGGAGGAATCTCCGTAGATCCCGCCAAAATCGAAGATATCCAGAAATGGAAAACCCCTGAAAATGTCGGGGAAGTTCGAAGCTTTTTGGGATTGGCTGGATACTATCGACGATTTATTGAGGGATTCTCCAAGATCTCGAGACCTCTCACCAAACTGTTGGAAAAGGGAATCACATTCACCTGGACGCCACAGTGCGATACGAGCTTTCAGGAGCTAAAGAAGAGATTGACAACAGCCCCAGTGTTGGTTATGCCAGATATGCAGAAGAATTTCACGGTGTACTGCGATGCCTCTGGAAACGGGTTGGGATGTGTTCTCATGCAAGAGGGACATGTCGTGGCATATGCATCCCGGCAGCTTCGGAAGCACGAGAAGAACTATCCTACACATGACTTAGAACTAGCTGCAGTGGTACACGCGTTGAAAATTTGGCGGCACTATTTGATGGGGAAGAGGACAGAGATATATACGGATCATAAGAGTTTGAAGTACATATTCACGCAGCCAGATCTCAACCTTAGACAAAGGAGATGGTTAGAGCTAATCAATGACTTTGATGTAGGCATCAACTATCATCCCGGGAAAGCAAACGTCGTGGCCGATGCCTTGAGTCGGAAAGTGCAGGTCAATAAGTTGAGCTTGAAGGATATGCCTGCAGAATTGAAGGACGAGGTTATAAGGCTCAATCTATGTCTAGTAAATAGTGGTGAAGCCATCGCCATGGAAGTGGACTCCACACTCGAGCAAGACATACGCGAGGGCCAAAAGAATGATGAGAAGATACAAGAGATCAGACAGCTCATCAAGGAAAATAAAGCTCCTGGTTTTAGAGAGGATGAACAAGGAACGGTGTGGCACGGGAAGAGGATCTGTGTGCCAGAAGTAAAGGAGATTCGTAAATTAATTTTGAAGGAGGCTCACGATTCCGACTATTCCATTCATCCTGGGAGTACGAAGATGTATCAGGACCTCAAGAGCAGGTATTGGTGGTATGGCATGAAGCGAGATGTCGCGGAACATGTTGCCCTATGTGACACATGTCAGTTGGTGAAAGCAGAACATCAACGACCCGCGGGATTGCTGCAACCACTCAAAGTACCTGAATGGAAGTGGGAAGAAATCAGCATGGATTTTGTCGTGGGATTGCCTAGGACCCAATCCGGGTATGATTCAATATGGGTCATTATTGATCGGCTAACCAAGGTAGCTCATTTCATCCCTGTGAAAGAAAGCTACAGCGGATCCAAATTGGCAGAATTGTACATGTCAAGGATTGTGTGTTACCATGGAGTGCCAAAGAAGATAGTGTCGGACCGAGGGACACAGTTCACTTCGAGGTTTTGGCAAAAGTTGCATGAAACCATGGGAACCCATCTGAATTTCAGTTCTGCCTATCATCCCCAAACTGACGGGCAGACGGAGAGAACCAATCAGATCCTTGAAGATATGTTAAGGGCGTGTGCACTCAGAAACAATAGGAGTTGGGACAAGAACTTACCGTATGCGGAGTTTTCCTATAACAACAGTTATCAAGCTAGTATGAAGATGTCACCGTTTGAAGCTTTGTATGGAAGGAAATGCAGAACTCCCCTATTTTGGAACCAAACAGGAGAAAGTAAAGTATTTGGTCCCGAAGTGCTAAAAGAAGCCGAGGCAAAGGTGAGGGAGATTCGCAACAACTTGAGGATAGCACAGACATGCCAGAAGAGTTATGCTGATGTACGAAGAAGAGAGCTCGTTTTCAACGTGGGAGACTATGTTTATCTCAAGGTGTCCCCTATCAGAGGACTTCGTCGGTTCAAGGTGAAAGGGAAGTTGTCACCTCGATACATCGGACCCTTTCAAGTTTTGGAAAGAAAAGGCGAAGTGGCGTACCAACTAGAGTTGCCGGTTCATCTGTCGGACGTGCACGATGTGTTCCATGTGTCGCAACTCAAGAAATGTCTGAGGACGCCTGAGGAGGTGTTACCCATGAACGAAGTGGATGTAGCTGAGGATTTGTCTTATGCCGAGCAACCATACAAGATTTTGGAGACAATGGAACGCCTCACCAGAAATAAGAGAATCAGGATGTGCAAGGTGCAGTGGAAGCATCACTCAGAAGAGGAAGCCACCTGGGAACGGGAAGATGAGCTTAAGGCACAATTTCCGGAATTATTTTCTTAGAAACACCAATCTCGAGGACGAGATTTCTTTTAAGGGGGGTAGAGCTGTAACACCCCAAATTTTTAGTCAAGATTCAAATTTTGGATTTAGAACCATAAACCATGTTCAGAGGGGGATTTAAAAATTTTTGGACGTGTTGCATGTTTTGCAAAAATTCAAATTCAAACTGGAATTCAAATTAGACTCAAAACAGAAAAGAAATGGAAAAAGAAAAAGGAAAACCGGAAAAAAACTGGCCAGTGGGCCGAAACCTCAGCCGGCCCAGCTAACCCCCGCGCAGCCCGCCCCCGCGCGCGCCGCGCTGCCCCTCGCTGACGGGTGGGACCCGCCTGTCATCCCTAACCCCGCGACCCCGGACTTCTCCCCGCGCGCGCGCGATCGCAACCGATCTGGAAACCGCGTCCCGCAGCCGAATTCTGGAACCTGAGGACTCTAACTCGATCACAACAGAACCACCGCCCTCCCCCGGCTATAAAAGCAACCGATCCGATCAGTTTTTCGCACGCGATCGCCGATTTTCACTCCGGTGAGCACCGAGACTTCGCCGGTGAATTCTGGCCGATCTAAGCTCGAAAACTCTGATCTAACTCGTTGGTCTTGATCCACCGCCTCCGGGGAACTTTGCAGGTGCAGAAAACCCGAAGATATACGGTGCAAATCCAGCTCCGACGAGCTTCGCCGTGGTTTTGCCTCGGACCTCGCCGCAGAGCACTTTCCAGGACCCCCGAGCTCGAGAAAACCCCCGAGGTGAGATCCCTGACCTCCCCTCTACCGATCTAGGCCATAAGATCACAGTTCTAGGCAGAATTCTCGAGGATCCGAAAGTTTCCGGCGAGATCGCCGCTTCCCGCCGCCGTGCGCCGCCGGCAGCGCCGCCCGCGCTCGATCAGAGCGACGTGGCCGCTTGTGCGCCGTTTATTTTAAATCGCACGGTAGACTTTAAAACCCCGCGTACCGGTTCGATGTTATAATCTCAGCCGTCGGTTTAAAATCAGACGGTCCACGTCAGCCCCGCGTTATAAAGACTGGAATTCTTACGTGCTACCCCCTGGGGTTCTCTGGAATTGAGAGCTAGCCCCGGAAACTTCAGATCTAGCCCCTGGAACTCCAGAAAATCATGTAAATTCATTTAAAAATCAGTTTTAGCCCCTGGACTTAATAGAAATTAGGAAAAACACCTCTGACAAGTGTAGCTAGACCCCTGGAAATTATGAAAATAATATTATAGACCCTGTAATGAGGTGAATTCATTATTTTAGCTCTGTTTAGTATTTAATTTAGAAAATTGAATATGTAACTAGTGTTTAAATATTAAAAAGGGGGACAAACATAATTGTCAAATTTATTAAAAACTTTCTCAGTACTTAGAAAACTTTGGAGTGAGATAAAAATATATTTTTAGGCTGAAATAAATCTGTTTCATCTATTATTCACATTTAATAGTATAGGGACACATTTTTAAGTAAAGAATAGTTAAAGAAAAATAGGGAAAATAATTATGAAATAGTATACATCAGAAGCCAAGGTCAAAATATGATCTTAAATTATTTAGGACCAGAACCTAATCTGTTTAGGTAGTGTGTATTACTAATTTAATAATAAAATGCACAATTATGCATAAGAATATAAATCTGGAAATATAGAAACTAGTAAATGATAAATGGAGTTTCTAAAATACAAAGAATTCAGTTTAGGGTTGATAGAAATTATGAAGGCACATATGGAGAAGAAAAATACTTTTCATACATACTTGGTAGTTTAATATATAAGGAATTTATTTAAAACTGAAACACACATATACACATGTATATATATATATATATAGTATGTGAGTATAAATATGAACACCAAAGTAGGAATCATACACATATAAATAAAAGTGTATGTAAGCCCCAAATCAACACACATAAAGTAACCACAACACATATAATGGTAAAGAACTTTCATAAATATGAATGTGTGGTTTGTATGAAGTAGAAGTGTGAACTATGTCTTATGATTGTTGTTTTTCTTTTGCTATGTGTGATGGTATGAAGTAGAACCTGCTCAAGAACAAGTTATTCAATTCCAAGATCAAGACTACCCATTTCAAGAGCAGCGAGAAGGAGGCAAGTGTCCTTGACCACTTTGATCCTATGCTAGGATGTGTAGATAGAATTATTTGCATTGTCAAGTTAAATATGAAACCCATGCTAGGAAAGTTTCCCTAGAATTGCATTACCTTATTTCCTTGAAGCTTGGGTTGGGATTTATTTTGTCATGTCATTTATATACATGCATATGCTTAGCCATGCTTAGAATGGAATAATTGGGACATGAGTTCATCAGTTTACATTACCATACTCTTGAATGAGCTATTATGAGTTATGTAGAGGTAGGGATCAAGGCAAGTTGGATGTTTTGGTTGTGTGCTGGGTGCACGAGACTTGGGTTTGTGTTTAGTACTTGCCTGGATCCTAAGGACCGGTTCATGGAGCATGTAACCCGGCTTTACAGTGCCAACCACATGCTGAGATGGGGCAGCTTGGCCAATTAATTAGGTGTATCCCCGGCGTAGTATGGGTGTGTTGGATGGTGCGGGGAATAGGTGTCAGCTGGACTACCATATGAACCGCAAGGCTCAAGAGGGGGCCACTGCAGCGGGGTTGGAGCCTCTTGTATGCTGTTAGGGGTGAAACCTCAGTGGGCCCACGCTCGTCGGGAATCCCTTTGTAAAGGCTTCGTAGTGATCTCTTGGCCACACACCTGGGAAGTGTGAATGTGGATCGTAGCCACTGGCATAATGGAGGTTCTTTTAGTCCACCCGGCAACGGGGGATGAAATCACTACTTGTGGGTACAGTGGTACAAACTCTGCAGAGTCAAAACTGTCTTGACAGCCGTGCTCACGGTTAAGAGCGGCCTGGACTTATTCATGATTAGAGAATTGATGGTTTTGGAAGTTAAGCGGCGAGCTTAACATTGGAATTGATGACTATGGTTATTGGTTTATGATGATGGGATGGGAGATTTGGATCATTTCACCTGTGTAGTAATGTAGGTGCTTAATAAGCTAAGGTGATAGGTAGTAATTGCGTAGTGCTTTAACCATGAGTTCAACCTCTCCTTGTTCTAGCCATGCATGATGTAATTTTCCCACACTTGCTGAGTACCATTGGTACTCAACCTTGCATATTTGTTGGTTTATATTGCTGCTCAGGTCAAGATAATGAGATGGTGTATAATGACCAAGATTTTGGACCCGAGGAAGGTTTCTAGGTTCATGAAGACCCCGGGCAACACCTGTGATGGAGCCCTAAAGAATAATATTCCGCTGCTAGTTTATTTACTTGTGATGAAGCATTAGTGTCCATTGAGACATTTGTGATGTAAGACTTACTTATATTCGACACCTGGCTTGTAATAAATGATGCTTCACTATTTGTCATCACATGTATGAGAAAATGATCCTGGCATACATGTGATATTCACTTGGTTGTTCTTCGGAAAAACCGGGTGTGACAGTGAACCATCTAGAACATAAAGCATTTAAACTTAAGTTAGATAAGGTTTTAAACAAAAATTCTATTTTGAATAAAAGTTGGGTAAGATGAATAAAGTGACCCCATTAAATAACACTTTTCAACCCACACCTTTGTAAAATAGTTTTTAAGAAAATAGGGTCCTTAAATACGTCCATTTCTACCTAGGTCCACGTTACTACGGGCAACCTGGCTCTGATACCACTTCTGTCACACCCGGTTTCTCCGAAGAACAACCGAGTTAATATCACATGTATGCCAGGATCATTTTCTCATACATGTGATGACAAATAGTGAAGCATCATTTATTACAAGCCAGCTGTCGAATATAAATAAGTCTTACATAGCATATGTCTCGATGTACGATAATGAGTCTATAACAAGTAAATAAAATAGCAGCGGAATATTATTCTTGTGGGCTCCGTCACAGGCGTTGCCCGGGGGACTCCATGAACCTAGAAACCTTCTTCGGGTCCGAAGTCTTGATCATTAAACACCACATCATTCTCTTGACCTGAGCAGTAATATAAACCAACGAATATGCAAGTTTGAGTACCGATGGTACTCAGCAATTGTGGGAAAATTTTGTCATGCATGGCTAGAGCAAGGAGAGGTTGAACTCATGGTTAAAACACTACGCAATTAATACCTATCACCTTAGCTTATTAAGCACCTACATTAATACATAGGTGAAATGGTCCAATCTCCCAACCCATCATCATAATCAAATAACCAGAACATCATTTCCAATGTTAAGCTCCCCGCTTAACATCCTCAACTTCCAAAGACATCAATCCTCTAATCATGAATAAGTCCAAGCCGCTCTTGACCGTGAGCACGACTGTCATGACAATTTTGACTCTGCAGAGTTTGCACCACTGTACCGACATGTAGTGATTACATACCCCGTTGCCGGGTGGACTAAAAGAACCTCCATTATGCTAGTGGCCACGAACCACATTCACACTTCCCAGGTGTGTAGCCAGGAGATCACTACGAAGTCTTCACAAAGTGATTCCCGACGAGCGTGGGCCCACTGAGGTTTCACCCCTAACAGCATACAAGAGGCTCCAACCCCCCTGCAGTGGCCCCCTCTTGAGCCTTGCGGTTCATATGGTAGTCCAGCTGACACCTACTCCACGCACCATCCAACACACCCATTCTACACCGGGGATACACCTAATTAATTGGCCAAGCTGCCCCATCTCAGCATGTGGTTGGCATGGTAAAGCTAGGTTACATGCTCCATGAACCGGTCCTTAGGATCCAGGCAAGTACTAAACACAAACCCGAGTCTCGTGCACCAAACACCAACCAAATCATCCAACTTGCCTCGATCCCTACCTCTACATAACTCATAATGTCTCATTCAAGAGTAAGGTAAACAAATTGATGACCTCATATCCCACTTATCCCATTCTAAGCATGGCTACGCATAAGTGATATGAATGAATGTCATAATAAAACAAATCCCATCCCAAGCTACAAGGAAACAAGATAATACAATTCTAGGGAAACTTCCTAGCATGGGTTTCATATATCAATTGACAATGCAAATAATTCTATCTACACATCCTAGCATAGGATCAAAGTGGTCAAGGACACTTGCCTTCTTCCTGCTGCTCTGGGAATGGAAAGTCTTGGTCTTGGAAGGGGAGAACTTGCTCTGGGGCAGGTTCTACTCATGCCAATACACATAGCAAAAGAAATCAACAATCCATAAGCCATAGTCCACACTTTCACTTCATGCAAACCACACATACATACATATGGAAGTCATTCACATTTCTAAGTGTTGTGGTTACCCTAGAGGTGTTGATTTTTGGCCTACAGGCACTTTTAAACATATATATATTATTTCTAACTTTTGTATTCAGATTTCTATTTGCACACTATATATGAATTTCCAATTTGAACAAATTCTTTATATTTAATTAATACACTTCTTAGCCACAAAGTTTGCATGAAAGGTATTTCCCTACTCCAAATAAGTTTTCAGATCTTCTACAAAATCCTAAATTGAAGTTTTTGGGTTTGGAGACCTCATTTATCATTTTCTAATTATGCATACCTATTTTCCTATATTTTCAGATTTATTTTCTATGCCTAAAAGTAAACTTTACTATTAAATAATAAGACATATCATCTAAACAGAATAGGTTCTGACCTATAATGTTCAATAATATATTTTTGAACTTCCTCTCTGAGTGAAACAATTTAAATTTATTTTACTACTTTTTAGAATTATTTCCTAGACCAAAATGTGTCTCTAGAGAAAATAAAAATGAGCAACACTTAGGCAGATTTCATTTCAGCCTAAAATCTATTTTTAACTCATTCTAAAGTTTTCCAAGTGCTAGAGAGTTTAAGCTTGGATTTGCACATGTGTTTGCCTTACCTTTTAAATTTAAATCCTAGTCACATATTCAAATTTCTGAATTTAATATCCTATGGGGTCAAAAGGTAAATCCACCCTACTGCAGGGTTTAATTACTATTTCCTAAATTTCCAGGGGTCTAACTACACATAACAGAGGGGTTTTCCTAATTTTTATTGAGTCCAGGGGCTAAAACTGATTTTTAAATGAATTTACACGAATTTCTGAGGGTCCAGGGGCTAGATCAGAAGTTTCCGGGGCTAGCTCATGTTTTCCGAGATCCCCAGGGGGTAGCGCGTAAGAATCCCGGTCTTTATAATGCGGGGCTGACGTGGACTGTCCGATTTAAAACAGACGGCTCAGATTAGATCGCCGAACCGGTACGCCCGGGTTTTAATTCCACCGTGCGATTTAAAATAGACGGCGCACAAGCGGCCACGTCGCTCTGACCGAGCGCGGGCGGCGCTGCCCGGCGGCGCACGGCGGCGGGAGGCGGCGATCTCGCCGGAAAACTTCGGATCTTCGTCTATTCTTCCTAAAACTGGGATTTCATGACATAGATCGGTAGAGGGGAGGTCGGGGATCTCACCTCGGGGTTTTTCTTGAGCTCGGAGGTCCTGGAAGGCGGTCGGCGACGAGGTCCCAGGTGAATTCACGGCGATGCTCGTCGGCGCTGTGCCTGAAGCGCAAAGCACCGAGTTTTCTGCACCTGCGTGATTCCCCGGAGGCGGTGGAACACGACCGGCGCGTTAGATCAGAGAACCCGAGCAAAGATCGAGAGAAAACGGTGATCGGAGCTTCGGTTCTCACCGGGAGGAAAAACAGCCGATCGCGGGTGAAAAAACGGGACAATGCTGGTGTTTATATAGCCGGGGAAGGGCGGCGTTCGGTTGTGATCGAGTTTGAGTCGTCCAGAACCGAAATTCGGCTGGGATACGCGGGTATCCGGGGTGGTTTCGATTCGGGGGAGAGAGGAGTCCCGGGTCGGCCGAGCGCGCGGGCGAGGAGGAAGACGACGGCGGGCCCCACATGTCAGCGAGAGAAAAACGGGGCGCGTGGCTGCGGGCTGGCGCGGGGCGAGGTGGGCCAGCTGGTGGGTTTTGGCCCACTTGCCGGAGGGTTTCGTTTTTTTCTTTTTCTTTTTCTTTTCTGTTTTGAGTTGAATTTGAATTCCAATTTGAATTTGAATTTCTGCACCACATGCAATACGTCCAAAATTTTTTAAATTCCCCTCTTAACAGGTTTTGGGGTGTTACACTCCCCTCGGTCATTATCGTATGTCATCGGCAAAACTGAAATTCCGGCGAGCACGGTCCATGACATGCTGCCGGCGTTGTTGTGAAGCGGGAAGGTTTACAAGCGCACCTTTTTGCTTTTGCAGCTGGGTGGGAGAAGCCCTGTGGTGGCCGGGCGACGAGTTCTTCCGGCCGGCGGCTCGCAGTGGCATCGCTGGATAAACAGAGCTTGGCGCGCGTTCCCGTGGGAGAAAACGTCGGTTTCTCGGGCCAGACACCTCGAGGAGGAACCGGCGACGTCGTGGGGCAGCTCAGGTCAGCGTGAGAGCTGCTGAGGCAGCCGGGCGTCATTGCTCCGATGGGGCGCAGTAGCTGCGGGAGGAAGGGTGCTCACGGCAGCAGTCACGGGAGTGAGGGAAGTGCGATCAGTTTTCCCTACGTGTGGCAGCCGTTCGTGGGATATTACCGGGGCTGAGGCAGTTCGATCGACAGCACCGGGAGGTGGCAGCAGTGCTGCCGCGGTGTCGCGCGCTGCTCGGCGGCCACCGGTTCGAGTGGGAACAGAGGAGAAGAGATTTCCTTCGGTAGTAAGTCTCCTCCTCTAACTGACAAGTGGGTCCCACTCACTCCTGTAAAAAGATCTTCCAAAATTTGGCACAAAGCAAATTCAGCCATGAGGTACTCAAATTCAAAAGTCGTTTGGCAGTTTGACAAGTTATGCCTCAGTTTCAAATTTGAATTCAAATTTTGATGAAATTTGCAAGTCCCTTTGACATTTATATCAAAGTACCTCCAAATTTCCTCCAAATTTGGCTTACTCATAATTTGGACCTGTTGAATTCAACTATTCCCTCTGATTCTTGAGTTGGCCATTGCAATTACAACTTTTTAAACAACAGTTTGAATTTCCCCTTTCTGGAAATGCCCTTTTTTTTGAAGTGACCCTTTTTGTTCAAACTGAATTCAAAGTTTCCTTGCACAAGTCAACACTTTCATGAGTAAACAAAAGTTTTTGTAAGTCCCATTTCTTGTATATAAACTCAACTTTATTCATAGCTCAAGTTTTCTATTTACAAGTTTTGGGACTTTTACATTCCTCCCCCCTTAAAAAGAATCTCGTCCCGAGATTCATGATTAAGGAAAACATGGAGAGGACAACTACTAAGTATAAGCCTCTAAAACTCCGGATGATTGCGTTGTAAGTATTCCTTGCTTTCCCATGTAGCTTCGTCGGACGTGTGATTTTCCCATAGCACCTTGAAAAATCGCAGCGTCCGGTTTCTAGTCTCGTGAGTCTTTTCATCAATTATCCGGGTTGGACGTTCAACATAAGTGAGGTCCGGCTTCAAATCTGCTATGTCTCCCGTGAGACTCTCCGTTGGAACTTTCAAACACTTCCACAACTGGGATATGTGGAAGACGTTATGAACTCCAGCTAAGGCTGCCGGCAACTCCAAACGGTATGCCACGGGTCCACACCTTTCAATGATGAGGAAGGGACCGATGAAACGCGGAGCTAATTTCCCTTTCACTCCGAATCGGTGAATGCCCTTCATAGGAGATACGCGGAGGTATACATGGTCCCCAACATGGAAATCCAGAGGACGACGTCTCTTATCTGCATAAATCTTTTGTCTGGACTGAGCGGCTTTCAGATTTGCTTGAATAAGCCTTACCCGCTCTTCTGCTTCATTTACGAGATCAATCCCATAAATTACCCTCTCGCCAGATTCACACCGGTTCAAGGGTGTGCGGCACTTCCAGACGTAGAGAGCTTCATAAGGTGCCATTTTTATGCTCGCTTGATAACCATTGTTATACGAGAACTCCGCCAATGGTAAGTGATCATCCCAGCCCTTACCGTGATGGATGGCACACGCTCTCAGCATATCTTCAGGTATTTGATTCACCCTCTTAGTTTGCCCATCGGTTTGAGGGTGGTATGCGGAGCTTCGAATCAATTTAGTTCCCAAGGATGCGTGTAGCTGTTCCCAGAAACGAGCAACAAACAACGCGCCTCAATCGGAGATGATCGTCCGGGGAACTCCATGTAGGCACAAGATCCGTGCTATGTCTAACTCCGCATACTGCTTGACGGTGTATCTGGTATGCACGGGGATGAAGCGTGCCGATTTGGTCAACCGGTCCACGATTACCCAAATCAATTCTTGGTGTTGGGAGGTCATCGGCAACCCAACGATGAAATCCATACTCAAGTCTTCCCACTTCCATGCCGGTATTTGTACCAGTTGCAGCAGGCCCGACTTCTTCACTTGGTCGGCATTAATTCTTCGACACGTAACACATTCTGAAACGTATTTTGCAACTTCACGTTTCATACGTGTTCACCAAAACTTCTTCCGGAGGTCTTGGTACATCTTATTGCTGCCCGGGTAAATAGAAAATTTAGATAAGTGAGCCTCCTCCAAAATTTTCTTCCGCAGCCTCATATCACGGGGTACGACTATCCGGTCCTTGAACCACAAGGTATCTTCATCATCTAACCGGAACACATTTCATCTCCCCGTTCTTCAACCTCCTTTTGATATGAGCCATACCCTTGTCTCTCCTTTGAGCTTCCATAACCTCCTCTCTTATCGTGGGTATGAGAGCCAGGTTATGTAGAGCTCCATATGGAACCAAGTATAGACTTGGTTCTTCCTCGTCCATCGGTGCAATGGTCAGGTTATGAACATGAGACTTCCGGCTGAGTGCATCGGCAACCACATTTGCCTTGCCCGGATGATAATGAATTTCAATCTCATAGTCCTTGATTAGCTCCAACCATCGCCGTTGTCGCATATTCAACTCTTTCTGAGTGAATATGTACTTCAAGCTTTTGTGGTCGGTGTAGAGATGAACCAGATTTCCCAATAAGTAATGTCTACACATCTTCAAAGCTAATACCACGGCAGAAAGTTCGAGATCATGAGTGGGATAATGTTGCTCATGATTCCGTAATTACCGTGATCCATATGTGACCACACGTCCTCCTTGCATGAGTACACAACCAAGTCCGATGCCGGACGCATCACAATAAACATCAAATGGCTTGGTTGTATCCGGTTGAGCTAGAACCCTGGCTGTTGTGAGGTGTTTCACCAACGCTTGAAAGTCTTCCTCACATGGCTTGCTCCAATCATACTTGATGCCCTTTTTCAGTAGCTCTGTCATAGGTTTGGAGATCTTTGAGAAGCCCGGGATGAACCTCCGATAATATCCCGCCAAACCCAAGAAGCTACGAACTTCATGGACTGATGTTGGAGACTTCCACTTCAGCACTTGCTCAATCTTGCTTGGATCAACAGCAATGCCTTCCGCTGATATGTCCAAGAAATGGCAGTTGGTTGATCCAGAATTCACATTTACTAAACTTTGCATAGAGCTTGTGATCTCTCAGTCGTTGGAGCACAATATGCAAATGTTTAGCGTGTTCCTCTTCAGATTTGGAATAGACCAAGATGTCGTCGATGAATACCACCACGAACTGATCTAGCTCTGGCATGAACACCGAGTTCATAAGATACATAAAGTGAGCCGGAGCATTGGTCAACCCAAATGACATGACAAGATATTCATTGAGCCCATATCTTGTCAAGAATCCTGTTTTCGGGATGTCTTCCGCTCGGATCTTGATTTGATGATACCCCGACCTTAAGTCCATCTTGGAGAAGACTTTAGCACCCACTAGCTGATCGAAGAGAATATCAATTCTTGGTAGTGGATACTTGTTCTTTATTGTCACAGCATTCAAAGGGCGATAATCGACGCATAGCCTCAGCGTCTCGTCCTTCTTCTTCACAAATAAAGCCGAGCAACCCCATGGTGATGAACTTGGACGAATGAACCCCTTGTCCATCAGATCTTTGAGTTGCTCCTTTAGCTCGACTAATTCATTCGAAGCCATTTTGTATGGTCTCCGAGAGATCGGCGTGGTTCCCGACATCAACTCTATTTTGAATTCCACCTCGTGCTCAGGTGGTAAGCCTGGAAGACCTTCGGGAAACACGTCCGGATATTCACGGACTACCGGAATGTCTTCTAACTTGCACGCCTCGGCATTACATACTTCCGGGTCTTTGGAAACCGCTTTGCCGAGATACAATGTTTGACGTCCGTGGAGTGGAGAGTCCAAGTGAACACTCCTGTTCTTGATGTCCAGAACAGCCTTATGGAAGGTCAACCATGATATTCCCAATATGGAATTGATTCCTTGGTCTTCGAGAATAATTAGGGTGGTAGGATAAATTTTCCCACCCAAACAAAGTGGTGCTCGAGAAACGACTTCATTAGTTGATATGTCTCCACCTAGCGAATGAATAAGGTAAGAACCTTTTGTGATAGTTGTGGAGATCTGATCCCGGATCACCGTTGCCCTGCTAATGAAGTTATGTGTTGCACCAGAGTCGAATAAAATGACAACCGGCTTGTCATTTAAGGTGAACCTGCCGGCAAGAACAGGTCCTCCCTTTGGCAGATCATCGACCGACACATAATTGACTGTTCCCACTTTGGACATGGCTTTTCTTTGCTGTCCAAGATGACTCTTTGGAACTGGACCCGCAGACACAATGTTTCTGCTCGGTTCAGTTGCTTCCTTGACGTTGAACCCATTGTCAATATCAAGTGGGACAGCACTCGGTTCAGCGGAGAAATCACCTTGATCATTTTCAACCTCTTGAGGGAAATAACATTCGGGTGCACCTTGTTGATACTGAGGTGCAGGCGAAATAAGTTGCTGCTGTGGTGGAGGTGAATAAAACCTCTGTGAAGTAGAAGAATCGTCACACTCCCAGAATGACTGCACCTCTTGGGGAATCTCTTGACCGGAAGGTGAACGGATCACCAACCGATACTTCTGAGGTAGATGATTGCATTCCTCCTGTGATGAGTCCCTCTCCCTCTTTTCTTTGAGGTAGAGATTGGAATAATATTCCTGAGTGATAGCACAGCTCACAAACTAATCAAAATTCTCTTGGCCAACTTGAGCCAATTCACATCGCAGCCTAGCGGTCAGCCCTCGGTAGAAATGATAACCCTTCAAGGATGGTGATTTCACATAGTCAGGGACATATTGAGCTAAGCGATTGAATTCCTTCGCATACTCAATAACATTCATGTCCCCTTGCTTCAGACTCCAGAATTCATCCAGGCTGGTTTGCATTATGCCCGCAGGAATGAAACGAGCACGAAATGCAGCCTGGAACTCCGTCCATGTGACACGATGCCCTGCTGGTTGGACAACAAGGTATTCTGCCCACCATGCTCCAGCAAAGCTGTGAAGCTGTTGAGCGGCATATAGAGTCTTCAAAAATTAATCACATTGGATCAACCCAAACTTGGACTCAATGACAAGTAACCAGTGATTTGCTTCACAATGGTTAGCCGCCTCAGAGAATACCGGCGGTTGTGTCACCAAGAAATCCAGATACGTGCTCGGGATTGGCCTGTGATGCTGAGCTTCTCTATTTATTCCTTGCTGAACTAGAGTTTGGAGAGTTTCATTCATCCTTGCCATGATTTCCGCAAATCCGGTTGGCGATGGCTCTTGTGATGAAGTCGAGTCATTCCCACCTCGACTTGAATCTCCAATCTCCATTTGAGGATGTGTGCATACCATACTGCATGAAACAAAATTTTGAGTCAATCAAAATTCTATATCAGTAGTAAGTAAAGATAAGTAAAACATGAACATGTCATGAACTTTATGAAAGCATAACCACATTCATGTTTAACCAAATCTTAAGTACGCTAACTAATCAGCGGGACTACCCTGACCAGTTCACACAAACTCCAAAATTTACTCAAGTTATATACAGATTCTTAACTTGAGTTCAATACTAAAGTTTTAGTATACTTCAGTATCTTTCCAACGAGTACTCATAGGCTCATTAAGTATTTTTCTACAGGAAGTTATGGCTTAAAAACAGAAAGGTCCAGAGAGGTTTTGCTACTGTCCTGGTTCTGAACAGTTTGCCTTCCACTGGACTTTTCACCAACTTAACATGTGATTTTGCTCTGGAGGTCTACAAAGAAATTGTAGAGAACTTGAAAATCTTTCCAGAACTGTATCATACACCTTAATTTGTTAAACCTACTCAGAGTTATGCTCTGTTAAAGTCCAGCAAGAATTTCTGCCAGAAACAGAGCACTCTGTTTTTGAAAATTTTGACGCCTAGTCATGCTCTCATTTAAATCTTAGCTCAAAATAAGAGTTCAGTAACTAATACTTGTTTTAAACTTCCATTTTTAGTTGAAAGTTACTTCATGAATCATTTCTTCATAGAGAAGGGGTTATTAAGTGTAGTACGATGTCGAGGCACCGTAAGAACATGTCGGTACTACGTCGCCTCACCAAAAGAAAATCCTAAACCGGATTATACCGGCATATCCGTTTTATCAGTGGCACTAAGACGGTCTCTCGCACACGTGTACTACACGGGATACGTACGTGGTTAGTACCTGCAGAAGATCACTCAATAGTGGTGCACTCAAAGGTTGTTTCATTTCAGGCAGTTCCATATCTGAAAGTAAATACAAACGCCCGTATCATTGCCATACGGCCGTCATTGAGTTAAGTCACGTCTCATGGTACGTGATCGTGTTTCAACACCACACGATGGGGATCCCGAGTATATCATGAACAGGTCGTCACGGTTGGGAATGTTATCAACCCAACTGATACCACCTACTGCCCTGCAGGGCACGCCGATGGCAAGCGCTGCGTATGTCCTCCTGGGCTATTTCCAGACGAACACACTATCGTGTTACTGACCAAACGATGGGGTCTCCACTTACTTGCCTAATGCATGCTAGGGATCAGCGTTTCATATGAACTCAGGAACATGAAGAGTCCAAGAGTTTCATATTAACATCTCACACCAAGCTGTGAGATCTAGCCCTGAACCACTTTCCTCGTCAGGGGAGCTAACCGAAATTGAACCGCTTTCGGTGGCGTTCCTTACCATTCTTACCTGAAAGTAGGTGCATCGTTACATAAATAAAATCTTAGAATTATAACAAGTATGTTAGTACTGCCACCTTAAGTAACTATACTACTATAGTCCTTATATGGGCCTAATACCGTTTCCTCACCATATCCTAAGTTTTATCGTAATACGAACCTCATTCCGTGCGCTATTACCAATGCGGCTCTGATACCATGCTGACGGGGCCTGACCTCGATCACGGGGCCGTGCCGCCTCGCCCGGGGATCGCATTGGGTGGTGCCATGTTATACGGCACCCAACAGCACATAAATAAGGAACATTGTATTACATAAATCAAAAGTGGAAGCTTACAATTATTCTTTGTAAATAATTTACATAAAATAACTACAGCGGAAGTCTATAAACAGCTCACGTCGAATAACTAAGAAGCACTCAAAAGGAGGTCCAGCCCGCGGACTCCTTTCGCTAGCAACACAAAGACATGGCAGCGGCTAGGTCCTCCATGTGATACATGACTCGGAAGTTCCCGAGTCTCACCGGACAAGCTTCTTTATAGCAACGAGGTTTACCTGCAAAACCACTTATATAGCAAGACTGAGCACAAAGGCTCAGCAAGACTTAACCGTCTATCCTAAAGCATGCAACTCTACATGAGGGTAACTTAAGACTTAAACATGTCATTTGCGAAAAGACTCGCCTATGAGTTCATCCTTTACTTTCAGATGTTAGACATATTAGTAGTGACCTTGCGCCTAGCAACATTGGAACTCCACAATTAAACAAGAAACACTTCATTCCAATGTTACTTGTCCCAAGGTGGAAAATAACTTTAGTTTGCTCTATCTCTACTTCAAACATGATTTTCATGCAATTTACAATTATCATAACAGCATTTAAAACTTTGCAAACTATTTCCACACAACTTGATTACTACGTCACAACACAGGGAGCAAGCAGTAATCAATAACCGCGATGGACGGTGATTCGAATCAAACACTACCTGAATAACTTGACACATACGGCCGCCTCTGAAGACCCAAATCTGGCGTCCTTCATTACGTCGTATGTGGCAACCTTTCTCAGGACACTAGACTGTAGAACCGGTCGCGCCGTCTCAGGCTCATAGGTCTAACGAGACGATGTGGTATGCCTCTACAATCCAGTGAACCTGGTACATCGGTTTCCTGGTTCCCATATGTCAGTAAGAATCCGGTACACAACTCAATACATGCTCCTGGGTGCCGCACACGCATCGGTCCTTAACCGACACAGGCAGAGCTACTCGACCAAGACCTCGTCTTGTCGCTGCCTAACCATCCTGCCCGGTCTCATCTTTAGAAATGTAAACTTTAGTTTGCCCCTTTTTTCCATCTACACTCAGGTAATCCTGACTATAACTCGCGAGTAGATTCCATCTACTCGACTTCTACTGGATGTCCTAAGCTATTTAGCACGGCATTCTTCTACAGCGGTGACCCTTTCTACCCTTAAATCCAGGGTTCATTTGGTCATGCATTTGGAGTGTAAAATATCCTTGACCTAATGCACATACAAACTTAGACCTATAGTAGTGAACAAAGTAAAAACTTTAGAAAACAACTTAAATGCAAACCGGAGCTTGCCTTGGTTTTGCAGGTGACTAAAGTCAGATGATTATGAAGTTTGTTGCTGCTGACTTGAAGCTGAATCACTGCCTTCTTGCTTCTTGATCCAAGCTCAACTCCTCCTTATTCACTTTCCACGTTTAATCACTACACGTTATGAATATGCATACATGTTTAATTTAAAACTTTTGCTAACCAGTGCTAAAGACAAGTTTAAAACTGGAACTCTGTTCAAGAATTTAAAATGACACTGGTGCTAGTGGTTTGTGTTGGGTGAAGCAACATGATCAAGTGATAAGTGGAGTTCATCACTTGGATGGGGATCAACTAATGAGGTTCAACAGAACATACTGATCCAGGGCTCCACTGAAGCTGGAAATCTTCTTGTGAGTTCCTTGTCACAAGAGAGTCATCTGGACCAAAATTCAGAATATTTCACTAAGTAGATCACCCAGAATAATTCCCTAAGCATTTAGGCAAAAAGGAATTAATTCTGAATAAATTTGCATTTTCATGCAAATTCAAGTGAACTAAAATTTCAAACATAGCTCAGGGAGCATGCATGGATTTTCCTAGGATTTTTGGAGCTAATAATTTCCTAGAACTGAATTTCCAAGTTTTGGAAATTCTCTGAAATTGTTTCTGTATTTATTTGAACACAAAAACTTGATTTCAGAATTATCCTAACTAAATCAACTCCAAATGAGCTAAAACTTTTACAGGAGTTTATTAACATCCTAAAGAATATTCTGGCAAAATGTGGGGATTTTTGGATGGACCAAACTCCTCCTAAAATTCTTTTGCTGAAAAGCTTTAAAGAATTTTCCAGAACTTCCTATTGGTTTTCATGCAAATTGGGTTGCATATTTGGATAGAGTTTTTCATTCTGAATCCAAACCAATTTGAATCACTAAATTTGGAGCTCCCTAGCAAACGTTATGAGGTTCTAAAGTTTGAACTAAATCTGGAAATTCAAACTAATCGGGAAATATTCAAACTCTGACTGTGGGTCCATCCTACACGTGTCAGCCGCTGGAACTGAGCCACACTGGGCCACAGACCCGTTCCCGCGTTGTCACAGACTGATCCGAGGCCAAAGAAAATCCCACTCCCTCGCAACAAAGACTGACACGTGGGCCAGCCCCCGTCTTCGTCTTCCTCCAGCCGCCCGCGCTCCCGTGCCGCCGAGCTCGCCGGAGCTCTCGCCGGGAGTGGTTTCCGGTGCTCGGAACTTTCTGGTTCTTGCCGCCCTCACATATTTTCGTGCGAGGAACACTTTTCCGGGCGTATCTCAGATTGACAACGGCCGGAAACCTAGGTGCGACGGCGACAGCGTCTGTGGCAACTCCGGCGATGTCGCTAGGGCGTTTTACCGCACCAAACATGTCGCCGTTTGCTCGTACAGCACCACTGCACCGAGGAGAAAACGGACCCAACCGCGGATCTCGCTGGAACTTGCCAGAAGTATGACCTCACCGTCGGGCTAGGTCAGAATCCGGTGAAAATTGAAAAAAAATCGATGAACAGCGGCTTTTCTCGATGGTTCCCGGTGGTTCATATCCTATGAACGCGCACGGGGGTATAGAAGGTGTATGCTATGGTGTGTGTGGAGTGGTTCGACGTGTGAGACGAATTTGCCGAGTTTCTCCCATCGGTCATTATCGTATGTCGTCGGCAAAACTGAAATTCCGGCGAGCACGGTCCATGACACGCTGCCAGCGTTGTTGTGAAGCGGGAAGGTTTACAAGCGCACCTTTTTGCTTTTTCAGCTGGGTGGGAGAAGCCCTGTGGCGGCCGGGCGACGAGTTCTTCCGGCCGGCGGCTCGCAGTGGCTTCGCTGGATAAACAGAGCTCGGCGCGTGTTCCCGTGGGAGAAAACGTCGGTTTCTCGGTACAGACAACTCTAGGAGGAACCGGCGACATCGTGGGGCAGATCAGGTCAGCGTGAGAGCTGCTGAGGCAGCCGGGCGTCGTTGCTCCGATGGGGCGCGGTAGCTGCGGGAGGAAGGGTGCCCACGGCAGCAGTCACGGGAGTGGGGGAAGCGCGATCAGTTTTCCCTACGTGCGGCAGCCATTCATGGGATATTACCGGGGCTGAGGCGGTTCGATCGACAGCACCGGAAGGTGGCAGCAGTGCTGCCGCGGTGTCGCGCGCCACTCGGCGGCCACCGGTTCGAGTGGGAACAGAGGAGAAGAGATCTCCTTCGATAGTAAGTCTCCTCCTCTAACTGACAAGTGGGTCCCACTCACTCCTCTAAAAAGATCTTCCAAAATTTGGCACAAAGCAAATTCAGCCATGAAGTACTCAAATTCAAAAGTCATTTGGCAGTTTGACAAGTTATGCCTCAGTTTCAAATTTGAATTCAAATTTTGATGAAATTTACAAGTCCCTTTGACATTTATATCAAAGTACCTCAAAATTTCCTCCAAATTTGGCTTACTCATAATTTGGACCTGTTGAATTCAACTATGCCCTCTGATTCTTGAGTTGGCCATTGCAATTACAACTTTTTAAACAACAGTTTGAATTTCCCCTTTTTGGAAATGCCCTTCTTTTTTTTTTTGAAGTGACCCTTTTTGTTCAAGCTGAATTCAAAGTTTCCTTGCACAAGTCAACACTTTCATGAGTAAACAAAAGTTTTTGTAAGTCCCATTTCTTGTATATAAACTCAAATTTATTCATAGCTCAAGTTTTCTATTTACAAGTTTTGGGACTTTTACATTGGAGCCCTGGATCAGTAAGGTTATGTTCAAATTCATTAGGTGATCACCGCCCAAGTGATGAACCTACTTATCACTTGATCATAGTACTTCAACCCAACCGAAACCACTAGCACCAGTGTCACTTTAAATTCTTAAACAGAGTTCCAGTTTTAAACTTGTTAGCAAAAGGTTTACAATTAAACCTATATGCATGTTCATAACGTGTAGTGATTAAACGTGGAAAAGTGGAGGAAAAGTGAAGCTTGGATCAAGGAGCAAGAAGGCAGTGATTAAGCTTCAAGACATCAGCAACTAACTTCACAATTATCTGACTTTAGTCACCTGCAAAACCAAGGCAAGCTACGGTTTGCATTTAAGTTGTTTTATAAAGTTTTTCCTTTGTTCACTACTATGGGTCAAAGTTTGTATGTGCATTAGGTCAAGGATGTTTTATACTCCACTTGCATAACCAAAAATGAAACCTGAGGTCAAGGGTAGAAAGGTGTCATCACTGTAGAATAAGGCCGTGCTAAATAGGCTAGGATGTCCGGTAGAAGACGGGTAGTTGGAATCTACTATCGAGTTGTAGTTGAGGATTTCATAAGTGTGGTTGGAAGAGAGAGGCAAACTAAATTTTAAATTTCTAAAGATGAGACCGGGCAGGAGGGTTAGGCAGCGACAAGAAGAGATCTTGGTCGAGTAGCTCTGCCTGTGTCGGTTAAGGACCGATGCGTGTGCCGCATCCAGGAGCAAGTATTGAGTTGTGTACCGGATGCTTACTGCTATATGGAACCAGGAAACTGATGTACCAGGTTAACTGGATTGTAGAGGCATACCACATCGTCTCGTTAGACCTATGAGCCCGAGACGGCGCGACCGGTTCTACAATCGAGTGTGCTGCGAAAGGTTGCCACATACGACGTAATGAAGGACGCCAGATTTTGGTCTTCATAGGCGGGCGTATGTGTCGAGCTATCCGGGCAGTGTTTGATTCGAATCACCGTCCCTCACGGTTATTAAGTACCGCTTGCTCCCATGTTGTGACGTAGTAATCAACTTGTGTGGAAACAGTTTGCAAAGTTTTAATTGCTGCTATTATTATTGTAAGTTGCATAAAAACCTTGTTTGAAGTAAAGATAGAGCAAACTAAAGTTATTTTCCACCTTGGGACAAGTATCATTGGAATGAAGCATTTCTTGTTTGATTGTGGAGTTCCAATGTTTCTGGGCGCAAGGTCACTACTATTATGGCTAAAATCTGAAAGTTAAGGATGAACTCGTAGGAGAGTCGTTTTGCAAATTATATGGATAGGTCGTAAGTCACTTTCATGTAGAGTTGCATGTCTTAGGAGAAACGGTTAAGTCTTGCTGAGCCTTTGTGCTCACTCTTGCTATATGAGTGGTTTTGCAGGTTAAGACGATACTCATAAAGATGGTTGTCCAGTGAGACTCAGAAAAGTCCGAGTCGGTTAACACATGGAGGACCTAGCCGCTGCCATGTCTTCGTGTTGCTAGCGAGAAGAGTCCGCGGGCTGGACCTCCTCTCGAGTGCTTCTTAGATATTCGACGTGAGCTCTTTATAGACTTCCGCTGTAGATATTTTATGTAAATTATTTATAAAGAACATTTGTAAGCTTCCGCTTTAGAATTATGTAATACAGTGTTCCTTATATGTGTGCTGTTGGGTGCCGCATAACACGGCACCACCCAATGCGATTCCCGGACCCTGTCAACGTGGTATCAGAGCCGCATTGGTAATAGCGCACGGAATAAGGATCGTATTACGACAAAAACTTAGGATACGGTGAGGAAACGGTATTAGGCCCACATAAGGACTATAGTAGTATAGTTACTTAAAGTGGCATGACTAACATACTTGTTATAATTCTGAATTTTGATTATGTAACGACCCACCTAAGCTCCGGTAAGCATGGTAAGGAATGCCACCGAAAGCGGTTTAATTTCAGTTAGCTCCCCTGACGAGGAATGTGGTTCAGGGATAGGTCTCACAGCTTGGTGTTAGACGTTAATATGAAACTCCTGAACTCTTCATGTTCCTGAGTTCATATGAAACATTGATCCCTAGCGTGCATGTCACACCCGGTTTCTCCGAAGAACAAGCGAGTGAATATCACATGTATGCCAGGATCATTTTCTCATACATGTGATATTCACTCGGTTGTTCTTCGGAGAAACTGGGTGTGACAGAAGTGGTTTCAGAGCCAAGCTTGCCCGTAGGAACGTGGACCTAGGTAGAAATGGACGTATTTAAGGACCCTATTTTTTTAAAACTATTTTACAAGGTGTGGGTTGAAAAGTGTTATTTAATGCCGTCACTTTCTTCATCTTACCCCAACTTTTATTCAAAATAGGATTTTTGTTTAAAATTTTATCTAACGTAAGTTTAAATTGTTTTATGTTTTAGATGGGTCGCATGATCCGCACCGCCCGCAAGTCCACGGGAGGGAAAGTTCCTGTAGTTGCCCTTGCCCTGAGAGAGGAGAGTCGTCCGATGACGTATCTCTCCTACGGATTGGCAGTAGGAGGCTTGTTGCGCCGTCTTCGACGCATGCTCCAAGCTGCCGGCAACACAGGCAAGCTAATCATACACTATAGCTCCACCAGGACCATCCGTGAGAAGCAGGAAGAATGGAGTTCAGAAATGAGGATTATCCATGAAAATCAGCTGCTTAAGATCCACCGCTCTCTAGCTTGTCGAGCGACACAGGTCGATGCGGAGAAGGATGTCACCTGGGAGGCCATCACCTGCCAGAGTCACATCTACCGTGGCCACCTGGACCGGACTGAGTACATGTATGTCCTCCAGCGTGAGAGTGGTACAACGGAGTACAAGTACCCGCTAGTGCAGCAGGGGACTTCCCATGAGCACATGGACTTGTGCTTGGAGGATGCTGCTATGCTCAGCACTCGACTGTAGGAGTGTCAACAGGAGCTTCAGGATGTATGTGACACCCTGAAGGAGACTGAGGCGTTGCTTCGAGCCAGCTTGAGGGCGAGAGAAAGAGGGGATGGAAATGAACTGTGTGTCACCATGAATGACACATGGACTCCTGACTCCCCAGATCGCCGGGCGATCAGGTGTCGTCGCACTTCTCCACCAGCAGCCTCCCCACCCAAAGCGGAGTCAGAAGGCAGCCGCAATAATGAGGAAGATCCCGAGGAGCTAGCTCAGTGATACGAGTCGTGTAGAGTCCTTCCCCATAGTTCAGCAGGTTATCGAGTAGGCGAGTCAATACCTTAGTTAACGGTGTGTTAATGTGTGGTGTGTGACGTGAGTTGTGGAAGCCATGAGCAATTGTCCACAACCTCGTCTTCAGGTTGCTTTGCTTTGATGTGTGAACCCCTATGAAATAAATAGTGCATTTATTTTTGCGTGAGACATGAACCCTTAGAAAAATATAAATTCAACAAGGCCTCAACATTACAAGTGTAAACAAGTAAAATTGGTAAGATAATACGTAATGCTTTAAATTGACATTTGGTTGATCATGATAGATGGCCGGAAGAGGAAAGGGTCGTGGTGCCAACCCCGCCAACAACAACGATGAGGCCGGCAACCCTCATCTTCCTGGAGGCCAAGACAGAGGAGGTCGCCGTGAAGGATTTGATCCCATCCACCAAATGCTTGAGAATCAAAATCAGCTCATCCAGAACCTGACTCAAGTGGTGGCCAAGTTGCACCAAGCTCCACCTCCACAAGCTGCACCACGCCAACCAAGGTTGAGTGAGTTTCTAGGAACTCAACCTCCAAAGTTTGCAAGTGCTGCTGAACCCCTGGAGGCAGATGATTGGCTAAAGACCATTGAGAGAAAGATGAGGATTATACAATGCCAAGGGTATGAGAGGGTGCTTGCCTCTCACTAATTGCATGGACCTGCTGCTGATTGGTGGACCGCTTACGTGGCCGCCCATCATGACCCTGAGAATATCACTTGGGAAGAGTTCAAGCGTAGCTTCCGCAACCATTACATACCCAGGGGTGAACTCAAAAACAAGAGGAAGGAGTTCTTGGGACTGCAGCAAGGAAATATGATGGTGAGAGAATACCTCACTAAATTCACCCAACTATCCCGTTATGCACCACGGGACATAGAGACTGATGAGCAGAAAGAGGATTGCTTCGTGGAAGGACTTACAGCAGAAATGCAGTGCGCAATGTCCTCCAACGAGTATGAAAGTTTCAAAAAGATGGTGGGCAGAGCATTTGTTGTAGAAAGGAAGCTGAAGGCCTTGGAAAATGAAAACAAGAGGAAGGCCGGGTGGTCACACCAAGCCTCGGGTAGCAACACCCGCCCACGTCTGATGCAGCAACCCGCAGGGCAGACGAGCCGTGCTGCGGTACCCTACTCAGCACCGAGAGGGTACAACCCGAACTTCAGGCCTCCGGCAGCACCAGCACCACCACAGCGTCAGTTTGGACAGCAGCCTCGCCCTACATATCAACCTCGACCAGCAGTAGAAGGATCACCGAACCAACCCCAAGACAACGAAGGCCAGGCATGTAAGGTTGGGGTGCAATGCTTTAACTATGGTGAATTGGGGCACTACGCCCATATGTGCCCAAAGGAGAAGCCCGGGCAGCCGCAACAGCAGAATGTAATGCGAGGACGGGTGCACCACGTCACCATGGAGGAGGCGCAAGAGGCACCCGACATGGTAGTTGGTAAGTTTCCTGCCAATTTACACATTGCAACCCTGCTGTTTGATTCTGGTGCTACCCACTCGTTCATTGCTCAAGGGTTTGTTAAGAAGCATGACCTAGCAACAACACAAATGAACCATATGCTAGCAGTAAACTCTCCAGGTGGAGAAATAAGGACAAGACAAGTGTGCCCCAAGGTGAATCTAGACATTAATGGGGTGGTATTTTCTGCCAACCTCATAGTGATAGATTCACAAGGGATAGATATTATTTTGGGCATGGATTGGTTGACCAAACATAAGGGAATCATCCATTGTTCGACCAAGACGGTGGAACTAACTCACCCTAGTGGCACAAGAGTAAAGTTTATAACAATACAAGAGCCTAGGAGGGACATTAAATTAAATTAAGTTGAGGTGACAGTGGAGGAGATCAGGATTATCAGGGAGTATCCAGACGTTTTTCCGGGGGAGTTGCCAAGTATGCCTCCCGATCGTGAAGTGGAATTCGCGATTGAGCTAGTGCCTGGAACAGCTCCGATATACAATAGACCTTATCGGATGGACTCCAAGCAGCTGGGAGAACTCAAGGATCATTTGAGAGAGTTAACAGAGAAGGGGTACATTCGTCCTAGTTCCTCACCATGGGGAGCTCCAGTGATATTTGTGCCCAAGAAGGATGGGACCCAAAGGCTATGCGTGGACTACCGTGCCTTGAATGAAGTAACCATCAAGAACAAGTACCCATTACCCCGCATTGAAGACTTGTTTGATCAGTTAAGGGGAGCTTGTGTGTTCTCGAAAATTGATCTCAGGTCGTGATACCACCAACTTAAGATAAGGCAAACTGATATTCCAAAGACAGCTTTTGTATCTCGGTACAGACTGTATGAATACACCGTCATGCCTTTCGGGCTAACTAATGCCCCAGCATACTTCATGTATCTCATGAACAAGGTATTCATGGAGTATCTGGACAAATTTGTGGTGGTTTTCATAGATGACATTCTCGTCTTCTCTAAAGATGAAGAGGAACATGAGAAACATTTAAGGTTGGTGTTGCAGAAGCTGAGAGAACACCAACTATATGCCAAGTTGAGCAAGTGTGAGTTTTGTCTGAAGAGAGTTCCCTTCTTAGGACATATAATCTCGGAGGGAGGAATCTCCGTAGATCCCGCCAAGGTCGAGGATATACAGGAGTGGAAGACCCCTGAGAATGTCGGGGACGTTCGAAGCTTCTTGGGATTGGCTGGATACTATCGACGGTTCATTGAGGGATTCTCCAAGATCTCGAGACCCCTCACCAAACTGTTGGAGAAGGGAATCACATTCACATGGACGCCGCAGTGCGAGACGAGTTTTCAGGAGCTAAAGAAAAGATTGACAACAGCCCCAGTGCTAGTTATGCCAGATATGCATAAGAACTTTTCGGTGTACTGCGATGCCTCTAGAAACGGGTTGGGATGTGTTCTCATGCAAGCAGGGCATGTCGTGGCTTATGCATCCCGGCAGCTCTGGAAACACGAGAAGAACTATCCTACACATGACCTAGAACTAACCGCAGTGGTACACACGTTGAAAATTTTGTGGCACTACTTGATGGGGAAGAGGACATAGATATATACGGATCATAAGAGTTTAAAGTACATTTTCAAACAGCCAGATCTCAAACTCAGACAAAGGAGATGGTTAGAGCTAATCAATGACTTTGATGTGGGCATCAACTATCATCCTGGGAAAGCAAACGTCGTGGCAGATGCTTTAAGCCAGAAAGTGCAGGTCAATAGGTTGAGCTTGAAGGACATGCCTGCAGAATTGAAGGACGATGTTATAAGACTCAATCTATGCCTGGTGAATAGTGGTGAAGCCATCGCCATGGAAGTGGACTCCACACTAGAGCAAGATATACGCGATGGTCAAAAGAATGACGAGAAGATACAAAAAATTAGACAACTCATCAAGGAAAATAAAGCCCTGGTTTCAGAGAGGATGAACAAGGTACGATGTGGCACGGGAAAAGAATCCGTGTGCCTGAAGTAAAGGAGATCCGTGAATTGATTTTGATGGAGGCTCACGATTCCGACTATTCCATTCATCCTGGGAGTACGAAGATGTACCAGGACCTCAAGAGCAGGTATTGGTGGTATGGAATGAAGCGAGATGTCGCGGAACATGTTGCCCTATGTGACACATGTCAGTTGGTGAAAGCAGAACATCAACGACCCGCGGGATTATTGCAACCACTCAAAGTGCCTGAATGGAAATGGGAAGAAATCGGTATGGATTTCATAGTGGGATTGCCTAGGACCCAATCAGGATATGATTCGATATGGGTCATCGTCGACAGGCTAACCAAGGTAGCTCATTTCATCCCCGTGAAAGAAAGCTACAGCAGATCCAAATTGGCGGAGTTGTACATGTCAAGGATCGTGTGTTACCATGGAGTGCCAAAGAAGATAGTGTCGGATCGAGGGACACAGTTCACCTCAAGGTTCTGGCAGAAGCTGCATGAAACCATGGGAACCCATCTGAACTATAGTTCTGCCTATCATCCCCAAACTGACGGGCAGACGGAAAGAACCAAACAGATCCTTGAGGATATGCTGAGAGCGTGTGCACTCAAAGACAATCGGAGTTGGGATAAGAACTTACTGTATGCGGAGTTCTCCTATAACAACAGCTATCATGCTAGTATGAAGATGTCACCGTTTGAAGCTTTGTACGGGAGGAAGTGTAGAACTCCACTATTTTGGAACCAAACATGGGAAAGCAAAGTGTTTGGACCCGAAGTACTACAAGAAGCCGAGGCGAAAGTGAGGAAAATTCGCAACAACTTGAGGATAGCACAGACACGACAAAAGAGCTATGCCGATGTACGAAGAAGAGAGCTCGTTTTCAACGTGGGGGACTATGTCTATCTCAAGGTGTCCCCTATCCGAGGACTTTGTCGGTTCAAGGTGAAAGGGAAGTTATCACCTCGATACATCGGACCCTTTCAAGTTCTGGAGAGGAAAGACGAAGTGGCATATCAACTAGAACCGCCAGCTCGCCTATCGGATGTGCACGGCGTATTCCATGTGTCACAGCTCAAGAAATGTCTGAGAACACCTGAAGAGATGTTACCCATGAATGAGGTTGATGTAGCTGAGGATCTGTCTTATGCCGAGCAACCATCCAAGATTTTGGAGACAATGGAACACCTCACAAGAAATAAAAGAATCCGGATGTGCAAGGTGCAGTGGAAGCATCACTCGGAAGAGGAAGCCACATGGGAGCGAGAAGACGAGCTTAAGGCACAGTTTCCGGAATTGTTTCCTTAGAACCACCAATCTCGAGGACGAGATTTCTTTTAAGGGGGGTAGAGCTGTAACACCCCAAAACCTGTTAAGAGGGGAATTTAAAAAATTTTGTACGTATTGCATGTGGTGCAGAAATTCAAATTCAAATTAAACTCAAAACAGAAAAGAAAAAGAAAAAGAAAAAAACAAACCCCCCGGCTAGTGGGCCGAAACCCACCAGCCGGCCCACCCACCCCCGCGCCAGCCCGCAGCCGCGCCCCCCCCTCTTTCTCATTGACACGCGGGGCCCGCCATCTTCTTCCTCCTCGCGCGCGCGCTCGGCCGACCGGGACTCCTCTCTCTCCCCCGAATCAAAAGCACCCCGGATACTCGCGTATCCCAGCCGAATTTCGGTTCTGGACGACGCAAACTCGATCACAACAGAACGCCGCCCTCCCCCGGCTATATAAACACCGGCATCGTCCCGATTTTCACCCGCGATCAGCTGTTTTTATCCCGATGAGAACCGAAGCTCTGATCACTGTTTTCTCTCGATCTCTGCTCGGGTTCTCTGATCTAACACGCCGAACGTGTTCCACCACCTCCGGGGAATCACGCAGGTGCAGAAAACTCGGTGGTTTGCGCTTCAAACACAGCGCCGACGAGCCTCGCCGTGAATTCACCTCGGACCTCGTCCCCGACCGCCTTCCAGGACCTCCGAGCTCAAGAAAAACCCCGAGGTGAGATCCCCGACCTCCCCTCTACCGATCTATGCCATGAAATTCCAGTTTTCGGAAGAATTGACGAAGATCCGAAGCTCTACGCTGACATCGCTGCCTCCCTCCGCCGCGCGCCGCCGGGCAGCGCCGCCCGCGCTCGATCAGATCGACGTGGCCGCTTGTGCGCCGTCTATTTTAAATCGCACGGTAGAATTTAAATCCCCGCGTACCGGTTCGACGTTATAATCTCAGCCGTCTGTTTTAAATCGGACGGTCCACGTCAGCCCCGTGTTATAAAGGCCGGGATTCTTACGCGCTACCCCCTGGGGATCTCGGAAAATACGAGCTAGTTAGACCCCTGGACTTAATAAAAATTAGGAAAACCTCTCTGTTATGTGTAGTTAGACCCCTGGAAATTTATGAAATAACATAATAGACCCTGTAGTGGGGTGAGTTTACCTTTTTAACCCTATATGATATTAAATTTAGGAATTTGACTATGTAATTAGTATTTAAAATTTAAAAGATGGGACAAACACATTGTAAATTCAAATTTAAACTCTCATAGCAATTGGAAAACTTTGCAGTGAGTTAAAATAGATTTTAAGCTGAAATGAATCTGTCTAATTGATTATTCACATTTATTAGTTATAGGGACACATTTTTAGGTTAGAGAATAATTCTAAAAATTGGAAAAATAAATGTAAATAGTTCACATCAGAGGAGAAGTTCAAAAATATATTATTTAATATTTTAGATCAGAACCTATTCTGTTTAGATGATGTGTCTTACTATTTTCATAATAAAGTTCACAATTAGGTATAGAAAAAAATCTGGAAATATAGCAAGCTAAGTGTGAATAACTAGAAAATGATAAATGAAGTTTCCAAAATCCAAAGAATTTAGTTTAGGATTGGTAGAAGGTCTGAAAACCATTTGGAGTAGGAAATTATCTTGCATGCACTCTTGGTAGCTAAAGAGGATATTAAAGAATTTGTTTAAATTGGGAATTTATATATAGTGTACAAACAGAAATCTGAATACAAAAGTTAGAAATAATATACATATGTTTAAAAGTGCATGTAGGTCAAAAATCACCACACATAGAGTAACCACCACCCTTAGAAGTGTGAATGACTTTCATAGGTGTGAATGTTTGGTTTGTATGAAGTGAAAGTGTGAACTATGTCTTATGGATTGTTGTTTTCTTTTGCTATGTGTGATGGTATGAGTAGAACCTGCTCCAGAGCAAGTTTTTCCCTTCCAAGAACAAGACTTTCCATTCCCAGAGCAGCAGGAAGAAGGCAAGTGTCCTTGACCACTTTGTTCCTATGCTAGGATGTGTAGATAGAATTTATTGCATTGTCAATTGAAATATGAAACCCATGCTAGGAAGTTTCCCTAGAATTGCATTACCTTGTTTCCTTGTAGCTTGGGTTGGGATTTATTTTATCATGTCATTTATTGTTATGCTTAGCCATGTTAGAATGGGATAATGGGAATATGAGATCATCAATTTATTTACTTTACTCTTGAATGAGATGTTATGAGTTACGTAGAGGTAGGGATCAAGGCAAGTTGGATGATTTGGTTGGTGTTGGGTGCACGAGACTCGGTTTTGTGTTTAGTACTTGCCTGGATCCTAAGGACCGGTTCATGGAGCATGTAACCTGGCTTTACCGTGCCAACCACATGCTGAGATGGGGCAGCTTGGCCAATTAATTAGGTGTATCCCCGGCGTAGTATGGGTGTGTTGGATGGTGCGGGAAATAGGTGTCAGCTGGACTACCATATGAACCGCAAGGCTCAAGAGGGGGCCACTGCAGCGGGGTTGGAGCCTCTTGTATGCTGTTTGGGGTGAAACCTCAGTGGGCCCACGCTCGTCGGGAATCCCTTTGTAAAGGCTTCGTAGTGATCTCCTGGCTACACACCTGGAAAGTGTGAATGTGGTTCGTGGCCACTGGCATAATGGAGGTTCTTTTAGTCCACCCGGCAATGGGGGATGAAATCACTACATGTGGGTACAGTGGTGCAAACTCTGCAGAGTCAAAAACTGTCATGACATACGTGCTCACGGTCAAGAGCGGCTTGGACTTATTCATGATTAGAGGATGGATGGCTTTGGAAGTTGAGGATGTTAAGCGGGGAGCTTAACATTGGAAATAATGTTGTGGTTATTTGATTATGATGATGGGTTGGGAGTTTGGGACCATTTCACCTGTGTAGTAATGTAGGTGCTTAATAAGCTGAGGTGATAGGTATTAATTGCGTAGTGCTTTAACCATGAGTTCAACCTCTCCTTGCTCTAGCCATGCATGATAAAATTTTCCCACACTTGCTGAGTACCATCGGTACTCAGACTTGCATATTTGTTGGTTTATATTGCTGCTCAGGTCAAGAGAATGATGTGGGGTTTAATGATCAAGACTTCGGACCTGAAGAAGGTTTCTAGGTTCATGGTGTCCCCCGGGCAACACCTGTGACTGAGCCCACGAGAATAATATTCCGCTGCTAGTTTATTTACTTGTGATGAACTTATTATCGTCCATCGAGACATATGCTATGTAAGACTTATTTATATTCGACACCTGGCTTGTAATAGAAGGGCAGGCCTGGCGCAGTGGTAGAGTCTCTCCACTTGTGTCCTGGAGGTCCTGGGTTCGAATCAGCCACCTTGCAAAATAAGCAAGGGGAAGGCTGCCTAGAAATTCCCTTCCCCAGACCCCACAACGTGTGGGAGCTTTCAGCACTGGGTATGCCCTTTTTACCTGGCTTGTAATAAATGATCCTTCACTATTTGTCATCACATGTATGAGAAAATGATCCTGGCATACATGTGATATTCACTCGGTTGTTCTTCAGAGAAACCGGGTGTGACAGTGCATTAGGCAAGTAAGTGGAGACTCCATCCTGTGGTCAGTAACGGATAGTGTGTTCGTCTGGAAATAGCCCAGGAGGACATACACAGTGCTTTCCATCGGCGTGCCCTGCAGGGCAGTAGGTGGTATCCGTTGGGTTGATAACATTCCCAACCGTGACGAGCCGTTCATGATATACTCGGGTTCCCCGTCGTGTGGTGTTAAAACATGATCACGTACCTTGATACGTGGCTTAACTGAAGGACGGCCGTATGGCAATGATACGGGCGTTTGTATTTACTCTCAAATATGGGACTGCCTGAAATGAAAACAACCTTTGAGTGCACCACTATTGAGTGTTCTTCTGAAGGTGCTAACCACGTACGTATCCCGTGTAGTACACGTGTGCGAGAGACCGTCTTAGTGCCACTGATAATACGTATATGCCGTTATAATCCGGTTAGGATTTTCTTTGGTGAGGCAACGTAGTACCGACATGTTTCTTACGGTGCATCGACGCCGTACTACACTTAATAACCTCTTCCCTATGAAAAATGATTCATGAAATAACTTTCAACTAAAAATGGAAGTTTGAAACAAGTATTAGTTACTGAACTCTTATTTTGAGCTAAGATTCAAATGAGAGCATGACTAGGCTTCAAAGATTTCAAAAACAGAGTGCTCTGTTTTCAGGCAGGAATTCTTGCTGGACTTTAACAGAGCAGAACTCTGAGTTGATATAACAAATTAAGGTGTATGATACAGTTCTGGAAAGGGTTGTGCTCTACAATTTATTTATAGACCTCCAGAGCAAAATCATAAGTTAAGTTTGTGAAAAGTCCAGTTGAAGGCAAACTGTTCAGAACCAGGACAGCAGCAAAACCTCGCTGGACCTTTATGTTTTTAAGACATAACTTCCTGTAGAAAAATCCTTAAGGAGCCTATGATATACCGTTGGAAAGTTTATGAGATGTGCAACATTGTTGTAGTTCAGAGTTTGCTAATATGTTTATTGTATTTTTATATACATATGTGATAAAGTAGCCACATATAAAGGAGATGCTGGCAAGTTTTATCCAGGAATTCTGTCAACTTTGAGCAATCATAACATGTGATCCAAAGATGATCTAGAGGCATATGAGTACTCGTTGGAAAGATACTGAAGTTTACTAAACCTTTGGTATTGAACTCAAGTCAAGAATCTGCAGTTAACTTGAGTAAATTTTGGAGTTTGTGTGAACAGGTCAGGGTAGTCCAGCTGATTAGTTTAGTGTACTTAAGATTTTTTAAACATGAATGTGGTTATGCTTTCATAAAGTTCATGACATGTTCATGTTTTACTTATCTTTAATCACTACTGAGATAGAATTTTGATTAACTCAAAATTTTGTTTCGTGCAGTATGGTACGCGCACATTCTCAAATGGAGCTTGGAGGTTCAAGTCGAGGTGGGAATGACTCGACTTCATCACAAGGGCCATCACCAACTGGATTGGCTGAAATTATGGCAAGGATGAACGAAACTCTCCAAACTCTAGTTCAGCAGGGAATAAATAGAGAAGCTCAATATCACATGCCAACCCCGAGTACTTATCTGGATTTCTTGGCGACACAACCGCCGGTATTCTCCGAGGCGACTGACCATTGTGAAGCAAATCACTGGTTACGTGTCATTGAGTGTAAGTTTGAGTTTATTCAATGTGATGACTTCTCGAAGACACTATATGCTACTCATCAGCTTCACGGCTTTGCTGGAGCATGGTGGGCAGAATACCTTGCTATCTGTAGAATCGAAGTACATGTGTAAATCTACCAGAGGGGCGGTGAATGGTCGATAAAAACTTTTCAGCGGAAGCAACAAAACATCCCTCAGCAGAAAACCAATCTGTTAAAGAAACCGTGTGTGCGACTAATATAAACGTGTTCAACTGTGACAAAACTAGTATCGATTGTAGAGAATCAAGTCACGAAGACGTCACAACAAGAATCATGAAAATCCGTTAAGAGAAACTAAAGTTACGATCGAAAGATCGAACAAAGGTCAATCTGTCCTACGCGAGAAAAACAGTTCTGGAATACTGCAAAGAAACTCGTATAGATCCGAAACCACAAATTCAATGACCGTGAAATTTTAACAAATGATAGATAATCAAGTTGTGAAGACAACCCAAAAAGAATAAAATCAATTGGATCGGTAAAACTCGAGTTATGATAAAACCACTGAAGCAAGGTAGTGCTGAACAGAAACTCGACGAGAAAAACTTGTCTGAAACAAGTCGGACGAACAAGGCACAAAAGTTCCTTTAGAATACGAATTTTATTTATAAAAACACAAGAGTAACAGCCCCAACATCATACCCCACGATCTCTGGCCTCCCTTGCTCATATAACCAGCCCGAAGGCCAACTCAAATCAAACTAGGACTCCTACTCCTACTTGGATTCAAACTGTAACTTTCCAATACTGCTTAGGACTCTTCTGTACGCAGATAGAAGCAATCTTAAGACTTCCAAACACCTTAGGAACGTATCCCACATTCTTAAAATAAATCAAATTCGTGATCCACACGAAATTCTATCATAACCAACTCAAAACTTTCCATATTTGAGTCAAACACGACTCAGCCGCAGCCTGAGTCCATAACCTAGTCGGTTGGACCTTTCCGACCAATTCTTTACATCCACATCTCTTCATCACGCCTTGGAACCATGCAGACACGTCCATGCACTCTTTGCACACGTGCAAACATCTTCCAACAGCGTCTAAGATACCTTCATATGCATTGTTCATTGTTCAAACATACTGCGCAACCTCCTGATCAACTCAACCACAATTCCTCCCGAACTTGGTTGTTGAACCTCATCTTGTCCCTAAGACTAGTTCAATGGATCCCGTCACCAGCCATGTCTTGAACTCAAGCAACACCTGCAGATGAATAAACACCCAATACTTCCGAGCACAAGTCCTCGACTTGACTATCGTTAGTTCCGAAACTACAACATCTTACGTGAGCACCTCACATAAGCTTGTTGTAAACAATAGCCAAATGATATAAGCCATAACCACTAAAACACACCAAAAACTTAGTAAAATAATACTAAGCAAACTTTCAATAAGAGTAAAGCAAGTTCGAAATATTGCAAGTTAAAAACAGAACCATTGCAATCAAGCTCCGAACCTTGCCAAAGCTAACCGGACCTTGAACCGGAGCTTACCAAAGCTAGTCGGACCTAGCGCCGGAGCTTACTAAAGCTTAGTCAGACCTAGCACGGAACTTACCAAAGCTAGTCGGACCTAGCACCGGAGCTAGCAAAAACAAGTCGGACCTAGCAAAAATAAGTCAGACCTAGACAAAGCAAGTCGGACCTTACGTCGGACCTTGTCTGAGCTACCCAAAACAAGTCGGACCTAGAGTCGGACCTTGTTAAAAAGGTGTTTTGGTAGTATTCATAATTTTTATCGTCAAAGCTAATGTATTCAGCACACATAGGTCTCACAATCTCCCCCTTGATGAACGCATTGGCAACACCACTTAAAATCCGAACATTGACTTATTCACATGAAAAGTTTTGAAAACAATTTCTCCCCCTTTGTAAATCAGAAATAAAATGAGAAGAAAAACAAAAATACCAAAAATTCTCCCCCTGAGAAGAATCGTGGCAAAACACTTGTGAATGTGTGCAATGTGTGATCAATTTCTCCCCCTTTGACAATGTATTCAGCAAGGTACAAAAGAGAAATTTTAATTTGTTATGAGCACATTATAACATATACATATAAAACAAAGCTCATCCAAATCATACTATCAAGTAACTTACACTATCACATCAATGAGATACATAAAGTAGTGTAAGCCATGCTAGAGATCAAGTGTAATTTTCAATTTAAACAAGTCATGATCTCACAAACTTAACTATTTCAAGACCTGAAAGCATGACACTTGTTGCTGCATTTTATTTATCATTTATAGAACAAATTTTGATCTTATGACATTTGCAAGAGATTATATGCAGCATCAGCCTTATTCTAACCAACCAAGCCAAGCCCATGTCATTTGACAGTCAGAAGCTTAAGGACATGGTTTTAGTCATACACAACTCCATTCAAGTTCATATCTAAGTACAATGATAAGCCATCTCAAAAGAAGAAGTGCGATGCATGCATATTCTCTTGATCCTTTCTTTTTTTTTATTTGAACATAAAACTCAACATGTGAGTTGATTACTTGATTAATTCTTTACGATTAAAAGCACTTGTGAGCATGCAACAAGTTCAAAACAGCAAGAAAGTTCGACCATGACTAGATTTAGTGTAAGTAATTATTCAAATTACTAGACATGGTAAAAACTACAAAATGTATAACACGAGTAATGTAGTAAGAACTTTCAGCATGAAAAAGGAATCACAAAGTCATATATGCATGAAATACTATGCTCATATTATTTTAATTTCAGATTCACACATAGACTTCCCAAGTTTCAAAATTCTCCCTCAATTTAAGCCATGAGGATGCATAACCACTGTTTCACTACCAATGTTACAAAAACGAGTGAAATCCAAAGGTTTTGTAAAAAATGTCAGCCAATTGTTGTTCGGTATCTACATGGTGAAGCACAGTGTTCCCTTTTTCGACATTATCACGGAGAAAGTGATACCTAATGTCAATGTGCTTAGTTCTCGAATGTTGCACGGGGTTTTTAGCAATGCAAATGGAACTAGTGTTATCACAAAACAGTGTAACACTATCTAGATCAACCCCATAGTCCATAAGTGTTTGAACAATCCAAAGAATTTGTGAGCAAGCACTAGCAGCAGCTACATATTCAGATTCGGCTGTGGATTGTGCAACTGAACTTTGTTTTCTAGAGGACCAGGCAACAAGTGAATTACCAAGAAAATGACAAGCACCAGAAGTACTTTTCCTATCAATCCTACAACCCCCAAAATCAGCATCGGAAAAAGCTTTCAAAGTAACTGTTGAGGAAGAAGGAAAAAAATGCCAAATTTTTGAGCTCCATGTATGTACCTGAGAATCCTTTTGACAGCTTGACGATGTGAAGCACGTGGGGGGCTTGAAACCGTGCACAAAGACATACGCTGAATTGTATGTCCGGTCTTGATGCCGTAAGATACAAAACTGATTCGATCATGCTTCTATATTCTTTTTGATCAACGGGATCACAATCTTCATCAAGTTCAAGTGTTGTTGCTGTTCCCATTGGTGTCCGAAGAGTCTTGCTTTTGTCCATGTTGAAGCGCCTTAGGAGATCTTTTGTATACTTTGTTTGATGCACATAGGTACCCTCCTTGGTATGCTTGATTTGCAGCCCCAAAAGTACATGAGTTCTCACATCATACTCATCTCAAATTCTGAGCTCATCGTAGCTGAAAACTTGGACACAAGATTATGTGAAGCACAACCAAAGATAATATCATCCACATACACTTGAACGAATAATGAGTCATTGCCATGCTTATGCACAAAAAGATTTTTATCAACCTTGCCCATGGTAAACCCCTTTTCAAGTAAGAATATTTTTAACCTATCATACCATGCTGTAGGGGCTTGTTTGAGACCGTACAAGGCTTTGGACAGTTTGTAAACATGATTAGGAAAATTTGGATTTTCAAAACCAGGTGTTTGACATAAACCTCCTCATCTATGTAGCCATTAAGAAAAACACTTTTAACATCCATTTGATATAGCTTAAAACCTTTAGATGCAGTAAAAGCTAACAAAATTCTTATGGCTTCTAATCTAGCAACAGGAGCAAAAGTTTCGTCAAAATCTAGACCTTCAACTTGTGTGAAACCTTGAGCAACCAACCTAGCCTTATTCCTAACCACAACCCCATCCTCACTTTGTTTATTTTTAAACACCCATTTAGTTCCAATTAAAGTGTGACCTTGATGTGGAGGTACAAGTTTCCAAACATTATTTCTTTCAAAATTTTCTAACTCTTCTTGCATGGCAATAATCCAAGATTCATTAGTGAGTGCGTGTGATATATCTTTGTGTTCAAAAGAAACAACAAAAGCAGAATGAGCATGAGAATTGGGGTCGAAAAACCTGGATCTTGTAACTCGTTCATGCAATCTTCCAATAATTTGTTGTGGAGGATGACTTTTGAGAATCCGGGGGGGAGTGGACACTTCACAAGATTCTTCTTCTTCATGTTCATCACAAATAGATGAGCTTCTGACGTGAGGAGGATCTGGACCAGCAATGGTGGTCGTCGGTGCTGGCTGTGAATCAAGATCAGGAGCTGGAACAATGTCATTAGCTGCTGAATTTTCGGGCAGCAGCACCACTTTTTCCTCTTCTTTCACGAAAATACTCTCCCCCTGCGGATATGGATCCGGACCTGCAATATTTGAATTAGTACCTGGGCTAGCTTCATCAAAAGAAACCTCACAAGTCTCCACAATTTTGTTAGTATCAAGTAAAAGCACACGGTAGCCTCTAGTATGAGATGGATAACCAAGAAACATGCCATCAACAGATCTAGCTTCAAATTTATCAAGATTACCATGTTTCTTAACAAAGCATTTGCAACCAAAGACCCTAAAGTGTGTGACACTAGGCCTATATCCAAACCTAAGCTCATATGGTGTTTTACCTAGCTTAGCATGCAAGAAAACACGATTTGAGACATAAAAAGCGGTTGCAATTGCATCAGCCCAAAATTTCCTAGGAGTATGATATTCATCAAGCATAGTCCTAGCCATCTCAACTAAGGTTTTGTTCTTTCTCTCTACAACACCGTTTTGTTGAGGTACATATGGTGAAGAAAATTGATGATCTATTGCATTTTCAGCACAAAAGTGATCAAACGATTGATTTTTAAATTCGGTTCCATTATCATTTCTAACTGCTCTTAAAGATCCTGGGTGATTAATTGATAATCTAAGAAATAAAGTTCTAAAGTGACTAAAAGATTCATTCTTAGATGCCATAAAGTAAACCCAGGAGTATCTAGAATAGTCATCAACAATCACAAGAGCATACCATTTACCTCCGAAGGATTGAACACGTGAAGGTCCTACAGTGTCAAGGTGTAAAAGTTGACCCGGTTCAGTTGTCATGGTCATTGTGAGAGGAGCATGTGAACCTGCAACCATCTTAGCATGTCTACAAGAAGAGCACACAATTTCTTTGTCCCCTTTAAGCTTAGACAGCCCACGTATGCGATCAAGAGCACTAACACGCGTGAGATGATCAAAGCCTACGTGACCAAGTCTACGATGCCAAAAATATAAATCTTTGGAATCATTTGCAACTAGACATCTATGCTTAGAGGAAGACATATCAAAATAAGCTTTAAAAATACTTCCAAACCGAGACATGTTAAAAATAAGCTCACTATTTGAACCTACAACTTTGCAGCAGTTTTTATTGAAAATAATTTCCAGATTTTCATCTAGCAATTGTGAAACAGAAAGCAAGTTGTATTTCAAATTTTTGACAAGTGCCACATCCTTCAAAGTGTAGTGATCATTTACTCTAACCGAACCCTTAGCAATTATAGGAGTTGAAGAATTATCGGCAAAAGTAACATTCTCTACACGTGACACAAAAGAGAGAGAGGAGAACCATTCTTTGTTACCGGTCATGTGGCGTGAGCAACCTGAATCCACAATCCAAATGTTCTCCTTCCTCAAGCGTGTAACCTACATAGAAGCACAATACATCGATGACTCAATACTGGGGTTAGTTAAAAGGCATTTAGGAATCCAGTACTGAGTCACACGATGTCCAGCAGGAATAACATGCGAAAGCTGAGATAAAACAGCAGGTTTATGAGTCAAAGTTTGAGATTTTTTGTTCTTAACTACTGACCAATGAGGTGTTACTTGTGTAGCATGAAAATCAGTAGCTCCGGGGGCAAAAACAGAAGGTCCGGAGGCAAAAACTGAAGCTCCGGAGGCAAAAACTGAAGCTCCGGAGGTAAACTTTGAATATTTCTGACTCATAACAGCAGGTTGCATGTTCCTAACATTCGGTTTAGTATGTGCAGGAAATTTTGCATGAGAGTTATAAGATCTAGCTTGCATTCTTTCCTTTTTATGTTGTTTAGCTAGTCTATAACAAAAATCTATGACATGACCATCTCTACCACATTAGGTACAATGAAATTTAACTTTGTGTTCATGTCTAGATGAGCATGCAGTATGCTTATTTGAACCCGAATGTGACAACACTCCTGCAGATTTAAAAGCCACTTCTTTTTGTTTAGGAACTGTTTGAATCAAACAACTAATGATTTTACAATTTTAGCTGGATGTTCCTTAGTATGAGCATGTTAATCAAAACCTAAACCAGTTTTATCATTGCAAGACTTGGAAGAATTCAGCAGCAAGTTTAGGTTCTTATTCCTATTACAAAACCGATCTAATACCCTATGCATGTTATCAAGTTTATTTGATAGATCAAGGCAATTTTCACATGAAGTTTTTCCTTTTAATTTGCAATTGGAACAATATTTAACTTCATGAGAACGTAAAGCATTGTTCAATATAGAAATTTCTTTCATAGCATCTTGTAGTTTCTTATCAAGATCATCACAAGTAGAACAATGCAAATCAATTGTAGAACAACAAGCATCTTTCAAGTTTTTATCATTAAGTGCAGCAAGCTTTTTGTTCTTTTCGATTTCAAGTTCAAATTTATCAAGTGTGGAGGTGTGTGCACTTCTTAGAGAGGACAATTGTTCATATATTAAATCACATGAGGAACAAGAATTATCACTAGGAATCAAGGATTTTAAACGATTAATTTCAGATTCTAGTGACTCAATTTTAACAGCATTGTCACTAAGCTTTTTGTCCTTTTTCTTAACAATAATAGTGGCACGAGAAATAGCATCATACATTTCTTCGCAAGTAGGACATACCTCTTCGTTGTCACTGTTGTGTTCTGCATCCTCCATACTTGATTTTCATTTGCCCGCCATGAAGCACAAGTTTGCCAGATCATCTTCATCTTCATCACTTCCAATGTCTACATCACTCGAGCCAAGTTCTTGAAGTGCGGTGATGAAACTGTTTATCAGTTTGCGTCCTGTAAAACCCTTCTTTTTCTTGTTGGTGTTGCCAAAAGAGGACTTGACTTTATTCTGCTTTTCATCACGGTTAGAAGGACCTGAAAGGTTAGGGCAATCTATACGAAAGTGTCCTGTATTACCACATTCAAAGAATCGTTGAGGTCCGGAGCTTCCTCTCCTTCTAGTTCTAACATTTTGCAATGCTTTTGAGAACCTAGTAGAAAGAAGTACTAGCTCCTCCTCTGGAAACTCCTCAATCTGTTTAAGGGTTAGTGAAGACAGCAAAGCAAGTGTATCGCTAGATGATTGGTCGGAGCTAGGCATATCACGTTGTGAGACAAATGCAATAGTCTTATTTGGGTTCTTACGTGATATAATGTCAATTTCATGAGTTTTTAGCTTAGAATAAATCACATCTAATGTAAGAGTACTCATGACAGTGGATTCGCGTATGGATGTTACTTTCATCTCCCAAATTGACATGTCTAATGCACTTAGTAATTGCCTAGCATTTTCAGTATCTGAAAAATTAACATTGACGCTACGCAAGTTGTGGAGAATTTTATTAAAGCGAGCAAAGAGGTCATCAATGGACTCACCGGGTTGCATCTCAAAGCGCATGTATTCTTTCTTGAACATATCCTGTCTTACCTCCTTGATCGTGTTGGATCCTTCGTGGTAGTCACAAAGTGCTCTCCACATATCGTAAGCCGATCGGAGGTGTGCAACACGGTCGAAGTCGCTCTGAGTTAGTCCTTGTATGATCAAGTTCTGAGCCTTGTTGTTGTTGTCGACATCTCTCATGTTTGTAGCCGTGACTTGATCGTTTGAAGGCACATCGTAAGGCTTGTACACCTTTTCCCATATTACAAAGCCTTGCGCCTGGATGAAAGCTTCCATGCGTGCCTTCCAAACCTGAAAATCAATACTACTAAACACACAAGGTTTGGCGGAGTATTTCTCCATGATGATTAGTCAAAACACGTGCAAATCACAAAGATTAGAGCAACCTGGCTCTGATACCAATTGTAGGATCGAAGTACACGTGTAAAGCTACCAGAGGGGGGTGAATGGTCGATAAAAACTTTTCAGCGGAAGCAACAAAACACCCCTCAGCAGAAAACCGATCTGTTAAAGAAACCATGTGTGCGACTAATCTAAACGTGTTCAACTGTGACAAAACTAGTATAGATTGTAGAGAATCAAGTAACAAAGACGTCACAACAAGAATCTTGAAAATCCGTAAGAGAAACTAAAGTTACGATCCAAAGATCGAACAAAGGTCAATCTGTCCTGCGCGAGAAAAACAGTTCTGGAATACTGCAAAGAAACTCGTGTAGATCAGTAACCACAAATTCAATGACCATGAAATTTTCACAGATGATAGATAATCAAGTTGTGAAGACAAACCAAACAGAATCAAATCAATTGGATCCGTAAAACTCTAGTTATGATAAAACCACCAAAGCAAGGTAGTGCTGAAAAGAAACTCGACGAGAAAAACTTGTCTGAAACAAGTCGGACGAACAAGGCACAAAAGTTCCTTTAGAATACGAATTTTATTTATCAAAACACAAGAGGAACAGCCCCAACGTCATGCCCCACGAGCTCTGGCCTCCATTGCTCATATAACTAGCCCAAAGGCCAACTCAAATCAAACTAGGACTCCTACTCCTACTTGGATTCAAACTGTAACTTTCCAATATTGCTTAGGACTCTTCTATATGCAGATAGAAGCAATCTTAAGACTTCCAAACACCTTAGGAACGTATCTCACATTCCTAAAATAAATCAAATTCGTGACCCACACGAAATCCTATCATAACCAACTCAAAACTTTCCATATTTGAGTCAAACACGACTCAGCCGCAGCCTGAGTCCATAACCTAGTCGGTTGGACCTTTCCGACCAATTCTTTACGTCCACATCTCTTCATCATGCCTTGGAACCATGCAGCCACATCCATGCACTCCTTGCACACGTGCAAACATCTTCCATCGATGTCCAAGATACCTTCATATGCATTGTTCTTGATTCAAACATACTGCGCAACCTCCCGATCAACTCAACCACAATTCCTCCCGAACTTGGTTGTTGAACCTCATCTTCTCCCTAAGACTAGTTCAATGGATCCCGTCACCAGCCATGTCTTGAACTCAAGAAACACCTGCACATAAATAAACAACAATACTTCCGAGCACAAGTCCTCGACTTGACTCTCGTTAGTTCCGAAACTACAACATCTTACGTGAGCACCTCACATAAGCATGTTGTAAACCATAGCAAAATGATATCAGCCATAACCACCAAAACACACCAAACACTTAGTAGAATAATACTAAGCAAACTTTCCATAAGAGTAAAGCAAGTTCGAAACATCGCAAGTTAAAAACAGAACCATTGCAATCAATCTCCGAACCTTACCAAAGCTAACCGGACCTTGAACCGGAGCTTACCAAAGCTAGTCGGACCTAGCGCTGGAGCTTACTAAAGCTTAGTCGGACCTAGCATGGAACTTACCAAAGCTAGTCGGACCTAGCACTGGAGCTAGCAAAAACAAGTCGGACCTAGCCAAAATGAGTCAGACCTAGACAAAGCAAGTCGGACCTTACGTCGGACCTTGCCTGAGCTACCCAAAACAAGTCGTACCGATCGTTGGACCTTGCAGGATCTCGGACCTCGAGTCGGACCTTGTTAAAAAGGTGTTTTGGTAGTATTCAAAACTTTTATCGTCAAAGCCAATGTATTCAGCACACATAGTTCTCACACTATGCAACCAGCAGGGCATCGTGTCACATGGGCGGAGTTCCAGGATGCATTTCGTGCTCGCTTCGTTCCTGTGGGCATAATGCAAACAAGTCTGGATGAATTCTGGAATCTAAAGCAAGGGGAAATGAGTGTTATTGAGTATGCGAAGGAATTGAATCGCTTAGCTCAATATATCCCTGATTATGTGAAATCACCATCCATGAGGAGTTATCATTTTTACCGAGCGCTGACTGCTAGGCTGCGATGTGAATTGGCTCAAGTTAGCCAAGGAATTTTGATGACTTTGTTAGCTGTGCTATCACTCAGGAATATTATTCCAATCTCTACCTTAAAGAAAAGAGGGAGAGGGACTCATCACAGGATGAATGCAATTATCTACCTCAGAAGTATCGGTTGGTAATCCGTTCACCTTCCGGTCGAGAGGTTCCACAAGAAGTGCAGTCATTCTTGGAGTATAACGACTCGTGTACTCCACAGAGGTTTTATTTATCTCCACCGCAGCAGCAGCTTATTTCTCATGCACCTAAGTATCAACAAGGTGCACCAGGATGTTATTTCCCTTAAGAGGTTGAAGGTGCTCCCGGTGATTTCTCAGCTGAACCGAGTGGTGTCCCACTTCATATTGACAATGAACTCAACCTCAATGAAGTAACTGAACCGAGCAGCAACATTATGTCTGTGGGTTCAGTTCCAAAGAGTGATCTTGGACAGCAAAGAAAAGCCATGTCCAAAGTGGGAACAGTTAATTATGTGTCAGTCGATGATCTGCCAAAGGGAGGACCTGTTCTTGCCGGCAGGTTCACCTTAAATGACAAGCCGATTGTCATTTTATTCGACTCTGGTGCAACACATAACTTCATTAGCAAGGCGACGGTGATCCGGGATCAAATCTCCACAACTATCACAAAAGATTCCACCAGGTGGAGACATATCGACTAATGAAGTCGTTTCTAGAGCACCACTTTGTTTGGGTGGAAGAATTTATCCTACCACCCTCATTACTCTCGAAGACCAAGGAATCAATGACATATTGGGAATATCATGGTTGACCTTCCATAAGTATGTTCTGGACATCGAGAACAGGAGTGTTCATTTGGACTCTCCACTTCACGGGCGTCAAACATTGTATTTCGGCAAAGGGTTTCAAAAGACCCGGAAGTATGTAATGCCGAGGCTTGCAAGTTAGAAGACATTCCAGTAGTCCGTGAATACCTGAACGTGTTTCCTGAAGATCTTCCAGGCTTACCACCTGAGCGCAAGGTGTAATTCAAAATAGAGTTGATAACGGGAACCACGCCGATCTCTCGGAGACCATACAAAATGGCTCCGAATGAATTAGCTTTACTGAAGGAGCAACTCAAAGATCTGATGGACAAGGGGTTCATTCATCTAAGTTCATCACCATGGGGTTGCTCGTCTTTATTTGTGAAGAAGAAGGATGAGACGCTAAGGCTATGCGTCGATTATCGTCCTTTAAATGATGTGACCATAAAGAACAAGTATCCACTACCAAGAATTGATATTCTCTTTGATCAGCTAGTCGGTGCTAAAGTCTTCTCCAAGATGGACTTAAGGTCGGGATATAATCAAATCATGATTCGAGAGGAAGATATCCCGAAGACAGCATTCTCGACAAGATATGGGCTCTATGAGTATCTTGTCATGTCATTTGGGTTGACCAATGCTCCGGCTACCTTTATGTACCTTATGAACTCGGTATTCATGCCGGAGCTAGATCAGTTCATCGTGGTATTCATCGATGACATCTTGGTCTATTCCAAATCAGAAGAGGAACACGCTAAACATTTGCATATTGTGCTCCAACGACTGAGAGATCACATGCTCTATGCAAAGTTTAGGAAATGTAAGTTCTGGATCAACCAAGTGACGTTTCTTGGACATATTATTTCAGCGGAAGGCATTGCTGTTGATCCAAGCAAGATTGAACAAGTGCTTCGATGGAAGTCTCCAACATCAGTCCATGAAAATCGTAGTTTCTTGGGTTTGGCGGGATATTATCGGAGGTTCATCCCGGGCTTCTCAAAAATCTCCAAACCTACGACGGAGCTACTGAAAATGGGCATCAAATATAATTGGAGCAAGCCATGTGAGGAAGCTTTTCAAGCGTTGGTGAAACACCTCACAACAGCCCCAGTTTTAGCTCAACCGGATACAACCAAGCCCTTTGATGTTTATTGTGATGCGTCCGGCATCGGACTTGGTTGTGTACTCATGCAAGGAAGACACGCGGTCGCATATGGATCACGAAAATTACGGAATCATGAGCAACATTATCCAACTCATTATCTCGAGCTTGCTGCCGTGGTGCTAGCATTGAATATGTGGAGACATTACCTATTGGGAAACCTGGTTCATCTCTACACCGACCACAAAAGCTTGAAGTACATATTCACTCAAAAGGAGTTGAATATGCGACAATGGCGATGGTTGGAGCTGATCAAAGACTATGAGATTGAAATTCACTATCATCCAGGCAAGGCAAATGTGGTTGCCGATGCACTCAGCCGGAAGTCTCATGTTCAGAACCTGACCATTACGCAGATAGAAGAGGAAGAACCAAGTCTCTAATTGGTTCCATAAGGATCTCTCGATAATCTAGCTCTCATACCCACAATAAGAGAGGAGGTTATGAAAGCTCAAAAGCAAGACAAGGGCATGGCTCATATCAAAAGGAGGTTGAAGAACGGGGAGATGAAATGCTTCCGGTTAGATGATGAAGATACCTTATGGTTCAAGGACCGGTAGTCGTACCCCCTATTATGAGGCTGCGGAAGAAAATTTTGGATGAGGCTCACTTATCCAAATTTTCTATTCATCCGGGCAGCAATAAAATGTACGAAGACCTCCGGAAGAAGTTTTGGTGGACACGTATGAAACGTGAAGTTGCAGAATACGTTTCAGAATGTGATACGTGTTGAAGAGTTAAGGCTGACCACGTGAAGAAGTCAGGCCTGCTGCAACCACTACGAATACCGGCATGGAAGTGGGAACAGTTGAGTGTGGATTTCATCGTCAGGTTGCCGATGACCTCCCACCACCATGATTCAATTTGGGTAATCGTTGACCGATTAACCAAATCAGCACGTTTCTTTCCGGTGCATACCAAATACAGTGTCAAGCAGTATGCGGAGTTGTACATAGCACAAATCTTGTGCTTGCATGGAGTTCCCCGTACCATTGTCTCCGACAGAGGATCGCTGTTCGTAGCCTGTTTCTGGGAACAGCTACATGCATCCTTGGGAACCAAATTGATTAAAAGCTCCGCGTATCACCGTCAAACCGATGGGCAAACTGAGAGGGTGAATCAAATATTTCATGATATGCTAATGGCGTGTGCCATCCACCACGGTAAGAGCTGGGATGATCACTTACCGTTTGCAGAGTTCTCGTATAACAACGGTTATCAAACAAGCATAAAAATGGCACCTTATGAAGCTCTCTACGGCCAGAAGTGCCACACACCCTTGAACTGGTGTGAATCTGGCGAGAGAGTGATTTACGGGATTGATCTCGTAAATGAAGCTGAAGAGAGGGTACGGCTTATTCAAACAAATCTTAAAGCCGCTCAGTCCAGACAAAAGAGCTATGCGGATAAGAGACGTCGTCCTCTGGACTTCCATGTTGGGGACCACGTATACCTCCGCGTATCTCCTATGAAGGGCATTAACCGATTCGGAGTGAAAGGAAAATTAGCTCCGCGTTTTATCCATCCCTTCGTCATCATTGAAAGGTGTGGACCCGTGGCATACCGTTTGAAGTTACCGGCAGCCTTAGCCGGAGTTCATAACGTCTTCCACATATCTCAGTTGTGGAAGTGTTTGAAAGTTCCAACGGAGATTCTCACGGAAGGCATAGCAGATTTGAAGCCGGACCTTACTTATGTTGAGCGACCAACCCGGATAATTGATGTAAAGACTTGCGTGAGAAACCGGACACTGCGATTGTTCAAGGTGCTATGGGAAAATCACACGTCCGACAAAGCTTCATGGGAAAGCGAGGAATATTTACAAAGAATCATCCGGAGTTATTAGAGGCTTATGTTTGATAGTTGTCCTCCCCACGTTATTCTTAATTGTGAATCTCGGGACGAGATTCTTTTTAGGGGGAGAGGAATGTAAAAGTCCCAAAAACTTGTAAATGGAAAACTTGAGCTGTGAATAAAGTTGAGTTTAAATCCAAGAAATGGGACTTGCAAAAACTTTTGTTTAATCATATGATTGTTGGCATGTGTAAGAGGACCTTAAATTCAGTTTGAACTAAAGGGTTCAGTTAAAGTAAAAGAAGGCCATTCCAAAAAGGAAATTCAAACTGTTGTTTAAAAATTTGTATTTGCAATGGCCAACTCAAAGAGCAGAGGGCATATTCAAATTCTTCAGGTTTGAATTGGTGAGAGTGCAAATTTTGAGCAAATTTGGAGGTGCTTTGATAGGTATATCAAAGAGACTTATGAATTTCCTTGAAATTTTAATTCAAATTTGAACTGAAGTATACCATGTCGAAATTCCAAACAGCTTTTGAATTTGAACTCCTCAGGGATGAAGTTTGCACTATACCAAATTTGGAAGGTATTTTGGGAAAAGAGCAGTGGGACCCAATTATCATGGAGAGGGGGGGGGGGGGGACTTAGCACATAAGTATTTGTTTCTCTGTTCAGACTCTCTCAACCGACTGCAACAAACTGGTTCTCTGTTTTTCGCTCGAAGGCACCGAACGCAGCGCGCGCCACCGAAACGACGTTGCCGCCAGCTCCCGAGCTGCTCATGAGTCGGTTTTCCTCGCCCTTATCGACTCCACCGAGAGAACGTCGCCTCACACAGCCGACTCCCACAGCTGCCGTCGTTATCTCGTGCCTTCCTTGCCGAGCTGCTGCCACATAGAAGAAAACGCGTGGTTCATCAGCTCCCAGCCAGCCCGACGAGTCGCACGCCGAGCTGAGCCCCCTACAGCAACGCCAAACCTCCCCGAACGTGGCCAACGCAAGAAACAGGTGCTAACCCCACGGGAAACCCGACATCGAGCTCATTTTCCCTCCACAGCGCAGGGTGAGGCCGCCGCGAAAAGAACTCGTCGCCCGGCCGCCACAGAGCTTCTCCCACCGAGCTGCAAAAGCAAAAAGGTGCGCCTAGACCTCTTCTTGCTTTACCGCAACCCCGGCTGCCTGTCACGAACGGTGCTCGCCGGAATTTTGTTTTTGCCATCGACATACAATAATAACCGAGGGGAGAAACTCAGCAAATTCATCTCACAAGTCAAACCACTCCACACACAACATAGAATACAACTTCTATACCTCCGTGTGAGTTCATAGGATCAAGAACCACTGAGAACCGTTGAGCAAAGCCGCTGTTCATCGAGTTTTTCAATTTTTGCCGGATTTTTGACCTAGCCCGACGGTGAGGTCATACTCCCTGTGAGTTTCAGCAAGATCGGCGGTTGGATCCGTGTTCTCCTCGGTGCAGTGGTGCTGTACGAGCAAACGGCGACGTGTTTAGTGCAGTATAGTGCCCTAGCGACATCGCCAGAGATGCCACAGCCACTGTCGCCGTCGCGCCTAGTTTTCCGGCCATCTTCGATCCGAGATAAGACCAGCAACGTGTTACTCGCACGAGAATATGTAGTGGCGGCGAGAATCAGCGAGTTCCAAGCACGGGAACCCCCTCCAGGCGAGAGCTCCGGCGAGCTCGGCGGCGCGGTAGCGCGGGTTGCTGGAGGTAGACGAAGACGGGGGCTGGCACACGTGTCAGTCTCTGTTGCGGGAAGGATTAGATCTTCTGTGACTCCGGGATCCCCTGTGGCAATGCGGGAAGAATCCAGTGGCCCGTGTGGGCTGGTTACTGCGGTTGACACGTGTACCCTGGACCCACGGTCAGAGTTTGAACATTTCCTGATTTATTTGAATTCCAAAATTCAGTTCAAACTTTAGAACCTCATAACTTTTGCTAGGAAGCTCCAAAATTAGTGATTCGAATTGGGTTGGATTCAGGATGAAGAACTCTATTCAGATATGCAACCTAATTTGTATGAAAATCAATAGAAAATTCTGGAAAAGTCTTTAAAACTTTTAAGAAAAAGAATTTTAGAGGGAATTTGGTTCATCCAAAAATCCTCAAATTTTGCCAGAATATTCCTTAGATGTTAGAACACTCCTGTAAAGGTTTCAGCTCAATTGGAGTTGATTTAGTTAGGATAATTCTGAAATCAAGTTTCTGTGTTCAAATAAATACAGAAATAATTTCAGAGAATTTCCAAAATCTTGGAAATTCAGTTCTAGGAAATTCTTAGCTCCAAAAATCCTAGGAAAATTCAGGCATACTCTCTGAGCTATGTTTAAATTTTTAGTTAACTTGAATTTGCATGAAAGTGCAAATTTAGTCAGAATTAATTCCTTTTTGCCTAAATGCTTAGGGAATTGTTCTGAGTGATCTACTCATTGAAATCTTCCAAATTTTGGTCCAGATGACTTTCTTGTGACAAGTAACTCACAGGAAAATTTCCAGCTCCATTGGAGCCCTGGATCAGTAAGGTTATGTTCAAATTCATTAGGTGATCACCACCCAAGTGATGAACCCACTTATCACTTGATCATAGTACTTCAACCCAACCGAAACCACTAGCACCAGTGTCATTTTAATTTCATAAACAGAGTTCCAGTTTTAAACTTGTCTTTAGAACTTGTTAGCAAAAGTTTTACAATTAAACCTATATGCATGTTCATAACGTGTAGTGATTAAACGTGGAAAAGTGGAGAAAAAGTGAAGCTTGGATCAAGGAGCAAGAAGGCAGTGATTAAGCTTCAAGACATCAGCAACTAACTTCACAATTATCTGACTTTAGTCACCTGCAAAACAAAGGCAAGCTACGGTTTGCATTTAAGTTGTTTTATAATGTTTTCCTTTGTTCACTAATATGGGTCAAAGTTTGTATGTGCATTAGGTCAAGGATGTTTTATACTCCACTTGCATAACCAAAAATGAAACCTGAGGTCAAGGGTAGAAAGGTATCACGGCTGTTGAATAAGTCCGTGCAAAATAGGCTATGATATCCGGTAGAAGACGAGTAATTGGAATCTACTCGCAAGTTGTAGTTGAGGATTTCATAAGTGTGGTTGGAAGAGAGAGGCAAACTAAAGTTTACATTTCTAAAGATGAGACCGGGCAGGAGGGTTAGGCAGCGACAAAACGAGGTCTTGGTCGAGTAGCTCTGCCTGTGTCGGTTAAGGACCGATGTGTGTGCCGCATCCAGGAGCAAGTATTGAGTTGTGTACCGGATGCTTACTGCTATATGGGAACCAGGAAACCGATGTACCAGGTTAACTGGATTGTAGAGGCATACCACATCGTCTCGTTAGACCTATGAGCCCGAGACGGCGCGACCGGTTCTACAGTCCAGTGTCCTGCGAAAGGTTGCCACATACGACGTAATGAAGGACGCCAGATTTGGGTCTTCATAGGAGGCCGTATGTGTCGAGCTGTCCGGGCAGTGTTTGATTCGAATCACTGTCCCTCGCGGTTATTGAGTACCACTTGCTCCCATGTTGTGATGTAGTAATCAACTTGTGTGGAAACTGTTTGCAAAGATTTAATTGCTGCTATGATTATTGTAAGTTGCATGAAAACCCTGTTTGAAGTAAAGATAGAGCAAACTAAAGTTATTTTCCACCTTGGGACAAGTACCATTGGAATGAAGCGTTTCTTGTTTGATTGTGGAGTTCCAAGGTTCCTGGGCGCAAGGTCACTACTATTATGGCTAACATCTGAAATTTAAGGATGAACTCGTATGCGAGTCGTTTTGCATCTTATATGGGTAGGTCGTAAGTCACTTTCATGTAGAGTTGCATGTCTTAGGAGAGACGGTTAAGTGTTGCTGAGCCTTTGTGCTCACTCTTGCTATATGAGTGGTTTTGCAGGTTAAGACGATGCTCATAAAGAAGGCTGTCCAGTGAGACTCGGAAACGTCCGAGTCGGTTAACACATGGAAGACCTAGCCACTGCCATGTCTTCATGTTGCTAGCAAGAGGAGTCCGCGGGCTGGACCTCTTCTCGAGTGCTTCTTAGATATTCGACGTGAGCTCTGTATAGACTTCCGCTGTAGCTATTTTATGCAAATTATTTACAAAGAACATTTGTAAGCTTCCGCTTTTGATTTATGTAATACAGTGTTCCTTATATGTGTGCTGTTGGGTGCCGCATAACACGGCACCACCCAATGTGATTCCCGGGCGAGGCGGCACGGCCCCATGACCGGGGTCGGGCCATTTCAAAACATCTCTGGACATGAACAAAAAAGTTGTAAAGCTCTTCCAAAGATTTCCAGAAATGTATCATATGACCCCAACCTCGAAAGAACTCAACCTCTAACCTCTGATTAACTCCAGCCTTAATTCAGCTAAAAACAGGGGACTCTGTCCTTAGTATCCTATAAGTTGGGAACTTGTTAACTTTGAATATCCTGATTAAGGGAAGGAGTTACATCAAATTTTATTGCTCTGAATTAAAACTTTCAAGTTTTACAATGCAGTTGCTGATTTAGTGGGGTGTGACGTCGATGCGTCACCAGATCATGTCGGTACTACGTCCTCACAAAGAAAAACCTATACCGAACTTAGCCGGCATCGTTAGTTCAGTGGCACTAAACGTCTCTCGCACATGGATGCTACACGTCTACCGTTTTGTGGTTAGACTACCTGCAAATAACTCATACAATCGTCAGACTCGGCTGCACACCGAGCCCGGTATCCATACAGTTCGTACACCCGGCCGTCATCACTCGCCCGGAAGTTCTCAAGCCAAACACACCTTGAGCTACGTGTTCACGTTACTGACCACGTGACGGGGTCTCCCAAATCTGCCCAAAGCACACCAGGGAAATACGTTGCTCGAATACCCCAAACGACATGAAGAGTCGTAGAGGATATTAAAGCGGGTCGGATTACCTGCCACCCGTGGGGCTCCACCCTTCAGCTTGTGCGCACTGGTGGACAGCGCTTACATGCACCCCCCAAGACATGAAGCGTCTCGAGATGCACAATTTTCCGACATAAGCAAATAGGTTAGTATGCCACTTTCTATATACTAATAACATCCTTATATGGGCTACTAACTCGTTCCTCACCGAATTTTTGAAAAGGATGACCTTTGTAGTGCGTTAAGCCTCAAGCGAGCTCTGATACCACGCTGACATGACCCCACGGCCGTGTCGAGCCAGGATCACGCTGAGGAGTGCTGCGTTGCACAGCACCGGATAACGCACATCAAAGATACAAAGCGGAAGCAAAGTTTTATTACATAAACCAGTTTATGAACGTTTTTACAACAAAATAAGTCCAGTCTACACTCACGGGCGTAGACTACGCATCGAGTTCACGTACAGCCCATGAACGTGTCCTTGCTAGCACGCACACACACTAAAATGGCGGCGTGCACGACTCCCACTCGACGGGGTTCCCCTCCTAGGGTTCCGTCTCCTCCTCGGGAGTCCCTTCCTCATAAACTCCTGCAAAAGCTTCAAACACAAGCAGTGAGCACGATGGCTCAGCAAGACTGACCCGTCTCTCCTATACATGAAACTTCTACATGAAGGGTGATAGGGTACATGAGGTAAAATATGTTGCAAAGGACTCGCCTAATTATTCGAACCTTACTTTCAAGTTTTAGCAGCAGGTTGTGGAGAACCTTACGCTAAGGCACATGAGAGAGCCGCAATCAAACAAGAAACGCATTTCTCTCATGTTCTTTGCCCAAAGTTGAAAAGAACTTTAATTAGCTCTAAACTACAACAAGATATTAACAAGCAGAGTATATCTTTCAAATCAGCAAACTTTTACACATGTATCTAGCCTGTTCTTTCTACGTCACGGTACAGTGAACAAGTGGTACTCACTAACCACGAGGGACAGCGATTATAATCGATTTACTCCTGCAGGGTTACCCAAATAACCCGTCACGTAAGCCCGTACTTGATGTTGCCTACCGCAACCATCACGTACGTCATACGCAACCACCTTTCACCCGTCAGCCAAATGTTGAACCGGTCCAATCGTCCCGAGCAAGAGGTCTCTGCGCATGCATCCACAGTGCCGCCAGCCGATTTACACCTCGAGCTCTCAACCTACCCTCTGAACGACCAGCTATGCCTCAACACCCAGCTACCCGAGTTACATCGGTTTCCCAGTTCCCATATAGCTGGTAGGTCTTCGGTACTATTCTAGCTTGTTCAACAGGCCCGCACACGGATCGGTCCTCAATCGACACAAGCGGAGCTATAGCACCCAGGCCCCAAAGTCCTGCTGCCCTTACTCTCCGCTCGGTCTCATTTTTCTTGCCATGTGTTTCATTTGCTATTTCTGCCCGAGCAATGTGCCTGTAGCCTATCCTCGTGAGTAGTTCCAACTACTCGACTTGTACCGAATCCTACATTATCTTAGCATTGCAGTAGCTAAACATGGTTTTCAATCCAAATCCCAACCCAAGGTATTCTTGGCTATGCATTTGGGTTTCAAACAAGACTCTAATGCAAGAAGTAAGTGGGTGCTCAAAGTAAGTTCTCAAAACAGTAAAAAAAATTTGTAAAAAGGTTAAAGCAAACCAGAGCTTGCCTTGCTGCTCTTGGTCGTAGGCTAGCTGCTCTTCCGGAGTGCTGAAATCGAAGACTTCTGGTTCCTCCTCAAACTTAGCGACTAACTGAGGTAACATGTATATGTATCAATTTAAATGTATTTGAATTGAATTTAAACTTGTGAAGAATATAAGTCTTACTAGACAGACACAATGACTCTAAAATTTTTACTGTGGTTTGGATCCAACCTAAACAGAGACTTGGCCAAGTTTCATTTGCAGCAAAGCTAATTTGAGCTCTCCACAAATAGTTATGTACTTGACCTTAATTGGAGCTCCTAGGGTGTTCTAGGAATTTTCATGGAGCAAGCCATGACTTTATGAAAACTAGATTTTCATAGGGTTCTAATGGAGTTGGTTTCACTTAATTTGAAGGTTCCTAACTAAAGATATGATCTAAACAATTTTAGAGAAATTCTGAAAATGTTTCTGGACATTTTCTATTTTCTCTGGAACAGTTTTATTAATCACACTATTAGGTGGATCAAATGAGCTCAAATGGATCTGAAAGTTTTATGGTAGCTCAGAGACATTTTGGTGAACATCTCGGCAAAATTTCAGAATTTTCCTCCAAAGGGTTCTCCAATTAAAATTCCAAACAGTTTAAAATTTGAAGAATTAATTATGGAGAACTAAGGATTTTCATCAAGTGAAACTTGATTTGTTGGAAATTACTCGGAGAGCTGAATCCAACAAAATTTAGTTCACTCGATTTGGAGTTTCCTAGCCAAAGTTATGTGGGATTGAAGTCTGAACTGAACCTGAAAATCAGGAAAAAGTTTAAATCGCTGCGCATGGGACCGGGGCTACGTGTCAACTTTTCAGCGGTCGACACACAAGGCTACGGAATCTTTCGCATGCAGCCGCACCCGATCCGGTTCCACAGCAAATCCCGGTTTTTAAAATATCAGCCACTGACACGTGGGACCGGGGGCTTCGTCTACCTCTGGCCGCCCGCACTCGGCCGCCGCCCCCCTCGCCGGAGTGCTCGCCGGAGGGCTTCTGCTGTGCGCCAAACTCCATGATTTTTGCTGCCTCTTCCTAAATCCATCCGGGAACATGATGCTGGGCTCAGCTCGTCGTGACAGTCACCGGAACACGGCCGGCGACGAGCGGCGGCTTCGAAAGAACTTCGGCCGTGTCGACCAGACTTCCTAGCACCCCAACCGATCGAGCAAAAGGCCGGAGAGCATCAGTGGTCCCTAGCGAAGCTCGGCATGGGCTCGAAGCAGCTCGGGATAGGTCCCAAGTAGGCTCTCACCGTGTGCCCGATGCTTCACGCATAAGCCGCTGTTGGCAAGCTTGGAATTACGCCATGTACAGGGGTTCTCAAGCTTGGTGTTGTGAAGCCAACTTGTGCGCCACTAAGTCTAGATCGTGTAGGAACAGTTTGAGGATCTCTAAACAACTATGGAGTGAGAAATTGGCGGATCCGCACCGAAGGTCGGTCTGCACTTCATGAAAATCCTTAGTTCTCCATAATTAGTTCTTCAAATTTTAAACTGTTTGGAATTTTAGTTGGAGAACCCATTGGAGGAAAATTCTGAAATTTTTCTGAGATGTTCACCAAAATGTTTCTGAGCTACCATAAAAATTTCAGATCCATTTGAGCTCATTTGATCCATCTAATGGTGTGTATAATAAAACTGTTCCAGAGAAAATAGAAAATGTCCAGAAACATTTTCAGAAATTCTCTGAAATTGTTCAGCTCATATCTTTAGCTAGGAGCATTCAAATTAAGTGAGACCAACTCTATTAGAACCCCCTGAAAACCTAGTTTTCAGAAAGTCATGGCTTTCTCCATGAAAATCCCTAGAAAACCATAGGAGCTCTATTTAAGTTCAAGTACATAATTATTTGTAGAGAGCTCAAATGAGCTTTGCTGCACATGAAACTTGGCCAAGTCTCTGTTTAGATTGTAACCAAACCACAGTAAAAATTTCAGAGTCAGTGGGTCTGTATAGTAATACTTATAGTCTTCACAAGTGTAAATTCAATTCAAATGCATTTAAATTGATACATATACATGTTATCTCATGTAGTCGATAAGGTTGAGGAGGAACCCGAAGTCTTAGACTTTGTCACTCCAGAAGAGCAGCTAGTCTACGACCAAGAGCAGCAAGGCAAGCTCCGGTTTGCATTAACCTTTTTACAAAATTTTACTGATTTTGAGAACTTACGTTGAGCACTCAATAAATTCTTGCATTCGAGTCTTGTTTGAAACCCAAATGCATAGCCAAGAAAATCATTGGTTGGGATTAGGTTTGAAAACCTCGTTAGCTACTGCAATGCTAAGACAGTGTAGGATTCAGTACAAGTCGAGTAGTTGGAACTACTCGCGGGGATAGGCTAGAAGCACTCGACTCGGGTAAAGATAGCAAATGAAACACATGGCAAGAAAAATGAGACCGAGCGGAGAGTAAGGGCAGCAGGACTTTGGGGCCTAGGTGCTATAGCTCCGCTTGTGTCAATTGAGGACCGAGCCGTGTGCGGGCCTGTTGAACAAGCTAAAACCGTACCAAAGACCTACCGGCTATATGGGAACCGGGAAACTGATGTAACTCGGGTAGCTGGGTGTTGAGGCATAGCTGGTCGTTCAGAGGGTAGGTTGAGAGCTCGAGGTGTAAATCGGCTGGCGGCACTGTGGATGCACGTGCAGAGACCTCTTTCTCATGACGATTGGAACGGTTCAACATTTGGCTGACGGGTGAAAGTTGGTTGCGTACGACGTCCGTGATGGTTGCTGTTGGCAACATCGAGTATGGGCATACGTGATGGGTTATTCGGGTAACCCTGCAGGTGTAAATTGATTATAATCGCCGTCCCTCACGGTCAGTGAGTACCACTTGTTCACTGTACCATGACGGAGGAAGAACAGGCTAGATTCATGTTAGAAGTTTGCTGATTTGAAAGATATACCTTGCTTGTTAATGTCTTGTTGTAGTTTAGAGCTAATTAAAGTTCATTTCAATTTTAGGCAAAGTACATGGGAGAAATGTGTTTCTTGTTTGATTGCGGCTCTCTCATGTGCCTTAGCGTAAGGTTCTCCACAACCTTCTGCTAAAACATTGAAAGTAAGGTTCAAATAATTAGGCGAGTCCTTTGCAAATTAATTACCTCATGTACCCTATACCCACCTTGTAGAAGTTGCATGTATAGGAGAGATGGGTCAGTCTTGCTGAGCCATCATGCTCACTGCTTGTGTTTGAAGCTTCTTTTGCCGGGGTTTATGAGGAAGGGACTCCCGAGGAGGAGACGGAACCCAAGGAGGGGAACCCCGTCGAGTGGGAGTCGTGCACGCCGCCGTGTTAGTGTGTGTGCGTGCTAGCGGGGACACGTTCACGGGCTGAACGTGAACTCGATGCGTAGTCTACGCCCGTGAGTGTAGACTGAACATATTTTGTTGTACAAATGTTCATAAACCTGTTTATGTAATAAAACTTTACTTCCGCTTTGTATCTTTGATGTGCGTTAACCGGTGCTGTGCAACGCAACACCCCTCAGCGTGATCCTGGCTCGACAAGGCCGTTGGGGCCGCGTCACGCATTTGGTGGATAATTCAAAATGCAAAGGGTATTAGGGGTATTACTGTTTAGAGCAGTAGGAGAAATTTAATTACCGAGGTTAAAATGGAGGTGGGGCCCAACTCCCAGCCTAACCAGTGATCAAACCGGGTGAAACCACTGAGCTCGGTTTCTTGCGCTCGACCGAGCAGCCGCCACGGCGAGAAACGGCAAGGACAGCAGCTGGTTGCTGCCTCTGGCCACTGAACCGCCTCGCTGCCTTCTTATCCTCGCGCCCGAGCCATCCCAGCGTCATCTCACCGCTATCCCGACGCTCTCCCGCACAGAAACATCGATACACCTTGATGCTCTTCCGAGCTCTCGGCTCCACCGTCGCCCGGCCAAACCCATTGTTGTCACGGCGATCTGAGACCGCAACCGAGTGCGCCAAGCCTTACTTGACGTTCTCGCACCGGTTCTAGACCCTGATCGACCCTCCTCGAGCTCCACCATGACATTCTTTCTTCCTCGGTTTAACCCGAGCCATCGTCACGGGAACGACCCGTCCGGCCACCACAGCCCCCTTTCTCCGAGCTGTGAATAGCAAAGAGGTTCGCCCTCGATCCCTCTTTCCTTACCGCAAGCTCCGGTGGCGTGACATAAGCTACCGACGCCGGAATTTCACGATTTTGTGCCGGTGTACAAAAGAAACAGCCAGACCAATTCACAAAATTCATGATACACACCGCACCACTCATCACCTAACATACAGAACCACTTCTAGATGTCCGTGCGAGTCCATAGGATACGAAACTTTTAAGAACCATTGGGTGTAGCCACTGTTCTTCGAGTTTTATTAGAATTCCCGGTTTCCGACTTAGGTCACACGGTGACAGCCAAGTACGACCGTTTCCGAGTTCCTTGGGGTTCATGTCAGTCTTCCCTAGAGTGCACTGATGCTCTGTGGCCATTTGCTCGATCGTTTGGGGTGCTAGGAAGCCTAGCCGACATGGCCGGAGTTCTTCCGAAGCCGTCACTCGTCGCCGGCCATGTTCCGGTTGTTGTCATGTCGAGCTGAGTCCAGCACCGTGTTCCCCGTGGGGGTTATGCAGAGGCGGTGAAAATCGTGGAGTTTGGCTCACGGCAAAGCCCCTCCGGCGAGCACTCCGGCGAAGGGGGCGGCGGCCGAGCGCGGAAGTCGGGAGGTACACGAAGCTCCCGGTCCCATGTGTCAGCGGCCGGTAATTTAAACCAGGGATCAGCTGTGGCACCGGATTTGCTGTGGCTGTGCGCGCAGCACTCCGTAGCCCCGTGTGTCGGCCGCTGAAGAGTTGACACGTAGCCCCGGTCCCACGCGCAGCGATTTAAACTTTTCCCTGATTTTCAGATTTAGTTCAAACTTCAAACCCAAATAACTTTGGCTAGGAAACTCAAAATTGAGCGAACCAAATTTTGTTGGATTCAGCTCTATTAATACTTTCCAAAAAATCAAGTTTCACTTTATGAAAATCCTTATTTCTCCATAATTAATTCTTCAAAATTTAGACTGTTTAGAATTTTAACTGGAGAACCCTTTGAAGGAAAATTCTGAAATTTTGCTGGGATGTTCACCAAAATATCCCTGAGCTACCTTAAATATTTCAGATCCATTTAAACTCATTTGATGCACCTAATGGTGTGATAAATAAAACTGTTCCAGAGAAAATGGAAAATGTCCAGAAACATTTTTCAGAAATTCTCTGAACTTGTTTAGCTCATATCTTTGGCTAGGAACCTTCAAATTAAGTGAAACCAACTCCATTGGAACCCTTTGAAAATCTAGTTTTCATAAAGTCATGTATTGCTCCATGAAAATTCCTAGAACACCGTAAGAGCTCAAATTAAGGCCAAGTACACAATTTTTTGTGGAGGGCTCAAATGAGCTGTGCTGCAAATTAAACTTGGTCAAGTCTCTTTTTAGGTTGTATTCAAACCAAAGTAAAAAATTCATAGTCATCGGGCCTGTCTAGCAGTACTCATGGTCTCATCAAATTCAACTTCAAATTCACATGCATTCAAATTGATACATATATGTATTTATCTCATGTAGTCACTAAGGTTGAGGAGGAGCCCGAAGTTTTAGACTTCATCACTCCAGAGGAACAGCTAGCCTACGACCAAGAGCAGCAAGGCAAGCTCCGGTTTGCATTAGCCTTTTTTTATAAATTTTACTGTTTTGACAACTTACTTTGAGCACCCACTTAAATTTTGCATTAGAGTCTTGTTTGAAAACCCAAATGCATAGCCAAGAAAACCATGTCTTGGGCTTAGGTTTGTAAACCTTGATTAGCTACTGCAATGCTAAGAGAGTGTAGGATTCGGTACAAGTCGAGTAGTTGGAACTGCTTGTGAGAATAGGCTAGAGGCACACTACTCGGGTAAAGATAGCAAATGGAACACATGGCAAGAAAAATGAGACCGAGCGGAGAGTAAGGGCAGCAGGACATTGGGGCTTAGGTGCCATAGCTCCGCTGTGTTGATTGAGGACCGAGCCATGTGCGGGCCTGTTGAACAAGCTAGAACAGTACCGAAGACCTACCAGCATGGTGTTATGAGGAAGGGACTCCAGAGGAGGAGACGGAACCCCAAGAGGGAAACCCCGTCGAGTGGGAGTCGTGCACGCCGCCATGTTAGTATGCGTGTGTGCTAGCGGGAACACGTTCACGGGCTGAACGTGAACTCGATGCATAGTCTACGCCCGTGAGTGTAAACTGAACATATTTTTTTGTAAAAAAATGTTCATAAACTCGTTTATGTAATAAAACTTTGCTTCCGCTTTGTATCTTTGATGTGCGTTATCCGGTGTTGCGCAACGCAGCTCCCCTCAGCGTGATCCTGGCTCGACGAGGCCGTGGGGCCCTGTCACTCTGTTTCAAATGAAATTTGGTCAAGTATCTGGTTAGGTTCTTAACAAGCCACAGTAAAAATTTCAGAGCCAAATGGGATGTCTAGCTAGAGTTATAGTTCTTTATATGTTAAATTCCACACATTTGCATTTAAATTGACATATAGATTGCGAGGATACCCCGGAGATATTGGACTTCATACCTCCGGAGAAGACACTAACCCCTGACCAGCAGCAACAAGGCGAGCTCCAGTTTGCATTTAACAAGTTTTGTAAAGTTTTGCTTTATATTCACATAGCGTGAAGTATGTGTGTGAATTAGGTGTAGGATAAATGAAACCCCAAATGCATAACAAGATTATTCCAAAAGGAGTGAGGGTAGTGTCTAAGTCATCGAGTAGATCATGCTTTGCTTAATTTTAATAAGCTTCGGTACAAGTCGAGTAGTTGGAATCTACTCGCGAGTATAGGGTTTGTTACACGGGATTGGTTAGAGATGTGAGACAACTTTAGCAAGAAAAAATGAGACTAGGCAGGGGCTAGGACACAGCAAGAGGAAGTCTTGTGTGCGTAGTCCTGTCTGTGTCGATTGAGGACCGATCCGTGTGCGGCCCACGCTGATCAAGTTTGAATGTACCGATGGCATATCGGATATATGGGGTCAGATAAACTGATTTAACCTATACCTCCGGGCGTCGAGGCATAACGCACCGATTTATAGGTGTAGGTTGAGGGCAGCAAAGTGGAAATCCGCTAACGGGCATAGAGAGATGCTCTGTGTAGGGAACCTCCTGTCCGTTTGGGTGCGACCGGTTCGACATTTGGGCTGCTTGGTGAAAGGTTGTTCCGTACCACATCGAGTGAGCATGCTGTGCAGCTCCATGGATGGGCATACGTGACGTGCTCTTCGGGTATCCCTGCAGGTGTATATCGAGTCAATTCGCCGTCCCTCGTGGTAAATAGTTCCACTTGGTCACTGAGTCATGACGTAGGTTAACATATGGAATGTTATGATTCAATATTGCTGATATGAATAACTTGTTTTGTTACATGTTCGCCACCAAATATTGCTCACTAAATTTCAGATTTGTGAACCCTTAACTTGTGGCTAAAAGATGAATTAAGGATGAATTTGTACGCGTGTCTGTTTTCTGCAAATTATCATCCTATATTTTGGTATGACCTGCATGTAGAGTTTCATGTGTAGGAGAGTCGGTTAAGACTTGCTGAGCCATCGTGCTCATGGTTGCTGCTATGAGTGTTTGCAGGTGAGGAGTACCCCACGGACTCGGAGTACTAGTCCACCAGCAGGGGCTACCCTCCGTCGAGGACTACGGCTGAGTGTGAGTCTTACAGGCCACGCTGAGGCTGAGTGGAGCTAGCGTGGGTAATCCATAGGGCCGGACAACCAACCTTTGCTAGTTAGGTGGGCGTGAGTTGTATAATTATCTTCCGCTGTAGTAGAGTCTGTAAATAGATGTAAACTGAAGGTTTGTACTACTTTTGTACAAATTCAGTACTTTTCAATGTAATACAATGGTTTCCTTATGATGTGTGCTGTCGTGTGTTGCATCGTGCGGCACAACCCTCTGAGATCCTGGAATGTATGGATTTCGGTCAGTCACAGGCTGGCATCAGAGCTGCTTAGGTGATAGCACACTAAATAAGGACAGTATTACGGAAAAACTTAGGATTACTTTGAGGAATCGCTGTATGCCCAAATAAGGACTATATTAGTATAGTTATTTAAAGTGGCATGACTAACATACTTGTTATAATTCTAAATTTTGATATGTAATGACGCACCTACGCTCATTTAAGCATGGTAAGAAACGCCACCGAAAGCGGTTCAATTTTAGTTAGCTCCCCTGACGAGGAATGTAGTTCAGGGATAGGTCTCACTGCTTGGTGCGAGACCTCAATATGAAACCCTTGAACTCTTCATTTTCCTGAGTTCATATGAAACACTGGCCCCTGGCGTGCATTTGGAAAGAAAGTGGAAACCCCATCGTATGGTCGGTAACGTGATAGTGTGTTCTTCAGGAAATAGCCTAGGAGGACATACGCAGCGCTTGCCATCGGTGTGCCCTGCAGGGAAGTAGGTGGTATCCGTTGGGTTGACAAAATTCCCAACCGTGACGACCCGTTCATGCTCTACTTGGGTTCCCCGTCGTATGGTGTGAAAATGGAACCATGTACCTTAAGACGTGACTTGACTCAAGGACGGCCGTATGGTAATGATTAGGGCGTATGTTTTTACTTTGATATCGACCTGCCTGAAATGACAAAAACCTTTGAGTGCATCATTATTGAGTGTTCTTCTGCAGGTGCTAACTAAGTACATATCCCGTCTAGCACACATTTGGGAGAGGCCGTTTTTAGTGCCACGGTTGAGTCGTATATGCCGATATAATCCGGTTAGGATTTTCCATTTTTTTAGGAACGTAGTACCGACATGTAATATCATGATTGCATTAAAAACAATTTTTAAAAGGAACTCAGATTACCAAGTTTTAATCTTTAGGACTCTGGATTCGTAGAAAAAATTCAAAAGTGGATTAGTTCAACTCAAAGGAATTGAAAAACAGAGTGCTCTGTTTTGGCAGCAAGTTTGCTGAACTTTAAAAGAGCATAACTCACAGTGTATTTAGCCAATGGAAGTGTGGGATATAGTTATGGAAACAGGTTTAAGTGACCTACAACTTTCTTGTAGACTTCCAGAACAGAATCACACATCAAATTGGTTGAAATTCCAGATGATTGTAAAGTGTCCAGAACCAGGACAGATTTAAAAACGCTCTGGACTGTTCTGTTTTTCAAGCACAACTCTCTGTATAGAAATAAAAAATATTCATATGATCCATTTTTGGAAATCTTAGGATATGTGTTACATCTTTGTAATTCAAAGTTTTTGCAGTAGCAGCACGGAATTCAGTGGAATTTTGAGTTGAAAACAGCAACTTTCAAAGGAGGTGCTGTTTAAATTCTTCCAGGAATTATGTTGACTTTGAATTATCATAACTTCTTAATAGTAGCTTATATGGGGGCAAATAAATACTCGTTGGAAAGATACTGAAGTTAACTTTAACTTTTGTATTCAACGTGAGTCCTGAAAATGCAAAGTACCAGGTCAAAATCTGGGATAAGTAGAAACTGGTCATTCTGGGCAGAGGAATGAACAGTTGAACTCATTTGAGAGATTGTTGTACCTAGTGGGGTTTTATTACTTCCAATGTGGTAGAACAAACTCATGAGTAGTTATATTCAACTAGTGAAAGAGTTGAGTACATTACTTGCTCAAGTTCTTTTGCTAGAGACCATGGTTGTGTCATATTGAAGAGAAAGAGTAGTATACGTGATGACAAAGCGATCTTAACGTCTCGTGGTGATCAAATCTATTTGAGATGAACTTCCAAAGAGGAAGTTCATCAATTTGGATTTCACTAATTTGTATTTAGTCTGGTAATTGTGTAGCTTGTGCAAAGTTATTATATTATCCATGTACGAGATGTATCGCATGCTTACCATCATTATGTATTACTCCTATTTTATGGACTGAATGGAGTATGCTGTGGGACAGATTTTATTGTCGTTATGGTTGCAGATGCTTTGTACCCGAACCACGCACGAGGCCGGGGACTCTAGTCAGCAAGGGGGTGATGACTCCCAGCCGCCAGCCTACGACAACACCCGCAGCAACAACCACCACAGCCGCCTTTGCTTACACTAGCGGATGTGATTTTGGCGCTGGTGGGCTCTCGTGAGGAGCAGACCGACCTGCTCCGCACGATTGTGCAGAATATATCCCAGGCGGGGACGCGTCAAGAGAGGAGGCCTCGTGAGCCCCACATCACCACGTACTGGGATTTCATGAGTACGCATCCTCTGGTGTTCACCGAAGTGGCTGAACTACTGGAGGCCGATAACTGGCTGCGGACGATCGAGTCCAAGTTCAGGCTGCTCCAATGCACTGAGCGGCAGAAGACTCTCTTTGAGGCGCAGAATCTTCACGGTGCCTCCGGTGCGTGATGGGCGAACTATATCGCCTCACTACCTACTGGCCAAGCCGTCGAATGGCAGGAATTCTGGGAGGCGTTCCGCGCCTATCATATACCTCCAAGGATAATGAAGAGGAGTTCCAAGAGTTTATGGAACTGAAGCAAGGTGGGAGGAGTGCCCACGACTACTCCCGTGTGTTCAACCATCTGGTGCAGTATGCATCGGATTACATCTCCACCGAGGAGAAGAAGCCGAGCAGTTCTATCGGGGTTTAAACCCTGAGATGAAGACTCACCTCGCGCAATAAAATTGCGGCACCTTCAACGACCTCGTCGATGCCGCGATTATGCAAGAGGATGCTCAGCGGGAATTTGAGGCTGAGCAATGTAAGTGGAGCGCTCCACCGAGCAGCAGGGTAGAGCTCCTCAGAAACACCGCATGGTGTATCGGACACCATCCGGTCAGCAATGGCATCCACCGGAACGAACTCAGCAGTTTGGGAGTCATTCTTTTCAGCCACCCCTATTCCAACCGCCTATGCCACCACCGCGACTGCAGCAGCAGCAACAGCAAAAGATGGTGCCCCAGGCGTTTCCACCGCCACAATGCGCCCCTGGATTCCGTCCGCCGGTCAGCGGAGGACCGCCTTGCTACACAGGCTATACGTGTGGCCAGGCAGGTCATTTCTTGAAGAACTGTCCACAGGGACAGCAAAGCAGCGGGCAAGCCCAATATCAGGGCGGTGCTCGTGGTCGACCACCGGTAAAGAAGGGAGGTCAGCGAACCGGGGGTGTTCGTTACATTGACAATGAGGACGCCCCGGAAGAAGAGAACGTGCTGGCGGGTACGTTCACTCTCAACGACCGTGCAATCATCATTTTATTTTATTCTGGTGCAACCCACAACTTCGTAAGTGCATCATATGAGGTTAAGCATGAACTTCAAGTCTTTCCAACCGAGTGCTCATATATGATCTTCTCACCGGGAGGGAAGATTTCAGCAAATGTGATGATTCCAAAAGCACCACTGTGCTTAGGTGGGAGAATATACCCCACTACTATGATTATCCTTCAGGGGCAGAAGATTGATGCAATCTTAGGGATGTCATGGTTAAGTTACCATGGCGCTATCCTGGAAACTTTATCACGGACGGTTCACCTCAACTCTGTAAAATCCCCAAGTTGAGCTTTGCTTGGGTTTCTGGAGAATTCAAACCAGCAGAGTAGACTCCTTCCAAAGTAGTGTTCAAATTTGAAATTTACAGCATGAAATAAAGGAAGGGCTACAAGAGAAAACTAGCCAAAAAGGAAACAGACCTGGCAGTTCAAATGCGAGCAGAAACGAGAGTAATGCCACAGAAATCAAATTCAAATTTTCAGAATTTGCTGCAACTTTTGATTTTGAATTGTGGAGCCACGGTTCTTTGGAGGGTAGACGTGCTGGGACCCACACGTCATTGCAACCGAGAACCCTCAGTGTTTCTTTCTCTGCGAGCTCGCCATCGAGGCAGCCACCGAGCTGCTGCTCGTGCCTTGCTTCCGAAGGCAGGCAATTCCACGGCGTTGTTGATAGTTAGCCACAGCAGCTGCACAATGCAATTTCTGTTTCTTGGCTCACACAAACAACCGAAGACTTTTCTCCATGCAACGTTGTTTCAACAGTTTGAATCTTCCGCAGATTTGAATTTACACACGCATTTGAAATCGGGGCCGCTGTTGTTTGGGGGATACTTTTGTGGGATCCACTTGTAAGTGGGAAGGACACAAACTTATGTTTTCTTTCTCTGTGAGAGTGACACCGAGGGGGAGAAGGAACTCCAGAGAGCTGCCTGCATGCTTTCTCCACGGAAGGCAGTTCTATTTGTGTGCTGCTCGCTAAAGATTAGTGGCTGCACAGACGAAATGTTCCTTCGCTACCTCACACGAGCAAACCACGGCACCGAACAGTTCCTCGCGCACGCAACAGAGAAGAAACGTCCCACGGCGCTCCGCTCTCGGCTCCCATCGCCGATCGCTTTCCTGCAAGTTTGGCACCTGGTGGAGCCATCAATAAGCGGCTCCGGAGCCTCCTCTACCTCCCCAACACATTTGCAACTCACCCCAGACTTCTCTGGTCGGTGCTGTTCATTTCTTCCTCCGCAAGACCGAGCGACGTTGCGCCTCACTGCTACAAGGCGTCCGACCGCTCCCGTACCCCTCTAGATCGAGCAAAGCAAGCAAAAGGGGCGCCATGACGTCTAGCTACTCCTCCCTTGGTCCTTTTGCTCTTCCCCGTCGCTGGCTAGCCGGAATTTGCATTCTACCACTGGAGCACGTGAAGAACCGGCACTGTCCAAATCTCTAAATTAGCTTAAATCGCTTGATCATCCGTTCTACAATTAAAACAACAGCTACTAGGGTTCCTAGCGCCCCCCACACAAAATCACGAAGCAAACTGCCCCTCCTCCGCCCCAGGCGACGAGAAATCGCCGCCGCCGGCTAAAACCACTGTGGTCCACAGTGACAACTAGTTTGCTGCCGTTTTCTGTGAGAGTTGAGCTCCGTTCCAAGTTATCCGACCAATAGGGATGCTTTAGGGCAAACTATCTCACCGGGAGAAGCTGGGACATGCCAGAACGCGTCAAAACCGAGCTACCGAGCCACCCCGCCGATGTCGACCCACCTCCGGCCGTTTTCATGCGGAGGAACCTTGCCCGGCTGCTAGGCCACGGTTTGTGGGTCATGTAGGGCGAAACCGGAGATGAAACGGTGGAAAAAATAGGGAGAAAGAGCCGCGCCACCACTCTGTCTAGCATGCACCCGCGGGCTCTGTCCTGAGGTAGAAGAAAGGACTGACCCGTGGGCCCCCCGTTTGAGTGCTCTGTGTAAAATCAAACAGAGAGTTGTTCAAACTTAGAAAATCCATAACTCTGTTTAGAAAGCTCCAAAAATAGTGAGACAAATTTAGTTTAATTACTTAGTAGGAGTACGTTTCAGAGAAATAAATTGCTAGCTATGAAAATGCATACGAATTTCTGTAGAATTCTTTTTAGTTATTCTTTTACGGAGTAATTCCAGGAAATTGGCTTGTTGAAATATTCCCATTTTTGGTCAGAAGCTCTTTATCATTGTTCCTGAGCTCCAGTAAAAATTTCAGGATTTTTGGAGATGATTAATAGGGCTTAATCAGTATGTTTTTCTCAGGGTTATTTAAATGAGCTGAAAAATCACAGAAGCAAATTTCAAGAAATGGAATGAACTTCAATCCTCCATTCTGGCCAGCAGAAGACTTAGAAAAATTTTAAATAAATTTTCCTAGAAACCTTAGGTACAGACCTATTGGGATATGAAATTTCTCCATATGACCAAGTATAATTAAATTCCTATAAATCATTGAAGGTTAAAGGTTCCAAGAATTCTTGTGCCCATTTTCTGTCTCAAGAGCTTCTGAAAAATTTACCATATTCCTATCATGAGTTTAGAAAGACTCTGTAAAAATTTCAACCATATACTCCTCTGTATTCTTAGGTTTTGCTTCTGCAGTTTGCTTATAGCACATTATTTCATAATGTGATGCATTTCTTTAATTGATCATTTCGATAGAAATATTTCTCGAGAAGACTTTGGAGGCCGCTGAATTGAATCCTATTGACAGAAACTTTAGTAGGGATCAACACTAAGGCAAGTCCCGGTTTGCATCCAAATTTACAAGTTTTTATTTGTATACACTTTATATTGTCTAGAATATTAGTTTTGCATTATGGCTAGGTTTGTATGACACTTTACATGCATGACCTAACAAATCCCTGGAGTTTGATTTAGAGTAGGTTATCACTTAATTATAAATGCTGATATCATGTTAACAAAAAGTGGATTAAAAGAGGCATAACTCGAGTAGGCCGTTTCCTACTCGTGAACCGGGATTAAGGGGGATCAATCGGAAGAGTTGAGAATTGATCCTCATAGTTGGGAATGGAGACCGGGCAGTGGATGGAAGGCTCAAGGATGTGGTCCTGTGAACCTAGTCTATGCCTGAGTTGATTAAGGCCCGTTCTCATGTGTGGCCCTGTGGGACATGTTTGAGTTGTGTACTGGATGCATACTGGCTATATGGGACCCAGAAAACCGATGTTAGATGTTAACCTGGGTGTCGAGGCAATCCCCACCGTCTTATGCGGGTACTGAAAGGATAGAGAAGTAGGCACTACAACGGTTTGCCGTAGTGCGACTTAATCCAAGTCAGTGGGACCGGTTCGATATTTGGGTGTCGTGTGAAAGGTTGCCACATACGACGTTGAGGGGATCAGTTGATCACCGGTCTCGGACGGGCGTATGTGTCGTGTCAGCTGGGTGTTTTTGATTCAAATCACCGTCGCTCGCGGTAGGGAGCATACTTGTTCTCTGCGTCGTGACGTAGTAATAAACTTGAAAAAAAGTTGATATTCTTCGTGAGTAATCCTCATACTGGAGATGAGGGATGATCATCACCTTCACTAAATTTACTTTCCACCTTGGGATAGTAGCGTCGAGACAAAGCGTTTCTTGTTTGATTGTCGAGTCTCGGCGTTGATGGCGCAAGGTCTGTATGGGTCTAGGGTAGCTCACTAAAGTTACTTTCACCTCGGGCAAGTGGCATCAAGATGAAGTGTTTCTTGTTTGATTGTGGAGTCTCGATGTAAATTGTGTGAGGGATATAAAAGTTGCTTAAAACTTGAAGTAATAACTCTCCTTTAGCTCAAGTTCATATTTTGTGCAAACTTCTATATTCAGCCATCTATTTCAGCATGTAGAGTTTCATGACTAGAGTTGACAGTTAAGTCTTGCTGAGCTTCATGCTCACGGATACTGCATGAGTTGTTTTGCAGGTAATAACACTACGCTGATAAGTACGGTTGTCCGATGAGACTCGGGACTCTCCGAGTGGGTAACTCATGGCAACCCCTGCCGCTGCTACTGTGATCGTGTTGCTAGTGAGAAGGGTCCGCGGGCTGGGCGTCTTCTCTGTTGCTTAGTATAGATATGTGACGTGAGTTGTATCAATCTTCTGCTGTAGACTATTCTGAGAAGTATTTGTAAAATTCACAATTTGTAAGCTTCCGCTTGATTTATGTAATATGATGCTTTATTATGTGTGCTGTTAGGTGCCGCACCGCACGACACCACCCAATGGGATTCCCGGGTGAGCGGCACGGCCCCATGATCGGGTCCGGGGCCCTCACAAACTCTCCACTCCACCGTTCGCATTCCCTCATATTAGACAACCCGGTCCCGGAAGTTTCAGACGCCTATCATACTGAAGCTCCCAAGTTAGAGGACATCCCCGTAGTCCGAGAATACCCCGACGTGTTCCCGGAAGATCTCCCGGGAATGCCACCTGAATAGGACGTGGAGTTCAAGATTGAACTTGCACCGGGGACTACAATATTGCGGAGACCGTATAAGATGGCACCGAATGAGTTGGCTGAGTTGAAAGAACAGCTCAATGACTTGTTGATCAAGGGTTTCATTGGACCGAGTTCCTCTCCTTGGGGATGCTCGGCGCTGTTCGTCAAAAAGAAGGATGAAACCTTGAGGTTGTGTGTGGATTACAGACCCCTCAATGCCGTGACCATCAAGAATAAATATCCATTGCCCCACATTGACATCCTGTTCGATCAACTGTGGGTGCGAGTGTGTTTTCAAAGATGGACCTTCGCTCCGGGTATCATCAAATAAAGATCCGGGCGGAGGATATCCCGAAGACGGCATTCTCGACGAGATATGGACTATGAATATCTCGTCATGCCTTTTGGTCTCACCAACACTCCGGCACATTTCATGTATCTCATGAACTCGGTGTTCATGCCGAAGTTGGACAAGTTCGTGGTGGTGTTCATTGATGATATCTTAGTTTACTCCAAGTCAGAAGCAGAACACGCCAAACACATGAGAATCGTCCTGCAACGATTGCGAGACCATAAACTCTATGCCAAGTTCAGCAAATGCGAGTATTGGATCAGCCAAGTGCCATTCTTGGGACATATCATCTCAGCGGAAGGCATTGAGGTTGACCCAAGCAAAATTGAACAAGTGCTGGAATGGAAAGCCCCCACTTCTCTGCATGACGTCAGAAGCTTCCTCGGTTTAGTGGGATATTACCGGAGGTTCATCCTGAGCTTCTCCAAGCTTGCTAAGCCGATGACTGAATTATTGAAGAAGGGACGAAATATGTTTGGAACTCAGCATGTGAAGGAGCGTTCCAAGAATTGGTGAAGCATCTCACAATAGCCCTGGTCTTAGCTCAACCGGATACGACCAAGCCATTTGACGTATATTGTAATGCGTCCGGCATCGGGCTTGGCTGCGTGTTGATGCAAGACAGACATGTGGTCGCGTATGGCTCACGCCAACTTCGAAACCACGAGAAGCACTATCCGACTCATGATCTTGAGCTCGCTGCTGTGGTCTTGGCACTGGAGATGTGAAGGCACTATCTTCTGGGAAATATGGTGCATCTCTACACCGATCACAAGAGCTTAAAATATATCTTCGCCCAGAAAGAGCTGAATATGAGGCAAAGGAGGTTGTTAGAATTAATCAAAGACTATGAGATAGAGATTCATTACCACCCCGGCAAGGAAAATGTGGTTGTCGACGTGCTGAGTCGGAAATCACATGTCTATAACCTTACCATTACAGCGATGGAAGAGGAAGAACTGAGTTTATACTTGGTTCCTTATGGATCACTCTACAAGCTTGCTCTCATCCCTACCATTAGGGAGGATATAATTGCAGCTCAGAAGATTGACAAAGGCATGGCACATCTCCGGAAATGGATCGACAGCAATGATATCAATTGTTTCCTGAAGGATGATGAGGGGGCACTATGGTTCAATGACCGCATAGTCGTACCCCCGAATATGGAGCTGAGAAAGAAGATCCTTGATGAAGCTCACTTGTATAAGTTCCCCATTCATCCAAGCAGCAAAAAAATGTACCAAGATTTGAAGAGTAAATTTTGGTGAACATGGATGAAGCGGGAAATTACAAATTACATATTCAAATGTGAGACGTGTAGACGAGTGAAGGCAGATCACATGAGAAAATCAGGGCTGCAGCAACCCCAGAAAATCCCAGCATGGAAGTGGGAAGATGTGAGCATGGATGTCATTGTGAGATTACCCCTTACTTTTAACAAGCATGATTCCATTTGGGTAATCGTTGACCGGTTAACCATGTCGGCTCACTTCATTCCCGTGCATACACATTTCCATGCCAGCAGGTATGCGGAGTTGTACATTACAAGAATCTTATGCTTGCACGGAGTACCGAAGACCATAATCTCAGATCGAGGGGCATTGTTCATGGCTCGTTTGTGGGAGCAGTTGCACGCTTTTTGGGTACCAAACTGATTAGAAGCTCCGCTTATCACCCTCAGACAGATGGGCAAACTGAAAGGGTGAATAAAGTGTTAAAAGACATTTTGAGAGTGTGTGCCATCCACCACGGTAGAAATTGGGATGATCATCTACCGTTGGCGGAATTCTCGTATAACAATGGTTATCAAGCAAGTATAAAGATGGCACCATACGAGGCTCTCTACGGTCACAAATGCCGCACCCCATTGAACTGGTGCGAGTCCGGTGAAAGGGTCACGTTTGGGATTTATTTAGTGAATGACGCCGAAGAGCGCGTTCGGATGATTCAAGAAAACTTGAAGGCCGCCCAATCCCTACAGAATAGTTACGCTGAAAAGAGGCGTAGGCCACTGCACATCGACGTCGGGGAACACGTGTACCTCCGGTAGTCTCCGATGAAGGCGTGCATCGATTTGGCGTAAAGTGGAAACTTGCTCGCCGATTTATTGGACCCTATGCCATCACCGAGAAGTGTGGACCAGTGGCGTATATACTGGAACTACCGGCATCTCTCGCTGGTGTTCACGACGTTTTCCATGTCATACAACTTCAGAAATGTCTGAAGTATACGGCTACTGTTACCACCGACGACATTGGCGAGTTGCAACTGGATTTGACTTATGATTAGTATCTGGTGGCGATTATTAATGAGAAGGCTCGGACCATGCATAATCGAATGCTGTGGTTCTACAAGGTAATGTGGAGCAACCATACCGCGGAGGAAGCAACGTGGCAGAGCGAAGATTTCCTTCGCTCAAACTACCCAGATTTCATGGCGTCTCATCACAGGTAATTTCTTGTACATCTTCGTCTCTTCGTTTATAATCTCGGGACGAGATTCTTTTAAGGGGGGATGTAAAAGCACAAGAATTTACTTGCTAGATTGTTCATCATATCACCACACCACAGCTCATTTTGTGGAAGTCTCATGAACATTTGTGAAGAGCAAGTAAACACCATCAAGAGGTGATTAGAGGAAGAACTTAGAAATCCAAAAGTCGGACCTCACACATAGAAACAGGAGAGGATGAGCTCACTGTTAGGCCCTAAACATTCTTAGAAGGGCACATGCCAAGTTTCATACAAGTTCAAACTCTTTTGGAGCACTAATTGCAAAAAGGGCTATTTGAATGCAAATTCAAATTTCAGCCACTTTCATCACTTGGATTCAAAAGATGACTCCACATTCAAACTCCGCACTTTTTTCTGAGTTACTCCCCAAATTTTCATCCTCATTGGAGTTCATCTTATCGGGAGCTATATTTGGGTTAATTCAAAACTGAATTTAAATTTCAAATTCAAGTGTGAATTGAATTGAGCTAACCAGCTCAAAATTGTGGACTTCAAATTCAACTAATGACTTGGTGATGAAGTCTGCCATTTAATTGGGAGTAGCTGGGAAGAAATATCAGTGGTGAAAAAAATGAAAAAGAATTGCGGGGGTGGGATCCAGCAGTCAGCCTCACAGCTCTAACACAGTCGGTTCCCTGTTTTCACCACTGCCACCGAGCTGTTGCAAACGCGCGTCCGGCCGAAGATCGCAGCCGAGCCCCTCCACCTCGACTCGTTTTCTCCACGTCCTAAGCCATAGAGGAGCTTCTAAAGACGTGTCCTCCACGTGCACCGGCGTCCTACCGAGCCACAGCCTCACTCGCACGCACGCGTTCGTCTCTGTTCTCACCACCCGAGCGACTCTCGGATCTTTGTCGCCTCCGTGATACAGGCCACAACTCGGACGATCACCTACAGCAAAAACACACGCCATCCTCTCCTCGATCTTCTGATGAACGCCTTCCTCCATTTCGTTCAGTAGCGAGGGATTATTTTGAGGTTTACCAATTAGCCGTTCATAGGACCGAGAGGGGGCTCGACTCAAAACTCTTGGTGGTCAGTCCATACTAGCTCGTTTTCCTTTAGCCATGCTTTCTAGGCCTTCCAACGAACCTCTAGGATCAACAACCGGCGAAAACCACCGACTATGGTTGCTGTTCTTCGAGTTTTTCCGATCGCCCCTGTTTTTAGCTCTAGGTCGACGGTGAGGTCCTAGCTCTAGCCGTTTCCATCGCAAACCGAGATCATTTTCAAGCTTAGAATGTCACCACGGAGCTGTAGGAGCAAACCGTTGCAAAAATAAGCTCCTGTGTAGCTCGGGCGACATCACCGGAGTTGGAGTCGCCGCTGTCACCATCGCGGGGTACTTTCCGGCCATCTCCAACTCTAGCCGGCCCCCTCAGATTGTTCCCCAGGCGGCATGTTTGATTGAGCTTCGAGCAGTAGAACGGCGGGCAGCGAGCCTTGCCGGAGTGCGCCACAGCGGGCAGCACAGGTGTCGCGAGGAAGACGGGAGGTGGGGGCTGCGGGGGGTCCACCAGTCAGCCTCGGTTTTCCAGCAGGGATACGGTTGCTGCTATGATCCGGTGCGGCAGCGTGGGTGAAACCCCGTGGGCTGCGGTGTGGTTGAAAGCTCAGTGGGCCGATTTAAATAGTGGGGCTCACAACCAGAGTTTAAACATTTCCAATAATTTCAGATTTTAGTTCAACTTCAAATGCCCATAACTTTTGCTAGGATGGTCCAAATTGAGTGACCAAATTTTGTTGGATTCAGCTCTCTGGTACAATCCAGCAAAACAAGTTTCATTTCATTAAACTTATTTTTTTCCAGAATTAATTCCCTAAAATTTAAATTGTGGAGAATTTTATCTGGATAATTCCTTTATGGAAAATTATGAAATTTGGCTAGGATGTTCATTTGAAAAATCCTTGAGTCTCAGGAAAAATTTCAGATCCATCCAAGCTCATTTAGTTCCCCTAATTGTGTGATTAAGTGAACTTCCCTGAGAAAATAGAAAAATGTACAAAAACATTTTCAGAATTTTCTCAAATCTTGATTAGGGCATAACTTTCTCTGGAATTCTTCAAATTACATGAAACCAACTCCATTAGAACCATCTCAAACTCTAGTTTCCAGAAAGTAATGGTTTGATCCATGAAAATCCCTGGAAATCCTTAGAAACTCTAGTAATGACCATTTAGACTTTTATTTGTGCAGAGCTCAAATGAGCTTTGTTTCAAATGATATTTGGTCAAGTCTCTGGTTAGGTTCTCACCAAGCCACAGTAAAAATTTCAAAACCAAATGGGATGTCTAGCTAGATTTATGGTCTGTATATACTAAATTCAACACATTTGCATTTAAATTGACATATCGTTAAATTGATTACGTGTAGTCGCTGAACGCGAGGAGACCCCGGAGGTTTTGGACCTCATATTTATGGAGAAGACACTAACCCCTGACCAGAAGCAACAAGGCAAGCCCCGGTTTGCATTTAACAAGTTTTATAAAGTTTTGCTTTATGTTCACTTAGCTTGGAGTATGTGTGTGCATTAGGTGTAGGATTGATGAAACCCCAAATGCATAACCAGATTATTCCAAAAGGAGTGAGGGTAGTGTCTAAGTCATCGAGTAGATCATGCTTTTCTTAATGTTAATAGGCTTCGGTAGATGTCGAGTAGTTGGAATCTACTCGCGAGAAGGTTCGTTACACGGGACTGGTTCGAGATGTGAGACAACATTAGCAAGAAAAAATGAGACTAGGCAGGGGCTAGGACGCAGCAAGAGGAAGTCTTGTGTGCATAGCCCTGTCCGTGTCGATTGAGGACTGATCCGTGTGCGGCCCATGCTGATCAAGTTTGAACGTACCGAAGGCATATCTGATATATGGGGTCCGATAAACTGATGTAACCTATACCTCCTAGCGTAGAGGCATAACGCACCAATTTATAGGTGTATGTTGAGGGCAGCATGGTGGAAATCCGCTAATAGGCACAGAGAGATGCTCCATGTAGGGAACCTCCTGTCCGTTGGGTGCGACCGGTTCGACGTTTGGGCTGTTTGGTGAAAGGTTGTTCCGTACGACATTGAGTGAGCGTGCTGTGCAGCTCCACGGATGGGCGTAGGTGACATGCTCTTAAGGTATCCCTGCAGGTGTATATTGAGTCGATTTGCCATCCCTCACGGTAATAAGTACCACTTGGTCACTGAGTCGTGACGTATGTTAACATATGGAATGTTATGATTCAATATTGCTGTTATGAATAACTTGTTTTGTTACATGCGTGCCACCAAATATGGAATGTTCAGATTTGTGAACCCTTAACTTGCGGCTAAAAGATGAATTAAGGATGAATTTGTAGGCGTGTCCGTTTGCTGCAAATTAGCATCCTATATTCGGGTATGACCTGCATGTGGAGTTTCATGTGTAGGAGAGTTGGTTAAGACTTGCTGGGCCATCGTGCTCATGGTTGCTGCTATGAGTGTTTGCAGGTGAGGAGTACCCCACCGACTCAGAGTACGAGTCCACCGGCGAGGGCTACCCTTCGTCGGGGACTACGGCTGAGTGGGAGCTGTACACACCGTGCTGAGGCTGAGTGGAGCTAGCTTGGGTTGTCTGTAGGGCCGTACAACCAACTTTTGCTAGTTAGGCGTGAGTTGTATAATTATCTTCCTCTGTAGTAGACTCTGTAAATAGATGTAAACTGAAGGTTTGTACTACTTTTGTACAAATTTAGTACGTTTCAATGTAATACTATGGTTTCCATATGATGTGTGCTGTCGGGTGTCGGATCGTGTGGCACCACCTTCTGACATCATGTCATGTACGGATTTTGGTCCGTCACACGAGGCCTAACGCACCGATTTATAGGTGTAGGTTGAGGGCAGCAAGGTGGAGACTTGCTGAGCCATCGTGCTCATGGTTGCTGCTATGAGTGTTTGTTGTTGAGGAGTACCCCACGGACTCGGACTACGGATTCACCAGCGAGGGCTATCCTCCGTCAGGGACCACGGCTGTGTGGGAGTCGTACACGCCACAGTGATGCTGAGTGGAGCTAGTATGGGTTGTCCGTAGGGCTGGACAACCAACTTTTGCTAGTTAGGAGTAGGCGTGAGTTGTATAAATACTTTCCGCTGCAGTAAACTCTGTACAGGAGTTGTAAACTGAAGGTTGTACTACTTTTGTACAAATTCAGTACGTTTGAATGTAATACTATGTTTTACATATTGTGTGTGCTGTCGGGCGTCGCATCGTGTGGCACCACCCTCTGTGATCCTGGATTGTACGGATTTCGGTCCATCACAGGCAGGTGATGCACGAAGGTGCAGATTAGCCCCGGGGTCAATCCAGGAAACCAGCCCCAAAACCCGGCAACATCCGCAATCTTGCTATCGAGGATGTGCCGGAAGGCAAACCCATACTCACGGGTACGTTCATTCTCCAACAACCACCCCCACATTGATATTATTTTATTCCGGTGCTACACATAATTTCATAAGCAAATCATATGTTAGCAAGTACAAAATTCTAGTGCTACCTACAAAATGTTCATACTTGATTTGCTCACCGGGTGGGAACATAGCTTCTCATACAATGGCCCCAAAGGCACCAATTGATTTAGGTGGAAAAATGTACCCCACCTCTCTGATTACCCTAGAAGACCAAAAGATAGATATTATCTTGGGGATGTGATGGTTATACCGCCATGATGCCATTCAAAACATTGGTCTTCAAACAATTCAGATCAACTCTTCCATTCATGGTGTGAGGACCGGGGACCCGACATACCAGGATCTCGCTGAGGGGTGTTGTAATATGCAACACTGGATAACACACGTATGAAGATATTCAGATTTAAAAGGCGGAAGCTAAACTTGGTTACATTACAAGTTTTTGAAACATAATTTACATCAACATATGGTTATAGTCTACACTCTCGTAGTCTAATCAAAAGAGTTCACATTCAGCCCGTAAACGTGTTCCCATTAGCCACACACATAACACTCAGCAATGCGGCGTGCACGGCTCCCACTCGACGGTGGTATCCTCTGGGGGACCCGTCTCTTCATCGGGAACCTCCTCCTCTACGTATCCACCTGCAACAAGATTTCAACAACAAGCAGTGAGCATGAAGGCTCAGCAGGACTAACCCGACGCCGCTAGAACATGAAACTCTACATGCTAGAATTTAGGCGTACAATGGAGGTTAATTTTTGCGTGAAGACTCGCCTAATTACTTAAATCCTATTTGCAGCTTTTAGCATCATGTAAGGTAGTAACCTTGTGCTAAGTAACATATGAATTTCCACAATCAAACAAGAAACACATCATTCCTATGTCCCCTGCCTAAGGTTGAAAATAAAATTTCATTGGCTCTATTCTAAAGCACATCATTTGCATCACATGTATTACTCAAACAGCAAGTTCAATACATGACAACCATTATCTTTAACTACATCACGGAACAGTGAAGAAGTGGTACTCACTGACCACGAGGGACAGCGATTATTATCGATTTACACCTGCAGGGTTCACCCGAAAAACACGTCACGTACGCCCGTACTCGATGTTGGCTACAGCACACATCCCGGACGTTGTACGAGACAACCTTTCACCCATTAGCCAATTGTTGAACCGGTTTTATCATCCTGGGCAGGAGGTCCCTATGCGGAGCAACCACGTTCCCGCTAACGGATTTCCACCTTGCTGCCCTGAAATAACCCCTCTGGACGACAAGTAATGCCTCAACCTCCAGCTACCCGAATTACATCGGTTTCCCAGTTCCCATAATGCCGGTATGTCTTCGGTACAATGCTGGCTTGTTCAACAGGGCCGCACATGACTCACTCCTCAACCGACACAAGCAGAGCTACGGGTCACAAGCCCCCAAAGTCCAGCTGCTCCTAACCTCTGATTGGTCTCAAATTTAAATCATGTGTCTCATGATTTGTCTCAATCCCCGAGTTGTGTACCCCTAATACTATCCTTGCGAGTAGTTCCGACTACTCGACTTGTACTGAATCCTATACCATTTGGAGCACAGCAGTGGCTACTCAGAGTTCATAACCTAGACTCAAACTCCCTGGGATTTCATAAGCCATGCAATTGGGTTTTCATTGAAAGACTAAATGCACACATAAGTCACTTCTATAGTAAGTGCAAAATGTAAAACATTATAAAATGGTGTTAATGCAAACTGGATCTTGCCTTGCTGCAAGTCATCGACTAATTTCTCCTCCAGAGGAATACAGTCAAGAATCTGCGGGGGCTTCGTCGATTTCAGCGACTACAAGTAATAAGATGAACAATGCATGTCAAGTTCAAATGCAATTGTATTGAATTGAAGATGTAAAGACTCTAGTTCGAGCTAGAAATCAGTATTTGTTCTGAATTCTATACAGTGGACTGGTGAATACCTAAACAGAAGAATTGCCATGTTTCATTTGAATCAAAGCTCAATTGAGCTCTGTACAAATAAATGTATAAAATGCCATTATTAGTGCTTCTAAGGGTTTTTAGGGATTTTCATGAAGAAGATTTGTAGTTTCTGGAAACTAGAATTTCTAAGGAGTCTAATGGAAGTGGTTTCATGTAAATTGAAGTATCCTACAGAAATATATGGTCCAATGAAAGTTTGAGAAAATTCTGAAAATGTTTCTGGACATTTTCTGTTTTCACAGGGGCAGTTCACTTAATCACAAAATTAAGTGGACTTAATGAACTCGGATGGATCTGAAACTTTGCATGTGACTCATTGTTATTAAAAGAAATATCCTGACCAAATTTGAGAATTTCCCACCAAGTGGATCTCCAGTTAAAATTCCTGGACATTTAAATTTTAGGGATTTAATTCTGGAAAAAGGACTTTTCAAGGAATGAATTTTTTTGCTGGATAGTACGCAAAGAGATGAATCCAAAAAAATTTGTTTCAGTAAATTTGGACATTCATACCAAAAGTTATGTGTGTATGAAGTTTAGATGGAAATCTGGAAAAAGAAAAACCAAAATGTTTAAACTGCTGACACCGGGGCCTGCCCGGCAGGTCCTTCTACCACCCGCCTAGGTCACGGAGCGCGCCGGACAGAAGCGATGGTGCGACCCATTCTCCGTCTATACTGGCTAATTCTAGACGCGGTTTTCACCTACATGCTCCTTGGATCACGGCACAACCGCCGGGCAACGTCTCGGAGCTCGACATCGCCGGAAAAGTGGACGACGATGGCAGAGGCGGCTTTGAGCTCGGTGCCGATGGTGAACATGAGACTCAGAGCTTAAACCAACGAGGAAAAAGGCCGTAGAGCACCACTAGGCTGTGTGGAAGCTGTTTCTACACTCAGCCCGAGCGGAAACCGCCGGGAATGTAGAGGTCGACGGTGACCCGACTGGTTTTTACCGGCGGTGACAAAATCACGTCGCACGGCTCACCGGATGGGTTGTTTTCTTGTGGGATTAGTCCCAGGTAATCGTTAGAAACCCTTGTTACTATATCTATACCAGAATTGTTTATGATCAATCATGGGTGATGAATCTCCCGATTTAATTCTATCGGTTCTACACCATAGACGATGCAAGAATTTAAATTCTGGTTCGCCAGCACTGAGAGAGGTCAAGGAGGTATAGGATGAGGAACTAGACATTATTTCTAACCTCTGTACTCATTTGATCAGGCCGGAAACGCTGTGGTTGGCTGCACGATGAAGAACCGTGCCAGTGACTTGCTCTGTTCCAAGGAAGAGAAAAATCTAACATGTCACAGCTCGGGGAAGCCAGAACCAACTCGGTGATGTATCGAGGTGGTAGAGGAGGGTCGTGCGATCCTTTCAACATGAACAGCTCAGGAGCGAGTGGTCGACGGTGGAGGTGGTGGCGCGACCGAGCGGCGTGTGTGGCAGCTGTTTTTGTCCGTGAGGGTGAAGAACGACCAGTGAAACGATCTTTTGTGTGCTTGGACTCGGGGATAAGAAGCTGCAGCATCGATCGGTGGCCATAATATGGGAGCAGGAGGTGACAACGCTTGATCGCCATGGCGCCCGCGCGAGTGACCTGAAGAACAGAGCAGCTCGGCAGAGATGCGGTTGAAATCTATTGTCTGACTGACAAAGGGGTCCCAGACTCAATCTTTGTCCTCCGTAATTGAATTTCACACTGTTGCAAACAATTGGGACCCAATTACACTCTTTGATTTACTCAAACCATAAAATCGTAATTTGAATTTTGAATGAATAAAATTGTGAACTGGTTTGGATGAATTTGCATCAAACATGAATCTGAATTTCAAATTCAGTTTTGAATTGAGCAAATTTACCTACCATCAAGATCAACCCCAAAGAGATAAAACTTGGTACAGTAGCTCAGAAAAATGTGCTGAGTTTGAATATGAAGAATTCTTTTGAATCCATGTGATGAAAGTAGATTGAATTTGAATCTGAATTCAAACTATCCTTTTTAATAATTGTATCCAAAAGTACCCCAAACATGTTTGAGTTTGCATGAAACTTGGCATGAGAATTCCTAAGAATGTTTAGGACTTAATACGGAGCTCAGCCTCTAAAGATTAGATGTTGGAGTTCCCACTTTTGGATTATGTGATTTCTTCCCCTAATTATTCTATTGATGGTGATTACATGCTCTTCAGAAATGTTCATGTGATTGCTACAAAGTGAGCTGTGGTGTGTGGCGTGACGAACATGTAGCAAGCCAAAAACTTGGTCCTTTACATTCCTTCCCCCTCAAAAGATCTCGTCCCGAGACTACAATGTGGAAATAGAAGAGAGGATGGTGGAGATTTATCAGATATGCGACGTTAAAAATTTTGGGTAGTTGGTGCGAAAAAATCCTTGCTCTCCCACGTTGCTTCCTCCTCGGAGTGATTACTCCACACTATTTTGTAGAACCACAACATTCGGTTGTGTGTGATTCGAGCTTTCTCATTGATGATCTGAGCCGGATCCTCTCGATATGTGAGATCCGGTTTCAGTTCCTCGATGTTTCCCAGCTAGACTGTGGTCGAAAACTTGAGGCACTTCCTCATATGAGATATGTGGGATATATCGTGCACACCGAAGAGTGATGCTAGTAATTCCAGCCGGTATGCAATGGGTCTGCACTTCTCCAAAATCTTGAACGGACCGATGAATCGGGGTGCCAACTGTAAGGGCCCAAGTTTTCATTTGCTAAAAAGTGTTCATCACATTACACACACCTCATTAGAGGAAATCTAATGAACATCTTTGAAGAGGAAGTAAACACCATCTAGAAACTCATTAGGAGATAAACTCAGAAAATGCAAAAGTGGTATTTCCCACATGCATCATATAGGGGCTGAGCATATGAAAAACTCGTAAACCTTGGTAGTAATGCTCATGCCAAATTTCACCCAAATACAAAACCATTTGAGGTGTTTTTTGGGTACAAATAGAAAGAGACTAGTTTGAACTTAAATTTAAATTCAAACTCTTCATCCCATAAATTCAGAAGTGGGATTCATATTCACACTCAGCACATTTTTGTGAGTTCACAAATTAATTTTCGCTCCATTTGGATTTGATTTTGACATGAGCTAGTTTGGTTAAATTTAAATCAAATTTGAATTTCAGTTAGCCTTTGCTGCAAAATTTTGATCAAATCAAATCACACTTTGAATTATTCAAAGTCAATCGGACATTTTGATGTTCGATCAACTCACAAGGGGTATTAGGGTCCCAAAATTAAGAGCAGTGGAGAAATTCGTGTTTTTAGGACAAAAGGGGGCAGTGGAACCCAGTGGCAGTGTCACAACCGAGATGAACCGAGTTTCAACCAGTACTCTGTTCTTCAGGCTGAACATACGGACGCCACGGCCGGCAGAGCGCTCGCCACCAGCTGCTTCCGAGCCCCGCACTGGCATGCTCGCCCAGCTCCTTATCTCCATGCCCGGGTGCCACAATCCGACTTCTACACCGTCTCATCGTCGCTCACGCTGCTCGGTTGGCTTGCTCCCGTGAAAAACAACCGACGACGCTGCCCTCGGTTCTACCCAATCAACCACCACCACCGAGCTTCAGTTGGCCGAGGTTTTCACACCGAAAAGCAGCGCACATGAGTGCTCTACCGTGCTATCATCACAACTCCGACGTTCTTAGCTCGTGTTGCTTGCAAAGCAACGATCTCCACCGAGCACCGAAGAGAAACCGGTGGAAGTCACTTCGGTCCACCGTGGACAGCGAGCTATGAGCCTCTTCTTCGTCACTTCTCGACATGAAAGTGGTGCGCTTGCATGTCCTGATCACGTAGCCGCTGGCCGTTTATCGTTTGCTAGCACCGGTAGCACGAATTGTATCGTTTTCTGAAACATATTTCACCCGGGGAAGGCTCGGTATCAACCAAAATTTGAGTTGACCAATTAACCAATGACCGAGCAAGATTCCCAGCACCTTCCTCACATCCTAGCGGTCATCCTCGAAGAAGAATCAATGGAAACTGTCAAGGATCGGCTATGTTAGAGCCATTTTTCTCACCGCCGGCAAAAATCACCTCGGATCACCGTCAAGGATGTAGTTGCCGATGTTTTCAGCCCCAAAGTGTCTTCATTTCAAGTTCTACATACGTCACTGATGCTCTAGGGCTAAAGAACCGAAGCTTTACTGGAGGAATGATGGTTTCCGATGTCACACCCTAATCTCGGCTGCCGCCGTCTCGCACCCCTTTCCGGCGATCTTGAGCCTCCGGCGACCCTACCAATGAGCTCAGCGGGTCTGAATATGGGGGAGGGCGGCGACTAGGTGGCCGGGAAACCGATTCCGGCGACCCTCGGCGGAGGGCGCCGCTGGGGGCTCTGTTGGCGTGAGGTTGAAGAAGCTCTGCATCGTGGGGCCCACCGACAGGGATTTAAACATTTCCCGAATTTCAGTTTCTAGTTCAAACTTCAAACCCATATAACTGTGGCTATGAAGCAAATCAAGTACTTTCCAACAAATCAAGTTTCACCTCATTAAAACTTTTATTTCTCCAGAATTAATTCTTCAAAATTTAAACTGTTTAGAATTTTAACTAGAGAGCCCTTTGGTGAAACATTCTGAAATTTAGCCAGGATGTTCATCATAATATCCCTGAGCTACCATAAAATTTCTGATCCAGTTGAGCTCATTTTATCCACCTAATGGTGTGATTAATGAAAATGTTCCAGAGAAAATGAAAAATGTCCAGAAAATTTTTTCAGATTTTCTCTGAAGTTGTTTAGCTCATATATTTTGCTAGGTATCTTCAAATTTGCTAAAACCAATTCCATTAGAACCCTCTGAAAATCTATTCTCTAGAAAGTCATGGCTTGCTCCATGAAAATACTTAGAACACCCTAAGAGCTCCAATTAAAGCTAAATAGACATTTATTTGTGGAGGGCTCAAATGAGCTTTGCTGCAAATGAACTTTTGCCAATTTTCTATGTAGGTTGTATAAAAACCACATTAAAAATTTCAGAGTCATTAGCACTGTCTAGCTAGAGTTATAGACTTCACAATGTCATTTTCAAATTCAAATGCATTTAAATTGACACGCGTACATACTTATATTGTGTAGTCGCTAAGGTTGAAGAGGAGCCGGAGGTGATGGATTTCATCACCCCGGAGGAACAGCTAGCCTACGACCAGAAGCAGCAAGGCAAGCTCCGGTTTGCATTAGCCGTTTTATAAATTTTATTGTTTTCAGAACTTACGTTGAGTATCCACTTTGATTATGCATTAGCATCTTGTTTGAAAACCCAAATGCATAGCCAAGAAAACCCTTGTTTTGGGCTTAGATTTTTAATCCTTGAGTAGCAACTACAATGCTAAACTAGTGTAGGATCCGGTACAAGTCGAGTAGTTGGAACTACTCGCGAGAATAGGCTAGAGGCACACCACTCGGTTAGAGATAGCAAATGGAACACATGGCAAAAAAATGAGACAGAACGGAGGGTAAGGACAGCAGGACGTTGGGGCCTGGGTGCCATAGCACCGCTTGTGTCGATTGAGGACCGAGCCGTGTGCGGGCCTGTTGAACAAGCTAGAACAGTCCCGAAGACCTACCGGATATATGGGAACCGGGAACTGATGTAATTCGGGTAGCTATTTGTTGAGGCACTACTTGTCGTCCAGAGGGTAGGTTTAGAGCTTGAGGTGTAAATCGGCTGGCGGAACTGCGGATACGCGTGCAGAGACCTCTTGCTTGGGACGATAGGACCGGTTCGACATTTGGCTGAAGGATGAAAGGTTGTTGCGTACGACGTCCGTGATGGTTGTTGTAGGCAACATCGTGTACGGGCGTACATGACGGGTTATTCGGGTAATCCTGCAGGTGTAAAACGATTATAATCACCATCCCTCGCGGTCAGTGAGTACCACTTGTTCACTGTACCGTGACGTCAAAAGAACAGGCTAGAGTCTGTGGGGACCACCCCGTGGTTCACCCACTCCAGGATCACATAGGGTGGTGCCGTACGATGCGGCACCCAACAGGACACACGAAAAGAATTAAGAACAACATAAAACTTTTATTTGATTATACAGAGGAAGTCTTTTTACAAAACTTAATTATACAGCGGAAGTTATATACATAGATACTCTCAAATCCTAACTAAGCAAAAGTGCAGCCGTCCAGCCCGGGACGCTACATACTAGCAGCATGGAACCGGGGAATCACGATGGCGTGCAAGGCTCAAGCTCGGCCGTGTACCCCGACGGGGGCATCGCCTCGTCCTCGGAACCTTCCTCATAACTCTCACCTGCACACAGCTCAAAATATTGCAACCGTGAGCACGATGGCTCAACAAGGCTTAACCGACAACCCTAGGCATGGAACTCTACATGCAAGGATGTGTAAGATAGGAAAAATGACTTTGCAATAAAGACTCGCCTACATGTTGATCCTTACTTTCAGTTTTATAGCAACAGTTTAATGAGCCTTAGGCAGCCCTCACATCGGAAGTCCACAATCAAACAAGAAACACTTTCCTCCGATGTGGTGATGCCCAAAGTGGAATATAAATTCAATTAGCTCTATAACTACAGCATATAATGTTTCAAGTCATATATAAATCAATACAGCATATTCAATTGGCTGATTTCACTTCTTACTACGTCACAGTGCAGTGAACAAGCGGGTACTCAAATAACCGCGAGGGATGGTGATTGCAATCAGGAGACACACCCGGATAACACGTCACATACACCCACTTTCAGAAGCGTGATTCCACACCCCTTCCTACTCTGTTGTATGCAACAATCTTTCAAAGGCAACCCAAATGCCGAACCGGTCCATCCATAACGGGCAGGAGGTCCACATGTTGAGCGTGACTGTGCCCACCGGCAGATTTACACCTTGCTACCCTCAACCCACTCCTATTTACGGTTGGGTAAGCCTCGGCACCCAGGTTAACCAATTACATCGGTTTCCTGGTTCCCATATGCCAGTATGCATCCGGCACTGTTTGATACTTGTCCAGCAGGGCCGCACACGGATGGTCCTCAACCAACGCCAAAAGGGATACGCACATGAGACCTCTGCTCACTGCATCCTGTCCCCCCTGCCGGGTCTCATGTTCACAACTCAAGCCATTTTATACCTCGTCTCATTCCGTGTGATAAATACCTATCTCACGAGTAGCTTCCAACCACTCAGCTTCTACCGAGATCCTAAGAACATTAGCATGGCATTCTCTACTCGTCGAGTTTGTAAACTACCCAACCCTTCATAGGATTTAAAAGGCTATGCAAGTGGGGTTTCAATCATCCTAACTCTAAAGCAAGCATTCACCCTAAACATAAGTGATACAAATAAAGAATTTGCAAAAGTACTTAAATGCAAACCAGGGCTTGCCTGGTTGCGAGTCAGAGGAGAAGTTAGCTTCTGGTGGAAGGACGTCCAAGGGCTCCTGTGCGTCCTTAACTTCGGTCACTATTATGAAATGTAACAAAATATATGTATAAGTATTAAAGACTTATAAGAAGTAAACTTCTATTCATAGCTACTGCTATTTAGGATCCTTAATTGGCTTTGGGATTTTTACATTGAAGACTAGACCTTCTAAAGATGATCTGAGCAAAATTTGGAGAAATGTCATTGCACAATGTAGTCTCTAATATTCCTACAAGTACAAGGCTTCTCTGAATTTTGAGCCCAAATCAGGAGTTTTCACATAGCTAAAAGTGAAAGATCTTATTAGGGTAAGTCTCCGTGGTTCTAACAAAATCTGTTTCACCATTTTTGGAGCTACCAACAGAGAGATATGAATTTTTGAAGTTGGACAGGAGTTCTGAAAAAGTTTCTGTTTAAATTGGAATTTCCAAATAAGGGCTGAACTTTGGAAGGCAATTTAGCCTAGCAAATGAACTCCAATGAAGCCCAAATTTTTTTACTGGACATCAGTTACTATGAAAAGGATTAGCTGCCCAAATTTGGGAATGTTTCATAAAGAATTGCTCCTGTAATAAATCTCTAAAGGATTTATTAAAAAGAATTCTACAGAAATTCCTCGGCATTTTCATAGCAAGCAATTAGTTTCTCTGTGAAGTACTCCTCATGAGGATTCCATTAAAATTGGTCTCAACCTTTTTGGTGTTTTCTACACAAAGTTATGGGCTTGTAAAGATCAGCTGATTTCTGGAATTATTTGCCTAATAGAAACTTCAAATAATCGTGACCGGGCCCACTGTTTTAAACCGGACTAGTGGAATTGCAGCAACACCGGGGCTACGGAGTTTAACCCGCACAGCCACAACAGATCCTGAGCGGCACCCAGATCCCGTGCCTAACTCGTGCCACTGACAGGTGGGACAGACCCCCACCGTCTTCTTCTTCGTGCCCGGGCAGCCCCCTCGCCGGAACGACGGCGGTACCTCGCCGGAACGGCTACCCAGTGCCCTAGACGGCCCAAATCTTGCCGCCCGTGCCCAAAACCCGACGAGAAACATGCTGGTAAGCTCAGTGGCGGCGCTAAATGGCCGGAAATACCTCCCCGATGGCGGCAGCGGCAAACTCCACCGCGGCGCCATCGTTCTCACATGGCAGAGGAGTATTCCGGTTGGGGAGAGCACCACAAGCACCAGGGTGATGTGAGGAGCACGTTTTTGCATACAAAAATGGGTGACAAATCGTGCAAGGTGTAGCTCGACGGTGCAGCTAGGGTTGTGCGTCGGCGGCCGGAAAAACTCAGCCTACAGCTTCATTTCTCTACGGTTTCCGATGGTTCTTTGTCGAGGAGCTGTGCTAGATCGTGTAGAAGCATCGGGCCAAAGAATTATACTATGGTTTCACCTTGGAGACGAATTCCGGGGTAGACGGGCGGCCGTTCTTTCGGTAGCTCGGAGCAACCGGTCGGTGATCGCAGCTGGAGAGGAACCGCAGCTGCCCCTAGCTTGGACAGTGGCACCCCGCACCGCCGGCGACCTCGTTCAACCAAAGAAAATCTGGGCTAGCGCAGCGAGAGAGCGGAGAGACGGCGAGTTCGCGTTCGGCAGAGAAACAAAGGAAGCGACGTGCGCTGTTTCTTCACCGAGTGAGTGGAGTCCTGACAGCTGCTTCAACGCACGGCTTGAGCCCAGCTGCACCGAGCGAAGCGGTATCTTCAGCGCCAAGCAACGGTGTCTTCAGCTCGGTGGACACTGATCAGCTGGCCCCACATGTCATCCTCTATTTTCCCCTCTTAATATTTCTGATCTTTTATTTCTGCCACCCACTTTTGTCCAAAATTCTAGATATTTGCAGGGAAGCCAAATTAAATATGGAGAATCCGAATTTTGACTTCCATGCTGCATTTGATCAAGTTTGGTTCAAGTTCAAATTTCAAATTTGAATTTTAAGGGTTTTTTGGTGTCACCCTAGATTTAAATAGCAAAACTACTCCAAAATTTCTCATTTTTGGCATGGCTGCTAATTCAAATATGGAGAACACCTTTGTGGACCCAAATTTGCAAATTGAGGGGATTGGAATTTGAAACTTAATTTGAAATTCAGATTAGAGGGTTCCTCCTTTTAATCCCAAACAAATATTGAAACTCCTCCAAATGAGCTGAAATTTGGAAGGGTGAATATTTGGACTATGAGGGTCCAAAGTTATGAATTTAGATCTTCATGTTTGGAAGTTTTGGGAAGTTTGAATCCTCACTTTGAACTTACACCATTATAATTCAAAGTTTTAATTCCCCTCATTTTTCCTAAGTGTATATGATCTGAATTTTTCTTGCTACCACTTTTTAGGGATCTTACATCCCTCCCCCCTTAATAGAATCTCGTCCCGAGATTACAAAAGAAATGCAAAGTGGGGGAACTTTACTGGGTATATGAGGATAGCAAGTCCGTATAATTCGCTTGTAGATAGTCCTTGCTTTCCCATGTCGCCTCATCAGCGGTATGGTTACTCCACAAGACCTTGTAGAACCATAAGGTCCGGTTTCTTGTGGAGCGAGTCTTTTCATCGATAATCCGGATCAGATACTCCGTGTACGTGAGGTCCGGTTGAAGAACTTCTATGTCTTCAGTGCGGATTTAAGCGGAGGATTTGAGGCATTTCCTCAGCTGAGAGATGTTGAAGACATTGGGAATTCCTGCGAGTGACGCCGGTAAATCCAAGCGATAGGCCATGGGTCCACATCTTTCAATGATGGCGAACGGACCAATGAACCGCAGCGCAAGTTTACCCTTCACTCCGAAATGATGGACTCCCTTCATCGGAGACACACGGACATAAACATGGTCCCCGATGTCGAAGTGGAGAGGGCGGCGTCGTTTATCCACATAGCTCTTCTGACGAGATTGAGAAGCCTTGATGTTGGCTTGTATTACTCGCACTCGTTCTTCAGCCTCATTCACCAGTTCAATGCCGTAGATAACTCGCTCGCCGGACTCGCACCAGTTAAGGGGTGTGCGGCATTTCCGGCCGTAGAGAGCTTCATACGGTGGCATTTTAATGCTAGCTTGATAGCCACTGTTGTAAGAAAACTCCGCCAACGGCAAGTGATCGTCCCAATTCTTGCCATGGTGGATGGCACAAGCGCGTAGCATGTCTTCAAGTACTTGATTAACCCGTTCAGTTTGACCATCCGTATGCGGGTGATACGCGGAACTTCGAATCAGTTTGGTCCCCAATGATACGTGCAACTGTTCCCAGAACCGAGAGACGAACAGCGCACCGCGATCTGAAATAATGGAGCGGGGGACACCATGCAAGCACAAGATCTTTGTAATGTACAGCTCCCCATATTGCTTGGCCACGTACTTTGTATGTACGGGAATAAAATGAGCCGACTTGGTTAGTCGATCGACTATTACCCAAATCGAGTCATGCTTGTGAGACGTGAGAGGTAGACCAACAATGAAATCCATGCTGATATCCTCCCACTTCCACGCCGGAATGTTCAATGGTTGCAGCTGTCCGGATTTACGCATATGGTCGGCTTTCACCCGCCGACACGTACCACATTCGGATACGTACTTTGCGATTTCTCTTTTCATCCGTGTCTACCAAAATCTGGTTTTCAGATCCTGGTACATCTTGTTGCTGCCCGGATGAATAGAATACTTGGACAAATGACCTTCATCCAAGATTTTCTTCCGAAGCTTCATGTTACGGGGTACCACTATACGGTTTTTAAACCATAGAGTGTCGTGTTCATCTCTCCGGAAGCATTTCATTTCGCCATTCTTCATCCTTGTCTAAATGTGCGACATTCCCATGTCTTTCTTCTGCGCTTCCATAATGTCCTCTCGTATTGTAGGGACGAGAGCAAGATTATACAATGCCCCATATGGAACCAAGTACAGACTCGGCTCCTTCTCTTCAAGTGGGGTGATGGACAGACTATTGACATGGGATTTGCGGCTTAAGGCATCGACAACCATGTTTGCCTTTCCGGGATGGTAGTGAATCTCTATTTAATAGTCCTTGATCAGTTCTAGCCATGTCCGTTGCCGCATATTCAACTCCTTTTGAGTGAATATATACTTCAGACTTTTGTGGTCGGTGTAGAGGTGCACTAGGTTCCCAAGCAAATTGTGCCTCCACATTTTCAATGCCAACATCACAGCAGCGAGCTCAAGATCATGAGTCGGATAGTGCTGCTCGTGGTTAAGGAGTTGACGTGAGCCATAGGCGACCACTCTTCCTCCTTGCATCAATACACAGCCAAGCCCAATGCCAGACGCATCACAATATACGTCAAAGGGCTTGGTTGTATCCGGTTGAGCTAACACCGGGGCTGTTGTAAGATGCTTCACTAATGCTTGGAAAGCTTCTTCACAAGCTGAGCTCCAAACATATTTGATCCCCTTCTTCAACAGTTCAGTCATCGGCTTAGCATGTTTGGAGAAATTCAGTATGAATCTCCGGTAATATCCTGCTAACCCGAGGAAACTCCGGACTTCATGGACTGATGTGGGAGATTTCCATTTCAGCACTTGCTCAATCTTGATTGGATCAACTGCAATGCCTTCTGCAGAAATAATATGACCAAGAAATGGCACTTGGCTGATCCCAAACTCACACTTTCTGATCTTGGCGTAAAGCTTATGGTCTCGCAATCGTTGAAGCACGATATGCAGGTGTTTGGCGTGTTCCTCTTCAGACTTGGAGTAAACCAAGATGTCGTCTATGAACACCACCACGAACTGGTCCAACTCTGGCATGAACACTGAGTTCATGAGATACTTGAAGTGTGCCGGGGCGTTGGTGAGACCAAAGGACATGACGAGGTATCCATACAACCGATATCTCGTCGAGAAGTCCGTCTTCGGAATATCCTCCGCTCGGATCTTGATTTGGTGGTATCCAGAGCGAAGATCCATCTTTGAAAACACTCTTGCACCCACAAGTTGATTGAAGAGAATATCGATGCGGGGCAGTGGATATTTATTCTTGATGGTGACGGCATTGAGAGGTCGGTAGTCCACACACAACCTCAAGGTTTCATCCTTCTTCTTCACAAACAGCGCCGAACATCCCCATGGCGAGGAACTCGGTCGAATGAAACCCTTTTTCATTAAGTCGTTGAGCTTCTCTTTTCCTTGTACGGTCTCCGTGATATTGGCGTCGTCCCGGCTACAAGTTCAATCTTGAACTCGACATCTCTTTCGGGTGGCATGCCCGTAAGATCATCCGGAAAGACATCTGGGTATTCACGAACCACACGAATATCCTCAAGTTTTGTGGATTCCGTGTTATATGTAGCCGGAGCTTCTTGAACCGAACGGTCAAGAATAAGAACATGTGGTTCATGAAGTGGAGAGTTTAGACGAACCACATGTGGAATGATGTCAAGAACAGCACCATGGAGATGTAGCCATGACATTCCTAAAATGACATCAAGTTTCTAACTCTCTAACATGATCAGAGAAGTCGGATATAGATTCCCACCCAACTGTAATGGTGCTCTATAGACCATTCTATCAGCTGTTATTTTCCCACCCGGAGAGCATATCAAGTATGAACTATTTGTGGGAATGATAGGCAGTTGATATTTAATAACATAAGACTGAGTTATGAAATTATGGGTGGCAACGGAGTCAAAAAGTATGACTACGGGATAATCTAAGTAAGAAAACGTACCCGCGAGGACGGGTTCGCCTTCCGGCACATCTTCGATGGCTAAGTGGTGGACGTTGCCGGGTTTTGGTGCTGGTTTCTTGGGCTGATTATGGGGCTGATTAGCACCCTGATATGGTGCTGCCCCCCTGCCCTGTTGCGGCTCGGGGCAGTCCCTGGAAATATGCCCGACAGGCCACACGTGAAGCACATGTAAGGTGTCTGGGTCCCGCCGACTTGAGGACGAAATCCCGGTGCACGCTGTTGAAACTGAGGCGCACGCGGGACCATCCTTTGCTGCTGCTGTTGCTGTGGTGGATACGTCGGTCGGAAGCCTGGCGCATTATATTGCCGACCGCGGAACTGAGGCGGTCACGCCAGTGGCTGCCATCTCTGACCGGATGGTGAGCGATACACCACACGTTATTTTTGTGGCGTCCCACAACTGCTGCTCGTCAGCGCACTGCGTTTCCTCTTATCATAATCGCGGCATTAAATAGGTCATTGAATGTGCCGCGATTGCTTTGGGCGAGATGGACCTTCATCTTGGAATTCAAGCCCCGGAAGAACGCATTGCGCTTTTCTTCCTCCGTTCTCACAAATCCTGGTGCATACTGCGCCAGTCGGTTGAATAACCTGGAGTACTCATGAGCACTCCTCTCGCCTTGTCGTAGCGCCAGGAACTCCTGGAGCTTCCTTTCCATGACCCCGGGAGGTATGTGACAGGCGCGTAACGCCTCCCGGAACTCCATCCATGTGACGGCATGGCCAGCCGGTAAGGAGGCGGTGTAGTTCGCCCACCAGGTACCGGCTTCTCCTTGAAGCTGTTGCGCGGCGTACAGTGCCTTCTGGTGTTCGGTGCATCGTAGCAGCCCGAACTTAGCCTCCAGAGTGCGTATAAAGCTGTCCGCCTCCAAAGGCTCTTCGGCCTCCGTAAAGACCGGCGGATGGGTCACCAGGAATTCTGAATAAGAACTTTGTTGGGGCTGGCGTTGCCCATTGTCTTGGCGTCCTGCCTGATAGGACGCATTATGCTGGACTAGCATCCGCAGCAACTCGGTTTGCTCGTCGCACGAGCCGAGCACTGCAGTGAGAACCTCCGCCAGGTGTCTTGGAAGTTCTGGCGGTGGAGGAGGTGGTTGCTGCTGCGTCGTGGTTTGCTCCGGAGGTGGAGACTCATCACCACGAACCTGACTCGGACCTCCCTCCTCTTGCGTTGACTGTGTACGCACCAATCTGCATTCATATCATTCAAACAATCAGCACATGTTGGTTTAGCTCATCCAGTCTATACAATATTGTTGCGAGAATGGAATAAATAATGCGCATACAATCACACATATGGATAAAGTATAAACTTTATACAACATATACATCCCTGGACCATGTCCCAAGATTAGGTTCCAAAATGATGAACTTTATGGGTTAAAAGTTCATTTCGACCATCGTGGGTCGCTACGGGATGTTAAGTGTGTTAGCATGCGTAATTCCTCGCTATTGTACAGGACCCAAACATGTCCTAACTCGAAGTGATATGTTAAATGCATAAACTTTTCGAGTCCAACTCACTGTTTTACAACATCCTTTGGACGTCGAATTGTGAAACTAAGTGTTTTGGTTGAAACACTTCAACATGGTGTTCTGTCCATTTTCTGGCCCAGCAGACCAGTTGGAAGAATTTAACTGTTTTGGCCATCTTGGAAGCAGAATCTGGACTAGAGTTCAACAACAAAGTTGTAATAGACTCAACAAGGAATCCAGATTGTATTTATTTGCCTCTATGTCCCCCCTAATTTATGAGTTATGACCTCTACAAGTTGACAGAATTTTCTTAGGACTTTTGACAGCACCTCCTTTGCATGTTGCTGTCTTGTTCGCAAAATTCCATCTATTTCTGCCATCAATCTTGGGAAACACTAAACTACAAAGTTGTAGTATATTCCCTACACTTTCCAACGATGTCTTACTTGACTCTTAGAAATTTTTCTACAGAAAGTTGTGGTCAAAATACAGAAAATTCTAGAGATCATTTTGGTCTGCCCTGTTTCTGGACAGTGTATACTCCTCGGCGATTTTCATCCATTTTGAGGGAGATTATGTTCTGGATCTCCACATAAAAGCTGTAGAGGACTTAAAAGACTTTCCATAATAGTATCACACACCTCCATTGGTTCAACCAATCCTATGTTATACCCTGTTTAAGTTCAGCACAGTTTCTGCCGAAACAGGGGAGGTTGTTCCTAAGTCTTAGAGATTGAATCTATACTCCCAATTGACTCTTAGTTCAATATAGGAGTTTACTAACCCCTAAATGGAATTCTAAACGTCATTTTGAACTCTTTTCTTCGAAAATATACTTTTATGCAGTCTCAGTACTACGTTTCCTCACCAAAGAAAAATCCTAAACCGGTATACTGGCATATACGTGTCAAATGGTGGAACTAAGAACGTCACTCACAATTACCCGGAGGTCATGATGTCTCAGCACGAGTAAGTACCTATTACATCGCGGTCTCTTCTTTTGTAATCTAGGACGAGATTCTTTTAAGGGGGGAGGGATGTAAAAGCCCAAGAAAAGGGACTTGCAAAAACTTTTCATCACCTCACAACACCACAGCTTTTGTTGTGGATATCTTGTGATGATTGGTGAAGAGCAAGTAACCTCCATTCAAAGGGTGATTAGGGGGAAAACCCTAACTTTCACAAAGTAGGATTTATACACATGAAAATGAGAGGTTGAGCTCACCCCTAGCACTTAAAAAGTCTTGGGAAGGTTAAGGCCAAATTTCATACAAATCCCACACTTTTTGAGGCACTTTTGGAGGCATTTGAAAAAGAGGCCAATTTGAATGTAAATTCAAATTGCAGAAACTTTCATCACTTAAATTCGAAAGTTGACTTCATATTCAAACTCAGCACATTTTTCTGAGTTAGTCCACCAATTTTCACCCCCACTTGAATTCATCTTGTCAGGAGCTAAATTTGCAATAATTCAAAACTGAATTTGAATTTCAGTTCAAATGTGAAGCAAATTTAGCCAAACCAAATTCCAATTGAGGGAACCAAATTCAAAATGTAGCTTGGTGCTTAAGTCTATCATTCAATGTTTAGTAGCTGGGATATTTGCAGCAGAAGGGGGAGAAAGAATTAGAGGGGAGAAGAGGACCCACTGGTCAGCCACACAGAGATCAAACCGACTCAGTCACTCGGTCAAACACCTGCGGTCGCCAGCGCACGGTGAAACTCCGCCCCAACACGGTCACCGCCAGCTCTGTAGAGAGAGTATTTCCACGTTTAGTCCTCGGTGTTCAAAAGACCGAGCTAGCAAAGAATCTGAAATTCGTGGTGATCGGTCCTTCACCACGTGAACCCAGCCAAGCACATGTTCTACACGTTCCCACGGCCACCTAGGATCAAAGACCATCGAAAACCATCGAGTCTTGGCGCTGCTATCCGAGTTTTTCGAGCAACCGCCATTTTAGCCCTAGGTCGACGGTGAGGTCCTAGCTCCAGCCGTTGCCATGGCCAACCGAGCTCATATTCATGCTCAGCATGACACAGCGGAGCTGTAGGAGCAAACCGTTTGAAGAATAAGGCCCTGAGTAGCCCGGGCGACATCGCCAGAGTAGGGAGAGCCGCTGTCACCGTCGCGGCCATGGTTCCGGCTATTGCCGAGCTTCGGTGAGGGCACCAGCGTGTTCCTCGAGCCAAGTTGGGCCCAGGCAGCGAGAACCGTCGAAGGTCGTGCAGCGAAACGGCCGGCGGCAAGAACTCCGGCGAGGCACTGCCGCGGGAGTCGCGGGGTGGCATGAGGTAGACGAAGGGGGGCCGGGTCCACCGGTCAGCCTCTGTTCTCGCGTGGGGATCCATTTGCGGCCAGGATTCGGTGCGGCAGAACGGGTAAAACCCCATGGGCCGCGATGTGGACGCATTATCAGTGTGCCGGTTTAAAGAGTGGGCCCCACGCGCAGAGTTTAAACATTTTGGGAATTTCCAGTTTTAGTGCAAACTTCAAATGCACATAACTTTTGCTAGGAAGCTCCAAATTCAGTGAACCAAATTTTGCTGAACTCAGAATTTTCAGTACTTTCCAGCAATACAAATTTCAGCTCATGAACGTTAATAGTTTTTTAGAATTAAATCACTAAAATTCAAACTGTTAGGAATTGTATCTGGAGAATTACCTTAGGAAAAATTCTGAAATTTGGCTTAGAGGTTCATTGGAAAATCCTTGAGTCATAGTAAAATTTTCAGACTCATCAAAGTTCATTTATTCCCCTTAATGGGGTGACTAAATGAACTGCCCTGAGAAAATAGAAAAATGTACAGAAACATTTTTCAAATTTTCTCAAATCTTGTTTAGGGCACAACTTCCTCTAGAATCCTCTAAATGATATGAAACCAATTCCATTAGACCCATCTCAAATTCTAGTTTCCAGAAAGTAATGGTTGGAGCCATGAAAACCCCTGGAATTACGTGGAGGCTCAAATATTGACCAAATAGGCTTCCATTTGTACAAAGCTCAAATGAACTTCATTTCAAATGAAACTTGGTCAAGACTCTGGTTAGGACCATACCAAGCCACCATAAAAATCTCAGAACCAAAGGGGAGGGCTAGCTAGAGTTATAGTAATTACTTATTCAAGTTTATACATTGCATTTGAATTGACATATAGCATATGGTTAACGTGTAGTCGCTGAAGGCAAGGAGACACCGGAAGTGCTCGACTTCCTTCTTCCGAACAAAGACCTAACCACTGACCAGCAGCAACAAGGCAAACCCCGGTTTGCATCACCCTTTTTATAAAGTTTTGCTTTGTTACCTGTTTAGTGTGAGGTATGGAGGTGCATTAGGTATAGGATGGATGAAACCCAATTGCATAGCCAGAATTTTCCTATAAGAGTGAGGGTAGTGTCTAAGGCCTCGAGTAGACAGGCTATGCTTATTGATTTATAGAACTTCGGTACAAGTCGAGTAGTTGGAATCTACTCGTGAGTTAGGCTTGGGACACACGGGTTTGGTTCGAGTGATGTGAGGTCACTTCAGTAATGAAAACGAGACTAGGCAGGGGCTAGGGCGCAGCAAGAGGAAGTATTGTGTGCGCAGCCCTGTCCGTGCCGATTGAGAACCGATCCGTGTGCGGCCCTGCTGAACAAGTATTGAACGTACCGAAGGCATATTGGATATATGGGCCCCGATAAACCGATGTAACCTAATCCTCCCGGCGTCGAGGCATAACGCACTGATTTATAGGTGTAGGCTGATAGCAGCAAGGTGGAAATCTGCTAACGGGCATAGAGAGATGCTCCGTGTAGGGAACCTTCAGCTTGTTTCGGTGCGACCGGTTCGACGTTTGGGCTGTTGGGTGAAAGGTTGTCCCGTACGACATCGAGTGAGCGTGCTGTGCAGATTCACGGGTGTGCGTACGTGATATGCTCTTTGGGTTTCCCTGCAGGTGTATATCGAGTCGATTCGCTGTCCCTCACGGTGACGAGTACCGCTTGTTCACTGCGTCGTAACGTAGATAAACTACGGAATGTTATGATTCAATTCTGCTGTATGATATAATTGTATTGCTACATGTGTGCCACCAAATATTGCTTACTAAATTTCAGAATCCTGAACTGTTAACTTGTGGCTAAAAGATGAACTAAGGATGAACTGGTAGGCGTGTCCGTTTGCTGCAATTTTACCACCCCATGTTCGTTGTACACTACATATAGAGTTTCATGCTAGGTGAGTCGGTTAAGTATTGTTGAGCCATCGTGCTCACGGTTGCTGCTTAAGTGTTTTCAGGTGAGGAGCCACCCACGGACTTGGGTTACGAGTCCACCGGTGAGGGTTACCCTCCGTCGGGGACCACGGCTGAGTGGGAGCCGTACACGCCGCGCTGAGCTGAGGAGTGCAGCTAGTGTGGGATGCCATAAGGCTGGGCAACCGACTTTTGCTAGATAGGCGGGCGTGAGTTGTACAAGTTAAGACTTCCACTGTGTAATAAAGACACTAGTTTGTAACTGAATATTGTACCAAGTTTGTACAGTTTCAGTTTGTTTTCTATGTAATACAATGTATCCTTATGATGTGAACTGTCGGGTGTCGCATCGCGCGGCACCACCCTCTGCGATCCTGGATGAGCGGATTCCAGTCCGCCACAGCAGTGCCGCATATGGACGGTCCTCAACCGACGCCAACAGTGCTACGCACATGAGACCTCTGCTCACTGCATCCTATCCCCCCTGCTGGGTCTCATGTTCACAACTCAATCCATTTTCTACCTCGTCTCATTCCGTGTGATAAATACCTATCTCGTGAGTAGCTTTCAACCACTCGGCTTCTACCGAGATCCTAAGAACATTAGCACGACATTCTCTACTTGTCGAGTTTGTAAACTACCCAACCCTTCATAGGATTTAAAAGGCTATGCAAGTGGGGTTTCAATCATCCTAACTCTAATGCAAGCATTCACCCTAAACATAAGTGATACAAATAAAGAATTTGCAAAAGTACTTAAATGCAAACTGGGGCTTGCCTGGTTGCGAGTCAGAGGAGAAGTTAGCTTCTGGTGGAAGGACGTCCAAGGGCTCCGGTGCGTCCTCAACTTCGGTCACTATTATGAAATTTAATAAAATATATGTATAAGTATTAAAGACTTATAAGAAGTAAACTTCTATTCATAGCTTCTTCTATTTAGGATCCTTAATTGGCTTCGGGATTTTTACAGTGAAGACTAGACCTTCTAAGGATGATCTGAGCAAAAGTTGGAGAAATGTCATTGCACAATGTAGTCTCTAAAATTCCTACAAGTACAAAGCTTCTCTGAATTTTGATCCCAAATCAGGAGTTTTGACATAGATAAAAGTGGAATATCAGATTAGGGTAATTTGTTTCATTATTTTTGGAGCTACCAACAGAGAGAGATGAATTTTTGAAGTTGGACAGGAGTTCTGAAAAGTTTCTGTTTAAATTGGAATTTCCAAATAAAGGCTGAACTTTGGAAGGCAATTTAGCCTAGCAAATGAACTCCAATGAAGCCCAAATTTTTTACTGGACATCAGTTACTATGAAAAGGATTAGCTGCCCAAATTTGGGAATGTTTCATAAAGAATTGCTCCTGTAATAAATCTCTAAAGGATTTACTAAAACAATTCTACATAAATTCCTGGGCATTTTCATAGCAAGCAATTTGTTTCTCTGTGAAGTACTCCTCACGAGGATTCCATCAAAATTGGTCTCACCCTTTTTGGGGTTTTCTACACAAAGTTATGGGCTTGTAAAGATCAGCTAATTTCTGGAATTATTTGCCTAATAGAAACTTCAAATAATCGTGACCGGGCCCACTGTTTTAAACCGGACCAGTGGAATTGCGGCAACACGGGGGCTACGGAGTTTAACCCGCGCAGCCACAACAGATCCCGAGCCACACCCCGATCCCGCGCCTAACTCGTGCCACTGACAGGTGGGACAGACCGCCACCGTCTTCTTCCTCGCGCCCGGGCAGCCCCCTCGCCGGAATGACGGCGGTACCTCGCCGGAACGGATACCCAGTGCCCTATACGGCCCAAATCTCGAAGCCTGTTCCCAAAACCCGACGAGAAACATGCTGGTAAGCTGAGTGGCGGCGCTAAATGGCCAGAAATACCTCCCCGACGGCGGCAGCGGCAAACTCCACCCCGGCGCCGTCGTTCTCACGTGGCAGACGAGTATTCCGGTTGGGGAGAGCACCACAAGCACCAGGGTGATGTGAGGAGCACGTTTTTGCATACAAAAATGGGTGAAAACTCGTGCAAGGTGTAGCTCGACGGTGCAGCTAGGGTTGTGCGTCGGCGGCCAGAAAAACTCAGCCTACAGCTTCATTTCTCTACGGTTTCCGATGATTCTTCATCAAGGAGCTGCGCTAGATCGTGTAGAAGCATCGGGCCAAACCAATTAGACTATGGTTTCACCTTGGAGACGAATTCCGGAGTAGACGGGCGGCCGTTCTTTCGGTAGCTCGGAGCAACCGGTCGACAATCGCAGCTGGAGAGGAGCCGCAGCTGCCCCTAGCTTGGACGGTGGCACCCCGCACCGCCCGCGACCTCGTTCAACCAAAGAAAACCCGGGCTAGCACAGCGAGAGAGCGGAGAGGCAGCGAGTTCGCATTCGGCAGAGAAACAGAGGAAGCGACGTGCGCTGTTTCTTCACCGAGTGAGTGGAGTCCTGACAGCTGCTTCGACGCGTGGCTTGAGCCCAGCTGCACCGAGCGAAGTGGTGTCTTCGGCGCCAAGCAACGGCGTCGCCGTGGCGGCTGCGGAGGAAAACGGGAGAACCGACGTTGGCTCGGTGGACACTGATCAGCTGGTCCCACATGTCATCCTCTCTTTTCCCCTCTTAATATTTCTGATCTTTTATTTCTGCCACCCACTTTTGTCCAAAATTCTAGATATTTGCAGGGACACCAAATTAAATATGGAGAATCTGAATTTTTACTTCGATGCTGCATTTGATCAAGTTTGGTTCAAGTTCAAATTTCAAATTTGAATTTTTAAGGGTTTTTGGTGTCACCCTAGATTTAAATAGCAAACCTACTCCAAAATTTCTCATTTTTGGCATGGCTGCTAATTCAAATATGGAGAACACCTTTGTGGACCCAAATTTGCAAATTGAGGGGATTGGAATTTGAAACTGAATTTGAAATTCAGATTAGAGGGTTCCTCCTTTTAATCCCAAACAAATATCGAAACTCCTCCAAATGAGCTGAAATTTGGAAGGGTGAATATTTGGACTATGAGGATCCAAGTTATGAATTTAGATCTTCATGTTTGAAAGTTTTGGGAAGTTTGAATCCTCAATGTTATGAATTTAGAGCTTCATGTTTGGAAGTTTTGGGAAGTTTGAATCCTCACTTTGAACTTACACTGTTATAATTCAAAGTTTTTATTCCCCTCATTTTTCCTAAGTGTATATGATCTGAATTTTTCTTGCTACCACTTTTTAGGGATTTTACAGAGTCATGTTAAAAAGTTGCTGATTGAAAGCTATACTTTGGTTGCTAATGATCTGTTGTAGTTTAGAGCGAATTAAAGTTACTTTTAACCTTCGGCAGAGCACATGAGAGAAATGCATTTCTTGTTTGATTGTGGCTCTCTTATGTGCCTTAGCGCGAGGTTCTTCCACAACTTGTGCTAAAACTTGAAAGTAAGGTACAGCTATGTAGGCGTGTCCTTTGCAACTTTTATTCCATTACACAATGCAAACCAAACATGTAGAGTTTCATGTATAGGAAAGACGGGTAAGTCTTGCTGAGCCATCATGCTCACTGCTTGTGTTTGAAGCTTTTGCAGGGTGCTATGACGAGGAGACACCTGAGAAGGAGACGGACCCCCAGAGGGAAACCCCCATTGAGTGGGAGTCGTGCACGCCGTCGTATTAATGTGTGTGCGTGCTAGTAGGAACACGTTCACGAGCTGAACGTGAACTCTTTTGCTTAGTCTACGCCTGTGAGTGTAGACTTGACTTATTTTATTATAAACATGTTCAATAACAGTTTATTGTAATAAAACTTTTGCTTCCACTTTGTACCTTTTATGTGTGTTAACCGGTGCTGTGCAACACAGCTCCCCTCAGCGTGATCCGGGCTAGTCGAGGCCGTGTGGCCCTCGCACCAACTTTTCTTTGACCCCGGATCTATTTACCCCCTTCATCGGAGACATGCGTAGATAAACGTGATCCCCGATCTCAAACTGTAGAGGGCGCCTTCTACAATCTGCATATTGCTTTTTATCGGGACTGGACGGCTTTCATGTTTGATTGAACAATCCAAACTTGTTCTTCCGCATCGTTGACAAGATCAATCCCGAAGGTAACCCCCTTGCCGTTCTCAAACCAATTTAATGGTGTGCAACATTTTCTTCCATATAGCACCTCGTAGGGTGCCATTTTTGTGCTGGCCTGATACCCATTGTTGTACGAGAACTCGGCTACGGTAAGTGATCATCCCAATTCCTACCGTGGTTAATAGCGCAAGCTTGTAGCATGTCTTACAGGATTTGATTTACCCACTCGCTTTGCCCATCCGTCTGCGGGTTGTAAGATGAACTCCGTATCAGTTTCATACCAAATGCTGCATGTAATTGCCTCATAAATGAGACAAAAACAGGGTGCCTCGTGTGGGAGACATTCCGCACCGCCACTCCAGGAATCGCATTGGGTGGTGCCGTGTTAGGTGACACCGAACAGCATGCACAGAAATGAATCTAAGACATACACAAGTGTGTATTAAACAACAAATCTGTTTTACAAATAATAATGTACACTCTAATGTACAGAAGCGGATTATAAAATCAAAGTTGCAGCGGAAATACAACTGTGATAACTCTCACAAACCTAGCTATGCATCAAAGAAGTTATCCTGTCCGCGGATAACACTTTCTAGCAGCAGAAAATGGATTCAGTGGCGAGCAGGGTTTCTTGTGACCATGCAGCCAAGAATGGCGCTGTCATGCTTAACCCTCCACTGTATACAATGGATTACCTGCAAAACAACAACTCTGCAAGAGTGAGCACGAAGGCTCAGCAAGACTTAACCGTCTCTCCTAGGGCATGCAACTCTACATGAAGGTAACTTTAAGACATAGACATTTGAAGTTGCATAAAGACTCGCCTACACGTTCATCCTTAATTTTCATATTTAAGCCATCATAGTAATGACCTTGCGCCGAGCAACATTGGAAATTCACAATCAAACAAGAAACACTTCATTCCAATGTTACTTGTCCCAAGATGGAAAATAACTATATTTTGCTCTATCTCTACTTCATACATGGTTATCATGCAATTTAATTAACATAACGGCATATAAAACTTGCAAACTGTTGTCACTCAACTTTGATTACTACGTCACATCACAGTGAGCATGCGGTACTCATATCCGCGAGGGATGGTGATTTGAATAAAACACTGCCCGGCTTACTCGACAGATACGCCCCGCCTCTAAAGACCCAAATCTGGCGTCCTTCATTACGTTGTATGTGGTAACCATTCGCAGGACACCCGACTGTAGAACCGGTCGCTCCGTCTCGGGCTCATAGGTCTAACGAGACGGTATGGTATGCCTCTACAATCCAGTTAACTTGGTACATCGGTTTCCTGAGTCCCATATACCAGTAAGCATCCGGCACACAACTCAATACTTGCTCAGTGGGACCGCACACAAGAACGGTCCTTAACCGATACAGGCAGAGCTACTCGACCAAGACCTCGTCTTGTCGCTGCCTACACTCTCTGCCCAGTCTCATCATTGGAAACATAAAATTTAGTTTGCTTCTTAAACCATATCCGTGTGAACCCGAACTATAGCTCGCGAGTAGATTCCAACTACTCGACTTCTACCGGTGTCACAACCTATTTAGCATGGCAATATTCTACAGCAGGTACACTTCTTCTACCCTTGACTCCAGGGTTCATTTAGTCATGCATTTGGAGTATAAAGCATTCCTGACCTAATGCACCAACAAACTCTAAACCATAGTAGGGAACAAAGTAAAACTTTATAAAACAACTTAAATGCAAACCAGAGCTTGCCTTTGTTTTGCAGGGGACTAAAGTCAGATATAATATGCAGTTAGTTGTTGGTCCTTTGAGGTTAATCCTTGCTCTTCTTGCTCCTTGATCCAAGCTTCACTTTCTCCAGTCTTCTCCACGTTAATCACTACACGTTATGACATGCACATATATTCAATTGTAAATATTTTTCCATCAATGCCTAATGACAAGTTTAAAACAGAATTATGTTTATAGGCTGGACTTTGAGATGATTCTAGTGGATCAAGCTGGATTTAGCTAATTGGGTTAAACACTAAGTGTTCTCACTAATGGTTGTATTTTTCACCTAAGAAGGTTATTTAGAAAAGTACTGATCCAAAGTTCAAATTTATCTGAGAATTTTCCTGTGAGTTCCTTGTCACAAGAAAACATTATGGACCAAAATTCAGAACTTTTCATTGAGTAGTTCATCCAGAACAATTCCATAAGCATTTAGGCAAAAAGGAATTAATTCTGAATAAATTTGCACTTTCATGCAAACTCAAGTGAATCAAAATTTCAAGCATAGCTCATAGGGCATGCCTGAATTTTCCTAGCAATTTTGGAGCTAAGAATTGCCCAGCACTGATTTTTCAAAGTGGGAATTATCTCTGAAAAAGTTTCTGGACATTTTGAGCACAGTGATTTGTACTCTGAATTTTCATTCCCAAATCAACTCCAAATGAGCTGAAAATTTAGCTGGAGTTCAATAATATTCTAATAAATATTTTGGCAAAAATTGGTGATTTTTAGATAAAAACTCCCTCAAAATTCTTTTACTGAATAGCTTCAAAGAATTTTCAAATTTGTTATTGACCTTCATACAGATTGTGTTGCAAATTTAGATAGATCTTTCCAAGCTGAATCTAACCCGATTTGAATCATATAATTTAGAGTTTCATAGTACAAGTTATGAATTTGTGAAGTTTGGTGACAATCTGTTATTTTCTTTCTACTGGAAATCCTCTGTACAGTAGCTGGGCCCGCGGATTTTAAATCAGCCACTCAGGTGTGAGCGACACCGGAGCTGCAGCTTCTACCCGCGTGGACTCAAAGGATCTCAGCTTCACAGAGGATCCCACGGCGTATTTTATCACGGTGACAGGCAGGCCCGTCCCGGCCTTCTTCTTCCTTGGCTCCTTTCCCGCGCGTGCCTCCCTCCTCGCCAGCGTGGCGGCTCTCTTCGGAGCTCACGTTTCCGGGGGACTTCCGGCCCAATTCTTGCCACTAGCCCCAAACCCGACGTGAGGAACACGTCCCTGCCCTCATCGGAGGTCGGCGACGGCTCTAACCAATCGTGCGGCGTGTGGCGGCTCGGTGCTCCCTCCGGTGACGTCGACCGCCGTCACTAGCCCTCCAAACCAGCGGGTTTTTGGCTCTACAGCATCAGGGGGTTATGGGGGTGCTCAACTTGGATGCAAACTTGATCAGAAACGGATCTAAGTAGGGTCTCACCGTGCGCCCGGCGGTTCCCGCCATGGCCGCCGATCAAAGAGCTCGAAATTTTCTAAAACTATTCGGTTCTAATCTAGGTTTCTGAAGGAAAAATGCTCCCTAATCACTCTGGTTCATGTGTGCGCAAAATGATGAATCCTAACCGCAATTTGAGCGCCAATTTCAGAGATTCTTACCTGCGGTTAGGTTTCCCCCGGTCGAGAGAAAAACTTGAAATTCTCGAGCTATGGTGCACGGTTTGAGCTACGGTTTGGGGAGAATCAGCTTGACGTTCTGGCGCGTCTCTGAGTGCCCTTGCTTGGCCGTGAAAGTCTCCGGTGTGAGCTGTCCACGTGAGCCTTGGTCCCTGTTGTTTTAGGTTGGCGCATGAAAAAAGCCGTTCTAGGGTGGGGAAGGCTCGAAATTGCACAACTGGGCATCAAGGACATCAAGGATGGGCTGCCAGTACCGTTTTGCTACTCAGGGAGCTAGGTTCCTAAGCCAACTTCCGGCTCACCATCGCTCCCGAGGTGGCGGCGATGATAGTCTTCATTTTTTTCTCAAGGGCGAGGCAAGGTAATGAGTCTTTGGTTAGTGGGCAAAACGGTCACGCATTGAGATGTGATGAGGACGCCGAGCTGCTCTCCAGCACTGCTCGAGCAGCTGGGAGGTGGCAGCAGCTCCCCCTCGGTGTCGGCCGCCTGACTCCCGATATGTTCGAGTGAGAAACAGAGGAGCCTTCGGGTGTAAGTTTTGAACACCTCAATAACAAGTGGGCCCCACTTCTTTCCTCTCCCAAAATATCTCCAAATTTGGCATGTTGCATATTCCAGTCATGAGGAGCTCAAATTTGAAATCCATTTGGGGAATTAACAAGGTTTACTTCAGGTTCGAATTTGATTTCAAATTCCAATGAAATTCAAAAGCCTCTTTGACATGAATATGAAGTACTTCCAAAATTTGTCAAATTTGGCATTCCTCATAATTTGGACCTGAAGAATTCAAATATGGATTAAAACATTTAATTTGGCTGCTGCAAATGGGAGGTTTGCAACCACAGTTTGCATCCTCCTTTTGAAATGGCCACCTTTGCATTTAAGTGAACATTTGAATTCAAATCTGAATTTAAAACTTCTCTTGCACATGGAAACTCTACACATGGTGATTCATTCAACCTTGGCTTAAAACAATTCGAATAAATATTCTAGCTCATTTGGTTGGACACCTATGTATACAATCATGTTTTAGGAAGTTTTTGTAAGTCCCACTTTCTTGAATTTGAAACCCAACTTTATTCATAATTCAAGTTTTTCATTTACAAGTTTTTGAGACTTTTACATTCCTCCCCCTTAAAAAGAATCTCGTCTTGAGATTCACTATTAAGAACCATGTGGGGAGGACAATTGTGGGGGGACGCCGCCCCGTCGACAACAGGACCTCGTTGGGTGGTGCCGTGATATGCGGCACCCAACAGCACACGGGTCGACAAAACACATCACATTACATAAATCATTTGTGGAAGCGTACAAAAGTATTTTACAAATACTTATATCAAAATAAGCTACACAGGAAGACTATAACTCTCACAACTCATTTCTAAACTAGCAACAAAGAAACAGTCCAGCCCACGGACGTTTCTTACTAGCAACACGAAGACAATATGCAGCGGCGAGGATGCTCGTTGAGTAACCACTCGGAGGTTCCCGAGTCTCATCGGCATCCCTTCATAAGCACGAAGTCAATTTCCTGCAAAAAAACTTGGATAGCATCCGTGAGCATAACGCTCAGCAAGACTTAACCGTCACCCTAAACATAAAACTCTATGTGAGGTTATGAACCTAAAGTAGGATAGCATAATGCATAATAAACTCACCTAAAAGTGAATCCTTACTTTCAGGTATTATTTGCAGCAATTTTAAGTAACCTTGGGCACGCCACATCGGGAGTCCGCAATCAAACAAGAAACGCTTTCCCCCAATGTAAATTGCTCATGGCATAAAAGAATCGAGTTTGCACTAGCTATGCATCAAAGTTACCATACAAAGTTAGTATAAATTTCAAACCAATGTGATTAGTTCCTTTCTCATGCAAGTTCTTACTACGTCACGACTGTGAGAACAAGTATGCTCAGTCCATCCTGTGAGCGACGGTGATTCGAATCAATAACACCCGGACTACACAACACGTACGCCCGTACTCGACGTTGCCTACAGCAACCATCACTGACGTCGTACGTGGCAGCCTTTCTCCCGTTTCACTCCCATTGAATCGATCAAGTCACCCCGTACAGTAGCCACTCTCATGGTGCACCTACCGACATGAGATGTCATGAGAATGTTCCCCACATACTGCACACAGGCCGTCCGTCTGAGGCGAAAAGGCCCAACGACAGCTTCCCGAGGTACATCGGTTTACTGGGTCCCATAATACCAGCATGAGTCCGGTACACAACTCAAACTTGTTCAACAGGGCCGCATACAGATCGGTCCTTGAACAACACGGACAGGTCAAAAGCACCCAGGCCCCTATGTCCTGCTGCCCCTACAACCTTCTGGTCTCAACTTTAACTTGCTAATTTATTTATGAACCAATCATGTATGCCCCTGTTGTTCCTGAACATGCGAGTAGCATCTCACCACTTGACTTCTACCGAACCTTACTTAAGCATGGCAGTTCTACACGGGTCATTTGTTTATGCAAGAGGAGTATCAAACACTAGACCTAATGCACAGTTCATATCTTAACCAAAAGTGAATACAAAGTAAAAGCTTAAAGATGTTAAATGCAAACCGGAGCTTGCCTGTTTTACAGGGTAGTCGTATACAAGCAGTTAGTATCCTTGCTGATCAACTCTTGATTCTCCGGAGCTTGATCCAAATCAATGAGTCGCTCCTTTGAATCCCCTTCGTTGTGGTTCCTATTGAAATGCATATGCACATGTTTTACAGAATGTAATGGAAAGAAGTTATAGAATGGAGTTCTTAGGAACAGAGGTTGTATGGAAAAGCCAAGAATGGCTTGGCTTGCCTCTGTTGTGCAAAGAAACAGAAATGACTAAATTGATCATAGTGTTTTTAGCTATACACTAACTACATTCCCTAATGAACATAATAGATGAGCTGAAAATAATTGGATGCAACTGGAGAACAAGAACTCCAAAGGCCTCAAAACATTTACAACAGGTTCTATACTACCTAGGGATTTAGCTTGCCAAATTGCAGATAATGTGGAGTCAAATTGTGTTCTCCATAATTCTCACAATGTCTCTTATGTAGTTCCACATATACATAAGTATGGAGAATAAGAACATGGAGTTCTAAGGCTCAACATGAGCTTATAATTTACGTGTGATATCCTGGTCATATGAAAGTAATTTTGTCCAAAATTCAGCCCTTTTAATTGAGTAGTTTTCCCAGAACAATTCTTTAAGCATTTCTCGTCAAAAGAATTAATTCTATAGTATTGTGCATTTTCATGCCCAATTTAGTGAACTAAAATATCAAGTATGCCTCAGATAGCTTGCCCAAATTTTCTTATGATTTTTGGAGCTATGGATTTCCCAGAATAGATTTTAGATGTGGGAAACATTTTCTGAAAATGTTTCTGGACTCTTATGAACACAGCAGATTGTAGTTAGCAAATTACTACTCAAATGATCTTCAAATGAGCTGAAAATTTGCTAGAAGGTCAAAAAGATGCTAAAGAATATTCTGGCAAAATTTGAGGATTTTTGGATAAAACAAACTCCCTCAATAATTCTTTTTCAGAAAATATTCAAAGAATTTTCCAGAATACAATATTTACTTTCATACAAATCTGAGTTCAGAATTGTATAGAACTCTGAAAGATGAATCCAACCCAATTGGAATCACCCAATTTGGAGGTTTATACAGAGAGATATGAAATTCCATCGTTTGAGCAACCACTGGAATTGTTTTCCTACTGAAAAGTCTACTGGGCCCGCTATTTAAATCCCAGCCAATAGAATTGAAGCCACACCGGGGTCATGGCCATTTTGGGTGCCAGAACACCGGATCCGGCCACAAACCAATCCCAGATTTAAAATTGAGCCGCTGACAGACGGGCCCGGCCCTTTCTTCCACCTCCCGCCAGTTCCCAGCGCGCGCGCCGCCTTCCCTCGCCGGAGCAAAACTGGTGCTTGACGGATCGCCGCTGCCGGCCACCGCACGAGCTGAAGTTCGCCGCCAGAGGGTTATCGACATCCAGGAACACGGCTGTGCGGTTATCTAGGGCTGCCAGTGGTCGGAAATACCCCGGCGACCTGCAGCGGCCTCGATTGAGGTTTGGCGCCATCGGCCGTGGGTTCTAACCAGCCAAAACCTCGACCGACTAGCTCTACAGCACCAGTGCACCCCTAGGAAGCTCGACAAGGCCTCAAAATGGCTCTGGAATGCCCACAAGTTGATCATCACCGTGCGACCGATCATGTCCGCCATGAATGCCCTTGATCGAGCTTGAAATCCATAGTTCCTAGCCGGTTTCATGCAACGGATGCTAAAGGGATTTTGATCGCCGGCTAGTTCAGCGCCTATGTGCAAGATTTTATGACCTAGGAAGAATCAGAGAGGCGGAATTTGAAGAAACCATACCGGATGCTCGGGTAGAACTCGCCGGAGCAAAAACTAGAAATTCGTCGCCGATGCTGCACGGGTTGCTCCAAGAATTGGAGGAGAGTAGCACCACAGTAGCGTGCTTCCGTAGCCTTGATCGCTCGGCCATGAAAACCCCTGTGGATGGCTGTTCACGAACGCCCGATCACTGTTCTTGATCTAGGTCGCAGCGGTGGTGCTGATCACGGGGAAAAAAGGCCGAAGCTCAGTGGTTTAGGCGTCGGGGGAATGGAGGCTGAGCTCTGGGTGCCGTCTAGTAGCTCGGGGGAGGAGAGGGCGCGATGTTCCTTCGGTTTCCCGATAAAACCGAGAGGCAGAAGGGCAGAGGGGCTCTTCTCGGTGCAGCTCGCGATGGGGAGAAGGCAAATGGGTTTACCTTTGGTCAGGGGCATGGATCACGTCAAAGAAGCGATCAGAACCGACATGGGCGCTTGCGCATGGGAGAAAGCAGCTGGTGGCGCAGCAAGCTCCTCGGTGGTGCCTGGCAGCTCTCGGTTGGTTTGACAAAAGATCAGAAATAGTGCAGATGTTTGCTTCATGTGCAAGTTTTGATCTTCCACTAAATGACATGTGGGTCCCACCCCACATTTTCCTCGCAAAATATCTCCTCATGTTGATTTCTCTAAATTCCAAAATTCTGATTTGGAAAGGTGAGGTAGGATTTGAATTCTCCAAATTCAGTTTGAATTTGCATGACAAATTTGAATTTGGTTGGAGTTTGGAAAATGCTTCCATAATTTCTTTTTGGAGCTCACCCTAATGAAAAGTTTGTCATTAAACTTTTTCCCTAATTTCCAAATCTAGGGCTGCATGGTTATTCCATGTTTAGGCCACCATTGGTGTGAATTTTGAATTTAAAATTTGATTTTTAAACTTGCATGTAAAGAGGTATTTAACTCTTTATTGGTTCAACACCTTCAAATGAAGATGTGAGCCTCATTTTTGGATAATCATCCATGTATCACTTTGCTTGAAGAAAAGTTTTAGCAAGTCCCATTTTCATGTCTTTGCCACACATATGAAATCAAACCTTACTTTTATTCATGTACATGTTTTGGGACTTTAACAACAATTATAGGACATAAGCCTCTAACAGCTCCGGCTGATTGAACTGTAAATACTCCTCGCTTTCCATGTAGCTTCGTCGGATGTGTGATTTTCCCATAGCACCTTGAAAAATCACAATGTTCAGTTTCTTGTCTCGCGAGTCTTCTCATCAATTATCCGGGTTGGATACTCAACATAAGTGAGGTCCGGCTTCAAATCTTCTATGCCTTCCATGAGAATTCCCGTTGGAACCTTCAAGCACTTTCGCAACTGAGATATGTGGAAGACGTTATGAACTCCGGCTAAGGCTGCCGGTAACTCCAAACGGTATGCCACGGGTCCATATCTTTTGATGATGGCAAATGGACCAATAAAACGTGGAGCTAATTTTCCTTTCACTCCAAAGTTGTGAATTCTTCTCATAGGAGATACACGGAGATATATGTGGTCTCCAACTTGAATGTTCAGAGGACGACGTCTCTTATCCGCGTAGCTCTTTTGTCTAGACTGAGCGGCTTTAAGATTTTCTTCAATAAGCATTACCCGCTCTTCCGCTTCATTTACAAGAACAATCCCGTAAATAACTCTCTCGCCAGATTCACACCAGTTCAAGGGTGTGCGGCACTTCCGACCGTAGAGAGCCTCATAAGGTGCCATCTTGATAGTCGCTTGATATCCATTGCTATAAGCAAATTCCGCCAACGGTAGATGATCGTCCAATCCTTTATAGTGGTTTATGGCACATGCTGGAAGCATATCTTCGAGAACTTGGTTCACCCTTTTCGTTTGCCCATCGGTTTGAGGATGATATGCGGAGCTTCAAATCAATTTTGTTTCGAACGAGGCATGTAGCTGCTCCCAGAAATGAGCAACGAACAAGCGCCTCGATCAGAGAGGATCATACGGGGCAATCCATGTAAACACAATATTCTTGCAATATACAGATCTGCATACTTCTTGGCATGGAATCCCGTATGTACAGGGATGAAATGTGCTGATTTGGTTAACCGATCAACAATCACCCAAGTCGAGTCATGCCTATTAGCCGTGAGAGATAATCCAACAATGAAATCCATACTAATATCCTCCCACTTCCATGATGGAATGCTTAGCGTTTGCAATGTTCCTGCTTTCTTCATGTGGTCGGCCTTAACTCACCGACACGTATCACATTCTGATATGTATTTAGCACTCTCACATTTCATTCAGGTCCACCATAATTTAGTTTTCAATTCTTGATACATCTTGTTGCTGCCCGGATGAATAGAAAATTTGGACAAGTGAGCCTCATCAAAAAATTTCTTCTGCAGTCTCATATCACAGGGTACAACTATCCGGTCTTTGAACCATACGGTACTTTCACCATCTAACCGGAAACATTTTATTTCCCCGTTCTTCGACCTTCTCCTAATATGAGACATGGCCTTGTCTTGCTTCTGAGCTTTCACAATCTCCTCTTATAATGTTGGTATGAGAGCTAGATTATGTAGAGCTCCATATGGAACCAAGTAGAGACTTGGTTCTTCCTCTTCTATCGGCGTAATGGTCAGATTGTGAATATGAGATTTCCAGCTGAGTGCATCGGCAACCACATTTGCCTTGCCCGGATGATAATGAATCTCAATCTCATAGTCCTTGATCATCTCTAGCCATCTCTGTTGTTGCATATTCAACTCTTTTTGAGTGAATTTGTACTTCAAACATTTGTGGTCGATGTATAGATGAACTAGATTTCCCAGTAGGTAGTCTCTCCACATCTTCAAAGCTAGTACCACGGCAGCAAGCTAAGGATCATGAGTTGGACAATGTTGTTCATGATTCCGTAATTGACGTTATCCATATGCGACCATGCGTCCTCCTTGCATAAGTACGGAACCAAGTCCAATGCCGGACGCATCACAATAAACATCAAAGGGCTTGGTTGTATCAGGTTGAGCTAAACCGAGGCTGATGTCAGGTGTTTCACCAACGCTTGAAAAGCTTCCTCACATGGCTTGCTCCAATCATATTTGATGCCCTTCTTCAGTAGCTTCGTCATAGGTCTAGAAATATTTGAGAAACTCGGGATGAACCTCCGATAATATCCCGCCAAACCTAAGAAGCTACGAACTTCATGGACTGATGTTGGAGACTTCCATTCCAGCAATTGTTCAATCTTGCTTGGATCAACAGCAATGCCTTCCGCTGAAATATTATGTCCAAGAAATGGCACTTGGTTCATCCAGAATGCATATTTACTAAACTTTGCATAGAGCTTGTGATCTCTCAATCGTTGGAGCACAATATGCAAATGTTTAGCGTGTTCCTCCTCTGATTTGGAAAAGATCAAGATATTGTCGATAAATACCATGACAAATTAATACAACTCCAGCATGAAAACTGAGTTCATAAGATGCATAAAGTAAGCAGGAGCATTGGTCAGTCCAAATGACATGACAAGATACTCATAGAGTCCATGTCTTGTCGAGAAAGCTGTTTTCGGAATATCCTCGGCTCGAATCTTTATTTGATTATATCCCGACCTTAAGTCCATCTTGGAGAAAACCTTAGCACCCAATAATTGATCAGAGAATATCAATTCTTGGTAGTGGGTACTTGGTCTTTATTGTCACAGCATTTAATGGACGATAATTGACGCATGGCCTCAGTGTAAGGGCCTAAGTTTGTGCACACATTCAAAGTGTTCATCACACCACACACACCTCATTTAAAGAAACTTTATGAACACATTTGAATAGCAAGTAAACACCATCAACGTGGTCATTGGAAAATAAGATTACAAAATGCAAAAGTGGCATTTCCCACATGCATCATATAGGGGCTGGGCATATGAAAAGCTCCTACACCTTGCTAGGAATGCCCATGCCAAATTTCACCCAAATCCAAAATCTTTTGAGGTATTTTTGGGGAATAACTAGAAAGGGGTTAGTTTGAACACAAATTCAAATTCAAACTACTTCCATCCCATAAGTTCAAAAGTGGGAGGCATATTATTACTCAGCACATTTTTGTGAGCTCACACACCAATTTTCACTCCATTTGGATTTGATCTTTACATGAGCTAATTTTAGTAAATTCAAACTCAATTTGAATTTCAAACTGCATATGTGCTGAAATTATATTCAAACACTCCACAATTTGAACTCTATCCAATTCAAATGGCCAGTTGGTAGATAATTCAAATGACAGAGGGTATTTGGGTCTCTACTGTTTAGAGCAGTGGGGAAAATTCAATTTCAGAGGTTAAAACCTGAGTGGGACCCACATGTCAGCCTCACAAAACATTTTAACCGACTGAAGAGTTGATCTCGGTTTCTTGCGCCTGACTGAGCTGCCGCCACGGCGAGAAAACGGCGAGGCCAGCAGCTGCTTGTCGCCCTTGGCCACTGAGCCGCCTCGTCCTCCCTCTTATCTCTGCAGCTGAACCGACCCGAGGCAGCAACGGTCAGTCTTCGCCTCTCGCGTAAGAAAAACGCTGCTTCGCCGCTGCTCTCTCGGACTTGATCAGAGAGCTAGTGATCACAGCCTCTCCACTCCCTCCAAGCTGCAAAACGGCACTAGAGACTCTCCTCTTCCTTCCCCGGCGTAGGAATTAGCCGAGTTCGGATGCTCTCGCCCATACCGAAAATTTTTCCTTGTGAACTAAGTTTGCCGCACCTCGGGCTCCCGTGGACAGTCCAATCAGGAAGGTGTCACGCCCAAGCTAAGGCGTCTCCAGACGTGTTAGGGTCTGGTGTTGCTCACCCCCGAACCACAGCCCAAGTGTTTGATCACCGGCGATGAATTTCAGTTTTCCCTTTCATTCGGCGCAGACCGACCTTCTGGTGTGGATCTGCCAAATTCCCGTTCCATAGTTGTTTAGAGATCCTCAAACTGCACCTACACGAGCTAGGCTTGGTAGCGATCAACTTTCCTTCACGGTCCTAGCAAGAAAACCTTGGTAGACAGGCCATTTCTAGCTTTTCTACCGGTGCTAATGGCGGAAGCCGTCGGGCGCACGGTGAGAGCTTACCTAGGACCTCTCCCGAGCTGCCTTGAGCCCATGCCAAGCTTCCCTAGGGTGCACTGATGCTCTACGACTGATGGCTCAATCGTTTGGGGTCCTAGGAAGTCCGGCCGACACGACCGAAGTTCTTCCAAAGCCGCCGCTCGTCGCCGGCCATGTTCCGGTGATTGTCACGTCGAGCTGAGCCCAGCATCGTGTTCCCCGTGTGGGATTAGGCAGAGGCGGCCAAGATTGTGTAGTTTGGCACACGGCAGAAGCCCTCCGGCGAGCACTCCGGTGAGGGGGGCGGCAGCGGAGCGCGGGAGGGCTGAGGTAGACGAAGCCTCAGGTCCCACGTGTCAGCGGCCGATATTTTAAACCGGGGATTAGCTGTGGCACCGGATCGGGTGTGGCTGCACGCGAAATACTCCATAGCCCCGTGTGTCGGCCACTGAGGAGTTGACACGTAGCCCCGGTCCCACGCACAGCGATTTAAACATTTCCCTGATTTTCAGATTTAGTTCAAACTTCAAACCCACATAACTTTGGCTAGGAAACTCCAAATCGAGTGAACCAAATTTTGTTGGATTCAGCACTATGAGTACTTTCCAACAAATCAAGTTTCACTCTATGAAAATCCTTGTTTCTCACGAATTAATTCTTCAAATTTAAATTTTTAGAATTTTAACTGGAGAAGCCTTTGGAGGAAAATTCTGAAATTTGGCTAGGATGTTCACCAAAATATCCCTGAGCTACCATAAAAATTTCTGATCCATTTGAGCTAATTTGATCCACCTAATGGTGTGATTAATAAAACTGTTCCAGAGAAAATAGAAAATATCCAGAAACATTTTCAGAATTTCTCTGAAATTGTTTAGCTCATATCTTTAGCTAGGAACCTTCAAATTAAGAGAGACCAACTCCATTAGAACCCTCTGAAAATCTAGTTTTCAGAAAGTTATGGCTAGCTCCATGAAAATCCTTAGAACACCCTAGGAGCTCCAATTAAGGCCAAGTACACAATTATTTGTCGAGAGCAGAAATAATCATTTATGCAAATGAAACTTGGCCAAGTCACTGTTTAGGATGTATCCAAACCACAGTAAAAATTTCAGAGTTAGTGGGTCTGTCTAGCAAGACTTATAACTCTCACAAGTTTAACTTCACTACAAATGCATTTAAATTGATACATATTTGTATTTATCATATGTAGTCGCAAAGGTTCAGAAGGAACCTTAAGTCTTAGACTTCGTCACTCTAGAGGAACATCTAGCCTACGACCAAGAGCAGCAAGGCAAGCTCCGGTTTGCATTAACCCTTTTTACAATTTTTTATTGTTTTAAGAACTTACTTTGAGCACCCACTTAATTCTTGCATTAGAGTCTTGTTTGAAACCCAAATGCATAGCCAAGAAAACGCTGGGTTGGGATTAAGATGAAAACCCTAGTTAGCTACCGCGATGCTAAGATAGTGTAGGATTCGGTACAAGTCGAGTAGTTGTAGCCACTCGCGGGAATGGGCTAGAGGCACATTGCTCAGGTAAAGATAGCAAATGAAACGCATGGCAATAAAAATGAGACCGAGCGGAGAGTAAGGGCAGCAGGACTTTGGGGCATGGGTGCCATAGCTCCGCTTGTGTCATTGAGGACCGTGTGCGGGCCTGTTGAACAAGCTAGAACAGTACCAAAGACCTACCGGCTATATGGGAACCAGGAAACCGATGTAACTCAGGTAGCTGGTTGTTGAGGCATTGCCTGTCGTTCAGAGGGTAGGTTGAGAGCCCGAGGTGTAAATCGGCTGGTGGCACTGCAGATGCGTGCGCAGAGACCTCTTGCTCGGGACGATAGGACCGGTTCAACATTTGGCTAATGGGTGAAAGGTGGTTGCATACGACGTCCGTGATGGTTGCTGTAGGCAATATCGAGTACGGGCATATGTGACGGGTTATTCGGGTAACCCTGCAGGTGTAAATCGATTATAATCGCCGTCCCTCACGGTCAGTGAGTACCACTTGTTCACTGTACCGTGACGTAAAAAGAACAGGCTAGATACATGTTAAAAGTTTGCTGATTTAAAAGCTATACATTTCTTGTTAATGACTTAGCGTTTCTTGTTTGATTGCGGCTCTCTCATGTGCCTTAGGGTAAGATTCTCCACAACCTGCTGCTAAAACTTTAAAGTAAGGTTCAAATAATTAGGCGAGTCCTTTGCAACTTATTTACCTCATGTACCCTAAAACCTTCACGTAGAAGTTTCATGTATAGGAGAGATGGGTCAGACATGCTGAGCCATCGTGCTCACTGCTTGTGTCTGAAGCTTTTGCAGGGGTTTATGAGGAAGGGACCTCCAAGGAGGAGACAGAACCCCAAGAGGGAAACCCCGTCGAATGGGAGTCGTGCACGCCGCCGTGTTAGTGTGCGTGTGTGCTAGCGGGGACACGTTCACAGGCTGAACGTGAACTCGATGCGTAGGCTACGCCAGTGAGTGTAGACGGAACATATTTTGTTGTACAAACGTTCATAAACCTGTTTATGTAATAAAACTTTGCTTCCGCTTTGTATCTTTGATATGCGTTATCTGGTGTTGTGCAACGCAGCACCCCTCAGCGTGATCCGTCCTCGACAAGGCCGTGGGGCCATGTCAGCGTGGTATCAGAGCTCGCTTGAGGTTTAACGCACTACAAAGGTCATCTTTTTCAAAAATTCGGTGAGGAACGATTTAGTAGCCCATATAAGGATGTTATTAGTGTATAGAAAGTGGCATACCAACCTATTTGTTTATGTCAGAAAATCGTGCATCTCGGGACGTTTTATGTCTTGGGAGGTGCACGTAAGCGCTGTCCACCAGTGGCACAAACTGAAGGGTGGAGCCCAACATGTGGCAGGTAACCTGACCCGCTTTAATATCTTCTATGACTCTTCATGTCGTTTGGGGTATTCGAGCAACGCCTTTCCCTGGCGTGCTTTGGGCAAATTTGGGAGACCCCGTAATGTGGTCAGTAACGTGAACACGTAGCTCAATGCGTGTTTTGATGAGTTGTTTAGGCCCGATCTTCCGAAAGGTAGGTCGATTGAAGTGGAGATCTCGACGTTGATGATCCGAGGAACTCGAGCAGACCCGAACACCCCTGCAATCACTACACCACTGCTCCATTGGTAATCAACCGTGCTTCACATGCTTGACCTCGCCAAGAAGGCTATCCCTGCAGGTGCAACCGAGAACACAAGCAAGAACGACGAAGATGCAATCTGAAATTGCGAAATTGGGGTCTCACAAACCGTAGAATGGCGAAAGTGTTTAATCTAAGCAAAACCCACCAAATATGGCCGGCGGCTGCAGTATTTAAAGGCTAGGGTTCGACCATAAGACCCTTAGACTCGTCCCTAATGGACTCATACGGGATACAAGGCCCAAAAGCCTAATACGGTGGTGCAACACCGTACAGAACTCTGAATTCAACTTGTTTTGACAACTCCCAACGACTCCTGGCGAATTTTAATGTGGGACCAGAACAATTGCAAAGTTTATCTTCTCATCTTTCCATGCATATGTGGAACGTCAAAAACAGAGTCCGTATGCATCCTGGGCGTCCGTTTTAAGATGTACTGCTCCTGGACTCCGAGTTGAACTCGAGTCCGAGTTGGTGACCGTTTCTATCAACTCGTGGACGTCCCATCTGATTCTCCACGTCCCCAAATCCTCCTCCCTTCACTTGTTGATCATGTCCATGGTTCCTAATAACAATTAAATCATTCAATAGCAATCCATTCTCAAAATCACATGGGTAGGAAGTTAGGAATGAGTTCACCTGCTGATTTAGTAACCGTGCTCGTCCTCTTGTGATTGGTCCTTGTATATCAATGTGAGTATCCACTGTTGTGATGTCCTCATCGTGTTTGGCTTGAGAACATCCGGGCGAGTGATGACGGCCGGTTGTATGAACTGTATGGATACCGGGCTCGGTGTGCAGCCGAGTCTGACGATTGTATGAGTTATTTGCAGGTAGTCTAACCACGAAACGGTAGACGTGTAGCATCCATGTGCGAGAGACTTTTAGTGCCACTGAACTTACGAAGCCGGTAAAGTCCGGTACAGATTTTTCTTTGTGAGGAACGTAGTACTGACATGATCTGGTGACGCATCGACGTCACACCCCACTAAATGAGTAACTTCATTGTAAAACTGGAAAGTTTTAATCTAGAACACTAAAAATTTGATGTAACTGCTTTCCTTAATCAGGATGTTCAAAGTTAACAAGTTTTCAACTTATAAGATACTAAGGACAGAGTCCCCTGTTTTCAGCTGAAATAAGGCTGAAGTTAATCAGAGGTTAGAGGTTGAGTTCTTTCGAGGTTGGGGTCATATGGTAAATTTCTGGAAATCTTTTGGAAGAGCTTTACAACTTTTCTGTTGATGTCCAAAGGTGTTTCCTTCCTTAACCAGTGGAAAATGCAGTAGAGTTGAAACTGTCCAGAAAAGAGGGCAGAGCAAACACTCACTGTAACTCTCTGTAAATTGAGCATAACTTCCTGCATAAAAATCCAAAAATAGAAAATGAGGTATTTATTAAAGTTTCATGAGATGGGTTACAACTTTGTAATAGAAAGTTTTGTCAAATTTGGTGTAGAATTAACTGGAATTCTTGGATCAAGTCAGTACGTCAAGCAGGGAGGTGCTGTCCAATTTTCTCCAGAAATTCTGTCAACTTTGTCATCTCATAACTTTTGAACCAGGACACATATTAGGCAAAGCAAATACTTTATGGGAAGCTATTGAAGTTATCTTTAACATTGATGTTGATCTCCAGAGTTGGTTTTACCTTTAGCATGGCCTAAATCAGGTTGAAATGGAAACTGGTCAGAGCTGTCATCTTGGACAGCAGATCAACAGTCAAATTTGTTTAAAGTTTGAACTACGTTTCCAGTTTTTATGAGTTCAATGACAAGTTTTATGTTATAACTCAATGGTTTACTGTTCAAATAAATATTTGACATTTCTCAAATAAATTTCTACAGATGACAGTGGATAGACAATTGGAGAACGGGTTGGTGGTATCCCACTGTTCTAACCGCAGCGGTTATCTAGAAGTGTTGAAGCAAATGCTTCAATATTTCGGATATGTGGGGACGCCGCAGTATCTCACCAAGGAAGAAGGCGAGGAGGGGAACAAGACATGGACGATCCATATTGAAGTTCCTGCAGGACCTACGCCACCCGGTTGGGCGCCGTTCACCGTTACGGTGAGGGGCAGACAGCCGGAGAAAATGTGGCAAGTGGCAGCCCGCGACACCATGTCGCGTTTCTGCCAACTACACGTGAGAGCTATGGAGGGCACTCAAAATGCTTGTTACAGTGGAGGGACGAGCTAATCATTTGTGTGGAGAAAGGTACATGGAGGCAACAGATCCGGGTTGCCCAAGGTACAATCCTGCGGAGGCGAACCTCAGCCTCCAGTAGAGAACAGGAAAAGCCGTGATGGACAGCCAGACTGTTCATGATTGTCTTGCTGCAAAGCTCAAGGAAAGCACCAGCCGTGGAGACCATTTTGAGAGTGCTCACAGCGCACTCTGCAATGTGCTTCTTCCCACGATAAAGGGACTGAACGAACAACATAATCAGTTGCATCATCTGAAGAATGCGAGAAAGAAAGGCCACGTCGACATCATGGTTTTACAACAATAAGTGCAGGCTATGACCCAGCAGAATGAGGTCCTCACTCAAGAGCGTGATGACGCTATTGCGGAGGGGCAAGGCTGGGAAGAGGACTACAACCAGGCCATGGACGAGGTGCACGCGTTGCAGGACCTCGTACCTCCGGTAATGGGCATACCAGTGTTAGGTGCCATACCCATGGTTTTGGGTCTTCCGGCAATGGAGGAACCCGAACCGGAAGAGGAGGTTATGGACCCGGAGCCACCAGCAGAGGTAGCGGAGGAGGACGACTCGCAGGAGGTCAAGTTCTACTCTGAATAGTAGGTTACTGTTGCCAAGTAGGGCAGGGTGATGTAACAAAAACTTTTGTAATCAGTGACATGTCGTGAAGACAGTAGAATATGTATAGGTAGTGACGACATGAGCACGACTTCCCGGAAGACCCGAGAATAATGTATCTTGTATAAAGTTTATGCTTTATCAATATATGTGAATGTTGTGCAAGTTATTCATGTGTCACTTTAAATACCTACTGTTTCACATGGAATTTTAAGTATGAAATGTGCTGATCGCTGCTGTTTTTAATTTTAGAATGACTCACACTCGTGCCAACCCAGATGTTGGGGGTTCCAGTCAGGGGGGAGAGACCTCCCAACAGCCTCCCGAGGAGTCCTCGGGACAGCAACAGCAGCAACAGCAACAGCAAGAACCGCCACCGCCACCGCCAACGGTTACATTGGCCGACATCGTTGCGGCGATGGCGGGTTCTCATCAGCAGCACACTGAGTTTCTGCAAACCGTTATTGCAAATACGTCTTGACCACAGAGGTGTCAAGATCACGAGGAGCACCAACAAAGCTCCTACTCCGATTTCCTGGCTACTCATCCCCCAGTATTCTCAAGGGCGGATGAACCCCTCGATGCTGACAACTGGCTCCGCACGATAAAGATGAAGTTCGGGCTGCTCCAAGTGAGCGAGCAGCACAAAACTCAGTTCGCGGTCCAGCAACTTCAAGGATCCACGAGCGCTTAGTGGGTGAACTACTGTGCTTCACAACCCACCGAGCGAGTTATGACCTGAGCGGAATTCCAGACGTCCTTCAGGGCCTATCATATACCGCCGATTCCTATGAAGAGGAAGACGTAGGAGTTCTTACGCCTGCAGCAAGGAAGCAGGAACACGCTGGAATACTCCAGGGCGTTCAATGATCTTGCACTCTACGCTTCTTATCACGCCGATACCGACGAGAAGCGGCGGGATCATTTTTACCAGGGCTTAACCCGCTCCTGAAGGACAAGCTGGCGATGTTCAATCGTGGCAGCCTCAATGCTATTATTGATGCTGCGATTGTTCAGGAGGACTCAGGCAAGGAGTTAGCGGCGGCAGAGAGGAAGCAAAGCGCGCCACAAAACAGCGGAGAAGGAGGTGGTCCTTCTCAAAAATACCGGATGGTGAATCGCCCACAATCAGGTCCACGCTGGCAGCCACCACAGAGGCCAATGCCATTCCGCAGTCGTCCATATTCTCCACCGGCATTCAGGCCGGCACTGCCAGTACCACCTCCGCAGCAACAACAGCAGCAGCGGGCGATGCCGCGTGCGTATGCACCTCAGCAGTGCATGACAGGCTTTCGTCCCCCATGAACCGGTCAGGCAGCAGCCACATGCTACAAATGTGGTCGCCCAGGACACTTCGCCAACAACTGTCCTGAGAGGCAGGGCGGCGGAGTTGCACCGCAGTTTCCGGGGACGAATCAGCCCCGGAACCCCACTAATGCGCGGCGGGCAAATCCTAGGTTTGGTACCATCCACCAACTTGCCATAGAGGACGTGCCAGAGGGAGAGCCAACCCTTGCGGGTATGTTCCAACTCCACCAGCATCCCGCCATAGTATTATTTCATTCAGGCGCCACACATAATTTTATTAGCCAATCTTTTATTGCTAAACACAGCTTGCAAATACTACCACCAGAAGTCCATACTTGATTTGTTCACCGGGTGGGAAGATTTCAGCAAGCATGATGGTTTCTAAAGTACCATTATGCTTAGCGGATAGAGTGTACCCTACGTCTCTCATAGCTTTAGAGGGACAAAAAGTCGATGTCATCCTAGGGATGTTGTGGTTAACCCTCCACGGCGCTGTTTTAGACCCCATCCTCCGAGTCGTGCATTTGAACTCATAGGTGCACGAATCTCATTACTTATTTCTGGACAGTCCAGAAATAAAACTTCCAAGTGTCTATCAATCCACAACCATCAGATTGGAAGACATTCCAGTGGTCCGAGAGTTCCCTGACGTGTTCCAGGATGATTTACCGGGGATGCCGCCCGACAGAGAGATGGAGTTCAAGATTGAACTTGCACTGGGAACCATGCCAATATCCCGAAGGCCGTACAAGATGGCGCCCAAGGAGTTGGCTGAACTGAAGACCCAGCTAACGGACCTGCTGGAGAAGGGTTTTATTAGGCCGAGCTCCTCGCCATGGGGCTGTTCGGCATTATTCGTGAAGAAGAAGGACGAGATGTTGCGGTTTTGCATGGACTATCGTCCATTAAATGCTGCAACCATCAAGAACAAGTACCCGTTACCACGGATCGACATGTTGTTTGATCAGTTGGTCGAAGCAAAGATCTTTTCCAAGATGGACTTAAGATCCGGGTACCACCAGATTAAGATACAGGCTGAGGATATTCCGAAGACGGCTTTCTCGACGAGTACAGGCTTTATGAGTACCTGGTCATGTCCTTCGGCCTCACCAACGCTCCAGCTCACTTCATGTATTTTATGAATTCGGTATTCATGCCGGAGCTGGACAAGTTTGTCATGGTCTTTATCGACGACATATTGGTATATTCCAAGTCAGAGGAAGAACACACGAAGCATATGCGTATAGTCTTGCAACAGCTGCGGGATCACAAGCTATACGCGAAAATCAGCAAGTGCGAATTCTGGATATCGCAAGTGCCTTTTCTCGTGCATATTATCTCAGCAGAGGGCATCGCTGTAGACCCGAGTAAGATGACACATATGCTGAATTGGGAGTCCCTGAGAACTGTTCACGAGGTACCGAGTTTCCTCGGACTCACGGGATATTATCGGAGGTTCATTCCAAACTTCTCGAAGATTGCCAAGGCTATGACAGAGCTGCTGAAGAAGGCTACCAAATATGTTTGGAGTCCAACATGCGAAGCAGCATTCAAGGCATGAGTGAAGCACCTAACATCAGCACCGCTTTTGGCGGAGCCAGACACAACAAAACCGTTCGATGTGTACTGCGATGCATCCGGCATTGGGCTCGGATGTGTGCTGATGCAAGACCGAAGGGTGGTCGCGTATGGATCACGGCAGCTCAGAAACCATTAGCAGAATTATCCAACTCATGATTTGGAGCTCGCTGCCGTGGTACTCGCACTTAAAATGTGGAGGCATTACCTACTCGATAACCTCATGCATCTATATACCGACCACAAAAGCCTCAAGTACATATTCACTCAAAAAGAGCTGAATATGAGGCAGCGAAGATGGTTGGAGTTGATAAAGGATTACGAAATAGAGATCCATTATCACCCTGCCAAAGCAAACATAGTGGCAGATGCGCTGATCCGCAAGTCACACATCAATAATCTGACCATCACACCGTTGGAAGAGAGCGAGCCCTCGCTGCATGTGATTCCACACGGAGGTCTCTACAACTTAGCTTTAATCCCCACCATCCGTGAAGAGATAGTGGCAGCTCAGAAACATGACAAAGGCATGTCGCATTTGCGGAGACGTGTAGACAGTGGGGAGCTGAAATGTTTCCGGAAAGACGGAGACGGCGTCCTATGGTTCAAGGACCAGATCGTCGTACCCCGTAACCCGGAGTTATGAAAGAAAATCTTTGATGAGGCTCACTTGTCAGAATTTTTTATTCAACCCGGCAGCAACAAAATGTATCAAGAACTCAGAAGGAAGTTTTGGTGGACACGGATGAAGCGCGATATCGCAAAGTACGCGTCCGAGTGTGATACATGTCGAAGGGTGAAGGCAGATCACATGAGGAAACCGGGACTGCTACAACCACTGGGCGTTCCTGCCTGGAAGTAGGAAGATGTGAGCATGGACTTCATCGTCGGTTTACCCACCACTTTTCAGAAACATGATTCTGTGTGGGTGATCGTCGACCGGCTCACTAAAGTTGCCCATTTCATCCTGGTCAACACAAACTACAACGCCAAGAAGTATGCTGAATTGTACATCTCACGGATCCTATGCTTGTACGGCGTACCCCGCACTATCATATTGGATCGGGGCACTTTATTTATGTCTCGTTTTTTGAGTAGCTACACACTGCGTTGGGGACGAAGCTGATCCATAGTTCAGCGTACCACCCGCAGACGGATGGACAAATCGAGCGGGTAAATCAGATTTTAGAAGATATGCTACGAGCTTGCGCTATCAACTACGGTAAGAATTGGGATGATCACTTACCGTTGGCCGAGTTCTCGTACAACAATGGGTACCAAGCCAGCATCAAGATGGCGCCTTACAAGGTACTATACGGGAGAAAATGCCGCACACCGCTGAATTGGTGTGAGTCTGGCGAAAGGGTCACCTTCGGGATTGATCTTGTCAACATCGCAGAGGAAGAGGTTTGACTAATTAAAGCGAACCTAAAAGCCACGTAATACCAACGAAAACAGTATACGGACCAGAGAAGACGCCCATTACAATTCGAATTCGAGGATCACATATATCTACGTGTGTCTCCAATGAAGGGCGTAAACAGATTCGGGGTGAGAGGAAAGTTGGCACCCCGATTCATCGGTCCATTTCAGATTACAGAAAGATGTGGATCAGTAGCATACCGGCTGAAATTACCAGAAGCACTTTCCGGTGTGCACGACGTCTTTCACATTTCCCAGCTGAGGAAGTGTCTTAAGCTATCAACTACCATTCAGCTAGAGGATATAGAAGAACTGAAACCGGATCTCACGTATAGGGAGGAGCCGGTTCAGATCATTGATGAAAAGGCCCGAACCACACACAACCGTACGTTGTGGTTCTACAAAGTCCTATGTAGTAATCACTCCGTAGATGAAGCGCATGGGAGAGAGAAGGATTTCTTCGCGCTAACTACCCCAAAATTTTCACGTCGCATATACGGCAACCTTCCAACGTCCTCTCTCTCATTTTCACCTCGTAATCTCGGGACGAGATTCTTTTAAGGGGGGGGGAATGTAAGGGCCTAAGTTTTTGCACACATTCAAAGTGTTCATCACAACACACACATCTCATTTGAAGAAACTTTATGAACACATTTAAAGAGCATGTAAACACAATCAACATGGTCATCGGAAAATAAGCTCACAAAATGCAAAAGTGGCATTTCCCACATGCATCGTATAGGGTCTGGGCATACGAAAACTCCTACACCTTGCTAGAAATGCCCATGCAAAATTTCGCCCAAATCCAAAACCTTTTGATGTATTTTTGGGGAATAACTAGAAAGGGGTTAGTTTGAACCCAAATTCAAATTCAAACTACTTCCATCCCAGAAGTTCAAAAGTGGGAGGCATATTCTTACTCAGCACATTTTTGTGAGCTCACACACCAATTTTCACTCCATTTGGAGATGATCTTGACATGAGCTAAGTTTAGTAAATTAAAACTCAATTTGAATTTCAAACTGCATATGTGCTGAAATTATATTCAAACACTCCAAAATATGAACTCTATCCAATTCAAATGGCCAGTTGGTAGATAATTCAAATGACAGAGGGTATTTGGGTCTCTACTGTTTAGAGCAGTGGGGAAAATTCAATTTCAGAGGTTAAAACCTGAGTGGGACCCACATGTCAACCTCACTAAACATTTTAGCCGACGGAAGAGTTGATCTCAGTTTCTTGCGCCTGACCGAGCTGCCGCCACTGCGAGAAAACAGCGAGGCCAGCAGCTGCTTGCCGCCCCTGGACACTGAACCGCCTCGTCCTCCCTCTTATCTCCGCAGCTGAGCCGACCCGAGGCAGCACCGGTCAGTCTTCGCCTCTTGCGCAAGAAAAATGCTGCCTCGCCGCCGCTTTCTCGGACTTGATCAGAGAGCCAGTGATCACAGCCTCTCCACTGCCTCCATGCTGCAAAAAGGTACTAGAGACTCTCCTCTTCCTTCCACGTCGTAGGAACTAGCCGAGTTCAGATGCTCTCGCCCATACCAAATGTTTTTCCTGGTGAACTAAGTTTGCCGCACCTCGGGCTCCCGTGGACAGTCCAAGCGGGAAGTTGTCATGCCCAAGCTAAGGCGTCCTCGGACGTGTTAGGGTCTGGTGTTTCTCACCCCCGAACCACAGCCCGAGTGTTTGATCACCGGCGACGAATTTCAGTTTTCCATTTCATTCATAGCAGACCGACCTTCGGGTGCAGATCCACCAAATTCTCGTTCCATAGTTGTTTAGAGATCCTCAAACTGCACCTACACGAGCTAGGATTGGTATCGATCAACTTTCCTTCGCGGTCCTAGCAAGAAAAACTTAGTAGACCGGCCATTTCTAGCTTTTCTACTGGCGCTAATGGCGGAAGCCGTCGGGCACACGGTGAGAGCTTACCTAGGACTTCTCCGGAGCTGCCTTGAGCCCATGCCAAGCTTCCCTAGGGTGCACTGATGCTCTACGACCGATGGCTCGATCGTTTGGGGTGCTAAGAAGTCCGGCCTACGCGGCCGAAGTTCTTCCGAGGCCGCCGTTCGTCGCCGGCAATGTTTCGGTGATTGTCACGTCGAGCGTGGGAGGCCGGAGGTAGACGAAGCCACCGGTCCCACGTGTCAGCGGCTGATATTTTAAACCAGGGATTAGCTGTGGCACTGGATCGGGTGTGGCTGCATGTGAAATACGCTGTAGCCCCGTGTGTCGACCGCTGAGGAGTTGACACGTAGCCCCGGTCCCACGCACAGCGATTTAAACATTTCCCCGATTTTCAGATTTAGTTCAAACTTCAAACCCACATAACTTTGGCTAGGAAACTTCAAATCGAGTAAACCAAATTTTGTTGGATTCATATCTCTGAGTACTTTCCAACAAATCAAGTTTCACTCTATGAAAATCCTTATTTCTCCAGAATTAATTCTTCAAAATTTAAATTGTTTAGAATTTTAACCGGAGAACCCTTTGGATGAAAATTCTGAAATTTGGCTAGGAGGTTCACCAAAATATCCCTGAGCTAGCATAAAAATTTGAGATCCATTCGAGCTCATTTGATCCACCTAATGGTGTGATTAATAAAACTCTTCCATAGAAAATAGAAAATGTCCAGAAACATTTTCAGAAGTTCTATGAAATTGTTTAGCTCATATCTTTAGCTAGGAACCTTCAAATTAAGTGAGACCAACTCTATTAGAACCCTCTGAAAATCTAGTTTTCAGAAAGTCATGGCTTGCTCCATGAAAATCGTTAGAACACCCTAGGAGCTCCAATTAAGGCCAAGTACATAATTATTTGTGGAGAGCACAAATGAGCATTTCTGCAAATGGAACTTGGCCAAGTCCCAGTTTAGGTTTTATACAAACCACAGTAAAAATTTCAGAGCCAATGGGTCTGTCTAGCAATACCTATAACTCTCACAAGTTTAACTTCAATACAAATGAATTTAAATTGATACATATTTGTATTTCCCATATGTAGTCGCTAAGGTTGAGGAGGAACCCGAAGTCTTAGACTTCGTCACTACAGAGGAACAGCTAGCCTACGACCAAGAGCAGCAAGGCAAGCTCGGGTTTGCATTAACCCTTTTTATAAATTTTTATTGTTTTGAGAACTTACTTTGAGAACCCACTTAATTCTTGCATTAGAGTCTTGTTTGAAACCCAAATGCATAGCCAAGAAAACCATGGGTTGGGATTGGGTTGAAAACAATCGTTAGCTAACGCAATGCTAAGATAGTGTAGGATTCGGTATAAGTCGAGTAGTTGGAACTACTCACGAGAATAGGCTAGAGGCACATTGCTCGGGTAAAGATGGCAAATGAAACACATGGCAATAAAAATGATAACGAACGGAGAGTAAGGGCAGCTGGACTTTGGGGCCTGGGTGCCATAGCTCCGCTTTTGTCGATTGAGGACCGAGCCGTGTGCGGGCCTGTTGAACAAGCTAGAACAGTACCGAAGACCAACCGGCTATATGGGAACTGGGAAACTGATGTAACTCGGGTAGCTGGTTGTTGAGGCATTGCCTATCATTCAGAGAGTAGGTTGAGAGCTCGAGGTGTAAATCGGCTGACGGCACTGCGGATGCACGCGCAGAGACCTCTTGCTCGGTATGATAGGACCGGTTCAACATTTGGCTAACGGGTGAAAGGTGGTTGCATACGATGTCCGTGATGGTTGCTGTAGGAAACATTAAGTACGGGCGTACGTGACAGGTTATTCGTGTAACCCTGCAGGTGTAAATCGATTATAATCACCATCTCTCACGGTCAGTAAGTACCACTTGTTCACTGTATCATGACGTAGAAAGAACAGGCTAGATACATGTTAAAAGTTTGCTGATTTGAAAGCTATATATTTCTTGTTAATGACTTATTGTAGTTTAGAGATAATTAAAGTTCTTTTCAACTTTGGGCAAAGTACATGAGAGAAATGTGTTTCTTGTTTGATTGCGGATCTCTCATGCGCCTTAGCGTAAGATTCTCCACAACCTGCTGATAAAACTTGAAAGTAAGGTTCAAATAATTAGGCGAGTCCTTTGCAACTTATTTACCTCATGTACCCTTAAAACCTTCATGTAGAAGTTTCATGTATAGGAGAGACGGGTCAGACTTGCTGAGCCATCGTTCTCACTGCTTGTGTTTGAAGCTTTTGCAGGGGTTTATGAGGAAGGGACTCCCGAGGACGAGACGGAACCCCAAGAGGGAAACCCTATCAAATGGGAGTCCTGGATGCCGCCGTGTTAGTGTGCGTGTGTGCTAGCGGGGACACATTCACGTGCTGAACATGAACTTGATGCGTAGTTGAATGTAGCCTAGAGGGGGTTGAATTGGCTTTTCAACGCTTTGTTGATCCCTGAAACCCTTAGTAGGTTTATCAAATATAGGGAAATCAGACTAGTCCGGTAGAGTGCTGACTAGTCCGTTTTCTCCACAGAGAAAAATCGGACTAGTCCAGTATGCATGGACTAGAGAGATCAAAGTTGATCAATATTTTCACTTCTAGTACTTTATGGAGCGGAAATTAATTTGATACTTAGATGTATTGCAAAAGTGAGACAATGAATGACAAAGATCAACTTTGGTTTCAATGCTTCAATGTAAATTTCACAAGATTAATTAAACACTAGAATATGATGAACAATGAATGAACAAGAGTAGGAGACAAGTGTTTATTCCGAGTTTCGATTCCACGAAGGAAATCTATGTCCCCATTGAGGAGTCCACTAAGGACCAGGTCTTCACCAACTCTACCCTCATCGAATCGCCACGGAGGCAGATTCTCTTCCACTAATCACAAAGGGCAAATAAAACGTTCAAGGGGCCTTCTCACAAGTTGAGGGCTCCCCGAGAATTACAATGAATGAACACAACCAAACATACTCAAATGATGAACAATTAACGACCAAGAGTGCGTGAGAGATCAAACCCAAGAGCTTAAGATGTGTAGAACAAGTCTCTCCTTTGATCAATTGCTAATCCCCAAAGAATTGATCCTTTTTGGGTTAAAATGTGTGGAGAGATGTGAATTTTGGGTGGGGGGTGTGATGGCGCAGGGGGTCAAAGTTATTTGTTGGTATGGCCGTACACCTCTTTTTATAGTAGGGTTTCCAATGGTTACGTTAGGGTTTGCGATGTCTGGACTAGTCCGTGGTTGACTCCGGACTAGTCCGGTGTGCGGTGTGTAGAAAACCCTAAGTGTTGTGAGATATCGGACTAGTCCGTAGGAGTGCGGACTAGTCCGTTGTCTATTCAGAGACAAAATCGGACTAGTCAGGTCCATATCGGACTACTCCGTTTTCAGGTCAGAAAGAAAATCAAACTAGTCCCGTTGATATCGGAATAGTCCGCACATGCTGATTTTGTGCAGTTAGTGTGATTTCTTTCACTTGAGCTCTTGGGGTGTGTTTCTCCCACACACTCTATACTAAATAATCTAATCTTTTTATCTCCTGAGCTCTTATCAATTTGGATCCTCCTTCTCCCTTCTTTTTGCTTTTTCTTGCTAATTTCTTTTAAGAACCTGCGCTCATCTCAACAATTTTGTTAGGGTCTCATTTGTTTGTCATAAATCAACCAAAACCCACAAGGGATGCCTAGATGCACTTTCAATCTCCCCCTTTTTGGTGATTGATGACAACCAATTGAGATCACACAAATATGACAATAAGAATTCAGATTTTCATAAAGTGTGCACATGAGCTTTGGACAAAATAGGCAAAGTAGACATAAGACATATGTGCACTGTTTATGGTGGGGTGCAGATCTATGTGTGTGAGCGGTAATTTTGATGTGAATATCATAATGAGCATAATCATAACATCATCAAGATTATCAATCCTACATAGCAGTTTTAAACATACATCATTAATCAAAAGCATAACATAGTCATCATTTCACATTACATGTCCAAAAGCATAATGGTAGCATAAGTCTTACAACAGCATAATGATAGCATAATAGTATAAGTCTTACAAAACTCATTTCGCAAATTAGGACATGAAGGAAAGACCTACAACCTAAGACTCCCCCTCAATCTAATCTCTCCCCCTTTGGCATCAAAGCACCAAAAAGAAGGAGGGGAGGGATCTACTTATCGTCGCCGGCTCACTCCTCGCTGTCGGTCCTTTCTTCGTCTTCATCATCAGGCTGAGGAAGAGGAGGAGAGGAACCACTCAGCGTGCCAAAGTAGGCACGCTCTGATGGAGAGAGAGGAGGAAGCTCTGTGAAGTCAGATGCAGAGTCCTTTGAGATGACCGGAGATCCAATGGGCTCAATCTCCAGTTTTTTGCATATAGCTTTGACATTTGCTTTCTTATATCTCATTTCTTATTTTCTTGCCTTGTTCATCGTAAGAAGCTTCAACTCAGTTTTTCAGCAAGAACTAAAAATAGCACTAAAAAACTTCTTAATCCCATTAGGCGACCCTTTGTGAGGAGGGGCCCTAGTCTTGGATGGAGGCCTTTCATCTTCTCGAGCTCTCTCTGGATGTTCTTCAGGTGATCCAGGTGAGGGAGCAGCTGGGAGGGAGGCCTGACGGGGCTTCTGAGGCCTTAGAGCAGTGTGCTATACATCCTTCACAAACTCAATTCCTGTGACTTTTTCAATCATGAACATCAAGTAAGGTGCATAGCCACAGGAATGGTTTGGTGTGCAGGGTATGTTTACCATGTCATTCCAAATGTAATCGAAGATATCAAATCTTCTCCTCCTGCTGATTACTTTCATCAAGGTTCTCAAGTAACCTTGGACACTCCCGACATCTCCATCCTATGGAGCAATGGTCTTCCGGAGCACTCTGTTGAGAACAATGAAGAAGGGCTTCATGTTCTTGGTTGGGGGAGGATTGTATGGTAGTCGAGTATCATAGAGAAACTCCATCTTGTCCTTCTCCACCACTCCCAGATTGTGGATCACAATCTCATCATTGCCGGTGTCCTCAAGATGCAGCAGTCTAGCAAACTCAGTATAAGAAATTTTGTACATGGATCCATGTGTCATCCAAGTCACTTTGTCTTCTCCATCGTGGGCAAAGTGGCAAGTTGCATAGAACTGGGCAATGATCTCATCATTCTAGTTGTATTTGAAGGAGAGCAAGTCCTTAAGACCGTGTCTCTCAGTAGACTCTATAACCTCCTCAAAGGCTTCACAGCTCTTCCTTTCAAAATATGTCCAATCGATCCATTGGCTGCGGATCACAGGAATCTTCATTTGGAGGTACATGGTACTGTAGTAGTCTGAGTGGAAGTTGCTCCAAAATCTTTTGTCTGCTGCCTTTTTGCCTGAGCTATAGCCATCAACCTTCCTCAAGTTCCATGCCACATCACTCCCCTTGCCATTGAACTTCTGCTCTGAGGGATCCCTATTTCCCTGCCTTGGAGCTATCATCTCTAGGGGACCAATCAGGACGGAAGCAAGCCCCTTACCCTTGCCCTTGGTTTGGCGTTGAGCCGCCGAGGTAGAACCACCCACATTTGATTTTGAAGCTGGTCTCTTGATTGTAACCTTTCGACACACCCTAGGTGGGGTGAGCAAAGGCTCGACAACACGCTCTTGTCGTTTGTTGGAGCGAGACTCCAGAGGATGAGACATATCTTGATCTTGATCCATCTCGGCCTCAAAGTGAGAGAGACTCTCATTCGATCCCGACATGATTTCTGACAAGGAAGGTATAAAGGATATGAATAATCAACGATGACAAGGGATTGCATTATATTGACATAAGCTAGGATTCCCTAATAAAATCCCTGAATCAGGGCATACCGGACTAGTCCGGTGTTCAGGGTCGGACTAGTTCGAAGTACCGGACTTGTCCGACCTAAGAACAGACTAGTCCGTTATGAAGCTGCTCAAGCCCTAATTTGTCGAAATTTTAGGTTCTTCAATGCAAATAGGATCTAGGGTACATGGAATACATCAATAGAGCAATATATTGACTAGAGGAGCTAAGCTAATTGAGCAAGAGCAAGGAAAATTGAAGGTTCTAGGGTTTGGAAAGTAGTTTACCAAATCCTTCAATTCGAGGCGTTGAAGGTGCTCTTGATGTGGACTAGTCCGTGGTCTTTGATCCCTTTGCAATGGAGATCGATTCCCACGGAAGTTTGAGTGGTTTTGATGGAGAACTTGCAATCCGCCTTGGGAGCAATTGAGTGAGGAGAGAGAGAGAGCGGGAAGGGTTGTGAGGATGAAGAAGATTAGGTTTGAGCCGTCCTTAGGGTTATGGAGTCGAAATATCGAACTAGTCCGGACCATATCGGGTTAGTCTGTTTTCTGGTTAGAGAGAAAATCGGACTAGTCCGTGGTTGTCCGGACTAGTCCGGACTAATGGACCTAGTGCGGACTAGTCTGCAAGTGCGGACTAGTCCGGGGTGACCACGGACTAGTCCGTGGTCCCTTTTACAGAAGTGTACAAAACATATATATGTATGTATTCAAATGTTCCTACTAAGGGATAAGGGACAAAGGCACACAAATATTCTTGATGAATATGATGAGTAAACATACAAAAATCAAGCTATAACCATGAGTCACCAAGATCAAGTAACTAACATAGTTTTTAGGAGAAAAAATAGAAAGAGATGATTTTTCAACATAATTAGCATGATTTTGAGGATGGCATACAGGTATGCAAGTTTTCAAGCCACGTTTCGAGCATCAAGGATATTTAGTTCATTTCAGAGCTCACATAATCATTTTTCATCAAGTGGCTTGGTAAAGATATCGGCTAGTTGTTTTTCAGTGTTGACATGGGAAATGGCTATGTCTCCTTTTATTGAGTGATCTCTCAAAAAATGATGCCGGATATCTATGTGTTTGGTTTTAGAGTGCTCAACAGGGTTATGGACAATTTTAATTGCACTCTCATTGTCACAAAGGAGTGGAATACGGCTCATATTGTAACCGTAATCCCTTAGAGTTTGTCGCATCAAAAAGAGTTGTGCACAACAACTTCCGGCTGCAACATACTCCGCTTCGGCTATGGATAGGGCAATTGAATTTTGTTTCTTGGATGACCAAGAAACTAGGGATCTACCTAGGAATTGGCAAGTACCGGAAGTACTTTTTCTATCTACCTTGCATCCGGCATAATCTGCATCAAAGTATCCAATGAGATTGAATTTTGAACCTTTGGGATACCAAAGGCCTAGGTTGGGTGTATGAACTAAATATCTCAAGATCCTTTTAACGGCTGTCAAATGACATTCCTTAGGATTGGCTTGAAACATTGCACACAAACATACACTCAACATGATATCAGGCCTAGATGCATATAAATAGAGTAAGGAGCCAATCATGGAACGATATACGTTTTGACCCGCATTTGATCCGTCTTCATTTAGATCCAAGTGTCCATTTGTCGCCATGGGAGTCATTATGGGCTTTGCTTTGTCCATTCCAAACTTCTTGTGAATGTCTTGAGTGTACTTTGTTTGGCTTATGAATGTCCAGTCCTTTTGTTGCTTCACTTGGAATCCAAAGAAGTACCTCAACTCTCCCATCATGGACATCTCGAATCTATCTATCATAATCTTGCTAAATTCTTGACAAAAGGATTTGTTAGTTGAACCAAATATAATATCATCAACATAGATTTGGAAAATAAAGAGATCATCATCAAAGTGTTTAGTGAACAAGGTGTAATCAGCTTTTCAAATCTTGAAGTCATTTTCAATCAAAAAATCTCTAAGGCACTCATACCAAGCTCTAGGAGCTTGTTTGACGCCATAGAGAGCCTTACGCAGTTTGAACACATAGTCGGGGTGCTCTTGATCTTCAAAACCGGGTGGTTGCTCCACGTACACCTCCTCCTTGATCGGTCCATTGAGAAAGGCGCTTTTCACATCCATTTGATAAAGCTTGAAATCGTGGTGAGTAGCATATGCAAGTAATATACAAATCAATTCAAGCCTAGCTACGGGAGTAAAAGTCTCATCGAAATCCAAACCTTCAACTTGTGAGTACCCTTTTGCCACAAGTCGTTCCTTGTTCCTTGTTACCACTCCATGTTCGTCTTGCTTGTTGCGGAAGACCCATTTAGTGCCGACGACGTTGGACTTTGGTCTTTCAACAAGCTCCCACACTTCGTTCCTTTTGAAGTTGCTTAATTCTTCTTGCATCGCCATCACCCAATCCGGATCTTTTAATGCATCCTCAACTCTGTATGGTTCCAAAGAAGATACAAAGTAATAGTGTTCACAAAAATTAGCTATGCGAGATCGAGTTATTACTCCCTTTTGGATGTCACCGATTATGTTGTCAACAGGGTGATCTCTTTGGATGCTTTGGTGTACTCTTGGATGTGGCACTTGTGGTCTTGAATCTTCATTATCATCTTCTTCTCCCCCTGGATAGTTGCCTTCATTGATGTTTTGGTCTTCTTGATTTTCTTGAGGTTGATCTTGTATGGAAGCTCCCCCCTTGATTATTTTCCTCCATCTGTGGTTCACTTTCTTCATTCGCATTTGAAGTTGGCACTTGTGGTCGAACATCGCCCAATGCCATTCTTCTCAATGCTTGACATGGAGATTCTTCTTGATCTAGCACACACTGATCAACTTGCTCTTCTTGAGAGCCGTTAGTTTCATCGAACACTACGTCACGTGCTACTTCAACAAGTCTGGAGGTTTTGTTGAAGACATGATAAGCGTAGGAGTTCGAATCATAGCCAAGTAAGAAACCTTCATCGTACTTTGAAGCAAACATCGAAGCCATTGGCTTCTTATTTAAAATATAACATTTTGAACCAAAAACTCGAAAATATGAAATGTTTTGCTTGTTACCCGTGAGTAGTTCATATGAAGTTTCTTGAGTAATCGATGAAGATATAGTCGGTTTATGGCGTGACAAGCGGTGTTAACCGCTTCAGCCCAAAACCTGTCCGAAGTCTTGTATTCATTGAGCATTGTCCTCGTCATCTCAATGAGAGTTCTGTTCTTCCTTTCGACTACTCCGTTTTGTTGAGGAGTATATGGTGCTGAAAATTCATGCTTTATTCCTTATTCATCTAGATACTCCTCAACTTGGGCGTTCTTAAATTCTGTCCCATTGTCACTTCGTATGTTCTTGATCTTCAATGAGAATTCGTTTTGGGCATGCTTTATGAACTTCTTGAGGGTTCCTTGAGTTTCTGTCTTATCATGCAAAAAGAAAACCCATGTGAAGCGTGAAAAATCATCAACAGTGATTAGACTATATTTATTACCGCCGATGCTTATGTAAGCAATTGGACCGAATAGATCCATGTGGAGGAGCTTAAGCGGTCTTGTTGTAGTCATGACATTCTTCGCGGGATGGGATGCTCCTACTTTCTTCCCTATCTGACACGCTCTACACGGCCTGTCTTTCTTAAAAATAACATCCTTTAAACATCAGATGTGATTGCCTTTGAGGAGTTTTTGAAGATTCCTCATACCAACATGTGCTAGCCGTCTATGCCACAGTCAACCCGTGTTGGTCTTTGCAATCAAGCATGTGTCAAGTTCGGCTTTATCTTTGTTGAAGTCAACTAGGTAAAGTTTTCCCTTCAACACACCCTTGAATGCAATTGAGTTATCACTCCTTCTAAAGACAGTCACACTCTCATTAGTGAATAAGCAATTATAACACTTGTCACATAATTGAGATATGGAAAAAAAATAAAATCCAAGGAGTCAACGTGTAAAACATGAGAGAGAGAGTATGTTGTGATGAAATTGAAATTTTACCGGTACCAAGCACTTTTCCTTGACTATTATCACCAAAGTAAATGCCTTTGCTTGGATTTTCATTTTCTTCATATTCCATGAACATTCTTCTTTCTCCGGTCATGTGATTTGTGCATCCACTATCTAGCACCCATTTTGCTCCACCGGATGAATAAGTCTGCAAAAACAATTTATGCCTTGGTCTTAGGTACCCAAGCTTGCTTGGGTCCTTTGAGGTTAGTCACAAGTGATTTGGGCACCCACACATGAGACTTGGTGTTCCCATGGCGTGGCCCAACATATTTAGCATAAACTCTTTCAAGATTACTTTTCATAAGTACATATGAAGCATCAAAAGTTCTAAATAGACGCTGTTGTTCATATGTGTTCACACTGTTAAATTTATCAACATTATTAAGTTTTCTAACTTGAGAAGAGTTTCTCTTGACAAAGGCAATGCAACCCTTGTTATTCTTGTGGCTTCTAGCATTTTGCTTTTCACCATTAGAATATCCAATGCCATATTTGACATTAGGAGGTCTTGTGACCGAGTATGCACTGCATGCATACTTGATCTTTTCCTTGTCAAATATGCCACTTTGAGAAGATTTCTTATCCTTTGTCAAGTTTGGCTTTTTCTTCATGTTAGTGTCACTTTTGGCACAGTACAAGTAATACTAGTTTCATACTTTATGTGTTGAGAAGGTGAGCTTGAAGTGGATGAAGTACCATTTTGCTTGAGTGACTCAACTTGTATCTCAAGGATCTTGTTAACTTTGGTTAAGTTAGCAAGTTCATCCTTGATGATGGTGTTTGAGTCTTTTAACTTCAAGCAAGCTTCCTTGCTTGAAGCTGACTCAAGCTCTAGTGATTTATTTTGTTCCTTTTCAAGTTCAAGAAGCTTTTCAATCTCAAGATATTCCTCTTTTTGGGAGATGATCATATCTTCCTGACGATTGACTAACTTCTCCATATCAACAAGCTTATCAAATAGAAATTTCATCTTAGCAGCTGTCTTTTTGTCTAAACCTCTAAGCATATAATCATTTTCATCACTGCTATCATCCTCACTAGAATTATCACTATCACTAGTAAAAGAATGCAAGAAGGAAGATTTAGTTGGTACCTTTCGTTTACCTTCCTTTGCCATTAGACAAGTGTTGTCGGTGTCCTTCCATGAGACCATGGATGGAAAGAGAGTGGATTTCTTGGTAGTCTTCTTTATGGCTATGGTGGCCATCTCCTCTTCTTCTTCGGATGATGATTCATCATTGGAGTCCCACTCCTTCCCTAGATGCGCTTGGCCATATTGCTTCTTCTTCTTGAACATTTTCTTTGGTTGAGGCTTGTTGTCTTTTGTCTTCTTCTTTTTTCATCATATGGACAATCCACTATGAAGTGATCATATTCTCCGCAGTTATAGCACGCCCGTCTCATCTTGGGTCTTTGTTTGTCCCTTTGTCTTACTTCATTTGAGCTGCTACCCTTTCTTCTTCTCATAATTTTCTTGAACTTCTTCATGAACAGGATCATGTCTTCTTCATCGATATCACTACTTTCATCATCACTATCATCTTCTCCATGAGCTTCTCGGGCTTCTTTTGATACGGGTTTATAGGTTGACTTCAAAGAAACTCCTTTCTTCTTTGCCGAGGTGAGATCGGCAATTTCCTTGACATGCTTGGCTTGCTTCTCCATCATCTCAAAGTTGATGATCTTGCCATGAAGTTCGTCTGGGGTCATTTTCCGGTACCCAGGGCTTTCTCTAATCATAGAGCAAAAAGTCACGTTGCGAGGCATGAATGCTCTGAGAATCAACTTCACGACCTCATGATCATTCCACTTCTTGTTGCCATAAGCTCGGACTCTATTGATAAGATTCTTCAGTTGATTGTACATATCTTGTGGTGATTCATCTTCTTCTATCGCAAATCTTCTCAATTCACCTTCAATCATTTCTATCTTGGCTTCGCGTACGTGACGGTCACCTTCATGTGCAGTTTGTAGTGTGTCCCATATCTCCTTAGCAATTTCGAGTCCATCCACCTTGGTGAACTCGTCTCGGCTTAGTAATGACGTGATCACAGCTGCAGCTTGAGCATTCCGACGAACGGCTTGTTCTTGGATTGGGGTCAGCTCTTCATCATCATCCAGGATATCTATCCCTGTACACACTATATGCCACAAACTTGGGTTAAGAGATATAAGGTGCATTTTCATGTTTTGTCTCAACATTGAATAGTCATTGCCATCAAAGTAAGGTGCTTTCCTAAGGGAATTGACATGTAATGATTATTGTTATAATTCAAACGCCCATAATCAAAAGGATATCGGGAGTAGTCTGTGTGACTACCCCCTTTCTTCTTCTTTTCATCATCGGTGTTCTTCTTCCTTATTGGGGAGATTGCCTTCTTCAGCAGAAGAGCCTTGAGTTGGAGCATCTCCTCATCATCGTCCTCACTATCTTGAATGGCGTCGAGTAACTTCTTTAGCTTTTGAGTCCTTTCATCATTACTCATTTCATCGTCGATCTTCTTGTGTACATCTTTGATGTCCGACATCGTCTCTTCAAGCGGTGAGTCTCTTTTGAAGAGTTTGGCTCTGATACCAATTGAATGTAGCCTAGAGGGGGGGTGAATAGGCTTTTCAACGCTTTGTTGATCCCTGAAACACATAGTAGGTTTATCAAATACAGGGAAATCGGACTAGTCCGGTAGAGTGCGGACTAGTCCATTTTCTACACAGAGAAAAATCGGACTAGTCCGGTACTTTGCGGACTAGTCCGGTATGCATGGACTAGAGAGATCAAAGTTGATCAATATTTTCACTTCTAGTACTTTATGTAGCGGAAATTAATTTGATACTTAGATGTATTGCAAAAGTGAGACAATGAATGACAGAGATCAACTTTGGTTTGAATGCTTCAATGTAAATTTCACAAGATTAATTAAACACTAGAATATGATGAACAATGAATGAAAAAGAGTAGGAGACAAGTGTTTATACCGAGATTCGATTCCACGAAGAAAATCTACGTCCCCGTTGAGGAGTCGACTAAGGACCGGATCTTCACCAACCCTACCCTCGTCGAATCGCCACGGAGGCCGATTCTCTTCCACTAATCACAAAGGGCAAATAAAACGTTCAAGGAGCCTTCTCACAAGTTGAGGGCTCCCCAAGAATTACAATGAATGAACACAACCAAAAACACTCAAAAGATGAACAATTCGAACAAGAGTGTGTGAGAGATCAAACCCAAGAGCTCAAGATGTGTAGAATAAGTCTCTCCTTTGATCAATTGCTAATCCCCAAAGAATTGATCCTTTTTGGGTTAGAATGTGTGGAGAGATGTGAATTTTCGGATCTTGGGGGGTGTGACGGCGCAGGGAGTCGAAGTTATTTGTAGGTATGGTCGTACACCTCTTTTTAAAGTAAGGTTTCCAATTGTTACGTTAGGGTTTGCGATGTTCGGACTAGTCCGTGGTTGACTCCGGACTAGTCCGGTGTGTGGTGTGTAGAAAACCCTAAGTGTTGTGAAATATCGGAGTAGTCTATAGGAGTGTGTACTAGTCAGTTGTCTATCCAGAGACAAAATCGGACTAGTCCGGTCCATATCGGACTAGTCCGTTTTCATGTCAGAAAGAAAATCGGACTAGTCCGGTTGATATCGAACTAGTCCGCACATGCTGATTTGTGCAGTTAGTGTGATTTCTTTCACTTGAGCTCTTGGGGTGTGTTTCACCCACACACTCTATTCTAAATAATCTAATCTTTTCAGCTCCTGAGCACTTATCAATTTGGATCCTCCTTCTTCTTTCTTTTTGCGCTTTCTTCCTAATTTCTTTTAAGACCCTGCGCTCATCTCAAAATTTTTGTTAGGGTCTCATTTGTTTGTCATGAATCAACCAAACCCCACAAGGGATGCCTAGATGCACTTTCAGTAGTCTATGCCCGTGAGTGTAGAAGGAACATATTTTATTGTACAAACGTTCATAAACCTGTTTATGTAATAAAACTTTGCTTCCGCTTTGTATCTTTGATGTGCGTCATCCGGTGTTGTGCAACGCAGCACCCCTTAGCGTGATCCTAGCTCGACAAGGCCGTGGGGCCGCGTCACTCAGTGTGTCATCTTTGTTCTTTACAAATAAAGCCGAGCAACCCCATGGGGATGAACTTGGACGAATAAATCACTTGTCCATCAGATCTTTAATTACTCCTTCAACTCATCTAGTTCATTCGGAGCCATTTTGTATGGTCTCCGAGATATCGGCGTGGTTCTCGGTATCAACTCTATTTTGAATTTCACCTCGCGCTCAGGTGGTAAGCCTGGAAGATTTTCTGGAAACACATCCGGGTATTCACGGACTACAGGAATATCTTCTAACTTGCAAGCTTCGACATTACCTACTTCTGGAATGTCGGAAACAACTTTGTCAAGAAAAAAAGTGTGACGCCCGTGAAGTGAAGTGTCTAAATGAACACTTCGGTTCTCAATGTCCAGAACAGCCCTATGGAAATTTAACCATGACATTCCCATAGTGGTGTCGATTCATTGCCCTTCGAGAATGATGAGGGTGGTAGGATAAAATTTTCCAGCCAAACACAGCGGTGCCTTAGAAACGATTTCATTAGCCGATATGTTGCCTCTTGGCGAATGAATAAGGTAGGAACCGTTTGTGGTAGTTGTGGGAATCTGATATTGGGTCACAATTGAGTTGCTAATGAGATTATGTGTTGCACCAGAGTCAAATAAAATGACAACCGGCTTGTCATTTAAGGTGAACCTGCCCATGAGAACAGGTCCACCATCGGGCAGATCTTCGACTGACACATAGTTAACAATTCCCACTTTAGGACATGGCTTTTCTCTGCTGTCCAGGATCATTATTTGGAACTGGACCAGCAGACATCATGTTGCTGCTCGGTTCAGTTGCTTCATTGACGTTGTGTTCATTGTCAATTTGATATGGGATACCACTTGGTTCAGCGGAATAATCACCTTGATCGTCTTCGATATCCTGAGGTGAATAATATTCTGGTGCACATTGTTGGTACTGCGATGCGCGAGAAATAAGTTGTTGCTGCGGTGGAGGTAAATAAAACCTCTGTGGAGTATAAGAGTTGTCATACTCCAAGAATAACTGCTCTTTTCGTGGAACCTCTCGACCGGAAGGTGAACGAATTACCAACCGATACTTCTGAGAATATGATTGCAATCATCCTGTGATGAGTCCATCTCCCTCTTTTTTTCTCATAGGAAGAGGTTGGAATAATAGTCCTGAGTGATAGCACTGCTAACAAACTCATAAAAATTCTTTTGTCTAACTTGAGACAATTCAAATCACAGCCTAACATTCAACCCTCGGTAAAAATGATAACTCTTCGTGGCTTGTGACTTCATATAATCCGGTGCATATTGAGCTAAGCGATTAAATTCCTTCGCATACTCAATACCACTCGTTTCACCTTGTTTTAGATTCCAGAATTCGTCAAGACTTGTTTTCATTATGCCAGCAGGAACGAAGCGAGCACGAAATGCATCACGGAACTCCGTCCAGGTGACACGATGCTCTTCCGGATGGATATCAAGGTATTCCGCCCACCAGGCTCCAGCAAAGCCGTGAAGCTGCTGTGCGGCAATTAGAGTCTTCTGGAAATCGTCACATTGAATCAACCCAAACTTGGACTCAATGACACGAAACCAATGAATTGCTTCACAATGGTCATCCATTTCGAAAAATACCGGCGGTTGTGTCGCCAAGAAATCCAAATAAGTACTCTGGGTTGGCATGTGATGTTGAGTTTCTCTATTTATCCCTTGATGAACTAGAGTTTTGGAGAGTCTCATTCATCTTGACCATAATTTCTGCCAATCCGGTTGGCGATGGCTCTTGTGATGAATTCGAGTCATTCCAACCTCGACTTGAACCTCCAATCTCTATTTGAGAATGTGCACGTACCATACTGCACGAAATAAATTTTGAGTCAATCAAAATTCTATTGCAGTAGTAAGTAAAGATAAGTAAAACATGAACATGTCATGAACTTTATGAAAGTATAGCCACATCCATGTTTAGACAAATCTTATGTACCCTAAACTAATCAGCTTAACTACCCTGACCAGTTCACACAAACTCCAAAGTTTACTCAAATTAACTACAGATTCTTGACTTGAGTTCAACACCAAAGTTCCAGTAAACTTCAGTATCTTTCCAATGCTTATTTGTGGTACCTCATAGCTGTGGGGACCACCCCGTGGTTCGCCCACTCTATGATCGCAGAGGGCGGTGCCGTGCGATGCGGCACCCAACAGTACACAAGAAAAGAATATGAACAACATACAAACTTTTATTTTACATAAAACAGCGGAAGTCTTTTTACAAAAACATAATTATACATCGGAAGTATTCTTTATAACTCTTCTCTTATCCTAACTTAAGCAAAAGTGCAGCTGTCCAGCCCGGGGATGCTACACACTAGCAACATATAACCGGAGATCACGGCGGCGTGCAGGGCTCCAGCTCGGCCGTGTACCCCAACGGGGGCATCACCTCGTCCTCGGACCCCTCCTCATAACTCTCACCTGCACACAACTCAAATATTGCAACCGTGAGCATGATGTCTCAGCAAGGATTAACCGATACCCTAGTCATGAAACTCTACATGCAGGGATGTGTAAGGTAGGAAAAAAACATTGCAGTAAAGACAAGCCTACATGTCAATCCTTACTTTCAGTTCTATAGCCACAGTTTAATGAGCCTTAGGCAGCCCTCACATCGGAAGTCCACAGTCAAACAAGAAACGCTTTCCTCCGATGTGGTGGTGCCCAAAGTGGAAAATAAACTTATTTAACTCTTCATCTACAGCAGACATGGTTTCAAAACATTAATAGTTCAACACAGCATAATATCCTTCATCTGCCTTCTTTCACTTCTTACTACGTCACAGAACAGTGGACAAGCGGTACACAAATAATCGCGAGGGACGGTGATTGCAATCTGGAGACACCCGGACAACACGTCACATACACACCCACTTTCAGAAGTGTGGTGCCACACCTTCCTACTCTGTTGTATGCAACAACCTTCAAAGGAAACCCAAATGCCGAACCGGTCCATCCATAACGGGCAGGAGGTCCCCGCGTGGAGCGTGTCTATGCCCACTGGCAGATTTACACCTTGCTACCCTAAACCCACTCCTATAAAACGGTTGGGTAAGCCTTGGCAACCAGCTTAACCAATTACATCGGTTTCCTGCTTATGTTAGTATAACATCCGGTACTGTTTGATACTTGTCGATCAGACCCGCACATGACTCGGTCCTCAATCGACACCAACAGGGCTACGCACATGAGACCTCCGCTCACTGCAACCTATCCCCCCTGCTGGGTCTCAGTCTCACAATTCTTAAGCCATTCTCTACTCTTTTCCATACCGTGTGATAAAACCTTACCTCGCGAGTAGATTCCAACTACTCGACTTCTACCGAGATCCTAAGCACATTAGCATGGCATTCTCTTCTCGTCGAGTCTTTTAACTACCCAACCATTCATAGGATTTAAAGTCATGCAAGTGGAGTTTCAAACACCTTAACTCTAATGCAACCATTTCAACCTATACATAAATGATACAATTGAAAAACTTTGTAAAAATGTACTTAAATGCAAACCGGGGCTTGCCTGGTTGCGAGTCAAAGGAGAATTTAGCCTCAGGTGGGAGGACGTCCAAAGGCTCCGGTGTGCCCTCAACTTCGGTCACTATATGAAATGTAGCAAAATATATGTATAAGTGCTAATGAAGTATAAGAATTAACTTCTATTCATAGCTACTGCTATTTAGGATTCTTAATTTGACTTGGGATTTTTCCAGTGGATACTAGACTCTAAGGATGATCTGAGCAAAATTTGGAGAAATTTCATTGAACCCTTTGGTCTCCAAAATTCCCACAAGTCCAAGGCTTCTCTGAACTTTGATCCCAAATCTGAAGTTTTGACATGGCTAACAGTGGAAGATCTAATTAGGGTAGGTCTCCATGGTTCTAAGAAAATTTGTTTCACCATTATTGGAGCTACCAACAGGGAGATATGAATTTTTGAAGTTTGGACAGGAGTGCTGAAAGGTTTCTGTTTAGAATTTGAATTTCCAAATAAAGGTTGAACTTTGGAAGACAATTTAGCCTACCAACTGAACTCCAATGAAGCTCAAATGTTTACCGGAGATCAGTAACTACGAAAAGGCTTAGCTGCCCAAATTTGGGAATATTTCATAAAGAATTGCTCCTGGAATAAATCTCTAAAGGATTTAATAAAAACAATTCTACAGAAATTCCTAGGCATTGTCATGGCAAGAATTTTGTTCCTCTGTGAAGTACTCCATACGAGGAATCCAACAATATTGGTCCCACCCTTTTTAGTTTTCTACACAAAGTAATGGATTTTTCTAATTTGAATAACTTTCTGTTTGAAGTTTACACAGAGAACTCAAATGTGGGGCCTACAAGTCAGTCTTCTTCAGCCTCCCAACAGACGCCAACGTGCGCACGCCGGAACCGAATTTGGCGCGCTTCGTTCTCCTCCATTTCTCAACCATTTTTGATGAAATTTCGCCCTAAACCTTCCTCGAATCACGGCGCAACCGCCAGGCAACCTTTCGTCGCATGAAAGTGACCGAAACCCACTCGGCATCGGTGGGGCGGCTCGGAGTTGTGGCACCAGCGAGGAACAAAGGCTTCCCGAGCCTAATTTTATTAGCAAAGTAGCCCTACAGCATCACTAGAACCAGTAGAACGTGACTCCACCCTTAACCCGAGGTAACAACGGCGGCAGCATAGCTGTCACTGGTGAACCACCCCATTTTTTCCGGCGGCGGCGATTTCCCATCGCCCAGGGTCGAGGAAGGTCGGTTTCCTTCAAGCTTCGGCATGGGAGGGTGCTAGGACTCAAGGTTGCTGTGCTTTGAATTGCACGAACGTTGATCAAGTGGTTTGGAAGAATTTCACGATTTTGCTAGTGACGGTCCTTCACGTGCGCCGGCGGTAAAGCCCGAATTCCGGGTAGTCGGCGATAGTAAAGAGCAAAAGGAGATCCGGAGAAGCATCTACACCTTGTGGCGCACCTTAGGGCGGAGATTAGGGTGCCGGAGAGGCACTGGAGCGGCCTGGCGACGTGAAACCAAGAAGACGGCGGAGCTCGGTTTTCATCCTGCAAAGAATGGCTCGGCCACGGTGAGGGGAGGTCGGAGACGAGCTGAGGAGTGGTGAGAATCGTCGAGGAGTCACCAGCAGCATTTTTGGGTGGCTCACCTAGGCACTAACGTCGCAGGAGGTGATCGGCAATGAGGGACCGAGAGAAGCGGCGTGTCTCGGGTTGTTTCGGTCGCGCGCTCGAGCAGAGAGGATGAGGAACACGTCGGTTGAAGGCAAAGACGAGAAATTGACTTGGTCTTTTTCCTTAGCACTTGGTCACCCATGCACAGTTTGCCTTCAGGAGCACGTCAAGGCAAGCAGCTCTGTGGAGCAGGCGCAGCTCGGTGGCGCGCTGGTGATCAACTGAGGAAAAGGAACAGAGAAGTTAAAGAAAATTGTGTGGCTGACATGTGGGGCTCCTCCCACCTAATTTTCCACTGATATTTTTCCTTTGGTATCCAAATTAACTCCTTTGCTTCCTCCCAAAGTCATGGTTTGAAATCTTTGAATTCAAATGTTTTGAATTCTACTGTTGTGTAACACCCTCAAATTCATTACCATGCATTGCATAAATTTTTCATGTATAGAAGCATTTTAAAATAACAAGAAATGTAGAAAGAACCATAAAAAAGGAGAAGGGAATATAGAAATGGAGAAAAAGGACATAGAAATGGAGAGGGGAATATAGAAATGGAGAAAGGGACATAGAAATGGATAGGAATGGAAAAAGATAGTTGAAATGAGCCATTCTCGAATTTCCTCAATTGTCCCCCGAAATTCCCAAATTCCCCAATTCCCCAAGGGGGAATTTCTCCCACATTTGGGAGGAATTTTTCCCTAATGTAGCCGCAGCCTAAAGGAAAAAAACACCTAGGACTCTTTGGTTGAGTCCGTCATGCCTCCGGAGCTTGTGGTAATGAAAGAGGGACTGAAGGTGAACCTTTTTGCTGTTCACGGCTCGGTGAACGGCAGGCTGTGGTGGCCGGACGGATCGTTCCCGCGATGGCGGCTCGAGGTGAACCGGCAGAGGAAAGATCATCTCGGTGGAGCTCGGGAACGACTGCTCCGGGCCTGGAACTGGCGCGAGGGCGTCAAGGATGGCTTGGCGCACCTGGTGCTGGTCTCAGATCGCCGTGGAAGCCTCAGGGATGGCCGGGCGATGAGGGACCGAGGGTTCAACCGGGCGGCGAGGAGTTTCAGTTTTTCTAGGTGGGAATGCGTAGGGGCAGCGGTGAGAAGCACCGGCGACCGCTCGGGCGCGTAGATAATGTAAGGGCCTCAGTTTTTGACACACATTTGCAGTGTTCATCACCACACCACACACCTCATTTGAGGAAGAATGATGAACACAAATGAAGAGCAAGTAACAATTATCAACATGCTCATTAGAGAACAAACTTACACATTGCAAAAGTGGTATTTCCCACATGTGATATAGATGGGCTGGACATATGAAAACTCCTACACTTTACTAAGGATGTCCATGCCAAGTTTCACCCAAATTCAAAACCCTTTTGAGGTCAGTTTGGGTATAGTTAGGAAGAGGGCAGTTTGAAACCTTATTCAAATTCAAACTGTTTTTATCCCATGAATTTAAAAGTGGAAGGCATATTCTTACTCAACACATTTTTGTGAGCTCACACACCAATTTTCACTCCATTTGGAGTTGATCTTGACATGAGCTAAGTGGGAGAAATTCAAACTTTATTTGAATTTCAAACTGAACTTGTGCTGAAATCCATTCAAACCAAACCCCATTTGAACTTTGATCAATTTAAATGGCTCATGGGTGAATAATTTGAATTTCCAAGGGTAGTATGGGGTTCACTGTTTACAACAGTGATTAGGAGTAAATTTCAGAGGTTAAAACTGGAGGTGGGACCCACATGTCAGCCACTGCTCAGGTCAAACCGATGGAGACTTTTTCACTCGGGTCGCCGAGCCGCAGCGGTGATCGCCACCGAGGGCAGCCGCCGCGCCAGCAGCTGCTTGCCCACGCGCGGGCGCAAGGCGGTGCAGAGCCTTCTTAAGGCGCCTGCCCCCTCCTCGGCCGAGGCACCACCGTTCTTCCCCGCAAGAACTCAGCGCCGGCCGAAAACTTCCGCAGCTCGGACTTGATCGGAGAACGCCGATCGCAGCTCCCTCCTTCCACTCCAGAGCCCCAGCAAGATACTAGAAACCTTCCTCCATCCTCCCCGTTGCTAGAATTCGGTTGAAACCGATTGATATCGGCTGTGCCGAAAGATCAAACTCGGAACTTAGAACCGCCGCACCTTGGGCTCTCGTGGACAGCCCAACCAGGGCGTTGTCACGCCCGAGCCAAGGCACACTTGGAAGCGCAGGTGACCGGTGCTGCTCATCCCCGAGCCACAGCTCGAGTGGTTGCTCACCGGCGGCGAATTTCCACTTTTCCCCTTTCTGTGTGCAGAACGACCTTCGGGTACGATTCTGTTTAATTTGTGCTCTAGAAAGGATTAGAGGGCCTCAGGCCGCTCTCACACGAGCTAGACACGGTAACGCACAAGTTGCCTTCACAACTCTGGGCCGGAGAACCTCTGTGCCCAGCGTAATTTGAGGTCTACTAATGGCGGAACGAACGGGCGGCATTGGGCGCACGGTGACGACCTATTTCGGGCCTTCCCCGAGCTGCCTCGAGCTCATGTCGACCTTCTCTAAGGTCCACTGATGCTCCCCGACCGGTTTCCCAAGTAGCTGAGGTGCTAGAGAAGTCAGCCGACATGGCCGAAGTCATTCCGAGGTGGCAGCTCGTCGCCGACCATGCTCCGGCCGTTGTCATGAGCAGCTGACCCTCGGATCCTGTTCCCTGAGTAAAAGTAGGCAGGGGCGGCCAGAATCGAGAAGTTTGGAGCTGTACAGCAGCCGGCGGCGAGCTCTCCGGCGAGATCCCTCGGCGGCGGGGCGCGGGTGTCGCGAGGTTGAAGAAGGGGGTGGACCCCAGCTGTCAGCGGGAGGTATTTTGAATCGGGATCCGGCTGTGGCCGGGAACGGGTGTGCTGGCGCGCAAAATCCTTGTGGGCCGGGATGTGCCATCGCCTAGGCGTGCGACGCGTGTCCCCTGGGCCCACGCGCGAGTTTAAACTTTTCCCCGATTTTCAGATTTCCTTCAAACTTCAAATCCTCATAACTTTGGCTAGAAAGCTCCAAATTGAGTGAACCAAATTTTGCTGGATTCAGCTCTCTCAGTACTTTCCAGAAAATCAAGTTTCACTTCATGAAAACCCTTAATTTTCCAGAATTAATTCCTCAAAATTTAAACTGTTAGGAATTTTAACTGGAGAATCCTGTGGAGGAAAATCCTGAAATTTTGCTGGGATGTTCACCAAAATAACCGTGAACTACCATAAAAATTTCAGATCCATTTGAGCTCATCTGATCCACCTAATGGTGTGATTAGTGAAACTGTTCCAGAGAAAATAGAAAATGTTCAGAAACATTTTCAGAATTTCCTCTGAAATTGTTTAGCTCATATCTTTAGTTAGGGACTTCCAAATTAAGTGAGACCAAATCCATTAGAACCCTCTGAAAATCTAGTTTTCATAAAGTCATAGTTTGTTTCATGAAAATTCCTAGAACACCCTAAGAGTTCCAATTAAGGTCAAGGACATAATTAATTGTGGAGGGCTCAAATGAGCTTTGCTGCAACTAAAGCTTGACCAAGTCTCTGTTTAGGTCGTAACCAAGCCATAGTAAAAGTTTCACAGTCATTAGGTCTGTCTAGCAAGGGTTATAGACTTCACAACTTCAAAGTTAATACAAATGCATTTAAATTGATACATATGTTTCTTATATCATGTAGTCGCTAAGGTCGAGGAGAAACCCGAAGTCCTAGACTTCGTTACTCCGGAGGAACAGCTAGCCTACGACCAAGAGCAGCAAGGCAAGCTCCGGTTTGCATTAACCTTTTTACAAATTTTTATTGTTTTGAGCACATACTTGTTTCCTTTATTCTGTGCATTAAAGTCTTGATTGGAAGCCCCACTGCATAGCCAAGAGAACCATGGGTTGGGTTTAGGATTGCAAACCCTGTTAGCTACTGCATTGCTAGGATAGAGTAAGATTCGGTACAAGTCGAGTAGTTAGAACTACTCGCGAGAATAGGCTAGAGGCACATTGCTCGGGTAGAGATAGCACATGATACACATGGCAAGAAAATGAGACCGAGCGGAGAGTAAGGGCAGCAGGACTTTGGGGCCTGTGTGCTGTAGCTCCGCTTGTGTCGATTGAGGACCGAGCCGTGTGCGGGCCTGTTGAACAAGCTAGAACAGTACCGAAGACCTACCGGCTATATGGGAACCAGGAAACTGATGTAACTCGGGTAGCTGGGTATTGAGGCATTGCCCGTCGTTCAGAGGGTAGGTTGAGAGCTCGAGGTGTAAATCGGCTGGCGGCACAGAGATGCGCGTGCAGGGACCTCTTGCTCGGGACGATGGGACCGGTTCAATATTTGGCTGACGAGTGAAAGGTAGTTGCCTACGGCGTCCGTGATGGTTGTTGTAGGCAACATCGAGTACGGGCGTACGTGACGGGTGGTTCGGGTAACCCTGCAGGTGTAAATCGATTATAATCGCCGTCCCTCGCGGTCAGTGAGTACCACTTGTTCACTGTACCGTGACGTAGAAAGAACAGGCTAGACACATGTTAAAATGCTGCTGATTGAAAGATGGACATTGATTGTTAATGATATGCTGTAGTCTAGAGCTAACTAAAGTTCTTTTCAACTTTGGGCAAAGTACATGAGAGAAATGCGTTTCTTGTTTGATTGCGGCTCTCTCATGTGCCTTAGCGTAAGGTTCTCCACAACCAGCTGCTAAAACTTGAAAGTAAAGTTCTACTAATTAGGCGAGTCCTTGCAAATGATTTTTTTCCTCATGTAACCCATCACCCTCATGTAGAAGTTCCATGTTTAGGTGAGACGGGTCAGACTTGCTGAGCCTTCGTGCTCACTGCTTGTGTTTGAAGCTTTTGCAGGGTTCTATGAGGAAGGGACTCCCGAAGAGGAGACGGAGCCCCAGGAGGGGAACCCCGTCGAGTGGGAGTCGTGCACGCCGCAGAGTTAGTGTGCGTGTGTGTGCTAGCAAGGACACGTTCGAGGGCTGAACGTGACTTGATGCGTAGTCTACGCCCGCGAGTGTGGACTAAACGTATTTTGATGTAAACATGTTCAGAAAACTGTTTATGTAATAAACTTCCGCTTCCGCTTTGTACCTTTGACGTGTGTTATACGGTGCTGTGCAACGCAGCACCCCTCAGCGTGATCCTGGCTCGACAGGACCAAATGGGGTCGTGTCAGCGTTGGTATCAGAGCTCGCTTGAGGTTTAACACAGTACAAAGGTCTTCTTTTCCAAAAATCTATTGAGGAACGAGTTAGTAGCCCGTATAAGGATTTTATTAGTATATAGAAAGTGGCTTATTAACCTATTTGTTATGCCGGAAAATCGTGCATCTCGGGACGTTTATGTCCTGGGGGGTGCACGTAAGCGCTGTCCACCAGTGCGCACAAGCTGAAGGGTGGAGCCTCACGGGTGGCAGGTAACCCGACCCGCTTTAGTATCCTCTACGACTCTTCATGTCGTTTGGGGTATTCGAGCAACGTCTGTCCCTGGCATGCGTGGTGCAACATGGGAGACCCCGTCACGTGGTCTGAAACGTGAACACGTAACTCAAGGCGTGTTTGGCTTGAGAACATCCGGGCGAGTGATGACGGCCGGGTGTACCAACTATATGGATTCCGGGCTCGGTGTGCAGCCGAGTCTGACGATTGATTGAGTTTCTGCAGGTAGCCTGACAATGAAACGGTAGACGTGTAGCATCCGTGTGCGAGTGACGAGTAGTGCCACTGAACTAACGAAGCCGGCTAAGCCCGGTATAGGTTTTTCCTTTGTGAGGACGTAGTACCGACATAATCTGGTGACACATCGACGTCACACCGAACTAAATAAATAACTTCATTGTAAAAACTGGAAGGTTTTAATCCAAAGTAGTAAAACTTGATGTAACTCCTTCCCTTGAACAGGATATTCAAAGTTAACAAGCTTTCAACTTATAGGTTGTTAAGGACAGAGCACTCTGTTTTTAGCTGAATCAAGGCTGAAGTTAATCAGAGGCTAGAGGTTGAGTTCTTTCGAGATTGGGGTCGTATGATACATTTATGGAAAGCTTTGGAAGAGCTTTACAACTTTTCTGTTGAGGTCCAGAGGTGTTTCATCCCTTAACCACTCGAAAAATGCAGTAGAGTTGAAACTGTCCAGAAAACAGGACAGAGCAAAGACTCTCTGTAAACTCTCTGTAAATTAAGCAATAACTTCCTGCTTAAAAATCCAAAAATAGGAAATGAGGTACTTCTGGAAAGCTTATGAGATGGGTTACGACTTTGTAACAGAAAGTTTTGTCAGATTGGGAACAGAATTAACTGGGATTCTTGGATCAATTCAGTACCTAAAGCAGGGAGGTGCTGTCCAATTGATTCCAGAAATTCTGTTAACTTTGACATCTCATAACTTTTGAACCATGACCGATCTTAGGCCAACAAAATACTTTCTGGAAATCTATTGAAGTTAACTTTAGGTTTGATGTTGAGCTCCAGAATTGGTTTTGCCTTTAACATGGCCTAAATCAGGTTGATATGGAAACTGGTCAGGGCTGTCATGGGAACAGCAGATCAGCAGTCAAATTTGTTTAAAATTTGAACTATGTTTCCAAGTTTTATGGGTTCAATGACATGTTTTATGTTATAACTCAGTGTTTTACTGTTTAAATAAATATTTGACAATTCTCAAATATATTTTTACAGATGGCAGCAGATAAACAGTTGGAGAACGGGTGGGTGGCTTCCCACTGTTCTGACCGTAGCGGCTACCCAGAAGCATTGTGGCAAATGCTCCAATATTTCGGGTACAACCAGATGCCGCAATACTTCGCCAAGGAAGAAGGCGAAGAGGGGAACAAGACGTGGACGATCCATGTCGAGGTTCCTGCAGGACCTATGCCACCCGGTTGGGTGCCATTCACCGTCACGGTGAGAGGAAGACAATCGGAAGGGATGTGGAAAGTGGCAGCCCATGACACTATGTCACGTTTCTGCCAACTACACGTGCAGGCTATGGAGGGCACTCCATACGCACTCGTTATGGTGGAGGGACGAGCTCAGCATGTGTGGGAAGATGGGTACCTGGAGGCAACAGACCCGAGTTGCCCAAGGTACAACCCCACGGAGGCAAATCTCAGCCTCCAAATGAGGGCGGGAAACACTGTGATGGACAGCCAAGCTGTTCATACGGAGCATCTCGCCACCAAGCTCAAGGAGAGCACAAACCGTGGAGATCATTTCGAGAGTGCTCACAGCGCACTCCGCAATGTGCTCCTTCCGACGATCAAGCGACTGAATGAACAACACAATCAGTTGCGTCGTCTGAAGAAGCCAAAGAAGAAGAGCCGTGTTGACATCGCGGCGTTGCAAGAGCTGGTGCAGACCCTAACCCAGCAGAATGAGGACCTTGCTCAAGAGCGGGACGACGCTATTGAGGAAGGACAAGGCTGGGAAGAGGACTACAACCAAGCTATGGACGAGGTGCATGCTTTGCAGGACCTCGTGCCCCCGGTGTTAGGCGTACCGGTAGTCTTGGGTCTTCCAGCCATGGGAGAACCCGGAATGGGAGAAGAGGTGGTAGACCCCGAGCCACCAGCAGAGGTACCGGAGGAGGACGACCAACAGGAGGTCGAGTTCTACTCCGAGTAGGGGGTTACGGTTGCCAAGTAGGGCAGCTAGGGTAGCGTAACCCAACTTTTGTAATCGGTGACATGTCGTGTAGACAGTAGCATATGTATAGGTAGTGACGACATGAGCACGACTTCTCGGAGATCCGAGAATAATGTATCTTGTATAAAGTTTATGCTTTATCAATATATGTGAACGTTGTGCAAATTAATCATGTGTCACTTCAATACCTACTGTTGCTTGTGGAATTTTAAGTAAGACATGTGCTAATCGCTGCTGTTTTGAATTTCAGAATGACGCGTACTCGTGCCAACCCTGACGTTGGGGGTACAAGTCAAGGGGGAGAGACCTCCCAACCACCTCCCGAGGACTCCTCGGGACAACAACAGCAACAGCAGCAACAGCAACAGCAAACACCGCCACCGCCACTGCCGACGGTTACATTGGCCGACATTGTCGCGGCAATGGCGGGCTCGCATCAGCAGCACACAGAGCTGCTGCAAACTTTAATTGCGAATACGTCTCGCCCAGAGAGACGTCAGGATCGTGAGAGCGCCAACAGAGCTCCTACTCCGACTTCCTGGCAACTCATCCCCCGGTATTCTCAAGGGCAGATGAACCACTTGACGCGGACAACTGGCTCCGCGCCATAGAAATGAAGTTCGGGCTGCTCCAGATCAACGAGCAGCGCAAGACTCAGTTCGCGGTCCAGCAGATCCAAGGATCCGCGAGCGCATGGTGGGCCAACTTCTGTGCTTCACAGCCCACCGACCGAGTGATGACCTGGGCGGAGTTCCGGATGGCCTTCAGGGCCTATCATATACCGCCAGGTCTGATGAAGAGGAAGACGCAGGAGTTCCTACACCTGCAACAAGGGAGCCGGAACGCGCTGGAATACTCCAGAGCGTTCAACGATCTCGCGCTCTACGCGTCGTATCACGCGGATACAGACGAGAAGCGGCGAGACTATTTTTACCAGGGGCTTAACCCGCTCCTGAAGGACAAGTTGGCGATGTTCAATCGCGGCAGCCTCAACGACATCATTGATGCTGCGATTGTTCAGGAGGACTCCGGCAAGGAGTTGGCGGCGGCAGAGCGAAAGCGAAGCGCACCGCAGAGCAGCGGAGAAGGAGGCGGTCCTTCTCAGAAGTTTTGGATGGTGAATCGCCCACCATCAGGTCCACGCTGGCAGCCACCACAGCGGTCGATGCCGTTCTGCAGTCGGCCGTACTCTTCACCGGCATTCCGGCCGGCACTGCCAGTACCACCGCAACAACAACAGCAGCAGTGGGCGATGCCGCGTGCGTTTGCACCTCCGCAACGCATGCCGGGCTTTTGTCCACCGAGTACTCCACCAGCAGCGGCCACATGTTACAAGTGTGGTCGTCCAGGACACTTCGCGAGCAGTTGCCCGGAGAGGCAAGGCGGCGGAGTGGCACCACAGTTTACGGGGAGGAATCAACCCTGGAACCCTACAAATGCGCGGCGGGCAAACCCTAGGCCCGGCACTGTCCACCAGCTTGCCATTGAGGACGTGCCGGAGGGCGAGCCAATCCTTGCTGGTATGTTCCAACTCCACCAGCATCCCGCTATAGTACTGTTTGATTCAGGCGCCACGCATAATTTTATTAGCCAAACTTTCATTGCTAGACACAGTTTGCCAATACTACCCACCGATAGTCCTTATGTGATCTGTTCACCGGGTGGGAAGATTTCAGCAAGCGTAATGGTCTCCAAAGCACCATTATGCTTAGCGGGTAGAGTGTACCCCACATCTCTCATTATCTTAGAGGGACAGAAGGTCGATGTCATCCTAGGGATGTCGTGGTTAACCCGCCACGGCGCTGTTTTAGACACCGTCCTTCGAGTCGTGCACTTAAACTCAGAAGTGCACGGTTCTCACTCATTATTTCTGGACAGTCCAGAAATAAAACTTCCAAGTGTCTATCAAGCCACAACCATCAGATTGGAAGACATTCCAGTGGTCCGAGAGTTCCCTGATGTATTCCCGGACGATTTGCCGGGGATGCCACCCGATAGAGAGGTAGAGTTCAAAATTGAACTTGCACCGGGGACCATGCCAATATCCCGAAGGCCGTACAAGATGGCGCCCAAGGAGTTGGCTGAACTGAAGACTCAGCTCACGGACCTTCTGGAGAAGGGTTTTATTAGGCCGGGCTCCTCCCCATGGGGCTGTTCGGTATTATTTGTCAAGAAGAAGGATGAGACGTTGCGGCTTTGCGTGGACTACCGTCCATTAAATGCCGTAACCATCAAGAACAAGTACCCGTTGCCACGGATCGACATGTTGTTTTATCAGTTGGTCGAAGCAAAGATCTTTTCCAAGATGGATTTAAGATCCGGGTACCATCAGATTAAGATAAGGGCTAAGGACATTCCGAAGACGGCTTTCTCGATGAGGTACAGACTTTATGAGTACCTGGTCATGTCCTTCGGCCTCACCAATGCTCCAACTCACTTCATGTACTTATTGAACTCGGTATTCATGCCGGAGCTGGACAAGTTTGTCGTGGTCTTCATCGACGACATCCTAGTATATTCCAAGTCGGAGGAAGATCACAAGAAACATCTGCGTATAGTCTTGCAACGGCTGCGGGATCACAAGTTATACGCAAAATTCAGCAAATGCGAGTTTAGGATATCGCAAGTGCCTTTCCTCGGGCATATCATCTCAGCGGAAGGTATCGCTGTGGACCCGAGCAAGATCACTCATGTGCTGAATTGGAAATCCCCGCGAACTGTTCATGAGGTACGGAGTTTCCTCGGACTCGCAGGATATTATCGGAGGTTCATCCCGAACTTCTCGAAGATTGCTAAGCCAATGACAGAGCTGCTGAAGAAGGCTACCAAATATGTTTGGAGTCCAGCATGTGAAGCAGCATTCAAGGCTTTAGTCAAGCACCTGACATCAGCACCGGTTTTGGCGCAGCCAGACACAACAAAACCGTTCGATGTGTACTGCGATGCATCCGACATTGGGCTTGGGTGTGTGCTGATGCAAGACCGAAGAGTGGTCGCGTATGGATCACGGCAGCTTAGAAACCATGAGCAAAATTATCCAACTCACGACTTGGAGCTCGCTGCCGTGGTACTTGCACTAAAAATGTGGAGGCACTACCTACTCGGTAACCTCGTACATTTATATACCGACCACAAAAGCCTCAAGTACATATTCACTCAGAAGGAGCTGAACATGAGGCAACGAAGATGGTTAGAACTGATAAAGGATTACGAGATAGAGATCCATTATCATCCGGGCAAGGCAAACGTTGTGGCAGATGCGCTGAGCCGCAAGTCACACGTCAATAATCTGACCATCACACCGTTGGAAGAGAGCGAACCACCACTCCATGTGATTCCACACGGAGCTCTCTACAACCTAGCTTTGATCCCCACCATCCGTGAAGAGATAGCAGCAGCCCAGAAGAATGACAAGGGCATGTCACATTTGCAGAGACGTATAGACAGTGGGGAGTTGAAATGTTTCCGGAAGGACGGAGACGGCGTTCTGTGGCTCAAGGACCGGATCGTCGTACCCCGTAAACCGGAATTATGGAAGAAAATTTTTGATGAGGCTCACTTATCAAAGTTTTCTATTCACCCCGGCAGCAACAAAATGTATCAAGAACTCAGAAGAAAGTTTTGGTGGACACGGATGAAGCGAGAGGTTGCAAAATACGTGTCCGAGTGTGATACATGTCGAAGGGTGAAGGCAGATCATATGCGGAAACCGGGACTGCTGCAACCACTGGGCATTCCTGCCTGGAAGTGGGAGGACGTGAGCATGGATTTCGTCGTCGGTTTACCCACCACATTACAGAAACATGATTCTGTGTGGGTGATCATCGATCGGCTCAACAAAGTTGCCCATTTCATCCCGGTCAACACCAACTACAACGCCAAGAAGTACGCTGAACTGTACATCTCACGGATCCTATGCTTATACGGCGTACCCCGTACCATCATATCAGACCGGGGCACGTTATTTGTGTCCCGTTTTTGGGAGCAGCTACACGCTGCCTTGGGGACGAAGCTGATCCGTAGTTCAGCCTACCACCCTAGAAGAATTGGGGACGAAGCTGATCCGTAGTTCGAGCGGGTAAATCAGATTCTAGAAGACATGCTACGAGCTTGTGCTATCGACCACGGCAAGAATTGGGATGATCACTTGCCGTTAGCCGAGTTCTCGTACAACAATGGGTACCAAGCCAGCATCAAGATGGCGCCCTACGAGGCGCTATACGGGAGAAAATGCCGCACACCATTGAACTGGTGTGAGTCTGGCGAAAGGGTTACCTTTGGGATTGACCTTGTCAACAACGCGGAAGAAAAGGTTCGACTAATTCAAGCGAACCTAAAAGCCGCTCAATCCCATCAGAAACAGTATGCGGACCGGAGAAGGCGCCCATTAAAATTCGAAGTTGGGGATCACATATATCTATGGGTGTCTCCAATGAAGGGCGTAAACAGATTTGGGGTGAGGGGAAAGTTAGCACCCCGCTTCATCGGTCCATTCCAGATTACTGAAAGATGTGGATCGGTGGCATACCGGCTGAACTTACCAGAAGCACTTTCCGGTGTGCACGACGTCTTCCACATTTCCCAGCTGAGGAAGTGTCTCAAGCTATCAACTACCGTTCAGCTGGAAGACATTGAAGAACTGCAACCGGATCTCACCTATCGGGAGGAACCGGTGCAGATTATTGATGAAAAGGCCCAAACCACACGCAACCGTACGTTGTGGTTCTACAAGGTTCTATGGAATAATCACTCCATGGACGAAGCGACATGGGAGAGCGAAGAATTCCTTCGCACTAACTACCCCGACTTTTTCACGTCGCATATCCGGTAATTTTCCACCGTCCTCTCTCTCATTTTCACCTTATAATCTCGGGACGAGATTCTTTTAAGGGGGGAGGAATGTAAGGGCCTCAGTTTTTGACACACATTTGCAGTGTTCATCACCACACCACACACCTCATTTGAGGAAGAATGATGAATACAAATGAAGAGCAAGTAACAATTATCAACATGCTCATTAGAGAACAAACTTACACATTGCAAAAGTGGTATTTCCCACATGTGATATAGATGGGCTGGACATATGAAAACTCCTACACTTTACTAAGGATGTCCATGCCAAGTTTCACCCAAATTCAAAACCTTTTTGAGGTCAGTTTGGGTATAGTTAGGAAGAGGGCAGTTTGAAACCTTATTCAAATTCAAACTGTTTTTATCCCATGAATTTAAAAGTGGAAGGCATATTCTTACTCAGCACATTTTTGTGTGCTCACACACCAATTTTCACTCCATTTGGAGTTGATCTTGACATGAGCTAAGTGGGAGAAATTCAAACTTTATTTGAATTTCAAACTGAACTTGTGCTGAAATTCATTCAAACCAAACCCCATTTGAACTTTGATCAATTCAAATGGCTCAAGGGTGAATAATTTGAATTGCCAAGGGTAGTATGGGGTTCACTGTTTACAACAGTGATTAGGAGTAAATTTCAGAGGTTAAAACTGGAGGTGGGACCCACATGTCAGCCACTGCTCAGATCAAACCGACTGAGACTTTTTCACTCGGGTCGCCGAGCCGCAGCGGTGATCGCCACCGAGGGCAGCCGCCGCGCCAGCAGCTGCTTGCCCACGCGCGGGCGCAAGGCGGTGCAGAGCCTTCTTAAGGCGCCTGCCCCCTCCTTCTTAACGCGCCGATCGCAGCTCCATCCTTCCACTCCAGAGCCCCAGCAAGATACTAGAGACCTTCCTCCGTCCTCCCCGTTGCTAGAATTCGGTTGAAACCGATTGATATCGGCTGTGCCGAAAGATCAAACTCGGAACTTGGAACCGCCGCACCTCGGGCTCTCGTGGACAGCCCAACCAGGGCGTTGTCACGCCCGAGCCAAGGCACCCTTGGACGCGCAGGTGACCGGTGCTGCTCATCCCCGAGCCACAGCTCGAGTGGTTGCTCACCGGCGGCGAATTTCCACTTTTCCCCTTTCTGTGTGCAGAACGACCTTCGGGTACGATTCTGTTTAATTCGTGCTCTAGAAAGGATTAGAGGGCCTCAGGCCGCTCTCACACGAGCTAGACACGGTAACGCACAAGTTGCCTTCACAACTCTGGGCCGGAGAACCTCTGTGCCCGGCGTAATTTGAGGTCTACTAATGGCGGAACGAACGGGCGGCATCGGGCGCACGGTGAGGACCTATTTCGGGCCATCCCCGAGCTGCCTCGAGCTCATGTCGACCTTCTCTAAGGTCCACTGATGCTACCCGACCGGTTTCCCAAGTAGCTGAGGTGCTAGAGAAGTCAGCCGACATGGCCGAAGTCATTCCGAGGTGGCGGCTCGTCGCCGACCATGCTCCAGCCGTTGTCATGAGCAGCTGACCCTCGGATCCTGTTCCCCGAGTAAAAGTAGGCAGGGGCGGCCAGAATCGAGAAGTTTGGAGCTGTACAGCAGCCGGCGGCGAGCTCTCCGGCGAGATCCCTCGGCGGCGGGGCGCGGGTGTCGCGAGGTTGAAGAAGGGGGTGGACCCCAGCTGTCAGCGGGAGGTATTTTGAATCGGGATCCGGCTGCGGCCGGGATCGGGTGTGCTGGCGCGCAAAATCCTTGTGGGCCGCGATGTGCCATCGCCTAGGCGTGCGACGCGTTTCCCCTGGGCCCACGCGCTAGTTTAAACTTTTCCCCGATTTTCAGATTTCCTTCAAACTTCAAATCCTCATAACTTTGGCTAGAAAGCTCCAAATTGAGTGAACCAAATTTTGCTGGATTCAGCTCTCTGAGTACTTTCCAGAAAATCAAGTTTCACTTCATGAAAACCCTTAATTTTCCAGAATTAATTCCTCAAATTTAAACTGTTAGGAATTTTAACTGGAGAATCCTGTGGAGGAAAATCCTGAAATTTTGCTGGGATGTTCACCAAAATATCCCTGAACTACCATAAAAATTTCAGATCCATTTGAGCTCATCTGATCCACCTAATGGTGTGATTAGTGAAACTGTTCCAGAGAAAATAGAAAATGTTCAGAAACATTTTCAGAATTTCCTCTATAATTGTTTGGCTCATATCTTTAGCTAGGGACTTCCAAATTAAGTGAGACCAAATCCATTAGAACCCTCTGAAAATCTAGTTTTCAGGAATTCATAGTTTGTTTCATGAAAATTCCTAGAACACCCTAAGAGTTCCAATTAAGGTCAAGGACATAATTAATTGTGGAGGGCTCAAATGAGCTTTGCTGCAACTAAAGCTTGACCAAGTCTCTGTTTAGGTCGTAACCAAGCCATAGTAAAAGTTTCACAGTCATTAGGTCTATCTAGCAAGGGTTATAGACTTCACAACTTCAAAGTTAATACAAATGCATTTAAATTGATACATATGTTTCTTATATCATGTAGTCGCTAAGGTCGAGGAGGAACCTGAAGTCCTAGACTTCGTTACTCCGGAGGAACAGCTAGCCTACGACCAAGAGCAGCAAGGCAAGCTCCGGTTTGCATTAACCTTTTTACAAATTTTTATTGTTTTGAGCACATACTTGTTTCCTTTATTCTGTGCATTAGAGTCTTGATTGGAAGCCCCATTGCATAGCCAAGAGAACCATGGATTGGGTTTAGGATTGCAAACCCCGTTAGCTACTGCATTGCTAGGATAGAGTAGGATTCGGTACAAGTTGAGTAGTTGGAACTAATCGTGAGAATAGGCTAGAGGCACATTGCTCGGGTAGAGATAGCACATGATACACATGGCAAGAAAATGAGACCGAGCGGAGAGTAAGGGCAGCAGGACTTTGGGGCCTGTGTGCTGTAGCTCCGCTTGTGTCGATTGAGGACCGAGCCGTGTGCGGGCCTGTTGAACAAGCTAGAACAGTACCGAAGACCTACCGGCTATATGGGAACCGGGAAACTGATTTAACTCGGGTAGCTGGGTATTGAGGCATTGCCCGTCGTTCAGAGGGTAGGTTGAGAGCTCGAGGTGTAAATCGGCTGGCGGCACAGAGATGCGCGTGCAGGGACCTCTTGCTCGGGATGATGAGACCGGTTCAATATTTGGCTGACGAGTGAAAGGTAGTTGCGTACGGCGTCCGTGATGGTTGTTGTAGGCAACATCGAGTACGGGCGTACGTGACGGGTGGTTCGGGTAACCCTGCAGGTGTAAATCGATTATAATCGCCGTCCCTCGCGGTCAGTGAGTACCACTTGTTCACTGTACCATGACGTAGAAAGAACAGGCTAGACACATGTTAAAATGCTGCTGATTGAAAGATGGACATTGATTGTTAATGATATGCTGTAGTCTAGAGCTAACTAAAGTTCTTTTCAACTTTGGGCAAAGTACATGAGAGAAATGCGTTTCTTGTTTGATTGCGGCTCTCTCATGTGCCTTAGCGTAAGGTTCTCCACAACCTGCTGCTAAAACTTGAAAGTAAAGTTCTACTAATTAGGCGAGTCCTTGCAAATGATTTTTTTTCCTCATGTAACCCATCACCCTCATGTAGAAGTTCCATGTTTAGGTGAGACGGGTCAGACTTGCTGAGCCTTCGTGCTCACTACTTGTGTTTGAAGCTTTTGCAGGGTTCTATGAGGAAGGGACTCCCGAAGAGGAGACGGAACCCCAGGAGGGGAACCCCGTCAAGTGGGAGTCGTGCACGCCGCAGAGTTAGTGTGTGTGTGTGTGCTAGCAAGGACACGTTCGAGGGCTGAACGTGACTTGATGCGTAGTCTACGCCCACGAGTGTGGACTAAACATATTTTGATGTAAACATGTTCATAAAACTGTTTATGTAATAAACTTCCGCTTCCGCTTTGTACCTTTGACGTGTGTTATACGGTGCTGTGCAACACAGCACCCCTCAGCGTGATCCTGGCTCAACAGGACCAAATGGGGTCGTGTCAGATAAAGGCCCGAGAGTCAGTTCAGCGGCCGAGGGCGGCTAGCAGCTGGTGGCGTTGCGGCCTCTCCTCGGTGGCGCCCTCGGAAGCAGCTCGGGGACCCGAGCACTGAAAGTTCAATTGGTTGAATTTCCTCAGTGGCTGACATGTAGGTCCCACTCTTTTTTTAACCTCTGAACTTAACTCCATATTACTGTTGTAAACAGTAAGCCCTCTTATACCCATGGGGATTTTAATTATCTACCCCTGAGCCATTTGAATTGGTCAGAATTCAAATTGGGTTTGGTTTGGCTAAATTTTCAGCATATATTCAGTTTGTAATTCAAATAAAGTTTGAATTTGCTAAACTTAGCACATGTCAAGATCAACTCCAAATGGAGTGAAAATTGGTGGGTGAGCTCACAAAAATGTGCTGAGTAAGAGTATGTGTCCCACTTTTCAATTCATGGGAGGAAAACAGTTTGAATTCAAATTTAAGTTCAAACCACCCTCTTTCTAGCTATACCCAAAAGGACCTCAAAAAGGTTTTGAATTTGGGTGAAACATGGCATGGACATTACTAGCAAGATGTAGGAGTTTTTCATATGCCCAGCCCCTAGATGATGCATGTGGGAAATGCCACTTTTGCATTGTGTAAATTTGTTCTCTAGTGATCATGTTGATAATGGTTACTTGCTCTTCAAATGTGTTCATCAATATTCTTCAAATGAGGTGTGTGTGTGTTTGGTGATGAACACTTTGAATGTTTCAAAAACTGAGGCCTTTACATTCCTCCACCCTTAAAAGAATCTCGTCCCGAGATTATAAGGTGAAAACGAGAGGGATGACGGTGAAAAGTTATCGGATTTGTGACGTGAAAAAGTCAGGGTAGGTAGCGCGAAGAAATCCTTCACTCTCCCATGTCGCTTCGTCCACAGAGTGATTACTCCATAGAACTTTGTAGAACCACAACGTACGGTTGCATGTGGTTCGGGCCTTCTCATCAATAATCTGAACCGGTTCCTCCCGATATGTGAGATCCGGTTGCAGTTCTTCAATATCCTCCAGCTGAATGGTAGTTGATAGCTTAAGACACTTCCTCAGCTGGGAAATGTGAAAGACGTCGTGCACATCAGAAAGTGCTTCTGGTAATTTCAGCCGGTATGCTACTGATCCACATCTTTCTATAATCTGAAATAGACCGATGAATCGGGGTGCCAACTTTCCTCTCACCCCAAATCTGTTCACGCCCTTCATTGGAGCCACACGTAAGTATATGTGATTCCCGACTTCGAATTGTAGTGGGTGTCTTCTCCGGTCCGTGTATTGTTTCTGTCGGTATTGTGCGGCTTTTAGGTTCGCTTGAATCAGTCGAACCTTTTCCTCCGCGTTGTTGACAAGATCAATCCCGAAGGTAACCCTTTTGCCAGACTCACACCAGTTCAGTGGTGTGCGGCATTTTCTCCCGTATAGTGCCTCGTAAGGCGCCATATTGATGCTGGCTTAGTGCCCATTATTGTACGAGAACTCGGCTAACGGCAAGTGATCATCCCAATTCTTGCTGTGGTTGATAGCGCAAGCTCGTAGCATGTCTTCTAGAATCTGATTTACCCGCTCGGTTTGCCCATCTGTCTGCGGGTGGTATGCTGAAGTACGGATCAGCTTCGTCCCCAATGCAGCATGTAGCTGCTCCCAAAAATGGGACACAAATAAAGTGCCCCGATCCGATATGATGGTACGGGGTACGCCGTACAAGCATAGGATCCGTGAGATATACAGTTCAGTGTACTTCTTGGCGTTGTAGTTGGTGTTGACCGGGATGAAATGGGCAACTTTAGTGAGCCGGTCGACGATCACCCACACAGAATCATGTTTCTGAAAGGTGGTGGGTAGACCGACGATGAAGTCCATGCTCACGTCCTCCCACTTCCAGGCAGGAACGCCCAGTGGTTGTAGCAGTCCCGGTTTCCGCATATGATCTGCCTTCTCCCTTCGACATGTATTACCCTCGGACACGTACTTTGCAATCTCCCACTTCATCTGTGTCCACCAAAACTTTCTTCTGAGTTCTTGATACATTTTTTTTGCTGCCGGGGTGAATAGAAAATTTAGACAAGTGAGCCTCATCGAAAATTTTCTTCCGTAACTCCGGGTTACGGGGTACGACGATCCGGTCCTTGAACCATAGGACGCCGTCTCCGTCTTTCCGGAAACATTTAAGCTCCCCACTGTCTATACGTCTCCACAAATATGACATGCCCTTGTCAAATTTTTGAGCAGCCGCAATCTCTTCACGGATGGTGGGGATCAAAGCTAAGTTGTAGAGAGCTCCATGTGGAATCACATGCAGTGGTGGTTCGCTCTCTTCCAACGGTGTGATGGACAGATTGTTGACGTGTGACTTGCGACTCAGCGCATCCGCCACTACGTTTGCTTTGCCAGGGTGATAATGGATCTCTATTTCGTAATCCTTTATCAATTCGAACCATCTTCTCTGCCTCATGTTCAGCTCTTTCTGAGTGAATATGTACTTGAGGCTTCTGTGGTCGGTATATAAATGTACGAGGTTACCGAGTAGGTAGTGCCTCCACATTTTAAGTGCAAGTACCACAGCAGCGAGCTCCAAGTCATGAGTTGGATAATTCTGCTCATGTTTTCTAAGCTGCCGTGACCCATACGTGGCCACTCTTCAGTCTTGCATCAGCACACATCCGAGCCCGATGCCGGATGCATCGCAGTACACATCGAACGGTTTTGTTGTGTCTGGCTGCGCCAAAACCGGTGCTGATGTTAGGTGCTTGACTAAAGCCTTGAATGCTGCTTCACATGCTGGACTCCAAAGATATTTGGTAGCCTTCTTCAGAAGCCCCGTCATAGGCTTGGCAATCTTTGAGAAGTTCGGAATGAACCTCCGATAATATCCCGCGAGTCCGAGGAAACTCCGTACCTCAGGAACAGTTATCGGGGACTTCCAATTCAGCACTTGTGTGATCTTGCTTGGGTCTACTGCAATACCCTACGCTGAGATGATATGCCCGAGAAAAGGCACTTGGGTTATCCAGAATTCGCATTTGCTGAACTTCGCGTATAGTTTGTGATACCGCAGCCGTTGCAAGACTATATGCAGATGCTTCTTGTGATCTTCCTCCGACTTGGAATATACCAGTATGTCGTCGATGAAGACCACGACAAACTTGTCCAGCTCCGGCATGAATACCGAGTTCATTAAATACATGAAGTGAGCTGGAGCGTTGGTGAGGCTGAAGGACATGACAAGGTACTCATAAAGTCCGTACCCCGTCGAGAAAGCCGTCTTTGGAATATCCTCAGCCCGTATTTTAATCTGATGCTACCCGGATCTTAAGTCCATCTTGGAGAAGATCTTTGCTTCGACCAACTGTTCAGACAACATGTCGATCCGTGGTAACGGGTACTTGTTCTTGATGGTTACGGTGTTTAATGGACGGTAGTCCACGCAAAGCCGCAATGTCTCATTCTTCTTCTTCACAAATATTGCCGAACAGCCCCATGGTGAGGAGCTCGGCCTAATAAAACCCTTCTCCAGCAGATCCGTTAGCTGAGTCTTCAGTTAAGCCAATTCCTTGGGCGCCATCTTGTACGGCCTTCGGGATATTGGCGTGGTCCCCGGTGCAAGTTCAATCTTGAACTCCACCTCTCTATCGAGCGGCATCCCCAGTAAATCATCCGGGAACACGTTAGTGAACTCTCGGACCACTGGAATGTCTTCCAATCTAAGGGTTGTGGATTGATAGACGCTTGGAAGTTTTATTTCTGGACTGTCCAGAAATAAGGAATGAGATTCATGCACTTCTGAGTTCAAGTGCACAATTCGGAGGACGGTGTCTAAAACAGCGCCGTGGCGGGTTAACCACGACATCCCTAAGATGACATCGACCTTCTGTCCCTCTAAAATTATGACAGACGTAGGGTATACTCTACCCTCTAAGCATAATGGCGCTTTTGGAACCATCATGCTTGCTGAAATTTTCCCACCCGGTGAACAAATCATGTATGGACTATCGGTGGGTAGTATTGGCAAGCTGTATTTAGCAATGAAAGCTTGGCTAATAAAGCTATGCATGGCGCCTGAATCAAATAATACTATGGCGGGATGCTGGTGGAGTTGGAACATACCCGCAAGGATTGGCTCTCCCTCCGGCACGTCCTCTATAGCAATTTGGTGGACGGTGCCAGGCCTAGGGTTAGCCTGCCGCGCATTAGTGGGGTTCCGGGGTTGATTCCTCCCCGGAAGTTGTGGTGCAACCCCACCGCCTTGCCTCTCCGGACAACTGCGGGCGAAGCGTCCTGGCCAACCACATTTGTAGCATGTGGCCGCTGCTTGTCCGGTGCTTGGAGGATGAAAGCCCGGCATGCGCTGCTGAGGTGCATACGCACGCGGCATCGCCCGCTGTTGCTGTTGTTGTTGCAGAGGTGGTGCTGGCAGTGCCGGCCTGAACGCCGGTGAAGAATAGGGCCAACTGCAGAATGACATCGACCTCTGTGGTGGCTGCCAGCGTGAACCTGATGGTGGGCGATTCGCCATCCAAAAATTCTGAGAAGGACCGCCTCCTTCTCCGCTGCTTTGCGCCACGCTTCGCTTTCTTTCTGCCGCCGCTAACTCCTTGCCGGAGTCCTCCTGAACAATCGCAGCATCAATTATGCCATTGAGGCTGCCGCGATTGAACATCGTCAATTTGTCCTTCAGGAGCGGGTTAAGCCCCTGGTAGAAGTGGTCCCGCCGCTTCTCGTCAGTATCGGCGTGATACGACGCGTAAAGCGTGAGATCGTTGAACGCCCTGGAGTATTCCAGCGCGTTCCGGCTCCCTTGCTACAGGTGTAAAAACTCCTGCGTCTTCCTCTTTATGAGACCTGGCGGTATATGATAGGCCCTGAAGGCCGTCAGGGAACTCCGCCCAGGTCATAACTCGGTCGGTGGGCTATGAAGCACAGTAGTTCACTCACCATGCGCTCGCGGATCCCTGGAGCTGTTGGACCGCGAACTGAGTCTTGCGCTGCTCACTCACTTGGAGCAGCCCGAACTTCATCTCCATCGTGCGGAGCCAGGTTTCCGCATTGATGGGTTCATCCGCCCTTGAGAATACCGGGGGATGAGTTGCTAGAAAGTTGGAGTAGGAGCTCTGTTGGTGCTCCTCATGATCTTGACGCCTCTCTGGTCGAGATGTATTTGCGATGAGGGTCTGCAGCAATTCCGTATGCTGCTGATGAGAACCCGCCATTGCCGCAACGATGTCGGCCAATGTAACTGTTGGCGGTGGCGGTGGCGGTGTTTGTTGTTGCAGTTGCTGCTGTTGCTGTCCCGAGGAGTCCTCGGGAGGCTGTTGGGAAGTTTCTCCCCCTTGACTTGCCACCCGTGGGGCTCCACGCTTCAGCTTGTGTGCTCTGGTGGACAGCGCTTACGTGCACCCCCAAGACATTAAGCGTCTCGAGATGCACGATTTTTTGACATAAGCAAATAGGTTAGTATGCCACTTTCTATACACTAATAACATCCTTATATGGGCTACTAACTCGTTCCTCACTGGATTTTTGAGAAAAAGATGACCTTTTTAGTGCGTAAAACCTCAAGCAAGCTCTGATACCAACATTGACATGACCCCACGGTCTTGTCAAGCCAGGATCACGCTGAGGGGTGCTGCGTTGCACAGCACCGGATAACACACATCGAAGGTACAAAGAGGAAGCAAAGTTTTATTACATAAACTAGGGTATGAACATTTTTACAACAAAATATGTCCAGTCTACACTCACGGGTGTAGACTACGCATCGAGTTCACGTTGAGCATGCACACACACTAACACGGCGGCGTGCACGACTCCCACTCGATGGGGTTCCCATCGTGGGGTTCCGTCTCCTCCTCAGGAGTCCCTTCCTCATAGAACCCTGCAAAAGCTTCAAACACAAGCAGTGAGCACGAGGGCTCAGCAAGACTGACCCGTCTCTCCTAAACATGAAACTTCTACATGAGGGGTGTTAGGTTACATGAGGAAAAAAATCATTTGCAAGGACTCGCCTAATTAGTGGAACCTTACTTTCAAGTTTTAGCAGCAGGTTGTGGCGAACCTTATGCTAAGGCACATGAGAGAGCCGTAATCAAACAAGAAACGCATTTCTCTCATGTACTTTGCCCAAAGTTGAAAGTAACTTTAATTAGCTCTAAACTATGGCAAAACATTAACAATCAAGTTCATCTTTCAATCAGCAACATTTTAACATGTAACTAGCCTGTTCTTTCTACGTCATGGTACAGTGAACAAGTGGGACTCACCTACCGCGAGGGACGGCGATTATAATCGATTTACACCTGCAGGGTTACCCGAATAACCCGTCATGTACGCCCGCACTCGATGTTGCCTACAGCAACCATCACGGACGTCGTATGCAACCACCTTTCACTCGTCAGCCAAATGTTGAACCGGTCCAATCATCCAGAGCAAGAGGTCTCTGCACGCGCATCTCAGTGCCGCCAGCCGATTTACACCTCGAGCTCTCAACCTACCCTCTGAACGACCAGCTATGCATCAACACCCAGCTACGCGAGTTACATCGGTTTCCCGGTTCCCATATAGCCGGTAGGTCTTCTGTACTGTTCTAGCTTGTTCAACAGGCCCGCACACGGCTCGGGCGCGTAGATAAATGCCCCGAGAGTCGGTTCAGCGGCCGAGGGCGGCAAGCAGCTGATGGCTCGGCGGCCTCTCCTCGGTGGCGCCCTTGGAAGCAGCTCGGGGACCCGAGCACTGAAAGTTCAATCGGTTGAATTTCCTCAGTGGCTGACATGTGGGTCCCACTCCCTTTTTAACCTCTGAACATAACTCCATATTACTGTTTTAAACAGTAAGCCCTCTTATACCCATTGTGATTTGAATTATCTACCCCTGAGCTCTTTGAATTGGTCAGAATTCAAATTGGGTTTGGTTTGGCTAAATTTTCAGCACATATTCAGTTTGTAATTCAAATAAAGTTTGAATTTGCTAAACTTAGCTCATGGTAAGATCAACTCCAAATGGAGTGAAAATTGGTGGGTGAGCTCACAAAAATGTGCTGAGTAAGAGTATGTGTCCCACTTTTCAATTCATGGGAGGAAAACAGTTTGAATTCGAATTTAAGTTCGAACCACCCTCTTTCTAGCTATACCCAAAAGGACCTCAAAAAGGTTTTGAATTTGGGTGAAACATGGCATGGACATTACTAGCAAGATGTAGGAGTTTTTCATATGCCCAGCCCCTAGATGATGCATGTGGGAAATGCCACTTTTGCATTGTGTGAGTTTGTTCTCTAATGATCATGTTGATAATGGTTACTTGCTCTTCAAATGTGTTCATCAACTTTCTTCAAATGAAGTGTGTGTGTGTGTGTGGTGATGAACACTTTGAATGTGTCAAAAACTGAGTCCTTTACATTTCTATACACTAATAACATCTTTATATGGACTAATAAATCATTCCTCACCGAGTGTTTTTTGAAAATCTAACATTTTTAAGTGCGTTAAACCTCAACGATGCTCTGATACCACGCTGTGAGGAACCGATGGTCCCAATAAACCAGGATCTAACTGAGGAGTGCTGCGATAGACAAAACCGGATAACACACATAAAGGAAAAAAGCGGAAGCGAAATTTTATAACATAAACTTGTTTAAGAATATAGTTACATCAAAATAACGTTAAGTCTACACTCGCGGGCATAGACTAAGCAAAGTATGTTCACGTTTGCATATAATTACCGTTTTTAAATTTTTCTTTACCTTCACCTCATGTTTATTGACTTTATATTGTGCATTATGTCCAGGATTCTTGAAACCCACTTGCATAACTATTGCAACCCTAGCTAAAAGGTTTCGGGTAGGATTTGCCTCATCATAGATGCTAGGTTAATGTATAGCTAGCCCGGCAGAAGTCAAGTAGTAAAAAGCTACTCACGAGAAAGGTCGAGTAGCGGAGTTTACTCATGAGAAGTTGATGATAAGAGCACCCTCATCAAAAGTGAGATGGGACGGGGAGTTCCTATAGGATGGAGCGCTCAAGGTTGTCTCGACCTGCAATGGGTGTGACAATGCTTGGGACCACACTGGGCCTGTGCCGGGAGTGTAAGGCAAATGTGGAGGTTGGTTATTAGCCCCGTCCGTGTCGGTTAAGGACCGTACGTATGCGGCTCTGCTGGACAAGATTGAGATGTACCGGATATATAGTGGGGTATGGGACCCATAAAACTGATGTAACTCGATGGACCATGATATAGAAACTCATCCTTCGCGTGCGAATGGCGTTGAGAAGGCGGAAGGTGTAAATTCTTTAGCGGGTAACTTTGACGTGTCTGCGTAGAGGACCATCCTGCTCGGCGTGAAATGTTTTTCTATGTCAGGGTGTCGTGTGAAAGGTTGCCGCGTACAACGTTTAAAAGAGTGATTCTTTCGAGGTGGGTGTATGTGTCGTGTATTCCGGGTTGTTATTGATTCGAATCACCGTCGCTCAAGGAAGAGGATTGAGCATACTTGCCCACTGCGCCATGACGTAGAAGAAGAGGAACTAAGTCTCGTAACCTGTTGTTCATGGCTTAATATTTGTATTGCAACCTTGTCTGAAGTAGAGATAGTGCAAAATAAATTTCTATTCCACCTTAGGCTAGCAACATCGGGATAAGCGTTTCTTGTTTGATTGTGGACTTCCATTGTTGTGAGGGATAAGGATCAAGTTTAGTCAAGCTTCATTTTGCAAAGTTCATATTCCTATCTTCTTACAACTCCTGCATTTAGAGTTGTATTTTTTGGATTGACGGTTAAGACTTGCTGAACATTAGTGCTCACGGTTTCTTCGTAGTTGTTTTTTCAGGTAGCAGGATGCCTTTTATGAAGAAGGTTGTTCGGTGAGACATCGGACCTCCTGGTTTGTATAAGTCACGGGAAACCTAGTCACTGCCTTACTTTGGTAAAGCTAGTAGGAAGCATTCATGGGCTGAACGACTTCTCTTCGGTGTAGTTAGGGTCGAGAGTGAGTAATTGTCCAGTTTTATTTTCTGCTGCGTATGTACAACTTGAGTACATTATGTTGTAAAAAACTCATGTTGATAAATAAAGTGTTTCATATGTTTTACCATCTTTTCGTGCATTCTTTTGGGTGCCCCATCGAATGGAACCACCCAGTGCATTTCCTGGAGCTCGAGACCCCTGAGTGAAGGGGCCCCCACGACACAACATTTTAAACTTCGGTCATTGATGTGTTGGGCCAGCCCCTTTCTTCCTCCTCCCGCCACCTTCTCGTGTCCGTGCGACTTGCCCTCGCCAGACCGAGGCAGGAGCTCGCCAGAGTAAAGTTCCCGGCCGCCTCTTGGTCTTATTCTAGCCGCCTGGGGGTTTTGGATGGTGGAGAACCAATTTGTGGGGTGACTCAAGCTGCCGGCGGCCGGACGTAGCCCGGCGACGTGCGGCGGCTTCAAAAGAGGTTTGGCGCCGTCGCCCAGTCGTCCTAGCCCGCCAAACTCACCGTAATAAGGCTCTACAGTACCATTGGATCGAGGTGATGCTCGACGTGGATGATAACTAGCTCGGAGAAGGCCCTAACCACGATGTCACCGTGCAACCAAGACATCCACCGCAGTTGAGCTCAGAAAAGTTGAAAATTGGTATGTCTACATGCCGTTTAAAGCTAGGGCTGCGAAGAGGAATTGGTCGCCGACTACCCTATCTCCTCTGTGCCTAATTTGGTGGCCTAGGAATAAATAACGAGGGACAATTTCTTGGTTTCGTACCAAGGTGTCGGGTTGCACCCACTGGAAGAACATCACTGAATTCGCCGGCGATGATCTGGCCACGGCTTGGCTTCAGGTTTTGTGTGAAGCAAAACCGTGGTCCAGCGCCTCTTTGTGTGCCATTGAACGAGCATGAAACCTCCCGGTTAGCGCTGTCCACTTGAACACCGATTCACGGTGAGGTTAGGTCGCCGCGGGGGAGAGCCGTTCTAGGGCCTCTTCTTTCGCCACATATTCGGGAGCATATTGGGCCAAAAGGTTAAACCTTCTGACATACTCGAGGACACTCATGTCCCTTTGCTTCAAACCCAAAAACTCCTCCCACTTTACCTTGACAATACCTAGTGGTATGTGACGAGTACGAAAGGCTTCACAAAACTCACTCCATGGCACATGATGGTCATCCGGAATGGTGGCAAGATGATCAACCCACCAGTTTCCGGCGGCTCCATGGAGTTGCTGAGCGGCAAACTTGGTATTTTGGTAGTCATCACACTTGAATACTCCAAACCTGGACTTCGTGACACGAAGCCGTTGATCTGCTTCCACAGGTTTGGTGGCTTCAGTAAAGATGGGCGGTTGAGTCGCCAAGAAATCCAGATAAACGTCCCGAGGTGGAACGACTTTGTTGCGTGTTCTGGAGTACACATTGCTGTACCAAAGCTTGGAGTAAGTGTGTGTATTCTTGCGTTGCTTCTTGGAGTAGCCTAGTGTTCTCTTTGTTAGACTCGACGACTCGAGTCAAAGATCCATCCATCCCGTGGATGGTCGTTCCGACGGTTGAATAGAAGCATCACCGCCTCGACGAGAACTCCCGGCCCTACTCCTAGAGCGAGTAAGAACCATACTGCAACAATGTAGTTAAGAAGAGTTAAACAAGAACTCAGCAGTATGTGAGACTAATGAAAAACATGAATATGTCAAAACTTTATGAAAGCAGTAACAAAATTCATGTTTACACAACTCCTTAGTAGGCATAGCTATCCAGCCTATCTGTATAGAACAGACCTTTATGCACTATCTCCAGATTTTGATCTAGTTAAGAGCATTTTCATAACTCAAGTCGAATACCAAAGTTAAAGTTAACTTCAGTATATTTCCAACGATTACTCATATGCCTCCAGATCATCTCCGGGTTAAAAGTTATGATTTTTCCAAAGTTGACAGAGTTCCTGGATAAAATTTGCCAGCACCTCCTTTGTATGTGGCTGGTTTTATCACAGTTGTATATGCAAATACAATAAGAATCTGAACAAACTTTGAATTAAAAAAATGTTGCACAGTTCATAACCTATCCAACGGTGTATCATAGGCTTCTTAAGGATTTTTCTACAGAAGGTTATGGCTTAAAAACAGAAGGGTCCAGAGAGGTTTTGCTGCTGTCCTGGTTCTGGAATGTTTACCTTCCTCTGAACTTTCTACCCATTTAACTTGTAATTTTGCTCTGGAGGTCTACAATGAAGTTGTAGATCACTTGAAAATCTTTCCATAACTGTATCATACACCTTAATTGGTTAAATCTACTTAGAGTTATGCTCTGTTAAAGTCCAGCAAGAATTCCTGCCGAAAACAGAGTACTCTGTTTTTGAAATCTTTGAAGCCTAGTCTTCCTCTCATTTGAATCTTAGCTCAAAATAAGAGTTTAGTGACTAATATTTTTTCAAACTTCCATTTTAGTCGAAAGTTAGTTCATGAGTCATTTCTTCAAAGGAAAGGGGTTATTAAGTTTAGTACGGCGTTGATGCGCCGTAAGAAGCATGTCGGTACTACGTAGCCTCACCAAAAGAAAATCCTAACCGGATTATACCGGCATAAACGTATCTTAGGTGGCACTATAACGGTCACTCGCAAACGTGTTCTATTCGTACTACGGTTTCGTGGTTAATCCTGCATAAGTCACACTCAATCGTCAGGTCCGGCTGCACACCGAACCCGGTATCCATACAGTTCTTACACCAGTCCGTCATAACTCGCACAGGTGTTCTCAAGCCAAACACGCCTTGAGCTACGTGTTCACGTTACTAACCACGTGATGGGGTTTCCCAAACATGCCCGCAGCACGCCAGGGAAGAGCGTTGCTCGAGTACCCCAAACGGCATGAAGAGTCGTAGAGGATACTAAAGCGGGTCGGGTTACCTGCCACCCGTGGGCCACCACCCTTCAGCTTGTGCGCACTGGTGGACAACGCTTACGTGCACCCCCCAAGACATAAATCATCTCGAGATGCATGATTTTCCGACATAACAAATAAGTTAGTTTGCCACCTTCATATGAAGCTAATAGTAATCCTTATATGGCCCTAGTACCATATCCTCACCGTAACCTAAATTTTTGTCGTAATACCTTCCTTATTCCGTGCGCTATTACCAATGCGGCTCTGATACCAGCTGAGACGGGCTGGGTACCGACTGAGACGGGGCTCAGCTAATGATACCACTTGTCACAGTTCTGATACCACGATGAGACGGCCCGACGCCGCCCGTTTAGTCACGGGGACGGCGCACTCGCCTGGGAATCACATTGGGTGGTGCCGTGTTGTGCGGCACCCAACAGCACACATACAAGGAACAATGTATTACATAAAACAATAGTGGAAGCTTACAAGTTTTTCTTTGTAAATAGTTTACATCAAATAGCTACAGCGGAAGTCTATAACAACTCACGTCGAATAACTAAGAGCACTCGAGATGAAGTCCAGCCCGTGGACTCCTCTCGCTAGCAACTCGAAGACAACAGCAGCGGCTGGGTTCTCCATGTGTTACATGACTCGGAAGTCTCCGAGTCTAACCAGACAACCTTCTTCTTAGCATCGATGTTAACCTGCAAAACCACTTATATAGCAAGCGTGAGCACATAGTCTCAGCAAGACTGATCCGTCTCTCCTAAACAAGAAACTCTACATGCACGACGGATGCAATTGGGTTAGCTAGATTTGCATAAAGGACTCGCCTAAATTTGATCCTTAACATTCAAATTTTAAGCCTCATTGTGCAGACCTTGAGCCGAAAAGCATCGCAACTCCACAATCAAACAAGAAACGCTTTGTTGTGATGCTCCTTGCACAAAGTGAAAGTAAAGTTTAATGCACCTATCTCTAATTCAATCATGGTTGCAATACAATTTACATCACAGCCTTATCAGGTTCAAAAGATAACCATTTCAGTTGTTACTATGTCAAGACGCAGTGGGCAAGTATGCTCATATGACCGCGAGCGACGGTGATTCGAATCAATACACGCCCAGACTACACGACACGTACACCCATACTCCGAGTTGCCGGCAGCAACCTCGACTGACGTTGTACGCGGCCACCTTTCCCATGATCTTCCACATTGGACGCAGTCCAACTGCCCCGAGTACGCAAGCTCCCTCAAGGTACATACCCGCAGTGGTATGTTCTTAAGCGAGTTACCTCCTGCAACCCTGACGCTGAAACCCTAAGGCAGTTGGAAAAGTTCCACTATGGATCTCCCAAGGTACATCAGTTTCCTGGGTCCCATATAGCCAGTATGTTGTCACACCCGGTTTCTCCGAAGAACAACCGAGTGAATACCACATGTATGCCAGGATCATTCTCTCATACATGTGATGACAAATAGTGAAGCATCATTTATTACAAGCCAGGTGATGAATATAAATAAGTCTTACATAGCATACGTCTCGATGGACGATAATACGTTCATAACATGTAAATAAAGTAGCAGCGGAATAAAAATCTTGTGGGCTCCATCACAGGCGTTGCCCGGGGGACTCCGTGAACCTAGAATCCTTCCTCGGGACCAAAGTCTTGGTCATTAAAGACCACATCATTCTCTTGACCTGAGCAGCAATATAAACCAACAGAAAACAAGTTTGAGTACCGTGGGTACTCAACAAATGAGGGAAATTTATGTCATGCATGGCTAGAGCAAGGAGAGGTTGAACTCATGGTTAAAGCACTACGCAATTATTACCTATCCCCTTAGCTTATTAAGCACCTACATTACTACACAGGTGAAATGGTCCCAATCTCTCAACCCATCATCAAGTAAACAATGTCTCATCTCAAATGTTAAGCTTCCCGCCTAACATCCACAACTTCCCAATCATCATCCTCTAATCATGAATAAGTCCAAGCCGCTCTTGACCGTGAGCACGGCTGTCATGACAGTTTTGACTCTGCAGAGTTTGCACCACTGTACCCACATGTAGTGATTTCACCCCCCCCCCCCCCCCCACGTTGCCGGGTGGACTAAACGAACCTCCATTATGCCAGTGGCCGCGAACCACATTCAAACTTCCCAGGTGTGTAGCCAGGAGATCACTACGTGGCCTTTACAAAGGGATTCCCGACAAGCGTGGGCCCACTGAGGTTTCACCCCTAACAGCATACAAGTGGCTCCAACCCCGCTGCAGTGGCCCCCTCTTGAGCCTTGCGGTTCATATGGTAGTCCAGCTGACACCTACTCCCCGCACCATCCAACACACCCATACTACGCCGGGGATACACCTAATTAATTGGCCAAGCTGCCCCATCTCAGCTTGTGGTTGGCATGGTAAAGCCAGGTTACATGCTCCATGAACCGGTCCTTAGGATCCAGACAAGTACTAAACACAAACCCGAGTCTCGTGCACCCAGTACCAACCAAATCATCCAACTTGCCTCGATCCCTACCTCTACATAACTCATAATGTCTCATTCAAGAGTAAGGTAAACAAGTTGATGATCTCATATCCCACTTATCCCATTCTAAGCATGGCTAAGCATAAGTAATTTGAATAAATGACATAATAAAACAAATCCCAACCCAACCTACAAGGAAACAAGATAATGCAATTCCAGGGAAACTTCCTAGCATGGGTTTCATATTTTAATTGACAATGCAAATAATTCTATCTACACATCCTAGCATAGGATCAAAGTGGTCAAGGACACTTGCCTTCTTCCTGCTGCTCTGGGAATAGAAAGTCTTGGTCTTGGAAGGGGAGAACTTGCTCTGGGGCAGGTTCTACTCATGCCAATACACATAGCAAAAGAAAACAACAATCCATAAGACATAGTTCACACTTTCACTTCATACAAACCACACATACATACCTATGAAAGTCGTTCACATTTCTAAGTGTTGTGGTTACTCTACATGTGTTGATTTTTGGCCTACATGCACTTTTAAACCTATGTATATGATTTCTAACTTTTGTATTCAGATTTCTGTTTGCACACTATATATGAATTTCCAATTTGAACAAATTCTTTATATTTAATTAATACACTTCTTAGCTACCAAGTTTGCATGAAAGGTAATTTTCTACCCCAAATAGGCTTTCAGATCTTCTACCAAATCCTAAACTGAAGTTTTTTTTGGATTTGGAGACTTCATTTATCATTTTCTAATTATGCAAACCTATTCTCCTATATTTTTCAGATTTATTTTCTATGCCTAAAAGTGAGTTTTAAAATTAAATAGTAGGACATATCATCTAAACAGAATAGGTTCTGATCTAAAATATTAAATAATATACTTTTGAACTTCTCCTCTGATGTGAACTAATTTAAATTTATTTTATCAGTTTTCAGAATTATTTCCTAGCCTAAAAATATGTTTCTAGAACTAATAAATATGAACCACACTTAGGCAGATTTCATTTCAGCCTAAAATCTATTTTTAACTCATTCAAAAGTTGTCCAAGTGCTACGAGAGTTTAAATTTGAATTTGCACATGTGTTTGCCTTACCTTTTAAATTTAAATCCTAGTCACATATTCAAATTTCTGAATTTAATATTATATAGGATCAAAAAAGTAAATCCACCCTACTGCAGGGTCTAGTTTACTATTTCATAAATTTCCAGGGGTCTAACTACACATAACAGAGGGGTTTTCCTAATTTTTATTAAGTCCAGGGGCTAAAACTGATTTTTAAATGAATTTACACGAATTTCTGAAGTTCCAGGGGCTAGATTAGAAGTTTCCGGGGCTAGCTCGTGTTTTCCGAGATCCCCAGGGGGTAGCGCGTAAGAATCCCGGCCTTTATAATGCGGGGCTGATGTGGACCGTCCGATTTAAAACAGACGTCTCAGATTAGATCGCCGAACCGGTATGTGTGGGTTTTATTTCTACCGTGCAATTTAAAATAGACGGTCGCCCTGGCCGTGCGCGGGCGGCGCTGCCCAGCGGCGCGCGGCGGCGGGAGGCGGCGATCTCGCCGGAGATCTTCGGGTTTTCATCTATACTTCCTAAAACTTGGATTTCTTGGCATAGAACGGTAGAGGGGAGGTCGGGAATCTCACCTCGGGGTTTTTCTTGAGCTCGGAGGCCCTAGAAGGTGGTCAGTGGCGAGGTCCGAAATGAAAATGTGGCGGTGCTCGCCGGAGCTGTGTCTAGAGTGCAAACCACCTGGTTTTCTTCACCGGCGTGACTCCCCGGAGGTGGTGGAACATGATCGGCGCGTTAGATCAGAAAATCCGACCAAGGATCGAAGGAAAACGGTGATCGAAGCTTTGGTTCTCACCGGAGAGAAAAGTGGAGCTGCGCTGGGGAATTCGGCGAGTTTCTTTGCGTAAATTTCACGAGGAGAGGCGGTGGAGGATTGGTTTGGATAAATAGCTGCGTCCGGGGCCGAAGATCGGGCTGGGAGCGTGGGTTTTTGGAGGTGGTTTGGATTCGGGTGCGAGAGAGCCGGGGTCGGTTGGGGCGCGCGGGAGGTGCAGGATGACACGCGGCCCCCGCGTGTCAGTGAGAGGGAGAGAGGGGGGCACGGGTTCGGGCTGGCGCGGGGGATTGGGCCGGCTGGCGGGTTTCGGCCCACTAGCCGGTTGGGGTTTTTTCTTTTTCTTTTTCTTTTTCCTTTTCTTTTCTGTTTTCATTTGAATTTGAATTCCAGTCTGAATTTGAATTTCTGAACCACATGCAATACGTCCAAAATTTTTTAAATTCCCCTCTTTAGCAGATTTTGGGGTGTTACAGCTCTACCCCCCTTAAAAGAAATCTCGTCCTCGAGATTGGTGATTCTAGGAAAACAATTCCGGAAACCGTGCCTTAAGCTCGTCTTCTCGCTCCCATGTGGCTTCCTCTTCCGAGTGATTCTTCCACTGCACCTTGCACATCCGGATTTTTTATTTCTTGTGAGGCATTCCATTGTCTCCGAAATCTTGACCGGTTGCTCGGTGTAAGACAGATCCTCTCGTATGTCAACCTCATTCATGGGTAACATCTATTCAGGCGTCCTTAGACATTTCTTGAGCTGTGACACATGGAATACATCATGCACATCCGATAGGCGAGCCAGAAGTTCGAGTTGATATGCCACTTCGCCTTTCCTCTCCAGAATCTGAAAGGGTCCGATGTATCGAGGTGATAACTTCCCTTTCACCTTGAACCAACGAAGTCCTCGGATAGTTGCAGATTTCCCTTACCTTCGCCTCGGCTTCTTGTAGTACTTCGGGCCCAAACACTTTACTTTCCCCGGTTTGGTTCCAAAATAGTGAAGTTCTGCACTTCCTCCCATACAAAGCATCAAATGGTGACATCTTCATACTAGCCTGATAGCTGTTGTTATAGGAGAACTCCGCATACGGTAAGTTCTTATCCCAGCTCCTATTGTTCTTGAGCGCACACGCTCTCAGCATATCCTCAAGGATCTGATTGGTTCTTTCCATCTGCCCTTCGTCTGATGGTGATAGGCAGAACTAAAATTTAAATGAGTTCCCATGGTTTCATGTAACTTCTGCCAGAACCTGGAGGTGAACTGTGTCCCTCGGTCCGACACTATCTTCTTTGGCACTCCATGGAAACACACGATCCTTGACATGTACAATTCCACCAACTTGGATCCGCTGTAGCTTTCTTTCACGGGGGTGAAATGAGCTACCTTGGTTAGTCTGTCAACGGTGACCCATATCGAATCATATGCCGATTGGGTCCTGGGTAGTCCCACTATGAAGTCCATACCTATTTCTTCCCATTTCTATTCAGGCACTTTGTGTGGTTGCAATAGTCCCACGGGTCGTTGATGTTCTGCTTTCACCAACTGACATGTGTCACATAGGGCAACATGTTCCACGACATCTCGCTTTATGCCATACCACCAATATCTGCTCTTGAGGTCATGATACATCTTCGTACTTCCAGGATGAATGGAGTAGTCGGAATCATGAGCCTCCTTCAAAATCAATTCACAGATCTCCTTCACTTCAGGCACACAGATTCTTTTCCCATGCCTCACAGTACCTTGCTCATCTTCTCTGAACCTAGGTCCTTTATTTTCTTTGATGAGTTTTCTAATCTCTTGTATCTTCTCATCATTCTTCTGACCGTTGCGTATGTCTTGCTCTAATGTGAAGTCCACTTCCATGGCGATGGTCTCACCACTATTCACCAGACATAGATTGAGTTTTACAACCTCTTCCTTCAATTCTGTAAGCATGTCCTTGAAGCTCAGCCTATTGACCTGCACCTTCCGGCTTAAAGCATCTGCCACGATGTTTTCTTTCCCAGGGTGATAGTTGATGCCCACATCAAAGTCATTGATTAGCTCTAACCATCTCATTTGTCTGAGGTTGAGATCTGGCTGTGTGAAAATATACTTTAAGCTTTTATGATCTGTATATATCTCTGTCCTTTTCCCCATCAAGTAATGCCGCTAGATCTTCAATGTGTGTACCACTGTGGCTAGCTCTAGGTCATGTGTAGCATAGTTCTTCTCGTGTTTTCGGAGCTGCCGGGATGCATACGCCACGGCATGCCCCTCTTGCATGAGAACACATCCCAACCCGTGTCCCGATGCATCCCAGTACATCAAAAAATTCTTCTGCATATCTGGCATAACTAGCACTGTGGCTGTTGTCAATCTTTTCTTCAGTTCTTGAAACCTTGTCTCGCACTGCGGTGTCCATGTGAACGTGATTCCCTTCTCTAACAATTTGGTGTGGGGTCTCAAAATCTTGGAAAAACCGTCGATAAACCGTCGATAATACCCAGCCAATCCTAAGAAGCTTCGAACTTCCCCGACATTTTTAGGGGTCTTCCACTTCTGCACATCCTCGATCTTGGCGGGATCTACGAAGATTCCTCCCTCCGAGATTATATGTCCTAAGAAGGGAACTCTCTTCAGCCAAAACTCACACTTGCTCAACTTGGCATATAGTTGGTGTTCTCTCAGCTTTTGCAAAGCCAACCTTAAATGTCCCTCATGTTCTTCTTCATCTTTGGAGAAGACAAGAATGTCATCAATGAAAACCACCACAAATTTGTCCAGATATTCCATGAATACTTTGTTCATGAGATACATGAAGTATGCCGAGGCATTAGTTAGCCCGAACGGCATGACGGTGTATTCATACAGCCCGTACTGATAAACAAAAGCTGTGTTTGGAATATCGGTTTGTCTTATCTTAAGTTGGTGGTATCTTGACCTGAGATCAATTTTTGAGAACACACAAGCTCCCCTCAGCTGATCAAATAAGTCTTCAATGCGAGGTTTCACGTCGATTTTTGGGAGTCACGTCTCACGCGAAAATAAATGCACTCTTAATTCATAGGGGTTCACACATCAAAGCAAAGCAACCTAAAGACGAGGTTGTGGACAAATGCCCATGGCTTCCACAACTCACGTCACACACCAAACATTAACACACAAATAACTAAGGTATTGACTCGACTACTCAATAACCTGCTGAAATAAGGGAACGAACTCTAAACGACTCGTATCACTAAGCTGGCTCTTCGGGGTCTTCCTCATTATTGCGGCTGCCCTCTGATTCCACTTTGGGTGGGAAAGCTGCTGGTGGAGAAGTGCGGCGACGCCTGCTCGCCCGGCGGTCTGGGGAGTCAGGAGTCCACATGTCGTTCATGGTGACACACGGTTCATTCATGTAGGATCGAAGAGCACGTGAAAAGCTACCAGAGGGAGGGTGAATGGTAGATTAAAACTTTTCGCTGCGGAAACAACAAAAACCCCTCAGCAAAAAATCAATCGGTTAAAGAAACCATGTGTGCAAGTGTTTTCAAACGTGTTCAACCGTGACAAATCAAGTAGAGAGGTAGAGAATCAAGTCACGGATCTAATGCAACAAGAATCACTTGAAAACACGAAGTAAAACTTGAGATACGATCAAAACATTAAACGAAGATCAATCTGTTCTACCCGATATAAAACAGATATGCAATGCTACAAAGAAACTCGTGTATCTCAAAAACTACAGATACGAAGCTCGTGAAAATTTCACAGATGATAGATAATTGAGTTGTGAAGACAACCCAAAAAGAATCCCGTCAATCGGATCTGTAAAACTCGAGTTATGAACGAAACACCAAAGCAACGTCGGTCTGTCCAGAAACTCGGCGAGAAAGACTTGACGAAAAACAAGTCGGACGAACAAGGCACAAAAGCTCCTCGAAACTATGAACTTTATTCAATAGAAACACAAGAGGAACAGCCCAAATCGTGCACCCACGAGACTTGGCCCCCCTTGCTTATATAACCAGCCCTAAGGCCAACTCAACTCAAACTAGGACTCCTACTCCTACTTGGATTCAAACTGTAACTTTCCAATACTGCTCAAGACTCTTCTATACGCAGATAGAAGCAATCTTAAGACTTCCAAACACCTTAGAAACGTCCCAAACATTCCTAAAACAACTCAAATTCGTGACCCACACGAAATCCTATCATAACCAACTCAAAACTTTCCATATTTGAGTCAAACACGACTCAGCCGCAGCCTTAGTCCATAACCTAGTCGGTTGGACCTTTCCGACCAATTCTTTACGTCCACCTCTCTTCATCACGCATTGGAACAATGTTGCCACGTCCATGCACTCCTTGCACACGTGCAAACACATTCCAACGACGTACACACAACCTTCATATGCACTGCCCTTGATCCAAACATGCTGCGCGACCTCCAGATCAACTCAACCACAGCTCCTCCCGAACTTGGTTGTTGGAACCTCATCTCCTCAGACTAGTCCAAGGATCCTGTCACCAGCCATGTCTTGAACTCAAGCAACACCTGCACATGAATAAACAACCAATTCTTCCGAGCACAAGTCCTCGACTTGACTCACGTTAGTTCGAAAACCACAACACCTTACATGAGCACGTCACATAAGCATGTTGCAAACCATATCAAATGATAACAGCCATAACCACCAAAACACACCAAAAACTTAGCAAATTAATACTAAGAAAACCTTCCCATAAAGCAAGTTTGAAACATTGCGAGTTAAAAGCAAAAACAAGACGCTGCAGTTGTACGAGTTGAACTTCACGGGAGCTCCCTAAAAACAAGCTCCGGACCTCACAGAAGCTCTCCGGACCTTGCGTCGGACCTTGCGTCGGACCTTGCCAAAACTTGGCGGACCTAACAAAGAACTTGTCGGACCTTGCCACAGAAGAATGTTTTGGCAATATTCAAAACTTTGAATGTTAATGCTAATTTTTATCCTAATTGCCAATGTATTCAGCACACATAGGTCTCACAATCTCCCCCTTGATGAATGCATTGGCAACACCAATTCAAATCCGAACATTGGCTTATGAAAAGTTTTGAAAAGCTTTGAAAACTCATTTCTCCCCCTTTATTAATTTCTCCCCATTTTTTAAAATCAGAGAAGGAAGAAAGTGTATAACATATGCAAAGTGTAAAAAATCTCTCCTTATACATATTTCTCCCCCTTTGACAATGTATTCAGCAAGGTTCAAAAGAGAAATTTTTAATTCTTTGAGGGTTTTTTATTTTTATTTTTCTTTTTCCTTTTCTTTTCTGTTTTGATTTGAATTTGAATTCCAGTTTGAATTTGAATTTCTGCACCACATGCAATACGTCCAAAAATTTTTAAATTCCCCTCTTTAGCAGGTTTTGGGGTGTTACATATGTGCCCGGTACACAACTCAAACTTGTCCAACAGGGCCAAGCACGGACGGGCCTTAACCTACACAGACAGGGCTATGCACGCACGGTCTGCAACCTGCAGCATCTAAACCTCCCTGCCCGGTCTCCATTTCTTATGTGTGAACTTTCCTCATCTTTTCTATTTTGGACCCGCTCCGAATAAACCAGCCCTAAGCTCGCGAGTAGATTCCAACTACTAGACTTCCACCGGACCTTTCCTACTAACATTAGTGTAGCCAAATCCACTCGAGGAGGTGCTATTCTACCCTTTCGCTCTTAGGTATTTCTGGTTATGCAACTGGGGTTTTCAATATCAACTAGACTTAATGCAAACAAACAATTCAAAGCTATGACCTCTAAAATGAAAATGCCTTTATAAAACTGTTCGAATGCAAACCGGGACTTGCCTGTTTTGCAGGTGACTAAGATTACAATCAGTTAGTGACGATCACTTGGAGCTTGATCACTTGCTTTCCTTCCTCCTTGATCTTCCCTTTAAGTCCTTCTCACGTTCTTCACGTAGATGCTACACGATATGATCATGCATATGTATTTATTTGAAAAGCTTTTGCTAATAAGATCTAATGACAGTTTTAAAACTGTAACTATGTTTAAGAATTTAAAATGACACTGGTGCTAGTGGTTTGGGTTGGGTTTAAACACTATGATAAAATGTTCAGTGCTTCTCCCACTTAAGTGTTGATCCCCTTAAGAGGTTACACATAACAGTGGTGATCCAGAGCTCCAATGGAGCTGAAAGTTTTCATGTGAGTTCCTTATCACAAGAAAGTTATCTGGACCAAAAATTAGCACTTTTCATTGAGTGGTTTATTCAGAACAATTTTCTAATCAATTAAGCAAAGAAGAATTTATTCTGAGGTAACACCTATGTTCATGTCAAACTCAGTGAACTAAAATTTCAATTATAGTTCATAGAGCTTGCATGAATTTTCCTAGGAGTTTTGGAGCTAAGAATTGCCCAGAACTGAATTTACAAGTTTTGGAAATTCTCTGAAAATGTCTCTGTATTCAATTGAACACAGAAACTTACAATCTGAATTACCCTGATCAAATCAACTCAAAATGAGATAAAACAATTATAGGAATCTAATAACACCCTAAAGAATATTCTGGCAAAATTTGAGGATTTTTGGATAAACCAAACTCCCTCTAAAATTCTTTTGCTAAAATTTTTTAAAGATTTTTTCCAGAATTAAATAAAGACTTTCATACAAATTAGGTTGCATATTTGGATAGAGTTTGTCAATCTGAATCTAACCCAATTTGAATCACTAAATTTGTAGTTTCTTAGCAAAAGTTATGCTCTTCTAAAGTTTGGGGAAATTTTGGGATTTGAATAAATCTGGAAAAAAATTAAACTGACGGTGGGACCAGGGAGCACACGTGTCACGCCCTGAATTAAGCCACACGGGGCTACAGAGGTGTTTACCGCGTTACCACAATTAATCCAGCACCACAGAGGATCCGGCCACTGTTGCTGTGTGACTGACGCGTGGGGCCGGTAGCACCTTCGTCTACCTCCCGCCCCCGCGCTCCCACGCCGCCGGGCTCGCCGGTTTTCGTCGCTCCGGCCGAATCCCAAGCTGCTACTTGCCCCTAGGCCCTAATTTAACTTGAGGAACACGATGGGACGAGTTCCATGGACCGGCGAAGCCCCTAAACTATCCCCGCACCGGTGCAGCGGCTCGGAGGGAGTCCGGCGACGTCGCTCCGATGAACTAGCCCGCCAAAAGCTCCCTGGAAAGGCCCTACAGCACCAGTGAAGGTTGGAGAAGCTAGGCATGGCCGCACATGGGCTCGGGAACGGCTCGCAGCTAGGCTTCACCGTGCGCCCGACGTGTCCCACTAAAACAGCCATCGGAAAGATTGAAATTACGCCGCGCAGAGCGTGTTTCTTGCTAGGTTTCAAAAGGAAAGTTGTTACTAAGCAAGGCTACCTCATGTGAGTGCAATTTGCAGTGCTCTAAACAATCATAGCGCCAGAATTAAACCGATTCTTACCCGCACCTCGGTTTGAACCGGCCAGAGGAAAATCCTGAAATTCATCGGCAAGACGCAAGGACAAGAGCTAGGCTTCGGATGGAAGCTGCAGGGAGCTCTTGCGCGTCCGAGGGCCCTCTTGCTTGGTCGTGAAAACCGCTCTGTGGAGCTGTCAACGAGAGCCGTTGGTGGCGGTTCCTTCCGGCCGCCATTGAAACTCGGTCCTCTCGTGTTGTGACGGCTAAACTCGTGAAGGGATGGTGCGAGGGGTTTGTGGGAGGGTCCGTGGTGCCGTTTGATTCCTCAGCTGAAGCTCGCACACGAGCTTTCAGTGGCGGCTGATCGATCGCAGGGTAGCGGCAGCGCTGTCTAGTGTTTCGCACAAGGAGAGAAACGAGCAACGCTGAGGCTTCGGTAATGAGAGCGAAAGGGAGCACGGCAGATGGTAAAAAGCCTTGGTCGAGGCGGTTCGCATGGTAGGCGGTCGACCGAGCGGTGCTGGCGTCGGCTATCCTCTGTCGAGCGCCTGCGAGAAGCAAAACAGAGACCACTCTCTGAAGATCTTTTGGAATATTCAGTTCCCTCAATGACGTGTGGGTCCTATAGCTCAGTCCCTCCTTATCCCTCTCCAAAATGTCTCCCAGAGTTTGAATATGATGGAATTCAATTGTGGGAGTTTAAATCTGAGAGGCATTTGGACAATTGGGCAAGTTTCATCCAAATTCAAATATGCATTTGAATTCTTTGTTATTTAAAGTCCATTTCAAAAAATGGGTTGCAAATCATTTCCATAAATCATGAAACTTTGCATACCCCCTAATTTGGGCCCAAGGAATTCAAATATGAAATCTGATTCTTAATTTGACTGCTGCAAAATGAGATTTGTAGCACAACAGTTTTGAAATTCATAGTGTTGCTCTCATTTAAATTTTGAGTTGAACAAGTCTGTTCCAAATCTGACTTTAGTTTTTCTCACACATATGGGAACTTCCCATCTTAGTTTTTGAGCCCTCTTGGGTTCCAAGTTTTCAAACAAACATTTGAACTTGTGTGAAGAAAACCCTCATGTGTGTTATCACATGTGGAAAAGTTTTTAACAAGCCCCAAATTTCATTCATATGAAACCAACTTTTGTAAACAAGAGTTTCTTTGTATTCATATTTTTGGGACCTTTACAATCCTACCCCCTTAAAAGGAATCTCGTCCCAAGATTACAAACGAAGAACGAGACGGGAGGTAATTACAAAGTTTATGACAAAAGTTCTGGATAGTTCTTGTGGATGTAATCTTCGGTTTCCCACGTCGCCTCTTCCGGGGTATGATTACTCCACAGGACTTTGTAAACTCTCAAAGTCCGGTTTCGGGTGATCTGGGTCTTTTCGTCGATAATCTGTATAGGTTGCTCGACATAGGTGAGATCTGGCTTCAACTCGTCGATGTCTTCGGTGCGGATGGCAGTGGTAAACTTGAGACATTTCCGCAGCTGGGACACGTGAAATATGTCATGAATACCGGCAAGGCTTGCCGGTAGTTCCAGCCGGTAGGCTACAGTTCCGCACATCTCCGTTATAGCAAACGGACCATGAACCGGGGAGCAAGTTTCCCCTTGACACCGAACCCATGAATCTTTTTTATCGGAGACACACGAAGATACACGTGCTCTCCAACTTCGAAGTGCAGCGGTCGACGTCTCTGGTCCGCGTAGCTCTTTTGACGAGATTGGGCAGCTTTGAGGTTCTCTTGTATTATCCGAACTCTCTCTTCAGCTTCATTGACAAGATCAACCCCGAATGTTACTCGTTCACCGGATTCGCACCAATTCAATGGTGTATGGCACTTCCGGCCGTATAGAGCTTCATATGCTGCCATTTTGATGCTCGTTTGATATCCGTTGTTGTACGAGAACTCCGCCAGCGGTAAGTGATCATCCCAGCTCTTACCGTGGTGGATGACACATGCTCTTAGCATATCTTCCAGTATTTGATTCACCCTCTCAGTTTGCCCATCGGTTTGAGGGTGATACGCAGAGCTTCTAATCAACTTCGTCCCCAAGGATGCGTGTAGCTGCTCCCAGAAACGGGATACGGACAGCGATCCTCTATCGGACACAATGGTGCGGGAACTCCATGTAAGCACAAGATCCGTGCTATGCACAGCTCCGCATACTGCTTTGCGTTATACTTTGTATGCACCGGAATGAAGTATGCTGATTTGGTTAACTGATCCACGATTACCCAAATCGAATCATGGTTGTGGGAGGTCATCGGCAACCCGACAATGAAGTCCATACTCAGGTCTTCCCACTTCCATGCCGGTACTTGCAATGGCTGCAACAGGCCCGACTTCTTCACATGGTCGGCCTTAACTCTTCGACACGTACCACATTCTGAAACGTACTTTGCAACTTCACATTTCATACGTGTCCACCAAAACTTCTTCCGGAGATCTTGTTACATTTTATTACTGCCCGGATGAATGGAAAACTTGGACAAATGAGCTTCATCCGAAATCTTCTTCCGTAGTCCCATATCCCGGGGTACTACAATCCGGTCGTTGAACCACAAAATACCTTCATCGTCCTTCTAGAAGCACTTCATTTCTCTGTTGTCTAATCTTCGCCGTATGTGAGACATACCCTTGTCTTTTCGTTGAGCCTCAATGATCTCCTCTCGGATGGTAGGAATGAGAGCGAGATTATAGAGAGCTCCATACGGGATGACACGGAGGCTTGGTTCGTCATCATCCATTTCAGCGATACTTAGATGATGGATATGCGCCTTACGACTGAGCGCATCGGCGACCACATTCACCTTTCCTGGATGATAATGAACCTCAAGTTCATAATCTTTAATGAGCTCCAGCCGTCTTCGTTGCCTCATGTTCAATTCTTTTTGAGTGAAGATGTACTTCAAGCTCTTGTGGTTGGTGTAGAGGTGTACAAGATTTCCGAGCAAGTAATGCCTCCACATTTTTAAAGGAAGGACCACAGCAGCTAACTCAAGATCATGAGTTGGATAATGCTGTTCGTGATTTCTGAGTTGACGAGATCCATAAGCGACCACTCGTCTTTCTTGCATCAGCACGCCGCCAAGACCCATGCTAGATGCATCACAATAAACGTCGAATGGCTTCGTCGTATCTGGCTGAGAAAGAACTGGGGCTGTTGTGAGATGCTTCACTAGGGTCTTGAAAGCTTGTTCACACGCAGCACCCCACACAAATCTGGTATTTTTCTTTAATAATCCCGTCATCGGTTTAGCAATCTTGGAGAAACCCGGAATGAACCTTCGGTAATAACCCGCTAAACCGAGGAAGCTACGGATTTCATGTACTGACTTTGGTGACTCCCATTTCTGTACTTGGATAATCTTACTTGGATCTACAGAGATGCCCTCCGCCGAAATAATGTGTCCGAGAAATGGTACTTGATTAATCCAGAATTCACACTTGCTGAATTTTGCATAGAGCTGATGATATCGCAATCTTTGTAGCACAATATGCAGATGTTCAGCATGTTCTTCCTTTGACTTGGAGTACACCAAGATATCGTCGATGAAGACAACGACGAATTTATCCAACTCCGGCATGAATATTGAATTCATAAGGTACATAAAGTGTGCCGGGGCGTTGGTCAAACCAAAAGACATACAAGATACTCATACAGCCCGTATCTTGTTGAGAATGCCGTCTTCAGAATATCTTCTGCCCGGATTTTAATCTGATGTTATCCGGACCGAAGATCCATCTTCGAAAATACCTTCGCACCCATTAATTGATCGAAGAGCATATCAATGCGAGGTAGTGGATACTTGTTCTTGATGGTAACGGCGTTCAAAGGACGATAATCAACACAAAGCCTTAGTGGTTCGTCCTTCTTCTTGACAAACAATGCTGAACAACCCCAAGGTGACAAACTCGGTCGTATAAATCCCTTGCTCATTAGGTCATTCAGCTGCGTCTTCAATTCTGCCAGTTCATTGGGTGCCATCTTGTACGGCCTTCCTGATATCGGTGTTGTTCCCGGTATAAGTTCAATCTTGAACTCAACGTCTCGCTCGGGCGGCATGCACGGTAAATCGTCGGGAAATACATCCGGATACTCACGTACCACCGGAATGTCCTCTTTGTTAACAGCTTCCGTGTGGTTCACTGTTGCAATCTGTTGCCGTCCGGCGCCCAGAATTAATATATGAAGACCGTGCTGTGGGGAGTTGAGCTCAACGGTCCTAGAGCTGATGTTAAGAACCGCTCTGTGGTAATTCAACCACGACATCCCCAAAATGATGTCGATCTTCAGACCCTAAAGAATAATGAGAGTCATAGGGTATATTCTACCCCCCAAACAAAGAGGTGCTCGGGAGACAACCTCGCTTGCGGTACTGCTGCCCCTTAGCGAAGATATGAGGTATTGCCTCTTTGTATAAACTGTTTGGAGCTGATGTTGAGCCACAAAAGATCGGCTAATGAAGTTGTGTGTGGCACCGGAATCAAAGAGAATCAAAACCGGTAGCTGATTCAGAGAAAAGATCCCTGCTAAAGCGGCTTCTCCTTCTGGAACATCATCAATCACAGTATAGTGAATGTTGCCCCTTATATGCCCTCCTGTCTGCAGATTGAGGTACGGGTCGTATTGTTGTAAATATGATGACCCGCAGCCTCGAGTTCCCTCTTGACAATGCCTAGCATAATGGCCCATACGCCTACAAGTGAAACACGGATGCCTCTCCGGTTCTTCGTTGACTTGTGCTTGGATGCTTGGTACACATGGCTGCAGCGATGGAGTACAAACCACCGTCTGATGCTGTGGCTGTGGAGGTGGTGCAAGTTGTAGAACTTAACCAGCAATCAATCTCTGAGGAGTTGATCGTACAGGTGGCGTTTGATACACCGAACGGTACTTCTGAGGCACATAACTTGTGCTGGCCTGCTCGATCTCACTCATCTTTCTCTTCTCAGCTTGCCGCTCAAGTGTCGGCTTCTCTTGAACGAAATCCGCATCGACCATGTCGGTGTAACTGCCATTATTGTGTACGGCCAACTTCTCCTGTAATATGGCACTCAGGCCATGGAAGAATAGGTCACACCGTGCCTCTTCTTTCGCCACATATTCGGGAGCATATTGGGCCAAAAGGTTGAACCTTCTGACATACTCGAGGACACTCATGTCCCCTTGCTTCAAACCCAAAAATTCCTCCTGCTTTGCCTTGACAATACCTAGTGGTATGTGACGAGTACGAAAGGCTTCACAAAACTCACTCCATGGCACTTGATGGTCATCCGGAATGGTGGCAAGATGATCAACCCACCAGTTTCCGGCGGCTCGATGGAGTTGCTGAGCGGCAAACTTGGTCTTATGGTAGTCATCACACTTGAATACTCCAAACTTGGACTCCATGACACGAAGCCATTGATCTGCTTCCACAGGTTCGGTGGCTTCAGTAAAGATGGGCGGTTTAGTCGCCAAGAAATCCAGATAAGCGACCCGAGGTGGAACGACTTTGTTGCGTGTTCTGGAGTACACCTTGATGTACTAAAGCTTGGAGTAAGCGTGTGTGTTCTTGTGTTGCTTCTTGGAGTAGCCTAGTGTTCTCTTGGTTAGACTCGACGACTTGAGTCATAAGATCGATCCATCCCGTGGGTGGTGGTTCCGACGGTAAATAGAAGCATCACCGCCTCAACAAGAACTCCTGGCCCTACTCCTAGAGCGTGCACGAACCATACTGCAACAATGTAGTTAAGAAGAGTTAAACAAGAACTCAGCAGTATGTGAGACTAATGAAAAACATGAATATGTCAAAACTTTATGAAAGCAGTAACAAAATTCATGTTTACACAACTACTTAGTAGGCATAGCTATCCAGCCTATCTGTATAGAACAGACCTTTATGCACTATCTCTAGATTTTGATCTAGTTAAGATCATTTTCATAACTCAATTCGAATACCAAAGTTAAAGTTAACTTCAGTATATTTCCAACTAGTACTCATATGCGTCCAGATCATCTCCGGATTAAAAGTTATGATTTTTCCAAAGTTGACAGAATTCCTGGATAAAATTTGCCAGCACCTCCTTTGTATGTGGCTGGTTTTATCACAGTTGTATATGCCACTACAATAAGAATCTTAACAAACTTTTAACTACAAAAATGTTGCACAATTCATAACCTATCCAACAGTGTATCATAGGCTTCTTAAGGATTTTTCTACAGAAGTTTATGGCTTAAAAACAGAAGGGTCCAGAGAGGTTTTGATGCTGTCCTGGTTCTGGACAGTTTACCTTCCTCTGAACTTTCTACCTATTTAACGTGTAATTTTGCTCTGGAGGTCTACAAAGAAGTAGTAGATCACTTGAAAATATTTCCAGAACTGTATCATACACCTTAATTGGTTAAATCTACTCAGAGTTATGCTCTGTTAAAGTCCAGCAAGAATTCCTGCAGAAAAAAAGAGTACTCTGTTTTTGAAATCTTTGAAGCCTAGTCTTCCTCTCATTTGAATCTTAGCTCAAAATAAGAGTTTAGTAACTAATATTTGTTTCAAACTTCCATTTTTAGTCGAAAGTTAGTTCATGAGTCAGTTCTTCAAAGGGAAGGGGTTATTAAGTTTAGTACGGCGTCGATGCGCCTTAAGAAGCATGTCGGTACTACGTAGCCTCACCAAAAGAAAATCCTAACCGGATTATACCGGCATAAACGTATCTTAGGTGGCACTATAACAGTCACTCACAAACGTGTTCTATTCGTACTATGGTTTCGTGGTTAATCATGCATAAGTCACACTCAATCGTCAGGTCCGGCTGCACACCGAACCCGGTATCCATACAGTTCTTACACCAGTCCGTCATCACTGGCACCGGTGTTCTGAATACAAACATGCCTTGAGCTACGTGTTCATGTTACTAACCACGTGACGGGGTTTCCCAAACTTGCCCACACCACGCCCGGGAAGGGCGTTGCTCGAGTACCCCAAACGGCATGAAGAGTTGTAGAGGATACTAAAGCGGGTCGGGTTACCTGCCACCCGTGGGGCTCCACCCTTCAGCTTGTGCGCACTGGTGGACATCGCTTACGTGCACCCGCCAAGACATAAATTGTCCCGAGATGCACGATTTTCTGACATAACAAATAAGTTAGTTTGCCACCTTCATATGAAGCTAATAGTAATCCTTATATGGGCCTAGTACCGTATCCTCACCGTAACCTAAATTTTTTGTCGTAATACCTTCCTTATTCCGTGCGCTATTACCAATGCGGCTCTGATACCAGCTGAGACGGGCCGGGTACCGACTGAGACAGGGCTCAGCTAATGATATGTCACACCTGGTTCTAAGAAGAACAACCGGGTGAATATCACATGTATGCCAGGATCATTTTCTCATACATGTGATGACAAATAGTGAAGCATCATTATATTACAAGCCAGGTGTTTGAATATAAATAAGTCTTACATAGTATACGTCTCGATGGACGATAATAAGTTCATAATATGTAAATAAAAAAACAGCAGCGGAATATAAATCTTGTGGGCTCCGTCACAGGCGTTGCCTGGGGGACTCCGTGAACCTAGAATCCTTCCTCGGGACCAAAGTCTTGGTCATTCAACACCACATCATTCTCTTGACCTGAGCAACAATATAAACCAACAGAAAAGCAAGTTTGAGTACCGTTGGTACTCAGCAAGTGTGGGAAAGTTATGTCATGCATGGCTAGAGCAAGGAGAGGTTGACTCATGGTTAAAGCACTACGCAATTAATATCTATCACCTTAGCTTATTAAGCACCTACATTACTACACAGGTGAAATGGTCCCAATCTCCCAACCCATCATCAAAATCAAGTAACCAAAACATTATTTCCAATGTTAAGCTCCCCGCTTAACATCCTCAACTTCCAAATTCATCATCCTCCAATCATGAATAAGTCCAAGCCGCTCTTGACCATGAGCATGGCTGTCATGACAGTTTTGACTCTGCAGAGTTTGCACCACTGTACCCACATGTAGTGATTTCATCCCCCGTTGCTGGGTGGACTAAAAGAACCTCCATTATGCCAGTGGCCGCGAACCACATTCACACTTCCCAGGTGTGTAGCCTGGAGATCACTACGAGGCCTTTACAAAGGGATTCCCGACGAGGGTGGGCCCACTGAGGTTTCACCCCTAGCAGCACACAAGAGGTTCCAACCCCGCTGCAGTGGCCCCCTCTTGAGCCTTGCGGTTCATATGGTAGTCCAGCTGACACCTATTCCCTGCACCATCCAAAACACCCATACTACGTCGGGGATACACCTAATTAATTCGCCAAGCTGCCCCATCTCAGCATGTGGTTGGCACGGTAAAGCCAGGTTACATGCTCCATGAACCGGTCCTTAGGATCCAGGCAAGTACTAAACACAAACCCGAGTCTCGTGCACCCAGCACCAACCAAATCATCCAACTTGCCTCGATCCCTACCTCTACATAACTCATAATGTCTCATTCAAGAGTGAAGTAAACAAGTTGATTATCTCCTATCCCACTTATCCCATTCTAAGCATGGCTCAGCATAGTAATATGAATGAATGACATAATAAAACCAATCCCACCCCAAGCTACAAGGAAACAAGATAATGCAATTCTGTAAGGGCCTCAGTTTTTGACACCTATTTGAAGTGTTCATCACCACACCACACACCTCATTTGAAGTAAGTTGATGAACACAAATGAAGAGCAAGTAGCCACCATCAACATGCTCATTAGAGAACAAACTCACATATTGCAAAGGTGGTATTTCCCACATGTGATATAGGTGGGCTGGACATATGAAAACTCCTCCACATTGCTAAGGATGTCCATGCCAAGTTTCACCCAAGTTCAAAACCTTTTTGAGGTCATTTTGGGTATAGCTAGAAAGAGGGCAGTTTGAAACCATATTCAAATTCAAACTGTTTTTATCCCATGAATTTAAAAGTGGGAGGCATATTCTTATTCAGCACATTTTTGTGAGCTCACACACCAATTTTCACTCCATTTGGAGTTGATCTTGACATGAGCTAAGTGGGACAAATTCAAACTTTATTTGAATTCAAAACTGAACTTGTGCTGAAATTCATTCAAACCAAACCCAATTTGAATTCTATTCAATTCAAATGGCTCATGGGTCAATAATTTGAATCACTTGGGGTATTTTGGGGCTCACTGTTTGCAACAGTGATTAGGAGTAAATTTCAGAGGTTAAAACTGGAAGTGGGACCCACATGTCAGCCACAACACCAACTCAAACCGACTGAAAACCCAGCTCGGGTTCTTGCGCCGGACTGAGCAGCCGCTACGGTGAAGAGGCGACCGGGACACCACCTGCTTGCCGCCCCGACGTGCTGAACCGCCTCACAGCCCCCTTATCTACGCCACCGCCCTGATCGGAGCGATCACCGCCCACTCTGCTGCCTCCTCGCATCAGAACCGCGCCATCGCTGCCGATCACTCGGAGCTCATCAGAGAAGCTTGATCACCGCCTCTCCGTCCCCTCCAGAGCCACGGCAAGGTACTAGAAACCTTCCTCCGTCTTCCCCGCCGCTAGAATTCAGCTGAAACCGATTGATATCGGCTATGCCGAAAGATCACTTCGGTGACTTAAAACCATCGCACCTCGGGCTCCCGTGGACAGCCCAACCAGGGCGTTGTCATGCCCGAGCCAAGGCACCCTTGGACGTGCTGGTGACCGGTGCTGCTCAACACCGAGCCACAGCCCGAGTGTTTGCTTACCGGCGGCGAATTTCCAGTTTTCCCCTTTCTGTGTGCAGAACGACCTTCGGGTGCGGTTCCATTGAATTCATACTCTAGAAAGGATTAGAGGGCCTCAATCCGCTCTCACACAAACTAGACACGGTAACGCACAAGTTTCCTTCACAACCTTTGGCCGGAGAACCTCAGCAACCGGCGTAATTCGAGGTTTACCAACGGCGGAGCAAGCGGGAGGTATGGGGCGCACGGTGAGGACTTACTCCGGGCCTTCCCCGAGCTGCCTCAAGCTCATGTCGACCTCCCTTGTGGTCCACTGATTCTTCCCGACCGGTTGCTCGAGTAGTTGAGGTGCTCGGGAAGTCAGCCGACATGGTCGAAGTCTTTCCGAGGTGGCGGCTCGTCGCCGACCATGCACCGGCCATTGTCATGACGAGCTGACCCCAGAATCCTATTCTCCGAGTAAAAGTAGGCAGGGGCAGCCAAAATCGTGAAGTTTGGAGCTTTACAGAAGCCGACGGCGAGCTCTCCGGCGAGGTCTCCCGGCGGCAGAGCGCGGGCGTCGCGAGGTTGAAGAAGGGGGTGGACCCCAGCTGTCAGCGACAGATATTTTAAATCGGGATCAGAGTGTGGCCGGGACGGGTGTGCTGGCACGCAAAGACCCTGTGGGCCGCAGTGTGCGGTCGCCTCGGCGTGCGACTCGTGTCCCCGGGGCCCACTCGCGAGTTTAAACTTTTCCCCGATTTTCAGGTTTCCTTCAAACTTCAAATCCTCATAACTTTGGCTAGAAAACTCCAAATCGAGTGAACCAAATTTTGTTGGATTCAGCTCTCTGAGCACTTTCCAGCAAATCAAGTTTCACTTCATGAAAATCCTTATTTCTCCAGAATTAATTGCTCAAAATTTAAACTGTTTGGAATTTTAACTTGAGAATCCCTTGGAGTAAAATCCTGAAATTTTGCTGGGATGTTCAACAAAATAACCCTCAACTACCATAAAAATTTCAGACCCATTTGAGCTAATTTGATCCACCTAATGGTGCGATTTGTGAAACTGTTCCAGAGAAAATAGAAAATGTTCAGAAACATTTTCAGAATTTTCTCTGAAATTGTTTTGCTCATATCTTTAGCTAGGAACATTCAAATTAAGTGAGACCAACTCCATTAGAACCCTCTGAAAATGTAATTTTCAGAAAGTCATAGTTTGTTTCATGAAAATCCTTAGAACACCCTAAAAGCCTTTAATTAAGGTCAAGTACATGATTAATTGTGGAGGGCTCAAATGAGATTTGCTGCAACTAAAACTTGATCAAGTCTCTGGTTAGGTTGTGTCCAAGCCACAGTAAAAATTTTCACAGTCATTGGGCTTGTCTAGTAAGAGTTATAGACTTCACAAGTTAAAAGTTAATACAACTGCATTTAAATTAATACATGTATTGCTTCTATCATGTAGTCGCTAAGGTCGAGGAGGAACCTGAAGTCCTAGACTTCGTTACTCCGGAGGAATAGCTAGCCTATGACCAAGAGCAGCAAGGCAAGCTCCGCTTTGCATTAACCTTTTTACAAGTTTTTATTGTTTTGAGCACATACTTGATTACCTTATTCTTTGCATTAGAGTCTTGTATGAAAACCCAATTGCATAGCCAAGAAAACCATGGGTTGGGTTTAGGATTTCAAACCCCGTTAGCTACTGCAATGCTAAGATAGCGTAGGATTCAGTACAAGTCGAGTAGTTGGAACTACTCGCGAGCATAGGCTAGAGGCACTCGACTCGGGTAGAAAATAGCACATGAAATACAGGGCAAGAATATGAAACCAAGCGGGGAGTAAGGGCAGCAGGACTTTGGGGCCTGGGTGCTATAGCTCCACTTGTGTCGATTGAAAACCGAGCAGTGTGCGGGCCTGTTGAACAAGCTAGAACAGTACCGAAGACCTACCGGCTATATGGGAACCGGGAAACCGATGTAACTCGGGTAGCTGGGTGTTGAGGCATAGCAGGTCCTTCAGAGGGTAGGTTGAGAGCTCGAGGTGTAAATCGGCTGGCGGCACTGAGATGCGCGTGCAGAGACCTCTTGCTCGGGACGATTAGACCGGTTCAACATTTGGCTAACGGGTGAAAGGTAGTTGCGTACTGCGTCCGTGATGATTGTTGTAGACAACATCGAGTACGGGCGTACGTGATGGGTTGTTCGGGTAACCCTGCAGGTGTAAATCGATTATAATCGCCGTCCCTCGCGGTCAGTGAGTACCACATGTTCACTGTACCATGACGTAGAAAGAACAGGCTAGTTACATGTTAATATGTTGCTGATTGAAAGATGGACTTGATTGCTAATGACTTGCTGTAGTTTAGACCTAACTAAAGTTCATTTCAACTTTGGGCAAAGTACATGAGAGAAATGCGTTTCTTGTTTGATTGTGGCTCTCTCATGTACCTTAGCGTAAGTGTAAGGGCCTCAGTTTTTGACACCCATTTGTAGTGTTCATCACCACGCCACACACCTCATTTGAGCAAGAATGATGAACACAAATGAAGAGCAAGTAACAATTATCAACATTGCTCATTAGAGAACAAACTTACACATGGCGAAAGTGGTATTTCCCACATGTGATATAGATGGGCTGGACATATGAAAACTCCTACATTTTGCTAAGGATGTCCATGCCAAGTTTCACCCAAATTCAAAACCTTTTTGAGGTCATCTTGGGTATAGATAGGAAAGGGGCAGTTTGAAAACATATTCAAATTCAAACTGTTTTTATACCATGAATTTGAAAGTGGAAGGCATATTCTTGCTCAGCACATTTTTGTGAGCTCACACACCAATTTTCACTCCATTTGGAGTTGATCTTGACATGAGCTAAGGGGGAGAAATTCAAACTTTATTTGAATTTCAAACTGAACTTGTGCTGAAATTCATTCAAACCAAACCTCATTTGAACTTTGATCAATTCAAATGGCTCTTGGGTGAATAATTTGAATTGCCAAGGGTAGAATAGGGTTCACTGTTTACCACAGCTGTTAGGAGTAAATTTCAGAGGTTAAAAGAGGGGTGGGACCCACATGTCAGCCTCTGCCTCAAAACAAACCGACTGAAACACAGTTCAGTCGGTTCCCGGCTGCTGTGCGCGCGCGCCACCGAAGGGGGGCAGCCAGCGCCAGCTCCTGCTGCGCGCCCCAAGCCGGAGGCCAGCCGCCGGGCTATTTATTCCCTCCCCGGCGTGCTTCAGTTGCCATTCCCCGAGCTGCCGACGTGCACGACCTGTTTTTCCACTGCCATCGCCGCCGCTCGAGCTCCCGCTTGATCAAGCCGATCGCTCGCAAAGCACAGCCTCCTCCACAGCAAAACGGCACCAAGGGATCGTGAGCAACCTCCCACACTCCGTGTTGGCCAGTGAACAAGCTTCCTCGAGCTGTACGAGCCATTTCTCCGGCGAGCCGAACATCGCCTCCGATCGGGCTCCCGTGGACAGCACGGCACAGCCGTTGTCACGTCCTCTTCTCTACACAAGAAAGGTGCGTGATTGTATGTAGATGGAGTAGCCGAAAGCCGTTTGGCGATTGATCAACCCTCGGCCGAGAATTTCCCGATTTACTCTTGATCAGTTCATAAGAACCGAGCTCACCTTCGGGTGAAATTCGTGCTCTATGCACGAAGGTTGGACGAGCTCGTTACCTAGTAGCTTCTATGCACGCTAGCGCCCACGCTCGAACTGGAATTAGAGAAAACCATCGAGCATCGGCCTTAATATGGCTGTTTTCCCCGCCGCCATGGCTGAACACCTCGGCTCACCGTCGAGAGCCTAGTTGCCGGTATTTCTAGCTTCCACCCAGCCCTAGTTCGTGTTTCCCATGCCCTACTGATGCTCTCCGACCGATTTCCGGTCGATTTGATGCACGAGAGAGCGGGACCGACCTCACCGGAACCCTAGCAGGTGCTGTCACCGGTGCGCACGGGTTTCCGGTCATCGCCGGCGGCCGGCGACCCTACCATCGAGTCCAGGGGGTCGGAAAAGGGGCAGGCGGCAAGTTTCGGGCCAGGGGGTGGCCGGGAACTCAGTTCCGGCGAGGGTCGCCGGAGAACGCCGCCGCTGCGCAGTTGGCGCGAGGAGGAAGACGACGCACTGTGTGCGGGGCCCACAAGCCAGAGTTTAAACTTTTCCCCGAATTTCAGTTTTAGTTCAAGCTTCAAATCCTTATAACTTTGGCTAGAAAGCTCCAAATTGAGTGAACCAAATTTTGCTGGATTCAGCTCTCTGAGTACTTTCCAGAAAATCAAGTTTCACTTCATGAAATTCCTTAATTCTCCAGAATTAATTCCTTAAATTTTAAACTGTTAGGAATTTTAACTGGAGAATCCTTTGGAGGAAAATCCTGAAATTTTGCTGAGATGTTCACCAAAATATCCTTGAACTACCATAAAAATTTCAGATCCATTTGAGCTCCTTTAGTCCACCTAATGGTGTGATTAGCAAAACTGTTCCAGAGAAAATAGAAAATGTTCAGAAACATTTTCAGAAATTTCTCTGAAATTGTTTAGCTCATATCTTTAGTTAGAGACTTCCAAATTAAGTGAAACCAACTCCATTAGAACCCTCTGAAAATCTAGTTTTCAGAAAGTCATAGTTTGTCTCATGAAAATTCCTAGAACACCCTAAGAGTTCCAATTAAGGTCAAGGACATAATTATTTGTGGAGGGCTCAAATGAGCTTTGCTGCAACTAAAACTTGACCAAGTCTCTGTTTAGGTTGTAACCAAGCCACAGTAAAAGTTTCACAGTCATTAGGTCTGTCTAGCAAGGGTTATAGACTTCACAACTTCAAAGTTAATACAAATGCATTAAATTAATACATACATTGTTCTTATCATGTAGTCGCTAAGGTCGAGGAGGAACCCGAAGTCGTAGACTTCGTTACTCCAGAGGAACAGCTAGCCTACGACCAAGAGCAGCAAGGCAAGCCCCGGTTTGCATTAACCTTTTTACAAATATTTATTGTTTTGAGCACATCTTTGAATATTGTTCTTTGCACTAGAGTCTTGATTGGAAACCCAACTGCATAACCAAGAAAACCATGGGTTGGGTTTAGGATTGCAAACCTCGTTAGCCACTGCATTGCTAGGATAGAGTAGGATTCGGTACAAGTCGAGTAGTTGGAACTACTCACGAGAATAGGCTAGAGGCACATTGCTCGGGTAGAGATAGCACATGAAACACATGGCAAGAAAATGAGACCGAGCGGAGAGTAAGGGCAGCAGGACTTTGGGGCCTGTGTGCTGTAGCTCCGCTTGTGTCGATTGAGGACCGAGCCGTGTGCGGGCCTGTTGAACAAGCTAGAACAGTACCGAAGACCTACCGGCTATATGGGAACCGGGAAACTGATGTAACTCGGGTAGCTGGGTGTTGAGGCATTGCCCTTCGTTCAGAGGGTAGGTTGAGAGCTCGAGGTGTAAGTCAGCTGGCGGCACAGAGATGCGCGTGCAGGGACCTCTTGCTCGGGACGATGGGACTGGTTCAATATTTGGCTAACGGGTGAAAGGTAGTCGCGTACGACGTCCGTGATGGTTGTTGTAGGCAACATCGAGTACGGGCGTACGTGACGGGTTGTTCGGGTAACCCTGCAGGTGTAAATCGATTATAATCGCCGTCCCTCGCGGTCAGTGAGTACCACTTGTTCACTGTACCGTGACGTAGAAAGAACAGGCTAGTTACATGTTAAAATGTTGCTGATTGAAAGCTGGACATTGATTGTTAATGACATGCTGTAGCTTAGTGCTAACTAAAGTTCTTTTCAACTTTGGGCAAAGTACATGAGAGAAATGCGTTTCTTGTTTGATTGCGGCTCTCTCATGTGCCTTAGCGTAAGGTTCTCCACAACCTGCTGCTAAAACTTGAAAGTAAGGTTCTACTAATTAGGCGAGTCCTTGCAAATGATTTTTATCTCATGCAACCCATTACCCTCATGTAGAAGTTCCATGTTTAGGTGAGACGGGTCAGACTTGCTGAGCCTTCGTGCTCACTGCTTGTGTTTGAAGCTTTTGCAGGGTTCTATGAGGAAGGGACTCCCGAAGAGGAGACGGAACCCCAGGAGGGGAACCCCGTCGAGTGGGAGTCGTGCACGCCGCAGAGTTAGTGTGCGTGTGTGCTAGCAAGGTCACGTTCGAGGGCTGAACGTGCACTTGATGCTTAGTCTACGCCCGCGAGTGTGGACTAAACTTATTTTGATGTAAACATGTTAATAAACTTGTTTATGTAATAAAGCTTCCGCTTCCGCTTTGTGCCTTTGACGTGTGTTATACGGTGCTGTGCAACGCAGCACCCCTCAGCGTGATCCTGGCTCGACAGGACCAATGGGGTCGTGTCAGCGTGGTATCAGAGCTCGCTTGAGGTTTAACACAGTACAAAGGTCCTCTTTTTCAAAAATCCAGTGAGGAACGAGTTAGTAGCCCGTATAAGGATGTTATTAGCATATAGAAAGTAGCATATTAACTTATTTGTTATGTCGGAAAATCGTGCATCTCGGGACGTTCATGTCTTGGGGGGTGCACGTAAGCGCTGTCCACCAGTGCGCACAAGCTGAAGGGTGGAGCCCCACGGGTGGCAGGTAACCCGACCCGCTTTGATATCCTCTACGACTCTTCATGTCGTTTGGGGTATTCGAGCAACGTCTGTCCCTGGCGTGCGTGGTGCAACATGGGAGACCCCGTCACGTGGTCTGAAACGTGAACACGTAACTCAAGGCGTGTTTGGCTTGAGAACATCCGGGCGAGTGATGACGGCCGGGTGTACCAACTGTATGGATTCCGGGCTCGGTGTGCAGCCGAGTCTGATGATTGGTTGAATTTCTGCAGGTAGCCTTACCACGAAACGGTAGACGTGTAGCATCCGTGTGCGAGTGACGAGTAGTGCCACTGAACTAACGAAGCCGGCTAAGTCCGGTATAGGTTTCTTCTTTGTGAGGACGTAGTACCGACATAATATGGTGACGCATCGACGTCACACACAACTAAATGAACAACTTCATTTAAAAATTTGAAGGTTTTGATCCAAAGTAGTAAGACTTGATGTAACTCCTTCCCTTGTACAGGATATTCAAAGTTAACAAGTTTTCAACTTATAGGATGTTAAGGACAGAGCACTCTGTTTTCAGCTAAATCAAGGCTGAAGTTAATCAGAGGCTAGAGGTCGAGTTCTTTCGAGGTTGGGGTCGTATGATACATTTCTGGAAAGCTTTGGAGGAGCTTTACAACTTTCCTGTTGAGTTCCAGAGGTGTTTCATCCCTTAACCACTCGAAAAATGCAGTAGAGTTGAAACTGTCCAGAAAACAGGACAGAGCAAAAACTCTCTGTAAACTCTCTGTAAATTAAGCATAACTTCCTGCATAAAAATCCAAAAATAGGAAATGAGGTAGTTCTGGAAAGCTTATGAGATGGGTTACAAATTTGTAACAGAAAGTTTTGTCAGATTAGGAACAGAAGTAACTGAGATTGTTGGATCAAATCAGTACCTAAGGCAGGGAGGTGCTGTCCAATTGTTCCCAGAAATTCTGTTAACTTTGACATCTCATAACTTTTGAACCAGGACAGATCTTAGGCCAACCAAATACTTTCTGGAAAGCTATTGAAGTTAACTTTAACTTTGATGTTGAGCTCCAGGACTGGTTTTGCTTTTAACCTGGCCTAAATCAGATTGATATGGAAACTGGTCAGGGCTGTCATGGTAACAGCAGATCAGCAGTCAAATTTGTTTAAAAATTTGAACTATGTTTCCAAGTGTTATGGGTTAAATGACATATCTTATGTTATAACTCAATGGTTTACTGTTCAAATAAATATTTGACATTTCTCAAATATATTTTTACAGATGGCAGCAGATAAACGGTTGGAGAACGGGTGGGTAGTTTCCCACTGCTCTGACCGTAGCGGCTACCCGGAAGCATTGCGGCAAATGCTCCAATATTTCGGGTACAACCAGATGCCGCAATACTTCGCCAAGGAAGAAGGCGAAGAGGGGAACAAGACGTGGACGATCCATGTCGAAGTTTCTGCAGGGCCTACGCCACCCGGTTGGGTGCCATTCACCGTCACGGTGAGAGGAAGACAACCGGAAGGGATGTGGCAAGTGGCAGCCCGTGACACTATGTCACGTTTCTGCCAACTACACGTGCAGGCTATGGAGGGAACTCCATACGCACTCGTTCCGGTGGAGGGACGAGCTCAGCATGTGTGGGAAGAAAGGTACCAGGAGGCAACGGACCCGAATTGCCCAAGGTACAACCCCGCGGAGGCAAACCTCAGCCTCCAAATGAGGGCGGGAAACGCTGTGATGGACAGTCAAGCTGTTCATACGGAGCATCTCGCCGCCAAGCTCATGGAGAGCGCAAGCCGTGGAGATCATTTCGAGTGTGCTCACAGCGCACTCCGTAATGTGCTCCTTCCGACGATCAAGCGACTGAATGAACAACACAATCAGTTGCGTCGTCTGAAGAAGGCAAAGAAGAAGGGCCGTGTTGACATCGCGGCGTTGCAAGAGCTGGTGCAGACCCTAACCCAGCAGAATGAGGACCTTGCTCAAGAGCGGGACGACGCTATTGAGGAAGGACAAGGCTGGGAAGAGGACTACAACCAGGCTATGGACGAGGTGCATGCATTGCAGGACCTCATGCCCCCGGTATTGGGCGTACCGGTAGTCTTGGGTCTTCCAGCCATGGGAGAGCCCGGAATGGGAGAAGAGGTGGTAGATCCAGAGCCACCGGCTGAGGTACCGGAGGAGGACGACCCACAGGAGGTCGAGTTCTACTCCGAGTAGGGGGTTACGGTTGCTAAGTAGGGCAGCTAGGGTAGCGTAACCCAACTTTTGTAATCGGTGACAGGTCGTGTAGACAGTAGCGTATGTATAGGTAGTGACGGCATGAGCACGACTTCTCGGAGGTCCGAGAATAATGTATCTTGTATAAAGTTTATGCTTTATCAATATATGTGAATGTTGTGCAAGTTAGTCATGCGTCGCTTCAATACTTACTGCTGTTTATGGGATTTTGAGTAAGACATGTGCTAATTGCTGCTGTGTTGAATTTCAGAATGACGCGTACTCGTGCCAACCCTGATGTTGGAGGTACTAGCCAAGGGGGAGAGGCCTCCCAACCGCCTCCCGAGGACTCCTCGGGACAGCAGCAGCAACAGCAACAGCAAACACCGCCACCGCCACTGCCAACGGTTACATTGGCCGACATTGTCGCGGCAATGGCGAGTTCACATCAGCAGCACACAGAGCTGCTGCAAACGTTAATTGCGAATACGTCTCGCCCAGAGAGACGTCAAGATCGTGAGGAGCGCCAACAGAGCTCCTACTCCGACTTCCTGGCGACTCATCCTCCTGTATTCTCAAGGGCGGATGAACCACTTGACGCGGACAACTGGCTCCGCGCCATAGAGATGAAGTTCGGGCTGCTCCAAATCAGCGAGCAGCGCAAGACTCAGTTCGCGGTCCAGCAGCTCCAAGGATCCGCGAGCGCGTGGTGGGCCAACTTCTGTGCTTCCCAGCCCACCGACCGAGCGATGACCTGGGCGGAGTTCCGGACGGCCTTCAGGGCCTATCATATACCGCCAGGTCTGATGAGAGGAAGACGCAGGAGTTCTTACACCTGCAACAAGGGAGCCGGAACGCGCTGGAATATTCCAGGGCGTTCAACGATCTCGCGCTCTACGCGTCGTATCACGCAGATACGGACGAGAAGCGGCGGGACCATTTTTACCAGGGGCTTAACCCGCTCCTGAAGGACAAGCTGGCGATGTTCAATCGCGGCAGCCTCAACGACATAATTGATGCTGCGATTGTTCAGGAGGACTCCGGCAAGGAGTTGGCGGCGGCAGAGCGAAAGCGAAGCGCGCCGCAGAGCAGCGGAGAAGGAGGCGGTCCTTCTCAGAAGTTTCGGATGGTGAATCGCCCACCATCAGGTCCACGCTGGCAGCCACCACAGCGGCCGATGCCGTTCCGCGGTCGGCCGTATTCTTCACCGGCATTCCGGCCGGCACTGCCAGCACCACCGCAACAACAGCAGCAGCAGCGGGCGATGCCGCGTGCGTTTGCACCTCCGCAACGCATGCCGGGCTTTCGTCCACCCAGTACTCCACCAGCAGCGGCCACATGTTACAAGTGTGGTCGTCCAGGACACTTCGCGAGCAGTTGCCCGGAGAGGCAAGGCGGCGGAGTGGCACCACAGTTTCCGGGGAGGAATCAACCCCGGAACCCTACTAATGCGCGGCGGGCAAACCCTAGGCCCGGCACTGTCCACCAGCTTGCCATTGAGGACGTGCCGGAGGGCGAGCCAATCCTTGCGGGTATGTTCCAACTCCACCAGCATCCCGCTATAGTACTATTTGATTCAGGCACCACGCATAATTTTATTAGCCAAGCTGTCATTGCTAAACACAGCTTGCCAATACTACCCACCGATAGTCCATATCTAATTTGTTCACCGGGTGGGAAGATTTCAGCAAGCGTAATGGTCTCCAAAGCACCATTATGCTTAGTGGGTAGAGTGTACCCCACGTCTCTCATTATCTTAGAGGGACAGAAGGTCGATGTCATCCTAGGGATGTCGTGGTTAACCCGCCACGGCGCTGTTTTAGACACCGTCCTTCGAGTCGTGCACTTAAACTCAGAGGTGCACGGTTCTCACTCATTATTTCTGGACAGTCCAGAAATAAAACTTCCAAGTGTCTATCAAGCCACAACCATCAGATTGGAAGACATTCCAGTGGTCCGAGAGTTCCCGGATGTATTCCCGGACGATTTGCCGGGAATGCCACCCGATAGAGAGGTGGAGTTCAAGATTGAACTTGCACCGGGAACCATGCCAATATCCCGAAGGCCGTACAAGATGGCACCCAAGGAGTTGGCTGAACTGAAGACTCAGCTCACGGACCTTTTGGAGAAGGGTTTTATTAGGCCGAGCTCCTCGCCATGGGGCTGTTCGGCATTATTTGTCAAAAAGAAGGATGAAACGTTGCGGCTTTGCGTGGACTACCGTCCATTAAACGCCGTAACCATCAAGAACAAGTACCCGTTGCCACGGATCGACATGTTGTTTGATCAGTTGGTCGAAGCAAGGATCTTTTCCAAGATGGATTTAAGATCCGGGTACCATCAGATTAAGATAAGGGCGGAGGACATTCCAAAGACAGCTTTGTCGACAAGGTACGGACTTTATGAGTACCTGGTCATGTCCTTCGGCCTTACCAATGCTCCAGCTCACTTCATGTACTTAATGAACTCGGTGTTCATGCCGGAGCTGGACAAGTTTGTCGTGGTCTTCATCGACGACATCCTGGTATACTCCAAGTCGGAGGAAGATCACAAGAAACATCTGCGTATAGTCTTGCAACGGCTGCGGGATCACAAGTTATACGCAAAGTTCAGCAAATGCGAGTTTTGGATATCGCAAGTGCCTTTCCTCAGGCATATCATCTCAGCGGAGGGTATCGCTGTGGACCCGAGCAAGATCACGCAAGTGCTGAATTGGAAATCCCCAAGAACTGTTCACAAGGTACGGAGTTTCCTCGGACTCGCGGGATATTATCGGAGGTTCATTCTGAACTTCTCGAAGATTGCCAAGCCAATGACAGAGCTGCTGAAGAAGGCTACCAAATATGTTTGGAGTCCAGCATGTGAAGCAGCATTCAAGGCTTTAGTCAAGCACCTGACATCAGCACCGGTTTTGGCGCAGCCGGACACAACAAAACCGTTTGATGTGTACTGCGATGCATCCGGCATTGGGCTCGGATGTGTGCTGATGCAAGACCGAAGAGTGGTCGCGTATGGATCACGACAGCTTAGGAATCATGAGCAAAATTATCCAACTCACGACTTGGAGCTCGCTGCCGTGATACTTGCACTGAAGATGTGGAGGCACTACCTACTCGGTAACCTTGTACATTTATATACCGACCACAAAAGCCTCAAGTACATATTCACTCAGAAGGAGCTGAACATGAGGCAACGAAGATGGTTAGAACTGATAAAGGATTATGAGATAGAGATCCATTATCATCCGGGCAAGGCAAACGTTGTGGCAGATGCGCTGAGCCGCAAGTCACACGTCAATAATCTGACCATCACACCGTTGGAAGAGAGCGAACCACCACTACATGTAATTCCACACGGAGCTCTCTACAACCTAGCTTTGATCCCCACCATCCGTGAAGAGATAGCGGCAGCCCAGAAGAATGACAAGGGCATGTCACATTTGCGGAGACGTGTAGATAGTGGGGAATTAAAATGTTTCCGGAAGGACGGAGACGGCGTCCTATGGTTCAAGAACCGGATCGTCGTACCCCGAAACCCGGAGTTACGGAAGAAAATATTTGATGAGGCTCACTTATCAAAATTTTCTATTCACCCCGGCAGCAACAAAATGTATCAATAACTCAGAAGAAAGTTTTGGTGGACACGGATGAAGCGAGAGACTGCAAAATACGTGTCCGAGTGTGATACCTGTCGAAGGGTGAAGGCAGACCACATGCGGAAACCGGGACTGCTGCAACTACAGGGCATTCCTGCCTGGAAGTGGGAGGACGTGAGCATGGATTTCGTCGTCGGTTTACCCACCACCTTACAGAAACATGATTCTGTGTGGGTAATCGTCGATCGGCTCACCAAGGTTGCCCATTTCATCCCGGTCAACACCAACTACAATGCCAAGAAGTACGCTGAACTGTACATCTCACAGATCCTATGCTTATACGGCGTACCCCGTACCATTATATCGGACCGGAGCACTTTATTTGTGTCCCGTTTTTGGGAGCAGCTACATGCTGCCTTGGGGACGAAGCTGATCCGTAGTTCAGCCTACCACCCGCAGACGGATGGACAAACCGAGCGGGTAAATCAAATCCTAGAAGACATGCTACGAGCTTGCGCTATCGACCACGGCAAGAATTGGGATGATCACTTGCCATTAGCCGAGTTCTCGTACAACAACGGGTACCAGGCCAGCATCAAGATGGCGCCCTACGAGGCGCTATATGGCAGGAAATGCCGCACACCACTGAACTGGTGTGAGTCTGGCGAGAGAGTTACCTTCGGGATTGACCTTGTCAACAACGCGGAAGAAAAGGTTCGACTAATTCAAGCGAACCTAAAAGCCGCTCAATCCCGACAGAAACAGTATGCGGACCGGAGGAGGCGCCCATTACAATTCGAAGCTGGAGATCACGTATACCTACGAGTGTCTCCAATGAAGGGCGTAAACAGATTTGGGGTGAGGGGAAAGTTAGCACCCCGCTTCATCGGTCCATTCCAGATTACCGAAAGACGTGGATCGGTGGCATACCGGCTAAAATTACCAGAAGCACTTTCCGGTGTGCACGACGTCTTTCACATTTCCCAGCTGAGGAAGTGTCTCAAGCTATCAACTACCGTTCAGCTGGAAGACATTGAAGAACTGCAACCGGATCTCACCTATCGGGAGGAACCGGTGCAGATTATTGATGAAAAGGCCCGAACCACACGCAACCGTACGTTGTGGTTCTACAAGGTTTTATGGAGTAATCACTCCATGGACGAAGCGACATGGGAGAGCGAAGACTTCCTTCGCACTAACTACCCCGACTTTCTCACGTCGCATATCCGGTAATTTTCCACCGCCCTCTCTCTCATTTTCACCTTATAATCTCGGGACGAGATTCTTTTAAGGGGGGAGGAATGTAAGGGCCTCAGTTTTTGACACCCATTTGTAGTGTTCATCACCACACCACACACCTCATTTGAGCAAGAATGATGAACACAAATGAAGAGCAAGTAACAATTATCAACATTGCTCATTAGAGAACAAACTTACACATGGCGAAAGTGGTATTTCCCACATGTGATATAGATGGGCTGGACATATGAAAACTCCTACACTTTGCTAAGGATGTCCATGCCAAGTTTCACCCAAATTCAAAACCTTTTTGAGGTCATCTTGGGTATAGATAGGAAAGGGGCAGTTTGAAAACATATTCAAATTCAAACTGTTTTTATACCATGAATTTGAAAGTGGAAGGCATATTCTTGCTCAGCACATTTTTGTGAGCTCACACACCAATTTTCACTCCATTTGGAGTTGATCTTGACATGAGCTAAGGGGGAGAAATTCAAACTTTATTTGAATTTCAAACTGAACTTGTGCTGAAATTCATTCAAACCAAACCTCATTTGAACTTTGATCAATTCAAATGGCTCTTGGGTGAATAATTTGAATTGCCAAGGGTAGAATAGGGTTCACTGTTTACCACAGCTGTTAGGAGTAAATTTCAGAGGTTAAAAGAGGGGTGGGACCCACATGTCAGCCTCTGCCTCAAAACAAACCGACTGAAACACAGTTCAGTCGGTTCCCGGCTGCTGTGCGCGCGCGCCACCGAAGGGGGGCAGCCGGCGCCAGCTCCTGCTGCGCGCCCCAAGCCGGAGGCCAGCCGCCGGGCTATTTATTCCCTCCCCGGCGTGCTTCAGTCGCCATTCCCCGAGCTGCCGACGTGCACGACCTGTTTTTCCACTGCCATCGCCGCCGCTCGAGCTCCCGCTTGATCAAGCCGATCGCTCGCAAAGCGCAGCCTCCTCCACAGCAAAACGGCACCAAGGGATCGTGAGCAACCTCCCACACTCCGTGTTGCCAGTGAGCAAGCTTCCTCGAGCTGTACGAGCCATTTCTCCGGCGAGCTGAACATCGCCGCCGATCGGGCTCCCGTGGACAGCACGGCACAGCCGTTGTCACGTCCTCTTCTCTACACAAGAAAGGTGCGTGATTGTATGTAGATGGAGTAGCCGAAAGCCGTTTGGCGATTGATCAACCCTCGGCCGAGAATTTCCCGATTTACTCTTGATCAGTTCATAAGAACCGAGCTCACCTTCAGGTGAAATTCGTGCTCTATGCACGAAGGTTGGACGAGCTCGTTACCTAGTAGCTTCTATGCATGCTAGCGCCCACGCTCGAACTGGAATTAGAGAAAACCATCGAGCATCGGCCATAATATGGCTGTTTTCCCCGCCGCCATGGCTGAACACCTCGGCTCACCGTCGAGAGCCTAGTTGCCGGTATTTCTAGCTTCCACCCAGCCCTAGTTCGTGTTTCCCATGCCCTACTGATGCTCTCCGACCGATTTCCGGTCGATTTGATGCACGATAGAGCGGGACCGACCTCACCGGAACCCTAGCAGGTGCTGTCACCGGTGCGCACGGGTTTCCGGTCATCGCCGGCGGCCGGCGACCCTACCATCGAGTCCAGGGGGTCGGAAAAGGGGCAGGCGGCAAGTTTCGGGCCAGGGGGTGGCCGGGAACTCAGTTCCGGCGAGGGTCGCCGGAGAACGCCGCCGCTGCGCAGTTGGCGCGAGGAGGAAGACGACGCACTGTGTGCGGGGCCCACAAGCCAGAGTTTAAACTTTTCCCCGAATTTCAGTTTTAGTTCAAACTTCAAATCCTTATAACTTTGGCTAGAAAGAGTGAACCAAATTTTTCTGGATTCAGCTCTCTGAGTACTTTCCAGAAAATCAAGTTTCACTTCATGAAATTCCTTAATTCTCCAGAATTAATTCCTTAAATTTTAAACTGTTAGGAATTTTAACTGGAGAATCCTTTGGAGGAAAATCCTGAAATTTTGCTGAGATGTTCACCGAAATATCCTTGAACTACCATAAAAATTTCAGATCCATTTGAGCTCATTTAGTCCACCTAATGGTGTGATTAGCAAAACTGTTCCAGAGAAAATAGAAAATGTTCAGAAACATTTTCAGAAATTTCTCTGAAATTGTTTAGCTCATATCTTTAGTTAGAGACGTCCAAATTAAGTGAAACCAACTCCATTAGAACCCTCTGAAAATCTAGTTTTCAGAAAGTCATAGTTTGTCTCATGAAAATTCCTAGAACACCCTAAGAGTTCCAATTAAGGTCAAGGACATAATTATTTGTGGAGGGCTCAAATGAGCTTTGCTGCAACTAAAACTTGACCAAGTCTCTGTTTAGGTTGTAACCAAGCCACAGTAAAAGTTTCACAGTCATTAGGTCTGTCTAGCAAGGGTTATAGACTTCACAACTTCAAAGTTAATACAAATGCATTAAATTAATACATACATTGTTCTTATCATGTAGTCGCTAAGGTCGAGGAGGAACCCGAAGTCCTAGACTTCGTTACTCCGGAGGAACAGCTAGCCTACGACCAAGAGCAGCAAGGCAAGCCCCGGTTTGCATTAACCTTTTTACAAATATTTATTGTTTTGAGCACATCTTTGAATATTGTTCTTGGCACTAGAGTCTTGATTGGAAACCCAACTGCATAACCAAGAAAACCATGGGTTGGGTTTAGGATTGCAAACCTCGTTAGCCACTGCATTGCTAGGATAGAGTAGGATTCGGTACAAGTCGAGTAGTTGGAACTACTCGCGAGAATAGGCTAGAGGCACATTGCTCGGGTAGAGATAGCACATGAAACACATGGCAAGAAAATGAGACCGAGCGGAGAGTAAGGGCAGCAGGACTTTGGGGCCTGTGTGCTGTAGCTCCGCTTGTGTCGATTGAGGACCGAGCCGTGTGCGGGCCTGTTGAACAAGCTAGAACAGTACCGAAGACCTACCGGCTATATGGGAACCGGGAAACTGATGTAACTGGGTGTTGAGGCATTGCCCGTCGTTCAGAGGGTAGGTTGAGAGCTCGAGGTGTAAGTCAGCTGGCGGCACAGAGATGCGCGTGCAGGGACCTCTTGCTCGGGACGATGGGACCGGTTCAATATTTGGCTAACGGGTGAAAGGTAGTCGCGTACGACGTCCGTGATGGTTGTTGTAGGCAACATCGAGTACGGGCGTACGTGAGAGGTTGTTCGGGTAACCCTGCAGGTGTAAATCGATTATAATCGCCGTCCCTCGCGGTCAGTGAGTACCACTTGTTCACTGTACCGTGACGTAGAAAGAACAGGCTAGTTACATGTTAAAATGTTGCTGATTGAAAGCTGGACATTGATTGTTAATGACATGCTGTAGCTTAGTGCTAACTAAAGTTCTTTTCAACTTTGGGCAAAGTACATGAGAGAAATGCGTTTCTTGTTTGATTGCGGCTCTCTCATGTGCCTTAGCGTAAGGTTCTCCACAACCTGCTGCTAAAACTTGAAAGTAAGGTTCTACTAATTAGGCGAGTCCTTGCAAATGATTTTTACCTCATGCAACCCATTACCCTCATGTAGAAGTTCCATGTTTAGGTGAGACGGGTCAGACTTGCTGAGCCTTCGTGCTCACTGCTTGTGTTTGAAGCTTTTGCAGGGTTCTATGAGGAAGGGACTCCCGAAGAGGAGACGGAACCCCAGGAGGGGAACCCCGTCGAGTGGGAGTCGTGCACGCCGCAGAGTTAGTGTGCGTGTGTGCTAGCAAGGTCACGTTCGAGGGCTGAACGTGCACTTGATGCTTAGTCTACGCCCGCGAGTGTGGACTAAACTTATTTTGATGTAAACATGTTAATAAACTTGTTTATGTAATAAAGCTTCCGCTTCCGCTTTGTGCCTTTGACGTGTGTTATACGGTGCTGTGCAACGCAGCACCCCTCAGCGTGATCCTGGCTCGATAGGACCAATGGGGTCGTGTCAGTAAGGTTCTCCACAACCTGCTGCTAAAACTTGAAAGTAAGGTTCTACTAATTAGGCGAGTCCTTACAAATGATTTTTACCTCATGTAACCCATTACCCCTCATGTAGAAGTTCCATGTTTAGGTGAGACGGGTCAGACATGCTGAGCCTTCGTGCTCACTGCTTGTGTTTGAAGCTTTTGCAGGGTTCTATGAGGAAGGGACTCCCGAAGAGGAGACGGAACCCCAGGAGGGGAACCCCGTCGAGTGGGAGTCGTGCACGCCACAGAGTTAGTGTGCGTGTGTGCTAGCAAGGGCACGTTCAAGGGCTGAACGTGCACTTGATGCGTAGTCTACGCCCGTGAGTGTAGACTGAACTTATTTTGATGTAAACATGTTCATAAACGTGTTTATGTAATAAAATTTCGCTTCCGCTTTGTACCTTTGACGTGTGTTATCCGGTGCTGTGCAACGCAGCACCCCTCAGCGTGATCCTGGCTCGACAAGACCGTGGGGTCGTGTCAGCGTTGGTATCAGAGCTCGCTTGAGGTTTAACGCACTACAAAAGTCATCTTTTTCAAAAATCCAGTGAGGAACGAGTTAGTAGCCCGTATAAGGATGTTATTAGCATATAGAAAGTGGCATACTAACCTATTTGCTTATGTTGGAAAATCGTGTATCTCGGGGCGTTTATGTCTTGGGGGGTACACGTAAGCGCTGTCCACCAGTGCGCACAAGCTGAAGGGTGGAGCGCCAAGGGTGGTGTAAGGGCCTCAGTTTTTGGCACACATTTGAAGTGTTCATCACCACACCACACACCTCATTTGAGGAAAGATGATGAACACAAATGAAGAGCAAGTAACCACCATCAACATGCTCATTAGAGAACAAACTCACACATTGCAAAAGTGGTATTTCCCACATATGATATAGGTGGGCTGGACATATGAAAACTCCTACACTTTGCTAAGGATGTCCATGCCAAGTTTCACCCAAATTCCAAACCTTTTTGAGGTCATTTTGGGTATAGTTAGAAAGAGGGCAGTTTGAAACCATATTCAAATTCAAACGGTTTTTATCCCATGAATTTAAAAGTGGGAGGCATATTCTTACTCAGCACATTTTTGTGAGCTCACACACCAATTTTCACTCCATTTGGAGTTGATCTTGACATGAGCTAAGTGGGGGAAATTCAAACTTCATTTGAATTCAAAACTGCACTTGTGCTAAAATTCACTCAAACCAAACCCAATTTGAACTTTGATCAATTCAAATGGTTCATGGGTGAATAATTTGAATTACCAGGGGTATTATGGGGCTCACTGTTTACAACAGTCAGTAGGAGTAAATTTCAGAGGTTAAAACTGTAAGTGGGACCCACATGTCAGCCACTGCACAGATCAAACCGACTGAGACTTTTCTCACTCGGGTCGCCGAGCCGCCGCTGCGATCGCCACCGAGGGAAGCCGTCGCGCCAGCAGCTGCTTGCCTACGCGCGGGCGTGAGGCGTGCAGAGCCTTCTTAAGGCGCCTGCCCCCCTCCTCGGCCGAGGCATCGCCGTTCTTCCCCGCAAGAACTCAGCGCCGGCCGAAGTTCTCCGCAGCTCGGAATCGATCGGAGAGCGCCGATCACAGCTTCCTCCGTCCACTCCAGAGCCCCAGCAAGGTACTAGAGACCTCCTCCGTCCTCCCCGCTGCTAGAATTCAGTTGAAACCGATTGATATCGGCTGTGCCGAAAGATCAAATTCGGGACTTGGAACTGCCGCACCTCGGGCTCCCGTGGACAGCCCAACCAGGGCGATGTCACGCCCGAGCCAAGGCACCCTTGGACGCACTGGTGACCGGTGCTGCTCATCCCCGAGCCACAGCTCGAGTGATTGCTCACCGGCAGCGAATTTCCATTTTTCCCCTTTCTGTGTGCAGAATGACCTTCGGGTGCAATTCTGTTAAATTCGTGCTCTAGAAAGGATTAGAGGGCCTCAATCCGCTCTCACACAAGCTAGACACGGTAACGCACAAGTTGCCTTCACAACTCTGGGCCGGAGAACCTCTGTACCCGGCGTGATTCGAGGTCTACCAATGGCGGAATGAACGGGCGGCATCGGGCGCACGGTGAGGACCTATTTCGGGCCTTCCCCGAGCTGCCTCGAGCTCATGTCGACCTTCTCTGAGGTCTAATGATGCTTCCCGACCGGTTCCCCGAGTAATTGAGGTGCTAGGGCAGTCAGCCGACATGGCCGAAGTCGTTCCGAGGTGGCGGCTCGTCGCCGACCATGCTCCGGCCATTTTCATGAGCAGCTGACCCTAGAATCCTGTTCCCCGAGTAGAAGTAGGCAGGGGCGGCCAGAATCGAGAAGTTTGGATCTGTACAGAAGCCGGCGGCGAGCTCTCCGGCGAGGTCCCTCGGCGGCAGAGCGTGGGCGTCGGGAGGTTGACGAAGGGATGGACCCCAGCTGTCAGCGGGAGATATTTTGAATCGGGATCCGGCTGTGGCCGGGGATCGGCTATGCTGGCGCGCAAATACCCTGTGAGCTCCGGTGTGCCGGACACCTCCGCGCTCGACACGTGTGGTATCTCCGGTGTGCCGGACACCTCCGCGCTCGACACGTGTCCCCGCGGGCCCCCGAGAGTTTAAACTTTTTCCCCCATTTTTAGAATTCTTCCAAACTTCAAATCCTCATAACTTTGGCTAGAAAGCTCCAAATCGAGTGAACCAAATTTTGTTGGATTCAGATCGTTGAGCACTTTTCAGAAAATCAAGTTTCACTTCATGAAAACCCTCAATTCGCCATAATTAATTCCTCAAATTTTAAACTGTTAGGAATTTTAACTGGAGAATGCTTTGTAGGAAAATCCTGAAATTTTGCTGGGATGTTCACCAAAATATCCCTGAACTACCATAAAAATTTCAGATCCATTTGAGCTCATTTGATCCACCTAATGGTGTGATTAGTGAAACTGTTCCAGGGAAAATAGAAAATGTTCAGAAACATTTTCAGAATTTTCTCTGAAATTGTTTAGCTCATATCTTTAGTTAGGAACTTCCAAATTAAGTGAGACCAACTCCATTAGAACCCTCTGAAAATCTAGTTTTCAGAAAGTCATAGTTTGTTTCATGAAAATTCCTAGAACACCCTAAGAGTTCCAATTAAGGTCAATGACATAATTAATTGTGGAGTGCTCCAATGAGCTTTGCTGCAACTAAAACTTGACCAAGTCTATGTTTAGGTTGTAACCAAGCCACAATAAAAGTTTCACAGTCATTAGGTCCGTCTAGCAAAGGTGATAGACTTCACAACTTCAAACTCAAGACAAAATGCATTTAAATTGATACATATATTGTTTCTATCATGTAGTCGCTAAGGTCGAGGAGGAACCCGAAGTCCTAGACTTCGTAACTCCGGAGGAGCAGCTAGCCTACGACCAAGAGCAGCAAGGCAAGCTCCGGTTTGCATTAACCTTTTTACAAATGTTTATTGTTTTGAGCACATCTTTGAATATTGTTGTGATTCTTTGCATTAGAGTCTTGATTGGAAACCCAACTGCATAGCCAAGAAAACCATGGGTTGGGTTTAGGATTTCAAACCCCGTTAGCCACTGCAATGCTAAGATAGCATAGGATTCGGTACAAGTCGAGTAGTTGGAACTACTCGCGAGCATAGGCTAGAGGCACTCGACTCGGGTAGTGATAGCACATGAAACACATGGCAAGAAAATGAGACCAAGAGGAGGTTAAGGGCAGCAGGACTTTGGGGCCTGTGTGCTGTAGCTCCACTTGTGTCCATTGAGGACCGAGCCGTGTGCGGGCCTGTTGAACAAGCTAGAATAGTACCGAAGACCTACCGGATATATGGGAACCGGGAAACTGATGTAACTCGGGTAGCTGGGTGTTGAGGCATAGCTGGTCGTTCAGAGTGTAGGTTGCAAGCTCGAGGTGTAAATCGGCTGGCGGCACTGAGATGCGCGTGCAGAGACCTCTTGCTCGGGACGATTGGACCGGTTCAACATTTGGCTAACGGGTGAAAGGTAGTTGCGTACGGCGTCCGTGATGGTTGTTGTAGACAACATCGAGTACGGGCGTACGTGACGGGTTGTTCGGGTAACCCTGCAGGTGTAAATCGATTATAATCACCGTCCCTCGCGGTCAGTGAGTACCACTTGTTCACTGTACCGTGATGTAGAAAGAACAGGCTAGTTACATGTTAAAATGTTGCTGATTGAAAGATGAACTTGATTGCTAATGACTTGCTGTAGTTTAGAACTAACTAAAGTTCATTTCAACTTTGGGCAAAGTACATGAGAGAAATGCGTTTCTTGTTTGATTGCGGCTCTCTCATGTACCTTAGCGTAAGGTTCTCCACAACCTGCTGCTAAAACTTGAAAGTAAGGTTCTACTAATTAGGCGAGTCCGTGCAAATGATTTTTACCTCATGTAACCCATTACCCCTCATGTAGAAGTTCCATGTTTAGGTGAGACGGGTCAGACCTGCTGAGCCTTCGTGCTCACTGCTTGTGTTTGAAGCTTTTGCGGGATTCTATGAGGAAGGGACTCCCGAAGAGGAGACAGAACCCCAGGAGGGGAACCCCGTCGAGTGGGAGTCGTGCACGCTACAGAGTTAGTGTGCGTGTGTGCTAGCAAGGGCCCGTTCAAGGGCTGAACGTGCACTTGATGCGTAGTCTACGCCCGTGAGTGTAGACTGAACTTATTTTGATGTAAACATGTTCATAAACTTGTTTATGTAATAAAATTTTGCTTCCGCTTTATACCTTTGACGTGTGTTATCCGGTGCTGTGCAACGCAGAACCCCTCAGCGTGATCCTGGCTCGACAAGACCGTGGGGTCGTGTCAAATTCTAGGGAAACTTCCTAGCATGGGATTCATATTTGAATTGACAGTGCAAATAATTCTATCTACACATCCTAGCATAGGATCAAAGTGGTCAAGGACACTTGCCTTCTTCCTGCTGCTCTGGGAACGGAAAGTCTTGGTCTTGGAAGGGGAGAACTTGCTCTGGGGCAGGTGGGGCAGGTTCTACTCATGCCAATACACATGGCAAAAGAAAACAACAATCCATAAGCCATTGTTCACACTTTCACTCATGCAAACCATACATTCATACATATGAAAGTCATTCACATTTCTAAGTGTTGTGGTTACCCTACATGTGTTGATTTTTGGCCTACATGTACTTTTAACCATATGTATATGATTTCTAACTTTTGTATTCAGATCTCTATTTGAACACTATATATGAATTTCCAATTATTTGCAAATTCTTTATATTTAATTAATACACCTCTTAGCTACCAAGTTTGCATGAAAGGTAATTTCCTACTCCAAATAGGTTTTCAGATCTTCTACAAAATCCTAAATTGAAGTTTTTGGATTTGGAGACCTCATTTATCATTTTCTAATTATGCATACTTATTTTCCTATATTTTCAGATTTATTTTCTATGCCTAAAAGTGAACTTTACTATGAAAATAGTAAGACACATCATCTAAACAGAATAGGTTCTGATCTAAAATGTTCAATAGTATATTTTTGAACTTCCTCTCTGATATGGAACAAATTAAATTTATTTTACTATTTTTCAGAATTATTTCCTAGCTTAAAATGTGTCTCTAGAGAAAATAAAAATGAGCAACACTTAGGCAGATTTCATTTCAGCCTAAAATCTATTTTTAACTCATTCTAAAGTTTTCCAAGTGCTAGGAGAGTTTAAATTTGAATTTGCACATGTGTTTGCCTTACCTTTTTAAATTTAAATCCTAGTCACATATTCAAATTTCTGAATTTAATATCCCATAGGGTCAAAAAGGCAAATCCACCCTACTGCTGGGTCTAATTTACTATTTCCTAAATTTCCAGGGGTCTAACTGCACATAACAGAGGTGTTTTCCTAATTTTTATTAAGTCCAGGGGCTAAAACTTATATTTAAATGAATTTACACAAATTTCTGAAGGTACAGGGGCTAGATCAGAAGTTTCCGGGGCTAGCTCGTGTTTTCCGAAATCCCCAGGGGGTAGCGCGTAAGAATCCCGGCCTTTATAACGTGGGGCTGACGTGGACCGTCCGATTTAAAACAGACGGCTAAGATTAGATCGCCCAACCGGTACGCGTCGGTTTTATTTCTACCGTGCGATTTAAAATAGACGGCCCCCAAGGGGCTACGTCGCCCTGGCCGGAGCCAGCCCACGCGCGCGGCGGCGCGCGGCGGCGGGGGGTGGCCATCTCGCTGGCGCAGCCTCGGTTTTTGCCGCTACACGCTAGAACTCGCATCTTTTTGCACGGATCGGCTGCGGAGGGTTAGGGGATGCTCACCGAGGGGTTTTCCTGCACTCGGAGGCTCTGGAAGTCGGTCGGCGGCGAGCTACAACGGCGATGGTCTTCGGTGCACGTCGGAGTTGTAGTTGGGGCGCAAGACACGTCGTTTCCTTCACCTGCAGGGCTCCCCGGCGGCGGTGGAACGTGATTAGCACGTTAGATCAGGAAATTTGAGCAAGGATCGACGGAAATCGGCTGTAGAAACTTCGGTTCCCACCGGAGAGAAAAACGGCCGATCGGGGGGGGACAGGGCGATTGTCGGCGTTAAAATAGGTGAGGGAGGGCGTCTGGGGTTTGTTTGGATGTGCCGCAGCGCATGGCTGGAGATTGCAGCATCCGGAGCCAGAAAATCGGTGTGGGTGCTGCGGTCGGCGCGGAAGTCGCGCGGCAGTTGGGCGTGCGCGCGAGGAGAGGGATGACACGTGGGCCCCTCGTGTCAGTGAGAGGGAGAGAGGGGGGCACGGGTTTGGGCTGGCGGGTTTCGGCCCACTGGCCGGTTTCGGTTTTCTTTTTCTTCTTTTTCCTTTTATTTTTCTGTTTTAATTTGAATTTGAATTCCAGTTTCAATTTGAATTGCTTTATCACATGCATTACGTACAAAAATTTTTAGATTCCCCTCTTTAGCAGGTTTTGGGGTGTTACATGATACCACTTGTCACAGTTCTGATACCACGATGAGACGGCCCCACGCCACCCGTTTAGTCACGGGGACGGGGCACTCGCCCGGGAATCGCATTGGGTGGTGCCGTGTTGTGCGGCACCCAACAGCACACATACAAGGAACAATGTATTACATAAAACAATAGCAGAAGCTTACCAGTTTTTCTCTGTAAATTGTTTACATCAAATAGCTACAGTGGAAGTCTATAACAACTCACGTCGAATAACTAAGAGCACTCGAGATGAAGTCCAGCCCGCGGACTCCTCTCGCTAGCAACACGAAGACAACAGCAGCGTCTGGGTTCTCCATGTGTTACATGACTCGGAAGTCTCCAAGTCTCACCGGACAACCTTCTTCTTAGCATCGATGTTAATCTGCAAAACCACTTATATAGCAAGCGTGAGCACATAGGCTCAGCAAGACTGATCCGTCTCTCCTAAACAAGAAACTCTACATGCACGACAGTTACAATTGGGTTAGCTAGATTTGCATAAAGGACTCGCCTAAATTTGATCCTTAACTTTCAAATTTTAAGCCTCATTGTGCAGACCTTGAGCCGAAAAGCATCGCAACTCCACAATAAAACAAGAAACGCTTTGTTACGATGCTCCTTGCACAAAGTGAAAGTAAAGTTTAACGCGCCTATCTCTAATTCAATCATGGTTGCAATACAATTTACATCACAGCCTTATCAGGTTCAAAAGATAACTATTTCAGTTTTTACTACGTCAAGACGCAGTGGGCAAGTATGCTCATATGACCGCGAGCGACGGTGATTCGAATCAGTTTACGCCCGGACTACACGACACGTACACCCGTACGCCGAGTTGCCGGCAGCAACCTCGACTGACGTTGTACACAGCCACCTTTCCCAAGATCTTCCACATTGGACGCAGTCCAACTGCCCCTAGTATGCAAGCTCCCTCAAGGTACATACCCACAGTGGTATGTTCTTAAGCGAGTTACCTCCTGCTACCCTGACGCTGAAAGCCTAAGGCAGTTGGAAAAGTTCCACTATGGATCTCCCAAGGTACATCAGTTTTCTGGGTCCCATATAGCCAGTATGTTCCCGGTACACAACTCAAACTTGTCCAATAGGGCCAAGCATGGACGGGCCTTAACCGACACAGGCAGCGGTATGCATGCACAGTCCGCAACCTGCTGCATCTTAACCTCCCTGCCCGGTCTCCATTTCTTATGTGTGAACTTTCCTCATCTTTTCTATTTTGGACCCGCTCCGAATAAACCAGCCCTAAGCTCGCGAGTAGATTCTAACTACTCGACTTCTACCGGACCTTTCCTACTAACATTAGTGTAGCCAAATCCACTCGAGGAGGTGCTATTCTACCCTTTCGCTCTTAGGTATTTCTGGTTATGCAACTGGTGTTTTCAATATCAACTAGATTTAATGCAAACAAACAATTCAAAGCTATGACCTCTAAAATGAAAAATGCTTTATAAAACTGTTCGAATGCAAACCGGGGCTTGCCTGTTTTGCAGGTGACTAAGATTGCAATCATTTAGTGACGATCACTTGGAGCTTGATCACTTGCTTTCCTTCCTCCTTGATCTTCCCTTTAAGTCCTTCTCACGTTCTTCACGTAGATGCTACACGATATGATCATGCATATGTATTTAATTGAAAAGCTTTTGCTAATAAGATCTAATGACAGTTTTAAAACTGGAACTATGTTTAAGAATTTAAAATGACACTGGTGCTAGTGGTTTGGGTTGGGTTTAAACACTATGATCAAATGTTGAGTGCTTCTCCCACTTAAGTGTTGATCCCCTTAAGAAGTTACACATAACAGTGGTGATCCAGAGCTCCAATGGAGCTGAAAATTTTCATGTGAGTTCCTTATCACAAGAAAGTTATCTGGACCAAAAATTAGCACTTTTCATTGAGTGGTTTATTCAGAACAATTTTCTAAGCAATTAAGCAAAGAAGAATTTATTCTGAGGTAACACCTATGTTCAAGTCAAACTCAGTGAATCACAATTTCAATTATAGTTCATAGAGCTTGCATGAATTTTCCTAGGATTTTTGGAGCTAAGAATTGCCCAGAACTGAATTTACAAGTTTTGGAAATTCTCTGAAAATGTCTCTGTATTCAATTGAACACAGCAACTTACAATCTGAATTACCCTGATCAAATCAACTCCAAATGAGCTGAAACATTTATAGGTGTCTAATAACACCCTAAAGAATAAACCAAACAAAATTTGAGGATTTTTGGATAAACCAAACTCCCTCTAAAATTCTTTTGCTTAAAAGCTTTAAAGATTTTTCCAGAATTAAATAAAGACTTACATACAAATTAGGTTGCATATTTGGATAGAGTTTGTCAATCTGGATCTAAGCCAATATGAATCACTAAATTTGGAGGTTCCTAGCAAAAGTTATTCTCTTCTAAAGTATTGGGGAAATTCTGGGATTTGAATAAATCCGGAAAAATTTTAAACTGACGGTGGGACCAGGGAGCACACGTGTCACACCCTGAATTAAGCCACACGGGGCTACAGAGGTGTTTCCCGCGTTGCCACAATTAATCCGGCGCCACAGAGGATCCGGCCACTGTTGCTGTGCTACTGACGCGTGGGGCCGGTAGCACCTTCATCTACCTCCCGCCCCCGCGCTCCCGCGCCACCGGGCTCGCCGGAGCTCGCCGGTTTTCGTCGCTCAGGCCAAATACCGAGCTGCTACTCGTCGCCAGGCCCTAATTTAACTCAAGGAACACGATGGGACGAGTTCCATGGACCAGTGAAGCCCCTAAACTATCCCTTAGCGGTGCAGCGGCTCGGAGGGAGTCCGGCGACGTCGCTCCGATGAGCTAGCCCGCCAAAAGCTCCCTGGAAAGGTCCTACAGCACCAGTGAAGGTTGGAGAAGCTAAGCATAGCCGCACATGGGCTCGGGAATGGCTCCCAGCTAGGTTCACCATGCGCCCGAGGTGTCCCGCTAAAACCGCCGTCGGAAAGATTGAAATTACGCTGCGCAGAGCGTGTTTCTTGCTAGGTTTCAAAAGGAAAGTTATTGCTAAGCAAGAATACCTCATGTGAGTGAAATTTGCAGTGCTCTAAACAATCATAGCGTAAGAATTTAACTGATTCTTACCCGCACCTCGGTTTGAACCGGTCAGAGGAAAATCCTGAAATTCGTCGGCAAGACGCAAGGACAAGAGCTTGGCTTCGGATGGAAGCTGCAGGGAGCTCTTGCACGTCCGAGGGCCCTCTTGCTTGGTCGTGAAAACCACTCTGTGGAGCTGTCCACGAGAGTCGTTGGTGGCGGTTCCTTCCGGCCGCCGTTGGAACTTGGTCCTCTCATGTTGTGACGGCTAAACTCGCACAGGGATGGTGCGAGGGGTTTGTGGGAGGGTCCGTGGTGCCGTTTGATCGCTCAGCTGACGCTCACACACGAGCTTTCAGTGGCGGCTGATCGATCGGAGGGTAGCGGCAGCTGTCCAGTGTTTTACGCGAGGAGAGAAACGAGCAACGCTGAGGCTTCGGTTATGAGAGCGAAAGGGAGCACGGCAGAGGGTAAAAAGCCTTGGCCTAGGCGCTTCGCGTGGGAGGCGGTCGACCGAGCAGTGCTGGCGTCGGCTGTCCTCTGTCGAGTGCCTGTGAGAAGCAAAACAGAGACCACTATCTGAAGATCTTTTGCAATATTCAGTTCCCTCAATGACGTGTGGGTCCCACAGCTCAGTCCCTCCTTATCCCTCTCCAAAATATCTCCCAAAGTTTGAATATGATGGAATTCAATTGTGGGAGTTTAAATCTGAGAGGCATTTGGACAATTGGGCAAGCTTCATTCAACTTCAAATATGCATTTGAATTCTTTGTTATTTAAAGTCCATTTTTTAAAAAATGGTTTGCAAGTCATTTCCATAAATCATGAAACTTTGCATACCCCCTAATTTGGACCCAAGAAATTCAAATATGAAATCTGATTCTTAATTTGGCTGCTGCAAAATGATATTTGTAGCACAACAGTTTTGAAATTCATAGTGTTGCTCTCATTTAAATTTTGAGTTGAACAAGTTTGTTCAAAATCTGACTTTAGTTTTTCTCACACATATGGGAACTTCCCATTTTGGTTTTTGAACCCTCTTGGGTTCCAAGTTTACAAACAAACATTTGAACTTGTGTGAAGAAAACCCTCATGTGTGTTATCACATGTGGAAAAGTTTTTAACAAGCCCCAAATTTCATTCATATGAAACCAACTTTGGTAAACAATAGTTTCTTTGTATTCATATTTTTGGGACCTTTACAGAGTTCCCGATCGGAACTGAGGTGGTGGCGGTGAGTTGCCCTGTTCCTGCTCAGGGGAGAGGCAAAACCCGAGTTGAGTCGGTGTACGAGCAACAGATCACGCCGAAGGCCAAGACACACAGGAGCTGCTATCCAGCACAGTTGAATCGGCAAGGACGTGGCTCGGTTTGCAATCGGTGGCGTCCGGAGGAAGTTCCTCTTTGGTGTTCAACACTGACCGAAACCCGACTTCGGCTGCATGTCTCTGTGTACCAATGATGTGGGGTACACCCATTTTCCTCCCCCAAAAGATCTCCCCAAATATCTTCCAAATTTAGCATTGATCAATTCAAATATGGACAGCTAAATTTTAGGATATATGGCAAAGTTTCTTCCAAGTTCGAATTTAAATTTTAATTCAAATGCCATTTAATGTCCTCTTGCAAATACTTAGTCAAAACACCTCCAAATGTTGTGAAAATTTGTACCCCCAAAAATTTGGAGCTTAGGATTTCAATGATGGGATCAGATTTCAAATTTGGAGGCCACAAACATAATATTCGAACCAACAGTTTTGAAGTCCTCTTTTTTTGTGATGACCAATTTAAATTTGTGTGAACACTCTATTTGCTTTATAGAACACTTGATCACTCATGTTCATGAGCTGAACCTCACAAGTTCAGTTTACATGTCAAAACAAATGTGGGATTTTACAATTCTCTTCGGAGGCCACTTATACTGATAGAAACATTAGTTGGGTTTGGAAACAATAAAAGCATTACACCCTACTGATTTGGACTTCAAATATGCTTTTTAAAATTGTACAGAAGGAAGAACTTGGAATAAATATGTGCTGCAGGAGGGTCTCCTGTATCATGCTAACAAGTAGCTATGCGTCCCATCTAGCTCTGTTTGTCTATTACGTTTGCAGGAAGCACATGGAGGAGGTTTGATGGGACATTTTGGATCGAAGAAAACAGAAGACGTGCTGTCCACATAATTCTTTTGGCCGAAGGTGAGGCGTGATGTCGAGCGCTACGTGTCACGATGCACTACTTGCAATAAAGCTAAGTATCGCCTTAACCCACATGGTCTTTGTATGTCTCTTCCTGTTTCTAGTGTACCTTGGGAGAATATTTCTATGGATTTTGTTTTGGGATTGCCTAGGACTAAGAAGGGGGAGGGATAGTATTTTTGTGGTTCATTGATCGTTTATCCAAAATGGCACACTTTATACCTTGTCATGCATACTTTATCATAACACATGCCCCCTATTTTTGGGCAAACATAGTATGCCGAAATACACTCTTTAAGCCACAGTTCTCAAGATAAATCAGTTGTTTTACATAGTTTAGGTATCTAGGAGTCGTCCGCTCAAGTAAGCCACAGAAAGCTCTTTACCTTGGCTTTCCTGAGTTAAAGCTGCCACGATAACTTGACTTTGGGCAGCTACATAGAGTCGGATGGGCTGCCTCATCTGTGGTGCACGCAAGACCGGTGGCTTCATCAAGTATTCATGGATCCTCTAGAAAGCCTCCTTCTGCTCTGCCCCCAAGTAAACTCCTGCTTGTGCTTGAGTTTCAAGAATGGCATGAAGGTTCCGATCTTCCCAGCCAAGTTTGCAATGAACCTCCTAAAGTAATTGACGTTCCCCAGCAAACTTTGCACATCTTTCTTGCATGCCGGCTCCTTTATCCTTCTGATAGCTTCAACTTTCTTGGGATCGATCTCTATGTCGTGTTCATGCACGATAAAACCTAAGAAACGTCCAGCCGACACGCCAAACGCACATTTGGTAGGGTTCATCTTAAGGCCATACCTTCTTATCCTTTCAAAGGACATATTTAAGTCGGCCATATGCCCTTGGAATCTAGCCGACTTCACCACGAGATCATCAATGTACACCTCAAGAATATCTGCCAACATGTCGTGGAAGATCAGATTCAAGGCCCTCTGGTATGTTGCACCGGCGTTCTTCAGCTCAAAAGTCATGACAACCCATTCAAACAATACCACAATTCTGGGGCAACAAAAAGCTGTTTTGGACATGTCTTCCTCAGCCATGAAGATCTTGTTTTACCCTGCATTGCCGTTCAAGAAGCTGATCATCATGTGCCTTGAAGCATTGTTGATCAACACATCGGCAATGGGCATGGGGTATTCATCCTTGGGTTAGCCCGGTTGAGGTTTCAGAAATCTATGCATATCCTCAACTTCCCTGTGTTCTTTTTCTCCACCAGGACTATGTTGGACACCCATTCGGCATACCTGCAGGGCCGAATGAACATAGCTTGGAGTAGACGATTCACTTCTTCCTTGATCTTGTCATGGATGGCTGGGTTGAATCGTCTGAACGGTTGCTCGTGAGGTCTAAAGCCTGGCTTGATCGGCAGCTTGTGTTCCACGAGGTCTCGGCTAAATCTTGGCATCTCGGTGTATTCCCATGCAAAACATGTAAAGGTCCCAAAATTATGAATACAAAGAAACACTTATTTGCAAAAGTTGGTTTCATATGTATGAAATTTAGTGCTTGTTAAAACTTTTCCACATGTGATGACACACATGAGGGTTTTTCTTCACACGAGTCAAATGTTTATTTGAGAACTTGGAACCTTAGAGGGGTCTAAAACAAGGATGGGAAGTTCCCATATGTGTGACAAAACAAAAATCAAATTTGAAACAATGTGTTCAAAATAAAAATTCAAATGAGAGCAACACTAGGAATTTCGAAACTGTTGTGCTACAAATCTCATTTGCAACAGCCAAATTAAAAATCAGGTTTCATATTTGAATTCCTTGGGTCCAAATTAGGGGGTGTGGAAAGTTTCATGATTTATGGAAATGATTTGCAACCCATTTTTCAAATGGACTTTAAATGACAAAGAATTCAAATGCATATTTGAATTTGGATAAAACTTGCCCAATTATCCAAATGCCTCTCAGATTTAAACTTCCACAATTGAATTCCATCAATATTCAAATTGGGGAGATATTTTAGAGGGGATAAGGAGGACTGACATGTGGGACCCACATGTCATTGGGAGCACTGAAATTGCAAAAGATCTGCAGTCCACAGTCTCTGTTTGATTTCCTCCCACGCGAAGCAACGGCCGAAGCCGCCTTCCCTCCGCTCGACACTGAGGGCCAGCCGGCGGCCAGCTCCTGCTGGGTTTTATCGTGCTGGAGAGCAGCCTGGGTGCCCTTAAACGCTGCCGTGCTCCCTTTCTCCCTCATCCGCAAACCCTCAGCCTGTTCTTCCTCCTCGCGCAAGAAAAAAATGACCGAGCGCTGACGCCGAGCTCTCGGCCGATCGGCCAGCACATACGCCGCGTGAGGACTTCAGCTGCGCAGCAAAATCAGACAACAGAACCATCCCTGACCTACTCACGCCATCACTGAAGGAGTTCGTGCTCTCCACACCGAGTTCAACCAGTTTCCACAGCGGCCGTCACCCAACAGCGACGGGGTGCTTTCGTGGGCAGCACCACAGAGTGGGTTTCACGACCAAACGAGGCCACCGGGGGACGCGCAAGATCTCCGTGCAACTCCCACCCGAAGCACAGAGCCAGTCTCGGCCTCTCGACAATGAATTTCGAAGATCCTCTTCGGCCGGTGAAAACTGACCCGCGGGTATGAATCCATGAAATTCTCGAGTTATATTCATTTAGAGCTCTGCAAATTTCGCACATAGAACCTAGACTGGTGTAGCAACATTTCTTCTTCACAAAGCCTCGCATGAAACACCCTGTGCACGGTGCAATTTCAAGCTTTCCGAAGGCGGCTATGGTAGGAAGGTGCGGGTGCACGGTGAACCCAAGGGTAGAGCCGTTCCCGAGCCCATATGCGGCCATGCCAAGCTTGGCCAACCTTTCCAGGGAGCTTTTTGCGGGCTATAGCGCCAGGGCGATGTCGCCGGACTTCATCCGAGCCGGTGCGCCGTCGCGGGCTAGTTTAGGGGCCCTGCCAGCTCGAGAAAACCCCACCAGCGTGTTCCTCGCGTGGAATTAAGGACTGGCGGCGAGTTTCAGCGGCAGGGGTGGCCGGACGACTGATCCCGGAGCTACTCCGGCGAGCCCGGCGGCGGGATCGCGCGGGAGTGGGATGTGGAAGAAGACCTCACCGGGCCCGCCTGTCAGTCACACGGCAACAGTGGGCTGGATACGCTGTGGTGTGGGATCAACTGTGACAGTGCAGAAACAACCCTGTGACCCTGTGCGGCACGCCCCCGGCAGCAGACAAGTGTCCCTGGTCCCACGGTCAGGTTTGAACATTTCTCGGATTTATTCAAATTCCAGATTTTTCCCCAAACTTTAGAAGAGCATAACTTTTGCTAGGAACCTCCAAATTTAGTGATTCAAATTGGGTTAGATTCAGATTGACAAACTCTATCCAAATATGCAACCTAATTTGTATGAAAGTCTTTATTTAATTCTAGAAAATTCTTTAAATCTTTTCATTAAAAGAATTTTAGAGGGAGTTTGGTTTATCCAAAAATCCTCAAATTTCGTCAGAATATTCTTTAGGGTGTTATTAGACTCCTGTAAATTTTCAGCTCATGTGGAGTTGAATTGATCAGGGTAATGCAGATTGTAAGTTCCTGTATTCAAATGAATACAGAAACATTTTCAGAGAATTTCCAAAACTTGTAAATTCAGTTCTGGGAAATTCTTAGCTCCAAAAATCCTAGGAAAATTCATGTAGACTCTATGAACTATAATTGAAATTGTGGTTCACTGAGTTTGACATGAACATGGGTGTTACCTCAGAATTAATTCATCTTTGAGTAAACCCTTAGAGAATTATTCTAAATAAACCACTCCATGAAAAGTGCTAAATTTTGGTCCAGAGGACTTTCTTGTGACAAATAATTCGCATGAAAATTCTCAGCTCCATTAGAGCTCTGGATCACCACTGTCATGTGTGATCTCTTAAGGTGATCAACACTTAAGTGGCAAAAGCACTCAACACTTGATCATAGTGTTTAAACCCAACCCAAACCACTAGCACCAGTGTCATTTTAAATTCTTAAACAGAGTTCCAGTTTTAAAACTGTCATTAGATCTTATTAGCAAAAGCTTTTCAATTAAATACATATGCATGATCATATCGTGTAGCATATACGTGAAGAAGGTGAGAAGAACTTGAGGTGAAGATCAAGGAGGGAGGAAAACAAGTGATCAAGCTCCAAGTGATCGTCACTATCTGATTGTAACCTTAGTCACCTGCAAAACAGGCAAGCCCCGGTTTGCATTTGAACCGTTTTATAAAGCATTTTCATTTGTAGAGATCATAGCTTTGCATCGTTGATTGCATTACGTCTAGATGATATTGAAAACCCCACTTGCATGACCAGAAACACCTAAGAGACAAAGGGTAGAATAGCAACTCCTCGAGGGAATTTGGCTATGCTAATGTTAGTAGGAAAGGTCCGGTAGAACATGAGTAGTTGGAATCTACTCGCGAGTTTAGTGCTGGTGTACTTGGAACGGGTCCAATTTAGAGAAGATGAGGAAAGTTCACACATAAGAAATGGAGACCGGACAGGGAGGTTTAGATGCAGCAGGTTGCAGGCCGTGCGTGCATAGCCCTGTCTGTGTCAGTTAAGGCCCGTCCGTGCTTGGCCCTGTTGGACAAGTTTGAGTTGTGTACCGGGCGCATACTGGCTATATGGGACCCAAGAAACCGATGTACCTTGGGAGATCCATAGTGGAACTTTTCTGTAACACCCCAAAACCTGTTAAGAGGGGAATTTAAAATTTTTTGGACGTATTGCATGTGGTGCAGAAATTCAAATTCAAATTGGAATTCAAATTAAACTCAAAACAGAAAAGAAAAAGAAAAAGAAAAAAAAAACAACCCCCCGGCCAGTGGGCCGAAACCCACCAGCCGGCCCACCCACCTCCGCGCCAGCCCGCAGCCGCGCCCCCCCTCTTTCTCACTGACACGTGGGGCCCGCCATCTTCTTCCTCCTCGCGTGAGCGCTCGGCCAACCGGGACACCTCTCTCTCCTCCGAATCAAAACCACCCCGGATACTCGCGTATCCCAGCCGAATTTCGGTTCTGGACGACGCAAACTCGATCACAACCGAACGCCGCCCTCCCCCGGCTATATAAACACTGGCATCGTCCCGATTTTCACCCGTGATCAGCTGTTTTTCTCCCGGTGAGAACCGAAGCTCCGATCACCGTTTTCTCTCGATCTCTGCTCGGGTTCTCTGATCTAACACGCCGAACGTGTTCCACCGCCTCCGGGGAATCACGCAGGTGCAGAAAACTCGGTGGTTTGCGCTTCAAACACAGCACCGACGAGCCTTGCCGTGAATTCACCTCAGACCTCGTCACCGACCGCCTTCCAGGACCTCAAAGCTCAAGAAAAACCCCGAGGTGAGATCCCCGACCTCCCCTCTACCGATCTATGCCATGAAATCCCAGTTTTAGGAAGAATTGACGAAGATCCGATGATCTCCGGCGAGATCGCCGCCTCTCGCCACCGCGTGCAGGCGGGCTGCGCCGCCCGCGCTCGATCAGAGCGACATGGCCGCTTGTGTGCCGTCTATTTTAAATCGCACGGTAGAATTTAAATCCCTGCGTACCGGTTCGACGTTATAATCTCAGCCGTCTGTTTTAAATCGGACGGTCCACGTCAGCCCCGCGTTATAAAGGCCGGGATTCTTATGCGCTACCCCATGGGGATCTCGGAAAATACGAGCTAGCCCCGGAAACTTCTGATCTAGCCCCTGGAACTTCAGAAATTCATGTAAATTCAATTAAAAATCAGTTTTAGCCCCTGGACTTAATAAAAATTAGGAAAACCCCTCTGTTATGTGTAGTTAGACCCCTGGAAATTTATGAAATAACATAATAGACCCTGTAGTGGTGTGAGTTTACCTTTTTAACCCTATATGATATTAAATTTAGGAATTTGACTATGTGATTAGTATTTAAAATTTAAAAGATGGGCCAAACACATTGTAAATTCAAATTTAAACTCTCATAGCACTTGGAAAACTTTGGAGTGAGTTAAAAATAGATTTTAAGCTGAAATGAATCTGTCTAATTGATTATTCACATTTATTAGTTATAGGGACACATTTTTAGGTTAGAGAATAATTCTGAAAATTGGAAAAAATAAATGTAAATTTGTTCACATCAGAGGAGAAGTTCAAAAATATATTATTTAATATTTTAGATCAAAACCTATTCTGTTTAGATGATGTGTCTTACTATTTTCATAATAAAGTTCACAATTAGGTATAGAAAATAATCTGGAAATATAGCAAGCTAAGTGTGAATAACTAGAAAATGATAAATGAAGTTTCCAAAATCCAAAGAATTCAGTTTAGGATTGGTAGAAGGTCTGAAAACCATTTGGAGTAGGAAATTATCTTGCATGCACTCTTGGTAGCTAAAGAGGATATTAAAGAATTTGTTTAAATTGGGAATTTATATATAGTGTACAAACAGAAATCTGAATACAAAAGTTAGAAATAATATACATATGTTTAAAAGTGCATGTAGGTCAAAAATTACCACACATAGAGTAACCACCACCCTTAGAAGTGTGAATGACTTTCATAGGTGTGAATGTTTGGTTTGTATGAAGTGAAAGTGTGAACTATGTCTTATGGATTGTTGTTTTCTTTTGCTATGTGTGATGGTATGAGTAGAACCTGCTCCAGTGCAAGTTTTTCCCTTCCAAGAACAAGACTTTCCATTCCCAGAGCAGCAGGAAGAAGGCAAGTGTCCTTGACCACTTTGTTCCTATGCTAGGATGTGTAGATAGAATTTATTGCATTGTCAATTGAAATATGAAACCTATGCTAGGAAGTTTCCCTAGAATTGCATTACCTTGTTTCCTTGTAGCTTGGGTTGGGATTTATTTTATCATGTCATTTATTGTTATGCTTAGCCATGCTTAGAATGGGATAATGGGAATATGAGATCATCAATTTATTTACTTTACTCTTGAATGAGATGTTATGAGTTACGTAGAGGTAGGGATCAAGGCAAGTTGGATGATTTGGTTGGTGCTGGGTGCACGAGACTCGGGTTTGTGTTTAGTACTTGCCTGGATCCTAAGGACCGGTTCATGGAGCATGTAACCTGGCTTTACCGTGCCAACCACATGCTGAGATGGGGCAGCTTGGCCAATTAATTAGGTGTATCCCCGGCGTAGTATGGGTGTGTTGGATGGTGCGGGGAATAGGTGTCAGCTGGACTACCATATGAACCGCAAGGCTCAAGAGGGGGCCACTGCAGCGGGGTTGGAGCCTCTTGTATGCTGTTAGGGGTGAAACCTCAGTGGGCCCACGCTCGTCGGGAATGCCTTTGTAAAGGCTTCCTAGTGATCTCCTGGCTACACACCTGGGAAGTGTGAATGTGGTTCGTGGCCACTGGCATAATAGAGGTTCTTTTAGTCCACCTGGCAACGGGGGATGAAATCACTACATGTGGGTACAGTGGTGCAAACTCTGCAGAGTCAAAAACTGTCATGACAGCCGTGCTCACGGTCAAGAGCGGCTTGGACTTATTCATGATTAGAGGATGGATGGCTTTGGAAGTTGTGGATGTTAAGCGGGGAGCTTAACATTGGAAATAAAGTTATGGTTATTTGATTATGATGATGGGATGGGAGTTTGGGACCATTTGACCTGTGTAGTAATGTAGGTGCTTAATACGCTAAGGTGATAGGTATTAATTGCGTAGTGCTTTAACCATGAGTTCAACCTCTCCTTGTTCTAGCCATGCATGACATAACTTTCCCACACTTGGTGAGTACCATCGGTGCTCAAACTTGCATATTTGTTGTTTTATATTGCTGCTCAGGTCAAGAGAATGATATGGGGTTTAATGATCAAGACTTCGGACCCGAAGAAGGTTTCTAGGTTCATGGTGTCCCCCGGGCAACGCCTGTTACGGAGCCCACAAGAATAATATTCCGCTACTAGTTTATTTACTTGTGATGAACTTATTATCGTCCATTGAGACATATGCTATGTAAGACTTATTTATATTCGACACCTGGCTTGTAATAAATGATGCTTCACTATTTGTCATCACATGTATGAGAAAATGATCCTGGCATACATGTGATATTCACTCGGTTGTTCTTCGGAGAAACCGGGTGTGACAGAAGTGGTATCAGAGCCAAGGTTGCCCGTAGGATCATGGACCTAGGTAGAAATGGACGTATTTAAGGATTCTATTTTCTTAAAAACTATTTTACAAGGTGTGGGTTGAAGTACTATTTATTGGGGTCACCTTCTTCATCTTACCCCAACTTTTATTTAAAATAGGATTTTTGTTTAAATTTTTTATTTAACTTAAGTTTAAATTGCTTTATGTTTTAGATGGTTCGCATGATCCGCACCGCCCGCAAGTCCACGGGAGGGAGAGTTCCCGTAGTTGCCCTTGCCTTGAGAGAGGAGAGTCGTCCGGTAACGTATCTCTCCTACGGATTGGCAGTAGGAGGCTTGTTGCGCCGTCTTCGACGCATGCTCCAAGCCGCCGGCAACACAGGCAAGCTAATCATACACTATAGCTCCACCAGGACCATCCGTGAGAAGCGGGAAGAATGGAGTTCAGAAATGAGGATTATCCATGAAAATCAGCTGCTTAAGATCCACCGCTCTCCAGCTTGTCGAGCGACACAGGTCGATGCGGAGAAGGATGTCACCTGGGAGGCCATCACCTGCCAGAGTCACATCTACCATCGCCACCTGGACAGGACTGAGTACATGTATGTCCTCCAGCGTGAGAGTGGTACAACGGAGTACAAGTACCCGCCAGTGCAGCAGGGGACTTCCCATGAGCACATGGACTTGTGCTTGGAGGATGCTACTATGCTCAACACTCGACTGCAGGAGTGTCAACAGGAGCTTCAGGATGTACGTGACACCCTGAAGGAGACTGAGGCGTTGCTTCGAGCCAGCTTGAGGGCGAGAGAAAGAGGGGATGGGAATGAACTGTGTGTCACCATGAATGACACATGGACTCCTGACTCCCCAGATCGCCGGGCAATCAGGCGTCGTCACACTTCTCCACCAGCAGCCTCCCCACCCAAAGCAGAGTCAGAAGGCAGCCACAGTAATGAGGAAGATCCCGAGGAGCCAGCTCAGTGATACGAGTCGTGTAGAGTCCTTCCCCATAGTTCAGAAGGTTATCGAGTAGGTGAGTCAATACCTTAGTTAACGGTGTGTTAATGTGTGGTGTGTGACGTGAGTTGTGGAAGCCATGAGCAATTGTCCACAACCTCGTCTTCAGGTTGCTTTGCTTTGATGTGTGAACCCCTATGAAATAAATAGTGCATTTATTTTTGCGTGAGACATGAACCCTCAGAAAAATATAAATTCAACAAGGCCTCAACATTACAAGTGTAAACAAGTAAAATTGGTAAGATAATACGTAATGCTTTAAATTGACATTTGGTTGATCATCATAGATGGCCGGAAGAGGAAAGGGTCGTGGTGCCAACCCCGCCAACAACAACGATGAGGCCGGCAACCCTCATCTTTCTGGATGCCAAGACAGGGGTGGTCGCCGTGAAGGAGTTGATCCCATACACCAAATGCTTTAGAATCAAAATCAGCTCATCCAGAACCTGACTCAAGTGGTGGCCAACTTGCACCAAGCTCCATCTCCACATGTTGCACCAAGCTGCACCACGCCAACCAAGGTTGAGTGAGTTTCTAGGAACTCAACCTCCAAAGTTTGCAAGTGCTGCTGAACCCCTGAAGGCAGATGATTGGCTAAAGACCATTGAGAGCAAGATGAGGATTATACAATGCCAAGGGTATGAGAGTGTGCTGTTTGCCTCTCACCAACTGCATGGACCTGCTGCTGATTGGTAGACCGCTTACGTGGCCGCCCATCATGACCCTGAGAATATTATCTGGGAAGAGTTCAAGCGTAGCTTCCGCAACCATTACATACCCAGGGGTGAACTCAAAAACAAGAGGAAGGAGTTCTTGGGACTGCAGCAAGGAAATATGACGGTGAGGGAATACCTCACTAAATTCACCCAACTATCCCGTTATGCACCACGGGACATAGAGACTGATGAGCAGAAACAGGATTGCTTCGTGGAAGGACTTACAGCAGAAATGCAGTGCGCAATGTCCTCCAACGAGTATGAAAGTTTCCAAAAGATGGTGGACAAAGCATTTGTTGTAGAAAGAAAGCTGAAGGCCTTGGAAAATGAAAACAAGAGGAAGGCCGGGTGGTCACACCAAGCCTCGGGTAGCAACACCTGCCCACGTCTGATGCTGCAACCTGCAGGGCAGACGAGCCGTGCTGTCGTACCCTACTCAGTACCGAGAGGGTACAACCCGAACTTCAGGCCTCCGGCAGCACCAGCACCACCACAGCATCAATTTGGACAGCAGCCTCGCCCTACATATCAACCTCGACCAGCAGTACAAGGACCCCAAAACCAACCCCAAGACAACAAAGGCCAGGCACCTAAGGTTGGGGTGCAATGCTTAACTGTGATGAAGTGAGGCACTACGCCCATAAGTGCCCAAAGAAGAAGCCCGGGCAGCCGCAACAGCAGAATGTAATGCGAGTACGGGTGAACCACGTCACCATGGAGGAGGCGCAAGAGGCACCCGACGTGGTAGTTGGTAAGTTTCCTGCCAATTTACACATTGCAACCCTGCTGTTTGATTCTGGTACTACCCACTCGTTCATTGCTCAAGGGTTTGTTAAGAAGCATGACCTAGCAACAACACAAATGAACCATATGCTAGCAGTAAACTCTCTAGGTGGAGAAATAAGGACAAGACAAGTGTGTCCCAAGGTGAATCTAGACATTAATGGGGTGGTATTTTCTGCCAACCTCATAGTGATAGATTCACAAGGGATAGACATTATTTTGGGCATGGATTGGTTGACCAAACATAAGGGAATCATCTATTGTTCGACCAGAACGGTGGAACTAACTAACCCTAGTGGCACAAGAGTAAAGTTTATAACAATACAAGAGCCTAGGAGGGACATTAAATTAAATCAAGTTGAGGTGACAGTGGAGGAGATCAGGATTATCAGGGAGTATCCAGACGTTTTTCCGGAGGAGTTGCCAGGTATGCCTCCCGATCGTGAAGTGGAATTCGCGATTGAGCTAGTGCCTGGAACAGCTCCGATATACAAGAGACCTTATCGGATGGACTCCAAGCAGGTGGGAGAACTCAAGGATCATTTGAGAGAGTTGACAGAGAAGGGGTACATTCGTCCTAGTTCCTCACCATGGGGAGCTCCAGTGATATTTGTGCCCAAGAAGGATGGGACCCAAAGGCTATGCGTGGACTACCGTGCCTTGAGTGAAGTAACCATCAAGAACAAGTACCCATTACCCCGCATCGAAGACTTGTTTGATCAGTTAAGGGGAGCTTGTGTGTTCTCGAAAATTGATCTCAGGTCGGGATACCACCAACTTAAGATAAGGCAAACTGATATTCCAAAGACAGCTTTCGTAGCTCGGGCTAACTAATGCCCCGGCATACTTCATGTATCTCATGAACAAGGTATTCATGGAGTATCTGGACAAATTTGTGGTGGTTTTCATAGATGACATTCTCGTCTTCTCCAAAGATGAAGAGGAACATGAGAAACATCTAAGGTTGGTGTTGCAGAAGCTGAGAGAACACCAACTATATGTCAAGTTGAGTAAGTGTGAGTTCTGGATGAAGAGAGTTCCCTTCTTAGGACATATAATATCGGCGGGAGGAATCTCCATAGATCCCGCCAAGGTCGAGGATATACAGAAGTGGAAGACCCCTGAGAATGTCAGGGACGTTCAAAGCTTCTTCAGATTGGCTGGATACTATCGACGGTTCATTGAAGGATTCTCCAAGATCTCGAGATCCCTCACCAAATTGTTGGAGATGGGAATCACATTCACATGGACGCCGCAGTGCGAGACGAGTTTTCAGGAGCTAAAGAAAAGATTGACAACAGCCCCAGTGCTAGTTATGCAGAAGAACTTTTCGGTGTACTGCGATGCCTCTGGAAACAGGTTGGGATGTGTTCTCATGCAAGCAGGGCATGTCGTGGCTTATGCATCCCGGCAGCTCCGGAAACACGAGAAGAACTATCCTACACATGACCTAGAACTAGCCGCAGTGGTACACGCGTTGAAAATTTGGCGGCACTACTTCATGAGGAAGAGGACAGAGATATATACGGATCATAAGAGTTTAAAGTACATTTTCACACAGCCAGATCTCAACCTCAGACAAAGGAGATGGTTAGAGCTAATCAATGACTTTGATGTGGGCATCAACTATGATCCTGGGAAAGCAAACATCGTGGCAGATGCTTTAAGCCGGAAAGTGCATGTCAATAGGTTGAGCTTGAAAGACATGCCTGCAGAATTGAAGGACGATGTTATAAGACTCAATCTATGCCTGGTGAATAGTGGTGAAGCGATCGCCATGGAAGTGGACTTCACACTAGAGCAAGACATACGCGATGGTCAAAAGAATGACGAGAAGATACAAGAAATCAGACAACTCATCAAGGAAAATAAAGCCCCTGGTTTCAGAGAGGATGAACAAGGTACGGTATGGCACGGGAAAAGAATCTGTGTGCCTGAAGTAAAGGAGATCCATGAATTAATTTTGAAGGAGGCTCACGATTCCGACTATTCCATTCATCCTGGGAGTACGAAGATGTACCAGGACCTCAAGAGCAGGTATTGGTTGTATGGAATGAAGCGAGATGTCGCGGAACATGTTGCCCTATGTGACACATGTCAGTAGGTGAAAGCAGAACATCAACGACCCGCGGGATTATTGCAACCACTCAAAGTGCCTGAATGGAAATGGGAAGAAATTGGTATGGATTTCATAGTGGGATTGCCTAGGACCCAATCAGGATATGATTCGATATGGGTCATCGTCGACAGGCTAACCAAGGTAGCTCATTTCATCCCCGTGAAAGAAAGCTACAGCGGATCCAAATTGGCGGAGTTGTACATGTCAAGGATCGTGTGTTACCATGGAGTGCCAAAGAAGATAGTGTCGGGTCGAGGGACACAGTTCACCTCAAGGTTCTGGCAGAAGCTGCATGAAACCATGGGAACCCATCTGAACTTTAGTTCTGCCTATCATCCCCAAACTGATGGGCAGACGGAAAGAACCAATCAGATCCTTGAGGATATTCCTAGAGCGTGTGCACTCAAAAACAATCGGAGTTGGGATAAGAACTTACCGTATGCGGAGTTCTCCTATAACAATAGCTATCAGGCTAGTATGAAGATGTCACCGTTTGAAGCTTTGTACGGGAGGAAGTGTAGAACTCCACTATTTTGCAACCAAGCGGGGGAAAGCAAAGTGTTTGCACCCGAAGTACTACAAGAAGCCGAGGCAAAAGTGAGGGAAATTGTAAGGGCCTCAGTTTTTGACTCACATTTGCAGTGTTCATCACCACACCACACACCTCATTTGAGGAAGGATGATGAACACAAATGAAGAGCAAGTAATAATTATCAACATGCTCATTAGAGAACAAACTCACACATTGCAAAAGTGGTATTTTCCACATGTGATATAGGTGGGCCGGACATATAAAAACTCCTACACTTTGATAAGGATGTCCATGCCAAGTTTCACCCAAATTCCAAACCTTTTTGAGGTCATTTTGGGTATAGTTAGTAAGAGGGCAGCTTGAAACCATATTCAAATTCAAACTGTTTTATCCCATGAATTTAAAAGTGGGAGGCATATTCTTACTCAGCACATTTTTGTGAGCTCACACACCAATTTTCACTCCATTTGGAGTTGACCTTGACATGAGCTAAGTGGGGAAAAATTCAAACATTATTTGAATTCAAAACGGAACTTGTGCTGAAATTCACTCAAACCAAACCCAATTCGAATCCTATTCAATTCGAATGGCTCAAGGGTGAATAATGTGAATCACCAGGGGTAGTATGGGGTTCACTGTTCACTACAGTGATTAGGAGTAAATTTCAGAGGTTACAACCCCGGGTGGGACCCACATGTCATAGAGGAAAGAAGGAGAAACTTGCAACCAAAGTCAGAGTCTCGGTGGGAAATTCAACCGAGCAGCTGTCGGCTGTGGCACCGAGCAGCTACCGGCGCCACCAGCTGCTTCCCTCTCCGTGCGCTGGCGCCCAGGGCGGCTTGCTCGTGCCCCCACGCGACCAGCACCGCCTCCACTAAGCAGGAGTGGGCCGGCTTTATCTTCTCGCGGGCAAACCCGAGCAGCGGCATTGTTTCTCGCCGCATCTCTCTGCTCAATCGGGAAAACCAGCAAAACCATCTCCTCCTTCGTTCCTGAGCTGCTAGACAGCCACCTGAGCTCGAGCACCACCCTCCCAACGCCTGAACCACCGGGTTTCGGCCCCTGTTCCCGTGATCAACGACGACCGCCGCAGTTTAGCTGAAGGACGGCGATCGGTCTCACGTGGGCAGCACACTACAGCCACTTCCATGGCCGAGCAAGGTCGGCAACAGGAGTGCACGGACTCCACGCTGCTTCCACCTGAAGCTCAAGCCACGCCGTGAACTCTCGCCGGTGAATTCTCAGTTTTTGCTCCGACGATCGTAAACCGAGCTTCCGGTACGGTTTCTTCAAATCTTGCACATAGACTCTGGACTAGCCGGCGATCAAGTTCTTTTCTGCATCCGTAGCGTGAAACTGTCTAGGAGTGACGAATTTCGAGCTCGATCGAGGGCGGTCATGGCGGGCACGATCGGTCACACGGTGCCGACCCACTTGCCGCCATCCCTGAACCCTTTTGACACCTTGTCGAGCTTCCTACAGGTACACTGATGCTGTAGGACCGTTTGTTCGAGGTGTTGGCGGGTTAGGACCCACGGTCGACGGTGCCGAACCTCAACCGAGGCCGCGGCACGTCGCCGAGCTATTTCCGGTCAACCCCAGCCCGACCTGACACCACCGACGTGTTCCTCGACGTCGACAACCCCCTGGCAGCGAGTTTCAGACCATGGGAGGTCCGGCAGCGGCGAGCCGGCGAGCCCCGAGTCTGCTCCGGCGAGGTCGGTGGCGCGGGCGCGAGAGAACGGCGGGAGGAAGACGAAGCCGGCTGACCCACGTGTCAGCGGCTGAAGAATTTAAATCGGGATCGGGTATGGCCGGGATCCGCTGTGCTGGCGCGCAAATACCCTGTGAGCTCCGGTGTGCCGGACACCTCCACGCTCGACACGTGTGGTATCTCCGGTGTGCCGGACACCTCCGCGCTCGACACGTGTCCCCGCGGGCCCCCACGAGATTTAAACATTTTTCTGAATTTCAGAATTCTTCCAAACGTCAAATCCTTATAACTTTGGCTAGAAAGCTCCAACTCGAGTGAAACAAATTTTGTTGTATTCAGCTCTCGGAGCACCTTCTAGAAAATCAAGTTTCACTTCATAAAAACCCTTAATTCTCCAGAATTAATTCCTCAAAGTTTCAACTGTTTGGAATTTTAACTGGAGAATCCTTTGGAGGAAAATCATGAAATTGTGCTGGGATGTTCATCAAAATATCCCTGAACTACCATAAAAATTTCAGATCCATTTGAGCTCATTTGATCCACCTAATGGTGTGATTAGTGAAACTGTTCCAGGGAAAATAGAAAATGTTCAGAAACATTTTCAGAATTTTCTCTGAAATTGTTTAGCTCATATCTTTAGTTAGGAACTTCCAAATTAATTGAGACCAACTCCATTAGAACCCTCTGAAAATCTAGTTTTCAGAAAGTCATAGTTTGTTTCAGAAAATCCTTAGAACACCCTAAAAGCCTTTAATTAAGGTCAAGTACATGATTAATTGTGGAGGGCTCAAATGAGCTTTGCTGCAACTAAAACTTGACCAAGTCTCTGTTTAGGTTGTGACCAAGCCACAGTAAAAATTTCACAGTCATTGGGCTTGTCTAGTAAGAGTTATAGACCTCACAAGTTAAAAGTTAATACAACTGCATTTAAATTAATACATGTATCCCTTCCATCATGTAGTCGCTAAGGTCGAGGAGGAACCCGAAGTCCTAAACTTCGTAACTCCGGAGGAGCAGCTAGCCTACGCCCAAGAGCAGCAAGGCAAGCTCCGGTTTGCCTTAACCGTTTTACAAATTTTATTGTTTTGAGCACTTACTTGTGTATTATGATTCTTTGCATTAAAGTCTTGTTTGGAAACCCAATTGCATAGCCAAGAAAACCATGGGTTGGGTTTAGGATGGCAGACCCCGTTAGCTACTGCATTGCTAAGATAGAGTAGGATTCGGTACAAGTCGAGTAGTTGGAACTACTCGCGGTCATAGTTTGTTTCATGAAAATCCTTAGAACACCCTAAAAGCCTTTAATTAAGGTCAAGTACATGATTAATTGTGGAGGGCACAAATGAGCTTTGCTGCAACTAAAACTTGACAAAGTCTCTGTTTAGGTTGTGACCAAGCCACAGTAAAAATTTCAGTCATTGGGCTTGTCTAATAAGAGTTATAGACCTCACAAGTTAAAAGTTAATACAACTGCATTTAAATTAATACATGTATTGCTTCCATCATGTAGTCGCTAAGGTCGAGGAGGAAACCGAAGTCCTAGACTTCGTAACTCCGGAGGAGCAGCTAGCCTACGACCAAGAGCAGCAAGGCAAGCTCCGGTTTCCATTAACCGTTTTACAAATTTTATTGTTTTGAGCACTTACTTGTGTATTATGATTCTTTGCATTAGAGTCTTGTTTGGAAACACAATTGCATAGCCAAGAAAACCATGGGTTGGGTTTAGGATGGCAGACCCCGTTAGCTACTGCATTGCTAAGATAGAGTAGGATTCGGTACAAGTCGAGTAGTTGGAACTACTCGCGAGCATAGGCTAGAGGCACTCGACTCGGGTAGTAATAGCACATGAAACACATGGCAAGAAAATGAGACCAAGCGGAGGTTAAGGGCAGCAGGACTTTGGGGCCTGTGTGCTGTAGCTCCACTTGTGTCGATTGAGGACCGAGCCGTGTGCGGGCCTGTTGAACAAGCTAGAACAGTACCGAAGACCTACCGGATATATGGGAACCGGGAAACTGATGTAACTCGGGTAGCTGGGTGTTGAGGCATAGCTGGTCGTTCAGAGGGTAGGTTGAGAGCTCGAGGTGTAAATCGGCCGGCGGCACTGAGATGCGCGTGCAGAGACCTCTTGCTCGGGACAATTGGACCGGTTCAACATTTGGCTAACGGGTGAAAGGTAGTCGCGTACGGCGTCCGTGATGGTTGTTGTAGGCAACATCGAGTACGGGCGTACGTGACGGGTTGTTTGGGTAACCCTGCAGGTGTAAATCGATTATAATCACCGTCCCTCGCGGTCAGTGAGTACCACTTGTTCACTGTACCGTGACGTAGAAAGAACAGGCTAGTCACATGTTAAAATGTTGCTGATTGAAAGATGGACATTGATTATTAATGATATGCTGTAGCTTAGAGCTAACTAAAGTTCTTTTCATCTTTGGGCAGGGGACATGAGAGAAATGCGTTTCTTGTTTGATTGCGGCTCTCTCATGTACCTTAGCGTAAGGTTCTCCACAACCTGCTGCTAAAACTTGAAAGTAAGGTTCTACTAATTAGGCGAGTCCTTGCAAATGATTTTTACATCATGTAACCCATTACCCTCATGTAGAAGTTCCATGTTTAGGTGAGACGGGTGAGACTTGCTGAGCCTTCGTGCTCACTGCTTGTGTTTGAAGCTTTTGCAGGGTTCTATGAGGAAGGGACTTCTGAAGAGGAGACGGAACCCCAGGAAGGGAACCCCGTCGAGTGGGAGTCGTGCACGCCGCAGAGTTAGCGTGTGTGTGTGCTAGCAAGGACACGTTCAAGGGCTGAACGTGAACTTGATGCGTAGTCTATGCCCGTGAGTGTAGACTGGACATATTTTGCTGTAAACATGTTCATAAACTTGTTTATGTAATCAAATTTTCCGCTTCCGCTTTGTACCTTTGACGTGTGTTATACGGTGCTGTGCAACGCAGCACCCCTCAGCGTGATCCTTGCTCGACAGGACCTTGGGGTCGTGTCAGCGCTGGTATCAGAGCTCGCTTGAGGTGTAACACAGTACAAAGGTCTTCTTTTTCAAAAATCCAGTGAGGAACGAGTTAGTAGCCCGTATAAGGATGTTATTAGCATATAGAAAGTGGCATATTAACCTATTTGTTATGTCAGAAAATCGTGCATCTCGGGACGTTCATGTCTTGGGGGGTGCATGTAAGCGCTGTCCACCAGTGCGCACAAGCTGAAGGGTGGAGCCCGACGGGTGGCAGGTAACCCGACCCACTTTAGTATCCTCTACGACTCTTCATGTCGTTTGGGGTATTCGAGCAACGTCTGTCCCTGGTGTGCGTGGTGCAACTTGGGAGACCCCGTCACGTGGTCTGAAACGTGAACACGTAACTCAAGGCGTGTTTGGCTTGAGAACATCCGGGCGAGTGATGACGGCCGGGTGTACGAACTGTATGGATTCCGGGCTCGCTGTGCAGCCGAGTCTGATGATTGTTTGAGTTTCTGCAGGTAGCCTGACCACGATACGGTAGACGTGTAGCATCCGTGTGCGAGTGATGTTTAGTGCCACTGAAATAACGAAGCCGGCTAAGTCCGGTATAGGTTTTTCTTTGTGAGGACGTAGTACCGACATAATCTGGTGACGCATCGACGTCACACCCAACTAAATGAACAAATTCATTTAAAACTTGAAAGTTTTGATCCAAATTAGTAAAGTTTGATGTAACTCCTTCCCTTGAACAGGATATTCAAAGTTAACAAGTTTTCAACTTATAGGTTGTTGAGGACAGAGCACTCTGTTTTCAGCTTAATCAAGGCTGAAGTTAATCAGAGGTTAGAGGTTGAGTTCTTTCGAGGTTGGGGTCGTATGATACATTTCTGGAAAGCTTTGGAAGATCTTTACAACTTTTCTGTTGAGTTCCAGAGGTGTTTCATCCCTTAACCAATCGGAAAATGCAGTAGAGTGGAAACTGTCCAGAAAACAGGGCAAATAAAACATAACTTCCTGCATAAAAATCCAAAAATAGAAAGTGAGGTAGTTCTGGAAAGCTTATGGGATAGGTTACAACCTTGTAACAGTAAGTTTTGTCAGATTAGGAACAGAAGTAACTCGGATTCTTGGATCAAATCAGTACCTAAGGCAGGGAGGTGCTGTCCAAATGTTTCCAGAAATTCTGTTAACTTTGACATCTCATAACTTTTGAACCAGGACAGATGTTAGGCCAAGCAAATACTTTCTGGAAATCTATTGAAGTTAGCTTTAACTTTGATGTTGAGCTCCAGAATTAGTTTTTCCTTTAACATGGCCTAAATAAGGTTGAAATGGAAACTGGTCAGGGCTGTCATGGGAACAGCAGATCAGCAGTCAAATTTGTTTAAAATTTGGACTATGTTTCCAAATTTTATGGGTTCAATGACATGTTTTATGTTATAACTCAGAGGTGTACTGTTTAAATAAATATTTGACAATTCTCAGATATATTTTTACAGATGGCTGCAGATAAACAGTTGGAGAACGGGTGGGTGGTTTCCCACTGTTCTGATCGTAGCGGCTACCCGGAAGCATTGTGGCAAATGCTCCAATATTTCGGGTACAATCAGATGCCGCAGTACTTCGCCAAGAAAGAAGGCGAAGAGGGGAACAAGACGTGGACAATCCATGTCGAAGTCCATGCAGGACCTACGTCACCCGGTTGGGTGCCATTCACCGTCACGGTGAGAGGAAGACAACCGGAAGGGATGTGGCAAGTGGCAGCCCGTGACACTATGTCACGTTTCTACCAACTACACGTGCAGGCTATGGAGGGCACTCCATACGCACTAGTTCCGGTGGAGGGACGAGCTCAGCATGTGTGGGAAGAGAGGTACCTGGAGGCAACGGACCCAAGTTGCCCAAGGTACAACCCCGCGGAGGCAAATCTCAGCCTCCAGATGAGGGCTGGAAACGCCGTGATGGACAGCCAAGCTGTTTATACGGAGCATCTCGCCACGAAACTCAAAGAGAGCACAAGCCGTGGAGATCATTTCGAGAGTGCTCACAGCGCACTCCGCAATGTGCTCCTTCCGACGATCAAGCGACTGAATGAACAGCACAATCAGTTGCATCGTCTGAAGAAGGCGAAGAGAAAAAGCCATGTCGACATCGCGGCGTTGCAAGAACTGGTACAAAAACTGACCCAGCAGAACAAGGACCTTGCTCAAGAGCGAGACGACGCTATTGAGGAAGGGCAAGGCTGGGAAGAAGATTACAACCAAGCCATGGACGAGGTGCACGCATTGCAGGACCTCGTACCTCCGGTATTGGGTGTACTGGTGGTCTTGGGTCTTCCTGGAATGGGAGAACCTGGAATGGGAGAAGAGGTGGTAGATCCAGAGCCACCAGCAGAGGTACCGGAGGAGGACGACCCACAGGAGGTCGAGTTCTACTCCGAGTAGGGGGTTACGGTTGCCAAGTAGGGCAGCTAGGGTAGCGTAACCCAACTTTTGTAATCGGTGACATGTCGTGTAGACAGTAGCGTATGTATAGGTAGTGACGACATGAGCACGACTTCTCGGAGACCCGAGAATAATGTATCTTGTATAAAGTTTATGCTTTATCAATATATGTGAATGTTGTGCAAATCAGTCATGTGTCACTTCAATACCTACTGTTGCTTATGGAATTTTAAGTAAGACATGTGCTAATTGCTGCTGTTTTGAATTTCAGAATGACGCGTACTCGTGCCAACCCTGACATTGGGGGTACCAGTCAAGGGGGAGAGACCTCCCAACCACCTCCCGAGGACTCCTCGGGACAACAACAGCAACAGCAAACACCGCCACCGCCACTGCCAACGGTTACGTTGGCCGACATCGTCGCGGCAATGGCGGGCTCACATCAGCAGCACACGGAGTTGCTGCAAACGCTTATTGCTAATACGTCTCACCCAGAGAGACGTCAAGACCATGAGGAGCATCAACAGAGCTCCTACTCCGACTTCCTGGCAACTCATCCCCCGCTATTCTCAAGGGCGGATGAACCACTTGACGCGGACAACTGGCTCCGCGCCATAGAGATGAAGTTCGGGCTGCTCCAGCTCAGCGAGCAGCGCAAGACTCAGTTCGCGGTCCAGCAGCTCCAAGGATCCGCGAGCGTGTGGTGGGCCAACTTCTGTGCTTCACAGCCCACCGACCGAGTGATGACCTGGACGGAGTTCCGTACGGCCTTCAGGGCCTATCATATACCGCCAGGTTTAATGAAGAGGAAGATGCAGGAGTTCTTACACCTGCAGCAAGGGAGCCGGAACGCGCTGGAATACTCCAGAGCGTTCAACGATCTCGCGCTCTACGGGTCGTATCACGCAGATACAGACAAGAAGCGGCGAGACCATTTTTACCAGGGGCTTAACCCGCTCCTGAAGGACAAGTTGGTGATGTTCAATCGCGGCAGCCTCAACGACATCATTGATGCTGCGATTGTTCAGGAGGACTCCGGCAAGGAGTTAGCGGCAGCGGAGAGAAAGCAAAGCGCACTGCAGAGCAGTGGAGAAGGAGGCGGTCCTTCTCAGAAGTTTCGGATGGTGAATCGCCCACCATCAGGTCCACGCTGGCAGCCACCACCACGGTCGATGCCGTTCCGCAGTCGGCCGTACTCTTCACCGGCATTCAGGCCAGCACTGCCTGTACCACAGCAACAACAACAGCAGCAGCGGACAATGCCGCGTGCGTCTGCACCTCAGCAACGCATACCGGGCTTTCGTCCACCGAGCACTCCACCAGCAGCGGCCACATGTTACAAGTGTGGTCGTCCAGGACATTTCGCGAGCAGTTGCCCGGAGAGGCAAGGCGGCGGAGTGGCACCACAGTTTCCGGGGAGGAATCAACCCCGGAACCCTACTAATGCGCGGCGGGCAAACCCTAGGCCCGGCACCGTCCACCAGCTTGCCATTGAGGACGTGCCGGAGGGCGAGCCAATCCTTGCGGGTATGTTCCAACTCCACCAGCATCCCGCCATAATATTATTTGATTCAGGCGCCACGCATAGCTTCATTAGCCAAGCTTTCATTGATAAGTATAGCATGCAAATACTACCCACCGATAGTCCTTATGTGATCTGTTCACCGGGTGGGAAAATCTCAGCAAGCATGATGGTCCCAAAAGCGCCATTGTGCTTAGAGGGTAGAGTCTACCCTACGTCTCTCATAATCTTAGAGGGACAAAAGGTCGATGTCATCTTAGGGATGTCGTGGTTAACCCGCCACGGCGCTGTTTTAGACACCGTCCTCCGAGTCGTGCACTTGAACTCAGAAGTGCACGAGTCTCACTCATTATTTCTGGACAGTCCAGAAATAAAACTTCCAAGTGTCTATCAAGCCACAACCATCAGATTGGAGGATATTCCAGTGGTCCGAGAGTTCCATGACGTATTTCCGGACAATTTGCCGGGGATGCCGCCCGATAGAGAGGTGGAGTTCAAGATTGAACTTGCACCGGGAACCCCGCCAATATCCCGAAGGCCGTACAAGATGGCGCCCAAGGAGTTGGCTGAACTGAAGACTCAGCTCACGGACCTTCTGGAGAAGGGTTTTATTAGGCCGAGCTCCTCGCCATGGGGCTGTTCGGCATTATTTGTCAAGAAGAAGGATGAGACGTTGCGGCTTTGCGTGGACTATCGTCCATTAAATGCCGTAACCATCAAGAACAAGTACCCGTTGCCACGGATCGACATGTTATTTTATCAGTTGGTCGAAGCAAAAATCTTTTCCAAGATGGATTTAAGATCTGGGTACCATCAGATTAAGATAAGGGCTGAGGACATTCCGAAGACGGCTTTCTCGACGAGGTACGGACTTTATGAGTACCTGGTCCTGTCCTTCGGCCTCACCAATTCTCCAGCTCACTTCATGTACTTAATGAACTCGGTATTCATGCCGGAGCTGGACAAGTTTGTCGTGGTCTTCATCGACGACATCCTGGTATATTCCAAGTCGGAGGAAGATCACAAGAAACATCTGCGTATAGTCTTGCAACGGCTGCGGGATCACAAGTTATATGCAAAATTCAGCAAATGCGAGTTTTGGATATCGCAAGTGCCTTTCCTCGGGCATATCATCTCAGCGGAGGGTATCGCTGTGGACCCGAGCAAGATCACTCAAGTGCTGAATTAGAAATCCCCGAGAACTGTTCACGAGGTACGGAGTTTCCTCGGACTCACGGGATATTATCGGAGGTTCATCCCGAACTTCTCAAAGATTGCCAAGCCAATGACAGAGCTGCTGAAGAAGGCTACCAAATATGTTTGGAGTCCAGCATGTGAAGCAGCATTCAAGGCTTTAGTGAAGCACCTGACATCAGCACCGGTTTTGGCGCAGCCAGACACAACAAAACCGTTCGATGTGTACTGCGATGCATCCGGCATTGGGCTCGGATGTGTGCTGATGCAAGACCGAAGAGTGGTCGCGTATGGATCACGGCAGCTTAGAAACCATGAGCAAAATTATCCAACTCATGACTTGGAGCTCGCTGCCGTGGTACTTGCACTAAAAATGTGGAGGCACTACCTACTCGGTAACTTCGTACATTTATATACCGACCACAAAAGCCTCAAGTACATATTCACTCAGAAGGAGCTGAACATGAGGCAACGAAGATGGTTAGAACTGATAAAGGATTACGAGATAGAGATCCATTATCATCCGGGCAAGGCAAACGTAGTGGCAGATGCGCTGAGCCGCAAGTCACACGTCAACAATCTGACCATCACACCGTTGGAAGAGAGCGAACCACCACTACATGTGATTCCACACGGAGCTCTCTACAACCTAGCTTTGGTCCTCACCATCCGTGAAGAGATAGCGGCAGCCCAGAAGAATGACAAGGGCATGTCACATTTGCGGAGACGTGTATATAGTGGGGAGCTGAAATGTTTCCGGAAAGACGGAGACGGCGTCCTATGGTTCAAGGACCGGATCGTCGTACCCCGTAACCCGGAATTACGGAAGAAAATCTTTGATGAGGCTCACTTATCAAAGTTTTCTATTCACCCCGGCAGAAACAAAATGTATCAAGAACTCAGAAACAAGTTTTGGTGGACACAGATGAAGCGTGAGACTGCAAAATGCGTGTCCGAGTGTGATACATGTCGAAGGGTGAAGGCAGACCACATGCGGAAACCGGGACTGCTACAACCACTGGGCATTCCTGCCTGGACATGGGAGGATGTGAGCATGGACTTCATCGTCGGTTTACCCACCACCTTGCAGAAACATGATTCTGTGTGGGTGACCGTCGATCGGCTCACCAAAGTTGCCCATTTCATCCAGGTTAACACAAACTACAACGCCAAGAAGTACGCTGAACTGTACATCTCACAGATCCTATGCTTGTACGGCGTACCCCGTACTATCATATCGGATCGGGGCACTTTATTTGTGTCCCGTTTTTGGGAGCAGCTACCCGCTGCCTTGGGGACGAAGCTGATTCATAGTTCAGCATACCACCCGCAGACGGATGGACAAACCGAGCGGGTAAATCAGATTTTAGAAGACATGCTACGAGCTTGCGCTATCAACCACGGCAAAAATTGGGATGATCACTTGCCGTTAGCCGAGTTCTCGTACAATAATGGGTACCAAGCCAGCATTAAGATGGCACCTTACGAGGCACTATACGGGCGGAAATGCCGCAAACCACTGAATTGGTGTGAATCTGGCGAAAGGGTTACCTTCGGGATTGACCTTGTCAACAACGCGGAAGAAAAGGTTCGACTGATTCAAGCGAACCTAAAAGCCGCTCAATCCCGTCAGAAACAATATGCGGACCAGAGAAGGCGCCCATTACAATTCAAAGTTGGAGATCACATATATCTACGGGTGTCTCCAATGAAGGGCGTAAACAGATTTAGGGTGAGAGGAAAGTTGGCACCCCGATTCATCGATCCATTTCAGATTACCGAAAGATGTGGATCAGTGGCATACCGGCTGAAATTACCAGAAGCACTTTCCGGTGTGCATGACATCTTTCACATTTCCCAACTGAGGAAGTGTCTTAAGCTATCAACTACCGTTCAGCTGTAGGATATTGAAGAACTGCAACCGGATCTCACCTATCGGGAGGAACCGGTGCAGATTATTGATAAAAAGGCCCAAACCACACGCAACCGTACGTTGTGGTTCTACAAGGTTCTATGGAGTAATCACTCCATGGACGAAGCGACATGGGAGAGCGAAGAGTTCCTTCGCACTAACTACCCCGAATTTTTCACGTCGCGTATCCGGTAAATTTCCACCGTCCTCTCTCACATTTTCACCTTATAATCTCGGGACGAGATTCTTTTAAGGGGGGAGGAATGTAAGGGCCTCAGTTTTTGACACACATTTGCAGTGTTCATCACCACACCACACACCTCATTTGAGGAAGGATGATGAACACAAATGAAGAGCAAGTAACAATTATCAACATGCTCATTAGAGAACAAACTCACACATTGCAAAAGTGGTATTTTCCACATGTGATATAGATGGGCCGTACATATGAAAACTCCTACACTTTGCTAAGGATGTCCATGCCAATTTTCACCAAAATTCCAAACCTTTTTGAGGTCATTTTGGGTATAGTTAGAAAGAGGGCAGTTTGAAACCATATTCAAATTCAAACTGTTTTTATCCCATGAATTTAAAAGTGGGAGGCATATTCTTACTCACCATATTTTTGTGAGCTCACACACCAATTTTCACTCCATTTGGAGTTGATCTTGACATGAGCTAAGTGGGGAAAAATTCAAACGTTATTTGAATTCAAAACGGAACTTGTGCTGAAATTTACTCAAACCAAACCCAATTCGAATCCTATTCAATTCGAATGGCTCAAGGGTGAATAATCTGAATCATCTGGGGTAGTATGGGGTTCACAGTTCACTACAGTGATTAGGAGTAAATTTCAGAGGTTAAAACCCCAGGTGGGACCCACATGTCATAGAGGGAAGAAGGAGAAACTTGCAACCAAAGTCAGTCTCGGTGGGAAATTCCACCGAGCAGCTGTCGGCTGTGCCACCGAGCAACTACCGGTGCCACCAGCTGCTTCCCTCTCCGCGCGCTGGCGCCCAGGGCGGCTTGCTCGCGCCTCCACGCGACCGGCACCGCCTCCACTAAGCAGGAGTCAGCCGGCTTTATCTTCTCGCGGGCAAACCCGAGCAGCGGCATTGTTTCTCGCCGCATCTCTCTGCTCAATCGGGAAAACCAGCAAAACCATCTCCTCCTTCGTTCCTGAGCTGCTAGACAGCCACCTGAGCTCGAGCACCACCCTCCCAACGCCTGAACCACCGGGTTTCGGCCCCTGTTCCCGTGATCAACGACGACCGGCGCAATTTAGCTGAAGGACGACGATCGGTCTCACGTGGGCAGCACACTACAGCCACTTCCACGGCCGAGCAAGGTCGGCAACAGGAGTGCACGGACTCCACGCTTCTTCCACCTGAAGCTCAAGCCACGCCGTGAACTCTCGCCGGCAAATTCTCAGTTTTTGCTCCGACGACCGTAAACCGAGCTTCCGGTACGGTTTCTTCAAAATCTCGCTCTATGATCTTTCAGAGGTCATCAAATCTTGCACATAGACGCTGGACTAGCTGGCGATCAAGTTCTTTTCTGCATCCGTAGCGTGAAACTGTCTAGGAGTGACGAATTTCGAGCTCGATCGAGGGCGGTCATGGCGGGCACGATCAGTCACACGGTGCCGACCCACTTGCCGCCATCCCTGAACCCTTTTGACACCTTGTCGAGCTTCCTAGAGGTACACTGATGCTGTAGGACCATATGTTCGAGGTGTTGGCAGGTTAGGACCCACGGTAGACGGCGCCGAACCTCAACCGAGGCCGCGGCACGTCGCCGAGCTATTTCCGGTCACCCCCAGCCCGACCTGACACCACCGACGTGTTCCTCGACGTCGACAACCCCCTGACGGCGAGTTTCAGAGCATGGGAGGTCTGGCAGCGGCAAGCCGGCGAGCCCCGAGTCTGCTCCGGCGAGGTCAGCGGCGCGGGCGCGAGAGAACGGCGGGAGGAAGATGAAGCCGGCTGACCCACGTGTCAGCGGCTGAAGAATTTAAATCGGGATCGGGTGTGGCCGGGGATCCGCTGTGCTGGCGTGCAAATACCCTGTGAGCTCCGGTGTGCCGGACACCTCCGCGCTCGACACGTGTGGTATCTCCGGTGTGCCATACACCTCCGCGCTCGACACGTGTCCCCGCGGGCCCCCACGAGATTTAAACTTATTCCCGAATTTCAGAATTCTTCCAAACGTCAAATCCTTATAACTTTCGCTAGAAAGCTCCAACTCGAGTGAACCCAATTTTGTTGGATTCAGCTCTCGGAGCACCTTCCAGCAAATCAAGTTCACTTCATAAAAACCCTTAATTCTCCAGAATTAATTCCTCAAAGTTTCAACTGTTAGGAATTTTAACTGGAGAATCCTTTGGAGGAAAATCCTGAAATTTTGCTGGGATGTTCATCAAAATGTCCCTGAACTACCATAAAAATTTCAGATCCATTTGATCTCATTTGATCCACCTAATGGTGTGATTAGTGAAACTGTTCCAGGGAAAATAGAAAATGTTCAGAAACATTTTCAGAATTTTCTCTGAAATTGTTTAGCTCATATCTTTAGTTAGGAACTTCCAAATTAATTGATACCAACTCCATTAGAACCCTCTGAAAATCTAGTTTTCAGAAAGTCATAGTTTGTTTCATGAAAATCCTTAGAACACCCTAAAAGCCTTTAATTAAGGTCAAGTACATGATTAATTGTGGAGGGCTCAAATGAGCTTTGCTGCAACTAAAACTTGACCAAGTCTCTGTTTAGGTTGTGACCAAGCCACAGTAAAAATTTCACAGTCATTGGGCTTGCCTAGTAAGAGTTATATACCTCACAAGTTAAAAGTTAATACAACTACATTTAAATTAATACATGTATTCCTTCCATCATGTAGTCGCTAAGGTCGAGGAGGAACCCGAAGTCCTAGACTTCGTAACTCCGGAGGAGCAGCTAGCCTACGACCAAGAGCAGCAAGGCAAGCTCTGGTTTGCATTAACCGTTTTACAAATTTTATTGTTTTGAGGACTTACTTGTGTATTATGATTCTTTGCATTAGGGTCTTGTTTGGAAACCCAATTGCATAGCCAAGAAAACCATGGGTTGGGTTTAGGATGGCAAACCCCGTTAGCTACTGCATTGCTAAGATAGAGTAGGATTCGGTACAAGTCGAGTAGTTAGAACTACTCGCGAGCATAGGCTAGAGTCACTCGACTCGGGTAGTGATAGCACATGAAACACATGGCAAGAAAATGAGACCAAGCGGAGGTTAAGGGCAGCAGGACTTTGGGGCCTGTGTGCTGTAGCTCCACTTGTGTCGATTGAGGACCGAGCCGTGTGCGGGCCTGTTGAACAAGCTAGAACAGTACCGAAGACCTACCGGATATATGGGAACCGGGAAACTGATGTAACTCGGGTAGCTGGGTGTTGAGGCATAGCTGGTCGTTCATAGGGTAGGTTGAGAGCTCGAGGTGTAAATCGGCTGGCGGCACTGAGATGCGCGTGCAGACCTCTTGCTCGGGACGATTGGACCGGTTCAACATTTGGCTAACGGGTGAAAGGTAGTCGCGTACGGCGTCATTGATGGTTGTTGTAGGCAACATCGAGTGCGGGCGTACGTGACGGGTTGTTCGGGTAACCCTGCAGGTGTAAATCGATTATAATCGCCGTCCCTCGCGGTCAGTGAGTACCACTTGTTCACTGTACCGTGACGTAGAAAGAACAGGCTAGTCACATGTTAAAATGTTGCTGATTGAAAGATGGACATTGATTGTTAATGATATGCTGTATCTTAGAGCTAACTAAAGTTCTTTTCAACTTTGGGCAAGGGACATGAGAGAAATGGGTTTCTTGTTTGATTGCGGCTCTCTCATGTACCTTAGCGTAAGGTTCTCCACAACCTGCTGCTAAAACTTGAAAGTAAGGTTCTACTAATTAGGCGAGTCCTTGCAAATGATTTTTACCTCATGTAACCCATTACCCTCATGTAGAAGTTCCATGTTTAGGTGAGACAGGTCAGACTTGCTGAGCCTTCGTGCTCACTGCTTATGTTTGAAGCATTTGCAGGGTTCTATGATGAAGGGACTCCCGAAGAGGAGACGTAACCCCAGGAGGGGAACCCCGTCGAGTGGGAGTCGTGCACGCCGTAGAGTTAGCGTGTGTGTGTGCTAGCAAGGACACGTTCAAGGGCTGAACGTGAACTTGATGCGTAGTCTATGCCCGTGAGTGTAGACTGGACATATTTTGCTGTAAACATGTTCATAAACTTGTTTATGTAATCAAATTTTCCGCTTCCGCTTTGTACCTTTGACGTGTGTTATACGGTGCTGTGCAACGCAGCACCCTCAGCGTGATCCTGGCTCGACAGGACCTTGGGGTCGTGTCAGAAATTCGCAACAACTTGAGGATAGCACAGACACGACAAAAGAGCTATGCCGATGTACCAAGAAGAGAGCTCGTTTTCAACGTGGGGGACTATGTCTATCTCAAGGTGTCCCCTATCCGAGGACTTCATCGGTTCAAGGTGAAAGGGAAGATATCACCTCGATACATCGGACCCTTTCAAGTTCTGGAGAGGAAAGGCGAAGTGGCGTATCAACTAGAATTACCGGCTCGCCTATCGGATGTTCATGACGTATTCCATGTGTCACAGCTCAAGAAATGTCTGAGAACACCTGAAGAGATGTTACCCATGAATGAGGTTGACGTAGCTGAGGATCTGTCTTATGCCGAGCAACCATCCAAGATTTTGGAGACAATGGAATGCCTCACAAGAAATAAAAGAATCCTGATGTGCAAGGTGCAGTGGAAGCATCACTCGGAAGAGGAAGCCACATGAGCGAGAAGACGAGCTTAAGGCACAGTTTCCGGAATTGTTTTCTTAGAACCACCAATCTCGAGGACGAGATTTCTTTTAACGGGGGGTAGAGCTGTAACACCCCAAAACCTGTTAAGAGGGGAATTTAAAAATTCTTGGACGTATTGCATGTGGTGCAGAAATTCAAATTCAAATTGGAATTCAAATTAAACTCAAAACAGAAAAGAAAAAGAAAAAGAAAAAAACAAACCCCCCCGGCTAGTGGGCCGAAACCCACCAGCCGGCCCACCCACCCCCGCGCCAGCCCGCAGCCACGCGCCCCCCTCTTTCTCACTGACACGCGGGGCCCGCCATCTTCTTCCTACTCGCGCGCGCGCTCGGCCGACCGGGACTCCTCTCTCTCCCCCAAATCAAAACCACCCCGGATACTCGCGTATCCCAGCCGAATTTCGGTTCTGGACGACGCAAACTCGATCACAACCGAACGCCGCCCTCGCCCGTCTATATAAACACCGGCATCGTCCCGATTTTCACCCGCGATCAGCTGTTTTTCTCCCGGCGAGAACCGAAGCTCCGATAACCATTTTCTCTCGATCTCTACTCGGGTTCTCTGATCTAACACGCCGAACGTGTTCCACCGCCTCCGGGGAATCACGCAGGTGCAGAAAACTCGGTGGTTTGCGCTTCAAACACAGCGCCAACGAGCCTGGCCGTGAATTCACCTCGTACCTCGTCGCCGACCGCCTTCCAGGACCTCCGAGCTCAAGAAAAACCCCGAGGTGAGATCCCCGACCTCACCTCTACTGATCTATGCCATGAAATCCCAGTTTTAGGAAGAATTGACGAAGACCCGAAGCTCTCCGGCGAGATCGCCGCCTCCCGCTGCCGCGCGCCGCCGGGCAGCGCCGCCCGCGCTCGATCAGAGCGACGTGGCCGCTTGTTCGCCGTCTATTTTAAATCGCACGGTAGAATTTAAATCCCCGCGTACCGGTTCGACGTTATAATCTCAGCCGTCTATTTTAAATTGGACGGTCCACGTCAGCTCCGCGTTATAAAGGCCGGGATTCTTACGCGCTACCCCCTGGGGATCTCGGAAAATACGAGCTAGCCCCAGAAACTTCTGATCTAGCCCCTGGAACTTCAGAAATTCATGTAAATTCAATTAAAAATCAGTTTTAGCCCCTGGACTTAATAAAAATTAGGAAAACCCGTCTGTTATGTGTAGTTAGACCCCTGGAAATTTATGAAATAATATAACAGACCCTGTAGTGGGGTGAGTTTACCTTTTTAACCCTATATGATATTAAATTTAGGATTTTGACTATGTGATTAGTATTTAAAATTTAAAAGATGGGACAAACACATTGTAAATTCAAATTTAAACTCTCATAGCACTTGGAAAACTTTGGAGTGAGTTAAAAATAGATTTTAAGCTGAAATGAATCTGTCTAATTGATTATTCACATTTATTAGTTATAGGGACAAATTTTTAGGTTAGAGAATAATTCTGAAAATTGGAAAAATAAATGTAAATTAGTTCACATCAGAGGAGAAGTTCAAAAATATATTATTTAATATTTTAGATCAGAACCTATGCTGTTAAGATGATGTGTCTTACTATTTTCATAATAAAGTTCACAATTAGGTATAGAAAAAAAATCTGGAAATATAGCAAGCTAAGTGTGAATAACTAGAAAATGATAAATGAAGTTTCGAAAATCCAAAGAATTCAGTTTAGGATTGGTAGAAGGTCTGAGAAGGGCAGGCCTGGCGCAGTGGTAGAGTCTCTCCACTTGTGTCCTGGAGGTCCTGGGTTCGAATCAGCCTTCTTGCAAAATAAGCAAGGGGAAGGCTGCCTAGAAATCCCCTTCCCCAGACCCCACAAAGTGTGGGATCTTTCGGCATTGGGTATGCCCTTTTTATTGGTAGAAGGTCTGAAAACCATTTGGAGTAGGAAATTATCTTGCATGCACTCTTGGTAGCTAAAGAGGATATTAAAGAATTTGTTTAAATTGGGAATTTATATATAGTGTACAAACAGAAATCTGAATACAAAAGTTAGAAATAATATACATATGTTTAAAAGTGCATGTAGGTAAAAAATCACCACACATAGAGTAACCACCACCTTAGAAGTGTGAATCACTTTCATAGGTGTGAATGTTTGGTTTGTATGAAGTGAAAGTGTGAACTATGTCTTATGGATTGTTGTTTTATTTTGCTATGTGTGATGGTATGAGTAGAACCTGCTCCAGAGCAAGTTTTTCCCTTCCAAGAACAAGACTTTCCATTCCCAGAGCAGCAGGAAGAAGGCAAGTGTCCTTGACCACTTTGTTCCTATTCTAGGATGTGTAGATAGAATTTATTGCATTGTCAATTGAAATATGAAACCCATGCTAGGAAGTTTCCCTAGAATTGCATTACCTTGTTTCCTTGTAGCTTGGGTTGGGATTTATTTTATCATGTCATTTATTGTTATGCTTAGCCATGCTTAGAATGGGATAATGGGAATATGAGATCATCAATTTATTTACTTTACTCTTGAATGAGATGTTATGAGTTACGTAGAGGTAGGGATCAAGGCAAGTTGGATGATTTGGTTGGTGCTGGGTGCACGAGACTCGGGTTTGTGTTTAGTACTTGCCTGGATCCTAAGGACCGGTTCATGGAGCATGTAACCTGGCTTTACCGTGCCAACCACATGCTGAGATGGGGCAGCTTGCCCAATTAATTAGGTGTATCCCCGGCGTAGTATGGGTGTGTTGGATGGTGCGGGGAATAGGTGTCAGCTGGACTACCATATGAACCGCAAGGCTCAAGAGGGGGCCACTGCAGCGGTGTTGGAGCCTCTTGTATGCTGTTAGGGGTGAAACCTCAGTGGGCCCACGCTTGTCGGGAATCCCTTTGTAAACGCTTCGTAGTGATCTCCTGGCTACACACCTGGGAAGTGTGAATGTGGTTCGTGGCCACTGGCATAATGGAGGTTCTTTTAGTCCACCCGGCAACGGGGGATGAAATCACTACATGTGGGTACAGTGGTGCAAACTCTGCAGAGTCAAAAACTGTCATGACAGCCGTGCTCACGATCAAGAGCGGCTTGGACTTATTCATGATTAGAGGATGGATGATTTTGGAAGTTGTGGATGTTAAGCGGGGAGCTTAACATTGGAAATAAAGTTATGGTTATTTGATTATGATGATGGGATGGGAGTTTGGGACCATTTCACCTGTGTAGTAATGTAGGTGCTTAATAAGCTAAGGTGATAGGTATTAATTGCGTAGTGCTTTAACCGTGAGTTCAACCTCTCCTTGTTCTAGCCATGCATGACATAACTTTCCCCCACTTGCTGAGTACCATCGGTACTCAAACTTGCATATTTGTTGGTTTATATTGCTGCTCAGGTCAAGAGAATGATGTGGGGTTTAATGATCAAGACTTCGGACCCGAAGAAGGTTTCTAGGTTCATGGTGTCCCCCGGGCAACGCCTGTTACGGAGCCCACAAGAATAATATTCCGCTGCTAGTTTATTTACTTGTGATGAACTTATTATCGTCCATCGAGACATATGCTATGTAATAAATGATGCTTCACTATTTGTCATCACATGTATGAGAAAATGATCCTGGCATACATGTGATATTCACTCGGTTGTTCTTCGGAGAAAACAGGTGTGACATTTTCCAACTGCCTTAGGCTTTCGGCGTCAGGGTAGCAGGAGGTACCTCGCTCAAGAACATACCACAGCGGGTATGTACCTTGAGGGAGCTTGCGTACTCGGGTTATTAGACTCCTGTAAAAGTTTCAGCTCATTTGGAGTTGAATTGATCAGGGTAATTTAGATTGTAAGTTCCTGTATTCAAATGAATACAGAAACATTTTCGGAGAATTTCCAAAACTTGTAAATTCAGTTCTGGGAAATTCTTAGCTCCAAAAATATTAGGAAAATTCATGTAGACTCTATGAACTATAATTGAAATTGTGGTTCACTGAGTTTGACATGAACATGGGTGTTATCTCAGAATTAATTCATCTTTGAGTAAACCCTTAGAGAATTATTCTGAATAAACCACTCCATGAAAAGTGCTATTTTTTGGTCCAGAGGACTTTCTTGTGACAACGAACTCACATGAAAATTCTCAGCTCCATTAGAGCTCTGGATCACCACTGTCATGTGTGATCCCTTAAGGTGATCAACACTTAAGTGGTAAAAGCACTCAACACTTGATCATGGTGTTTAATCCCAACCCAAACCACTAGCACCATTGTCATTTTAAATTCTTAAACAGAGTTCCAGTTTTAAAACTGTCATTAGATCTTATTAGCAAAAGCTTTTCAATTAAATACATATGCATGATCATATCGTGTAGCATATACGTGAAGAAGGTGAGAAGAACTTGAGGTGAAGATCAAGGAGGGAGGAAAACAAGTGATCAAGCTCCAAGTGATCATCACTAACTGATTGTAACCTTAGTCACCTGCCAAACAGGCAAGCCCCGGTTTCCATTTGAACCGTTTTATAAAGCATTTTCATTTGTAGAGATCATAGCTTTGCATCGTTGATTGCATTACGTCTAGATGATATTGAAAACCCCACTTGCATGACCAGAAACACCTAAGAGAGAAAGGGTAGAATAGCAACTCCTCGAGGGAATTTGGCTACGCTAATGTTAGTAGGAAAGGTCCGGTAGAAGACGAGTAGTTGGAATCTACTCGCGAGTTTAGGGCTGGTGTACTTGGAACGGGTCCAATTTAGAGAAGATGAGGAAAGTTCACACATAAGAAATGGAGACCGGGCAGGGAGGTTTAGATGCAGCAGGTTGCAGGCCGTGCGTGCATAGCCCTGCCTGTGTCGGTTAAGGCCCGTCCGTGCTTGGCCCTGTTGGACAAGTTTGAGTTGTGTACCAGACGCATACTGGCTATATGGGACCCAGGAAACCGATGTACCTTGGGAGATCCATAGTGGAACTTTTCCAACTGCCTTAGGCTTTCGGCGTCAGGGTAGCAGGAGGTACCTCGCTCAAGAACATACCACAGCGGGTATGTACCTTGAGGGAGCTTGCGTACTCGGGGCAGTTGAACTGCGTCCAATGTGGAAGATCTTGGAAAAGGTGGCCGCGTACAACGTCAGTCGAGGTTGCTGCCGGCAACTCGGAGTACGGGTGTACGTGTCGTGTAGTCCGGGCGTGTACTGATTCGAATCACCGTCGCTCGCGGTTATATGAGCATACTTGCCCACTGCGTCTTGACGTAGTAACAACTGGAATTGTTTATCTTTGAACATTATAAGGCTGTACTATAACTTGTACTGCAACCATGATTGAATTAGAGATAGGCTCATTAAAGTTTACTTTCACTTTGTGCAAGGAGCATCGCAACAAAGCGTTTCTTGTTTGATTGTGGAGTTGCGATGCTTTTCAGCTCAAGGTTTGCACAGTGAGGCTTAAAATCTGAAAGTTAAGGATCGACTTTAGGCGAGTCCTTTATGCAAATCTAGCCAACCTAATTGCAACCGTCGTACATGTAGAGTTTCTTGTTTAGGAGAGATGGGTCAGACTTGCTGAGCCTATGTGCTCACGCTTGCTATATGAGTGGTTTTGCAGGTTAACATCGATGGTGAAAAGAAGGTTGTCCGGTGTCACACCCGGTTTTTCCGAAGAAACAACCAAGTGAATATCACATGTATGCCAGGATCATTTTATCATACATGTGATGACAAATAGTGAAGCATCATTTATTACAAGCCAGGTGTCGAATATAAATAAGTCTTACATCGCAAATGTCTCAATGGACACTAATGCTTCATCATAAGTAAATAAACTAGCAGCGGAATATTATTCTTTAGGGCTCCATCACAGGCGTTGCCCGGGGTCTTCATGAACCTAAAATCCTTCCTAGGGTCCAAAGTCTTGGTCATTATACACCACCTCATTATCTTGACCTGAGCAGCAATATAAACCAACAAATATGCAAGGTTGAGTACCAATGGTACTCAGCAAGTGTGGGAAAATTATATCATGCATGGCTAGAACAAGGAGAGGTTGAACACAGGGTAAAAGCACTACGCAATTAATACCTATCACCTTAGCTTATTAAGCACCTACATTACTACACAGGTGAAATGGTCCAAATCTCCCATCCCATCATCATAATCCAATAACCATCACATCATTTCCAATGTTAAGCTCCCCGCTTAACTTCAAAAACCATCAATCCTCTAATCATGAATAAGTCCAGGCCGCTCTTAACCGTGAGCACGGCTGTCAAGACAGTTTTGACTCTGCAGAGTTTGTACCACTGTACCCACATGTAGTGATTTCATCCCCCGTTGCCGGGTGGACTAAAAGAACCTCCATTATGCCAGTGGCTACGATCCACATTCACACTTCCCAGGTGTGCAGCCAGGAGATCACTACGAAGCCTTTACAAAGGGATTCCCGACGAGTGTGGGCCCACTGAGGTTTCACCCCTAACAGCATACAAGAGGCTCCAACCCCGCTGCAGTGGCCCCCTCTTGAGCCTTGCGGTTCATATGGTAGTCCAGCTGACACCTATTCCCCGCACCATCCAACACACCCATACTACGCCGGGGATACACCTAATTAATTGGCCAAGCTGCCCCATCTCAGCATGTGGTTGGCATTGTAAAGCCGGGTTACATGCTCCATGAACCGGTCCTTAGGATCCAGGCAAGTACTAAACACAAACCCAAGTCTCGTGCACCCAGCACACAACCAAAACATCCAACTTGCCTTGATCCCTACCTCTACATAACTCACAATAGCTCATTCAAGAGTATGGTATTATAAACTGATGATCTCATATCCCAAATATCCCATTCTAAGCATGGCTAAGCATATGCATGTAAATAAATGACATGACAAAATAAATCCCAACCCAAGCTACAAGGAAACAAGGTAATGCAATTCTAGGGAAACTTTCCTAGCATGGGTTTCATTTTTCATTTGACAATGCAAATAAATCTATCTACACATCCTATCATAGGATCAAAGTGGTCAAGGACACTTGCCTCCTTCTTGCTGCTCTTGAAATGGGTAGTCCTGATCTTGGAAAGGAATAACTTGCTCTTGAACAGGTTCTACTTCATACCATCACACATAGCAAAAGAAAAACAACAATCCATAAGACATAGTTCACACTTACACTTCATACAAACCACACATTCATATTTATGAAATTCATTCACCATTATATGTGTTGTGGTTACTCTGTGTGTGTTGATCTGTGGCTTGCATACACTTTTATTTATATGTATATGATTCCTACTTTGGTGTTCATATTTATACTTACATACTATATATATATATATATACATATATATATACATGTGTGTTTCAGTTTTTAAATAAATTCCTTATATTAAACTACTACACCTTTTCACTACCAAGTATGTATGAAAAGTATTTTTCTTCTCCATATGTGCCTTCAGAATTTCTACCAACCCTAAACTGAATTCTTTGTATTTTAGAAACTCCATTTATCATTCACTAGTTGCTATATTTTCAGATTTATATTCCTATGCATAATTGTGTATTTTATTATGAAATTAGTAATACACATCATCTAAACAGTATAGGTTCTGGTCCTAAATGATTTAATAACATATTTTGACCTTGGCTTCTGATGTAGACTATTTCATAATTATTTTCCCTATTTTTCTATAACTATTCTTTACTTAAAAATGTGTCCCTATACTAATAAATGTGAATAATAGATGAAACAGATTCATTTCAGCCCAAAAATATATTTTTATCTCACTCCAAAGTTTTCTAAGTACTGAGAAAGTTTTTAATTAATTTTGACAATTATGTTTGTCCCCCTTTTTACTTTTTAAACACCAGTTACATATTCAATTTTCTAAATTAAATACTAAACAGGGCTAAAATAATGAATTCACCCCATTACAGGGTCTATAATATTATTTTCATAATTTCCAGGGGTCTAGCTACACTTATCAGAGGTGTTTTTCCAAATTTTTATTAAGTCCAGGGGCTAAAACTGATTTTTAAATGAATTTACATGATTTTCTGGAGTTCCAGGGGCTAGATCTGAAGTTTCCGGGGCTAGCTCTCAATTCCAGAGAACCCCAGGGGGTAGCACGTAAGACTTCCAGTCTTTATAACGCGGGGCTGACGTGGACCGTCCGATTTTAAACCGACGGCTGAGATTATAACATCGAACCGGTACGCGGGGTTTAAAAGTCTAGCCTGCGATTTAAAATAAACGGCGCACAAGCGGTCACGTCGCTCTGATCGAGTGCGGGCGGCGCTGCCGGCGGCGCACGGCGGCGGGAAGCGGCGATCTCGCCGGAAAGTTTCGGATCCTCGAGAATTCTGCCTAAAACTGTGATCTTATGGCATAGATCGGTAGAGGGGAGGTCAGGGATCTCACCTCGGGGGTTTTCTCGAGCTCGGGGGTCCTGGAAAGTGATCGGCGGCGAGGTCCGAGGCAAAACCACGGCGAAGCTCGTCGGAGCTGGATTTACACCGTAACTCTCCGAGTTTTCTGCACCTGCAAAGTTCCCCGGAGGCGGTGAATCAAGACCAGCGAGTTAGATCAGAGTTTCCGAGCTTAGATCGGCCAGAATTCACCGGCGAAGTCTCGGTGCTCACCGGAGTGAAAATCGGCGATCTCGTGGGAAAAACCGATCGGAGCTGGGGTTTTTATAGCCGGGGGAGGGCGGTGGGTCTGTGGGGATCGAGTTGGAGTCCTCTGGGACCAGAATTCAGGCGGCAGGACGCGGTTTCCGGGCGGTTAAGATTGCGCGCGCTCGGGGGAAAAGTCCGGGGTCGCGGGGGCTCAGGGTTAGGGATGACAGGTGGGTCCCACCCGTCTGTAAGAGGCAGCGCGGCGCGCGCGGGGGCGGGCTGGCGCGGGGAAAGCTGGGCCGGCTGGCGGGTTTCGGCCCACTGGCCGGTTTTTTCCCGTTTTTCTTTTTCTTTTTCCATTTCTTTTCTGTTTTGAGTCTAATTTGAATTCCAGTTTGAATTTGAATTTTTGCAAAACATGCAACACGTCCAAAAATTTTTAAATTCCCCTCTGAGCATGGTTTAGAGTTTTGAATCAAAATTTGGGGTGTTACAGCTCTACCCCCCTTAAAAGAAATCTCGTCCTCGAGATTGGTGTTTCTAAGAAAACAATTCCGGAAATTGTGCCTTGAGCTCATCTTCCCGTTCCCAGGTGGCTTCCTCTTCTGAGTGATGCTTCCACTGCACCTTGCACATCCGGATTCTCTTGTTTCTGGTGAGGCGTTCCATCGTCTCTAAAATCTTGTATGGTTGCTCGGCATAAGACAAATCTTCAGCTACATCCACTTCATTCATGGGTAACACCTCTTCAGGCGTCCTCAGGCATTTCTTGAGTTGTGACACATGGAATACATCGTGCACGTCCGATAGATGAACCGGTAACTCTAGTTGGTACGCCACTTCGCCTTTCCTTTCCAAAACTTGAAAGGGTCCGATGTATCGAGGTGACAACTTCCCTTTCACCTTGAACCGACGAAGTCCTCTGATAGGGGACACCTTGAGATAAACATAGTCTCCCACGTTGAAAACGAGTTCTCTTCTTCGTACATCAGCATAACTCTTCTGGCGTGTTTGTGCTATCCTCAAGTTGTTGCGAATCTCCCTCACCTTCGCTTCGGCTTCTTGTAGCACTTCTGGACCAAACACTTTACTTTCTCCTGTTTGGTTCCAAAATAGGGGAGTTCTGCACTTCCTTCCATACAAAGCTTCAAACGGTGAAATCTTCATACTAGCTTGATAACTGTTGTTATAGGAAAACTCCGCATACGGTAAGTTCTTGTCCCAACTCCTATTGTTTTTGAGTGCACATGCCCTTAACATATCTTCAAGGATCTGATTGGTTCTCTCCGTCTGCCCGTCAGTTTGGGGATGATAGGCAGAGCTGAAGTTCAGATGGGTTCCCATGGTTTCATGCAACTTTTGCCAAAACCTCGAGGTGAACTGTGTCCCTCGGTCCGACACTATCTTCTTTGGCACTCCATGGTAACACACAATCCTTGACATGTACAATTCTGCCAATTTGGATCCGCTGTAGCTTTCTTTCACAGGAATGAAATGAGCTACCTTGGTTAGCCGATCAATAATGACCCATATTGAATCATACCCGGATTGGGTCCTAGGCAATCCCACGACAAAATCCATGCTGATTTCTTCCCACTTCCATTCAGGCACTTTGAGTGGTTGCAACAATCCCGTGGGTCGTTGATGTTCTGCTTTCACCAACTGACATGTGTCACATAGGGCAACATGTTCCGCGACATCTCGCTTCATGCCATACCACCAATACCTGCTCTTGAGGTCCTGGTACATCTTCGTACTCCCAGGATGAATGGAATAGTCGGAATCGTGAGCCTCCTTCAAAATTAACTCATGGATCTCCTTTACTTCTGGCACACAGATCCTTTTTCCGTGCCACACCGTTCCCTGTTCATCCTCTCTAAAACCAGGAGCTTTATTTTCCTTGATAAGCTGTCTGATCTCTTGTATCTTCTCATCATTCTTTTGGCCCTCGCGTATGTCTCGCTCGAGTGTGGAGTCCACTTCCATGGCGATGGCTTCACCACTATTTACTAGACATAGATTGAGTCTTATAACCTCGTCCTTCAATTCTGCAGGCATGTCCTTCAAACTCAACTTATTGACCTGCACTTTCCGACTCAAAGCATCGGCCACGACGTTTGCTTTCCCGGGATGATAGTTGATGTCCACATCAAAGTCATTGATTAGCTCTAACCATCTCCTTTGTCTGAGATTGAGATCTGGCTGTGTGAATATGTACTTCAAACTCTTATGATCCGTATATATCTCTGTCCTCTTCCCCATCAAATAGTGCCGCCAAATTTTCAACGCGTGTACCACTGCAGCTAGTTCTAGGTCATGTGTAGGATAGTTCTTCTCGTGCTTCCGAAGCTGCCGGGATGCATATGCCACGACATGTCCTTCTTGCATGAGAACACATCCCAACACATTTCTAGAGGCATCGCAGTACACTGTGAAATTCTTCTGCATATCTGGCATAACCAACACTGGGGCTGTTGTCAATCTCTTCTTTAGCTCCTGAAAGCTCGTATCGCACTGTGGCGTCCAGGTGAATGTGATTCCCTTTTCCAACAGTTTGGTGAGAGGTCTCGAGATCTTGGAGAATCCCTCAATAAACCGTCGATAGTATCCAGCCAATCCCAAAAAGCTTCGAACTTCCCCGACATTTTCAGGGGTTTTCCACTTCTGGATATCTTCAATTTTGGCGGGATCTACGGAGATTCCTCCCTCCGAGATTATATGTCCTAAAAAGGGAACTCTCTTCAGCCAAAACTCACACTTGCTCAACTTGGCATATAGTTGGTGTTCTCTCAGCCTCTGTAACACCAACCTTAGATGTTTCTCATGTTCTTCTTCATCTTTGGAGAATACGAGAATATCATCTATGAATATCACCACAAATTTGTCCAGATATTCCATGAATACCTTGTTCATGAGGTACATGAAATATGCCGGGGCATTGGTTAGCCCGAAAGGCATGACAGTGTATTCATACAGTCCGTACCGAGATACGAAAGCTGTCTTGGGAATATCAGATTGCCTTATCTTGAGTTGGTGGTACCCCGACCTGAGATCAATTTTCGAGAACACACAAGCTCCCCTCAACTGATCAAACAAGTCTTCAATGCGGGGTAATGGGTACTTGTTCTTGATGGTTACCTCATTCAAGGCACGGTAATCCACGCATAACCTTTGGGTTCCGTCTTTCTTAGGCACAAATATCACCGGAGCTCCCCATGGTGAGCAACTAGGGCGAATATACCCCTTCTCCGTCAATTCTCTCAAATGATCCTTGAGCTCTTCTAGCTGCTTGGAGTCCATTCGATAAGGTCTCTTGTATATCGGCGCTGTTCCCGGTACTAGCTCAATTGCGAACTCCACGTCACGGTCGGGAGGCATTCCTGGCAATTCCTCCGGAAAAACATCTGGATATTCCCTGATAGTCCTGATTTCCTCAACTTCCGCCTCCACTTGATTTAATTTAATGTCCCTCCTAGGCTCGTGTATTGTTATGAACTTTACTCTGGTGCCACAGGGGTGAGTTAATTCCACCGTTCTGGTCGAACAATGGATGATTCCTTTATGTTTGGTCAACCAATCCATACCCAAAATAATATCTATCCCTTGTGAATCTATCACTATGAGGTTAGCGGTAAATACTACCCCATTAATGTCTAGGCTCACTTTGGGACACACTTGTCTTGTCCTTATTTCTCCACCTGGAGAGTTTACGGCTAGCATATGGTTCATTTGTGTGGTTGCTAGGTCATGCTTCTTAACAAACCCTTGAGCAATGAACGAGTGGGTAGCACCAGAATCAAACAGCAGAGTTGCAAGGTGTAAATTGGCAGGAAACTTACCAACTACCACGTCGGGTGCCTCTTGTGCTTCCTCCATAGTGACATGGTTCACCCGTCCTCTCATTACATTCTGCTGTTGTGGCGGAGCAGGCTTCTTCTTTGGGCATTTATGGGCGTAGTGCCCCACTTCACCACAGCTGAAACATTGCACCCCAATCTTAGGTGCTTGGCCCTTGTTGTCTTGGGGTTGGTTTGGGGGTCCTTGTACTGCTGGTCGAGGTGGATATGCGGGGCGAGGCTGCTGCACAAACTGACGTTGCGGCTGTGCTGGTGCTGCGGGTGGCCTGTAGTTTTGGTTGTACCCTCTTGGTGCTGAATAGGGTACCGCAGCACGGCTCGTCTGCCCCGTAGGTTGCTGCATCATACGTGGGCGGGTGTTGCTCCCTGAGGCCTGATGTGACCATCCCGCCTTCCTCTTATTCTCATTTTTCAGGGCCTTTAGCTTCCTTTCCACCACAAACGCTCTGTCCACCATCTTTTGAAAACTTTCATACTCATTGGAGGACATGGCACACTGCATCTCTGCGGTAAGTCCTTCCACGAAACAATCTTGTTTCTGCTCATCAGTCTCTATGTCTCGTGGAGCATAACGGGATAGTTGAGTAAATTTAGTGAGGTATTCCCTCACCGTCATGTTTCCCTGCTGCAGTCCCAAAAACTCCTTCCTCTTGTTTTTGAGTTCACCTCTTGGGATGTAGTGGTTGCGGAAGCTACGCTTGAACTCTTCCCAAGTGATGTTCTCAGGGTCATGATGGGCGGCCACGTAGGCGGTCCACCAATCAGCAGCAGGTCCATGCAATTGATGAGAGGCAAACAGCACCCTTTCATACCCTTGGCACTGTATGATCCTCATCTTATTTTCAATGGTCTTCAGCCAATCATCTGCCTCCAGAGGTTCAGCAGCACTTGCAAACTTTGGAGGTTGAGTTCCTAGAAACTCACTCAACCTTGGTTGGCGTGGTGCAGCTTGTGTAGGTGGAACTTGATGCAAGTTGGCCACCACTTGAGTCAAGTTCTGGATGAGCTGATTTTGATTCTCCAGCATTTGGTGGAGAGGATCAACTTCTTCACGGCGACCACCCCTGTCCTGGCCTCCAGAAAGATGAGGGTTGCATGCCTCATCATTGTTGTTGGCGGGGTTGGCAGCACGTCCTTTTCCTCTTCCGGCCATCTGGCAGAATCAACAAATGTTAATTTGATACCATTTAGTATCATCTTACTACTTTCATTTGTTGGTACTTTGAGGTGTTGAGGCTTTGTTAAAATTTTACGAGGGTTTATATCTCACACCGAATAACTGCACTATTATTTCCTGTGGGTTCACACACCAAAGCAAAACAATCTGAAGACGAGGCTGTGGACAATTGCTCATGGCTTCCACAACTCACGTCACACACCAAGCATCATCACACCATTAACTACGTAACGACTCGACTACTCGACCTCTTGCTAGCTAGGGGAAAGACTCTACACTACTCGTCCTCTTGAGCTGGCTCCTCGGGATCTTCCTCCTCATTTCGGCTACCTTCTGACTCTGCTTTGGGTGGGGAGGCTGCTGGTGGAGAAGTGCGACGACGCCTGATCGCTCGGCGATCCGGGGAGTCAGGAGTCCATGTATCATTCACAGTGACACACAGTTCATTCCCATCTCCTCTTTCTCTCGCCTTTAAGCAAGCTCGCAGCAACGCCTCCATTTCCTTCAGGGTGTCTCGAACATCCTGAAGCTCTTGTTGACACTCCTGCAGTCGAGTGCTGAGCATAGCAGCATCCTCCAAGCACAAGTCCATGTGCTCATGGGAAGTCCCTTGCTGCACCGGTGGGTACTTGTACTCCGTGGTACCACTCTCACGTTGGAGGACATACATGTACTCAGTTTTGTCCAAGTGGCGACGATAGATGTGACTCTGGCAGGTGATGGCCTCCCAGGTGACATCTTTCTTCGCGTCAACTTGTGTTGCTCGACAAGCTGGAGAGTGGTGAATCTTAAGCAGCTGATTCTCGTGTATAATCCTCATCTCCGAACTCCATTCTTCCCTCTTCTCACGGATGGTCCTGGTGGAGTTATAGTGGATGATTAGCTTGCCCGTATTGCCAGCGGCTTCGAGCATACGTCGAAGACGGCGCAACAAATCTCCTACTGCCAATCCGTAGGAAAGGTACGTCACTGGACGACTCTCCTCTCTTTCGGCAAGGGCAACTACGGGAACTCTCCCTCCTGTGGACTTACGAGCGGTGCGAATCATGCGAACCATCTAAAACAAAAGAATTTAAAATTAGGTTAGATAAAATCTCAAACAAAAATCCTATTTTGAATGAAAGTTGGGGTAAGATGAAGAAAATGACTCCTTTAATAACACTTTTCCACCCACACCTTGGAAAATAGTTTTTAAGAAAATAGGGCCTTTAAATACGTCCATTTCTACCTAGGTCCACGTTCCTACGGGCAACCATGGCTCTGATACCACCTCTGTCACACCCGGTTTTTCCGAAGAAACAACCAAGTGAATATCACATGAATGCCAGGATCATTTTCTCATACATGTGATGACAAATAGTGAAGCATCATTTATTACAAGCCAGGTGTCGAATATAAATAAGTCTTACATCGCAAATGTCTCAATGGACACTAATGCTTCATCATAAGTAAATAAACTAGCAGCGGAATATTATTCTTTAGGGCTCCATCACAGGCGTTGCCCGGGGTCTTCATGAACCTAAAATCCTTCCTCGGGTCCAAAGTCTTGGTCATTATACACCACCTCATTATCTTGACCTGAGCAGCAATATAAACCAACAAATATGCAAGGTTGAGTACCAATGGTACTCAGCAAGTGTGGGAAAATTATATCATGCATGGCTAGAACAAGGAGAGGTTGAACTCAGGGTAAAAGCACTACGCAATTAATACCTATCACCTTAGCTTATTAAGCACCTACATTACTACACAGGTGAAATGGTCCAAATCTCCCATCCCATCATCATAATCCAATAACCATCACATCATTTCTAATGTTAAGCTCCCCGCTTAACTTCAAAAACCATCAATCCTCTAATCATGAATAAGTCCAGGCCGCTCTTAACCGTGAGCACGGCTGTCAAGACAGTTTTGACTCTGCAGAGTTTGTACCACTGTACCCACATGTAGTGATTTCATCCCCCGTTGCCGGGTGGACTAAAAGAACCTCCATTATGCCAGTGGCTACCATCCACATTCACACTTCCCAGATGTGCAGCCAGGAGATCACTACGAAGCCTTTACAAAGGGATTCCTGACGAGCGTGGGCCCACTGAGGTTTCACCCCTAACAGCATACAAGAGGCTCCAACCCCGCTGCAGTGGCCCCCTCTTGAGCCTTGCGGTTCATATGGTAGTCCAGCTGACACCTATTCCCCGCACCATCCAACACACCCATACTACGCCGGGGATACACCTAATTAATTGGCCAAGCTGCCCCATCTCAGCATGTGGTTGGCACTGTAAAGCCGGGTTACATGCTCCATGAACCGGTCCTTAGGATCCAGGCAAGTACTAAACACAAACCCAAGTCTCGTGCACCCAGCACACAACCAAAACATCCAACTTGCCTTGATCCTTACCTCTACATAACTCACAATAGCTCATTCAAGAGTATGGTATTATAAACTGATGATCTCATATCCCAAATATCCCATTCTAAGCATGGCTAAGCATATGCATGTAAATAAATGACATGACAAAATAAATCCCAACCCAAGCTACAAGGAAACAAGGTAATGCAATTCTAGGGAAACTTTCCTAGCATGGGTTTCATTTTTCATTTGACAATGCAAATAAATCTATCTACACATCCTATCATAGGATCAAAGTGGTCAAGGACACTTGCCTCCTTCTTGCTGCTCTTGAAATGGGTAGTCCTGATCTTGGAAAGGAATAACTTGCTCTTGAACAGGTTCTACTTCATACCATCACACATAGCAAAAGAAAAACAACAATCCATAAGACATAGTTCACACTTACACTTCATACAAACCACACATTCATATTTATGAAATTCATTCACCATTATATGTGTTGTGGTTACTCTGTGTGTGTTGATCTGTGGCTTGCATACACTTTTATTTATATGTATATGATTCCTACTTTGGTGTTCATATTTATACTTACATACTATATATATATATATATATATATATATATATATTATACATATATATATACATGTGTGTTTCAGTTTTTAAATAAATTCCTTATATTAAACTACTACACCTTTTCACTACCAAGTATGTATGAAAAGTATCTTTCTTCTCCATATGTGCCTTCAGAATTTCTACCAACCCTAAACTGAATTTTTTGTATTTTAGAAACTCCATTTATCATTCACTAGTTGCTATATTTTCAGATTTATATTCCTATGCATAATTGTGTATTTTATTATGAAATTAGTAATACACATCATCTAAACAGTATAGGTTCTGGTCCTAAATGATTTAATAACATATTTTGACCTTGGCTTCTGATGTAGACTATTTCATAATTATTTTCCCTATTTTTCTATAACTATTCTTTACTTAAAAATGTCTCCCTATACTAATAAATGTGAATAATAGATGAAACAGATTCATTTCAGCCCAAAAATATATTTTTATCTCACTCCAAAGTTTTCTAAGTACTGAGAAAGTTTTTAATTAATTTTGACAATTATGTTTGCCCCCCTTTTTACTTTTTAAACACTAGTTACATATTCAATTTTCAAAATTAAATACTAAACAGGGCTAAAATAATGAATTCACCCCATTACAGGGTCTATAATATTATTTTCATAATTTCCAGGGGTCTAGCTACACTTATCAGAGGTGTTTTTCCAAATTTTTATTAAGTCCAGGGGCTAAAACTGATTTTTAAATGAATTTACATGATTTTCTGGAGTTCTAGGGGCTAGATCTGAAGTTTCCGGGGCTAGCTCTCAATTCCAGAGAACCCCAGGGCGTAGCACGTAAGACTTCCAGTCTTTATAACGCGGGGCTGACGTGGACCGTCCGATTTTAAACCGACGGCTGAGATTATAACATCGAACCGGTACGCGGGGTTTAAAAGTCTACCGTGCGATTTAAAATAAACGGCGCACAAGCGGCCACGTCGCTCTGATCGAGTGCGGGCGGCGCTGCCGGCGGCGCACGGCGGCGGGAAGCGGCGATCTCGCCGGAAAGTTTCGGATCCTCGAGAATTCTGCCTAAAACTGTGATCTTATGGCATAGATCGGTAGAGGGGAGGTCAGGGATCTCACCTCGGGGGTTTTCTCGAGCTCGGGGGTCCTGGAAAGTGATCGGCGGCGAGGTCCGTGGCAAAACCACGGCGAAGCTCATCGGAGCTGGATTTACACCGTAACTCTCCGAGTTTTCTGCACCTGCAAAGTTTCCCGGAGGCGGTGGATCAAGACCAGCGAGTTAGATCAGAGTTTCCGAGCTTAGATCGGCCAGAATTCACCGGCGAAGTCTCGGTGCTCACTGGAGTGAAAATCGGCGATCTCGTGGGAAAAACCGATCGGAGCTGGGGTTTTTATAGCCGGGGGAGGGCGGTGGGTCTGTGGTGATCGAGTTGGAGTCCTCTGGGACCAGAATTCGGGCGGCAGGACGTGGTTTCCGGGCGGTTAAGATTGCGCGCGCTCGGGGGAAAAGTCCGGGGTCGTGAGGGCTTAGGGTTAGGGATGACAGGTGGGTCCCACCCGTCTGTGAGAGGCAGCGCGGCGCGCGCGGGGGCGGGCTGGCGCGGGGAAAGCTGGGCCGGCTGGCGGGTTTCGGCCCACTGGCCGGTTTTTTCCCGTTTTTCTTTTTCTTTTTCCATTTCTTTTCTGTTTTGAGTCTAATTTAAATTCCAGTTTGAATTTGAATTTTTGCAAAACATGCAACACGTCCAAAAATTTTTAAATTCCCCTCTGAGCATGGTTTAGAGTTTTGAATCAAAATTTGGGGTGTTACATCTAGTGAGACTCGGAGACTTCCGAGTCGTTTGACACAGGGAGAACCCAGCCGCTGCTGTTTTCTTCATGCTGCTAGCGAGAGGAGTCCGCGGGCTGGACTTCATCTCGAGTGCTCTTAGTTATTCGATGTGAGGTGATATAGACTTCCACTGTAGTTACTTGATGTAAAGTATTTACAAAGAAAAACTTGTAAGCTTCCGCTATTGTTTTATGTAATACATTGTTCCTCATATGTGTGCTGTTGGGTGCCGCACAACACGGCACCACCCAATGTGATTCTCGGGCGAGTTTCCTGTCTCGGTTGAGCGGGTCGCGTCAGCGGGGTATCAGAGCTGAGCCCTGTCTCAGTCGGTACCGCGCCCGTCTCAGTTGGTATCAGAGCCGCATTGGTAATAGCACAGGGAATAAGGAAGGTATTACGACAAAAATTTAGGATACGGTGAGGAAACGGTATTAGGCCCACATAAGGATTACTATTAGCTTATTATGAAGGTGGCAACCTAACTTATTTGTTATGTCGGAAAATCGTGCATCTCGGGACGAGTTATGTCTTGGGGGGGTGCATGTAAGCGCTGTCCACCAGTGCGCACAAGCTGAAGGGTGGAGCCCAACGGGTGGCAGGTAACCCGACCCGCTTTAGTATCCTCTACGACTCCTCATGTCGTTTGGGGTATTCAAGCAACGTCTGTCCCAGGCATGCGTGGTGCAATTTGGGAAACCCAGTCACGTGGTTAGTAACGTGAACAAGTAGCTCAAGGCGTGTTTGGCTTGAGAACACCTGTGCGAGTGATGACGGACGGGTGTAAGAATGTATGGATACCGGGTTCGGTGTGCAGTCGAACCTGACGATTGAGTGTGACTTATGCAGGATTAACCCCGAAACCGTAGTACGAATAGTACACGTTTGCGAGTGACCGTTTTAGTGCCACCTAAGATACAAATATGCCGGTATAATCCGGTTAGGATTTTCTTTTGGTGAGGCTACGTAGTACCGACATGCTTCTTACGGTGCATCGACGCCGTACTAAACTTAATAACCCCTTTCCTTTGAAGAAATGACTCATGAACTAACTTTCAAATAAAATAGAAGTTTGAAACAAATATTAGTTACTAAACTCTTATTTTGAGCTAAAATTCAAATAAGAGGAAGACTAGGCTTCAAAGATTTCAAAAACAGAGTGCTCTGTTTTCGGCAGAAATTTTTTGCTGGATGTCAACAGAGCATAACTCTGAGTAGCTTGACCCAATTAAGGTGTATGATACAGTTCTGGAAATATTTTCATGTGATCTACAACTTATTTGTAGACCTCCAGAGCTAAATCACATGCTAAATGGGTATAAAGTTCAGAGGAAGGTAAACTGTCCAGAATCAGGACAGCAGCAAAACCACTCTGGATCTTTCTGTTTTTAAGCCATAACTTTCTGTAGAAAAACCCTTAAGAAGCCTATGATACACCATGGTAAAGGTTATGAATTGTGCCACAATTTTGTAGTTCAAAGTTGGTTCAGATTCTTGTTGTATTTGCATATACAACTGTGATAAAATCAGCTACATACAAAGGAGATGCTGGCAAATTTTATCAAGGAATTCTGTCAACTTTGAAAAATCATAGCTTTTAATCCAGAGATGATCTGAAGGCATATGAGTACTCGTTAGAAAGATACTGAGGTTAAATTTAACGTTGGTATTCGACTTGAGTTATGAAAATGCTCTTAACTAGATGAAAATCTGGAGATAGTGCATAAAGGTCTGTCCTGTACAGATAGGCTGAATAACTATGCCTACTAAGGAGTTGTGTAAACATGAATTTTGTTACTGCTTTCGTAAAGTTTTGACATAATCATGTTTCCATTAGTCTCACATACTGCTGAGTTCTTGTTTAACTCATCTCAACAACATTTTGCAGTATGGTTCGTACTCGCTCTATGAGTAGGGCCGGAAGTTCTCGTCGAGGCGGTGATGCTTCTATTCCACCACTGGAACCACCATCCACAGGATGGATGGATCTTATGACTCGAGTCGTCGAGTCTAACCAAGAGAACGCTAGGCTATTCCAAGAAGCAACGCAAGAACACACACGCTTACTCCAAGCTTTGGTACAGCAAGGCGTACTCCAAAACTCGCAACAAGTCGTTCCACCTCGGAACGCTTATCTGGATTTCTTGGCGACTCAACCGCCAATTTTTACTGAAGCCACCAAACCTGTGGAAGCAGATCAATGGCTTCATGTCATGGAGTCCAAATTTGGAGTATTCGAGTGTGATGAATACCAGAAGACAAAGTTTGCCGTTCAGCAACTCCATGGAGCCACCGGAAACTTGTGGGTGGATCATATTGCCACCATTCCGGAGGACCATCAAGTGACATGGAGGGAATTTTGTGAAGCCTTTCGTACTCGTTACATACCACTTGGTATTGTCAAGGAAAAATGGGAGGAATTTTTGGGCTTGAAGCAAGGGGACATGAGTGTCCTCGAGTATGTCAGAAGATTTAATCTTTTGGCCCAATATGCTCCTGAATATGTGGCGAAAGAAGAAGCACGGTGTGACCTATTCTTCCATGGCCTGAGTGTCGTATTACGGGAAAAGCTGGCCGTGCACAATAACGGTAGTTACACCGACATGGTCGATGCGGCTTTCATTCAAGAGAAGCCGACACTTGAGTGGCAATCGGAGAAGAGAAAGATTAGTGAGATCGAGCAGGCTAGCACAAGTTATGTGCCTCAGAAGTACCGTTTGGTGTATCAAACGCCACCCGGTGAAAGATGGAGGCCACCTGTACGATCAACTCCTCAGAGATTGATTGCTGGTCAAGTTTTACAACTTGCACCACCTCCACAGCCGCAGCATCAGACGGTGGTTTGTGCTCCATCGCTGCAGCCATATGTACCTAGCAGTCCACCGCAAGTCAACGAAGAACCGGAGAGGCATCCGTGTTTCACTTGTGGGCGCATGGTCCATTATGCTAGGCATTGTCCGGAGGGAATTCAAGGATGTGGGTCATCATATTTACAACAATACGACCCGTATCTTAATCTGCAGATAGGAGGGCAGATAAGGGGCAATATTCACTATACAGTGATTGATGATGTTCCAGAGGGAGAAGCCGCTTTAGCAGGGATGTTTTCTCTGAATCAGCTACCGGTTTTAGTTCTCTTTGATTCCGGTGCCACACACAACTTCATTAGCCAATCCTTTGTGGCTCAACATCAGCTCCAATAAGTTTATACAAAGAGGCAATACCTCATATCTTCGCCCGGGGGCAGCAGTACCGCAAGCGAGGTTGTCTCCCGAGTACCTCTTTGTTTTGGGGGTAAAATATACCCTACGACCCTCATTAGTCTTGAAGGTCTGAAGATTGACATCATTTTGGGGATGTCGTGGTTGAATTACCACAGAGCGGTTCTTAACATCAGCTCCAGGACCGTTGAGCTCAACTCCCCACAGAACGGTCTTCATATATTAATTCTGGGCGCCAGACAGGAACAGATTGCAACGGTAAACCACACGGAAGCTGTTAAGATAGAGGACATTCCGATGGTACATGAGTATCCGGATGTATTTCCCGAGGATTTACCGGGCATGCCGCCTGAACGAGACATTGAGTTCAAGATCGAACTTATACCGGGAACCACACCGATATCACGAAGGCCGTACAAGATGGCACCCAATGAACTGGCAGAATTGAAGACACAGCTGAATGACCTAATGAGCAAGGGCTTTATACGACCAAGTTCGTCACCTTGGGGTTGTTCAGCGTTGTTTGTAAAGAAGAAGGATGAAACACTACGGCTTTGTGTTGATTATCGTCCTTTGAACGCCGTTACCATCAAGAACAAGTATCCACTACCTCGCATTGATATGCTCTTCGATCAATTAGTGGGTGCGAAAGTATTTTCGAAGATGGATCTTTGGTCCGGATATCACCAGATTAAAATCCGGGCAGAAGATATTCCGAAGACGGCATTCTCAACGAGATACGGGCTGTATGAGTATATCGTTATGTCTTTTGGTTTGACCAACGCCCCGGCACACTTTATGTACCTGATGAATTCAGTGTTCATGCCGGAGTTGGATAAATTCGTCGTTGTCTTCATCGACGATATCTTGGTGTACTCCAAGTCAAAGGAAGAACATGCTGAACATCTGCATATTGTGCTACAAAGATTGTGAGATCATCAGCTCTACGCAAAATTCAGCAAGTTTGAATTCTGGATTAATCAAGTACCTTTTCTCAGACACATCATTTCAGCGGAGGGCATCACTGTACATCCGAGTAAGATTATCCAAGTGCAGAAATGGGAGTCACCAAAGTCAGTACATGAAATCCGAAGCTTCCTCGGTTTAGCGGGTTACTACCGGAGGTTTATTCCAAGTTTTTCCAAGATTGCTAAACCGATGACGGAATTATTAAAGAAGAATACCAGATTTGTGTGGGGTGCTGCATGTGAACAAGCTTTCAAGACCTTAGTGAAGCATCTCACAACAGCCCCAGTTCTTGCTCAGCCGGATACAACGAAGCCATTCGACGTTTATTGCGATGCATCTGGCATCGGTCTTGGCTGCGTGCTGATGCAAGAAAGACGAGTGGTCGCTTATGGATCTCGTCAACTCAGAACTCACGAGCAGCATTATCCAACTCATGATCTTGAGTTAGCTGCCGTGGTCCTTTCTTTGAAGATGTGGAGGCATTACTTGCTCGGAAATCTTGTACACCTCTACACCGACCACAAGAGCTTGAAGTACATCTTCACTCAGAAAGAATTGAACACGAGGCAACGAAGATGGCTAGAGCTCATTAAAGACTATGAACTGGAGATTCATTATCATCTAGGAAAGGCGAATGTGGTCACCGATGCGCTCAGTCGTAAGGCGCATATCCATCACTTAAGTATCACTGAAATGGATGATGACGAACCAAGCCTCCGTGTCGTCCCGTATGGAGCTCTCTATAATCTCACTCTCATTCCTACTATCCGAGAGGAGATCATGGAAGCTCAACGAAAAGACAAGGGTATGTTCCACATACGGCGAAGGATAGACAACGGAGAAATGGAGTGCTTCCGGAAGGACGATGAAGGTACTTTGTGGTTCAATGAACGGATTGTAGTGCCCCGGGATATGGGACTACGGAAGAAAATTTTGGATGAAGCTCATTTGTCCAAGTTTTCTATTCATCCGGGCAGTAATAAAATGTACCAAGATCTCCAGAAGATGTTTTGGTGGACACGTATGAAACGTGAAGTTGCAAAATACGTTTCAGATTGTGATACGTGTCGAAGAGTCAAGGCCGACCATATGAGATAGTCAGACCTGTTGCAGCCATTGCAAGTACCGGCATGGAAGTGGGAAGACTTGAGTATGGACTTCATCGTCGGGTTGCCGATGACCTCCCACAACCATGATTTGATTTGGGTAATTGTGGACCGATTAACCAAATCAGCACATTTCATCCCTGTGCATACTAGGTACAATGCAAAGCAGTATGCGGAGCTGTACATAGCACGGATCTTGTGCTTACATGGAGTTCCCCGCACCATTGTGTCAGATAGAGTATCGATGTTCGTAGCCCGTTTCTGGGAACAGCTACACACCTCCTTGGGGACAAAGTTGATTAGAAGCTCTGCATATCACCCTCAAACCGATGGGCAAACTGAGAGGGTGAATCAAATACTGGAAGATATGCTAAGGGCATGTGCCATCCACCACGGTAAGAGTTGGGATGATCACTTACCGCTGGCGGAGTTCTCGTACAACAACGGATATCAGACGAGCATCAGAATGGCACCATATGAAGCTCTATACGGCCGGAAGTGCCGTACACCATTGAACTGGTGTGAATCCGGTGAACGAGTAACATTCGGGGTTGATCTTGTCAATGAAGCCGAAGAGAAAGTTCGGATAATACAAGAGAACCTCAAAGCTGCCCAATCTCGTCAAAAGAGCTACGCGGACCAGAGACGTCGACCGCTGCATTTCGAAGTCGGAGAGCACGTGTATCTTCATGTGTCTCCGATGAAGGGGATTCATCGGTTCGGTGTCAAGGGGAAACTTGCTCCCCGATTCATCCGTCCATTTACTATCACGGAGAAGTGCGGAACTGTAGCCTACCGGCTGGAACTACCGGCAAGCCTTGCCGGTATTCACGACATATTTCATGTGTCCCAGCTGCGGAAGTGTCTCAAGTTTACAGCTGCCATCCGCACCGAAGACATCGACGAGTTGAAGCCGTATCTCACCTACGTCGAGCAACCTATTCAGATTATCAACGAAAAGACCCAGATCACCCGGAACCGGACTTTGAAATTTTACAAAGTCCTGTGGAGTAATCATACCCCGGAAGAGGCGACGTGGGAATCCGAAGATTACATCCACAAGAACTATCCGGAACTTTTGTCATAAACCTTGTAATTACCTCCCACCTCGTTCTTCTTTTGAATCTCGGGACGAGATTCCTTTTAAGGGGGGAGGAATGTAAAGGTCCCAAAATTATGAATACAAAGAAATACTTATTTGCAAAAGTTGGTTTCATATGTATGAAATTTGGGACTTGTTAAAACTTTTCCACATGTGATGACACACATGAGGGTTTTTCTTCACACGAGTCAAATGTTTATTTGAGAACTTGGAACCTTAAAGGGGTCTAAAACAAGGATGGGAAGTTCCCATATATGTGAGAAAACAAAAATCAGATTTGGAACAATGTGTTCAAAATAAAAATTCAAATGAGAGCAACACTAGGAATTCCAAACTGTTATGCTACAAATCTCATTTGCAACAGCCAAATTAAAAATCAGGTTTCATATTTGAATTCCTTGGGTCCAAATTAGGGGGTGTGCAAAGTTTCATGATTTATGGAAATGATTTGCAACCCTTTTTTCAAATGGACTTTAAATGACAAAGAATTCAAATGCATATTTGAATTTGGATAAAACTTGCCCAATTATCCAAATGCCTCTCAGATTTAAACTTCCAGAACTGAATTCCATCAATATTCAAATTGGGGAGATATTTTAGAGGGGATAAGGAGGACTGACATGTGGGACCCACATGTCATTGGGAGCACTGAAATTGCAAAAGATCTGCTGTCCACAGTCTCTGTTTGATTTCCTCCCACGCGAAGCAACGGCCGAAGCCGCCTTCCCTCCGTTCGACACCGAGGGCCAGCCGGCGGCCAGCTCCTTCTGGGTTTTATCGTGCTGGAGAGCAGCCTGTGTGCCCTTAAACGCTGCCGTGCTCCCTTTCTCCCTCATCCCCGAACCCTCGGCCTGTTCTTCCTCCTCGCGCAAGAAAAAACCGACCGAGCGCTGCCGCCGAGCTCTCGGCCGATCGGCCAGCACATACACCGCATGAGGACTTCAGCTGAGCAGCAAAATCACACAACAGAACCCTCCCCGACCTACTCACGCCATCACTGAAGGAGTTCGTGCTCTCCACACCGAGTTCAACCAGTTTCCGCAGCGGCCGTCACCCAACAGAGACGGGGTGCTCTCGTGGGCAGCACCACAGAGCGGGTTTCACGACCAAACGAGGCCACCGGGGGACGCGCAAGGTCTCCGTGCAGCTTCCACCTGAAGCACAGAGCCTGTATCGGCCTCTCGACAACGAATTTCGAAGATCCTCTTCGGCCGGTGAAAACTGACCCACGGGTATGAATCCATGAAATTCTCGAGTTATATTCATTTAGAGCTCTGCAAATTTCGCACATAGAACCTAGACTGGTGTAGCAACCTTTCTTCTTCACAAAGCCTCGCATGAAACACCCTGTGCATGGTGCAATTTCAAGCTTTCCGAAGGCGGCTATGGCGGGAAGGTGCGGGTGCACGGTGAACCCTAGGGTAGAGCCGTTCTCGAGCCCATATGCGGCCATGCCAAGCTTGGCCAACCTCCACTGGTGCTGTAGAACCTTTCCAGGGAGCTTTTTGCGGGCTATAGCGCCAGGGCGACGTCGCCGGACTTCATCCGAGCCGGTGCGCCGTCGCGGGCTAGTTTAGGGGCCCTGCCAGCTCGAGAAAACCCCACCAGCATGTTCCTCGCGTGGAATTAGGGACTGGCGGCGAGTTTCAGCGGCAGGGGTGGCCGGACGACCGATCCCGGAGCTACTCCGGTGAGCCCGGCAGCGGGATCGCGCGGGAGCGGGAGGTGGAAGAAGACCTCGCCGGGCCCGCCTGTCAGTCGCACGGCAACAGTGGGCTGGATACGCTGTGGCGTGGGATCAACTGTGACTGCGCGGGAAATAACCCTGTGACCCCGTGCGGCATGCTGCCGGCAGCAGACACGTGTCCCTGGTCCCACGGTCAGGTTTAAACATTTCTCAGATTTATTCGAATTCCAGATTTTTCCTCAAACTTTAGAAGAGCATAACTTTTGCTAGGAACCTCCAATTTTAGTGATTCAAATTGGGTTAGATTCCGATTGACAAACTCTATCCAAATATGCAACCCAATTTGTATGAAAGTCTTTATTTAATTCTGGAAAATTCTTTAAAGCTTTTCAGCAAAAGAATTTTAGAGGGAGTTTGGTTTTTCCAAAAATCCTCAAATTTTGCCAGAATATTCTTTAGGGTGTTATTAGGCTCCTGTAAAAGTTTCAGCTCATTTGGAGATGAATTGATAAGGGTAATTCAGATTGTAAGTTCCTGTATTCAAATGAATACAGAAACATTTTCAGAGAGTTTCCAAAACTTGTAAATTCAGTTCTGGGAAATTCTTAGCTCCAAAAATCCTAGGAAAATTCATGTAGACTCTATGAACTATAATTGAAATTGTGGTTCACTGAGTTTGACATGAACATGGGTGTTACCTCAGAATTAATTCATCTGTGAGTAAACCCTTAGAGAATTATTCTGAATAAACCACTCCATGAAAAGTGCTAAATTTTGGTCCAGAGGACTTTCTTGTGACAAATAACTCACATGAAAATTCTCAGCTCCATTAGAGCTCTGGATCACCACTGTCATGTGTGATCTCTTAAGGTGATCAACACTTAAGTGGGAAAAGCACTCAACACCTGATCATGGTGTTTAAACCCAACCCAAACCACTAGCACCATTGTCATTTTAATTTCTTAAACAGAGTTCAAGTTTTAAAAACTTTCATTAGATCTTATTAGCAAAAGCTTTTCAATTAAATACATATGCATGATCATATCGTGTAGCATATACGTGAAGAAGGTGAGAAGAACATGAGGTGAAGATCAAGGAGGGAGGAAAACAAGTGATCAAGCTCCAAGTGATCGTCACTAACTGATTGTAACCTTAGTCACCTGCAAAACAGGCAAGCCCCGGTTTGCATTTGAACCGTTTTATAAAGCATTTTCATTTGTAGAGATCATAGCTTTGCATCGTTGATTGCATTACGTCTAGATGATATTGAAAACCCCACTTGCATGACCCAAAACACCTAAGAGAGAAAGGGTAGAATAGCAACTCCTCGAGGGAATTTGGCTACGCTAATGTTAGTAGGAAAGGTCCGGTAGAAGACGAGTAGTTGGAATCTACTCGCGAGTTTAGGGCTGGTGTACATGGAACGGGTCCAATTTAGAGAAGATGAGGAAAGTTCACACATAAGAAATGGAGACCGGGCAGGGAGGTTTAGATGCAGAAGGTTGCAGGCCGTGCGTGCATATCCCTGCCTGTGTCGGTTAAGGCCCGTCCGTGCTTGGCCCTGTTGGACAAGTTTGAGTTGTGTACCGGGCGCATACTGGCTATATGGGACCCAGGAAACCGATGTACCTTGGGAGATCCATAGTGGAACTTTTCCAACTGTCTTAGGCTTTCAGCGTCAGGGTAGCAGGAGGTACCTCGCTCAAGAACATACCACAGCGGGTATGTACCTTGAGGGAGCTTGCGTACTCGGGGCAGTTGGACTGCGTCCAATGTGGAAGATCTTGGAAAAGGTGGCCGCGTACAACGTCAGTCGAGGTTGCTGCCGGCAACTTGGAGTACGGATGTACGTGTCGTGTAGTCCGGGCGTGTACTGATTCAAATCACCGTCGCTCGCGGTTATATGAGCATACTTGCCCACTGCGTCTTGACGTAGTAACAACTGGAATTGTTTATCTTTGAACTTTATAAGGCTGTACTATAACTTGTATTGCAACCATGATTGAATTAGAGATAGGCTCATTAAAGTTTACTTTCACTTTGTGCAAGGAGCATCGCAACAAAGCGTTTCTTGTTTGATTGTGGAGTTGCAATGCTTTTCGGCTCAAGGTTTGCACAATGAGGCTTAAAATCTGAAAGTTAAGGATCGACTTTAGGCGAGCCCTTTATGCAAATCTAGCCAACCTAATTGCAACCGTCGTACATGTAGAGTTTCTTGTTTAGGAGAGACGGGTCATACTTGCTGAGCCTATGTGCTCACGCTTGCTATATGAGTGGTTTTGCAGGTTAACATCGATGCTAAAAAGAAGGTTGTCCGGTGAGACTCGGAGACTTCCGAGTCGTTTGACACAGGGAGAACCCAGCCTCTGCTGTTTTCTTCGTGTTGCTAGCGACAGGAGTTCGCGGGCTGGACTTCATCTCGAGTGCTCTTAGTTATTCGACGTGAGTTGATATAGACTTCCGCTGTAGTTACTTGATGTAAAGTATTTACAAAGAAAAACTTGTAAGCTTCCGCTATTGTTTTATGTAATACATTGTTCCTCATATGTGTGCTGTTGGGTGCCGCACAACACGGCACCACCCAATGCGATTCCCGGGCGAGTGGCCTGTCTCAGTTGAGCGGGTCGCGTCAGCGGGGTATCAGAGCTGAGCCCTGTCTCAGTTGGTACCGCGCCCGTCTCAAAACAATCCATATATTCTCTAGGTAATTGGCTTACCTCTTGCTTTGGGGAACATCCGAGGTTCTTCTTGATGAAGGTTGGCCGATGTGCCGATCCATCCACGAGGTTTATCTCCTCTAGTTTGTCCACCGAGGAAAACCCTTGCCGGAGCTTCTCCAAGTCGTCAAAGTCTTCCACTAACTCGCCCATATCGTTCTTATCTAAATTATATTGCTCGGTTACCTCCTGCAGCTAAGTTAAATGACCTCATTTATCTTGCATTTTCAAGTTACATTACTGAGCCGAGTGAAGTCAGTCGGCTTTACACATACGGGCACAAACCCATCCCTTCCTATGCTCACAAAGTCTTAGTTGGTTAAATCCCGTCCTGTGAGACACCTAATATCTTCATGTTGATAATCAGATGACTAGGCCATTGCTATGCAAGCCGAATTATCAGCTTCAACTACATCTACTTCATTGCCGACTCATTGGATGACACACTAGTGAAGTGTGGATGGAACAAACCCATTGCCATGGATCTAATCTCGTCCAAGGAGCAAGTTGTATCGACTCCTCACGTTGACGACGAAGAATGTTGTAGGTAATGTCTTGCTTTCAACCGTGAGTTCCATAGACATTATTCCCTTGGCTTCAGTTGGATCTCCAGCAAACCCACTTAAGGTTGTGTTGGTCTTGATGAGGTCGCTCTCTAGGTATCCAAGCTTTTCAAACATGGATATAGGCATTATGTTGACCCATGCTCCTCCATCAACCAACGTCCTTCCCACTAGGGTTCCATTGACATGCCCTCGGATGTACAATAGCTTCATGTGTTGGCCGAGCTGTTCTGGTTTCTTAAAAACTACATTCTTAGCTCCTAGATCAAGCTCGGTCACCACAACATCTGAAAGACTAAACTCAGAAGGCAAATGAAACACCACATTTACCTCGACTTGGTTTTCATCCTCGCCCGCGTGGTTTTCTTTGTTCTCATCATCTCCAGCTTCCTCCCGGGAAATCCTATTCTCCTTCCAAGTCTTCTTGGGGATCATTGGCCGTGCTTGGTTGAACCAATGATCCCTATGCTCCTCCTTCCTCTTCTCAGAAAGTTCCAGAGCCCTCAGCCTTTGTACACGTCTCTTTTGTGTCTTGTTGATCCCTATGGGACACCATTGGGGATCTGGCTTTGTTCCCGGAGCCACTACCTTGATCTTGTCTTGTTTCATATTCTCTGACTTCACGTCCCACCTAGTGAGCCATCTCGGAGGTACTCTAGAGTAGTTGGTCGATTTCATGAATTGTCGTGATCGTGCACGTTCAGTCGGCCCTTATATCTTGTACTTGGGTGCTTGTGTAATGCCTGGTCCAACTATAGCCTAGGGGTTGTAATGAAATGCGTTAAATTCTAGATACCGGGCTTGTCCTTTGTTAGTGCAGACTAGTACAGGGTTAGTCAGAAAATCACAAAGTTAATTGTTCTTTATGTTTTCCTTGTTTTGGTTTCAGCAGAAGATAGTAAACAATGCTAATGATTCAACTATGTATATATGAACTCAAATAAACAGGTATATTACAAAGAAAATTGGATTTTGGATATGAATAGTGTGATGCCCTAATTTGCAAGTATAATGAACAATCAAGTGAAAGTAGGAAAAACACACAAATTTATTCCGAGGTTCCATCCCACCCAGAGATCTACGTCCTCATTGAGGAGCCCACAAAGGGTCGTGTCTTCTATAACCCTTTCCTCTCCAAGTTACCACTAAGGCCAACTTGGTTCTTAACTATCGCAATGGGTAACTACAAAGTTCTTGGGACTTTCTCACAAGCTGAGGGCTCTCACAATGTTACATATGAGCTGAGATCAACTTCACACGAAAGATTACACAAATGAAATCTGTAAAATCCCCAAAAGCTCAATGGAGTGTGTGAGAGATCAAACCAAGAGCTCAATGGAGATGAAATCTGTAAAATCCCCAAAAGAGCTAACAAAGAATTCAGCACATTCACAATTAGGAAAAATGAGGGGAATTAAAACTTTGAAATATAATGGTGTGAGTTCAAAGTGATGATTCAAACTTCCCCAAAACTTCCAAACATGGAGATCTAAATTCTTAACTTGGGTCTTCATAATTCAAATATTCAACCTCCCAAATTTCAGCTCATTTGGAGGGGTTCTACTATTTGTTTGGAAATAAAGGGGAAAGCCTCAAACATGAATTCAAATTCAAAAACTCAATGGCCATCCCAATTTTTTGAACCCAAACAAATTCGGTTGAATTCAACACTTTAAACAATGACTTTGTGTTGAAGCAAAGGATTTAATTGGATAAAAATATCAGAGCTATTAGATTGGGTGGGAAACATAATCAACAGTGGAGGAATTTTCTTCTGTGCGAGTGAACATCAGAGCTGTGCCCTGCCTTCCACCGAGCAGCTTGCAACAACTTGCTCCCAAAGGCAGCACATTGTGAGTGGTTGATTGCTATCCAAAGCAGCGGCACAACTCAAATCCTTTTCTCTACACGTGCAATCGAAGCCTCTTTCCTTTGCTCGAGCGCTCACCGAGAAAAACCACTATTGCCGCCTCTGTGATCGTCGTTGATCAGCCTCCGGTAACCCTAGCGCCAGCTGATCCCTCTAGGAGCTGCGCCGGCGACTCAATGATTTTCACCGCTCCTCAGCTCATCCCCGACCTTCCTCCGCCGTGACCAAGCCATTCTTTGCTGGAAAAATAGAGCATGATGCCGCTTCTCGGTTCCACGTTGCCCGGCCGCTCCCATACCCCTCTAGCTCAAGAAAAGCGACCCTAAGGTTCGCCACAACATGTAGTTACTCTTTCCGGACCTCCCCTGCTCTTACCCGTCGCCGGCTCGCCGTAATTTGCATTTTGGCACCGGTGCACGTGAAGAACCGATCAAAGCCGAATCGGGAAATTCTCTCCACACGCTTGATCATCCGTTCTGCAATTCAAACCACAGCTACTAGGGCTCCTAGCGCCCTCCCACGCTGAATTCCGAAGCCAACCGGCCTTCCTCCGCCGCGGGCGACGAAAATTCGCCGCAGCCGGCTAAAAACGCCGGGGGTCCACAGTGACAACAAGTTTGCCGCCATTTGCCGTGAGGGTTGAGTTTCGTTCCATGTTATACAACCTCTAGGGATGGTGTACGGCACCTTAGCCGTCCATCCGAGCCGCCCTGCCTATGCCGACCCGTTTCCTGCCATTTTCATGCCATAAGACCTTGCCTGGCTGCCAGGTCGTGATGTGAGGATGGTGTAGAGCGAAACAGGAGCTGATTTGGTTGAGAAACGAGGCAGAACGAGGCGCGCCACCCCTCTGTGCCGGCGCGCGCGAGTTTCCTGTCGGGTGGTTGAAGAAGAGCTCGACAGGAGGGGCCCACGTTTGAATTTTCTGTGGAGAAATTAGATCCAGAAAATGGCCAACCTTGGCAAGCCCATAACATTGTGTAGATAACTACAAAAAGGGTGAGACCAATTTTGTTCGAATCCTCATAAGGAGTACTTCGCAGAGGAACAAAGTGCTTGCTATGAAAACACCCAGTATTTTCTGTGGAATTCATTTTATTAAATCCTTTAGGGACTAATTCCAGGAAGGATTCTCAATGAAAAATTCCCAAATTTGGACAGCAAATCCTTCTCCTAGTTCCTGAGCTCCAGTAAAAATCTTAGGATTTTTGGAGCTTATTAAGAGTACTTAATCAGTAGGTTATCTCAGGGTTAAATAAATTAGCTAAAAATCATAGAATTAATTTCCAGAAAAATGGTTCCAATTTCAAATGACCATAACTTTTAGTAGGAATGTCAAAAATTTGTGAAAAAAATTTTTTTTGGATTCCTCTCAGTCAGCTTTGCAGAAATGCAAATAATCTGATCTGAAGATCTCCGGAATTCTCTCCAAAATTCATCAAAATAAATCTTTGGGAATTAATTCCAGAAGATCCCTGTTATGGAATTTCCTCAAATTTGGCCAGAAGATTCTTCATAACATTAGGGATCCTCTGTAAAAATTTGAGCTTTATTGGAGTATATTTGCTAGGCTAAACTCTGATCCAAGGTTCAGCCTTCATTTGGAATTTTCCAATTCTGAACAGAAACTTTTCAGCATTTCATATCAACTTCAAAAATTCATATCTCCCTGTAGGTATCTCCAAAAATGGTGAAAAGTTTTTTGTTAGAACCATAGATACCTTATCTAATTAGATCTTCCACTGTTATACATGTCAAAACTTCATATTTGGGCTCAAAATCCAGAGAAGCCTTGTACTTGTGGGAATTTTGAAGACTACAAGGTTCAACGAAATTTCTCCAAATTTTGCTCAGATCATCCTTATAGAGTCTAGTATCCACTGGAAAAATTACAAGGCAAATTAAGGAACCTAAACAGCAGTAGCTAGTAATAGTAGCTCATCTCTTATATAACCCTAGCGCTTATACATACATTTTGCTACATTTCATATAGTGACCGAAGTTGATGACAGGCCAGAGCTGTTGGACTTCCTCCCACCAGACGCAAACTTCCTGTTTGACTCGCAACCAGGCAAGCTCCGGTCTGCATTTAATTACCTTTTGCAAAGTTTTCATTTGTATCACTTATGTCTAGGTTGAAATGGTTGCACTAGAGTTAGGGTGGTTGAAACCCCACTTGCATGACTTTTAAATCCTATGAAGGGTTGGGTAGTTTACAACTCAACAAGTAGAGAATGTCATGCTAACGTTCTTAGGATCTGTGTAGAAGTCGAGTAGTTGGAATCTACTCGCGAGGTATGATTTTATCACACAGGATGGAAAAGAGTAGAGAATGGCTTAAGAATGTGAAAATGATACCCATCAGGGGAGATAGGATGCAGTCAGCGGAGGTCTCACGTGCGTAGCCCTGTTGGTGTTGATTGAGGACTTAGTCGCGTGTGTGGACCTGCTGGACAAGTTTTGAACAGTACCGGATGGCATACTGACATAAGCAGGAAACTGGTGTAATTGGCTAACCTGGGTGCCGAGGCTTACCCAACCATTTTATAGGAGTGGGCTGAAGGTAGAAAGGTGTAAATCTGCCGGTGGGCACAGACATGCTCCACGCGGGGACCTCCTGCCCTTTACGGACGGACTGGTTTGGCATTTGGGTTTCCTTTGAAAGGTTGTTGCATAGAACAGAGTAGGAAGGTGTGAAGCACCACACTTCAGAAAAGTGAGTGTATGTGACGTGTTATCCGGGTGTCTACTGATTGCAATCACCGTCCATCGCGGTTATTTGAGTACCGCTTGTTCACTGTGCTGTGATGTAGTAAGAATTGAAAGAAGCCAGACGAATATGATGCATTGAACTACTAATGTCTTGAATACATGTATGCTGTAGATGTAGAGCTCATTAAGTTTATCTTCCACTTTTGGCATAACCACATCGGAGGAAAGCGTTTCTTCTTTGATTGTGGACTTCCGATGTGAGGACTGCCTAAGGCACAATAAACTGCTGCTATAAAACTGAATGTAAGGATTAACATGTAGGCGTGTCTTTATTGCAACATCTGTTTCCTATATTACCAATCCCTGCATGTAGAGTTTCATGATTTGGAGTGTCGATTAAACCTTGCTGAGCCATCGTCCTCACAGTTGCAATATTTGATCTGTGTCCAGGTGAGAGTTATGAGGAAGGGTCCGAGGACGAGGCGATGCCCCCCTTGTGGTACATGGCCGATCTGGAGTCGTGCACGCCGCCGTAACCTTCGTTTGAGCGCTGCTAGTGTGTAGTGTCCCCGGGCTGGACGGCTACACTTTTTTCTTAGTTAGTAGGAGAATGTAGTATTGTATAATACTTCCACTATATAAATAATTAAGTTTTGTAAAAGACTTCCGCTGTTTTTATGTAAAATAAAAGTTTGTATATTGTTCGTATTCTTTTCTTGTGTTCTGTTGGGTGCCGCATCGCACGGCACCACCTCTGCGATCCCGGAGTGGGTGAACCATGGGGTGGTCCCCACAGTCATGGTATTAGAGACGCATTGGGAATAGCACGGTCAAAAAGAGGCTATTTTAAAAACTTAGAAGTAGTCGAGTGAGGATTAGTCACTATGCCAACATAAGTTCTATTATAGTAGTAGCTACTTTAGGTGGAAAAGCTAACTTATATGTTATACATTCTGTAACGATGCTCCAACGTCAGGAAAGAGGTAAGGTAAGAAACCGCAGGCGGAGGAATTGCGGTAAGCTCGCCGTACGAGCAATGGTATGGAAGGGTTTACCGTGGCTTGGCGCGGTAGTGAATATGAGTCTCTGAACCTCTCCATGGTTCGGAGAGCATATGAAAATGCTGATCTCCAGTGTGCTTTAGGCAAAAGTGAGAATACCCCATCGTGTGGTAAGCAACCCGACAGTATGCAACTCTTGAACGTTCAATGTTCAAAGGGCCATACGCAGCGCTCGCCATCTGCATGCCTCAACGGTCATGAGGCAGTATGTGGTATCCGTTGGGTTGATACAATTCCCAACCATGACGACCCGCTCACGCTCTACTCGGGTTCCCCGTCGTGTGGTTTGAAAACACGACCATGTACCTTGAGACGTGGCTTGACTCAAGGAAGATCCGTATGGCAATGATACGGGCAGTATGTTTGTACTATGATATGGACCTGCCTCAAATGTCAAAACCTTTGTGTGCACCCTTATTGTGTGGTCATGCAGGTACATTAACCACGTTAGAGCATGACGTTTAGAAATCGTTTGTGAGTGACGTTCTTAGTTCCACCATTTGACACGTATATGGCAGAACACCGGCTTAGGATTTTTCTTTGGTGAGGAAACGTAGTACCAAGATGAGTTATTAGTTGCATAAAAAGTATATTTTCAAAGAAAAGAGTCAAATTTGAGTTTAGTATTCCATTTAGGGGTTAGTAAACTCCCATATTGAACTAAGTGTCAATTGGGAGTGTAGATTCATTTCCAAACACCTAGGAGAAACCTCCCCTGTTTCGGCAGAATTTTTACTGAACTTAACCAGGTACAACTTATGATTAATTGAACCAACGGAGGTGTGTGATACCATTTTGAAAAGTTTTTTAAGTATTCTACAATTTTTCTGTAGAACTCCAGAATAAAATCTCCCTCCAAATGGACGAAAATCTCAGATGAGTATGCACTGTCCAGAAACCGGGCAGACCAAAATGCTCTCCGGAATCTTCTGTATTTCGACCACAACTTCTTGTAGAAAATTTTCCATGGGTAAAGTAAGATACCGTTGGAAAGTGTAGGCAATTTTCTACAACTTTGTAGTTCAGTGTTTTCCTAGATTGGGGGCAGAAATATTTGGAATTTTTTGAACAAAACAGCCACATGCAAAGGAGGTGTTGTCAAAATTCCTGAGAAAAATCTGTCAACTTGTAAAAGTCATAACTCGTAAACTAGGGAGGCTATGGAGGCAAATAAATACAATCTGGATTCTTTTTTAGTCTACTACAATTTTGTTGTTGAACTCCAGTCCAGGTTTTTCCTCCAAGGTTGCCAAAACAGTCAAATTCTTCAAACTGGTATGCTGGACCAGAAGCTGGACAGAGAAGACCATGGTTGAAGTTTTCAATCGAAACACTTGGTTTCACATTTTGATATCCAGTTGCTGTTGTAAAAACAGTGAGTTGGATTCTAAAATATTATGCATTCAACCGGCTGGCGCAATATGCACCAGAATAAGTGGAAATCTATACCCGACTTCTCTAATTATGTTAGAGAGTCAAAAACTCGATATCATTTTAGGAATGGCATGGCTACATCGCCATGGTGCTGTTCTTGACATCATTCCATGTGTGGTTTGTCTAAACTCTCCACTTCATGAACCACATGTTCATATTCTTGACCGTTCGGTTCAAGAAGCTCCAGCCACATATAACACGAAAGTCACAAAACTTGAGGATATTTGAGTGGTCCGTGAATACCCGGACGTATTTCCGGATGATCTCCCGGGCATGCCACACAAAAGCGATGTTGAGTTCAAGATCGAACTTGTACCTGGGGCAACACCGATATCACGGAGGCCGTACAAGATGGCTCCGAATAAGCTAGCTGAGTTGAAGGAGCAGCTCAACGATCTGATGAGTAAGGGTTTCATTCGACCCAGTTCCTCACCATGGGGATGCTCGGCGCTGTTTGTGAAGAAAAAAGATGAAACCTTGAGGTTGTGTGTGGATTACCGACCTCTCAACGCCGTCACCATCAAGAATAAATATCCACTGCCCTGCATCGATATTCTATTCGATCAACTTGTGGGTATGAGTGTATTTTCGAAAATGGATCTTCGCTTCGGATATCATCAAATCAAGATCCGAGCGGAGGATAGTCCGAAGACGGCCTTCCCGACGAGATATGGGTTATATGAATATCTCGTCATGTCTTTTGGTCTCACCAACACCCCGGCACATTTCATGTATCTCATAAACTCAGTGTTTATGCCAGAGTTGGACAAGTTTGTGGTGGTTTTTATCGACGACATCTTGGTTTATTCCAAGTCTGAAAAATAACACGCCGAACACTTGCATATAATGCTTCAACGATTGTGAGACCATAAGCTTTATGCCAAGTTCAGCAAGTGCGAGTTTTGGATCAGCCAAGTGCCATTTCTTGGTCATATTATTTCTGCGGATGCTTTTGCAGTTATCCAAGCAAAAGCGAACAAGTGCTGAAATGGAAGTCCCCACATCTGTCCATGAAGTCAGAAGTTTCCTCGGTTTAGCGGGATATTGTCGGAGATTCATCCCAAGCTTCTCCAAGCTTGCTAAACCGATGATTGAATTGTTGAAGAAGGGGATCAAATATGTTTGGAGCTCAGCATGTGAAGGATCTTTCCAAGCATTGGTGAAGCATCTTACAACAGCCCAGGTGTTAGCTCAACCAGATACGACCAAGACCTCGGACGTATATTGTGATGTGTCCAGTATCGGGCTTTGCTTTGTATTGATACAAGAAGGAAGAGTGGTCACCTATAGCTCACGTCAACTTCTTAACCACGAGCAGCACTATCCGACTCATGATCTTGAGCTCGCTGATGTTGTGTTAGCATTGAAAATGTGGGGGCACTATTTACTTGGAAACTTAGTGCACCTCTACACCGACCACAAGAGTCTAAAACATATATTCACTCAAAAGGAGTTAAATATGCGGCAACGGAGATGGTTTGAGCTGATCAAAGACTGAGATCGAGATTCACTACCATCCCGGCAAGGCAAATGTGGTTGCCGATGCCTTAAGCCACAAATCTCACGTCATCCATCTTTCTATCACTTCACTCGAAGAGGAGGAGCCGAGTTTATACTTGGTTCCATATGGGAAATTATATAATCTTGCTCTCGTCCCTACCACACGAGAGGAGATTATGGAAGCTCAGAAGGAAGACGTAGGAATGTCACACATTCAGAGAAGAATGAAAAATGGCAAAATGAATTGCTTCCAAGGGATGAACATGGTACTCTATGGTTTAAAGACCATATAGTGGTACCCCGTGACATGAAGCTTCAGAAAAAAATCTTGGATGAAGCTCATTTATCCAAGTATTCTATTCATCCGGGCAGAAACAAGATGTACCAAGATCTGAAAACCAGGTTTTGGTGGACGCGTATGAAAAGAGAAATCGCAAAGTACGTCTCCGAATATGATACATGTTGGCGTGTGAAAGCCGACCATATGCATAAAGCCAGACAGCTGCAACCATTGAACATTCCAGCGTGGAAGTGGGAGGATATCAGCATGGACTTCATAGTCGGGTTACCTCTCACCTCCCACAAACATGAATCGATTTGGGTGATAGTTGATCGACTAACCAAGATGGCTCATTTTATTCCTGTACATACAAGTTACGTGGCCAAGCAATATGCGGAGCTGTATACTGTAAGGATCTTGTGTTGCACGGTGTTACCCACTACATTATTTCAGATCGTGGTGCGCTGTTTGTCGCTCGGTTTTGGGAACAGCTGCACATGTCACTGGGGACCAAACTGATCCGAAGCTCCGCGTATCACCCGCAGACGGCTTGTCAAACTGAACAGGTGAATCAAGTGCTTGAAGACATGCTACGTACTTGTGCCATCCACCAAGGTAAAATCTGGGACGATCATTTGCCGTTGGCGGAGTTTTCTTATAACAATGGCTATCAAGCTAGCATCAAGATGGCGCCGTATGAAGCTCTCTACGGGCGGAAATGTCGCACCCGCCTCAACTGGTGTGAGTCCGGCGAGCGAGTTATCTACGGCATCAAACTTGTGAATGAGGCTGAAGAATGAGTGCGAGTAATGCAAGCCAACCTCAAGGCTGCTCAATCTCATCATAAGAGCTATGCAGATAAAAGACGCCGTCCTCTCCACTTCGACATCGGGGACCATGTTTATGTCCGTGTGTCTTCGATGAATGGAGTTCATCATTTCGGAGTGAAGGGCAAACTTGCACCGCGATTCATTGGTCCATTCACCATCATTGAAAAATGCGGACCCGTGGCCTATCGCTTGGAGTTATCGGCATCACTCACGGGAATTCACAACGTATTCCACATCTCTAAGCTGAGGAAATTTCTCAAACCCTCGGCTGAAATCCACACCGAAGACATAGAAGTTCTTCAACCGGACCTCACATACTCGGAGTATCCGATCTGGATTATCGATGAAAAGACTTGCGCCACAAGAAACCGGACCTTATGGTTTTACAAGGTCTTGTGGAGTAATCATACTGCTGATGAGGCAACATGGGAAAGTGAGGATTATCTACAAGTGAATTACCCGGACTTGCCATCATCGTATACCCGGTAAAGTCTTCCCCACTTTGCTTTTCTTTTGGAATCTCGGGACGAGATTCTCTTTAGGGGGGAGGGATGTAAAATCCCCAAAAGTGCTAACAAAGAATTCAGCACATTCACACTTAGGAAAAATGAGGGGAATTAAAACTTTAAAATATGATGGTGTCAGTTCAAAGTGATGATTCACACTTCCCAAAAACTTTCAAACATGGAGATCTAAATTCATAACTTGGGTCTTCATAATTCAAATATTCAACCTCCCAAATTTCAGCTCATTTGGAGGGCTTCTACTATTTGTTTCGAAATAAAGGGGAAAGCCTCAAACTTGAATTCAAATTCAGATTCAAATTAAAAAACACAATGGCCATTCAAATCTCTTGAACCCAAACGAATTCGGTTGAATTCAATACTTTAAACCATGACTTTGTGAGGAAGTAAAGGATTTAATTGGATGAAAATATCAGAGCTATTAGGTGAGGTGGGACCCACATGTCAATGAAGCATAATCAACAGTGGAGGAATTTGCTTCTGTGTGAGTGAACACCCGAGCTTGCCACCGATCTGTGCCCTGCCTTCCACCGAGCAGCTTGCAACAACTTGCTCCTGAAGGCAGCACTTCGTGAGTGGTTGATTGCTATCTAAAGCAGCTGCACAACTCAAATTCTCTTCTCTACACGTGCAACCGAAGCCTCTTGCCTTTCCTCGAGTACTCCCGTAGCCCTCCGTCTCAAGCAAAGCAACCCTAAGGTGCGCCACAACGTGTAGTTACTCTTTCCAGACCTCCCCTGCTCTTACCCGTCGCCGGCTCGCCGGAATTTGCATTTTGACACCGCTGCACGTGAAGAACCGATCAAAGCCAAATCGGGAAATTCTCTCACACGCTTGATCATCCATTCTATAATTCAATCCACAGATACTAGGGCTCCTAGCGCCCTCCCACTTTGAATCCCGAAGCCAATCGGCCTTCCTCCGCCCTGGGCGACAAAAATTCGCCGCCGCAGGCTAAAAAAGCCGGGGTTCACGCTGACAACTAGTTTTCCGCCATTTGCTGCGAGAGTTGAGCTCCGCTCCATGTTCTACGACCTCTAGGTATGGTGTACGGCACCTTAGCTTGCCGCGAGAAGCTCGGGTCACGCCGCTTATTGCAGGTGCTGTGCATCCGAGCCGCCCCACCGATACCGACTCATTTCCGTCTGTTTTCATGCCGTAAGACCTTGCCCGGCTGCTAGGTCATGATGTGAGGATGGTGTAGAGCGAAACCGGAGCCGATTTGGTTGAGAAACGAGGTAGAACGTGGCACACCACCCCTCTGCGCCGGCGCTGGCGAGTTTCGTGTCGGGGGGTTGAAGAAGAGCCCGACAGGAGGGGCCAACGATTGAATCTTCTGCAGAGAAATTAAATCCAGAAAATGGCCAACCTTTGCAAGCCCATAACTCTGTGTAGAAAACTCCAAAAAGGATGAAACAAATTTATTGGAATCCTCATAAGGAGTAAGTATTTCACAGAGGAACAAAGTTCTTGCTATGAAAATGCCCAATATTTTCTGTGGAATTCATTTTATAAATCCTTTAGGAATTAATTCCAGGAAGGATTCTCTATGAAAAATCCCCAAATTTGGGCAGCAAATACTTTTCCTAGATCCTGAGCTCCAATAAAAATCTTAGGATTTTTTGGAGCTTATTAATAGGACTTAATCAGTAGGTTATCTCAGAGTTAAATAAATTTGCTAAAAATCATAGAATTAATTTCCAGAAAAATGGTGCCAATTTCAAATGACCATAACTTTTAGTAGGAATGTCCAACATTTGTGAAACAAATTTTGTTGGATTCCTCTCGGTCAGTACTTTGCAGAAATGCAAAGAATCTGATCTGAAGATCTCTGGAATTCTCTCCAAAATGCATGAAATTTAAATCATTGGGAATTAATTCCAGAAGATCCCTGTTATGGAATTTCCTCAAATTTGGCCAGAAGATTCTTCATAACTTTAGTGATCTTCTGTAAAAATTTGAGCTTTATTTGAGTATATTTTCTAGGCTAAACTCTGATCAAAGTTTCAGCCTTCATTTGGAATTTTCCAATTCTAAACAGAATCTTTTCAGCATTTCATATGAACTTAAAAAATTCATATCTCCCTGTTGGTAGCTCAAAAATTGGTGAAACAAATTTTGTTAGAACCATAGAGACCTTCTCTAATTAGATCTTGCACTGTTAGATATGTTAAAACTTCAGATTTGGGCTCCAAATTCAGAGAATCCTTGTACTTGTGGGAGATTTGGAGACCACAAGGTTCAATGAAATTTCTACAAATTTTGCTCAGATCATCCTTATAGTGTCTAGTATCCACTAGAAAAATTCCAAGGCAAATTGTGGAACCTAAACAGCAGTAGCTAGTAATAGTAGTTCATCTCTTATATAACACTAGAACTTATACATATATTTTGCTACATTTCATATAGTGACCGAAGTTGAGGACACGCCGGAGCCGTTGGACGTCCTCCCAGCAGACGCTAACTTCCCCTTTGACTCGCAACCAGGCAAGCCCCAGTTTTCATTTAATTACCTTTTGCAATGTTTTCATTTGTATCACTTATGTCTATGTTGAAATGGTTGCATTAGAGTTAGGGTGGTTGAAACCCCACTTGCATGACTTTTAAATCCTATGAAGGGTTGGTAGTTTACAACTCAATGAGTAGAGAATGCCATGCTAATGTTCTTAGGATCTCGGTAGAAGTTAAGTAGTTGGAATCTACTCGCGAGGTAAGATTTTATCACACGGGATGGAAAAGAGTAGAGAATGGCTTAAGAATGTGAAACTGAGACCCATCAGGGGAGATAGGATGCAGTGAGTGGAGGTCTCACGTGCGTAGCCCTGTTGGTGTCGATTGAGGACCGAGTCCCGTGTGCGGACCTGCTGGACAAGTTTTGAACAGTACCGGATGGCATACTGACATAAGCTGGAAACCGCTATAATTGGCTAACCTGGGTGCCGAGGCTTACCCAACTGTTATATGAAGTGGGTTGAGGAGCAAGGTGTAAATATGCCGGTGAGCACAGACACGCTCCACACGGGGACCTCCTGCACATTACCGGATGGACCGGTTCGGCATTTGGGTTTTCTTTGAAAGGTTGTTGCATACAACAGAGTAGCAAGGTGTGAAGCACCACACTTCTAAAAGTGGATGTATGTGACGTGTTATCCGGGTGTCTACTGATTGCAATCACCATCCCTCACGGTTATTTGAGTACCGCTTGTTCACTGTGCTGTGACGTAGTAAGAATTGAAAGAAGCCAGATAAATATGATGCATTGAACTACTAATGTCTTGAAACCATGTATGCTGTAGATGTAGAGCTCACTAAGTTTATCTTCCACTTTGGTCATAACCACATCGGAGGAAAGCGTTCCTTATTTGATTGTGGACTTCCGATGTGAGGGCTGCCTAAGGCACATTAAACTGCTGCTATAAAACTGAAAGTAAGGATTAACATGTAGGCGTGTCTTTATTGCAACATCTGTTTCCTATATTACCAATCCCTGCATGTAGAGTGTCATGATTAGGAGGGTCAGTTAAGCCTTGCTGAGCCATCGTGCTCATGGTTGCAATATTTGGGCTGTGTGCAGGTGAGAGTTATGAGGAAGGGTCCGAGGACGAGGCGATGCCCCCGTCGGGGTACACGGCCGAGATGGAGCCCTGCATGCCTCCTTGACCTTCGTTTGAGTGCTGCTAGTGTGTAACGTTCCCGGGCTGGACGGCTACACTTTTTTCTTAGTTAGTAGGGGAGTGTAGTATTGTATAATACTTCTGCTATATATATAATTAGGTTTTGTAAAAGACTTCTGCTGTTTTTATGTAACATAAAATTTTGTATATTGTTCGTATTCTTTTCTTGTGTGCTGTTGGGTGCTGCATCGCACGGCACCACCCTCTGCGATCTTGGAGTGGATGAACCACGGGGTGGTCCCCACAAAATCTTCACTCTCCCTTTGCCAATCTCCCAAATCCCAAGAATTTGATCTTTAGGGCTTTAGAATGTGTGGAGAGGAGTGTTTTTGAGCTTTTGGAGGCTATGGTGGTGCTAGTGTTCATCAGTTGTTGAAAAATGAGTCTGGGGTCCCTTTTTATAGGGGTCCCTATATGTTTTCATTGGGACCTGAGGAGTCCACACTAGTCCGTTGTCAACACCGGATTAGTCCGGTCTTCTCTTTCAAATTGTGTCCCACCGCAAGTTTGGTTTAAATGAGGTAAACCCTAATCGTACGGATTAGTCTATATGGCATCGAACAAGTCCGATGTCACACAGAGAGGGCTTGTCTATTTGAATATGGACTAGTCTCCGTCGGGGAGGCCTGAGAGGCGGTGGTTTACCCTGTGGCGGATATCAGCGGTTCGAGTCCGCTTATCTCCAGCACGTGAACTTAGCGGATACTATGATAGCACCAAAATTTTCCAATTCGCCAGTTTGATCTACGATTTTGGTGCACGAACTAGTCCGATGTCACACAGAAAAAGGGTAGGCTGTTGGAAATCGGACAAGTTTGGCCGGACCGGACTAGTCCGTTATGACGCAGACTAGTTCAATGTCACAAAGAGAGGTTTTTCTCCGTGGCATATCGGACATGTCCGTGGACACCGGACTAGTTGTTTGGACTGTTTGTTTTTCACTCATCATCCCTGCACTAACATTGAGCTCTTAGAGGTGTATCTCACAAACACTCTAGACTTTAACCATGAGGCTAAGATTTCTCCTTCAATTGCGTTTTTTCAATAATAATCTCCCTTTTTTCCCTTTTTGTATTTTTTTTCACCTCTTTGCATTGTTTCCTGCTTTCATCTCAAACAAATTCATTATAGCTTTACTTGTTTGTCATCAATCATCCAAAACACACATGAGGGTGCCTAGATGAACTTACAATCTCCCCCTATTTGGTGATTGATGACAACCAACTAAAGATTATACATAAATGAGTAAAAGAGTTGGATTTTCATAATATATGCACATATGAGAGTAGAATGCATGAACTTGACAGCATTCTCATATATGCATTTTTTATGTTGGGGTGCCTAGCAATGTGAGTGAAACATACAAGGTGATACAAGTCATGTGTTTCAAGAGTAATAATCACAAGAGCATCACATTAAAAAGACATGGATAACCATGTGTGCAACAAGAGATAATATAGTGCCTTACATAGTCTTACATGAAACATCATTACATAGTCTTAATCATAAATGCATTAAATGTTTTGAAAATAGTCCATGACCAACAAAAGACTAAGATAACGACTATGAACTCCCCCTTGATCTCTCCCCCTTTGGCATTAAGACACCAAAAAGGGAAATAATAGGGGAGGACTACTCATCGCCTTCATCATGTTGCTCACTAGCTACACTTTGAGTCTTCTTGCTGTCTTGCTTTTTTATCATCATCATTACCTTCATCTTTAGTTTGGCGAGGAGCTCATGGGCGAGTAGAGGAGCTGATCCCAAAATAAGCAAGTTCTTCGTCATTCAATTTAGGAATCTCCGTGTAGTCCTCATCGGAGTCTTCCAATATCTCATGAGAGCCAATAGGAGATACATATGACTTATGGCATATGGCTGTGACATTCTCCTTCATGAAGCGGGCATGGCGCTTCCTAGCAAGACTATCCTCATGCTGCTTCACTTCCACATTGCGGCAACATGCAAAAATGGATTGGAGCATTTTCAGGATCCTTCCAGTGGAGCCTCTAGAAGGATATGGATCCTCTGTGTCTCCATGAGCTCGAGATGATCGTTATCTCATAGTGGAGAAAGGTGGAGGTGGAGTTGAAGGCACCAGAGGTCAAAGCCTTAGATGCTTGATATCTTTGACGAACTCTAGACCCGTGACATGCTCAATCATGCACATGATGTACAGGGCATAGCCACAGGAGCGGTTTGGAGTATGAGCGATGTCGTAGATATCATTGTAAATACAATCAAAGATGTTAAATTTCTCCGTCCCGCTGATAATCTGCATCAGGATGCGGAGATATCCTTGAATGCTGCCCGCATCACCATTCTTGGGGGAAATGGTCTTCCTTACCACACGATTCAGCACCACAAAGAACGGCTTCATGTTGTTAGTTGACGGGGGCTTTTTTGGATAGTAGCCATCATAGAAAAATCAAGCTCATTCTTGTCAAGTGGATCGGTGTTGTGAACAGTGAGCTAATTTTCCAAAGTGTGTTCCAAATCTAGACACTTGGCAAATTCCACATATGAAATTATATACTGTTTGCCATGTGTCATCCAAGTCACTTTCATAGCATTCTGCTATGAGAAATAGCATGTGGAGTAGAATTGAGGAATAACATCATTGTTCCAATCATAGTTGAAGGCCATGAGATCTTTCAAACCCTGGAGCTCCACAGCAGCTAAGACCTGATCAAAGGCCTCAATATGTTTCTCTCTCATGTAATCCCGATGAATCCATTGATTCTTTGCTACAGGATTCTTCATCTTGAGATATACGGTTCTGTAATAGTCACAATGGAAGTCACTCCAGAACCGTGGATATGCTGCTGTTTTATACATATTCATACATGTTCTCCATCCGGTACTTTCTTGCATTGTCACACCCTTTTCCTTTGAATGGGTTGATGGAGAAATGTCAATTGTGGTCTGGGAGTGGTGGAGCCATTTCCAATGGGCCAATTGGTCCAGAGGTTCCAGCAGGCCCTTTCCTTTTGCTTCTCTTGATAGTGACGGTCTTCTCTTTGCCCTTGGTGCTAGGGCCAGCTTTCTCTCTGTCTTTGCTGCTTTCAGGATGTTTAGCAAGCACTTTGTGTCTTGAGGCAGCAGGAGCTTCATTTGAATTACGATCATTTCTTTTCTTCGATCTCATTTGCTGGACTCTTTCCACCTCTCGATATGCGGCTTCACGTTCCGTCTCATGTTCTGGCTCACTAAAGACACTATCCTCGGAGTTTGACATGATTCCTGACAAGATAGGAGTATATGAGAACAGAGGAACAAGGACTCATCCAAAGAAATCAACGAAATCAACAGTGTAGGCTTAATGTGTTAACATCCGTACTTGTCAGTGGTTTATGTGGACTAGTCCGGCATATCGGACTTGTCCGCAGAAGAACTAGAACTAGCCCGTTGTTTATCAGCATGAACCCTAGCTAATCAAAAATCATCAATTCTTCGGCGAGAATGATCAATGTGCAGGGAAATGACAATGTAGAGCATACTAAGGGGTTTTGAAACCTCGGAGCACGAAGGATTGGGCCTAAACCCTACAAAAGTTGAAGATTAAGGTTAGGGCAAGGATTTACCAAGAGGGGATCGATTCGCGGAGTAGAGCGGATCCCAAGTGCGGAGAAGTCCGAGATGCACTTCCCTTCGTGCTTCCAAGCCTTCCCCTTTGAAAAATCAAAGTTTTGGTGGAGGGGACAAAAAATTGCATTGAGAGCTTTGATGATGAGAGAGAGCATCGTGGGGAAAGTGAGAGGAGGATGAGAGACTCGGGCTGACTCAAATGGTTAAGTCCCCCGATACCGGACTTGTCCAATATACACCGGACAAGTCCGGTGCTGCGGACTATGGTCAGACCAAATCGTTGCACGGACTTGTCCGGTGTTGTATGATAGAAAATACTTCCTAGAATCCTTGTATATAAGGGATTTTGACCATGTTGATCATTTGGACATATATAATTTTTGAAAAATATTCTTGTTAAGTGTGATCAGTAAGCAATCAACAATCAGGCTATGACCATAATTCACCAAGAACCTAATATTTGAAATAGTTTTAGAGTTAAAAAGGAGATAGGGGATAAATTTTCATAATCATGCTGGTATTTTTGAAGTTCTAGATTAGTAGCAATCAGATATGCAACGTTTCAAGCAACATTTCAAGAATCAAGGATATTCAATTCATTCCTAAGCTCACAAAACCATTTATCATCTAATGGCTTGGTGAAAATATCGGCTAGTTGTTTATTGGTTCTAACATGTGAAATTACAATGTCTCCTTTGATAGACTGATCTCTCAACAAATGGTGTCGGATGTCAATGTGTTTAGTTCTAGAATGCTCAACGGGGTTATTGGCTATTTTTATGGCACTATCATTGTCACATTGGGTCGGAATATGGTTCAAACTGTAACCATAATTCCTTATAGTTTGTCGCATCCAAAGAAGTCGTGCACAACAACTCCCGGCTGCAACATATACTCCGCTTTGGCTGTGGATAAGGCAATGGAATTTTTCTTCTTGGACGACTACGATACTAGGGACCTACCAAAGAATTGGCAAGTCCAGGATGTGCTTTTCCTATCCACTTTGCATAAGGCATTATATGCATCAGAGTATCCGATGAGATTGAATTTCGACCTCTTTGGATACCAGAGACCTGTGTTGGATGTATGAACTAAATATATGATTCTTTTACGGCTGTCAAGTGACAATCCTTTGGAGCGGCTTGAAAACTTGCACACATACATACACTCAACATGATGTCGGTCTTAGATGCACAAAGATACAATAAGGAACCAATCATAGAACGATATACCTTTTGGTCAACAATCTAACCATCTTCGTTGAGATCAAGATGTCCATTGGTCGCCATTGGAGTTTTGATGGGCTTGGCTTTATCCATATTAAACTTTTTGAGGAAATCATGTGTATACTTTGTTTGGCAAATGAAAGTGTCCTCTCTGAGTTGCTTCACTTGAAATCCTAGAAAGAACTTCAATTCGCCCATCATGGACATCTCAAACCTGTCCGTCATGATCTTACTAAACTCATCACAAAACAACTTATTACTAGAACCAAATATTATATCGTCGACATATATTTGGCAAATGAATAAATCATTGTCAAAATGTTTTATGAATAAAGTGTAATAAATTTTCCTATTTTAAAACCATTATAAATTAGAAAATCTCTAAGGCACTCATACCAAGCTCTAGGAGCTTGTTTGAGGCCATAGATAGCATTACGCAGTTTGTATACATGGTTGGGGAGTTCTTGATCCTCAAACCCGGGTGGCTGCCCCACATACAGCTCCTCCTTGATTGGACCGTTGGGGAATGAACTTCGACTTGTGAGTACCCCTTGGCCACAAGTCGTTATTTATTTCTTTTCACCACGATGTGTTCGTCTTGTTTGTTGCGGAACACCCATTTTGTGTTGTGACACCCTGTTCCGAAAAATGAACCAAGTGAATGCATATGTGTGCCCTGTCACACCCGGTTTCTCCGAAGAACAACCGAGTGAATATCACATGTATGCCAGGATCATTTTCTCATACATGTGATGACAAATAGTGAAGCATCATTTATTACAAGCCAGGTGTCAAATATAAATAAGTCTTACATAGCATATGTCTCGATGGACGATAATAAGTTCATAATATGTAAATAAAACAGCAGCGGAATAAAAATCTTGTGGTCTCCGTCACAGGTGTTGCCCGAGGGACTCCGTGAACCTAGAATCCTTCTTTGGGACCAAAGTCTTGGTCATTAAAGACCACATCATTTTCTTGACCTGAGCAGCAATATAAACCAACAGAAAAGCAAGTTTGAGTACCATGGGTACTCAGCAAGTGTGGGAACGTTATGTCATGCATGGCTAGAGCAAGGAGAGGTTGAACTCGTGGTTAAAGCACTACGCAATTAATACCTATCACCTTAGCTTATTAAGCACCTACGTTACTACACAGGTGAAATGGTCCCAATCTCTCAACCCATCATCAATATCAAGTACACATAGTCTCAACTCAAATGTCAAGCTTCCCGCTTAACATCCTCAACTTCAAATCCATCATCCTCTAATCATGAATAAGTCCAAGCCGCTCTTGACCGTGATGTAACACACCAAAACCTGCTAAAGAGTGGAATCTAAAATTTTTTGGACGTATTGCATGTGGTGCAGAAATTCAAATTCAAACTGGAATTCAAATTCCAATCAAAACAGAAAAGAAAAGGAAAGAAAAAAGAAAAAGAAAAACCCCAACCGGCCAGTGGGCCGAAACCCGCCAGCCGGCCCAATCCCTCGCGCCAGCCCAAACCTGCGCCCCCTCTCTCCCTCCCACTGACAAACGGGGCCCACGTGTCATCTCCTTCCCCGCGCGCCCCCAACGGCCGGACTCTTCCTTCGCGCCGATCACACCCGACGCTCCCGGATTCCCTGCGCTCGACCCAACCCCGAATTCCTCGCGCCGGCCTGCTCTATCACAATAAACACCCGCGCCCCTGGCCCTGATAAAAACAGATGAACCCGCCGCCCTCCCCTTGCACGAGCAGTTTTCTCCCGGTGAGCGCCGCTGCCGTTGAGCTCGGAATTCCCCAAGAGCGTCGCCGTCTTCCTCTGTCAAACCGATCTCGTGACCCCGCAGCACCGCGCACAAGCTGTAGACGCCGACCCCGGAGGGAAATGCCGCCAGAAACGACCATCCCGACGCTCGCCGGTGAGTACCGCCGCCGCTCGCCGGTGAAACTTCCGAATTACACGGTTCCGATCCATCCTAATCATCGGTGTGCCATCTCTAGACCCCAGTGAAGCTTCACGACCCAAAAACACGAAGGGATCACCGCCCCAACTGCCACTTCAACGAGCACCACAAGCCGCCGCCGCCTGTCCTCGTCGCCGACCGGGTTCCGAGTCCTTCAGGCGTAAGAAATTAGCCTAGGTGAGCTCCCCTACCTCCCCTCTGCCGTTTGCTACCGAAAAGGGGGGATGTTAGCGTCTGTAGGTGAAGATCCGCGACCTCGCCGGTGAGATCGCGCCTCTGCCGCCGTGCGCCACCGCGCGCGCGGGCGAACTCCTGCCAGGAGCGACGTGGCCTCTTGTGCGCCGTCTATTTTAAATCGCACGGTAGACATAAAACCCCCGCGTACCGGTTCGGCGATCTAATATGAGCTGTCTGTTTTAAATCGGACGGTCCACATCAGCCCCGCGTTATAAAGGCCGGGATTCTTACGAGCTACCCCCTGGGGATCTTGGAAAACACGAGCTAGCCCCGGAAACTTCTGATCTAGCCCCTGGAACTTCAGAAATTCATGTAAATGCATTCAAAAATCAGTTTTAGCCCCTGGACTTAATAAAAATTAGGAAAACCCCTCTGTTATGTGTAGTTAGACCCCTGGAAATTTATGAAATAGCAAATTAAACCCTGCAGTAGGGTGGATTTACCTTTTTGACCCTATATGATATTAAATTCAGAAATTTGAATATGTGACTAGGATTTAAATTTAAAAGGTAAGGCAAACACATGTGCAAATTCAAATTTAAACTCTCCTACCATTTGGAAAACTTTAGAATGAGTTAAAAATAGATTTTAGGCTGAAATGAAATCTGTCTAAATGTTGTTCATATTTATGAGTTCTAGAAACACATTTTTAGGCTAGGAAATAATTCTGAAAACTGATAAAATAAATTTTAATTAGTTCACATCAGATGAGAAGTTCAAAAATATATTATTTAATATTTTAGATCAGAACCTATTCTGTTTAGATGATGTGTCTTACTATTTTCATAATAAAGTTCACTTTTAGGCATAGAAAATAAATCTGAAAATGTAGGAAAAATAAGTATGCATAATCAGAAAAGGATAAATGAGTTCTCCAAATCCAAAAGCTTCAATTTATGATTTTGTAGAAGATCTGAAAACCTATTTGTTGTAGGAAACTACCTTTCATGCAAACTTTGTAGCTAAGAAGTGTATTAATTAAATATAAAGAATTTGTTCAAGTTGGAAATTCATATATAGTGTGCAAACAGAAATTTGAATACAAAAGCTAGAAATCATATACAAATGTTTAAAAGTGAATGTAGGCTAAAAATCAACACATGTAGAGTAACCACAACACTTAGAAATGTGAATGACTTTCATAGGTATGTATGTGTGGTTTGTATGAAGTGGAAGTGTGAACTATGTCTTATGGATTTTTCTTTTGCTATGTGTATTGGCATGAGTAGAACCTGCACCAGAGCAAGTTCTCCACTTCCAAGACCAGGACTTTCCATTCCCAGAGCAGCAGGAAGAAGGCAAGTGTCCTTGACCACTTTGATCCTATGCTAGGATGTGTAGATAGAATTATTTGCATTGTCAATTGAAATATGAAACCCATGCTAGGAAGTTTCCCTAGAATTGCATTGTCTTGTTTCTATGTCATTCATTCATATTACTTATGCTTAGCCATGTTAGAATGGGATAAGTGGGATATGATATCATCAACATGTTTACCTTACTCTTGCATGAGACATTATGAGTTATGTAGAGGTAGGGATCAAGGCAAGTTGGATGATTTGGTTGGTGCTGGGTGCACGAGACTCGGGTTTGTGTTTAGTACTTGCCTGGATCCTAAGGACCGGTTCATGGAGCATGTAACCTGGCTTTACCGTGCCAACCACATGCTGAGATGGGGCAGCTATGCCAATTAATTAGGTGTATCCCCGGCGTAGTATGTGTGTGTTGGATGGTGCGGGGAATAGGTGTCAGCTAGACTACAATATGAACCGCAAGGCTCAAGAGGGGGCCACTGCAGCCGGGTTGGAGCCTCTTGTATGCTGTTAGGGGTGAAACCTCAGTGGGCCCACGCTCGTCAGGAATCCCTTTGTAAATGCTTCGTAGTGATCTCCTGGCTACACACCTGGGAAGTGTGAATGTGGTTCCTGGCCACTGGCATAATGGAGGTTCTTTTAGTCCACCCGGCAACGGGGGATGAAATCACTACATGTGGGTACAGTGGTGCAAACTTTGCAGAGTCAAAACTGTCATGACAGTCGTGCTCACGGTCAAGAGCGGCTTGGACTTATTCATGATTAGAGGATGATGAATTGGGAAGTTGATAATGTTAAGCGGGAAGCTTAACATTGGAGATGAGACTATGTTTACTTGATAATGATGATGGGTTGAGGGATTGGGATCCATTTCGCCTGTGTAGTAATGTAGGTGCTTAATAAGCTAAGGTGATAGGTAATAATTGCGTAGTGCTTTAACCATGAGTTCAACCTCTCCTTGCTCTAGCCATGCATGACATAACTTTCCCACACTTGTTGAGTACCCACGGTACTCAAACTTGCTTTTCTGTTGGTTTATATTGCTGCTCAGCTCAAGAGAATGATATGGTGTTTAATGACCAAGACTTTGGTCCCGATGAAGGATTCTAGATTCACGGAGTCCACCGGGCAACGCCTATGACGGAACCCACAAGATTTATATTCCGCTGCTGTTTTATTTACATGTCATGAACTTATTATCGTCCATCGAGACGTATGCTATGTAAGACTATTTTATATTCAACACCTGGCTTGTAATAAATGATGTTTCACTATTTATCATCAAATGTATGAGAGAATGATCCTGACATACATGTGTATTCACTCGGTTGTTCTTCAGAGAAACCGGGTGTGACAGAAGTGGTATCAGAGCCAAGGTTGCCCATAGGAAAGTGGACCTAGGTAGAAATGGACGTATTTAAGGACCTTATTTTCTTAAAAACTACTTTACAAAGGTGTGGGTTGAAAGCGTTATTTAATGGGGTCACTTTATTCATCTTGCCCCAACTTTTATTCAAAATACAATTTTTGTTTAAATCTTATCTAACTTAATTTTAAATGCTTTATGTTTTAGATGGTTCGCATGATCCGCACCGCCCGCAAGTCCACCGGAGGGAGAGTTCCGGTAGTTGCCCTTGCCTTGAGAGAGGAGAACCGTCCGGTGACGTACCACTCCTACGGATTGGCAGTAGAAGGCTTGTTGCGCCGCCTTCGGCGTATGCTCCATGCTACGGGCAATACGGGCAAGCTAATCATACACTACAGCTCCACCCAGACCATCCGTGAGAAGCGGGAAGAATGGAGTTCAGAAATGAGGATTATCCATGAAAATCAGCTGCTCAAGATCCACCGCTCTCCAGCTTGTCGGGCGACACAGGTTGATGCTGAGAAGGATGTCACCTGGGAGGCCATCACCTGCCAGAGTCACATCAACCGTCGCCACCTGGACAGGACTGAGTACATGTATGTCCTCCAGCGTGAGAGTGGTACAGCGGAGTACAAGTACCCGCCAGTGCAGCAGGGGACTTCCCATGAGCACATGGACCTGTGCTTGGAGGATGCTGCTATGCTCAGCAGTCGACTGCAGGAGTGCCAGCAGGAGCTTTAGGATGTTCGTGACACCCTGAAGGAGACTGAGGCATTGCTTCGAGCCAGCATGAGGGCGAGAGAAAGAGGAGATGGTAATGAACTGTGTGTCACCGTGAATGACACATGGACTCCTGACTCCCCAGACCGCCGGGCGAGCAGGCGTCGCCGCACTTCTCCACCAGCAGCTTCCCCACCCAAAGCGGAATCAGAGGGCAGCCACAATAATGAGGAAGACCCCGAAGAGCCAGCTCAGTGATACGAGTCGTTTAGAGTTCTTTCCCTTAGTTCAGCAGGTTATCGAGTAGTTGAGTCAATGCTTTAGTTATTTGTGTGTTAATGTTGGTGTGTGACGTGAGTTGTGGAAGCCATGGGCAATTATCCACAAACTCGTCCTTAGGTTGTTTTGCTTTGATGTGTGAACCCCTATGAATTAAGAGTGCATTGGACTTCGCGTGAGACGTGACTCCCAAAAAATCTACGTGAAACCCTCAGCAAATGTTTAATATGTTAAGGCCTCAAAAGTTTAAGCTTAACAAGCAATTTGGGAAGTTAATACGTAATGCTATGAGTTAACATTTGGTTGATCATGATAGATGGCTGGAAGAGGAAAGGGTCGTGGTGCCAACCCCGCCAACAACAACGATGAGGCCGACAACCCTAATCTTGTTGGAGGACAAGATAGGGGTTGTTGCCGTGACGGAGCTGATCCTATCCACCAAATGCTTGAAAATCAGAATCAGCTCATCCAGAGCCTAACACAAGTGGTGGCAAACTTGCACCAAGCTCCACCCCCACAAGCTGCACCACGCCAACCAAGGTTAAGTGAGTTTCTAGGGACTCAACCCCCAAAGTTTGCAAGTGCTGCTGAACCTCTGGAGGCTGATGACTGGCTAAAGACCATTGAGAGCAAGATGAGGATCATACAATGCCAAGGGTATGAGAGAGTGTTGTTTGCCTCTCACCAATTGCATGGACCTGCTGCTGGTTGGTGGACCGCTTACGTGGCAGCCCATCATGACCCCGAGAACATCACTTGGGAAGAGTTCAAGCACAGTTTCCGCAACCATTACATACCAAGGGGTGAACTTAAAAACAAGAGAAAGGAGTTCTTGGGACTGCAGCAAGGAAACATGACTGTGAGGGAATACCTCACCAAGTTCACCCAACTATCCCGTTATGCACCACGGGATATCGAAACTGATGAGCAAAAACATGACTGTTTTGTGGAAGGACTCACTATGGAAATGCAGTGTGCAATGTCCTCCAACGATTATGAAAGCTTCCAAAAGATGGTAGACAGAGCATTTGTCGTGGAGAGGAAGCTGAAGTCCTTGGAAAATGAAAACAAGAGGAAGGCGGGATGGTCACACCAAGCCTCAGGTAGCAACACACGCGAGCGTCTGATGCAGCAACCCGCAGGGGAGACGAGCCGAGCTGTGGTACCCAACTCAGCACCCAGAGGGTACAACCCGAATTTCAGGCCTCCATCAGCACCAGCACAGCCGCAGCGTCAGTTTGTGCGGCAGCCTCGCCCCACATATCAACCTCGACCAGCAGGACAAGGACCACTGAACCAACCCCAAGACAACAAAGGCCAGGCACCCAAAGTTGGGGTACAATGCTTCAACTGTGGTGAAGTGGGGCTCTACGCCCATAAGTGCCCAAAGAAGAAACCCATGCAGCCACAACAGCAGAATGTGATGTGAGGACGGGTGAACCACGTAACCATGGAGGAAGCGCAAGAGGCACCTGATGTGGTAATTGGAAAGTTTCCTGCAAATTTACACATTGCAACCTTGTTGTTCGATTCCGGTGCTACCCACTCGTTCATTGCTCAAGGGTTTGTTAAGAAGCATGATCTAGCAACAACACAAATGAACCATACGCTAGCAGTAAACTCTCCAGGGGGAGAAATAAGGACAAGACAAATGTGTCCCAAGGTGAATCTAGACATTAATGGGGTAGTATTTACTGCAAACCTCATATTGATAGACTCACAAGGGATAGACATTATTTTGAGTATGGATTGGTTGACCAAACATAAGGGAATCATCCATTGTTCGACAAGGACGGTGGAACTAACTCACCCTAGTGACACAAGAGTGAAGTTCATAACAGTACAAAACCCTAGGAGGGACCTTAAACTCAATCAAGTTGAGGTGGAAGTGGAAGAGATCAGGATCATCAGGGAATATCCAGACGCTTTTCCTGGAGGAGTTGCCAACAGCCCCGATATACAAGAGGCCTTATCGGATGGACTCCAAACAGCTGGAAGAGCTCAAGGAGCATATAAGAGAGTTGATGGAGAAGGGGTATATTCGTCCTAGTTCCTCACCATGGGGAGCTCCAGTTATATTTGTGCCCAAGAAGGACGGAACCCAAAGGTTATGCGTTGACTACCGTGCTTTGAATGAAGTAACCATCAAGAACAAGTACCCATTACCCCCCCCCCCCCCCCCGCATTGAAGACTTATTTGATCAGCTGAGAGGAGCTTGTGTGTTCTCAAAAATTGATATCAGGTCGGGATACCACCAACTTAAGATAAGACAAACTGATATTCCAAAGACAGCTTTCGTATCTCGGTACGGGCTGTATGAATACACCGTCATGCCTTTCGGGCTAACTAATGTCCCGACATACTTCATGTATCTCATGAACAAGGTATTCATGGAATATCTGGACAAATTTGTTGTGGTTTTCATTGATGACATTCTCGTCTTCTCCAAAGATGAAGAAGAACATGAGGGACATTTAAGGTTGGTGTTGCAAAAGCTGAGAGAACACCAACTATATGCCAAGTTGAGCAAGTGTGAGTTTTGGTTAAAGAGAGTTCCCTTCTTAGGACATATAATATCGGAGGGAGGAATCTCCGTAGATCCCGCCAAGATCGAGGATGTTCAGAAGTGGAAGACCCCTGAAAATGTCGAGGAAGTTCGAAGCTTCTTAGGATTGGCTGGGTATTATCGACGGTTTATCGAGTGTTTCTCCAAGATTTAGAGACCCCTCACCAAATTGTTGGAGAAGGGAACCACATTAACATGGACACCGCAGTGCGATACGAGTTTTCAAGAGCTGAGGAAAAGATTGACGACAGCCCCAGAGCTAGTTATGCCAGATATGCAGAAGAACTTTACGGTGTACTGCGATGCCTCTGGAAACGGGTTGGGATGTGTTCTCATACAAGAAGGGCATGTCGTGGCTTATGCGTCCCGGCAGCTCCGGAAACACGAGAAGAACTATCCTACGCATGACATAGAGCTAGCCGCGGTGGTACACGCGTTGAAGATTTGGCGGCAGTACTTGATGGGGAAGAGGACAGAGATATATACGGATCATAAGAGCTTAAAGTATATTTTCACACAGCCAGATCTCAACCTCAGACAAAGGAGATGGTTAGAGCTAATCAACGCCTTTGATGTGGGCATCAAATATCATCCTGGGAAAGCGAACGTCGTAGTAGATGCTTTAAGCCGGAAGGTGCAGGTCAATAGGTTGAGCTTAAAGGACATGCCTACAGAATTGAAGGAAGAGGTTGTAAAACTCAATCTACGTCTGGTGAATAGTGGTGAGGCCATCGCCATGGAAGTGGACTCCACATTAGAGAAAGACATACGCAATGGTCAAAAGAATGACGAGAAGATACAAGAGATTAGAGAACTCATCAACGATAATAAAGCCCCTAGGTTCAGAGAGGATGAACAAGGTACTGTGTGGCACGGGAAAAGAATCTGTGTGCCTGAAGTGAAGGAGATCCGTGAATATATTTTGAAGGAGGCTCATGATTCCGACTATTCCATTCATCCTGGGAGTACGAAGATGTATCATGACCTCAAGAGCAGGTATTGGTGGTATGGCATGAAGCGAGATGTCACGGAACATGTTACCCTATGTGACACATGTCAGTTGGTGAAAGCAGAACATCAACGACCCGCGGGACTGTTGCAACCACTCAAAGTGCCTGAATGGAAATGGGAAGAAATCGGTATGGATTTCATAGCGGGACTGCCTAGGACCCAATCGGGATATGATTTGATATGGGTCATCATCGACAGGCTAACCAAGGTGCTCATTTCATCCCCGTGAAAGAAAGCTACAGCAGATCCATGTTGGCAGAATTGTACATGTCAAGGATCGTGTGTTTCCATGGAGTGCCAAAGAAGATAGTGTCGGACCGAGGGACACAGTTCACCTCAAGGTTCTGGCAGAAGTTACGTGAAACCATGGGAACTCATCTAAATTTTAGTTCTGCCTATCACCCCCAGACTGACGGGCAGACGGAAAGAACCAATCAGATCCTTGAGGATATGCTGAGAGCGTGTGCGCTCAAGAACAATAGGAGTTGGGATAAGAACTTACCGTATGCGGAGTTCTCCTATAACAAAAGCTATCAGGCTAGTATGAAGATGTCACCATTTGAGGCTTTGTATGGGAGGAAGTGCAGAACTCCACTATTTTGGAACCAAACAGGGGAAACTAAAGTGTTTGGGCCCGACGTACTACAAGAAGCCGAGGCAAAAGTGAGGGAAATTCGCAACAACTTGAGGATAGCACAGACCCGACAAAAGAGCTATGCCGTTGTACGGAGAAGAGAGCTTGTTTTCAACATGGGGGACTATGTCTATCTCAAGGTGTCCCCTATCCGAGGACTTCGTCGGTTCAAGGTGAAAGGGAAGTTGTCACCTCGATACATCGGACCCTTTCAGATTCTGGAAAGGAAAGGCGAAGTGCCATATCAACTAGAACTACCGGCTCGCCTATCGGATGTGCACGATGTATTCCATGTGTCACAGCTCAAGAAATGTCTAAGGACGCCGGAAGAGATTTTACCCATGAACGAGGTTGATGTACGAGAGGATCTGTCTTATGCCGAGCAACCGGTCAAGGTTTTGGAAACAATGGAACGCCTCACAAGAAATAAAAGAATCCGGATGTGCAAGGTGCAGTGGAAGCATCACTAGGAAGAGGAATCCACATGGGAGCGTGAAGACGAGCTTAAGGCACAGTTTCCGTAATTGTTTTCCTAGAACCACCAATCTCGAGGACGAGATATCTTTTAAGGGGGGTAGAGCTGTAACACCCCAAAACCTGCTAAAGAGTGGAATTAAAATTTTTGGATGTATTGCATGTGGTGCAGAAATTCAAATTCAAACTGGAATTCAAATTCAAATCAAAACAGAAAAGAAAAAGAAAAAGAAAAAAAGAAAAACCCCAACCGGAAAGTGGGCCGAAACCCGCCAGCTGGCCCAATCCCTTGCGGCAGCCCGAACCCGCGCCCCCTCTCTCCCTCCCACTGAAACGCGGGCCCACATGTCATCTTCTTCCCCGCGCGCCCCCAATGGCCGGACTTTTCCTTCGCACCAATAACACCCGACGCTCCCGGATTCCCCGCGCTCAACCCAACCCCGAATTCCTCGCGCCGGCCTGCTCGATCGCAACAAACCCCCGCGCCCCTGGCCCTAATAAAAACAGATGAACCTGCCGCCCTCCCCTCGCACGAGCAGTTTTCTCCTGGTGAACGCCGCCGCCGTTGAGGTCGGAATTCCCCAAGAGCGTCACCGTCTCCCTCTGTCAAAACCGATCTCGTGACCCCGCAGCACCGCACACAAGCTGTAGACGCCGATCCCGAAGGGAAGGGAATCGCCGCCGGAAACGACCATCCCGACGCTCGCCGGTGAGTACCGCCGCCGCTTGCAGGTGAAACTTCCGAATTACACGGTTCCGATCCATCCTAATCATCGGTGTGCCATCTCAAGACTCCAGTGAAGCATCACGACCCGAAAACACGAAGGGATCACCGCCCCAACTGCCACTTCGACGAGCACCGCAAGCCGCCGCCGCCTGTCCTCGTCGCCGACCGGGTTCCGAGTCCTTCAGGCCTAAGAAATTAGCCTAGGTGAGCTCCCCTACCTCCCCTCTGCCGTTTGCTACCAAAAAGGAGGGTGTTAGCGTCTGTAGGTGAAGATCCGCGACCTCGGCGGTGAGATCGCGCCTCTGCCACCGTGCGCCGCTGCGCGCGCGGGCGAACTCTGGCCAGGAGCGACGTGGCCTCTTGTGCGCCGTCTATTTTAAATCGCACGGTAGACATAAAACCCCCGCGTACCGGTTCGGCGATCTAATCTGAGCCGTCTGTTTTAAATTGGACGGTCCATATCAGCCCCTCGTTATAAAGGCCGGGATTCTTACGCGCTACCCCATGGGGATCTCGGAAAACACGAGCTAGCCCTAGAAATTTCTGATCTAGCCCCTGGAACTTCAGAAATTCGTGTAAATTCATTTAAAAATCAGTTTTAGCCCCTGGACTTAATAAAAATTAAGAAAACCACTCTGTTATGTGTAGTTAGACCCCTGGAAATTTATGAAATAGCAAATTAAACCCTACAGTAGGGTGGATTTACCTTTTTGACCCTATATGATATTAAATTCAGAAATTTGAATATGTGACTAGGATTTAAAAGGTAAGGCAAACACACGTGCAAATTCAAATTTGAACTCTCCTAGCATTTGGAAAACTTTAGAATGAGTTAAAAATAAATTTTAGGCTGAAATGAAATCTGTCTAAATGTTGTTCATATTTATTAGTTCTAGAAACACGTTTTTAGGCTAGGAAATAATTCTGAAAACTGATAAAATAAATTTAAATTAGTTCACATCAGAGGAGAAGTTCAAAAATATATTATTTAATATTTTAGATCAGAACCTATTCTGTTTAGATGATGTGTCTTACTATTTTCATAATAAAGTTCACTTTTAGGCATAGAAAATAAATCTGAAAATATAGGAAAGATAAGTATGCATAATTAGAAAAGGATAAATGAGTTCTCCAAATCCAAAAGCTTCAATTTAGGATTTTGTAGAAGATCTGAAAACCTATTTGGAGTAGGAAACTACCTTTCATGCAAACTTGGTAGCTAAGAAGTGTATTAATTAAATATAAAGAATTTGTTCAAGTTGGAAATTCATATATAGTGTGCAAACAGAAATTTGAATACAAAAGCTAGAAATCATATACAAATGTTTAAAAGTGAATGTAGGCCAAAAATCAACACATGTAGGGTAACCACAGCACCTAGAAATGTGAATGACTTTCATAGGTATGTATGTGTGGTTTGTATGAAGTGAAAGTGTGAACTATGTCTTATGGATTGTTGTTTTCTTTTGCTATGTGTATTGGCATGAGTAGAATCTGCCCCAGAGCAAGTTCTCCCCTTCCAAGACCAGGACTTTCCATTCCCAGAGCAGCAGGAAGAAGGCAAGTGTCCTTGACCACTTTGATCCTATGCTAGGATGTGTAGATAGAATTATTTGCATTGTCAATTGAAATATGAAACCTATGCTAGTAAGTTTCCAAAGAATTGCATTATCTTGTTTCCTTGTAGCTTGGGTTGGGATTTTTTTATTATGTCATTCATTCATATTACTTATGCTTAGCCATGCTTAGAATGGGATAAGTGGGATATGATATCATCAACTTGTTTACCTTACTCTTGCATGAGACATTATGAGTTATGTAGAGGTAGGGATCGAGGCTAGTTGGATGATTTGGTTGGTGCTTGGTGCACGAGACTCGAGTTTGTGTTTAGTACTTGCCTGGATCCTAAGGACCGGTTCATGGAGCATGTAACCTGGCTTTACCGTGCCAGCCACATGCTGAGATGGGGCAGCTTGGCCAATTAATTAGGTGTATCCCCGGCGTAGTATGGGTGTGTTGGATGGTGCGGGGAATAGGTGTCAGCTGGACTACCATATGAACTGCAAGGCTCAAGAGGGGGCCACTGCAGTGGGGTTGGAGCCTCTTGTATGCTGTTAGGGGTGAAACCTCAGTGGGCCCACGCTCGTCAGGAATCCCTTTGTAAAGGCTTTGTAGTGATCTCCTGGCTACACACCTGGGAAGTGTTAATGTGGTTCGCGGCCACTGGAATAATGGAGGTTCTTTTAGTCCACCCGGCAACGGGGGTTGAAATCACTACATGTGGGTACAGTGGTGCAAACTCTGCAGAGTCAAAACTGTCATGACAGCCGTGCTCACGGTCAAGAGCGGCTTGGACTTATTCATGATTAGAGGATGATGAATTGGGAAGTTGATAATGTTAAGTGGGAAGCTTAACATTGGAGATGAGACTATGTTTACTTGATAATGATGATGGGTTGAGGCATTGGGATCCATTTCACCTGTGTAGTAATGTAGGTGCTTAATAAGCTAAGGTGATAGGTAATAATTATAGAGTGCTTTAACCATGAGTTCAACCTCTCCTTGCTCTAGCCATGAATGACATAACTTTCCCACACTTGCTGAGTACCCACGGTACTCAAACTTGCTTTTCTGTTGGTTTATATTGCTGCTCAGGTCAAGAGAATGATGTGGTGTTTAATGACCAAGACTTTGGTCCCGAGGAAGGATTCTAGGTTCACGGAGTCCACCGGGCAACGCCTGTGACGGAGCCCACAAGATTTATATTCCGCTGCTGTTTTATTTACATGTCATGAACTTATTATCATCCATCAAGACGTATGCTATGTAAGACTATTTTATATTCAACACCTGGCTTGTAATAAATGATGCTTCACTATTTGTCATCACATGTATGAGAGAATGATCCTGGCATACATGTGGTATTCACTCGGTTGTTCTTCGGAGAAACCGGGTGTGACACGTGGGCACGGCTGTCATGACAGTTTTGACTCTGCAGAGTTTGCACCACTATACCCACATGTAGTGATTTCATCCCCCGTTGCCGGGTGGACTAAAAGAACCTCCATTATGCTAGTGGCCTCGAACCACATTCACACTTCCCAGGTGTGTAGCCAGGAGATCACTACGAAGCCTTTACAAAGGGATTCCCGACATGCGTGGGCCCACTGAGGTTTCACCCCTAACAGCATACAAGAGGCTCCGACCCCGCTGTAGTGGCCCCTCTTGAGCCTTGCGGTTCATATGGTAGTCCAGCTGACACCTATTCCCCGCACCATCCAACACACCCATACTATGCCGGGGATACACCTAATTAATTTGCCAAGCTGCCCTATCTCAGCATGTGGTTGGCATGGTAAAGCCAGGTTACATGCTCCATGAACCGGTCCTTAGGATCCAGGCAAGTACTAAACACAAACCCGAGTCTCGTGCACCCAACACCAACCAAATCATCCAACCTTCCTCGATCCCTACCTCTACATAACTCATAATGTCTCATTCAAGAGTAAGGTAAATAAATTGATGATCTCATATCCCAATTATCTCATTCTAAGCATGGCTAAGCATAAGTATATCAATAAATGACATGATAAAATAAATCCCATCCCAAGCTACAAGGAAACAAGGTAATGCAATTCTAGGGAAACTTCCTAGCATGGGTTTCATGTTTCAATTGACAATGCAAATAATTCTATCTACACATCCTAGTATAGGATCAAAGTGGTCAAGGACACTTGCCTTCTTCCTGCTGCTCTGGGAATGGAAAGTCCTGGTCTTGGAAGGGGAGAACTTGCTCTGGGGCAGGTTCTACTCATGCCAATACACATAGCAAAAGAAAACAACAATCCATAAGACATAGTTCACACTTTCACTTCATACAAACCACACATACATACCTATGAAAGTCATTCACATTTCTAGGTGTTGTGGTTACCCTACATGTGTTGATTTTTGGCCTACATTCACTTTTAAACATTTGTATATGATTTCTAGCTTTTGTATTCAAATTTCTGTTTGCACACTATATATGAATTTCCAACTTGAACAAATTCTTTATATTTAATTAATACACTTCCTAGCTACCAAGTTTGCATGAAAGGTAGTTTCCTACTCCAAATATGTTTTCAGATCTTCTACAAAATCCTAAATTGAAGCTTTTGGATTTGGAGAACTCATTTATCCTTTTCTAATTATGCATACTTATTTTACTATATTTTCAGATTTATTTTCTATGCCTAAAAGTGAACTTTATTATGAAAATAGTAAGACACATCATCTAAACAGAATAGGTTCTGATTTAAAATATTAAATAATATATTTTTGAACTTCCTCTCGGATGTGAACTAATTTAAATTTATTTTATCAGTTTTCAGAATTATTTCCTAGCCTAAAAATGTGTTTCTAGAACTAATAAATATGAACAACATTTAGACAGATTTCATTTCAGCCTAAAATCTATTTTTAACTCATTCTAAAGTTTTCCAAGTGCTAGGAGAGTTTAAATTTGAATTTGCACATGTGTTTTTCTTACCTTTTAAATTTAAATCTTAGTCACATATTCAAATTTCTGAATTTAATATCATATAGGGTAAAAAAGGTAAATCCACCCTGCTGCAGGGTCCAATTTGCTATTTCATAAATTTCCAGGGGTCTAACTACACATAACAGAGGGGTTTTCCTAATTTTTATTAAGTCCAGGGGCTAAAACTGATTTTTAAATGAATTTACACGAATTTCGGAAGTTCCAGGGGCTAGATCATAGGTTTCCGGGGCTAGCTCGTATTTTCCGAGATCCCCACGGGGTAGCGCGTAAGAATCCCGGCCTTGATAACGCGGGGCTGACGTGGACCGTCCGATTTAAAACAGACGGCTCAGATTAGATCGCCGAACCTGTACGCGTGGGTTTTATTTCTACCGATTTAAAATAGACGGCCCTTAAGGAGCCTCGTCGCTCCTGGCCGGAGTTCGCCACGCGCGCGGCGGCGCACGGCAGCAGAGGCGCGATCTTACCGGCGAGGTCGCGGATCTTCATCTACAGACGCTAACACCCGCCCTTTTTGGTAGCAAACGGCAGGGAGGAGGTAGGGGAGCTCACCTAGGCTAATTTCTTAGTCCCGAAAGACTCGGAACCCGGTCGGCGACGAGGACAGGCAGCGGCAGCTTGCGGTTCTTGTCGAAGTGGCAGTTGGGGTGGTGATCCCTTCGTGTTTTCGGGTCGTGACGCTTCACTGGGGTCTAGAGATGGCACACCGATGATTAGGGTGGATCGGAACCGTGTAATTCAGAAGTTTCACCGGCGAGCGGCGGCAGTACTCACTGGCGAGCGTCGAGATGGTTGTTTCCGGTGGCGTTTCCCTCCGGGGTCGGCGTCTACAGCTTATGCGTGGTGCTGCGGGGTCACGAGATTGGTTTGACAGAGGGAGACGGTGACGCTTTTGGGGAATTCCGAGCTCAACAGCGGCGGTGCTCACCGGGAGAGAAACTGCTCGTGCGAGGGGAGGGCGGCGGGTTCATCTGTTTTTATCAGGGCCAGGGGCGCGGGGGTTTGTTGCGATCGAGCAGGCCGGCGCGAGGAATTCGGGGTTGGGTCGAGCGCGAAGAATCCGGGAGCGTCGGGTGTGATCGGCGCGAGGGAAGAGTCCGGGCCGTTGCGGGCGCGCGGGGAAGGAGATGACACATGGGCCCCCTGTGTCAGAGAGAGGGAGAGAGGGGGCGCGGGTTCGGGCTGGCGCGGGGGATTGGGCCGGCTGGTGGGTTTCGGCCCACTGGCCGGTTGGGGTTTTTCTTTTTCTTTTTCTTTTTCCTTTTGTTTTCTGTTTTGATTTGAATTTGAATTCCAGTTTGAATTTGAATTTCTGCACCACATGCAACACGTCCAAAAATTTTTAAATTCCCCTCTTTAGCAGATTTTGGGGTGTTACAGCTCTACCCCCCTTAAAAGAAATCTCGTCCTCGAGATTAGTGGTTCTAGGAAAACAATTCCGGAAACTGTGCCTTAAGCTCGTCTTCTCGCTCCCATGTGGCTTCCTCTTCCGAGTGATGCTTCCAATGCACCTTACACATCCGGATTCTTTTATTTCTTATGAGGCGTTCCATTGTCTCCAAAACCTTGACCGGTTGCCCGACATAAGAAAGATCCTCTCGTACGTCGACTTCATTCATGGGTCACATCTCTTCAGGCATCCTCAGACATTTCTTTAGCTGTGACACATGGAATACATCGTGCACATCCGATAGGCGAGCCGGTAGTTTGAGTTGATATGCCACTTCGCCTTTCCTCTCCAAAATCTGAAAGGGTCCAATGTATCGATGTGATAACTTCCCTTTGACCTTGAACCGACAAAGTCCTTGGATAGGTGACACCTTGAGATAGACATAGTCCCCCACGTTGAAAACGAGCTCTCTTCTCCGTACATCGGCATAGCTCTTTTGTCGGGTCTGTGCTATCCTCATGTTATTGCAGATTTCCCTCACTTTCGCCTCGGCTTCTTGTAGTACCTCGGGTCCAAACACTTTACTTTCCCCGGCTCGGTTCCAAAATAGTGGAGTTCTGCACTTTCTCCCATACAAAGCCTCAAATGGTGACATCTTCATACTAGCCTGATAGCTGTTGTTATAGGAGAACTCCACATACGGTAAGTTCTTATCCCAACTCCTATTGTTCTTGAGCGCACACGCTCTCAGCATATCCTCAAGGATCTGATTGGTTCTTTCCGTCTGCCCGTCAGTCTGGGGGTGATAGGCAGAACTAAAATTTAGATGGGTTCCCATGGTTTCATGTAACTTCTGCCAGAACCTTGAGGTTAACTGTGTCCCTCGATCTGACACTATCTTCTTTGCACTCCATGGAAACACACGATCCTTGACATGTACAAGTCCGCCAATTTGGATCCACTGTAGCTTTCTTTCACGGGGATGAAATGAGCTACCTTGGTTAGCCTATCGATGATGACCCATATCGAATCATATCCCGATTGGGTCCTGTGTAGTCCCACCATGAAATCCATACCAATTTCTTCCCATTCCATTCAGGCTATTTGAGTGGTTGCAATAATCCCGCGGGTCGTTGATGTTCTGCTTTCACCAACTGACATGTGTCACATAGGGCAACATGTTCCGCAACATCTCGCTTCATGCCATACCACCAATACCTGCTCTTGAGGTCATGATACATCTTCATACTCCCAGGATGAATGGAATATTCGTAATCATGAGCCTCCTTCAAAATCAATTCACGGATCTCCTTCACTTCAGGCACACAGATTCTTTTCCCGTGCCACACTGTACCTTGTTCATCCTATCTGAACACAGGGGCTTTATTATCCTTGATGAGTTCTCTAATCTATTGTATCTTCTCGTCATTCTTCTGACCATTGTGTATGTCTTTCTCTAATGTGGAGTCCACTTCCATGGTGATGGCCTCACCACTATTCACCAGACATAGATTGAGTTTTATAACCTCTTCCTTCAATTCTGTAGGCATGTCCTTTAAGCTCAACCTATTGACCTGCACCTTCCGGCTTAAAGCATCTGCCATGACGTTCGCTTTCCCAGGATGATAGTTGAGGCCCACATCAAAGTCGTTGATTAGCTCTAACCATCTCCTTTGTCTGAGGTTGAGATCTGGCTGTGTGAAAATGTAATTTAAGCTCTTATGATCCGTATATATCTCTGTCCTCTTCCCCATCAAGTAATGCCGCCAAATCTTCAACGCGTGTACTACCACAGCTAGCTCTAGGTCATGTGTAGGATAGTTCTTCTCGTGTTTTTGGAGCTGCCGGGACGCATAAGCCACGACATGCCCCTCTTGCATGAGAACACATCCCAACCCGTTTCCAGAGGCATCGCAGTACACTGAAAAGTTCTTCTGCATATCTGACATAACTAGCACTGGGGCTGTTGTCAATCTTTTCTTCAGCTCTTGAAAACTCGTCTCGCACTGTGGTGTCCATGTGAATGTGATTCCGTTCTCTAACAATTTGGTGAGGGATCTCGAAATCTTGGAGAAACCCTCGATAAAATGTCGATAATACCCAGCCAATCCTAAGAAGCTTCGAACATCCCCGACATTTTCAGGGGTCTTCCACTTCTGCACATCCTCGATTTTGGCGGGATCTACCGACATTCCTCCCTCTGAGATTATATGTCCTAAGAAGGGAATTCTCTTCAGCCAAAATTCACACTTGCTCAACTTGGCATATAGTTGGTGTTCTCTCATCTTTTGCAACACCAACCTTAAATGTCCCTCATGTTCTTCTTCATCTTTGGAGAAGACAAGAATGTCATCAATGAAAAACACCACAAATTTGTCCAGATATTCCATGAATACCTTGTTCATGAGGTACATGAAGTATGCCGGGGCATTAGTTAGCCCGAACGGCATGACGGTGTATTCATACAGCCAGTACCGAGATACGAAAGTTGTCTTTGGAATATCGGTTTGTCTTATCTTAAGTTGGTGGTATCCCGACCTGAGATCAATTTTTGAGAACACACAAGCTCCTCTCAGCTGATCAAATAAGTCTTCAATGCGGGGTAATGGGTACTTGTTCTTGATGGTTACTTCATTCGAAGCACGGTAGTCCACGCATAACCTTTGGGTTCCGTCCTTCTTGAGCACAAATATAACTGGAGCTCCCCATGGTGAGGAACTAGGACGAATATACTAATTCTCCGTCAACTCTCTTATATGCTCCTTGAGCTCTTCCAGCTGTTTGGAGTCCATTCGATAAGGCCTCTTGTATATCGGGGCTGTTCCAGGCACAAGTTCAATCGTGAATTCCACTTCACGATCGGGAGGCATACCTGGCAACTCCTCCGGAAAAACGTCCGGATATTCCCTGATGATCCTGATCTCTTCCACTTCCACCTCAACTTGATTGAGTTTAAGGTCCCTCCTAGGGTTTTGTACTGTTATGAACTTCACTCTTGTGCCACTAGGGTGAGTTAGTTCCACCGTCCTTGTCGAACAATTGATGATTCCCTTATGTTTGGTCAACTAATCCATACTCAAAATAATGTCTATCCCTTGTGAGTCTATCACTATGAGGTTTGCAGTAAATACTACCCCATTAATGTCTAGATTCACCTTGGGACACACTTGTCTTGTCCTTATTTCTCCCCCTAGAGAGTATACTGCTAGCGTATGGTTCATTTGTGTTGTTGCTAGATCATGCTTCTTAACAAACCCTTGAGCAATGAACGAGTGGGTAGCACCGGAATCGAACAACAAGGTTGCAATGTGTAAATTTGCAGGAAACTTACCAATTACCACGTCAGGTGCCTCTTGCGCTTCCTCCATGGTTACGTGGTTCACCCGTCCTCACATCACATTCTGCTGTTGTGGCTGCATGGGCTTCTTCTTTGGGCACTTATGGGCGTAGAGCCCCACTTCACCACAGTTGAAGCATTGTACCCCAACTTTGGGTGCCTGGCCTTTGTTGTCTTGGGGTTGGTTCAGTGGTCCTTGTCCTGCTGGTCGAGGTTGATATGTGGGGCGAGGCTGCTGCACAAACTGACGCTGCGGCTGTGCTGGTGCTGATGGAGGCCTGAAATTCGGGTTGTACCCTCTGGGTGCTGAGTTGGGTACCACAGCACGGCTCGTCTCCCCTGCGGGTTGCTGCATCAGACGTGGGCGTGTGTTGCTACCTGAGGCTTGGTGTGACCATCCCGCCTTCCTCTTGTTTTCATTTTCCAAGGACTTCAGCTTCCTCTCCACGACAAATGCTCTGTCTACCATCTTTTGGAAACTTTCATACTCGTTGGAGGACATTGCACACTGCATTTCATAGTAAGTCCTTCCACAAAACAGTCTTGTTTTTGCTCATCAATTTCGATGTCCCGTGGTGCATAACGGGATAGTTGGGTGAACTTGGTGAGGTATTCCCTCACAGTCATGTTTTCTTGCTGCAGTCCCAAGAACTCCTTCTTGTTTTTGAGTTTACCCCTTGGTATGTAATGGTTGCGGAAACTGCGCTTGAACTCTTTCCAAGTGATGTTCTCGGGGTCATGATGGTCTGCCACGTAAGCGGTCCACCAATCAGCAGCAGGTCCATGCAATTGATGAGAGGCAAACAGCACCCTCTCATACCCTTGGCATTGTATGATCCTCATCTTGCTCTCTATGGTCTTTAACCAGTCATCAGCCTCCAGAGGTTCAGCAGCACTTGCGAACTTTGGAGGTTGAGTCCCTAGAAACTCACTCAACCTTGGTTGGCTGGTGCAGCTTGCAGAGGTGGAGCTTGGTGCAAGTTGGCCACCACTTGAGTCAGACTCTGGATGAGCTGATTCTGATTTTCAAGCATTTGGTGGATAGGGTCAGCTCCTTCACGGCGACCACTCCTGTCTTGTCCTCCAGAAAGATGAGGGTTGCCGGCCTCATCGTTGTTGTTGGTAGGGTTGGCACCACAACCCTTTCGTCTTCCAGCCATCTATCATGATCAACCAAATGTTAACTTAAAGCATTACGTATTAACTTCCCAAATTGCTTGTTTAAACTTAAACTTTTGAGGCCTTAATATATTAAACATTATGTAAAGGGTTCACGTAGATTTTTGGGAGTCACGTCTCCCGCAAAAATAAATGCACTCTTAATTCATAGGGGTTCACACATCAAAGCAAAGCAACCTAAAGACGAGGTTGTGAACAAATGCCCATGGCTTCCACAACTCACGTCACACACCAAACATTAACACACAAAAAACTAAGGTATTGACTCGACTACTCGATATCCTGCTGAAATAAGGGAAAAGACACTAAACGACTCGTATCACTGAGCTAGCTCTTCGGGGCCTTCCTCAATATTTGTGGCTGCCCTCTGATTCCGCTTTGGGTGGGGAAGCTTCTGGTGGAGAAGTGCGGTGACGCCTGCTCGCCCGGCGGTCTGGGGAGTCAGGAGTCCATGTGTCATTCACGGTGACACACAGTTCATTCCCATCTCCTCTTTCTCTCACCCTCAAGCTGGCTCGAAGCAACGCCTCAGTCTCCTTCAGGGCGTCACGAACATCCTGAAGCTCGTGCTGGCACTCCTGCAGTCGAGTGCTAAGCATAGCTGCATCCTCCAAGCACAGGTCCATGTGCTCATGAGAAGTCCCTTCCTGCACTGGCGGGTACTTGTACTCCGCGGTGCCACTCTCATGCTGGAGGACATATATGTACTCAGTCCTGTCCAGGTGGCGACGGTTGATGCGACTCTGGCAGGTGATGGCCTCCCAGGTGACATCCTTCTCAGCATCGACCTGTGTCGCTCGACAAGCTGGAGAGCGGTGGATCTTGAGCAGCTGATTTTCACGGACAATCCTCATTCCTGAACTCCATTATTCCCACTTCTCATGGATGGTCCGGGTGGAGCTGTAGTGTATGATTAGCTTGCCCGTATTGCCGACAGCGTGGAGCATACGCCGAAGATGGCGCAACAAGCCTCCTACTACCAATCCGTAGGAGTGGTACGTCACCGGACGGTTCTCCTCTCTCAGGGCAAGGGAAACTACAGGAACTCTCCCTCCGGTGGACTTGCGGGCGGTGCGGATCGTGCGAACCATCTAAAACATAAAGCATTTAAAATTAAGTTAGATAAGAGTTAAACAAAAATTGTATTTTGAATAAAAGTTTGGGCAAGATGAATAAAGTGACCCCATTAAATAACACTTTCAACCCACACCTTTGTAAAATAGTTTTTAAGAAAATAGGGTCCTTAAATACGTCCATTTCTACCTAGGTCCACGTTCCTACGGGCAACCTTGGCTCTGATACCACTTCTGTCACACCCGGTTTCTCCGAAGAACAACCGAGTGAATATCACATGTATGTCAGGATCATTTTCTCATGCATGTGATGACAAATAGTGAAGCATCATTTATTACAAGCCAGGTGTCGAATATAAATAAGTCTTACATAGCATACGTCTCGATGGACAATAATAAGTTTATAATATGTAAATAAAACAGCAGCGGAATAAAAATCTTGTGGGCTCCTTCACAGGCGTTGCCCAGGGGACTCCGTGAACCTAGAATCCTTCTTCGGGACCAAAGTCTTGGTCATTAAACACCACATCATTTTCTTGACCTGAGCAGAAATATAAACCAACAGAAAAGCAAGTTTGAGTACCGTGGGTACTCAGCAAGTGTGGGAAAGTTATGTCATGCATGGCTAGAGCAAGGAGAGGTTGAACTCATGGTTAAAGCACTACGCAATTAATACCTATCACCTTAGCTTATTAAGCACCTACATTACTACACAGGTGAAATGGTCTCAATCCCTCAACCCATCATCAATATCAAGTACACATAGTCTCAACTCAAATATCAAGCTTCCCGCTTAACATCCTCAACTTCTCAATCCATCATCCTCTAATCATGAATAAGTCCAAACCGCTCTTGACCGTGAGCACGGCTGTCATGACAGTTTTGACTCTGCAGAGTTTGCACCACTGTACCCACATGTAGTGATTTCATCCCCCGTTGCCGGGTGGACTAAAAGAACCTCCATTATGCCAGTGGCCGCGAAGCACATTCACACTTCCCAGGTGTGTAGCCAGGAGATCACTACGAAGCTTTTACAAAGGGATTCCCGACGAGCATGGGCCCATTGAGGTTTCACCCCTAACAGCATACAAGTGGCTCCAACCCCGCTGCAGTGGCCCCCTCTTGAGCCTTGCGGTTCATATGGTAGTCCAGCTGACACCTATTCCCCGCACCATCCAACACACCCATACTACGCCAGGGATACACCTATTTAATTGGCCAAGCTGCCCCATCTCAGCATGTGGTTGGCACGGTAAAGCCAGGTTACATGCTCCATGAACCGGTCCTTAGGATCCAGGCAAGTACTAAACACAAACCCGAGTCTCGTGCACCCAGCACCAACCAAATCATCCAACTTGCCTCGATCACTACCTCTACATAACTCATAATGTCTCATTCAAGAGTAAGGTAAATAAATTGATGATCTCATATCCCAATTATCTCATTCTAAGCATGGCTAAGCATAAGTATATCAATAAATGACATGATAAAATAAATCCCATCCCAAGCTACAAGGAAACAAGGTAATGCAATTCTAGGGAAACTTCCTAGCATGGGTTTCATGTTTCAATTGACAATGCAAATAATTCTATCTACACATTCTAGTATAGGATCAAAGTGGTCAAGGACACTTGCCTTCTTCCTGCTGCTCTGGGAATTTCTAACTTTTGTATTCAGATTTCTGTTTGCACCCTATATATGAATTTTCAATTTGAACAAATTCTTTATATTTAATTAATACACTTGTTAGCTACCAAGTTTGCATGAAAGGTAGTTTCCTACTCCAAATAGGTTTTCAGATCTTCTACAAAATCCTAAATTGAAGCTTTTGGATTTGGAGAACTCATTTATCCTTTTCTAATTATGCATACTTATTTTCCTATATTTTTCAGATTTATTTTCTATGCCTAAAAGTGAACTTTATTATGAAAATAGTAAGACACATCATCTAAACAGAATAGGTTCTGATTTAAAATATTAAATAATATATTTTTTAACTTCCTCTCTGATGTGAACTAATTTAAATTTATTTTATCAGTTTTCAGAATTATTTCCTAGCCTAAAAATGTGTTTCTAGAACTAATAAATATGAACAACATTTAGACAGATTTCATTTCAGCCTAAAATCTATTTTTAACTCATTCTAAAGTGTTCCAAGTGCTAGGAGAGTTTAAATTCGAATTCGCACATGTGTTTGTCTTACCTTTTAAATTTAAATCTTAGTCACATATTCAAATTTCTGAATTTAATATCATATAGGGTGAAAAAGGTAAATCCACCCTGCTGCAGGGTCCAATTTGCTATTTCATAAATTTCCAGGGGTCTAACTACACATAATAGAGGGGTTTTCCTAATTTTTATTAAGTCCAGGGGCTAAAACTGATTTTAAATTAATTTACACAAATTTCTGAAGTTCCAGGGGCTAGATCAGAAGTTTCTGGGGCTACCTCGTATTTTCCGAGATCCCCAGGGGGTAGCGCGTAAGAATCCCGACCTTTATAACGTGGGGCTGACGTGGACCGTCCGATTTAAAACAGACTGCTCAGATTAGATCTCCGAACCGGTACGTGTGGGTTTTATTTCTACCGTGTGATTTAAAATAGACGGCCCTCAAGGAGCCACGTCGCTCCTGGCCGGAGTTCGCCCGCGCGCGGCGGCGCACGGTGGCAGAGGCGCGATCTTGCCGGCGAGGTCGCGGATCTTCATCTTTAGACGCTAACACCCGCCCTTTTTGGTAGCAAACGGCAGAGGGGAGGAAGGGGAGCTCACCTAGGCTAATTTCTTAGGCCTGAAAGACTCGGAACCCGGTCGGCGACGAGAACAGGCGGCGGCGGCTTGTGGTGCTCGTCGAAGTGGCAGTTGGGGCGGTGATCCCTTCGTGTTTTCGGGTCGTGACGCTTCACTGGGGTCTAGAGATGGCACACCGATGATTAGGGTGGATCGGAACCGTGTAATTCAGAAGTTTCACCGGCGAGCGGCAGCAGTATTCACCGGCGAGTGTCGGGATGGTTGTTTTCGGCGGCGTTTCCCTCGGGGTCGGTGTCTACAGCTTGTGCGCGGTGCTGCGGGGTCACGAGATCGGTTTGACAGAGGGAGACGGCGACACTCTTGGGGAATTCCGAGCTCAACGGCGGCGGCGCTCACCGGGAGAGAAACTGCTCGTGCGAGTGGAGGGCGGCGGGTTCATCTGTTTTTATCAGGGCCGGGGGCGTGGGGGTTTGTTGCGATCGAGCAGGCCGGCGCGAGGAATTCGGGGTTGGGTCGAGCGCGAAGAATCCGGGAGCGTCGGGTGTGATCGGCGCGAGGGAAGAGTCCGGGACGTTGGGGGCGCGCGGGGAAGGAGATGACACGCGGGCCCCGCGTGTCAGTGAGAGGGAGAGAGGGGCGCGGGTTCGGGCTGGCGTGGGGGATTGGGCCAGCTGGTGGGTTTCGGCCCACGGGCCGGTTGGGGTTTTTCTTTTTCTTTTTCCTTTTTTTTCTGTTTTGATTTGAATTTGAATTCCAGTTTGAATTTGAATTTATGCACCACATGCAACACGTCCAAAAATTTTTAAATTCCCCTCTTTAGCAGATTTTGGGGTGTTACATGCCCACTATGTTCATCACACATACACATGTACTCCACAAACTGAATTCAGAATATAACCAAGTACAAATAGTGTTTAAGTACTTTATTACATTAACTCATTGTCTCACTCATGGTTATCTACTTTATTCTTGCAGAGGAAGACTCTATCGACAGTGGAAAAAGACTAAGCCAATGGGGCTCCACTCCGACTCCACAGGTATGTTGGCGGTAGTGCGCATGCGTAGTACTCCACCTGTTCGTCGAAGTATTCTTCTCCTGTAGCTGATGTATATGTGGGAATGCAAGGGTGAGTACAAGTCGTACTCAGCAAGTGCAGGAAAAGTATGACACGCAGCTTATAACAAGGCAAGGAATAACGAGGTTCATTGGGCTAGCAAATTTTATTTCACAAACATGGTAAAAACAGCAACTATTTCTGGGTGAGTTTAAATCCCAATATAACCAAGTAAATCAGAAACATTCTTTCATCATAATTTGCCATTTATCAGGCCTCAACCAGCCAATAATCTTTCTCAAGTTCATCTCATACTCATAAATATTCATAACCATCTCATTTTCATATAACCGAAACAAAACTCATTTTCATGACCCAAAACAGTCCCAAAACCAATCCCAATGACCATACCTGAATAACCATCCCAAGTTTTGCCTCTAATCATGGAAGTTTGTCCTTGTAACCACAAGCACGGCTATCATGATAGTTTTACACTCTACAGAGGTGGCACCACTTTACTCACAAGTTCATGATTTCGTCACCCGTAGGCGACTAGAGAGAACCTCCATTATACCAGTACACAACCATTGGTGTATGGCCAAGAGATCACAAAATAGCCTTTACATCATGGCTACTAGGATGTACGAACGCACTGAGGTTTCAATGGCAGACCCGAATCGCCATTCTCCCACCCACGGGCCCCCTCTTGTGCCATGCACTTCCCAGGGCAGTCCTCCTCGACTCCCATTCCCTGCGCCATCCAAAGGTCCATAAGAATCTAGCAACACACCTAATTACTCAGCTAAGCCGCACCCATATTTGGCCTTGTGGTGGCACTGTTTTCCCGGCATGTGCTCGCATGAACCGGTCCTTAGATCTACGGCAAGCAAACCACCATCTCAATCAGCAACATCCACGAACCAAGCTCGCCTAGATCTCCTTGATTCCATGCTCATTAACATCATCAACTTCTCATCATCATTATTCATATGAATGCAGTAGATAACATGTTTTATTTCAGCTTCCCGTATCCCGTAAGTTAAGCGAAGCAAAAAGGAAAAACGACCATACCCGACGCATCAACTATCCCCGGTGACATGGATGGTTAACAAAACTAGTAAACTCCTATAAAAGGGTGTCCCATAAAGTTGGCACAAGCATACGAGTTTTTACAAGCAAAACAGTTTCGAAAACATAGGATCAATATGGTCAATGGGCACTTGCCTTGCTCCCGTGGTTCGTGTTGCTCAAGCGTCTTGAAGTCTTGGTGCTGTAGCTCCTCATAGAAAGCCTCTTGAGCGTGTCCTTCTACTCACGTCCACGCACATACAAAATTTACAGCAATCAGTTATCATGCATAAACTTTACTCAAGATTCAATGGGGTGGAGGAATGCAATTCCTATGGTGCACTTTATAAAAATCAGTTTGCACGTGTTCTTGCATGTTTTAGTAGTTTTCCATGGGGTTTTATGATGATCAAGGCTGCTGGGATCAAGTGTGTACGTGGTGATGATCTTGACCCTCTTTGTAGATCAGTCCCACTGTCAAAAATCGACCAAAACATGGTCTGTCCACACGCAGAATTTTATGCTCGCAGGGGGTGAAAAAAACAGGTGCGTAGAAACAGCGGCGACCTTGTGAGAGGGGTAACGAAGACCTACCTCACTTATTCCTTGCGGAAGGACATCCTTTCTTGCAATGGTAGCAGTAGAAGATTTTCTACGGAGAATTATGAAGCTGTGGCTAGGACAGAACGTCGGGGGCTTCTTCTCTAGCGACGGCGAGGCGTGATGGAGCTCGACGGCGGCCAAACTCCAGCATGGGGGGCAGCAACTTGGCAGCAAGGAAGAGGGGGCGGCCAGAAGGGGGTTGTGGGTGCGGCTAGGGGGGAAGGGTTATATTTATAAGGGGGAAAAGAGCTAGGGTGGCTAGGATTTTGGCAACCCAATTATCCAAGTGTTGAGATTTAATTTTAAAAGAGGTGGGAGCTAGGGGCTGGGATTTTATTATTTATTTTCCACCAATGACTGTGATTAATTGATAAATAAAAGCCTACAAAATCCAACAAGGGGGGCGGCTAGGGTTTCCCCCCCTTAGTGGGCTGTGGCCAAGGGGTGGGGCCCATAGGGTTCCCCCTAAGTGATGCAGCGAAATTAGGGGAGAGGGGAATTTGGGGGAAAATTGGGGGATTTGGGAAAAATTGGGGTGGCCCAATTTGGCTATTTTATTTATTTTTCTTTTTCTTTTTATTTCTCTTCCTTTTCTATTTATTTTCATTATTTTCCATTTCTATTTCCTTTTATTATTTTATTAGCTTCTATATTCCTCTCTTTATTTCTTCTTCTTTTTAAATGTTTCACTATATGAAAAATGTATGCAATGCATGGTAGTGAAATTGAGGGTGTTACAAACCTACCCCCCTTAAAATGAATCTCGCCCTCGATATTCAATAGAGTGGAGAAAAGATGAGGGAATTCCGTCTTGAGGTCTTCCTCACGCTCCACGTAGCTTCGACTTCCGTGTGATGGCTCCATTGTACCTTGCACCAACGGATTACTTTGTTCCCCGTGACCCTTTCCTTTACGTCCAAGATTTTGATGGGGTGTTCAGTGTAGGTCAGATCCTCTTGAAGCTCTAGCTCATCCATCGGTACTTGTTCATCCGGTACTCTTAGGCACTTCTTGAGCTGGGATACGTGAAATACGTCGTGTACACCGGAGAGGTGCGCTGGCAGCTCTAGTTGATAGCCTACAACTCCTCGCTTATCCAAAATCTTGAATGACCTGATGTAACGAGCTGCTAGCTTGCCTTTGACGTTTAACCGTCGTTGGCCTCGGATAGGCGACACCTTAATATATACGAAGTCTCCAACTTCAAAGGTCAAACTCCTTCGCCTATTGTACGCATAGCCCTTTTGTCGTGACTGGGTGGCCTTCAAGTTTTCACGTATCATTTGGACTTGCTTTTTGGCATCTTGCAACACTTTGGGTCCAAATACTTTGCTTTCTCTGGTCTCATTCTAGAACAGCGGTGTTCTACACCGTCTACCATACAATGCTTCGAAAGGTGACATCTTCAAGATGGCTTGGTAACTGTTGTTATATGAGAATTCAGCATATGGCAAGCTCTTATCCCAACTATGCCCATGTTTCAAGGTTCAAGCTCTCAACATGTCTTCCAAAATCAGATTTGTCCTCTCAGTTTGCCCATCGGTTTGCGTGTGATATGCGGAGCTGAAATTCAACCGTGTACCCATGGCTTCATGCAGCTTCTTTCAGAACCTAGAGGTAAATTGAGAACCTCGATCTGAAACTATCCTCTTCGGATCTCCATGACGACACACAATTCGTTCCATATACAGCTCGGCTAGTTGTGCCACTGTGTATTTGGTTCTAACAGGAATGAAGTTGGCTGTTTTCATCAATGGGTCCACGATAACCCAAATAGAGTCGTAGCCCGACTGAGTGCGTGGCAATCTGACAATGAAATCCATGCTGATGTCTTCCCACTTCCACTCGGGTACATTCAATGGTTGTAATAGTTCAGCGGGTCTTTGATGTTCGGCCTTCACTCATTGGCACGTGTCGCATAAGGCAACATATTCAGCTATGTCCCGTTTCCTACCATCCCACCAATAGCATGTTTTCAGGTCCTTGTACATCTTTGTATAGCCGGGGTGTATGGAATAAGGCGAGTCATGTGCCTCCTTTAGTATTGTGTCGCTGATGTGCTCCACGTTAGGCACACAAATCCTTTTCTGTAACCAAAGCGTGACATCGTCATCTTTTTTGAAATCCTTCTCTATCCCTTTTCGGATTCTTTCCTTGATTTCCTCATCCGTTGCTTGGCCATCTCGTATCTCTTGTTCCAGTGCTGAGTTCAGTTCTACCACTTCCATCTTGTTCAAGAACCCGAGATGCAACTATTCAAACTCCTTACGCAGCTCGGGTGGCAGCTCCCGAATCGTTAGTTGGTGACAAGCTCCCTTTCGGCTCAATGCATCATCTACTATGTTGGCCTTTCCGGGTTGATAGTTGATTCCAACATCATAATCCTTGATAAGTTCCAACCATCAACGTTGCCTCAAATTCAGATCCATCTGTGTGAATATATACTTGAGGTTTTTTGATCTGTATAGATCCCACATCGGTGACCAAGGGTATAATGCCTCCAAATCTTTAAGGCATGTACCACGGCTGCAAATTCCAGGTCATGTGTGGGGTAATTCAGCTCATGTTTCTTTAACTGCCTTGATACATAGGCTACCACTTGGCCTCCTTGCATGAGTAAACATCCAAGCCCTTGTCAAGATGCGTCACAATATATATCGAAACTCTTGCTCACGTCCGGCAATACCAAAACCGGCGCTGTTGTTAATCTCTTCTTCAGCTCCTCAAAGCTATCTTGACATGCTTGTGTCCACTGAAATACTTTCCCCTTCATCAGCAATTCCATCGTAGGCTTCGCTATTTTGCTGAAATCATTGATGAACCGGCGGTAGTATCCAGTCATCCCAAGGAAACTCCGAATATCCCTCACATTCCGCGGTTGGTTCCACTTCAAAAACTCTCGCTTTTCCGGGGTCAACTGATACTGCTCCCTCGTAGATGATGCCCCCCCTTAGTGGGCTACGGCCAAGGGGTGGGGCCCATTAGGGTCCCCCCCAAGTGGTGTGGCTAAATTAGGGAGAGGGGAATTTGGGGATTTGGGGAAAAATTGGGCTGGCCAAATTTGGCTATTTTATTTATTTCTATTTTTATTTTTTATTTATTTCTTTTCCTTTTCTATTTATTTTCATTATTTTCCATTTCTATTTCCTTTTATTATTTTATTAGCTTCTATATTCCTCTCTTTATTCCTTCTTCTTTTTAAATGCTTCTCTATATGAAAAATGTATGCAATGCATGGTAGTGAAATTGAGGGTGTTACATGTGCCCACAACATTCGCGTTTGGTCGCTCTACAAGTTCCCACGCTTCGTTCCTCTTAAAGTTATTTATCTCTTCTGGCATAGCCATCACCCAATCCGGATCTCGTAGTGCATCTCCAACCCTATGTGGTTCAAAGAGGAAAAAAAGAGTATTGTTCACAAAAATCTGTAACACAAGACTGAGTAGTTAGCCGCTTGGAGATGTCTCCAAGGATATTGTCGACGGGTTGATCCCGTTGCCCGCTCTGGCGCACTCTTTGGTATGGAATTTTTGGACTTGTTTTGACATCCTCATCTTCTTTTTATCCCTCTAGATCATTGCTTACAATTTGCTCTTGATGATCTTGATTTTGTTGAGGTTGACCTTGGTCTAGTGTTGGCTGCTCTGGTTGTGATGAAGATGGGTCTCTTTGATCTTGAGATTGCTCTTGAGGTCGAACATCTCCATGTGCCATCCTTTTCAAGGCTTACCATGGACCTTATTCTTCATCTAGCACACGACGATGAAGTTGCTCCACTTGGGAGCCGTTAGTCTCATCAAACGCTATGTCACGCGCAACTTAAACAATCCCAGAGGTTTTGTTGAAAACACGGTAGGCGTAAGTGTTTGAATCATAACCCAGCAAGAAACCTTCATCAGATTTCGAAGTGAACATCGAATTCCTAGGCTTTTTGTTTAGAATGTAGCATTTACTTCCAAGGACTCAAAAATATGAAATGTTAGGCTTGTTTCCGGTAAGAAGCTCATATGGATTCTTATTAAGGAGTGGATGGAGATAGAGTCGATTCGTCGTGTGACACACGGTGTTTACCGCTTCCACCCAAAATCTATCTGAGGTATTGTATTCATCGAGAATGTCCTCGCCATCTCAATAAGTGTCTTATTTTTCCTTTCGGCTACCCCATTTTGTTCGGTTGAGTAGGGAGCCAAAAATTAGTGTTTGATGCCTTCTTCATAAAAAAAAAGTCTTGAACTTTCGTATTTTTGAACTCGGTTCCGTTATCGCTCCTTATCTTCATAATCCTCAGGGAGAACTCATTTTGAGCTCTTCTCAATAATTTTTTTGAGGACACCTTGTACTTCTCCCTTATCATGCAAGAAAAATACACAAGTGAATCTAGAAAAATCATATACAACTACAAAACCGTATTTGTTACTGCCGATGCTAATGTAGGCGATATGGCCGCAGAGGTCCATATGTAGTAGCTCCAACAGTCTTGTAGTCGTCATTATGTTCTTGGTGGGGTGAGGTGCTCCAACTTGTTTTCTGGCTTGGCATGCGCTGCATGGCCTGTCTCCCTCAAACACAACATTCTTCAAACCTCGGATGTGATCCCCTTTTAGAAGTTTCTACAGATTTCTCAACCAACATGAGCTAGCCGTCTATGCCACAACAAACCCATGTTAGTCTTTGCAATCAATCATGTGTCAAGTTGAGCTTTATCCATGGTGAAGTCCATGAGATAGAGCTTTCCCTTTAACATACCTTTGAATACAACTGACTCATCACTTCTAAAAACGGTCACCCTGGTTAGTGAACAATCATTTCTAGCCTTTGTAGCATAGCTGAGATATGGACAAGATATTATAATCTATCAAATCAACATGTAAAACTTTAGAAAGTGTGTTGAGGTGGTATAGCTATTTTACCGGTTCCGAGTACCCTTCCTTGACTATTATCACCAAAATAAATACCTTCACTTGAATAAATATCTTCACCAAAATAAATCCTCATTTTCCACATATTCCACAAACATTTTCTTTTCTACGGTCATGTGGTTGGTGCATCCGCTATCGAGCACCCATTGGGATCCACCGGAGGATTAAGCCTACAAAACAGATTTATCCTTTGGTTTTAGGTACCCAAGCTTGTTTGGGTCCTTTGAGGTTAGTAACAAGACATTTGGGCACCCACACACAAGAGTTTGGACTCTTGTGGAGTGGTTCAACATACTTAGCATAGATATGACCAAATTTGTTCTTCATGAGTACATAAGAAGCACTATAATCATGAAACATAATGTTAGGTTCATTTTTAGCTTTTTCATGTGAAGTAGGAACACGTCTGTTGTTTTCAATTTTATGTGCACCTTCCTTAACAAAGACAATCCATTCCTTGTCATTCTTGTGGTGTTCTAGCGTTTTGCTTTTTACCTCTAGAATATCAAAGGTCATCCTTGACATTTGGTTATCTAGCAACCGGATATGCACTACATGCACACTTGACTTTCTCCTTGTCAAATATGCTACATTTAGTCGAGTTTTTACTTTGTTTCACTTTAAATTCATCTTTCAAGTTAAGGATCAAACTAGCACAATTGCAGGTTTTAATTGAGTTGAACTCAACATTTGACAAAGGACAACTCTTAGAGGAGGAAGGAGTACATAGCTTGAGTGATTCAATTTGCACTTCAAGGGTCTTGTTAACTTTGGTCCAGTTTACATGTTCATCCTTGAGTACAATGTTTAAATCTTCAAGATTCAAGCAAGTTTCCTTTCTCCAATCTAGCTCAAGATTGAGTGCCTCTCTTTTCTCCTTTTCAAGTTTAAGAAGCCTTTCAACCTCAAGATTTTTCTCCTTTGTAAGTATGAGCATATCTTCTAATCGGTTAATAAACTCTTCTTTGTCAAATATTTCATCCGACAACCTTTTCATTTTAGCTAATGCACTTTTGCTTATGTCCTTAAGCATATGTTCATTTTCACTACTTCTATCAAAATCTTCATAAATGAAGGAATGTAAAGACGAGGGTCTTGATTTAACCTTTTTCTTGCCTTCCTTAGCCATAAGGCAAGTGCTGTGTGGCCCTTCAATCCTCCGAGATTGGGAAGAGAGTGGTCTTCATTGAAGGCTTCTTGATGGCAATGGTTGCCACCCCATCTTCATTTTCGGAGGACGGCTCGTCGTTTGAGTCCCATATTTTGCCAAGGTGTGCTTGGCAGCCTTGTTTCTTCTTCTTAAATATCTTCTTTTCTCGTGGCTTTGCTTCCATCTTCTTCTTGTTTTCTATTTATCAGCAATCTACCATAAAGTGCCCATATTCGCCACAATTGTAGCAAGATTGTCTTGTCTTGGATTTGCCTTTGTCCTTGTTTTTCCCGTCATTGTAATTGTCGCCTCTTCTCCTCTTCATCACCCTATTGAACTTTCTGATGAAGAGAACCATATCTTCCTCATCTATGCCAGTGCTCACATTGTCACTATCTTCTTCTTCTAGCGCTTCATGAACTTCTTTTCCTCTTGGCTTGCACGTTGACTTGAGTGCGACCTCCTTCTTTTTGGATGAAGTAAGCTTAACAAGATTCTTCACATATTGTGCTTCCTTCTCCATCATCTAATGGTTGATTATTTTGGCTAGAAGCTCGTTCGGTGTAATCTTATGAAACCAAGGACTTTCTCGGATCATTGAGCCCAAGGTGACATTGTGGGGCATAAATGCCCTTATCATTCTCTTGACCACTTCATGGTCAATCCACTTCTTGCTTCTATATGCTCTACTTTTGTTGATGAGGACCTTCATGCGATTGTACATCTCTTGGGGGCTTTCACCGTCCTCAATAGCAAACCTTCCTAGCCCCCTCTCAATCATTTCAATCTTGGCTTCTCGTACTAGGCGATTTCCTTCATGCGCTGTCTTGAGGATGTCCCATATGTCTTTGGCTACTTCTAGTCCATCAACCTTGTTGAACTCTTCCCGACTCAAACATGAGGTGATCACCGCGACAGCTTGTGCGTTACGGTGAATTACTTGTGCTTGCTCCGGAGTGAGTTCCTCGTCGTTGTTCGAAATATCTATACCTGTACACACAATGCCAAAGACTTGGGTTTAAGAAAATGATATGCATTTTCATATTTTGTGTAGAAGCCCAAGAAAGGGACTAGCAAAAATTGTTCATCACCACACAACACCACAGCTCATCTTGTGGATATCTTGTGAACACTTGTGAAGAGCAAGTAACCACCATCAAAAAGGTGATTAGAGGGGAAAGCCCTAACTTCCAAAAAGTGGGATTTCTACACATGAACATGAATGGTTGAGCTCACCCCTAGACCCTAAATAGTCCTGGGAAGGTTCAGGCCAAATTTCATGCAAATCCAATGCTTGTTGAGGCACTTTTGGAGACATTTGTGAAATGGGCCAATTTGAATGTAAATTCAAATTGCAGCCACTTTCATCACTTGAATTCAAAAGTGTACTTCATATTCAAACTCAGCACATTTTTCTGAGTTAGTCCACCAATTTTCATCCCCATTTGACTTCATCTTGTCGTTAGCTAAATTTACATTAATTTAAAACTTAATTTGAATTTCAGTTCAAATGTGAAGCAAATTTAGCCAAACCAATTTCAAATTTAGGAAATCAAATTCAAACAACAACTTGGAGGCTAAGTCTCACATTCAATTGTGAGTAGCTGGGATATTTTCAGTGAAAACAGAGATAAAAAATTAGAATAGAATTAGAGGGGAGGGACCCACTTGTAAGTAGCCTTCACACTAAAGTTTCTTTGGGTTGATCTTTTCTCACTCGGCCGAGAGCGTGCGCCAGCCAGCCCCGACGTCGGCGCCTGACCGACTTGCCCTCGCCACCTCCTGCTTGGTGGATGAGAACGCCGGGCGCAGCACTCAAGTCAACACCAGGCCACGTGATTCTTCCCTCCAACTCGTCATTCCGCCCTGCACGCATCCGAAACAAAATACCTCACCGGCCGCTCTCCTCGGGTCCTCGGTGCACCGCTGATCCAGGCATCCTCGCGGCCGACGATCAACAGCAAAGTGACGCGCCGGAGGCTACTTGAACTCACGGTGAAAACCCTACCCCCTTTTATGCCCTGTAGATAGAGTATTTCCACGTTTAGTCGTTCGGTGTTCAAAGAACCGAAGGGTTAAAAACTCGGAAATTCGTAATGGCTAGTTCAACACAGAGGATTCCGAGCTACACATACATTCTGCACTTGTTCACGGCCACCTAGGATCAAACACTAGCGAAAACAATGGACTATGGTTGCTGTTCTTCGAAATTTTCCCGGTCACGGCCGTTTTAGCCCTAGGCCGACGGTGAGGTCATAGTTGTGGCCGGTTTCACGGGGATCAGTGCTCATATCTGTAATCAGCAAGTCTCAGCGGAGCTCTCCGAGCAAACCGCGTCGAAAAAGGTGCAGAGGACACCGAGTTTGACGTCACCGATGAGCTCCGGGCCGCTGTCACCGCCGCGAGCACTATTCCGGCCGTCGCCGAGCTCCGGGGAGTGCACCACCGTGTTTCCCAGGCAGAAATATGCACAGGCGGCGAGTTTTGTCGAAGGACGGGCAGCAGAACGCCCGGCGGCGAGCTCTCCGGCGAAGGGGGTGGCGGGGAGCCGCGGGAGCGCGAGGTAGAAGAAGCCCCGCGGCCCCACGTGTCAGCCTCGGGTTAAACAGCGCCGGATCTGCTGTGGCACTGGGATCTCATGCGACTGCGCGGTAGAGTCTGCGGACCCCTGTGTGGTTTTGCTGTGGTGCTGACACGTAGACCGGGGACCCCACCAGCCAGTTAAACTTTATTTGAATTTTCAGATTCTTGTCAAGCTTCAAATGCACACAACTTGTGCTAGGAAGCTCCAAATTTAGTGAACTAAATTTTGCTGAACTCAGATTTTCGAGTACTTTCCAGCAACACAAATTTCAGCTCATGAAACTTAATAGTTTTCCAGAATTAATTCCCTAAACTTTAAACTGTCAGGAATTTTATCTGGAGAATTACTTTATGAAAAATTCTGAAATTTGGCTGAGAGGTTCATTGGAAAATCCTTGAGTCAGAGTAAGATTTTCAGAACCATACAAGTTCGTTTAGTCCCCTTAATGGTGTGATTAAGTGAACTGCCCTGAGAAAATAGAAAAATGTACAGAAACTTTTTTCAGATTTTCTCAAATCTTGTTTAGGGCATAACTTCCTCTAGGATTCTTCAAATGACATGAAATCAATTCCATTAGAACCATCTCAAATTGTAGTTTCCATAAAGTAATGGTTGGAGCCATGAAAACCCCTGGAATTCCTTAGAGGCTGTAATATTGACCAAATAGGCTTTTATTTGTGCAAAGCTCAAATGAACTTTGTCTCAAATGAAACTTCATCAAGACTCTGGTTAGGACCCTACCAAGCCACCATAAAAATTTCAGAACCAAATGGGAGGTCTATCTAGAGTTATGGTAATTACTTATTCAGTTCTAAACATTGCATTTAAGTTGACATATAGTATATCGTTTATGTGTAGTCGCTGAAGGCGAGGAAACTACGGAAGTGCTTGACTTTCTTCTTCCGGACGAAGCCCTAACCACTGACCAGCAGCAACAAGGCAAGCCCGGTTGGCATTAACCTATTTTTCAAAGTTTTGCTTTATGTATACTTACTATGTGGTATGGATGTGCATTAGGTGTAGGATGGTTGAAACCCAAGTGCATAACCATATTTTTCCTATAAGAGTGCGGGTAGTGTCTAAGTCCTCGAATAGATAGGCTATGCTTAATGTTTCATAGAACTTCGGTACAAGTCGAGTAGTTGGAATCTAATCGCGAGTTGGGCTTGGGACACACGGGATTGGCTTGAGTGATGTGAGATAACTTTAGTAATGAAAATTAGACTAGGCAGGTCTTAGGGCGCAGCAAGAGGAAGTTTTGTGTGCGCAGCCCTGTCCGCGTCAATTGATGACCGATCCGTGTGCGGCCCACGCTGATCAAGTTTGAATGTACCGAAGGCATATCGGATATATGGGCTCCGGTAAACCGATGTAACCTAAACCTCCGGCTGTCGAAGCATAGCACACCGATTTATAGGTGTAGGTTTAGGGCAGCAAGGTGGAAATCTGCTAACGGGCATAGAGAGATGCTCCTTGTAGGGAACCTCCTGTCCGTTTCGGTGCGACCGGTTCGACGTTTGGGCTTTTGGGTGAAAGGTTGTCCCATACGACATCAAGTGAGCATGCTGTGCAGCTCCACGGGTTGGCGTACGTGACGTGCTCTTCGGGTATCCCTGCAGGTGTAAATCGAGTCGATTCGCCGTCCCTCGCGGTGAAGAGTACCACTTGGTCACTGAGTCGTGACGTAGGTTAATATATGAAATGTGATGATTCAATATTCCTGTTATGATATAATTGTATTGCTACATGTGTGCCACCAAATATTGCTGACTAAATTTCAAATTCATAAAATGTTAACTGGTGGCTAAAAGATAAACTAAGGACGAACTTGTAGGCGTGTCCATTTGCTGAAATTTACCATCCCATGATCGTTGTACACTACATGTAGAGTTTCATGCCTAGGTGGGTCAGTTAAGTCTTGTTGATCCATCGTGCTCATGGTTGCTGCTTAAGTGTTTTCAGGTGAGGAGCATCCCACGGACTCGGGTTACGAGTCCACCGGCGAGGGCTACCCTCCGTCGGGGACCATGGCTGAGTGGGAGCCGTACACGCCGCGCTGAGCTGGAGTGGGGCAGCTAGTGTGGGTTGCCCTAGGTCTGGGCAACCGACTTTTGCTAGGTAGAAGGGCGTGAGTTGTACAAACTTAGTTTCCGCTGCTGTAATAATAACACTAGTTTGTAACTGAAGTATTGTACTACTTTGTACATTTCAGTTGGTTTTCTATGTAATACAATATCGTTCTTATGATGTGCTGTCGGGTGTCGCATCGTGCGGCACCACCCTCTGCGATCCTGGATGAGCGGATTCCAGTCCGCCACAGGCTGGTATCAGAGCCGCATTGGGGATAGCACCCTAATTAAGGACTGTATTACGGGAAAACTTAGGTTTACGGTGAGGATTCGGTAGTTTGCCCAAGTAAGGACTATAATAGCATAGTCACCTAAAGTGGCAAGACTAACATATGTGTTACAATTCTGAATTTTAATTATGTAACGACGCACCTACGCTCAGGTAAAAATTGTAAGGAACGCCACCGAAAGCGGTTTAATTTTGGTTAGCTCCCCTGACGAGGAATGTGGTCCAAGGATAGGTCTCACAGCTTGGTGTGAGATGTCAATATGAAACTCTTGGACTCTTCATGTTCCTAAGTTCATATGAAACGCTGATCCCTAGCATGCATTAGGCAAGCAAGTGGAGACCCCATCGTGTGGTCAGTAACGCGAGAGTGTGTTCATCTGGAAATAGCCAAGGAGGACATGAGTAGCGCTTGCCATCGGCGTGCCCTGCAGGGCAGTAGGTGGTATTAGTTGGGGTGATAAAATTCCTAACAGTGACAGCCCGTTCGCGCTCTACTCGGGTTCCCCGTCGTGTGGTGTTGAAACACGATCACGTACCTTGAGACGTGGCTTAACTCAAGGACGGCCGTATGGCAATGATACGGGCGTTTGTATTTACTTTCAAATATGGATCTGCCTGAAATGAAAATAACCTTTGAGTGCATCATTATTGGGTGTTTTTCTGCAGGTACTAACCATGCATGTATCCCGTGTAGTAAACGTGTGCGAGAGGCCGTTTAGTGCCACAATTGAGACGTATATGCTGGTATAATCCGGTTACGATTTTCTTTTTGTGAGGAACGTAGTACCGACATATCATAGGCATGTGCATGAAACATAATGATAACAAAGAACTAAAATCACCAAGTTTCAACATTTAGGGCCCTTGTTGGATAGAAAAAAAAAATTTGATAGTTGATCAATGTAGTTAAAAAGGATTGAAAAACAGAGTGCTCTGTTTTGGGCAGCAAGTTTGCCGAATATTGACAGAGCATAACTAACAGATTATTTAGCCAATGCATGTGTGGGATACAGTTCTGGAAAGGTGTTTAAGTAGTCTACAACTTTGTTGCAGACATCCAGAGCTGAATCACAACTTAAACTGGCTGAAATTCCAGATAATTGCAAACTGTTCAGAACCAGGACAGATTTAAAACACTCTCTGGATTGTTCTGTTTTTCAAGCATAACTTCCTGTAGAAAAATCTAAAATTTTCATATCATACATCCTTGGAAAGGTTAGAATATATGTGTTACATCTTTGTAATTCAAAGTTTCTGAAATTTCAGCACAGAACTCAGTGAAAACCAGAGTTGAAAACAGCAACATCCAAAGGAGGTGCTATTGAAATTCTTCCAGAAATTCTGTTGACTTTGAATTACTATAACTTTTTAACCAGAGCTTATCTGAGGGCAAATAAATACTCGTTGGAGAGATACTGAAGTTAACTTTAACTTTGATATTCATCTCGAGTCATGAAAATGCGCATCACAGGTCAAAATCTGCAATATATAGAAACTGGTCATTCTGGCAGAGGGATGACAGTTGAACTCATTTGAGAGATTGTTGTACCCTAGGGGGTTGAGTACTTCCAATGGTGTAGAACATACTCATGAGTAGTTATCTTCAACTAGTTAAAGATTTGAGTGTATGTCTTGCTCAAGCTTCTTTTGCTAGAGACCATGTTTGGTGTCGTATTGAAGATAAAAGGGTAGTATACGTGATGACAAAGCGATATTAACGTCTCGTAATGACGAAACCTAGTTGAGATGGACTTCCAAAGAGGGGGCCCATCAAATTGGATTTAACTAGCTTGTATTTGGTCTGGTAATAGTGTAGTTTGTGCAAAGTTATTACATTATCTGTATACGAGATGTATCGCATGTTTTACTGTCATTATGTTTTACGCCTATTTTATTGGACTGCATGAAGTATGTTGCGGGACTGATGTTTATTGTCGTATGGTTGCAGATGGTTCGCACTTGGACCACGCATGAGAATGGTGGCTCTAGCCAGCAGGTGGGTGATGACTCCCAGCCATCTGCCTACGACAGCACCCCGCAGCAACAACCACCACCGCCGCCTCCGCTTACGCTAGCGGATGTGATTGCGGCACTGGTGGGTGGTCATGAGGAGCATACCGACTTGCTCCGCACGATTGTGCAGAATACATCCCAGGCAGGGGGGCGTCAAGAGAGGGGGCCTCATGAGACCCATGTTGTAACGTACTCGGATTTCATGAGTACGCACCCTCCGGTGTTCACAGAAGCAGCAGAACCCCTGGAGGCCGACAACTGGCTGCGGACAATTGAGTCCAAGTTCGGGCTGCTCCAATGTACGGAGCGGCAGAAGACTCCGTTCACGGCGCAGAAGCTTCATGGTGCCGCTGGTGCGTGGTGGGCGAATTATGTCACCTCACTGGCTGCTGGCCATGCCGTGGAGTGTGACGAATTCCGGGAGGCTTCCGCGCCTACCATATCCCTCCCGGGATAATGAAGTGGAAGTTCCAAGAGTTCTTGGAGCTGAAGCAGGGTGGGAGGAGTGCTCATGACTACTCCGGTGCCCTGCAACCATCTGGCGCAATATGTGTCGGATTACGTCTCCACCGAGGAGAAGAAGCGAGAGCACTTCTATCGGGGTTACACCCCGAGATGAAGACACATCTCGTCCATACAATCGCGGCACGTTCAATGATCTAGTCAACGCCGCGATCATAAAAGAAGATGCTCAGCGGGAGTTGACGTCTGAGCAGCGGAAGCGCAGCACTCCACCCAGCAGTGGGGGTGGAGCTCCCCAGAAATACCGCATGGTGTATCGAACACCATTCGGTCAGCAGTGGCATCCACCGGCGCGACCTCAGCAGTTCGGGGGGTCATTCTTTTCAGCCATCCCCGTTCCAACCGCCGATGCTACCACCACAACCGCAACAGCAGCAGCATACGGTACCCCGGGCATTTCCACCGCCACAACACGCCCTGGGTTTCCGTCCGCCGATCAGCGGAGGACCGCCTCGCTACACCTGCTTTACGTGTGGCCAGGCGGGCCATTTCTCGAAGGACTGTCACCAGGGGCAGCAGAGCAGCGGGCAATCCCAGTTCCAGGGCGGTGCTCGAGGCCGACCTCCAGTCAAGAAGGTTATACAGTGAACTGGGGGCGTTCGCAACCTCGACAATGAGAACGTTCCAGAGGGAGACAACATGCTGGCGGGTACGTTCACTCTCAATGATCAAGCAATCATCATACTATTTGATTCGGGTGCAACTCAAATAGTTTCAGAAGTGCATCCTATGTGGCTAAGCATCAAATGCAAGTTTTCCCAACCGACTGCTCATATATGATCTGCTCACCGGGAGGGAAGATTTCAGCAAATATGATGATTCCAAAAGCACCTCTATGCTTAAGTGGGAAGATATATCCCACCACCTTGATAATCCTTACGGGACAAAAGATTGATGCAATCTTGGGGATGTCATGGTTACGCTACCATGGCACTGTCCTGGACACTCGGACACGGACGGCTCATTTGAATTCTCCATTCCACCGTCCGCATTCCATGGTGTTAAACAATCCAGTCCAGGAGGTTTCAGCAATTAATAATACTGAAGCCCTCAAGTTAGAGGACATCTCCGTAGTCCAGGAGTACCCCGACGTGTTTCCGGATGATCTTCCGGGCATGCCACCTGAGCGGGATGTCGAGTTCATGATTGAGCTTGCACCCGGGACTATGCCCATATCACGGAGACCATACAAAATGGCTCCAAACGAGCTGGCTGAACTGAAAGAACAGCTCAATGATCTGTTGAGCAAAGTTTTCATTAGACCGAGTTCCTCGCCTTGGGGATGCTCAACTGTTCGTAAAGAATAAGGATGAAACCTTGAGTCTGTGTGTGGACTACCGGACACTCAACGCCGTCACCATCAAGAACAAATACCCACTGCCCCGAATGGACATTCTGTTTGATCAGCTTGTGGGTGCAAGTGTGTTCTCCAAGATGGATCTTCGCTCTGGATATCATCAAATAAAAATCCGGGTGCAGGATATCCCGAAGACAGCCTTCTCAATGAGATATGGCTTATATGAGTATCTCGTCATGTCTTTTGGTCTCACCAATGCTCCGGCACATTTCATGTATCTCATGAACTCGGTGTTCATGCCGGAGCTGGACAAGTTCGTTGTGGTGTTCATTGATGATATCTTGGTTTACCCCAAGACAGAAGCAGAACACGCTGAACACTTGAGAATCATGCTTCAACAATTGCGGGACCACAAGCTCTACGCCAAGTTCAGCAAATGTGAGTTTTGGATCAGCCAAGTGCCATTTTTGGGGCATATCATCTCAGCGGAAGGCATTGCGGTTGACCAAAGCAAAAATGAGCAAGTGCTGAAATGGAAAGCTCCCACTTCAGTCCATGAAGTCAGAAGCTTCTTTGGCTTAGCGGGATACTATCGGAGATTCATCCCAAGCTTCTCCAAGCTTGCTAATCCGATGACAGAATTTCTTAAGAAGGGAAAAAATTATGTTTGGGACTCAGCATGTGAAGGAGCGTTCCAAGCATTAGTGAAGCATCTCACAACAGGCCCGGTCTTAGCTCAACCGGATACAACGAAGCCCTTCGACGTGTATTGTGATGCGTCTGGTATCGGGTCGGCTGCGTGCTTATGCAGGAAGGACGTGTGGTCTCATATGGTTCACGCCAACTTTGGAACCATGAGCAGCATTATTCGACTCATGATCTTGAGCTCGCTGCTGTGATTTTGGCATTGAAAATGTGGAGGCACTATCTCGTAGGGAATTTGGTGCATCTCTACACCGACCACAAGAGCCTGAAGTACATCTTCACCCGAAGGAGCTGAATATGAGGAAAAGGAGGTGGTTAGAACTAATCAAAGATTATGAGATTGAGATTCATTACCACCCCGGCAAGGCGAATGTGGTTGCCGACGCGCTGAGTTGGAAATCACATGTCCATAACCTCACAATTACACCGGTGGAGGAGGAAGAGCCGAGTTTATACTTGGTTCCTTATGGATCGGTCTACAACCTTGCCCTCATCCCTACCATTAGGGAGGAGATCATTGCAGATCAGAAAGTTGACAAGGGTATGGCACATCTCCGGAGACGCATAGACAACGGGGAAATCAAATGTTTCCGGAAGGATGATGAGGGGATGCTGTGATTCAATGACCGCATAGTCATACCCCGGAATATGGCGCTAAGGAAGAAGATTCTGGATGAAGCTCACTTGTCTAAATACTCCATTCATCCGGGCAGCAACAAAATGTACCAAAATTTGAAAAAGAAATTTTGGTGGACACGGATGAAGCGGGAAGTGGCAAAGTACGTATCCGAGTGTGATAGTGTAGACAAGTGAAAGTGGATCATATGAGGAAATCAGGGCTGCTGCAACCCCTGAAAATCCTGGCATGGAAATGGGAAGATGTGAGCATGGATTTCATTGTGAGATTACTCCTGACATCCAACAAGCATAATTCCATTTGGGTGATCGTGGACTGGTTAACCAAGTCGGCTCACTTCATTCCCGTGCATACACATTTTCATGCCAACAGATATGTGGAGTTGTATATTGCAAGAGTCCTATGCTTGCATGGACTACCCAAGACCATAGCCTCAGACCGAGGGGCACTATTTGTATCTCGTTTCTGGGAGCAGTTGCACGCGGCTTTGGGTCCTAAGCTGATTAGAAGCTCCGCCTATCATCCTCAGACAGGTGGCCAAACAGCGAGGGTGAACCGAGTACTAGAAGACATGTTGAGAGCATGTGCCATCCACCACGGTAGGAACTAGGATGATCACCTACCGTTGGCGGAATTCTCGTACAATAACGGCTATCAAACGAGTATCAAGATGGCACCCTATGAGGCTCTCTACGGTCGTAAATGCAGCGCCCCATTAAACTGGTGTGAGTCCGGTGAAAGGGTCACATTCAGGGTTGATGTGGTGAACGACGCCGAAGAGCACGTTCGGATGATTCAAGACAACTTGAAGGCCGCTCAATCCCGGCAGAAAAGCTACGCTGATAAGAGGCGTAGGCCGCTGCACTTTGACATCAGGGAACAAGTGTATCTCCGATGAAAGGCGTGCACTGGTTCAGCGTGACGGGAAAACTCGCTCCACGATTTATTGGGCCCTATGCCATCACCGAGAAATGTGGACCAGTGGCGTATAGACTGGAACTGCTGGCATCTCTTGCTGGTGTTCACGACGTTTTCCATGTTTCACAACTGCGAAAATGTCTGAAGCATACGGCTGCTGTTCCCACTGAAGACATCAGCAAGCTGCAACCGGATTTGATGTATGACGAATATCCGGTGGCAATTATTGATGAGAAGGCTCGGACCACACGTAGCCGAATGTTGTGGTTCTATAAAATACTGTGGAGCAACCACACCGCTGAAGAAGCGACGTGGGAGAGCGAGGAATTCCTTCGCTCAAACTACCCGGATTTCATGGCGTCTTAGCACGGGTGAGTTTCTATTACATCGCCAGTCTCTTCTTTTGTAATCTCGGGACGAGATTCTTTTAAGGGGGGAGGGATGTAAAAGCACAATAAAGGGACTTGCAAAAATTGTTCATCACCTCACAACACCACAGCTCATCTTTTGGATATCTTGTGAACACTTGTGGAGAGCAAGTAACAACCATCAAAAAGGTGATTAGAGGGGAAAGCCCTAACTTCCAAACTGTGGAATTTCTACACATGAACATGAAAGGTTGAGCTCACCCCTAGACCCTAAATAGTCCTGGGAAGGTTCAGGCCAAATTTCATGCAAATCCAACGCTTGTCGAGGCACTTTTGTAGACATTTGTAAAATGGGCCAATTTGAATGTAAATTCAAATTGCAGCCACTTTGATCACTTGAATTCAAAAGTGGACTTCATATTCAAACTCAGCACATTTTTCTGAGTTAGTCCACCAATTTTCATCCTCATTTGACTTCATCTTGTCAGGAGCTAAATTTACATTAATTCAAAGCAGATTTTGAATTTCAGTTCAAATATGAAGCAAATTTAGCCAAACCAATTTCAAATTTAGGAAATCAAATTCAAACAATGACTTGGAGGCTAAGTCTCACATTCAATCGTGAGTAGCTGGGATATTTTCAGTGAAAACAGAGATGAAAAATTAGAAGAGAATTAGAGGGGAGGGACCCACTTGTCAGTAGCCTTCACACTGAAGTTTCTTCGGGTTAATCTTTTCTTTCTCGGCCGAGAGCGCGCGCCAGCCAGCCCCGACGTCGGCGCCCGAACGACTTGCCCTCGCCACCTCCTGCTCGGTGGCTGAGAACGCCGGGCGCAGCACTCAAGTCAACACCAGGCCACGTGATTCTTCCCTCCTCCTCGTCATTCCGCCCCGCACACATCCGAAACAAAATATCTCACCAGCCGCTCCATTGGGTCCTCGGTGCGCCGCTGATCCAGGCATCCTCACGGCCGATGATCAACAGCAAAGGGATGCGCCGGAGGCTACTCGAACTCACGGTGAAAACCCTACCCCATCATGCCCTGTAGAGAGAGTATTTCCACTTTTAGTCGTTCGGTGTTCAAAGAACCGAAGGGTTAAAAACTCGGAAGTTCGTAATGGCTAGATCAACACAGAGGATTCCGAGCTACACATACGTTCTGCACTTCTTCACGGCCACCTAGGATCAAACACAAGCGAAAACCATGGACTAGGGTTACTGTTCTTCGAAATTTTCCCGGTCACGTCCGTTTTAGCCCTAGGTCGACGGTGAGATCATAGTTGCGGCCGGTTTCACAGGAATCAGTGCTCATATTTGTAATCAGCAAGTCTCAGCGGAGCTCTCCGAGCAAACCGCATCAAAAAAGGTGCAGAGGACACCGAGTTTGACGTCGCCGATGAGCTCCCGGCTGCTGTCACCGCCGCGAGCACTATTCCGGCCGTCACCGAGCTCCGGAGAGTGCACCACCGTGTTTCCCAGGCAGAAATATGCACAGGCGGCGAGTTCCGTCAAAGTTCGGGCAGCAGAACGCCCGGCGGCGAGCTCTCCGGCGAAGGGGGCGGCGGGGAGCCGCGGGAGCGTGAGGTAGAAGAAGCCTCACAGGCCCCATGTGTCAGCCTCGGGTTAAACAGTGCTGGATCTGCTGTGGCAACAGGATCTCATGCGACTGCACGGTATAGTCTGTGGACACCCATGTGGTTTTGCTGCGGTGCTGACACGTAGCCCGGGGACCCCACCAGCCAGTTTAAACTTTATTTGAATTTTCAGATTCGGTTCAAACTTCAAATTCACACAACTTGTGCTAGGAAGCTCCAAATTTAGTGAACTAAATTTTGCTGAACTCAGATTTTCGTGTACTTTCCAGCAACACAAATTTCAGCTCATGAAACTTAATAGTTTTCCAGAATTAATTCCCTAAATTTTAAACTGTCAGGAATTTTATCTGGAGAATTACTTTATGAAAAGTTCTGAAATTTGGCTGAGATGTTCATTAGAAAATCCTTGAGTCACAGTAAAATATTCAGAACCATACAAGTTAATTTAGTCCCCCTAATGGTTTGATTAAGTGAACTTCCATGAGAAAATAGAAAATATACAGAAACATTTTTCAGATTTTCTCAAATCTTGTTTAGGGCATAACTTCCTCTACGATTCTTCAAATGACATGAATCAATTCCATTAGAACCACCTCAAATTCTAGTTTCCAGAAAGTAATGGTTGGAGCCATGAAAACCTATGGAATTCCATAGAGGCTCTAATATTGATCAAATAGGCTTTTATTTGTACAAAGCTCAAATGAACTTTGTTTCAAATGAAACTTGGTCAAGACTCTGGTTAGGACCCTACCAAGCAACCATAAAAATTTTAGAACAAAAGGGGAGGTTTAGCTAGAGTTATGGTAATTACTTATTCAGTTCTAAACATTGCATTTAAGTTGACATATAGTATATCGTTTACGTGTAGTCGCTGAAGGCGAGGAAACTCCAGAAGTGCTTGACTTTTTCTTACGGACGAATCCCTAACCACTGACCAGCAGCAACAAGGCAAGCCCTGGTTTGCATTAACCCATTTTTCAAAGTTTTGCTTTATGTATACTTAGTATGTGGTATGGATGTGCATTAGGTGTAGGATGGATGAAACCCAAGTGCATAACCAGATTTTTCCTATAAGAGTGAGGGTAGTGTCTAAGCCCTCGAGTAGACAGGCTATGCTTAATGATTCAAAACTTCTGTACAAGTCAAGTCGTTGGAATCTACTCGCGAGTTGGGCTTGGGACACACGGGATTGGTTCGAGTGATGGGAGATCACTTTAGTAATGAAAATGATACTAGGAAGGGGTTAGGGCGCAGCAAGAGGATGTCTTGTGTGCGCAGCCCTGTCCGCGTCGATCGAGGACCGATCTGTGTGCGGCACACGCTGATCAAGTTTGAACGTACCGAGGCATAGCACACCGATTTATAGGTGTAGGTTGAGGGAAGCAAGGTGGAAATCTGCTAACGGGCATAGAGGGATGCTCCGTGTAAGGAACCTCCTGTCCGTTTCGGTGCGACCAGTTTGACGTCTGGGCTGTTTGGTGAAAGGTTGTCCCGTACGACATCGAGTGAGCGTGCTGTGCAGCTCCACGGGTGGGCGTACGTAGGCGTGCTCTTCGGGTATCCCTGCAGGTGTATATCGAGTCAATTCACCGTCCCTCGTGGTGAAGAGTACCACTTGGTCACTGAGTCGTGACATAGGTTAATATATGAAATGTGATGATTCAATATTGCTGTTATGATATAATTGTATTGCTACATGTGTGCCACCAAATATTGCTCCCTAAATTTCATATTCATGAACTGTTAACTGGAGGCTAAAAGATAAACTAAGGACGAACTTGTAGGCATGTCCATTTGCTGAAATTTTCAATCCCATGATCGTTGTACACTACATGTAGAGTTTCATGCCTAGGTGAGTCAGTTAAGTCTTGTTGAACCATCGTGCTCACCAGCGAGGGCTACCCTCCGTCGGGGACCACGGCTGAGTGGGAGCCATACATGCCGCGCTTAGCTGGAGTGGGGCAGCTAGTGTGGGTTGTCCTAGGGCTGGGCTACTGACTTTTGCGTGAGTTGTACAAACTTAGTTTCCGCTGCTGTAATAATAACACTAGTTTGTAACTGAAGTATTGTACTACTTTGTACATTTCAGTTGGTTTTCTATGTAATACATTATCGTTCTTATGATGTGTGCTGTCGGGTGTCGCATCGTGCGGCACCACCCTCTGCGATCCTGGATGAGCGGATTCCGGTCCGCCACATTATGCTTCCACATAATATAATCATTTCCATTAAAACATGGAGGTTTCCCCATGGGAATAGAAAGATAGTGGTTATTTCAATGAAGACGTTCATAATTAAAGGGATATTGCGAGTAGTCTTAATGACCACTCCTTGTTGGCTTGTCTTCGCCCTTCTTGTTGTCCTTTTGATTTAGGAGCTTCTTCTTGAGTTGTGCCTTGAGTTGGTGAACCTCTTCATTATCGTATTCAAATTCTCTCAACACATCGAGAACCTTGTTCGGGTCTTGAGCTCCGTCATCGGTGGGCTTCATCAAAACTTGAATTTCCTTCTCATCGGTCATCGTCTCTCTGAGCGGTTAGTCTCTTGATGGAGAGTTTGGCTCTTATACCAATTGGATGTAGCCTAGAGGAGGGTGAATAGGCTTTTTGAATTTCTGCAGCACGTAATAAAATGCACTAAATTCTAGATACCGGAATTGTCCGGTGTGAGTGTGGACTAGTCTGGGGTTAGTCAAAAAATAAACAAAGCTAATTGTTCTTTATCTTTTCCATGTTTTGGTTTCAGTGGAAGATAGTAAACAATGCTAGTGATTCAACTATGTATATATGAACTAAAATTAACAAGTAGATCACAAAGAAAACTGGATTTTTGGTATGAATAGTGTGTTGCCCTAATTTTTAAGTATAATGAACAATCAGGTGAAACTATGACAAACACACGAAATTATCCCGAGGTTCAATCTCACCCAGGGATCTACGTCCTCGTTGAGGAGCCCACAAAGGGTCGGTTCTTCTCCAACCCTTTCCTCTCAAAGTTACCACTAAGAACAATATGGTTCTTCACTATCGCAATGGGTAACTATGAAGTTCTTGGGGCTTTCTCACAAGTTGAGAGCTCCCACAATGTTGCAAACGAGCTGAGATCAACTTCACACGAAAGACTACACAAAAGAAATTAAGAGTGTGTAAGAGATTAAACCAATAGCTCAATGGAGATGAAATCTTCCCTCTCCCTTTCCCAATCTCCCAAATCCTAAGAATTTGATCATTAGGTCTTTAGAATGTGTGGAGAGGAGTGTTTTCAAGCTCTTGGAGGTTGTGGTGGTGCTAGGGTCCATCAGTTTTTGAAAAATGATTCGGGGTCCCTTTTTATAGGGGTCCTGATATATTTCCGTTGGGATCTGAGTCCGGACTAGTGTGTTGTCAACACCAATGTTCTCTTTCAAATAGTGTCTTGCCGCCAGTTGGGTTTATATGAGTTAAACCCTAATCATAAGGATTAGTCCGTATGACATCAGACAAGTACGATGTCACACAGAGAGGGCTTGTTTGTTCGGATACGGACTAGTCTAAGGTGCACGGACTAGTTTGATGTCACACAGAGGAGGGTTGGCTGTTCGAAATTGGACAAGTCTGGACGGACCGAACTAGTCTGTTATGACCCGTACTATTCCTGAAGTCACACAGAGAGGTTTTCTCCGTTGCATATCGGACATGTCCGTGGACACCGGACTAGTCCATTGTTTTGGACTATTTGTTTTTCACTCATCATCCCTGCATTACCATTGAGCTCTTAGAGGTGTATCTCACACACACTCTAGACTTGAACCATGAGGCTAAGCTTTCTCCTTCAATTTGGTTTTTTTCAATCATAACCCCCCTTTTTGTATTTTCTTTTCCCCCAATTAATCTCAGCCCTTGGTGGAAAATATTTGATTAAATATCAGCCCCAAGCTCCCACCTTTCCTCAAATTAAATCTCAGCCCTTGATTAAAAGAGTTGCTGAAATCCTAGCCCCCTTGGCTATTTTTTCCGCTTATAAATAAAACCCTCCCCTCTCCTAGCCGCCACCTTTGCCCCAAAAAACCCTGGCCGCTGCCCTTTCCCTGCTGCCAAGCCCTGGTCGCCGTCCCTGCTTGACTTTGGCTGCCATCGAAGCTCAGCCCCGCCTCGCCGTCGCCAGAGAACAAGACCTAGACATCCTGCCCAACCGCAGCTCTACTCTTCTCCAAGGAAAAACCCAAGCTGCTTTCTTCGCAAGGGAAAAAGGCCAGCCGCAAGGAGGAGAGGAGGAAGAAGAGAGGTAGGTCCCCGTTACCCCACTTACCACGTCACTTTTGTTGCTACGCACTCGTTTTTCTCCCCCCTGCGAGCAGGAGCTACTGCACGTAGGTAGATCATGTTCTGGTTAAGTTTTGACGGTGGAATTGATCTACTGCTCGAGTTAGAATCATAATCACGTCCACACTTATTCCCAGCAGAAACCTTCGTCGTAAAACTCATGAAAGCTGACTAAAAATTGCAAGAACACATGCAAATTGATCACTATAGGTTGCACTATAGGATTTGCATGCATCCACATAGTTGCATCTTGAGTAAAGTTTGTGAATGACATTTGGTTGCTGTATTATTTGTATGTACGTGGTCGTGAGTAAAAGAACACCAACAAGAGGCCGTCTACGAGGAACTACAGCACCAGATGTAAGGGCCTCAGTTTTTGACACACATTTGCAGTGTTCATCACCACACCACACACCTCATTTGAGGAAGGATGATGAACACAAATGAAGAGCAAGTAACAATTATTAACATGCTCATTAGAGAACAAACTCACACATTGCAAAAGTGGTATTTCCCACATGTGATATAGATGGCTGGACATATGAAAACTCCTACACTTTACTAAGGATGTCCATGCCAAGTTTCACCCAAATTCCAAACCTTTTTGAGGTCATTTTGGGTATAGTTAGGAAGAGGGCAGTTTGAAATCATATCAAATTCAAACTGTTTTTATCCCATGAATTTAAAAGAGGGAGGCATATTCTTACTCAGCACATTTTTGTGAGCACACACACCAATTTTCACTCCATCTGGAGTTGATCTTGACATGAGCTAAGTGGGAGAAATTCAAACTTTATTTGAATTTCAAACTGAACTTGTGCTGAAATTCATTCAAACCAAACCTCATTTGAACTTTGATCAATTCAAATGGCTCATGGGTGAATAATTTGAATTGCCAAGGGTAGTATGGGGTTCACTGTTTACAACAGTGATTAGGAGTAAATTTCGGAGGTTAAAACTGGAAGTGGGACCCACATGTCAGCCACTGCTCAGATCAAACCGACTGATACTTTTTCACACGGGTCGCCGAGCCGCAGCGGTGATCGCCACCGAGGGCAGCCGCCGCGCCAGCAGCTGCTTGCCCACGCACGTGCGCGAGGCGGTGCAAAGCCTTCTTAAGGCGCCTGCCCCCTCCCCGGCCGAGGCACCGCTGTTCTTCCCCGCAAGAACTCAGCGCCGGCCGAAAATTTCAGCAGCTCGGAATCGATCGGAGAACACCGATCGCCGCTCCCTCCGTCCACTCCAGAGCCCCAGCAAGGTACTAGAGACCTTCCAACGTCCTCCCCGTTGCTAGAATTCAGTTGAAACCGATTGATATCGGCTGTGCCGAAAGATCAAATTCGGGACTTGGAACCGCCGCACCCCGGGCTCTCGTGGAAAGCCCAACCAGGGCGTTGTCACGCCTGAGCCAAGGCACCCTTGGACGCGCGGGTGACCGGTGCTGCTCATCCCCGAGCCACAGCTCAAGTGGTTGCTCACCGGCGGCGAATTTCCACTTTTCCCCTTTCTGTGTGCAGAACGACCTTAGGGTACGATTCGGTTTAATTCGTGCTCTGGAAAGGATTAGAGGGCCTCAAACCGCTCTCACACGAGCTAGACACGGTAACGCACAAGTTGCCTTCACAACTCTGGGCCGGAGAACCCCTGTACCCGGCGTAATTTGAGGTCTACCAATGGCGGAATGAACGGTCGGCATCGGACGCACGGTGAGGACCTATTTCGGGCCTTCCCCGAGCTGCCTCGAGCTCATGTCGACCTTCTCTGAGGTCCACTGGTGCTTCCCGACCGGTTTCCCAAGTTGTTGAGGTGCTAGGGACGTCGGCCGACATGGCCGAAGTCGTTCCGAGGTGGCGGCTCGTCGCCGACCATGCTCCGGCCATTGTCATTAGCAGCTGACCCTAGAATCCTGTTCCCCGAGTAAAAGTAGGCAGGGCCGGCCAGAATCGAGAAGTTTGGAGCTGTACAGAAGCCGGCGGCGAGCTTTCCGGCGAGGTTCCTCGGCGGCGGAGCGCGGGCGTCGCGAGGTTGAAGAAGGGGGTGGACCCCAGCTATCAGCGGCCGATATTTTGAATCGGGATCCGACTGCGGCCTGGATTGGGTGTGCTGGCGCGCAAAATCATTATGGGCCGCGGTGTGCCGTCGCCTCGGCGTGTGACGCGTGTCCCCTGGGCCCACGCGCGAGTTTAAACTTTTCCCCGATTTTCAGATTTCCTTCAAACATCAAATCCTCATAACTTTGGCTAGAAAGCTCCAAATTGAGTGAACCAAATTTTGCTGGGTTCAGCTCTCCGAGTACTTTCCAGCAAATCAAGTTTCACTTCATGAAAACCCTTAATTCTCCAGAATTAATTCCTCAAATTTTAAACTGTTAGGAATTTTAACTGGAGAATCCTTTGGAGGAAAATCCTGAAATTTTGCTGGGATGTTCACCAAAATATCCCTGAACTACCATAAAAATTTCAGATCCATTTGAGCTCATCTGATCCACCTAATGGTGTGATTAGTGAAACTGTTCCAGAGAAAATAGAAAATGTTCAGAAACATTTTCAGAATTTTCTCCGAAATTGTTTAGCTCATAACTTTAGCTAGGAACCTTCAAATTAAGTGAGGCCAACTCCATTAGAACCCTCTAAAAATCTAGTTTTCAGAAAGTCATAGTTGGCTTCATGAAAATTCCTAGAACACCCTAAGAGTTCCAATTAAGGTCAAGGACATAATTAATTGTGGAGGGCTCAAATGAGCTTTACTGCAACTAAAACTTGACCAAATCTCTGTTTAGGTTGTACCCAAGCCCCAGTAAAAGTTTCACAGTCATTGGGTCTGTCTAGCAAGGATTATAGACTTCACAACTTCAAAACTTAATACAAATGCATTTAAATTGATACATGTATTCCTTCCATCATGTAGTCGCTAAGGTCGAGGAGGAACCCAAAGTCCTAGACTTCGTTACTCCAGAGGAGCAGCTAGCCTACGATCAAGAGCAGCAAGGCAAGCTCCGGTTTGCATTAACCTTTTCAAAAAAAATTTATTTTTGAGCACATACTTGTTTACTGTATTCTTTGCATTAGAGTCTTGTTTGGAAGCCCTACTGCATAACCAAGAGAACCATGGGTTGGGTTTTGGATTGCAAACCCCGTTAGCTACTGCATTGCTATGATAGAGTAGGATTCGGTACAAGTCGAGTAGTTGGAACTACTCGCGAGCATAGGCTAGAGGCACTCGACTCGGGTAGTGATAGCAAATGAAACACATGGCAAGAAAAAGAGACCAAGCGGAGGGTAAGGGCAGCAGGACTTTGGGGGCCTGTGTGCTGTAGCTCCGCTTGTGTCGATTGAGGACCGAGCCGTGTGCGGGCCTGTTGAACAAGCTAGAACAGTACCGAAGACCTACCGGCTATATGGGAACCGGGAAATCGATGTAACTCGGGTAGCTGGGTGTTGAGGCATAGCTGGTCGTTCAGAGGGTAGGTTGAGAGCTCGAGGTGTAAATCGGCTGGCGGCACTGAGATGCGCGTGCAGAGACCTCTTGCTCGGGACGATTGGACCGGTTCAACATTTGGCTAACGAGTGAAAGGTAGTCACGTACGGCGTCCGTGATGGTTGTCGGCAACATCGAGTACGGGCGTACGTGACAGGTTATTCGGGTAAACCTGCAGGTGTAAATCGATTATAATCGCCGTCCCTCACGGTCAGTGAGTACCACTTGTTCACTGTACTGTGACGTAGAAAGAACAGGCTAGTCACATCTTAAAATGTTGCAGATTGAAAGCTGGACATTGATTGTTAATGATATGCTGTAGCTTAGAGCTAACTAAAGTTCTTTTCAACTTTGGGCAAAGTACATGAGAGAAATGCGTTTCTTGTTTGATTGCGGCTCTCTCATGTGCCTTAGCGTAAGGTTCTCCACAACCTGCTGCTAAAACTTGAAAGTAAGGTTCTACTAATTAGGCGAGTCCTTGCAACTGATTTTTACCTCATGTAACCCATTACCCTCATGTAGAAGTTCCATGTTTAGGTGAGACGGGTCAGACTTGCTGAGCTTTCGTGCTCACTGCTTGTGTTTGAAGCTTTTGCAGGGTTCTATGAGGAAGGGACTCCCGAAGAGGAGACGGAACCCCAGGAGGGGAACCCCGTCGAGTGGGAGTCGTGCACGCCGCAGAGTTAGTGTGCGTGTGTGCTAGCAAGGACACGTTCGAGGGCTGAACGTGCACTTGATGCTTAGTCTACGCCCGCGAGTGTAGACTGAACGTATTTTGATGTAAACATGTTCATAACTTGTTTATGTAATAAAATTTCCGCTTCCGCTTTGTACCTTCGACGTGTGTTATACGGTGATGTGCAACGCAGCACCCCTCAGCGTGATCCTGGCTCGACAGGACCATTGGGGTCGTGTCACAAGACTTCGAGATGCTTGAGCGACACGAACCACGGGGGCAAGGCAAGTGCCCCTTGACCATATTGAGCCTATGTTTTTGAACTGTTTTGCTTATGAAAATTGCATGCTCATGTCAACTTAATGGGAAACCCTTTAGTAGAAGTTTACTAGTTTTGTTAGCCACTCTTGTCGCCGGGAAACATGTTGAGTCGGCTATGGTCGATTTTTCACTTTTGCTTCGCTTAACTTACGAGATATGAGAAAACTGGAATAAAACTTGTTTAGCTACTGTACTCATAGAGATTAAAGATGATGAGAACATGATGATGTTAATGAGCATGGAATCGGGGAGATCTAGGCAAGTTTGGTTCGTGGATTTTGCTGAATGAGATGGTGGTTTGCTTGCCGTAGATCTAAGGACCGGTTCATGCGAGCACATGCCAGAAAAACAGTGCCACCACAAGGCCAAATATGGGTACGGCTTAGCTGACTAATTAGGTGTGTTGCTAGCTTGTTATGGACCATTGGATGGTGCGGGGAATGGGAGTCGAGGAGGACTTCCCTGGGAACTGTAAGGCACACGAGAGGGCCCGTGGGTGGGATAATGGAGAATCAATCCTGCCGGCAAAACCTCAGTGGATCCGTACATTCTAGTAGACCCTTTGTAAAGGCTATTTTGTGATCTCTTGGTCATACACCGACGGTTGTGTAGTGGACGAATGGAGGTTTTCTCTAGTCGCCGACGGGTGACAAAATCACGAACTTGTGGGTAAAGTGGTGCCACCTCTGCAGAGTGTAAAACTATCATGATAGCCGTGCTTCCGGTTACAAGCACCTGGCCAACTTCCATGATTAGAGGCAAAACTTGGGATGGTTATTCGGGTATGGTTATGTTATTTTTATTGGGACTGGTTTTGAGACTGGTTTTGGTCATGAATATGAGATTGGATCCGGTTATATGAATTTATTGTTCATGAGCATTTGTGAATATGCGATGAATTTGAGAAAGAGCATTGGCTGGTTGGGACTTGATAAATGATGAATTATGATGGTATGGAACATGAGGGATGATGAATTACTTGGTTATGTCAGGATTTAACTCACCTAGAGAAAGTTGCTGTTTTTATCATGTTTGCAACTTGCTTACTGCAATGGAACATGCACTTGATGCTTAGTCTACGCCCGCGAGTGTAGACTGAACGTATTTTGATGTAAACATGTTCATAACTTGTTTATGTAATAAAATTTCCGCTTCCGCTTTGTACCTTCAATGTGTGTTATACGGTGCTGTGCAACGCAGCACCCCTCAGCGTGATCCTGGCTCCACAGGACCATTGGAGTCCTGTCAGCGTTGGTATCAGAGCTCGCTTGAGGTTTAACACAGTACAAAGGTCTTCTTTTCCAAAAATCCAGTGAGGAACGAGTTAGTAGCTCGTATAAGGATGTTATTAGCATATAGAAAGTGGCATATCAACCGATTTGTTATGTCGGAAAATCGTACATCTCGGGACATTCATGTCTTGGGGGGTGCACGTAAGCGCTGTCCACCAGTGCGCACAAGCTGAAGGGTGGAGCCCCACGGGTGGCAGGTAACCCGACTCGCTTTGATATCCTCTACGACTCTTCATGTCGTTTGGGGTATTTGAGCAACGTCTATCCCTGGCGTGCATGGTGCAACATGGGAGACCCCGTCACGTGGTCTGAAACATGAACATGTAACTCAAGGCGTGTTTGGCTTGAGAACATCCGGGCGAGTGATGACGGCCGGGTGTACGAACTGTATGGATTCCGGGCTCGGTGTGCAGCTGAGTCCGATGATTGTTTGAGTTTCTGCAGGTAGCCTGACCACGAAACGGTAGACGTGTAGCATCCGTGTGCGAGTGACGTTTACTGCCACTGAAATAACGAAGCCGGCTAAGTCTGGTATAGGTTTTTTCTTTGTGTGGACGTAGTACCGACATACTCTGGTGACGCATCGACGTCACACCCAACTAAATGAACAAATTCATTTAAAACTTGAAAGTTTTGCTCCAAAGTAGTAAAATTTGATGTAACTCCTTTCCTTGAACAGGATATTCAAAGTTAACAAGTTTTCAACTTATAGGTTGTTAAGGACAGAGCACTCTGTTTTCAGCTGAATCAAGGCTGAAGTTAATCAGAGGTTAGAGGTTGAGTTCTTTCGAGGTTGGGGTTGTATGATACATTTATGGAAAGCTTTGGAAGAGCGTTACAACTTTTCTGTTGAGGTCCAGAGGTGTTTCATCCCTTAACCACTCTAAAAATGCAGTAGAGTTGAAACTGTCCAGAAGACAAGACAGAGTAAAGACTCTCTGTAGACTCGCTGTAAATTAAGCATAACTTCCTGCATAAAAATCCAAAAATAGAAAATGAGGTAGTTCTGGAAATCTTATGAGATGGTTTACAACTTTGTAACAGAAAGTTTTGTTAGATTAGGAACATAATTAACTGGAATTCTGGGATCAAATCAGTACCTAAAGCAGGGAGGTGCTGCCCAATTGTTTCCAGAAATTCTGTTGACTTTGACATCTCATAACTTTTGAAGCAGGACAGATCTTAGGCCAAGCAAATACTTTCTGGAAAGCTATTGAAGTTAGCTTTAACTTTGATGTTGAGCTCCAGAATTAGTTTTGCCTTTAACATGGCCTAAATCAGGTTGAAATGGAAACTGGTCAGGGCTGTCATGAGAACAGCAGATCAGCAGTCAAATTTGTTTAAAATTTGAACTATGTTTCCAAATTTTATGGGTTCAGTGACATGTTTTAAATTATAACTCAGCGGTTTACTGTTTAAATAAATATTTGACATTTCTCAAATATATTTTTACAGATGACAGCAGATAAACAGTTGGAGAACGGGTGGGTGGTTTCCCACTGTTCTGACCGTAGCGGCTACCCGGAAGCATTGTGGCAAATGCTCCAATATTTCGGGTACAACCAGATACCGCAATACTTCGCCAAGGAAGAAGGCGAAGAGGGGAACAAGACGTGGACGATACATTTCGAGGTTCCTGCAGGACCTACGCCACCCGGTTGGGTGCCATTCACCGTCACGGTGAGAGGAAGACACCCGGAAGGGATGTGGCAAATGGCAGCCCGTGACACTATGTCACGTTTCTGCCAACTACACGTGCAGGCTATGGAGGGCACTCCATACGCACTCGTTCCGGTGGAGGGACGAGCTCAGCATGTGTGGGAAGAGAGGTACCTGGAAGCAACGGATCCGAGTTGCCCAAGGTACAACCTCGCGGAGGCAAATCTCAGCCTCCAGATGAGGGCGGGAAACGCCGTGATGGACAGCCAAGCTGTTCATACGGAGCATCTCGCCACAAATCTCAAGGAGAGCACATGCCGTGGAGATCATTTCGAGAGTGCTCACAGCGCACTCCGCAATGTGCTCCTTCCGACGATTAAGCGACTGAATGAACAGCATAATCAGTTGCATCGTCTGAAGAAAGCGAAGAGAAAAAGCCGTGTCGACATCGCAGCGTTACAAGAACTGGTGCAGACCCTAACCCAGCATAATGAGGACCTTGCTCAAGAGCGGGACGACGCCATTGAGGAAGGACAAGGCTGGGAAGAGGACTACAACCAGGCTATGGACGAGGTGCATGCTTTGCAGGACCTCGTGCCTCCGGTATTAGGCATACCGGTGGTCTTGGGTCTTCCAGCAATGGGAGAACCCGGAATGGGAGAAGAAGTGGTAGATCCAGAGCCACCAGCAGAGGTACCGGAGGAGGACGACCCACAGGAGGTCGAGTTCTACTCCGAGTAGAGGGTTACAGTTGCCAAGTAGGGCAGCCAGGGTAGCGTAACCCAACTTTTGTAATCGGTGACATGTCGGGTAGACCGTAGCGTATGTATAGGTGGTGACGACATGAGCACGACTTCTCGGAGATCCGAGAATAATGTATCTTGTATAAAGTTTATGCTTTATCAATATATGTGAATGTTGTGCAAATTAATCATGTGTCACTTCAATACCTACTGTTGCTTATGGAATTTTAAGTAAGACGTGTGCTAATTGCTGCTGTTTTGAATTTCAGAATGACGCGTACTCGTGCCAACCCTGACGTTGGGGGTACCAGTCAAGGGGGAGAGACCTCCCAACCACCTCCCGAGGACTCCTCGGGACATCAACAGCAACAACAAACACCGCCACCGCCACTGCCAACGGTTACATTGGCCGACATCGTCGCGGCAATGGCGGGCTCGCATCAGCAGCACACAGAGTTGCTGCAGACTCTTATCGCCAATACGTCTCGCCCAGAGAGACGTCAAGATCGTGAGGAGCGCCAACAGAGCTCCTACTCCGACTTCCTGGCGACTCATCCCCCTGTATTCTCAAGGGCGGATGAACCACTTGACGTGGACAACTGGCTCCGCGCCATAGAAATGAAGTTCGGGCTGCTCCAGATCAGCGAGCAGCGCAAGACTCAGTTCGCGGTCCAGCAGCTCCAAGGATCCGCGAGCGCGTGGTGGGCCAACTTTTGTGCTTCACAGCCCACCGACCGAGTGATGACCTGGGCAGAGTTCCGGACGGCCTTCAGGGCCTATCATATACCGCCAGGTCTGATGAAGAGGAAGACACAGGAGTTCCTACACCTGCAACAAGGGAGCCGGAACGCGCTGGAATACTCCAGGGCATTTAACGATCTCGCGCTATATGCATCGTATCATGCTGATACCGACGAGAAGCGGCGGGACCATTTTTACCAGGGGCTTAACCCGCTCCTGAAGGACAAGTTGGCGATGTTCAATCACGACAGCCTCAACGACATCATTGATGCTGCGATTGTTCAGGAGGACTCCGGCAAGGAGTTAGCGGCGGCGGAGAGGATGCGAAGCGCGCCGCAGAGCAGCGGAGAAGGAGGCGGCCCTTCTCAGAAGTTTTGGATGGTGAATCACCCACCATCAGGTCCACGCTGGCAACCACCACCGCGGTCGATGTCGTTCCACAGTCGGCCGTACTCTTCACCGGCATTCAGGCCGGCACTGCCAGTACCACTGCAACAACAACAGCAGCAGCGGGCGATGCCGCGTGCGTTTGCACCTCCGCAACGCATGCCGGGCTTTCGTCCACCGAGCACTCCACCAGCAGCGGCCACATGTTACAAATGTGGTCGTCCAGGACACTTCGCGAGCAGTTGCCCGGAGAGGCAAGGCGGCGGAGTGGCACCACAGTTTCCGGGGAGGAATCAACCCCGGAACCCTACTAATGCGCGGCGGGCAAACCCTAGGCCCGGCACCGTCCACCAGCTTGCCATTGAGGACGTGCCGGAGGGCGAGCCAATCCTTGCGGGTATGTTCCAACTCCACCAGCATCCCGCTATAGTACTATTTGATTCAGGCGCCACGCATAGCTTCATTAGCCAAGCTTTCATTGATAACTATAGCTTGCAAATACTACCCACCGATAGTCCTTATGTGATCTGTTCACCGGGTGGGAAAATTTCAGCAAACATGATGGTCCCAAAAGCGCCATTGTGCTTAGAGGGTAGAGTCTACCCTACGTCTCTCGTAATCTTAGAGGGACAAAAGGTTGATGTCATCTTAGTAATGTCGTGGTTAACCCGCCACGGCGCTGTTTTAGACACCGTCCTCCGAGTCGTGCACTTGAACTCAGAGGTGCACGAGTCTCACTCACTATTTCTGGACAGTCCAGAAATAAAACTTCCAAGTGTCTATCAAGCCACAACCATCAGATTGGAAGACATTCCAGTGGTCCGAGAGTTCCCTGATGTATTCCCGGACGATTTGCCGGGGATGCCACCCGATAGAGAGGTGGAGTTCAAGATTGAACTTGCACCGGGAACCATGCCAATATCCCGAAGGCCGTACAAGATGGCGCCCAAGGAGTTGGCTGAACTAAAGAGTCAGCTCACGGACCTTCTGGAGAAGGGTTTTATTAGGCCGAGCTCCTCGCCATGGGGTTGTTCGGCATTATTTGTCAAGAAGAAGGATGAGACGTTGCGGCTCTGCGTGGACTATCGTCCATTAAACGCCGTAACTATCAAGAACAAGTACCCGTTGCCACGGATCGACATGTTGTTTGATCAGTTGGTCGAAGCAAAGATCTTTTCCAAGATGGATTTAAGATCCGGGTACCATCAGATTAAGATAAGGGCTGAGGACATTCCGAAGATGACTTTCTCGACGAGGTACGGACTTTATGAGTACCTGGTCATGTCCTTCGGCCTCACCAATGCTCCAGCTCACTTCATGTACTTAATGAACTCGGTATTCATGCCGGAGCTGGACAAGTTTGTCGTGGTCTTCATCGACGACATCCTAGTATATTCCAAGTCGGAGGAAGATCACAAGAAACATCTGCGTATAGTCTTGCAACGGCTGCGGGATCACCAGTTATACGCAAAATTCAGCAAATGCGAGTTTTGGATATCGCAAGTGCCTTTTCTGGGGCATATCATCTCAGCGGAGGGTATCGCTGTGGACCCGAGCAAGATCACTCAAGTGCTGAATTGGAAATCCCCGAGAACTGTTCACGAGGTACGGAGTTTCCTCGGACTCACGGGATATTATCGGAGGTTCATCCCGAACTTCTCGAAGATTGCCAAGCCAATGACAGAGCTGCTGAAGAAGGCTACCAAATATGTTTGGAGTCCAGCATGTGAAGCAGCATTCAAGGCTTTAGTCAAGCACCTGACATCAGCACCGGTTTTGGCGCAGCCAGACACAACAAAACCGTTCGATGTGTACTGCGATGCATCCGGCATTGGGCTCGGATGTGTGCTGATGCAAGACCGAAGAGTGGTCGCGTATGGATCACAGCAGCTTAGAAACCATGAGCAAAATTATCCAACTCACGACTTGGAGCTCGCTGCCGTGGTACTTGCACTAAAAATGTGGAGGCACTACCTACTCGGTAACCTCGTACATTTATATACCGACCACAAAAGCCTCAAGTACATATTCACTCAGAAGGAGCTGAACATGAGGCAACGAAGATGGTTAGAACTGATAAAGGATTACGAGATAGAGATCCATTATCATCCGGGCAAGCCAAACGTAGTGGCAGATGCACTGAGCCGCAAGTCACACGTCAACAATCTGACCATCACACCGTTGGAAGAGAGCGAACCACCACTACATGTGATTCCACACGGGGCTCTCTACAACCTAGCTTTGATCCCCACCATCCGTGAAGAGATAGCGGCAGCCCATAAGAATGACAAGGGCATGTCACATTTGCGGAAACGTGTAGACAGTGGGGAGCTGAAATGTTTCCGGAAGGACGGAGACGGCGTCCTATGGTTCAAGGACCGAATTGTCGTACCCCGTAACCCGGAATTACGGAAGAAAATCTTTGATGAGGCTCACTTGTCAAAGTTTTCTATTCACCCCGGCAGCAACAAAATGTATCAAGAACTCAGAAGCAAGTTTTTGTGGACACGGATGAAGCGTGAGACTGTGAAATACGTGTCCGAGTGTGATACATGTCAAAGGGTCAAGGCAGACCACATGCGGAAACCGGGACTGCTACAACCACTGGGCATTCCTGCATGGAAGTGGGAGGATGTGAGCATGGACTTCATCGTCGGTTTACCCACCACCTTGCAGAAACATGATTCTGTGTGGGTGATCGTTGATCGGCTCACCAAAGTTGCCCATTTCATCCCGGTCAACACCAACTACAACGCCAAGAAGTACGCTGAACTGTACATCTCACGGATCCTATGCTTGTACGGCGTACCCCGTACCATCATATCGGATCGGGGCACTTTATTTGTGTCCCGTTTTTGGGAGCAGCTGCACGCTGGCTTGGGAACGAAGCTGATCCGTAGTTCAGCATACCACCCGCAGACAGATGGGCAAACGGAGCGGGTAAATCTAATCTTAGAAGACATGCTACGAGCTTGCGCTATCAACCACGGCAAGAATTGGGATGATCACTTGCCGTTAGCTGAGTTCTCGTACAATATGGGTACCAAGCCAGCATCAAGATGGCGCCCTACGAGGCGCTATACGGGCGGAAATGCCGCACCCCGTTGAACTGGTGTGAGTCTGGCGAAAGGGTTACCTTCGGGATTGACCTCATCAACAACGCGGAAGAAAAGGTTCGACTGATTCAAGCGAACCTAAAAGCCGCTCAATCCCGTCAGAAACAGTATGCGGACCGGAGGAGGCGCCCATTATAATTCGAAGTTGGAGATCACGTATACCTACGAGTGTCTCCAATGAAGGGCGTAAACAGATTTGGGGTGAGAGGAAAGTTGGCACCCCGATTCATCGGTCCATTTCAGATTACCGAAAGATGTGGATCAGTGGCATACCAGCTGAAATTACCAGAAGCACTTTCCGGTGTGCACGACGTCTTTCACATTTCCCAGCTGAGGAAGTGTCTTAAGCTATCAACTACTGTTCAGCTGGAGGATATTGAAGAACTGCAACCGGATCTCACCTATCAGGAGGAACCGGTGCAGATTATTGATGAAAAGGCCCGAACCACACGCAACCGTACATTGTGGTTCTACAAGGTTCTATGGAGTAATCACTCCATGGACGAAGCGACATGGGAGAGCGAAGAATCCCTTCTCACTAACTACCCCGAATTTTTCACGTCGCATATCTGGTAATTTTCCACCGTCCTCTCTCGCATTTTCACCTTATAATCTCTGGACGAGATTCTTTTAAGGGGGGAGGAATGTAAGGGCCTCAGTTTTTGACACACATTTGCAGTGTTCATCACCACACCACACACCTCATTTGAGGAAGGATGATGAACACAAATGAAGAGCAAGTAACAATTATCAACATGCTCATTAGAGAACAAACTCACACATTGCAAAAGTGGTATTTCCCACATGTGATATAGATGGGCTGGACATATGAAAACTCCTACACTTTACTAAGGATGTCCATGCCAAGTTTCACCCAAATTCCAAACCTTTTTGAGGTCATTTTGGGTATAGTTAGGAAGAGGGCAGTTTGAAACCATATTCAAATTCAAACTGTTTTTATCCCATGAATTTAAAAGAGGGAGGCATATTCTTACTCAGCACATTTTTGTGAGCACACACACCAATTTTCACTCCATTTGGAGTTGATCTTGACATGAGCTAAGTGGGAGAAATTCAAACTTTATTTGAATTTCAAACTGAACTTGTGCTGAAATTCATTCAAACCAAATCTCATTTGAACTTTGATCAATTCAAATGGCTCATGGGTGAATAATTTGAATTGCCAAGGGTAGTATGGGGTTCACTGTTTACAACAGTGATTAGGAGTAAATTTCAGAGGTTAAAACTGGAAGTGGGACCCACATGTCAGCACTGCTCAGATCAAACCGACTGAGACTTTTTCACTCGGGTCGCCGAGCCGCAGCGGTGATCGCCACCGAGGGCAGCCGCGGCGCCAGCAGCTGCTTTCCCACGCGCGTGCGCGAGGCGGTGCAGAGCCTTCTTAAGGCGCCTGCCCCCTCCCCGGCCGAGGCACCGCTGTTCTTCCCCGCAAGAACTCAGCGCCGGCCGAAAATTTCCGCAGCTCGGAATCGATCGGAGAACGCCGATCGCCGCTCCCTCCGTCCACTCGGAGCCCCAGCAAGGTACTAGAGACCTTCCTCCGTCCTCCCCGTTGCTAGAATTCAGTTGAAACCGATTGATATCGGCTGTGCCGAAAGATCAAATTCGGGACTTGGAACCGCCGCACCCCGGGCTCTCGTGGACAGCCCAACCAGGGCGTCGTCACGCCCGATCCAAGGCACCCTTGGACGCGCGGGTGACCGGTGCTGCTCATCCCCGAGCCACAGCTCAAGTGGTTGCTCACCGGCGGCGAATTTCCACTTTTCACCTTTCTGTGTGCAGAACGACCTTCGGGTACGATTCGGTTTAATTCGTGCTCTAGAAAGGATTAGAGGGCCTCAAACCGCTCTCACACGAGCTAGACACGGTAACGCACAAGTTGCCTTCACAACTCTGGGCTGGAGAACCCCTGTACCCGGCGTAATTTGAGGTCTACCAATGGCGGAATGAACGGTCGGCATCGGGCGCACGGTGAGGACCTATTTCGGGCCTTCCCCGAGCTGCCTCGAGCTCATGTCGACCTTCTCTGAGGTCCACTGGTGCTTCCCGACCGGTTTCCCAAGTAGTTGAGGTGCTAGGGACGTCAGTCGACATGGCCGAAGTCGTTCCGAGGTGGCGGCTCGTCGCCGACCATGCTCCGGCCATTGGCATGAGCAGCTGACCCTAGAATCCTGTTCCCCGAGTAAAAGTAGGCAGGGGCGGCCAGAATCGAGAAGTTTGGAGCTGTACAGAAGCCGGCGGCGAGCTTTCCGGCGAGGTTCCTCGGCGGTGGAGCGCGGGCGTCGCGAGGTTGAAGAAGGGGGTGGACCCCAGCTGTCAGCGGCCGATATTTCGAATCGGGATCCGACTGCGGCCGGGATCGGGTGCGCTGGCGCGCAAAATCATTGTGGGCCGCGGTGTGCCGTCGCCTCAGCGTGCGACGCGTGTCCCCTGGGCCCACGCGCGAGTTTAAACTTTTCCCCGATTTTCAGATTTCCTTCAAACTTCAAATCCTCATAACTTTGGCTAGAAAGCTCCAAATTGAGTGAACCAAATTTTGCTGGGTTCAGCTCTCCAAGTACTTTCCAGCAAATCAAGTTTCACTTCATGAAAACCCTTAATTCTCCAGAATTAATTCCTCAAAATTTAAACTGTTAGGAATTTTAACTGGAGAATCCTTTGGAGGAAAATCCTGAAATTTTGCTGGGATGTTCACCAAAATATCCCTGAACTATCATAAAAATTTCAGATCCATTTGAGCTCATCTGATCCACCTAATGGTGTGATTAGTGAAACTGTTCCAGAGAAAATAGAAAATGTTCAGAAACATTTTCAGAATTTTCTCCGAAATTGTTTAGCTCATAACTTTAGCTAGGAACCTTCAAATTAAGTGAGGCCAACTCCATTAGAACCCTCTAAAAATCTAGTTTTCAGAAAGTCATAGTTGGCTTCATGAAAATTCCTAGAACACCCTAAGAGTTCCAATTAAGGTCAAGGACATAATTAATTGTGGAGGGCTCAAATGAGCTTTACTGCAACTAAAACTTGACCAAATCTCTGTTTAGGTTGTAGCCAAGCCCCAGTAAAAGTTTCACAGTCATTGGGTCTGTCTAGCAAGGATTATAGACTTCACAACTTCAAAACTTAATACAAATGCATTTAAATTGATACATGTATTCCTTCCATCATGTAGTCGCTAAGGTCGAGGAGGAACCCGAAGTCCTAGACTTCGTTACTCCAGAGGAGCAGCTAGCCTTCGATCAAGAGCAGCAAGGCAGCGGGCCTGTTGAACAAGCTAGAACAGTACCGAAGACCTACCGGCTATATGGGAACCGGGAAACCGATGTAACTCGGGTAGCTGGGTGTTGAGGCATAGCAGGTCATTCAGAGGGTAGGTTGAGAGCTCGAGGTGTAAATCGGCTGGCGGCACTGAGATGCGCGTGCAGAGACCTCTTGCTCGGTACGATTGGACCGGTTCAACATTTGGCTAACGGGTGAAAGGTACTCGCGTACGGCGTCCGTGATGGTTGTTGTAGGCAACATCGAGTACGGGCGTACGTGACGGGTTATTCGGGTAACCCTGCAGGTGTAAATCGATTATAATCGCCGTCCCTCGCGGTCAGTGAGTACCACTTGTTCACTGTACCGTGACGTAGAAAGAACAGGCTAGTCACATGTTAAAATGTTGCTGATTGAAAGCTGGACATTGATTGTTAATGATATGCTGTAGCTTAGAGCTAACTAAAGTTCTTTTCAACTTTGGGCAAAGTACATGAGAGAAATGCGTTTCTTGTTTGATTGCGGCTCTCTCATGTGCCTTAGCGTAAGGTTCTCCACAACCTGCAGCTAAAACTTGAAAGTAAGGTTCTACTAATTAGGCGAGTCCTTGCAACTGATTTTTACCTCATGTAACCCATTACCCTCATGTAGAAGTTCCATGTTTAGGTGAGACGGGTCAGACTTGCTGAGCCTTCGTGCTCACTGCTTGTGTTTGAAGCTTTTGCAGGGTTCTATGAGGAAGGGACTCCCGGAGAGGAGACGGAACCCCAGGAGGGGAACCCTGTCGAGTGGGAGTCGTGCACGCCGCAGAGTTAGTGTGCGTGTGTGCTAGCAAGGACACGTTCGAGGGCTGAACGTGCACTTGATGCTTAGTCTACGCCCGCGAGTGTAGACTGAACGTATTTTGATGTAAACATGTTCATAACTTGTTTATGTAATAAAATTTCCGCTTCCGCTTTGTACCTTCGACGTGTGTTATACGGTGCTGTGCAACGCAGCACCCCTCAGCGTGATCCTGGCTCGACAGGACCATTGGGGTCGTGTCACAAGACTTCGAGACGCTTGAGCGACACGAACCACGGGAGCAAGGCAAGTGCCCCTTGACCATATTGAGCCTATGTTTTTCAACTGTTTTGCTTGTGAAAATTGCATGCTCATGTCACCTTAATGGGAAACCCTTTAGTAGAAGTTTACTAGTTTTGTTAGCCACTCTTGTCGCCGGGAAACATGTTGAGTCGGCTATGGTCGATTTTTCACTTTTGCTTCGCTTAACTTACGGGATATGAGAAAACTGGAATAAAACTTGTTTAGCTACTGTACTCATAGAGATTAAAGATGATGAGAACATGATGATGTTAATGAGCATGGAATCGTGGAGATCTAGGCAAGTTTGGTTCGTGGATTTTGCTGAATGAGATGGTGGTTTGCTTGCCGTAGATCTAAGGACCGGTTCATGCGAGCACATGCCAGAGAAACAGTGCCACCACAAGGCCAAATATGGGTACGGCTTAGCTGACTAATTAGGTGTGTTGCTAGCTTGTTATGGACCATTGGATGGTGCGGGGAATGGGAGTCGAGAAGGACTTCCCTGGGAACTGTAAGGCACACGAGAGGGCCCGTGGGTGGGATAATGGAGAATCAATCCTGCCGGCAAAACCTCAGTGGATCCGTACATTCTAGTAGCCCCTTTGTAAAGGCTATTTTGTGATCTCTTGGTCATACACCGACGGTTGTGTACTGGACGAATGGAGGTTTTCTCTAGTCGCCGACGGGTGACGAAATCACGAACTTGTGGGTAAAGTGGTGCCACCTCTGCAGAGTGTAAAACTATCATGATAGCCGTGCTTCCGGTTACAAGCACCTGGCCAACTTCCATGATTAGAGGCAAAACTTGGGATGCTTATTCGGGTATGGTTATGTTATTTTTATTGGGACTGGTTTTGAGACTGATTTTGGTCATGAATATGAGATTGGATTCGGTTATATGAATTTATTGTTCATGAGCATTTGTGAATATGCGATGAATTTGAGAAAGAGAATTGGCTGGTTGGGACTTGATAAATGATGAATTATGATGGTATGGAACATGAGGGATGATGAATTACTTGGTTATGTCAGGATTTAACTCACCTAGAGAAAGTTGCTGTTTTTATCATGTTTGCAACTTGCTTACTGCAATGGAACCATTTATTTCCTACCTTTTGTTAAGCTACATGTCATACTTTTCCCGCACCTGCTTAGTACGACATGTACTTACCCTTGCATTCCCACAAATAATTCAGATACAGGAGAAGAGTATTTTGAGGAGCAGGGGGAGTACTACGCTTGCGCACTACCATCAACATGTCTGTGGAGTCGGAGTTAGAGCCCCATCGTATTTAGTTATTTTCTGCTGACGTTTAGAGTCTTCAGGTGCAGAATAAGATAGATATCATTGAGACATTGAGTTATTGTAATAAGGTACTTAAACACTATTTGTACGTGGTTATATTTTGAAATTCAGTTTGTGAAGTATGTGTGATGAACATCCTGGGCACACATGCGCATCACTTGGTTCATTTTTCCGAACCGGGTGTCACAAATTGGAATCAGAGCCACGTTGACCATAGGACACAAGACTAGGTAGAATGGACACTCTAAAACACATAGGAACACCCCTCTAAACTTCTTTTCTCGAAATTGTTTTCTGCTGCACTTTATTTGTCAACTCAGCCACCGCAAAGTGCTATTTTCAGCCCCTCTCTCTTTTTCTTTTGGACAGCCCACCTTCTGTTTTCTTGCTTCATAGCTGCTGAAGTTTTGGATTTATTTCCTTCTTCTCTAAGTGTCTCATGTCTTATTTATAGATGTCGGTCACTAGGAGCACAACATGCATGAGAACTCGTCCACCGCCATGTGGAAGTGCACTTAACCCCATGAGGTGTCTGATGGACCATACTGGGAGGAGGAAAAGATGGAACTTCATGATGAAGATGAAGTCAGTAGATCTATGCATGAGGAAGAGGATCCGAAGAGATGGAACCAATTGAAGATGACATGGAAGACGATCCACAAGAAGAACAGCATTGGTAAGCACCTCAGAAGGAATACCATGCGGGCTTACACACAGCGGAGCCTCATGAAGCTATGTCGAAGGAAGATGAGTCTGAAGAGGAGCCACCCCCTGCTGAAGCCGAGAATGAAGATGATGAACGGGTCATCCGTTCAGTTCAGGAATTTTGGTCCAACGGGATGGAGGGAAAACACATATCCAGGGAGCTTAGAGAGTTCCTTGATTCCTGCAGCTTATACTCGGAGTACCTCCTCGAGAAAGTCCCTTGTCTTAGACATGAAGAGTGGAAGGATGAAGTAACCATCCTTTCTAACGGTAGGGTTGTCACGCGGCACTTCGCACCCACATGGAGAGCTACAAGGGCAAAAGCTGTTGATGATGTTGCATGGGACGCACTCACAAGACCGTTCTACGCTTTCCGTGGGCAGCTTGAGAACACTACTTTTAAGCTGCACCCATACCGGAAGAGTGGTACAAGAGAGATTATTGGACCGCATGGAGAAGCTCTTTCCGATCCACAAGCTTCTGACAAGTCTCAGAGAATGCTCGTGGAGTTAGGAAACCACTACGCAAGCACACAAGAAGAGATCAGCTACCTCCGCAAGAAGTTGTACTTGCTGGAGAAACAAGAGGAGACTCATGCCAACGCGGGAACAGATGGAGCACCAGACACCTACCCCTACATGGACTGCCGACTCACCATGGCGTGCGCCCATGTATGGACCACCCCCGGCACATGGCCAGAACAGCACCGGTTCTCACGATTAAGATTAGTTTCCCTATTGAATAAAGTTGTAACAAGAACGCTTAGATTGTTGTAGCTTGAATAAGAGTGGTCTGCTGAATTTTTATGATGATTGCTTGTGTTTGTGTGCTTGGCTGTGAGTTATGGGACGCTTCGGCGAATGTCCACATCCATACATAGTAGAGAGACGTGAGATGCTTCGGCAATTGTCCACTTCCTCATATAGGAAGATATTAATAAAGAAGTTGTATTGTTCATACACCTTTATGCATATAGTTGGAAAATCGTTTCTTTCAAATCTGAATTCTCACTCCTACAAATATAGTATGTCCGAGTGTAAGCCTTAAAATAAGAGGGGTAGACTTTCTTGCCAACCTTATCGTCTTGGATTCCCAAGGGATTGATATAATACTTGGAATGGACTGGTTAAGCAAGTATGGAGTGATTCAATGTGCTAAAAGGATCGTGCAGTTGACGAGTGAGCACGGTACTCGTATTGAGTTCGAGGCAGCCCAACCTGCAACCGAGGAGGCAATGCTAAACCACATCGAAGAAATGACATTGGAAAGCATTCCGGTGGTTCAAGAATATTCAGATGTGTTTCCAGAAGAATTGCCAGGTATGCCATCTGATCGGGACATCGAATTTGCTATTGATTTAGTAACCGGAACTGCACCTATAGCTAAGAGGACATATAGGATGGTTTCTAATGAATTAGTGGAGCTCAAGAAGCAAATTCAGGAGCAGATAGATCAGGGTTTTATACGCCCAAGCTCGTCACCGCGGGGAGCCCCCGTGCTCTTCGTAGACACGAAGGATGGAACCCAAAGGATGTATGTGGATTATAGGTTTCTCAACGAAGTGACGATCAAGAATAAGTACCTGCTGCCATGCATAGAGGACTTATTCGATCAAATAAAAGGCACCCGGATCTTTTCTAAGATTGATCTTCAGACGGGATACTTCCAGCTGAAGATTAAGCCCTCCAACATACCCAATACGGTTTTTTTGAACCGGTATGGTTCATATGAGTACAACGTCATGTTATTCGGGTTGACGGTACGCCCACATACTTTATGTAACTCATGAATAAGGTCTTCATGGAGTACTTTGACAAGTTTGTCATGGTTTTCATCGACGACATCATGGTGTACTAAAAAAAGGAAGAACACGAAGAACACTTGACATTGACATTGCAGATGCTGCGAGAGCATCAATTGTATGTCAAATGTGACGGACCGAAATCCGTACAATCCAGAGGGTGACGCCGCATGATGAGACACCTGACAGCACACACGGTAAGGAAAACATGTAGTACATTCAAACTTACTGAATTTGTACAAAAGTAGTACAAACCTTCACTTTACATCTACTTTACAGAGTTTACTGCAGCGGAAATTATTTATACAACTCATGCCTAACCCTATCTAGCAAAAGTTGGTTGTCCAGACCTACGGACAGCCCACACTAGCTACACCCAGCTTCAAGGCGGCGTGCACGGCTCCCACACAGCCGTAGTTCCCGACGGAGGATAGCCCTCGCCAGTGAATCCGTACTCCGAGTCAGTGGGGTACTCCTCACCTGCAAACACTCATAGCAGCAACAGTGAGCACGATGGCTCAGCATGTCTTAACCGACTCTCTACACAAGAACTCTACATGCAATTCATACTCGAAAGTAGGATGTCAAATTGCAGCATAGGGACATGCCTACAAGTTTATCCTTACTTCATCTTTTCGCCACAAGTTAACGGTTCACAAATCTGAAATTTGGTGAGCAATATTTTGTGGCACGCATGTTGCAATACAAGTTAATCACAACAGCAGTAATACATCACAACCATTCCATATATTTACTACGTTACAACACAGTGAACAAGCGGTACTCATAACCGCGAGGGACCACGAATCGACTCGATATACACCTGCAAGGATACCCGAATAGCACGTAACGTACGCCTATACTCAGAGCTGCACACAGCACGCTGAACTAATGTCGTACAGGACAACCTTTCACCAAACAGCCCAAACGTCGAACTGGTCGCACCCTAACGAGCAGGAGGTTCCCTACGCGGAGCATCTCTCTATGACCGTTAGTGGATTTCCACCTTGCTGCCCTCAACCTACACCTATAAATCGGTGTGTTATGCCTCAACGTCCGGAGGTATAGGTTACATCTGTTTATTTTACCCTATATATCCGATATGTCTTTGGTACATTCAAACTTGTTCAGCGGGGCCACACATGGATCGGTCCTAAATCAACACGGGCAGGGCTACGCGCACAAGACTTCCTCTTGCTGCGTCCTACGCCCCTGCCTAGTCTCATTTTTCTTACTAAGATTATCTCACATCTCTAACCAATCCTGTATGTGGCGATTCTTATACTCGCGAGGACTTAGACACTACCATCACCCTCTTTAGGATAATCTGGTTATGCAATTAGAGTTTCAATCATCCTACACCTAATGCACATACATACCTCAATCTAAGTGAATATAAAGAAAAAACTTGATAAAAATTGATAAATGCAAACGGGGCTTGCCTTGTTGCTGCTGGTGAGTGGTTAGGGTTTCCTCCGGAGGTATAAAGTCCAAGATCTCCGGGGCTTCCTCGCCTTAAACGACTACACGTAATCAAATTAACGACATGTGTCAAATTCAATGCAAACAATATTTTTACTGTGGCATGGTGAGAACCTAATCAGAGACTTGGCCAAACTTCATTTGAAACAAAGCTCATTTGAGCCCTGCACAAATAAATGTCTAAATGGACATTACTAAAACTTCTAAGGATTTGCAGAGATTTTCATGGATCAAACCATTACTTTCTGGAAACTAGAGTTTGAGATGGTTCTAATGGAGTTGGTTTCATGTAATTTGAAGGATCCTAGAGAAAGTTATGCTCTAATCAAGTTTGAAAAATTTTCTGAAAATGTTTCTGAACATTTTTCCTTTTCTCTGGTTTAGTTCAGTTAATCACACCATTAGGTGGACTTAATGAACTCGGATGGATCTGAAACTTTTTCATGTGACTCAAGGCTATTCAACTGAACATCCTAGCTAAATTTCAGAATTTTCCATAAAGGAAATCTCCAGATAAAATTCCCAACAGTTTAAACTTTGGGGAATTAATTATGGAAAAAGAATGAGTTTCATTGGTTGAACCTTGTTTTGCTGGAAAGTGCTCGGAGAGCTGAATCAAACAAAATTTGGTTCACTATTTGGGTATTTCTAATGTTATAGCCATTTGAAGTTTGAACTAAAAACTGAAAACATGGGAAATGTTTAAAACCCTGACAGCTGGCCCCACTTGCAGGGTCTTCTTCAACTTCGGAACAGAGGCTCTCATCATCTCTGATGGCGGCGCCCTTGCCGGTCCTGTGATGCCCCCTTCCAACTTCGTCGATTCAGGCTGCCTGGGGGTTGAATGTAGCCTAGAGGCGGGGTGAATAGGCTCTTTGAATTTTTTAACGATTCCCTAAAACACTTAGCGAACAGATCAAATCCATGTAGGCCGGACTAGTCCGGTATGAGCATAATTAAAAGGTTAAATTTAGACTTATTCTTACTTCAAGTATTTATGTAGCGGAAAGTAGAAGACAACTTGAGTGTAATATGATAATGATGTAACAAATAACAACTATCAAGTTTAACACAAGATATCGATGTAAATCAAATGAGCACTAGCAAACCCTAATTGATAATTGAAAGAATAATAAGAAGACACGAGACAAGGTTTTTATCCCAAGGTTTGATTCCACCCAGTAATTTACGTCCTCGTTGAGGAGTCCACCAAGGACCGGGTCTTCACCAACCCTTCCTCGTTGAATCACCACAAAGGCCTATTCGAATCCACTAACCAGACACAGGGGTAAATAATCGTACGTGGGGCGTTCTCACAATTTGAGTGCTCCCACAAGATTACAATGAGTAACAATATCTCCCACACACACAGAGAGAACAATGATCAGCAGTTGTGTGAGAGAAAACAAACCAAGAGCTCAATATCGAGAACAATGATTCTCTCCTTGATCCAATTCCTAATCCTCAAAGATTTAATCTTTTTAGGGTTAGAATGAGTGGAGAGAAGTGTTTTTATGCTCTCTAGATGTGTGACGGCACTAGGGTTCGTGCTTTTTGGAATGTGTGGCCGTGCACCTCTATTTATACAAAGATTCCAAAAGTTACCATTAAAGTTTCCTGGCAGCCGGACTAGTCCTCTCTTTTGACCGGACTAGTCCGGTGTGCTGTGTACAATTCATGTGAGGCATGCGGTGTAAAATCCCGAAGAAATGGTAGCAAGAATTTCAACACATGTACACTAAGGAAAAATGAGGGGAATTAAAACTTTAAATTATAACAGTGCGAGTTGAAAATGATGTTTCAAACCACCCAAAAAACTTCCAACATGGAGATCTAAATTCATAACATGGGTCTCAATATTTCAAATATTCAACCTTCCAAATTTCAGCTCATTTAGAGGGGTTTTATATTTGTTTCTGGTTAAAAGAGGAAGCCCTCTAATCTGAATTTAAATTTCAGTTTCAAATCCTAATATCCTCAATTTGCAAATTTGGTTCCACAAATGTGTTCTCCACATTTTAATTAGCAGCCATGCCAAAATTCAGAATTTTTGGAGTTGGTTTGCTATGCTTTTGGAACAATGCAAATGAGTAATTCAAATTCCATTTCAAATTCAAATAACCAAAGCTCAATTCTAATTTCCACACTAGAATTCAAATCAGTTGGAATTCAAATTTTCAAACTCTGACTTTGAGGTGAAGTAAAGCATTCAAGTTTGAGTAGCTGTGGTAATAAGATCTGGGAAAATTTGATTAAGAAAATGAAGTGGTGGGACCCAGCAGTCAACCACACAAGTCTTTTAACCGACTGTTTTTGCTTATCCCGGGTGATCACTGCACGCCACCGAGCAACGTCCACTCCACTGAGCTGCTTCCTCGCGTGCTCCCGAAGTCAAGCCTGTGCTCGTGGGTGATCAGAGCCGCAGCACACTTCTATTTTTCCTCTCTGCCTTCAACCGACGTGCCTCTCAGCTCTCTGCTTGAGCGCACGATCAAAAACCACCGAGCCACGCTGTTCTTCTCGGTTCCCCCATCGCTGATCATCTTCCGGCAACACCAGCGCCTAGCTGAGCCACCTACCAGCTCCGCTGATGCCCCCTCGATGTTTTCCACCCATTACCAGGCCGTGGCCGGCCGTCTACACCGGTGCCGAGCTGTTCTGCTCCGAGGAAAACAGAGCACGATGCCGCCACCTCGGTTCCACGCCTCCCAGCCAACTCCGACCTCCCCAGCACGAGGAAAACCACACAGAGGTGCGTCATGGAGTCTAGTTTCTGATACAGATGTCCTTTTGTGCTTTACCACCGCCGGCTAGCCGGAATTTGAGGATTACCGACGGTGCATGTGGAGGACCGATCGAAACAACTTCAGGAAATTCTCCCCACACGTTTGATCATCGGTTCTCTGGTCTTAGTCACAGCTACTAGAGCTCCTAGCACCCTCCAATGCCGAAGAACGAAGCAAATCATCCCTTCTACACCCCGGGTGACGAGAATCCGTTGCCGCCGGCCGAAACGGCTCGGTTCACCGTCGAGCTTCCATTTGCGGGCGTTTTCGGCTCGGGCAGGGGTAGCATATTGTTCTACGTACTATAGGGATGGCGTACGGTACCTTAGCTCGCCGGTTAAAGCTTGGGACGTGCTGTTCCTCGCCGGCGCCGCGCCGCCGAGTTGCCTCGCCGTTGCCGATGGGTTTCACGGCGTTTTCATGCCTCGAAACCTTGCCCGGCCGCTAGGCCGTGATCCTAAGGTGGTGTAGCACGAAACCGCATGGAGAATGGTCGAGAAATGAGAGACAACAAGGCGTGCCATCATTGGTTCCGGGGTGCGCGCACGGGGTCTGTCGAGAGGTTGAAAATGACTGACTCGTGGGGCCCACAATTGAGTTCTCTGTGTAGACTTCAAGCAGAGAGTTATTCAAGTTTGAAAAATCCATAACTTTGTGTAGAGAACTCTAAAAAGGGTAAGACCAATTTTGTTGGAATCCTCATAAGGAGTACTTCACATAGGAACAAAATTCTTGCCATGAAAATGCCCAGGCATTTCTGTAGAATTGTTTGTACTAAATCCTTTAGAGATTTATTTAAGGAGAAATTATTTATGAAACATTCCCAAGTTTTTGCACCTAATCCTTTTTATAGTTACTGATATCCAGTAAAAATTTGAGCTTCATTGGAGTTCATTTGCTAGGCTAAATTACCTTCCAAATTTCAGCCTTTATTTGGAAATTCAAATTCTAAACAGAAACTTTTCAGAACTGCTACCAAACTTTAAAAATTCATATCTCCCTGTTGGTAGCTCCAAAAAATGGTGAAACAAATTTTGTTAGAACCATGGAGACTTACCCTAATTATATCTTCCACTGTTAGACATGTTAAAGCTTCTGATTTGGGCTCAAAATTCAGAGAAGCCTTGTACTTGTGGGAATTTTAGAGACCTCAAGGTGCAATGAAATTTCTCCAAATTTTGCTCAGATCATCCTCAGAGAGTCTAGTATCCACTGGAAAAGTCCCAAAGCCAATTAAGGAACCTAAGTAGCAATAGCTATGAATAGAAGTTTACTTCTTATAATTCCACTTATGCATATATTTTGTTACATTTCATATAGTGACCGAAGTTGAGGACACAACGGAGCCGTTGGACATCCTCCCACCAGACGCTGACTTTCCGTTTAACTCGCAACCAGGCAAGCCCCGGTTTGCATTTAAGTACTTTTGCAAATTCTTCATTTGTACCACTTATGTTTAGGGTGAATTGTTTGCATTAGAGTTATGGTAATTGAAACCCCACTTGCATAACCTTTCAATCCAATGGAGGGTTGGGTAGTTTACAAACTCGACGAGTAGAGAATGTCATGCTAATGTTCATAGGATCTCGGTAGAAGTCGAGTGATTGGAATGTACTCGCGAGATAAGACTTTATCACACGGGATGAGAAAAGAGGTAGAGAATAGCTTAAATTGTGAAACTGAGACCCAGCAGTGGGGATAGGATGCAGTGAGCGGAGGTCTCATGTGTTTAGCCCTGTTGGTGTCGATTGAGAACCGAGCTGTGTGCGGCCCTGCTGGACAAGTATTGAACAGTACTGGATGCATACTGGCATATGGGAACCAGGAAACCGATGTAATTGGTAAACCTGGTTACCGAGGCTTACCCAACTGTTTTATAGGAGTGGGTTGAGGGTACCAAGGTGTAAATCTGCCGGTGGGCACAGACACGCTCCATGCGGGGACCTCCTGCCCGTTACGGGTGGACTGGTTCGACATTTGGGTTGCCTTTGAAAGGTTGTTGCATAAAACAGAGTAAGAAGGTTTGAAACACCACACTTCTGAAAGTGGATATATGTGACGTGTTATCCGGGTATCTCCTGATTGCAATCACCGTCCCTCGCGGTTATTTGAGTACCGCTTGTTCACTGCGCTGTGACATAGTAAGAAGTGAAATAAGCCAACTGAATATGCTGTATTGAACTATTAATGTCTTAAAACCTTGTATGCTGTAGTTGTAGAGCTAATTAAGTTTATCTTCCAATTTGGGCGTCACCACATCGTAGGAAAGCGTTTCTTGTTTGATCATGGACTTCCGATGTGAGGGCTGCCTAAGGCACATGAAACTGTTGCCATAAAACTGAAAGTAAGGATCAACATGTAGGTGTTTCTTTATTGCAAAGTATTTTTCCTATATTACACATCCCTGCATGTAGAGTTCCATGACTAGGGTTGTCGGTTAAGCCTTGTTGAGCCATCATGCTCACGGTTGCAATATTTGAGCTGTGTGTAGGTGAGAGTTATGAGGAAGGTTCCGAGGACGAGGCGGTGCGCCCATCGGGTACACGGCCGAGCTGGAGCCCCGCACGCTGCCGTGATCTCCGGTTCCATGTTGCCAGTGTGTAGCGTCCCCGGGCTGAATGGCTACACTTTTTGCTTAGATAGGATGAGAGAGTAGTTATAAAGAATACTTTCGCTGTATAATTATGTTTTGTAAAAGACTTCCGCTGTTTTATATCAAATAAAAGACAGTCGTGGTATCAGAACCGCATTGGGAATAGCACGCTCGAAAAGAGCTTATATTGAAAACTTAGAAGTAGTCGAGGGAGGATTAGTCACTATGCCCACATAAGGTCTATGATAGTAGTAGATACTAAAGTGGAAATGCTAACATACTTGTTATACACTCAGTAACGACGCTCCAACGTTAGGTAAGAGGTAAGGTACGCCACCGCAGGCGGATCAATTGCGGTAAGCTCGACATACGAGCAATAGTCTGGAATGGTATACCGTGGCTTGGCACAGTAGTTAATATGAGTCTCTGAACCTCTCCATGGTTCTGAGAGCATATGAAAATTCTGATCTCTAGCGTGCTTTAGGCAAAAGTGAGAATACCCCATCGTGTGGTAAAGAACACGATAGTATGCAACTCTTGAACGTTCAATGTTCAAAGGGCCATACGCAGCGCTCGCCATCGGCGTGCTTCAATGGTCATGAGGCAGTAGGTGGTATCCGTTGGGTTGATAAAATTCCCAACCGTGACGACCCGTTCGCGCTCTACTCGGGTTTCCCGTCGTGTGGTGTGAAAACACGACCATGTACCTTGAGAAGTGGCTTGACTCAAGGACGATCCGTATGACAATGATACGGACCTTATGTTTTTATTATGATGTGGAACTTCCTGAAATGTCAAAAAACCTTTGCGTGAACCATTATTGTGTGTTCTTCTGCAGGTACATTAACTACGTTAGTGCATGACGTTTAGAAACCGTTTGTGAGTGATGTTCTTAGTTCCACCATTTGACACGTATATGCCGGAATACCGGCTTAGGATTTTTCTCTTGTGAGGAAACGTAGTACCGAGACTGCATAAAAGGATATTTCTAAAGAAAAGAGTCAAAATGAAGTTTAGGATTCCATTTAGGGGTTTTTGAACTCCTATATTGAACTAAGAGTCAATTGGGCGTATAGATTCAATCTCAAAGACTTAGGAACAACCTCTCCTGTTTTTGGCAGAAACTTTGCTGAACTTAAACAGGGTATAACTTACGATTGATTGAAGCAATGGAGGTGTGGGATACCATTCTGGAAAGGTTTTGAAGTCCTCTACAACTTTATTGTAGAACTCCAGAACAAAATCTCCATCCAAATGGATGAAATAAACCAACATGTGCTGTTCGTTTGAATGGTATGAATGCAGAATGGTGCGTACACATTCAACACAAGAGGTGGGAGGTCCGAGTCAGGTCCGTGGTGATGAGTCTCCACCTCCGGAGCAAACCACGATGCAGCAACAACCACCTCCTCCACCGCCAGAACTTCCAAGAAATCTTGTGGAGGTTCTCACTGCAGTGCTCGGCTCGCGCGACGAGCAAACCGAGTTGCTGCGGATGCTGGTGCAGCAGAATGCGTCCCGTCCAGGAGGACGCCAAGACAATGGGCAACGCCAGCCCCAACAAAGTTCATATTCGGACTTCCTGGTGACCCATCCACCGGTCTTTACAGAGGCCGAAGAGCCTTTGGAGGCGGACAGCTTCATCCGCATTCTTGAGGCGAAGTTCGGGTTACTACGGTGCACCGAACACCAGAAGGCGCTGTACGCAGCGCAACAGCTTCAAGGATAAGCTGGTACCTGGTGGGCGAACTACACCGCCTCCTTACCGGATGGCCATGCCATCACATGGACGGAGTTCCGGAAGGCGTTCCGCGCCTATCATATACCTCCCGGTGTTATGGAGAGGAAGCTCCAGGAGTTCCTGGTGCTGAAACAAGGCGAGAGGAGTGCTCATGAGTACTCCAGGTCATTCAACCGGCTGGCGCAGTATGTGCCAGGATTTGTAGAAACAGAGGAAGATAAGCGGAAAGCATTCTTCCGGGGCCTGAATTCAAAAATGAAGGTCCATCTCGCCCAAAGCAATCGTGGCACATTAAATGACCTTGTTAATGCCGCGATTTTACAAAAAAATGCTCAGTGCGAGTGCAGTTCTGATAAGAGGAAACGCAGCGCGCTGACGAGCAGAAGTGGTGGGGCGCCACAAAAATACCGTGTGGTGTATCGCTCACCATCCGGTCAGAGATGGCAGCCACTGGCGCGACCGCCTCAGTTTCACGGTCAACAGTATAATGCACCAAGCTTCCAACCATCGTATCCACTACAGCAACAACAGCAGCAAAGGATGGTCCCGCGTGCGCCTCAGTTTCAACCACGTGCACCGGGATTCCGTCCTCGAGTCGGAGGGACCCCGACACCATACACGTGCTTCACGTGTGGCCGTGTCGGGCATATTGTGCGGGACTGCCCCAATCAGCGACAGGGCAGGGGTGCAGCACCGTATCAGGGTGCAAATCAGCCCCGCAATCAGCCCAAGAAACCAGCACCAAAACCCGGCAACTTCCACCACTTAGCCATCGAAGACGTGCCGTAGGCGAACCCGTCCTCACGGGTACGTTTTCTTACTTAGATCATCCCGTAGTCATACTTTTTGACTCCGGTGCCACCCATAATTTCATAAGTCAGTCTTATGTTATTAAGTATCAAGTGCCTATCATTCCCACAAATAGTTCATACTTGATATGCTCTCCGGGTTTGAAAATAACAGCTGATAGGATGGTCTATAGAGCACCATTGCAATTGGGTGGGAATCTATACCCGACTTCTCTAATCATGTTAGAGAGTCAAAAACTTGATGTCATTTTAGTAATTTCATGGCTACATCGCCATGGTGCTTTTCTTGACATCATTCCATGTGTAGTTCGTGTAAACTCTCCACTTCATGAACCACCTGTTCTCATTCTTGCCCGTTCGGTTCAAGAAGCTCCATCCACATATAACACGGAAGCCACAAAACTTGAGGATATTCGTGTGGTCCGTGGATACCCAGATGTCTTTCCGGATAATCTCCAGGACATGCCACCCGAAAGGGATGTCGAGTTCAAGATCGAACTTGTACCCGAGACGACACCGATATTACGGAGACCGTATAAGATGGCTCTGAATGAGCTAGCCGAACTGAAGGAGCAGCTCAATGATTTAATGAAGAAGGGTTTCATTCGACCGAGTTCTTCGCCATAGGGATGCTCGGTGCTGTTTGTGAAGAAAAAGGATGAAACCTTGAGGTTGTGTGTGGACTACCGACCTCTCAACGCCGTCATCATCAAGAATAAATATCCACTGCCCCGCATCGATATTCTCTTCGATCAACTTTTGGGTGCAAGTGTATTCTCAAAGATGGATCTTCGCTCCAGAAATCACCAAATCAAGATCCGAGCGGAGGATATTCCAAAGACGGCTTTCTCGATGAGATATGGGTTGTATGAATACCTCGTCATGTCCTTTGGTGTCACCAACGCCCCAGCATATTTAATGTATCTCATGAACTCAGTGTTCATGCAAGAGTTAGACAAGTTCGTGGTGGTGTTCATAGACGACATCTTGGTTTACTCCAAGTCTGAAGAAGAACACGCCAAACACTTGCATATCGTGCTTCAACGATTGCGAGACCATAAGCTTTATTCCAAGTTCAGCAAGTGCGAGTTTTGGATTAGCCAAGTGCCATTTCTTGGTCATATTATTTCTGCGGAAGGCATTGCAGTTGATCCAAGCAAAATCGAGCAAGTGCTGAAATGGAAGTCCCCCACATCTGTCAATGAAGTCAGAAGTTTTCTCGGGTTAGCGGGATATTATCAGAGATTCATACCGAACTTCTCCAAGCTTGCTAAGCTGATGACTGAACTGTTGAAGAAAGGGATCAAATATGTTTGGAGCTCAGCTTGTGAAGGAGCTTTCCAAGCATTAATGAGGAATCTTACAACAGCCCCGGTGTTAGCTCAACCGGATACGACCAAGCCCTTTGACGTATATTGTGATGCGTCCTGCATCGGGCTTGGCTGTGTATTGATGCAAGGAGGAAGAGTGGTTGCTTATGGCTCACGTCAACTTCGTAACCATGAGCAGCACTATCCGACTCATGATCTTGAGCTCGCTGCTGTGGTGTTGGAATTGAAAATGTGGAGGCACTATTTGCTTGGGAACTTAGTGCACCTCTACACCGACCACAAGAGTCTGAAATATATATTCACTCAAAAGGAGTTGAATATGCGGCAACGGAGATGGCTAGAACTGATCAAAGTCTATGAGATCAATATTCACTACCATCCCGGTAAGGCAAACATGGTTGCTGATGCCTTAAGCGGAAAATCTCACGTCAACCATCTGTCCATCACCCCACTTGAAGAGGAGGAGCCAAGTCTGTACTTGGTTCCATATGGGGCATTATATAATCTTGCTCTCATCCCCACCATACGATAGGATATTATGGAAGCTCATAAAGAAGACATGGGAATGCCGCACATTCGGAGAAGAATGAAGAATGGCGAAACGAAATGCTTTCGAAGGGATGAACACGACACTGTATGGTTTATAGACCATATAGTTGTACCCCATGACATGAAGCTTTGGACAAAAATCTTGGACGAAGCTCATTTGTCCAAGTATTCTATTCATCCGGGCAGCAACAAGATGTACCAAGATCTGAAAACCAGGTTTTGGTGGACACGGATGAAAAGAGAAATCGCAAAGTACGTATCCGAATGTGATACGTGTCGGCGGGTGAAAGCCGACCATATGCATAAAGCCAGACAGCTGCAACCATTGAACATTCCGGCGTGGAAGTGGAACGATATCAGCATGGACTTCATAGATGGTTTACCTCTCACGTATCACAAGCATGACTCGATTTGGGTAATAGTCGATCGACTAACCAAGTCCGCTCATTTTATCCCCGTTCATACAAAGTACGTGGCCAAGCAATATGCGGAACTGTATATTGCAAGGATCTTGTGCTTGCACGGTGTTCCCCGCTCCATTATTTCAGATCGTGGTGCGCTGTTCATCGCTCGGTTTTGGGAACAGCTGGACGCGTCTTGGGGACCAAACTGATCCGAAGCTCCTCGTATACCCACAGACAGATGGTCAAACTGAACGGGTGAATCAAGTGCTTGAAGACATGCTACGCGCTTGTGCCATCGACCACAGCAAAAAATGGGACAATCATTTGCCGTTGGCGGAGTTTTCTTACAACAATGGCTATCAAGCTAGCATTAAGATGGCGCCGTATGAAGCTCTCTATGGCCGGAAATGCCGCACACCACTCAACTGGTGCGAGTCCGGTGAGCGAGTTATCTACGGCATTGAACTTGTGAATGAGGCTGAAGAACGAGTGCGAGTAATACAAGCTAACCTCAAGGCTGCTCAATCTCATCAGAAGAGCTATGCGGATACAAGACGCCGTCCTCTCCACTTCAACATTGGGGACCATGTTTATGTCCGTATGTCTCCGATGAAGGGAGTTCATCATTTCGGAGTGAAGGGCAAACTTGCGCCGCGATTCATTGGTCCGTTCGCCGTCATTAAAAAATGCAGACCCGTGGCCTATCGCTCGGAGTTACCGGCGTCGCTCGCAGGAATTCACAACGTCTTCCACATCTCTCAGCTGAGGAAGCGTCTCAAACCCTCGGTGTAAATCCACACTGAAGACATAGAAGTTCTTCAACCGGACCTCACATACACGGAGTATCCGATCCGGATTATCGATGAAAAGATTCGCGCCACAAGAAACCGGACCTTATGGTTCTACAAGATCTTGTGGAGTAACCATACCGCTGACGAGGCGACATGGGAAAGCGAGGACTATCTACGGACAAATTATCCGGACTTGCTATCATCGTATACCAGGTAAAGTTTCCCCACTTTGCTTTTCTTTTGGAATCTCGGGACGAGATTCTTTTTAAGGGGGGGGTGTAAAATCCCCAAGAAATTGTAGCAAGAATTTCAACAAATGTACACTAAAGAAAAATGAGGGGAATTAAAACTTTGAATTATAACGGTGTGAGTTCAAAGTGATGTTTCAAACCTCCCAAAAAACTTCCAACCTGGAGATCTAAATTCATAACTTGGGTCATCCTATTTCAAATATTCAGTCTTCCAAATTTCAGCTCATTTGGAGGGGTTTTAATATTTGTTTGGGATTAAAAGACGAAGCCCTCTAATCCGAATTTAAATTTCAGTTTCAAATCCCAATACCGTCAATTTGCAAATTTGGTTCCACAAATGTGTTCTCCACTTTTGAATTAGCAGCCATGCCGAAATTCAGAATTTTTAGAGTTGGTTTGCTATTCTTTTGGAACAATGCAAGTGAGTAATTCAAATTCCATTTCAAATTCAAATAACCAAAACTCATTTCCAATTTCTACACTAGAATTCAAATCAGTTGGAATTCAAGTTTGAGTAGCTGTGCTAAAATGATCTGGGAAAATTTGATTAAGAAAATGAAGTGGTGGGACCCAGCTGTCAGCCACACATGTCTTTTAACAAACTGTTTTTGCTTCTCTCGGATGATCACTGCACGCCACCGAGGGACGGCCGCTTCACCGAGCTGCTTCCTCACGTGCCCCCGAAGTCAAGCCTGTGCGCGTGGGTGATCAGAGCCGCTGCACACTTCTATTTTTCCTCTCTTCCTTCAACCGACGTGCCTCTCAGCTCTCTGCTCGAGCGCATGATCAAAAACGACCGAGCCACACTGTTCTTTTAGGTTCCCCCATCGCTGATCATCTTCCGGCGACACCAGCGCCTAGCTGAGCCATCTACCAGCTCCGCTGACGCCGCGTCGACATTTTCCACCCTTTCCCAGGCCGTGGCCAGCCGTCTACACCGGAGCCGAGCTGTTCTGCTCCGAGGAAAACAGAGCACGATGCCACCACCTAGGTTCCACGTCTCCCAGCTAACTCTGACCCCCCAGCATGAGGAAAACCACCCAGAGGTGCGTCATGGAGTCTAGCTTCTCATACCGACGTCCTTTTGTGCTTCACCACCGCCGGCTAGCCGGAACTTGTGGATTACCGACAGTGCACGTGGAGGACTGATAGAAACAACTTCGGGAAATTCTCCCCACACATTTGATCATCGGTTCCCTGGTCTTAGACACAGCTACTAGAGCTCCTAGCACCCTCCCACGCCGAAGCATGAAGCAAATCATCCCTTCTACACCCCGGGCGACGAGAATCCATCGCCGCCAGCCGAAAAGGCTCGGTTCACCATCGAGCTCCCATTTGCGGGCGTTTTCGGCTAGGGCCAGGGGTAGCATATTGTTCTACGTACTCTAGGGATGGTGTACGACACCTTAGCTCGCCAGTTGAAGCTTGGGACGTGCTGTTCCTTGCCGGCGCCGCGCTGCCGAGCCGCCTCACCGTTGCCGATGGGTTTCCCGGCGTTTTCATGCCTCGAAACCTTGCGGCGTTTTCCCGGCGTTCCACTGTTAGACATGTTAAAGCTTCTGATTTGGGCTCAAAATTTCAGAGAAGCCTTGTACTTGTGGGAATTTTGGAGACCAGAAGGTGCAATGAAATTTCTCCAAATTTTGCTCAGATCATCCTTAGAGAGTCTAGTATCCACTGGAAAAATCCCAAAGCCAATTGAGGAACCTAAGTAGCAGTAGCTATGAATAGAAGTTTACTTCTTATAATTCCTTAGCACTTATGCATGTATTTTGTTACATTTCATATAGTGACCGAAGTTGAGGATGCACCGGAGCCGTTGGACGTCCTCCCACCAGATGATGACTTTCTGTTTAACTCACAACCAGGTAAGCCCCAGTTTGCATTTAAGTACTTTTGCAAATTCTTCATTTGTATCACTTATGTTTAGGGTGAATTGTTTGCATTAGAGTTAGGGTGATTGAAACCCCACTTGCATAACCTTTAAATCCTATGGATGGTTGGGTAGTTTACAAACTCGACGAGTAGAAAATGACATGCTAATGTTCATAGGATCTCACGTGCATAGCCCTGTTGGTGTCGATTGAGGACCAAGCCGTGTGCGGCCCTGCTGGACAAGTATCGAAAAGTACCAGATGCATACTGGCATATGGGGACCAGGAAACCGATGTAATTGGTTAACCTGGGTGCCGAGGCTTACCCAACCATTTTATAGGAGTGGGTTGAGGGTAGCAAGGTGTAAATCTGCCGGTGAACATAGACACGCTTCACGCGGGGACCTCCTGCCCGTTACGGATGGACCGGTTCGGCATTTGGGTTGCCTTTAAAAGGTTGTTGCATACAATAGAGTAGGAAGGTGTGAAGCACCACACTTCTGAAAGTGGGTGTATGTGATGTGTTATACGGTTGTCTCCTGATTGCAATCACCGTCTCTTGCGGTTATTTGAGTACCGCTTGTTCACTGTGCTGTGACGTAGTAAGAAGTGAAATAAGCCAACTGAATATGCAGTATTGAACTATTAACATCTTGAAACCTTGTATGCTGTAGTTGTAGAGATAATTAAGTTTATCTTCCACTTTGGGCATCACCACATCGGAGGAAAGCGTTTCTTGTTTGATTGTGGACTTCTGATTTGAGGGCTACCTAAGGCACATGAAACTGTTGCTATCAAACTGAAAGTAAGGATCAACATGTAGGCGTGTCTTTATTGCAAAGTTTTTTCCTATATTAGACATCCCTGCATGTAGAGTTCCATGACTAGGGTTGTCGGTTAAGCCTTGCTGAGCCATCGTGCTCATGGTTGTAATATTTGAGCTGTGTGCAGGTGAGAGTTATGAGGAAGGTTCCGAGGATGAGGCGGTGCCCCCGTCAGGGTACATGGCCGAGTTGGAGCCCTGCACGCTGCCTTGATCTCCGGTTACATGTTGCTAGTGTGTAGTGTCCCCGGGCTGGACGGCTACACTTTTTGCTTGTTAGGACGAGAGAGTAGTTATAAAGAATACTTGCGCTTTATAATTATGTTTTGTAAAAGACTTCCGCTGTTTTATATCAAGTTTGTATGTTGTTCTTAATCTTTTCTTGTGTGTTGTTGGGTGCAGCATCGCACGACACCATCCTCTGCGATCCCGGAGTGGGTGAACCACGGGGTGGTCCCCCACATGCGGCACAGTGGAAACCCTAAATGGTTACAGAAAGTTGAACGGACTAGTCCTGTGCAAGGTGAATGGACGGTTCCAGAGAGTTGAACAGACTAGTCCGGTGCGTGAGCGGACTAGTCCGGTTCCTTGTGCTAAGCCTGTTCCAGAGAGTTGAACGGACTTGTCCGGTCCACGAGGGACAAGTCTGGTGCACTATGTAAAAGCGGTTCCAGGGAGTTGAACGGACTAGTCCGGTCCACGAGCGGACTAGTCCGGTGCACAGTGTCGTGAAGCAACAGAGAGTTGAACAGACTAGTCCGGTTTCTGAGCGGACTAGTCCGGTGCACAGTGTTGTGAGCCAACAGAGAGTTCAACGTACAACTCCGGTTTCTGAGCGGACTAGTCCACTGCACAGTGAGTGATTAGGATATGTTTTAAGCCCTTACACCTACGCAAAGATTTTGAGCTCTTGGGATGTGTCTCTCACACATATCCTATACAAGTAAGTATACATTGCACATTGTTCATGGATCGGTTCTTTTCCTTTTTCTTCATCACTTCATTTTTCACTTTTTGGGTGCACCAATCCTACCTTACACAAGTTAATCTGCATTCATCTCAACAAGTTCATTAGGATCTCAACTCGTTTGTCAACAATTGTCCAATACCCACAAGGGAATGCCTAGATGCACTTTCAATCTCCCCCTTTTTGTTGATTCATGACAACCAACTGAGATTACATAATTTATAATAATTTCATAAAGTGTGCATATATGAGAATGTCAAATGAGTAACAAGAACTTCTCACATATATGCACCCTTTATGGTGGGATGCCTAAAGAGTGTGTGATAAAAGATTGTGACATGCCACAACATAACAACATATCAATAATAAAGGTAATCATCACATCAATATCGATTAAGCATCACACATCCAAAGGAGTTTGAAATAAAAAGTACATGAAACTTAAAATGCATGTCCATGATCACTAGTCCTTAAGGCTCACAAGAAGATAAAGCAAATAAGACTAATCTCAATCTCTCTCCCTTTGGCATCAAGGCACCAAAAAGGGAAAAATTGAGTGGAATCACTCATCGCCGCTCCCTCCCTCACTCTCAGTCCCATCTTCATCTTCATCTTCATCTTCATGACCATGCTGAGGAGGAGAAGCGGAGACACCTACAAGCCCAAAAGAACTAAACTCTTTTTTCAGTGAGTGGAGCCATCTCAGTGAAGTTTTCTTTAGAGTCTTCCGAAATTTGTGGTGATCCAACTGGCTCAATGTCTAGCTTCTCACCGATGGCTTTGATGTTGGCCTTCATGTATCTTTGTTGTCTCTTCCGGACCAAGCTCTCCTTGTGTTGCTTAACTTCAACTTTGCGACAACAGCCAAAGATAGAGAAGGGCATCTTGAGAACACCACTGGAGGACTCTCTAGAGGGTGGAGGAATAGGAGAGTAGGTGTAGCATCCGACACCCTTGAGCTTTCATGAGTATGCTTGGATCTCCGTTCCACTCCAAGTGAGGCAGAAGCAGAGCGAACAGTGTAGACTATAGGCTTTTATGGCTTGAGACCCGTGTGAGAGAGATCTTTGACAAACTCAAGTCCTGTCACCTTCTCAATCATGTACATGATATAAGGTGCATAGCCACAGGACCTATTAGGAGTGATAGAGATGTTCACAATGTCATTGTAGATGTACTCAAAGACATTGAAGGTCCTTTTCTTGCTTATCACTTTCATCAAGGTCCTTAGGGTCCCTTGGATTGTCCCTGTATCTCCATCCTTTGGGGCTATGGTCTTTCTCAACAACCTATTGAGCACGGCAAAGAATGGCTTCAAGTACTTGGTAGTAGGAGGTACATATGGCATTCTTGTGTCATACAAGAATTCTAGCTCATTCTTCTCCAAAGGCTTCAAGTTGTGATTGACAAGCTCATTTTCCAAGGTATGTTCAAGGTGAAGTATCTTGGCAAATTCCTCATAGGTGACACTGTATTTGGATCCATGTGTCATCCAAGTCATCTCATCCCCATCATCGCGAGCAAAGTAAAGAGATGTGTAGAGCTGTGTGATGACCTCATTGTTCCACTCATGTTGAAAGGATAGAAGATCCTTCAAGCCATTCCTATCTATTGCCTCTAGGACCTAATGATAGGCCTGGCATCTCTTAGACTGCAAGTAAACAATGTTGAGCCACTGACTCTCAACAACAGGATTCTTCATCTTCATGTATACATGCTCATAGTAGTCAGCATGGAAGAATCTTGGGTCAGCACATTGCTTTGGCTGCTCATAAACTTGAATTTTTCTGAACTTGTCAGCAAGTTCACTTCCCCTTCCAGTAAAGTCATCACTTGATGGCTGCCTGTTGCGGTGAATGGGGGCCTTCTTCTTCAATGGACCAATAATACCACTAGCAAGTCCTTTGCCCTTGCTAACACTTCTTCTAGGAGCCGTTGAGCTTCCAACAATATCTTTGCTTTGTGCTGTCTTAACAACCACTCTCCTCCTTTTAGGAAGAGAATCATCGGGAGGAGAGGATTGAGCAATGTGGTCATGTCTCTTCTTCATGACCTCAGAGGCCGACGACATCGTGCTTGATAGGAAAATCAAGGATTGATTGATGAGATGGATTGTAGATTTTTTGGAAATAAGAAGTTAGAGGTTCAATTGACAGGTAACCGGACTTGTCCGTTTTCAGAGTGCGGACTTGTCTGGAATACCGGACTTGTCTGGAATACCGGACTTGTCCGGACCTGCTGAAGAACCCTAATTTCCTATTTTCAATAAATCTAGCACAAATTGATGCAAAAATAGAAGGGATACACTAGGAATGCATCGAGAAAGGTAATGCATGCCCTAGGAATCAGGAAAATTGAGCAAAAGTAGAGGAAAGGTGAGAACTTGAGTTGAGAGTGATTTTACCGAAAAAGTGAAGATTTGAGTCGAAACGCGAAGTTTGATGCGGATGACTCCGGAGAGAGGAATCCACGCGTCGAGGAGAAGACTTCCCGTGGAGAGGGCTTCGATTTCGTTGGCCAAAATTGAAAATCACCTTGGAGGCTAGGGTTTGAGGAGTGAGAATCCAAAAGTGTTTGTGAGGGGAAGATATCACTGGTTGGGCGTGGCTATAGACTTTTTAAACCTGGACATACGGACTAGTCCCGGTAGGACCGAACAAGTCCAGTATAGCAGATCTGTCCGGACTAGTGTGAGGGAGCGAACTAGTCCGGTGTTGACACCGGACTTATCTGGACAGATAAGAGTATAAATCAGGGAAATATTGGGAATTTGATCTAATAGTGATCTAAGGACATAATTTTCATAAATAATCTTGATGAACATGCCTAGTAGGCAATCAACAATAAGACAATGGTCATTATTCTTAAAGATTCACTAATTTAAATAGTTTTCAAGAGAAAATCAAGATAAGGGATAGTTTTTCGCAAAGTATGTAAGATTTTGAGGATTCAATCAGGTATGCAGTGTTTCAAGCCACGTTCTGAGAGCCAAGTATATTTAGTTTAATCCTAAGCTCACAAAATCGTTTTTCATCAAGTGGCTTGGTGAATATATCGGCTAGTTGTTTCTCAGTTTTGACATGGGAAATGGCTATGTCTCCTTTGATTGAATGGTCTCTCAAAATATGATGTCGGATATCAATATGTTTGGTCCTAGAGTGCTCAATAGGGTTATGTGCAATATTAATCGCACTCTCATTCTCACAAAGGAGCAGAATACGGTTCATTTTGTAACCGTAGTCCCTTAGAATTAGTCGCATCCAAAGGAGTTGTGCACAACAATTCCCGGCTGCAACATACTCCGCTTCGGCTATGGACAAGGCAATGGAGTTTTGCTTCTTGGAGGACCAAGAAACTAGGGACCTACCCAAGAATTGGCAAGTCCCGGAGGTACTTTTTCTATCCACTTTGCATCCGACATAATCTGCATAGGACTATCCAATGAGAATGAACTTTGTACCTTTAGGATACCAAAGGCCTAGGTTGGGTGTATGAACTAAATATCGCAAGATCCTCTTTACCGCTGTCAAATGACATTCCGTAGGATTGGCTTCAAACCTTGCACACATACAAACACTCAACATAATATCATACCTAGATGCACATATATAAAGTAGAGAGCCAATCATGGAACGGTATAGGTTTTGATCCATGTTAGGTCCATCTTTATTAAGGTGTAAATGTCCATTTGTTGCCATGGGGGTCTTTATGGGCTTCTCTTTGTCCATGCCAAATTTCTTGAGAATGTCTTGGGTGTACTTTGTTTGGCTTATGAACGTTCCTTCCTTTACTTGTTTCACTTGGAATCCCAAAAAGTATCTCGACTCTCCCATCATGGACATCTCGAATCTATCTACCATGATATTACTAAACTCTTGACAAAAAGATTTGTTAGTTGAACTGAATGTGATATCATCAACATAGATTTGACAAATGAATAGATCATCATTAAAGTGCTTGGTAAACAAGGTGTAATCAGCTTTACCAATTTTGAAGCCATTTTTAATTAGAAAATCTCTAAGGCACTCATACTAAGCTCTAGGAGCTTGTTTGAGGCCATAGAGAGCCTTACGCAGTTTGAACACATGGTTGGGTTACTCTTGATCTTCAAATCCAGGGGTTGCTCCACGTACACCTCCTCCTTGATAGGTCCATTGAGGAAGGCGCTTTTGACGTCCATTTGATACAGCTTGAAATCATGGTGAGTAGCATATGCAAGTAATATATGAATTGATTCAATCCTAGCTACGGGGGCAAAAGTCTCGTCGAAATCCAAACCTTCGACTTGTTTCTTGTTACCACTCTGTGTTCATCTTGCTTGTTGCGGAAGACCCATTTAGTGCCGACGATGTTGGACTTTGGTCTTTCAACAAGTCCCCATACTTCGTTCCTCTTGAAGTTGTTCAATTCTTCTTGCATCGCCATCATCCAGTCCGGATCTCTTATTGCATCTTCAACCCTGTATGGTTCTAAAGAGGATAAAAAAGAATATTATTCAAAAAAATTAGCTATACGAGATTGAGTTGTCACTCCCTTTTTGATATACCAATTATGTTGTCGACGGGGTGATCTCTTTGTACTCTTTGGTGTACTCTTGGATGTGGCACTTGTGGTGTTGAATTCTCGTGATCATCATCTTCTTCGGCTCCCCCCGGATCGTTGTCGTCATTAATGCTTTGATCATCTTGTTGATCTTCATGATCTTGATTTCGTGCATGAGCTCCCCCTTGATCATAGCTCTCCTGTTGAGGTTCATCTTGAGCACTTGATTCTTGTGATTGTTCTTGAGGTCGAATATCACCAAGTGCCATTATCCTCAATGCTTGACATGGGGCTTCTTCTTGATCTAGCACACACTAATCAACCTGCTCCGCTTGGGAGCCATTAGTTTCAACGAACACTACGTCACGTGCCACTTCAACAAGTCCAGAGACCTTGTTGAAGATACGATAAGCGTAGGAGTTCGAATCATAACCAAGCAAGAAACCCTCATTGGACTTCAAAGCAAACTTTGAGGTCCTAGGCTTCTTCTTTAGAATATAAAATTTTGAACCAAAAACTCGAAAGTATGAAATATTTGGTTTGTTACCAGTGAGTAGTTCATATGAGATTTTCTTGAGTAGGCGATGAAGGTACAGTTGGTTTGTTGCATGACAAGCGGTGTTGATAGCTTCAGCCCAAAATCAGTTAGAGGTCTTGTATTCCTCAAGCATTGTCCTTGCCATCTCAATGAGCATTTGATTCTTCCTTTCGGCTACCCTATTTTGTTGAGGGGAGTAGGGTGCCGAAAGTTCATGCTTTATTCCTTCTTCATCTAGATATTCATCGACTTTTGTATTCTTGAATTCTGTTCCATTGTCGCTTCTTATGTTCTTGATCGTCAATGAGAATTCATTTTGGGCTCGCCTGAGAAACTTTTTGAGTGTTCCTTGAGTTTCTGACTTATCATGCAAAAAGAAAACCCACGTGAAGCGTGAAAAATCATCGACAATGACTAAACCATATTTATTACCGCCGATGCTTATATAAGTAATTGACCAAATAGGTCCATGTGGATGAGCTCGAGCGGTCTTGTTGTAGACATGGCATCTTCGCGGGATGAGGTGCTCCTACTTGCTTCCTGGCTTGGCACGCGCTACAAGGCATGTCTTTTTCAAAAACAACATCCTTCAAACCAAGGACGATATCGCCCTTTAGAAGTTTTTGTAGATTCCTCATACCAACATGTGCTAGCCGTCTATGCCACAGTCAACCCATGTTGGTCTTTGCAATCAAGCATGTGTCGAGTTCGGCTTTTTCTTTGTTGAAATCAACTAGATAAAGTTTTCCTTTTAACACACCCTTGAAGGCAATAGAGTTATCGCTCCATCTAGAGACGGTCACACCCTCATTAGTGAATAAACAATTATAACCATTGTCACATAGTTGAGATATGGACAGGAGGTTATAATCTAAGGGATCAACATGTAAAACATGAGAAAGTGTGTGTTGTGATGAAATAGCTATTTTATCGATACCTAGCATCTTTTCTTGACTATTATCACCAAAATAGATGCCTTCGCTTGAGTCTTCATTTTGTTCGGACTCTATGAACATTTTTCTTTCTCCGGTCATGTCATTGGTGCATCCACTATCTAGCACCCATTTTGCTCCACCAGATGCATATGCCTACAAGAAAGTAGTTATGCTTTGGTCTTAGGTACCCAAGCTTGCTTGGGTCCTTTGAGGTTAGTGACAAGTGACTTGGGCACCCACACACGAGACTTGGTGTTCTCATGGCATAGCCCAACATATTTAGCATGAACTTTTCCAAGACTATTTTTCATAAGCACATATGAAGCATCAAAGTTTCTAAACAAGATTTGTTGTTCATATGAGTTTTCAATGTAATTTTATCAACATTATTATGTTTTCCAACTTGGGAAGAGTTTCCTTTGACAAAGACAATGCGTTTCATGTCATTCTTGTGGCTTCTAGCATTTTTCCTTTCACAATAAGAATACCCAATGTCATGTTTCACATTAGGAGGTCTTGTGACCAAGTATGCACTACGTGCATACTTGACCTCTCCTTGTCAAACATGCCACTTTGGGAGGGATGGTTGTCTTCTGTCAAGTTTGACTTTTCTTTCAAGTTGGTGTCATTTTTAGCACATGTACAAGTTATGAGAGTTTTGGATTCGACATGTTGAGAAGGTGAGCTTAAAGAGGATGAAGAACCACTTTGCTTGAGTGACTCAACTTGCGCCTCAAGAATCTTGTTAACCTTGGTTAAGTTAGCAAGTTCATCCTTGATTGCAATGTTTGAGTCTTTTAGCTTCAAACAAGTCTCCTTGCTTGAAGCTAACTTAAGCTCAAGTGATTTGCTTCGCTCATTTTCAATCTCAAAAAGCCCTTCAATCTCAATATATTTCTCCTTTTGGAGAATGATCATATCTTCTTGGCGATTGACTAGCTCCTCCTTATCAACAATCTCATCCATTAGAATTTTCATTTTATCTATAGTATTTTTATCTAAACCTTAAAGCAAAACTTCATCATCACTAGAATTGTTAATATCACTAGTAAAGGAATGCAAGGTGGAAGATTTAGTTTTAACCTTTTTTTCCTTCCTTGGCCATTAGGCATGTGTGGTTGGTGTCCTTCCATGCTCCCATGGTTGGGAAGAGAGTAGACTTCATGGTAGGCTTCTTGATAGCTATAGTGGCCATCTCCTCTTCTTCTTCGTATGAGGACTCATCATTGGAGTCCCATTCCTTCCCTAGATGTCCTTGGCCATATTGCTTCCTTTTCTTGAATATTTTCTTTTACCGAGGCTTGTTGTCTTTACTCTTCCTCTTATTGTCTTCATGTGGACAATCCACCATGAAATGATCATATTCTCCACAATTGTAGCATGCGCGCCTCATCTTGGATCTTTGTCTGTCTTATATCTTCCTTCATTTGAGTTGCCACCCTTTCTTCTTCTCATCATTTTCTTGAAGTTTTTGATGAACAGGATCATGTCTTGATCATCGATATCAGTGCTTTCATCATCACCATCATCGTCCTTAGGAGCTTCTCGAGTTTCTTTTGATGCTGGCTTGCATGTTTCCTTTAGTGCAACTCATGTCTTCTTTGTCGAGGTAAGGTCGGCAAGTTCCTTGACATGCTTGGCTTCCTTCTCCATCATTTCAAAGTTGATGATATTGCCAAGAATCTTGTCCGGGTCATTTTATGAAACCCGGGACTTTCTCTAATCATGGAGCACAGTGTCAAGTTTCAAGGCATAAATGCTCTAAGAATAAATTTGACCACTTCATGATCCGTCCACTTCTTGCTACCATAGGCTTGAATCTTATTGATAGATTTTAGTCAATTGTACATCTATTGGGGTGATTCACCTTCTTCGATAGCAAACCTTCCCAATTCACCTTCTATCATTTTGATCTTAGCTTCACGCACATGACAGTCACCTTCATGTGCGGTTTTTAGAGTGTCCCAGATTTCCTTAACAATTTCGAGTCCATCCACCTTGGTGAACTCATCTAGGCTCAATGATGAGGTGATTACTGCTGTGGTTTAAGCATTCCGATGAATAGCTTGTTCTTGATCCTGGGTTAGTTCTTCATCATCATCAGGTATATCTAGACCTGTACACACTATATGCCAAAGACTTGGGTTAAGAGATATAAGGTGCATTTTCATGTTTTGTTTCCACATTGTATAATCATTTCCATCAGAGTAATGTGGTTTGCCTAATGGAATTGATAAGTAATGATTATTTGAATCTAAATGCTCGTAGTTAAAAGGATATCGGGAGTAGTCTTTGTGACTACCCCTTTTTGCTTTTTGTCTTCAATCTTCTTGCCTTGGGGGGGGGAGTGCCTTCTTCTGCATAAGTGCCTTTAGTTGGAGCATCTCCTCCTCATCATCCTCGCAGTACTGAATGGCATTGGGGAGCTTCTCCAACTTTTAGTTTCCTTGTCACCAACATTTTCATGGTTGAAGCCCTTGTGTTCACCCTTGATTTCCGACATCGTCTCTTCGAGCGGTGATTCTCTTTTGAAGAGTTAGGCTCTGATACTAATTGAATGTAGCCTAGGGGGGTGAATAGGCTCTTTGAATTTTTAACGATTCCCTAAAACACTTAGCGAATAGATCAAATCGAGGTAGGTTGGACTAGTCCGGTATGGTGCGGACTAGTCCGGTATGAGCGTAATTAAAAGGTTAAATTTATATTTATTCTTACTTCAAGTATTTATGCAGTGGAAAGTAAATGACAACTTGAGTGTAATATGATAATGAAGTAAGAAACAGCAACTATCAAGTTTAACACAAGATAGAATAAGAAGACACAAGACAAGGTTTTTATCCCGAGGTTCGATTCCACCCAGGAATCTACGTCCTTGTTGAGGAGTCCACAAAGGACCGGGTCTTCATCAACCCTTCCCTCGTTGAATCACCACAAGGCCGATTCGAATCCACTAGCCACACACAGGGGTAAATAATCGTACGTGGGGTGTTCTTGCAATTTAAGTGCTCCCACAAGATTACAATGAGTAACACTATCTCCCACACACACACAGATAACAATGATCAGCAGTTGTGTGAGAGAAAACAAACCAAGGGCTCAATATCGAGAAGAATGATTCTCTCGTTGATGCAATCCCTAATCCTTAAAGATTTTATCTTTTTAGGCTTATAATGAGTGGAGAGAAGTGTTTTTGTGCTCTTGCAACGTGTGACGGCGCTAGGGTTCATGTTTTTTGGAATGTGTGGCCATGCACCTCGATTTATACAAAGATTCCAAAAGTTACGGTTAAAGTTTCCTGGCGGCCGGACTACTCCGCTCTGTTGACCGAACTAGTCCGGTGTGCTGTGTACAGTTCATGTGAGGCATGCGACACAGTGGAAACCCTAATTTAAAGTGATTACAAAAAGTTGAACAGACTAGTCCGGTGCAAGGTGAATGGCCGGTTCCAGAGAGTTGAAAGGACTAGTCCGGTGCGTGAGCGTACTAGTCCGATTCCTTGTGTTAAGCCGGTTCGAGAGAGTTGAACGGACTAGTCCGGACCACGAGCGGACTAGTCCGATGCACTGTGTAAAAGTGGTTCCAGAGAGTTGAACGGAATAGTCCGGTCCACGAGCGGGCTAGTCCGGTGCACAGTGTTGTGAAGCAACAGAGAGTTGAACGGACTAGTCCGGTTTCTGAGTGGACTAGTCCGGTGCACAGTGTTGTGAAGAAACAGAGAGTTGAACGGACTAGTCCGGTTTCAGAGCGGACTAGTCTGGGGCACAGTGAGTGATTAGAATATGTTTTAAGCCCTTACCCCAACGCAAAGATTTTGAGCTCTTGGGATGTGTCTCTCACACACATCCTATACAATTAAGTCTACATTGCACTTTGTTCATTGATCGGTCCTTTTCCTTTTTCTTCATCATTTAATGTTTCACTTTTTGAGTGCACCAATCCTACCTTACACGAGTTAATCTGCATTCATCTCAACAAGTTCATTAGGATCTCAATTCGTTTGTCATCAATCGTTCAAAACCCACAAGGGAATGCCTAGATGCACTTTCAGATGGGAAAAATGATGGTGGGGTCAAATCACGCTGGTGGTGATTGGAATTGCAACCCCCCCCCCACGGCAGCAGCAGCTGCCATGACTCTGGCGACCTCAAGCTTGCACAAAAATGGCTCAAACAACTTGGTTTTTCTTCCTACAGCACCGTGATAGAACATTGATCACCGATATGAATCCAAATCGGCTCCACACAGGCTGCAAATAGGAGTTCGTCGGCGACCTAGGCCAAAACAGGCGGCGACCCGAAAAACTCGAAGAACAGAGCCTATACTCGATGGTTTTCGATGCTTGTTGATTCTAGATGCTCGTAGGGAAGTATAGAACGTGTGGTGCACTGAAGAGAAGCTAGGATCAACTAAACGTCAAGAATTTTGACAGTTTGAGCACCTCGGTTCTATGAACACCTGTGCGGTAAACAGAGAAACTCTCCCTCGATAGTGAACGAAAAGAGGAGCGGTTTTCACCGGAGTGTCGAGCAGCCTGGAGCGCCTCTTTTTGCTGTTGACTGCTGCCCATGATACGGCTTGTGGCTTCGGCGAGCCGAGGATAAGAGAAAGCAACCGAGGCAGTCAGGAGCGGGAGCTGAGCGAGGGAGGTTAGCGGCGACTGAAACAGGTCTGCAATTGGCAAGGGCACGCATTTATCACTCCCTACGGCATCCTCATCTCCTGTGGCGTGCGCTGGAGCAGTGAAATTGCTCGGGCCAGCTGCAACAGGAGGTGGCGCGCGCTCGGCTGCCGAAGAAGGCGGTTTGTTTCTCCTGTGTATGACATGTGGGTCCATGGCTCCTCTCCCCTGTAACTCTCTTCATTGGTTCCCTGATATTTGCTGAGCTACTCACAATTAAATTGGAGACTTAGCCCCAAAGTCATGTGCCAAATTTTAATTTATCAAATTGGAGTTGGTTTGGCGAAATTTTATTCATATTTGAATTTGAATTTCAAATTCAGTTTATAATTAGTTCAAATATAGCTCCCGACAAGCACAACTCCAATGGAGGTGAAAATGGTGGGAGTTACTCAGAAAAATGTGCTGAGTTTTATTATGAATCCACCTTTTGCATTCCAGTTGTGAAAGTAGCTGAAATTTGAATTTACATTCGAGCTAGCCCTTTCTACAATTGTGTCCAAAAGTGCCTCGAAAAGATTTGGATTTGCATGGAACTTCGCATGAGCATTCATAAGAAAGTTTAGGATTTTACAGTGAGCTTAGTCCCTAACGAGACATGGAAAATGTCATGAACACCAGTGAGAGACGCCGGTAGTTCAAAATTATATTCCACTGGTCCACATTTCTCGGTGATGGCATAGGGTCCGATAAATCGGGGAGCGTGTTTCCCCTTCACGCCGAATTGGTGCACGCCCTTCATCGGAGACACATGGAGATATATGTGTTCTCCGACATTGAAATACAGCAGCCTACGCCTATTACCAGCGTAACTTTTCTGTCGGGATTTGGCGGCTTTCGAGTTTGCTTGAATTACCCCAACTCGTTCTTCGGCGTCGTTCACGAGATCGATCCCGAACGTGACCCTTTCACTGGATTCGCACCAATTTAATGGGGTGCGGCATCTGTGACCATAGAGGCCTCATATACTCGCTTTATAGCCGTTGTTATTCGAGAATTTCGCCAAAGGTTGATGATCATCCCAATTGTTACCATGGTGGATGGCACACGCTCTCAGCATGTCTTCTAACACTTGATTAACCCTCTTAGTTTGCCCATCTGTCTGAGGGTGATATGCAAAGCTTCTAATCAGCTTGGTACCCAAAGACGCGTGCAATTGCTCCCAGAAACGAGCTACGAACAATGCACCTAGATAGGAGATTATTGTCTTGGGTACTCTGTGCAAGCATAAGATTTTTTCAATGTCCAACTCCGCATACTTTCTAGCATGATTATTTGTATGCACAGGAATGATGTGAGCCGACTTGGTTAACTGGTCAATGATTACCCAAATGAAATCATGCTTGTGAAATGTCATGGGTCATGCCACAATAAAATCCATGCTCACATCTTCCCATTCCATGCTGGAATTTTCAGTGGTTGCAGCAGCCCTGATCTCCTCATGTGATCCACCTTCACTCATCTACACGTATCACACTCGGATACGTATTTTGCAATTTCCCGATTCATCCGTGTCCACCAAAATTTACTCTTCAAATCTCGGTACATTTTATTTCTGCATGGATAAATGGAAAATTTATACAAGTAAGCTTCATCTAGGATCTTCTTTCTCAGCTCCATATTCCGGGGTACGACTATATGGTCGTTGAACCATAGCGTCCCCCCTTCATCCTTCCGAAAACATTTGATATCACCGCTGTCTATTCGTTTCTGGAGGTGTGCGATGCAATAATATCGTCCCTAATGGTAGGGATGAGGACAAGGTTCTAGTGTGATCCATATGGAACCAAGTATAAACTCGGTTCTTCCTCTTCTATCCATACTGAACTCCGTTCCTCTGTTTCTCGGGCCGAAGCTGTGATCGCCACCGAGACAAACGCCGGCGCCACCTCCTGCTTCGATCGGCTGTCACGCTGGAGACCTGCTCGGGATGTCTTCAGCTCACAAGGGGATCTTTTGGTCACCCATACTGACTCAACTAAGCCTTCACTTTCTCCTCGCGAGCAAGAACAGAAACTGTCCGCTCACTGCCGCCCGTGTCCACCGATCGGGAGCCAGCCGAACCTCACGCACACCATCTTTCCATGCTGCAAAACGGAACCAGGAGTCTTCCCTCCACTCCCTCGACGCATAACCGATTGAGTTCGAGCCTCCCAACCCTGAAACCCGGTTCTTCGCATGGCGACCGAACACAAACGGGGGTTGAAGCTTCCGTGGGCACCTCAACCGGGAGACTTTCACACCGAAGCAGGGACGCTCAGAGGGCCGCTGGGCCACCGTGCTGCTCCCCCCAACCTGTTGAGTGAACCGTGAACCACAGAGCTCCAATTTTGAGTTCTCGCTCCGGCGTGTGCAAACCGAACGGCCGGTGTTAAATTTTCAAATTCGCACTCCATATTTGCTATTAGGTCACCAAATTAGGCATGAGGCAGCTAGACTAGCTAGCTGTTAATTCCTCTCTGAAGATCTAGCTTACAAATGCATGTAGGCCGTCCATTTCATGGTTTCTCGAGTGTTTCCATGGCAGCACATCGAGGGCGCACGGTGAAACCCTATTAGCTGCCGCTTCTGAGCTCGCTTGCCTACATGACAGTCTTCCTAAAGGTGCCCTGGTGCTGTACCACTGTTGCACTTGGATTTTTGCGGGCTAGGAGGACCGGCCGATGGCGCCGAACCTCTCCCGAGGCCGCCGCACGTTGCCGGCATACTTCCGGCCACCGGCAGCTGTAGTTCGCACCACCAATGAATTCTACACCCTCCTGAACCCCCAGGCGGCAAGCCTCTGGCTGGGAGGTTGCTGGGAACGCGTGGCTGGCGAGGCGCCGCCTCGGTCTGGCGAGGGGGAGCCGCGCGCATGCGAGGGAGGCGGGAGGAGGAAGAAAGGACTGGGCCCAGCTGTCAGTGACCAAGATTTAAATCTGGGATCGGCTGTGGCTAGCGATCCGGTGTAGATACACACTGAGAACCCCGTAGCCACGTGTGTTCTCAGTTTCGATTGGCTGCGGTTTAAACAATTGGGCCGGCCGAATTTCCAATAGAAATTTAGCTCCTGATTCAACTCCAAATTTAGAAATTCATAACTTTGGCCAGGATTGTCCAAATCTAGTGAACCAAGTTTTATTGGATTCAGCTCTTTGAGTACTTTCCAGCAAAATAAGCTTCACTCCATGAAACCCCTTTATTCTCCAGAATTACTTCCCAAAATTTTAAACTATTGGGAATTTTAACTGGATATTTCCTTTATAGAAAATTCTGAAATTTTTCTAGGGTGTTCATTTGAATATCCTTGAGTCACATGAAAAATTTCAGATCCATCCGAGTTCATTTAGTTCCCCTAAATTGTGTGATTAAGTGAACTGTCCTGAGAAAATAGAAAAATGTACAGAAATTTTTTTCAGAATTTTCTCAATCTTGATTAGCTCATAACTTTCTCTAGGATTCTCCAAATCACATGAAACCAACTCCATTAGAACAATCTCAAACTATAGTTTCCAGAAAGTAATGGCTTGCTCCATGAAAATTCCTGGAAATTCTTAGATGATCTAGTAATGGCCATTTAGACATTTATTTGTGCAGGGATCAAATGAGCTTTGTTTCAAATGAATGTTGGCCACGTCTCTGGTTAGGTTCTTACCAAGCCACTGTAAAAATTTCAGAGCCGAAAGGGATGTCTAGCTAGAGTTAGGATCTTTATAGTTGCCAATTCAACATAATTTCATTAAATTGACACGTATCATTAATTTGATTACGTGCAGTCGCTGATAGCGAGGAAACCCCGGAGATCTTGGACTTCATACCTACGGAGAAGATGCTAACCACTGACCAGCAGCAACAAGGCAAGCCTCGGTTTGCATTTGAAAAATTTTGTCAGCTTTTGCTTTATATTCACTTGAGGTATGTATGTGCATTAGGTGTAGGATGATTGAAACTCTAATTGCATAAGCAGATTATCCTAATTAGAGTGAGGGTAGTGTCCAAGTCTTCACGTAGCATATGCCTTGCTTAATGTCCAATAGAATTTGGTACAAGTCGAGTAGTTGGAATCTACTCGCGAGTATAGGATTCGCCACATACGGGATTGGTTAGAGATGGGAGATAACTTTAGTAAGAAAAATGAGACTAGGCAGGGGCGTAGGATGCAGCAAGAGGAAGTCTTGCGCGCGTAGCCCTGCCCGTGTAGATTGAGGACCGATCCGTGTGCGGCCCCGCTGAACAAGTTTGAATGTACCGAAGGCATATCGGATATATGAGGTCCGATAAACTGATGTAACCCATACCTCCGGGCTTCGAGGCATAGCACACCGATTTATAGGTGTAGGTTGAGGGCAGAAAGGTGGAAATCCGCTAACGGGCATAGCGAGATGCTACATGTAGGGAACCTCCTGCTCGCTTTAGTGTGACCGGTTCGACGTTTGGGCTGTTTGGAGAAAGGTTGTCCCGTACAACATTGGTTGAGCGTGCTGTGTGCAGCTCCGAGTATGGGCGTATGTGACGTGCTATTCGGGTATCCCTACAGGTGGATATCGAGTCGATTCACCGTCCCTCATGGTTATGAGTACCGCTTGTTCACTGTGTCGTGACGTAGTAAATATATGGAATGATTGTGATGCATTACTGCTGTTATGAATAACTTGTATTGCTACATGTTGTGGGGAACCCCTTCCGGGATCCATACTCCAGGATACACATTGGGTGGTGCCGTGCGATGCGGAACCTAACAGCATACACGAAAACAAACCTAAATATACAAAGCTTTTTATTTCTCAATATAATGTCATTTACCACATAATATACCACGAAGGTATACGCAGTGGAATATACATGCACACTTACTCTCGGTCCTAACTATGCAAAAGATAAAATGTCCAGCCCGCGAACGCTTCTTACAAGATTCAACAAAGATGAGTGCAGCGGCTGGGTTTCCGGTGAGTCTCCTATGTCTCACCAAACAACCATCTTCATAGCAAATTTTATATAACCAGCAAAACACTAATGATGCAAGAGCACGATGGCGCAACAAGACATAACCGACACTCCTAACCATGAAACTCTGCATGCAGGGATTAATAATATAGGATAGATATGTTGCAATAAACGCCTACATGTTAATCCTTACTTTCAGTTTTATAGCAGCAGATTACTATGCCTTAGGCAGCCCTCACATCGGAAGTCCACAATCAAACAAGAAACGCTTTCCTCCAATGTGGTTATGCCCAAAGTGGAAGATAAACTTAGTGAGCTCTACAACTATAGCATTCATGGTTGGCAATACAATGAACTTAAGAACTTCACAACAGCAATGATTCATCTCACTTCATCTGGAAGTACTTACTTTGTCACAACACAGTGAACAAGTGGTACTCATATAACCGCGAGGGACAGTGATTTGAATCACGACACACCCGGAACACATGACACATACACCCGCCTCGAAAGACTCACACCGGAGCTCTTTCTTACGTTGTATGCAGCAACCCTTCACTCGTCACTCCAATGCCGAACCAGTTCTGCCGACCCATCATAAGGGCCACTACCCGGAACACGTCGAAGTTGCTCCGCTAGCGGGTTTACACCTCTGACATCAACCCCAAAGGATGTCCGTATAAGTTTCGACACGAGAGTACCCGAGTTACATCGGTTTCCTGGACCTCATAATTCCAGTATGCATCAGGTACTGTTCAAACTTGCTCAACAGGGCGGCATACGCATCGGTCCTTAACTGACACAAACAGAGCTATGGCAACACAGGCCCAATGTCCTGCTGCTCCTACTCTCTGCCCGGTCTCATTTTCCATAACAGGCATTTCATTCTCTAGAATCATACCCCGTTGAACCAACATCCTAAACTCGCGAGTAGCTTCCAACTACCCGACTTGTACCGGATCCTATACAACTTAAGCCTAGCCGAAACTACACGAAGGTAACCTGTTCTACCCTTTAACTCCAAGGGTTTGTGGGTCATACATTTGGAATATCAATCACCCATACCTAATGCACAATACATACTAGACCAATAAAAATGATACAAAGTAAAATATAACTAAAATCTGTTAAATGCAAACCGGGGCTTGCCTTATGTTGCTGCAGGTTTGATTCTAAATTTAAGTCTGTAGCTTGGCGATGAGTAACGCCTCAAGTTGCTGTTCTGAGTTGAATTGCCTCGTCGAGTTACTTCGTCGTTTTTCCTACCGAGATGAATATGCACAGTTTTATGTTGCAAATAAAGACATTATAAAACAAAAGGGTTTTATGTCTTAAGCATGGTTTAGACCAACATATAAGTGAGTGAAGAGCTCTCTTATAGACCAAAACATAGAAATTTAGCTGGGCAGTAGATACTAGTTGGAGTAAAGTTCAAAAAGTGATATATAAGGAACATAAAAAGATATTGGAAAGACCCAGCAGATAACTGGAGAATATGACCTCAACTTGCTCTGAAATGTTTACAGTTGTCCATAGATCATACAGAGGTCTTGTAAAAGGAAGGTTCTATACTTCTGGTTATGCCTGTTATCTTAACGGTCAGTTATAGAAATCTTGCTTATGGCTTGTAAAATTTCAGACAAAGTTGATGTAAGATGTTGCCTAAAGAATTTTCTTAGCTATTTGGCTTCTCTGAATTACTATGGCAATTCTAGGGTCTTTTCATGCTCCAAATTTGGTTTTTTAAAAACTTGGGAGTCTTCTGAGTCTATAGGACTTGGTTTCACCATTTGTGGAGTTTCCTACATGGAGATATGAATTTTACAAGTTGGAGCTAAAAGCTGGAAAAATGTTTCTGTTATTTTTCCTAATTATCAGAGACATACAAGATTGAATTATCATTTGGCCAAGCAAATGAGGTCCAATTCCTTTTAAATTTTTAATGTAGTTCAAGTATTTTTGGAAGAATGTCCTGTCCAAATTTGGGAATTTTCCAATACATAGAACCCCTGGAATAAATCCTACAAGATTTTAATTATATGAATTAATGAGCCAAATCTAGGGATTTTTATAAAGATTGGGATGCACCCCTGCATAGTACTCACTGAGATGAATCCAATGGAATTTATTTCACAATTTTTGGAGGTTCCTATCAAAAGTTATGAGCAATTGAAGTTGAACTAAACTGAAAAATGGAAAGAAATGTTTAAACTCTGGCACGCGGGCCCCACCAGTCGGGTTCCTTCTTCCTCGCGCGCGGCAAAGCAGAGTGACGGTGCTTCTCCGGTGAGCTCCGCGAAAACTGCCTTCCTGGCCTTCTCTTGCCCCCAAACTCACCGCCTCCCCCATTTGGACCACGGGCAACTCATCCATTGGGTCGACCGAGGGCCCCGGTCACTGGAAACCCATCGCCGATGTTCGGCGGCAGCGGTGGCTAACCTTCGGCGCCATCGAACTTCCTCCACAGTGGATAAGTTTCCTTGGTTTTTCTTCCTAGAGCACCGTGGTGGATCCCTCGTCACCGGCATGAGCTCAAATCAGCTCAAAAGTAGCTGCACATAGGAGTTCATTGGCGACCTAGGGCCAAAATCAATGCCGGCTCAAAATTCTCGAAGAACAGTGCCAAAACTCGATGAAATTCGATGGTTCTTGATCCTAGAGGAGCGTGGGAGGGTCTATAACATGTTTATAGCTCGGTACAAGCTTTGGGGAAGTGATCACTACGATTTTCGGGTTTCGGTGCGGCTCGGTTCAATGAATACCGAAGCAAATAGTGGGGAAATTCATCCACGGTGATGCATGACGAGAGGAAAGGTTTTAACGGTTGTTTTTAGCAACTGGGGGCGGACGTTTTTTGTGTAGAACATTGGCCACGAAGACGCTTGTGTCGCCCGGCCACCGTGGAACCAAAGTGTCGACGGTGGTGAGTTTTCCTTCGTTTGTGCAAGAGGGGACGGTGGATGGCGAGAGGAGAACCGGTTCACGGGGCAGGGAACGTGTTGATCACTTCTCTCGGTGTTATCATCTGCGAGCAGGAGGTGGCACGGTGCAACGTCGGTTGGAGCCGGCCGGGAGGTGGCGCACGCGTGAGTGAAGAGCAGAGAAGACTTCGTGAGTAAGTTTAACACTTCACTGACAAGTGGCCCCATTTCTCCCCTCTTCTTTTCATTCCAACTTCCATTTGAACTAGCAAGCAAACTCCAGGTTTAATCAAACTTGGAGAATAGGCCAAAAGAAATGTGAGGAACACAATGGTGCACTCAAATTTGGATTTCGGTGAAGTCAGAATTTGAAACTGAGATTTAAATTCAAATACTCTGAAAATTTGCCGGGCTATTATTGGATGTGTGGAGAACCAATTTGTAGCTTTAGGTCTTTGTGTTCGGAAGTTTTTGGAAGTTTAACTTAGACTTGGAGCTCACACCTTTATATTTAAAAGTTTAAACTCTCTCTCATTTCCTCTGTGTGATTTGCAGCTCAAATAGCTAGAATTTTGGGATTTCACGCATGTGTGCCACCAAATATTGCTCACTAAATTTAAGATTTGTGAACCGTTAACTTGTGGCTAAAATATGAAATAAGGATGAACTTATAGGCATGTCCCTTTGATGCAAACTTTCATCCTACTTTCGAGTATGACATGCATGTAGCGTTCCATGTGTAGGAGAGTCGGTTAAGACTTGCTGAGCCATCATGCTCACGGTTGCTGCTATGAGTGTTTGCAGGTGAGGAGTACCCCATGGACTCGGAGTACGGGTTCACCAGCGAGGGCTATCCTCCGTCGGAGACTACGGCTATGTGGGAGCCGTGCACACCGTAGTGAAGCTGGGTGTAGCTAGTGTGGGTTGTCTGTAGGGCTGGACAACCATCTTTTGCTCTTTTGCTATTTCGGAGTTGGCGTGAGTTGTATAAATAAATTCTGCTGCAGTTAAACTCTGTAAATAGATGCAAACTGAAGGTTTGTACTACTTTTATACAAATTCAGTAAGTTTGAATGTAATACTTTGTTTTCCTTATCGTCTGTGCTGTCAGGTGTCGCATCAATGCGGCACCAGCCTCTGTGATCCTGGATTGTACAGATTTCGGTCCGTAACAAGCTGCCATCAGAGCTTCTTAGGGTATAGCACACTAAATAAGGCCAGTATTACGGGAAAATTTAGGATTACGGTGAGGAGTCGATAGTATGCCCAAATAAGGACTATAGTAGTATAGTTAATTAAAGTGGCATGACTAACTTACTTGTTATAATTCTGTATTTGAATTATGTAACGACGTACCTACGCTCAGGTAAGAGGTAAGGTACGCCACCGAAGGCGGTCAATTTTGGTCAGCTCCTTCATGCGAGGAATGTAGCATGAGATGTTCCGTTCGGCAACGGACGGGAAGTGAATATGTTTTCTAAGACTCTTCACGTCTTAGAGACATGTGAACGACACTAGCCTCCAATGCGCAAACCCAGGGGCAAGAGGAGGGGACCCCATCGTGTGGTTTGTAACACGAAGTATGTGCTCTAGGACTTGTTATGTTCTATGGGGCATATGAAAACGCTGGTCCACCGGTGTACTTAATTGCAAAGGTCTGGAGCCCTCCGTCGGGTGTTGAATAACCCGGCCATGTACCTTGAGATGTGGCTTCACTCAAGGACAGCCGTATGGCAATGATACGGGCGTATGTATTTACTTTCAAATATGGACCTGCCTGCAATGACAAAACATTTGAGTGAAGCACTATTCGGTGTTCTTCGGCAGGGCTAACCACGTTACGTATCTTGGGCTGAACTACTCAAATTTTGATCTAAATAAGGGCTAACACTTTACTGACAAGTGGCCCCATTTCCCCCCTCTTATTTTCTTTCCAACTTCCATTTGAACTAGCAAACAAACTCCAAATTTTATTAAACTTGGAGAATAGGCCAAAAGAAATGTGAGGAACACAATGGTGCACTCAAATTTGGATTTCGGTGAAGTCGGAATTTGAAATTGAGATTTAAATTCAAATTTTCTCCCGTTTTAATTCCAATGACTAGGAAATCCTTTCCAAATGCTCTGAAAAATTTGCCGGGCTATTATCAGATGTGTGGAGAACAAATTTGTAGCTTTAGATCTTTGTGTTCGGAAGTTTTTACATGTTTAATTTAGACTTGGAGCTCACACCTTTATATTCAAAAGTTTAAACTCTCTCATTTCCTCGGTGTGATTTGCAGCTCAACTTGCTAGAATTTTGGGATTTCACATCCTTCCTCCCTTAAAAAGAATCTCGTCCCGAGATTCCAAGAGAAGAGATAAAGCGGTAGGGAAGGACTTACCGGATATAAGCGGACAGCAAGTCCAGATGGTTCAAACGGAGGTATTCTTCACTCTCCCATGTTGCTTCCTATGTGGTGTGATTGGTCCATAACACCTTATAAAATTGGACCGTCCAATTCCTGGTAGACCAAGACTTTTCATCGATAATCCGAATTGGATGCTCGTTATAAGAGAGATCCGGTTGCAATGTCTCAAGATCTTCAGTGCGAACAGCAATGGTGTTCTTGAGACATTTCCGAAAGTTGAAGACGTGAAATATTCATGCACACCAGCGAGGTTTGTTGGTGGCTCAAGCCGGTAGGCTACGGGTCCACATTTCTCTGTGATGGCGAAAGGACGGATAAACCGGGGAGCGAGATTTCCTTTTACACCGAATCGGTGAACTCCTTGCATTGGAGATACGCGGAGATATACGTACTCTCCGACATTGAAGTTCAACGATCGACGTCGCTGGTCTGCATAGCTCTTCTGTTGAGATTTTGCAGCCTTTAAATTTGCTAGTATGACCCGAACTCGTTCTTCGGCGTCATTGACAAGGTCAATCCTGAATGTTACCCTTTCACTGGATTCGCACCAATTCAGCGGTGTGCGACATCTCCGGCCGTAGAGAGCCTCATATGGTGCCATCTTGATACTCGTCTGATAGCTATTGTTGCACGAGAATTCCGCCAACGGTAAATGCGCATCCCAATTCTTACCGTGGTGGATAGCACACGCTCTCAACATGTCCACCAAGACTTGATTCACCCTTTTGATTTGTCCATCGGTTTGAGGGTGATATGTGGAGCTTCTATGCAATTTTGTTCCCAAAGATGCGTGCAGCTGTTCCCAGAAATGAGAAACAAACAGTGCACCACGATCTCAAACTATTGTTCTTGGAACTCCATGCTGGCATAATATCCATGCAATGTATAACTCCGCATACTTCTTGGCGTTGAATCTAACATTTACCAGTATGAAGTGCGCTGATTTGGTTAGTCGGTCATCAATTACCCACACCGAATCATGCTTCTGAGATGTGAGTGGTAACCCGACAATGAAATATATACTCACATCTTCCCACTTCCATGCCGGGATATTGAGGGGTTGCAGCAATCCAGGTTTCTTCATTTGATCGGCTTTCACCCTTCGACACGTATCGCACTCGGATACGTATTTAGCTATTTCTGCTTCATCTGTGTCCAACCAAACTTGTTTCTCAAATCTTGGTACATCTTGTTGCTGCCCGGATGAATGGAAAATTTTGATCGATGTGCTTCGTCTAATATTTTCTTATGAAGCTTCATGTCCCGCAGCACGACTATACGGTTTTTGAACCATAGCGTACCATTCTCATCTTTCCGGAAGCACCTAACTTCTCCCTTGTCTATTCTCTTCTGGATATGGGCCATGCCCTTATCTTTATTTCGAGCCTCTACAATTTCATCTCGAATTGTAGGAATGAGGGCAAGATTAAATAGCGACCCATAAGGAACCAAGCGCAGGCTCGGTTCTTCTTCTTCCATTGCAGCCATGGTTAGGTTATGAACATATGATTTCCGACTAAGTGCGTCGGCAACCACATTCGCTTTTCCAAGATGGTAATGTATCTCTATCTAATAGTCTTTAATTAACTCTAACCATCTTCGCTGCCTCATATTTAACTCCTTTTGTTTGAAGATATATTTCAAACTTTTGTGGTCGGTGTATAGGTGAACTAAGTTTCCGTGTAAATAGTGCCTCCACAATTTTAGAGCGAGGACCACAACAGCTAGCTCGAGGTCATGTGTCGGATAATTCTGCTCATGATTCCGAACTGCCAGGATCCATATGCAACCACTTGCCCTTCTTGCATAAGCGTGCAGCCAAGGCCGATGCCGGAGGCATCGCAATAAACATCAAAAGCCTTAGCCGTATCGGGTTGCGCCAACATTGGGGCTGTTGTGAGGTGCTTTACCAATGCTTTGAACGCCTCCTCACATGCTTCACTCCACACATATTTCTTGCCTTTCTTCAGATGTTCCGTCATCGGTTTAGAGACCTTGGAGAAATTTCGGAATGAATCTCCGATAGTAACCCGCTAAACCGAGAAAACTATGGACTTCGTGGACTGATTTTGGCGCACTCCAATTCAGCACTTGAACAATTTTTCTCGGAGAAACTGTGATGCCCTCCGCATAAATAATGTGCCCAAGAAATGGCACTTGGTTTATCCAGAACTCGCACTTGCTGAATTTTGCATGTAGTTTGTGACCCCGTAGGCGTTGGAGCACAATATGCATATGTTCAGCATGTTCTTCCTCCGATTTAGAATATACCAAGATATCGTCGATGAAGACGACGACAAACTTGTCCAGCTCCGGCATGAAGACTGAATCATCAAGTACATAAAATGAGCTGGAGCATTGGTGAGTCCAAATGACATGATGAGATACTCATATAACCCGTATCTCGTCGAGAATGCTGTCTTGGGTATGTCTTCCGCCCGAATTTTTATCTGGTGATATCCGGACCGAAGGTCCATCTTTGAGAAAACCTTAGCACCCACTAGTTGATCGAAAAGCATATCGATACCTGGTAGTGTATACTTGTTCTTGATTGTTACAGCATTTAGCGGACGATAGTCCACACATAGCCTCAGAGTCTCGTCCTTTATCTTGACGAACAGCGCGGAGCATCCCCACGGTGATGAACTTGGTCGAATAAAGCCTTTGCTTAACAGGTCATTCAGCTGCTCTTTCAGCTCCGTGAGTTCTTTCAGTGCCATTTTATACGGCCTCCAAGATATGGGTGTGGTTCCCAGTGCTAGTTCAATTTCGAACTCCACCTCACATTCGGGCGGCATGTCCGGTTGATCTTTGGGAAACACGTCTGGATATAACCAGACCACTGGAATGTCCTCCAGTTTCTTATCTTCAACGGTGTGTACAGCAGTGACTTCCGGTGCAACATTTCTCAGAATCAACGTGTGTTGCCCGTGCTTCTTTGAATTCAGTGTCACTGTTCGTGAACTAATATCGAAGATAGCTTGGTGACGTGTCAACCAAGCCATTCCGAAGATTATGTCAATCCACAAGCCTTCCAGGATGATAGTTGTAGTAGGGTATATCCACCCATCCAAACATATAGGCGATCGAGAAACAATCCTGCCCGCTGTCCTACTACCTCCCGGTGAATTAATTTGATACGATGCGGCCAAGGTGGTTGATGGTATTTGGTGCTTAACCACATAATCTTTGCTGATAAAATCATGTGTGGCACCTGAGTCGAACAACACGAATGTGGGCTGCTCACATAGGCTGAACATACCCACAAACACAGGTTCTCCCACGGGAACATCTTCAACTGCCATATAGTTTACGTTTGCCACTTTCAGTGCTGTCCTCCTTGGCTGACCATGGAATTTCTTTGCAGCTTGAGATGACATGATACTGTTGCTCTGTTTGGTCACATTGCACTCCTGAGTGATATGCCCCACATCGTTATTAGTGTCATACGATGCGAGCTCAGGATCTTCATAATCTGATAGTGGTTGATATTCTTGTGCACTTTGCTGAAGTGGGGGTGCACAAATACTCATTTGCTGCTCTTGCAGCAGTGGCTGAACATCCATGGTTGAATATGGACAGAATTGGATCTGATGTGGTCCGTCAAAGGACTGAATTTCCACCTGGATGGTAAGCAATATATCACCGGTTGTTCTTGAGGATAATCATCCATACTTGCCAATGATAATCTTCTCTTCCTCTTACTTTCCTTATGTTGGAGTTCACCTATTTCTTGAATCATAGCGGCATTGACTAACTCGCTATAATTCCCTTTATTGCATTGCGCCACTTTCGCCCGAAGCTCCACATTGAGGCCTCGGAAGAAGTAATGACACTTCATCATCTCCTAATCTACATAAGCAGATGCATATTGTACTAAATGGTTAAATTCTGTAAAGTACTCCATAACACTCATCCTTCCTTGCTTGAGTTCATAGAACTCTTCCACTCTGGTTTGGGCGATGCCCTCACAGATATGACGTGCACGGAAAGCACCACGAAACTCCATCCACGTCACACGATGGCCTTCAGTGATCTTAGCAAGATATTCGGACCACCAAGCCCAGAGGATCCATGAAGTTGCTGAGCGGCAAATAAAGCCTTCTCATATTCATCACACTGGAGCATTCCCAAATTAGTTTCAATAACCCGGAGCCAATGATCTGCCTCCAAGGCTTCTTTAGCTTCCGAGAGTACCGGTGGTTGTCTTGCTACAAAATCCAAATAAGTGTTTAGTGTGGGGTTTTGCTGTGAGGTCTCCTGTCAGATGCCTTGCTGCACTAACATCTCAAGAGACTCAGCCATTCTTCCCAACACTTCCGCCAGTCTGGTTGATGATGGCGGTGATCGTCGCTGCGACGAATCATTTCCATCCCGGCTGGAACCGCCAACCTCATACCCGGAATGAGTATGATCCATACTGTAAGAGCGAGCAATTTACGGTTAATATCCAAGAGTGTACTCAACTTTAACTCGAAATTATTAACCGCAAAAGCATCACATCAACCGTGCAGCATACATGAAGGAAACAAGGTTTTTGACAATTCTGAAATATAACCAATGATTGCTCAAGTTTGTCAAAAACCTAAACCAACAAAAAGGAAGGATGGAAAATAACTAATGAACATGTCATGGAACTTAGTGAAGTATAAAAACCTTCATGTCCACAACAAGTCTCAAGTTACATGGGCAATGAACATGCTCTGTTCAGAATGACCATTTGACCTTAATCCCAGAATTTGATTATAAAAATGGCAGTTTTATATCTCAAGTTGAATATCAAAGTTTTAGATAACTTCAATATATTTCGAATGAGTATTTATTTGCCTTCATATCAGTTCTGGATCAGGAGTTATGATATTTCAAAGTTGGCAGAAATCTGGAACAATTTTGACAGCACCTCCTCTTACCTGACGTCGGAGCAAGTTACAGAAAGCCACGGTATAACATTCCATACTATTACTCGTATGGCGAGTTACCGCAGTTGATCCGCCTGCGGTGGCGTACCTTACCTCTTACCTGACGTCGGAGCGTCGTTACAGAATGTATAACAAGTATGTTAGTATTTCCACCTTAGTAACTACTACTATCATAGACCTTATGTGTGCATAATGACTAATCCTCACTCGACTACTTCTAAATTTTCAAAATAGGCTCTTTTTGAGCGTGCAATTCCCAATGCAGCTCTGATACCACGTCTGCTGGGGAGCACCCCGTGGTTTACCCACTACAGGATCGCATAGGGTGGTGCCGTGCGATGCGGCACCCAGCAGCACACACGAAAAGAATAATAGCAACATACAAACTTTTATTTGATATAAAAACAGCCGAAGTCTTTTTACAAACTTATTTATACAGCGGAAGTAATATACATAGCTAGTCTCTAATCCTAACTAAGCAAAAGTGCAGCCATCCATCCCGGGGACGCTACACACTAGCAACATGTAACCGGATATCACGGCGGCGTGCAGGGCTCCAGCTCGGCCGTGTACCCCGACGGGGGTACCGCCTCGTCCTCGGATCCCTCTTCATAGCTCTCACCTGCACACAGCTCAAATATTGAAACCATGAGCATGATGGCTCAGCAAGGCTTAACCGACACCCTAGTCATGGAACCCTACATGCAGGGATGTGTAAGATAGGAAGGACTTTGTAACAAAGACACGCCTATAAGTTGATCCTTACTTTAAGTTTTATAGCAACAGATTCATATGCCTTAGGCAGCCCTCACATCGGAAGTCCACAATCAAATAAGAAACGCTTTCCTCCGATGTGGTGATGCCCAAAGTGGAAAATAAACTTAATTAGCTCTACATCTACAGCAGACATGGTTTCCAAAACAGTAATATTTTATCACAGCATATTATCATTCATCTGGCTTATTTCACTTCTTACTACGTCACAGAACAGTGAACAAGCAGTACTCAAATAACCGCGAGGGACAGTGATTGCAATCAGGGGACACCCGGACAACACGTTGCATACACCCACTTTCAGAAGTGTGATTCCACATCCCTTCCTACTCTGTTGTATGCAACAACCTTTCAAAGACAACCCAGATACCGAACCGGTCCATCCGTAATGGGCAGGAGGTCCCCGCATGGAGCGTGACTGTGCCCACCGGCAGATTTACACCTTGCTACCCTCAACCCACTCCTATTTACGGTTGGGTAAGCCTCGGCACCCAGGTTAACCAATTACATCGGTTTTCTGCTTATGTCAGTATGCCATCCGGTACTGTTCGATACTTGTTCAGCAGACCCACACACGACTCGGTCCTCAATCGACACCAACAGGGATACACACGTGAGACCTCCGCTCACTGCTTCCTACCCCCCCCCCCTGATTGGTCTCATTTTCACCACTCTTAAGCCATTTTCTATTCTGACCAAACCATGTGATAAAGCCTTACCTCGCGAGTAGATTCCAACTACTCAACTTCTACTGAGATCCTAAGCATCTTAGCACGGCATTCTCTTGTAAAGGTCCCAAAATATGCATACAAAGAAACTCTTGTTTGCACAAAATTGGTTTCACATGTATGAAAAATGGGACTTGTTAAAACTTTTTTTTCCACATGTGATAATACACATGAGATCCTTCTTCACACAAGTTCAAATATTTATTTGAAGGCTTGGAACCCAAGATGACACGACCCCACTGGTCCTGTCGAGCCAGGATCACGCTGAGGGGTGCTGCGTTGCACAGCACCGCATAACACACGTCAAAGGTACAAAGCGGAAGCGGAAGCTTTATTACATAAACAAGTTTATCAACATGTTTACATCAAAATAAGTTTAGTCCACACTCGCGGGCGTAGACTAAGCATCAAGTGCACGTTCAGCCCTCGAACGTGTCCTTGCTAGCACACACGCACACTAACTCTGCGGCGTGCACGACTCCCACTCGACGGGGTTCCCCTCCTGGGGTTCCGTCTCCTCTTCGGGAGTCCCTTCCTCATAGAACCCTGCAAAAGCTTCAAACACAAGCAGTGAGCACGAAGGCTCAGCAAGTCTGACCCGTCTCACCTAAACATGGAACTTCTACATGAGGGTAATGGGTTACATAAGGTAAAATCATTTGCAAGGACTCGCCTAATTAGTAGGACCTTACTTTCAAGTTTTAGCAGCAGGTTGTGGAGAACCTTACGCGAAGGTACATGAGAGAGCCGCAATCAAACAAGAAACGCATTTCTCTCATGTACTTTGCCCAAAGTTGAAAAGAACTTTAGTTAGCTCTAAGCTACAGCATATCATTAACAATCAATGTCCATCTTTCAATCAGCAACATTTTAACATGTAACTAGCCTGTTCTTTCTACGTCACGGTACAGTGAACAAGTGGTACTCACTGACCGCGAGGGACGGCGATTATAATCGATTTACACCTGCAGGGTTACCCGAACAACCCGTCACGTACGCCCGTACTCGATGTTGCCTACAACAACCATCACGGACGCCGTACGCGACTACCTTTCACCCGTTAGCCAAATATTGAACCGGTCCCATCGTCCCGAGCAAGAGGTCCCTGCACGCGCATCTCTGTGCCGCCAGCTGATTTACACCTCGAGCTCTCAACCTACCCTCTGAACGACGGGCAATGCCTCAATACCCAGCTACCCGAGTTACATCAGTTTCCCGGTTCCCATATAGCCGGTAGGTCTTCGGTACTGTTCTAGCTTGTTCAACAGGCCCGCACACGGCTCGGTCCTCAATCGACACAAGCGGAGCTACAGCACACAGGCCCCAAAGTCCTGCTGCCCTTACTCTCCGCTCGGTCTCATTTTCTTGCCATGTGTTTCATGTGCTATCTCTACCCGAGCAATGTGCCTCTAGCCTATTCTCGCGAGTAGTTCCAACTACTCGACTTGTACCGAATCCTACTCTATCCTAGCAATGCAGTGGCTAACGGGGTTTGCAATCCTAAACCCCAACCCATGGTTTTCTTGGCTATGCAGTGGGGTTTCCAAACAAGACTCTGATGCACAACATAAAGAAAACAAGTATGTGCTCAAAACAATAAAAATTTATAAAATGGTTAATGCAAACCGGGGCTTGCCTTGCTGCTCTTGGTCGTAGGCTAGCTGTTCCTCCGGAGTAACGAAGTCTAGGACTTCGGGTTCCTCCTCGACCTTAGCGACTACATGATAAGAACAATGTATGTATTAATTAAATGCTTTTGTATTAACTTTGAAGTTGTGAAGTCTATAACCTTTACTAGATAGACCTAATGACTGTGAAACTTTTACTGTAGCTTGGTTACAACCTAAACAGAGACTTGGTCAAGTTTTAGTTGCAGCAAAGCTCATTTGAGCCCTCCACAAATAATTATGTCCTTGACCTTAATTAAAGGCTTTTAGGGTGTTCTAGGTATTTTCATGAAACAAACTATGACTTTCTGAAAACTAGATTTTCAGAGGGTTCTAATGGAATTGGTCTCACTTAATTTGGAAGTCTCTAACTAAAGATATGAGCTAAACAATTTCAGAGAAAATTCTGAAAATGTTTCTGAACATTTTCTATTTTCTCTGGAACAGTTTTACTAATCACACCATTAGGTGGACTAAATGAGCTCAAATGGATCTGAAATTTTTATGGTAGCTCAATGATATTTTGGTGAACATCTCAGCAAAATTTCAGGATTTTCCGCCAAAGGATTCTCCAGTTAAAATTCCTAACAGTTTAAACTTTAAGGAATTAATTCTGGAGAATTAAGGAATCTCATGAAGTGACACTTGATTTTCTGGAAAGTACTCAAAGAGCTGAATCCAGCAAAATTTGGTTCACTCAATTTGGAGCTTTCTAGCCAAAGTTATAAGGATTTGAAGTTTGAAGGAAATCTGAAAATCGGGGAAAAGTTTAAACTCGCGCGTGGGCCCAGGAGACACGCGTCGCACGCCGAAGCGACAGCACACCGCGGCCCACAAGGCTTTTGCGCGCCAGCACACCCGATCCCGGCCACAGCCGGATCCCGATTCAAAATATCGGCCGCTGACAGCTGGGGTCCACCCCCTTCTTCAACCTCGCGACACCCGCGCTCCGCCGCCGAGGGACCTCGCCGGAGAGCTCGCCGCCGGCTGCTGTACAGCTTCAAACTTCTTGATTCTGGCCGCCCCTGCCTACTTTTACTTGGGGAACATGATCCGAGGGTCAGCTGCTCATGACAACGGCCGGAGCATGGTCGGCGACGAGCCGCCATATCGGAACGACTTCGGCCATGACGGCTGACGCTCCTAGTACCTCAGCTACTTGGGAAATCGGTCGGGGAGCATCAGTGGACCTCAGAGAAGGTCGACATGAGCTCGAGGCAGCTCGGGGAAGGCCCGAAATAGGTCCTCACCGTGCGCCCGATACCCCCCGTGCGTTCCGCCATCAGTAGACCTTGAATTACGCCGGGCACAGAAGTCCTCCGGCCCAGAGTTGTGAAGGCAACTTGTGCGTCACCGTGTCTAGTTCGTGTGGGAGTGGCCTGAGGCCCTCTAATCCTTTCTAGAGCACGAATTAAACAGAATCGTACCCGAGGGTCGTTCTGCACACAGAAAGGGGAAAAGTGGAAATTCGCCGCCGGTGAGCAACCACTCGAGCTGTGGCTCGGGGATGAGCAGCACCGATCACTTGCGCGTCCAAGGGTGCCTTGGCTCGGGCGTGACAACGCCCAGGTTGGGCTGTCCACGAGAGCCCGAGGTGCGGCGGTTTCCAGTTCCGAGTTTGATCTTTCGGCACAGCCGATATCACTCGGTTTCAATCGATTTCTATCAATGGAAAGGATGGAGGATGGTTGCTAGTACCTTGCTGGGACCTTGGAATGGACAGAGGAAGCTGCGATCAGCTCGATCCAGCAGGAACTCGAGCGCCGGTGATGGCAGTGGAGAAATGGATCGTGCACGTCGGCAGCTCGGGGAATGGCGACTGAAGCACGCCGGGGAGGGAATAAATAGGCCGGTCGGCCGGTCTCCGGCTTGGGGCACGCAGCAGGAGCTGGCGCCGGCTGCCCCCTTCGGTGGCGCGCGCGCACAACAGCCGGGAACCGACTGAACTGTGGTTCAGTCGGTTTGCTTTGAGGCTGAGGCTGACATGTGGGTCCCACTCCTCTTTTAACCTCTGAAATTTATTCCTAACAGCTGTGGTAAACAGTGAACCCTATTCTACCCTTGGCAACTCAAATTATTCACCCAAGAGCCATTTGAATTGATCAAAGTTCAAATGAGGTTTGGTTTGAATGAATTCCAGCACAAGTGCAGTTTGAAATTCAAATAAAGTTTGAATTTCTCCCCCTTAGCTCATGTCAAGATCAACTCCAAATGGAGTGAAAATTGGTGTGTGAGCTCACAAAAATGTGCTGAGCAAGAATATGCCTTCCACTTTTAAATTCAGTGGGTGAAAACAGTTTGAATTTGAATATGTTTTCAAACTGCCCCTTTCCTATCTACACCCAAGATGACCTCAAAAATGTTTTGAATTTGGGTGAAACTTGGCATGGACATCCTTGGCAAAGTGTAGGAGTTTTCATATGTCCAGCCCATCTATATCACATGTGGGAAGTACCACTTTTGCAATGTGTGAGTTTGTTCCCTAATGAGCATGTTGATAATTGTTACTTGCTCTTTATTTGTGTTCATCATTTTTCCTCAAATGAGGTGTGTGGTGTGGGGATGAACACTGCAAATGGGTGTCAAAAACTGAGGCCCTTACATTCCTCCCCCCTTAAAAGAATCTCGTCCCGAGATTATAAGGTGAAAATGAGAGAGAGGACGGTGGAAAAATTACCGGATATGCGACGTGAGAAAGTCGGGGTAGTTAGTGCGAAGGAATTCTTCGCTCTCCCATGTCGCTTCATCCATGGAGTGATTACTCCACAGAACCTTGTAGAACCACAACGTACGGTTGCGTGTGGTTCGGGCCTTTTCATCAATAATCTGCACCGGTTCCTCCCGATAGGTGAGATCCGGTTGCAGTTCTTCAATGTCTTCCAGCTGAACGGTAGTTGATAGCTTGAGACACTTCCTCAGCTGGGAAATGTGAAAGACGTCGTGCACACCGGAAAGTGCTTCTGGTAATCTTAGCCGGTATGCCACCGATCCACATCTTTCGGTAATCTGGAATGGACCGATGAATCGGGGTGCTAACTTTCCTCTCACCCCAAATCTGTTTACGCCCTTCATTGGAGACACTCGTAGATATACGTGGTCTCCAGCTTCGAATTGTAACGGACGCCTTCTCCGGTCCGCATACTGTTTCTGTCGGGATTGAGCGGCTTTTAGGTTCGCTTGAATTAATCGAACCTTTTCTTCCGCGTTGTTGACAAGATCAATCCCGAAGGTAACCCTCTCGCCAGACTCACACCAATTCAATGGTGTGCGGCATTTTCTCCCGTATAGCGCCTCGTAGGGCGCCATCTTGATGCTGGCTTGGTACCCATTGTTGTACGAGAACTCGGCTAACGGCAAGTGATCATCCCAGTTCTTGCCGTGGTCGATAGCGCAAGCTCGTAGCATGTCTTCTAAGATTTGATTTACCCGCTCCGTTTGCCCATCCGTCTGCGGGTGGTAGGCTGAACTACGGATCAGCTTCGTCCCCAAGGCAGCGTGGAGCTGCTCCCAAAAACGGGACACAAATAAAGTGCCCCGGTCCGATACGATAGTACGGGGTACGCCGTATAAGCATAGGATCCGTGAGATGTACAGTTCAGCGTACTTCTTGGCGTTGTAGTTGGTGTTGACCGGGATGAAATGGGCAACTTTGGTGAGCCGATCGACGATCACCCACACAGAATCATGTTTCTGTAAGGTGGTGGGTAAACCGACGACGAAATCCATGCTCACGTCCTCCCACTTCCAGGCAGGAATGCCCAGTGGTTGCAGCAGTCCCGGTTTCCGCATGTGGTCTGCCTTCACCCGTCGACATGTATCACACTCGGACACGTATTTTGCAGTCTCTCGCTTCATCCGTGTCCACCAAAACTTGCTTCTGAGTTCTTGATACATCTTGTTGCTGCCGGGGTGAATAGAAAACTTTGATAAGTGAGCCTCATCAAAGATTTTCTTCCGTAACTCCGGGTTTCGGGGTACGACGATCCGGTCCTTGAACCATAGGACGCCGTCTCCGTCCTTCCGGAAACATTTCAACTCCCCACTGTCTACACGTCTCCGTAAATGTGACATGCCCTTGTCATTCTTCTGGGCTGCCGCTATCTCTTCACGGATGGTGGGGATCAAAGCTAGGTTGTAGAGAGCTCCGTGTGGAATCACATGGAGTGGTGGTTCGCTCTCTCCCAACGGTGTGATGGTCAGATTATTGACGTGTGACTTGCGGCTTAGCGCGTCTGCCACAACGTTTGCCTTGCCCGGATGATAATGGATCTCTATCTCGTAATCCTTTATCAGTTCTAACCATCTTCGTTGCCTCATGTTCAGCTCCTTCTGAGTGAATATGTACTTGAGGCTTTTGTGGTCGGTATATAAATGTACGAGGTTACCGAGTAGGTAGTGCCTCCACATTTTCAGTGCGAGTACCACGGCAGCGAGCTCCAAGTCGTGAGTTGGATAATTTTGCTCATGATTCCTAAGCTGCCGTGACCCATACGCGACCACCCTTCGGTCTTGCATCAACACACATCCGAGCCCAATGCCGGATGCATCGCAGTACACATCGAACGGTTTTGTTGTGTCTGGCTGCGCCAAAACCGGTGCTGATGTCAGGTGCTTGACTAAAGCCTTGAATGCTGCTTCACATGCTGGACTCCAAACATATTTGGTAGCCTTCTTCAGCAGCTCTGTCATTGGCTTGGCAATCTTCGAGAAGTTCGGAATGAACCTCCGATAATATCCCGCGAGTCCGAGGAAACTCCGTACCTCATGAACAGTTCTCGGGGATTTCCAATTCAGCACTTGCGTGATTTTGCTCGGGTCCACAGCGATACCCTCCGCTGAGATGATATGCCCGAGGAAAGGCACTTGCGATATCCAAAACTCGCATTTGCTGAACTTTGCGTATAACTTGTGATCCCGCAGCCGTTGCAAGACTATACGCAGATGTTTCTTGTGATCTTCCTCCGACTTGGAATATACCAGGATGTCGTCGATGAAGACCACGACAAACTTGTCCAGCTCCGGCATGAACACCGAGTTCATTAAGTACATGAAGTGAGCTGGAGCATTGGTGAGGCCAAAGGACATGACCAGGTACTCATAAAGTCCGTACCTTGTCGAAAAAGCTGTCTTTGGAATGTCCTCAGCCCTGATCTTAATCTGATGGTACCCGGATCTTAAATCCATCTTGGAAAAGACCTTTGCTTCGACCAACTGATCAAACAACATGTCGATCCGTGGCAACGGGTACTTGTTCTTGATGGTTACGGCATTTAATGGACGGTAGTCCACGCAAAGCCGCAATGTTTCATCCTTCTTTTTGACAAATAATGCCGAACAGCCCCATGGCGAGGAGCTCGGCCTAATAAAACCCTTCTCCAGAAGGTCCGTGAGCTGAGTCTTCAGTTCAGCCAACTCCTTGGGCGCCATCTTGTACGGCCTTCGGGATATTGGCATGGTTCCCGGTGCAAGTTCAATCTTGAACTCCACCTCTCTATCGGGTGGCATCCCCGGCAAATCATCCGGGAATACATCAGGGAATTCTCGGACCACTGGAATGTCTTCCAATCTGATGGTTGTGGCTTGATAGACACTTGGAAGTTTTATTTCTGGACTGTCCAGAAATAATGAGTGAGAACCGTGCACTCCTGAGTTTAAGTGCACGACTCGGAGGACGGTGTCTAAAACAGCGCCGTGGCGGTTTAACCACGACATCCCTAGGATGACATCGACCTTCTGTCCCTCTAAGATAATGAGAGACGTGGGGTACACTCTACCCGCTAAGCATAATGGTGCTTTGGAGACCATTACGCTTGCTGAAATCTTCCCACCCGGTGAACAAATTAAATATGGACTATCGGTGGGTAGTATTGGCAAGCTGTGTTTAGCAATGAAAGCTTGGCTAATAAAATTATGCGTGGCGCCTGAATCAAATAGTACTATAGCCGGATGCTGGTGGAGTTGGAACATACCCGCAAGGATTGGCTCGCCCTCCGGCACGTCCTCAATGGCAAGCTGGTGGACAGTACCGGGCCTAGGGTTTGCCCGCCGCGCATTAGTAGGGTTCCGGGGTTGATTCCTCCCCGGAAACTGTGGTACCACTCCGCCGCCTTGCCTCTCCGGGCAACTGCTCGCGAAGTGTCCTGGACGACCACACTTGTAACATGTGGCCGCTGCTGGTGGAGTACTTGGTGGACGAAAGCCCGGCATGCGTTGCGGAGGTGCAAACGCACGCGGCATCGCCCGCTGCTGCTGCTGTTGTTGCAGTGGTGCTGGCAGTGCCGGCCGGAATGCCGGTGAAGAATACGGCCGACCGCGGAACGGCATCGACCGCTGTGGTGGCTGCCAGCGCGGACCTGATGGTGGGCGATTCACCATCCGAAACTTCTGAGAAGGACCGCCTCCTTCTCCGCTGCTCTGCGGCGCGCTTCGCTTTCGCTCTGCCGCCGCCAACTCCTTGCCGGAGTCTTCCTGAACAATCGCAGCATCAATTATGTCGTTGAGGCTGCCGCGATTGAACATCGCCAGCTTGTCCTTCAGGAGCGGGTTAAGCCCCTGGTAAAAGTGGTCCCGCCGCTTCTCGTCCGTATCTGCGTGATACGACGCGTAGAGTGCGAGATCGTTGAACGCTCTGGAGTACTCCAGCGCGTTCCGGCTCCCTTGTTGCAGGTGTAGGAATTCCTGCGTCTTCCTCTTCATCAAACCGGGCGGTATATGATAGGCCCGGAAGGCCGTCCGAAACTCTGCCCAGGTCATCACTCGGTCGGTGGGTTGTGAAGCACAAAAGTTGGCCCACCACGCGCTCGCGGATCCTTGGAGCTGCTGGACCGCGAACTGAGTCTTGCGCTGCTCGCTGATTTGGAGCAGCCCGAACTTCATCTCTATGGCGCGGAGCCAGTTGTCCGCGTCAAGTGGTTCATCCGCCCTTGAGAATACAGGGGGATGAGTCGCCAGGAAGTCGGAGTAGGAGCTCTGTTGGCGCTCCTCGCGATCTTGACGTCTCTCTGGGCGAGACGTATTGGCGATGAGAGTCTGCAGCAACTCTGTGTGCTGCTGATGCGAGCCCGCCATTGCCGCGACAATGTCGGCCAATGTAACCGTTGGTAGTGGCGGTGGCGGGGTTTGCTGTTGCTGCTGCTGCTGCTGTCCCGAGGAGTCCTCGGGAGGTGGTTGGGAGGTCTCTCCCCCTTGGCTAGTACCTCCAACATCGGGGTTGGCACGAGTACGCGTCATTCTGAAATTCAACACAGCAGCAATTAGCACATGTCTTACTCAAAATTCCATAAACAGGAGTAAGTATTGGAGCGACGCATGATTAACTTGCACAACATTCACATATATTGATAAAGCATAAACTTTATACAAGATACATTATTCTCGGATCTCCGAGAAGTCGTGCTCATGTCGTCACTACCTATACATACGCTACTGTCTACACGACATGTCACCGATTACAAAAGTTGGGTTACGCTACCTTAGCTGCCCTACTTGGCAACCGTAACCCCCTACTCGGAGTAAAATTCGACCTCCTGTGGGTCGTCCTCCTCCGGTACTTCTGCTGGTGGCTCTGGATCTACCACCTCTTCTCCCATTCCGGGTTCTCCCATTGCTGGAAGACCCAAGACCACCGGTATGCCTAACACCGGGGGCACGAGGTCCTGCAATGCATGCACCTCGTCCATAGCCTGGTTGTAGTCCTCTTCCCAGCCTTGTCCTTCCTCAATAGCGTCGTCCCGCTCTTGAGCAAGGTCCTCATTCTGCTGGGTTAGGGTCTGCACCAGCTCTTGCAACGCCGCAATGTCAACACGGCTCTTCTTCTTTGCCTTCTTCAGACGACGCAACTGATTGTGTTGTTCATTCAGTCGCTTGATCGTCGGAAGGAGCACATTGCGGAGTGCACTGTGAGCACTCTCAAAATGATCTCCACGGCTTGTGCTCTCCTTGAGCTTGGTGGCGAGATGCTCCGTATGAACAGCTTGGCTGTCCATCACAGCGTTTCCCGCCCTCATTTGGAGGCTGAGATTTGCCTCCGCGGGGTTGTACCTTGGGCAACTCGGGTTTGTTGCCTCTAGGTACCTCTCTTCCCACACATGCTGAGCTCGTCCCTCCACCGGAACGAGTGCGTATGGAGTTCCCTCCATAGCCTGTACGTGTAGTTGGCAGAAACGTGACATAGTGTCACGGGCTGCCACTTGCCACATCCCTTCCGGTTGTCTTCCTCTCACCGTGACGGTGAATGGCACCCAACCGGGTGGCGTAGGCCCTGCAGGAACCTCGACATGGATCGTCCACGTCTTGTTCCCCTCTTCGCCTTCTTCCTTGGCGAAGTATTGCGGCATCTGGTTGTACCCGAAATATTGGAGCATTAGCCACAATGCTCCCGGGTAGCCGCTACGGTCAGAGCAGTGGGAAACTACCCACCCGTTCTCCAACCGTTTATCTGCTGCCATCTGTAAAAATATATTTGAGAAATATCAAATATTTATTTAAACAGTAAACCATTAAGTTATAACATAAGATATGTCATTGAACCCTTAACACTTGGAAACATAGTTCAAATTTTTAAACAAATTTGACTGCTGATCTGCTGTTCCCATGACAGCCCTGACCAGTTTCCATATCAATCTGATTTAGGCCAGGTTAAAAGCAAAACCAGTCCTGGAGCTCAACATCAAAGTTAAAGTTAACTTCAATAGCTTTCCAGAAAGTATTTGGTTGGCCTAAGATCTGCTCTGGTTCAAAAGTTATGAGATGTCAAAGTTAACAGAATTTCTGGGAACAATTGGACAGCACCTCCCTGCCTTAGGTACTGATTTGATCCAAGAATTCCAGTTAATTCTGTTCCTAATCTGACAAAACTTTCTGTTACAAAGTTGTAACCCATCTCATAAGCTTCCCAGAACCACCTCATTTTCTATTTTTGGATTTTTATGCAGGAAGTTATGCTTAATTTACAGAGAGTCTACAGAGAGTCTTTGCTCCGTCCTGTTTTCTGGACAGTTTCAACTCTACTGCATTTTTCGAGTGGTTAAGGGATGAAACACCTCTGGAACTCAACAGAAAAGTTGTAAAGCTCCTCCAAAGCTTTCCAGAAATGTATCATACGACCCCAACCTCGAAAGAACTCAACCTCTAACCTCTGATTAACTTCAGCCTTGATTTAGCTGAAAACAGAGTGCTCTGTCCTTAACATCCTATAAGTTGAAAATTTATTAACTTTGAATATCCTGTTCAAGGGAAGGAGTTACATCAAGTTTTACTACTTTGGATCAAAACCATCAAATTTTAAATGAAGTTGTTCATTTTGTTGGGTGTGACGTCGAGGCGTCACCAGATTATGTCGGTACTACGTCCTCACAAAGGAAAAACCTATACCGGATTTAGCCGGCTTCGTTAGTTCAGTGGCACTACTCGTCACTCGCACACGGATGCTACACGTCTACCGTTTCGTGGTAAGGCTACCTGCAGAAACTCAAACAATCATCAGACTCGGCTGCACACCGAGCCCGGAATCCATACAGTTTGTACACCCGGCCGTCATCACTCGCCCGGATGTTCTCAAGCCAAACACGCCTTGAGTTACGTGTTCACGTTTCAGACCACGTGACGGGGTCTCCCATGTTGCACCACGCACGCCAGGGACAGACGTTGCTCGAATACCCCAAACGACATGAAGAGTCGTAGAGGATATCAAAGCGGGTCGGGTTACCTGCCACCCGTGGGGCTCCACCCTTCAGCTTGTGCGCACTGGTGGACAGCGCTTACGTGCACCCCCCAAGACATGAACGTCCCGAGATGCACGATTTTCCGACATAACAAATAAGTTAATAAGCCACTTTCTATATACTAATAACATCCTTATACGGGCTACTAACTCGTTCCTCACTGGATTTTTGAAAAAGAAGACCTTTGTACTGTGTTAAACCTCAAGCGAGCTCTGATACCACGCTGACACGACCCCACTGGTCCTGTCGAGCCAGGATCACGCTGAGGGGTGCTGCGTTGCACAGCACCGCATAACACACGTCAAAGGTACAAAGCGGAAGCGGAAGCTTTATTACATAAACAAGTTTATCAACATGTTTACATCAAAATAAGTTTAGTCCACACTCGCGGGCGTAGACTAAGCATCAAGTGCACGTTCAGCCCTCGAACGTGTCCTTGCTAGCACACACGCACACTAACTCTGCGGCGTGCACGACTCCCACTCGACGGGGTTCCCCTCCTGGGGTTCCGTCTCCTCTTCGGGAGTCCCTTCCTCATAGAACCCTGCAAAAGCTTCAAACACAAGCAGTGAGCACGAAGGCTCAGCAAGTCTGACCCGTCTCACCTAAACATGGAACTTCTACATGAGGGTAATGGGTTACATAAGGTAAAATCATTTGCAAGGACTCGCCTAATTAGTAGGACCTTACTTTCAAGTTTTAGCAGCAGGTTGTGGAGAACCTTACGCGAAGGTACATGAGAGAGCCGCAATCAAACAAGAAACGCATTTCTCTCATGTACTTTGCCCAAAGTTGAAAAGAACTTTAGTTAGCTCTAAGCTACAGCATATCATTAACAATCAATGTCCATCTTTCAATCAGCAACATTTTAACATGTAACTAGCCTGTTCTTTCTACGTCACGGTACAGTGAACAAGTGGTACTCACTGACCGCGAGGGACGGCGATTATAATCGATTTACACCTGCAGGGTTACCCGAACAACCCGTCACGTACGCCCGTACTCGATGTTGCCTACAACAACCATCACGGACGCCGTACGCGACTACCTTTCACCCGTTAGCCAAATATTGAACCGGTCCCATCGTCCCGAGCAAGAGGTCCCTGCACGCGCATCTCTGTGCCGCCAGCTGATTTACACCTCGAGCTCTCAACCTACCCTCTGAACGACGGGCAATGCCTCAATACCCAGCTACCCGAGTTACATCAGTTTCCCGGTTCCCATATAGCCGGTAGGTCTTCGGTACTGTTCTAGCTTGTTCAACAGGCCCGCACACGGCTCGGTCCTCAATCGACACAAGCGGAGCTACAGCACACAGGCCCCAAAGTCCTGCTGCCCTTACTCTCCGCTCGGTCTCATTTTCTTGCCATGTGTTTCATGTGCTATCTCTACCCGAGCAATGTGCCTCTAGCCTATTCTCGCGAGTAGTTCCAACTACTCGACTTGTACCGAATCCTACTCTATCCTAGCAATGCAGTGGCTAACGGGGTTTGCAATCCTAAACCCCAACCCATGGTTTTCTTGGCTATGCAGTGGGGTTTCCAAACAAGACTCTGATGCACAACATAAAGAAAACAAGTATGTGCTCAAAACAATAAAAATTTATAAAATGGTTAATGCAAACCGGGGCTTGCCTTGCTGCTCTTGGTCGTAGGCTAGCTGTTCCTCCGGAGTAACGAAGTCTAGGACTTCGGGTTCCTCCTCGACCTTAGCGACTACATGATAAGAACAATGTATGTATTAATTAAATGCTTTTGTATTAACTTTGAAGTTGTGAAGTCTATAACCTTTACTAGATAGACCTAATGACTGTGAAACTTTTACTGTGGCTTGGTTACAACCTAAACAGAGACTTGGTCAAGTTTTAGTTGCAGCAAAGCTCATTTGAGCCCTCCACAAATAATTATGTCCTTGACCTTAATTAAAGGCTTTTAGGGTGTTCTAGGTATTTTCATGAAACAAACTATGACTTTCTGAAAACTAGATTTTCAGAGGGTTCTAATGGAATTGGTCTCACTTAATTTGGAAGTCTCTAACTAAAGATATGAGCTAAACAATTTCAGAGAAAATTCTGAAAATGTTTCTGAACATTTTCTATTTTCTCTGGAACAGTTTTACTAATCACACCATTAGGTGGACTAAATGAGCTCAAATGGATCTGAAATTTTTATGGTAGCTCAATGATATTTTGGTGAACATCTCAGCAAAATTTCAGGATTTTCCGCCAAAGGATTCTCCAGTTAAAATTCCTAACAGTTTAAACTTTAAGGAATTAATTCTGGAGAATTAAGGAATCTCATGAAGTGACACTTGATTTTCTGGAAAGTACTCAAAGAGCTGAATCCAGCAAAATTTGGTTCACTCAATTTGGAGCTTTCTAGCCAAAGTTATAAGGATTTGAAGTTTGAAGGAAATCTGAAAATCGGGGAAAAGTTTAAACTCGCGCGTGGGCCCAGGAGACACGCGTCGCACGCCGAAGCGACAGCACACCGCGGCCCACAAGGCTTTTGCGCGCCAGCACACCCGATCCCGGCCACAGCCGGATCCCGATTCAAAATATCGGCCGCTGACAGCTGGGGTCCACCCCCTTCTTCAACCTCGCGACACCCGCGCTCCGCCGCCGAGGGACCTCGCCGGAGAGCTCGCCGCCGGCTGCTGTACAGCTTCAAACTTCTTGATTCTGGCCGCCCCTGCCTACTTTTACTTGGGGAACATGATCCGAGGGTCAGCTGCTCATGACAACGGCCGGAGCATGGTCGGCGACGAGCCGCCATATCGGAACGACTTCGGCCATGACGGCTGACGCTCCTAGTACCTCAGCTACTTGGGAAATCGGTCGGGGAGCATCAGTGGACCTCAGAGAAGGTCGACATGAGCTCGAGGCAGCTCGGGGAAGGCCCGAAATAGGTCCTCACCGTGCGCCCGATACCCCCCGTGCGTTCCGCCATCAGTAGACCTTGAATTACGCCGGGCACAGAAGTCCTCCGGCCCAGAGTTGTGAAGGCAACTTGTGCGTCACCGTGTCTAGTTCGTGTGGGAGTGGCCTGAGGCCCTCTAATCCTTTCTAGAGCACGAATTAAACAGAATCGTACCCGAGGGTCGTTCTGCACACAGAAAGGGGAAAAGTGGAAATTCGCCGCCGGTGAGCAACCACTCGAGCTGTGGCTCGGGGATGAGCAGCACCGATCACTTGCGCGTCCAAGGGTGCCTTGGCTCGGGCGTGACAACGCCCAGGTTGGGCTGTCCACGAGAGCCCGAGGTGCGGCGGTTTCCAGTTCCGAGTTTGATCTTTCGGCACAGCCGATATCACTCGGTTTCAATCGATTTCTATCAATGGAAAGGATGGAGGATGGTTGCTAGTACCTTGCTGGGACCTTGGAATGGACAGAGGAAGCTGCGATCAGCTCGATCCAGCAGGAACTCGAGCGCCGGTGATGGCAGTGGAGAAATGGATCGTGCACGTCGGCAGCTCGGGGAATGGCGACTGAAGCACGCCGGGGAGGGAATAAATAGGCCGGTCGGCCGGTCTCCGGCTTGGGGCACGCAGCAGGAGCTGGCGCCGGCTGCCCCCTTCGGTGGCGCGCGCGCACAACAGCCGGGAACCGACTGAACTGTGGTTCAGTCGGTTTGCTTTGAGGCTGAGGCTGACATGTGGGTCCCACTCCTCTTTTAACCTCTGAAATTTATTCCTAACAGCTGTGGTAAACAGTGAACCCTATTCTACCCTTGGCAACTCAAATTATTCACCCAAGAGCCATTTGAATTGATCAAAGTTCAAATGAGGTTTGGTTTGAATGAATTTCAGCACAAGTGCAGTTTGAAATTCAAATAAAGTTTGAATTTCTCCCCCTTAGCTCATGTCAAGATCAACTCCAAATGGAGTGAAAATTGGTGTGTGAGCTCACAAAAATGTGCTGAGCAAGAATATGCCTTCCACTTTTAAATTCAGTGGGTGAAAACAGTTTGAATTTGAATATGTTTTCAAACTGCCCCTTTCCTATCTACACCCAAGATGACCTCAAAAATGTTTTGAATTTGGGTGAAACTTGGCATGGACATCCTTGGCAAAGTGTAGGAGTTTTCATATGTCCAGCCCATCTATATCACATGTGGGAAGTACCACTTTTGCAATGTGTGAGTTTGTTCCCTAATGAGCATGTTGATAATTGTTACTTGCTCTTTATTTGTGTTCATCATTTTTCCTCAAATGAGGTGTGTGGTGTGGGGATGAACACTGCAAATGGGTGTCAAAAACTGAGGCCCTTACACAAGAGGGATCTAAAACTAAGGTGGGAAGTTGCCATATGGGTGAGGAAGCTAAAGTTAGATTTTGAGAACAAATTGTTCCACTCAAAAATTCAAATGAGTAACACAATGGTTTTCAAACTGTTGTATTAAAAACCTCATTTGCAGCAGCCAAATCAAATATCAGAGTTCATATTTGAATTCCTTAGGTCCAAATTAGGGGGTAGGCAAAGTCTCATGAATTTTGGAAGATATTTGCTATCCATTTTCCAAATGGACTTAAATTGCAATGAATTCAAATATACATTTGAATTTGGATGAAACTTGTCCAAATGTCCACAAACATTTCAGATTTGAATTCCCACCATTTGATTTCCAGCATTTTCCAAAATGAGGAGATATTTGTGAAAAAATGAGAGGTGATAAGGGGGAAGGTGGGACCCACTTGTCATATGCACCAAATATCTGAATTGAGTCGGTTCCTTTCTGTTCCCACGCGAAGCAACCGGGACAGCACCGAGGCTCCACCGGACGACACCGCGCGGCACCGAGCACACCTCCTCGTGAATTCTTTTGTGCTGGCGAGCTGTTTTCTCCGATCTCCTCACTTTAGCCGGTGTTTTCCCGTGCCATAACCCCGAGAGAACCCTCGGTTTGCTTCTTCTCTCGCGCACAGGGACAGAGCCACCACCGCCACCACCGATCCACCGTGCCGCCGATCGTTCCATCGTGTGCAAGCCTCGGCAGAGCGCCAAAACGGCACCAGGGCATCTCCCTCTCCATCCTCGACGTGTCATCGGCCGGTGTTTGGCCTCCCTACCACGGGAAAGCCATGTTGGTGCGGCGGCCGACGAGACCGACGAAGAGGTCGCACTTGGACAGCGCTGCAGGGAGCTTGTCAAGCCCGAGCGAGAGCACCCTCGGATGCGCTAGGACCCTCTGGTGCTCACCTCCGTAGCTCAAGCCGTGACATGATCCACCGAGCGTGAATTTGGGAAAACTCCTCCGGCGGGCACAAAACTACCTGCCGGCATGGTAACTTCAAATTCAACCTCCACCCTTGTTCTTAGCTCGTCAATTCTTGCACACAGGACCACCACTAGTCGGTGATCATTAGGCCTTCCCAACCCTAGCTGGAAAAACGCACGTAGACCGCACAAATTCTAGATTTTCCGAGCTCCACCGTGAAAGAAGTCTCGGGTGCACGGTGAAACACCATTAGCCGCCAGTCCCGAGTGGTTTTGAAGTCATGTTGGGCTCCCTCATGGTTCACTGGTGCTGTAGCGCCATTTCACCGGGCTTTTGGTGGGCTAGGTTAGCTGGCCGACGCCACCAGAGGTGAGCCGAGCCGCTGTGCCGTCGCAACGGAGGTTGGGGACCTTGCCGGCTCGGGGAAGCTCCACCAAGTTGATCAGCATGTGGAGTTAGGCCCTGGCGGCGATTAGGGTCTCGGGCAGGAGTTGGGAGAGCTGTCCCAGCGAACTCCGGCGACCTGGCAGCGCGCGCACGAGGGGCGTTGGGAGGTTGAAGAAGGGCACCGGGTCCAAGCAGTCAGTGAGGGAAAAGGTTTAAAGCCGATCCTCTGTGGCTATTTGATCCGGTCCTGCGTGGCTTGGACTGTGTGGCCCTGTGTGGTTTTGTCTCAGAGGGTGACACGTGGCCTGGGCCCAGCAGCAGACATTTAAACTTTTCTCCGTTTTCAGATTGCAGTTTAAAGTTTAAATAGCCACAACTTTGTGTTGGAATGTCCAACAATTGGCAAACAAATTTTGTTGGATTCCTCTCAGAGAGTACTATCCAGGGGTACAGCCCAATAATTATGAAAACCCCTGGTCTTGGCTCATTAATTCATAGAAGGAAAATTTTGTGGGAATTTTTCCAGGAGTTCTGTATATTGGAAAATCCCCAAATTTGGGAAGGAGATTCTTCCAAAAATACTTGAACTCCAGTAAAATTTTCAGAAGAATTGTACCCCATTTGATTGGCCAATTGTGGTGTTAATTTCTTATGCCTCTGAAAAATTGGAAAATAGAACAGAATTCAAATTCAGATTTTCCCCAAACTTTAGAACCTCATAACTCTTGCTAGAAAGCTCCAAATTTAGTGATTAAAATTGGCTTGGATTCATCTTGAATAGCTCTGTCCAAATATACAACCCAGTTTGTATGGAACTCATTATTTAATTCTGGAAAATTATTTAAAAGCTTTTCAGCAAAAGTATTTTAGAGGGGGTTTGGTTAATCCAAAAGTCCTCAAATTTTGCCAGAATATTCTCTAGGATATTAGTGAACTCCTGTAAAAGTTTCAGACCATTGGAGTTGGTTTGCTCAGGGCAATTTAGATTTGAAGTTGCTGTGTTCAATTGAATACAGAAACATTTTCAGAGAAATTCCAAAACTTGGAAATTCATTTGTGGGAGATTCTTAGCTCCAAAACTCCTATGAAAATTCATGCAAGCTATATGAACTATAATTGAAATTGTAGTTTACTAAGTTTGGCATGAACATGCAAGTTTATTCAGAATTAATTCCTTTTGGCCTAAAGGCTTAGGGAATTATTCTGAGTGATCTATTCATTGGATAATTCCAAATATTGGTCCAGAGTGTTTTCCTGTGACAAGGAACCCACATGAAAATTCTTAGCCCCATTGAAGGTCTGTATCACCCCTTTTATGTTTAACCTTTTAAGGTAATCAACATAGAAGAGGGGGAAGACACAATATTTCATCTTGTTGCTTAGACACAAACCCAAACCACTAGAACCCATGTCTTTTTAAATTCTTAAACAGAGTTCCCGTTTTGAAACGTGTCATTAGAACTTGTAGCCAATGATCTTTACAAATAAACATATGTGCATATTCATTACGTGTAGCATCTACGTGAAGGATTTGAAGTCGTCGGAAAGGAAGTCAAGGGAGAAGGAAAGCACTTGATCAAGCCAAGTGGTCTTCACTAACTGAACTTCATATATATAAGTCCCCTGCAAAACAAAGGCAAGCCCCGGTTTCCATCAAATTTACAAGTTTTTATTTGTATTCACTTCATACGTCTAGCATTTTGTTTATTGCATCACGTCTAGATGGTATGAAACTCCAAATGCATGAACCAGAAAACCCTGGAGTTTAATGTAAGATATGTTATGTTATCATTTAATTATAACTGCTGATCTCAACAAAAGTGGATTAAAAGAGGCATAACTTGAGTAGGCAGATTCCTACTCGTGAACAGGGATTTAGGGGTGGGGATCAATCGGAAGAGTTGGGAATTGATCCTCATAGTGGGGAATGGAGACCGGGCAGTGGATGGAAGGTCAAGGACGTGGTCCTGTGAGCCTAGTCTATGTCTGAGTCGATTAAGGCCCGTTCTCGTGTGCAGCCCCGCTGGAAAAGTTTGAGATGTGTACCGGATGCATACTGGCTATATGGGACCCAGGAAACCGATGTAACATGTTAACCTGGGTGTCGAGGAATACCTCACCGTCCGATGCCGATGCTGAAAGGATAGAGAAGTCGGCTCTACGAGGGTTTGCCGTAGGGAGACTTAATCCCAGTCGGTGGGACCGATTCGACATTTGAGTGTCGTGTGAAAGGTTGCCACGTACGGCGTCAGTGACGGTTGCTGTGTGCAACGTCGAGTACGGGCATACGTGTCGTGTCAGCCGGGTGCTTTTGATTGCAATCACTGTCGCTCGCGGTAGTGAGCATACTTGAACACTAAGTCGTGACGTAGTAATAAACTGGGAAACGTGTAATATGCTTCGTGAGTAATCATCATAATGGAGATGAGGAAAGATCAATACTTCACTAAATTTACTTTCCACCTTGGGCTACTAGCGTCGAGGCAAAGCGTTTCTTGTTTGATTGTGGAGTCTTGACGGTAATGCCGCAAGGTCTGTATGGGTCTAGGGTAGCTCACTAAAGTTACTTTCACCTCGGGCAAGTGACATCGAGATGAAGCGTTTCTTGTTTGATTGTGGAGTCTCGATGTAAATTGCGTGAGGACTATAAAAGTTGCTTAAAACTTTAGGTAAGGATTTTCCTTTAGCCCAAGATCATCTTTTATGTAAACTTCTATATTCGGCCCTCTATTTTCATCATGTAGAGTTTCATGATTAGGGTGACGGGTCAGTCTTGCTGAGCTTCGTGCTCACAGATACTACCTAAGTTGTTTTGCAGGTAATAACTGTAGGCTGATATGTACGGGTGCCCGATGAGACTCGGAACTCCCCGAGTGGTGAACTCATGGCAACCCCTGCCGCTGCTATTATGAAAGTGTTGCTAGCGAGAAGGGTCCGCGAGCTGGACACCTTCTCTGTTGCTTAGCATAGGTATGAGACGAGAGTTGTAATAGTCTTCCGCTGTAGTTTATTTGAGAAGCATTTGAAAAAAAATACACTTTGTAAGCTTCCGCTTGATGTATGTAATATGATGCTTTATTATGTGTGCTGTTGGGTGCCGCATCGCACGGCACCACCCAATGCGATTCCCGGGCGAGGTGCCCCGTTCCCGTGAACCGGGACGGTGGGTCCTCACAGACGTGGTATCAGAGCCGCATTGGTAATAGCACATGGTATAAGGATCGTATTACGACAAAAATTTAGGATACGGTGAGGAAACGATAGTAGGCCCACATAAGGACTATAGTAGTATAGTTACGTAAAGTGGCAGTACTAACATACTTGTTATAATTCTGAATTTTTGATTACGTAACGACGCACCTACGCTCAGGTAAGCATGGTAAGGAACGCCACCGAAAGCGGTTCAATTTCGGTTAGCTCCCCTGACGAGGAAAGTGGTTTAGGGCTTTGTCTCACAGCTTGGTGTGAGACGTTAATATGAAACTCTTGGACTCTTCATGTTCCTGAGTTCATATGAAACGCTGATCCCTAGCGTGCATTAGGCAAGTAAGTGGGGACCCCATCGCGTGGTCAGTAACGCGAGAGTGTGTTCGTCTGGAAATAGCCCAGGAAGACATACGAAGCGCTTGCCATCGGCGTGCCCTGCAGGGCAGTAGGTGGTATCCGTTGGGTTGATAACATTCCCAACCGTGATGACCCATTCATGATATACTCGGGTTCCCCGTCGTGTGGTGTTGAAACACGATCACGTACCTTGAGACGTGGCTCAACTCAAGGACGGCCGTATGACAATGATACGGGCGTTTGTATTTACTTTCAAATATGGAACTGCCTGAAATGAAACAACCTTTGAGTGCACCACTATTGAGTGTTTTTCTGCAGGTACTAACCAGTACGTATCCCGTGTAGTACACCTGTGCGAGAGACCATCTTAGTGCCACTGATTAAACGGATATGCCGGTATAATCCGGTTTAGGATTTTCTTTTGGAGAGGCAACGTTGTACCGACATGTTTCTTACGGTGCATCGACACCGTACCACACTTAATAACCTATTCCCTATGAAGACATGATTCATGAGCTAACTTTCAACTAAAAAGGGAAGTTTGAAACAAATATCAGTTACTGAACTCTTATTTTGAACTAAGATTGAAATGCGAGAAGGTCTAGGTTTCAAAGATTTCAAAAACAGAGTGCTCTGTTTCTGGCAGGAATTCTTGCTGGACTTTAGCAGAGCATAACTCTGAGTAGCTTGATCCAATTAAGGTGTATGATACAGTTCTGGAAAAACATTTCAAGTGCTCTACAACTTCCTTGTAGACCTCCAGAGCAAAACCACACGTTAACTGGGTGAAAACTTCAGTTGAAGGCAAACTGTTCAGGACCAGGACAGTACCAAAAACCTCTCTGGACCATTCTGTTTTTAATCCATAACGTCCTGTAGAAAAAATCCATAAGGAGCCTGTGATACACCGTTGGAATGGTTATGAGATATGCAACATTGTTGTAGTTCAAAGGTTGTTCAGACTCTTGTTGTATTTTCATATACAACTGTGATAAAATCAGCCACATACAAAGGAGATGCTGGCAAAGTTTATCCAGAAAGTCTGTCAACTCTGTGAAATCATAACTTCTGATCCGAAATGATCTGGAGGCATGGGAGTACTCGTTGGAAAGATATTGAAGTTAACTTTAACTTCGGTATGCAACTTGAGTTATAAAAATGCTTTAAACGGATCAAAATCTGGGTTAGGACTGAAGAGTCTGTTCTGCACAGCAAAGAGAATGGTTGAAGAAGCAACTAAGGGAAACCATGAGCAAATGTGTTATACAACCAAGCTCATGACTTTGGGGTTGCTCTGTGCTGTGAAGTGAGAGGGAGGACGAAACACTACAGCTTAGTGTTAATTTTCGTCCGCTTAACATTGTGACTATCAAGGACAAGTACCCGTTACCACAGATCGACATATTGTTTGATCAGTTGGTCAAAGCAAGGATCTTTTCCAAGATGGACTTAGGATCAGGGTACCATCAGCTTGAGATAAGGGCTGAGGCTATTCTAAAGACAGTTTTACGATGAGGTACAAAGTTTACGAGTACCTTTCATATTCCTTGGCCTTACCCACACTCCAGCTCAGTCCATGTACTTAAGGAACTCGGTATTCATGCCGGGGCTGGATATGTTTGTCGTGGTCTTTATCGATGACCTACTGGTTTATTCCAAGTCGGAGCAAGAACATGAGAAGCACCTGCGTATAGTATTGCAACGGCTGCGGGATCACAAGCTATACGTGAAATTCAGCAAGTGCAAATTTTGCATATCACAAGTACTTTGTCTCGGGCATATCATCTCAGCGAAGAGCATCGCTGTAGACCCGAGTAATATTGCACAAGTGCTGCATTGGAAGTCCCCGCGGTCTATTAACGAGGTACGGGAAAATTCCTCGGACTCACGGGATATTATCGGAGGTTCATTTCGAACTTCTCAAAGATTGCCAAGCCTAGGACATAGCTGCTGAAGAAGGCTACCAAATAAGTTTGGAGTCCAGCATGTAAAGCTGCGTTCAAGGCATTAGTGAAGAACCTAACATCAGCACCGGTTTTGGCGCAGCCAAACACAACAAGACCGTTCGCTGTGTACTGCGATGCATCCGGCTTTGGGCTAGGATGTGTGCTGATGCAAGACCAAAGGATGGTCGTATATGGATCACGGCAACTCAGGAATCATGAGCAACACTATCCAACTCATGACTTAGGACTCACTGTCGTGGTACTCGCACTGAAATGTGGAGGCATTACCTACTCGGTAACCTCGTGCAGTTATATATCAACCCCAAGTACATATTCACTCAGAAGGAGTGTAACATGAGGCAGCAAAGATGGGTGGAGTTGATAAAGGATTACGAAATAGAGATCCATTATCACCCCGACAAGGTTAACGTGGGCGAATGCGGGAGTCGCAAGTCACACGTTCGTAATCCAACCATCACCCGTTGGAAGAGAGCGAGCCACCATTACGTATGGTTCACCCTAGAGCTCTCTACAATTTAGCTTTTATCCCCACCATTCGTAAAGGAAGGATGGCAGCCCAGAAACGTGACAAGGGCATGTCACCTTTGCGGAAACGTATAGACAGTGGGGAAACTGAAATATTCCCGGAAAGACGCAGACGACGTCCTGCAGTTTAAGAACAGAATCGTCGTACCCCGTAAATTAGAGTCGAGGGAGAAAGATTGTTGACGAGGCTCACTTGTCCTAGTTTCTATCCATCTCGATTCGTTGGTCCATTCCAGGTTATGGAAAGATGTGGACCCGTTGCATAACGGCTGGAAGTATCACCGGTGTGTATGACATCTTCCACATTTCTCAGCTGAGGAAGTGCCTCAAGTGTTCAATCACCATTCAGCTGCGGAATATCGAAGGACTGAAGCCAGATCTCACACATCAGGAGGGACTGGCTCAGATCATCGACATAATGGACCGAACAACACGCGACCATACGTTGTGGTCTATAAAGTTTTAGGGAGTGCTTACTCCAAGGTTGAAGCGACATAGGAGAGCGAAGGATTTCTTCGTGTCAATCATCCCAACCATTGACGTCGCACAACCTATAATTTTTCACCATCCTCCCTCTCGTTTTTACCTTATAATCTAGGGACGAGATTCTTTTTAGGGGAGAGGATTGTAAAGGTCCCAAAATATGCATACAAAGAAACTCTTGTTTGCACAAAGTTGGTTTCACATGTATGAAAAATGGGACTTGTTAAAACTTTTTTTCCACATGTGATAATACACATGAGAGCCTTCTTCACACAAGTTCAAATATTTATTTGAAGACTTGGAACCCAAGAGGGATCTAAAACTAAGGTGGCAAGTTCCCATATGGGTGAGGAAGCTAAAGTTAGATTTTGAGAACAAATTGTTCCACTCAAAAATTCAAATGAGTAACACAATGGTTTTCAAACTGTTGTATTAAAAACCTCATTTGCAGCAGCCAAATAAAATTTCAGAGATCATATTTGAATTCCTTAGGTCCAAATTAGGGGGTAGGCAAAGTCTCATGAATTTTGGAAGATATTTGCTATCCATTTTCCAAATGGACTTAAATTGCAATGAATTCAAATATACATTTGAATTTGGATGAAACTTGTCCAAATGTCCACAAACATTTCAGATTTGAATTCCCACCATTTGATTTCCAGCATTTTCCAAAATGAGGAGATATTTGTGAAAAAATGAGAGGTGATAAGGGGGAAGGTGGGACCCACTTGTCATATGCACCAAATATCTGAATTGAGTCGGTACCTTTCTGTTCCCACGCGAAGCAACCTGGACAGCACTGAGGCTCCACCGGACGACACCGCCCGGCACCGAGGACACCACCTCATGAATTCTTTTGCGCTGGTGAGCTGTTTTCCCCGATCTCCTCACTTCAGCCGGTGTTTTCCCGTGCCATAACCCCGAGAGAACCCTCGGTTTGCTTCTTCTCTCGCGCACAGGGACAGAGCCACCGCCTCCACCGCCGCCACCACCGATCTACCGTGCCGCCGTCGTTTCATCGCGTGCAAGCCTTGGCAGAGCTCCAAAACTGCACCAGGGCATCTCCCTCTCCATCCTCAACGTGTCATCGGCCGGTGTTTGGCCTCCCTACCCCGGGAAAGCCATGTTGGCGCGGCGGCCGACGAGAACCGACGAAGAGGTCGCACGTGGACAGCGCTGCAGGGAGCTTTTCAAGCCCAAGCGAGAGCACCCTCGGATGCGCTAGGACCCTCTGGTGCTCACCTCCGTAGCTCAAGCCGTGACATGATCCACTGAGCGTGAATTTGGGAAAACTCTTCAGGCGGGCACAAAACTACCTCCCGGCACGGTAACTTCAAATTCAAGCTCCACCCTTGTTCTTAGCTCGTCAATTCTTGCACACAGGACTGCCACTAGTCGGCGATCATTAGCCCTTCACAACCCTAGCTGGAAAAACGCAAGTAGACCGCACAAATTCTAGATTTTCCGAGCTCCACCGTGAAAGAAGTCTCGGGTGCACGGTGAAACACCATTAGCCGCCAGTCCCGAGCGGTTTTGAAGTCATGTCGGGCTCCCTCATGGTTCACTGGTGCTGTAGCGCCATTTCACCGGGCTTTTGGCGGGCTAGGTTAGCTGGCCGACGCCACCGGAGGTGAGCCGCGCCGCTGTGCCGTCGCAATGGAGGATGGGGACCTTGCCGGCTCGGAGAAGCTCCACAAAGTTGATCAGCACGTAGAGTTAGTCCCTGGCGGCGAATAGGGGCTCGGGCAGGAGTCAGGAGAGCTGTCCCGGCAAACTCCGGCGACCTGGCAGCGCGCGCGCGCGAGGGGCGTCAGGAGGTTGAAGAAGGGCACCGGGTCCCAGCAGTCAGTGAGGGAAAAGGTTTAAAGCCGATCCTCTGTTGCTATTTGATCCAGTGTGACTGCGTGGCTGGGACTGTGTGGCCCTGTGTGGTTTGGTCTCAGAGGGTGACACGTGGCCTGGGCCCAGCAGCAGACATTTAAACTTTTCTCCGTTTTCAGATTTCAGTTCAAAGTTTAAATAGCCACAACTTTGTGTAGGAATGTCCAAAAATTGGCAAACAAATTTTGTTGGATTCCTCTCAGAGAGTACTATCCAAGGGTACAGCCCAATAATTATGAGCACCCCTGGTCTTGGCTCATTAATTCATAGAAGAAAATTTTGTGGGAATTTTTCCAGGAGTTCTGTATATTGGAAAATCCCCAAATTTGGGCAGGAGATTCTTCTAGAAATACTTGAACTCCAGTAAAATTTTCAGAAGAATTGTACCCAATTTGATTGGCCAAATGTGGTGTTAATTTCTTATGCCTCTGAAAAATTGGAAAATAGAACAGAATTAAAATTCAGATTTTCCCCAAACTTTAGAACCTCATAACTCTTGCTAGGAAGCTCCAAATTTAGTGATTAAAATTGGGTTGGATTCACCTTGAATTGCTCTGTCCAAATATACAACCCAATTTGTATGAAACTCAATATTTAATTCGGGAAAATTCTTTAAAATGTTTTCAGCAAAAGAATTTTAGAGGGAGTTTGGTTCATCCAAAATTCCTCAAATTTTGCCAGAATATTCTCTAGGATATTAGTGAACTCATGTAAATGTTTCAGACCATTTGGAGTTGGTTTGCTTAGGGCAATTTAGATTTGAAGTTGCTGTTTTCAATTGAATACAGAAACATTTTCAGAGAAATTCCAAAACATGGAAATTCATTTATGGGAGATTCTTAGCTCCAAAAATCCTAGGAAAATTCATGCGAGCTATATGAACTATAATTGAAATTGTAGTTTACTAAGTTGGCATGAACATGCAAGTTTATTCAGAATTAATTCCTTTTTGCCTAAAGGCTTAGGGAATTATTCTGAGTGATATATTCATTGGATAATTCCAAATATTGGTCCAGAGTGTTTTCTTGTGACAAGGAACCCTCATAAAAATTCTTAGCCCCATTGAAGGTTTGGATCACCCCTTTTATGTTTAACCTTTTAAGGTAATCAACATAGAAGAGGGGGAAGACACAACATTTCATCTTGTTGCTTAGACACAAACCCAAACCACTAGAACCCATTTCATTTTAAATTCTTAAACAGAGTTCCTGTTTTGAAACTTGTCATTAGAACTTGTAGCCAAAGATCTTTACAAATAAACATATGTGCATATTCATTACATGTAGCATCTACTTGAAGGATTTGAAGTCGTCGGAAAGGAAGTCAAGGGAGAAGGAAAGCACTTGATCAAGCCAAGTGGTCTTCACTAACTGAACTTCATATATATAAGTCCCCTGCAAAACAACGGAAAGCCCCGGTTTGCATCAAATTTACAAGTTTTTATTTGTATTCACTTCATAGGTCTAGCATTTTGTTTATTGCATCACGTCTAGATGGTATGAAACTCCAAATGCATGAACCAGAAAACCCTGGAGTTTAATGTAGGATATGTTATGTTATCGTTTAATTGTAACTGCTGATCTCAAAAAAAGTGGATTAAAAGAGGCATAACTCGAGTAGGCAGATTCCTACTCATGAACAGGGATTTAGGGGGGGGGGGTCAATCAGAAGAGTTGGGAATTGATCCTCATAGTGGGGAATGGAGACCGGGCAGTGGATGGAAGGTCAAGGACGTGGTCCTGTGAGCCTTGTCTATGTCTGAGTCGATTAAGGCCCGTTCTCGTGTGCGGCCCCGCTGGACAAGTTTAAGATGTGTACCGGATGCATACTGGCTATATGGGACCCAGGAAACCGATGTAACATGTTAACCTGGGTGTCGAGGCATACCTCACCGTCTGATGCCGATGCTGAAAGGATAGAGAAGTCGGCTCTACGAGGGTTTATCGTAGGGAGACTTAATCCCAGTCATCGGGACCGATTCGACATTTGGGTGTCGTGTGAAAGGTTGCCACGTACGGCGTCAGTGACGGTTGTTGTGTGCAACGTCGAGTACGGGCGTACATGTCGTGTCACCCGGGTGTTTTTTATTGCAATCACCGTCGCTCGCGGTAGTGAGCATACTTGTACACTGAGTCGTGACGTAGTAATAAACTGGGAAACGTGTAATATGCTTAGTGAGTAATCCTCATAATGGAGATGAGGAAAGATCAATACTTCACTAAATTTACTTTCCACCTTGGGATAGTAGCGTCGAGGCAAAGCGTTTCTTGTTTGATTGTGTAGTCTCGACGGTAATGGCGCAAGGTCTGTATGGGTCTAGGGTAGCTCACTAAAGTTACTTTCACCTCAGGCAAGTGACATCGAGATGAAGCGTTTCTTGTTATATTGTGGAGTCTCGATGTAAATTGCGTGAGGACTATAAAAGTTGCTTAAAACTTGAAGTAAGGATTTTCCTTTAGCCCAAGATCATCTTTTATGTAAACTTCTATATTTGGCCCTCTATTTTTATCATGTAGAGTTTCATGATTAGGGTGATGGGTCAGTCTTGCTGAGCTTCGTGCTCACAGATACTAGCTAAGTTGTTTTGCAGGTAATAACTGTAGGCTGATATGTACGGGTGCCCGATGAGACTCGGAACTCCCCGAGTGGTGAACTCATGGCAACCCCTGCCGCTTCTATTATGACAGTGTTCCTAGCGAGAAGGGTCCGCGGGCTGGACACCTTCTCTGTTGCTTAGCATAGGTATGAGACGTGAGTTGTAATAGTCTTCCACTGTAGTTTATTTGAGAAGCATTTGAAAAAAAAATACACTTTGTAAGCTTCCGCTTGATGTATGTAATATGATGCTTTATTATGTGTCCTGTTGGGTGCCGCATCGCACGGCACCACCCAATGCGATTCCCGGGCGAGGTGCCCTGTTCCCGTGAACCGGGACGGTGGGTCCTCACATCTCTACTCGTCGAGTTTGTAAACTACCCTACCCTTCATAGGATTTAAAAGGCTATGCAAGTGGGGTTTCAATCACCCTAACTCTAATGCAAGCATTCACCTTAAACATAAGTGATACAAATGAAGAATTTTACAAAAGCACTTAAATGCAAACCGGGGCTTGCCTGGTTGCGAGTCAAATGGAAAGTTAGCTTCTGGTGGGAGGACGTCCAAGGGCTCCGGTGCGTCCTCAACTTCGGTCACTAAATGAAATGTAGTAAAATATATGTATAAGTATTAAGGACTTGTAAGAAGTAAACTTCTATTCATAGCTACTGCTATTTAGAATTCCTAATTGGCTTTGGGATTTTTCCAGTGGATACTAGACTCTCTAAGGATAACATGAGCAAAATTTAAGGAAATGTCATTGCACATTGTGGCCTCCAAAATTCTCACAAGCAGAAGGATTCTCTGAATTTTGAGCCCAAATCAGGAGCTTTGACATGACTAACAGTTGAAGATCTGATTAGGGTAAGTCTCCATGGTTCTAACAAAATTTGTTTCACCATTTTTGGATCTACCAACAGAGAGATATGAATTTTTGAAGTTGGACAGGAGTTCTGAAAAGTTTCTGTTTAAATTTTGAATTTTCAAATAAAGGCTGAACTTTGGAAGGCAATTTAGTCTAGCAAATGAACTCCAATGAAGCTCAAATTTTTACTGGAGATCAGTTACTATGAAAAGGATTTGCTGCCCAAATTTGGAAATGTTTCATAGAGAATTGCTCCTGGAATAAATCTCTAAAGTATTTAATAAAAACAATTCTACAAAAATTCCTGGGCATTATCATAGCAAACAATTTGTTCCTCTGTGAATTACTCCTCACGAGGATGCCAACAAAATTGTTCGCACCCTTTTTGGAGTTTTCTACACAAAGTTATTGGTCTCCAAAGTTTGAACTGAATTTGGAAAATCTGGAAATGTTTAAACACTGCCCGTAGGTCCCACTCTCCAGTCCTCGTCTTCTACCTCGCGCCAAAACAGAGGACCCAGCGGCTTGCTCCGGTGAGGGTCACCGTAAGCCATTTTCAGGCCACCTCCCGTCCTCATAGTCGCCGCTCCCCCCTGTTACAACCTGCTGAACTCTTTGGGAGGGTCACCGGCAACAGTAAGACCTAGGTCTCTGGCGATGTCGCGGCGGCCCATTCCTTCACCAAATGATTGGGTTTTTACCTCTAAAGCATCAGTGGACGGTGTAGAAGCTCGACATGGAGTCTAAACGGATAGGGGGGCGCTGCAAACCCATCGGCACCGTGCGCCCTATGGGGTCCGGCGGTGCGCCATGACCAAAACATGGAAATTCTCCCTCTACACCCCATATCTAGGTCTAAAACCGATGGAGGAAGTGCGCTAAGTAGTTAGGAAGCTTTGTGCACAGTTTGAATCAACAAGAACACGAATTAACGAAGAATTTGGTAAATTCCTACCTCGGGGTCAGTTTGTACCACCCGGGAGAAAAACTCGAAATTCTCCTTCTGTGATCAATGGTTAGGGCTGAGTTTTGGGCTTGAGCAGCTAGGGTCAAGGATGCACCGATGGGCTGGCTTGCTTTGGCGTGATCTTGCTCGGTGTGAGCTGTCCATGGTGACCTCACTCGGTTTTTCAGTGTTTACCCGAGAACCGCAGCACCTTTGCTGCTTCCCGGTGCAAACAAGCTCGGGACCGGGAGGAGTGGCTAGCCGGCTAGAGCACTGGTGGGCGCAGTTCTTTCCTGTTGGGAGCTCGAGCAATCGAGCTCAGTTTCTGTGGATGATCGGGGGGGGGGGGAACGGGCGGCAGTGTTCGGTGCGAAGGAAGCGGCTGAGGCGCAAGTACGAGCTGAGGGGGTAGGGCTGTGGCACTCGGGCGGCCGCTTTGATCGCCCACGCGCGCGAGCCGACGTCGGGGCAGCGAGAAACAGCTCGGTGGAGCTTCGGGCATGGGTTTCGGCCGAGCGCTGGAACAAGTGATCAACCGAGGTGAAAACAGGTCGGTTAACACTTCTGTGTGGCTGACAATTGGGTCTCACCACCTCAAATTTTTATCCCATTTCCACTGATATTTCTCCCCCAGCTACTCAAAATTTAAGGCTATGCTTTGCCTCAACGTTATGGTTTGAAAATGTTGAATTCAAATGATTTGGATTCTGTTGTGGTATTTGAATTGAATATGGTCATTTGAATTTGAAAATGGAATTTGAATTCTTCCTTTTGCATTGCTCTAAAAACATAGCAGACCAACTCCACAGTTCCTCATTTTTGTCATGGCTGCTAATTCAAACGTGGAGAACACATTTGTGGAACCAAATATGCAAATGGAGGAAATTGGAATTTGAAACTGAAATTCAGATTCATATTATAGGGCTTCCACTTTTAATTCCAAACAAATACTAAAACCCCTCCAAATGAGCTGAAATTTCGAAGGTTGTATATTTGAAATATGAAGACCCAAGTTATGAAATTAGATCTCCATGTTTGGAAGTTTTGGGAAGTTTGAATCCTCACTTTGAACTTACACCGTTATAATTCAAAGTTTTAATTCCCCTCATTTTTCCTAAATGTACATGAGCTGAATTTTTCTTGCTACTAATTGTTGGGGATTTTACAATTCTGTTCTGGAGTTACACAAAAAAGTTGTAGAATATTTCAAAACCATTCCAGAAATGTATCCCTCACCTCCATCGGTTCAACCAATCAAAAGTTATGTCCTGCTCATGTTCAGAAAAAATTCTGCCGAAAACAGGGGAGATTGTTTCTAAATGTTTGAGATGATAACTATACTCCCAATTGACTCTTAGTTCACTAGAGGAGTTCATTAACCTCTAATGGACTCCTAGATACCAAAATTACTCTTTCTTTGAAAACTTCCTTTTTCATGCAGCTAAGAACATATTACGGTACTACGTTTCCTCACCAAATCAAAAATCCTAACCGGCGTTACACCGGCATATACGTCTCAAGGGGTGGCACTAAAACTATCACTCACCAACGTTTTCTAAATGCAATGTTCTACTTGTGGTTAAGGTACCTGCAGAAAACCACTCAATAATGATGCACACAATGGTTTGTCATTTCAGGCAGGTCCATATCATAGTAAAAACATACGCCCCGTATCATTGCCATACGGGCTGTCCTTGAGTCAAGCCACATCTCAAGGTACATGATCGGGTTATTCACCACCCGATGGGGGCTCCACACATTTGCAATAAAGCACACCGGTGGAACAGAGCTTTCGTAAGCCTCATAGGACATGAAGATCCTAGAGAACATACTTCGTGTTATAAACCACACGATGCGGTCTCCTCCTCTTGCTCCTGGGTTTGCGCACTGGAGGCTAGTGCATTTCATATGTCTCTAAGACATGAAGAGTCTTAGAAAACGTATTCACTTCCCGTCCATTGTTGAGCGGGACATCCCACACTACTTTCCTCGTATGGGGGAGCTAACCAAATTGATCGGCTTTCGGTGGCGTTCCTTACCATTCTTACCTCCACGTAGGTATGTCGTTACAAAATTGAATTATGCAATAATAACACACTGTTAGCTTGCGACTTTAAGTAACTATGCTAATAATACTCCTTATGTGGGCATACTATAAGTTCCTCACTCGTATACTTCTAAGTTTTCGAAAATACGCTCTTTTCATGTGTGCTATTCTCAATGAGGCTCTGATACCATGCCTGTGGGGAACCCCTTCCAGGATCCACACTCCAGGATACACATTGGGTGGTGCCGTGCGATGCGGCGCATAACAGCATACACGAAAAGAAACCAAAATATACAAAGTCTTTTATTTCTAAATATAGTGTCATTTACAACATAATGTACCACGAAGGTACATCCAGCGGAATATACATACACACGTACTCTTGGTCCTAACTATGCAAAAGAGAAGACGTCTAGCCCGCGAACGCTTCTTACTAGCTTCAACAAAGATGAGTGCAGCGGCAGGGTTTCCGGTGAGTCTCCGATGTCTCATCGAACAACCATCTTCATAGCGAATTTTATATAACCTACAAAACACTAATAATGCAACCGTGAGCACGATTGCTCAGCAAGACATAACCGACCCTCCTAACCATGAAACTCTACATGCAGTGATTAATAATATAGGGTACATATGTTGCAATAAAGACACGCCTACATGTTAATCCTTACTTTCAGTTTTATAGCAGCAGATTACTATGCCTTAGACAGCCCTCACATCAGATGTCCACAATCAAACAAGAAACACTTTCCTCCGATGTGGTTATGGCAAAAGTGGAAGATAAACTTAGTGAGCTCTACAACTATAGCATTCATGGTTGGCAATACAATGAACTTAAGAACTTCATAACAGCAATGATTCATCTCAGTTCATCTGGAAATACTTACTACGTCACAACGTAGTGAACAAGTGGTACTCATATAACAGCGAGGGATGGTGATTCGAATCAGGACACACCCGGAACACATGAAACATACACCCGCCTCGAAAGACTCACACTAGAGCTCTTTCTTACGTTGTATGCAGCAACCTTTCACCCGTCACTCCAATGCCGAACCAGTTCTGCCGACCCATCAGAAGGGCCACTACCCGGAACACGTCGAAAGATCTCTGCTAGCGGGTTTACACCTCTTACACCAACCCCCAAAGGACGTCCGTATAAGTTTCGACACGATAATACCCGAGTTACATCGGTTTTCTGGACCCCATAATTCCAGTGTGCATCCGATACTGTTCAAACTTGCTCAACAGGGCGGCATACGCATCGGTTCTTAACCGACACAAACAGAGCTACGGCGACACAGGCCCAACATCCTGCTGCTCCTACTCTCTACCCGGTCTCATTTTCCATTCCAGGCATTTCATTCTCTAGAATCATACCCCGTTGAACCAACATCCTAAACTCGCGAGTAGCTTCCAACTACCCAACTTGTACCGGATCCTATACAACTTAAGCCTAGCCAAAACTATACGAAGGTAACCTGTTCTACCCTTTAACTCCAAGGGTTTGTGGGTCATGCATTTGGAGTATCAATCACCTTGACCTAATGCACAATACATACTAAACCAATAAAAGTGATACAAAGTAAAATATAACTAAAAGCTGTTAAATGCAAACCGAGGCTTGCCTTATGTTGCTGCAGGTTTGATTCTAAATTTAAGTAAGTAGCTTGGCAATGAGTAATGCTTCAAGTTGCTGTTCTGAGTTGAATTGCCTCGTCGACCTCCTTCGTCGTTTTTCCTACCGGGATGAATATGCACAGTTTTACGTTGCAAGTAAAGACATTATAAAACAAAGGGGTTTTAAGCATGATTTAGACCAACTTGTAAGTGTGTTAGTAGATCTGTTATGGACCAAAACAGAGAACTTTAGCTGGGCAGTAGATGTTAGCTGGAGTAAAGTTCAAAAAGTGATAATATAAGGAACATAAGAAAGATATTGGAAAGACCCAGCAGAAACTAGAGAATATTACCGCAAATTGCTCTGAAATTTTTACAGTGGTCCATAGATCATAAATAGGTATGGCTTGTAAAATTTCAGACAAAGTTGATGTAAAATGTAGCCTAAAGAATTTTCTTAGCTATTTGGCTTCTCTGAATTCCTATGGCAATTCTAGGGTCTTGTCATGCTCCAAATTTGGTTTTTAAGAAACTTGGGAGTCTATAGGACTTGGTTTCACCATTTTTGGAGCTTCCTAAATGGACATATGAATTTTACAAGTTGGAGCTAAAAGCTGGAAAAATGTTTCTGTTATTTTTCCTAAGTTTCAGAGATATACGAGATTGAATCATTATTTGGCCAAGCAAATAGGTCCAATTCCTATGAAATTTTTACTGGAGTTCAAGTATTTTAAGTAGAATGTCCTGTACAAATTTGGGAATTTTCCAATACATAGAACTCCTGGAATAAATCCTACAAAATTTTATTTATATGAATTAATGAGCCAAATGCAGGGATTTTCATAAAAATGGGATGCACCTCTGGATAGTACTCACTGAGAAGAATCCAATGGAACTTATTTCACAATTTTTGGAGGTTCCTATCAAAGTTATGAGCAATTGAAGTTGAACTAAACTGAAAAATGGAAGGAAATGTTTAAACTCTGGCGCGCAGGCCCCACCAGTCGGATTCCTTTTTCCTCGCGCGCGGCAGAGCACAGTGGTGGCGCTTCTCCGGCGAACTTCACGAAAACTGCTTTCCCGGCCTTCCCTTGACCCCAAACTCGCCGCCTCCCCCTTTTGGACCACGGGCAACTCATACATGGGGTCGATCGAGGGCCCCAGTCACCGGAAACCCATCGGCGACGGTCGGTGGCGGCGGCTAACCTTCGGCGCCATTGAACTCCCTCCACAGTGGATCAATTTCCTCGGTTTTTCTTCCTAGAGAACTGTGGGGACCACCCCGTGGTTCGCCCACTCCAGGAGCGCATAGGTTGGTGTTGTGCGATGCGGCACCCAACAGCACACACGAAAAGAATTAAGAACAACATACAAACTTTTATTTGATATAAAACAGCGGAAGTCTTTTTACAAAACAGAATTATACAGCGGAAGTTTTATACATAGATACTCTCTCATTCTAACTAAGCAAAAGTGCAGCTGTCCAGCCCGGAGGGGGGGGACGCTACACACTAGCAACATAGAACCAGACATCACGGCGGCGTGCAGGGCTCCAGCTTGGCCGTGTACCCCGACGGGGTCATCGCTGTAACACCCCAAAAATATTGTTAAGACCCTAAATCATGTTAAGAGGGGAATTTAAAAATTTTTGGACGTGTTGCATGTTTTGCAAAAATTCAAATTCAAACTGGAATTCAAATTAAACTCAAATCAGAAAAGAAATAGAAAAAGAAAAAGAGAAAACAGAAAAAACCGGCCAGTGGGCCGAACCCCATCAGCCGGCCCAGCCAGCGCCCGCGCCAGCCCGCAGCCGAGCGCGCTGCTTCCTCACGCTGACAGGCGGGACCCACCCGATCTTCGTCTACCTCGCGACAGCGCCGGACTCCCTCGCACCCGAATCAAAACCGATCAGGATTTCGGCGTATCCCAGCTGAATTCTGTTCGTAGGCGACGTGGACATGATCTAAACCACCCCGCCGCCCTCCCCCGTCTATAAAAACCCCGGCCTCGTTCTGTTTTTCCCCCACGATCGCCGATTTTTACTCCGGTGAGAACCGAGACTTCTCCGGCAAATTCTGGCCGATCTAAGCTCGGAAATTCTGATCTAACTCGCTGGTCTTGATCCACAGCCTCCGGGGAACCTTGCAGGTGCAGAAAACTCGGTGATTTGCGGTGTAAACGCAGCGCCGACGAGCTTCGCCGTGGTTTTGCCTCAGACCTCGTCGCCGATCACCTTCCAGGACCTCCGAGCTCAAGAAAACCCCCGAGGTGAGATCCCCGACCTCCCCTCTACTGATCTATGCCATAAAATCACAGTTCTAGGATGAATTCCCGAAGATCCGAAAGTTTCCGGCGAGATCGCCGCTTCCCGCCGCCGTGCGCCGCCGGCAGCGCCGCCCGCGCTCGATCAGAGCGACGTGGCCGCTTGTGCGCTGTTTATTTTAAATCGCACGGTAGGGTTTAAACCCCCGCGTACCGGTTCGATGTTATAATCTCGGCCGTCGGTTTAAAATCGAACGGTCCACGTCAGCCCCGCGTTATAAAGACTGGAATTCTTACGTGCTACCCCTGGGGTTCTCGGGAAATAAGAGCTAGCCCCAGAAACTTATGATCTAGCCCCTGGAACTTCAGAAAATCATGTAAATTCATTTAAAAATCAGTTTTAGCCTCTGGACTTAATGAAAATTAGGAAAAACACCTCTGATAAGTATAGCTAGACCCCTGGAAATTCTGAAAATAATATTATAGACCCTGTAATGGGGTGAGTTTACCTTTTTAGCCCTGTTTAGTATTTAATTTAGGAAATTGAATATGTTGCTAGTGTTTAAAAATTAAAAGGGTGGGGCAAACATATTGTCAAAATTTAATTAAAGACTTTCTCAGTATTTAGGAAACTTTGGAGTGAGATAAAAACATATTTTGGGCTGAATTGAATCTGTCTAATTTATTATTCACATTTAGGGACACATTTTTAAGTAAAGAATAGTTCTAGAAAATAGGGAAAATAATTGTGAAATATTTTACATCGGAGGCAAAGATCAAAATATGTTATTAAATTATTTAGGACCAGAACCTATTCTGTTTAGATGGTGTGTCTTACTATTTTCATAATAAAGTACACATTTATGCATAAGAAAATAAATCTGAAAATATAGCAACTAGTAAATGATAAATGGAGTTTCTAAAATCTAAAGAGTTCAGTTTAGGGTTGGTAGAAATTATGAAAACACATATGGAGAAGGAAAATACCTTTCATGGATATTTGGTAGTAAAAAGGTGTAGTAGTTGAATATAAGGAATTTATTTAAATTGGAAACTCATATATATAGTATGTAAGTATAAATGTGAACACAAAAGTAGGAATCATATACACATGATTAAAAGTGCATGCAAGCCACAAATCAACACACATAGAGTAACCACAACACACATAATGGTGAATGACTTTCATAAATATGAATGTGTGGTTTGTATGAAGTGAAAGTGTGAACCATGTCTTATGGATTGTTGTTTTTCTTTTGCTATGTGTGATGGTATGATGTAGAACCTGCTCAAGAGCAAGTTATTCCTTTCCAAGATCAGGACTACCCATTTCAAGAGCAGTAGGAAGGAGGCAAGTGTCCTTGACCACTTTGATTCTATGCTAGGATGTGTAGATAGAATTATTTGCATTGTCAAATGAAATATGAAACCCATGTTAGGAAGTTTCCCTAGAATTGCATTAACTTGTTTCCTTGTAGCTTGGGTTGGGATTTATTTTATCATGTCATCTATTATTATGCATATGCTTAGCCATGCTTAGAATGTGATATTTGGGATATGAGATCATCAGTTTATTTTACCATATTCTTGAATGAGATATTGTGAGTTATGTAGAGGTAGGGATCAAGGCAAGTTGGATGTTTTGGTTGTGTGCTGGGTGCACGAGACTCGGGTTTGTGTTTAGTACTTGCCTGGATCCTAAGGACCGTTTCATGGAGCATGTAACCTGGCTTTACAGTGCCAACCACATGCTGAGATGGGGCAGCTTGGCCAATTAATTAGGTGTATCCTCGGCGTAGTATGGGTGTGTTGGATGGTGCGGGGAGTAGGTGTCAGCTGGACTACCATATGAACCGCAAGGCTCAAGAGGGGGCCACTGCAGCGGGGTTGGAGCCTCTTGTATGCTGTTAGGGGTGAAACCTCAGTGGGCCCACGCTCGTCGGGAATCCCTTTGTAAAGGCTTCGTAGTGATCTCCTGGCTACACACCTGGGAAGTGTTAATGTGGTTCGTAGCCACTGGCATAATGGAGGTTCTTTTAGTCCACCCGGCAACGGGGGATGAAATCACTACATGTGGGTACAGTGGTACAAACTTTGCAGAGTCAAAACTGTCATGACAGCCGTGCTCACGGTCAAGAGCGGCTTGGACTTATTCATGATTAGAGGAGTGGTGGTTGTTAAGCGGGGAGCTTAACATTGGAAATGATGGTATGGTTATTTGATTATGATGATGGTATGGGAGCTTGGGACCATTTCACTTGTGTAGTAATGTAGGTGCTTAATAAGCTAAGGTGATAGGTATTAATTACGTAGTACTTTAACCATGAGTTCAACCTCTCCTTGTTCTAGCCATGCATGATATAATTTTCCAACACTTGCTGAGTACCATTGGTACTCAACCTTGCATACTTTGTTGGTTTATATTGCTGCTCAGGTCAAGATAATGAGGTGGTGTATAATGACCAAGACTTTGGACCCGAAGAAGGTTTCTAGGTTCATGGAGACCCCCGGGCAACGCCTGTGACGGAGCCCTCAAGAATAATATTCCGCTGCTAGTTTATTTACTTGTGATGAACTTCTTATTGTTCAACGAGACATTTGCTATGTAAGACTTATTTATATTCGACACCTGGCTTGTAATAAATGATGCTTCACTATTTGTCATCACATGTATGAGAAAATGATCCTGGCATACATGTGATATTCACTCGGTTGTTCTTCGGAAAAACCGGGTGTGACAGAAGTGGTATCAGAGCCAAGGTTGCCCGTAGGAACGTGGACCTAGGTAGAAATGGACGTATTTAAGGGCCCTATTTTCTTAAAAACTATTTTACAAAGGTGTGGATTGAAAAGTGTTATTTAAATGAGTCACTTTCTTCATCTTACCCCAACTTTCATTCAAAATAGGATTTTTGTTTGAGAGTTTATGTAACCTAATTTTAAATTCTTTTTGTTTTAGATGGTTCGCATGATTCGCACCGCTCGCAAGTCCACAGGAGGGAGACTTCCCATAGTTGCCCTTGCCGAAAGAGAGGAGAGTCGTCCGGTGACGTACCTTTCCTATGGATTGGCAGTAGGAGGCTTGTTGCGCCGTTTTCGGCGTATGCTCGAAGCCGCCGGCAATACGGGCAAGCTAATCATCCACTATAACTCCACCAGGACCATCTGTGAGAAGAGGGAAGAATGGAGTTCGGAGATGAGGATTATACACGAAAATCAGCTGCTTAAGATTCACCACTCTCCAGCTTGTAGAGCGACACAGGTCGATGCAGAGAAAGATGTCACCTGGGAGGCCATCACCTGCCAGAGTCACATCTATCGTCGCCATTTGGACAAAACTGAGTACATGTATGTCCTCCAACGTGAGAGTGGTACCACGGAGTACAAGTACCCGCCGGTGCAGCAAGGGACTTCTCATGAGCACATGGACTTGTGCTTGGAAGATGCTGCTATGCTCAGCACTCGACTGCAGGAGTGTCAACAAGAGCTTCAGGATGTCCGGGACACCCTGGAGGAAATGGAGGCGTTGCTGCGAGCCTGCTTGAGGGCGAGAGAAAGAGGAGATGGGAATGAACTGTGTGTCACCGTGAATGATACATGGACTCCTGACTCCCCGGATCGCCGAGCGATCAGGCGTCGTCGCACTTCTCCACCAGCAGCCTCCCCACCCAAAGCAGAGTCAGAAGGCAGCCGAAATGAAGAGGAAGATCCCGAGGAGCCAGCTCAAGAAAACGAGTAGTGTAGAGTCCCTCCCATAGTCAGCAAGATGTCGAATAAGCGAGTCGTTAAGTCAAGTTAATGGTGTGATAATGCTTGGTGTGTGACGTGAGTTGTGGAAGCCATGAGCAATTGTCCACAGCCTCGTCTTTAGATTGTTTTGTTTTGATGTGTGAACCCACATGAAATAATATTGCATTTATTTTTGTGTGAAAAGTGAACCCTTAGAGAAGAATAACAAAGCCTCAACACTTCAATGTACAAACAAATGAAAGTAGTAAGATGATACTAAATGCTTTCAAATTAACATTGGTTGATTCCGCCAGATGGCTGGAAGATGAAAAGGACGTGCTGCCAACCCCGCCAACAACAATGATGAGGCATGCAACCCTCATCTTTCTGGAGGCCAGGACCGGGGTGGTCGCCGTGAAGAAGTTGATCCCCTCCACCAAATGCTGGAGAATCAAAATCAGCTCATCCAGAACTTGACTCAAGTGGTGGCCAACTTGCATCAAGTTCCACCTCCACAAGCTGCACCACGCCAACAAAGGTTGAGTGAGTTTCTAGGAACTCAACCTCCAAAGTTTTCAGGTGCTGCTGAACCTCTGGAGGCAGATGATTGGCTGAAGACCATTGAAAGTAAGATGAGGATCATACAATGCCAAGGGTATGAGAGGGTGCTGTTTGCCTCTCATCAATTGCATGGACCTGCTGCTGATTGGTGGACCGCCTACGTGGCCGCCCATCATGACCCTGAGAACATCACTTGGGAAGAGTTCAAGCGTAGTTTCCGCAACCATTACATCCCAAGAGGTGAACTCAAAAACAAGAGGAAAGAGTTTTTGGGGTTGCAGCAAGGTAACATGACTGTCAGGGAATACCTCACTAAATTTACTCAACTATCTCGTTATGCCCCACGGGACATAGAGACTGATGAGCAGAAACAAGATTGTTTTGTGGAAGGACTTACCGCAGAGATGCAGTGTGCAATGTCCTCAAATGAGTATGAAAGCTTTCAAAAGATGGTGGACAGAGCGTTTGTGGTAGAAAGGAAGCTGAAGGCCTTAGAAAATGAGAACAAGAGGAAGGCCGGGTGGTCACATCAAGCCTCAGGGAGCAACACCCGCCCACGTCTGATGGAGCAACCTGCCGGGTAAACGAACCGTGCTGCGGTACCCTACTCAGCACCAAGGGGGTACAACCCAAACTACAGGCCTGCGGCAGCACCAGCACAGCCGCAACGTCAGTTTGTACAGCAGCCTCGCGCCGCATATCCACCTCGACCAGTAGTGCAAGGACCCCCAAACCAACCCCAAGACAACAAAGGCCAGACACCTAAGGTTGGGGTGCAATGTTTTAGCTGTGGTGAAGTGGGGCACTACGCCCATAAATGCCCAAAGAAGAAGCCTGCGCAGCCACAACCGCAGAATGTAATGAGAGGACGGGTGAACCACGTCACTATGGAGGAAGCACAAGAGGCACCCGACGTGGTAGTTGGTAAGTTTCCTACCAATTTACACCTTGCAACCCTGCTGTTTGATTCTGGTGCTACCCACTAGTTCATTGGTCAAGGGTTTGTTAAGAAGCATGACCTAGCAACCACACAAATGAACCATATGCTAGCTGTAAACTCTCCAGGTGGAGAAATAAGGACAAGACAAGTGTGTCCCAAAGTGAACCTAGACATTAATGAGGTAGTATTTACTGATAACCTCATAGTGATAGATTCACAAGGGATAGATATTATTTTGGGTATGGATTGGTTGACCAAACATAAAGGAATCATCCATTGTTCGACCAGAACGGTGGAACTAACTCACCCTTGTGGCACAAGAGTAAAGTTCATAACAATACACGAGCCTAGGAGGGACATTAAATTAAATCAAGTTGAGGTGAAAGTTGAGGAAATCAGGACCATCAGGGAATATCCAGATGTTTTTCCGGAAGAATTGCCAGGTATGCCTCCCGATCGTGAAGTGGAATTTGCAATTGAGCTAGTACCTGGAACAGCGCCAATATACAAGAGACCTTATCGGATGGACTCCAAGCAGCTAGAAGAGCTCAAGGATCATTTGAGAGAATTGACGGAGAAGGGGTATATTCGCCCTAGTTCCTCACCTTGGGGAGCTCCGGTGATATTTGTGCCCAAGAAGGACGGAACCCAAAGGTTATGCGTGGATTACCGTGCCCTGAATGAGGTAACCATCAAGAACAAGTGTCCATTACCCCGCATTGAAGACTTGTTTGATCAGTTGAGGGGAGCTTGCGTGTTCTCGAAAATTAATCTCAGGACGGGATATCACCAACTCAAGATAAGGCAATCTGATATTCCCAAGACAGCTTTCGTATCTCTATACGGACTGTATGAATACACTGTTATGCCTTTCGGGCTAACTAATGCCCCGGCATACTTCATGTATCTCATGAACAAGGTATTCATGGAATATCTGGACAAATTTGTGGTGGTTTTCATAGATGACATTCTCGTCTTCTCCAAAGATGAAGAAGAACATGAGAAACATCTAAGGTTGGTGTTGCAGAGGCTAAGAGAACACCAACTATATGCCAAATTGAGCAAGTGTGAGTTTTGGCTGAAGAAAGTTCCCTTCTTAGGACACATAATCTCGGAGGGAGGAATCTCCGTAGATCCCGCCAAAATCGAGGATATCCAGAAGTAGAAGACCCCTGAAAATGTCGGGGAAGTTCGAAGCTTCTTGGGATTGGCTGGATACTATCGACGGTTTATTGAAGGATTCTCCAAGATCTCGAGACCTCTCACCAAACTGTTGGAGAAGGGAATCACATTCACCTGGACGCCACAGTGCGAGACGAGTTTTCAGGAGCTAAAGAAGAGATTGACAACAGCCCCAGTGTTAGTTATGCCAGATATGCAGAAGAACTTTACGGTGTACTGCGATGCCTCTGAAAACGGGTTGGGATGTGTTCTTATGCAAGAAGGGCATGTCGTGGCATATGCATCCCGGCAGCTTCGGAAGCACGAGAAAAACTATCCTACACATGACCTAGAACTAGCCGCAGTGGTACACGCGTTGAAAATTTGGCGACACTATTTGATGGGGAAGAGGATCGAGATATATACGGATCATAAGAGTTTGAAGTACATATTCACACAGCCAGACCTCAACCTCAGACAAAGGAGATGGTTAGAGCTAATCAATGAATTTGATGTAGGCATCAACTACCATCCTGGGAAAGCAAACGTCGTGGCCGATGCTTTAAGTCGGAAAGTGCAGGTCAATAAGTTGAGCTTGAAGCACATGGCTGCAGAATTGAAGGACGAGGTTATAAGGCTCAATCTATGTCTAGTAAATAGTGGTGAAGCCATCGCCATGGAAGTGGACTCCACACTAGAGCAAGACATACGCGAGGGTCAATAGAATGGTGAGAAGATACAAGAAATTAGACAACTCATCAATGAAAATAAAGCTCCGGGTTTTAGAGAGGATGAACAAGGAGCGGTGTGGCACGGGAAAAGAATCTGTGTGCCAGAAGTAAAGGAGATCCGTGAATTGATTCTAAAGGAGGCTCATGATTCTGACTATTCCATTCATCCTGGGAGTACGAAAATGTATCAGGACCTTAAGAGCAGGTATTGGTGGTATAGTATGAAAAGAGATGTCGCGGAACATGTTGCTCTATGTGACACGTGTCAGTTGGTGAAAGCAGAACATCAACGACCCGCGGGATTATTGCAACCACTCAAAGTGCCTGAATGGAAATGGGAAGAAATCAGCATGGATTTTATCATGGGATTGCCTAGGACCCAATCAGGATATGATTCGATATGGGTCATCATTGACAGGCTAACCAAGGTAGCTCATTTCATCCCCGTGAAAGAAAGCTACAGCGGATCCAAATTGGCAGAGTTGTACATGTCAAGGATCGTGTGTTACCATGGAGTGCCAAAGAAGATTGTGTCGGATCGAGGGACACAGTTCACCTCGAGGTTTTGGCAGAAGTTGCATGAGACCATGGGAACCCATCTGAATTTCAGCTCTGCCTATCATCCCCAAACCGACGGGCAGACGGAAAGAACCAATCAGATCCTTGAAGATATGCTAAGGGCATGTGCACTCAAAAACAATAGGAGTTGGGACAAGAACTTACCGTATGCGGAGTTTTCCTATAACAACAGCTATCAAGCTAGTATGAAGATGACACCGTTTGAAGCCTTGTACGGGAGAAAGTGCAGAACTCCCCTATTTTGGAATCAAATGGGGGAAAGTAAAGTGTTTGGTCCAGAAGTACTACAAGAAGCCGAGGCGAAGGTGAGGGAAATTCGCAACAATTTGAGGATAGCACAAATACGCCAAAAGAGCTATGCTGATGTACGAAGAAGAGAGCTCGTTTTCAACGTGGGAGACTATGTCTATCTCAAGGTGTCCCCTATCAGAGGACTTTGTCGGTTCAAGGTGAAAGGGAAGTTGTCACCTCGATACATCAGACCCTTTCAAGTTTTGGAGAGGAAAGGAGAAGTGGCGTATCAACTAGAATTACCGGCTCGTCTATCAGATGTGCACGATGTATTCCATGTGTCACAACTCAAGAAATGCCTGAGTACGCCTGAAGAGGTGTTACCCATGAATGAAGTGGACGTAGCTGAGGATTTGTCTTATGCCGAGCAACCATACAAGATTTTGGAGACAATGGAACGCCTCACCAGAAATAAAAGAATCTGGATGTGCAAGGTGCAGTGGAAGCATCACTCGGATGAGGAAGCCACCTGGGAGCGGGAAGATGAGCTCAAGGCACAATTTCCGGAATTGTTTTCTTAGAACCACCAATCTCGAGGACGAGATTTCTTTTAAGGGGGGTAAGGCTGTAACACCCCAAAAATATTGTTAAGACCCTAAATCATGTTAAGAGAGGAATTTAAAAATTTTTGGACGTGTAGCATGTTTTGCAAAAATTCAAATTCAATTTGGAATTCAAATTAAACTCAAATCAGAAAAGAAATAGGAAAAGAAAAAGAGAAAACAGAAAAAACCGGCCAGTGGGCCGAAACCCAGCAGCCGGCCCAGCCAGCGCCCGCGCCAGCCCACAGCCGAGCGCGCTGCTTCCTCACGCTGACAGGCAGGACCCACCAGATCTTCGTCTACCTCGCGACAGCGCCGGACTCCCTCGCACCCGAATCAAAACCGATCAGGATTTCGGCGTATCCCAGCTGAATTCTGTTCGTAGGCGACGCGGACATGATCTAAACCACCCCGCCGCCCTCCCCATCTATAAAAACCCCGGCCTCGTTCTGTTTTTCCCCCACGATCGCCGATTTTTACTCCAGTGAAAACCGAGACTTCTCCGGCGAATTCTGGCCGATCTAAGCTCGGAAATTCCGATCTAACTCGCTGGTCTTAATCCACCGCCTCCGGGGAACCTTGCAGGTGCAGAAAACTCGGTGGTTTGCGGTGTAAACGCAGCGCCGACGAGCTTCGCCGTGGTTTTGCCTCGGACCTCATCGCCGATCACCTTCCAGGACCTCCGAGCTCAAGAAAACCCCCGAGGTGAGATCCCCGACCTCCCCTCTACCGATCTATGCCATAAAATCACAGTTCTAGGAAGAATTCCCGAAGATCCGAAAGTTTCCGGCGAGATCGCCGCTTCCCGCCGCTGTGCGCCGCCGGCAGCGCCGCCCGCGCTCGATTAGAGCGACGTGGCCGCTTGTGCGCCGTTTATTTTAAATCGCACGGTAGGGTTTAAACCCCCGCGTACCGGTTCGATGTTATAATCTCGGCCGTCGGTTTAAAATCGAACGGTCCACGTCAGCCCCGCGTTATAAAGACTGGAATTCTTACGTGCTACCCCCTGGGGTTCTCGGGAAATAAGAGCTAGCCCCGGAAACTTCTGATCTAGCCCCTGGAACTTCAAAAAATCATGTAAATTCATTTAAAAATCAGTTTTAGCCCCTGGACTTAATGAAGATTAGGAAAAAACACCTCAGATAAGTATAGCTAGACCCCTGGACATTCTGAAAATAATATTATAGACCCTGTAATGGGGTGAGTTTACCTTTTTAGCCCTGTTTAGTATTTAATTTAGGAAATTGAATATGTTGCTAGTGTTTAAAAATTAAAAGGGTGGGACAAACATATTGTCAAAATTTAATTAAAGACTTTCTCAGTATTTAGGCAACTTTGGAGTGAGATAAAAACATATTTTGGGCTGAATTGAATCTGTCTAATTTATTATTCACATTTAGGGACACATTTTTAAGTAAAGAATAGTTCTAGAAAATAGGGAAAATAATTGTGAAATATTTTACATCAGAGGCAAAGGTCAAAATATGTTATTAAATTATTTAGGACCAGAACCTATTCTGTTTAGATGGTGTGTCTTACTATTTTCATAATAAAGTACACATTTATGCATAAGAAAATAAATCTGAAAATATAGCAACTAGTAAATGATAAATGGAGTTTCTAAAATCCAAAGAGTTCAGTTTAGGGTTGGTAGAAATTATGAAGACACATATGGAGAAGGAAAATACCTTTCATGCTTATTTGGTAGTAAAAAGGTGTAGTAGTTGAATATAAGGAATTTATTTAAATTGGAAACTCATATATATAGTATGTAAGTATAAATGTGAACACAAAAGTAGGAATCATATACACATGATTAAAAGTGCATGCAAGCCACAAATCAACACACATAGAGTAACCACAACACACATAATGGTGAATGACTTTCATAAATATGAATGTGTGGTTTGTATGAAGTGGAAGTGTGAACCATGTCTTATGGATTGTTGTTTTTCTTTTGCTATGTGTGATGGTATGATGTAGAACCTGCTCAAGAGCAAGTTATTCCTTTCCAAGATCAGGACTACCCATTTCAAGAGCAGTAGGAAGGAGGCAAGTGTCCTTGACCACTTTGATCCTATGCTAGTATGTGTAGATAGAAATATTTGCATTGTCAAATGAAATATGAAACCCATGTTTGGAAGTTTCCCTAGAATTGCATTACCTTGTTTCCTTGTAGCTTGGGTTGGGATTTATTTTATCATGTCATCTATTATTATGCATATGCTTAGCCATGCTTAGAATGGGATATTTGGGATATGAGATCATCAGTTTATTTTACCCTATTCTTGAATGAGATATTGTGAGTTATGTAGAGGTAGGGATCAAGGCAAGTTGGATGTTTTGGTTGTGTGCTGGGTGCACGAGACTCGGGTTTGTGTTTAGTACTTGCCTGGATCCTAAGGACCGGTTCATGGAGCATGTAACCTGGCTTTACAGTGCCAACCACATGCTGAGATGGGGCAGCTTGGCCAATTAATTTGGTGTATCCCGGGCGTAGTATGGGTGTGTTGGATGGTGCAGGAAGTAGGTGTCAGCTGGACTACCATATGAACCGCAAGGCTCAAGAAGGGGCCACTGCAGCGGGGTTTGAGCCTCTTGTATGCTGTTAGGGGTGAAACCTCAGTGGGCCCAAGCTCGTCGGGAATCCCTTTGTAAAGGCTTCGTAGTGATCTCCTGGCTACACACCTGGGAAGTGTGAATGTGGTTCGTAGCCACTGGCATAATAGAGGTTATTTTAGTCCACCCGGCAACGGGGGATGAAATCACTACATGTGGGTACAGTGGTACAAACTCTGCAGAGTGAAAACTGTCATGACAGCCGTGCTCACGGTCAAGAGCGGCTTGGACTTATTCATGATTAGAGGAGTGATGGTTGTTAAGCGGGGAGCTTAACATTGGAAATGATGTTATGGTTATTTGATTATGATGATGGTATGGGAGCTTGGGACCATTTCACTTGTGTAGTAATGTAGGTTCTTAATAAGCTAAGGTGATAGGTATTAATTGTGTAGTGCTTTAACCATGAGTTCAACCTCTCCTTGTTCTAGCCATGCATGATATAATTTTCCCACACTTGCTGAGTACCATTGGTACTCAACTTTGCATACTTTGTCGGTTTATATTGCTGCTCAGGTCAAGATAATGAGGTGGTGTATAATGACCAAGACTTTGGACCCGAAGAAGGTTTCTAGGTTCATGGAGACCCCAGGGCAACGCCTGTGACGGAGCCCTCAAGAATAATATTCCGCTGCTAGTTTATTTACTTGTGATGAACTTCTTATTGTTCAACGAGACATTTGCTATGTAAGACTTATTTATATTCGACACCTGGCTTGTAATTAATGATGCTTCACTATTTGTCATCACATGTATGAGAAAATGATCCTGGCATACATGTGATATTCACTCGGTTGTTCTTCGGAAAAACCGGGTGTGACAATCGCCTCATCCTCGGAACCTTCCTCATAACTCTCACCTGCACACAGCTCAAATATTGCAACCGTGAGCACGATGGCTCAGCAAGGCTTAACCGACAACCCTAGTCATGGAACTATACATGCAGTGATGTGTAATATAGGAAAAGAACTTTGCAATAAAGACACGCCTACATGTTGATCCTTACTTTCAGTTTTCTAGCAAAGTTTCATATGCCTTAGGCAGCCCTCACATCGGAAGTCCACAATCAAACAAGAAACGCTTTCCTCCGATGTGGTGATGCCCAAAGTGGAATATAAACTTAATTAGCTCTACAACTAAAACAAACAAGGTTTCAAGACATTAATAGTTCAATACAGCATATTCAGTTGGCTTATTTCACTTCTTACTACGTCAAAGCGCAGTGAACAAGCAGGTACTCAAATAACCGCGAGGGACGGTGATTGCAATCAGGACACACCCGGATAACACGTTACATACACCCACTTTTAGAAGCGTGATTCCACACCCCTTCCTACTCTGTTGTATTCAACAACCTTTCAAAGGCAACCCAAATGCCGAACCGGTCCATCCGTGACGGGCAGGAGGTCCCCGCGTGGAGCGTGACTGTGCCCACCGGCAGATTTACACCTTGCTACCCTCAACCCGCTCCTATAAAACATTTGGATAAACCTCGGCACCCAGGTTAACCAATTACATCGGTTTCCTGGTTCCCATATGCAAGTATGCATCCGGCACTGTTCAATACTTGTCCAGCAGGGCCGCACACGGCTCTGTCCTCAATCGACACCAACAGGGCTACACACGTGAGACCTCCTCTCACTGCATCCTATCCCCCCTGCTGGGTTTCATTTTCACAACTTAAGCCATTCTCTACCTTTTCTCATCCTGTGTGATAAATACGTATCTCACGAGTAGATTCCAACTACTCGACTTCTACCGAGATCCTAAGAACATTAGCACGACATTCTCTACTCGTCGAGTTTGTAAACTACCCAACCCTTCATTGGATTTAAAAGGCTATGCAAGTGGGGTTTCAATCACCCTAACTCTAATGCAAGCATTCACCCTAAACATAAGTGATACAAATGAAGAATTTTACAAAAGCACTTAAATGCAAACCGGGGCTTGCCTGGTTGCGAGTCAAATGGAAAGTCAGCTTATGGTGGGAGGATGTCCAAGGGATCCGGTGCGTGCTCAACTTCGGTCACTAAATGAAATGTAGCAAAATATATGTATAAGTATTAAGGACTTGTAAGAAGTAAACTTCTATTCATAGCTACTGCTATTTAGAATCCTTAATTGGCTTTGGGATTTTTCCAGTGGATACTAGACTCTCTATGGATAACCTGAGCAAAATTTAAAGAAATGTCATTGCACTTTGTGGCCTCCAAAATTCTCACAAGCACAAGGCTTCTCTGAATTTTGAGCCCAAATCAGGAGCTTTGACATAGCTAACAGTGGAAGATCTGATTAGGATAAGTCTTCATGGTTCTAACAAAATTTGTTTCACCATTTTTGGAGCTACCAACAGAGAGATATGAATTTTTGAAGTTGGATAGGAGTTCTGAAAAATTTTCTGTTTAAATTTGAATTTCCAAATAAGGGCTGAACTTGGAAGGCAATTTAGCCTAGCAAATGAACTTCAATGAAGCTCAAATGTTTACTGGAGATCAGTAATATCATAAGGAACCTCATGGCCAAATTTGAAGAAATTCCATAACAGGGATCCTCTGAAATTAATTCCCAAATATTTTATTTTGAGGAATTTGGAGAAATTTCCAGAGATGCTCCGATCAATTTCTTTGCACTTCTGCAAAGTACTGACTAAGAGGAATCCAGCAAAACTTGTTTCACAAATTTTGGACATTCCTACTGAGAGTTATGGTCCTTTGAAGTTTGCACTAAATATGGAAATTGAAGAAATGTTTAAATTCTGGCTGTGGGCCCCACCCATGGCCTTATCCACTCAGATGACGGCAACACCGAGGCCACGGGGTTATTTCCCGCGCAGCCGCACCCGGTCCGGTGCCACAGGCCGATCCCACGCAGTATAGAGGCTGACCGGTGGGACCCGATCCTCCATCTTCTTCCTCGCGCTGCCCGCGCCTTCCGCGGCGGCGCACGCCGGCGATGCTCACCGGGATGGGGTTCCTGTGGTCCGAACTTCCTTAAACTCGCCACCTGTGAGTTCTACACAGTGCTGAACATGATGGTGGGGTCGGGAGCGGATGACAACGGCCGGAACGGTGCTCGCACCGGCGACCATGTCGAACCTCACTACGGCGACCTTGTTCTCACTCGACAGTGGGTCTTTCAGGCTAGGGTTTGCTTTAAAAGCACCAGTGTCACCTGGACAACAGCGACCCATAGCCCGCTCTCCATGAAAACCACCGGAGAGGGGACCTCACCGGCGACCCGAGCGCGCAACATGACGCGGTGACAAAAACTCGAAGAACTTCACCAGTCCTTGATGGTTTCTAGCGCTGTTTGAGCGAGAAGGACCGTAGGGATCTAGCAAAGCTTCTCCTAGACCAGAATGAGCTCTAGCTACTTCTGCACGATGAATTTGATCATAGACCGAGAGGTGTCGCTATGAACAAGGGTTTGGTAAAACCCAAAATTCTCACTACCCGATTGATCAATTGACATGAGGCTTTCGGCAACACGATCTACGGACAACAATGCACCTTTCTTGTGAAGGGAAGGGGCGATGAAACTGGCCGTATCATGCTGCCCACGGTGAACCGAACGTGGTTCCGCCGGGCACCTCCGAACGTCCGTGCCAAGTGTTGGTTTGTGCGTAGTACGAGCTAGGAAACTTAGGTGGGAGAACGGTAGATGCTGGAGTACGCACTTGCGCTTCTTTTTTCTGCTTGGAGCTTGATCACCCAAGCTTGGGCGAGTGTGTGTGAGGGAGGAACAGAAACGGCACCGGGCAGTTTCTTGCGGGAGAAAAAGCAGAAGCGGTGAGCGTGCGAGGGAGCAAAAGAGAGTTTCGGTGCTGCAGCTGGGGGGTGCGGAGATGATCACGCAGCCGAGAAACAGGATCTGGCGTGGTGCTGTCCTCGGGAGAGGGTCGCACGGGGAGCTGGCGACACCTCGGCGATCGGCTGATGCAAAACAGAGGCGGTAGCTCTGTTGTGAGGCTGACTACTGGGCCCCACCTCCTCCTCTTTCAATCAAATTTTCCTCTGATATTTTTACCCCGGCTACTCAGAATTAAAGTCCATACTTCCACCCCAATTCATGGTTTAAATTTGCTGAATTCAAATGGTTTGAATTCTGGTGTGGAGTTTAAATTGTGTTTGATCATTTGAATTTGAAATGGAATTTGAATTTCTTCCTTTTGCATTATTCCAAAACATAGCAAACGAACTCCAAAGTTTCTGATTTTTGGCATGGCTGCTAATTCAAATGTGGAGAACACATTTGTGGAACCAAATTTACAAAAAATTGGAATCTGTAACTGAATTTGAAATTCAGATTAGAGGGCTTCCTCTTTTAATCCCAAACAAATATTAAAACTCCTACAAATGAGCTGAAATTTGGAAGGTTGAATATTTGGAATATGAAGATCCAAGTTATGCATTTAGATCTCCATGTTTGGAAGTTTTGGGAAGTTTGAATCACCACTTTGAACTTACACCTTTATAATTCAAAGTTTTAGTTCCCCTCATTTTCCCAAAGTGTACATGAGCTGAATTTTTCATGCTACCACTTTTTGGGGATTTTACATCCCTCCCCCCTTAAAAAGAATCTCGTCCCGAGATTCCAAAAGAAATGCAAAGTGGGGAAACTTTACCGGGTATATGATGATAGCAAGTCCGGATAATTAGTTCGTAGATATTCCTCGCTTTCCCCATGTCGCCTCATCAGCGGTATGGTTGCTGCACAAGACCTTGTAGAACCATAAGGTCCGGTTTCTTGTGGCGCGAGTCTTTTTATCGATAATCCGGATTGGATACTCCGTGTACGTGAGGTCCAGTTGAAGAACTTCTATGTCTTCAGTGTGGATTTCAGCGGAGGGTTTTAGGCACTTCCTCAGCTGAGAGATGTGGAAAACGTTGTGAATTCCTGCGAGTGACGCCGGTATCTCCAAGCAATAGGCCACGGGTCCGCATTTTTCAATGACAGCGAACGGACCGATGAATCATGGCGCAAGTTTGCCCTTCACTCCGAAACGATGAACTCCCTTCATCGGAGACACAAGGACATAACATTATTGTAAGAGAACTCCGCCAAAGGTAAATGATTGTCACACCCGGTTTTTCCGAAGAAACAACCTAGTGAATATCACATGTATGCCAGGATCATTTTCTCATACATGTGATGACAAATAGTGAAGCATCATTTATTACAAGCCAGGTGTCGAATATAAATAAGTCTTACATCGCAAATGTCTCAATGGACACTAATGCTTCATCACAAGTAAATAAACTAGCAGCGGAATATTATTCTTTAGGGCTCCATCACAGGCGTTGCCCGGGGGTCTTCATGAACCTAAAAACCTTCCTCGGGTCCAAAATCTTGGTCATTATACACCACCTCATTATCTTGACCTGAGCAGCAATATAAACCAACAAATATGCAAGGTTGAGTACCAATGGTACTCAGCAAGTGTGGGAAAATTATATCATGCATGGCTAGAACAAGGAGAGGTTGAACTCATGGTTAAAGCACTACGCAATTAATACCTATCACCTTAGCTTATTAAGCACCTACATTACTACACAGGTGAAATGGTCCCAATCTCCCATCCCATCATCATAATCCAATAACCATATCATCATTTCCAATGTTAAGCTCCCTGCTTAACTTCCAAAACCATCAATCCTCTAATCATGAATAAGTCCAGGCCGCTCTTAACTGTGAGCACGGCTGTCAAGACAGTTTTGACTCTGCAGAGTTTGTACCACTGTACCCACATGTAGTGATTTCATCCCCCGTTGCCGGGTGGACTAAAAGAACCTCCATTATGCCAGTGGCTACGATCCACATTCACACTTCCCAGGTGTGCAGCCAGGAGATCACTACGAAGCCTTTACAAAGGGATTCCCGACAAGCGTGGGCCCACTGAGGTTTCACCCCTAACAGCATACAAGAGGCTCCAACCCCGCTACAGTGGCCCCCTCTTGAGCCTTGCGGTTCATATGGTAGTCCAGCTGACACCTATTCCCCGCACCATCCAACACACCCATACTACGCCGGGGATACACCTAATTAATTGGCCAAGCTGCCCCATCTCAGCATGTGGTTGGCACTGTAAAGCCGGGTTACATGCTCCATGAACCGGTCCTTAGGATCCAGGCAAGTACTAAACACAAACCCAAGTCTCGTGCACCCAGCACACAACCAAAACATCCAACTTGCCTTGATCCCTACCTCTACATAACTCACAATAGCTCAATCAAGAGTATGATATTATAAACTGATGATCTCATGTCCCGAATATCCCATTCTAAGCATGGCTAAGCATATGCATGTAAATAACATGACAAAATGAATCCCAACCCAAGCTACAAGGAAACAAGGTAATGCAATTCTAGGGAAACATCCTAGCATGGGTTTCATATTTAACTTGACAATGCAAATAATTCTATCTACACATCCTAGCATAGGATCAAAGTGGTCAAGGACACTTGCCTCCTTCTTGCTGCTCTTGAAATGGGTAGTCCTGATCTTGGAAATGAATAACTTGTTCTTGAACAGGTTCTACTTCATACCATCACACATAGCAAAAGAAAAACAACAATCATAAGACATAGTTCACACTTCTTACTTCATACAAACCACACATTCACATTTATAAAAGTTCTTTACCATTATATGTGTTGTGGTTACTTTATGTGTGTTGAGTTGCGGCTTGCATGCACTTTTAACCATGTGTATATGATTCCTATTTTTGTGTCCACCTTTATACTTACATACTATTTATATGGGTTTCCAATAAATTTCTTATATTCAACTACTTCACCTTTTTACTACCAAGTGTGTATGAAAAGTATTATTCTTCCCCATATGTGCCTTCATAATTTCTACCAACCCTAAACTGAACTCTTTGGATTTAAAAAACTCCATTGATCATTTACTAGTTGCTATATTTTTCAGATTTATATTCTTATGCATAATTGTGTATTTTATTATGAAATTAGTAATACACATCATCTAAACAGTATAGGTTCTGGTCCTAAATAATTTAATATCATAATTTGACCTTGGCTTCTGATGTATACTATTTCATAATTATTTTCCCTATTTTTCTATAACTATTCTTTACTTAAAAATGTGTCCCTATACTAATAAATGTGAATAATAGATGAAACAGATTCATTTCAGCCCAAAAATATATTTTTATCTCACTCCAAAGTTTTCTAAGTACTGAGAAAGTTTTTAATTAATTTTGACAATTATGTTTGTCCCACTTTTAATTTTTAAACACTAGTTACATATTCAATTTTCTAAATTAACTACTAAACAGGGTTAAAATAATGAACTCACCCCATTACAGGGTCTATAATATTATTTTCATAATTTCCAGAGGTGTTTTTCCTAATTTCTATTAAGTCCAGGGGCTAAAACTGATTTTTAAATGAATTTACATGATTTTCTGGAGTTCCAGGGGCTAGATCTGAAGTTTCCGGGGCTAGCTCTCAATTCCAGAGAACCCCAGGGGGTAGCACGTAAGAATTCCAGTCTTTATAACGCGGGGCTGACGTGGACCGTCCGATTTTAAACCGACGGCTGAGATTATAACATCGAACCGGTACGCGGGGTTTTAAAGTCTACCGTGCGATTTAAAATAAACGGCGCACAAGCGGTCACGTCGCTCTGATCGAGCGCGGGCGGCGCTGCCGGCGGCGCACGGCGGCGGGAAGCAGCGATCTCACCGGAAAGTTTCGGATCCTCGAGAATTCTGCCTAAAACTGTGATCTTATGGCATAGATCGGTAGAGGAGAGGTCAGGGATCTCACCTCGGGGGTTTTCTCGAGCTCGGGGGTCCTGGAAAGTGATCGGCGGCGAGGTCCGAGGCAAAACCACGGCGAAGCTCGTCGGCGCTGGATTTACACCGTAACTCTCCGAGTTTTTTGCACCTGCAAAGTTCCCCGGAGGCGGTGGATCAAGACCAGCGAGTTAGATCAGAGTTTCCGAGCTTAGATCGGCCAGAATTCACCGGCGAAGTCTCGGTGCTCACCGGAGTAAAAATCGGCGATCGCGTGGGAAAAACTGATCGGGGCTGGAGTTTTTATAGCCGGGGGAGGGCGGTGGGTCTGTTGTGATCGAGTTGGAGTCCTCTGGGACCAGAATTCGGGCGGCGGGACGCGGTTTCCGGGCGGTTAAGATCGCGCGCGCTCGGGGGAAAAGTCCGGGGTCGCGGGGGCTCAGGGTTAGGGATGACAGGTGGGTCCCACCCGTCTGTGAGAGGCAGCGCGGCGCGCGGGGGCGGGCTGGCGCGGGGATACCGGGCCGGCTGGCGGGTTTCGGCCCACTGGCCGGTTTTTTCCCGTTTCTCTTTTTCTTTTTCCATTTCTTTTCTGTTTTGAGTATAATTTGAATTCCAGTTTGAATTTGAATTTTTGCAAAACATGCAACACGTCCAAAAATTTTTAAATTCCCCTCTGAACATGGTTTAGGGTTTTGAATCAAAATTTGGGGTGTTACAATGATCGTCCCAATTTTTGCCGTGGTGGATGGCACAAGCGCGTAGCATGTCTTCAAGCATTTGATTCACCCGTTCAGTTTGACCATCCGTCTGTGGGTGATACTCGGAGCTTCGGATCAGTTTGGTCCCCAATGATGCTTGCAGCTGTTCCCAAAACTGAGCGATGAACAGCGCACCGTGATCTGAAATAATGGAGTGGGGAACACCGTGCAAGCACAAGATCCTTGCGATATACAACTCCGCATATTGCTTGGCCACGTACTATCTATGTACGGGGATAAAATGAGCCGACTTGGTTAGTTGATCGACTATTACCCAAATTGAGTCATGCTTGTGAGATGTAAGAGGTAGAGCAACCATGAAGTCCATGCTGATATCCTCCCACTTCCACGCTGGAATGTTCAATGGTTGCAGCTGTCCGGCTTTTCGCATATGGTCGGCCTTAACACGCCGACACGTATCACATTCGGATACGTACTTCGCGATTTCTCTTTTCATCCGTGTCCACCAAACCCTGGTCTTCAGATCCTGGTACATCTTGTTGCTGCCCAGATGAATAGAATACTTGGACAAATGAGCCTCATCAAGATTTTCTTCTGAAGCTTCATATCACGGGGTACCACTATACGGTCTTTAAACAATAGAGTGTCGTTCATCACTTCGGAAGCATTTCATTTTGCCATTCTTCATCCTTCTCCGAATGTACGACATTCCCACGTCTTTCTTCTGAGCTTCCCTAATCTCGTCTCGTATGGTAGGGACGAGAGAAAGATTATATAATGCCCCATATGGAACCAAGTACATACATGGCTCCTCCTCTTCAAGTGGGGTGATACACAGATAGTTGACATGAGATTTGCGGCTTAAAGCATCGGCAACCATGTTTGCTTTACCGGGATAGTAGTGAATCTTGATCTCATAGTCTTTGATCAGTTCCAGCCATCTCCGGTGCCGCATATTCAACTCTTTTTGAGTGAATATATGCTTCAGACTCTTGTGGTCGGTGTAGAGGTGCACTAAGTTCCCGAGTAAATAGTGCCTCCACATTTTGAAGGCCAACACCACAGCAGCGAGCTCAAGATCATGAGTCGGATAGTGCTGCTCGTGGTTACAAAGTGGACATGAGCCATAGGCTACCACTCTTCCGCCTTGCATCAATACACGGCCAAGCCCGATACCGGATGCATCACAATATACGTCGAAGGGCTTGGTTGTATCCAGTTGAGCTAACACCTGGGCTGTTGTAAGATGCTTCCCTAATGCTTGGAAAGATTCTTCACAAGCTGAGCTCCAAACATATTTAATCCCCTCTTCAACAGTTCAGTCATCGGCTTAGCAAGCTTGGAGAAGTTCGGTGTGAATCTCTGATAATATCCTGCTAACCCGAGGAAACACCTGACTTCGTGGACTGATGTGGGGGACTTCAATTTCAGCACTTGTTCGATTTTGCTTGGATCAACTGCAATGCCTTCTGCAGAAATAATATGACCAAGAAATGGCACTTGGCTGATCCAAAACTCGCACTTGCTGACCTTGGCATAAAGCTTATGGTCTCGCAATCGTTGAAGCACGATATGCAAGTGTTTGGCGTGTTCCTCTTCAGACTTGGAGTAAACCAAGATGTCGTCTATGAATACCACCACAAACTTGTCCAACACCGGCATGAACACTGAGTTCATGAGGTACATGAAATGTGCCGGGGCATTGGTGAGACCAAAAGACATGATGAGATATTCATACAGCCCATATCTCATTGAGAAGGCCGTCTTTGGAATATCCTCCAATCGGATCCTGATTTGGTGATACCCGGAGCGATGATCCATCTTTGAAAATACACTCGCACCCACAAGTTGATCAAAGAGAATATCGATGCTGGGCAGTGGATATTTATTCATCATGGTGACGGCGTTGAGAGGTCGATAGTCCACTACCAACCTCAAGGTTTCATCCTTTTTCTTCACAAACAGCGCCGAGCATCCCCATGGCGGGGAACTCGGTCGAATGAAACCCTTCTTTATTAAATCATTGAGCTGCCCTTTTAATTCAGCTAGCTCATTCGGGGCCATCTTGTATGGTCTCCATGAGATCAGTGTCGTCCCAGGTACAAGTTCAATCTTGAACTCGACATCTCTTTTGGGTGGCATGCACGGAAGATCATCCGGAAAGACATCCAGGTATTCACGGACCACACGAATATCCTCATGTTTTGTGGCTTCTGTGTTATATGTGGATGGAGTTTATTGAACCGAACGGTCAAGAATAAGAACATGTGGTTCATGAAGTGGAGAGTTTAGACGAACCACACGTGGAATGATGTCAAGAACAGCACCATGGAGATGTAGCCATGACATTCCTAAAATGACATCAAGTTTTTGACTCTCTAACATGATTAGAGAAGTCGGATATAGATTTCCACCCAACTGTAATGGTGCTCTATAGACCATCCTATCAGCTGTTATTTTCCCACTCGGAGAGCATATCAAGTATGAACTATTTGTGGGAATGATAGGCAACTGATATTTAAATAACATATGATTGACTTATGAAATTATGAGTGGCACCGAAGTCAATAAGTATGACTACGGGATGATCTAAATAAGAAAATGTACCCGTGAGGACGGCTTCGCCTTCCGGCACGTTTTCGATGGCTAAGTGGTGGATGTTGCCGGGTTTTGGTGCTGGTTTCTTGGGCTGATTAGCACCCTGGTACGGCGCTGCACCCCTGCCCTGTAGCGGCTCGGGGCAGTCCCTCAAAATATGACCGACACGGCCACACGTGAAGCACGTGTAAGGTGTCGGGGACCCTCCAACTTGAGAACGGAATCCCGGTGCATGCGGTTGAAACTGAGGCGCACGCGGTACCATCCTTTGCTGCTGCTGCTGTTTCTGGGGTGGACACGTTGGTCGGAAGCCCGGCGCATTATATTGTCGCCCGCGAAACTGCGGCGGTCGCGCCGGTGGCTGCCATCTCTGACCGGATGGTGAGCGATACACCACGCGGTATTTTTGTGGCGTCCCACCACTGCTGCTCGTCAGCGCGCTGCGTTTCCTCTTATCAGAACCACGCTCGTGCTGAGCATTTTCTTGTAAAATCGCGGCATTAACTAGGTCATTGAATGTGCCGCGATTGCTTTGGGCGAGATGGACCTTCATCTTGGAATTCAGGACCAGGAAGAACGTGTTGCGCTTGTCTTACTCCGTTCTCACAAATCCTGGCGCATACTGTGCCAGCCGGTTGAATGACCTGGAGTACTCATGAGCACTCCTCTCGCCTTGTTTCAGCACCAGGAACTCCTGGAGCTTCCTTTCCATAACACCGGGAGGTATATGGTAGGCACGGAATGCCTCCCGGAACTCCGTCCATGTGACGGCATGGCCAGCCGGTAATGAGGCAATGTAGTTCGCCCACCATGTACTGGCTTCTCCTTGAAGCTGTTGCTCTGCGTACAGCGCCTTCTGGTGTTCGGTGCACCGCAGCAGCCCGAACTTCGCCTCCAGAGTGCGGATAAAGCTATCCGCCTCCAAAGGCTCTTCGGCCTCCGTGAAGACCGGTGGATGGGTCGCCAGGAATTCTGAATAAGAACTTTATTGGGGCTGGTGTTGCTCATTGTCTTGGCGTTCCCCTGGATGGGACGCATTCTGCTGCACCAGCATTCGCACCAAATCGGTTTGCTCGTTGCGCGAGCCGAGCACTGCAGCGAGAACTGTAACACCCCAAATTTTGATTCAAAACTCTAAACCATGCTCAGAGGGGAATTTAAAAATTTTTGGACGTGTTGCATGTTTTGCAAAAATTCAAATTCAAACTGGAATTCAAATTATACTCAAAACAGAAAAGAAATGGAAAAAGAAAAAGAGAAAACGGGGAAAAAACCGCCAGTGGGCCGAAACCCGCCAGCCGGCCCAGCTTTCCCTGCGCCAGCCCGCCCCCGCGCGCGCCGCGCTGCCTCTCACAGACGGGTTGGACCCACCTGTCATCCCTAACCCTGAGCCCCCGCGACCCCGGACTTTTCCCCCGAGCGCGTGCAATCTTAACCGCCCGGAAACCGAGTCCTGCCGCCCGAATTCTGGTCCCAAACGACTCAAACTCGATCGCAACAGACCCACCGCCCTCCCCCGGCTATAAAAACCCCAGCCCCGATCAGTTTTTCCTACGCGATCGCCGATTTTTACTCCGGTGAGCACCGAGACTTCGCCGGTGAATTCTGGCCGATCTAAGCTCGGAAACTCTGATCTAACTCGCTGGTCTTGATCCACCGCCTCCGGGGAACTTTGCAGGTGCAGAAAACTCGGAGAGTTACGGTGTAAATCCAGCGCCGATGAGCTTCGCCGTAGTTTTGCCTCGGACCTCGCCGCCGATCACTTTCCAGGACCCCCGAGCTCGAGAAAACCCCCGAGGTGAGATCCCTGACCTCCCCTCTACCGATCTAGGCCATAAGATCACAGTTTTAGGCAGAATTCTCAAGAATCCGAAACTTTCCGGCGAGATCGCCGCTTCCCGCCGCCGTGCGCCGCCGGCAGCGCCGCCCACGCTCGATCAGAGCGACGTGGCCGCTTGTGCGCCGTTTATTTTAAATCGCACGGTAGACTTTGAAACCCTGCGTACCGGTTCGATGTTATAATCTCAGCCGTCGGTTTAAAATCGGACGGTCCACGTCAGCCCCGCGTTATAAAGACTGGAAGTCTTACGTGCTACCCCCTGGGGTTCTCTGGAATTGAGAGCTAGCCTCGGAAATTTCAGATCTAGCCCCTGGAACTCCAGAAAATCATGTAAATTCATTTAAAAATCAGTTTTAGCCCCTGGACTTAATAGAAATTAGGAAAAACACCTCTGATAAGTGTAGCTAGACCCCTGGAAATTATGAAAATAATATTATAGACCCTGTAATGGGGTAAGTTCATTATTTTAACCCTGTTTAGTATTTAATTTAGAAAAATGAATATGTAACTAGTGTTTAAAAATTAAAAAAAGGGGACAAACATAATTGTCAAAATTAATTAAAAACTTTCTCAGTACTTGGAAAACTTTGGAGTGAGATAAAAATATATTATTGGGCTGAAATGAATCTGTTTCATCTATTATTCACATTTATTAGTATAGGGACACATTTTTAAGTAAAGAATAGTTATAGAAAAATAGGGAAAATAATTATGAAATAGTCTACATCAGAAGCCAAGGTCAAAATATGTTATTAAATCATTTAGGACCAGAACCTATACTGTTTAGATGATGTGTAATACTAATTTCATAATAAAATACACAATTATGCATAGGAATATAAATCTGAAAATATAGCAACTAGTAAATGATATATGGAGTTTCTAAAATCCAAAGAATTCAGTTTAGGGTTGGTAGAAATTCTGAAGGCACATATGGAGAAGAAAAATACTTTTCATACACACCTGGTAGTGAAAAGGTGTAGTAATTTAATATGAGGAATTTATTTAAAACTGAAACACAACACATATAATGGTAAATGAATTTCATAAATGTGAATGTGTGGTTTGTATGAAGTGTATGTGTGAACTATGTCTTATGGATTGTTGTTTTTCTTTTGCTATGTGTGATGGTATGAAGTAGAACCTGTTCAAGAACAAGTTATTCATTTCCAAGATCAGGACTACCCATTTCAAGAGCAGCAAGAAGGAGGCAAGTGTCCTTGACCACTTTGATCCTATGCTAGGATGTGTAGCTAGAATTAATTGCATTGTCAATTTAAATATGAAGCCCATGCTAGGAAGTTTCCCTAGAATTGCATTACCTTGTTTCCTTGTAGCTTGGGTTGGGATTTATTTTGTCATGTCATTTATTTACATGCATTGCTTAGCCATGCTTAGAATGGGATATTTGGGAAATGAGATCATCAGTTTATATTACCATACTCTTGAATGAGTTATTGTGAGTTATGTAGAGGTAGGGATCAAGGCAAGTTGGATGTTTTGGATGTGTGCTGGGTGCACGAGACTTGGGTTTGTGTTTAGTACTTGCCTGGATCCTAAGGGCCGGTTCATGGAGCATGTAACCCGGCTTTACAGTGCCAACCACATGCTGAGATGGGGCAGCTTGGCCAATTAATTAGGTGTATCCCCGGCGTAGTATGGGTGTGTTGGATTGTGCGGGGAGTAGGTGTCAGCTGGACTACCATATGAACCGCAAGGCTCAAGAGGGGGCCACTGCAGCGGGGTTGGAGCCTCTTGTATGCTGTTAGGGGTGAAACCTCAGTGGGCCCACGCTCGTCGGGAATCCCTTTGTAAAGGCTTCGTAGTGATCTCCTGGCTGCACACCTGGGAAGTGTGAATGTGGATCGTAGCCACTGGCATAATCACTACTTGTGGGTACAGTGGTACAAACTCTGCAGAGTCAAAACTGTCTTGACAGCCGTGCTCACGGTTAAGAGCGGCCTGGACTTATTCATGATTAGAGGATTGATGGATTTGGAAGTTAAGCGGGGAGCTTAACATTGGAAATGATGTTATGGTTATTGGATTATGATAATGGGTTGGGAGATTGGGACCATTTCACCTGTGTAGTAAGGTAGGTGCTTAATAAGCTAAGGTGATAGGTATTAATTGCGTAGTGCTTTAACCATGAGTTCAACCTCTCCTTGTTCTAGTCATGCATGATATAATTTTCCCACACTTGCTGAGTACCATTGGTACTCAACCTTGCATATTTGTTGGTTTATATTGCTGCTCAGGTCAAGATAATGAGGTGGTGTATAATGACCAAGATTTTGGACCCGAGGAAGGTTTTTAGGTTCATGAAGACCCCCGGGCAACGCCTGTGATGGAGCCCCAAAGAATAATATTCCGCTGCTAGTTTAATTACTTGTGATGAAGCATTAGTGTCCATTGAGACATTTGCGATGTAAGACTTATTTATATTCGACACCTGGCTTGTAATAAATGATGCTTCACTATTTGTCATCACATGTATGAGAAAATGATCCTGGCATACATGTGATATTCACTTGGTTGTTTCTTCGGAAAAACCGGGTGTGACAGAGGTGGTATCAGAGCCAAGGTTGCCCGTAGGAACGTGGACCTAGGTAGAAATGGACGTATTTAAGGGCCCTATTTTCTTAAAAACTATTTTCCAAGGTGTGGGTGGAAAAGTGTTATTAAAGGAGTCATTTTCTTCATCTTACCCCAACTTTCATTCAAAATAAGATTTTTGTTTGAGAATTTATCTAACCTAATTTTAAATTCTTTTTTTTAGATGGTTCACATGATTCGCACCGCTCATAAGTCCACAGGAGGGAGAGTTCCCGTAGTGGCCCTTGCCGAAAGAGAGGAGAGTCGTCCAGTGACGTACCTTTCCTACGGATTGGCAGTAGGAGATTTGTTGCGCCGTCTTCGCCGTATGCTTGAGGCCGCCGGCAATACGGGCAAGCTAATCATCCACTATAACTCCACCAGGACCATCCGTGAGAAGAGGGAAGAATGGAGTTCGGAGATGAGGATTATACACGAGAATCAGCTGCTTAAGATTCACCACTCTCCAGCTTGTCGAGCAACACAAGTTGACGCGGAGAGAGATGTCACCTGGGAGGCCATCACCTGCCAGGGTCACATCTATCGTCGCCACTTGGACAAAACTGAGTACATGTATGTCCTCCAACGTGAGAGTGGTACCACGGAGTACAAGTACCCACCGGTGCAGCAAGGGACTTCCCATGGGCACATGGACTTGTGCTTGGAGGATGCTGCTATGCTCAGCACTCGACTGCAGGAGTGTCAACAAGAGCTTCAGGATGTCCGAGACACCCTGAAGGAAACGGAGGCGTTGCTGCGAGCTTGTTTAAAGGCGAGAGAAAGAGGAGATGGGAATGAACTGTGTGTCACCGTGAGTGATCCATGGACTCCTGACTCCCCGGATCGCCGAGCAATCAGGCGTCGTCGCACTTCTCCACCAGCAGCCTCCCCACCCAAAGCAGAGTCAGAAGGTAGCCGAAATGAGGAGGAAGATCCCGAGGAGCCAGCTCAAGAGGACGAGTAGTGTAGAGTCTTTCCCCTAGCTAGCAAGAGGTCGAGTAGTCGAGTCGTTACGTAGTTAATGGTGTGATGATGCTTGGTGTGTGACGTGAGTTGTGGAGGCCATGGGCAATTGTCCACAGCCTCGTCTTCAGATTGTTTTGCTTTGGTGTGTGAACCCACAGGAAATAATAGTGCATTTATTTGGTGTGAGATATAAACCCTCGTAAAATTTTAACAAAGCCTAACACCTCAAGGTACCAACAAATGAAAGTAGTAAGACGATACTAAATGATTTCAAATTGACATTGGTTGATTCTTCCAGATGGCCGGAAGAGGAAAAGGACGTGCTGCCAACCCCGCCAACAACAACGATGAGGCATGCAACCCTCATCTTTCTGGAGGCCAGGAAAGGGGTGGCCGCCGTGAAGAAGTTGATCCTCTCCACCAAATGCTGGAGAATCAAAATCAGCTCATCCAGAACTTGACTCAAGTGGTGGCCAACTTGCATCAAGTTCCACCTCCACAAGATGCACCACGCCAACCAAGGTTGAGTGAGTTTCTAGGAACTCAACCCCCAAAGTTTGCAAGTGCTGCTGAACCTCTGGAGGCAGATGATTGGCTGAAGACCATTGAAAGTAAGATGAGGATAATACAATGCCAAGGGTATGAGAGGGTGCTGTTTGCCTCTCATCAATTGCAGGGACCTGCTGCTGATTGGTGGACCGCCTACGTGGCCGCCCATCATGACCCTGAGAACATCACTTGGGAAGAGTTCAAGCGTAGCTTCCGCAACCACTACATCCCAAGAGGTGAACTCAAAAACAAGAGGAAGGAGTTTTTGGGACTGCAGCAGGGAAACATGACGGTGAGGGAATACCTCACTAAATTTACTCAACTATCCCGTTATGCTCCACGAGACATAGAGACTGATGAGCAGAAACAAGATTGTTTCGTGGAAGGACTTACCGCAGAGATGCAGTGTGCCATGTCCTCCAATGAGTATGAAAGTTTTCAAAAGATGGTGGACAGAGCGTTTGTGGTGGAAAGGAAGCTAAAGGCCCTGGAAAATGAGAATAAGAGGAAGGCGGGGTGGTCACATCAGGCCTCAGGGAGCAACACCCGCCCACGTATGATGCAGCAACCTACGGGGCAGACGAGCCGTGCTGCGGTACCCTATTCAGCACCAAGAGGGTACAACCCAAACTACAGGCCTCCCGCAGCACCAGCACAGCCGCAACGTCAGTTTGTGCAGCAGCCTTGCCCCGCATATCCACCTCGACCAGCAGTACAAGGACCCCCAAACCAACCCCAAGACAACAAGGGCCAAGCATCTAAGATTGGGGTGCAATGTTTCAGCTGTGGTGAAGTGGGGCACTACGCCCATAAATGCCCAAAGAAGAAGCCTGCGCCGCCACAACAGCAGAATGTAGTGAGAGGACGGGTGAACCACGTCACTATGGAGGAAGCACAAGAGGCACCCGATGTGGTAGTTGGTAAGTTTCCTGCCAATTTACACCTTGCAACCCTGCTGTTTGATTCTGGTGCTACCCACTCGTTCATTGCTCAAGGGTTTGTTAAGAAGTATGACCTAGCAACCACACAAATGAGCCATATGCTAGCCGTAAACTCTCCAGGTGGAGAAATAAGGACAAGACAAGTGTGTCCCAAAGTGAGCCTAGACATTAATGGGGTAGTATTTACTGCTAACCTCATAGTGATAGATTCACGAGGGATATATATTATTTTGGGTATGGATTGGTTGACCAAACATAAAGGAATCATCCATTGTTCGACCAGAAAGGTGGAATTAACTCACCCCAGTGGTACCAGAGTAAAGTTCATAACAATACACGAGCCTAGGAGGGACATTAAATTAAATCAAGCGGAGGTGAAAGTTGAGGACATCAGGACTATCAGGGAATATCCAGATGTTTTTCCGGAGGAATTGCCAGGTATGCCTCCCGACCGTGACGTGGAATTCGCAATTGAGCTAGTACCGGGAACAGCCCCGATATACAAGAGACCTTATCGAATGGACTCCAAGCAGCTAGAAGAGCTCAAGGATCACTTGAGAGAATTGACGGAGAAGGGGTATTCGCCCTAGTTCCTCACCATGGGGAGCTCCGGTGATATTTGTGCCCAAGAAAGATGGAACCCAAAGGTTATGCGTGGATTACCATGCCTTGAATGAGGTAACCATCAAGAACAAGTACCCATTGCCTCGCATTGAAGACTTGTTTGATCAGTTGAGGGGAGCTTGTGTTTTCTCGAAAATTGATCTCAGGTCGGGATACCACCAACTCAAGATAAGGCAATCTGATATTCCCAAGACAGCTTTCGTATCTCGGTACGGACTGTATGAATACACTGTCATGCCTTTCGGGCTAACCAATGCCCCGGCATATTTCATGTACCTCATGAACAAGGTATTCATGGAATATCTGGACAAATTTGTGGTGGTTTTCATAGATGATATTCTCGTCTTCTCCAAAGATGAAGAAGAACATGAGAAACATCTATGGTTGGTGTTACAGAGGCTGAGAGAACACCAACTATATGCCAAGTTGAGCAAGTGTGAGTTTTGGCTGAAGAGAGTTCCCTTTTTAGGACATATAATCTCGGAGGGAGGAATCTCCGTAGATCCCGCCAAAATCGAGGATATCTAGAAGTGGAAGACCCCTGAAAATGTGGGGGAAGTTCGAAGCTTTTTGGGATTGGCTGGATACTATCGACGGTTTATTGAGGGATTCTCCAAGATCTCGAGACCTCTCACCAAACTGTTGGAAAAGGGAATCACATTCACCTGGACGCCACAGTGCGATACGAGCTTTCAGGAGCTAAAAAATGATTGACAACAGCCCCAGTGTTGGTTATGCCAGATATGCAGAAGAATTTCACAGTGTACTGCGATGCCTCTGGAAATGGGTTGGGATGTGTTCTCATGCAAGAAGGACATGTCGTGGCATATGCATCCCGGCAGCTTCGGAAGCACGAGAAGAACTATCTTACACATGACCTAGAACTAGCTGCAGTGGTACACGCGTTGAAAATTTGGCGGCACTATTTGATGGGGAAGAGGACAGAAATATATACGGATCATAAGAGTTTGAAGTACATATTCACACAGCCAGATCTCAACCTCAGACAAAGGAGATGGTTAGAGCTAATCAATGACTTTGATGTGGGCATCAACTATCATCCTGGGAAAGCAAACGTCGTGGCCGATGCTTTGAGTCGGAAAGTGCAGGTCAATAAGTTGAGTTTGAAGGACATGCCTGCAGAATTGAAGGACGAGGTTATAAGACTCAATCTATGTCTAGTAAATAGTGGTGAAGCCATCGCCATGGAAGTGGACTCCACACTCGAGCGAGACATACGCGAGGGCCAAAAGAATGATGAGAAGATACAAGAGATCAGACAGCTCATCAAGGAAAATAAAGCTCCTGGTTTTAGAGAGGATGAACAGGGAACGGTGTGGCACGGAAAAAGGATCTGTGTGCCAGAAGTAAAGGAGATCCGTGAATTAATTTTGAAGGAGGCTCACGATTCCGACTATTCCATTCATCCTGGGAGTACGAAGATGTACCAGGACCTCAAGAGCAGGTATTGGTGGTATGGCATGAAGCGAGATGTCGCGAAACATGTTGCCCTATGTGACACATGTCAGTTGGTGAAAGCAGAACACCAACGACCCGCGGGATTGCTGCAACCACTCAAAGTGCCTGAATGGAAGTGGGAAGAAATCAGCATGGATTTTGTTGTGGGATTTCCTAGGACCCAATCCGGGTATGATTCAATATGGGTCATTATTGATAGGCTAACCAAGGTAGCTCATTTCATCCCTGTGAAAGAAAGCTACAACGGATCCAAATTGGCAGAATTGTACATGTCAAGGATTGTGTGTTACCATGGAGTGCCAAAGAAGATAGTGTCGGACCGAGGGACACAGTTCACCTCGAGGTTTTGGCAAAAGTTGCATGAAACCATGGGAACCCATTTGAACTTCAGCTCTGCCTATCATCCCCAAACTGACGGGCAGACGGAGAGAACCAATCAGATCCTTGAAGATATGTTAAGGGCATGTGCACTCAAAAACAATAGGAGTTGGGACAAGAACTTACCGTATGCGGAGTTTTCCTATAACAACAGCTATCAAGCTAGTATGAAGATGTCAACCGTTTGAAGCTTTGTATGGAAGAAAGTGCAGAACTCCTCTATTTTGGAACCAAACAGGAGAAAGTAAAGTGTTTGGTCCAGAAGTGCTACAAGAAGCCGAAGCGAAGGTGAGGGAGATTCGCAACAACTTGAGGATAGCACAAACACGCCAGAAGAGTTATGCTGATGTAAGAAGAAGAGAACTCGTTTTCAACGTGGGGGACTATGTTTATCTCAAGGTGTCCCCTATCAGAGGACTTCGTCGGTTTAAGGTGAAAGGGAAGTTGTCACCTCGATACATCGGACCCTTTCAAGTTTTGGAAAGAAAAGGCGAGGTGGCGTACCTACTAGAGTTACCGGTTCATCTATCGGATGTACACGATGTATTCCATGTGTCACAACTCAAGAAATGCCTAAGGACGCCTGAAGAGGTGTTACCCATGAATGAAGTGGATGTAGCTGAAGATTTGTCTTATGCCGAGCAACCCTACAAGATTTTGGAGACAATGGAACGCCTCACCAGAAATAAAAGAATCCGGATGTGCAAGCTGCAGTGGAAGCATCACTCAGAAGAGGAAGCTACCTGGGAACGGGAAGATGAGCTTAAGGCACAATTTCCGGAATTGTTTTCTTAGAAACACCAATCTCGAGGACGAGATTTCTTTTAAGGGGGGTAGAGCTGTAACACCCCAAATTTTGATTCAAAACTCTAAACCATGCTCAGAGGGGAATTTAAAAATTTTTGGACGTGTTGCATGTTTTGCAAAAATTCAAATTCAAACTGGAATTCAAATTATACTCAAAACAGAAAAGAAATGGAAAAAGAAAAAGAGAAAACGGGAAAAAAACCACCAGTGGGCCGAAACCCGCCAGCCGTCCCAGCTTTCCCCGCGCCAGCCCGCCCCCACACGCGCCGCGCTGCCTCTCACAGACGGGTGGGACCCACCTGTCATCCCTAACCCTGAGCCCCCGCGACCCCGGACTTTTCCCCCGAGCGCGTGCAATCTTAACCGCCCGGAAACCGCGTCCTGCCGCCCGAATTCTGGTCCCAAACGACTCAAACTCGATCGCAACAGACCCACCGCCCTCCCCCGGCTATAAAAACCCCAGCCCCGATCAGTTTTTCCCACGCGATCACCGATTTTTACTACGGTGAGCACCGAGACTTCGCCGGTGAATTCTGGCCGATCTAAGCTCGGAAACTCTGATCTAACTCGCTGGTCTTGATCCACCGCCTCCGGGGAACTTTGCAGGTGCAGAAAACTCGGAGAGTTACGGTGTAAATCCAGCGCCGACGAGCTTCGCCGTAGTTTTGCCTCGGACCTCGCCGCCGATCACTTTCCAGGACCCCCGAGCTCGAGAAAACCCCCGAGGTGAGATCCCTGACCTCCCCTCTACCGATCTAGGCCATAAGATCACAGTTTTAGGCAGAATTCTCGAGGATCCGAAACTTTCCGGCGAGATCGCCGCTTCCCGCCGCCGTGCGCCGCCGGCAGCGCCGCCCGCGCTCGATCAGAGCGACGTGGCCGCTTGTGCGCCGTTTATTTTAAATCGCACGGTAGACTTTGAAACCCTGCGTACCGGTTCGATGTTATAATCTCAGCCGTCGGTTTAAAATCGGACGGTCCATGTCAGCCCCGCGTTATAAAGACTGGAAGTCTTACGTGCTACCCCCAGGGGTTCTCTGGAATTGAGAGCTAGCCCCGGAAACTTCAGATCTAGCCCCTGGAACTCCAGAAAATCATGTAAATTCATTTAAAAATTAGTTTTAGCCCCTGGACTTAATAGAAATTAGGAAAAACACCTCTGATAAGTGTAGCTAGACCCCTGGAAATTATGAAAATAATATTATAGACCCTGTAATGGGGTAAGTTCATTATTTTAACCCTGTTTAGTATTTAATTTAGAAAAATGAATATGTAACTAGTGTTTAAAAATTAAAAAAAGGGGACAAACATAATTGTCAAAATTAATTAAAAACTTTCTCAGTACTTGGAAAACTTTGGAGTGAGATAAAAATATATTTTTGGGCTGAAATGAATCTGTTTCATCTATTATTCACATTTATTAGTATAGGGACACATTTTTAAGTAAAGAATAGTTATAGAAAAATAGGGAAAATAATTATGAAATAGTCTACATCAGAAGCCAAGGTCAAAATATGTTATTAAATCATTTAGGACCAGAACCTATACTGTTTAGATGATGTGTATTACTAATTTCATAATAAAATACACAATTATGCATAGGAATATAAATCTGAAAATATAGCAACTAGTAAATGATATATGGAGTTTCTAAAATCCAAAGAATTCAGTTTAGGGTTGATAGAAATTCTGAAGGCACATATGGAGAAGAAAAATACTTTTCATACACACCTGGTAGTGAAAAGGTGTAGTAATTTAATATGAGGAATTTATTTAAAACTGAAACACAACACATATAATGGTAAATGAATTTCATAAATGTGAATGTGTGGTTTGTATGAAGTGTAAGTGTGAACTATGTCTTATGGATTGTTGTTTTTCTTTTGCTATGTGTGATGGTATGAAGTAGAACCTGTTCAAGAACAAGTTATTCATTTCCAAGATCAGGACTACCCATTTCAAGAGCAGCAAGAAGGAGGCAAGTGTCCTTGACCACTTTGATCCTATGCTAGGATGTGTAGCTAGAATTAATTGCATTGTCAATTTAAATATGAAGCCCATGCTAGGAAGTTTCCCTAGAATTGCATTACCTTGTTTCCTTGTAGCTTGGGTTGGGATTTATTTTGTCATGTCATTTATTTACATGCATTTGCTTAGCCATGCTTAGAATGGGATATTTGGGAAATGAGATCATCAGTTTATATTACCATACTCTTGAATGAGTTATTGTGAGTTATGTAGAGGTAGGGATCAAGGCAAGTTGGATGTTTTGGATGTGTGCTGGGTGCACGAGACTTGGGTTTGTGTTTAGTACTTGCCTGGATCCTAAGGACCGGTTCATGGAGCATGTAACCCGGCTTTACAGTGCCAACCACATGCTGAGATGGGGCAGCTTGGCCAATTAGTTAGGTGTATCCCCGGCGTAGTATGGGTGTGTTGGATGGTGCGGGGAGTAGATGTCAGCTGGACTACCATATGAACCGCAAGGCTCAAGAGGGGGCCACTGCAGCGGGGTTGGAGCCTCTTGTATGCTGTTAGGGGTGAAACCTCAGTGGGCCCACGCTCGTCGGGAATCCCTTTGTAAAGGCTTCGTAGTGATCTCCTGGCTGCACACCTGGGAAGTGTGAATGTGGATCGTAGCCACTGGCATAATGGAGGTTCTTTTAGTCCACCCGGCAACGGGGGATGAAATCACTACTTGTGGGTACAGTGGTACAAACTCTGCAGAGTCAAAACTGTCTTGACAGCCGTGCTCACGGTTAAGAGCGGCCTGGACTTATTCATGATTAGAGGATTGATGGATTTGGAAGTTAAGCGGGGAGCTTAACATTGGAAATGATGTTATGGTTATTGGATTATGATAATGGGTTGGGAGATTGGGACCATTTCACCTGTGTAGTAAGGTAGGTGCTTAATAAGCTAAGGTGATAGGTATTAATTGCGTAGTGCTTTAACCATGAGTTCAACCTCTCCTTGTTCTAGCCATGCATGATATATTTTTCCCACACTTGCTGAGTACCATTGGTACTCAACCTTGCATATTTGTTGGTTTATATTGCTGCTCAGGTCAAGATAATGAGGTGGTGTATAATGACCAAGATTTTGGACCCGAGGAAGGTTTTTAGGTTCATGAAGACCCCCGGGCAACGCCTGTGATGGAGCCCCAAAGAATAATATTCCGCTGCTAGTTTAATTACTTGTGATGAAGCATTAGTGTCCATTGAGACATTTGCGATGTAAGACTTATTTATATTCGACACCTGGCTTGTAATAAATGATGCTTCACTATTTGTCATCACATGTATGAGAAAATGATCCTGGCATACATGTGATATTCACTTGGTTGTTTCTTCGGAAAAACCGGGTGTGACAAGAACCTCCGCATGATTTCTTGGAAGTTCTGGAGGTGGAGGAGATGGTTGATGCTGCGTCGTGGTTTGCTCCGGAGGTGGAGACTCATCACCATGCACCTGACTCGGACATCCCTCCTCTTGCGTGGACCGTGTACGCACCATTCTGCATTCATATCATTCAAACGATCAGCATGTTGGTTTATTTCATCCAGTCTATACAATAGTAATGCGAGAATGGAATAAATAATACGCATAACAGTAACACATATGGATAAAGTATGAACTGTAGACAACATATACATCCCTGGGCCGTGCGATCGAGTTCCAAAGTATTGAACTTTATGGGTTAAAAGTTCATTTTGACCATCGTGAATCGCCACGGGATGTTAAGTGTGTTAGCCTGCGTAATTCCTCGCTATTGCACTGGACCCTAATATGTCCTCGCTCGAAATGACATTGTTAAAGCGTCAACTTTTGGACTCCAACTCGCTGTTTTACAACAGCTGCTGGATATCGAAAGGTGAAACTAATTGTTTTGGTTGAAAAATTTCAACATGGGGTTCACTGTCCAGCTTCTGGTCCAGCTGACCAGTCTGTATAATTCAATTGTTTTGACCACCTTGGAGGCAAATTCTGGACTAGAGTTCAACAACAAAGTTGTAGTAGACTCAGAAAGGAATCCATATTTTATTTATTCGCCTCCATAGCCTTCCTCGTTTGTAAGTTATGACTTCTAACAGTTGACAGAAATTTCTTAGGAATTTTGACAGCACCTCCTTTGCAAGTGGCTGTTTTGTTCACAAAATTCCATCTATTTCTGCCCTAAATCTAGGAAAACACTGAACTACAAAGTTGTAGTACATTTACTATACTTACCAACGATGTTTTGATTGACCCTTAGAAATATTTCTACAGAAAGTTGTGGTCGAAATACAGAAAATTCCAAAGAGCATTTTTGTCTGCCCTGTTTCTGGACAGTGTATACTCATCGAAGAGTTTCATCCATTTGGAGGTAGATTATGTTCTGGAGCTCTACAGAAAAGTTGTAGAGGACTTCAAAACCTTTCCAGAATGGTATCCCACACTTCCATTGGTTCAACCAATCCTATGTTATGCCCTGTTTAAATCCAGCAAAGATTCTGCCGAAACAGGGAAGGTTGTCCCGAAGTCTTAGAGATTGAATCTATACTCCCAATTGACTCTCAGATCAATATGGGAGTTCAATAACCCCTAAATGGAATCCTAAACTTCATTTTAACTCTTTTATTTGGAAAATATCCTTTTATGCAGTCTCAGTACTATGTTTCCTCACCAAAGAAAAATCCTAAACCGCTATTCCGGCATATATGTGTCAAATGGTGGAACTAAGAACGTCACTCACAAACGGTTTCTAAACGTCATGCACTAACATGGTTAGTGTACCTGCTTAAGAACACACAATAATTGTGCATACAAGGGTTTTTGACATTTCAGGCAGTTCCATATTAGTAAAAACATACAATCCGTATCATTGCCATACGGATCGTCCTTGAGTCAAGCCATGTCTCAAGGTACATGGTTGTGTTTTCACACCACACGATGGGGAACCCGAGTAGAGCGCGAACGGGTCATCACGGTTGGGAATTTTATCAACCCAACGGATACCACCTACTGCCTCATGACCGTTGAGGAACGCCGATGGCGAGCACTGCGTATGGCCCTTTGAACATTGAACGTTCAAGAGTTGCATATTATCGTGTTGCTTACCACACGATGGGGTATTCTCACTTTTGCCTAAAGCACGCTGGAGATCAGCGTTTTCATATGCTCTCAGAACCATGGGAAGGTTCAGAGACTCATATTCACTACCGTGCCAAGCCACGGTATATCCTTCCGTACCATTACTCGTATGGGTAGTTACCGCAATTGATCCGCCTGCGGTGGCGTACCTTACCTCTTACCTGATGTCGGAGCATCGTTACAGAATGTATAACACATAAGTTAGCTTTTCCACCTTAGTAACTACTACTATCATGGACCTTATGTGGGCATAGTGACTAATCCTCACTCGACTACTTCTAAGTTTTCAAGATAGGCTCTTTTCGAGCGTGCTATTCCCAATGCGGCTCTGATACCACATCTGTGGGGACCACCCCGTGGTTCACCCACTCCAGGATCGCATAGGGTGGTGCCGTGCGATGCGGCACCCAACAGCACACACGGAAAGAATTAAGAACAACATACAAACTTTTATTTGATATAGAATAGCGGAAGTCTTTTTACAAAACAGAATTATACAGCGGAAGTCTTATACATAGATACTCTCTCATTCTTACTAAGCAAAAGTGCAGCCTTCCAGCCCGGGGACGCTACACACTAGCAACATAGAACCGGAGATCACGGCGGCATGCAGGGCTCCAGCTCGGACGTGTACCTCGACGGCAGCATCGCCTCATCCTCGGAACCTTCCTCATAACTCTCACCTGCACACAGCTCAAATATTGCAACCATGAACATGATGGCTCAGCAAGGCTTAACCGACAACCCTAGTCACGGAACTCTACATGCAGTGATGTGTAATATAGGAAAAGGACTTTGCAATAAAGACACGCCTACATGTTGATCCTTACTTTCAGTTTTCTAGCAACTGTTTCATGTGCCTTAGGCAACCCTAACATCGGAAGTCCACAATTAAACAAGAAACGCTTTCCTCCGATGTGGTGATGCCCAAAGTGGAATATAAACTTAATTAGCTCTACAACTACAGCATACAAGGTTTCAAGACATTAATAGTTCAATACAGCATATTCAGTTGGCTTATTTCACTTCTTACTACGTCACAGCGCAGTGAACAAGCGGGTACTCAAATAACCGCGAGGGGCGGTGATTGCAATCAGGACACACCCGGATAACACGTTACATACACCCACTTTCAGAAGCATGATTCCACACCCCTTCCTACTCTGCTGTATGCAATAACCTTTCAAAGGCAACCCAAATGCCGAACCGGTCCATCCGTAACGGGCAGGAGGTCTCCGCGTGGAGCGTGACTGTGCCCACCGACAGATTTACACCTTGCTACCCTCAACCCACTCCTATAAAACGGTTGGGTAAGCCTCGGCACCTAGGTTAACCAATTACATCGGTTTCCTGGTTCCCATATGCCAGTATGAATCCGGTACTGTTCGGTACTTGTCCAGCAGGGCCGCACACGGCTCGGTCCTCAATCGACACCAACAGGGCTACGCACGTGACACCTCTGCTCACTGCATCCTATCCCCCCTGCTGGGTTTCATTTTCACAACTTAAGCCATTCTCTACCTTTTCTCATCCCGTGTGATAAATACCTATCTCGCGAGTATATTCCAACCACTCGACTTCTACCGAGATCCTAAGAACATTAGCACAGCATTCTCTACTCATCGAGTTTGTAAACTACCCAACCCTTCATAGGATTTAAAAGGCTATGCAAGTGGGGTTTCAATCACCCTAACTCTAATGCAAGCATTCACCCTAAACATAAGTGATACAAATGAAGAATTTTACAAAAGCACTTAAATGCAAACCGGGGCTTGCCTGGTTGCGAGTCAAATGAAAAGTTAGCTTCTGGTGGGAGGACGTCCAAGAACTCCGGTGCATCCTCAACTTCGGTCACTAAATGAAATGTAGCAAAATATATGTATAAGTATTTAGGACTTGTAAGAAGTAAACTTCTATTCATAGCTACTGCTATTTAGAATCCTTAATTGGCTTTGGGGTTTTTCCAGTGGATACTAGACTCTCAAAGGATAAACCTGAGCAAAATTTAAAGAAATGCCATTGCACATTGTGGCCTCAAAATTTCTCACAAGCACAAGGTTTCTCCGAATTTTGAGCCCAAATCAGGAGCTTTGACATAGGTAACAGTGGAAGATCTGATTAGGGTAAGTCTCCATGGTGCTAACAAAATTTGTTTCACCATTTTTGGAGCTACCAACAGAAAGATATGAATTTTTGAAGTGGGATAGGAGTTCTGAAAATTTTCTGTTTAAATTTGAATTTCCAAATAAGGGCTGAACTTGGAAGGCAATTTAGCCTTGCAAATTAACTCCAATGAAGCTCAAAATTTTACTGGGGATCGGTAATATCATAAGGAACCTCATGGCCAAATAACAGGGATCCTATGGAATTAATTCCCAAAAATTTAACTTTGAGGAAGTTTGGAGAAATTTCCAGAGATTCTCAGATCAATTTCTTTGCATTTATGCAAAGTACTGACCAAGAGGAATCCAGCAAAATTTGTTTCACAAATTTTGGACATTCCTACTGAGAGTTATGGTCCTTTGAAGTTTGCACTAAATCTGGAAATTAAAGAAATGTTTAAATTCTAGCTGTGGGCCCCACCTGTGGCGCTATCCACTCCGATGACAGCAACACCGAGGCCACGGGGTTATTTCCCGTGCAGCCGCACCCGACCCGGTGCCACAGGCTGATGCCGCGTGGTACAGAGGCTGACCGGTGGGACCCGGTCCTCCTTCTTCTTCCTCGCTGCCCGCGCCTCCTGCGGCGGCGCACGCCGGCGAGGCTCGCCGGGATGGGGTTCCCATGGTACGAACTTCCTTAAACTCGCTTCCTGTGAGTTCTACACAGTGCTGAACATGGTGGTGGGGTCGGGAGCGGATGACAACGGCCGGAACGGTGCTCGTACCGGCGACCATGTCGAACCTCACTTTGGTGACCTTGTTCTCACTCGACAGTGGGTCTTTCGGGCTAGGGTTTGCTCTAAAAGCACCAGTGTCACCTGGACAACGGTGACCCATAGCCCGCTCTCCATGAAAACCACCGGAGAGGGGACCTCACCGGCGACCCGAGCCCGCAACACGACGGCGGTGACAAAAACTCGAAGAACTTCACCAGTCCTTGATGGTTTCTAGCGCCCTTTGAGAGAGAAGGACCGTAGGGATCTAGCAAAGCTTCTCCTAGACCAGAATGAGCTCTAGCTACTGCTGCGTGACGAATTTGATCGTAGACCGAGAGGTGTCGCTATGAACTAGGGTTTGGTAAAACCCAAAATTCTCACTACCTGATTGATCAATTGACATGAGGCTTTCGGCAACACGATCTACGGACAACAACACACCTTTCTTGTGTAGGGAAGGGGCGGTGAAACCGGCCGTAGCGTGCTGCCCACGGTGAACCAAACGTGGTTCGCCGGGCACCTCCGAACGTCGGCGCCAAGTGTTGGTTTGTGCGTAGTACGAGCTAGGAAACTTAGGTGGGAGAACGGTGGATGCTGGAGCATGCACTTGGGAATCTATTTGCTGCTTGGAGCTTGATCACCCGAGCTCGGGCGAGTGTGTACGAGGGAGGAACAGAAACGTCACCGGGCACTTTCTTGCGGGAGAAAACGGAGAAACGGTGAGCGTGCGAGGGAGCAAAAGAGAGTTTCGGTGCTGCAGCTGGGGGATGCGGAGATGATCACGCGGCCAAGAAACAAGAGCTGGCGCGGTGCTGTCCTTTGGAGAGGGTCGCGCGGGGAGCTGGCGGCGCCTCGGCAATCGGCTGATGCAAAACAGAGGCGGTAGCTCTGTTGTGAGGCTGACAACTGGGCCCCACCTCCTCCTCTTTTAATCAAAATCTTCTCTGATATTTTTACCCCAGCTACTCAGAATTAAAGTCCATACTTCCACCCCAAGTCATGGTTTAAATTTGTTGAATTCAAATGGTTTGAATTCTGGTGTGGAGTTTAAATTGTGTTTGATCATTTGAATTTGAAATGGAATTTGAATTTCTTCCTTCTGCATTGTTCCAAAACATAGCGAACCAACTCCAAAGTTTCTGATTTTTGGCATGGCTGCTAATTCAAATGTGAAGAACACATTTGTGGAACCAAATTTGCAAAAAATTGGAATTTGAAACTGAATTTGAAATTCAGATTAGAGGGCTTCCTCTTTTAATCCCAAACAAATATTAAAACTCCTCCAAATGAGCTGAAATTTGGAAGGTTGAATATTTGGAATATGAAGATCCAAGTTATGTATTTAGATCTCCATGGTTGGAAGTTTTGGGAAGTTTGAATCACCACTTTGAACTTACACCTTTATAATTCAAAGTTTTAGTTCCCCTCAATTTCCCTAAGTATACATGAGCTGAATTTTTCTTGCTACCACTTTTTGGAGATTTTACAAGAACTGTGGTAGATCCCTCGTCACCGGCATGAGCTCAAATCAGCTCAAAAGTAGCTGCAAATAGGAGTTCATCGGCTACCGAGGGCCAAAATCGGTGCCGGCTCAAAATTCTTGAATAACAGCACCAAAACTTGATGAAATTCGATGGTTATTGATCCTAGAAGAGCATGGGATGGGCTAGAACATGTTTGTAGCTTGGTACAAGCTTTGGGGATGTGATCACTATGAATTTTGGGTTTTTGTGCGGCTCGGTTCAATGAATACCGAAGCAAATATTGGGGAAATTCATCCACGGTGATGCATGAGGAGAGGAAAGGTTTGCGCGGCTGTTTTTAGCACCTGAGGGTGGACGTTTTTCGTGTAGATTGTCGGCCATGAAGACGCTTGTGTCGCCCAGGCGCTGTGGAACCGAAGTGTCGACAGTGGTGAGTTTTCCTTCGGCTGTGCAAGGGAGGACGGTGGATGGCGAGAGGAGAACCGGTTCACGGGGCATGGAACGTGTTGATCACTTATCTCGGTGTTCTCATCCGTGAGCAGGAGGTGGCACAGTGCAACGTCAGTTGGCGCCGGCCAGGAGGTGGCGCGCGCGTGAATGAAGAGCAGAGAAGACTTCGTGAGTAAGTTTAACACTTCACTGACAAGTGGCCACATTTCTTCCCTCTTCTTTTCTTTTCAACTCCCATTTGAACTAGCAAACGAACTCCAAATTTGATCAAACTTGGAGAATAGGCCAAAATAAATGTGAGGAATATAATGGTGCACTCAAATTTGGATTTCGGTGAAGTCAGAATCTGAAACTGAGATTCAAATTCAAATTCGAATTTTCTCCCGTTTTAATTCCAACGACTAGAAAATCCATTCCAAATGCTCTGAAAATTTTCCGGGCTATTATTGGATGTGTGGAGAAACAATTTGTAGCTTTAGATCTTTGTGTTCGGAAGTTTTTGCAAGTTTAACTTAGACTTGGAGCTCACACCTTTATATTCAAAAGTTTAAACTCCCTCTCATTTCCTCGGCGTGATTTGCAGCTCAACTTGCTAGAATTTTGGGATTTCACGCATGTGTGCCACCAAATATTACTCACTAAATTTAAGTTTTGTGAACCATTAACTTGTGGCTAAAATATGAAATAAGGATGAACTTGTAGGCATGACCCTTTGATGCAAACTTCCATCCTACATTCGAGTATGACTTGCATGTTGCATTCCATGTGTAGGAGAGTCGGTTAAGGCTTGCTGAGCCATCGTGCTCACGGTTGCTACTATGAGTGTTTGCAGGTGAGGAGTACCCCACGGACTCGGAGTACGGGTTCACCGGTGAGGGCTATCCTCCGTCGGAGACTACGGCTGTGTGGTAGCCGTGCACGCCACAGTGAAGCTGGGTGTAGCTAGTATGGGTTGCCTGTTGGGCTGGACAACCATCTTTTGCTTTTTAGGAGTCGGCGTGAGTTGTATAAATAAATTCCGCTGCAGTTAAACTCTGTAAATAGATGCAAAAACTGAAGGTTTGTACTACTTTTATAAAATTCAGTAAGTTTGAATGTAATACTATGTTTTTCTTATCGTGTGTGCTGTCAGGTGTCGCATCATGCGGCACCAGCCTCTGTGATCCTGGATTGTACGGATTTCGGTCCGTAAGAAGCTGGCATCAGAGCTGCTTAGGGGATAGCACACTAAATAAGGACAGTATTACGGGGAAAATTTAGGATTATGGTGAGGAGTCGATAGTATGCCCAAATAAGGACTATAGTAGTATAGTTACTTAAAGTGGCATGACTAACTTACTTGTTATACTTCTGTATTTGAATTATGTAACGACCCACCTACGCTCAGGTAATGGGTAAGGTACGCCACAGAAAGCGGTCAATTTTGGTTAGCTCCTTCATGCGCGGAATGTAGCATGAGATGTTCCATTCGGCAATGGATGGGAAGTGAATATGTTTTCTAAGACTCTTCATGTCTTACATACATATGAACGACACTAGCCTCCAGTTCGCAAACCCAGGGGCAAGAGGAGACCTCATCGTGTGGTTTGTAACACGAAGTATGTGCTCTAGGACTTGTTATGTTCTATGGGGCATAAGAAAACGCTGGTCCACCGGTGTGCTTAATTGCAAAGGTATGGAGCCCTCCATCGGGTGGTGAATATCCCGGCCATGTACCTTGAGACGTGGCTTCACTCAAGGACGGCCGTATGGCAATGATACGGGCGTACGTATTTGCTTTCAAATATGGACCTGCCTGCAATGACAAAACATTTGAGTGAAGCACTATTGGGTGTTCTTCTGCAGGGCTAACCACGTTACGTATCTCGTGTAGCACACATTTGTGAGAGGCCATTTTAGTTCCATGGTTGAGTCATATATGCTGGGATAATCCAGTTAGGATTTTCCATTTTTGTGAGGAACATAGTACCGACATGTAATAATAATTATTGCATTAAAAATAACTTTAAAAAGGAATTAATATAACCAATCTTAGTTCTTAAGACTCTGATTTTGAAGATAAATTCAAAATTTGAGTATTTCAGCCCAAGGGACTTGAAAAACAGAGTGCTGTGTTTCTGGCAGGAACTTTACTAGACTTTAACAGATCATAACTCACAAGTTATTTAGCCAATGGAGGTGTGGGATATAGTTCTGGAAAGATGAGGAAGTTCTCTACGACTTTGTTGTATACTTCCAGAAAAGAATCACGCATCAAACTGGTTGAAATTCCAGATGAGTGTAAACTTTCCAGAATCAGGACAGGCTCAAAACTTTCTCTGGACTTTTACGTTTTTCAATCATAACTTCCTGTAGAAAAATTTAAAATAGGCATAGGATACCTTTTTGGAAAGGTTACGAGATTTTCTACATCCTTTTAATTCAATGTTTGTACAGCTGCAGAATAGAATTCAGTGGAATTTGGAGTTGAAAACAGCAACTTTCAGAGGAGGTGCTGTCAAAAATGCCAAGTACCAGTTCAAAATCCTGGATAAGTAGAAACTGGTCATTCTGGGCAGAGGGATGAACAGTTGAACTCATTTGAGGGATTGTTGTACCTATGGGGGTTTTATTACACCCAATGGGGTAGGACATACTCGTGAGTTGTTATCTTCAACTAATGAAGAATTTGAGTATATTACCTACCCAAGTTAATTTTACTAGTGACACGACCCCACGGTCTTGTCGAGCTAGGATCACGCTGATGGGTGCTGCGTTGCACAGCACCGGATAACAGACATCAAGGATACAAAGCGGAAGCAAAGTTTCTATTACATAAACAGGTTTATGAACACTTTTACAACAAAATATGTTCAGTCTACACTCACGGGCGTAAACTACGCATCGAGTTCACGTTCAGCCCGTGAACGTGTCCCCGCTAGCATGCACACACACTAACACGGCGGCGTGGACGACTCCCACTAGACGGGGTTCCCCTCCTGGGGTTCCGTCTCCTCCTCGGGAGTCCCTTCCTCATAAACCCCTGCAAGAAGCTTCAAACACAAGCAGTGAGCACGATGGCTCAGCAAGACTGACCCGTCTCTCCTATACATGAAACTTCTACATGAATGATTTTAGGGTACATGAGGTAAAATAAGTTGCAAAGGACTCGCCTAATTATTTGAACCTTACTTTCAAGTTTTAGCCGTAGGTTATAGAGGACCTTATGCTAAGGCACATGATAGAGCCACAATCAAACAAGAAACGCATTTCTCTCATGTACTTTGCCCAAAGTTGAAATGAACTTTAATTAGCTCTAAACTAGAACATGATATTAACAAGCAAAGTATATCTTTCAAATCACAAAACTTTTAACATGTATCTAGTCTGTTCTTTCTACGTCACGGTTCAGTGAACAAGTGGTACTCACTGACCGTGAGGGACGGCGATTATAATCGATTTACACCTGCAGGGTTACCCGAATAACCCGTCACGTACGCCCGTACTCGATGTTGCCTACAGCAACCATCACATACGTCGTACGCAACCACATTTCACCCGTCAGCCAAATGTTGAACCGGTCCAATCGTCCTGACCAAGAGGTCTCTGCGCGCACATACACAGTGCCGCCAGCCGATTTACACCTCGAGCTCTCAACCTACCCTCTGAATGACCAGCTATGCCTCAACACTCAGCTACCCGAGTTACATCGGTTTCCCGGTTCCCATATAGCCGGTAGGTCTTCGGTACTGTTATAGCTTGTTCAACAGGCCCGCACACGGCTCGGTAAGGCCCAAAGTCCTGCTGCCCTTACTCTCCGCTCGGTCTCATTTTTCTTGCCACGCGTTTCATTTGCTATCTTTACCCGAGCGATGTGCCTCTAGCCTATTCTCGCGAGTAGTTCCAACTACTCGACTTGTACCGAATCCTACACTATCTTAGCATTGCAGTAGCTAACAAGGTTTTCAAACCTAATCCCAACCTATGGTTTTCTTGGCTATGCAATTGGGTTTCAAACAAGACTCTAATGCAAGAATTTATTGAATGCTCAAAGTAAGTTCTCAAAACAGTAAAACTTTGTAAAAAAGTTAATGCAAAACGGAGCTTGCCTTGCTATTCTTGGTCGTAGGCAAGCTGCTATTCCGGAGTGACGAACTCTAAGACTTCGGAGTCCTCCTCAACCTTAGCGGCTACATGAGATAACATGTAATGTATCCATTTAAATGCATTTGAACTGAACTTAAACTTGTGAAGACTATAAGTCTTACTAGACAGACCTAATGACTCTGAAATTTTTACCGTGGTTTGGTTACAACCTAAGCATAGACTTGGCCAAGTTTTATTTGCAGCAAAGCTCATTTGAGCTCTCCACAAATAATTATGTACTTGACCTTGATTGGAGCTCCTAGGGTGTTCTAGGGATCTTCAGGGAGCAATCCATGCCTTTCTTTAAACTAGATTTTCAGAGGGTTCTAATAGAGTTGGTCTCACTTAATTTGAAGGTTCCTAGCTAAATATATGAGCTAAACAGTTTCAGAGAAATTCTGAAAATGTTTCTGGACATTTTCTATTTTCTCTGGAACAGTTTTATTAATCACACCATTAGGGGATCAAATGAGGTCAAATAGATCTGAAATTTTAATGGTAGCTCAGGGATATTTTGGTGAACATCCAATCAAAATTTCAGAAATTTTCTCCAAAGGGTTCTCTAGTTAAAATTCTAAACAGTTTAAAATTTGAAGAATTAATTCTGGAGAACTAAGGATTTTAATGAAGTGAAACTTGATTTGCTGGAAGTACTCACAGAGCTGAATCCAAAAAAATTTGGTTCACTAGATTTGGAGTTTTCTAGCCAAAGTTATGTGGGCTTGAAGTTTGAACTAAATCTGAAAATCGGGAAAAAGTTTAAACCGCTGCATGGGACCAGGGCTACGTGTCAACTTCTCGGCGGTCGACACACGGGGCCAGGGAATCCTTCGCGTGCAGCCGCACCCGATCCGGTGCCACTGCGAATCCCGGTTTTAAAATATCGGCTGCTGACGCGTGGGATCGAGAGCTTCGTCTACCTCCGGCCTCGCACGCTCGGCCTCCGCGTCCCCTCGCCGGAGAGCTCGCCGGTGGCCTCTGTCGTGCGCCAAACTCCATGATATTGGCCGCCTCTGCCTAAATCCATCCGGGGAACACAATGCTGGGCTCAGCGCGTCACGACAATCACCGGAACACGGCCGGCGACGAGCGGCGGCTTCGGAAGAACTTCGGCCGTGTTGGCCGGACTTCCTAGCACCCAAATCGATCGAGCAAAAGGCAGGAGAGCATCAGTGGACCCTAGGAAAGACCAACATGAGCTCGAGGCAGCTCGGAATAGGCTCTAGGTAAGCTCCCACCGTGCGCCCGACGCTTCCCGAACAAGCCGCCGTTGCAAGCTTGGAATTACGCCATGTACAGGGGTTCTCATGCTAGAGGTTGTGAAGGCAACTTGTGCGCCACTAAGTCTAGTTCGTGTAGGAATGGATTGACACTCTCTAAACATTTCTGAAGTGTGAATTTGGCGGATCCGCACCCGAAGGTCGGTCTGTGCCAAGAAAAAGGGAAAACTGAAATTCGTCGCCGGTGATCAAACACTCGGGCTGGGGTTCGGGGGTGAGCAGCACCAGTCTCTAACGCGTCTAGGGACGCCTTAGCTTGGACGTAGCACCCTTCCGTTTGGGCTGTCCATGGGAGCCCGAAGTGCGGCGGACATAGGTCACTGGAAAGAACCGTCGGTAGGGGCGAGATCAACCGAGCTCAGCTAATTCCCTACGGTGGGGAAGAAGAAGGAGATTTTGCAGCTAATTCCCTATCGTACCATTTTGCAGCTTGGAGGGAGTGGAGCGGCTGTGATCATGGTTCTCCGATCAGTTCCAAGCAAGGGGCAGCGAGGGCGGCGTTTCTTGCGCGAGGGAGCAGAGAAGCAACTGAATGTGCCTATCGCCGGCTCAGGCTCAGGGATAAGAAGGAAGCGAGGCGGTTCGGTGGCCCGGGCGGTAAGCAGCTGCTGGCCTTGGCGCTGCTCGCCGTGGCGGCCGCTGAATCACACGCAAGTAACCGAGCTAGACTCCTCAGTCGGTTGATTTTGCTGCTGAGGCTGACATGTGGATCCCACCCAGGGTTTAACCTTTGAAATTAAATTTTCCCCACTGCTCTAAACAGTAGAGACCCAAATTAACCTTGGTCATTTGAATTGTCTACCCCTGGGCCATTTGAATTGGGTAGAATTCAAATTGGGTTTTGTTTGACTATATTTTCATCACATATGCTGTTTGAAATTCAAATAAAGTTTGAATTTGCTGAACCTAGCTCATGTAAAGATCAACTCCAAATGGAGTGAAAAATTGGTGTGGGAGCTCACAAAAATGTGCTGAGTAAGAAGATGCCTCCCACTTTTGAATTCATGGGATGGAAATAGTTTGAATTTGAATTTGAGTTCAAACCAACCTCTTTCTAGCTATACCCAAAAGGACTTCAAAAAGGTCTTGAATTTGGGTAAAATTTGGCATGGACAAGCCTCATCAAAGATTTTCTTTCGTAACTCCGGGTTACGGGGTATGACGATCCGGTCCTTGAACCACAGGATGTCGTCTCTGTCTTTCCGGAAACATTTTAGCTCCCCACTGTCTATACATCTCCGCAAATACGACATGCCCTTGTCATGTTTCTGAGCTGCCGCTATCTCTTCACGGATGGTGGGGATTAAAGCTAAGTTGTAGAGAGCACCATGTGGAATCACATGCAATGGTGGCTCGCTCTCTTCTAACGGTGTGATGGTCAGATTGTTGACGTGTAACTTGCGGCTCAGTGCATCCGCCACTACATTTGCCTTGCCGGGGTGATAATGGATCTCTATTTCGTAATCCTTTATCAACTCTAACCATCTTCGCTGCCTCATGTTCAACTCCTTCTGAGTGAATATGTACTTGAGGATTTTGTGGTTGGTATATAAATGCACGAGGTTACTGAGTAGGTAGTGCCTCCACATTTTAAGTGCGAGCACCACGGCAGCGAGCTCCAAGTCGTGAATTGGATAATTCTGCTCATGGTTTCTGATCTTCCGTGATCCATATGCGAGCACTCTTTGGTCTTGCATCAGCACACATCCGACCCCAATGCCGGATTCCAGTACACATCAAACGGTTTTGTTGTTTCTGGCTGCGCCAAAACCGGTGCTGATGTTAGGTGCTTCACTAATGCCCTGAACGCTGCTTCACATGCTGGGCTCGAAACATATCTGGTAGCCTTTTTCAGCAGCTCTGTCATAGGCTTGGCAATCTTCGAGAAGTTCGGAATGAACCTCCAATAATATCCCGCGAGTCCAAGGAAACTCCGTACCTCATGAACAGTTCTCGGGGACTTGCAATTCAGCACTTGTGTGATCTTACTCGGGTCTACAGCGATTCCCTCCGCCGAGATAATATGCCCGACAAACAGCACTTGCGATATCCAGAACTTGCACTTGCTGAATTTCGCGTATAGCTTGTGATTCCGCAGCCGTTGCAAGACTATACACAGATGCTTCTTGTGTTCTTCTTCCGACTTGGAATTTACCAATATGTCATCGATGAAGACCACGACAAACGTGTCCAGCTGCGGCATGAATACCAAGTTCATCAAATAGATGAAATGAGCTGGAGCGTTGGTGAGGCCGAAGGACATGACTAGGTACTCATACAGTCCGTACCTAGTCGAGAAAGCCGTCTTCGTAATATCCTCAGCCCGTATTTTAATCTGGTGGTACCCAGATCTTAAGTCCATCTTGGAAAAGATCTTTCTTCAACCAACTGATCAAACAACATGTCGATCCGTGGCAACGGGTACTTGTTCTTGATGGTTACGGTGTTTAGTGGACGATAGTCCATGTAAAGCCACAACGTCTCGCCTTTCTTTTTCGCAAATAATGCCGAACAGCCCCATGGCGAGGAGCTCAGCCTAATAAAACCCTTCTCCAGAAGGTCCGTTAGCTGGGTCTTCCGTGCAGCCAACTCCTTGGGCGCCATCTTGTAGGGCCTTCGGGATATTGGCATGGTTCCCGGCGCAAGTTCAATCTTGAACTCCACCTCTCTGCCGGGCGGCATCCCTGGTAAATCATCCGAGAACATGTCAGAGAACTCACGGACTACTGGAATGTCTTCCAATCTGATGGTTGTGGACTGATATACACTTGGAAATTTTATTTCTGGACTGTCCAGAAATAAGGAATGAGATTCGTGCACTTCTGAGTTCAAGTGCACAATTCGGAGGACGGTGTCTAAAACAGCGCCGTGGCGGGTTAACCACGACATTCCTAAGATGGCATGGACCTTTTGTCTCTCTAGAATTATGAGAGACATAGGGTATACTCTACCTCTAAGCATAATGGCGCTTTTGGGACCATCATGCTTACTGAAATCTTCCCACCCGGTGAATAAATCAAGTATGGACTATCGGTGGGTAGTATTTGCAAGCTGTATTTAGCAATAAAAGCTTGGCTAATGAAGCTATGCGTGGCGCCTGAATCAAATAACACTATAGCGGGATGCTGGTAAAGTGGGAACATACCCGCAAGGATTGGTTCACCCTCCGGCACGTCCTCTATGGCAAGTTGGTGGATGGTGCCGGGCCTAGGGTTTGCCCACTGCGCATTAGTAGGGTTCCGGGGGTGATTCCTCGCTGTAAGCTGTGGTGCAACTCCGCCGCGTTGCCTCTCAGGACAATTGTTGGCGACGTGTCCTGGCCGACCACATTTGTAGCATGTGGCTGCTGTTTGGCCGGTGCTTGGGGGACGAAAGCCCGGCATGCGCTGCTGAGGTGCATACGCACGCGGCATCGCCCGCTGCTGCTGTTGTTGCTGCAGAGGTGGTACTGGCAGCACCGGCCGGAATGCCGGTGGAGAATATGGCCTACTGCGGAATGGCATCGGCCTCTGCAGTGGCTGCCAACGTGGACCCGGTGGTGGGCGATTTACCATCTGATATTTCTGAGAAGGACCACCTCCTTCTCCGCTGCTTTGTGGCGTGCTTCGCTTCCTTTCTGCCGCCGCTAACTCCTTGCCGGAGTCCTCCTGAACAATCGCAGCATCAATTATATCGTTGAGGCTGCCGTGATTGAACATCGCTAGTTTGTCCTTTAGGAGCGGGTTAAGCCCCTTGTAGAAATGATCCCGCCGCTTCTCGTCGGTATCGGTGTGATACGAAGCATAAAGCGCAAGATCATTGAATGCCCTGGAGTATTCCAGCGTGTTCCGGCTCCCTTGCTGCAGGCGTAAGAACTCCTGCGTCCTCCTCTTCATGAGACCCGGCGGTATGTGATAGCCCCTGAAGGCCGTCCGGAATTCCGCCCAGGTCATAACTCGCTTGGTGGGCTGCAAACCGCAGTAGTTCGCCCACCACGCGCTTGCGGATCCCGGGAGCTGTTGGACTGCGAACTGAGTCTTGCGCTGCTCACTCACTTGGAGCAGCCCGAACTTCATCTCCATCGTGCAGAGTTAGTTGTCCGCGTCGAGGGGTTCATCCGCCCTTTAGAATACCGGGGGATGAGTAGCCAGAAAATCGGAGTAGGAGCTCTGTTGGCGCTCCTCACAATCTTGACGCCTCTCTGGTCGAGACGTATTTGCAATGAGGGTCTGCAGCAACTCCGTGTGCTACTGATGAGAGCCCGCCATCGCTGCCATAATGTCAGCCAAAGTAACCGTTGGCGGTGGTGGTTTTACTGTTGCTGTCCCGAGGAATCCTCGGGAGGCAGTTGGGAGGTCTCTCCCCCCTGACTGGACATCCGGGTTGGCACGAGTATGAGTCATTCTGAAATTCAAAACAGCAGCGATCAGCACATGTCATACTTAAAATTCCATATGAAACAGTAGGTATTGAGGTGACACATGAATAATTCACACAACATTCACATATATTGATAAAGCATAAACTTTATACAAGACATTATTCTCGGGTCTCCGAGAAGTCATGCTCATGTCGTCACTACCTATACATACCCTACTGTCTACACGACATGTCACCGATTACAAAAGTTTTCTCCTACCACTCTCGTCACCCTACTTGGCAACGGTAACCTACTACTTGAAGTAGAACTCGACCTCCTGCAGGTCGTCCTCCTCCAGTACCTCTGCTGGTGGCTCTGGGTCCACAACCTCCTCTTCCAGCTCGGGTTCCAACATTGCCGGAAGACCTAAGACCACGGGTATGGCACCTACCACCGGTATGCCCATTACCGGAGGTACGAGGTCCTGCAACGCGTGCACCTCGTCCATGGCTTGGTTGTAGTCCTCTTCCCAGCCTTGCCCCAACTCAATAGCGCCGTCCCGCTCTTGAGTAAGCACCTCGTTCTGCTGGGCCAGAGCCTGCACCTGTTGTTGCAACACCGTGATGTCGACACAGCTTTTCTTCTTCGCCTTCTTCAGACGATGCAACTGATTATATTGTTCGTTCAGTCGCTTAATCGTCGGAAGGAGAACATTGCGGAGTGCGCTGTGAGCACGCTCGAAATGATCTCCACGGCTGTTTCTCTCCTTGAGCTTCATGGCGAGACATTCCGTATGAACAGCTTGGCTGTCCATCATGGCCTCTCCTGCCCTTATCTGGAGGCTGAGGTTCCCCTCCGCAGGGTTGTACCTTGGGCAACCCGGATCTGTTGCCTCCATGTACCTCCCTTCCCACACATGATTAGCCCATCCCTCCACCGGAACAAGCGTGTATGCAGTGCCCTCCATAGATTTCATGTGTAGTTGGCAGAAACGCGACATAGTGTCGCGGGCTGCCACTTGCCACATAACTTCCGGCTGTCTGCCCCTCACTGTAACGGTGAACGGCACCAAACCGGGTAGCGTAGGTCCGTCAGGAACTTTGACATGGATCGTCCATGTCTTGTTCCCCTCCTCGCCTTCTTCCTTGGTGAAATACTGCGGCATCTTGCTGTACCCGAAATATTAAAGCATTTGCCTCAACGCTTCCGGATAGCCGCTGTGGTGAGAACAGTGAGATTCCACCCACCCGTTCTCCAACTGTAAACCATATTTGAGAAATGTCAAATATTTATTTGAACAGTAAACCATTGAGTTATAACATAAAACATGTTATTGAACTCATAAAATATGGAAACATAGTTCAAACTTAAACAAATTTGACTGCTGATCTGCTGTCCAATATGACAGCCCTGACCAGTTTCCATTTCAACCTGATTTAGATGATGCTAAAGGCAAAACCAATTCTGGAGCTGAACATCAAAGTTAAAGCTAACTTCAATAGCTTTCGAGAAAGTATTTTCTTCGCCTAAGATCTGTCCTGGTTCAAAAGTATAAGATTTTGAAGTTGATAGAATTTCTGGAGCAAATTGGACAGCACCTCCCTGCTTGAGGTACTGATTTGATCCAAGAATTCCAGTTAATTATACACCAAATCTGACAAAACTTTCTGTTACAAAGTTGTCACCTATCTCATAAAATTTCCAGAACTACCTCATTTTATATTTTTGTATTTTTATGCAGGAAGTTATGCTCAATTTACAGAGAGTTACAGAAAGTGTTTGTTCTGCCCTGTTTTCTGGACAGTTTCAACTCTACTGCATTTTTCGATTGGGTAGGGGATGAAACACCTCTGGACCTCAACAGAAAAGTCGTAAAGCTCTTCCAAAGCTTTCCACAAATGTATCATATGACCCCAACCTCGAAAGAAATCAACCTCTAACCTCTGATTAACTTCAGCCTTAATTCAGCTGAAAACAAGGGACTCTGTCCTTAGTATCCTATAAGTTGAAAACTTGTTAACTTTGAATATCCTGATTAAGGGAAGGAGTTACATCAATTTTTAGTGCTCTGGATTAACACTTTCAAGTTTTACAATGCAGTTGCTCATTTAGTGGGGTGTGACGTCGATGCGTCACCAGATCATGTCGGTACTACGTCCTCACAAAGAAAAACCTATACCGGACTTAGCTGGCTTCGTTAGTTTAGTGGCACTAAGCGTCACTCGCACACGAATGCTACACGTCTACCCTTTCATGGTTAGACTGCCTGCATATAACTCAAACAATCGTCATACTCGGCTGCACACCGAGCCCGGTATCCATACAGTTCGTACACCCGGCCGTCATCACTCGCCCGGATGTTCTCAAGCCAAACACGCCTTGAGCTACGTGTTCATGTTACTGACCACATGACGGGGTCTCCCAAATTTCCCAAAGCACGCCAGGGACAGACGTTGCTCGAATACTCCAAATGACATGAAGAGTTGTAGGGGATATTAAAGCGGGTCGGGTTACTGCCAACCGTGGGGCTCCACCCTTCAGCTTGTGCGCATTGGTGGACAGCGCTCACGTGCACCCCCCAAGACATAAAGCGTCCCGAGATGCACGATTTTCTGACATAAGCAATTAGGTTAGTATGCCACTTTCCATACACTAATAACATCCTTATATGGGCTACTAACTCGTTCCTCACCAAATTTTTGAAAATTATGACCTTTTTAGTATGTTAAACCTCAAGCGAGCTCTGATACCACGCTGACACGACCCCACGGTCTTGTCGAGGCAGGATCACGCTGAGGGGTGCTGCGTTGCACAGCACCGGATAACACACATCAAAGATACAAAGCGGAAGCAAAGTTTTTATTACATAAACAGGTTTATGAACCCTTTTACAACAAAATATGTTCAGTCTACACTCACGGGTGTAGACTACGCATCGAGTTCACATTCAGCCCATGAACGTGTCCCCGCTAGCATGCACACACACTAACACGGCGGCGTGCACGACTCCCACTAGACGGTGATCCCCTCCTGGGGTTCCGTATCCTCCTCGGGAGTCCCTTCCTCATAAACCCCTGCAAAAAGCTTCAAACACAAGCAGTGAGCATGATGGCTCAGCAAGACTGACCCGTCTAGCCTATACATGAAACTTCTACATGAATGGTTTTAGGGTACATGAGGTAAAATAAGTTGCAAAGGACTCGCCTAATTATTTGAACCTTACTTTCAAGTTTTAGCCGCAGGTTGTAGAGAACCTTACGCTAAGGACATGAGAGAGTCGTAATCAAACAAGAAACGCATTTCTCTCATTTACTTTGCCCAAAGTTGAAAGGAACTTTAATTAGCTCTAAACTATAAAAAGATATTAACAAGCAAAGTATATCTTTCAAATCAGCAAACTTTTAACATGTATCTAGCCTGTTCTTTCTACGTCACGGTACAGTGAAACAGTGGTACTCACTGACCGCCAGGGACGGTGATTATAATCGATTTACACCTGCAGGGTTACCCGAATAACCCGTCACGTACGCCCGTACTCGATGTTGCCTACAGCAACCATCACGGCCGTCTTACGCAACCACCTTTCACCCGTCAGCCAAATGTTGAACCGGTCCAATCACCCCGAGCAAGAGGTCTCAGCACGCGCATCCATAGTGCCGCCAGCCGATTTACACCTCGAGCTCTCAACCTACCCTCTGAACGACCAGCTATGCCTCAACACCCAGCTACCCGAGTTACATTGGTTTCCCGGTTCCCATATAGCTGGTAGGTCTTCGGTACTGTTCTAGCTTGTTCAACAGGCCCGCACACGGCTCGGTCCTCAATCGACACAAGCGGAGCTATGGCACCCAGGCCCCAAAGTCCTGCTGCCCTTACTCTCCGCTCGGTCTCATTTTTCTTGCCATGTGTTTCATTTGCTATCTTTACCCGAGCGATGTGCCTCTAGCCTATTCTCGCGAGTAGTTCCAACTACTCGACTTGTACCAAATCCTACGCTGTCTTAGCATTGCAGTAGCTAACGAGGTTTTCAAACCTAATCCCAACCGATTGTTTTCTTGGCTATGCAATTGGGTTTCAAACAAGACTCTAATGCAATAATTCATTGAGTGCTCAAAGTAAGTTCTCAAAACAGTAAAACATTGTAAAAAGGTTAATGCAAACCGGAGCTTGCCTTGCTGTTCTTAGTCGTAGGCTAGCTGCTCTTCCGGATTGACGAAGTCTAAGACTTCGGGTTCCTCCTCAACCTTAGCGACCACATGAGATAACATGTAATGTATCAATTTAAATGCATTTGAATTGAACTTAAACTTGTGAATACTATAAGTCTTACTAGACAGACCAATGACTCTGAAATTTTTAGTGTGGTTTCGTTACAACCTAAACAGAGACTTGGCCAAGTTTAATTTGCAGCAAAGCTCATTTGAGCTCTCAACAAATAATTATGTACTTGACCTTAATTGGAGCTCCTAGGGTGTTCTAGAAATTTTCATGGAGCAAGCCATGCCCTTCTGAAAACTAGATTTTCAGAGGGTTCTAATATAGTTGGTCTCACTTAATTTGAAGGTTCCTAGCTAATGATATGAGCTAAACAATTTCAGAGAAATTCTGAAAATGTTTCTGGACATTTTCTATTTCTCTGGAACAGTTTTATTAATCACACCATTAGGTGGAACAATTAGCTCAAATGGATCTGAAATTTTTATGGTAGATCAGGGATATTCTGGTGAACATACCATCAAAATTTCCGAAATTTCCTCCAAAGGGTTCTCCAGTTAAAATTCTAAACAGTTTACATTTTGAAGAATTAATTCTGGAGAATTAAGGATTTTCATGAAGTGAAACTTGATTTGCTGGAAGTACTCAGAGAACTGAATCCAACAAAATTTGGTTCACTCGATTTGGAGTTTTCTACCCAAAGTTATGTGGGTTTGAAATTTGATATAAATCTGAAAATCGGGAAAAAAGTTTAAACCGCTGTGCGTGGGACCGGGGTTACGTGTCAACTTCTCAGCGGTCGACACACGGGGTCAACGAATCTTTCGCGTGCAGAGGCACCTGATCCGGTGCCACAGCAAATCCCGGTTTTAAAATATCGGCTGCTGACGCGTGGGACCAGGGGCTTCATCTACCTTCGGCCTCCCGCGCTCGGCCGCCGCGACCCCTCGCCGGAGAGCTCGCCGGTGGCCTCTGTCGTGCGCCAAACTCCATGATCTTGGCTGCCTCTTCCTAAATCATCTGGGGAACACGATGCTGGGTTCAGCTCGTCACGACAATCACCGGAACACGGCCGGCAACAAGCAGCGGCTTCGGAAGAACTTCGGCCGTGTCGGCTGGACTTCCTAGCACCCAAATCGATCAAGCAAAAGGCCAGAGAGCATCATTGTACCCTAGGAAAGACCGACATGAGCTCTAAACAGCTCGGAATAGGCTCTAGGTAAGCTACCACCGTGCACCCGACGCTTCCCGAACAAGCCGCCTTTGGCAAGCATGGAATTACGCCATGTACAGGGGTTCTCATGCTAGAGGTTGTGAAGGCAACTTGTGCGCCACTAAGTCTAGTTCGTGTAGGAACGGATTGAGACTCTCCAAACATTTCTGAAGTGTGAATTTGGCGGATCCGCACCCGAAGGTCAGTCTGCACCGAGAAAAAGGGAAAACTGAAATTCGTCGCCGGTGATCAAACACTCGGGCTGGGGTTCGGGGGTGAGAAGCACCAGTCTCTAACGCGTCTGGGGATGCCTTAGCTTGGGTGTAACACCCTCCCATTTGGGCTGTCCACGGGAGCCCGATGTGCGGCGGACATAGGTCACCAGAAAGAACCTTCGGCAGGGGCGAGATCAACCGAGCTTAGCTAATTCCCTATGGCGGGGAAGAAAAAGGAGATCCTCTCGTACCATTTTGAAGCTTGGAAGGAGTTGAGCTTCTTTGATCACGGTTCTCCGATCAGTTCCGAGCAAGCGGCAGCGAGGGCTGCATTTCTTGTGCGAGGGACCAGAGAAGCAACCGAATGTGCCTATCGCCGGCTCGGGCTCAGGGATAAGAAGGCAGCGAGGCGGTTCGGTGGCCTGGGCGGTAAGCAGCTGCTGGCCTTGGCACTGCTCGCCATGGTGGCCGCTAAATCACGCGCAAGTAACCGAGCTAGACTCCACAGTCGGTTGATTTTGTTGCTGAGGCTGACATGTGGGTCCCACCTGGGTTTTAACCTCTGAAATTAAATTTTCCCCACTGCTCTAAACAGTAGAGACCCAAATTAACCTTGGTCATTTGAATTATCTACCCCTGGGCCATTTGAATTGGGTAGAATTGAAATTGGGTTTTGTTTGAATATATTTTCAGCACATATGCAGTTTGAAATTCAAATAAAGTTTGAATTTTCTAAACCTAGCTCATGTCAAGATCAACTCCAAATGGAGTGAAAATTGGTGTGGGAGCTCACAAAAATGTGCTGAGTAAGAATATTCCTCTCACTTTTGAATTCATGGGATGGAAATAGTTTCAATTTGAATTTAAGTTCAAACCACCCTCTTTCTAGCTATACCCAAAAGGACTTCAAAAAGGTCTTGAATTTGGGTAAAATTTGGCATGGAAATTCCAAGCAAGGTGTAGGACTTTTTCATATGTCCAGCCCCTATATGATGCATGTGGGAAATGCCACTTTTGCATTTTGTGAGCTTATTCTGTAATGATCACGTTGATGGTGTTTACTTGCTCTTCAAATGTGTTCACAAAGTTTCTTCGAATGAAGTGTGTGTGTGGTGATGAACACTTTGACTATGTGCCAAAAACTTAGGCCCTTATAACTAGAGACCATGTTTGTGTCGTATTGGAGATAAAAGGGTAGTATACGTGATGACAAAGTGATATTAATGTCTCGTAGTGACCAAATCTAGTTCAGATGAACTTTCAAAGAGGAAGTCTATCAATTTGGATTTCACTATTGTGTAATTGGTCTGGCAATGATGTAGCTTGTGCAAATTTATTACATTATCCATGTACGAGATGTGTCGCAGCTTTACCGTCATTATGTTTTACTACTATTTTATGGACTGCATGGAGTATGCTGTGGTACTGATTTGCTTGTCGTTATGGTTGCAGATGGTTCGTACCTGGGCCACGCACGAGATCGGAGGCTCGAGTCAACAAGGGGGTGATGACTCCCAGCCACATGCCTACGACAACCCCCGCAGCAACATCCACCGCCTCCGCCTCCACTTACGCTAGCGGATGTGATATCGGCGCTGGTTGGCTCTCATGAGGAGAAGACCGACCTGCTCTGCACGATTATCTAGAATATGTCCCAGGCGGGGAAGCGTCAAGAAAGGGGGCCTCGTGAGCCCGACGTCACGACGTACTCGGATTTCATGAGTATGCATCATCCGGTGTTCACCGAAGCGGCAGAACCACTGGAGGCCGACAACTGGCTGCGGACTATTGAGTCCAAGTTCGGGCTGCTCCAATGCACGGAGCGGCAGAAGACTCTCTTCGCGGCGCAGCAACTTCACGTTACCGCCGGTGCGTGGTGGGCAAATCATCTTTCCTCACTGCCTGCTGACCACGCTGTTGAATGACAAGAGTTCTGGGAGGCGTTCCGCGCCTATCACATACCTTTCGGTATGAGGAAGAGGAAGTTCCAAGAGTTCTTGGAACTGAAACAAGGCGGGAGGAGTGCCATGACTACTCCCGCATCTTCAACCAACTGGCGCAGTACGCGTCGTCTTCACCGAGGAGAGAAAGCGCGAGCAGTTCTATCGGGGTCTGAATCCCGAGATGAAGACTCACCTCGCGCAATGCAATCGCGGTACCTTCAACAACCTCGTCAATGCCACGATTCTTCAAGAGGATTCTTAGCGAGAACTGTCTGCTGAGCAGAGGAAACGCAGTGCTCCACCGAGCAGCGGGGTGGAGCTCTCCAAAAATACCAAATGGTGTATCGGACACCATCCGGTCAACAATGGCATCCACCGGCATGACCACAACAGTTTGGGGGTCGTCCTCATGAACCCTCCCATTTTCAACCGCTGATGCCACCACTGCAACCGCAACCGCAGCAACAGCTGCAGATGGTACCCGGGACGTTTCCACAGCAACAATGCGCCCCGGGATTCCTTCCACCGATCAGCGGAGGACCGCCTCGATACACATGCTTCACGTGTGTAAAGGCCGACCATTTCTCCAAGGACTGCCCACAGGGGCAGCAAAGCAGCGGGCAAGTCCAATATCAGGGCGGTGCTCGAGGCCAACCACCGGCTAAGAAGGGAGGTCAGCGACCCGGGGGTGTTTGTTACCTCGACAATGAGGATGTCCTGGAAGGAGGAAATGTGCTGGCGGGTACGTTCCTTCTCAACTATCGCGCAATCATCATATAATTTTATTTGGGTGCAACCCACAGTTTCATAAGTGCATCATATGTGGCTAATCATCAGCTGCAAATCTTCCCAACCGAATACTCATATATAATTTGCTCACCGGGAGGAAAGATTTCAGCGAATATAATTATTCCAAAAGCACCTCTGTGCTTAGGTGGGAAGATATATCTCACTACTTTAATTATCCTTGAGGGACAAAATAAAGATGCAATATTAGGAATTTCATGGTTACGCTACCATGGCGCTGTCCTGGAAACTCTATCACGGATGGTTCATTTGAATTCTCCATTCTACCATCCACACTCATTCTTATTAGACAGCCCTGTCCCGGAAGTTTCAGCAGCCTATAATACTGAAGCTCCCAAGTTGGATGACATCCCCGTAGTCCGAGAATACCCTGATGTGTTCCCGGATGATCTTCTGGGCATGCCACCTGAACGGGATGTTGAGTTCAAGATTGAACTTGCACCCAGGAGAACACCAATATCGTGGAGACCGTATAAGATGGCTCCGAATGAGCTGGTAGAATTGAAGGAACAGCTCAATGACTTGTTGAGCAAGGGTTTCATTAGACAGAGTTCCTCGCCATGGGGATGCTCGGTGCTGTTAGTAAAGAATAAAGATGAAACCTTGAGGTTGTGTGTAGATTACTGACCGCTCAACGCCGTCACCATCAAGAACAAATATCCACTGCCCCGTATTGATATCCTGTTCGATCAACTTGTGGGTGCAGTGTGTTTTCAAAGATGGACTTTCGCTCCAGGTATCATTAAATAAAAATCCGAGTGGAGGATATTCCGAAGACGGCATTCTTGACAAGATATGGACTATATGAATATCTCGTCATGTCTTTTGGTCTCCCCAACGCCCTGGCACATTTCATGTATCCCATAAACTCAGTATTCATGCCGGAGTTGGACAAATTTGTGATTGTATTCATAGATGACATCTTAGTTTACTCCAAGTCAGAAGAAGAACACGACGAACACTTGTGTATCGTCCTTCAACGATTACTGGACCATAAGCTCTATGCCAAGTTCAGCAAATGTGAGTTTTGGATCAGCCAAGTTCCATTTTTGGGACATATCATCTCAGCGGGAGGCATTGTGGTGGACCCAAGCAATTTTGAACAGGTGCTGAAATGAAAAGCCCCCACTTGTGTCCATGATGTCAAAAGCTTCCTCGGTTTAGCGGGATATTACCGGAGGTTCATCTCGAGTTTCTCCAAGCTTGCTAAACCGATGACTGAATTATTGAAGGGGACGAAATATGTTTCAAACTAAGCATGTGAAGTAGCGCTCCAAGCATTGGTGAAGCATCTCACAACAGCTCCGGTCTTAGCTCAACCGGATACGACCAAGTCTTTTTACGTATATTGCGATGCGTCCGATATCGGGCTTGGCTTCGTGTTGATGCAAGAAGGACGGGTGGCTGCATATGGCTCTTGTCAACTTTGAAACCACGAGCAGCACTATCTGACTCATGATCTTGAGCTCGCTGCTGTGGTATTGGCGCTGAAAATGTGGAGGCACTATCTTCTTGAAATCTTGGTGCATCTCTACACCGACCACAAGATCTTAAAGTATATCTTCACCCAGAAGGAGCTGAATATGAGACAAAGGAGGTGGTTAGAATTAATCAAAGACTATGAAATTGAGATTCATTACCACCCCGGCAAGGCGAATGTGATTGCCGACGCGCTGAGTTGGAAATCACATGTCCATAACCTCACTATTACACCGATAGAAGAGGAAGAACAAAGTTTATACTTGGTTCCATATGGATCACTCTACAACCTTGCTCTCATCCCTACTATTAGGGAGGATATTATTGCAGCTCAGAAGATTGACAAAGGCATGGCACATCTCTGAAAACGAATAGACAGTGGTGATATCAAATGTTTCCAGAAGGATGAAGAGGGGATGCTGAGGTTCAATGACCGCATAGTCATACCGCAGAATATGGAGCTGACAAAGAAGATCCTAGATGAAGCTCACCTCTCTAATTTTTACATTCATCTGGGCAGCAACAAAATGTACCAAGATTTGAAGAGTAAATTGTGGTGGACACAGATGAAGCGGGAAATTGCAAGATACGTATCTGAGTGCGATACGTGTAGACGAGTGAAGGCGGATCACATGAGGAAATCAGGGCTGCTGCAACCCTTGAAAATTCCAGCATGGAAATGGGAAGATGTTTGTATGGATTTCATTTTGGGATTACCCATGACCTTTCACAAACATGATTCCATTTGGGTAATCGTTGACTGGTTAACCAAGTCGGCTCACTTCATTCCTGTGCATACAAATTACCATGCTAGCATGTATGCGGAGTTGTACATTGCAAAAGTCTTATGCTTGCACGGAGTACCCAAGACAATAATCTCAGATCGAGGTGCACTGTTCGTGGCTCGTTTTGGGAGCAGTTGCACGCTTCATTGGGTACCACACTGATTAGAAGATCTGCATTCACCATCAAACCGATGGACAATCTGAGAGGGTGAATGAAGTGTTAGAAAACATGCTGACAGTGTGTGCCATCCACCACGGTAACAATTGGGATGATTATCTACCGTTGGCGGAATTCTCATATAACAACAGCTATCAAGCGAGTATCAAGATGGCACCCTATGAGGCTCTCTATGGACGGAAATGTTGCACCCCATTGAATTGGTGTGAATCCGGTGAAAGAGTCACGTTCGAGATTGATCTAGTGAACAACACCGAAGAGCGAGTTCGGGTGATTCAAGCGAACTTCAAAGCCGCTCAATCCCGACAGGAAATTTATGCTGATAAGAGGCGTAGGCCGCTGCATTTCGACATCGGAGAACACGTATATCTCCGTGTGTCTCCGATGAAGGGCGTACACCAATTCAGCATGAAGGGGAAACTCGCTCCCCGATTTATTGGACCCTATGCTGTCACCGAGAAGTGCGGACCAGTGGCGTATAGACTGGAACTACCGACCCTCTCGCTGGTGTTCATGACGTTTCCCATGTCTCACAACTTTGGAAATGTCTAAAGTATACAGTTTCTGTTTTCACTGAAGATATTGGCGAGTTGCAACCGGATTTAACCTACGCTGAATATCCGGTGGAAATTATTGATGAGAAGGCGAGGACCACGCGTAACCGAACGCTGTGGTTCTACAAGATCTTGTGGAGCAACCACACCGCTGAGGAAGCGACGTGGGAGAGCGAAGATTTCCTCCGCTCAAATTATCCGGATTTCACAGCAGCTTGTCGCGGGTAATTCCTCTTACGTTTTCGTCTTCTCTTTCTGTAATCTCGGGATGAGATTCTTTTAAGGGGGTAAGGATGTAAAGGACCAAGATTTCACTTGTTAAAGTGTTCATCAAACCACACACACTCATTTTGTGGAGATTTCATGAATCCATGTGAAGAGCAAGTAACCACCATCAATAGGATGGTTAAAGGAAAAACACACAAATCCAAACGTAGGATCTCCCAAATGTAAACATGAGAGGATGAGCTCACAATTAAGTCTTAACCATTCTTAAGAATTCTCATGCCAAGTTTCATGCAAATCCGAACCTTTTGAGGCACTTTGGGATACAATTGTTAAAAGGGGCTAATTTGAATGCAAATTCGAATTTAAGCTACTTTCATCATCTGAATTCAAAAGGTGGATTCATATTCACACTCAGCACATATTTATGAGCTCACACATCAATTTTCAATCCATTTGGAGTTGATTTTGACATGAGCTATTTTGAGCAAATTCAAACCAAATCTGAATTTCAACCTCACATGTGCTGCAAATTTATCCAAACCAAATCACACTTTGAATCATTCAAATTCAGAGGGTCAAAAATGTGGTTCAATCAAATTACCAAGGACAGGGTAGTCACATTATTTAAGAGCAGTATGAATTCAATTTTTTAGGACAATTTGGAGCTGTGGGCCCCTCCTGTCAGCCATACAGTGCTCTAAACCGACTGAACCCTATTCCTCTGTTTCTCGGGCCGAAGCTGCGATCGCCACCGAGACAAACGCCGGCGCCACCTCCTTCTCCGATTGGCTGTCACGCTGAAGACCTGCTCGGGCTGTCTTCAGCTCACAAGGGGATCTTTTGCTCACCCACACTGACTCAACTCAGCCTTCGCTTTCTCCTCGCGAGCAAGAACAGAAATCGCCCGCTCACTTCCGCCCCATTCGATCGATCGGGAGCCGGCCGAACCTCGCGCACACCATCTCTCCAAGCTGCAAAATGGCACCGGGAGTCTTCCCTCCACACTCTCAGCGCATAACTGATTGAGTTTGAGCCTCCCAACCCTGAAACCCGGTTCTTCGTGTGGCGACTGAATGCAACCGGGGGTTGAAGCTTCCGTGGGCAGCTCAACCGGGAGACTTTCACACCGAAGCAGCTTCCGTGGGCAGCTCAACTGGGAGACTTTCACACTGAAGCAGGGACACTCAGAGGGGAGCAATACCACCGTGCTACTCCTCCCCAACCTGTTAAGTGAACCATGAGCCACAGAGCTCCAATTCGGAGTTTTTGCTCCGGCGTGTGCAAATTGAACGGCCGGTATGAAATCTTCTAATTCGCACTCCATATTCGCTCTTAGGTCACCAAATTAGGCACGAGGCAGCTAGACTAGCTGACGGTTAATTCCCCTCCGAAGACCTAGCTTACAAATGCACGCAGGCCGTCCATTTCAAGGTTTCCCGAGCGTTTCCATGGTGGCACATCGCAGGCGCACTGTGAAACCCTATTAGACACCGCTTCTGAGTTCGCTTGCCTACATGAAGGTCTTCCTCAAGGTGCCCTGGTGCTCTAGCGACGTTGCCCCGAGCTTTTGGCGGGCTAGGACGACCAGCCGACGGCGTCGAACCTCTCCCGGGGCCACCGCATGTCGCCGGCATACTTCCGGCCGCCGGCAGCTGTAGTTCGCACCACCAATGAATTCTACACCCTCCTAAACCCCCAGGTGGCAACCCTCCGGCCAGGAGGTGGCCGGGAACACGCGGCCGGCGAGGCGCCGCCTCGGTCCGGCGAGGGGGAGCCCTGCGCGCGCAAGGGAGGCGGGAGGAAGAAAGGGCCGGGCCCAGCTGTCAGTGACTGATATTTAAATCTGGGATCGGCTGTGGCTAGGGATCCAGTGTGAATACATGCTGAGAACCCCGTAGCCACGTGTGGTCTCAGTTTCCATTGGCTGCGGTTTAAACGATGGGGCCGGCCAAATTTCCAATAGAAATTTAATTCCTGATTCAACTCCAACTTTAGAAATTGATAACTTTGGCCAGAATTGACCAAATCAAGTGAACCAAATTTTGTTGGATTCAGCTCTTTGAATACATTCCAGCAAAACAAGTTTCACTCCATGAAATCCCTCAATTCTCCAGAATTAATTCCCCAAAATTTAAACTGTTGGGAATTTTAACTGGAGATTTCCTTTATAGAAAATTCTAAAATTTGGCTAGGATGTTCATTTGAATATCCTTGAGTCACATAAAAAATTTCAGATCCATCCGAGTTAATTTAGTTTCCTAAATGGTGTGATTAAATGAACTGTCCTGAAAAAAATAGAAAAATGTACGGAAACATTTTTCAGAATTTTCTCAATCTTGATTAGCTCATAATTTTCTCTAGGATTCTCCAAATCACATGAAACCAACTCCATTAGAACCATCTCAAACTCTAGTTTCCAGAAAAAAATTGGTTGCTCCATGAAAATCCTTGGAAATTCTTAGAAGCTCTAGTAATGGCCATTTAGACATTTATTTGTGCTGGGCTCAAATGGGCTTTGATTCAAATGAAACTTGGCCAAGTCTCTGGTTTGGTTATCATCAAGCTACAGTAAAAATTTCAGAGCCGAAAGAGATGTCGAGCTAGAGTTAGGATCTTTATAGTTGTCAATTATACATAATTGCATTAAATTGTCACATATCGTTAATTTGATTACGTGTAGTTGCTGAAAGCGAGGAAACCGCGGAGATCATGGACCTCATACCACCGGAGGAGACGCTAACCACTGACCAGTAGCAATAAGGCAAGCCCCGTGTAAGGGCCTATGTTTTTGCACACATTCAAAGTGTTCATCACACCACACACACCTCATTTGAAGAAACTTTGTGAACACATTTGAAGAGCAAGTAAACACCATCAACGTGGTCATTAGAGAATAAACTCACAAAATGCAAAAGTGGCATTTCCCACATGCATCATATAGGGGCTGGGAATATGAAAAACTCCTACACCTTGCTAGGAGTGCCCATGCCAAATTTCACCCAAATCCAAAACCTTTTTGAGGTCTTTTTGGGTATAACTAGAAAGAGGCTAGTTTGAACTCAAATTTAATTTCAAACTATTTCTATCCCATGACTTCAAAAGTGGGAGGCATATTCATACTCAGCACATTTTTGTGAGCTCACACACCAATTTTCACTCCATTTGGAGTTGATCTGGACATGAGCTAAGTTTAGTAAATTCAAACTCAATTTGAATTTCAAACTGCATATGTGCTGAAATTATATTCAAACACTCCACAATTTGAACTCTATCCAACTCAAATGGCCAGTTGGTAGATAATTCAAATGACAGAGGGTATTTGGGTCTCTACTGTTTAGAGCAGTGGGGAAAATTCAATTTCAAAGGTTAAAACCGGAGTGGGACCCACATATCAGCCTCACTAAACATTTTAACCAACTGAAGAGTTGATCTTGGTTTCTTGCGCCTGACCGAGTTGCCAGCACGGCGAGAAAACGGCGAGGACAGCAGCTGCTTGCCGCCCATGGCCGCTGAACCACCTCTCTGTCCCCTTATCTACGCGCCCGAGCCGTCACCATTGCTTCTCACCACTGTCCCGACGTCTTCTCACCCAGAAACCTCGATACACCTCGCCGCTCGTCTGAGCTCTCAGTCCACCATCGCCCGGCCAGACCTGTGGTTGTCACGGCGATCTGAGACCGCAACCGAGTGCGCCAAGCCTTCCTTGACGTTCTCGCACCGGTTCCAGACCCTGATCAACCCTCCTCGAGCTCCACCGCGACATTCTTCCTTCCTCGGTTCAACCCGAGCCGCCATCACGGGAACGACCCTTCCAGACATCAAAGCCCGTCTTTCTCTGAGCCGTGAATAGCAAAAAGGTTCGTCTTCAATCCCTCTTTCATTACCGCAAGCTCCGGTGGCGTGACATAAGCGACCGACGCCAGAATTTCACGGTTTTGCGATGGTATACAAAAGAGACAACCGGACCGATTCACAAAATTCGTGATACACACTGCACCACTCATCACCTTACATAGAGAAACACTTCTAGGCGTCCGAGCGAGTCCATAGGATCCAAAACTTCGAAGAACTATTGGGTGTAGCCACTGTTCTTCGAGTTTTATGAGAATTTCCGGTTTCCGACCGAGGTCGTACTGTGACAGCCTAGTACGACCATTTCCGAGCTCCGTGGAGCTCATGTAAATCTTTCCTAGGGTCCACTGATGCTCTGCAACCTTTTGCTCGATGTTTTGAGATACTAGGGAGCCCGGCCGATGCGGCCGAAGTTCTTCCGAAGCCGCCACGCATCGCTGGCCATGTTCCGGTGATTGTCACGTCGAGCAGAGCCCAGCATCGTTTTCCCCGTTTGGGATTAGGCAGAGGAGGACAATATCGTGGAGTTTGACACACGGCAGAAGCCCTCCGGCGAGCAATCCGGCGAGGGGGGCGGCGGCAGAACGCGGGAGGCCGGAGGTAGACGAAGCTCCCGGTCCCACATGTCAGCGGCCGATATTTTAAACCGGGGATTAGCTGTGGCACCGGATCAGGTGTGGTTGCACGTGAAATACTCTGTAGCCCCGGTCCCACGCGCAGCGATTTAAACATTTCCCCAATTTTCAGATTTAGTTCAAACTTCAAACCCACATTACTTTGGCTAGGAAACTCCAAATCGAGTGAACCAAATTTTGTTGGATTCAGCTCTCTGAGTACTTTCCAACAAATAAAGTTTCACTCTATGAAAATCCTTATTTCTCCAGAATTAATTCTTCAAAGTTTAAACTGTTTAGAATTTTAACTGGAGAACCCTTTGGAAGAAAATTCTGAAATTTTGCTGGGATATTCACCAAAATATCCCTGAGCTACCATAAAATATTTTGGCACATATCAAAGTCTTCATCACCACCCACACACTTCATTTGAAGAAACTTGATGAATACATTTGAAGAGCAAGTAACCACCATCAACATGCTCATTAGAGGATAAACTCACCATGTGCAAAAGTGGCATTTCCCACATGCATCATATAGGGGCTGGGCATAGGAAAAACTCCTACACCTTGCTAGGAATGTCCCGGCCAAGTTTCACCCAAATTCAAATCCTATTTGAAGTCCTTTTGGGTATAGCTAGAAAGAGGGTGATTTGAACTCAAATTCGAATTCAAACTATTTCCATCCCATGAATTTAAAAGTGGGAGGCATATTATTACTCAGCACCTTTTTGTGAGCTCACACACAAATTTTCACTCCATTTGGAGTTGATCTTGACATGAGCTATGTTTAGCAAATTCAAACTTTGTTTGAATTTCAAACTGCATATGTGCTGAAATATAGTCAAACAAAAACCAATTTGAGTTCTATCCCATTCAAATGGGCCAGGGGTAGATAATTCAAATGACTAAGGTTAATTTGGTCTCTACTGTTTAGAGCAGTGGGGAAAAGTTAATTTCATATGTTAAAACCCGGGTGGGACCCACATGTCAGCCACTGAAGCAAATTCAACCGACTGATGAACAGAACACTCGGTTCTCAGGTTGCAGCCAAGCGCGCCACCGAGAGGCTGGCCGGCGCCAGCTCCTGCTGCGTTTCCCCATGCTAGGAGACCAGCTGCCCGGCTCCTTATCCCTCCCCGGCGTGCTCCTGTTAAATATCCCCCGAGCCCACGGCGAGTTCAGTCAGTTTCACACCGAGCTCCACCACAGACCAGCCGCCCTCTCGGTTCCGCTCGTGAGCCGGCCGATCGCTCACGAACATGACCTTCTCAGTAGAAAAACAGCATTGTGAGCTCGTGAGCAACATCCTAGACGCCGTGTTGTCCAGTGAGCAGGGGCCCTCGAGCTCAGCCGGACGTTTTCCCGGCGAACCGAACGTTGCCGCCCTTCAGGCTCTCGTGGACAGCTTGGTACAGCCGTCGTCGCACCCACTTCTCTACACAAGAAAGGTGCTTCACTGCATGTAGATGGTGTAGCCGAAAGCCGTTTGGCATATGATCTACCATCGGTTGAGAATTTCCATGTTTACCAAAAGCCAGTTCATATGAGCCGAGCTCACCTCCGATTGAAATTTGGACACCACAGCCTATTGTTGGTCAAGCCCGTTGTCCAGTAGGTTCTACACATGCTAGAGCACACGCTCGAGAAGGAAGAAAGGAAAACCGTTGAGAATCGGCCATGATATGGTCGTTTTATTCGCCGCCGTTGCAAAGTACCTCGGCTCACCGTCGAAGGTATGGTTGCCGGCGTTTCTAACTTCCACAATGCCTTGGTTCAAGTTCCTTTTGCTCCACTGATGCTCTCCGACCAATTTCCGATCGATTTGGTGCACGGTGGGGCGAAACCAACCTCGCCGAAACCCTAGTAGGTGCTGTCACCGGTGCGCACGGGTTTCCGGCCATCGCCGGTGGCCGGCTAGCTGACAGCCGAGTTCAGGAGACCGTCGCCGCTGGGTATTTGGCGCGAGGAGGAAGACGAAGCACAGTGTGTGGGGCCCACAGGCAGAAGTTTAAACTTTTCCTCGATTTTCAGTTTTAGTTCAAACTTCAAACCTACATAACATTGGCTAGGAAACTCCAAATCGAGTTAACAAAATTTTGTTGTATTAAGCTCTCTGAGAAACTTCCAGCAAATCAAGTTTCACTTCATGAAAATCTTTATTTCTCCAGAATTAATTCTCTAACGTTGAAACTGTTTAGAATTTTAACTGGAGAACCCTTTGGTGGAAAATTCTGAAGTTTTGCTGGGATGTTCAACAAAATATCCCTGAGCTACCATAAAAATTTAACATCCATTTGAGCTCATTTGATCTACCTAATGGTGTGATTAATAAAACTGTTCCAGAGAAAATAGAAAATGTCCAGAAACATTTTCAGAATTTCTCTGAAATTGTTTAGCTCATATCTTTAGCTAGAAATATTCAAATTAAGTGAAACCAACTCCATTAGAACTCTCTGAAAATCTAGTTTTCAGAAAGTCATGGCTTGCTCCATGAAAGCCCCTAGAACACCCTAGGAGCTCCAATTAATATCAAGTACATAATTATTTGTGGAGAGCTCAAATGAGATTTGCTGCAAATGAAACATGGCCAAATCTCTGTTTAGGTTGTAACCAAACCACAATAAAAATTTCATAGTCATTGGGTCTGTCTAGTGAGACTTATAATCTTCACAAGTTTAAATTCAACTCAAATGCATTTAAATTAATATATATACATGTTATCTCATGTAGTCGCTTAGGTCGAGGAGGAACCTGAAGTCTTAGACTTCATCACTCCGGAAGAGCAGCTAGCCTATGACCAAGAGCAGCAAGGCAAGCTCCGGTTTGCATTAACTCTTTTACAAATTTTTACTGTTTTGAGAACTTACTTTGAGTACCATTACTGCTTGCATTAGAGTCTTGTTTGAAAACCCAAATGCATAGCCAAGAAAACCATGGGTTGGGATTAGGATTGAAAACCCGGTGTAGCTACTGCAATGCTTAGTGTAGGATTCGGTACAAGTCGAGTAGCTCGAACTACTCGCGAGGATAGGCTCGAGGCACTCGACACGGGTAAAGATAGCAAATGAAACACATGGCAATAAAAAATGAGACCGAACGGAGAGTAAGAGCAACAGGACTTTGGGGCCTGGGTGCTATAGCTCCGCTTGTGTCGATTGAGGACCGAGCCATGTGCGGGCCTGTTGAACAAGCTAGAACAGTACCGAAGACCTACCGGCTATATGGGAACCGGGAAACTGATGTAACTCGGGTAGCTGGGTGTTGAGGCATAACTGGTCGTTCAGAGGGTAGGTTGAGAGCTCGAGGTGTAAATCGGCTGGCGGCACTGTGGATGCGCGCGCAGAGACCTCTTGCTCCGGACGATTGGACCAGTTCAACATTTGGCTGACGGGTGAAAGGTGGTTGCGTACGACGTCCGTGATGGTTGTTGTAGGCAACATCGAGTACGGGCGTACATGATGGGTTATTTGGGTAACCCTGCATGTGTAAATCGGTTATAATCGCCGTCCCTCACGGAATGTGAGTACCACTTGTTCACTGTACCGTGACGTAGAAAGAACAGGCTAGATTCATGTTAAAAGTTTGCTGGTTTGAAAGATATACCTTGCTTGTTAATGTCTCGTTCTAGTTTAGAGCTAATTAAAGTTCTTTTCAACTTTGGGCAAAGTACATGAGAGAAATGTGTTTCTTGTTTGATTGCGGCTCTCTCATGTGCCTTAGCGTAAGGTTCTCCACAACCTGCTGCTAAAAACTTGAAAGTAAGGTTCCACTAAATAGGCGAGTCCTTTGCAACTTATTTTTCCTCATGTACCCTATCAACCATCATGTAGAAGTTCCATGTATAGGAGAGACGGGTCAGTGTTGCTGAGCCTTCGTGCTCACTGCTTGTGTTTGAAGCTTTTGCAGGGTTCTATGTGCAAGGGACTCCCGAGGAGGAGACAGAACCCAAGGAGGGGAACCCCGTCGAGTGGGAGTCGTGCACGCCGCCGTGTTAGTGTGTGTGCGTGCTAGCGGGGACACGTTCACGGGCTGAACGTGAACTCGATGTGTAGTCTACACCCGTGAGTGTAGACTGGACAGATTTTGTTGTAAAAATGTTCATACACTAGTTTATGTAATAAAACTTTGCTTCCGCTTTGTATCTTTAATGTGGGTTATCTGGTGCTGTGCAACGCAGCACCCCTCAGCGTGATCCTGGCTCGACAAGGCCGATGGGGTCGTGTCAGCGTGGTATCAGAGCTCGCTTGAGGTTTAAAGCACTACAAAGGTCATCTTTTTCAAAAATCCAGTGAGGAACGAGTTAGTAGCCCATATAAGGATGGCATACTAACCTATTTGCTTATGCCGGAAAATCATGCATCTCGGGACGCTTTATGTCTTGGGGGGTGCACGTAAGCGCTGTCCTCCAGTGCGCACAAGCTGAAGGGTGGAGCCACACGGGTGGCAGGTAACCCGACCCGCTTTAATATCCTCTATGACTCTTCATGTCGTTTGGGGTATTCGAGCAGCGTCTGTCCCTGGCGTGCGTTGTGCAATTTGGGAGACCCCGTCATGTGGTCAGTAATGTGAACACGTAGCTCAAGGCGTGTTTGGCTTGAGAAGATCCGGGCGAGTCATGACAGCCGGGTATATGAACTGTATGGATACCGGGCTCGGTGTGCAGCCAAGTCTGACGATTGTTTGAGTTATCTGCAGGTAGTCTAACTACGAAACGGTAGACGTGTAGCATCCATGTGCGAGTGATGCTTAGTGCCACTGAAACAACGAAGCCGGCTAAGTCCGGTATAGGTTTTTCTTTGTGAGGATGTAGTACCGACATGAACTGGTGACGCATCGATGTCACACCCCTCTAAATGAGCAACTTCATTGTAAAACTGAAAAGTTTCAATCTAGAGCACTAAAATTGTGATTTAACTCCTTTCCTTAACCAGGACATTCAAAGTTAACAAGTTTTCAACTTATATGATACTAAGGACAGAGTCCCCTGTTTTCAGCTGAATTAAAGCTGAAGTTAATCAGAGGTTAGAGGTTGAGTTCTTTCGAGGTTGTGGTCATATGATACATTTCTGGAAATCTTTGGAAGAGATTTACAACTTTTATGTTGAGGTCCGGAGGTGTTTCATCTTCTAACCAATCAAAAAATGCAGTAGAGTTGAAACTGTCCAGAAAACAGGGCAGAGCAAACACTCTCTGTAACTCTCTGTAAACTGAGCATAACTTCCTGCATAAAAATCTAAAAATAGAAAATGAGGTAGTTATGAAAAGTTCACGAGATGGGTTACAACTTTGTAACAGAAAGTTTTGTCAGATTGGGAGCAGAATTAACTGGAATTCTTGGATCAAATCAGTACCTCGAGCAGGGAAGTGCTGTCCAATTGCCTCCAGAAATTCTATTAAATTTTACATCTCATAACTTTTAAACCAGGACAGATCTTAGGCCAATCAAATACTTTCTGGAAAGCTATTGAAGTTAGCTTTAACTTCTATGTTGAGCTCCAGAATTGGTTTTGCTTTAAGCATGGTCTAAATCAGGTTGGCATGGAAACTGGTCAGGGCTGTCACATTTGACAGCAGATCAGTACTCAAATTTGTTTAAGTTTGAACTATGTTTCCAAGTTTTATGAGTTCAATGACATTTTTTATGTTATAACTCGACGGTTTACTGTTTAAATAAATATTTGACATTTCTCAAATATGTTTCTACAGATGACAGCGGATAAACAGTTCGAGAACGGGTGGGTGGAGTCTCACTGTTCTCACCATAGCGGCTATCCAGAAGTCTTGAGGCAAATGCTTCGATATTTTGGATACAACAAGATGCTGCAGTAATTTGCCAAAGAAGAAGGCGAGGAGGTGAACAAGACATGGACAATCCATGTCAAAGTTCCTGCAGGGCCTACGCCACCCGGTTGGGCGCCGTTCACCGTTACGGTGAGGGGTAGACAACTGGAGGGAATGTGGCAAGTGGCAGCCCGCGACACCATGTCGCATTTCTGCCAACTACACGCGAGAGCTATGGAGGGTACTCCATATGCGCTCGTTCCGGTGGAGGGACGGGCTAATCATGTGTGGGAGGGGACGTACATGGAGGCAACAGATAAGGTTTGCCCAAGGTACAACCCCACGGAGGCAAACCTCAGCCTCCAGATAAGGGCGGGATAGGCCGTGATGGACAGCCAAGCTGTTCATACAGAGTGTCTCACCATGAAGCTCAAGGAGAGCAACAGCCGTGGATACCATTTCGAGAGTGCTCACAGCGCACTCCGCAATGTGCTCCTTCCGACGATTAAGCGACTGAACGAACAACATAATCAGTTGCATCGTCTGAGAAAAGCGAAGACGAAAAGCCGTGTCAACATCACGGCTTTGCAACAGCATGTGGAGGCTCTGACCCAGCAGAACGAGGTCCTTACTCAAGAGTGGGACGACGCTATTGAGGAGGGGCAAGGCTGGGAAGAGGACTACAACCAAGCCATGGACGAGGTGCACGCGTTGCAGGACCTCGTACCTCCGGTAATGGGCATACCGGTGGTAGGCGCCGTACCCGTGGTCTTGGGTCTTCCAGGAATGGGAGAACCCGAGCCGGGAGAGGAGGTTGTGGACCCAGAGCCACCAGCAGAGGTACCGGATGAGGACGATCCGCAGGAGGTTGAGTTCTACTCCTAGTAGGGGGTTACCGTTGCCAAGTAGGGCAGCTGGGTGATGTAACCCAAACTTTTGTAACCGGTGACATGTCGTGTAAACAGTAGTGCATGTATAGGTAGTGACGACATGAGCACGACTTCTCGGAGACCCGAGACTAATGTATCTTGTATAAAGTTTATGCTTTATCAATATACGTGAATGTTGTGCAAATTATTCATGTGTCACTTCAATACCTACTGTTTCAGATGGAATTTGAAGTATGACATGTGCTGATCGCTACTGTTTTGAATTTCAGAATGACTCATACTCGTGCCAACCCGGACGTTGGGGGTTGCAGTTAGGGGAAAGAGACCTCCCAACAGCCCCCCAAGGATTCCTCGGGACAACAACAGCAACAACAATAACCGCCACCGCCAACGGTTACTTTGGCTGACATCGTGGCAGCGATGGCGGGTTCTCATCAGCAGCACAACGAATTGCTGCGAACCCTTATTGCGAATACGTCTCGACCAGAGAGGCGTCAAGATCGCGAGGAGCGCCAACAAAGCTCCTACTCCGATTTTCAGGCTACTCATCCCTCGGTATTCTCAAGGGCGGATGAACCCCTCGATGCGGACAACTGGCTCTGCACGATGGAGATGAAGTTCGGGCTGCTCCAAGTGAGTGAGCAGTGCAAGACTCAGTTCGCGGTCCAACAACTTCAAGGATCCGCGAGCGCTTGGTGAGCGGCCTACTGTGCTTCGCAACCCACCGAGCGAGTTTTGACCTGGACGGAATTCAAGACGGTCTTCAGGGCCTATCATATACCGCCGGGTCTCATGAATAGGAAGACTCAGGAGTTCCTACGCCTGCAGCAAGGAAGCCGGAACGCGCTGGAATACTCCAGGGCGTTCAATGATCTTGCGCTATACGCTTCGTATCACGCCGATACCGACGAGAAGCGACGGGATCATTTCTACCAGGGGCTTAACCCGCTCCTGAAGGACAAGCTGGCGATGTTCAATCGCGGCAGCCTCAATGATATTATTGATGCTGCGATTGATCAGGAGGACTCCGGCAAGGAGTTAGCGGCGGCGGAGAGGAAGCGAAGTGCGCCACAATGCAGCGGAGAAGGAGGTGGTCCTTCTCAAAAATACCGGATGGTGAATCGCCCACCATCGGGTTCACGCTGGAAGCCACCACAGAGGTCGATGCCATTCCGCAATCGGCACTATTCTCCACCGGCATTCTGGCCAGCAATGCCAGCACCACCTCCGCAACAATAACAGCAGCAGCGGGCGATGCCACGTGCGTATGCACCTCAGCAGCGCATGCCGGGCTTTCGTCCCCCAAGCGCCGGACAAGCAGCAGCCACATGTTACAAGTGTGGTCGTCCAGGACACTTTGCCATCAGTTGTCCTGAGAGGCAAGGCGGCGGAGTTGCACCGCAACTTCCGGGGACGAATCAGCCCTGGAACCCTACTAATGCGTTGCGTTCAAACCCTAGGCCCAGCACCATCCACCAACTCGCCATAGAGGACGTGCCAGAGGGAGAGCCAATTCTTGGGGGAATGTTCCAACTCCACCAGCATCCCGCCATAGTATTATTTGATTCAGGCGCCACGCATAGCTTTATTAGCCAAGATTTCATTGCTAAATACAGCTTGCAAATACTACCCACCGGTAGTCCATACTTGATTTGTTCACCAGGTGGGAAAACTTCAGCAAGCATGATGGTTCCGAAAGCGCCATTATGCTTAGTGGGTAGAGTGTACCCTACGTCTCTCATAATTTTAGAGGGACAGAAGGTCGATGTCATCTTAGGTATGTCGTGGTTAACCCGCCACGGCTCTATTTTAGACACGGTCCTCCGAATTGTGCACTTGAACTCAGAAGTGCACGAATCTCATTCCTTATTTTTGGACAGTCCAGAAATAAAACTTCCAAGTGTTTATCAATCCACAACCATCAGATTGGAAGACATTCCAGTGGTCCGAGAGTTTCCTGACATGTTACCGGATGATTTTACCGGGGATGCCACCCGACCAAGAGGTGGAGTTCAAGATTGAACTTGCACCGGGAACCATGCCAATATCCCGAAGGCCGTACAAGATGGCGCCCTAAGGAGTTGGCTGAACTGAAGACCCAGCTAACGGACCTGCTGGAGAAGGGTTTTATTAGGCCGAGCTCCTCGCCATGGGGCTGTTCGGCATTATTCGTGAAGAAGAAAGACAAGACGTTGCGGCTTTGCATGGACTATCGTCCATTAAACGCCGTAACCATAAAGAACAAGTACCCGTTGCCATGGATCGACATGTTGTTTGATCAGTTGGTCGAAGCAAAGATCTTCTCCAAGATGGACTTAAGATCCGGGTACCACCAGATTAAAATACGGGCTGAGGATATTCTGAAGACAGCTTTCTCGACGAGGTACGGACTTTATGAGTACCTGGTCATGTCCTTCGGCCTCACCAACGCTCCAGCTCACTTCATGTATTTGATGAACTCGGTATTCATGCCGGAGCTGGATAAGTTTGTCGTGGTCTTCATCGATGACATATTGGTATATTCCAAGTCGGAGGAAGAACACAAGAAGCATCTGCGTATAGTCTTGCACGTCTGCGGGATCACAAGCTATACGCAAAATTCAGCAAGTGCGAGTTCTGGATATCGCAAGTGCCTTTTCTCGGGCATATTATCTCAGCGAAGGGCATCGCTGTAGAGCCGAGTATGATCACACAAGTGCTGAATTGGAAGTCCCCGAGAACTGTTCACGAGGTACGGAGTTTCCTCGGACTTGCGGGATGTCATCAGAGGTTCATTCCGAACTTCTCGAAGATTGCCAAGCCTATGACGGAGCTGCTTAAGAAGGCTACCAAATACGTTTGGAGTCCAACATGTGAAGCAGCGTTCAAGGCATTAGTAAAACACCTAACATCAGCACCGGTTTTGGCGCAGCCAGACACAACAAAACCATTCGATGTGTACTACGATGCATCCAGCATTGGGCTCGGATGTGTGCTGATGCAAGACCGAAGAGTGGGCGCGTACGGATCACGACAGCTCAGAATCCATGAGCAGAATTATCCAACTCATGACTTGGAGCGCGCTGCTGTGGTACTTGCACTTAAAATGTGGAGGCACTACCTACTCGGTAACCTTGTACATTTATATACCGACCACAAAAGCCTCAAGTACATATTCACTCAGAAGGAGCTCAACATGAGGCAGCGAAGATGGTTATTGTTGATAAAGGATTACAAAATAGAGATCCATTATCACCCCGGCAAGGCAAACATAGTGGCAGATGCGCTGAGCCGCAAGTCACATGTCAATAATCTGACCATCACCCCGTTGGAAGAGAGCGAACCACCATTGCATGTGATTCCACATGGAGCTCTCTACAACTTAGCTTTGATCCCCACCATCCGTGAATAGGTAGTGGCAGCCCAGAAAAATGACAAGGGCATGTCACATTTGCAGAAACGTATAGACAGTGGGGAGCTAAAATATTTCCAGAAAGACGGAGACGGCGTCCTATGGTTATAGGACCAAATCGTCGTACCCCGTAACCCAGAGTTATGGAAGAAAATCTTTGATGAGGCTCACTTGTCAAAGTTTTCTATTCACCCCGGCAGCAACAAAATGTATGAAGAACTCAGAAGCAAGTTTTGGTGGACACGGATGAAGCGGGCGATCGCGAAGTACGTGTCCGAATGTGATACATGTCGAAGGGTGAAGGCAGATCATATGCGGAAACCAGGACTGCTACAACCACTGGGCGTTCCTGCATGGAAGTGGGAGGATGTGAGCATGGACTTCATCGTCGGTTCACCCACCACCTTTCAGAAGCATGATTCTGTGTGGGTGATCGTCGACCGGCTCACTAAAGTTGCCCATTTTATCCCGATCAATACCAACTACAACGCCAAGAAGTATGTTGAAATGTACATCTCACGGATCCTATGCTTGTACGGCGTACCCCGTACCATCATATCGGATCGGGGCACTTTATTTGCGTCCCGTTTTTGGGAGCAGCTACAAGCTGCGTTGGGGACGAAGCTGATCTGTAGTTCAGCATACCACCCACAGACGGATGGGCAAATCGAGCGGGTAAATCAAATTTTGAAAGATATGCTACGAGCTTGCACTATCAACCATGGCAAGAACTGGGATAATCACTTGCCGTTGGCCAAGTTCTCATACAACAATGGGTACCAAGCCAGCATCAAGATGGCGCCTTACGAGGTGCTATACGGGAGGAAATGCCGCACACCACTGAATTGGTGTGAGTCTGGCGAAAGGGTTACCTTCGGGATTGATCTAGTCAATAACGTGGACGAAAAGGTTCGGCTGATTCAAGTGAACCTAAAAGCCGCCCAATCCCGACAGAAACAATATGCGGACCGGAGGAGGCGCCCACTACAATTCGAAGTCGGGGATCACGTATATCTACGTGTGTCTCCAATGAAGGGCGTGAACAGATTTGGGGTGATAGGAAAGTTGGCACCCCGATTCATCGGTCCATTTCAGATTACAGAAAGATGTGGATCGGTAGCATACCGGCTGAATTACCAGAAGCACTTTCCGGTGTGCGCGACGTCTTTCACATTTCCCAGCTGAGGAAGTGTCTTAAGCTATCAACTACCATTCAGCTGGTTGACATAGAAGAACTGAAACCGGATCTCACGTATCGGGAGGAACCGGTTCAGATTATTGATAAAAAGGCCCGAACCACACGCAACCATACGTTGTGGTTCTACAAAGTTCTATGGAGTAATCACTCCGTGGACGAAGCGACATGGGAGAGCGAAGGATTTCTTCACGCGAACTACCCCGACTTTTTCACGTCGTATATACGGTAATTTTCCACCGTCCTCTCTCTCATTTTCACTTTATAATCTCGGGACGAGATTCGTTTAAGGGGGGAGGAATGTAAGGGCCTAAGTTTTTGTGAATGTGGCCAAGAGGGGGGTGAATAGGCCTTTAAAGAATTCCTGCACACTTAATAAAGTTATCAGAAACTTGACTGACCGGACTAGTCCGGTTGTGTGGGCGGACTAGTCCGGTGTGCTGAATTATTTGAGTTGATTAAGTGTGTCTCACAAATTTAATCTTATAGCAGCGGAATAAGAACAACAGTTTTTATAACTTAAATTTATTGTATGGATGCACGTGTAAACTTGTAAGGAACTCAAACGATGACTAGCAAACTAGTGATCTAATGTGTCAAGATGTAAAACAAATGAGAGACAAAAGACACGAATTTTTACCGAGGTTCGATCTCACCAAGAGATCTACGTCCTCGTTGAGGAAGCTCACACAGAGCCGGGTTCCCAACCCTTTCCCTCTTCAAGTCACCACACAGGCCGACTTGACTTCACTATCAAGTGTAATCACCGTGTTTATGGGGCAACCTCACACGTTGAGGGCTCCCACAAGAATTACAATGAGAAGTTGATCAAATACACTCAAAAAGATTACAATGCAGAATATGAGTGTAGAGAGATCAAACCCCAAGAGCTCACAACGAAGGAACGACGATCTCCCAATCCCAAATCCAAGTATTTTATTGATCTTCACCTTTTTGCACCTTAGATGTGTGGGGAGACGTGTTTTTGGGCTCTTGGGACAGGTGGCGGCGCTAGGGTTTCAGTTTTTGACAGTATGAGTCGTGTCTGCTTCGGGAAAAGACGAAGGACCTCTTTTTATAGGCTTTCCCAAAAAGTTACCGTTGTTAAACCTACTACCGGACTAGTCCGATATAGGATCGGACTTGTCCGGCCTACTTCCAGTGGGTTAACCGGACTAGTCCGGTCCACAAACCGGACTTGTCTGGTGCTATGTGAGATGAGGTTTCAGAAACTTTAGCGGACTAGTCCTGTCGCTTGGATGGACTAGTCCGTAGTCCTCTAAAGAGGACAACAGAGACATGACCGGACTAGTCCGGTCTAAAACCGGACTTGTCCGGTTGCATTCCAGTGAGCTGACCGGACTAGTCCGGTTCACAAGGCGGACTAGTCCGGTGCACTATGTTTGCGTCTTTCAGAAAGTTAAACGGACTAGTCCGGCCCATGAACGGACTAGTCCGGTTTTCAGTGGATTTTAGTTGATTTTTAAACCCCTTACCCTTACGCAAAGTCATGAGCTCTTGGGATGTATCTCTCTCAGACACAACCTATACATTTATATCTACTTTGCTTCTCTATATTCCACTAACGTCTTCCTTTTCGGGCACCACTCTATTTTTCACCTTTTTGTGTGTGTGCCGAGCCAGTTCACTTTGTTTATCCTGCAATCATCTTAATAGTTTCATTAGGATCTCATATGTTCGTCATCAATTAGCCAAAACCCACAAGGGATATCCTAGATGCACTTACAATCTCGCCCTTTTTGGTGATTGATGACAACCATTTGAGATATCACAATTGAGAATAAACGGTTGATTTTCATAAGGTGTGTACATATGAGAATAATAAAGAATTCACAAAAAGCTACTCACATATGTACACACCTTATGGTGGGGTGCCTCACAGGTGTGTGATAAACAAAATGTGATAAATTAATGACAAACAGTAGTGAACATGTAAGTGGGCTTTAGAGCATAGTACATCACACATAAGAAAAGAAATAGTGCATTATAAGATTTTAAAAATAGATACATGTCCTTTATCACAAAAGATCTTAATGACTAATACTAGATGGAAAAAGTCCAAGTCTAATCTAAATCTTCCATCTCAATCTCTCCCCCTTTGGCATCAAGACACCAAAAAGGGAAAAATTGAGGGGAATCACTCATCGCTGCCTCCTCCGTCAGTCTTAGTCTGATCTTCATCTTCAGCATCCACGGGAGCAGGATCTTCCTCTGAGTCCTCGGAGGCGGGCGGTGATCCAACAGGCTCAATCTCAAGCTTTGCACAGATAGACTTGATATTTGCATTGACGTACTGTTGATGTCTCTTCCTTGCAAGCTTTTCTTTGCGTTGCCTGTCTTCGATCTTACGGCAGCAGGCAAAGATAGAGGAGAGCATCTTGAGGATGCCGCTAGATGATTCTTGGTCAGGTGGAGAACCAGGAGGAGCAGCTGTAGACCTAGTGTCATCATGAGCTTGCTTTGATCTCCTCTCCACTGGTGGAGAGGACAGGGCAGTTGGAGCCGGAGGGAGAGTGTACTCGGTGGGTTTTTGCGGCTTCAACCCCGTATGCTTGACATCCTTGACAAACTCGAGTCCCGTCACTTTCTCAATCATGTACATGATATACGGTGCGTATCCACATGACCTATTGGGGGTAATTGAGATGTTCACAATGTCGTTGTAGATATACTCAAAGACATTGAATGGTCTCCTCCCACTAATGACCTTCATGAGGGTCCTCAAGGTTCCTTGTATAGTTCCTGCATCTCCATCCTTCGGAGCTATCGTCTTTCTCAAGACTCTATTTAGGACCACAAAGAAGGGCTTTAGATATTTGATGGTGGGAGGGACATATGGCATCCTTGTGTCATAGAGAAACTCAAGCTCTTCCTTCTCCAGGGGTTTCAGATTGTGGATGACCAGTTCATGATCCAAAGTGTTTTGGAGGTGAAGAATCCTAGCAAATTCATCATACGTGACACTATACCTTGAACCATGAATCATCCAAGTAAGACTGTCTCCATCATCCCGAGCAAAGTAGAGAGTGGAGTAAAACTGGGTAATGACTTCATTGTTCCAGTCATACTCAAAGGATAGCAGGTCCGTCAGACCGTGCCTCTCTAAGGCCTCCACAATCTCACGAAAGGCGGGATACTTCTTCGACTTCAGGTATTCAACATTTAGCCATTGACTCTCTACTACGGGATTCTTCATCTTCATGTACACATGCTCGTAGTAGTCTGCATGGAAGTTGCTCCAGAACCTAGGATCAGAACATTGTTTAGGTCGGCCATACACTTCAATCTTCCTGAAGTTATCAGCTAGCTCATTCCCTTTTCCAGTGAAATCCTCACTTGAAGGCTACCTGTTGCGGTGAACAGGATTTTTCAATTTCAGAGGCCCAATGGGGCCACTAGCAAGTCCCTTCCCTTTATTGAGAACTCTTCTTGGCCTTGACGAGCCCTCAACAGCATCTTTCCTTTGAGGCCTTTTGATAATGACTTTCCTCTTCTTAGGTAGATTGTCGTCGGAGGGTGGAGAGTGAGCATTGACATCATGTCTCTTCTTCATCACTCCCTCCTTAGCCCTCCTCACTCTTTCACATTGAACTTCTTCGTCAATGTGAAAAGAGTCGTCATCTGATCCTGAAGACATGATGCCTGATAAGGAGTTTAAGGATTAGATGCAAACGGACGCATTATCGATATCAAATGGGAATGTAGGGGTTCAACTGTCAGAGACCGGACTTGTCCGGTTTCAGGGTGCGGACTAGTCCGGTGGACCGGACTTGTCCGCATCTGAACGCCGGACTAGTCCGGCCTAGCATAAGAACCCTAAATTGAATGTTTCATTTGAAGCAAATCTCCTATCTAAGGACACAAGAGTAGGAAAGTGGTAGGAATACATCTATTTATGCAATGTACATCCTTTTGAAATCAAAGGAAACTAGCTAGAGCTAGAAAAATTGAGATTTCGGTTTTGGGGAGGATTTACCAAGATTTGAAGATTCACATTGAAGGATTGGAAATCAGTCCGGATGAGTCCGTAAAGTAGGATCCCCTCGTCGAGAAGAGGCTTTTTCACGGAGAAAACTACGAGTTTGAGGGCTCAACTCGAAAATCACTTTGAGAGGTAGGGTTTAGGAGAGAGGGTGAGACAAAATGCTTATGAGTGGAGAGGGAGGCGTTTGGTCCGGCTGACTGCTTCTATAAGCGACTGACCGGACTAGTCCGGTCATGGTAGCGGACTAGTCCGGTACCCCTGAGTTAACCTAATTGTTGTCTGTCCGGACTACTCCGGTTGGAAATCGGACTAGTCCGTTTCCAACAGACTTGATATATATATATAGATAACTAATAGTGATCCAAGGACAACAATTTTGCAAGTAGTCTTGGTGATTACGACCAGTAGGCAATCAACAATCGAACAATGGTCATAATCCACAACATTTATTCATTAAGAATAGTTTTCTGAGTACAAAGGAGAGGAGGAGCATTTTTGACAATACGGAGGAACAATTTAAGTTGCAACCAGGTATGCAATGTTTCAAGCCACATTTCGAGAGTCAAGAATGTTTAGCTCATTTCTTAGTTCACAGAACCTTTTCTCATCTAATGGTTTGGTAAAAATATCTGCAAGTTGTTTTTCAGTCCTAACATGTGAAATAGCTACGTCACCTTTTAATGAATGATCTCTAAGAAAGTGATGGCGGATGTCTATGTGCTTAGTTCTTGAGTGCTCTACAGGGTTGTGTGCAATCTTTATAGCACTTTCATTATCGCATAGAAGCGGGATATGACTAAGATTGTGACACGACCCCATTGGTCCTGTCGAGCCAGAATCACGCTGAGGGGGGCTGTGTTGCACAGCACCGTATAACACACGTCAAAGGTGCAAAGCGGAAGCGGAAGTTTTATTACATAAACAAGTTTATGAACATGTTTACATCAAAATAAGTTCAGTCTACACTCGCGGGCATAGACTAAGCATCAAGTGCACGTTCAGCCCTCGAACGTGTCCTTGCTAGCACACACGCACACTAACTCTGTGGCGTGCACGACTCCCACTCGACGGGGTTCCCCTCCTGGGGTTCCGTCTCCTCTTCGGGAGTCCCTTCCTCATAGAACCCTGCAAAAGCTTCAAACACAAGCAGTGAGCACGAAGGCTCAGCAAGTCTGACCCGTCTCACCTAAACATGGAACTTCTACATGAGGGTAATGGGTTGCATGAGGTAAAAATCATTTGCAAGGACTCGCCTAATTAGTAGAACCTTACTTTCAAGTTTTAGCAGCAGGTTGTGGAGAACCTTACGCTAAGGCACATGAGAGAGTCGCAATCAAACAAGAAACGCATTTCTCTCATGTACTTTGCCCAAAGTTGAAAAGAACTTTAATTAGCTCTAAGCTACAGCATATCATTAACAATCAATATCCAGCTTTCAATCAGCAACATTTTAACATGTAACTAGCATGTTCTTTCTACGTCATGGTACAGTGAACAAGTGATACTCACTGACCGCGAGGGACGGCGATTATAATCGATTTACACCTGCAGGGTTACCCGAACAACCCGTCACGTACGCCCGTACTCGATGTTGCCTACAACAACCATCACGGACGCCGTACGCGACTACCTTTCACCCGTTAGCCCAATATTGAACCGGTCCCATCGTCCCGAGCAAGAGGTCTCTGCACGCGCATCTCCGTGCCGCCAGCCGATTTACACCTCGAGCTCTCAACCTACCCTCTGAACGACGGGCAATGCCTCAATACCCAGCTACCCGAGTTACATCAGTTTCCCGGTTCTCATATAGCCGGTAGGTCTTCGGTACTGTTCTAGCTTGTTCAACAGGTCCGCACACGGCTCGGTCCTCAATCGACACAAGCGGAGCTACAGCACACAGGCCCCAAAGTCCTGCTGCCCTTACTCTCCGCTCGGTCTCATTTTCTTGCCATGTGTATCATGTGCTATCTCTACCCGAGCAATGTGCCTCTAGCCTATTCTCGTGAGTAGTTCCAACTACTCGACTTGTACCGAATCCTACTCTATCCTAGCAATGCAGTGGCTAACGAGGTTTTCAATCCTAAACCCAACCCATGGTTTTCTTGGCTGTGCAGTTGGGTTTCCAATCAAGACTCTAATGCAAAGAACAATATTCAAAGATGTGCTCAAAACAATAAACATTTGTAAAAAGGTTAATGCAAACCGGGGCTTGCCTTGCTGCTCTTGGTCGTAGGCTAGCTGTTCCTCCGGAGTAACGAAGTCTAGGACTTCGGGTTCCTCCTCGACCTTAGCGACTATATGATAGAAACAACAACAACAACAACAACAACAACAACAACCAAGCCTTTATCCCAAGCCTGTTGGGGTCGGCTAGACATGAAACCCAATATCAATGAAGTAAAACAGAGGAAGAGATATGAGAACAAGGGGAAAAAGGAAAAAAAAGGAAAAAAAGGAAAAAAGAAAAAGGAAAAAGAGAAAAGAAATAAGAAAAAAGGAAAAGAAAAAGAGAAAAGAAAAAAAAAAGAAAACAACAAGACTACGATTCTGGCACATGAATTGCTACTTTCCATGCGGTCCTATCATGAGCTAAGTCTCTGGATACATTCCAATCTCTCAAATCTCGTTTTACCGCCTCCTCCCAGGTCAACCTTGGTCGTCCTCTACCCCTCCTAATATTTTGAAGTTGTGAAGTCTATAATTTAATGCATTTGTATTAAGTTTGAAGTTGTGAAGTCTATAACCTTTGCTAGATAGACCTAATGACTGTGAAACTTTTACTGTGGCTTGTTTACAACCTAAACAGAGACCTGGTCAAGTTTTAGTTGCAGCAAAGCTCATTTGAGCCCTCCACAAATAATTATGTCCTTGACCTTAATTGGAACTCTTAGGGTGTTCTAGGAATTTTCATGAGACAAACTATGACTTTCTGAAAACTAGATTTTCAGAGGGTTCTAATGGAGTTGGTCTCACTTAATTTGGAAATCTCTAACTAAAGATATGAGCTAAACAATTCAGAGAAAATTCTGAAAATGTTTCTGAACATTTTCTATTTTCTCTGGAACAGTTTCACTAATCACACCATTAGGTGTATTAAATGAGCTTAAATGGATCTGAAATTTTTATTGTAGTTCAAGGATATTTTGGTGAACATCTCAGCAAAATTTCAGGATTTTCCTCCAAAGGATTCTCCAGTTAAAATTCCTAACAGTTTAAACGTTGAGGAATTAATTCTGGAGAAATAAGGAATTTCATGAAGTGAAACTTGATTTTCTGGAAAGTACTCAGAGAGCTGAATCCAGCAAAATTTGGTTCATTCAATTTGGAGCTTTCTAGCCAAAGTTATAAGGATTTGAAGTTCGAAGGAAATCTGAAAATTGGGGAAAAGTTTAAACTCGCGCGTGGGCCCAGGGGACACGCGTCGCACGCCTAGGCGATGGCACATCGCGGCCCACAAGGATTTTGCGCGCCAGCACACCCGATCCTGGCCGCAGCCGGATCCCGATTCAAAATATCGGCCGCTGACAGCTGGGGTCCACCCCCTTCTTCAACCTCGCGACACCCGCGCCCCGCCGCCGAGGGATCTCGCCGGAGAGCTCGCCGCTGGCTGCTGTACAGCTCCAAACTTCTCGATTCTGGCCGCCCCTGCCTACTTTTACTCAGGGAACAGGATTCTAGGGTTAGCTGCCCATGACAATGGCCGGAGCATGGTCGGCGACGAGCCGCCACCTCAGAACGATTTCGGCCATGTCGGCTGACTACCCTAGCACCTCAGCTACTTGGGAAATCGGTCGGGGAGCATCAGTAGACCTCAGAGAAGGTCGACATGAGCTCGAGGCAGCTCGGGGAAGGCCCGAAATAGGTCCTCACCGTGCGCCCGATGCCGCCCGTTCGTTCCGCCATTAGTAGACCTTAAATTACGCCGGGCACAGAGGTTCTCCGGCCCAGAGTTGTGAAGACAACTTGTGCGTTACCGTGTCTAGCTCGTGTGAGAGCGGCCTGAGGCCCTCTAATCCTTTCTAGAGCACGAATTAAACGGAACCGTACCCGAAGGTCGTTCTGCACACAGAAAGGGAAAAAGTGGAAATTCGCCGCCGGTGAGCAACCACTCGAGCTGTGGCTCGGGGATGAGCAGCACCGGTCACCCGCGCGTCCAAGGGTGCCTTGGCTCGGGCGTGACAACGCCCTGGTTGGGCTGTCCACGAGAGCCCGAGGTGCGGCGGTTCCAAGTTCCGATTTTGATCTTTTGGCACAGCTGATATCACTCGGTTTCAATCGAATTCTAGCAACGGGGATGATGGAGGAAGGTCTCTAGTACCTTGCTGGGGCTCTGGAGTGGAAGGAGGGAGCTGCGATCGGCGTTCTCCGATCAAGTCCGAGCTGCGGAAGTTTTCGGCCGGCGCTGAGTTCTTGCGGGGAAGAACGGTGGTGCCTCGGCCGAGGAGGGGGCAGGCGCCTTAAGAAAGCTCTGCACCGCCTCATGCCCGCGCGTGGGCAAGCAGCTGGTGGCGCGGCGGCTGGCCTCGGTGGCGATCACCGCTGCGGCTCGGCGACCCGAGTGAGAAAGTCTCAGTCAGTTTGATCTGAGCAGTGGCTGACATGTGGGTCCCACCTCCAGTTTTAACCTCTGAAATTTACTCCTAATCACTGTTGTAAACAGTGAACCCCATACTACCCTTGGCAATTCAAATTATTCACCCATGAGCCATTTGAATTGATCAAAGTTCAAATGAGGTTTGGTTTGAATGAATTTCAGCACAAGTTCAGTTTGAAATTCAAATAAAGTTTGAATTTCTCCCACTTAGCTCATGTCAAGATCAACTCCAAATGGAGTGAAAATTGGTGTGTGAGCTCACAAAAATGTGCTGAGTAAGAATATGCCCCCCACTTTTAAATTCATTGGATAAAAACAGTTTGAATTTGAATAGGGTTTCAAACTGCCCTCTTCCTAACTATACCCAAACTGACCTCAAAAAGGTTTTGAATTTGGGTGAAACTTGGCATGGACATCCTTAGTAAAGTGTAGGAGTTTTCATATGTCCAGCCCATCTATATCACATGTGGGAAATACCACTTTTGCAATGTGTAAGTTTGTTCTCTAATGAGCATGTTGATAATTGTTACTTGCTCTTCATTTGTGTTCATCATTCTTCCTCAAATGAGGTGTGTGGTGTGGTGATGAACACTGCAAATGTGTGTCAAAAACTGAGGCCCTTACATTCCTCCCCCCTTAAAAGAATCTCGTCCCGAGATTATAAGGTGAAAATGAGAGAGAGGACGGTGGAAAATTACCGGATATGCGACGTGAAAAAGTCGGGGTAGTTAGTGCGAAGGAATTCTTCGCTCTCCCATGTCGCTTCGTCCATGGAGTGATTACTCCATAGAACATTGTAGAACCACAACGTACGGTTGCGTGTGGTTCGGGCCTTTTCATCAATAATCTGCACCGGTTCCTCCCGATAGGTGAGATCCGGTTGCAGTTCTTCAATGTCTTCCAGCTGAACGGTAGTTGATAGCTTGAGACACTTCCTCAGCTGGGAAATGTGAAAGACGTCGTGCACACCGGAAAGTGCTTCTGGTAATTTCAGCCGGTATGCCAATGATCCACATCTTTCGGTAATCTGGAATGGACCGATGAAGCGGGGTGCTAACTTTCCCCTCACCCCAAATCTATTTACACCCTTCATTGGAGACACCCGTAGATATACGTGGTCCCCAACTTCGAATTGTAATGGGCGCCTTCTCCGGTCCGCATACTGTTTCTGACGGGATTGAGCGGCTTTCAGGTTCGCTTGAATTAGTCGAACCTTTTCCTCCGCGTTGTTGACAAGGTCAATCCCGAAGGTAACCCTTTCGCCAGACTCACACCAGTTCAATGGTGTGCGGCATTTTCTTCCGTATAGCGCCTCGTAGGGCGCCTTCTTGATGCTGGCTTGGTACCCATTGTTGTACGAGAACTCAGCTAACGGCAAGTGATCATCCCAATTCTTGCCGTGGTTGATAGCGCAAGCTCGTAGCATGTCTTCTAGGATTTGATTTACCCGCTCGGTTTGCCCATCCGTCTGCGGGTGGTAGGCTGAACTACGGATCAGCTTCGTCCCCAAGGCAGCGTGTAGCTGCTCCCAAAAACGGGACACAAATAAAGTGCCCCGGTCCGATATGATGGTACGGGGTACGCCGTATAAGCATAGGATCCGTGAGATGTACAGTTCAGCGTACTTCTTGGCGTTGTAGCTGGTGTTGACCGGGATGAAATGGGAAAATTTGGTGAGCCGATCGACGATCACCCACACCGAATCATGTTTCTGTAAGGTGGTGGGTAAACCGACGATGAAATCCATGCTCACGTCCTCCCACTTCCAGGCAGGAATGCCCAGTGGTTGCAGCAGTCCCGGTTTCCGCATGTGGTCTGCCTTCACCCTTCGACATGTATCACACTCGGACACGTATTTTGCAGTCTCTCGCTTCATCCGTGTCAACCAAAACTTTCTTCTGAGTTCTTGATACATTTTGTTGCTGCCGGGGTGAATAGAAAATTTTGATAAGTGAGCCTCATCAAAGATTTTCTTCCGTAACGCCGGGTTTCAGGGTACGACAATCCGGTCCTTGAACCACAGGACACCGTCTCCGTCCTTCCGGAAACATTTCAACTCCCCACTGTCTATACGTCTCCGCAAATGTGACATGCCCTTGTCATTCTTCTGGGCTGCCGCTATCTCTTCACGGATGGTGGGGATCAAAGCTAGGTTGTAGAGAGCTCCGTGTGGAATCACATGGAGTGGTGGTTCGCTCTCTCCCAAGGGTGTGATGGTCAGATTATTGACGTGTGACTTGCGGCTCAGCGCATCTGCCACTACGTTTGCTTTGCCCGGATGGTAATGGATCTCTATCTCGTAATCCTTTATCAGTTCTAACCATCTTCGTTGCCTCATGTTCAGCTCTTTCTGAGTGAATATGTACTTGAGGCTTTTGTGGTCGGTATATAAATGTACGAGGTTACCGAGTAGGTAGTGCCTCCACATCTTCAGTGCAAGTACCACGGCAGCGAGCTCCAAGTCGTGAGTTGGATAATTCTGCTCATGGTTCCTAAGCTGCCGTGATCCATACGCGACCACTCTTCGGTCTTGCATCAGCACACATCCGAGCCCAATGCCGGATGCATCGCAGTACACATCGAACGGTTTTGTTGTGTCTGGCTGCGCCAAAACCGGTGCTGATGTCAGGTGCTTGACTAAAGCCTTGAATGCTGCTTCACATGCTGGACTCCAAACATATTTGGTAGCCTTCTTCAGCAGCTCTGTCATTGGCTTGGCAATCTTCGAGAAGTTCGGAATGAACCTCCGGTAATATCCCGCGAGTCCGAGGAAACTCCGTACCTCATGAACAGTTCTCGGGGATTTCCAATTCAGCACTTGCGTGATCTTGCTCGGGTCCACAGCGATACTCTCCGCTGAGATGATATGCCCGAGGAAAGGCATTTGCGATATCCAAAACTCGCATTTGCTGAACTTTGCGTATAACTTATGGTCCCGCAGCCGTTGCAAGACTATACGCAAATGTTTCTTGTGATCTTCCTCCGACTTGGAATATACCAGGATGTCGTCGATGAAGACCACGACAAACTCGTCCAGCTCCGGCATGAACACCGAGTTCATTAAGTACATGAAGTGAGCTGGAGCATTGGTGAGGCCAAAGGACATGACCAGGTACTCATAAAGTCCGTACCTTGTCAAGAAAGCTGTCTTTGGAATGTCCTCCGCCCTTATCTTAATCTGATGGTACCCGGATCTTAAATCCATCTTGGAAAAGATCTTTGCTTCGACCAACTGATCAAACAACATGTCGATCCGTGGCAACGGGTACTTGTTCTTGATGGTTACGGCATTTAATGGACGGTAGTCCACGCAAAGCCGCAACGTTTCATCCTTCTTTTTGACAAATAATGCCGAACAGCCCCATGGCAAGGAGCTCGGCCTAATAAAACCCTTCTCCAGAAGGTCCGTGAGCTGAGTCTTCAGTTCAGCCAACTCCTTGGGCGCCATCTTGTACGGCCTTCGGGATATTGGCATGGTACCCGGTGCAAGTTCAATCTTGAACTCCACCTCTCTATCGGGTGGCATCCCCGGCAAATGTATGAAAATCATTATTTAATTCTGGAAAATTCTTTAAAGCTTTTCAGCAAAAGAATTTTAGAGGGAGTTTGGTTCATCCAAAAATCCTCAAATTTTCCAGAATATTCTTCAGGATGTTAGTGAACTTCTGTAAAAGTTTCAGCTCATTTAGAGTTGATTTAGTTAGGAGAATTCTGATTTCAAGTTTCTGCATTCAAATGAATACAGAAACAACTTTAGAGAATTTCCTAATATTGGAAATTCAGTTCTGGGCAGTTCTTAGCTCAAAAAATCCTAGTAAAATTCATGCATGCTCCCTTAGCTATGTTTGAAATTGTAGTTCACTTGAATTTGCATGAAAGTGCAAGTTTATTCAGAATTAATTCCTTTTTGTCTAAATTCTTAGGGGAATGTTCTGAGTGATCTACTCATTGAAAAATTCTAAATTTTGGTCCAGATTACTTTCTTGTGACAAGGAACTCACAAGATAATTTTCAGCTCCAATGGAGCTTTGGATAATCACTGTTCTGTTCAACCGATTTAGAGGAGTAACATACAAGTGATGAAATGCACTTATCACTTGATCATGTTGCTTAAACCAAACCCAAACCATTAGCACCAGTGTCATTTTAAATTGTTAAACAGAGTTCCAGTTTTAAACTTGTCTTTAGAACTTGTTAGCAAAAGTTTTACAATTAAACATATATGCATATTCATGACGTGTAGTGATTAAACGTGGAAAAGTTGAGGAGAAGTGAAACTTGGATCAAGGAGCAAGAAGGGCAGGGATTAAGCTTCAATTCATCAGCAACTAATTCATAATTATCTGACTTTAGTCACCTGCAAAACCAAGGCAAGCTCCGGTTTGCATTTAAGTTGTTTTATAAAGTTTTACTTTGTTCACAATTATGGTTGAGTTTGTATGTGCATTAGGTCAAGTATGTTTAATACTCCACTTGCATAACCAAAATGGACCCTGGAGTCAAGGGTAGAAAAGTGTCACCGCTGTAGAATAATGCCGTGCTAAAATAGCTTCGGACATCCGGAGAAGTCGAGTAGTTGGAATCTACTTGCGAGCTACAGTTCAGGATTACATGGGTGTGGTTGGAAAAGAGGCAAACTAAAGTTTATATTTCTAAAGATGAGACCGGGCAGGAGGGTTAGGCAGCGACAAGATGAGGTCTTGGTCGACTAGCTCTGCCTGTGTCGGTTAAGGACCGATGCGTATGCGGCACCCATGAGCAAGTATTGAGTTGTGTACCGGATGCTTACTGCTTTATGGGAACCAGGAAACCAATGTAACAGGTTAACTGAATTGTAGAGGCATACCACATCGTCTCGTTAGACCTATGAGCCCGAGGCGGCGCGACCGATTCTACAGTTGAGTGTCCTGCGAAAGGTTGCCACATACGACGTAATGAAGGACGCCAGATTTGGGTCTTCAAAGGCGGACGTATGTGTCAAGTTATCCAGGTAGTGTTTGATTCGAATCACCATCCCTTGTGGTTATGAGTACCACTTGCTCACTGTGTTGTGACATAGTAAGCAAGTTGTGTGAGAACAGTTTGCAAATTTTTAATCGCTGTTATGATTATTGGAATTGCATGAAAACCTTGTCTGAAGTAGAGATAGAGCAAATTAAAGTTAATTTCCACCTTGGGACAAGTAACATTGGAATGAAGCGTTTCTTGTTTGATTGTGGAGTTCCAATGTTGCTGGGCGCCAGGTCACTACTGTGATGGATAAAATCTGAAAGTTAAGGATGAACTCGTAGGCGAGTCTTTTTGCAAATTACATGTTTAAGTCTTAAGTTTCTTTCATGTAGAGTTGCATGTTTAGGAGAGACGGTTAAGTCTTGCTGAGCCTTTGTGCTCATTCTTGCTATATGAGTGGTTCTGCAGGTTAACATCGATGCTATAATCAAAGGTTGTCCGGTGAGACTCGGAAACTTCTGAGTCGGTTAACACATGCAGAACCTAGCCGCTGCCATGTCTTTGTGTTGCTGGCGAGAAGAGTCCACGGGCTGGACCTCCTCTTGAGTGCTCATTAGTTATTCGACGTGAGTTGTTTGTAGCCTTCCGCTGTAGCTATTTGTTGTAAAATTATTTACAAAGAACATTTGTAAGCTTCCGCTTTTGATTTATGTAATACAGTTTTCCTTGTATGTGTGCTGTCTCATAACACGGCACAACCCAATGCGATTCCCGGGCGGGTGCCCCATCCCCGTGACTGAACGGGCGGCGTGGGGTCCCCTGATCCATGGCTTGTCTTGAGGTTTGGGGGTGAGAAGCACGGGTCAACAGCGCACCCTGGGGTGTCCTTTCTCGGGCGTGACAGTCCCCGGTGTTGGCTGTCCACGTGCACACCGTGTCGCCATGCCGTTAGGTTGCCGTGGAGGAGAGCAATTCTACGGCTCGGGAACCATATCTCAAGCTGTTTTTACGCCCAGGGAGTAGGAGGAGCTCCCTCCAGACCATTTTGCCGCTCAGCTGGGTGGAGTGCGTGAAGTTTGATTGGTTCCCATCGATCACTGAGGAGGCGGCGACGTTTTTGCTCTGTTCTGTGCCAGAGGGATAGCAGGGCTTTGGTGTGGCTGTTTGTGAGCGAACGAGGCACCTCGTGAACGGATGAGGGCGTGAGCTGGTTGCCACCATGACAAAATCAACGAGGAGGTGGCATCAGTGACCTGCTCGGTGTGGCGCCCAGAGAACCTTTGGCGTTCGAGTGGGAAACACAGGGCTTCGGCTGACTCCAGTGGCAAAACAGAGACTGTTCTCGGAAACTTCAGTTGCAAGTCTTTGCCAGCCCCAATGACAGGTGGGTCCCACAAGTCAGCCCCTCTTTTCTTCTAAAAAGATTCCAAGTCTTGGTAAATGACTAGTTCAATTGAAGGAAGTTTAAATTTGGACGAATTTGAATAATTGGAACAAGTTTCATCCAAATTCTTCTTTGAATTTGAATTCAAATATCCTCTTATGTTTTATTGCAAAAGCTTAACAAAAACACTTCCAAATGTGGTAAAAATTTGTATTCCCACAAATTTAGGGCTGAGAATTTCAAATATGGAATCAACTTTTACATTTGGTTGCTGCAAACATAAACTTTGAACCAACAGTTTGAAAGCCTCTTTTGTGATGACCCATTTGAATTTGAGTGAAAAACTTTTGTTTGCTCCTAGCCCATCCTTGATCACTCTGGGTCCTAATATGAACCTCACAATTTCAGTTTGAATATGCTCCTCAAATTTGAATTCGAAGGTGATCTCAAATAATTCTTTGAACAAATGGTATATGAGCTCAATATTTCTCCAAATTTGGAACTTAAGCTCTTTAATAACTGAGGACTGCAATGGTCATCTCACATATAGGCCTTTGGAAAATCTGAACATGAATCCTTTGCAAAGGTTAAAAATTGGGTTTAAATTTCCCTCCCATCTACTCATAGAGGCTGTGCACATGAGTTAGATTTTTGGGAGTGAAATTCTTTGCCTGGGTTAACATGTGTTCAGTAAGAGCTAAAGAAAATTTTAGCTTTCCCCACATGTCCATGTTTGAGTTTATCATTTCATGTGACATAACTCAAGTCATTCCCTTGCCTTAATATGTTTGAATTCAGCATGAATTCAAACATGATCATAATCCACTCCTTTTTAGCTCACCGTCAAATTAGAAGTTTGCCACCATAATCTCCTCAATTTCAAATGTATGAGGTTCCATGTGTATCCAAAAATCTGGCGGCACTTTGAGGTGAGCATTTTGAGTCTAAAGACCTACTTTTAATTCTTCCTCATGCACATGTATGATCTACACATGGGTTTAACTCCACCTTGGTCCAACTCATTCAAATGAATGCTTGAACCCGTGTTGTTGAACCCCACGTATACCATCCCGTGTAAGAAAGTTTTTGTAAGTCCCATTTTCCATGAACCCGAAACACAATGGCGTTCAATCATCCGTTTCTTTGCATTCACATTTTTGGGACTTCTACATTCCTCCCCCCTTAAAAAGAATCTCGTTCCGAGGTTCCAAAAGAAAAACGAGACGGGAGAGGTAATTCCAAGCTGTTCAACGATAAAAGTTCCGGATCTTTTCATCGGTTGTCAGAACCGGTCACTCGACATACGTAAGGTCCGGTCTCCATCCGTCGACCTCTTCGGTGCGGACGTCAATTGTAGCTTTGAGGCACTTCCGTAGCTGTGACATATGAAATATGTCGTGAACACCAGTAAGGCCTGCTGGTAGTTCCAGCAGGTAGGCTATGGTCCGCACTTTTCCGTTATAGCAGATGGATCTAAGGCTCGAGGAGCAAAATCTCCCCTTTACATCAAACCGGAGAATTCCTTTCATCGGAGACACGAAAAGACAAAGTGTTCTCCGTCGTTGAAACGCAACGGTCTATGCCTATGACCATCGTAGCTTTTCTGTCTGGATTGTGCAGCCTTCAAGTTCGCTTCTATTGTCTGAACTCGGTCATCGGCTTTGTTGACTAATCAACCCCAAACAGTACTCCTTTGCCGTACTCACACCACTTCAGCGGTGTGCGACATTTCCGGCCGTAGAGCTTCATCTTACGAGGTATAACTATATGGTTTTTAAACCATAGAGTACCCTCATTGTCCTTCCTGAACCACCTCATCTCTCCGTTGTCTCTCCTTTGAACCTCAGCAATCTTTCCTCAGATTGTTGGAATGAGAGCAATGTTATAAAGTACTCCATACGAAATGACACGGAGATTGGGTTTTTCTTCTTCTAACTCAGCAATCGCCAAGTTGTGAACATGGGCTTTCTGACTAAACATGTCGGCAACCGCGTTCACTTTTCCCGGATGATAGTGGATCTCGAAGTTATGATCTTTGATGAGATCCAACCATCTTCGAGAATACCCTTGCACCAACTAGTTGATCAGATGAACTATCGACGCGGGGCAGGGTACTTGTTCTTTATAATGACGGCATTGAGCGAACGATAATCAACACTTAATCTTAGTGTCTCCTCATTCTTCTTAACAAACAGCACAGAGAAACCCCAAGGTGAGGAGCTAGGTCGTATAAAACCTTCGCTCATGAGTTCACTTAGTTGCTCCTTCAACTCCGCTAGTTCATTGGGTGCCATCTTGTATGGCCTTCGTGAAATCGGTGTTGTTTCCGGCGTCAGTTCAATCTGAAACTTGACGTCCCATTAGCCGGCATGCACGGTAACTCATCGGAAACACATCGGATATTCACGTCCCACCGGACTATCCTCGAGTTTAATCACTTCCGTGGGATAGGCCTAACCCGTTCTCTTTGCTGTACAGAACAGACTCTTCTGCTTCACCCAGATTTTGATCCGTTTAACCGCATATTCATAACTCATGTTGAATACAAAAGTTAGAGTTAACTTCAGTATATTTCCAACGAGTATTCATATTCCTAATATCATCCATGGATCAAAAGTTATGATTGCTCAAAGTTGACAGAATTTCTGGATAAAATTTGCCAGCATCTCCTTTGTATGTGGCTACCTTTACCACAGTTGTATATGCAAATACAATAAGAATCTGAGCAAACTCTGAACTACAATAATGTTGCACATTTCATAACCTTTTCAACGGTGCATAATAGGAACCTTAAGGACTTTTCTACAGAAGTTTATGGCTTAAAAACAGAAAGATCCAGAGAGGTTTTTGCTGCTGTCATGGTTCTGAACAGTTTGCCTTCAACTTGACTTTTCACCAACTTAACTTGTGATTTTGTTCTGGAGGTCTACAAAGAAGTTGTAGAGAACATGAAAATCTATACAGAACTGTATCATACGCCTTAATTGGTTAAATATACTCAGAGTTATGCTCTGTTAAAGTCCAGCAAGAATTCCTGCCAGAAACAGAGCACTCTGCTTTCGAAAACTTTGACACCTAGTCATGCTCTCATTTGAATCTTAGCTCCAAATAAGAGTTCAGTAACTAATATTTGTTTCAAACTTCCATTTTAGTTGAAATATGGTTCATGAATCATTTCTTCATAGGGAAGAGGTTATTAAGTGTAGTACGGTGCCGATGCACCGTAAGAATCATGTCGGTACTACGTTGCCTCACCAAAAGAAAATCCTAACCAGATTATAACGGCATATACGTATTATCAGTGGCACTAAGACGGTCACTCGCAAACGTGTGCTACTCAGAATACATACATGGTTAGCACCTGCAGAAAAACATTCAATAGTGATGCACTCAAGGTTTTGTTTTCATTTCAGGCAGGTCCATATTTCAAAGTAAATAGATACACCCGTATCATTGATACGGCCGTCCTTGAGTTAAGCCACATCTCAAGGTACGTGATCGTGTTTTTACACCACACGACGGGGAACCCGTGTAGAGCGCGAACGGGTCATCATGGTTGGGAATTTTATCATCCCAACAGATACCACCTACTGCCCTGCAGGGTACGGCGATGGCAACCGCTGCGTATGTCCTCCTAGGCTACTTCCAGAAGAACACACTATCGTGTTACTGACCACACGATGGGGTCTCCACATTCTTTCCTAATGCATGCCAGGGACCAGTGTTTCATATGAACTCAGGAACATGAAGAGTCCAAGAGTTTCATATTGACGTCTCACACCAAGCTGTGAGACCTATCCCTGAACCACATTCCTCGTTAGGGGAGCTAACCAAAATTGAACCGCTTTCGGTGGCGTTCCTTACCATACTTACCTGAGCGTAGGTGCGTCGTTGCATAATCAAAATTCAGAATTATATTAAGTAAGTTAGTCATGCCACTTTAAGTAACTATACTACTATCGTCCTTACGTGGGCCCAATACCGTTTCCTCACCGTATCCTAAGTTTTCGTCGTAATATGATCCATCCGTGCGCTATTACCAATGTGGCCCTGATACCATGCTGTGGGGACTCCTGCCCATATCACAGCGCCGAGCCACTCGCCCGGGAATCGCATTGGGTGGTGCCGTGTTATGCGGCACCCAACAGCACACATAATAGGAAAACTATATTACATAAATCAAAGCGGAAGCCTACAAATGTTCTTTATAAATAATTTACATCAAACAGATACAGCGGAAGACTACAAACAACTCACGTCGAATAACTAATGAGCACTCAAGAGGAGGTCCAGCCCGCGGACTCCTCTCGCTAGCAACATGAAGACATGGCAGCGGCTAGGTTCTCCATGTGTTACCTGACTCGATAGTTTCCGAGTCTCACCGGACAACCTTCTTTATAGCGTCGATGTTAACCTTCAAAACCACTCATATAGCAAGAGTGAGCACAAAGGCTCAGCAAGACTTAACCGTCTCTCCTAAGGCATGCAACTCTACATGAAAGTAACTTAAGACCTAAACCTGTAAGTTGTAAAACAACTCGCCTACGAGTTCATCCTTAACTTTAAGATTTTAGCCATCATAGTAGTGACCTTGCACCCAACAACATTAGAACTCCACAATCAAACAAGAAACGCATCATTCCAATGTTACTCGTCCCAAAGGTGCAAATTAACTTTAATTTGCTTTATCTCTACTTCAAACAAGGTATTCATGCAATTCCAATAATCATAACAGCAATTAAAACTTTGCGAGCTGTTCTCACACAACTTGCTTACTACGTCACAACACAGTGAGCAAGCGGTACTCATAACCGCGAGGGACGGTGATTCGAATAAAACACTGCCCGGATAGCTCGACACATACGCCCACCTCTGAGGACCCAAATCTGGCGTCCTTAATTACGTTGTATGTGGCAACCTTTCACAGGACACTCGACTGTAGAACCGGTCGCGCCGTCTCGGGCTCATAGGTCTAACGAGACGATTGGTATGCCTCTACAATCCAGTTAACCTGGTACATCGGTTTCCTGGGTCCCATATGGCAGTAAGCATCCGGTACACAACTCAATACTTGCTCAGCGGGGCTGCACATGCTTTGGTCCTTAACCGACACAGGCAAAGCTACTCGACCAAGACCTCGTCTTGTCGCTGCCTAACCCTCCTGCCCGGTCTCATCTATAGAAATATAAAATTTAGTTTGCCTCTTTTTCAACCCCACCTATGTAATCTTGAACTATAGCTCGCGAGTAGATTCCAACTACTCGACTTCTACCGGATGTCATAACCTATTTAGCACGTTCTTATCCTACAGCGGTGACACTTTTCTACCCTTGACTCCAGGGTTCATTTTGGTTATGCAAGTGGAATATAAAACATACTTGACCTAATGCACATACATCTTTAACCCATAACTATGAACAAAGTAAAACATTATAAAACAGCTTAAATGCAAACCGGAGCTTGCCTTGGTTTTGCAGGTGACTAAAGTCAGATACTTATGAAGTTAGTTGCTGATGACTTGAAGCTTTAATCACTGCCCTTCTTACTCCTTGATCCAAGCTTCACTTCTCCTCCACTTTTCCACGTTTAATCACTATGTTATGAATATGTATATATGTTTAATTGTAAAGCTTTTGCTAACAAGTTCTAAAGGCAAGTTTAAAACTGGAACTCTGTTTAAGAATTTAAAATGACACTGGTGCTAGTGGTTTAGTTTTGGGTTTAAGTACTATGATCAAGTGATAAGTGTGTTTCATCACTTGTGTGTTGATCACCTAAAGAGGTTGAACAGAACAGTTCTGATCCATGGCTCCAATGGAGCTGAAACTTTTCATGTGAGTTCATTGTCACAAGAAAGTCATCTGGACCAAAATTTAGAATTTTTCAATCAGTACACCACTCAGAACAATTCCCTAAGCATTTAGGCAAAAAGAAATAAATTCTGAATAAATTTGAACTTTCATGAAAATTCAAGTGAACCACAATTTCAAACATAGAGCATAGAGCATGCATGAATTTTCCTATGATTTTTGGAGCTAAGAATTTCCTAGAACTGAATTTCCAAGTTTTGGAAATTCTCTGAAAATATTTCTGTATTCATTTGAAAACAGAAACTTGAAATCAGAATTATTTTAACTAAATCAACTCCAAATGAGCTGAATTTTTTACAGGAGTTAACTAACATACTAAAGAATATTATGACAAAATTTGAGGATTTTTGGATGAACCAAATTCCCTCTAAAATTCATTGTCTGAAAAGCATAAGAATTTTCCAGAATTTACTAATGATTTTCATACAAATTGGGTTGCACATTTGGATAGATCTTGACAATCTGAGTCTAACCCAATTTGAATCACCCAATTTGGAGTTTCCTAGCAAAAGTTATGAATTTCTAAACTTCGCTTGAAATCTGGAATTAATTTCCTACAGAAAACCTACCCGGACCCACTGTTTAAATGGCAGCCAATAGAACACGAGCCACACCGGTTACAGGGTACTGGATCACACACCACAGCAGATCCGGATTTTAAATTTCCAGCCGCTGACATGTGCGTCCAACGGGGTCTTCTTCTTCCTCAGTCGATTTCCCGCGCCCGCGCCTTCCCCTCGCCGGCAGCGGCGACGACCTCGCAGGAATCGGCTTCCCGGCCGCCTCTCAGCTCGGTACTCACCGCTCGTGGGTTTTCACAGACGGGAAAATGATCTACGGTGTCAGCACAAGATCTCAAGGCCCGGAACCAGGTCGGCGGCGTACGGCGGCTTCGGTGAAGCTTCGGCACCGTGGTCCGATCACCCTAGCCCGCCAAAGGTTCGGAGAATTTGCTCTAAAGCATCAGTATACCTTGAGGAAGATCGACAAGCAAGCAAATTCCCTCGGAGAAGGCGGCTAGTATGGTTTCATCGTGCACCCGAACGTTCCCGCCACGGCCGCCGATCGGAAACTTCAAAATTGGCTGCCTCTACCAGGTTTTAAGCTAGGTTTGTGAAGGTAATTGGTTCGCTAGCTAGTACAGCTCCCTTGTGCAAGATTTGGTGCTCTAAGAAAAAAGAACGAGTGAGAATTTTGGTTTTTATACCGGAACGTCGCTCTGTGGCCGCCGGCATAACTTTCTCGAATTCTCGCTCGGTAGTCCATGGCTTGTCTTGAGGTTTGGGTGTGAGCAGCACGGGTCAACAGCACGCCTTGGGGTGTCCTTGCTCGGGCGTGACGTTCCCCGGTGTGGGCAGTCCACGTGCACACCGTGTCGCCATGCCGTTAGGTCGCCGCGGAGGAGAGCGATTCTAGGGCTTGGGAACCATATCTCAAGTTGTTTTTGTGCCGAGGAAGTAGGAGGAGCTCCCTCCGGACCATTTTGCCGCTCAGCTGGGTGGAGTGCGTGAAGTTTGATCGGTTCCCGTCGATCACCGAGGAGGCGGTGACGTTTTTGCTCGGTTCTGTGCGAGAGGGATAGAAGGGCTTTGGTGTGGCGGTTTGTGAGCGAACGAGGCACCTCATGAACGTATGAGGGCGCGAGCTGGTTGCCACCGTGACAAAATCAACGAGGAGGTGGCATCAGTGACCTGCTCGGTGTGGCGCTCGGAGAACCTTCGGCGTTCGAGCGGGAAACACAGGGCTTCGGCTGACTCCAGTGGCAAAACAGAGACTGTTCTCTAAATCTTCAGTTGCAAGTCTTTGCCAGCCCCAATGACAGGTGGGTCCCACAAGTCAGCCCCTCTTTTCTTCTAAAAAGATCCCAAGTCTTGGCAAATAACTAGTTCAATTGAAGGAAGTTTGAATTCGGACTGAATTTGAATAATTGGAACAAGTTTCATCCAAATTCTTCTTTGAATTTGAATTCAAATATCCTCTTATGTTTTATTGCAAAAGCTTAACCAAAACACTTCCAAATGTTGTAAAAATTTGTATTCCCACAAATTTGGGGCTGAGGATTTCAAATATGGAATCAACATTTACATTTGGTTGTGCAAACATAAACTTTGAACCAACAGTTTGAAAGCCTCTTTTGTGATGACCCATTTGAATGTGAGTGAAAAACTTTTGTTTGCTCCTAGCCCATCATTGGTCACTCTTTGTCCTAATCTGAACCTCACAAGTTCAGTTTGAATATGCCCCTCAAATTTGAATTCGAAGGTGATCTGAAATAATGCTTTGAACAAATGGTATATGAGCTCAAAATTTCTCCAAATTTGGAACTTAAGTTCTTTAATACCTGAGGACTGCAATGGTCATCTCACATATAGACCTTTGGAAAATCTGAACATGAATCCTTTGCAAAGGTTAAAAAATTGGGTTTACATTTCCCTCGATGTGCACATGAGTTAGATTTTTGGGAGTGAAATTTTTTTCCTGGGTTAACATGTGTTCAGTATGAGCTAAAGAAAATTTTAGCTTTCCCCACATGTCCATGTTTGAGTTTATCATTTCATGTGACATAACTCAAGTCATTCCCTTGCCTTAACATGTCTGAATTCAACATGAATTCAAACATGATCATAATCCACTCCTTTTTAGCTCACCCTCAAATCAGATGTTTGCCATCATAATCTCCTCAATTTCAAATGTATGAGGTTCCATGTGTATCCGAAAATCTGGCGGCACTTTGAGGTCAGCATTTTGAGTCTAAAGACCTACTTTTAATTCTTCCTCATGCACATGTATGATTTACACATGGGTTTAACTCCACCTTGGTCCAACTCATTCAAATGAATGCTTGAAGTCCCATTTTCCATGAACCCGAAAAACAATGACGTTCAATCGTCCGTTTCTTTGCATTCACGATTTTGGGACTTTTACAAATGATGAAACAAATTTTGCTAGAACCATGGAGACCTTCTCTAATTAGATATTCCACTGTTAGCCATGTCAACACTTGAGGTTTGGGATAAAAACTCAAAGAAGCCATGTACTTGTGGGAAATTTGTAGACCACAAGCTTCCATGAAATTTCCCAAATTTTGCTCAGATCATCTTCATAGAACCTAGTATCCACTGGAAAAATTCCAAAGCCAATTAAGAAACCTTAATAGCAGTAACTATTAGTAGAAGCTTGCTTCTCATAATTCATTATCACTTATACCTATATTTTGTTGCATATCATATAGTGACCAAATTGAGTACGCTCCGGAGCCTTTGGAGATCCTCCCACCAGATGCTAACTTCCTGTTTAGCTCGCAACAAGGCAAGCCCCAGTTTGCATTTAATTACTTTCACAAAGTTTTGCTTTGTATCACTTATGTCTAGGATGAAATGTTTCCATTAGAGTTAAGGTGATTGAAACCGACTTGCATGACCTCTAAATCCTATGGAGGATAAGGTAGTTTACAGCTTGATGAGTAGAGAATGCCATGCTAATAATCTTAGGATCTTGGTAGAATTCGAGTAGTTGGAATCTACTCGCGAGATAGGATTTTATCACATGGGCTAGAATGAAGTAAAAAATGGCTTAAGAATCTGAAATTAATACCCAGCAAGGGGGATAGGAGGCAGTGAGTGGAGGTCTCACGTGCATAGCCCTGTTGGTGTCAGTTGAGGACCGAGCCGTGTGCGGCCCTGCTGGACAAGTTTGAACAGTACCGGATGCATACTGGCTATATGGCAACCAGGAAACCGATGTAATTCGTTAACCTGGGTGCCGAGGATTACCCAACCATTTTATAGGAGTGGGTTGAGGGTAGTTAGGTGTAAATCTGCCAGCGGGCACAGACACGCTCCGCTCGGCGACCTCCTGCCCGTTACGGATGGACCCGTTCGGCATTTGGGTTTCCTTTGAAAGGTTGCTGCGTACAGCAGATTAGGAAGGTGTGAAGCACCACACTTCTGAAATTGGTGTATGTGACGTGTTATCCGTTTGTCTATTGATTGCAATCACTGTCCCTTACGTTTATTTTAGTACCACTTGTTCACTGCGTTGTAACATAGTAAGAATTGAAAGAGGCCAGAGGAATATGATGCATTGATCTATTATCGTATTGCAACCATGTATGTTGTAGATGTAGAGCTCACTAAGTTTATATTCCACAATGGGCATAACCACATCTGGAGGAAGTGTTTCATGTTTGATTGTGGACTTCCGATGTCAGGGCTGCCTAAAGCATATTAAACTACTGTAGTAAAACTGAAAGTAAGGATTAACATGCAGGAGAGTGTTTATCGCAAAATTATTTTCCTATATTAAGTATCCCTGCATGTACAGTCTCATGTTTAGGAGTGAGGGTTTAGCCTTGCTGAGCCATCGTGCTCACGGTTGCTATATTAAGATGTTGTAGGTGAGAGGTATGAGGAAGGCTCCGAGGATGAGGCGATGTCCCCGTCGGGGTACATGGCCGAGCCGGAGCCCAGCACACCGTCGTGACCTTAGTATGATTGTTGCTAGTGTGTAGCGTCCCCGGGCTGGACGGCTGCACTTTTGCATAGGTAGGACGAGACTTTAGCTATGAATAAGACTTTCGCTGTAATTAAGTTTGTAAAATACTTCTGCTGTTTTATGTAAATAAAAGTTTGTATGTTGTTTCTAATCTTTTCTTGTGTGCTGTTAGGTGCCACATCGCACGACACCACCTTCTGCGTCCCGGAGTGGGAGGACCACGGGGTGGCCCTCGCAGATGTGGTATCAGAGCCGCATTGGGAATAGCACGCTCAAAAAGTGTCTATTTTGAAAATTTAGAAGTAGCCGAGTGAGGATTAGTTATTATGCTCACATAAGGTCTATTATAGTAGTAGCAACTAAGGTGGAAATGCTAACATACTTGTTATTAATTTGTAACGACACTCCGACGTCAGGTAAGAGGAAAGGTATGCCACCGCAGGCGGATCAATTGCGGTAAGCTCGCCATACGAGCAATGATATGGAATTGTTTACCGTGGCTTGGCACGGTACTGAATATGAGTCTCTGAACCTTCTCATGGTTCTGATAGAATATGAAAACGCTGATCTCCAGCGTACTTTAGGCAAAAGCAAGAATACTCCATCGTGTGGTAAGCAACACGATAGTATGCAACTCTTGAACGTTCAATGTTCAAAGACCATACGCAGCGCTCTCCATCGGCATGCCTCAGCAGTCATGAGGCAGTAGGTGGTATCCGTTAGGTTGATAAGCCCAACCGTGACGACAAGTTCGCTGTGAAATCCCACTTTTGAAAAGAATCTTTCTAAGCTACTGTTCAGTTCAAAAGATTATTCTAAATTCAAACTCTCTCATGTAATAAAGAAAATTTATCTAAAATGGAGCAATCAAATCAAATTCTAAACTCGCATTCCACCTCAGTAAATGTGAAGTTGAGTTCACCAATAAGTTCCATTTGTAGCATATCTCCTCTCTGCAAAATGGATTAAATTTGAAAAACCATGTGCTAAGAAAATGGATTAGGGAACATGAGAGATGCACAGTTAAAAATCAAATTTAAACTTCCATGTCAACTTTGCAAATTTGAAAATTTGAACTCACATTTGAGCTTCTCATGTCAAACCTAACCTTGCTGCCAAGTTTGACTGAATTTGGAGCTTCATTGCTAATTTAAATGGAATTTGGAAAAAATGAAGAGGGGGAGAAGTGGACCCACATGTCAGCCACAAGAAGAACAAACCGTCTCTGTTTTCAGCCGTGAGCGCGCCATCGAGGGTGCCAGCTGCCACCGAGCTTCTTGTCTGTAACTTGTTCCCAAAGGCTGTCCACTCCACGTCGATGAGTCTCGGTGATGCACAAACGAAATTCCGTTTCCCCTGCTCACGCGCTCCCTCACCTGCTCAAACCGAAGAAACACGCTGCCGTCCTCTGCTGCTCTCATCGCCAATCGCCTTCCGCTAGCGTTGGCGCCCAGCTGAGCCGTCCAGGAACTGCACCGGATTCCACTCGATGTCTTCCAACCCTCACCATCCCGTGCCTGGCCTCCTTCGACTGCTGTCACGCCATTCTTCCTCCGCAAGTCCGCGCAAAGTTGTGCCTCACTGATCATCGGCGCCCGGACGATCCGAGCTGTATCATGGCCAACCTTCTGCAGCAAAAAGAGGCGCCCCAGACTGCTCGACACTCTGGTGAAAACCCCTCCTCTTTTCGTGCACTACAGAAGAAGAATTTCTCTGTTTACTGCAAGTGTGTTCATAGAACCGAGCTGATCGAGTTTCCGAAATTCGTGATGCTTTGTCCATCCCAGTGCATGGATATTGAACCGCACGTACTAGACCTCCATACGAGCATCTGGAATCAACAAGAATCGAAAACCGTCGAGTATAGGCTCTGTTCTTCGAGTTTTTCGGGTCGTCGTTGATTTTTGGTCTAGGTCGCCGATAAACTCCTATTTGCATCCTGTTTGGAGCCGATTTGGATTCATATCGGTGATCAGTGTTCTACCACGGTGCTGTAGGAAGAAAAAACCAAGTTGTTTGAGCCATTTTTTTGCGAGCTAGAGGTCGCCGGAGTCATGGCCGCCGCTGCTGCCGTGGGGGGCGCCATTCCAATCACCACCAGCCTGATTTGACCCCACCATCATGTTTCCCATCCCCCAAAACCCCCAGGCGGCTGAAACAACGAAGTTGGAGGGGGGATCATGGGACCGGTGAGGGCGCCGCCATCTGAGCAGCTGCCCGAGCCTCTATTCTGAGGATGAAGATGACCCTGCAAGTGGGGCCCGCTGTCAGCCAGTATTAGGTTTCAGAAAATGTTCAAACTTTGCAAGTTCATAACTTTTGGTAGGAACCTCCAAAAATGGTTAAATAAATTTCATTGGATTCCTCTCAGTGAGTACTATCTAGGGGTGCATCCCAATATTTATAAAATCCCTGGATTTGGCTCATTTATTCAATTAAAGTAAATTTTAGGGAATTAATTACAGGAGTTCTGTTTATTGGAAAATTCCCAATTTTGGGAAGAGCTTTCCCCTAAATATAATTGAACTACAGTAAAAAATTTAGAGGCATTGGACCTCATTTGATAGGCCAAATTATGATCCAATCTTGAATGTCTCTAAAAATTAGGAAAATAATGGACACATTTTTTCAGATTTTAGCCTAGTTTTTTAAATTCCACAAAGCTCTGTAGGAACCTCCAAAAATAGTGAAACCAAATCCTATAGACTCATAAGACTCTCAAGATTCTGAAAAACCAAAATTTGAGCATGCCAAGACCATAGAATTTCATTAGAAAGGGAAGGAAGCCAATTCAACTAGGGAATTCTTTAGACCATATTGTTCATCAACTTTACTTGAAATTTTGCAAGCCATATCTCTGTAGGATCTATGGACCACTGTAAAAACTTTAGAGCAAGTTGAGGTCATCTTTTCCAGTTTTTTTGCTGGTTCTTTCCAATATCTTTCTTATATCCATTATATATAACTTTTCAAACTTTACTCCAACAACATCCACTGCCCAGCTAAAGTTCTCTGTTTCTGTCCATAACTTAGCTCATCTCTTAATTCCAAGTTGATCTGAACCATTCTTAAGTCGGAAAACATTTTGATTTTATAATTCCTTTACTCGCAATATAAACTTGTGCATATTCATATCGGTAGGAAACACGACAAAGGAGTTCGACGAGGAACTCGACTCGGAGCAGTAAGTTGAGGCTTTACTCGTCGCCAAGATACTGACTTCGAAGTAGGATTAAACCTGCAGCAACATAAGGAAAGCCCCGGTTTTCATTTAACAGCTTTTAGTTATATTTTACTTTGTATCACTTTCATTGGTCTAGTATGTATTGTGCATTAGATCAAGGGTGATTGATACTCCAAATGCATAACCCACAAACCCTTGGAGTTGAAGGGTAGAACAGGTTACCTACGTATAGTTTCTGCTAGGCTTAAGTTGTATAGGAATATGTACAAGTTGGGTAGTTGGAAGCTATTCGCGAGGCTAGGAAATTGGTTCAAATGGGTATGATTCTAGAGAATGAAATTCCTTGAATGGAAAAATGAGACCGAGCAGAGAGTAGGAGCAGCAGGACGTTGGGCCTTTGTTGCCATATCTCTGTTCCAGTCAGTTAAGGACCGATGCGTATGTCGCCCTGTTGAGCAAGTTTGAACAGTACCAGATGCATAATGGAATTATGGGGTCCAGGAAACCAATGTAACTCGGGTACTCTCATGTTGAAACTTATACCACCGTCCTTTGGTGGTTGCTGTCAGAGGTGTAAACCCACTAGCGGAGCAACTTCGACATGTTCCGGGTAGTGGCCCTACAGATGGGTCGGTAGAACTGGTTCGACATTGGAGTGACGGGTGAAAGGTTGCTGCATACAATATATGAAAGAGCTCTTGTGTGAGTCTTTCGAGGCGGGTGTATGTATCGTGTGTTCCGGGTGTGCCTGATTCGAATCACCATCCCTCGCGGTTATATGAGTACGACTTGTTCACTGAGTTGTGAAGTGGGATGAATCATTGCTGTTGTGAAGTTCTTAAGTTCATTGTATTGCGAAACATGCATGCTATAGTTGTAGAGCTCATTAATTTTATATTCCACTTTAGGCAAAGCAACATCAGAAAGAAACGTTTCTTGTTTGATTGTCGATTTCCGATGTTGGGAGGCTCAAGGCGTATGAAATTGCTGCTGAAAAAACTGCTAATAAGGATCTACTTTTAGACGAGTACTAATGCAATAGCTGCTGTCCTACTTTATATATTCCTGCATGTAGAGTTTATACTTCAGATAGACGGTTAAACCTTGCTGAGCTTTTGAGCTCACGGTTGCACTATTAGTGTTTTGCAGGTTATATTAATATTGCTATGAAGATGGTTGTTCGGTGAGACATGGCAGACTCACCGGAAACCTTGCAGCTGCATTCACTTCTGTTGAAGCTAGTAAGAAGCATCTGCGAGCTGGGGACTTCTCTTTTGAATATCTAGGTCTGAGAGTACGTGTTTATGTATATTCCGCTGCGTGTACCTTCCTGGTACATTATGTTGTAAATGACACTATACTGAGAAATAAAAGACTTTGTATGTTTATGTTTTTTTTTCATGTATGCTGTTGGGTGCCACATCGCATGGCACCACCCAATGTGATTCCTGGAATGTGGATACCGGAAGGGGTTCCCCACATTCGCGCTCTACTCGGGTTCCCCATTGTGTGATGTGAAAACATGACCATGTACCTTGAGACGTGGCATGACTCAAGGAAGATCCGTATGGAAATGATACGGATCGTATGCTTTTACTATGATATGGACCTGCCTGAAATGATCAACCTTTGTGTGCCCCATTATTGAGTGGTTTTCTGCAGGTACATTGACCACGTTAGAGCATGACATTTAAAAACCGTTTGTGAGTGACGTCTTTAGTTCCACCATTTGACACGTATATGGCGGAATACCGATTTAGTTTTTTCTTTCGTGAGGGCGTAGTACCGGCATTATCATGAAAATTGCATCAACACCTCGCCCATCTGCTAAACTTGAATATTCTGAAAAATTTGAATGAAGACAGATCAAATTAACTGGTGAAAAACTGGTTTAGAAACCAACTCAGGAGTATGTGAGTATAGGGAGACCCAAAACAGAGTCCCCTGTTTTGGCAGTGTTTCTACTAAAACTTACATAGGGTTTTACTCATTGTATAAAAGATCAATGTTAGTGTGTGATACAGTTTTGGAAAGGTGGAGAAGTTCTTTAAAACTTTTGTGTAAACTTCCAGGACAGAAAACTTAAAGTTGGTCAAAAAACATTAGAAATCAGAACTGATACAAATGGGTAGAACCTGAAACAGAGTCTATGTAATTCCACCATAATTCTCGGTGGAAAAATCTCTATGTGTATTATGATACATTTTTGTAAAGAGCATCAGATATTCTACAACTTTGTAATTCAAGGTTTTTCCAAAACTATAGCAGAATTAATTGTAATTGTGGATTGAAACTAGTTACCTCTGGGAGGTGCTGTCAAATTTTTTACTGAAAACTGTCAACATGTAAAAATCATAACTCCTAAAATAGAAATGCTATAGAGGCAAATAAATACATTATGGATTCTTTTCTAAGTTTACTACAACTTTGTAGTTGAACTCCAGTCTAGATTTTGCCTCCAATGTGGTCAAAACAGTTAAATTCTCCAGACTGGTCAGCTGGACCAGAATCTGGACAGGGAAACCACGTTTGAAGTTTTCAAATCAAAACTCTTGGTTTCACATTTCGATATCCAGCGGATGTTGTAAAACAGTGGGTTAGATTCGAATATAGTAGGCATTCAACATATCATTTCGAGCGAGGATATGTTTGGGTTCTGTACAATAGCAAGGAGATACGCATGCTAAAGCACTTAACATCCCGTGGCGACCCACGAGTGTCAAAATGAACTTTCAATCCATGAAGTTCATTGCTTTGGAACTCGATTGTGGTGACATGGTCCAGGGATGTACATGTTGTATAAAGTGTATACTTTATCCATATGTGTGAATGTTATGCGTGTCATTTGTTCATTCTCGCACTACTATTCTATAAACTGGATGAAGTAAACAAACATGTGCTGATCGTTTGAATGGTGTGAATGCAGAATGGTGCGTACACGGTCAACACACGAGGAGGGAGGCCCTAGTCAGGGTCGTAGTGATGAGTCTCCACCCCCGGAGCAAAACACGATGCAGCAACAACCACCTCCTCCACCACCAGAACTCTAAGAAATCTTGCGGAGGTTCTCGCCACAGTACTTGGCTCGCGTGATGAGCAAACCGAGTTGCTGCGGATGTTGGTGCAGCAAAATGCATCCTGTCAGGGAGGACGCAGAGACAATGGACAACGCCAGCCCCAACAGAGTTCGTACTCAGACTTCTTGGCGACCCATACACCGGTCTTTACCGAGGCCGAAGAACCTTTGGAGGCGGGAAGCTTTATCCGCACTCTCGAGGTGAAGTTTGGTCTACTTTGGTGCATATAACACCAGAAGGTGCTGTTTGCAGCGCAACAGCTTCAGGGGGGAAGCCAGTACATGGTGGGCGAACTACATCGCCTCATTACCGGCTGGCCATGCCGTCAGATGGGCGGAGTTCCGGGAGGCGTTCCACGCATACCATATACCTACCAGGGTTATGCAGAGGAAGCTTCAGGAGTTTCTAGAGCTAAAACAAGGCGAGAGGAGTGCTCATGAGTACTCCAGAGCATTCAACCGGCTGGCGTAATATGCGCCAGAATTTGCACGGACAGAAGAACAGAAGCAGAATACATTCTTCCGGGGCCTGAATTCAAAAATGAAGGTCCATCTCACCCAGAGCAACCGCGGCACATTCAATGACCTCGTAAAAGACGCGAGTGTGCAAGAAGATGCTCAGTGTGAGCGTGGTTCTGATAAGAGGAAATGCAGCACGCTGGTGAGCAGCAGTGATGGGGCGCCACAAAAGTGCTGTGTCGTGTATCGCTCACCATCTGGTCAGAGATGGAAGCCACCGGCGTGACCGCCGCAGTTTCACGGTCGTCAATTTAATGCGCCAAGCTTCCGACCATCATATCCACCACAGCAACAGAAGCAGCAACGGATGGTCCCGCGGGCTTCCATTTCCACCGTGTGCACCGGGATTCCTTCCTCAATTCGGAGGGACCCCGACACAATACACGTGCTTCACGTGTGGCCGTGTCGGGCATTTGGCCAAGGACTGCACCGAGCAGCGACAGGGCAGGGGTCCAGCACCGTATCAGGGTGCAAATGAACCCCGCAACCAGCCCAATAAAACAGCACCAAAACCCGGCAGCATCCACCACTTATCTATCAAAGACGTGCCGGAAGGCGAACCCATCCTCACGGGTACGTTTTCTTATTTAGATCATCCCGTAGTCATACTTTTTGGCTCCGGTGCTACCCATAATTTCATAAGTCAATCTTCTGTTATTAAATACCAATTAGCTATCATTCCCACAAAAAGTTTATATTTGATTTGCTCTCCGGGTGGGAAAATACCAGCTGATAGGATGGTCTATGGAGCACCATTGCTATTGGGTGGGAATCTATATCCGACTTCTCCAATTATATTAGAGAGTCAAAAACTCGATGTCATTTTTGGAATGTCATGGCTACATCACCATGGTGCTGTTATTGACGTCGTTCCACGAGTGGTTCGTTTAAACTCTCCACTTCATGAACCACATACTCTCATTCTTGACCGGTTGGTCCAAGAAATTCCAGCTACATATAACACGGAAGCCACAAAGCTTGAGGATATTTGTGTGGTCCGTGATGTATTTCCGGATGATCTCCCGGGCATGCCACCCGAAAGGGATGTCGAGTTCAAGATTGAACTTGTACCCGGGACGACACCAATATCACGGAGACCGTACAAGATGGCTCCAAATGAGCTAGCTGAATTAAAGGAGCAGCTCAAAGATTTGACAAGTAAGGATTTTATTCAACTGAGTTCCTCGTCATGGGGATGCTTGGCGCTGTTCGTGAAAAAGAAGGATGAAATCTTGAGGTTGTGTGTGGATTACCGACCTCTCAATGCCGTCACCATCAAAAGAAAATATCCAGTGCCCGCGTCGATATTTTATTCGATCAACTTGTGGGTGCAAGTGTATTTTCGAAGATGGATCTTCGCTCCAGATATCACCAAATCAAGATCCAAGCAGAGGATATTCCGAAGACGGCCTTCTTGACGAGATATGGGTTGTATGAATATCTCGTCATGTCTTTTGGTCTCACCAACAACGCGGCACATTTTATGTACCTCATGGACTCAGTGTTCATGTTAGAGTTGGACAAGTTCATGGTGGTGTTCATAGACGACATCTTGGTTTATTCCAAGTCTGAAGAAGAACACGCCGAACACATGCATATCATACTTCAACGATTGCGAGACCATAAACTTTACGCCAAGTTCAGCAAATGCGAATTTTGGATCAGCCAAGTGCCATTTCTTGGTCAAATTATCTCTGCATAAGGCATTGCGGTTGATCCCAGCAAGATTGAGCAAGTGCTGAAATGGATGCCCCCCACCTCTGTCCATGAAGTCATAAGTTTCCACGGCTTAGCAGGATATTATCGAGTATTCATCCCGAGCTTCTCCAAGTTTGCTAAACCGATGGCTGAATTGTTGAAGATGGGAATTAAATATTTTTTGAGCTCAGCATGTGAAGGAGCTTTCCAAGCATTGGTAAAGTATCTTACAACAGCCCCCGGTGTTAGCTCAACTGGATACGACCAAGCCATTCGACGTATCTTGTGATGTGTCCGGTATTGGGCTTGGCTGTGTATTGATGCAAGGAGGAAGAGTGGTACCCTATGGTTAACGTCAACTTCGTAACCACAAGCAGCACTATTTGACTCATGATCTTGAGCTCGCTGCTGTGGTATTGGCGTTAAAAATTTGGAGGCACTATCTACTTGGGAACTTAGTGCATCTCTACACCGACCACAAAAACTTGAAGTATATATTCACTCAAAAGGAGTTGAATAAGCATAAGAGATGGCTAGAACTGATCAAAGATTATGAGATCGAGAGTCACTACCACCCCGTAAAGCAAACGTGGTTGCCGACGCCTTAAGCCGTAAATCTCACGTCAACAGTATGTCCATCACTCCACTTGAAGATGAGGAGCCGAGTTTATACTTGGTTCCATATGGGGCATTATATAATCTTGCTCTCGTTCCTACCATACGAGAGGAGATTATGGAAGCTCAGAAGAAAGACGTGGGAATGTCACACATTCAGAGAAGAATGAAGAATGGCGAGATGAAATGCTTCCGAAGGGATGAACACAGTACCCTATGGTTCAAAGATCGTATAGTGGTACCCCGTGACATGGCACTTTGGAAGAAAATCTTGGACGAAGCTCATTTGTCCAAGTATTCTATTCATCCGGGCAACAATAAGATGTACCAAGATCTGAAAACCAGGTTTTGGTGGACACGGATGAAAAGAAAAATCGCAAAATATGTATTCAAGTGTGATACATGTCAGTGTGTGAAAGCCGACCATATGCGTAAAGCCGGACAGCTGCAACCATTGAACATTCTGATGTGGAAGTGGGAGGATATCAGCATGGACTTCATAGTTGGACTACCTCTCACGTCCCACAAGGATGATTCGATTTGGGTAATAGTCGATCGACTGACCAAGTCAGCTCATTTTAACCCCGTACATACAAAGTATGTTGCCAAGCAATATGCGGAGTTGTGTATTGCAAAGGTTTTGTGCTTGCACGGTGTTCCCCGCACAATTATTTCACATCGCGGTTCGATGTTTGTTGCTCGATTTTGGGAGCAGCTGCACGCGTCATTGGGGAAAAACTGATCTGAAGCTCCGCATATCACCTGCAAACAGATGGTCAAACTGAACAGGTGAATGAAGTGCTTGAAGATATGCTACGTGCTTGTGCTATCCACCACGGTAAAAACTGGGACGATCATTTAACGTTGGCGGAGTTTTCATATAACAATGGCTATCAAGCTAGCATCAAGATGGCGCTGTATGAAGCTCTGTACGGCCGCAAATGTCGCACAGCTCTAAATTGGTGCAAGTCCGGCGAGCGAGTTATCTACGGCATTCAGCTTGTGAATGAGTCTGACGAACGAATACGAGTAATACAAGCCAATCTCAAGGCTGCTTAATCTCGTCAGAGGAGCTATGCGGAAAAAATACTCCATCCTCTCCACTTTGACATTAAAGACAATGTTTACATCTACGTGTCTCTGATGAAAGGGATTCATCGGTTTGGAGTCAAGGGAAAACTTGCTCCACGATTCATCGATCCGTTCATCGTCATTGAAAAATGCGGACCCGTGGCCTATCGCTTGGAGTTACCGGTGTCGCTCGAAAAAATTCACAACATATTCTACATTTCTCAGCTGGGGAAATGCCTCAAGCCCTTGGCTGAAATCCGCATCGAAGACGTAGAAGTTCTCCAACCGGACCTCCCATATTCGGAATATCCGATCCAGATTATCGATGAATAGACTTGCACCACAAGAAACCGGACTTCATGGTTTTACAAGGTCTTGTGGAGTAACCATATCGCTGATGAGGCGACATGGAAAAGCGAGGACTATCTACAAGTGAATTATCCGGACTTGCTATAATCGTATACCCGGTAAATTTCCCCACTTTTCTTTTATTTTGGAATCTCAGGACGAGATTCTTTTTAAGGGGGGATGTGAAATCTCTAAAATTCTTGCAAGTGAACCGGCAAATTCCCACTTAGTAAAATTGTAAGGGCCTCAGTTTTTGACACATATTTGAAGTGTTCATCACCATACACACATACCTCATTTGAGGAAAGTTGATGAACACAAATGAAGAGCAAGTAACCACCATCAACATGCTCAATAGAGAACAAACTCACATATTGCAAAAGTGGCATTTTCTACATGTGATATAGATGGGCTGGGCATATGAAAACTCCTACACATTGCTAGGGATGTCCATGCCAAGTTTCACCCAAATTCAAAACCTTTTTGAGGTCATTTTGGGTATAGCTAGAATGAGGGCAGTTTGAAATCATATTCAAATTCAAACTGTTTTTATCCCATGAATTCAAAAATGGGAGGCATATTCTTGTTCAGCACATTTTTGTGAGCTCACCCGCCAATTTTCACTTCATTTGGATTTGATCTGGACATGAGCTAAGTGGGTCAAATTCAAACTTTATTTGAATTTCAAACTGAACATGTGCTGAAATTCATTCAAACCAAACCCAATTTGAATTCTAACCAATTCAAATGGCCCATGGGTGAATAATTTGAATCACCATGGGTTTTTTGGGGCTCACTGTTTATAACAGTGATTAGTAGTAAATTTCAGAGGTTAAAATTGGAAGTGGGACCCACATGTCAGCCACTACTCCAAACCAAACCGACTGAAAACCCAGCTCGGGTTCTTGCGCCGGACTGAGCAGCTGCCACGGAGAAGAAGCGACCGGGACACCACCTGCTTGCCGCCCCGACGTGCTGAACCGCCTCACAGCCCCCTTATCTACGCCGTCGCCCTGATCGGAGTGATCACCGCACACTCTGCTGCTTCCTCGCATCAGAAACGCGCCATCACTGCCGATCACTCGGATCTGATCAGGGAAGCTTGATCACCGCCTCTCCGTCCCCTCCAGAGCCACGGCAAGGTACTAGAAACCTTCCTCCGTCTTCCCCGCTGCTAGATTTCAGCTGAAACCGGTCGATCTCGGCTATACCGAGAGTTCAATCCAGTGACCTAACGCCGCCGCACTTCGGGCTCCCATGGACAGCCCAACCGGGGCGTTGTCACGCCCGAGCCAAGGCACCCTTGGACGCGCTGGTGACCGGTGCTGCTCACCCCCGAGCCATAGCCCGAGTGTTTGCTCACTGGCGGCGAATTTCCAGTTTTCCCCTTTCTGTGTGCAGAACGACCTTCGGGTGCGGTTCCATCAAATTCGTAATCTAGAAAGGATTAGAGGGCCTCAATACGCTCTCACACAAACTAGACACGGTAACGCACAAGTTGCCTTCACAACCTTTGGCCGGAGGACCTCTGTACCCGGCGTAATTCGAAGTTTACCGACGGCGGAACAAACGGGAGGCATCGAGCGCACGGTGAGGACCTACTTCGGGCCTCCCCCGAGCTGCCTCGAGCTCGTGTCGACCTTCCCTGTGGTCCACTGATGCTTCCCAACTGGTTGCTCGAGTAGTTGAGGTGCTAGGGAAGTCAGCCGACACGGCCGAAGCCTTTCCGAGGCGGCGGCTCGTCGCTGACCATGAACCGGCCATTGTCATGACGAGCTGACCCCAGAATCCGGTTCTCCAAGTAAAAGTAGGCAGGGGAGGCCAAGATCGTGAAGTTTGAAGCTCCACAGAAGCTGCAGGCGAGCTCTCCGGCGAGGTCCCTCGACGGCAGAGCGCGGGCGGCGGGAGGTTGACGAAGGGGGTGGACCCCAGCTGTCAGCAGGAGATATTTTAAATCGGGACCAGGCTGCGGCCGGGATCGGGTGTGCTGGCGCGCAAAAACCTTGTGGGCCGCCGTGTGCTGTCGCCTCGGCGCTCAACACGTGTCCCTGCGGGCACCGGCAGATTTAAACTTTTTCCCCGATTTTCAGATTTCATTCAAACTTCAAATCCTTATAACTTTGGCTAGAAAACTCCAAATCAAGTGAACCAAATTTTGTTGGATTCAGCTCTCTGAGCACTTTTCAGCAAATCAAGTTTCGCTTCATGAAAATCCTTATTTCTCCAGAATTAATTCCTCAAAGTTTAAACTGTTTGGAATTTTAACTGGAGAATCTTTTGGAGGAAAATTCTGAAATTTTTCTAGGATGTTCACCAAAACATACTTAGTACCATAAAAATTTCAGATCCATTTGAGCTCATTTGATCCACCTAATGGTGTGATTAGTGAAACTGTTCCAGAGAAAATTGAAAATGTTCAGAAACATTTTCAGAATTTCCTCTGAAATGGTTTAGCTCATATCTTTTGCTAGGAACCTTCAAATTAAGTGAGACCAACTCCATTACAACCCTCTGAAAATCTAGTTTTCAGAAAGTCATAGTTTGTTTCATGAAAATCCTTAGAACATCCTAAAAGCCTTCAATTAAGGTCAAGTACATAATTAATTGTGGAGGGATCAAATGAGCTTTGCTGCAACTAAAACTTGACCAAGTCTCTGTTTAGGTTGTAGCCAAGCCACAGTAAAAGTTTCACAGTCATAGAGCCTGTTTAGTGGGACTTATAAGCTTCACAAGTTCAAACTTAATACAAATGCATTTAAATTGATACATGTACTTCTTCTATCATGTAGTTGATAAGGTCGAGGAGGAACCCGAAGTCCTAGACTTCGTTACTACGGAGGAACAGCTAGCCTACGACCAAGAGCAGCAAGGCAAGCTCCGGTTTGCATTAAACGTTTTACAAATTTTTATTGTTTTGAGCACTTCCTTGAGTATTATGATTCCTTGCAGTAGAGTCTTGTTTGGAAACCCAATTGCATAGCCAAGAAAACCATGGGTTGAGTTTAGGACTGCAAACCCCATTAGCTACTGCAATGCTAAGATAGTGTAGGATTCGGTACAAGTCGAGTAGTTGGAACTACTCGCGAGCATATGCTAGAGGCACTCGACTCGGGTAGATATAGCACATGATACACATGGCAAGAAAAATGAGACCGAGCGGGGAGTAAGGACAGCAGGACTTTGGGGCATGTGTGCTATAGCTCCGCTTGTGTCGATTGAGGACCGAGCCGTGTGCGGGCCTGTTGAACAAGCTAGAACAGTACCGAAGACCTACCGGCTATATGGGAACCGGGAAACCGATGTAACTCGGTTATCTGGGTATTGAGGCATTGCCCGTCGTTCAGAGGGTAGGTTGAGAGCTCGAGGTGTAAATCGGCTGGCGGCATTGAGAGGCGCGTGCAGAGACCTCTTGCCCGGGACGATGGGACCGGTTCAATATTTGGCTGACAGGTGAAAGGTGGTTGCGTACGGCGTCCGTGATGGTTGTTGTAGGCAACATCGAGTACGGGCGTACGTGACGGGTTATTCGGGTAACCCTGCAGGTGTAAATCGATTATAATCGCCGTCCCTGGCGGTCAGTGAGTACCACTTGTTCACTGTACCATGACGTAGAAAGAACAGGCTAGTTACATGTTTAAAATGTTGCTGATTGAAAGATGGACTTGATTGCTAATGATTTGCTGTAGTCTAGAGCTAACTAAAGTTCTTTTCAACTTTGGGCAAAGTACATGATAGAAATGCATTTCTTGTTTGACTGCGGCTCTCTCATGTGCCTTAGCGTAAGGTTCTCCACAACCTGCTGCTAAAACTTGAAAATAAGGTTCTACTAATTAGGCGAGTCCTTGCAAATGATTTTTACCTCATGTAACCTATCAACCCTCATGTAGAAGTTCCATATTTAGGTGAGACGGGTCAGACTTGCTGAGCCTTCGTGCTCACTTCTTGTGTTTGAAGCTTTTGCAGGGTTCTATGAGGAAGGGGCTCCCGAAGAGGAGACGGAACCCCAGGAGGGGAACCCCGTCGAGTGGGAGCCGTGCACGCCGCAGAGTTAGTGTGCGTGTGTGCTAGCAAGGACACGTTCAAGGGCTGAACGTGAACTTCATGCGTAGTCTACACCCGTGAGTGTAGACTGGACATATTTTGCTGTAAACATGTTCATAAACTACTTTATGTAATATAAACTTTGCTTCCGCTTTGTACCTTTGATGTGTGTTATCCGGTGCTGTGCAATGCAGTACCCCTCAACGTGATCCTAGCTCGACAAGACCGTGGGGTCGTGTCAGCGCTGGTATCAGAGCTCGCTTGAGGTTTAACGCACTACAAAGGTCATCTTTTTTAAAAATCCAGTGAGGAACGAGTTAGTAGCCCGTATAAGGATGTTATTAGCATATAGAAAGTGGCATACTAACCTATCTGTCTATGACGGAAAATCGTGCATCTCAGGACGTTTATGTCTTGGGGGTGCACGTAAGCGCTGTCCACCAGTGCGCACAAGCTGAAGGTTGGAGCCCCACGGGTGGCAGGTAACCCGACCCGCTTTGATATCCTCTACGACTCTTCATGTCGTTTGGGGTATTCGAGCAACGTCTGTCCCTGGCGTGTGTGGTGCAATTTGGGAGACCCCGTCACGTGGTCTGAAACGTGAACACGTAACTCAAGGCGTGTTTGGCTTGAGAACATCCTAGCGAGTGATGACGGCCGGGTGTACGAACTGTATGGATACCGGGCTCGGTGTGCAGACGAGTCTGACAATTGCTTGAGTTATCTGCAGGTAGTCTAACTACGAAACGGTAGACGTGTAGCATACGTGTGCGAGAGATGCTTAGTGCCACTGAATTAACGAAGTCGGCTAAGTCCGGTATAGGATTTTCTTTGTGAGGACGTAGTACCGACATAATCTGGTCACGCATCGACGTCACACCCCATTAAATGAACAACTTCATTTAAAACTTGGAGGTTTTGATCCAAAGTAGTAAAACTTGATGTAACTCCTCCCATTGAACAGGATATTCAAAGTTAACAAGTTTTCAACTTATAGGTTGTTAAGGACAGAGCACTCTGTTTCAGCTGAATCAAGGCTGAAGTTAATCAGAGATTAGAGGTTGAGTTCTTTCGAGGTTGGGGTCATATGATACATTTATGGAAAGATTTCGAAGATCTTTATAACTTTTATGTTGAGGTCCAGAGGTGTTTCATCCCTTAACCAATCGAAAAATGCAGTAGAGTTGAAACTGTCCAGAAAACAGGACAGAGCAAAGACTCTCTGTAAACTCTCTGTAAATTGAGTATAACTCTCTGTAAACAGGACAGAGGTAGTTCTGGAAAGCTTACAAAGATGGGTTACAACTTTGTAACAGAAAGTTTTGTCAGATTGGGAGCAGAATTAACTTGAATTCTTGGATCAAACCAGTACCTAAAGCAGGGAGGTGCTGTCCAATTTTCTCCAGAAATTCTGTTAACTTTAACCTCTCATAACTTTTGAACCAGGACAGGTCTTAGGCCAAGCAAATACTTTCTGGAAATCTATTAAATTTAGCTTTAACTTTAATGTTGAGCTCCAGAATTGGTTTTGTATTTAACAGGGCCTAAATCAGGTTGAAATGGAAACTGGTCAGAGCTGTCATGCAGACAGCAGATCAGCAGTCAAATTTGTTTAAATTTGAACTGTATTTCCAAGTTTTGAGGTTTAATAACATGTCTTATGTTATAACTCAATAGTTTACTGTTTAAATAAATATTTTATATTTATCAAATATATTTTTACTGATGATAGCAGACAAACAGTTGGAGAACGGGTGGGTGGTATCCCACTGTTCTCACCACAGCGGTTACCCGGAGGCATTGAGGCAGATGCTTCAATATTTCGGATACAACCAGATGCCACAGTACTTCGCCAAGGAAGAAGGAGAAGAGGGGAACAAGACGTGGACAATCCATGTCGAAGTCCCCGCAGGACCTACGCCACCCGGTTGGGTGCCGTTCACCGTCACGGTGAGAGGTAGACAGCCAGAAGGTATGTGGCAAGTGGCAGCCCGTGACACCGTGTCACGTTTCTGCCAGCTACACGTGCAGGCTATGGAGGGCACTCCATACGCGCTCGTTAGGGTGGAGGGACGGGCTCACCATGTGTGGGAAGAGAGGTACCTGGAGGCAACGGACCTGAGTTGCCCAAGGTACAACCCCGCGGGGACAAATCTCAGCCTCCAGATGAGGGCGGGAAATGCCGTGATGGACAGCCAAGCTGTTCATACGGAGCATCTCGCCACAAAGCTCAAAGAGAGCACGAGCCATGGAGACCATTTCGAGAGTGCTCACAGCGCACTACGCAATGTGCTCCTTCTGATGATCAAGCGACTGAATGAACAGAACAATCTGTTGAATCGTCTGAAGAAGGCAAAGAAGAAGAGCCGTGTCGACATCGCGGCGTTACAGGAACTGGTACAGAATCTGACCCAGCAGAACGAGGACCTTGCTCAAGAGCGAGATGACGCTATTGAGGAAGGCCAAGGCTGGGAAGAGGACTACAACCATGCTATGGACGAGGTGCATGCTTTGCAGGACCTCGTACCTCCGGTAGTGGGCATACCGGTGGTCTTGGGTCTTCCAGCAATGGGAGAACCCGGGATGGGAGAAGAGGTGGTAGATCCAGAGCCACCAGTAGAGGTACCGGAGTACGACCCACAGGAGATCGAGTTCTACTCCGAGTAGGGGGTTACAGTTGAAATGTAGGGCAGCTAGGGTAGTGTAGCCCGAATTTTGTAATCGGTGACATGTCGTGTAGACAGTAGCGTATGTATAGGTAGTGACGACATGAGCACGACTTCATGGAGACCCAAGAATAATGTATCTTGTATAAAGTTTATGCTTTATCAATATATGTGAATGTTGTGCAAATTAATCATGTGTCACTTCAATACCTACTGTTACATATCGAATTTTAAGTAAGACATGTGCTAATTGCTGCTGTTTTGAATTTCAGAATGATGCGTACTCGTTCCAACCCTGACGTTGGGGGTACTAGCCAAGGGGGAGAGACCTCCCAACAGCCTCCCGAGGAATCCTCGGGAAAGCAGCAGCAACAGCAACAGCAAACACCGCCACCGCCACTGCCAACGGTTACTTTGGCCGACATCGTCGCGGCAATGGCGGGTTCACATCAGCAGAACACGGAGTTGCTGCAGACTCTCATCGCTAATACGTCTCGCCCAGAGAGACGTCAAGATCGTGAGGAGCGTCAACAGAGCTCCTACTCTGACTTCCTGGTGACTCATCCCCCGGTATTCTCAAGGGCTGATGAACCTCTTGACGCGGGCAACTGGCTCCGCGCAATAGAGATAAAGTTCGGGCTGCTCCAGATAAGTGAGCAGCGCAAGACTCAGTTCACGGTCCAGCAGCTCCAAGGATCCGCAGCGCGTGGTGGGCAAACTTTTGTGCTTCACAGCCCACCGATCGAGTTATGACCTGGACGGAGTTCCGGACGTCCTTCAGGGCCTATCACATACCGCCAGGTCTAATGAAGAGGGAGACGCAGGAATTCTTACACCTGCAACAAGGGAGCCGGAACGCGCTGGAATACTCCAGGGCGTTCAACGATCTCGCGCTCTACGCGTCGTATCACACAGATACTGACGAGAAGCGGCGGGACCACTTTTACCAGGGGCTTAACCCGCTCCTGAAGGACAAGTTGGCGATGTTCAATCGCGGCAGCCTCAACGACATCATTGATGCTGCGATTGTTCAGGAGGACTCCGGCATGGAGTTAGCGGCGGCGGAGAGAAAGCGAAGCGCGCCGCAGAGCAGTGGAGAAGGAGGCGGTCCTTCTCAGAAGTTTCAGATGGTGAATCGCCCACCATCAGGTCCATGTTGGCAGCCACCACAGTGGTCGATGCCATTCCGCAGTCGCCCGTACTCTTCACCGGCATTCAGGCCGGCACTGCCAGTACCACCTCCGCAACAACAGCAGCAGCGGGCGATGCCGCGTGCGTATGCACCTCAGCAGCGCATGCCAGGCTTTCGTCCCCCGAGCACTACACCAGCAGTGGCCACATGTTACAAGTGTGGTCGTCCAGGACACTTCGCGAGCAGTTGCCCGGAGAGGCAAGGCGGCGGAGTGGCACCGCAGTTTCCGGGGAGGAATCAACCCCGGAACCCTACTAATGCGCGGCAGGCAAACCCTAGGCCCGGCACCATCCACCAGCTTGCCATAGAGGACGTGCCGGAGGGCGAGCCAATCCTTGCGGGTATGTTCCAACTCCACCAGCATCCCGCTATAGTACTGTTTGATTCAGGCGCCACGCATAATTTTATTAGCCAAGCTTTCATTGCTAAACACAGCTTGCCAATACTACCCACCGATAGTCCATATTTAATTTGTTCACCGGGTGGGAAGATTTCAGCAAGCGTAATGGTTTCCAAAGCACCATTATGCTTAGCGGGTAGAGTGTACCCCACGTCTCTCATTATCTTAGTGGGACAGAAGGTCGATGTCATCCTAGGGATGTCGTGGTTATCCCGCCACGGCGCTGTTTTAGACACCGTCCTTCGAGTCGTGCACTTAAACTCAGAAGTGCACGGGTCTCACTCTTTATTTCTGGACAGTCCAGAAATAAAACTTCCAAGTGTCTACCAAACCAAAACCATCAGATTGGAAGACATTCCAGTGGTCCGAGAGTTCCCTGACGTATTCCCGGACGATTTGCCCGGGATGCCGCCCGATAAAGAGGTGGAGTTCAAGATTGAACTTGCACCGGGAACCATGCCAATATCCCGAAGGCCGTACAAGATGGCACCCAAGGAATTGGCTGAATTGAAGACCCAGCTAACAGACCTGCTGGAAAAGGGTTTTATTAGGCCGAGCTCCTCGCCATGGGGTTATTCGGCATTATTTGTAAAGAAGAAGGATGAGACGTTACAGCTTTGCGTTGACTATCGTCCATTAAATGCCGTAACCATCAAGAACAAGTACCCATTGCCACGGATCGACATGTTGTTTGATCAGTTGGTCGAAGCAAAGATCTTTTCCAAGATGGACTTAAGATCTGGGTACCATCAGATTAAGATAAGGGCGGAGGACATTCCAAAGACAGCTTTCTCAACGAGGTACGGACTTTATGAGTACCTGATCATGTCCTTCGGCCTCACCAATGCTCCAGCTCACTTCATGTACTTGATGAACTCGGTATTCATGCCGGTGATGGACAAGTTTGTCGTGGTCTTCATCGACGACATTCTGGTATATTCCAAGTCGGAGGAAGATCACAAGAAGCATCTGCGTATAGTCTTGCAACGTCTGCGGGATCACAAGTTATACGCGAAATTCAGCAAATGCGAGTTTTGGATATCGCAAGTGCCTTTTCTCGGGCATATCATCTCAGCAGAGGGTATCACTGTAGACCCGAGCAAGATCACTCAAGTGCTGAATTGGAAATCCCGAGAACTGTTCATGAGGTACGGAGTTTCCTCGGACTCGCGGGATATTATTGGAGGTTCATACCGAACTTCTCGAAGATTGCTAAGCCTATGACAGAGCTGCTGAAGAAGGCTACCAAATATGTTTGGAGTCCAGCTTGTGAAGCAGCATTCAAGGCTTTAGTCAAGCACCGAACATCAGCACCGGTTTTGGCGCAGCCAGACACAACAAAGCCGTTCGATGTGTACTGCGATGCATCCGGCATTGGGCTCGGATGTGTGCTGATGCAAGACCGAAGAGTGTTCGCGTATGGATCACGGCAGCTTAGAAACCACGAGCAAAATTATCCAACTCACGACTTGGAGCTCGCTGCCGTGGTACTCGCACTCAAAATGTGGAGGCACTACCTACTCGGTAACCTCGTACATTTATATACCGACCACAAGAGCCTCAAGTACATATTCACTCAGAAGGAGCTGCACATGAGGCAACGAAGATGGTTAGAACTGATAAAGGATTACGAAATAGAGATCCATTATCATCTGGGCAAGGCAAACGTAGTGGCAGATGCGCTGAGCCGCAAGTCACACGTCAACAATCTGACCATCACACCGTTGGAAGAGAGCGAACCACCACTGCATGTGATTCCACATGGAGCTCTCTACAACTTCGCTTTGATCCCCACCATGCGTGAAGAGATAGCGGCAGCCCAGAAGAATGACAAGGGCATGTCGCATTTGCGGAGACGTGTAGACAGTGGGGAGCTGAAATGTTTCCTGAAGGACGGAGACGGCGCCCTATGGTTCAAGGACCGGATCGTCGTACCCCGTAACCCGGAATTACGGAAAAAGATCTTTGATGAGGCTCACTTGTCAAAGTTTTCTATTCACCCTGGCAGCAACAAAATGTATCAAGAACTCAGAAGCAAGTTTTGTTGGACACGGATGAAGCGGGAGACTGCAAAATACGTGTCCGAGTGTGATACATGTCGAAGGGTGAAGGAAGACCATATGTGGAACCGGGACTGCTGCAACCACTGGTCATTCCTGCCTGGAAATGGGAGGATGTGAGCATGGACTTCATTGTCGGTTTACCCACCAACTTTCAAAAACATGATTCGGTGTAGGTGATCGTCGACCGGCTCACCAAAGTTGCCCATTTCATCCTAGTCAACACAAACTACAACGCCAAGAAGTACGCTGAACTGTACATCTCACGGATCCTATGCTTGTACGGCGTACCCCGTACCATCATATCGGATCGGGGCACTTTATTTGTGTCCCGTTTTTGGGAGCAGCTGCACGCTGCCTTAGGGACGAAGCTGATCCGTAGTTCAGCATACCACCCGCAGACGGATGGGCAAACGGAGCGGGTAAATCAGATCTTAGAAGACATGCTACGAGCTTGCGCTATCAACCACGGCAAGAATTGGGATGATCACTTGCCGTTAGCCGAGTTCTCATACAACAATGGGTACCAAGCCAGCATCAAGATGGCGCCCTACGAGGCACTATACGGAAGAAAATGCCGCACACCATTGAACTGGTGTGAGTCTGGCGAAAGGGTTACCTTCAGGATTGACCTCGTCAACAACGCGGAAGAGAAGGTTCGACTGATTCAATCAAACCTAAAAGCCGCCCAATCCCGTCAGAAACAGTATGCGGACCGGAGAAGACGCCCATTACAATTCGAAGTGGGAGATCATGTATATCTACGTGTATCTCCAATGAAGTGCATAAACAGATTTGGGGTGAGAGGAAAGTTGGCACCCCGATTCATCGGTCCATTCCAGATTACCGAAAGATGTGGATCAGTGGCATACCGGCTGAAATTCCCAGAAGCACTTTCCGGTGTGCACGACATTTTTCATATTTCCCCGCTGAGGAAGTGTCTCAAGCTATCTACTACCGTTCAGCTGGAGGACATTGAAGCACTGCAACCGGATCTCACCTATCGGGAGGAACCGGTTCAGATTATTGATGAAAAGGCCCAAACCACACACAACCGCACGTTGTGGTTCTACAAGGTTCTATGTAGTAATCACTCCGTGGACGAAGCGACATGGGAGAGCAAAGGATTTCTTCGCGCCAACTACCCCAACTTTTTCACGTCGCATATCCGGTAATTTTCCACCGTCCTCTCTCTCATTTTCACCTTATAATCTTGGGACGAGATTCTTTTAAGGGGGGAGGAAATGTAAGGGCCTCAGTTTTTTGACACATATTTGAAGTGTTCATCACCATACACACATACCTCATTTGAGGAAAGTTTATGAACACAAATGAAGAGTAAGTAACCACCATCAACATGCTCAATAGAGAACAAACTCACATATTGCAAAAGTGGAATTTTCCACATGTGATATAGATGGGCTGGGCATATGAAAACTCCTACACATTGCTAGGGATGTCCATGCCAAGTTTCACCCAAATTCAAAACCTTTTTGAGGTCATTTTGGGTATAGCTAGAAGGAGGGCAGTTTGAAAGCATATTCAAATTCAAACTGTTTTTATCCCATGAATTCCAAAATGGGAGGCATATTCTTGTTCAGCACATTTTTGTGAGCTCACCCGCCAATTTTCACTTCATTTGGAGTTGATCTTGACATGAGCTAAGTGGGGCAAATTCAAACTTTATTTGAATTTTAAACTGAAATGTGCTGAAATTCATTCAAACCAAACCCAATTTGAATTCTAACCAATTCAAATGGCCCATGGGTGAATAATTTGAATCACCATGGGTATTTTGGGGCTCACTGTTTACAACAGTGATTAGGAGTAAATTTCAGAGGTTAAAATTGGAAGTGGGACCCACATGTCAGCCACTACTCCAAATCAAACCGACTGAAAACCCAGCTCGGGTTCTTGCGCCGGACTGAGCAGCCGCCACGGCGAACAGGCGACCGGGACACCACCTGCTTGCCGCCCCGACGTGCTGAACCGCCTCAAAGCCCCCTTATCTACGCCGTCGCCCTGATCGGAGTGATCACCGCACCCTCTGCTGCTTCCTCGCATCAGAAACGCGCCATCGCTGCCAATCACTCGGAGCTGATCAGGGAAGCCTGATCACCGCCTCTCCGTCCCCTCCAGAGCAACGGCAAGGTACTAGAAATCTTCCTCCGTCTTCCCCGCTGCTAGAATTCAGCTGAAACCGGTCGATCTCGGCTATACCGAAAGTTCAATCCAGTGACCTAACGCCGCCGCACTTCGGGCTCCCGTGGACAGCCCAACCGGGGCGTTGTCACGCCCGAGCCAACGCACCCTTGGACGCGCTGGTGACCGGTGCTGCTCACCCCCGAGCCACAGCCCGAGTGTTTGCTCACCGGCGGCGAATTTCCAGTTTTCCCCTTTCTGTGTGCAGAACGACCTTCGGGTGCGGTTCCGTCGAATTCGTACTCTAGAAAGGATTAGAGGGCCTCAATCCGCTCTCACACAAACTAGACACGGTAACGAACAAGTTGCCTTTACAACCTTTGGCCGGAGGATCTCTGTACCCGGCGTAATTCGAAGTTTACCGACGGCGGAACAAACGGGAGGCATCGAGCGCACGGTGAGGACCTACTTCGGGCCTCCCCCGAGCTGCCTCGAGCTCGTGTTGACCTTCCCTGAGGTCCACTGATGCTTCCCGACCGGTTGCTCGAGTAGTTGAGGTGCTAGGGAAGTCAGCCGACACGGCCGAAGCCTTTCCGAGGCGGCGGCTCGTCGCCGACCATGCACCAGCCATTGTCATGACGAGCTGACCCCAGAATCCTGTTCTCCGAGTAAAAGTAGGCAGGGGCGGCCAAGATCGTGAAGTTTGAATCTCCACAGAAGCTGCCGGCGAGCTCTCCGGCGAGGTCCCTCGGCGGCAGAGCGCGGGCGGCGGGAGGTTGACGAAGGGGGTGGACCCCAGCTGTCAGCGAGAGATATTTTAAATCGGGATCGGGCTGCGGCCGGTATCGGGTGTGTTGGTGCGCAAAAACCTTGTGGGCCGCCGTGTGCTGTCGCCTCGGCGCTCAACACGTGTCCCTGCGGGCCCCGACAGATTTAAACTTTTTCCCCGATTTTCAGATTTCATTCAAACTTCAAATCCTTATAACATTGGCTAGAAAACTCCAAATCGAGTGAACCAAATTTTGTTGGTTTCAGCTCTGTGAGCACTTTCCAGAAAATCAAGTTTCACTTCATGAAAATCCTTATTTCTCCAGAATTAATTCCTCAAAGTTTAAACTGTTTGGAATTTTAACTGGAGAATCTTTTGGAGGAAAATTCTGAAATTTTTCTAAGATGTTCACCAAAACATACTTAGTACCATAAAAATTTCAGATCCATTTGAGCTCATTTGATCCACCTAATGGTGTGATTAGTGAAACTGTTCCAGAGAAAATAGAAAATGTTCAGAAACATTTTCAGAATTTCCTCTGAAATGGTTTAGCTCATATCTTTAGCTAGGAACATTCAAATTAAGTGAGACCAACTCCATTAGAACCCTCTGAAAATCTAGTTTTCAGAAAGTCATAGTTTGTTTCATGAAAATCCTTAGAACGTCCTAAAAGCCTTCAATTAAGGTCAAGTACATAATTAATTGTGGAGGGTTCAAATGAGTTTTGCTGCAACTAAAACTTGACCAAGTCTCTGTTTAGGTTGTAGCCAAGCAACAGTAAAAGTTTCACAGTCATAGAGCCTGTTTAGTGGTACTTATAAGCTTCACAAGTTCAAACTTAATACAAATGCATTTAAATTGATACATGTACTTCTTCTATCATGTAGTCGCTAAGGTCGAGGAGGAACCCGAAGTCCTAGACTTCGTTACTCCGGAGGAACAGCTAGCCTACGACCAAGAGCAGCAAGGCAAGCTCCGGTTTGCATTAACTGTTTTACAAATTTTTATTGTTTTGAGCACTTCCTTGAGTATTATGATTCCTTGCATTAGAGTCTTGTTTGGAAACCCAATTGCATAGCCAAGAAAACTATGGGTTGGGTTTAGGACTGCAAACCCCGTTAGCTACTGCAATGCTAAGATAGTGTAGGATTCGGTACAAGTCGAGTAGTTGGAACTACTCGCGAGCATAGGCTAGAGGCACTCGACTCGGGTAGATATAGCACATGATATACATGGCAAGAAAAATGAGACCGAGCGGGGAGTAAGGACAGCAGGACTTTGGGCCCTGTGTGCTGTAGCTCCGTTTGTGTCGATTGAGGACCGAGCCGTGTGCGGGCCTGTTGAACAAGCTAGAACAGTACCGAAGACCTACCGGCTATATGGGAACCGGGAAACCGATGTAACTCGGTTAGCTGGGTATTGAGGCATTGCCCGTCGTTCAGAGGGTAGGTTGAGAGCTCGAGGTGTAAATCGGCTGGCGGCACTGAGAGGCGCGTGCAGAGACCTCTTGCTCGGGACGATGGGACCGGTTCAATATTTGGCTGACGGGTGAAAGGTGGTTGCGTACGGCATCCGTGATGGTTGTTGTAGGCAACATCGTGTACGGGCGTACGTGACGGGTTATTCGGGTAACCCTTCAGGTGTAAATCGATTATAATCGCCGTCCCTCGCGGTCAGTGAGTACCACTTGTTCACTGTACCGTGACGTAGAAAGAACAGGCTAGTTACATGTTTAAAATGTTGCTGATTGAAAGATGGACTTGATTGCTAATGATTTGCTGTAGTCTAGAGCTAACTAAAATTCTTTTTAACTTTGGGCAAAGTACATGAGAGAAATGCGTTTCTTGTTTGGTTGCGGCTCTCTCATGTGCCTTAGCGTAAGGTTCTCCACAACCTGCTGCTAAAACTTGAAAATAAGGTTCTACTAATTAGGCGAGTCCTTGCAAATGATTTTTACCTCATGTAACCTATCAACCCTCATGTAGAAGTTCCATGTTTAGGTGAGACGGGTCAGACTTGCTGAGCCTTCGTGCTCACTGCTTGTGTTTGAAGCTTTTGCAGGGTTCTATGAGGAAGGGGCTCCCAAAGAGGAGATGGAACGCCAGAAGGGGAACCCCGTCGAGTGGGAGCCGTGCACGCCGCATAGTTAGTGTGCGTGTGTGCTAGCAAGGACACGTTCAAGGGCTGAACATGAACTTGATGCGTAGTCTACGCCCGTGAGTGTAGACTGGATATATTTTGCTGTAAACATGTTCATAAAGTACTTTATGTAATATAAACTTTGCTTCTGCTTTGTACCTTTGATGTGTGTTATCCGGTGCTGTGCAACGCAGTACCCCTCAGCGTGATCCTGGCTCGACAAGACCGTGGGGTCGTGTCAAAAATGAGGGGGAATTAAAACTTTGAACTATAATGGTGTGAGTTGAAAGGGCTGAGTCAAATTTGCAAAAACTTCCAAACATGGGGAGCTAAACTAAAAATTTAGTTCACCATAATTCTAATATTAGGCCTCCCAAATTTGAGCTCATTTGGAGGGGTTTTATTATTTGTTTGGAATTAAGAGTGGAAGCCCTAAAATCTGAATTCAAATTTCAGTTTCAAATTCAAACTTCTCCAAAATGGCAAATTGGATTCACAAATGTGTTCCCTACATTTGAATTAGCATCCATGTCAGAATTCAGATTATTTGAGTGTTATTTGCTACGTATTTGAAGCTATGGGAGGAGGAAGATTCAAATTCAATGAGCCAAATACAGTTCAAATTCCACACCAGAATTGAATCCGATTGAATTTTCAAAAAATTTAAACCATGACTTGGTGTGTAAGTATAGCTTTTAATTTTGAATATCTTTGTAAAATATCAGTGGAAAATGAAAAAGAATTGACGGAGGTGGGACCCAGCAGTCAGCCTCAAAGTTTCAACACAGTCGGTTCCCTGTGATTTGTTTTCACCGAGACAGAGAGCTGCTGCGCGCGCGGCCGGCCGAAGAGTGCTGCCGACGTGCCTCCACCTCAACCAGTTTTCTCCACATCTTAAGCCACAGAGGAGCTTCCAAAGACATGTCATCCCACGTTGCACCGTCGTCCTACCGAGCCACAGCCTCCCTCGCGCGCGCATTTCTTCTCTGTTCTCACCGCTCGAGCACCTCTCAGCTCCCCGTCGACTCTGTGATACAGGCCGCAACTCGGGCGATCCTCCACAGCAAAAACACGCGCCATCCACTCCTCGATCTTCGGGTAAACGCCTTCCTCCATTTCGTTCAGTAGCGAGGGAGTATTTTGAGGTTTACCGATCACACGTTCTTAGGACTGAGAGGGGACTCAACTCGAAATTCTTGATGACCAGTATATCCCAGCTCATTTCCCTCGATGCATAAGTCCTAGACCTTCCTACGATCCTCTAGGATCAATAAACACCAAAAACCATCAACCCCACGCACTGTTCTTCGACTTTTCCAGTCGCCGCCGTTATTAGCTCTAGGTCAATGGTGAGATCCTAGCTCCGGCCTTTTCCATGGTAAACCTAGTTTATTTTCATGCTCAGCATGTTCCCACGGAGCTGTAGGAGAAACCGTTTCCAAAATAAGGCCCTGTAGAGCTCGGGTGACATCGCCGGAGTGAGAGCCGCCACTGTCTCCATCGCCAACTAGTTTCCGGCCATTCCCGGCCCTAGCCAACCACCTCATCGTATTCCCTGTGCGAACATAGGCCCAGGCGGCAATTTTGAGCAAGATCTGAGCAGTGGAGCGATGGGCGGCGAGCCTCGCCGGAGTGCGCCACCGCGGTGGAGCGCAGGTGACGGGAGGTTGACGAAGGGGGGAGGGTCCCACCGGTCAGCCTCTGTTTTTCCAGCGGGGATCTGGTGCGGTTGCGCGGGTGGAACCCCGTGGGCCTAGGTGTGGCTGCAATGTCACTGGTCCAGTTCAAACAGTGGGGCCCACAACCAGAGTTTAAACTTTTCCCGAATGTCAGTTTTAGGCCAAACTTCAAACCCCCATAACTTTCAGTAGGAATGTCCAAAATTTTGTGAAACAAATTTTGTTGAATTCCTCTCAATCCGTATTTTGAAGAAATGCAAAGAAATTGGTCTGAAGGTCCTTGGAATTTTCTCCAAAATTCATCAAATTTAAAGATTGGGGAATTAATTCCAGGAGATCCCTGTTATGAAATTTTCTCAAATTTGTCCAGAAGATCCTTCATAACGCTAGTGATCTCCTGTAAACATTTGAGCCTCATTGGATGTGACATCTCTCTAGGATCATAGACTAGCCCTACAGACCAACACTCATCTTTTCTGCGCACTTTGTCCTCACTTGTGCGCACCCGGGAAATATTCCCGGTCGGTCACCAATCCCCAATTTTCTCCAGTCCAAGCATGCTTAACCCCGGAGTCCTTTGTGGGTGGGCTTCCAGAAAAAAAAAGGTATACCTTGATAGTATGAGTACTCTACCGATCCTATTAAGCCGGGAGTCAGGATATCACACAATCCACCCCCCCTTAGAAGACCGACGTCCTCGTTGGTCAACGCCAAGACAGGAATGTCCCCTCTTAGCCACGTCCGTACGTTCAGTACTGGCATACGCATATCATACGTTCGGTTAGCAGCATACGTACCATATGGTGTCCCACACAGAGGACCCACACGTCATGCGTACGTACCCACGTCCCTGACCCGTACGCTACCATATCCTTCTCACTGACCCGTACGGACCCGTTAAACTGCGAGGGCTGGCTCTGATACTATTTGTGACAGCTCTATAGGATCATAGACTAGCCCCACAGACCAACACTCATCTTTTCTACGCACTTTGTCCTCACTCGTGCGCACCCGGGAAAACTTCCCGGTCGGTCACCCGTCCCCAAATTTCTCCGGGCCAAGCACGCTTAACCCCGGAGTCCTTTGCGGGTGGGCTTCTGAAAAAGAAGGTATACTGTAACACCCCAAATTTTGATTCAAAACTCTAAACCATGCTCAGAGGGGAATTTAAAATTTTTTGGACGTGTTGCATGTTTTGCAAAAATTCAAATTCAAACTGGAATTCAAATTATACTCAAAACAGAAAAGAAATGGAAAAAGAAAAAGAGAAACGGGAAAAAAACCGGCCAGTGGGCCGAAACCCGCCAGCCGGCCCAGCTTCCCCGCGCCAGCCCGCCCCCGCGCGTGCCGCACCGTCTCTCACAGACGGGTGGGACCCGCCTGTCATCCCTAACCCCGCGACCCCGGACTCTCTCCCGCGCGCGCGATCGCAACCGACCGGATTTCCGCGTCCCGCAGCCGAATTCTGGTCCCAAACGACTCAAACTCGATCGCAACAGACCCACCGCCGTCCCCCGGCTATAAAAACCCCAGCCCCGATCAGTTTTTCCCACGCGATCGCCGATTTTCACTCCGGTGAGCACCGAGACTTCGCCGGTGAATTCTGGCCGATCTAAGCTCGGAAACTCTGATCTAACTCGCTGGTCTTGATCCACCGCCTCCGGGGAACTTTGCAGGTGCAGAAAACTCGGAGAGTTACGGTGTAAATCCAGCGCCGACGAGCTTCGCCGTGGTTTTGCCTCGGACCTCGCCGCCGATCACTTTCCAGGACCCCCGAGCTCGAGAAAACCCCCGAGGTGAGATCCCTGACCTCCCCTCTACCGATCTAGGCCATATGATCACAGTTCTAGGCAGAATTCTCGAGGATCCGAAACTTTCCGGCGAGATCGCCGCTTCCCGCCGCCGTGCGCCGCCGGCAGCGCCGCCCGCGCTCGATCGGAGCGACGTGGCCGCTTGTGCGCCGTTTATTTTAAATCGCACGGTAGACTTTAAAACCCCGCGTACCGGTTCGATGTTATAATCTCAGCCGTCGGTTTAAAATCGGACGGTCCACGTCAGCCCCGCATTATAAAGACTGGAATTCTTACGTGCTACCCCGTGGGGTTCTCTGGAATTGAGAGCTAGCCCCGGAAACTTCAGATCTAGCCCCTAGAACTCCCGAAAATCATGTAAATTCATTTAAAAATCAGTTTTAGCCCCTGGACTTAATAAAAATTAGGAAAAACACCTCTGATAAGAGTAGCTAGACCCCTGGAAATTATGAAAATAATATTATAGACCCTGTAATGGGGTGAATTCATTATTCTAGCCCTGTTTAGTATTTAATTTAGAAAATTGAATATGTAACTAGTGTTTAAAAATTAAAAAGGGGGACAAACATAATTGTCAAAATTAATTAAAAACTTTCTCAGTACTTAGAAAACTTTGGAGTGAGATAAAAATATATTTTTGGGCTGAAATGAATCTGTTTCCTCTATTATTCACATTTATTAGTATAGGGACACATTTTTAGGTAAAGAATAGTTATAGAAAAATAGGGAAAATAATTATGAAATAGTCTACATCAGAAGCCAAGGTCAAAATATGTTATTAAATCATTTAGGACCAGAACCTATACTGTTTAGATGATGTGTGTTACTAATTTCATAATAAAATACACAATTATGCATAGGAATATAAATCTGAAAATATAGCAACTAGTAAATGATAAATGGAGTTTCTAAAATACAAAGAATTCAGTTAGGGTTGGTAGAAATTCTGAAGGCACATATGGAGAAGAAAAATACTTTTCATACATACCTGGTAGTGAAAAGGTGTAGTAGTTTAATATAAGGAATTTATTTAAAACTGAAACACACACATATATGTATATAGTATGTAAGTGTAAATATGAACACCAAAGTAGGAATCATATACATATAAATAAAAGTGTGTGCAAGCCACAGACCAACACACAAAGTGACCACAACACATATAATGGTGAATGGATTTCATAAATATGAATGTGTGGTTTGTATGAAGTGTAAGTGTGAACTATGTCTTATGGATTATTGTTTTTCTTTTGCTATGTGTGATGGTATGAAGTAGAACCTGTTCAAGAACAAGTTATTCATTTCCAAGATCAGGACTACCCATTTCAAGAGCAGCAAGAAGGAGGCAAGTGTCCTTGACCACTTTGATCCTATGCTAGGATGTGTAGCTAGAATTAATTGCATTGTCAATTTAAATATGAAGCCCATGCTAGGAAGTTTCCCTAGAATTGCATTACCTTGTTTCCTTGTAGCTTGGGTTGGGATTTATTTTGTCATGTCATTTATTTACATGCATTTGCTTAGCCATGCTTAGAATGGGATATTTGGGAAATGAGATGTAAAAGTCCCAAAACTTGTGAATAGAAAACTTGAGCTATGAATAAAGTTGAGTTTATATGCAAGAAATGGGACTTACAAAAACTTTTGTTTACTCATGAAAGTGTTGGCATGAGCAATAAAACCTTGAATTCAGTTTGAATTAAGAGGGTCACTTCCAAAAAGAGGAGAGGCCACCTCCAAAAAGTAAAATGCAAACTGATGTTTAAAAAGTTGTAATTGCAATGACCAACACATAGATCAGAGGGCATATTCAAACTCCCCAGGTTCAAATTTTAGAGGGGGCAAATTTGGAGCAAATTTGGAGGTGCTTTGATATGTATATCAAGGGGACTTGTAAATTTCCTCTAAATTTGAACTCAAATTTGAAACTGTGGCTCAACTTGTCAAATGGCAAAATGGCCTTTGAATTTGGATCCCTAATAGCTGAAGTTTACAATGTGCCAAAAGTTGGATATTTAGGAAAGGATATGAGTGGGACCCAATTTTCATTGAGGAGAGGGGGAGACTTAGCTCTTAAGCAATATTTTCCTCTGTTCAGACTCAAACCGGTTCCCTGTTTCGCTCGAAGGCGCCGGACAGCCAAAGCCAGCGCGGGGCGCCACCCGAGGGGAGGTTTGCCGCCAGCTCCCAGCTGCTTGAGCAGCGCTGGAGAGCTACTCGTGGCCCTGCCGCCCCTCTGCGTGATCATTTCCCTCGTGACACCGAGCTACTCCCGTGTCCTTACCTCCTCGTGAGCAACCGACCGGAAAAATTGCCGCCTCTAATCGGTCGATCCCCGGGAACCAACCGAACCCCATGCAACCACTCCACCGAGCCGCAAAATGGTCCTGAGGGAGCTCCTCTCATGTCCTCGGCGAGAAAATAGCCGGGTTCCAGCCTCCCTTCCCTAGCCAAGCTCGTTTCCGCGGCAACCGAACTGCACCGCAGCTCGTCGCTCCCGTGGACAGCGGAGTCTAGCACCGTTCACGGCCAAGAAAGGACGTCCCCGGACATTCCAGCGGGCCCTGCTGCTTCCACCCAAACCACAAGGCAAGCCGTGAACCACCGAGCGGGAATTCGGAAAAACTTCGCCGGCGGCCACCGGGCGATGTTCTGGTACGAATTCTCCAAATTCTCACTCCCTTCTCGTCTTTAGGTCACTTGGAATTGCATGAAAGTGCAAATTTAATCAGAATTAATTCCTTTTTGCTTAAATGCTTAGGGAATTGTTCTGGGTGATCCAATTAGTGAAATGTTCTGAATTTTGGTCCAGAGGACTTTCTTGTGACAAGGAACTCGCAAGAAAATTTCCAGCTCCATTGGAGCACTGGATCATTATGTCCTGTCCAACCATTATTAGTTGATTCCCACCCAAGTGATGGAACCCCACTCATCACTTGATGATAGTGCTTAAACACAAAACCAAACCACTAGCACCAGTTTCATTTTAAATTCTTAAACAAAGTTCCAGTTTCAAACTTGGCTTTAGCAATTGTTAGCAAAAAGTTTTACAATTAAACATGTATTCATGTTCATAACGTGTAGTGTTTAAACGTGGAAGAGTGAAGGAGAAGTTGAACTTGGATCAAGGAGCAAGAAGGCAGGGATTAAGCCTCAAGTCATCATCAGCAACTAACTTCATCTTACCTGACTTAAGTCACCTGCAAAACCAAGGCAAGCCCCGGTTTGCACTTAAGTTGTTTTTAAAGTTTTCCCTTTGTTCACTACATTTGGTCAAGGTTTGTATGTGCATTAGGTCAAGGATGTGTGATACTCCACTTGCATAACCAAACATGAACCCTGAGGTCAAGGGTAGAAATGTGTCATCGCTGTAGAATAAGGCAATGCTAATTAGGCTAGGACATCCGGTAGAAGACGAGTAGTTGGAATCTACTCGCGAGCTATAGTTCAGAAGATCATAAGTGTGGTTGGGAAAGGAAGCAAACTAAAGTTTACATTTCTAAAGATGAGACCGGGCAGAGGGGTTAGGCTGCGACAAGATGAGGTCTTGGTCGAGTAGCTCTGCCTGTGTCGGTTAAGGACCGATGCGTATGCCGCGTCCAGGAGCAAGTATTGAGTTGTGTACCGGATGCTTACTGACATATGGGAATCAGGAAACCGATGTACCAGGTTCACTGGATTGTAGAGGCATACCACATCGTCTCGTTAGACCTATGAGCCCGAGACGGCGCGACCGGTTCTACAGTTTAGTGTCCTGAGAAAGGTTGCCACATACGACGTAATGAAGGACGCCAGAGTTGGGTCTTCAGAGGCGGGCGTATGTGTCGAGTTATCCGGGTAGTGTTTGATTCGAATCACCGTCCCTCGCGGTTATTGAGTACCGCTTGCTCCCATGTTGTGACGTAGTTAATCAACTTGTGTGGAAACAGTTTGCAAAAAAAGTTTAATTGCCGTTGTGATTATGTTAAGTTGCATGAAAACCATGTTTGAAGTAGAGATAGAGCAAACTAAATTTATTTTTCACCTTGGGACAAGTAACATTGGAATGAAGCATTTCTTGTTTGATTGTGGAGTTCCAATGTTGCTGGGCGCAAGGTCACTACTATTATGGCTAAAATCTGAAAGTTAAGGATGAACTCGTAGGCGAGTCTTTTCGCAAAGGACAGGCTTAGGTCTTAGGTTACTTTCACATAGAGTTCCATGCTTTAGGAGAGACGGTTAAGTCTTGCTGAGCCTTTGTGCTCACTCTTGCTATATAAGTGGTTTTGCAGGTAAGCATCGACGCTATAAAGAAGGTTGTCCGGTGAGACTCGGGAACTTCCGAGTCATGTCACCCTTGGAGGACCTAGCCGCTGCCTTGTCTTCGTGTTGCTAGCGAGAGGAGTACGCGGGCTGGACCTCTTCTCGGTGCTTCATAGTTATTCAACGTGAGCTGTTTATAGACTTCCGCTGTAGCTATTTTATGTAAATTATTTACAAAGAACAGTTGTAAGCTTCCGCTTTGGTTTATGTAATACTGTGTTCCTTATATGTGTGTTGTTGGGTGCCGCATAACACGGCACCAACCAATGCGATTCCTCGGGCAAGGCGGCACGGCCCCGTGATCGGGGTCGGGCCCTCTCAGCGTGGTATCAGAGCCGCATTGGTAATAGCACACGGAGTAAGGATCGTATTACGACAAAAACTTAGGATACGGTGAGGAAACGATATTAGGCCCACATAAGGACTATAGTAGTGTAGTTACTTAAAGTGGCAAGACTAACATATGTGTTTTAATTCTGAATTTTCATTATGTAACGACGCACCTACGTTCTGGTAAGCATGGTAAGGAACGCCACCGAAAGCGGATCAATTTCGGTTAGGTCCCCTGACGAGGAAAGTGGTTCAGGGTTAGATCTCACAGCTTGGTGTGAGATGTTAATATGAAACTCTTGGACTCTTCATGTTCCTGAGTTCATATGAAATGCTGATCCCTAGCGTGCATTAGGCAAGTAAGTGGAGACCCCATCGTGTGGTCAGTAACGCGATAGTGTGTTCTTCCGGGAGTAGCCCAGGAGGACATACGCAGCGCTTGCCATCGGCGTGCCCTGCAGGGCAGTAGGTGGTATCCGTTGGGTTGATAACATTCCCAACCGTGACGACCCGTTCATGACATACTCGGGTTCCCCGTCGTGTGGTGTTGAAACTCACGTACCTTGAGACGTGACTTAACTCAAGGACGGCCGTATGGCAATGATACGGGCGTTTGTATTTACTTTTAAATATGGAACTGCCTGAGTTGAAACAAACCTTTGAGTGCACCATTATTGAGTGTTTTTCTGCAGGTACTAACCACGTATGTATCCCGTGTAGTACACATGTGCGAGAAACCGTCTTAGTGCCACTGATAATACGTATATGCCGATATAATCCGGCTTAGGATTTTCTTTGGTGAGGCAACGTAGTACCGACATTGTTCTTGCGGTGCATCGACACCGTACCACACATAAGAACCTCTTCCCTATGAAGAAATGATTCATGAGCTAACTTTAAACTAAAAATTGAAGTTTGAAACAAATATTAGTTACTGAGCTCTTATTTTGAACTAAGATTCAAATGAGAGAGTGTCTAGGTTGTAAAGATTTCAAAAACAGAGTGCTCTGTTTCTGGCAGAAATTCTTGCTGGACTTTAACAGAGCATAACTCTGAGTAGCTTGACCCAAATAAGGTGTATGATACAATTCTGGAAATATTTTCAAGTACTCTACAACTTCCTTGTAGGCCTCCAGAGCAGAATCACATGTTACATGGGAGAAAAGTCCAGTTGAAGGCAAACTGTTCAGAACCAGGACAGTAGCAAAAACCTCTCTGGACCTTTCTGTTTTTAAGCCATAACTTCCTATAGAAAAATCCTTAATGAGCACATAAGTACTGGTTGGAAAGCTACTGAAGTTTACTCAAACTTTGGTATTGAACTCAAGTCTAGAATCTGTTGATGACTTGAGTAAAACTTGGAGTTTGTGTGAGCTGGTCAGGGTAGTCCCGCTGATTAGCTTAGCGTACATAAGATTTGTTTAAACATGAATGTGGTTATGCTTTCATAAAGTTCATGACATGTTCATGTTGTACTTATCTTTGCTTACTACTGAGATAGAATTTTGATTGACTCAAAATTTTGTCTCGTGCAGTATGGTACGTACACATTCTCAAATGGAGATTGGAGGTTCCAGTCGAGGTGGAAATGACTCGACTTCATCACAAGAGCCATCGCCAACCGGATTGGCGGAAATTATGGCCAAAATGAATGAAACTCTCCAAACTCTAGTTCATCAAGGCATAGATCAAGAAGCTCAACATCACATGCCAACCCAGAGCACGTATCTGGATTTCTTGGCGACACAACCGCCGGTATTCTCCGAGGCGGCTGACCATTGTGAAGCAAATCACTGGTTACGTGTCATTGAGTCCAAGCTTGGGTTGATCCGATGTGACGAATTCTCGAAGACTCTATATGCCGCTCAACAGCTTCACGGCTTTGCTGGAGCATGGTGGGCAGAGTACCTTGCTGTTCAACCAGCAGGGCATCGTGTCACATGGGCGGAGTTCCAGGCTGCATTACGTGCTCGTTTCATCCCTGCGGGCATAATGCAAACCAGTCTGGATGAGTTCTGGAGTCTGAAGCAAGGGGACAGGAGTGTTATTGAGTATGCGAAGGAATTCAATCGCTTAGCTCAATATGTCCCTGACTATGTGAAATCACCAGCCATGAAAGGTTATCATTTCTACCGAGGGCTGACTGCTAGGCTGCGATGTGAATTGGCTCAAGTTAGCCAAGAGAATTTTGATGAGTTTGTGAGCTGTGCTATCGCTCAAGAATATTATTCCAACCTCTACCTCAAGGAAAAGAGGGAGAGGGACTCATCACAAGATGAAGACAATCGTCTACCCCAGAAGTATCGGTTGGTAATACGTTCCCCTTCCGGTCGAGAGATTCCACAAAAGGTGCAATCTTTCTGGGAGTGTGATGACTCTTCTACTCCACAGAGGTCATATTCACCTCCACCGAAGCAGCAAATTATTTCTTATGCACCTCAGTATCAACAAGGTGCACCAGAATACTTTTTCCCTCAAGAGGTTGAAGATGATCAAGGTGATTTCTCAGCTGAACCGAGTGCTGTCCCCCTCCATATTGACAATGAGCCCAATGTCAATGAAGTAACTGAACCAAACAGCAACAACGTGTCTGCGGGTCCAGTTCCAAAAAGTGATCTTGGGCAGCCCAGAAAAGCTATGTCAAAAGTGGGGACAGTCAATTATGTGTCAGTCGATGATCTGCCAAAGGGAGGACCTGTTCTTGCCGGCAGGTTCACCTTAAATGACAAGCCGGTTGTCATTTTATTCGACTCTGGTGCGACACATAACTTTATTAGCAGGGCAACGGTGATCCGGGATCAGATCTCCACCACTATCACGAAAGGTTCCTACCTTATTCATTCGCAGGTGGAGACATATCAACTAATGAAGTCGTCTCTCGAGCACCACTTTGCTTGGGTGGAAAATTTTATCCTACCACCCTCATCATTCTCGAAGACCAGGGAATCAATGCCATATTGGGAATATCATGGTTGACCTTCCATAAGGCTGTTCTGGACATCGAGAACAGGAGTGTTCACTTGGACTCTCCACTTCACGGACGTCAAACATTGTATCTCGGCGAAGCGGTTTCCAAAGACCCGGAAGTATGTAATGCCGAGGCTTGCAAATTAGAAGACATTCCGGTAGTCCGTGAATATCCGGACGTGTTTCCCGAAGATCTTCCAGGACTACCACCTGAGCGCGAGGTGGAGTTCAAAATAGAGTTGATACCGGGAACCACGCCGATTTCTCGGAGACCATACAAAATGGCTCCGAATGAATTAGCAGAATTGAAGGAGCAACTCAAATATCTGATGGACAAGGGGTTTATTCGTCCAAGTTCATCACCATGGGGTTACTCAGTGTTGTTCGTGAAGAAGAAGGATGAGACGCTGAGGCTATGCGTCGATTATCGTCCTTTAAATGCTGTGACCATAAAGAACAAGTATCCACTACCAAGAATTGATATTCTTTTTGATCAGCTAGTGGGTGCTAAAGTCTTCTCCAAGATGGACTTAAGGTCGGGATATCATCAAATCAAGATTCGCGCGGAAGATGTCCCGAAAACAGCATTCTCGACAAGATATGGGCTCTATGAATATCTTGTCATGTCATTTGGGTTGACCAATGCTCCGGCCCACTTTATGTATCTTATGAACTCGGTGTTCATGCCGGAGCTGGATCAGTTCGTCGTGGTATTCATCGACGACATCTTGGTCTACTCCAAATCTGAAGAGGAACACGCTAAACATTTGCATATTGTGCTCCAACGACTGAGAGATCACAAGCTCTATGCAAAGTTTAGTAAATGTGAATTCTGGATCAACCAATTGCCATTTCTTGGACACATTATCTCAGCAGAAGGCATTGCTGTTGATCCAAGCAAGATTGAACAAGTGCTGAAGTGGAAGTCTCCAACATCAGTCCATGAAGTTCGTAGCTTCTTGGGTTTGGCTGGATATTACCGGAGGTTCATCCCGAGCTTCTCAAAAATCTCCAAACCTATGACGGAGCTACTGAAGAAAGGCATCAAGTATGATTGGAGCAAGCCATGTGAGGAAGCTTTTCAAGCGTTGGTAAAACACCTCACAACAGCCCCGGTTCTAGCTCAACCGGATACAACCAAGCCTTTTGATGTTTATTGTGATGCATCCGGCGTCAGGCTTGGTTGTGTACTCATGCAAGGAGGACGTGTGGTCGCATATGGATCACGGCAATTACGGAATCATGAGCAACATTATCCAACTCATGATCTCGAACTGGCTGCCGTGGTGTTAGCATTGAAGATGTGGAGACATTACCTATTGGGAAATCTGGTTCATCTCTACACCGACCACAAAAGATTGAAATACATATTCACTAAGAAAGAGTTGAATATGAGACAACGGCGATGGTTGGAGCTGATCAAGGACTATGAGATTGAAATTCATTATCATCCGGGCAAGGCAAATGTGGTTGCCGACGCACTCAGCCGGAAGTCTCATATTCATAGCCTAACCATCACGCCGATAGAAGAGGAAGAACCAAGTCTTTACTTGGTTCCATTTGGAGCTCTGCATAACCTAGCCCTCATACCCACAATAAAAGAGGAGGTTATGGCAGCTCAAAAGAAAGACAAGGGCATGGCTCATATCAAAAGGAGGTTAAAGAACGGGGAGATGAAATGTTTCCGGTTAGATGATGAAGATACCTTGTGGTTCAAGGACCGGATAATCGTACCCCGTGATATGAGGCTGCGGAAGAAAATCTTGGATGAGGCTCACTTATCCAAATTTTCTATTCATCCTGGCAGCAATAAAATGTACCAAGACCTCCGGAAGAAGTTTTGGTGGACACGTATGAAACGTGAAGTTGCAAAATACGTTTCAGAATGTGATACGTGTCGAAGAGTTAAGGCCGACCATGTGAAGAAGTCGGGCCTGCTGCAACCGCTACAAATACCGGCATGGAAGTGGGAAGACTTGAGTATGGATTTCATCGTTGGGTTGCCGATGACCTCCCGCCATCATGACTCGATTTGGGTAATCGTTGATCGATTAACCAAATCGGCACGCTTCATTCCGGTGCATACCAACTACAGCGCCAAGCAGTATGCGGAGTTATACATAGCACGAATCCTATGCCTGCACGGAGTTCCCCGTACCATTGTCTCCGACAGAGGATCGCTGTTCGTATCCCGTTTCTGGGAACAGCTACACATATCCTTGGGAACTAAATTGATTCGAAGCTCCGCGTATCACCCTCAAACCGATGGGCAAACTGAGAGGGTGAATCAAATACTTGAAGATATGCTGAGAGCATGTATCATCCACCACGGTAAGAGCTGGGATGATCACTTACCGTTGGCGGAGTTCTCATATAACAACGGGTATCAATCAAGTATCAAAATGGCGCCTTATGAAGCTCTCTACGGCCGGAAGTGCCGCACACCCTTGAACTGGTGTGAAGCCGGCGAGAGAGTTATTTACGGGATTGATCTCATAAATGAAGCGGAAGAGCGGGTACGGCTTATTCAAGCAAATCTTAAAGCCGCTCAATCCAGACAAAAGAGCTATGCGGATAAGAGACGTCGTCCTCTGGATTTCCATGTTGGGGACCACGTGTACCTCCGCGTATCTCCTATGAAGGGCATTCACCGATTCGGAGTGAAAGGAAAATTAGCTCCGCGTTTTATTGGTCCCTTTGTCATCATTGAAAGATGTGGACCCGTAGCATACCGTTTGGAGTTGCCGGCAACCTTAGCCGGAGTACATAACGTCTTCCACATATCTCAGTTGCGGAAGTGTTTAAAAGTTCCAACGGAGATTCTCACGGGAGACATAGAAAATTTGAAGCCGGACCTTACGTATGTTGAGCGACCAACCCGGATAATTGATGAAAAGACTCGTGAAACCAGGAATCGGACGCTACGATTTTTCAAAGTTCTATGGGAAAATCACACGCCCGACGAAGCTACATGGGAAAGCGAGGAATATTTGCAACGCAATCATCCGGAGTTGTTAGAGGCGTATGTTGAGTAACTGTCCTCTCCACCTTGTCCTTAATCATGAATCTCGGGACGAGATTCTTTTTAAGGGGGGAGGAATGTAAAAGTCCCAAAACTTGTGAATAGAAAACTTGAGCTATGAATAAAGTTGAGTTTATATGCAAGAAATGGGACTTACAAAAACTTTTGTTTACTCATGAAAGTGTTGGCATGAGCAATAAAACCTTGAATTCAGTTTGAATTAAGAGGGTCACTTCCAAAAAGAGGAGAGGCCACCTCCAAAAAGTAAAATGCAAACTGATGTTTAAAAAGTTGTAATTGCAATGACCAACTCATAGATCAGAGGGCATATTCAAACTCCCCAGGTTCAAATTTTAGAGGGGGCAAATTTGGAGCAAATTTGGAGGTGCCTTGATATGTATATCAAGGGGACTTGTAAATTTCCTCTAAATTTGAACTCAAATTTGAAACTGTGGCTCAACTTGTCAAATGGCAAAATGGCCTTTGAATTTGGATCCCTAATAGCTGAAGTTTACAATGTGCCAAAAGTTGGATATTTAGGAAAGGATATGAGTGGGACCCAATTGTCATTGAGGAGAGGGGGAGACTTAGCTCTTAAGCAATATTTTCCTCTGTTCAGACTCAAACCGGTTCCCTGTTTCGCTCGAAGGCGCCGGACAGCCGAAGCCAGCGCGGGGCGCCACCGAGGGGAGGTTTGCCGCCAGCTCCCAGCTGCTTGAGCAGCGCTGGAGAGCTACTCGTGGCCCTGCCGCCCCTCTGCGTGATCATTTCCCTCGTGACACCGAGCTACTCCCGTGTCCTTACCTCCTCGTGAGCAACCGACCGGAAAAATTGCCGCCTCTAATCGGTCGATCCCCGGGAACCAACCGAACCCCATGCAACCACTCCACCGAGCCGCAAAATGGTCCTGAGGGAGCTCCTCTCATGTCCTCGGCGAGAAAATAGCCGGGTTCCAGCCTCCCTTCCCTAGCCAAGCTCGTTTCCGCGGCAACCGAACTGCACCGCAGCTCGTCGCTCCCGTGGACAGCGGAGTCTAGCACCGTTCACGGCCAAGAAAGGACGTCCCCGGACGTTCCAGCGGGCCCTGCTGCTTCCACCCAAACCACAAGGCAAGCCGTGAACCACCGAGCGGGAATTCGGAAAAACTTCGCCGGCGGCCACCGGGCGATGTTCTGGTACGAATTCTCCAAATTCTCACTCCCTTCTCATCTTTAGGTCACTTGGAATTGCATGAAAGTGCAAATTTAATCAGAATTAATTCCTTTTTGCTTAAATGCTTAGGGAATTGTTCTGGGTGATCCAATTAGTGAAATGTTCTGAATTTTGGTCCAGAGGACTTTCTTGTGACAAGGAACTCGCAAGAAAATTTCCAGCTCCATTGGAGCACTGGATCATTATGTCCTGTCCAACCATTATTAGTTGATTCCCACCCAAGTGATGGAACCCCACTCATCACTTGATGATAGTGCTTAAACACAAACCCAAACCACTAGCACCAGTTTCATTTTAAATTCTTAAACAAAGTTCCAGTTTCAAACTTGGCTTTAGCAATTGTTAGCAAAAAGTTTTACAATTAAACATATATGCATGTTCATAACGTGTAGTGTTTAAACGTGGAAGAGTGAAGGAGAAGTTGAAATTGGATCAAGGAGCAAGAAGGCAGGGATTAAGCCTCAAGTCATCATCAGCAACTAACTTCATCTTACTTGACTTAAGTCACCTGCAAAACCAAGGCAAGCCCCGGTTTGCACTTAAGTTGTTTTTAAAGTTTTCCCTTTGTTCACTACATTTGGTCAAGGTTTGTATGTGCATTAGGTCAAGGATGTGTGATACTCCACTTGCATAACCAAACATGAACCCTGAGGTCAAGGGTAGAAATGTGTCATCGCTGTAGAATAAGGCAATGCTAATTAGGCTAGGACATCCGGTAGAAGACGAGTAGTTGGAATCTACTCACGAGCTATAGTTCAGAAGATCATAAGTGTGGTTGGGAAAGAAAGCAAACTAAAGTTTACATTTCTAAAGATGAGACTGGGCAGAGGGGTTAGGCTGCGACAAGACGAGGTCTTGGTCGAGTAGCTCTGCCTGTGTCGGTTAAGGACCGATGCGTATGCCGCGTCCAGGAGCAAGTATTGAGTTGTGTACCGGATGCTTACTGACATATGGGAATCAGGAAACCGATGTACCAGGTTCACTGGATTGTAGAGGCATACCACATCGTCTCGTTAGACCTATGAGCCCGAGACGGCGCGACCGGTTCTACAGTTTAGTGTCCTGAGAAAGGTTGCCACATACGACGTAATGAAGGACGCCAGAGTTGGGTCTTCAGAGGCGGGCGTATGTGTCGAGTTATCCGGGTAGTGTTTGATTCGAATCACCGTCCCTCGCGGTTATTGAGTACCGCTTGCTCCCATGTTGTGACGTAGTTAATCAACTTGTGTGGAAACAGTTTGCAAAAAAAGTTTAATTGCTGTTGTGATTATGTTAAGTTGCATGAAAACCATGTTTGAAGTAGAGATAGAGCAAACTAAATTTATTTTTCACCTTGGGACAAGTAACATTGGAATGAAGCGTTTCTTGTTTGATTGTGGAGTTCCAATGTTGTTGGGCGCAAGGTCACTACTATTATGGCTAAAATCTGAAAGTTAAGGATGAACTCGTAGGCGAGTCTTTTCGCAAAGGACAGGCTTAGGTCTTAGGTTACTTTCACATAGAGTTCCATGCTTTAGGAGAGACGGTTAAGTCTTGCTGAGCCTTTGTGCTCACTCTTGCTATATAAGTGGTTTTGCAGGTAAGCATCGACGCTATAAAGAAGGTTGTCCGGTGAGACTCGGGAACTTCCGAGTCATGTCACCCTTGGAGGACCTAGCCGCTGCCTTGTCTTCGTGTTGCTAGTGAGAGGAGTCCGCGGGCTGGACCTCTTCTCGGTGCTTCATAGTTATTCAACGTGAGCTGTTTATAGACTTCCGCTGTAGCTATTTTATGTAAATTATTTACAAAGAACAGTTGTAAGCTTCCGCTTTGGTTTATGTAATACTGTGTTCCTTATATGTGTGTTGTTGGGTGCCGCATAACACGGCACCAACCAATGCGATTCCTCGGGCAAGGCGGCACGGCCCCGTGATCGGGGTCGGGCCCTCTCATGAGATCATCAGTTTATATTACCATACTCTTGAATGAGTTATTGTGAGTTATGTAGAGGTAGGGATCAAGGCAAGTTGGATGTTTTGGATGTGTGCTGGGTGCACGAGACTTGGGTTTGTGTTTAGTACTTGCCTGGATCCTAAGGACCGGTTCATGGAGCATGTAACCCGGCTTTACAGTGCCAACTACATGCTGAGATGGGGCAGCTTGGCCAATTAATTAGGTGTATCCCCGGCGTAGTATGGGTGTGTTGGATGGTGCGGGGAGTAGGTGTCAGCTGGACTACCATATGAACCGCAAGGCTCAAGAGGGGGCCACTGCAGCGGGGTTGGAGCCTCTTGTATGCTGTTAGGGGTGAAACCTCAGTGGGCCCACGCTCGTCGGGAATCCCTTTGTAAAGGCTTCGTAGTGATCTCCTGTCTGCACACCTGGGAAGTGTGAATGTGGATCGTAGCCACTGGCATAATGGAGGTTCTTTTAGTCCACCCGGCAACGGGGGATGAAATCACTACTTGTGGGTACAGTGGTACAAACTCTGCAGAGTCAAAACTGTCTTGACAGCCGTGCTCACGGTTAAGAGCGGCCTGGACTTATTCATGATTAGAGGATTGTTGATTTTGGAAGTTAAGCGGGGAGCTTAACATTGGAAATGATGTTATGGTTATTGGATTATGATAATAGGTTGGGAGATTGGGACCATTTCACCTGTGTAGTAATGTAGGTGCTTAATAAGCTAAGGTGATAGGTATTAATTGCGTAGTGCTTTAACCATGAGTTCAACCTCTCCTTGTTCTAGCCATGCATGATATAATTTTCCCACACTTGCTGACTACCATTGGTACTCAACCTTGCATATTTGTTGGTTTATATTGCTGCTCAGGTCAAGATAATGAGGTGGTGTATAATGACCAAGATTTTGGACCCGAGGAAGGTTTTTAGGTTCATGAAGACACCCGGGCAACGCCTGTGATGTAGCCCTAAAAGAATAATATTCCGCTGCTAGTTTATTTACTTGTGATGAAGCATTAGTGTCCATTGAGACATTTGCAATGTAAGACTTATTTATATTCGACACCTGGCTTGTAATAAATGATGCTTCACTATTTGTCATCACATGTATGAGAAAATGATCCTGGCATACATGTGATATTCACTTGGTTGTTCTTCGGAAAAACCGGGTGTGACAGAGGTGGTATCAGAGCCAAGGTTGCCCGTAGGAACGTGGACCTAGGTAGAAATGGACGTATTTAAGGGCCCTATTTTCTAAAAAAAAAACTATTTTCCAAGGTGTGGGTGGAAAAGTGTTATTAAAGGAGTCATTTTCTTCATCTTACCCCAACTTTCATTCAAAATAGGATTTTTGTTTGAGAATTTATCTAACCTAATTTTAAATTCTTTTGTTTTAGATGGTTCGCATGATTCGCACCGCTCGTAAGTCCACAGGAGGGAGAGTTCCCGTAGTTGCCCTTGCCGAAAGAGAGGAGAGTCGTCCAGTGACGTACCTTTCCTACGGATTGGCAGTAGGAGATTTGTTGCGCCGTCTTCGACGTATGCTCGAAGCCGCCGGCAATACGGGCAAGCTAATCATCCACTATAACTCCACCAGGAGCATCCGTGAGAAGAGGGAAGAATGGAGTTCGGAGATGAGGATTATACACGAGAATCAGCTGCTTAAGATTCACCACTCTCCAGCTTGTCGAGCAACACAAGTTGACGCGGAGAGAGATGTCACCTGGGAGGCCATCACCTGCCAGAGTCACATCTATCGTCGCCACTTGGACAAAACTGAGTACATGTATGTCCTCCAACGTGAGAGTGGTACCACGGAGTACAAGTACCCACCGGTGCAGCAAGGGACTTCCCATGAGCACATGGACTTGTGCTTGGAGGATGCTGCTATGCTCAGCACTCGACTGCAGGAGTGTCAACAAGAGCTTCAGGATGTCCGAGACACCCTGAAGGAAACGGAGGTGTTGCTGCGAGCTTGTTTAAAGGCGAGAGAAAGAGGAGATGGGAATGAACTGTGTGTCACCGTGAGTGATCCATGGACTCCTGACTCCCCGGATCGCCGAGCAATCAGGCGTCGTCGCACTTCTCCACCAGCAGCCTCCCCACCCAAAGCAGAGTCAGAAGGTAGCCAAAATGAGGAGGAAGATCCCGAGGAGCCAGCTCAAGAGGACGAGTAGTGTAGAGTCTTTCCCCTAGCTAGCAAGAGGTCGAGTAGTCGAGTCGTTACGTAGTTAATGGTGTGATGATGCTTGTTGTGTGACGTGAGTTGTGAAAGCCATGGGCAATTGTCCACAGCCTTGTCTTTAGATTGTTTTGCTTTGGTGTGTGAACCCACAGGAAATAATAGTGCATTTATTTGGTGTGAGATATAAACCCTCGTAAAATTTTAACAAAGCCTAACACCTCAAGATGGCCGGAAGAGGAAAAGGACGTGCTGCCAACCCCGCCAACAACAACGATGAGGCATGCAACCCTCATCTTTCTGGAGGCCAGGAAAGGGGTGGCCGCCGTGAAGAAGTTGATCCTCTCCACCAAATGCTGGAGAATCAAAATCAGCTCATCCAGAACTTGACTCAAGTGGTACCCACTTGCATCAAGTTCCACCTCCACAAGCTGCATCACGCCAACCAAGGTTGAGTGAGTTTCTAGGAACTCAACCCCCAAAGTTTGCAAGTGCTGCTGAACCTCTGGAGGCAGATGATTGGCTGAAGACCATTGAAAGTAAGATGAGGATAATATAATGCCAAGGGTATGAGAGGGTGCTGTTTGCCTCTCATCAATTGCAGGGACCTGCTGCTGATTGGTGGACCGCCTACGTGGCCGCCCATCATGACCCTGAGAACATCACTTGGGAAGAGTTCAAGCGTAGCTTCCGCAACCACTACATCCCAAGAGGTGAACTCAAAAACAAGAGGAAGGAGTTTTTGGGACTGCAGCAGGGAAACATGACGGTGAGGGAATACCTCACTAAATTTACTCAACTATCCCGTTATGCTCCACGAGACATAGAGACTGATGAGCAGAAACAAGATTGTTTCGTGGAAGGACTTACCGCAGAGATGCAGTGTGCCATGTCCTCCAATGAGTATGAAAGTTTTCAAAAGATGGTGGACAGAGCGTTTGTGGTGGAAAGGAAGCTAAAGGCCCTGGAAAATGAGAATAAGAGGAAGGCGGGGTGGTCACATCAGGCCTCAGGGAGCAACACCCGCCCACGTATGATGCAGCAACCTACGGGGCAGACGAGCCGTGCTGCGGTACCCTATTCAGCACCAAGAGGGTACAACCCAAACTACAGGCCTCCCGCAGCACCAGCACAGCCGCAACGTCAGTTTGTGCAGCAGCCTCGCCCCGCATATCCACCTCGACCAGCAGTACAAGGACCCCCAAACCAACCCCAAGACAACAAGGGCCAAGCATCTAAGATTGGGGTGCAATGTTTCAGCTGTGGTGAAGTGGGGCACTACGCCCATAAATGCCCAAAGAAGAAGCCTGCGCCGCCACAACAGCAGAATGTAGTGAGAGGACGGGTGAACCACGTCACTATGGAGGAAGCACAAGAGGCACCCGACGTGGTAGTTGGTAAGTTTCCTGCCAATTTACACCTTGCAACCCTGCTGTTTGATTCTGGTGCTACCCACTCGTTCATTGCTCAAGGGTTTGTTAAGAAGTATGACCTAGCAACCACACAAATGAGCCATATGCTAGCCGTAAACTCTCCAGGTGGAGAAATAAGGACAAGACAAGTGTGTCCCAAAGTGAGCCTAGACATTAATGGGGTAGTATTTACTGCTAACCTCATAGTGATAGATTCACGAGGGATAGATATTATTTTGGGTATGGATTAGTTGACCAAACATAAAGGAATCATCCATTGTTCGACCAGAACGGTGGAATTAACTCACCCCAGTGGTACCAGAGTAAAGTTCATAACAATACACGAGCCTATGAGGGACATTAAATTAAATCAAGCGGAGGTGAAAGTTGAGGACATCAGGACTATCAGGGAATATCCAGATGTTTTTCCGGAGGAATTGCCAGGTATGCCTCCCGACCGTGACGTGGAATTCGCAATTGAGCTAGTACCGGGAACAGCCCCGATATACAAGAGACCTTATCGAATGGACTCCAAGCAGCTAGAAGAGCTCAAGGATCACTTGAGAGAATTGACGGAGAAGGGGTATATTCGCCCTAGTTCCTCACCATGGGGAGCTCCGGTGATATTTATGCCCAAGAAAGATGGAACCCAAAGGTTATGCGTGGATTACCGTGCCTTGAATGAGGTAACCATCAAGAACAAGTACCCATTGCCTCGCATTGAAGACTTGTTTGATCAGTTGAGGGGAGCTTGTGTGTTCTCGAAAATTGATCTCAGGTCGGGATACCACCAACTCAAAATAAGGCAATCTGATATTCCCAAGATAGCTTTCGTATCTCGGTACGGACTGTATGAATACACTGTCATGCCTTTCGGGCTAACCAATGCCCCGGCATATTTCATGTACCTCATGAACAAGGTATTCATGGAATATCTGGACAAATTTGTGGTGGTTTTCATAGATGATATTCTCGTCTTCTCCAAAGATGAAGAAAAACATGAGAAACATCTAAGGTTGGTGTTACAGAGGCTGAGAGAACACCAACTATATGCCAAGTTGAGCAAGTGTGAGTTTTGGCTGAAGAGAGTTCCCTTTTTAGGACATATAATCTCGGAGGGAGGAATCTCCGTAGATCCCGCCAAAATCGAGGATATCCAGAAGTGGAAGACCCCTGAAAATGTGGGGGAAGTTCGAAGCTTTTTGGGATTGGCTGGATACTATCGACGGTTTATTGAGGGATTCTCCAAGATCTCGAGACCTCTCACCAAACTGTTGGAAAAGGGAATCACATTCACCTGGACGCCACAGTGCGATACGAGCTTTCAGGAGCTAAAAAAAGATTGACAACAGCCCCAGTGTTGGTTATGCCAGATATGCAGAAGAATTTCACAGTGTACTGCGATGCCTCTGGAAATGGGTTGGGATGTGTTCTCATGCAAGAAGGACATGTCGTGGCATATGCATCCCGGCAGCTTCGGAAGCACGAGAAGAACTATCCTACACATGACCTAGAACTAGCTGCAGTGGTACACGCGTTGAAAATTTGGCGGCACTATTTGATGTGGAAGAGGACAGAAATATATACGGATCATAAGAGTTTGAAGTACATATTCACACAGCCAGATCTCAACCTCAGACAAAGGAGATGGTTAGAGCTAATCAATGACTTTGATGTGGGCATCAACTATCATCCTGGGAAAGCAAACGTCGTGGCCGATGCTTTGAGTCGGAAAGTGCAGGTAAATAAGTTGAGTTTGAAGGACATGCCTGCAGAATTGAAGGACGAGGTTATAAGGCTCAATCTATGTCTAGTAAATAGTGGTGAAGCCATCGCCATGGAAGTGGACTCCACACTCGAGCGAGACATACGCGAGGGCTAAAAGAATGATGAGAATATACAAGAGATCAGACAGCTCATCAAGGAAAATAAAGCTCCTGGTTTTAGAGAGGATGAACAGGGAACGGTGTGGCACGGGAAAAGGATCTGTGTGCCAGAAGTAAAGGAGATCCGTGAATTAATTTTGAAGGAGGCTCACGATTCCGACTATTCCATTCATCCTGGGAGTACGAAGATGTACCAGGACCTCAAGAGCAGGTATTGGTGGTATGGCATGAAGCGAGATGTCGCGGAACATGTTGCCCTATGTGACACATGTCAGTTGGTGAAAGCTGAACATCAACGACCCGCGGGATTATTGCAACCACTCAAAGTGCCTGAATGGAAGTGGGAAGAAATCAGCATGGATTTTGTCGTGGGATTGCCTAGGACCCAATCCGGGTATGATTCAATATGGGTCATTATTGATAGGCTAACCAAGGTAGCTCATTTCATTCCTGTGAAAGAAAGCTACAGCGGATCCAAATTGGCAGAATTGTACATGTCAAGGATTGTGTGTTACCATGGAGTGCCAAAGAAGATAGTGTCGGACCGAGGGACACAGTTCACCACGAGGTTTTGGCAAAAGCTGCATGAAACCATGGGAACCCATCTGAACTTCAGCTCTGCCTATCATCCCCAAACTGACGGGCAGACAGAGAGAACCAATCAGATCCTTGAAGATATGTTAAGGGCATGTGCACTCAAAAACAATAGGAGTTGGGACAAGAACTTACCGTATGCGGAGTTTTCCTATAACAACAGCTATCAAGCTAGTATGAAGATGTCACCGTTTGAAGCTTTGTATGGAAGGAAGTGCAGAACTCCCCTATTTTGGAACCAAACAGGAGAAAGTAAAGTGTTTGGTCCAGAAGTGCTACAAGAAGCCGAGGCAAAGGTGAGGGAGATTCGCAACAACTTGAGGATAGCACAAACACGCCAGAAGAGTTATGCTGATGTACGAAGAAGAGAGCTCGTTTTCAACGTGGGAGACTATGTTTATCTCAAGGTGTCCCCTATCAGAGGACATCGTCGGTTTAAGGTGAAAGGGAAGTTGTCACCTCGATACATCGGACCCTTTCAAGTTTTGGAAAGAAAAGGCGAGGTGGCGTACCAACTAGAGTTACCGGTTTATCTATCGGATGTACACGATGTATTCCATGTGTCACAACTCAAGAAATGCCTAAGGACACCTGAAGAGGTGTTACCCATGAATGGAGTGGATGTAGCTGAAGATTTGTCTTATGCCGAGCAACCCTACAAGATTTTGGAGACAATGGAACGCCTCACCAGAAATAAAAGAATCCGGATGTGCAAGGTGCAGTGGAAGCATCACTCAGAAGAGGAAGCTACCTGGGAACGGGAAGATGAGCTTAAGGCACAATTTCCGGAATTGTTTTCTTAGAAACACCAATCTCGAGGACGAGATTTCTTTTAAGGGGGGTAGAGCTGTAACACCCCAAATTTTGATTCAAAACTCTAAACCATGCTCAGAGGGGAATTTAAAAATTTTTGGACGTGTTGCATGTTTTGCAAAAATTCAAATTCAAACTGGAATTCAAATTATACTCAAAACACAAAAGAAATGGAAAAAGAAAAAGAGAAACAGGAAAAAAACCGGCCAGTGGGCCGAAACCCGCCAGCCGGCCCAGCTTCCCCGCGCCAGCCCGCCCCCGCGCGCGCCGCGCCGTCTCTCACAGACGGGTGGGACCCGCCTGTCATCCCTAACCCCGCGACCCCGGACTCTCTCCCGCGCGCGCGATCGCAACCGACCGGATTTCCGCGTCCCGCAGCCGAATTCTGGTCCCAAACGACTCAAACTCGATCGCAACAGACCCACCGCCCTCCCCCGGCTATAAAAACCCCAGCCCCGATCAGTTTTTCCCACGCGATCGCCGATTTTCACTCCGGTGAGCACCGAGACTTCGCCGGTGAATTCTGGCCGATCTAAGCTCGGAAACTCTGATCTAGCTCGCTGGTCTTGATCCACCGCCTCCGGGGAACTTTGCAGGTGCAGAAAACTCGGAGAGTTACGGTGTAAATCCAGCGCCGACGAGCTTCGCCGTGGTTTTGCCTCGGACCTCGCCGCCGATCACTTTCCAGGACCCCCGAGCTCGAGAAAACCCCCGAGGTGAGATCCCTGACCTCCCCTCTACCGATCTAGGCCATAAGATCACAGTTCTAGGCAGAATTCTCGAGGATCCGAAACTTTTCGGCGAGATCGCCGCTTCCCGCCGTCGTGCGCCGCCGGCAGCGCCGCCCGCGCTCGATCGGAGCGACGTGGCCGCTTGTGCGCCGTTTATTTTAAATCGCACGGTAGACTTTAAAACCCCGCGTACCGGTTCGATGTTATAATCTCAGCCGTCGGTTTAAAATCGGACGGTCCACGTCAGCCCCGCATTATAAAGACTGGAATTCTTACATGCTACCCCCTGGGGTTCTCTGGAATTGAGAGCTAGCCCCGGAAACTTCAGATCTAGCCCCTGGAACTCCCGAAAATCATGTAAATTCATTTAAAAATCAGTTTTAGCCCCTGGACTTAATAAAAATTAGGAAAAACACCTCTGATAAGAGTAGCTAGACCCCTGGAAATTATGAAAATAATATTATAGACCCTGTAATGGGGTGAATTCATTATTCTAGCCCTGTTTAGTATTTAATTTAGAAAATTGAATATGTAACTAGTGTTTAAAAATTAAAAAGGGGGACAAACATAATTGTCAAAATTAATTAAAAACTTTCTCAGTACTTAGAAAACTTTGGAGTGAGATAAAAATATATTTTTGGGCTGAAATGAATCTGTTTCCTCTATTATTCACATTTATTAGTATAGGGACACATTTTTAGGTAAAGAATAGTTATAGAAAAATAGGGAAAATAATTATGAAATAGTCTACATCAGAAGCCAAGGTCAAAATATGTTATTAAATCATTTAGGACCAGAACCTATACTGTTTAGATGATGTGTGTTACTAATTTCATAATAAAATACACAATTATGCATAGGAATATAAATCTGAAAATATAGCAACTAGTAAATGATAAATGGAGTTTCTAAAATACAAAGAATTCAGTTAGGGTTGGTAGAAATTCTGAAGGCACATATGGAGAAGAAAAATACTTTTCATACATACCTGGTAGTGAAAAGGTGTAGTAGTTTAATATAAGGAATTTATTTAAAACTGAAACACACACATATATGTATATAGTATGTAAGTGTAAATATGAACACCAAAGTAGGAATCATATACATATAAATAAAAGTGTGTGCAAGCCACAGACCAACACACAAAGTGACCACAACACATATAATGGTGAATGGATTTCATAAATAAGAATGTGTGGTTTGTATGAAGTGTAAGTGTGAACTATGTCTTATGGATTGTTGTTTTTCTTTTGCTATGTGTGATGGTATGAAGTAGAACCTGTTCAAGAACAAGTTATTCATTTCCAAGATCAGGACTACCCATTTCAAGAGCAGCAAGAAGGAGGCAAGTGTCCTTGACCACTTTGATCCTATGCTAGGATGTGTAGCTAGAATTAATTGCATTGTCAATTTAAATATGAAGCCCATGCTAGGAAGTTTCCCTAGAATTGCATTACCTTGTTTCCTTGTAGCTTGGGTTGGGATTTATTTTGTCATGTCATTTATTTACATGCATTTGCTTAGCCATGCTTAGAATGGGATATTTGGGAAATGAGATCATCAGTTTATATTACCATACTCTTGAATGAGTTATTGTGAGTTATGTAGAGGTAGGGATCAAGGCAAGTTGGATGTTTTGGATGTGTGCTGGGTGCACGAGACTTGGGTTTGTGTTTAGTACTTGCCTGGATCCTAAGGACCGGTTCATGGAGCATGTAACCCGGCTTTACAGTGCCAACCACATGCTGAGATGGGGCAGCTTGGCCAATTAATTAGGTGTATCCCCGGCGTAGTATGGGTGTGTTGGATGGTGCGGGGAGTAGGTGTCAGCTGGACTACCATATGAACCGCAAGGCTCAAGAGGGGGCCACTGCAGCGGGGTTGGAGCCTCTTGTATGCTGTTAGGGGTGAAACCTCAGTGGGCCCACGCTCGTCGGGAATCCCTTTGTAAAGGCTTCGTAGTGATCTCCTGGCTGCACACCTGGGAAGTGTGAATGTGGATCGTAGCCACTGGCATAATGGAGGTTCTTTTAGTCCACCCAGCAACGGGGGATGAAATCACTACTTGTGGGTACAGTGGTACAAACTCTGCAGAGTCAAAACTGTCTTGACAGCCGTGCTCACGGTTAAGAGCGGCCTGGACTTATTCATGATTAGAGGATTGTTGATTTTGGAAGTTAAGCGGGGAGCTTAACATTGGAAATGATGTTATGGTTATTGGATTATGATAATAGGTTGGGAGATTGGGACCATTTCACCTGTGTAGTAATGTAGGTGCTTAATAAGCTAAGGTGATAGGTATTAATTGCGTAGTGCTTTAACCATGAGTTCAACCTCTCCTTGTTCTAGCCATGCATGATATAATTTTCCCACACTTGCTGAGTATCATTGGTACTCAACCTTGCATATTTGTTGGTTTATATTGCTGCTCAGGTCAAGATAATGAGGTGGTGTATAATGACCAAGATTTTGGACCCGAGGAAGGTTTTTAGGTTCATGAAGACCCCCGGGCAACGCCTGTGATGGAGCCCTAAAAGAATAATATTCCGCTGCTAGTTTATTTACTTGTGATGAAGCATTAGTGTCCATTGAGACATTTGCAATGTAAGACTTATTTATATTCGACACTTGGCTTGTAATAAATGATGCTTCACTATTTGTCATCACATGTATGAGAAAATGATCCTGGCATACATGTGATATTCACTTGGTTGTTCTTCGGAAAAACCGGGTGTGACATATACCTCAATGGTATGATTACTCTATCAATCCTATTAAGCCGTGAGTCAAGATATCACATTGGACTAAATTTTCTAGGCCAAACCCTGATCCAAAGTTCGGCCTTCATTTGAAATTTCCCATTTTAAACAGAAACTTTTCAGATTTTCCTTCCAACTTCAAAATTCCATTTCTCCCTGTAGGTAGCTCGAAAACAGCGAATTTTTTTTGTTGCTAGAACCAGGGAGACCTTCTCTAATTATATATTCCACTGTTAGCCATGTCAACATCTCATATTTGGGATAAAAAATTCAGAGAAGCCATGTAATTGTGGGAATTTTGGAGACCACAAGCTACCATGAAATTTTCCCAAATTTTGCTCAGATCTTCTTTATAGAACCTAGTCTCTACTAGAAAAATTTCAAAGCCAATTATGAAACTTAATAGAAGTAACTATTGAGAAGCTTGCTTCTCATAATTCATTATCACTTATACATATATTTTGTTGCATATCATATAGTGACCGAAGTTGAGGACGCTCCGGAGCCTTTGAAGATCCACCCACCAGACGTTAACTTCCCGTTTAACTTGCTACCAGGCAAGCCCGTATTTGCATTTAATTACTTTCGCAAAGTTTTGCTTTGTATCACTTATGTCTAGGATGAAATGTTTGCATTAGAGTTAAGGTGATTGAAACCCACTTGCATGATCTCTAAATCCTATAAAGAGTTGGGTAGTTTACAGCTCGATGAGTAGATAATTCCATGCTAATGTTCTTAGGATCTCGGTAGAAGTCGAGTAGTTGGAATCTACTTGCGGGATAGGATTTTATCACACAGGCTAGAATGAAGTAAAGAATGGCTTAGGAATGTGAAATTGAGAACCTGCCGGGGTGATAGGAGGCAGTGAGCGGAGGTCTCACGTGCGTAGTTCTGTTGGTGTCGGGTTAGGACCGAGCCGTGTGTGGCCCTGCTAGACAAGTTTGAACAGTACCGGATGCATACTGGATATATGGGAACCAGGAAACCGATGTAATTGGTCAACCTGGGTGCTGAGGCTTACACAACCGTTTTATAGGAGTGGGTTGAGGGTAGCAAGGTGTAAATCTGCCGGCGGGCACAGACACGCTCCGTGTGGGAACCTCCTGCCCGTTACGGATGGACCGGTTCGGCATTTGAGTTTCCTTTGAAAGGTTGCTGCATACAGCACAGTAGGGAGGTGTGAAGCACCACACTTCTGAAATGGGTGTATGTGACGTGTTATCCGGGTGTCTATTGATTGCAATCACCGTCCCTCACGGTTATTTGAGTACCACTTGTTCACTGCACTGTGATGTAGTAAGAATTGAAAGAGACCATAGGAATATGATGCATTGATCTATTATTTTATTGCAACCATGTATGTTGCAGATGTAGATCTCACGAAGTTTATATTCCACTTTGGGCATAACCACCTCGGGAGAAAGCATTTCTTGTTTGATTGTGAACTTCCGATGTGAGGGATGCCTAAAGCATATTAAACTGCTTCTGTAGAACTGAAAGTAAGGATTAACATGTAGGAGATTTATTATCGGAATATCATTTTCCTATATTAAGAATCCCTGCATGTAGAGTCTCATGTTTAGGAGTGACACTTAAGCCTTGCTGAGCCATCGTGCTCACGGTTGCTATATTAAGATGTTGCAGGTGAGACGTATGAGGAAGGCTCCGAGGATGAGGCGATGCCCCAGTCGGGATACACGGCCAAGCTGGAGCCCTGCACGCCGCCGTGACCTTAGTATGATTGTTGCTAGTGTGTAGCATCCCCGGGCTGGACGGCTGCACTTTTGCATAGCTAGGATGAGAGTTTAGCTATGAATAAGACTTCTGCTGTAATTAAGTTTGTAAAATACTTCCGCTATTTTATGTAAATAAAAGTTTGTACGTTGTTTCTAATCTTTTCTTGTGTGCTGTTGGGTGCCGCATCGCACGGCACCATCCTCTGCGATCCCAGAGTGGGAGGACCACGGGGTGGCCCCCACAGCATACAAGTTATCCTTACTTCATCTTTTAGCCACAAGTTAAAAATTCCTAGATCTGAAATTTAGTGATCAATATTTGGTGGCACACATGTTGCAATACAATTTATTCAAAACAGAAGTAATGCATCACAATCATTCCATAGATTTGTTACGTCATGATACAGTGAACAAGCGGTACTCATTACCGCGAGGGAGGGCGAATCGACTCGATATACACCGGCAGGGATACCCGAATAGCACGTCATGTACGCCCATCCTCGGAGCTGCAACGGCACGCTCAACCGATGTCGTACGGGACAACCTTTCGCGAAACAGCCCAAACGTTGAACCGGTCCCACTCAAACGAGCAGGAGGTTCCCTACACGGAGCATCTCTCTATGCCTGTTAGCGGATTTCCACCTTGCTTCTCTCAAACTACACCTATAAATCGTTGTGTTATGCCTCGACGCCCGGAGGCATAGGTTACATCAGTTTATCGGAACCCATATATCCGATATGCCTTCGGTACATTTGAACTTGTTCAGCAGGGCCGCACATGGATCGGTCCTCAATCGACACGGGGAGGTCTACACACACAATACTTCCTCTTGCTGCATCCTACACCCCTGCCTAGTCTCATTTTTCTTACTAAAGTTATCTCACATCTCAAACCAATACCGTATGTGGCGAATCCTATACTCGCGAGTAGATTCCAACTACTCGACTTGTACCGAAGCCTATAAACCATTAAGCATGGCATATTCTACTCAACGACTTAGACCCTATCCTCACTCTTTTTAGGATAATCTGGTTATGCAATTATGGTTTCAATCATCCTACACCTAATGCACACCCATACAACAATCTAAGTGGAGATAAAACAAAACTTGATAAAAACTGTTAAATGCAAACCGGGGCTTACCGTCGTTAGATGCTCCTCCGGAGGAATGAAATCCAAGATCTCCGGGGCTTCCTCGCCTTCAATGACTACACGTAATCAAATTAATGATATGTGTTAGATTTAATGCAAATGTGTTGAATTTAACATATGAAGACCATAACAGTAGCTAGACATCCCTTTTAGCTCTGAAATTTTTACTGTGGCTTGGTGAGAACCTAACCAGAGGCTTGGCCAAATTTTGTTTGACACAAAGCTCATTTGAGCCCTGCACAAATAAATTCCTAAATGGCGAGATTCTAGGGATTTCCAGAGATTTTCATGGAGCAAGCCATTACTTTCTGGAAACTATAGTTTATGGTGGTTCTAATGGAATTGGGTTTCATGTAATTTGAAGAATCCTAGAGAAATTAGGATCTAATCAAGATTGAGAAAATTTCTGAACAATATTTCTGTACATTTTTCTATTTTCTCAGAGCAGTTCACTTAATTACACCATTAATGTAACACCCTCAACTTCGTAGTTCATGCCTGCATTCATATTTCATATAGAGAAAACATTTTAAAAGAAGTAGAAGAGTGAAAGATAGCTAAAAATAGCCAATTCCAATCCACCGAGAGTGCCTCGACACTTCCCGCAGCCCGCTGGCCACGTGGCGCCTTCGGAGCTCATCCCTGAAAAAGGGGTGAGGTCCGGCACTGCTGGCTACGTGGCAGGCTCGGAGCTTGCCTCTGCGGGAGGGGCGAGGTTCGGCCCCGTGGGACACGTGTTGCCTACGGAGCTAGCCTCTGCGGAGAAGCGAGGCCAGCCCCGCAGGACACGTGTTGACTTCGGAGCTACTCACTGCAGAGAACTGAGGCCCAACCCCGTGGGACACGTGTCGCTCTCGGAGCTCACCCCCGCAGAGGGAGAGAGGTCCGGTCCTGCTGAACACGTGTCATCCTCGGAGCTCACCTCCGAGGAAAAGACATTGCCTGACACGTGTCGACCTCGGAGCTCATCTATGAGGAAAAGAAAGGTCTGACGCTATTGGACACGTGTCAACCTCGGAGCTCATCTCAGAATAGAAAGGAGATCCGGCACTGCTGGACACGTGGCACTCTCAGAGCTCACCTCTGAAGAGAGGGGAGGTCCGGCACTGACACGTGGCACTCTCGGAGCCTACCTCCGAAGAGAGGGGAGGTCCAGCACTGATACGTGGCGTACGCGGAGCTCGTCTCTGGAGAGAGAAGAGGTCCCGCCCGCCAGACACGTGGCGCACCCGGAGCTCGCCCCTGAGGGAGAGGGAAGTCCCGCCCGCCAGACACGTGGCACACCCGGAGCTTGTCTCTGCGGAAAAAGGGATGTCAGGCCCCCGCTGGACACGTGGAGCCTCCGGAGCTTATCCCTGTGGAAGGACGAGATTCCTAAGCGGTTTTCCCCTGTACGCAAGTACCCGGTACTGAGGAAGCCGACACAAATTCTTCCACGTTGAATACTGCACCCAAATCAATTGAAGATAAGTTGTTAAGATCCAAAACAAACCAAATAGGACTCTTATTTGAAATCCAATCAGAGTAGGACTCTTATTTTTCCGGTTATAAATAGAACCTGAAACACCCTCTTGGTCGTAACACCTTCCCAAGCCGACAACTTAGAGGCCCTAGACCCCAACTCGCCGAGCTAACCCTTCGCCAGAGTTCAACCACCGGTGAGACCGCCGACAAGCCCCGACACGCTCGACATTGCCGGAGGGGAGCCAACGATCTATTTTGCTGCCATTGCTAGGAGGAAGGCCCCGAAGGAAGTTAGGTAGGTCTCCATTACCACCTTACGACATCATCGCCGTTTCTTCGCATTTGTTTTCTTCGAACATAAGCTTTTTCGTGTGGACAGATCACGTGTTGATTGGTTTTTGACGGTGGAATTGATCTAGATCTTGAGTCAGGATCATCACCACGTCCACACTAGATCCTTACACCTTTGTCCATCGTAAAACCCCATGCAAGCCATTAAAACATGCAAGAAGACATACAAACTGGTATTAATGAAACTGCATCATAGGATTAGCATGCATTGCATCTTGAGTAAAGTTTGTGCATGATGATTGCTATAATTTTGTATGTGCGTGGTCGTGAGTAGAAGGACAAGCTCAGGGAGCTATCTACGAAGGACTACAACACCAAGACTTCGAGATCAGTGAGCAAAAGAAGCCATAGGAACAAGGAAAGTGCCCCTTGACCATATTGATCCAATGTTTTGAAATTGTTTTGTTTGCGAAAAGGTGTGTGTGCTTGAGTCAACTTGTCGCCAGGGAAGTTTATGAGTCGGGTGTGGTCGTTTTCTTTTCTGCTTCGCTAATCTACGGGATATGGGAAGCGAGATAGAGGTGTCTAGCTACTGCAATCATACTGTGAATAAGAACTTGATGTTGATAATGAACATGAATCGGGGGAGATCTAGGCAAGCTTGGTTTGTAGATGTGGTAGAATGAGATGGTTGTTTACTTGCCGTAGATCTAAGGACTGGTTCATGCGAGCACAAGCTTGGAAAACAGTGCCACCACAAGGCCAAGTATGGGTGCGGCTTAGCTGACTAATTAGGTAAGTTGATAGATTATTATGGACCGTTGAAGGCGCGGGGAATGGGAGTCGATAGAGGACTGTCCTGGGAACTGCATGGCACAAGAGGGGCCCGTAGGTGGGAGAATGGTGATTCGAGCCTGCTGGTGAAACCTTAGTGACTCCATACATCTAGTAGACCCTTTGTAAAGGCTATTTTGTGATCTCTTGGCCATACACAGACGGTTGTGTACTGGTCTAATGGAGGTTCTGCAGTTGCCGACGGGTGACGAAATCACAAACTTGTCTGTAAAGTGGTGCCACATCTGCAGAGTGTAAAACTATCATCATAGCCGTGCTTCCAGTCACAAGCATCTGGCCAACTTCCATGATCAGATGGGATGGTTATTGGTTTGGTTATGGTTTGGTCATTGAGGTTTGGTTTCGGGACTGTTGAATCTTGGTAATGAGATTGGGACTGTTGTTTCGTGATAATGAGCTTTGGTCTCGGTTATGAGATGGACTTGAATATGAGATGAGATGGTCATGAATATGAGATGGTTATTATGAGCATGAGAAAAAGTTGAGAAAGATAAATGTCTGGATGAGACATGAAAGGTGGTGAATCATAAGGGAGGTATGTTGATGTTTTAATTGGATATATGTTGGGATTAAATTCACTTAAAGTTAGTTGCTGTTTTGTCATGTTTGTGAAATAAACTTTGCTTTCTGCAATGAGCCTTTTTAATCCTACCTTGCTGTAAGCTACAAATCATATTTTCCCGCACTTGCTGAGTATGTCATGACTCAAACTTGCATTATTACTACATCATCAGCAACAGGAGAAGAGTACTTCGAAGACCATGTGGAGTACTAGGCGTACGATCTCCCGTCAACTTGCCTGTGGAGTAGGAGATGGGGTTGCTGTCACTGTTTAGTTTGCTTCCACTATGATTTAGAAGACTTCCACTGCTAGAATTAATTAGAGACTTGTGAATGAGACCTTGAGTTTTTGTAACAAAGTACTTAACCCATTTATTCGTGGTTATATTCTGAATTCAGTTTGTGGATTACATGTATATGTGTGATAAACATCCTGGGCACACATATGCATTAGCTGGGTTCCGTTTTCACGGTTGTGGGCATCACAGATTGGTATCAGAGCCACGTTGACCGTAGGACGCAAGCCTAGTGCACAGATTGGAGCCACGTTGACCTTAGGATGCAAGCCTAGGTAGAATGCATAGATTGGCATTAGCACCACGTTGACTGTAGGACACAAGCCTAGGTAGAAGTCACAGATTGGCATCAGAACCACCTTGACCATAGGATGCAAGCCTAGGAAGAATGGACACCCTAAAAACGTTTGAACCATAGAAGCTTGAATAGGATTGGTGTGAGCTTTTGTGATGATTGCTTGTGTTTGAGTGCTTAGTGTGAGTTGTGGGACGTTTCAGCATTGTCCATATCCACACATAGTAGAGAGATGTGAGATGTTTCAGCTTGTATTCACATCCTCATATAGGTTGATATACAGTCCATCCACCTTGATGCATATAGTTGGAAGGATCCATCTAAAACTTCTAACTTCTATTCTCCCAACTCTCTCTCACATATGGTGAGAGAAAATGCCGGCCGTCAAAGGAGGAACGTCCGTGGCAACCAGGAACCACAAGAGGATGGCCACGTTGAAGTTCCTGAGAATCCTAATCACGGGGCTGGTGAAAACAACCTTGAACGGTTGATGGCTATGCAGAACCAGATTATGCAAACTATGATCCAAACTTTGGGTCAGCTGCAAGCCAACAACCATAACCACCCTAACCCCGTTCCGGCACCGCCGCCACCACCACCGCCACCACCGCCGGCTCACAACCGATTGGGAGAGTTCATGAGGACTCGACCACCTACCTTTGCACAAGCTAATGATCCCATGGAGGCTGATGATTGGCTGAAGTCCATGGAGAAGAAGCTTGCTATTGTTCAGTGCAATGATCCAGAGAAAGTTCTCTTCGCATCGCACCAACTTATGGGAGCAGCCGCTGACTGGTGGGACGCTCTATGCAATGCTCATGTCAACCTGGAGACTATTACTTGGACTGAGTTCAAGGAGAGTTTTCGCTCTCATTACGTCCCTGCTGGAGTCATGATGCTTAAACAGCAAGAGTTCGAAGATCTCCGCCAAGGAAAGAAGAGTGTGAATGAGTACCTCAACAAGTTCACGCAGCTTTCACGGTATGCTACAGAGGACATCAACTTGGATCAAAGGAAGCAATACTTGTTCATGAGAGGGTTGAACAATGAGATCCAAGTTCAGCTTCTCAACAGTGACTATGCAAACTTCCAGAAGCTGGTTGACAAAGATATAGTGGTTGAGAGCAAGATCCGAGAGATCGAGCAAGAGGGCAAGAGGAAGATGCCATACCAGCCACAAGGGAGCAATGTACGTCCCCGTTTCATGCCCCCAGCTGGACCACAGTATGGCTCGTCCACTTCTACTTTTCACCCTAATCAACCACCACAGCAACGTCCTGTCATGCAAGCACCCAATATGCCTTTGCCTCCTGCGCCCCGTCCAAACATGGGCACTTATGCTCAAAACCACCCTCGCCCTAACGTCCCCACTGTCTTGGGCAACAAGGCATGCTTTGCATGTGGAGAGACGGGACACTTTGCAAGTCAGTGCCCGAGGAAAGGTGTTGGACAGCCAAGCAACACGCCCAAGCAGAACCCACGGCCAAACGGAGGAGCTAATCAAGGCAACCGTGGGCAGCAAAACTACGCTCGGAGCAACGTGAATCATGTCTCCGCTGAGGAAGCGCAACAGGCTGAGGATGTCGTGATTGGTATGTTCCTTGCCAACTCCAACCCAGCCACTGTTTTATTTGATTCCGGAGCATTGCATTCATTCATATCATCCAAGTATGTTGCCAAGTATAATCTATCCATATCACACTTGAAATATACTATGTTGGTTAATTCTCCCGGTGGAGAGATGATGACTAATATAGTATGTCCGAAAGTAAACCTTAAAATAAGGGGGGTAGACTTCCTTGCCAACCTCATTGTCTTGGATTCCCAAGGGCTTGACATAATACTCGGAATGGATTGGTTAAGCAAGCACAACGGAGTGATCCAATGTGCTAAGAGGAGCGTGCAGTTGACAAACGAGCACGGTACTCATATTGAGTTCGAGTCAGCCCAACCAACAACCGAGAAGGCAGCATTGAACCACGTCGAAGAAGCAACATTGGAAAGCATTCCGGTGGTTCAAGAATTTTCGGACGTGTTCCCGGAAGAACTTCCAGGTATGCCACCTGACCGGGACATTGAGTTTTCCATTGATCTGGTACCCGGAACTGCACCTATAGCAAAGAGGCCATATAGGATGCCCATTAATGAACTAGTGGATCTTAAGAAGCAAATTCAGGAGCAGTTAGAAAAAGGTTTTATACGCCCTAGTTTGTCACCATGGGGAGCCCCCGTGCTCTTCGTAGACAAGAAGGATGGGACCCAAAGGATGTGTGTGGACTATAGGTCTCTCAATGAGGTGAAGATCAAGAACAAGTACCCTCTGCCCCGTATAGAGGACCTGTTTGACCAGATGAAAGGTGCCCGAGTTTTCTCTAAGATTGATCTTCGGTCGTGGTACTTCCAACTGAAGATTAAGCCCTCCAACATACCCAAGACTGCCTTTCGAACACGGTATGGTTCGTATGAATATACCGTTATGTCTTTTGGGTTAACGAATGCACCTGCATATTTCATGTACCTCATGAATAAGGTCTTCATGGAATACTTGGACAAGTTCATCATGGTTTTCATCGACGATATCATGGTGTATTCGAAAAGCGAGGAAAAACATGAAGAACATTTGAGATTGACATTGCAGAAGCTGCGACAGCATCAATTGTATGCCAAGCTCAGCAGGTGTCAATTTTGGCTAAAGGAGATATCGTTCCTAGGCCACATCATCTCCGAGGAAAGAGTATCGGTTGATCCCAGAAAAGTGGGAGATGTTCTGAAGTGAAACCAACCGCAAAACGTGAGGGACATTCGAAGTTTCCTTGAGATGGCTGGATACTACCGACGGTTCATCAAGGACTTCTCCAAAATAGTGAAGCCTATGACGGAGTTACTAATAAAGGGAAAAACATTCCAATGGACCCCAGCATGCCAAGAAAGATTTGAGGAGCTCAAGAAAAGGTTAACCACAACACCGGTTTTGGTATTGCCAGACGTGAGCAAGAGTTTCGACATATATTGTGACGCATCAAGACAACGGCTTGGATGTGTGCTCATGCAAGAAGGACAAGTGGTAGCCTATGCTTCGAGACAACTAAAGAAGCACGAGCTGAACTACCCCACACATGATTTGGAACTCGCAGCTGTGGTGCATGCATTGAAGATTTGGAGACATTATATCCTTGGCGACCAATGTGAGATCTATACGGATCACAAGAGCCTCAAGTACATATTCATCCAAACGGATTTGAATTTGAGGCAACGTCGATGGTTGGAACTCATCAAGGATTATGATGTTGGAATCAGCTATCACCCTGGAAAGGCCAATGTAGTAGCTGATGCATTGAGCCAAAAGGGAGCATGTCACCATCTCACGGTTCGGGAGCTACCTCCCAAGCTGCGCAAGGAGTTCGAACGGTTACATCTCGGGTTCTTGAACGAGATGGAAGTGGTGGAACTCCATTCTTCGCTGGAACAAGATATAAGAGAAGGCCAAGCCACGGATGAAGAAATCAAGGAGATCAAGGAAAGAATCCGACAAGGCATAGAAAAAGGACTTTAAGGAAGACGAGAAGGGTACGCTTTGGTTAGGAAAAAGGATTTGTGTCCCTAACGTGAAGCACATCCGCGACACGATATTAAAGGAGGCACATGACTCACCCTATTCCATACATCCCGGCAGTACAAAGATGTACAAGGACTTGAAAACTTGCTGTTGGTGGGATGGTATGAAAAGGGACATAGCTGAGTATGTTGCCTTATGCGACACGTGCCAACGGGTGAAGGCTGAACATCAAAGACCTGCTGGACTGTTGCAACCATTGAAAGTACCCGAGTGGAAGTTGGAAGACATCAGCATGGATTTCATCGTCGGATTACCACGTACTCAGTCGGGTTACGACTCCATCTGGGTTATCATGGACCGATTGACGAAAACAGCCCATTTTCTTCCTGTTAGAATCACGTACCGCATCGCCGAATTAGCCGAGCTATACATGGAGCAAACTGTGTGCCGTCATGGAGTCCTGAAGAGGATAGTTTCAGACCGGGGTACTCAGTTTACCTCTAGGTTGTGGAGGAAGCTGCATGAAGCTATGGGTACACGACTGGATTTTAGCTCCGCTTACCACCCGCAAACCGACGGGCAAACTGAGAGGACAAACCAAATTTTGGAAGACATGTTGAGAGCCTGCGCCTTGAAACATGGGCGTAGTTGGGATAGGAGCTTGCCATATGCTGAGTTCTCATACAACAATAGCTACCAGGCCAGCTTGAAGATGTCACCTTTTAAAGCATTGTATGGTAGACGGTGTAGAACGCCATTGTTTTGGAATGAAACCGGAGAGAACCAAGTGTTTGGACCAGAAGTGCTGCAAGAGGCTGAGAAGCAAGTCTCGAACGATACGGGAGAACTTGAAGGCTGCTCAGTCACGACAAAAGGGCTATGCGGACAATAGGCGAAGGAAGTTGACTTTCGAAGTAGGAGACTTCGTGTACCTTAAGGTATCGCCTATCCGAGGCCAATGACGTTTCAACGTCAAAGGCAAGCTAGCACCTCGCTACATTGGACCATTTAAGATTTTGGGCAAGCGAGGAGAGGTAGCCTATCAACTAGAGCTCCCAACGCACCTCCCTGACATGCATGACGTGTTTCACACATCCCAGCTCAAGAAGTGCTTGAGGGTACCGGAAGAGCAAGTACCAATGGATGAGCTTGAGCTTCAAGAGGATCTGACCTATTTAGAGCACCCTGTCCAAATTTTGGACGTGAAGGAAAGGGTCACACGGAACAAAGTGATTCGTTGGTGCAAGGTAACAATGGAGCCATCATACGGAAGCCGAAGCTACATGGGAGCGTGAGGAAGACATCAAGACAGAATTCCCTAATCTATTCTCCACTCTATCGAATCTCGAGGGTGAGATGCAATTTAAGGGGGGTAGATTTGTAACACCCTCAACTTCGTAATTCATACCTGAATTCATATTTCATATAGAGAAAACATTTTAAAAGAAGTAGAACGGTGAAAGATAGCTAAAAAGAGCCAATTCCAGTCAGCCGAGAGCGCCGTCGACACTTCCCACGGCCCGCTGGCCACGTGGCGCCTTTGGAGCTCATCCCTGAAAAAGAGGCGAGGTCCAGCACTGCTGGGTATGTGGCAGGCTCGGAGCTTGCCTCTGCGGAAGGGGCGAGGTCCGGCCCGATGGGACACGTGTTGCCCCCGGAGCTAGCCTCTGCGGAGAAGCGAGGCCAGCCCTGCAGGACACATGTCGACTTTGGAGCTAGTCACTGCGGAGAAGCGAGGCCCAACCCCGCGGGACACGTGTCGCTCTCGGAGCTCACCCCCGCGGAGGGAGAGAGGTCCGGTCCTGCTGAACATGTGTCGTCCTCGGAGCTCACCTCCGAGGAAAAGACATTGCCTGACACGTGTCAACCTCGGAGCTCATCTCCGAGGAAAAGGGAGGTCCGACGCTATTGGACACGTGTCGACCTCGGAGCTCATCTCTGAGTAGAAAGGAGATCCAGTGCTGCTGGAAACGTGGCACTCTCTGAGCTCACCTCCGAAGAGAGAGGAGGTCCGGCACTGACACTTGGCACTCTCGGAGCTCACCTCCGAAGAGAGGGGAGGTCCGGCACTGACACGTGGCGTATGCGGAGCTCGTCTCTGGAGAGAGAGGAGGTCCCGCCCACCAGACGTGTGGCGCACATGGAGCTCGCCCCTGAGGAAGAGGGAAGTCCTGCCGCCAGACACGTGGCACACCCGGAGCTTGTCTTTGCGGAAAAAGGGAGGCCAGGTCTCCGCTGGACATGTGTACCCTGCGGAAGGATGAGATTCCTAAGCGTTTTTCCCCTGTACGCGAGTACCCGGTGCTGAGGAAACCGACAATAATTCTTCCACGTTGAATACTGCACCCAAATCAATTGAAGATAAGTTGTTAAGATCCAAAACAAACCAAATAGGACTCTTATTTGAAATCCAATCGGAGTAGGACTCTTCTTTTTTTGGTTATAAATAGAACCCGAAACACCCCCTTGGTCGTAACACCTTCCCAAGCCGACAACTTAGAGGCCCTAGCCCCCAACTCGACAGCTAACCCTTCGCCAGAGTTCAACCACCGGTGAGACCGCCGACAAGCCCCGACACGCTCGACATCGCCGGAGGGGAGCCGACGATCTATTTTTCTGCCATTGCTAGGAGGAAGGCCCCGAAGGAAGTAAGGTAGGTCTCCATTACCACCTTACGACATCATCGCGGTTTCTTCGCATCTGTTTTCTTCGAACAGAATCTTTTTCATGTGGACAGATCACGTGTTGATCGGTTTTTGATGGTGGAATTAATATAGATCTTGAGTCAGGATCATCACCACGTCCACACTAGATCCTTACACCTTTGTCCATCGTAAAAAACCCATGCAAGCCATTAAAACATGCAAGAAGACGTACAAACTGGTATTAATGAAACTGCATCATAGGATTAGCATGCATTGCATCTTGAGTAAAGTTTGTGCATGATGATTGCTATAATTTTGTATGTGCTTGGTCGTGAGTAGAAGGACAAGCTCAGGGAGCTATCTACGAAGGACTACAACACCAAGACATCGAGATCAGTGAGCAACAGAAGCCACAGGAACAAGGCAAGTGCCCCTTGGCCATATTGATCCAATGTTTTGAAACTGTTTTGTTTGCAAAAAGGTGTGTGTGCTTGAGTCAACTTGATGGGAAACCCTTTTTATAGGAGTTTACTAGTTTTGTTAACCACCCTTGTCGCCAGGGAAGTTTATGAGTCGGGTGTGGTCGTTTTCTTTTCTGCTTCACTAATCTACGGGATATGGGAAGTGAGACAGAAGTGTCTAGCTACTGCACTCATAATGTTAATAAGAACTTGATGTTGATAATGAACATGAATTGTGGTTGATCTAGGCAAGCTTGGTTTGTGGATGTGGTAGAATGAGATGGTGGTTTACTTGCCGTAGATCTAAGGACTGGTTCATGCGAGCACATGCCAGGAAAACAGTGCCACCACAAGAGCAAGTATGGGTGCGGCTTAGCTGACTAATTAGGTAAGTTGCTAGATTGTTATGGACCATGGAAGGCGCGGGGAATGGGAGTCGAGAGAGGACTTCCCTGGGAACTACATGGCATAAGAGGGGGCCCGTAGGTGGGACAATGGTGATTTGAGCCTGCTGGTGAAAGCTTAGTGAGTCCATACATCTAGTAGCCCCTTTGTAAAGGCTATTTTGTGATCTCTTGGCCATACACTGACGGTTGTGTACTGGTATAATGGAGGTTCTGCAGTCGCCGACGGGTGATGAAATCATAAACTTGTGGGTAATGTTGTGCCACCTCTGCAGATTGTAAAACTATCATGATAGCCGTGCTTCCGGTCACAAGCACCTGGCCAACTTCCATGATTAGATGGGATGGTTATTGGTTTGGTTATTTGTTTGGTTATGGTTTGGTCATTGAGGTTTGGTTTTTGGACTGTTGAATCTTGGTAATGAAATTGGGACTGTTGAGTCGTGATAATGAGCTTTGGTCTCGGTTATGATATGGACTTGAATATGAGATGAGATGGTCATGAATATGAGAGAGTTATTATGAGCATGAGAAAAAGTTGAGAAAGATAAATATCTGGATGAGACATGAAAGGTGGTGAATCATAAGGGAGGTATGTTGATGTTTTAATTGGATATATGTTGGGATTAAATTCACTTAAAGTTAGTTGCTGTTTTATCATGTTTGTGAAATAAACTTTGCTTTCTGCAATGAGCCTTTTTAATCCTACCTTGCTTTAAGCTACATATCATATTTTCCCGCACTTGCTGAGTACGTCATGTACTCAACCTTGCATTATTACTTCATCAGCAGCAACAGGAGAAGAGTACTTCGAAGACCATGTGGAGTACTAGGCATATGATCTACCATCAACTTGCCTGTGGAGTAGGAGATGGAGCCGCTGCCGCTGTTTAGTTTGCTTCCGCTATCGTTTAGAAGACTTCCACTGCTAGAATAAATTAGAGACTTGTGAATGAGACCTTGAGTCTTTGTAACAAAGTACTTAACCCATTTATTCATGGTTATATTCTGAATTCAGTTTATGGATTACATGTATATGTGTGATGAACATCCCGGGCACACATATGCATCAGCTGGGTTCCGTTTTCACGGGACCGGGCGTCACAATTAGGAAGACTTAATGAACTCAGATATATCTGAAATTTTTCATGTGACTCGAGGATTCAAATTAACATCCTAGCCAATTTTCATAATTTTCCATAAAGGGAATCTCCATATAAAATTCCCAACAGTATAAATTTGGGGAATTAATTCTGGAAAAATAATGAGTTTCATGGACGGAAACTTGTTTTTCTGGAAAGTACTCCGAGAGCTGAATCCAACAAAAAATTGTTCACTAAATTTGGGTACTTCTACACAAAGTTATGGGCTTCTAAAGTTTGGGTAAATTCTGGAAAAAGAAAAACCTGGGAAAGGTTTAAACCCTGACAGGGGGGCCACCCAACCTTCTTCCACCTCGAGCTGGCGCGCATCCGAGCGGCGGCGCTCTCCGGTGAGAGTCGCCATACCGAATTTACAGGCCATCCCTAGGTCTTATTTTCGTCGCCACTACGTTTGTGAGCACGACCAACTCATTTGTGGGGTCGGCAACGGCCAACGGTCACCGGAATGAGGGGCCCGACACCCGTTCATGGGGTCGTGCCGCTCGCCCGGGAATCACATTGGGTGGTGCCGTATTATGTGGCACCCAACAGCACAGATTTTACGGAAAACTGTATTATATAAATCAAAAGCGGAAGCTTACAGATGTTCTTTGTAAATAATTTACATCAAATAGATACAGCGGAAGACTATAATCAGCTCACATTGAATAACTAATGAGCACTCGCTAGCAACACGAAGACATTGCATAGGATGGGTTCTCCAAATGTTACATGACTCGGAAGTCTCTGAGTCTCACCGGACCACCTTCATCTTAAGCGTCGATGTTAACCTGCAAAACCACTCATATAGCAAGAGTGAGCACAAAGGCTCAGCAAGACTTAACCGTCTCTCCTAAGGCATGCAACTCTATATGAAGGTATCTTAGGACATACACATATGAAACTCTATATGAAGGTATCTTACGACATACAAATATTCAACCTTCCAAATTTCAGCTCATTTGGAGGGGTTTTAGCAACTTTGAAGTTGGTTTGCTATGTTTTTGGGACAATAAAAAATGGAGAATTCAAATTCCATTTCAAATTAAAATGATCAAACACCATTCAAACTTCACACCGGAATTCAAATTATTTGAATTAAACTTTTCAAACCATTACTTCGGGAGGGAGCAAAGGAGTTAATTTGGGGACAAATGAGAAAATGTCAAAGGAGCATTAGGTGGGAGGGGGCCCACTAGTCAGTCACCACAGAGGCAAAAATCTTTGTTTTCACTCGGCTGTTCACGCGCAGGCGCCAGCTCCCGATTAAACCGCCGGCCGATGTTCCACCGAGCTGGTACTTGCTGCCCCCGACGCCGGCGCGCGCATGGGCTATCAGATCAGGCACCCGAGTGTCCCAGCCCTATTTCTCTTCCCCCTCAGCTCGTGCGTGCACCTCAGTTGCTTCCTTCACGCAGAGCACCGCCGCCGGTTTCCTCCCAATAAACCACAGCCTCCCGAGCTCGGTTGCTTGAGCTATCCACAGCAAAGAGTAGCGCCTTGACGTGCTCTAGCTCCTCATAGAATTTCCTCCAAGGTTTCCGATCAGAGCTGCTCACAAAACACGGGTTTGCGCCAAGGATTTGGGGTGCACCGGACCTCACCGTTTTGGCTCGCCGTCGACAGCCTCATCCAGCCACCCTCTCCTCCAACTTCCTATACAAGAAAGGTGCGTGGGCAGCCCTGGATGGTGTAGCCGCCATCCGTGTAGCAAATAATCCATCGAGTAGCTCGATTTTTTTCTTTCCCGAACCCTAGTGTAGAAGAGTGAAGCTCGGTTCATGACCAAATTCGGGTTGCACAATCAACCAAACCTCGAGCTCACGTGCACATAGCTTCTGCACTCTCTAGCTCCCATCCTCGACAAAGAACAGGGGAAACCATCAAGAGTTGGCCTTGTTCTAGTCAATTTTTGCGCCGCAATGGGAAACCGCTTCGACTCACCGTTGAACCCTAGTTTGCCGGCCGTTTCATCAAGTTTGGCAGCCCGTTCTAGCTCCTACATCTTCCACTGGTGCTCTAGAGCCCGAGAGCCGATCGTTTGGTGGAGGAATGAGGTTTCCCGACCTCGCTGGAGTTCGAAACCCTGCTTTCACCGGTGCGCGCCATCTTCCGGCGTGTTTTGGCCGCCGGTGACACCACCAGAGTGTTCAGAGGGGTAAATAATGGAGGAGCGGCGAGATTTGGCCCGGGCGGCGGCCAGGAAGGTCTTTCCTGCCACCCTCGCCGGAGCAGCGCCGTGGGTTCCTCTGTTTGGCGCGAGGTAGAAGAGGAAGCTGACAGGTGGGCCCCACAGCCAGGATTTAAACATTTCCAGATTTTCCTAATTCAGTTCAAACTTTGGAGACCCATAACTTTGTGTAGAAAACTCCAAAAAGGGTGAGACCAATTTTTTTGGAATCCTCATGACGATTACAGGAGCTATGAAACAAATTGCTTGCTATGAAAAGGCCCAAAAATTTCTGTAGAATTGTTTTTAGGAAATCCTTTAGAGATTGATTACAGGAGCAATTCTTTATGAAACATTCCCAAATTTGAGCAGCAAATCCTTTTCATAGTAACATATCTCCAGTAAAAATTTGAGCTTCATTGGAGTTAATTTGCTAGGCTAAATTGCCTTCCAAAGTTCAGCCTTTATTTGGAAATTTAAATTTAAATAGAAACTTTTTCAGAACTTCTATCCAACTTCAAAAATTCATATCTCTCTATTGGTAGCTCCAAAAATGGTGAAAAAATGATCTTCAACTGTTAGTCATGTCAAAGTTCCTGATTTGGGCTCAAAATTCAGAGAGGCCTTGTGCTTGTGGGAATTTTGGAGACCACAAGGTGCATTGAAAATTCTCCAAATTTTGCTCAGATCATCCTTAGAGAGTCTAGTATTCACTGTAAAAATCCCAGAGCCAATTAAGGATCCTAAATAGCAGTAGCTATGAATAGAAGTTCAATTCTTATAAACCCTTAATACTTATACATATATTTTGCTACATTTTATTTAGTGACCGAAGTTGAGGACGCACCGGAGCCCTTGGACGTCCTCCCACCAGAAGCTGACTTCCCATTTAACTCGCAACCAGGCAAGCCCCAGTTTGCATTTAAGTACTTTGTAAATTCTTCATTTATATCACTTATGTCTAGGGTGAATGCTTGCATTAGAGTTAGTGTGATTGAAACCCCACTTGCATAACCTTTTAAATCCTATGGAGGGTTGGGTAGTCTACAGACTCGACGAGTAGATAATGCCATGCTAATATGCTTAGGATCTCGGTAGAAGTCGAGTAGTTGGAATCTACTCGGGAGGTAAGGCTTTATCACACGGTTTGGTCAGAATAGAAAATGGCTTAAGAGTGGAGAAAATGAGACCCAGCAGGGGGGGGGGGGATAGGAAGCAGTGAGCGGAGGTCTCACGTGCGTAGCCCTGTTGGTGTCGATTTAGGACCGAGTCGTGTGCGGGCCTGCTGAACAAGTATCGAACAGTACCGGATGGCATACTAACATAAGCAGGAAACTGATGTAATTGGTTAACTTGGGTGCTGAGGCTTACCCAACCATAAATATGAGTGGGTTGAGGGTAGCAAGGTGTAAATCTGCCAGTGGGCACAGTCACGCTCCATGCGGGGACCTCCTGCCCTTTACGGATGGACCGGTTCGGTATTCGGGTTGCCTTTGAAAGGTTGTTGCATACAACAGAGTAGGAAGGGGTGTGAAATCACGCTTCTGAAAGTGGGTGTATGCAACGTGTTGTCCGGGTGTCTCCTGATTGCAATCACCGTCCCTCGCGGTTATTTGAGTACCACTTGTTCACTGTTCTGTGACGTAGTAAGAAGAACAATAAGACAGATGAATGATAATTTGCTGTGATGAATTGTTAATGTTTTGAAACCATGTTTGCTGTAGATGTAGAGCTAATTAAGTTTACCTTCCACTTTGGGCATCACCACATCAGAGGAAAGCGTTTCTTGTTTGATTGTGGACTTCTGATGTGAGGGCTGCCTAAACCTCATTAAACTGTTGCTATAAAACTGAAATTAAGGATCAACATGTAGGCGTGTCTTTATTGCAAAGTCCTTGTCTTATATTATACCTCCCGGCATGTAGAGTTCCATGACTAGGGTGTCAGTCAAGTCTTGCTGAGCCATCGTGCTCATGGTTCCAATATTTGATCTGTATGCAGGTGAGAGCTATGAGGAGGGGTCCGAGGACTAGGCGATGCCCCCGTCGGGGTACACGGCCAAGCTGGAGCCCTGCACGCCGCCGTGATCTCCGGTTACATGTTGCTAGTGTGTAGCGTCTCCGGGCTGGACGGCTGCACTTTTGCTTAGTTAGGATTATAGAGTAGTTATGTACATTACTTCCGCTGTATAATTATGTTTTGCAAAAAAACTTCCGCTGTTTTATGTCAAATAAAAGTTTGTATGTTGTTCTTAATTCTTTTCATGTGTGCTGTTGGGTGCCGCATCGCACGGCACCACCCTGTGCGATCCTGGAGTGGGTGAACCACGGGGTGGTCCCCACAGACGTGGTATCAGAGCCACATTGGGAATAGCATGCTCGAAAAGAGCCTATTTTGAAAATTTAGAAGTAGTCGAGTGAGGATTAGTCATTAAGCACATATAAGGTCTATGATAGCACTAGATATGATGGTGCAAAAAGCTAACTTATATGTTATACATTCTGTAACGACGCTCCAACATCGGGTAAGAGGTAAGGTACGCCACCGCAGGCGAATCAATTGCGGTAACTCACCATACGAGTAATAGTATGGAACGATATAAGGTGGCTTGGCACGGTAGTGAATATGAGTCTCTGAACCTTTCCATGGTTCTGAGAGCATATGAAAACGCTGATCTCCAGCGTGCTTTAGGCAAAAATGAGAATACCCCATCATGTGGTAAGCAACACGATAGTATGCAACTCTTGAACGTTTAATGTTCAAAGGGCCATACGCAGCGCTCGCCATCGGCGTGCCTCCACGGTCATGAGGCAGTAGGTGGTATCCGTTGGGTTGATAAAATTCCCAACCGTGACGACCCGTTCGCGCTCTACTCGGGTTCCCCATCGTGTGGTGTGAAAACACGACCATGTACCTTGAGACGTGGCTTGACTCAAGGACGATCCGTATGGCAATGATACGGACCGTATGTTTTTATTATGATATGGAACTGCCTGAAATGTCAAAAAACTTTGTGTGCACCATTATTGTGTGTTCTTCTGCAGGTACATTAACCACGTTAGTGCATGAATTGTAGAAACCGTTTGTGAGTTACGTCTTTAGTTCCACCATTTGACACGTATATGCCGGAATACCGGTTTAGGATTTTTCTTTGGTGAGGAAACGTAGTACCGAGACTGCATAAAAGGGTATTTTTCAAATAGAAGAGTCAAAATGAAGTTTAGGATTCCATTTAGGGGTTAGCAAACTCCTATATTGAACTAGGAGTCAATTGGGAGTGTAGATTCATTTCCAAAGACTTAGAACAACCTCCCCTGTTTTCGGCAGAAATTTTGCTGAATTTAAACCGGGCATACCTTAGGATTGGTTGAACCAATGGAAGTGTTGGATACCATTCTGGAAAGGTTTTGAAGTCCTCTACAACTTTTCTGTAGAGCTCCGGAACATAATCTCCCTCCAAATGGATGAAAATCTCAGATGAGTAGGTGCTGTCAAGAAACAGGGCATACCAAAATGCTCTCTGGAATTTTCTGTATTTCGACCACAACTTTCTTCAGAAAAATTTCTAAGAGTCAAGTAAGACATAGTTGGAAAGTATAGGAAATGTGCTACAACTTTGTAGTTCAGTGTTGTCCTAAATTAAGGACAAAATAGGATGGAATTTTGTGAACAAAACAGCCACTTGCAAAGGAGGTGCTGTCAAAATTTCTAAGAAAATTCTGTCAACTTGTAGAGGGCATAATTAATAAATTAGGAAGGCCAGAGAGGCAAATAAATACAACCTGGATTCCTTGTTGAGTCTACAATAACTTTGTTTTTGAACTCTAGTCCAGATTTTGCCTCCAAGGTGGCCAAAACAGTTAAATTCTTCCAACTGGTCTGCTGGACCAGAAACTGGACAGAACAACATGTTGAAGTTTTTCAACGAAAACATTTAGTTTCACCTTTTGATATCCAGCGGCTGTTGTGAAACAGAAAGTGGAGTCGAAAAGTTTATGCATTTGACATCTCACTTCGAGCTAGTGCATGTTTGGGTCCAGTACAATAGTGAGGAATTACGCATGCTAACACACTTAACATCCCATAGCGACCCACAATGGTCGAAATGAACTTTTAATCCATAAAGTTCAATACTTTGGAACTCAATCGTGTGACATGGGCAAGGGATGTATATGTTGTATAAAGTTCATACTTTATCCATATGCGTGACTGTTATGCGTATAATTTATTCCATTCTCGCACTATTATTGTATAGACTGGATGAAATAAACAAACATGTGCTGATCGTTTGAATGATATGAATGCAGAATGGTGCGTACACGGTCTACCCAAGAGGAGGAAGGTCCGAGTCAGGTTCGTGGTGATGAGTCTCCACCTCCGGAGCAAACCACGACGCAGCAACAACCACCTTCTCCGCTGCCAGAACTTCCAAGAAACCTTGCGGAGGTTCTCGCTGCAGTGCTTCGGCTCATGCGACGAGCAAACCGAGTTTTTGCGGATGCTAGTTCAGCAGAATGTTTCCCGTCCAGGAGGACGCCAAGACAATGGGCAACTCCAGCCCCAACAAAGTTCTTATTCAGAATTCCAGGCAACCCATCCACCGGTCTTCACGGAAGCCGAAGAGCCTTTAGAGGATGACAGCTTTATCCGCACTCTGGAGGCGAAGTTCGGGCTGCTACAGTTCACCGAACACCAGAAGGCGCTGTACAAAGCGCAACAGCTTCAAGGTGATGCCGGTACATGGTGGGCAAACTACATCGCCTCATTACCGGCTGGCCATTCCATCACATGGAAGGAGTTCCGGGAGGCGTTCCGCACCTATCACATACCTCCCGGTGTTATGGAAAGGAAGCTCCAGGAGTTCCTAGCGCTACAACAAGGCGAGAGGAGTGCTCATGAGTACTCCAGGTCATTCAACCGGATGGCGCAGTATGCGCCAGGATTTGTGAGAACGGAGGAAGACAAGCGCAATGCATTCTTCCGGGGCCTGAATTCAAAAATGAAGGTCCATCTCGCCCAAAGCAATCGCGGCACATTCAACGACTTAGTTAATGTCGCGATTTTACAAGAGAATGCCCAGCGTGAGCGCGGTTCTGATAAGAGGAAACGCAGCGCGCTGACGAGCAGCCGTGGTGGGACGCCACAAAAAATACCGCGTGGTGTATCGCTCACCATCCGGTCAGAGATGGCAGCCACCGGCGCGACCGCCTTAGTTTCGTGGTCTGCAATATAATGCGCCGGGCTTCCGACTGACGTATCCGCCACAGCAACAGCAGCAGCAAAGGATGCTCCCGCGTGCGCCTCAGTTTTAACAGCGTGCACCGGGATTCCGTCCTCAAGTCGGCGGGACCCCGACACCTTACAGGTGCTTCACGTGTGGCCGTGTCGGGCATATTTCGAGGGACTCCCCCGAGCCGCGACAGGGCATGGGTGCAGCACCGTATCGGGGTGCTAATCAGCCCCGTAATCAGCCCAAGAAACCAGCACCAAAACCCGGCAATGTCCACCACTTAGCTATCGAAAACATGCTGGAAGGCGAACCCGTCCTCGCGGGTACGTTTTCTTACTTAGATCATCCTGTAGTCATACTTTTTGACTCCGGTGCCACCCATAATTTTATAAGTCAGTCTTATGTTATTAAATATCAATTGCCTGTCATTCCCACAAATAGTTCATACTTGATGTGCTCTCCGGGTGGGAAAATAACAGCTGATAGGATGGTCTATAGAGCACCATTACAATTGGGTGGGAGTCTATACCCGACTTCTCTAATCATGTTACAGAGTCAAAAACTTGATGTCATTTTAGGAATGTCATGGCTACATCGCCATGGTGCTTTTCTTGACATCATTCGACGTGTGTTTCGTCTAAACTCTCCACTTCATGAACCACATGTTCTTATTCTTGACTGTTCGGTTCAAGAAGCTCCAGCCACATATAACACGGAAGCCACAAAACTTGAGGATATTCGTGTGGTCCGTGAATACCCGGATGTCTTTCCGGATGATCTTCCGGGCATGGCACCCGAAAGACATGTCGAGTTCAAGATTGAACTTGTACCTAGGACGACGCCAATATCACGGAGACCATACAAGATGGCTCCGAATGAGCTGGCTGAACTGAAGGAGCAGCTCAACGATTTAATGAAAAAGGGTTTCATTCGACCGAGTTCCTCGCCATGGGGATGCTCGGCGCTGTTTGCGAAGAAAAAGGGTGAAACCTTGAGGTTGTGTGTGGACTACCGACCTCTCAACGCCATCACCATCAAGAATAAATATCCACCGCCCCGCATCGATATATTATTCGATCAACTTGTGGGTGCAAGTGTATTTTCAAAGATGGATCTTCGCTCCGGATATCACCAAATCAAGATCCAAGCGGAAGACATTCCGAAGACGGCCTTCGCGATGAGATACGGATTGTATGAATACCTCGTCATGTCCTTTGGTCTCACCAACGGCCCGGCACATTTCATGTACCTCATGAACTCAGTGTTCATGCCGGAGTTGGACAAGTTCGTGCTGGTGTTCATAGATGAAATCTTGGTTTACTCCAAGTCTGAAGAAGAACACGCCGAACATTTGCATATCGTGCTTCAACGATTGCGAGACCACCAGCTTTATGCCAAGTTCAGCAAGTGCGAGTTTTGGATCAGCCAAGTGCCATTTCTTGGTCATATTATTTCTGCAGAAGGCATTGCAGTTGATCCAAGCAAAATCGAACAAGTGCTGAAATAGAAGTCCCCCACATCAGTCCATAAAGTCAGGAGTTTCCTCGGGTTAGCAGGATATTATCGGAGATTCATACCGAACTTCTCCAAGCTTGCTAAGCCGATGACTGAACTGTTGAGGAAGGGGAAAAATATGTTTGGATCTCAGCTTGTGAAGAAGCTTCCAAAGCATTAGTGAAGCATCTTACAACAACCCTGGTGTTAGGTCAACCGGATACAACCAAGCCCTGTGACGTATATTGTGATGCGTCTAGCATCGGGCTTGGCGGTGTATTGATGAAAGGAGGGAGAGTGGTCGCCTATGGCTCACGTCAACTCCGTAACCACGAGCAGCACTATCCGACTCATGATCTTGAGCTTGCTGCTGTGGTGTTGGCATTGAAAATGTGGAGGCACTATTTCCTTGGAAACTTAGTGCACCTCTACACCAACCACAAAAGTCTGAAGTATATATTCACTCAAAAGGAGTTGAATATGTTGCAACGAAGATGGCTAGAACTGATCAAAGACTATGAGATAGAGATTCACTATCATCCCGGTAAGGAAAACGTGGTTGCCGATGCCTTAAGCCGCAAATCTCATGTCAACAATCTATCCATCAACCCACCTGAAGAGGAGGAGGCGAGTCTGTACTTGGTTCCACGTGGGGCATTATATAATCTTGCTCTCGTCCCTACCACACGAGAGGAGATTATGGAAGCTCAGAAGAAAGACATAGGAATGTCGCACATTCAGAGAAGAATGAAGAATGGTGAAATGAAATTCTTCGGAAGCGATGAACACGGTACTCTATGGTTTAAAGACCGTATAGTGGTACCCCGTGACATGAACCTTCAGAAGAAAATCTTGGACGAGGCCCATTTGTCCAAGTATTCTATTCATACGGGCAGCAACAAGATGTACCAGGATCTAAAAACCAGGTTTTGGTGGACACGGATGAAAAGAGAAATCACAAAGTACGCATCTGAATGTGATACGTGTCGGCGGGTGAAAGCCGACCATATACGTAAAGCCGGACAGCTGCAACCATTGAACGTTCCGGCGTGGAAGTGGGAGGATATCAGTATGGACTTCATTGTTGGTTTACCTCTCACATCTCACAAGCATGATTCGATTTGGGTGATAGTCGATCGACTAACCAAGTCGGCTCATTTTATTCCAGTACATACAAACTACGTGGCCAACCAATATGCGGAGCTGTATATTGCAAGGATCTTGTGCTTGCACGGTGTTCCCCGCTCCATTATTTCATATCGCGGTGCACTGTTCGTCGCTTGGTTTTGGGAACAGCTGCATGCATTATTGGGGACCAAACTGATCCGAAGCTCTGCGTATCACCCGCAGACGGATGGTCAAACTGAACGGGTGAATCAAGTGCTTGAAGACATGCTACGCACTTGTGCCATCCACCATGGCAAGAATTGGGACGATCATTTGCCGTTGGCGGAATTTTCTTACAACAATTGCTATCAAGCTAGCATCAAGATGGCGCCGCATGAAGCTCTCTACGGCAGGAAATGTCGCACACCTCTCAACTGGTGTGAGTCCGGCGAGCGAGTTATCTACGGCATTGAACTTGTGAATGAAGCTGAAGAACGAGTGCGAGTAATAAAAGACAATCTCAAGGCTGCTCAATCTCGTCCGAAGAGCTATGCCGATAAAAGACGCCGACCTGTCCACTTCGACATCAGGGACCATGTTTATGTCCGTGTGTCTCCGATGAAGGGATTCCATTGTTTCGGAGTGAAGGGTAAACTTACGCAGCGGTTCATTAATCCATTTGCCATCATTGAAAAATGCGGACCCGTGGCCTATCGCTTGGATTTACCGACGTCGCTCGCAGGAATTCACAACGTCTTCCACATCTCTCAGCTGAGGAATTGCCTCAAACCCTCCGCTGAAATCCGCACCGAAGACATAGAAGTTCTTCAACCGGACCTCACGTACACGGAGTATCCAATCCGGATTATCGATGAAAAGACTCACGCCACAAGAAACCGGACCTTATGGTTCTACATGGTCTTGTGGAGTAACCATACCGCGGAGGAGGCGACATGGGAAAGCAAGGAATATCTACGAACCAATTATCCATACTTTCTATCATCATATACCCAGTAAAGTTTCCCCACTTTACATTTCTTTTGGAATCTCGGGACGAGATTCTTTTTAAGGGGGGAGGGATGTAAAATCCCCAAAAAGTGGTAGCAAGAATTTTCAGCTCATGTACACTTAGGAAAAATGAGGGGAATTAAAACTTTGAATTATAACGGTGTAAGTTCAAAGTGAGGATTTAGACTCCCCAAAAATTTCCAAAAATGGAGGTCTAAAGGCATAACTTGGATCTTCATATTCCAAATATTCAACCTTCCAAATTTCAGCTCATTTGGAGGGATTTTAGTATTTGTTTGGGATTAAAAGAGGAAGCCCTCTAATCTGAATTTCAAATTCAGTTTCAAATTCCAATCTCCTCAATTTGCAAATTTGGTTCACAACTGTGTTCTCCCCATTGTAATTAGCAGCCATGCCAAAAATTAGCAACTTTGGAGTTGGTTTGCTATGTTTTTGGGACAATACAAAATGGAGAATTCAAATTCCATTTCAAATTCAAATGACCAAACACCATTCAAACTTCACACCGGAATTGAAATTATTTGAATTCAACTTTTCAAACCATTACTTTGGGAGGAAGCAAAGGAGTTCACCACAGAGGCCAAAATCTCTGTTTTCACTCGGCTGTTCACGCACGGGCGCCAGCTCCCGATTAAACCGCCGGCCGACGTTCCACCGAGCTGGTTCTCACTGCCCCCGACGTCGGTGCGTGCGTGGGCTATCAGAGCAGGCGCCTGAATGACCCAGCCCTATTTCTCTACCCCCTCAGCTCGTGCGTGCGCCTCAGTTGCTTCCTTCACGCAGAGCACCGCCGCCGGTTTCCTCCTGATCAACCACAGCCTCCCAAGCTCGGTTGCTCGAGCTATCCACAGAAAAGAGTAGCGCCTTGATGTGCTCTAGCTCCTCCTAGAATTTCCTCCAAGGTTTCCGATCAGAGCTGCTCACAAAACACGGGTTTGCGCCAAGGCTTCGTGGTGCACCGGACCTCACCGTTTCGGCTCGCCATCGACAGCCTCATCCGGCGACCGTCTCCTCCGACTTCCTATACAAGAAAGGTGCGTGGGTAGCCCTGGATGGTGTAGCCACCAGCCGTGTAGCAAATGATCCATCGAGTAGCTCGAATTTTTTTCTTTCCCGAACCCTAGTGTAGAAGAGTGAAGCTCGGTTCATATCCAAATTCGGGTTGCACAATCAACCACACCTCGAGCTCACGTGCACATAGCTTCTGCTCTCTCTAGTGCCCATCCTCGACAAAGAACCGGGGAAAACCATCAAGAGTTGGCCTTGTTCTAGTCGATTTTTGTGCCGCCATGGGAAACTGCTTCGGCTCACCATTGAACCCTAGTTTGCCGGCCGTTTCATCGAGTGTGGCAGCCCGTTCTAGCTCCTAAATCTTCCACTGGTGCTCTAGAGCCCGAGAGCCAATCGTTTGGTGGAGGAATGAGCTTTTCCCGACCTCGCCGGAGTTTGAAACCCTGCTGTCACTGGTGCGCGCCTTCTTCAGGTGAGTTTTGGCCGCCGGTGACACCACCAGAGTGTTCAGCATGGTAAATAATGGAGGAGCGGCGAGATTTGGCCCGGGTGGCGGCCGGGAAGGCCTTTCCCGCCACCCTCGCTGGAGCAGCGCCGCGGGTACCTCTGTTTGGCGCGAGGTAGAAGAGGGAGCTGATGGGTGAGCCCCACAGCCAGGATTTAAACATTTTCAGGTTTTCCTAATTCAGTTCAAACTTTGGAGACCCATAACTTTGTGTAGAAAACTCCAAAACTGGTGAGAACAATTTTGTTGGAATCCTCATGAGGAGTACTTCACAGAGAAACAAATTGCTTGCTATGAAAAGGCCCAGGAATTTCTGTACAATTGTTTTAGTAAATCCTTTAGTGATTTATTACAGGAGCAATTATTTATGAAACATTCCCAAATTTGGGCAGCAAATCCTTTTCATAGTAACTGATCTCCAGTAAAAATTTGAGCTTCATTGGAGTTCCTTTGCTAGGCTATATTGCCTTCCAAAGTTCAGCCTTTATTTGGAAATTTAAATTTAAACAGAAACTTTTTCAGAACTTCTATCCAACTTCAAAAATTCATATCTCTCTGTTGGTAGCTCCAAAAATGGTGAAACAAATTTTGTTAGAACCATGAAGACCTTCCCTAATTAGATCTTCAACTGTTACGCATGTCAAAGTTCCTGATTTGGGCTCAAAATTCAGAGAGGCCTTGTGCTTGTGGGAATTTTGGAGACCACAAGGTGCAATAAAAATTCTCCAAATTTTGCTCAGATGATCCTTAGAGAGTCTAGTATTCACTGTAAAAATCCCAAAGCCAATTAAGGACCCTAAATAGAAGTAGCTATGAATAGAATTTCAATTCTTATAAACCCTTAAGACTTATACATATATTTTGCTACATTTCATTTAGTGACCGAAGTTGAGGACGCACCGGAGCCCTTGGACGTCCTCCCACTATAAGCTGACTTCCCATTTAACTCGCAACCAGGCAAGCCCCGGTTTGCATTTAAGTACTTTTGTAAATTCTTCATTTGTAGCACTTATGTCTAGGTTGAATGCTTGCGTTAGAGTTAGGGTGATTGAAACCCCACTTGCATAACCTTTTAAATCCTATGGACGGTTGGGTAGTTTACATACTCGACGAGTAGATAATGCCATGCTAATATGCTTAGGATCTCGGTAGAAGTCGAGTAGTTGGAATCTACTCGCGAGGTAAGGCTTTATCACACGGTTTGGTCAGAATAGAAAATGGCTTAAGAGTGGAGAAAATGAGACCCACCAGGGGGGATAGGAAGCAGTGAGCGGAGTTCTCACGTGCGTAGCCCTGTTGGTGTCGATTGAGGACCGAGTCGTGTGCGGGCCTGCTGAACAAGTATCAAACAGTACCGGATGGCATACTGACATAAGCAGGAAACCGATGTAATTGGTTAACCTGGGTGCCGAGGCTTACCCAACCGTAAATAGGAGTGGGTTGAGGATAGCAAGGTGTAAATCTTCCGGTGGGCACAGTCACGCTACACGCGGGGACCTCCTGCCCGTTACGGATGGACCGGTTCGGTATTTGGGTTGCCTTTTAAAGGTTGTTGCATACAACAGAGTAGAAAGGGGTGTGGAATCACGCTTCTGAAAGTGGGTGTATGCAACGTGTTGTCCGGGTGTCTCCTGATTGCAATCACCGTCCCTCGCGGTTATTTGAGTACCGCTTGTTCACTGTTCTGTGACGTAGTAAGAAGAATAATAAGCCAGATGAATGATAATTTGCTATGATGAATTATTAATGTTTTGAAACAATGTTTGCTGTAAATGTAGAGCTAATTAAGTTTACCTTCTACTTTGGGCATCACCACATCGGAGGAAAGCGTTTCTTGTTTGATTGTGGACTTCTGATGTGAGGGCTGCCTAAAGCTCATTAAACTGTTGCTATAAAACTGAAATTAAGGATCAACATGTAGGCGTGTCTTTATTGCAAAGTCCTTGTCCTATATTATACATCCTGGCATGTACAGTTCCATGACTAGGGTGTCGGTTAAGTCTTGCTGAGCCATCGTGCTCACGGTTGCAATATTTGAGCTGTATGAAGGTGAGAGCTATGAGGAGGGGTCCGAGGACGAGGCGATGCCCCCGTCGGGGTACACGGCCGAGCTGGAGCCCTGCACGCCGCCGTGATCTCCGATTACATGTTGCTAGTGTGTAGCGTCACCAGGCTAGACGGCTGCACTTTTGCTTAGTTAGGATTAGAGAGTAGTTATGTACATTACTTCCGCTGTATAATTAAGTTTTGTAAAAAGACTTCCGTTGTTTTATGTCAAATAAAAGTTTGTATGTTGTTCTTAATTCTTTTCGTGTGTGCTGTTGGGTGCCGCATCGCACGGCACCACCCTCTGCGATCCTGGAGTGGGTGAACCACGGGGTGGTCCCCACACCTTAACTTTCATATTTTTGCCATCATAGTAGTGACCTTGCGCCGAGCAACATTGGAAATCCACAATCAAACATGAAATGTTTCATTCCAATGTTACTTGTCCCAAGGTGGAAAATAACTTTAATTTGCTCTATCTCTACTTCATCCATGGTTTTCATGCAATTTTAATTATCATAACAGCAATTAAAACTTGCAAATGGTTATCACACAACTTGGTTACTACATCACAACACAGTGAGCAAGTGGTACTCATATCCGCTAGAGACAATGATTCGAATCAAACACTGCCCGGATTACTCGACACATACGCCCGCCTCTGAAAACCCAAATCTGGCGTCCTTCATTACGTCGTATGTGGCAACCTTTTGCAGGACACCCGACTGTAGAACTGGTCGCGCCGTCTCGGGCTCATAGGTCTAACAAGACGATGTGGTATGCCTCTACAATCCAGTGAACCTGGTACATCGATTTCCTGGGTCCCATATAGCAGTAAGCATCAGGTACACAACTCAATACTTGCTCATGGGTGCCGCACACGCATCGGTCCTTAACCGACACAGGCAGAGCTACGCGACCAAGACCTCATCTTGTCGCTGCCTAATCCACCTGCCCGGTCTCATCTTTGGAAACATAAACTTTAGTTTGCCTCTTTAAACCACACCCGTGTGATCCCGAACTATAGCTCGCGAGTAGATTCCAACTACTCGATTTCTACAGGATGTTACCACCTATTTAGCATGGCAAAATTCTACAGCTGGGAACACTATTCTACCCTTGACTCCAGGGTTCATTTGGTCATGCATTTGGAGTATAAAACCTTCCTAAGCTAATGCACATACGAACTCTAACCATAGTGGTGAACAAAGTAAAACTTTATAAAACAACTTAGATGCAAACCGGAGCTTGCCTTTGTTTTGCAGGTGACTAGGTATATAATGTTCAGTTAGTGAAGACCACTTGAGGCTTGATCACGTGATCACCGTCTCTTCGGAATCCCACTTCACTTCCTTCACGTTATGAATATGCGCAACTGTTTAAATGTAAAGATTTTGCTAACAAGTTCTAATGACATGTTAGAAACTGGAACTCTGTTTAACAATTTAAAATGACACTGGTGCTAAGGTTTGGGTTAATCCACATGGTCAAGTGCTAAGTGTTTTCCCTAATTGTTGCATTTTCACCTAGGATTGTTGTATCAAAAAGGACTGATCCAAAGCTCAAATTTATCTGAGAATTTTCCTGTCAGTTCCTTGTCACAACAAGATACTCTGGACTAAAATTCAGAATTGTTCAATGAGTAGTTCATCCAGAACAATTCCTTAAGCATTTAGGTAAAAATGAATTAATTCTGAATAAATTTGCACTTTCATGCAAATTCAAGTCAACCAAAAATTCAAATATAGCTCAGGGATCATGCATGAATTTTTCTAGGAATTTTGGAGCTAATAATTACCCAGAACTGAATTTCCAAGTTTTGGGAATTCTCTGAAATGTTTCTGTATCCATTTGAACACAGCAATTTAAAACCTGAATTCTCCTAACCAAATCAACTTCAGCTGAACCTTTTACAGGAGTTCAGTAACATCCTCAAGAATATTCTACCAAAATTTAAGGATTTTTCGATCAACCAAACTCCCTCTAAAATTCTTTTGCTGAAAAGCTTTAAAGAGTTTTCCAGAACTAAATAATGACTTCCATACAAATTGGGTTGCAAATTTGGATAGATCTTTCCAAGCTGAATCTAACCCAATTTGAATCACTAAATTTGGAGTTTACTAGCAAAAGTAATGAGGTTCTAACGTTTGAATCAAATATGGCATTGGAATTAAACCGGGGAAAATTTAAATATCTGACAGCGGGTCCGGGGGTGACGTGGCGCCACCAGAGCTACTGACAAACGGGGCCACATAGATCCCCTCACGCAGCCACAGTTGGATATGGTGCCACAGAAGATCAAATTTTCTCAAAACAGCGACTGACGTGGGGGCCAGTCCTGTCATCTCCTACCTCTCGCCTCCCACGCCGGCCCGCCGCCGAGCTCAGCGGAGAGCTCGACGGGAAGGGGTTCCGGTGCTCCGAACTCACTAATTTTCGCTGCCACTACATATTTTCATGCGGGGAATACGTTGCCGGCCTCCCCTCTGACCGAGGATGGCCGGAATGCTATGCGCGATGGCGACCGTGGCTGCGGCATGTCCTGCGACGTAGCTAGGACGCTGTGATGGACCAAACACTTCGCCGTTTGGTCGTACAGCACCACTGCACCGAGGAGAACACAGATCTACCCACTGATCTCACTGAAACTCGTCGGAAATGGGACCTCACCGTTGGGCTAGGTCAAAATCCGGTGAATTTCGAAAAACTCGACGAACAGTGGCTCTGCTCGACGGTTCTCAGTGGTTTTTGATCCCCTGAGCTCGCATGGACGTCTAGTAGTAGGTTGCTAGGTTATGTGTTGAGTGGTGCAACGTGTGAGAAGAATTTTACAAGGTTCTCCCCGCGGGTTATATCGCATGTCGGTGGCAAAAAAAATATTCCGAAGAGCACAGATCGTGACAGGCTGCCGGTGTTGCGGTGAAGCAAGAGAGGGTTTAGGTGAACCTTTTTGCTTTTGAAGCTTGGTGGAAGATGCACTGTGGCGACCGGGCGACGAGTTCTTGTTGCGGTGGCTTCACACAGCGCTGTGGAGGAAAATGAGCTCGACGCCGGGGTTCCCGTGGAGCTAGCGCCTGGTTCTTGATTCGGGCACGTCGAGGGAGCTTCGGCGATGCTGTGGATGAGCTCAGCTCGGCGTGCAAACTACTGAGGCGTCCGGGCGCCGGTGGACCAAAACAGTTCCTGCGTGCGGCGAGTCCTTCATCGAGGAGAGTGCGTGAGGAGGAAGAACGGCCCACGGTTCGGTTTGTGGGGTGAAAATATCCCGGCTTGAGTCGATAAGGGCAAAGAAATGGGCTGGGTTTTGCTCGGAAGGTAGCGGCAGCATTGCCTGAGTGACTCGGGAGGTGGCGTGCGCTGCGCTCAGTCGGTTCGCTTGGAAAACAGAGGAGTCTGGTGACTTCAGTAGCAAGCCTGAACCTCTCAATGACAAATGGGCCCCATTTCCTTTCTCTCTCAAAATATCTCCAATTTATCACATTGTGTAATGCAAACTTCAGTCATGAGGAGCTCATATTTGAAATCCATTTGGGCAAATTTACAAGGTTTACCTCAGTTTCGAATTTGAATTCAAATTCCAATTAAATTCAAAGCCCCTTTGACATACATATCAAAGTAACTCCAAATTTTCTCAAAATTTGCCTTCCTCACAATTTGGACCTGAAGAATTCAAATACGGATTCAAACTTTCAATTTGGCGGCTGCAAAGGGGAGGTTTACAACCACAGTTTGCATCCTTCATTTAAAATGGCCACCATTGCATTTAAATGAACATATGAACTCAAAGTGGACTTTAAATTATGTGCTTGAACATGACCACATTCACGTGTTTATAAAAGTTTTTGCAAGTCCCATTTCTTGAATTTTAACTCAACCTTATTCACAACTGAAGTTTTTCATTTACATGTTTTGGGACTTTTACATTCCTCCGCCCTTAAAAAGAATCCTGTCCCGAGATTCACAATTAAGAACAATGTGGGGAGGACGACTAATGAAAATAAGCCTCTAATAGCTCCGGATGATTGATTTGTAAATACTCCTCGCTTTCCCACGTAGCTTCGTCAGACGTGTGATTTTCCCATAGGACCATGAAAAATTGCAGCATCCGGTTTCTTGTCTCGCGAGTCTTTTCATCATATATCCGGGTCAGATGCTAAACATATGTGAGGTCCGGATTCAAATCTGCTATGCCTTCCGTGAGAATTCCCGTTGGAACTTTCAAACACTTCTGCAACTGAGATATGTGGAAGACGTTATGAACTCCGGCTAAGGCTGCCGGTAACTCCAACCGGTATGCCACGGTTCCACATATTTCGATGACAGCAAAGGGACCGATAAAACGCGGAGCTAATTTTCCTTTCACTCCGAATCGGTGAATTCCCTTGATAGGAGATACGGGGAGATATACGTGGTCTCCAACTTGAAAGTCTAGAGGACGACGTCTATTATCCGCATAGCTCTTTTGTCTGGACTGCGCGGCTTTAAGATTTGCTTCAATAAGCCTTACCCGCTCTTCTGCTTCATTTACGAGATCAATCATGTAAATAACTCTCTCGCCAGATTCACACCAGCTCAAGGGTGTGCGGCACTTCCGGTCGTAGAGAGCTTCATAAGGTGCCATTTTATGCTCGTTTGATAACCGTTGTTATACGAGAACTCCGCCAACGGTAAGTTATCATCCCAGCTCTTACCGTGGTGGATGGCACACGCTATTAGCATATCTTCAAGTATTTGATTCACCCTCTCAGTTTGCCCATCGGTTTGAGAGTGATACGTGGAGCTTTGAATCAATTTGGTTCCCAAGGATGCGTGTAGCTGCTCCCAGAAACGGGCTACAAACAGCGATCCTCTGTCGGACACAATGGTACGAGGAACTCCATGTAAGCACAAGATTCGTGCTATGTACAACTCTGCATACTGCTTGGCATTGTATCTGGTATGCACAGGGATGAAGCGTGCTGATTTGGTTAACCGGTCAACGATTACCCAAATCGAACCATGGTGGTGGGAGGTCATCGGCAACCCGATGATGAAATCCATACTTAAGTCTTCCCACTTCCATGCCGGTATTTTCAATGGTTGCAGCAGGCCCGACTTCTTCACATGGTCGGCCTTAACTCTACGACACGTATCACATTCTGAAACGTACTTTGCAACTCCACGTTTCATAAGTGTCCACCAAAACTTTTTTTTCTGAGGTCTTGGTACATTTTATTGCTGTCCGAATGAATGGAAAATTTGGACAATTGAGCTTCATCAAAAATTTTCTTCCGCAGCCTCATATCACGGGGTACAACTATCCGGTCCTTGAACCATAAGGTATCTTCTTCATCTAACCGGAAACATTTCATTTCCCCATTCTTCAACCTCCTTTTAATATGATACATGCCCTTGTCTCACTTTTGAGCTTTCATAACCTCCTCTTTTAATGTGGGTATGAGAGCTAGATTATGTAAAGCTCCATATGGAACCAAGTAGAGACTCGGTTCCTCCTCTTTGATCGGCGAAATGATCAGATTATGAATATGAGATTTCCGGCTGAGTGCACGGCAACCACATTTGCCTTGCCCGGATATCGTGAATTTCAATCTCATAGTCTTTGATCAGATCTAACCATCGCCGTTGTCGCATATTCAACTCTTTTTGAGTGAATATGTACTTTAAGCTTTTGTGGTCGGTGTAGAGATGAACTAGATTTCCCAATAAGTAGTGTCTCCGCATCTTCAAAGCTAATACCACGGCAGCAAGATCAAGATTAAGAGTTGGATAATGTTGCTCATGATTCCGTAATTGCCGTGATCCGTATGCAACCACGCGTCCTCCTTGCATAAGTACGCAACCAAGTCCGATGCCGGACGCATCACAATAAACATCGAACGGCTTGGTTGTATCCGGTTGAGCTAAAACCGGGGCTGTTGTGAGGTGTTTCACCAACGCTTGATCCCCGAACTATAGCTCGCGAGTAGATTCCAACTACTCGACTTCTATCGGATGTTACCCCCTATTTAGCATGGCAATATTCTACAGTGGGGAACACTATTCTACCCTTGACTCCAGGGTTCATTTGGTCATGCATTTGGAGTATAAAACCTTCCTGACCTAATGCACATACAAACTCTAACCATAGTGGTGAACAAAGTAAAACTTTATAAAACAACTTAGATGCAAACCGGAGCTTGCCTTTGTTTTGCAGGTGACTAGGTATATAATGTTCAGTTAGTGAATACCACGTGAGGCTTGATCACGCGATCACCGTGTCTTCGGAATCCCACTTCACTTCCTTCACAAGTCCTCACGTATATGCTACACGTTATGAATATGCACAAATGTTTAGTTGTAAATATTTTGCTGACAAGTTCTAATGACACGTTAGAAACTGGAACTCTGTTCAAGAATTTAAAATGACACTGATGCTAAGTGTAAGGGCCTCAGTTTTTGACACACATTTGCAGTGTTCATCACCACACCAGACACCTCATTTGAGGAAGAATGATGAACACAAATGAAGAGCAAGTAACAATTATCAACATGCTCATTAGAGAACAAACTTACACATTGCAAAAGTGGTATTTCCCACATGTGATATAGATGGGCTGGACATATGAAAACTCCTACACTTTGCTAAGGATGTCCATGCCAAGTTTCACCCAAATTCAAAACCTTTTTGAGGTCAGTTTGGGTATAGTTAGGAAGAGGGCAGTTTGAAACCATATTCAAATTCAAACTGTTTTTATCCCATGAATTTAAAAGTGGAAGGCATATTCTTACTCAGCACATTTTTGTGAGCTCACACACCAATTTTCACTCCATTTGGAGTTGATCTTGACATGAGCTAAGGGGGAGAAATTCAAACTTTATTTGAATTTCAAACTGAACTTGTGCTGAAATTCATTCAAACCAAACCTCATTTGAACTTGGATCAATTCAAATGGCTCATGGGTGAATAATTTGAATTGCCAAGGGTAGTATGGGGTTCACTGTTTACAACAGTGATTAGGAGTAAATTTCAGAGGTTAAAATGGGGGGTGGGACCCACATGTCAGCCTCTACTTCAACACAAACCGACTGAAACACAGCTCAATCGGTTCCCGGGTGCAGTGTGCGCGCGCCACCGAGGGGGGCAGCCGGCGCCAGCTCCTTCTGTGCGCCCCAAGCCGGAGACCAGTCGCCGGGCTACTTATTCCCTCCCCGGCGTGCTTCAGTCGCCCATTCCCCGAGCTGCCGACGTGCACGACCTGTTCTTCCACTGCCATCGCCGCCGCCCGAGCTCACGTTTGATCAAGCCCGATCACTCGCGAGCACCGCCTCCTCCACAGTAAAACGGCACGAAGAGATCGTGAGCAACCTCCTAGACCCCGTGTTGTCCAGTGAGCAAGCGTCCTCGAGCTGTACGAGCCATTTCTCCGGCGAGCCGAACATCGCCGCCGATCGGGCTCTCGTGGACAGCACAACCCAGCCGCTGTCACGTCCTCTTCTATACACAAGAAAGGTGTGTGATTGTATGTAGATGGAGTAGCCGAAAGCCGTTTGGCGATTGATCAAACCTCGGCCGAGAATTTCCAAGTTTACTCATGATCAGTTCATAAGGACCGAGCTCACCTTCGGGTGAAATTCGTGCTCTATACACGAGGATTGGGCAAGCTCGTTCTCTAGTAGCGTCTACGCGCGATAGCGCCCATGCCCGAACTGGAATCAGAGGAAACCGTCGAGAATAGGCCATGATATGGCCGTTTTCCCCGCCGCCATGGCTGAACACCTCGGCTCACCGTCGAGAGCCTAGTTGCCGGTATTTCTAGCTTGCACCCAGCCCTGGTTCGTGTTTCCCATGCTCTACTGATGCTCTCCGACCGATTCCCGGTCGATTTGGTGCACGGGAGAGCGGGACCGACCTCACCGGAACCCTAGCAGGTGCTGTCACCGGTGCACACGGGTTTCCGGTCATCGCCGGCGGCCGGCGACCCCACCAGCGAGTCCAGGGGGTCAGTAAATGGGCAGGCGGCGAGTTTCGGGCCGGGGGGTGGCCGGGAACTCAGTTCCGGTGAGGGTCGCCGGAGATCGCCGCCGCCGCGCAGTTGGCGCAAGGAGGGAGACGACGCACTGTGTGCGGGGCCCACAAGCCAGAGTTTAAACTTTTTCCCCGAATTTCAGTTTCAGTTCAAACTTCAAAGCCTTATAACTTTGGCTAGAAAGCTCCAAATTGAGTGAACCAAATTTTGCTGGATTCAGCTCTCTGAGTAATTTCCAGAAAATCAAGTTTCACTTCATGACATTCCTTATTTCCACAGAATTAATTCCTCAAAGTTTAAACTGTTAGGAATTTTAACTGGAGAATCCTTTGGAGGAAAATCCTGAAATTTTGCTGAGATGTTCACAAAAATATCCTTGAACTACCATAAAAATTTCAGATCCATTTGAGCTCATTTAATCCACCTAATGGTGTGATTAGTGAAACTGTTCCAGAGAAAATAGAAAATGTTCAGAAACATTTTCAGAATTTTCTCTGAAATTGTTTAGCTCTTATCTTTAGTCAGGAACCCCCAAATTAAGTGAGACCAAATCCATTAGAACCCTCTGAAAATCTAGTATTCAGAAAGTCATAGTTTGTTTCATGAAAATCCTTAGAACACCCTAAGAGTTCCAATTAAGGTCAAGGACATAATTAATTGTGGAGGGCTCAAATGAGCTTTGCTGCGATTAAAACTTGACCAAGTCTCTGTTTAGGTTGTAACCAAGCCACAGTAAAAGTTTCACAGTCATTAGGTCTGTCTAGCAAGGGTTATTGACTTCACAACTTCAAAGTTAATACAAATGCATTTAAATTGATACATATATTGCTCTTATCATGTAGTCGCTAAGGTCGAGGAGGAACCCGAAGTCCTAGACTTCGTTACTCCGGAAGAGCAGCTAGCCTACAACCAAGAGCAGCAAGGCAAGCTCCGGTTTGCATTAACCTTTTTACAAATTTTTATTGTTTTGAGCACATACTTGTTTCCTTTATTCTGTGCATTAGAGTCTTGTTTGGAAGCCCCACTGCATAGCCAAGAGAACCATGGGTTGGGTTTAGGATTGCAAACCCCGTTAGCTACTGCATTGCTAGGATAGAGTAGGATTCGGTACAAGTCGAGTAGTTGGAACTACTCGCGAGAATAGGCTAGAGGCACATTGCTCGGGTAGAGATAGCACATGATACATATGGCAAGAAAGTGAGACCGAGCGGAGAGTAAGGGCAGCAGGACTTTGCGGCCTGTGTGCTATAGCTCCGCTTGTGTCGATTGAGGACCGAGCCGTGTGCGGGCCTGTTGAACAAGCTAGAACAGTACCGAAGACCTACCGGCTATATGGGAACTGGGAAACCGATGTAACTCGGGTAGCTGGTTATTGAGGCATTGCCCGTCGTTCAGAGGGTAGGTTGAGAGCTTGAGGTGTAAATCGGCTGGCGGCACGGAGATGCGCGTGCAGAGACCTCTTGCTCGGGACGATGGGACCGGTTCAATATTTGGCTAACGGGTGAAAGGTAGTCGCGTACGGCGTCCGTGATGGTTGTTGTAGGCAACATCGAGTACGGGCGTACGTGACGGGTTGTTCGGGTAACCCTGCAGGTGTAAATCGATTATAATCGCCGTCCCTCACGGTCAGTGAGTACCACTTGTTCACTGTACCGCGACGTAGAAAGAACAGGCTAGTTACATGTTAAAATGTTGCTGATTGAAAGCTGGACATTGATTGTTAATGATATGCTGTAGCTTAGAGCTAACTAAAGTTCTTTTCAACTTTGGGCAAAGTACATGAGAGAAATGCGTTTCTTGTTTGATTGCGGCTCTCTCATGTGCCTTAGCGTAAGGTTCTCCACAACCTGCTGCTAAAACTTGAAAGTAAGGTTCTACTAATTAGGCGAGTCCTTGCAAATGATTTTTACCTCATATAACCCATCACCCTCATGTAGAAGTTCCATGTTTAGGTGAGACGGGTCAGACTTGCTGAGCCTTCGTGCTCACTGCTTGTGTTTGAAGCTTTTGCAGTGTTCTATGAGGAAGGGACTCCCGAGGAGGAGACGGAACCCCAGGAGGGGAACCCCGTCGAGTGGGAGTCGTGCACGCCGCAGAGTTAGTGTGCGTGTGTGCTAGCAAGGACACGTTCGAGGGCTGAACGTGCACTTGATGCTTAGTCTACGCCCGCGAGTGGAGACTAAACTTATTTTGATGTAAACATGTTCATAAAACTGTTTATGTAATAAACTTCCGCTTCCGCTTTGTACCTTTGACGTGTGTTATACGGTGCTGTGCAACATAGCACCCCTCAGCGTGATCCTGGCTCGACAGGACCAAATGGGGTCGTGTCAGCGTGGTATCAGAGCTCGCTTGAGGTTTAACACAGTACAAAGGTCTTCTTTTTCAAAAATCCAGTGAGGAACGAGTTAGTAGCCCGTATAAGGATGTTATTAGCATATAGAAAGTGGCATATTAACCTATTTGTTATGTCGGAAAATCGTGCATCTGGGGACGTTCATGTCTTGGGGGGGTGCACGTAAGTGCTGTCCACCAGTGCGCACAAGCTGAAGGGTGGAGCCCCACGGGTGGCAGGTAACCCGACCCGCTTTAGTATCCTCTACGACTCTTCATGTCGTTTGGGGTATTCGAGCAACGTCTGTCCCTGGCATGCGTGGTGCAATTTGGGAGACCCCGTCACGTGGTCTGAGACGTGAACACGTAACTCAAGGCGTGTTTGGCTTGAGAACATCCGGGCGAGTGATGACGGTCGGGTGTACGAACTGTATGGATTCCGGGCTCGGTGTGCAGCCGTGTCTGACGATTGATTGAGTTTCTGCAGGTAGCCTGACAACGAAACGGTAGACGTGTAGCATCCGTGTGCGAGTGACGAGTAGTGCCACTGAACTAACGAAGCCGGCTAAGCCCGGTATAGGTTTTTCCTTTGTGAGGACGTAGTACCGACATAATCTGGTGACGCATCGACGTCACACCCAACTAAATGAACAACTTCATTTAAAAACTTGAAGGTTTTGATCCAAAGTAGTAAAACTTGATGTAACTCCTTCCCTTGAACAGGATATTCAAAGTTAACAAGTTTTCAACTTATAGGATGTTAAGGACAGAGCACTCTGTTTTCAGCTGAATCAAGGTTGAAGTTAATCAGAGGTTAGAGGTTGAGTTCTTTCCAGGTTGGGGTTGTATGATACATTTCTGGAAAGCGTTGGAAGAGCTTTACAACTCTTCTGTTGAGGTCCAGAGGTGTTTCATCCCTTAACCACTCGAAAAATGCAGTAGAGTTGAAACTGTCCAGAAAACAGGACAGAGCAAAGACTCTCTGTAAACTCTCTGTAAATTAAGCATAACTTCCTGCTTAAAAATCCAAAAATAGGAAATGAGGTACTTATGGAAAGCTTATGAGATGGGTTACGACTTTGTAACAGAAAGTTTTGTCAGATTGGGAACAGAATTAACTGGGATTCTTGGATCAATTCAGTACCTAAAGCAGGGAGGTGCTGTCCAATTGATTCCAGAAATTCTGTTAACTTTGACATCTCATAACCTTTGAACCAGGACAGATATTAGGCCAAGCAAATACTGGCTGGAAATCTATTGAAGTTAGCTTCAACTTTGATGTTGAGCTACAGAACTGGTTTTGCTTTTAACCTGGCCTAAATCAGGTTGAAATGGAAACTGGTCAGGGCTGTCATGGGAACAGCAGATCAGCAGTCAAATTTGTTTAAAAATTTGAACTATGTTTCCAAGTGTTATGGGTTCAATGACATATCTTATGTTATAACTCAATGGTTTACTGTTTAAATAAATATTTGACATTTCTCAAATATATTTTTACAGATGGCAGCAGATAAACAGTTGGAGAACGGGTGGGTAGTTTCCCACTGTTTTGACCGTAGCGGCTACCCGGAAGCATTGTGGCAAATGCTCCAATATTTCGGGTACAACCAGATGCCGCAATACTTCACCAAGGAAGAAGGCGAAGAGGGGAACAAGACATGGACGATCCATGTCGAGGTTCCTGCAGGACCTACGCCACCCGGTTGGGTGCCATTCACCGTCACGGTGAGAGGAAGACAACCGGAAGGGATGTGGCAAGTGGCAGCCCGTGACACTATGTCACGTTTCTGCCAACTACACGTGCAGGCTATGGCGGGCACTCCATACGCACTCGTTCCGGTGGAGGGACGAGCTCAGCATGTGTGGGAACAGAGGTACCTGGAGGCAACAGACCCGAGTTGCCCAAGGTACAACCCCGCGGAGGCAAATCTCAGCCTCCAAATGAGGGCGGGAAACGCTGTGATGGACAGCCAAGCTGTTCATACGGAGCATCTCGCCACAAAGCTCAAGGAGAGCACAAGCCGTGGAGATAATTTCGAGAGTGCTCACAGCGCACTCCGCAATGTGCTCCTTCCGACGATCAAGCGACTGAATGAACAACACAATCAGTTGCGTCGTCTGAAGAAGGCAAGGAAGAAGAGCCGTGTTGACATCGCGGCGTTGCAAGAGCTGGTGCAGACCCTAACCCAGCAGAATGAGGACCTTGCTCAAGAGCGGGACGACGCTATTGAGGAAGGACAAGGCTGGGAAGAGGACTACAACCAAGCTATGGACGAGGTGCATGCTTTGCAGGACCTCGTGCCCCCGGTGTTAGGCGTACCGGTAGTCTTGGGTCTTCCAGCCATGGGAGAACCCGGAATGGGAGAAGAGGTGGTAGACCCCGAGCCACCAGCAGAGGTACCGGAGGAGGACGACCCACAGGAGGTCGAGTTCTACTCCGAGTAGGGGGTTACGGTTGCCAAGTAGGGCAGCTAGGGTAGCGTAACCCAACTTTTGTAATCGGTGACATGTCGTGTAGACAGTAGCGTATGTATAGGTAGTGACGACATGAGCACGACTTCTCGGAGATCCGAGAATAATGTATCTTGTATAAAGTTTATGCTTTATCAATGTATGTGAATGTTGTGCAAATTAATCATGTGTCACTTCAATACCTACTGTTGCGTATGGAATTTTAAGTAAGACATGTGCTAATTGCTGCTGTTTTGAATTTCAGAATGACGCGTACTCGTGCCAACCCTGACGTTGGGGGTACCAGTCAAGGGGGAGAGACCTCCCAACCACCTCCCGAGGATTCTTCGGGACAGCAGCAGCAACAGCAAACACCGCCACCGCCACTGCCAACGGTTACATTGGCCGACATTGTCGCGGCAATGGCGGGCTCGCATCAGCAGCACACAGAGTTGCTGCAGACTCTCATCGCCAATACGTCTCGTCCAGAGAGACGTCAAGATCGTGAGGAGCGCCAACAGAGCTCCTACTCCGACTTCCTGGCGACTCATCCCCCTGTATTCTCAAGGGCGGATGAACCACTTGACGCGGACAACTGGCTCCGCGCCATAGAAATGAAGTTCGGGCTGCTCCAGATCAGCGAGCAGCGCAAGACTCAGTTCGCAGTCCAGCAGCTCCAAGGATCCGCGAGCGCGTGGTGGGCCAACTTCTGTACTTCACAGCCCACCGACCGAGTGATGACCTGGGCGGAGTTCCGGACGGCCTTCAGGGCCTATCATATACCGCCAGGTCTGATGAAGAGGAAGACACAGGAGTTCCTACACCTGCAACAAGGGAGCGGAACGCGCTGGAATACTCCAGAGCGTTCAACGATCTCGCGCTCTACGCGTCGTATCACGCGGATACAGACGAGAAGCGGCGAGACCATTTTTACCAGGGGCTTAACCCGCTCCTGAAGGACAAGTTGGCGATGTTCAATCGCGGCAGCCTCAACGACATCATTGATGCTGCGATTGTTCAGGAGGACTCCGGCAAGGAGTTGGCGGCGGCAGAGCGAAAGCGAAGCGCGCCGCAGAGCAGCGGAGAGGGAGGCAGTCCTTCTCAGAAGTTTCGGATGGTGAATCGCCCACCATCAGGTCCACGCTGGCAGCCACCACAGCGGTCGATGCCGTTCCGCAGTCGGCCGTACTCTTCACCGGCATTCCGGCCGGCACTGCCAGTACCACCGCAACAACAACAGCAGCAGCGGGCGATGCCGCGTGCGTTTGCACCTCCGCAACGCATGCCGGGCTTTCGTCCACCGAGTACTCCACCAGCAGCAGCCACATGTTACAAGTGTGGTCGTCCAGGACACTCCGCGAGCAGTTGCCCGGAGAGGCAAGGCGGCGGAGTGGCACCACAGTATCCGGGGAGGAATCAACCCCGGAACCCTACTAATGCGCGGCGGGCAAACCCTAGGACCGGCACTGTCCACCAACTTGCCATTGAGGACGTGCCGGAGGGCGAGCCAATCCTTGCGGGTATGTTCCAACTCCCGCTATAGTACTGTTTGATTCAGGCGCCACGCATAATTTTATTAGCCAAGCTTTCATTGCTAAACACAGTTTGCCAATACTACCCACCGATAGTCCATATTTAATTTGTTCACCGGGGGGGAAGATTTCAGCAAGCGTAATGGTCTCCAAAGCACCATTATGCTTAGCGGGTAAAGTGTACCCCACGTCTCTCATTATCTTAGAGGGACAGAAGGTCGATGTCATCCTAGGGATGTCGTGGTTAACCCGCCACAGCGCTGTTTTAGACACCGTCCTTCGAGTCGTACACTTAAACTCCGAGGTGCACGGTTCTCACTCATTATTTCTGGACAGTCCAGAAATAAAACTTTCAAGTGTCTATCAGTCCACAACTATCAAATTGGAAGACATTCCAGTGGTCCGAGAGTTCCCTGATGTATTCCCGGATGATTTACCAGGAATGCCACCCGATAGAGAGGTGGAGTTCAAGATTGAACTCGCACCAGGAACCATGCCAATATCCCAAAGGCCGTACAAGATGGCACCCAAGGAGTTGGCTGAACTGAAGACTCAGCTCACGGACCTTCTGGAGAAGGGTTTTATTAGGCCGAGCTCCTCCCCATGGGGCTGTTCGGCATTATTTGTCAAGAAGAAGGATGAGATGTTGCGGCTTTGCGTGGACTACCGTCCATTAAATGCCGTAACCATCAAGAACAAGTACCCGTTGCCACGGATCGACATGTTGTTTGATCAGTTGGTCGAAGCAAAGATCTTTTCCAAGATGGATTTAAGATCCGGGTACCATCAGATTAAGATAAGGGCTGAGGACATTCCGAAGACGGCTTTCTTGACGAGGTCATGTCCTTCGGCCTCACCAATGCTCCAGCTCACTTCATGTACTTAATGAACTCGGTGTTCATGCCGGAGCTGGACAAGTTTGTCGTGGTATTCATCGACGACATCCTGGTATATTCCAAGTCGGAGGAAGATCACAAGAAACATCTGCGTATAGTCTTGCAAAGGTTGCGGGATCTCAAGTTATACGCAAAATTCAGCAAATGCGAGTTTTGGATATCGCAAGTGCCTTTCCTCGGGCATATCATCTCAGCGGAGGGTATCGCTGTGGACCCGAGCAAGATCACGCAAGTGCTGAATTGGGAATCTCCGAGGACTGTTCATGAGGTACGGAGTTTCCTCGGACTCGCGGGATATTATCGGAGGTTCATTCCGAACTTCTCGAAGATTGCCAAGCCAATGACAGAGCTGCTGAAGAAGGCTACCAAATATGTTTGGAGTCCAGCATGTGAAGCAGCATTCAAGGCTTTAGTCAAGCACCTGAAATCAGCACCGGTTTTGGTGCAGCCAGACACAACAAAACCGTTCGATGTGTACTGCAATGCATCCGGCATTGGGCTTGGGTGTGTGCTGATGCAAGACCGAAGGGTGGTCGCGTATGGATCACGGCAGCTTAGGAACCATGAGCAAAATTATCCAACTCACGACTTGGAGCTCGCTGCCGTGGTACTTGCACTGAAGATGTGGAGGCACTACCTACTCGGTAACCTCGTACACTTATATACCGACCACAAAAGCCTCAAGTACATATTCACTCAGAAGGAGCTGAACATGAGGCAACGAAGATGGTTAGAACTGATAAAGGATTACGAGATAGAGATCCATTATTATCCGGGCAAAGCAAACGTAGTGGCAGATGCGCTGAGCCGCAAGTAACACGTCAATAATCTGGCCATCACACCGTTGGAAGAGAGCGAACCACCACTCCATGTGATTCCACACGGAGCTCTCTACAACCTAGCTTTGATCCCCACCATCCGTGAAGAGATAGCGGCAGCCTAGAAGAAAGACAAGGGCATGTCACATTTGCGGAGACGTATAGACAGGGGGGAGTTGAAATGTTTCCGGAAGGATGGAGACGGCGTCCTATGGTTCAAGGACCGGATTGTCGTACCCCGAAACCCGGAACTACGGAAGAAGATCTTTGATGAGGCTCACTTATCAAAGTTTTCTATTCACCCCGGCAGCAACAAAATGTATCAAGAACTCAGAAGAAAGTTTTGGTGGACACGGATGAAGCGCGAGGTTGCAAAATACGTGTCCGAGTGTGATACATGTCGAAGGGTGAAGGCATATCATATGCGGAAACCGGGACTGCTACAACCACTGGGCATTCCTGCCTGGAAGTGGGAGGACGTGAGCATGGATTTCATCGTCGGTTTAACCACCACCTTGCAGAAACATGATTCTGTGTGGGTGATCGTCGATCGGCTCACCAAAGTTGCCCATTTCATCCCGGTCAACACCAACTACAACGCCAAGAAGTACGCTGAACTGTACATCTCACGGATCCTATGCTTGTACGGCGTACCCCGTACTATCATTTCGGATCGGGGCACTTTATTTGTGTCCCGTTTTTGGGAGCAGCTGCACGCTGCCTTGGGGACGAAGCTGATCCATAGTTCAGCCTACCACCCGCAGACGGATGGGCAAACGGAGCGGGTAAATCAAATCCTAGAAGACATGCTACGAGCTTGCGCTATCAACCACGGCAAGAATTGGGATGATCACTTGCCGTTAGCCGAGTTCTCGTACAACAATGGGTACCAAGCCAGCATCAAGATGGCGCCCTACGAGGCGCTATACGGAAGAAAATGCCGCACACCATTGAACTGGTGTGAGTCTGGCGAAAGGGTTACCTTCGTGATTGACCTTGTCAACAACGCGGAAGAAAAGGTTCGATTAATTCAAGCGAACCTAAAAGACGCTCAATCCCGACAGAAACAGTATGCGGACCGGAGAAGGCACCCGTTACAATTCGAAGTTGGAGATCGCGTATATCTACGGGTGTCTCCAATGAAGGGCGTAAACAGATTTGGGGTGAGAGGAAAGTTGGCACCCTGATTCATCGGTCCGTTTCAGATTACCGAAAGATGTGGATCAGTGGCATACCGGCTGAAGTTACCAGAAGCACTTTCCGGTGTGCACGACGTCTTTCACGTTTCCCAGCTGAGGAAATGTCTCAAGCTATCAACTACCGTTCAGCTGGAAGACATTGAAGAACTGCAACCGGATCTCACCTATCGGGAGGAACCGGTGCAGATTATTGATGAAAAGGCCCGAACCACACGCAACCGTACGTTGTGGTTCTACAAGGTTCTATGGAGTAATCACTCCATGGACGAAGCGACATGGGAGAGCGAAGAATTCCTTCACACTAACTACCCCGAATTCTCACGTCGCATATCCGGTAATTTTCCACCGTCCTCTCTCTCATTTTCACCTTATAATCTCGGGACGATTATTTTAAGGGGGCAGGAATGTAAGGGCCTCAGTTTTTGACACACATTTGCAGTGTTCATCACCACACCACACACCTCATTTGAGGAAGAATGATGAACACAAATGAAGAGCAAGTAACAATTATCAACATGCTCATTAGAGAACAAACTTACACATTGCAAAAGTGGTATTTCCCACATGTGATATAGATGGGCTGGACATATGAAAACTCCTACACTTTGCTAAGGATGTCCATGCCAAGTTTCACCCAAATTCAAAACCTTTTTGAGGTCAGTTTGGGTATAGTTAGGAAGAGGGCAGTTTGAAACCATATTCAAATTCAAACTGTTTTTATCCCATGAATTTTAAAAGTGGAAGGCATATTCTTACTCAGCACATTTTTGTGAGCTCACACACCAATTTTCACTCCATTTGGAGTTGATCTTGACATGAGCTAAGGGGGAGAAATTCAAACTTTATTTGAATTTCAAACTGAACTTGTGCTGAAATTCATTCAAACCAAACCTCATTTGAACTTGGATCAATTCAAATGGCTCATGGGTGAATAATTTGAATTGCCAAGGGTAGTATGGGGTTCACTGTTTACAACAGTGATTAGGAGTAAATTTCAGAGGTTAAAATGGGGGGTGGGACCCATATGTCAGCCTCTACTTCAACACAAACCGACTGAAACACAGCTCAATCGGTTCCCGGGTGCAGTGTGCACGCGCCACCGAGGGGGGCAGCCGGCGCCAGCTCCTGCTGCGCGCCCCAAGCCGGAGACCAGTCGCCGGACTACTTATTCCCTCCCCGGCGTGCTTCAGTCGCCCATTCCCCGAGCTGCCGACATGCACGACCTGTTCTTCCACTGCCATCGCCGCCGCCCGATCTCACGTTTGATCAAGCCCGATCACTCCCGAGCACCGCCTCCTCCACAGCAAAACGGCACCAAGAGATCGTGAGCAACCTCCTAGACCCCGTGTTGTCCAGTGAGCAAGCGTCCTCGAGCTGTACGAGCCATTTCTCCGGCGAGCCGAACATCGCCGCCGATCGGGCTCTCGTGGACAGCACAACCCAGCCGCTGTCACGTCCTCTTCTCTACACAAGAAAGGTGCGTGATTGTATGTAGATGGAGTAGCCGAAAGCCGTTTGGCGATTGATCAAACCTCGGCCGAGAATTTCCAAGTTTACTCATGATCAGTTCATAAGGACCGAGCTCACCTTCGGGTGAAATTCGTGCTCTATACACGAGGGTTGGGCAAGCTCGTTCTCTAGTAGCGTCTACGCGCGATAGCGCCCATGCCCGAACTGGAATCAGAGGAAACCGTCGAGAATCGGCCATGATATGGCCGTTTTCCCCGCCGCCATGGCTGAACACCTCGGCTCACCGTCGAGAGCCTAGTTGCCGGTATTTCTAGCTTCCACCCAGCCCTGGTTCGTGTTTCCCATGCTCTACTGATGCTCTCCGACCGATTCCCGGTCAATTTGGTGCACGGGAGAGCGGGACCGACCTCACCGGAACCCTAGCAGGTGCTGTCACCGGTGCACACGGGTTTCCGGTCATCGCCGGTGGCCGGCGACCCCACCAGCGAGTCCAGGGGGTCAGTAAAGGGGCAGGCGGTGAGTTTCGGGCCGGGGGGTGGCCGGGAACTCAGATCCGGCGAGGGTCGCCGGAGATCACCGCCGCCGCGCAGTTGGCGCGAGGAGGGAGACGACGCACTGTGTGCGGGGCCCACAAGCCAGAGTTTAAACTTTTTCCCCGAATTTCAGTTTCAGTTCAAACTTCAAAGCCTTATAACTTTGGCTAGAAAGCTCCAAATTGAGTGAACCAAATTTTGATGGATTCAGCTCTCTGAGTACTTTCCAGAAAATCAAGTTTCACTTCATGAAATTCCTTATTTCCCCAGAATTAATTCCTCAAATTTTAAACTGTTAGGAATTTTAACTGGAGAATCCTTTGGAGGAAAATCCTGAAATTTTGCTGAGATGTTCACCAAAATATCCTTGAACTACCATAAAAATTTCAGATCCATTTGAGCTCTTTTAATCCACCTAATGGTGTGATTAGTGAAACTGTTCCAGAGAAAATAGAAAATGTTCAGAAACATTTTCAGAATTTTCTCTGAAATTGTTTAGCTCATATCTTTAGTCAGGAACCCCCAAATTAAGTGAGACCAAATCCATTAGAACCCTCTGAAAATCTAGTTTTCAGAAAGTCATAGTTTGTTTCATGAAAATCCTTAGAACACCCTAAGAGTTCCAATTAAGGTCAAGGACATAATTAATTGTGGAGGGCTCAAATGAGCTTTGCTGCGATTAAAACTTGACCAAGTCTCTGTTTAGGTTGTAACCAAGCCACAGTAAAAGTTTCACAGTCATTAGGTCTGTCTAGCAAGGGTTATAGACTTCACAACTTAAAAGTTAATACAAATGCATTTAAATTGATACATATATTGCTCTTATCATGTAGTCGCTAAGGTCGAGGAGGAACCCGAAGTCCTAGACTTTGTTACTCCGGAGGAGCAGCTAGCCTACGACCAAGAGCAGCAAGGCAAGCTCCGGTTTGCATTAACCTTTTACAATTTTTTATTGTTTTGAGCACATACTTGTTTCCTTTATTCTGTGCATTAGAGTCTTGTTTGGAAGCCCCACTGCATAGCCAAGAGAACCATGGGTTGGGTTTAGGATTGCAAACCCCGTTAGCTACTGCATTGCTAGGATAGAGTAGGATTCGGTACAAGTCGAGTAGTTGGAACTACTCGCGAGAATAGGCTAGAGGCACATTGCTCGGGTAGAGATAGCACATGATACATATGGCAAGAAAGTGAGACCGAGCGGAGAGTAAGGGCAGCAGGACTTTGGGGCCTGTGTGCTGTAGCTCCGCTTGTGTCGATTGAGGACCGAGCCGTGTGCGGGCCTGTTGAACAAGCTAGAACAGTACCGAAGACCTACCGGCTATATGGGAACCGGGAAACCGATGTAACTCAGGTAGCTGGTTATTGAGGCATTGCCCGTCGTTCAGAGGGTAGGTTGAGAGCTTGAGGTGTAAATCGGCTGGCGGTACGGAGATGCGCGTGCAGAGACCTCTTGCTCGGGACGATGGGACCGATTCAATATTTGGCTAACGGGTGAAAGGTAGTCGCGTACGGCGTCCGTGATGGTTGTTGTAGGCAACATCGACTACGGGCGTACGTGACGGGTTGTTCGGGTAACCCTGCAGGTGTAAATCGATTATAATCGCCGTCCCTCGTGGTCAGTGAGTACCACTGGTTCACTGTACCGTGACGTAGAAAGAACAGGCTAGTTACATGTTAAAATGTTGCTGATTGAAAGCTGGACATTGATTGTTAATGATATGCTGTAGCTTAGAGCTAACTAAAGTTCTTTTCAACTTTGGGCAAAGTACATGAGATAAATGTGTTTCTTGTTTGATTGCGGCTCTCTCATGTGCCTTAGCGTAAGGTTCTCCACAACCTGCTGCTAAAACTTGAAAGTAAGGTTCTACTAATTAGGCGAGTCCTTGCAAATGATTTTTACCTCATATAACCCATCACCCTCATGTAGAAGTTCCATGTTTAGGTGAGACGGGTCAGACTTGCTGAGCCTTCGTGCTCACTGCTTGTGTTTGAAGCTTTTGCAGGGTTCTATGAGGAAGGGACTCCCGAGGAGGAGACGGAACCCCAGGAGGGGAACCCCGTCGAGTGGGAGTCGTGCACGCCGCAGAGTTAGTGTGCGTGTGTGCTAGCAAGGACACGTTCGAGGGCTGAACGTGCACTTGATGCTTAGTCTACGCCCGCGAGTGGAGACTAAACTTATTTTGATGTAAACATGTTCATAAAACTGTTTATGTAATAAACTTCCGCTTCCGCTTTGTACCTTTGACGTGTGTTATACGGTGCTGTGCAACGCAGCACCCCTCAGCGTGATCCTGGCTCGACAGGACCAAATGGGGTCGTGTCACTAAGGTTTGGGTTTGGGTTAATCCACATGGTCAAGTGCTAAGTGTTTTTCCTAATTGTTGCATTTTCACCTAGGACTGTGTATCAATAAGGATTGATCCAGAGCTCAAATTTATCTGAGAATTTCTCTGTGAGTTCCTTGTCACAAGAAAATATTCTGGGCCAAAATTCAAAATTGTTCATTGAGTAGTTCATCCAGAACAATTCCTTAAGAATTTATGCAACAAAGAATTAATTCTCAATAAATTTGCACTTTCATGCAAATTCAAGTGAACCACGAATTGAAACATAGCACAGGGATCATGCATGAATTTTCCTAGGAACTTTGGAGCTAAGAATTACCCATAACTGAATTTCCAAGTTTTGGGAATTCTCTGAAAATATTTCTGTATCCATTTGATAACAGCAACTTAAAACCTGAAATATCCTAAGAAAATCAACTTAAAATGAGCTGAACTTTTTACAGGAGTTCAGTAACGTCCTAAAGAATATTCTGTAAAAATTTGAGGATTTTTGGATCAACCAACCCTCTAAACTTCTTTTGCTGAAAAGCTTTAAAGAATTTTCCAGCATTAAATAATGACTTTCATACAAATTGGGTTGCTCATTTGGATAGATCTTTCCAAGCTAAATGTAACCCAATTTGAATCACTAAATTTGGAGTTTCCTAGCAAAAGTTATGAGGTTCTAAAGTTTAAATCAAATATGGCATTTTAAATAAACTGGGAAAAGTTTAAATGTCAGACAGCGGGTCTGGGGGTGACGTGGCGCCATCAGAGCTACTGACACACTGGCCACAGAGATCCCCTCGCACAGCCACAGTTGGATCCAGTGCCACAAAAGATCAAATTTTCCCAAAACAGCTACTGACGTGTGGGCCAGCCCTGTCATCTCCTACCTCCCGCCTCCCGCGCGGCCTGCTGCCGAGCTCGCTGGAGAGCTCGCTGGGAAGGGGTTCCGGTGCTCCAAAGTCGCTAATTTTCGCCGCCACTACATATTTTCGTGCAGGGAACACGTTGCCGGCCTTTCCTCAGACCGAGGATGGCTGTAATCCTACGCGCGACGGCGACCGTGGCTGCGGCATGTCCGGCAACGTAGCTAGGGAGCTGTGATGCACCAAACACTTCACCGTTTGCTCGTACAGCACAACTGCACCAAGGAGAACACAGATCTACCCACTGATCTCACTGAAACTCGTTGGAAATAGGACCTCACCGTTGGGCTAGGTTAAAATCTGGCGAATTTCAAAAAACTCGATGAACAGTGGCTCTGCTTGACGGTTCTCGGTGGTTTTCGATCCCCTGAGCTCGCACGGACGTCTTGTAGTAGGTTGCTAGGTTATGTGTTGAGTGGTGCAACGTGTGAGAAGAATTTTACAAGTTTCTCCCCGTGGGTTATATCGCATGTCGACGGCAAAAGAAAAATTCCGGCGAGCACAGATCGTGACAAGCTGCCGGTGTTGCGGTGAAGCAAGAGAGGGTCTAGGCGAACCTTTTTGCTTTTAAAGCTCGGTGGAAGATGCACTGTGGCGACCAGGTGATGAGTTCTTGTCGCGGCAGCTTCACACGGCTCTGTGCAGGAAAACGAGCTCGACGCCGGGGTTCCCATGGAGCTCATGCCTGGTTCTTGCTTCGGACACAGTGAGGGAGCTTCGGCGATGCCGTGGATGAGCTCAGCTCAGCATGGAAACTACTGAGGTGTACGGGCGCCGGTGGACCAAAACAGTTCCTGCATGCGGCGAGTTCTTCATCAAGGAGAGCGCGTGAGGAGGAAGAACAGCCCACGGTTCGGTTTGTGGGGTGAAAATATCCCGGTTTGAGTAATAGGGGCAAAGAAACGGGCTGGGTTTTGCTCGGAAGGTAGCGGCAGCGTTGCCCGAGAGACTCGGGAGGTGGCGCGCGCTGCGCTGAGTCGGATCGCGTGAAAAATAGAGGAGTCCGGTGACTTCAGTAGCAAATCTGAACCTCTCAATGACAAATGAGCCCCATTTCCTTTCTCTCTCAAAATATCTCCAATTTGTCACATTGCATATTGCAAACTTCAGTCATGAGGAGCTCACATTTGAAATCTATTTGGACAAATTGACAAGGTTTACCTCAGTTCCAAATTTGAATTCAAATTCCAATTAAATTCAAAGCCCTTTGACATACATATCAATGTAACTCCAAATTTTCTCAAAATTTGCCTTCCTCATAATTTGGACCTGAAGAATTCAAATACGGATTCAAACTTTCAATTTGGCAGCTGCAAAGGGGAGGTTTACAACTACAGTTTGCATCCTTCATTTAAAATGGTCACCTTTGCATTTAAATGAACATTTGAACTCAATGTGGACTTTAAATTATGTGCTTGCACATGACCACATTCACGTGTTTAGAAAAGTTTTTGCAAGTCCCATTTCCTGAATTTGAACTCAACTTTATTCACAACTCAAGTTTTCCATTTACAAGTTTTGGAACTTTTACACGGGGCCTAGCCCGCAACGGGCGGCGGCGTCAGCATAACTCCGGCGACGTCAAACTCACCCCACAGTGGCTCAATTGCTTCAGATCTTCTTCCTACAGCACCGTGGTGGAGCCCTAATCACCGATATAAATTCAAATCAGCTCCAAACAGGCTGCAAGTGTGAGCTCACGGGCGACCTAGGTTAAAATCTGGTGGCGGCCCGAAATTTTCGAAGAACAGAGCCTAATCTCGATGGTTTCTGATGATTATTGATCCTAGAGGTTCGTAAGGAAGTTTATGACGTGTGTTTGCCTTGGCATGATCTGTGATGGGCTAAACTCCTAGAATTTCTGAAATTCTCTCAACTGGATTCTATGAACAAGCATGCGGTAAACGGGGAAATTCTCCCTTGGTGGTGCACAAAAGGAGGTGAGGTTTTCATCGTGAGTTCGAGCAGCGTAGGGCGGTCCTCTTTGCTGTATAACTTCAGCCACGATTCGGCTTGTAGCGTCAGGACGCAGGGGAACCGGGGGTTAGTTGGGTGGCGGTGATTTTCTTCGGAGCTGAGTGAGGGGTTGTCGGGCACCAGTGAGAGGCTGGTTCACGTGGTAGGGTCCACGGTGATCACTTCACTTGGCCTACTGACCAACCAAGCAGGAGCTGGCGCTTGCTTCATCGGGGGGGGGGGGGGGGGGGGGAGGGGGGGTTCCCAACCCGAGCTGGCGCCTGCTCGGTTCTCAGCCGAAGAAACAGAGTCGGTTGTGGTTCTCTGTGGCTGACATATGGGCGCACTTCTCGTCTCTTTCTCATTTTAATTTCCAGTGATATTCTTTCTTCTACTTACCATTGAATGGTAGACTTCACCACTAAGTCATGACCTCAATTTGAGTTCCTCAGGTTCGGAGCTGTGTTGGCTAAATTTGATTCACACTTGAATTTGAATTTCAAATTCAGTTTTGAATTAGTTCAAATATAGCTCTCGACAAGCACAACTCCAATGGAGGTGAAAATTGGTGGAGTAACTCAGAAAAATGAGCTGAGTTTGAATATGACTCCACCTTTTGAATTCAGATGATGAAAGTAGCTGGAATTTGAATTTACATTCAAGCTGGCCCTTTTTATAATTGTATCCAAAAGTGCCTCAAACAGGTTTGGATTTGCATGAAACTTGACATGAGCATTCCTAAGAATATTTAGGGCCTAATTGTGAGCTCAGCCCCTCATGTTTACATGTGGTAAATCCTACCTTTGGATTTGTGAGTTTTTCCTTTAGTCATCCTATTGATGGTGGTTACTTGCTCTTCCGATGTGTTCATGAGATCTCCACAAAATGAGCTTTGGTGTGTGTGATGTCATGAACAATTTAGCAAATGAAATCTTGGGACTTTACAAGCGAGGTGTAAATCGGCTAGCGGTCACTGAGGTTGCTCCGTGTAGATACCTCCTGCTTGGGACAATAGGACCGGTTCAGCACTTGGCTAACGAATGAAAGGTGGTGGCATACAACGTCCGTGATGGTTGCTGTAGGCAACATCGAGTACGGGTATACGTGACGGGTTATTCGGGTAACCCTGCAGGTGTAAATCGATTATAATTGCTGTCCCTCACAGTCAGTGAATATCACTTGTTCACTGTACCATGATGTAGAAAGAACAGGCTAGTTGTCATGATTAAAAGTTGATGTTTGAATGTGTCACGTTGATTGTTAATGAAATGCTTTAGATTAGAGCAAATCAAAGTTCCTTTCAACCTTAGGCAAGCCACATAAGAGGAATGTGTTTCGTGTTTGATTGTGGACTTCCTATGTTTCTTAGGACAAGATTCTCTACTAATTTGAGGCTAAAACTTGGAAGTAAGAGTCAACTAATTAGGCGAGTTTTATGCAAAGTACTTTCCTATTATACACTGCAAATCTAGCATGTAGAGTTACATGTTTACGTGAGAAGGGTTTGAGTGCTCCATCACCTTCCTCGAGCTCTAGTGGTGATTTACGGCCACTTAGGGCATCCGGAGAAGCTTGGGACGCATTGTTCATCGTCGGCCACGCGCCACCGATCGCCGCCGTGGATGCTGACCGGTTTCTCGTCAATGGCATGTTGCACAATCTTGCCCGGCTGCTAGGGCATGATCTGAGGAGCATGTAGCGCGAAAGATCATCAAAAATGATCCATCTTAGCCAAAGATCGAGCCTCGCCATTCCTCTGTCTGGTGCGCGGTCGCCCCCGGCGCGAGGTTGAAAATGACCTGACAGGGGGCCCCACTTGCAGGGTCCGTGCGCGGGTTTTTTCTTTTTTCAGAATTTTTCCAAACTTTAGAAGGCTATAACTTTGGCTAGGATCGTCCAAATTGAGTAAATCAAACTTTGTTGGATTCAGCTCTCTGAGTACTTTCCAGCAAAACAAGTTTCACTCCATGAAACCCATTATTTCTCCTGAATTAATTCTCCAAACTTTAAATTGTTTGGAATTTTAACTGGGGATTTCCTTGGTGGACAATTCTGAAAGTTGGCCAGGATGTTCATTGTAATATCCCTAGGTCACATGAAAAATTTCTGATCCATCCGAGCTCATTTACTCCACTAATGGTATGATTAAGTGAACTGACCAAAAAAAAAGAAAAATGTCCACAAACATTTTTCAGAATTTCTCCGAACTTCATTTGCCCATATCTTTTTCTAGGATTCTCCAAATTAGATGAAACCAATTCCACCATATTAAACTCTTATTTCCAAAAAGTAATGGCTTGCTCCATGAAAATCTCTACAAAACCTTAGAAGCTCTAATTATGGCCAAATAAACATTTATTTGTGCAGGCCTCAAATGAGCTTTGCTTCAGATGAAATTTGGCCGAGTCTCTATTTAGGTTGTCACGAAACGACAGTAAACATTTCAGAGTCAAAAGGGATGTCTATATATACCTATAGTCTTCACAATCTCAATTCAACATTTATGCATTTAAATTTGACACGCATTGTAACTTTATTTCGTGTAGTCACTAAGGTCGAGGAAGACCCAGTGATATTGGATTTTATCCCTCCGGAAGAGAGTTTAATCGATGACCAGCAGCAAGGCAAGCTCCGTTTCCATTAACCTGATTATAAAGTCTTATGTTTTGATCACTTACATTATTAATTTTATACCATGTGCATTAGAGTCTTGATTTGGAACCCAAATTGCATAGCCAAGAGAACCAGGGGTTTGGGTCTAAGGTGTGAACCTCAATTAGCCACTGTAATGATCAAATGGTATAGGATTCGGTACAAGTCGAGTAGTTGGAACTACTCCGGAGAATAGGCTTAGAGGCACACTACTCGGTTAGAGAGATAGACAATGAATCACATGGCATGAAAATGAGACCAAGCAGAGAGTAAGGGCAGCAGGACTTTGGGGCCTGGGTGCCATAGCTCTGCTTGTGCTGATTGAACTCCAAGCCGTGTGCGGGCCTGTTGAACAAGCTATAACTCTGCCGAAGACCTACCGGCTATATGGCAACCAGGAAACCGATGTAATTCGGGTAGCGATATGTTGAGGCATTGCTTGTCGTCCAGAGGGTAGCTTGAGAGCAGAGAGGTGTAAATCGGCTAGCGGGCACCGAGGTTACTCCGCATAGAGACGTCCTGCTCGGAACGATAGCAGGTTCGACACATGGCTAATGAATGAAAGGTGGTCGCGTTCGACGTCCGTGATGGTTGCTGTAGGCAACATCAAGTACGGGCGTACATGACGGGTTATTCAGGCAACCCTGCAGGTGTTAATCAATTATAATTGCCGTCCCTTGCGGTTAGTGAGTACCAGTTGTTCACTATACCGTGAAGTAGAAAGAAAAGGCTAGTTGTCATGATTAAAAGTTTCTGTTTGAATGTGTCACATTTATTGTTAATGAAATGCTTTAGATTATAGCAAGTCAAAGTTCCTTTCAACCTTAGGTAAGGTCATAAGAGAAATGTGTTTCTTGTTTGATTGCGGACTTCCTATGTGGCTTAGCACAAGGTTCTCTACTAATTTGAGGCTAAAACTTGAAAGTAAGAGTCAACTAATTAGGTGAGTCTTATGCAAAGTACTTTCCTATTATACACTGCAAATCCAGCATGTAGAGTTACATGTTTAGGTGAGACGGGTTAGTCTTCCTAAGCCTTCATGATCACTGCTTGTAGTTGAAGTGTTTGCAGGTGAATATGAGAAAGAGGTTCCCGAGGAGGAGACGGGTCCCCCTGAGGGAACCACCGTCGAGTTGAAGCCGTGCAGGCCGCCGTGTTAGTGGATGCGTGTGTGCTAGTGAGGACACGTTCACGGGCTGAACATGAACTCTTTTTGCTTAGTCTATGCCCGCGAGTGTAGACTATAAACGATACTTGATGTAAATTATGTTTCTAAATAGTTTATGTAATAAAATTTAGCTTCCACTTATCACCTTTTCTTTGTGTTATCCGGTGCTGTCCATCGCAGCACCCCTCAGCGAGATCCTGGAATGTCGGAACCATCGGGTCCTCACATCGGGTTTCCTGAAAGGTTGCTGCATACAACAGAGTAGGAATGTGTGATTTGGTACAGTTCCAAAATTGGTGTATGTTACATGTTATCCGGGTGTATATTGATTGCAATCACCGTCCATCGCGGTCATTTGAGCACCGCTTGTTCACTGTGCTGTGACGTAGTAAATACTGAAGTGGCTAGAAGAATATGATGCATTTAATTATTATGGTGTTGCAACCATGGTTGCTATAGTAAGTGCTCACTAAAGTTATTGGTTATGAACTCTTAACCTGCTAGTAGTAAACATGAAAGTAATGATCCACATGCAGGCGAGTTCTTTGTTGCAATATCTAGTCCTATGTTAAGTATCCCTGCGTGTGAAGTTTCATATTTAGGTGCGTTGGATAAGTCTTGCTGAGCCATCATGCTCACGGTTGCTAGACAAAGTTGTTGCAGCTGAGGTGTATGAAGAAGGGTCCGAGGACAAGGTGATGTCCCGTCGGGGTACACGGCCGAGTGGGAGCCCTGCATGCCGACGTTGATCTCTGTCTGTGTTCTGCTAGTGTGTAGCGTCCCCGGGCTGGATGGCTGCACTTTTGCATAGCTGGGCTTAGAGTTTAGCTGTGAGTACTATCTTCCACTGTACATTAAGTATTGTAAAAGACTTCCGCTGTTTCTGTAAATAAAACTTTGTATGTTATCGCATTCTTTTCGTGTGTGTTGTTGGGTGTTGCTCGCACGGCACCACCCTCTGCGATCATGGAATATGTGGACCCGGTCCCCACACCATTCCCAAATAGGCTTCATACAGGACGATGAACAGCGACAATTGGAGCACGCCATCCGGCGTCAGGTGGTGAAGCTCCAGCCCGTACTCGTGTAGCAAGCCATGAAAGAAGTGCTGCACTGGCAGACCAAGCCCGCAGAGGTGAAAGGCACTCAGCAACACAACCTCATCACCCATGGAATGGGAAACGACTCCTCCGAAGGGATGCGGATGGTGTGGACATCGCGCTCCAACAGCAGCCCCATCCCCTAAAGAACGGTAATGTGGCTCTGGCGGAATTCCGACATCAACCACGGACACATTTCGCCGAGAGAACGAGGGAGCAGAGAGAAAGTGAATCTTTTCTTCCCTTCTTACAGCGGAGGCGCCGTGAGGAAAAAGGCAACAGAGGGGCAAAGACGAAAGAGGCAGGAGCTCTGCGCAGGACAGGGGAGCAAGAAGGAAAAAGAAGACGAACCCAAAAGAATGTCCGGGGAAGGAAATATAAAGCGGGCGAATCATCGCCCATGGACTGGCAACCGACAGGTGGCAGGCGGCCCTTCATGACCATCTCAGAGGAACCGCCACCGTAACGTCAATCAACTCCCCACCGGATTAGAATCAAGTGGGATGCTTGGGAGTCGAGTCAAGCGGCACATCCTTGATTTCCTCCACAGTGAAACTAGCCAAAGAGGTACGGAGGCCCCACCGAGCTGCAACCGTCTAGCTTCCTGATGCGAGATCATGAACGCAGTACAGGAGTTGAGTCGAGCGGTGCCTCCTCAACTCCGGCAGACTCGGAGGACGCGGAGGATGATGCAACCGATGGAGGAAGGCAAGTCTCCAAGCCTGCAGTATGGGCTCCATGAGATGGTGTCACACCCGGTTTCTCCGAAGAACAACCGAGTGAATATCACATGTATGCCAGGATCATTTTCTCATACATGTGATGACAAATAGTGAAGCATCATTATATTACAAGACAGGTGTCTGAATATAAATAAGTCTTACATAGCATACGTCTCGATGGATGATAATAAGTTCATAATATGTAAATAAAAAAACAGCAGCAGAATATAAATCTTGTGGGCTTCGTCACAGGCGTTGCCTGGAGGACTCCGTGAACCTAGAATCCTTCCTCGGGACCAAAGTCTTGGTCATTAAACACCACATCATTCTCTTGACCTGAGCAGCAATATAAACCAACAGAAAAGCAAGTTTGAGTACCGTTTGTACTCAGCAAGTGTGGGAAAGTTATGTCATGTATGGCTAGAGCAAGGAAAGGTTGACTCATGGTCAAAGCACTACGCAATTAATACCTATCACCTTAGCTTATTAAGCACCTACATTACTACACAGGTGAAATGGTCCCAATCTCCCAACCCATCATCAAAATCAAGTAACCATAACATCATTTCCAATGTTAAGCTCCCCGCTTAACATCCTCAACTTCCAAATTCATCATCCTCTAATCATGAATAAGTCCAAGCCGCTCTTGACCGTGAGCACGGCTGTCATGACAGTTTTGACTCTGCAGAGTTTGCACCACCGTACCCACATGTAGTGATTTCATCCCCCGTTCCCGGGTGGACTAAAAGAACCTCCATTCTGCCAGTGGCCGCGAACCACATTCACACTTCCCAGGTGTGTAGCTAGGAGATCACTACGAGGCCTTTACAAAGGGATTCCCGACGAGTGTGGGCCCACTGAGGTTTCACCCCTAACAGCATACAAGAGGCTCCAACCCCGCTGCAGTGGCCCCCTCTTGAGCCTTGCGGTTCATATGGTAGTCCAGCTGACACCTATTCCCCGCACCGTCCAAAACACCCATACTACGCCGGGGATACACCTAATTAATTGTCCAAGCTGCCCCATCTCAGCATGTGGTTGGCACGGTAAAGCAAGGTTACATGCGCCATGAACCGGTCCTTAGGATCCATGCAAGTACTAAACACAAACTTGAGTCTCGTGCACCCAGCACCAACCAAATCATCCAACTTGCCTCGATCCCTACCTCTACGTAACTCATAATATCTCATTCAAGAGTAAAGTAAACAAGTTGATGATCTCCTATCCCACTTATCCCATTCTAAGCATGGCTAAGCATAGTAATATGAATGAATGACATAATAAAGCCAATCCCAACCCAAGCTACAAGGAAACAAGATAATGCAATTCTAGGGAAACTTCCTAGAATGGGTTTCATATTTCAATTGACAATGCAAATAATTCTATCTACACATCCTAGCATAGGATCAAAGTGGTCAAGGACACTTGCCTTCTTCCTGTTGCTCTGGGAATGGAAAGTCTTGGTCTTGGAAGGGGAGAACTTGCTCTGGGGCAGGTTCTACTCATGCCAATACACATAGCAAAAGAAAACAACAATCCATAAGCCATAGTTCACACTTTCACTCATGCAAACCATACATTCATACATATGAAAGTCATTCACATTTCCAAGTGTTGTGGTTACCCTACATGTGTTGATTTTTGGCCTACATGCACTTTTAACCATATGTATATGATTTCTAACTTTTGTATTCAGATCTCTATTTGAACACTATATATGAATTTCCAATTTGAACAAATTCTTTATATTTAATTAATACACCTCTTGGCTACCAAGTTTGCATGAAAGGTAATTTCCTACTCCAAATAGGTTTTCAGATCTTCTACAAAATCCTAAATTGAAGTTTTTGGATTTGGAGACCTCATTTATCATTTTCTAATTATGCATACTTATTTTCCTATATTTTCAGATTTATTTTCTATGCCTAAAAGCGAACTTTACTATGAAAATAGTAAGACACATCATCTAAACAGAATAGGTTCTGATCTAAAATGTTCAATAGTATATTTTTGAACTTCCTCTCTAATATGGAACAAATTAAATTTATTTTACTAGTTTTTAGAATTATTTCCTAGCCTAAAATGTGTCTCTAGGGAAAATAAAAATGAGCAACACTTAGGCAGATTTCATTTCAGCCTAAAATCTATTTTTAACTCATTCTAAAGTTTTCCAAGTGCTAGGAGAGTTTAAATTTGAATTTGCACATGTGTTTGCCTTACCTTTTTAAATTTAAATCCTAGTCACATATTCAAATTTCTGAATTTAATATCCTATAGGGTCAAAAAGGCAAATCCACCCTACTGCCAGGTCTAATTTACTATTTCCTAAATTTCCAGGGCTCTAACTACACATAACAGAGGGGTTTTTCTAATTTTTATTAAGTACAGGGGCTAAAACTGATTTTTAAATGAATTTACACGAATTTCTGAAGGTCCAGGGGCTAGATCAGAAGTTTCCGGGGTTAGCTCGTGTTTTCCGAAATCCCCAGGGGGTAACGCGTAAGAATCCCGGCCTTTATAACGCGGGGCTGACGTGGACCGTCCGATTTAAAACAGACGGCTCAGATTAGATCGCTGAACCGGTACGTGTCGGTTTTATTTCTACCGTGCGATTTAAAATAGACGGACCCCAATGGGGCCACGTCGCCCTGGCCGGAGCCAGCCCACGCGCGCGGCGGCGCGCTGCGGCGGGGGGTGGCGATCTCGCCGGCGCAGCCTCGGTTTTTGCCGCTACACGCTAGAACTCACATCTTTTTGCACGGATCGGCTGCGGAGGGTTAGGGGATGCTCACCGAGGGGTTTTCCTGCACTGGGAGGCCCTGGAAGTCGCTCGGCTGTAAGCTTCAACGGCGATGGTCTTCGGTGCACGTCGAAGTGGTAGTTGGGGCGCAAGACACGTCGTTTCCTTCACCTGCAGGGCTCCCCGGCGGCGGTGGAATGTGATCAGAACGTTAGATCAGGAAATTTGAGCAAGGATCGACGGAAATCGGCTGTAGAAACTTCGGTTCTCACCGGAGAGAAAAACGGCCGATCGGGGGGGGGGGGGTAACAGGGTGATTGTCGGCGTTTAAATAGGCGAGGGAGGGCGGCTGGGGTTTGTTTGGATGTGCCGCAGCGCATGGCTGGAGATCGCGGCATCCGGAGCCAGAAAATCGGCGTGGGTGCTGCGGTCGGCGCGGAAGTCGCGCGGCAGTTGGGCGTGCGCGCGAGGAGAGGGATGACACGCGGGCCCCGCGTGTCAGTGAGAGGGAGAGAGGGGGGCGCGGGTTCGGGCTGGCGCGGGGGGGGGGGGGGTGGGGGTCTTGGGCCGGCTGGCGGGTTTCGGCCCACTAGCTGGTTTTGTTTTTTTTCTTTTTCCTTTTCTTTTTCTGTTTTAATTTGAATTTGAATTCCAGTTTGAATTTGAATTGCTTTATCACATGCATTACGTCCAAAAAATTTTAAATTCCCCTCTTTAGCAGGTTTTGCGGTGTTACAGCTCTACCCCCCTTAAAAGAAATCTCGTCCTCGAGATTGGTGGTTCTAGGAAAACAATTCCGGAAGTTGTGCCTTAAGCTCGTCTTCTCGCTTCCATGTGGCTTCCGCTTCCGATTGATGCTTCCACTGCACCTTACACATCCGGATTCTTTTATTTCTTGTGAGGCGTTCCATTGTCTCCAAAATCTTGACGGGTTGCTCGGCATAAGACAGATCCTCTCGTACGTCAACCTCATTCATGGGTAACATCTCTTCAGGCGTCCTTAGACATTTCTTGAGCTGTGACACATGGAATACATCGTGCACATCCGATAGGTGAGCCGGTAGTTCTAGTTGATATGCCACTTTGCCTTTCCTCTCCAGGATCTGAAAGGGTCCGATGTATCGAGGTGATAACTTCCCTTTTACCTTGAACCGACGAAGTCCTTGGATAGGGGACACCTTGAGATAAACATAGTCCCCCACGTTGAAAACGAGCTCTCTTCTCCGTACATCGGCATAGCTCTTTTGTCGGGTCTGTGCTATCCTTAAGTTGTTCCGAATTTCCCTCACTTTCGCCTCGTCTTCTTGTAGTACTTCGGGCCCAAACACTTTACTTTCCCCGGTTTGGTTCCAAAATAGTGGAGTCCTGCACTTCCTTCCATACAACGCCTCAAATGGTGACATCTTCATACTAGCCTGATAGCTGTTGTTATAGGAGAACTCCGCATACGGTAAGTTCTTATCCCAACTCCTATTGTTCTTGAGTGCACACGCTCTCAGCATATCCTCAAGGATCTGATTGGTTCTTTCCGCCTGCACATCAGTCTGGGGGTGATATGCAGAACTAAAATTCAGATGAGTTCCCATGGTTTCATGTAACTTCTGTCAGAACCTTGAGGTGAACTGTGTCCCTCGATCCGACACTATCTTCTTTGGCACTCCATGGAAACACACGATCCTTGACATGTACAATTCCGCCAATTTGGATCCGCTGTAGCTTTCTTTCACGGGGATGAAATGAGCTACCTTGGTTGGTCTATCGATGATGACCCACATCAAATCATATCCCGATTGGGTCCTGGGTAGTCCCACTATGAAATCCATACCGATTTCTTCCCATTTCCATTCAGGCACTTTGAGTGGTTGCAATAATCCCGCGGGTCGTTGATGTTATGCTTTCACTAACTAACATGTATCACATAGGGAAACATGTTCCGCGACATCTCACTTCATGCCATACCACCAATATCTGCTCTTGAGGTCATGATACATCTTCGTACTCCCAGGATGAATGGAATAGTCGGAATCATGAGCTTCCTTCAAAATTGATTCATGGATCTCCTTTACTTCAGGCACACAGATTCTTTTCCCATGCCACACCGTACCTTGTTCATCCTCTCTGAACCCAGGGGCTTTATTTTCTTTGATGAGTTCTCTAATCTCCTGTATCTTCTCGTCATTCTTCTGACCGTTGCGTATGTCTTGCTCTAATGTGGAGTCCACTTCCATTGCGATGGCCTCACCACTATTCACCAGACATAGATTGAGTTTTGCGATCTCTTCCTTTAGTTCTGTAGGCATGTCCTTTGGACTCAACATGTGGACCTGCACTTTCCGGCTTAAAGCATCTGCTACGACGTTCGCTTTCCTAGGATGATAGTTGATGCCCACATCAAAGTCGTGGATTAGCTCTAACCATCTCCTTTGTCTGAGGTTGAGATCTGGCTGTGTGAAAATATACTTTAAGCTCTTATGATACGTATATATCTCTATCCTCTTCCCCATCAGGTAATGCCGCCAAATCTTCAATGCGTGTACCACTGCGGCTAGCTCTAGTTCATGTGTAGGATAGTTCTTCTCATGTTTTCAGAGCTGCCGGGATGCGTACGCCATGACATGCCCCTCTTGCATGAGAACACATCTCAACCCGTGTCCAGAGGCATCGCAGTACACCGAAAAATTCTTCTGCATATCTGGCATAACTAGCACTGGGGTTGTTGTCAATCTTTTCTTCAGTTCTTGAAAACTCGTCTCACACTGCGGTGTCCATGTGAATGTGATTCCCTTCTCTAACAATTTGGTGAGGGGTCTCAAAATCTTGGAGAAGCCCTCGATAAACCATCGGTAGAACCCAGCCAATCCTAAGAAGCTTCCAACTTCCACGACATTTTCAGGGGTCTTCCACTTCTGCACATCCTCAATCTTGGTGGGATCTACGGAGATTCCTCCCTCCGAGATTATGTGTCCTAAGAAGGGGACTCTTCTCAGCCAAAACTCGCATTTGCTCAGCTTGGCATATAGTTGGTGTTCTCTCAACTTTTGCAACACTATTCTTAGATGCCCCTCATGTTCTTCTTCATCTTTGGAGAAGATGAGAATGTCATCAATGAGGATCACTACAAATTTGTCCAGATATTCCATGAATACTTTGTTCATGAGATACGTGAAATACGCTGGAGCATTAGTTAGCCCGAACGGCATGACGGTGTATTCATACAGCCCGTACCGAGATACGAAAGCTGTCTTTCGAATGTCGGTTTGCCTTATCTTCAGTTGGTGGTATCCTGACCTGAGATCAATTTTTGAGAACACACAAGCTCCCCTCAACTGATCAAATAAGTCTTCAATGCAGCGTAATGGGTACTTGTTCTTGATGGTTACTTCGTTCAACGCACGGTAGTCTACCCATAACCTTTGGGTTTCGTCCTTCTTGGGCACAAATATCACTGGAGCTCCCCATGGTGAGGAACTAGGACGAATGTACCCCTTCTCTATCAATTCTCTTAAATGTTCCTTGAGTTCTTCCAGCTGTTTGGAGTCCATCCGATAAGGCCTCTTGTATATTGGAGCTATTCCCGGCACTAGCTCAATCGCGAATTCCACTTCACGATCGGGAGGCATACCTGGCAACTCCTCCGGAAAAACATCTGGATATTCCTTGATAATCCTTATCTCTCCCACTTCCACCTCAACTTTATTGAGTTTAATGTCCCTCCTAGGCTCTTGCACGGCTATGAACTTCACTTTTGTGCCACTAGTGTGAGTTAGTTCCACCGTTCTGGTCGAACAGTGGATGATACCTTTATGTTTGGTCAACCAATCCATACCCAAAATAATATCTATCCCTTGGGAGTCTATCACTATGCGGTTTGCAGTAAATACTACCCCATTAATGTCTAGATTCACCTTGGGACACACTTGTCTTGTCCTTATTTCTCCCCCTGGAGAGTTCACTGCTAGCATATGGTTCATTTGTGTTGTTGCTAGATCATGCTTCTTAACAAACCCTTGAGCAATGAACGAGTGGGTAGCACCAGAATCGAACAACAGGGTTGCAATGTGTAAATTGGCAGGAAACTTACCAATTACCACGTCAGGTGCCTCTTGCGCTTCCTCCATGGTCACGTGGTTCACCCGTCCTCGCATCACATTCTGCTGTTGTGGCTGCATGGGCTTCTTCTTTGGGCACTTATGGGCGTAGTGCCCCACTTCACCTCAGTTGAAGCATTGCACCTCAACCTTAGGTGCCTGGCCTTTGTTGTCTTGGGGTTGGTTTGGCGGTCCTTGTCCTGCTCGTCGAGGTTGATATGTGGGGCGAGGCTGCTGTACAAACTGACGTTGTGGCTGTGCTGGTGCTGACGGAGGCCTGAAATTCGGGTTGTACCCTCTGGGTGCTGAGTAGGGTACCACAGCATGGCTCGTCTGCCCTGTGGGTTGCTGCATCAGACGTGGGCGTGTGTTGCTACCTTAGGCTTGGTGTGACCATCCCGCCTTCCTCTTGTTTTCATTCTCCAAGGCCTTCAGCTTCCTCTCCATGACGAATGCTCTGTCTACCATCTTTTGGAAGCTTTCATACTCGTTGGAGGACATTGCACATTGCATTTTCATAGTAAGTCCTTCCACAAAACATTCATGTTTTTGCTCATCAGTTTCGATGTCCCGTGGTGCATAACGGGATAGTTGGGTGAACTTAGTGAGGTATTCCCTCACAGTCATGTTTCCTTGCTGCAGTCCCAAGAACTCCTTCCTCTTGTTTCTGAGTTCACTCCTTGGTATGTAATGGTTGCGGAAACTATGCTTGAACTCCTCCCAAGTGATGTTCTCGGGGTCATGATGAGCTGCCACGTAAGCGGTCCACCAATCAGCAGCAGATCCATGCAATTGGTGAGAGGCAAACGGCACCCTCTCATACCCTTGGCATTGTATGATCCTCATCTTGCTCTCAATGGTCTTTAGCCAGTCATCTGCCTCCAGAGGTTCAGCAGCACTTGCAAACTTTGGAGGTTGAGTTCCCAGAAACTCACTCAACCTTGGTTGGCGTGGTGCAGCTTGTTGGGGTGGAGCTTGGTGCAAGTTGGCCACCACTTGAGTTAAACTCTGGATGAGCTGATTCTGATTTTCAAGCATTTTTGGTGGATAGGGTCAGCTCCTTCACGGCGACCACCCCTGTCTTGTCCTCCAGAAAGATGAGGGTTGCCGGCCTCATCATTGTTGTTGGTGGGGTTGGCACCACGACCCTTTCCTCTTCCATCCATCTATCATGATCAACCAAATGTTAATATTAAAGCATTACGTATTAACTTCCTAAATTGCTTATTTAAACTTAAACTTTTGAGGCCTTAATATATTAAACATTTTCTGAGGGTTTCACGTAGATATTTGGGAGTCACATCTCACGCGAAAATAAATGCACTCTTAATTCATAGGGGTTCACACATCAAAGCAAAGCAACCTAGAGACGAGGTTGTGGACAAATGCCCATGGCTTCCACAACTTACGTCACACACCAAACATTAACATACAAATAACTAAGGTATTGACTCGACTACTCGATAACCTGCTGAGATAAGGGAAAGGACTCTAAATGACTCGTATCACTGAGCTGGCTCTTCGGGGTCTTCCTCATTATTGCGTCTGCCCTCTGATTCCGCTTTGGGTGGGGAATCTGCTAGTGGAGAAGTGTGGCGGCGCCTGCTCGCCCGGTGGTCTAGGGAGTCAGGAGTCCACGTGTCATTCACGGTGACACACAGTTCATTCCCATCTCCTTTTTCTCTTGCCCTCAAGCTGGCACGAAGCAAAGCCTCAGTCTCCTTCAGGGTGTCACGAACATCCTGAAGCTCCTGCTGGCACTCCTGCAGTCGAGTGCTGAGCATAGCAGCATCCTCCAAGAACAACTCCATGTGCTCATGGGAAGTCCCCTGCTGCACTGGCGGGTACTTGTACTCCGCGGTGCCACTCTCACGCTGGAGGACATACATGTACTCAGTCCTGTCCAGGTGGCGACGGTTGATGTAACTCTGGCAGGTGATGGCCTCCTAGGTGACATCCTTCTCAGCATCGACCTGTGTCACACGACAAGCTGGAGAGTGGTGGATCGTGAGCAGCTGATTTTCATGGATAATCCTCATCTCTGAGCTCCATTCTTCCCGCTTCTCACGGATGGTCCTGGTGGAGCTGTAGTGTATGATTATCTTGCCCGTATTGCCGGTGGCGTGAAGCATACGCCGAAGACGGCACAACAAGCCTCCTACTGCCAACCCGTAGGAGTGGTACGTCACCGGATGGTTCTCCTCTCTCAGGGAAAGGGCAACCGATGGAGGAAGGCAAGTCTCCAAGCCTGCAGTATGGGCTCCATGAGATGGTGTCACACCCGGTTTCTCCAAAGAACAACCGAGTGAATATCACATGTATGCCAGGATCATTTTCTCATACATGTGATGACAAATAGTGAAGCATCATTATATTACAAGCCAGGTGTTTGAATATAAATAAGTCTTACATAGCATACGTCTCGACGGATGATAATAAGTTCATAATATGTAAATAAAAAAAATAGCAGCGGAATATAAATCTTGTGGGCTCCGTCACAGGCGTTGCTCGGGGGACTCCGTGAACCTAGAATCCTTCCTCGGGACCAAAGTCTTGGTCATTAAACACCACATCATTCTCTTGACCTGAGCAGCAATATAAACCAACAGAAAAGCAAGTTTGAGTACCGTTGGTACTCAGCAAGTGTGGGAAATTTATGTCATGCATGGCTAGAGCAAGGAGAGGTTGACTCATGGTTAAAGCACTACGCAATTAATACCTATCACCTTAGCTTATTAAGCACCTACATTACTACACAGGTGAAATGGTCCCAATCTCCCAACCCATCATCAAAATCAAGTAACCATAACATCATTTCCAATGTTAATCTCCCCGCTTAACATCCTCAACTTCCAAATTCATCATCCTCTAATCATGAATAAGTCCAAGCCGCTCTTGACCGTGAGCACGGCTGTCATGACAGTTTTGACTCTGCAGAGTTTGCACCATTGTACCCACATGTAGTGATTTCATCACCCGTTGCCAGGTGGACTAAAAGAACCTCCATTCTGCCAGTGGCCGCGAACCACATTCACACTTCCCAGGTGTGTAGCTAGGAGATCACTACGAGGCCTTTACAAAGGGATTCCCGACGAGCGTGGGTCCACTGAGGTTTTACCCCTAACAGCATACAAGAGGCTCCAACCCCGCTGCAGTGGCCCCCTCTTGAGCCTTGCGGATCATATGGTAGTCTAGCTGACACCTATTCCCCACACCGTCCAAAACACCCATACTACGCCGGGGATACACCTAATTAATTGTCCAAGCTGCCCCATCTCAGCATGTGGTTGGCACGGTAAAGCCAGGTTACATGCTCTATGAACCGGTCCTTAGGATCTAGGCAAGTACTAAACACGAACCCGAGTCTCGTGCACCCAGCACCAACCAAATCATCCAACTTCCCTCAATCCCTACCTCTACGTAACTCATAATGTCTCATTCAAGAGTAAAGTAAACAAGTTGATGATCTCCTATCCCACTTATCCCATTCTAAGCATGGCTAAGCATAGTAATATGAATGAATGACATAATAAAGCCAATCCCAACCCAAGCTACAAGGAAACAAGATAATGCAATTCTAGAGAACCTTCCTAGCATGGGTTTCATATTTCAATTGACAATGCAAATAATTCTATCTACACATCCTAGCATAGGATCAAAGTGGTCAAGGACACTTGCCTTCTTCCTGCTGCTCTGGGAATGGAAAGTCTTGGTCTTGGAAGGGGAGAACTTGCTCTAGGGCAGGTTCTACTCATGCCAATACACATAGCAAAAGAAAACAACAATCCATAAGCCATAGTTCACACTTTCACTCATGCAAACCATGCATTCATACATATGAAAGTCATTCACATTTCTAAGTGTTGTGGTTACCCTACATGTGTTGATTTTTGGCCTACATGCACTTTTAACCATATGTATATGATTTCTAACTTTTGTATTCAGATCTCTATTTAAACACTATATATGAATTTCCAATTTGAACAAATTCTTTATATTTATTAATACACCTCTTAGCTACCAAGATTGCATGAAAGGTAATTTCCTACTCCAAATATGTTTTCAGATCTTCTACAAAATTCTAAATTGAAGTTTTTGGATTTGGAGACCTCATTTATCATTTTCTAATAATGCATACTTATTTTCCTATATTTTCAGATTTATTTTCTATGCCTAAAAGTGAACTTTACTATGAAAATAGTAAGACACATCATCTAAATAGAATAGGTTCTGATCTAAAATGTTCAATAGTATATTTTTGAACTTCCTCTCTGATATGGAACAAATTAAATTTATTTTACTAGTTTTTAGAATTATTTCCTAGCCTAAAATGTGTCTCTAGAGAAAATAAAAATGAGCAACACTTAGGCAGATTTCATTTCAGCCTAAAATCTATTTTTAACTCATTCTAAAGTTTTCCAAGTGCTAGGAGAGTTTAAATTTGAATTTGCACATGTGTTTGCCTTACCTTTTTAAATTTAAATCCTAGTCACATATTCAAATTTCTGAATTTAATATCCTATAGGGTCAAAAAGGTAAATCCACCCTACTGCCGGGTCTAATTTACTATTTCCTAAATTTCCAGGGGTCTAACTACACATAATAGAGGGGTTTTCCTAATTTTTATTAAGTACAGGGGCTAAAACTAATTTTTAAACGAATTTACATGAATTTCTGAAGGTCCAGGGGCTAGATCAGAAGTTTCCAGGGCTAGCTCCTGTTTTCCAAAATCCCCAGGGGGTAGCGCGTAAGAATCCCGGCCTTTATAATGTGGGGCTGACGTAGACCGTCCGATTTAAAACAGACGGCTCAGATTAGATCGCCGAACCGGTACGCGTCGGTTTTATTTCTACCGTGCGATTTAAAATAGACGGCCCCCAAGGGGCCACGTCGCCCTGGCCGGAGCCAGCCCGCGCGCGCGGCGGCGGGGGGTGGCGATCTCGCCGGCGCAGCCTCGGTTTTTGCCGCTACACGCTAGAACTCGCATCTTTTTGCACGGATCGGCTGCGGAGGGTTAGGGGATGCTCACCGAGGGGTTTTCCTGCACTCGGAGGCCCTGGAAGTCGGTCGGCGGCGAGCTTCAACGGCGATGGTCTTCGGTGCACGTCGGAGTGGTAGTTGGGGCACAAGACACGTCGTTTCCATCACGTGCAGGGCTCCCCGGCGGCGGTGGAACGTGATCAGCACGTTAGATCATGAAATTTAAGCAAGGATCGACGGAAATCGGCTGTAGAAACATCGGTTCTCACGGGAGAGAAAAACGGCCGATCGGGGGGAGGGGGAACAGGGCGATTGTCGGCGTTTAAATAGGCGAGGGAGGGCGGCTGGGGTTTGTTTGGATGTGCCGCAGCGCATGGCTTGAGATCGCGGCATCCGGAGCCAGAAAATCGGCGTGGGTGCTGCGGTCGATGCGGAAGTCGCGCGGCAGTTGGGCGTGCTCGCGAGGAGTAGGATGACACGCGGGCCCTGTGTGTCAGTGAGAGGGAGAGAGGGGGCGCGGGTTTGGGCTGGCGCGGGGGGGGGGGGGGGTGGGGGTCTTGGGCCGGCTGGCGGGTTTCAGCCCACTGGCCAGTTTCGGTTTTCTTTTTCTTTTTCCTTTTCTTTTTCTGTTTTAATTTGAATTTGAATTCCAGTTTGAATTTGAATTGCTTTATCACATGCATTACGTCCAAAAATTTTTAAATTCCCCTCTTTAGCATGTTTTGGGGTGTGACAGATGGCTTAGATTTGTGAACTGGTGAGGATTACCTGATCGGTGAGGAGAAAGACACCTTCCTAGTGTCTTTTTTTATTTTTATGGGAGACTACAGCCCAAGATTCTTCTACCTCCCTTTGCCAGGATCTAAGATCCTTGACCCAGTTGGGTCTACCGTCATGCCAGAGGAAGAAGTTGATATCAAACTGATCAGTTATCACCCTCTTGAGAGAGCATACGAACTGGCCAACTTTCCTGGAGGCGACGGCAAATTTAAACTGTTTGTCCCTCTCCCTCGCGACATGAAAGCCACCAGGGGTGCCACCAATCGCAGCATGAAGGGCCCAGCTGACGGAATCCTCCATCAATCGAATGTGAAACAGCGAAAAACTGCTAGTAGGAAGAACGCCCCGGAAGAACTAGAGGAGTGGTGGGCTGAAGAGGAAAGGTTGCGCAGCACCTGGTCCTGAAAGCGACGACCCTTGCTGAAGTCCCATTGCCAGTAAGAGGCCCTGTCCCGGTCCCCTTCCATGTTGGGCACAGCAAGGCAGCAACCCGGACATGGGTAGGTCACCGGTCCGACGGCTCAGGCGAGGATCCATGCAGCTCCCGGTGATGGCTGGTGGTGGAGGAGAGGGAGGTGGAGGGGTAGGAGCAGGAGCGAGGGTGGAGAGGAGCCATCCAAGTTTACCGTTTTTCCTACATATGTTTAATACAATGTGTAACTAATGCCATGATTTTTATCTTAAATCTTTTGGTAATCCCTCTAGAGTCACGTTTACTTTTGTAGACCCATTATAGTCTACTGATTTGGCTCCATTAAGAAACTTCAATTCTTAACTCACTCGGATGAGTGAGAATCTATCATGACTTATTCAAATGAGGCGGGATCACCCATAATTTGAATATCTTAACATATTTGTTGGCTCATTATAATCTAAGGCTGTTGTCATTTGTCATTGTTATAGGCGCCATTAATGATGAAAAATTACTACGGGTATTGCAATTACAATGTCAGGCATTGTCGCGGCAACAGCAAAGCATAAAAAAGAACGGACATTTGTGAAACTTACCCTTTTTTGAATCTTAACTACATGTTTGATCCTCTTTTTTAGGATTTGTGCATATGACCCTTTTTTTAATTGAATAAATGGATTGGCCCTACTCTGTTTAGGCTATTTAACGGTGTTATGTTCATGACAAAAAGACACTTTTACCCTTGCACCATTGATCTACTTTTATGTAACCTTCATGTATGACTCTACTTTATACATCAACATTTCAGAACTATAAATATTATTATAGCAAAATGTCAGGAACTGTTTAAACATGTTTTATCAATAATTTGACTGGAATAAAATTTATAAATCATAATATATTTATATTTTAGAGAATTTTGACAGCAGTTTCACTATAATTTCACCATTCTTCAGATGCAAAATACTACATTTTTCCTATTAGTATGTGGCTGAAACATTTCCTTGCTTTGGAGCAACTCCGGTGGCACCAGCACAAGCCAATGCCAATCACGTGAGGCCTGCGCCCAGTGCTGCCTGTCGCGCGCACACCCACGTGGCCTCACCCATGGCCGCACATCACCCGAGGCCCATGCCCGCAGTTTTGCGCCCGTCACCACCCGTGTAACGCGCACGCTCCCCCGCCCGTCGCGCGAGCGCCTGCCCTCGCTGCCGCATGTCAGCTGTCTTGCAAGCACCTGCCCCCGCCGCCGCCCGTTGCGCGCACCCGCCACATAGCGCTTGTTCTGTGGCCGCCGTCGCGTGTGCTTGGTTTTTGCAAGTCGCTCGCTGGATAAGGAACACAAACTCCTGCTCGTTGTATATGAACTATTTGCGTACACAGGGATATTTTGGTCCTTTTATTATTCTTATGATATCCTTATTTCTTTTAGTAATCCAAATTAACTGGAGCTAACAGAAGGCGGAAACAGAGTCAAAGAGTAATTTGGATTTAAAAAACCAGGGTCAAACATGCAAACCCTACAAAAAAGAGGTCAAAGGTACAATTGAATTTTAGAATAGGGTCAAGAGCACAATTGTCCCAAAAAAGAATGACTCATGAGTCGTTCTTTTTAGACACCAAGTTGCACCTCATTTTGCCGTTCTTTTAATAGGACCGCATGTATCATTTCAGAACAGTTAAAACGAGAACCCCTAATCTTACTAGATACCGAATAAAATGATAACTTACTTTCTTAATGTTGAGTTTATCAATCTAACAAAATGAAAATCTACTCTCTTAATATCGACCTTACCATTATCTGGGTTTAAAATATCAATCAGAAAAATCTCACGTCTATATAACTACAGAGTGTGAGTATCTTAAGTGCATAACTCATACGATATTTTTAATCACCAACTTAATAAAATCCAATTAAAAACAAGAACTTATTTTTTAGAGTGGAATAACATATTATAAATCTTTCCATATTCATTACATCAATTGTGTTATCTTCCTTCAAGACTGAATAAAAGGCCAAGGAAATAGCCATAATTCTTAATATTTTGGGTATTAGACCGTAATAGTACTCCCCCTTATCTTCTAGATCATTCTTACGCATGCAATACATCTGAAAGTGCATCTAGGCATCCCTTGTGGGTTTTTGTTGATTTATGACAAACAAATGAGACCCTAACAAAATTGTTGAGATGAGCGCAGGTTCTTAAAAGAAATTAGGAAGAAAGCGCAAAAAGAAAGGATAAGGAGGATCCAAATTGATAAGAGCTCAGGAGCTGAAAAGATTAGATTATTTAGTATAGAGTGTGTGGGAGAAACACACCCCAGGAGCTCAAGTGAAAGAAATCACACTAACTGCACAAAATCAGCATGTGCGGACTAGTCCGATATCAACTGGACTAGTCTGATTTTCTTTCTGACCTGAAAACGGACTAGTGTGATATGGATCGGACTAGTCCTATTTTGTCTCTGGATAGACAACGTACTAGTCCGCACTCCTACGGACTAGTCGGATTTATCACAACACTTAGGTTTTTCTACACACCGCACACCGGACTAGTCCAGAGTGAACCACGGACTAGTCCGGACATCGCAAACCCTAACGTAACCATTGGAAACCCTACTATAAAAAGAGGTGTACGGCCATACCAACATAGATCTTCGACCCCCTGCGCCATCACACCTCCCAAGAGCCCAAATTCACATCTCTCCACACATTCTAACCCAAAAAGAATCAAATCTTTGGGGATTAGCAATTGATCAAAGGAGAGACCTGTTCTACACATCTTGAGCTCTTGGGTTTGATCTCTCGCACACTTTTGTTCGTTAATTGTTCATCTTTTGAGTGTGTTTGGTTGTGTTCATTCATTTTAATTCTTTGGGAGCCCTCAACTTGTGAGAAGGCCCCTTGAACAATTTATTTGCCCTTTGTGATTTGTGGAAGAGAATCGGCCTTCGTGGTGATTAGACGAGGGTAGGGTTGGAGAAGACCCGGTCCTTAGTGGACTCCTCAACGGGGACGTAGATTTCCTTCGTGGAATCGACCTCGGGATAAACACTTGTCTCCTACTCTTGTTCATTCATTGTTCATCATATTCTAGTGTTTAATTAATCTTGTGAAATTTACATTGAAGCATTGAAACCAAAGTTGATCTCTGTCATATATTGTCTCTCTTTTGCAATACATCTAAGTATCAATTCCGCTGCATAAAGTACTAGAAGTGAAAATATTGATCAACTTTGATATCTCTAGTCCACGCATACCGGACTAGTCCGCACAGTATCGGACTAGTCCGATTTCTCTTTGAGTAGAAAATGGACTAGTCCGCACTCTACCGGACTATTCGGATTTCCCACTATTTGATAAACCTACTAAGTGTTTCAGGGACCAACAAAGCGTCGAAAAGCCTATTCACCCCCCTCTAGGCTACATTCAATTGGTATCAGAGCCAAACTCTTCAAAAGAGACTCACCGCTCAAAGAGACGATGTCAGACATCAAAGATGTACACAAGAAGATCGACGATCAAAAGGGTGATGATGAAAGGACTCAAAAGCTAAAGAAGCTACTCGACGCCATTCAATACAGTGAGGACGATGATGAGGAGGTGCTCCAACTCAACGCTCTTCTACGGAAGAAGGCAATCTCCCCAAAAGGGAAGAAGAACACCGATGATGAAAAGAAGAAGAAAGTGGGTAGTTACACAAACTACTCCCGATATCCTTTTGACTATGAGCGTTTAAATTCCTACAATAGCCATTACTTATCAATTCCTCTAGGGAAAGCACCTTACTTTGATGGCAATGACTATTCAATGTGGAGACAAAACATGAAAATGCACCTTATATCTCTTAACCCAAGTTTGTGGCATACAGTGTGTACAGGGATAGGTATCCCGGATGATGATAAAGAGCTGACCCCAAGCCAAGAACAAGCCGTTCATTGGAATGCTCAAGCTGCAGATGTGATCACATCATCTCTAAGTCGAGACGAGTTCACCAAAGTGGATGGACTTGAAATTGCCAAGGAAATATGGGACACACTACAAACCGCACATGAAGGTGACCGTCATGTACGTGAAGCCAAGATAGAAATGATTGAAGGTGAATTGGGAAGATTCGCGATAGAAGAAGATGAATCACCACAAGGTATGTACAATCGACTGAAGAATCTTATCAACAAAGTCCGAGCTTATGGCAGAAAGAAGTGGAATGATCATGAGGTCGTGAAGTTGATTCTCAGGGCATTCATGCATCACAACGTGACTCTTTTCTCTATGATTAGAGAAAGCCCCGGGTACCGGAAAGTGACCCCAGACGAACTTCTTGGCAAGATCATCAACTTTGAGATGATGGAGAAGCAAGCCAAGCATGTCAAGGAAATTTCTGATCTCACCTCAGCAAAGAAGAAAGGAGTTGCTTTGAAGTCAACCTGTAAACCCGTATCAAAAGAAGCCCAAGAAGCTCACGGAGAAGACAACAGTGATGATGAAAGTAGTGATATCGATGAAGAAGACATGATCCTGTTCATGAAGAAGTTCAAGAAAATGATGAGAAGAAGAAAGGGTAGCAGCTCAAATGAAGTAAGACAAAGGGACAAACAAAGACACAAGATGAGACGGGTGTGCTATAACTATGGAGAATACGATCAATTCATAGTGGATTGTCCATATGATGAAAACAAGAAGAAGACAAAAGTCAACAAGCCTCAACCAATGAAAATGTTCAAGAAGAAGAAGCAATATGGCCAAGCGCATCTAGGGAAGGAGTGGGACTCCAATGATGAATCCTCATTCGAAGAAGAAGAGGAGATGGCCACCATAGCCATAAAGAAGACTACCAAGAAATCCACTCTCTTCCCAACCATGGGCGCATGGAAGGACAACGGCAACACTTGTTTAATAGCAAAGGAAGGTAAAGGAAAGGTACCAACTAAATCTTCCTTCTCGCATTCTTTTACTAGTAGTACTGATAATTCTAGTGAGGATGATAGCAGTGATGAAAATGATTATATGCTTAGGGGTTTAGACAAAAAGACAGCTGCTAAAATGAAATTTCTACTTGATAAGCTTGTTGATATGGAGAAGTTAGTCAATCGTCAGGAAGATATGATCATCTCCCAAAAGGAGGAATATCTTGAGATTGAAAAGCTTCTTGAACTTGAAAAGGAACAAAATAAATCACTAGAGCTTGAGTTAGCTTCAAGCAAGGAAGCTTTCTTGAAGTTAAGAGACTCAAACACCATCATCAAGGATGAACTTGCTAACTTAACCAAAGTTAACGAGATCCTTGAGGTACATGTAAGGGCCTCAGTTTTTGACACACATTTGAAGTGTTCATCACTACACCACACACCTTATTTGAGGAAAGTTGATGAACACAAATGAAGAGCAAGTAACCACCATCAACATGCTCATTAGAGAACAAACTTACATATTGCAAAAGTGGTATTTCCCACATGTGATATAGGTGGGCTGGACATATGAAAACTCCTACACATTGCTAAGGATGTCCATGCCAAGCTTCACCCAAATTCAAAACCTTTTTGAGGTCATTTTGGGTATAGCTAGAAAGAGGGCAGTTTGAAACCATATTCAAATTCAAACTGTTTTTATCCCATGAATTTAAAAGTGGGAGGCATATTCTTATTCAGCACATTTTTGTGAGATCACACACCAATTTTCACTCCATTTGGAGTTGATCTTGACATGAGCTAAGTGGGACAAATTCAAACTTTATTTGAATTCAAAACTGAACTTGTGCTGAAATTCATTCAAACCAAACCCAATTTGAATTTTATTCAATTCAAATGGCTCATGGGTGAATAATTTGAATCACTTGGGGTATTTTGGGGCTCACTGTTTACAACAGTGATTAGGAGTAAATTTCAGAGGTTAAAACTGGAAGTGGGACCCACATGTCAGCCACTACTCCAACTCAAACCGACTGAAAACCCAGCTCGGGTTCTTGCGCCGGACTGAGCAGCCGCCACGGCGAAGAGGCGACCGGGACACCACCTGCTTGCCGCCCCGACATGCTGAACCGCGTCACAGCCCCCTTATCTACGCCACCGCCCTGATCGGAGCGATCACCGCCCACTCTGCTGCCTCCTCGCATCAGAACCGCGCCATCGCTGCCGATCACTCGGAGCTGATCAGAGAAGCTCGATCACCGCCTCTCCGTCCCCTCCAGAGCCACGGCAAGGTACTAGAAATCTTCCTCCGTCTTCCCCGCTGCTAGAATTCAGTTGAAACCGATTGATGTCGGCTATGCCGAAAGATCAATTCTGTGACTTAGAACCGCCGCACCTCGGGCTCCCATGGACAGCCCAACCGGGGCGTTGTCACGCCCGAGCCAAGGCACCCTGGGACGCGCTGGTGACCGGTGCTGCTCACCCCTGAGCCACAGCCCGAGTGTTTGCTCACCGGCGGCGAATTTCCAGTTTTCCCCTTTCTGTGTGCAGAACGACCTTCGGGTGCGGGTCCGTCGAATTCGTACTCTAGAAAGGATTAGAGGGCCTCAATCAGCTCTCACATAAACTAGACACGGTAACGCACAAGTTGCCTTCACAACCTTTGGCCAGAGAACCTCTGCAACCGGCGTATTTCGAAGTTTATCAACGGCGGAACAAACGGGAGGCGTCGGGCGCATGGTGAGGACCTACTTCGGGTCTTCCCCGAGCTGCCTCAAGCTCATGTCGACCTTCCTTGAGGTCCACTGATGCTTCCCAACCGGTTGCTCGAGTAGTTGAGGTGCTAGGGAAGTCAGCCGACATGGTCGAAGTCTTTCCGAGGCGGCGGCTCGTCGCCGACCATGCACCGGCCGTTGTCATGACGAGCTGACCCCAGAATCCTGTTCCCCGAGTGAAAGTAGGCAGGGGCGGCCAAAATCGTGAAGTTTGGAGCTTTACAGAAGCCGGCGGCGAGCTCTCCGGCGAAGTCCCCGGCGGCAGAGCGCGGGCGTCGCGAGGTTGAGGAAGGGGTGGACCCCAGCTGTCAGCGACAGATATTTTAAATCAGGATCAGAGTGTGGCCGGGATCGGGTGTGCTGGCGCGCAAAGACCCTGTGGGCCGCAGTGTGCGGTCGCCTCGGCGTGCGACGCGTGTCCCCGGGGCCCACTCGCGAGTTTAAACTTTTCCCCGATTTTCAGATTGCCTTCAAACTTTAAATCCTCATAACTTTGGCTAGGAAGCTCCAAATCGAGTGAACCAAATTTTTCTGGATTCAGCTCTCTGAGTACTTTCCAGCAAATCAAGTTTCACTTCATGAAATTCCTTATTTCTCCAGAATTAATTCCTCAAAATTTAAACTGTTTGGAATTTTAACTGGAGAATCCTTTGGAGGAAAATCCTGAAATTTTGCTGGGATGTTCACCACAATATCCCTGGACTACCATAAAACTTTCAGATCCATTTGAGCTCATTTGATCCACCTAATGGTGTGATTAGTGGAACTGTTCCAAAGAAAATAGAAAATGTTCAGAAACATTTTCAGAATTTTCTCTAAAATTGTTTAGCTCATATATTTAGTTAGGAACCTTCAAATTAAGTGAGACCAACTCCATTAGAACCCTCTGAAAATCTAGTTTTCAGAAAGTCATAGTTTGTTTCATGAAAATCCTTAGAACACCCTAAAAGCCTTCAATTAAGGTCAAGGACATAATTAATTGTGGAGGGCTCAAATGAGCTTTGCTGCAACTAAAACTTGACCAAATCTCTATTTAGGTCATAACCAAGCCCCAGTAAAAGTTTCACAGTCATTGGGTCTGTCTAGCAAGGGTTATAGACTTCACAACTTCAAACTTAATACAAAGGCATTTAAATTGATACATGTATTTCTTCTATCATGTAGTCGATAAGGTCGAGGAGGAACCCGAAGTCCTAGACTTCGTTACTCCGGAGGAGCAGCTAGCCTACGACCAAGAGCAGCAAGGCAAGCTCCGGTTTGCATTAACCTTTTTACAAATGTTTATTGTTTTGAGCACATCTTTGAATACTGTTGTGATTCTTTGCATTAGAGTCTTGATTGGAAACCCAACTGCATACCCAAGAAAACCATGAGTTGGGTTTAGGATTGCAAAACCCCGTTAGCTACTGCAATGCTAAGATAGAGTAGGATTCGGTACAAGTCGAGTAGTTGGAACTACTCGCGAGCATAGGCTAGAGGCACTCGACTCGGGTAGTGATAGCACATGAAACACATGGCAAGAAAATGAGACCAAGCGGAGCGTAAGGGCAGCAGGACTTTGGGGCCTGTGTGCTGTAGCTCCGCTTGTGTCGATTGAGGACCGATCCGTGTGCGGGCCTGTTGAACAAGCTAGAACAGTACCGAAGACCTACCGGCTATATGGGAACCGGGAAACTGATGTAACTCGGGTAGCTGGGTGTTGAGTCATAGCTGGTCGCTCAGAGGGTAGGTTGAGAGCTCTAGGTGTAAATTGGCTGGCGGCACTGAGATGTGCGTGCAGAGACCTCTTGCTCGGCACGATTGGACCGGTTCAACATTTGGCTAACGGGTGAAAGGTAGTCGCGTATGGCGTCCGTGATGGTTTTTGTAGGCAACATCGAGTACGGACGTACGTGACGGGTTGTTCGGGTAACCCTGCAGGTGTAAATCGATTATAATCGCCGTCCCTCGCAGTCAGTGAGTACCACTTGTTCACTGTACCATGACGTAGAAAGAACAGGCTAGTTACATGTTAAAATGTTGCTGATTGAAAGATGGACTTTGCTTGTTAATGGTTTGTTGTAGTTTAGAGCTAACTAAAGTTCCTTTCAACTTTGGGCAAAGTACATGAGAGAAATGCGTTTCTTGTTTGATTGCGGCTCTCTCATGTGCCTTAGCGTAAGGTTCTCCACAACCTGCTGCTAAAACTTGAAAGTAAGGTTCTACTAATTAGGCGAGTCCTTGTAAATAATTTTTTTCTCATGTAACCCATTACCCCTCATGTAGAAGTTCCATGTTTAGATGAGACGGGTCAGACTTGCTGAGCCTTCGTGCTCACTGGTTGTGTTTGAAGCTCTTGCAGGGTTCTATGAGGAAGGGACTCCCGAAGAGGTGACGGAACCCCAGGAGGGGAACCCCGTCGAGTGGGAGTCGTGCACGCCGCAGAGTTAGTGTGCGTGTGTGCTAGCAAGGACACGTTCAAGGGCTGAACATGGACTTGATGCGTAGTCTACGCCCGTGAGTGTAGACTGGAACTATTTTGATGTAAACATGTTCATAAACTTGTTTATGTAATAAAATTTCGCTTCCGCTTTGTACCTTTGACGTGTGTTATCCGGTGCTGTGCAACGCAGCACCCCTCAGCGTGATCCTGGCTCGACAAGACCGTTGGGGTCGTGTCAGCGTTGGTATCAGAGCTCGCTTGAGGTTTAACGCACTAAAAAGGTCATCTTTTTCAAAAATCCAGTGAGGAACGAGTTAGTAGCCCGTATAAGGTTGTTATTAGTGTATAGAAAGTGGCATATTAACTTATTTGATTATGTCAGAAAATCGTGCATCTCGGGACGTTTATGTCTTGGGGGGTGCACGTAAGCGCTGTCCACCAGTGCGCACAAGCTGAAGGGTGGAGCCCCACGGGTGGCAGGTAACCCGACCCGCTTTAGTATCCTCTACGACTCTTCATGTCATTTGGGGTATTCGAGCAACGTTTGTCCCTGGCGTGCGTGGTGCAACTTGGGAGACCCCGTCACGTGGTCTGAAACGTGAACACGTAACTCAAGGCGTGTTTGGCTTGAGAACATCCAGGCGAGTGATGACGGCCGGTTGTACGAACTGTATGGATTCCGGGCTCGGTGTGCAGCCGAGTCTGACGATTGCTTGAGTTTCTGCAGGTAGCCTGACCATGAAACGGTAGACGTGTAGCATCCGTGTGCGAGTGACGCTTAGTGCCACTGAATTAGCGAAGCCGGCTAAGTCCGGTATAGGTTTTTCTTTGTGAGGACGTAGTACCGACATAATCTGGTGACGCATCAACGTCACACCCCAACTAAATGAACAACTTCATTGCAAAACTTGAATGTTTTGATCCAAAGTAGTAAAACTTGATGTAACTCCTTCCCTTGATCAGGATATTCAAAGTTAACAAGTTTTCAACTTATAGGTTGTTAAGGACAGAGCACTCTGTTTTCAGCCGAATCAAGGCTGAAGTTAATCAGAGGTTAGAGGTTGAGTTCTTCGAGGTTGGGGTCATATGATACATTTATGGAAATCTTTGGAAAAGCTTTACAACTTTTGTGTTGAGGTCCAGAGGTGTTTCATCACTTAACCCACCGAAAAATGCAGTAGAGTTGAAACTATCCAGAAAACAGGACAGAGCAAAGACTCTCTGTAAACTCTCTGTAAATTGAGCATACTTCCTGCATAAAAATCCAAAAATAGAAAATGAGGTAGTTCTGGAAAGCTTATGAGATGGGTTACAACTTTGTAACAGAAAGTTTTGTCAGATTAGGGAGAGCATTAACTGGAATTCTTGGATTAAATCAGTACCTAAAGCAGGGAGGTGCTGCCCAATTTTCTCCAGAAATTCTGTTAACTTTGACATCTCATAACTTTTGAACCAGGACTGATTGTAGGCCAAGCAAATACTTTCTGGAAAGCTATTGGAGTTAGTTTTAACTTTAATGTTGAGCTTCAGAACTAGGTTTGCTTTTAACATGGCCTAAATCAGGTTGAAATGGAAACTGGTCAGGGCTGTCATGGGAACAGCAGATCAGCAGTCAAATTTGTTTAGAATTTGAACTATGTTTCCAAGTGTTATGGGTTCAATGACATGTCTTATGTTATAACTCAGTGGTTTACTGTTTAAATAAATATTTGACATTTCTAAAATATATTTTTACAGATGGCAGCAGATAAACAGTTGGAGAACGGGTGGGTGGTGTCCCACTGTTATCACCATAGCGGCTATCCGGAAACATTGAGGCAGATGCTTCAATATTTCGGATATAACCAGATGCCGCAGTACTTCGCCAAGGAAGAAGGCGAAGAGGGGAACAAGACGTGGACAATCCATGTCGAAGTCCCTGCAGGACCTACGCCACCCGGTTGGGTGCCGTTCACCGTCACGGTGACAGGAAGACAACCGGAAGGGATGTGGCAGGTGGCAGCCCGTGACACCATGTCACGTTTCTGCCAACTACACGTGCAGGCTATGGAGGGCACTCCATACGCGCTCGTTCCGGTGGAGGGATGGGCTCAGCATGTGCGGGAAGAGAGGTACCTGAAGGCAACGGACCCGAGTTGCCCAAGGTACAACCCCACGGAGGCAAATCTCAGCCTCTAGATGAGGGCGGGAAACGCCGTGATGGACAGCCAAGCTGTTCATACGGAGCATCTCGCCACAAAGCTCAAGGAGAGCACGAGCCATGGAGACCATTTCGAGAGTGCTCACAGCGCACTCCGCAATGTGCTCCTTCCGACGATCAAGCGACTGAATGAACAACATAATCAGTTGCATCGTCTGAAGAAGGCGAAGAGAAAAAGCTGTGTCGACATCGTGGCGTTGCAAGAACTGGTACAGAATCTGACCCAGCAGAACGAGGAACTTACTCAAGAGCGGGACGACGCTATTGAGGAAGGGCAAGGCTGGGAAGAAGATTACAACCAGGCTATGGACGAGGTGCACGCCTTGCAGGACCTCGTACCTCCGGTATTGGGCATACCGGTGGTCTTGGGTCTTCCGGCAATGGGAGAACCCGGAATGGGAGAAGAGGTGGTAGATCCAGAGCCACCAGCAGAGGTACCGGAGGAGGACGACCCGCAGGAGGTCGAGTTCTACTCCGAGTAGGGGATTACAGTTGCCATGTAGGGCAGCCAGGGTAGTGTAGCCCAAATTTTGTAATCGGTGACATGTCGTGTAGACAGTAGCGTATGTATAGGTAGTGACGACATGAGCACGACTTCTCGGAGACCCGAGAATAATGTATCTTGTATAAATTTATGCTTTATCAATATATGTGAATGTTGTGCAAATTATTCATGTGTCACTTCAATACCTACTGTTGCATATGGAAATTTTTAAGTAATACAATGTGCTAATTGCTGCTGTTTTGAATTTCAGAATGACGCGTACTCGTGCCAACCCTGATGTTGGGGGTACTAGCCATGGGGGAGAGACCTCCCAACCACCTCCCAAGGACTCCTTGGGACAGCAGCAGCAACAGCAACAGCAAACACCGCCACCGCCACTGCCAACGGTTACATTGGCCGACATCGTCGCGGCAATGGCGGGTTCACATCAGCAGCACACGGAGTTGCTGCAAACGCTTATCGCCAATATGTCTCGCCCGGAGAGACGTCAAGACCGTGAGGAGCGTCAACAGAGCTCCTACTCCGACTTCCTGGCTACTCATCCCCCGGTATTCTCAAGGGCGGATGAACCTCTTGACACGGACAACTGGCTCCGCGCCATAGAGATGAGGTTCGGGCTGCTCCAGATAAGTGAGCAGCGCAAGACTCAGTTCGCGGTCCAGCAGATCCAAGGATCCGCGAGCGCGTGGTGGGCCAACTTCTGTGCTTCACAGCCCACCGACCGAGTGATGACCTGGACAGAGTTTCGGACGGCCTTCAGGGCCTATCACATACCGCCAGGTTTGATGAAGAGAAAGACGCAGGAGTTCTTACACCTGCAACAAGGGAGCCGGAACGCGCTGGAATACTCCAGGGTGTTCAATGATCTCGCGCTCTACGCGGTCGTATCACACAGATACGGACGAGAAGCGGTGGGACCACTTTTACCAGGGGCTTAACCCGCTCCTGAAGGACAAGTTGGCGATGTTCAATCGCGGCAGCCTCAACGACATCATTGATGCTGCGATTGTTCAGGAGGACTCCGGCAAGGAGTTAGCGGCGGCGGAGCGAAAGCGAAGCGCGCCGCAAAGCAGCGGAGAAGGAAGCGGTCCTTCTCAGATGTTTCGGATGGTGAATCGCCCTCCATCAGGTCCACGCTGGCAGCCACCACAGCGGTCGATGCCGTTCCGCAGTCGCCCGTACTCTTCACCGGCATTCAGGCCGGCACTGCCAGTACCACCTCTACAACAACAGCAGCAGCGGGCGATGCCGCGTGCGTATGCACCTCAGCAGCGCATGCCGGGCTTTCGTCCCCCGAGCACTACACCAGCAGCGGCCACATGTTACAAGTGTGGTCGTCCAGGACACTTCGCGAGCAGTTGCCCGGAGAGGCAAGGCGGCGGAGTGGCACCGCAGTTTCTAGGGAGGAATCAACCCCGGAACCCTACTAATGCGCGGCGGGCAAACCCTAGGCCCGGCACCGTCCACCAGCTTGCCATAGAGGACGTGCCGGAGGGCGAGCCAATCCTTGCGGGTATGTTCCAACTCCACCAGCATCCTGCTATAGTACTATTTGATTCAGGCGCCACACATAGCTTCATTAGCCAAGCTTTCATTGATACATATAGCTTGCAAATACTACCCACCGATAGTCCTTATGTGATCTGTTCACCGGGTGGGAAAATTTCAGCAAGCATGATGGTCCCAAAAGCGCCATTGTGCTTAGAGGGTAGAGTTTACCCTACGTCTCTCATAATCTTAGAGGGACAAAAGGTCGATGTCATCTTAGGGATGTCGTGGTTAACTCGCCACGGCGCTGTTTTAGACACCGTCCTCCGAGTTGTGCACTTAAACTCAGAAGTGCACGAATTTCACTCTTTATTTCTGGACAGTCCAGAAATAAAACTTTCAAGTGTCTATGAAGCCACAACCATCAGATTGGAAGATATTCCAGTAGTCCGAGAGTTCCCTGATGTATTCCCGGACGATTTGCCGGGGATGCCACCCGATAGAGAGGTGGAGTTCAAGATTGAACTTGCACCGGGAACCATGCCAATATCCCGAAGGCCGTACAAGATGGCGCCCAAGGAGTTGGCTGAACTGAAGGCTCAGCTCACGGACCTTCTGGAGAAGGGTTTTATTAGGCCGAGCTCCTCGCCATGGGGCTGTTCAGCATTATTTGTCAAGAAGAAGGATGAGACGTTGCGGCTTTGCGTGGACTATCGTCCATTAAATGCCGTAACCATCAAGAACAAGTACATGTTGCCACGGATCGACATGTTGTTTGATCAGTTGGTCGAAGCAAAGATCTTTTCCAAAATGGATTTAAGATCCGGGTACCATCAGACTAAGATAAGGGCTGAGGACATTCCAAAGACGGCTTTCTCGACGAGGTACGGACTCTATGAGTACCTGGTCATGTCCTTCGGCCTCACCAATGCTCCAGCTCACTTCATGTACTTGATGAACTCGGTATTCATGCCGGAGCTGGACAAGTTTGTCATGGTCTTCATCGACGACATCCTGGTATATTCCAAGTCGGAAGAAGATCACAAGAAGCATCTGCGTATAGTCTTGCAACGGCTGCGAGATCACAAGTTATACGCAAAATTCAGCAAATGCGAGTTTTGGATATCGCAAGTGCCTTTCCTCGGGCATGTCATCTCAGCGGAGGGTATCGCTGTAGACCCGAGCAAGATCACTCAAGTGCTGAATTGGAAATCCCGGAGAACTGTTCACGAGGTATGGAGTTTCCTCGGGCTCGCGGGATATTATCGGAGGTTCATTCCGAACTTCTCGAAGATTGCCAAGCCAATGACAGAGCTGCTGAAGAAGGCTACCAAATATGTTTGGAGTCCAGCGTGTGAAGCAGCATTCAAGGCTTTAGTCAAGCACCTCACATCAGCACCGGTTTTGGCGCAGCTTGACACAACAAAACCGTTCGATGTGTACTGTGATGCATCCGGCATTGGGCTCGGATGTGTGCTGATGCAAGACCGAAGAGTGGTCGCGTATGGGTCACGGCAGCTTAGAAACCATGAGCAGAATTATCCAACCCACGACTTGGAGCTCGCTGCCGTCGTACTTGCACTAAAAATGTGGAGGCACTACCTACTCGGTAACCTCGTATATTTATATACCGACCACAAAAGCCTCAAGTACATATTCACTCAGAAGTAGTTGAACATGAGGCAGCGAAGATGGTTAGAATTGATAAAGGATTACGAAATAGAGATCCATTATCATCCGGGCAAGGCAAACGTAGTGGTAGATGCGCTGAGCCGCAAGTCACACGATAATAATCTGACCATCACACTGTTGGAAGAGAGCGAACCACCACTACATGTGATTCCACACGGAGCTCTCTACAATCTAGCTTTGATCCCCACCATCCGTGAAGAGATAGCGGCAGCCCAGAAGAATGACAAGGGCATGTCACATTTGCGAAGACGTGTAGACAGTGGGGAGTTGAAATGTTTCCGGAAGGACGGAGACGGCGCCCTATGGTTCAAGGACTGGATCGTCGTACCCCGTAACCCGGAATTACGGAAGAAAATCTTTGATGAGGCTCACTTGTCAAAGTTCTCTATTCACCCCGGCAGCAACAAGATGTATCAAGAACTCAGAAGCAAGTTTTGGTGGACACGGATGAAGCGAGAGACTGCAAAATACATGTCCGAGTGTGATACATGTCGAAGGGTGAAGGCAGACCACATGCGGAAACCGGGACTGCTGCAACCACTGGGCATTCCTGCCTGAAAATGGGCGGATGTGAGCATGGACTTCATCGTCAGTTTACCCACCACCTTGCAGAAACATGATTCGGTGTGGGTGATCGTCGATCGGCTCACCAAAGTTGCCCATTTCATCCCGGTCAACACCAACTACAACGCCAAGAAGTACGCTGAACTGTACATCTCACGGATCCTATGCTTGTACGGCGTACCCGTACCATCATATCGGATCGGGGCACTTTATTTTTGTCCCGTTTTTGGGAGCAGCTACATGCTGCCTTGGGGACGAAGCTGATCCGTAGTTCAGCATACCACCTGCAGACGGATGGACAAAGCGAGCGGGTAAATCAGATCCTAGAAGACATGCTACGAGCTTGCGCTATCAACCACGGCAAGAATTGGGATGATCACTTGCCGTTAGCCGAGTTCTCGTACAATAATGGGTACCAAGCCAGCATCTAGATGGCACCTTATGAGGCGCTATATGGTAGGAAGTACCGCACACCATTGAACTGGTGTGAGTCTGGCGAAAGGGTTACCTTCGGGATTGACCTCGTCAACAACGCGGAAGAAAAGGTTCGACTGATTCAAGCGAACCTAAAAGCCGCTCAATCCCATCAGAAACAGTATGCGGACCGGAGAAGGCGCCCATTACAATTCGAAGTTGGAGATCACGTATATCTACGGGTGTCTCCAATGAAGGGTGTAAACAGATTTGGGGTGAGAGAAAAGTTGGCAACCCGATTCATCGGTCCATTCCAGATTACCGAAAGATGTGGATCAGTGGCATACCCGCTGAAATTACCAGAAGCACTTTCCGGTGTGCATGACGTCTTTCACATTTCCCAGCTGAGGAAGTGTCTCAAGCTATCAGCTACCGTTCAGCTGGAAGATATTGAAGAACTGCAACCGGATCTCACCTATCGAGAGGAACCGGTGCAGATTATTGATGAAAAGGCCCGAACCACACGCAACCGTACGTTGTGGTTCTACAAGGTTCTATGGAGTAATCACTCCATGGACGAAGCGACATGGGAGAGCGAAGAATTCATTCGCACTAACTACCCTGACTTTTTCACGTCGCATATCCGGTAATTTTCCACCGTCCTCTCTCTCATTTTCACCTTATAATCTCGGGACGAGATTCTTTTAAGGGGGGAGGAATGTAAGGGCCTCAGTTTTTGACACACAATTGAAGTGCTCATCACTACACCACACACCTTATTTGAGGAAAGTTGATGAACGCAAATGAAGAGCAAGTAACCACCATCAACATGCTCATTAGAGAACAAACTCACATATTGCAAAAGTGGTATTTCCCACATGTGATATAGGTGGGCTGGACATATGAAAACTCCTACACATTGCTAAGGATGTCCATGCCAAGCTTCACCCAAATTCAAAACCTTTTTGAGGTCATTTTGGGTATAGCTAGAAAGAGGGCAGTTTGAAACCATATTCAAATTCAAACTGTTTTTATCCCATGAATTTAAAAGTGGGAGGCATATTCTTATTCAGCACATTTTTGTGAGATCACACACCAATTTTCACTCCGTTTGGAGTTGATCTTGACATGAGCTAAGTGGGACAAATCCAAACTTTATTTGAATTCAAAACTGAACTTGTGCTGAAATTCATTCAAACCAAACCCAATTTGAATTCTATTCAATTCAAATGGCTCATGGGTGAATAATTTGAATCACTTGGGGTATTTTGGGGCTCACTGTTTACAACAGTGATTAGGAGTAAATTTCAGAGGTTAAAACTGGAAGTGGGACCCACATGTCAGCCACTACTCCAACTCAAACCGACTGAAAACCCAGCTCGGGTTCTTGCGCCGGACTGAGCAGCCGCCACGGCGAAGAGGCGACTGGGACACCACCTGCTTGCTGCCCCGACGTGCTGAACTGCCTCACAGCCCCCTTATCTACGCCACCGCACTGATCGGAGCGATCACCGCCCACTCTGCTGCCTCCTCGCATCAGAACCGCGCCATCGCTGCCGATCACTCGGAGCTGATCAGAGAAGCTTGATCACCGCCTCTCCGTCCCCTCCAGAGCCACGGCAAGGTACTAGAAACCTTCCTCCGTCTTCCCCGCTGCCAGAATTCAGTTGAAACCGATTGATGTCGGCTATGCCGAAAGATCAATTCGGTGACTTAGAACCGCCGCACCTCGGGCTCTCATGGACAGCCCAACCGGGGCGTTGTCACGCCCGAGCCAAGGCACCCTGGGACGTGCTGGTGACCGGTGCTGCTCACCCCTGAGCCACAGCCCGAGTGTTTGCTCACCGGCGGCGAATTTCCAGTTTTCCCCTTTCTGTGTGCAGAACGACCTTCGGGTGCGGGTCCGTTGAATTCGTACTCTAGAAAGGATTAGAGGGCCTCAATCAGCTCTCACATAAACTAGACACGGTAACGCACAAGTTGCCTTCACAACCTTTGGCCGGAGAACCTCTGCAACCGGTATATTTTGAAGTTTATGAACGGCGGAACAAACGGGAGGCGTCGGGCGCACGGTGAGGACCTACTTCGGGTCTTCCCCAAGCTGCCTCAAGCTCATGTCGACCTTCCTTGAGGTCCACTGATGCTTCCCGACCGGTTGCTCGAGTAGTTGAGGTGCTAGGGAAGTCAGCCGACATGGCCGAAGTCTTTCCGAGGCGGCGGCTCGTCGCCGACCATGCACCGGCCGTTGTCATGACGAGCTGACCCCAGAATCCTGTTCCCGAGTGAAAGTAGGCAGGGGCGGCCAAAATCGTGAAGTTTGGAGCTTTACAGAAGCCGGCGGCGAGCTCTCCGGCGAAATCCCCCAGCGGCAGAGCGCGGGCGTCGCGGGATTGAAGAAGGGGGTGGACCCCAGCTGTCAGTGACAGATATTTTAAATCGAAATCGGAGTGTGGCCGGGATCGGGTGTGCTGGCGCACAAAGACCCTGTGGGCCGCAGTGTGCGGTCGCCTCGGCGTGCGACGCGTGTCCCCGGGGCCCACTCGCGAGTTTAAACTTTTCCCCGATTTTCAGATTTCCTTCAAAGTTCAAATCCTCATAACTTTAGCTAGAAAGCTCCAAATCGAGTGAACAAAATTTTGATGGATTCAGCTATCTGAGTACTTTCCAGCAAATCAAGTTTCACTTCATGAAATTCCTTATTTCTCCAGAATTAATTCCTCAAAATTTAAACTGTTTGGAATTTTAACTGGAGAATCCTTTGGAGGAAAATCCTGAAATTTCGCTGGGATGTTCACCAAAATATCCCTGGACTACCATAAAAATTTCAGATCCATTTGAGCTCATTTGATCCACCTAATGGTGTGATTAGTGGAACTGTTCCAAAGAAAATAGAAAATGTTCAGAAACATTTTCAGAATTTTCTCTGAAATTGTTTAGCTCATATCTTTAGTTAGGAACCTTCAAATTAAGTGAGACCAACTCCATTAGAACCCTCTGAAAATCTAGTTTTCAGAAAGTCATAGTTTGTTTCATGAAAATCCTTAAAACACCCTAAAAGCCTTCAATTAAGGTCAAGGACATAATTAATTGTGGAGGGCTCAAATGAGCTTTGCTGCAACTAAAACTTTACCAAATCTCTATTTAGGTTATAACCAAGCCCCAGTAAAAGTTTCACAGTCATTGGGTCTGTCTAGCAAGGGTTATAGACTTCACAACTTCAAACTTAATACAAATGCATTTAAATTGATACATGTATTTCTTCTATCATGTAGTCGCTAAGGTCGAGGAGGAACCCGAAGTCCTAGACTTCGTTACTCCGGAGGAGCAGCTAGCCTACGACCAGGAGCAGCAAGGCAAGCTCCGGTTTGCATTAACCTTTTTACAAATGTTTATTGTTTTGAGCACATCTTTGAATACTGTTGTGATTCTTTGCATTAGAGTCTTGATTGGAAACCCAACTGCATAGCCAAGAAAACCATGGGTTGGTTTTAGGATTGCAAAACCCCGTTAGCTACTGTAATGCTAAGATAGAGTAGGATTCGGTACAAGTCGAGTAGTTGGAACTACTCGCGAGCATAGGCTAGAGGCACTCGACTCGGGTAGTGATAGCACATGAAACATATGGCAAGAAAATGAGACCAAGCGGAGGGTTAGGGCAGCAGGACTTTGGGGCCTGTGTGCTGTAGTTCCGCTTGTGTTGATTGAGGACCGAGCCGTGTGAGGGCCTGTTGAACAAGATAGAACAGTACCGAAGACGTACCGGCTATATGGGAACCGGGAAACTGATGTAACTCGGGTAGCTGGGTATTGAGGCATAGCTGGTCGTTCAGAGGGTAGGTTGAGAGCTCGAGGTGTAAATCGGCTGGCGGCACTGAGATGCGCCTGCAGAGACCTCTTGCTCGGGACGATTGGACCGGTTCAACATTTGGCTAACGGGTGAAAGGTAGTCGCGTACGGCGTCCGTGATGGTTGTTGTAGGCAACATCGAGTACGGGCGTACGTGACGGGTTGTTTGGGTAACCCTGCAGGTGTAAATCGATTATAATCGCCGTCCCTCGTGGTCAGTGAGTACCACTTGTTCACTGTACCATGACATAGAAAGAACAGGTTAGTTACATGTTAAAATGTTGCTGATTGAAAGATGGACTTTGCTTGTTAATGGTTTGTTGTAGTTTAGAGCTAACTAAAGTTCCTTTCAACTTTGGGCAAAATACATGAGAGAAATGTGTTTCTTGTTTGATTGCGGCTCTCTCATAGCGTAAGGTTCTCCACAACCTGCTGCTAAAACTTGAAAGTAAGGTTCTACTAATTAGGCGAGTCCATGCAAATGATTTTTTTCTCATGTAACCCATTACCCCTCATGTAGAAGTTCCATGTTTAGATGAGACGGGTCAGACTTGCTGAGCCTTCGTGCTCACTGCTTGTGTTTCAAGCTCTTGCAGGTTCTATGAGGAAGGGACTCCCGAAGAGGAGACGGGACCCCAGGAGGGGAACCCCGTCGAGTGGGAGTCGTGCACGCCGCAGAGTTAGTGTGCGTGTGTGCTAGCAAGGACACGTTCAAGGGCTGAACGTGGACTTGATGCGTAGTCTACGCCCGTGAGTGTAGACTGGAACTATTTTGATGTAAACATGTTCATAAACTTGTTTATGTAATAAAATTTTGCTTCCGCTTTGTACCTTTGACGTGTGTTATCCGGTGTTGTGCAACGCAGCACCCCTCAGGGTGATCCTGGCTCGACAAGACCGTTGGGGTCATGTCAGTACAAGTTGAGTCACTCAAGCAAAATAGTTCTTCATCCACTTCAAGCTCACCTTCTCATCATATAAAATCTGAAACTAGTGTTACTTGTGCTTGTGCCAAAATTGACACTAACTTGAAGAAAAAGCCAAACTTGACAAAGGACAAGCAATCTTCTCAAAGTGGCATATTTGACAAGGAGAAGATCAAGTATGCACGCAGTGCATACTCGGTCACAAGACCTCCTAATGTCAAATATGGCATTGGATATTCTAATGGTGAAAATCAAAACGCTAGAAGCCACAAGAATAACAAGGGGTGCATTACCATTGTCAAGGATAAACCCTTCTCAAGTTGGAAAACTTAGTAATATTGATAAATCTAACACTGTGAACACATATCAACAACAACTTCTATTTAGACCTTTTGATACTTCATATGTACTTATGGAAAGTAATCTTGGAAGAGTTTATGCTAAATATGTTGGGCCACGCCATGGGAACACCAAGTCTCATGTGTGGGTGCCCAAATCACTTGTGACAAACCTCAAAGGACCCAAGCAAGCTTGGGTATCTAAGACCAAGGCATAAATTGTTTTTGCAGACTTATTCATCTGGTGGAGCAAAATGGGTGCTAGATAGTGGATGCACCAATCACATGACCGGAGAAAGAAGAATGTCCGTGGAATATGATGAAAATGAAGATCCAAGCGAAGGCATTTACTTTGGTGATAATAGTCAAGGAAGAGTGCTTGGTACCAGTAAAATTGCAATTTCATCACAACATACTCTCTCATGTTTTACATGTTGACTCCTTGGATTATAACCTTTTGTCCATATCTCAATTATGCGACAAGGGTTATAATTACTTATTCACTAATGAGGGTGTGACTGTCTTTAGAAGGAGTGATAACTCAATTGCATTCAAGGGTGTGTTGAAGGGAAAACTTTATCTAGTTGACTTCAACAAAGATAAAGCCAAACTTGACACATGCTTGATTGCAAAGACCAACATGGGTTGGCTGTGGCATAGACAGCTAGCACATGTTGGTATGAGGAATCTTCAAAAACTCCTCAAAGGCGATCACATCCGAGGTTTAAAGGATGTTGTTTTTGAGAAAGACAGGCCGTGTAGAGCGTGGCAAGCAGGGAAGCAAGTAGGAATACCCCATCCCGCGAAGAATGTCATGATTACAACAAGACCGCTTGAGCTCCTCCACATGGACCTATTTGGTCCAATTGCTTATATATGCATCGGTGGTAACAAATACGGTCTAGTCATTGTTGATGATTTTTCACGCTTCACGTGGGTTTTCTTTTTGCGTGATAAGACAGAAACTCAAGGAACCCTCAAGAAGTTCATCAAGCGTGCCCGAAATGAATTCTCATTGAAGATCAGGAACATACGAAGTGACAATGGGATAGAATTCAAGAACACCCAAGTTGAGGAGTATCTAGATGAAGAAGGAATAAAGAACGAATTTTCAGCACCATATACTCCTCAACAAACGGAGTAGCCAAAAGGAAGAACGGAACTCTCATTGAGATGACGAGGACAATGCTCGATGAATATAAGACTTCGGACAGGTTTTGGGCTGAAGCGGTTAACACCGCTTGTCATGCCATAAACCGACTATATCTTCATCGGTTACTCAAGAAAACTTCATATGAACTACTCACAGGTAACAAGCCAAACATTTCATATTTTCAAGTTTTTGGTTCAAAATGTTATATTTTAAATAATAAGCCAAGGGCTTCGAAGTCCGATGAAGGTTTCTTAATTGGCTATGATTCGAACTCCTATGCTTATTGTGTCTTCAACAAAACCTCCGGACTTGTTGAAGTAGCACGTGACGTAATGTTCGATGAAACTAACGGCTCTCAAGAAGAGCAAGTTGATCAGTGCGTGCTATATCAAGAAGAAGCTCCATGTCAAGCATTGAGAAGAATGGCATTGGGCGATGTTCGACCACAAGTGCCAACTTCAAATGCGAATGAATAAAATGAACCACAGATGGAGGAAAATGATCAAGGGGGAGCTTCCATACAAGATCACCCTCAAGAAAATCAAGAAGACCAAAACATCAATGAGGGCAACTATCCAGGGGGAAAAGAAGATGATAATGAAGATTCAAGACCACAAGTGCCACATCCAAGAGTACACCTAAGCATCCAAAGAGATCACCCCGTTGACAACATAATCGGTGACATCTGAAAGGGAGTAATAACTCGATCTCGCATAGCTAATTTTTATGAACACTATTCCTTTGTATCTTCTTTGGAACTATACAGGGTTGAGGATGCATTAAAAGACCCGGATTGGGTGATGGCGATGCAAGAATAATTGAACAACTTCAAAAGGAACAAAGTGTTGGAGCTTGTTAAAAGACCCAAGTCCAACGTCGTCGGCACTAAATGGGTCTTCCACAACAAGCAAGACGAACATGGAGTGGTAACAATGAACAAGGCACGGCTTGTGGAAAAAGGGTACTCACAAGTCGAAGGTTTGGATTTCGATGAGACTTTTGCTCCCGTAGCTAGGCTTGAAGCGATTCGTATATTACTTGCATATGCTACTCACCATGATTTCAAGCTTTATCAAATGGATGTGAAAAGCGCCTTTCTCAATGGACCGATCAAGGAGGAGGTGTACGTGGAGCAACCAACCGGTTTTGAAGATCAAGAGCAGCCCGACTATGTGTTCAAATTGTGTAAGGCTCTCTATGGCCTCACAAGTTCCTAGAGCTTGGTATGAGTGCCTTAGAGATTTTTTGATTGAAAATGACTTCAAGATTGGAAAAGCTGATTACACCTTGTTCACTAAACACTTTGATGATGATCTCTTCATTTGCCAAATCTATGTTGATGATATTATATTTGGTTCAACTAACAAATCCTTTTGTCAAGAATTTAGCAAGATTATGACATATAGATTCGAGATGTCCATGATGGGAGAGTTGAGTTACTTCTTGGGATTCCAAGTGAAGCAACAAAAGGATGGGACGTTCATAAGCCAAACAAAGTACACTCAAGACATTCTCAAGAAGTTTGGAATGGACAAAGAAAAGCCCATAAAGACTCCCATGGCGACAAATAGACACTTGGATCTAAATGAAGACGGACCAAATGTAGATCAAAGGGTATATCATTCCATGATTGGCTCCTTACTCTATTTATGTGCATCTAGGCCTGATATCATGTTGAGTTTATGTTTGTGTGCAAGGTTTCAAGACAATCCTAAGGAATGTCATTTGACAGCCGTTAAAAGGATCTTGAGATATTTAGTTCATACACCCAACCTAGGCCTTTGGTATCCTAAAGGTTTAAAATTCAACCCCATTAGATACTACGATGCAGATTATGCCGGATGCAAGGTAGATAGAAAAAGTACTTCCGGTACTTGCCAATTCCTAGGTAGATCCCTAGTTTCTTGGTCCTCCAAGAAATAAAATTCAATTGCCCTATCCACAGCTGAAGCAGAGTTTGTTGCAGCCGGGAGTTGTTGTGCACAACTCCTTTGGATGCGACAAACTCTAAGGGATTACAGTTACAATATGAGCCGCATTCCACTCATTTGTGACAATGAGAGTGCAATTAAAATTGCCCATAACCCTGTTGAGCACTATAGAACCAAACACATAGATATCCGGCATCATTTTTTGAGAGATCACTCAATGAAAGGAGACATATCCATTTCCCATATCAACACTGAAAAACAACTAGCCACAAGCCACTTGATGAAAAACGCTTTTGTGAGCTCCGAAATGAACTAAATATCCTTGATGCTCAGAACGTGGCTTGAGAGCTTGCATACCTGTATGCCATCCTCAAAATCATGTTAATTGTGTTGAAAAATCATCTCTCTCCATTTTTCTCCTAAAAACTATGTTAGTTACTTGATTTTGGTAAATCATGGTCATAACTTGATTGTTGTATGTTTACTGATCATATTCATCAAGAATATCTATGTGCCTTTGTCCCTTATTCCTTAATAGGAACCTTTATATATATATATATATATATATATATATGTTTTGTACAGTTCTGTACAAGGGATCACAGACTAGTCCACACTTGCAGACTAGTCCGCACTAGGTCCATTAGTCCGGACTAGTCTGGACAACCATGGACTAGTCCGATTTTCTCTCTGACCAGAAAACGGACTAGCCTAGTATGGTTCGGACTAGTCCGATATTTCGACTCCATAACCCTAAGGCCGGTTCAAACCTAATATTCTTCATCCTCACAACCCTTCCCACTCTCTCTCCATCAGAGCGTACCTACTTTGGCACGACGAGTGGTTCCTCTCCTCCTCTTCCTCAGCCTGATGATGAAGACGAAGAAAGGACCGACAGCGAGGAGTGAGCCGACGACGACAAGTAGATCCCTCCTCTCCTTCTTTTTGGTGCCTTGATGCCAAAGGAGGAGAGATTAGATTGAGGGGGAGTCTTAGGTTGTAGGTCTTTCCTTTCATGTCCTAATTTGCGAAATGAGTTTTGTAAGACTTATACTACTATGCTATCATTATGCTGTTGTAAGACTTATGCTACCATTATTCTTTTGGACATGTAATGTGAAATGATGACTATGTTATGCTTTTGATTAATGATGTATGTTTAAAACTGCTATGTAGGATTGAGACTCTTGATGATGTTATGATTATGCTCATTATGATATTCACATCGAAATTATTACTCACACACATAGTTCTGCACCCCACCATAAAGAGTGCACATATGTCTTTTGTCTACTTTGCCTATTTTGTCCTAAGCTCATATGTGCACACTTTATGAAAATCTAAATTCTTATTGTCATATTTGTGTGATCTCAATTGGTTGTCATCAATCACCAAAAAGGGGGTGATTGAAAGTGCATCTAGGCATCCCTTGTGGGTTTTTGTTGATTTATGACAAACAAATGAGGCCCTAACAAAATTGTTGAGATGAGCACAGGTTCTTAAAAGAAATTAGGAAGAAAGCGCAAAAAGAAAGGAGAAGGAGGATCCAAATTGATAAGAGCTCAATAGCTGAAAATATTAGATTATTTAGTATAGAGTGTGTGGGAGAAACACACCCCAAGAGCTCAAGTGAAAGAAATCACACTAACTGCACAAAATCAATATGTGCAGACTAGTCCGATATCAACCGGACTAGTCCGATTTTCTTTCTGACCTGAAAATGGACTAGTCTGATATGGACCGGACTAGTCCGATTTTTTCTCTGGATAGACAACGGACTAGTCCGATATCTCACAACACTTAGGGTTTCTACACACCGCACACCAGACTAGTCCGGAGTCAACCACGGATTAGTCCGGACATCACAAACCCTAACGTAACCATTGGAAACCCTACTATAAAAAGAGGTGTATGACCATATCAACATAGATCTTCGACCCCCTGCGCCGTCACACCTCCCAATGGCCCAAAATTCACATCTCTCCACACATTCTAACCCAAAAAGAATCAAATCTTTGGGTATTAGCAATTGATCAAAGGAGAAACTTGTTCTACACATCTTGACCTCTTGGGTTTGATCTGTCGCACACTTTTGTTCGTTAATTGTTCATCTTTTGAGTGTGTCTGGTTGTGTTCATTCATTGTAATTCTTGGGGAGCCCTCAACTTATGAGAAGGCCCCTTGAGCGATTTATTTGCCCTTTGTGATTAGTGGAAGAGAATCGGCCTTCGTGGCGATTCGATGAGGGTAGGGTTGGAGAAGACCCGGTCCTTAGTGAACTCCTCAACGAGGACGTAGATTTCCTTCATGGAATCGAACCTCGGGATAAACACTTGTCTCCTACTCTTGTTCTTTCATTGTTCATCATATTCTAGTGTTTAATTAATCTTGTGAAATTCACATTGAAGCATTGAAACCAAAGTTGATCTTTGTCATAGATTGTCTCACTTTTGCAATACATCTAAGTAACAAATTAATTTCCGCTGCATAAAGTACTAGAAGTGAAAATATTGATCAACTGTGATCTCTATAGTCCACTCATACCGGACTAATCCGCATAGTACCGGACTAGTCCGATTTCTCTGTGAGTAGAAAACGGACTAGTCCGCACTCTACCTACTAAGTGTTTCAGGGATCAACAAAGAGTCAAAAAGCCTATTCACCCCCCTCTAGGCTACATTCAACATCGTCTAAATATAAAAGAATCTCAAAAGTATAAGAGGTGGAAATATCTTAATATGAGAATATTTTTATCTAATGATCTTACAATACCCCTAGAAATATGGCATGAGCATGCCATGATTTTGAAGACAGTTTAAAAACTTACATATGAGGAGATATTCATATCACATACTCCACATCATTAAAACATCTATTCATACTAAAAGGAGTACATTCTCCTCTTTTTAGTGTTTTCTAGTTTATAGAAGTCTTTTCTATGCCTTCATATAAGGACTGACATGATACCTAAAGAAAAGATTAGAATTCTTTTATTACTAATGTGCTTAACATGTCTGGCATTGTCAAATGTCAAGTCTTAGATCTCAAGGACATGTGAAACTTATTAAGAGTGTATTGTCAAGAGACTTAATTATTGAATCAAAATAAAAGGCACGGAAAAACTTTCATCTGGGACAACAAATTTAGAAATAAATATGAATTAATATTTAACATAGTTACTAAGTTAATCTTTAACAAAATTTGCATTGATTAATTCCACCTTCATCAAATTAATCACACATATTGCTTAATATCATACTCATGATTGACTTATTTGTTCAAAATATGATCATAAATAAATTGATTTAAAATAAAGCATACATAATCAAACGGAAATATTGTATTTTGTCTTTCACGTTGGCTACTTGACAAAATACAATACTCAAAACATATTAAAAATATTGATTTTTTGTATTTCACATTGGCTACTTGACAAAATAAATTTAACTTAACAAAATAATCATAACAGAAATATTGTATTTTATATTTCAGGTTGGCTACTTGACAAATACAATACTCAAAATATCTTAATAATATAAAAAATTGTCTTTCACTTTGGCTACTCGACAAGTTTTTAATGACAAAATAATAATTATCATGTTTACCCAATTATCCTTTCAACTAAATTTTCATGTTAGATCTAACTTAATTAAAAGAATACCTAAATGATAACTAACAATAGCAACGGAATCTTACAAATAACTTACTACACTTAATAATCCCATAGCATATACAATACTTAGCGATACTCATAAATCTATTAAAATCATGTATGTGCACATCACATACATCCAGAATTTAATAAAAAAATCTTACTGAACTTAATCATGATGACTCAATCAACATGCTACTTAACTGATTTTCTAATTGAATCTTTTTGTTGGCTCTGAATTAATTAGAAAATCAACATATGAGGCAATTTTTGAAACACAATAACTTAACATAATTAAGTATTAATTCTACATCACAGTTTGGCAGATATAGAAAAATACTTAAAACTTAATAACTCATTAAGTCATAGTAAACTTTATAAACAACGTTGCTTAGAAGATAAAATTACTATGCTAAATTAATACTTAATATTTGTGCTAATCAAATTTTAATGTTTGTGAAAATTTAATCAGAAATAATGTATTAAGGAAAATTAACAAAATGGAAGTATTAATAAACTCAAAAAATGCCCCATACTTAATACTAATTTATGAATTATAGTAATTTTGGATGACTTGATTACTAAATTATAGCAATTAATTTAGAAAATCTTATCCATACTTACTACTGGTTTGCAAATAACAAAAATTTGGAACTGTTATATTATATTTATTTCTAATTCATAACAACAATGGAAAACTTTATTATCAAAATTAGTTTAGGAAAGACTTAATCATTATTGTTACAAATTTACCAAAATATAGAAAACTTAATATCCAAACTATAGCAGTTTGGAGCTCCTAATTTGGTAAACTCACTCTTATTAATAAGTTTTTTTCCAAATTGCTAAATACTCTGTGGACTTAATTTGGAAATTATAATAATATGGAATTCTAAGTACTCCATCAATTTCCAAATCACGTGAAATTGGTGGAGTTTCTTCTTCCTAAATTCCAAATTATTGTAATTTGGAGAATTTATGCTTAATTGACTGAATAGTCCAGAACTGATTTGGCCCATGGCCCAAAGCTTACTTTATTTAGTGATCAACGGAGGTGGAGTCCAGCGGCGACGTGGTCGGAGAGCTGGTGCACTTCGACGTGCCTCTAGCATTCATTGCGGATGACCTGTTGTGCACAGCGGCGGAGATAGTAGGGAAAGGGCAGCGTACAAGGCGATGCTAGAGGACGGTGGCCTGGTGGCTGTCAAGCGCCTCATGGAGAAGATCATTAAGGGTCACAAGGACTTCGATGCACAGGCGACGATGCTTGGGAAGATCAGCCACCCTAACCTGCTGCTGCTCAGGGCCTGGCAAGGAGTATTTTCAACACTATTGCAGCCCACGGGCCGAACTGTAGTAGTGAAATTGGATTGGTCTGAATTCTCAAAATGGGCCAGGATAGAGTAGGATCTGCTTTGTTGAAGGGCTAGGCTAGATTGGATTTTATAAGTTTAAGTTAGATTGGATAAGGATAGGGCCCAGTAGACAAAATAAAATGGCTTGACTGATGCTTTGGATTGGATCTCGGTCCATTAACAAGCCTAGTCCCGTGCAGCTATGAGCCATGTGTCTTCTATACCCGCGCTTGGAGCGCCAGCACACCATGCACACCACCGTGTGGACTTCAGTGCTGAGCGCATCTCTCACGCACCGCCTCAGCACACCGACCGACCTCAAAAGCCACTCTGCTTAGCAGGCTCGCACCTGGCACCATACGCCACCGTAGGGAAAATAATTATTAGATTGATTAAAACCTCTGGGGTGATACATATTTATAAGGGCTCATGGGACCTTTCTTAGGTACAAAAACAATGTGGTACTAATTGTCTAACAGGAAGCAGCCATTTTCTTTATCTTTTCATGATGTCAATGCGCATTTTGTCAATGTGACTATCTTTACAGAGGGTATAGATCAATGGCGTGCTACATTTGTTTACGGTGAACCAAAATTCTATCTTCAATATATAATCTAGGATGTGTTGTTTGCCCAATTAGGGGAAAGGCCCATAAATGTGTTGTGGTGATTTAAACGAAGCTTTGAGCAAGGATGAACACTTTGGTGCACGGGATAGATCGGATACTCAAATGGAGCTCTTCGAAGATTAACGGGGATGTCTGTGGTTTGACTTATCTAGGTTTTTCTGGACCTAATTTTACATGGTCCAATCGGTAGGATACTCAGTGTAATGTTAGAGTTTGCCTTGACCGAGCGGTGGATTAGAACATAATTGCGTAATCCTTTAATTATACATGAACATTATCTAGCCTCACAAACACCGATAAGAGGAGACGTGGATATGTTATTACTATCCCTAGACGAAGCCATTAGGCCAAGCAAAGTCTTGTGCCTGCTTGATCCAGGCGTGATGATGGCACGTTTGGGGTAGCAATGCCCCTCGGGTCACCAACGGCACTAGCCGGTCATCGGGGATGTTGCCATCTTGTAAAAGATGAGGGAGACGGCCTTCGTCCCGTTACCAGCGCTTGAGGATCGGGTGTGAGAAGGTGTCAGGAGAGGCTACACTCTAATGTCGTTGGACCATTAGATGGGATTTGACTATGTGTTTAGTATTTAAAATTTAAAAGATGGGACAAACACATTGCAAATTCAAATTAAAAACTTTCCTAGTACTTGGAAAACTTTGGAGTGAGATAAAAATAGATTTTTGGCTGAAACGAATCTGTTTAATTGATTATTCACATTTATTAGTTGTAGGGACATATTTTTAAGTAGAGAATAATTCATAAAATTAGTAAAATAAATGTAAAATAGTTCACATCAGAGGAGAAGTTCAAAAATATATTATTATATATTTTAGACCCAAAACCTATTCTGTTTAGATGACGTGTCTTACTATTTTTATAATAAAGTTCACATTTAGGCATAGGAAATAAATCTGAAAATATAGCAAAATAGGTATGAATAACTGGAAAATGATAAATGAAGTTTCCAAAATCCAAAGAATTCAGTTTAGGGTCGGTAGAAGGTCTGAAGACACATATGGAGTAGGAAAATACCTTTCATGCATACTTGGTAGCTAAAAGGTGTAGTAATTGAATATAAGGAATTTATTTCAATTGGAAACTCATATATAGTATGCAAACATAAATGTGAATACAAAAGTAAAAATCATAAACACATATTTAAAAGTGCATGTAAGCCAAAAACCAACACACATAGAGTAACCACAACACATAGAATTGTTAATGGCTTTCATAAATGTGAATGTGTGGTTTGTATGAAGTGGAAGTGTGAACTATGTCTTATGACTTGTTGTTTTCTTTTGCTATGTGGGATAGTATGAGTAGAACCTGCTCCAGAGCAAGTTCTTCCTTTCCAAGATCAGGACTACCCATTCCAAGAGCAGCAGGAAGGAGGCAAGTGTCCTTGACCACTTTGATCATATACTAGGATGTGTAGATAGAATTATTTGCATTGTCAATTGAAAATATGAAACCCATGCTAGGATGTTTCCCTAGAATTGCATTACCTTGTTTCCTTGTAGCTTGGGTTGGGATTCATTTTATCATGTCATTTATTATTATGCATATGCTTAGCCATGCTTAGAATGAGATATTTGGGAGATGAGATCATCAGTTTATTTTACCATACTCTTGAATGAGATATTGTAAGTTATGTAGAGGTAGGGATCAAGGCAAGTTGGATGTTTTGGTTGGTGCTGGGTGCACGAGACCCAGGTTTGTGTTTAGTACTTGCCTGGATCCTAAGGACCGGTTCATGGAGCATGTAACCTGGCTTTACCGTGCCAACCACATGCTGAGATGGGGCAGCTTGGCCAATTAATTAGGTGTATCCCCGGCGTAGTATGAGTGTGTTGGATGGTGCGGGGAATAGGTGTCAGCCGTACTACCATATGAACCGCAAGGCTCAAGAGGGGGCCACTGCAGCGGGGTTGGAGCCTCTTGTATGCTGTTAGGGGTGAAACCTCAGTGGGCTAACGCTCGTCGGGAATCCCTTTGTAAAGGCTTCATAGTGATCTCCTGGCTACACACCTGGGAAGTGTTAATGTGGTTCGTGGCCACTGGCATAATGGAGGTTCTTTTAGTCCACCCGGCAACGGGGGATGAAATCACTACATGTGGGTATAGTGGTGCAAACTCTGCAGAGTCAAAACTGTCATGACAGCCGTGCTCACGGTCAAGAGCGGCTTGGACTTATTCATGATTAGAGGATGATGGCTTTGGAAGTTGAGGATGTTAAGCGGGGAGCTTGACATTGGATATGATGATTATGGTTACTTGATGAAGGGTTGGGAGTTTGGGACCATTTCACCTGTGTAGTAATGTAGGTGCTTAATAAGCTAAGGTGGTAGGCAATAATTGCGTAGTGCTTCAACCATGAGTTCAACCTCTCCTTGTTCTAGCCATGCATGACATAACTTTCCCACACTTGATGAGTACCATCGCTACTCAACCTTGCATATTTATTGGTTTATATTGCTGCTCAGGTCAAGAGAATGATGTGGTGTTTAATGATCAAGACTTTGGACCCGACGAAGGATTCTAGGTTCATGGAGTCCCCCGGGCAACGCCTGTGACGGAGCCCACAAGAATAATATTCCGCTGCTATTATATTTACTTGTTATGAACTTAATATCGTCCATCGAGACATATGCTATGTAAGACTTATTTATATTCGACACCTGGCTTATAATAAATGATGCTTCACTATTTGTCATCACATGTATGAGAAAATGATCCTGGCATACATGTGATCTTCACTCGGTTATTCTTCGGAGAAACCGGGTGTGACAGAAGTGGTATCAGAGCCAAAGTTGCCCGTAGGAACGTGGACCTAGGTAGAAATGGACGTATTTAAGGACCCTATTTTCTTAAAAACTATTTTACAAAGGTGTGGGTTGAAAAGTGGTATTTAATAGGTCACTTTATTCACCTTGCCCCAACTCTATTCGAAATACGATTTTTATTTAAATCTTATCTAACTTAATTTTAAATGCTTTATGTTTTAGTTGGTTCGCATGATCCGCACCGCCCGCAAGTCCACCGGAGGGAGAGTTCTTGTAGTTGCCCTTGCCCTAAGAGAGAAGAATCGTCCGGTGACGTACCACTCCTACGGATTGGCAGTAGGAGGCTTGTTGCGCCGTCTTCGGCGTATGCTCCAAGCTGCTGGTAATACGGGCAAGCTAACCATACACTACAGCTCCACCCGGACCATCCGTGAGAAGCAGGAAGAATGGAGTTCAGAAATGAGGATTATCCATGACAATCAGCTGCTCAAGATCCACCGCTCTCCAGCTTGTCAAGCAACACAGGTCGAGGCCGAGAAGGATGTCACATGGGAGGCCATCACCTGCCAGAGTTACATCTACCGTCGCCACCTGGACAGGACTGAGTACATGTATGTCCTCCAGCGTGAGAGTGGTACAGCGGAGTACAAGTACCCGCTAGTGCAGCAGGGGACTTCCCATGATCACATGAACCTGTGCTTGGAGGATGCTGCTATGCTCAGCACTCGACTGCAGGAGTGTCAGCAGGAGCTTCAAAATGTTCGTGACACCCTGAAGGAGACCGAGGCATTGCTTCGCGCCAGCTTGAGGGCGAGAGAAAGAGGAGATGGGAATGAACTGTGTGTCACCGTGAATGACACATGGACTCCTGACTCCCCAGACCATCGGGCGAGCAGACGTCGCCGCACTTCTCCACCAGCAGCTTCCCCACCCAAAGCGGAGTCATAGGGCAGCCGCAATAATGAGGAAGGTCCCGAGGAGCCAGCTCAGTGATACCAGTCGTGTAGAGTCCTTTCCCTTAGTTCAGCAGGTTATCGAGTAGTCGAGTCAATACCTTAGTTAATGGTGTGTTAATGTTTGGTATGGGACGTTAGTTGTGGAAGCCATGGGCATTTGTCCGCAACCTCGTCTTTAGGTTGTTTTGCTTTGATGTGTGAACCCCTATGAATTAAGAGTGCATTTATTTGCGCGTGAGACGTGAAACCCTCAGAAAATGTTAATATAATAAGACCTCATGAGTTTAAGTTTAAACAAGCAAATTGGGAATTTAATATGAAATGCTTTAAATTAACATTTGGTTGATCATGATAGATGGCTGGAAGAGGAAAGGGTTGTGGTGCCAACCCCGCCAACAACAACGATGAGGCCGGCAACCCTCATCTTTCTGGAGGACAAGACAGGGGTGGTCGCCGTGAAGGAGTTGATCCCATCCACCAAATGCTTGAAAATCAGAATCAGCTCATCCAGAGCCTAACTCAAGTGGTGGCCAACTTGCACCAAGTTTCACCTCCACATGCTGCACCACGCCAACCAAGGTTGAGTGAGTTTCTAGGGACTCAACCTCCAAAGTTTCCAAGTGCTGCTGAACCTCTGGAGGTACATGATTGGATAAAGACCATTGAGAGCAAGATGAGGATCATACAATGCCAAGGGTATGAGAGGGTGCTGTTTGCCTCTCACCAATTGCATGGACCTGCTGCTGATTGGTGGACCGCTTACGTGGCCGCCCATCATGACCTTGAGAACATCACTTCGGAAGAGTTCAAGCGCAGTTTCCGCAACCATTACATACCAAGGGGTGAATTCAAAAACAAGAGAAAGGAGTTCTTGGGGCTGCAGCAAGGAAACATGACTGTGAGCGAATACCTCACTAAATTCACCCAACTATCCTGTTATGCACCACGGGACATCGAGACTGATGAGCCGAAACAGGACTGCTTTGTGGAAGGACATACAGCGGAAATGCAGTGTGCAATGTCCTCCAACGAGTATGAAGGCTTCCAAAAGATGGTGGACAGAGCATTTGTTGTGGAGAGGAAGCTGAAGGCCTTGGAAAATGAAAACAAGAGGAAGGCGGGATGGTCACACCAAGCCTCGGGTAGCAACACACGCCCACGACTGATGCAACCAACCGCAGGGCAGACGAGCCGTGCTGTGGTGCCCTACTCAGCACCTAGAGGGTACAACCCAAATTTCAGGCCTCCATCAGCACCGGCACAGCCGCAGCGTCAGTTTGTACAGCAGCCTCGTCCCACATATCAACCTCGACCAGCAGTGCAAGGACCACAGAACCAACCCCAAGACAACAAAGGCGAGGCACCTAAGGTTGGGTTGCAATGCTTCAATTGTGGCGAGGTGGGGCACTATGCTCATAAGTGCCCAAAGAAGAAGCCCATGCAGCCGCAACAGCAGAATGTGATGCGAGGACGGGTGAACCACGTGACCATGGAAGAAGCGCAAGAGGCACCGGACGTGGTAATTGGTAAGTTTCCTGCCAATTTACACATTGCAACCCTGTTGTTTGATTCTGGTGCTACCCGCTCGTTCATTGCTCAAGGGTTTGTTAAGAAGCATGATCTAGCAACAACACAAATGAACCATATGCTAGCAGTAAACTCTCCAGGGGAAGAAATAAGGACAAGACAAGTGTGTCCCAAGGTGAAACTAGATATTAATGGGGTGGTATTTACTGCAAACCTCATAGTGATAGATTCAGCAGGGATAGATATTATTTTGGGTACGGATTGGTTGACCAAACATAAAGGAATCATCCATTGTTCGACAAGAACGGTGGAACTAACTCACCCTAGTGGCACCAGAGTAAAGTTCATAACCATACAAGAGCCTAGGAGGAACATTAAACTCAATCAAGTTGAGGTGGAAGTGGAGGAGATCAGGATCATCAGGGAATATCCAGACGTTTTTCCAGAGGAGTTGCCAGGTATGCCTCCCGATCATGAAGTGGAATTCGCGATTGAGCTAGTGCCTGGAACAGCTCTGATATACAAGAGACCCTATCGGATGGACTCCAAACAGCTGGAAGAACTCAAGGAACATTTAAGAGAATTGACAGAGAAGGGGTACATCCGTCCTAGTTCCTCACCATGGGGAGCTCTAGTGATATTTATGCTCAAGAAGGACGGAACCCAAAGGTTGTGCGTAGACTACCGTGTGTTGAATGATGTAACCATCAAGAACAAGTACCCATTACCACGCATTGAAGACTTGTTTGATCAGTTGAGGGGAGCTTGTGTGTTCTCGAAAATTGATCTCAGGTCAGGATACCACCAACTTAAGATAAGGCAAACAGATATTCCAAAGACAGCTTTCATATCTCGGTACGGACTGTACGAATACACTGTCATGCCTTTCGGGCTAACTAATGCCCCGGCATACTTCATATATCTCATGAACAAGGTATTCATGAAATATCTGGACAAATTTGTGGTGGTTTTCATAGATGACATTCTCGTCTTCTCCAAAGATGAAGAAGAACATGAGAAACATCTAAGGTTGGTGTTGCAAAAGCTGAGAGAACACCAACTATATGCCAAGTTGAGCAAGTGTGAGTTTTGGCTTAAGAGAGTCCCCTTCTTAGGACATATAATCTCGGAGGGAGGAATCTCCGTAGATCCCGCCAAGATTGAGGATGTACAGAAGTGGAGGACCCCTGAGAATGTCGGGGAAGTTCAAAGCTTCTTAGGATTGGCTGGGTATTATTGACGGTTTATCGAGGGTTTCTCCAAGATTTCGAGACCCCTCACCAAATTGTTGGAGAAGGGAATCACATTCACATGGACACCGCAGTGCGAGACGAGTTTTCAGGAACTGAAGAAAAGATTGACAACAGCCCCAGTGCTAGTTATGCCAGATATGCAGAAGAACTTTTCGGTGTACTGCGATGCCTCTAGAAACAGGTTGGGATGTGTTCTCATGCAAGAGGGGCATGTCGTGGCTTATGCGTCCCGGCAGCTCCGGAAACACGAGAAGAACTATCCTACGCATGACCTAGAACTAGCCGCAGTGGTACACGCGTTCAAGATTTGGCAGCACTACTTGATGGGGAAGAGGACAGAGATATATACGGATCATAAGAGCTTAAAGTATATTTTCACACAGCCAGATCTCAACCTCAGACAAAGGAGATGGTTAGAGATAATCCATGACTTTGATGTGGGCATCAACTATCATCTTGGGAAAGCGAACGTCGTGGCAGATGCTTTAAGCTAGAAGGTGCAGGTCAATAGGTTGAGCTTGAAGGACATGCCTATAGAATTGAAGGAAGAGGTTATAAAACTCAATCTATGTCTGGTGAATAGTGGTGAAGCCATCGCCATGGAAGTGGACTCCACATTAGAGCAAGATATACGCAACGGTCAAAAGACTGATGAGAAGATACAAGAAATTAGAGAACTCATCTAGGATAACAAAGCCCCTGGTTTCAGAGAGGATGAACAAGGTACGGTGTGGCACGGGAAAAGAATCTGTGTGCCTGAAGTGAAGGAGATCCATGAATTGATTTTGAATGAAGCTCATGATTCGGACTATTCCATTCATCCTGGGAGTACGAAGATGTATCATGACCTCAAGAGCAGATATTGGTGGTATGGCATGAAGCGAGATGTCGCGGAACATGTTGCCCTATGTGACACATGTCAGTTGGTGAAAGCAAAACATCAACAACCCGCGGGATTATTGCAACCACTCAAAGTACCTGAATGGAAATGGGAAGAAATAGGTATGGACTTCATAGTGGGACTACACAGGACCCAATCGGGATATGATTCGATATGGGTCATCATCGACAGGCTAAACAAGGTAGCTCATTTTATCCCCGTGAAAGAAAGCTACAGCGGATCCAAATTGGCAGAATTGTACATGTCAAGGATTGTGTGTTTCTATGTTGTGCCAAAGAAGATAGTGTCAGATCGAGGGACACAGTTCACCTCAAGGTTCTAGCAGAAGTTACATGAAACCATGGGAACCCATCTAAATTTCAGTTCTGCCTATCACCCCAAGACTGACAGGCAGACGGAAAGAACCAATCAGATCCTTGAGGATATGCTGAGAGCGTGTGCGCTCAAGAACAATAGGAGTTGGGATAAGAACTTACCGTATGTGGAGTTCTCCTATAACAACAGCTATCAGGCTAGTATGAAGATGTCACCATTTCAGGCTTTGTATGGGAGGAAGTGCAGAACTCCCCTATTTTGGAACCAAACGGGGGAAAGTAAAGTGTTTGGGCCCGAGGTACTACAAGAAGCCGAGGCGAAAGTGAGGGAAATCCGCAACAACTTGAGGATAGCACAGACCCGACAAAAGAGTTATGCCGATGTATAGAGAAGAGAGCTTCTTTTCAACGTGGGGGACTATGTCTATCTCAAGGTGTCCCCTATCCAGGACTTCGTCGGTTCAAGGTGAAAGGGAAGTTATCACCTCGATACATCGGACCCTTTCAGGTTCTAGAGAGGAAAGGCGAAGTGGCATATCAACTAGAACTACCGGCTCGCCTATCGGATGTGCATGACGTATTCCATGTGTCACAGCTAAAGAAATGTCTAAGAACGCCTGAAGAGATGTTACCCATGAATGAGGTTGACGTAGGAGAGGATATGTCTTATGCCGAGCAACCGGTCAAGGTTTTGGAGACAATGGAACGCCTCACAAGAAATAAAAGAATCCGGATGTGCAAGGTGTAGTGGAAGCATCACTCGGAAGAGGAAGCCACATGGGAGCGAGAAGACGAGCTTAAGGCACAGTTTTCGGAATTGTTTTCCTAAGAACCACCAATCTCGAGGACGAGATTTCTTTTAAGGGGGGTAGAGCTGTAACACCCCAAAATCTGCTAAAGAGGGGAATTTAAAAATTTTTGGACGTATTGCATGTGGTGCAGAAATTCAAATTTAAACTAGAATTCAAATTCAAATCAAAACAGAAATGAAAAGGAAAAAAAGAAAAAGAAAACCTCAGCCGGCCAGTGGGCCAAAACCCGCTAGCCGGCCCACTATTCCCCCGCGCCAGCCCACAACCGCGCGCCCTCTCTTCCTCTCACTGACACGCGGGGCCCGCGTGTCATCTCCTACCTCCCGCTCGCGCCAACCGACCAGATCCCCCCCCCCCGCGCCCGATCGCAGCCAACTCCGGAAACCGTGTCCCCATCCCGACTCCCGGTCCCGGACGACTCCAATTCGATCCCAACAGACCGCCACCCCCCCTCGCCTATATAAACGTCGACATCGCCCTGTTTTCCCCCATGATCGGCTGGTTTTCCTCCCGGTGAGAACCGAAGCTTCTCCCGCCGTTTTCCTTCGATCCTAGCTCGGATTTCCTGATCTAACGCGCTGATCATGTTCCACCGCCTCCGGGGAGTCACGCAGGTGAAGAAAACCCGGTGTTTTGCACCCTAGACGCAACTCCGGCGAGCACCGCCGCTATTTCATCTCGGACCGCGCCGCCGACCACCTTCCAGGGCCTCCGAGCTCAAGAAAACCCCCGAGGTGAGATCCCCGACCTCCCGTCTACCGTTCTATGCCATGAAATCCAAGTTTTAGAAAGTATAGACGAAAACCCAAAGATCTCCGGCGAGATCGCCGCCTCCGCCGCCGCGCGCCGCCAGGCAGCGCGGGCTGGCTCCGGCCAAGGCGACATGGCCCCTTGAGGGCAGTCTATTTTAAATCGCACGGTAGAATCAAAACCCGCGCGTACCGGTTCAGCGATCTAATCTGAGCCATCTGTTTTAAATCGGATGGTCCACGTTAGCCCCACATTATAAAGGCTAGGATTCTTACACGCTACCCCCTGGGGATTTCAGAAAACACGAGCTAGCCCCGGAAACTTCTGATCTAGCCCCTGGAACTTCAGAAATTCATGTAAATTCATTTAAAAATCAGTTTTAGCCCCTAGACTTAATAAAAATTAGGAAAACCCCTCTGTTATGTGTAGTTAGACCCCTGGAAATTTATGAAATAATAAATTAGACCCTGTAGTAGGGTGGATTTACCTTTTTGACCCTATATGATATTAATTTCATAAATTTGAATATGTGATTAGGATTTAAATTTAAAAGGTGAGGCAAACACATTGTAAATTCAAATTTAAACTCTACTAGCACTTGGAAAACTTTAGAATGAGTTAAAAATAGATTTTCGGCTGAAATGAATTCTGTCTAAATGATATTCATATTTATTAGTTCTAGAAACATATTTTAGGCTAGGAAATAATTCTAAAAACTAGTAAAATAAATTTAATTTGTTCCACATCAGAGAGGAAGTCAAAGATATATATTATTGAACATTTTAGATCAGAACCTATTCTGTTTAGATGATGTGTCTTACTATTTTCATAATAAAACTCACTTTTAGGCATAGAAAATAAATCTGAAAAATATAGGAAAATAGGTATGCATAATTAAAAAATGATAAATGAAGTCTCCAAATCCAAAAAAACTTCAGTTTAGGATTTGGTAGAAGATCTGAAAACCTATTTGGAGTAGGAAAATACCTTTTATACAAACTTTGTGGCTAAGAAATGTAATAATTAAATATAAATAATTTGTTCAAATTGGAACTTCATATATAGTGTGCAAATAGAAATATGAACATAGAAGTTAGAAATAATATACATATGTTTAAAGGTGAATGTAGGCCAAAAATCAACACATGTAGAGTAACCACAACACTTAGAAATGTGAATGACTTTCATAGGTATGTATGTGTGGTTTGTATGAAGTGAAAGTGTGAACTATATTTTATAGATTGTTGTTTTCTTTTGCTATGTGTATTGGCATGAATAGAACCTGCCCCAGAGCAAGTTCTCCCCTTCCAAGACCAGGACTTTCCATTCCCAGAGCAGCAGGAAGAAGGCAAGTGACCTTGACCACTTTGATCCTATACTAGGATGTGTAGATAGAATTATTTGCATTGTCAATTGAAATATGAAACCCATGCTATGAAGTTTCCCTAGAATTGCATTACCTTGTTTCGTTGTAGCTTGGGTTGGGATTTATTTTATCATGTCTTTTACTTATATGCTTAGCCATGCTTAGAATGGGATAATTGGGATATGAGATCATCAATTTATTTACCTTACTCTTGATTTGAGATATCATGAGTTATGTAGAGGTAGGGATCGAGGCAAGTTGGATGATTTGGTTGGTGCTGGGTGCACGAGACTCGGGTTTGTGTTTAGTACATGCCTGGATCCTAAGGACCGGTTCATGGAGCATGTAACCTGGCTTTACCGTGCCAACCACATGCTGAGATGGGGCAGATTGGCCAATTAATTAGGTGTATCCCCGGCGTAGTATGGGTGTGTTGGATGGTGCGGGGAGTAGGTGTCAGCTGGACTACCATATGAACCGCAAGGCTCAAAAGGGGGCCACTGCAGCGGGGTTGGAGCCTCTTGTATGCTGTTAGGGGTGAAATCTCAGTGGGCCCACGCTCGTCGGGAATCCCTTTGTAAAGGCTTCGTAGTGATCTTCTGGCTACACACCTGGGAAGTGTGAATGTGGTTCATGGCCACTGGCATAATGGAGGTTCTTTTAGTCCACTCGGCAACGGGGGATGAAATCGGTACATGTGGGTACAATGGTGCAAACTCTGCAGAGTCAAAACTCGTGCTCACGGTCAAGAGCGGCTTGGACTTATTCATGATTAGAGGATGATGGATTTGGAAGTTGAGGATGTTAAGCAGGGAGCTTGACATTGGATATGATGATTATGGTTACTTGATTTTGATGATGGGTTGGGGGATTGGGACCATTTCACATATGTAGTAATGTAGGTGCTTAATAAGCTAAGGTGATAGGTATTAATTGCGTAGTTCTTTAACCATGAGTTCAACCTCTCCTTGCTCTAGCCATGCATGACATAACTTTCCCACACTTGCTGAGTACCAACGGTACTCAAACTTGCATATTTGTTGGTTTAAATTGCTGCTCAGGTCAAGGGGATGATGTGGTGTTCAATGACCAAGACTTCAGACCCGAAGAAGGATTCTAGGTTCATGGAGTCCCCCGGGCAACGCCTGTGACGGGGCCCACAAGATTTATATTCCGTTGCTGTTTTATTTACATATTATGAACTTATTATCGTCCATCGAGACGTATGCTGTGTAAGACTTGTTTATATTCGACACCTGGCTTGTAATAAATGATGCTTCACTATTTGTCATCACATGTATGAGAAAATGATCCTGGCATACATGTGATATTCACTCGGTTGTTCTTCGGAGAGCTACCAGCCAAACTACGTAAGGAGTTCGAACGGTTACACCTCGGATTCTTGAACAACATGGAAATAATGGAGATCCACTCCTCATTGGAGCAAGAGATAAGAGATGGCGAAGCAACGGATGAGGAGATTAAGGAAAGAATCGAACAAGGAATAGAGAAAGATTTCAAAGAGGATGAGAAGGGTACGCTTTGGCTAGGAAAAAGGATTTGTGTGCCTAACATAAAACACCTCCACGACATGATATTAAAGGAGGCACATGATTCACCCTATTCTATACATCCCGGAAGCACCAAAATGTATAAGGATTTGAAAACTTGTTATTGGTGGGATGGTATGAAGAGGGATGTAGCAGAATACGTTGCCCTATGCGACACATGCCAACGGGTGAAGACCGAACATCAAAGACCCGCTGGATTGTTGCAACCTTTGAAGGTACCCGAATGGAAGTGGGAAGACATCAGTATGGATTTCATCGTCGGATTGCCACGTACTCAGTCGGGTTACGACTCCATCTGGGTCATTGTGGACCAATTGATGAAAACCGCCCATTTTCTTCCTGTAAAGACCAGTTACAACGTTGCACAATTAGCAGAGTTGTACATGGAGCAGATCGTGTGCCGTCACGGAGTTCCGAGGAGGATAGTCTGAGATCGAGGTTCTCAGTTTACCTCTAGATTCTGGAGAAAACTGCAGAAAGCCATGGGTACACGACTGGATTATAGCTCCGCCTATCACCCACAAACTGATGGACAAACCGAAAGGACAAACCAAATTTTGGAGGACATGTTGAGAGCTTGCACCTTGAAACGAGGGGTTGTTGGGATAGGAGTTTATCATACGCCGAATTCTCCTATAACAACAGCTATCAAGCTAGCTTGAAGATGTCACCTTTCGAAGCATTATATGGTAGACGGTGTAGAACGCCACTATTCTGGAACGAAACCGGAGAGAACAAGGTGTTTGGACCCGAAGTACTACAAGAAGCTGAAAAGCAAGTCCAAACGGTACGGGAGAACTTAAAGGCTGCTCAGTCATGACAGAAAGGCTATGCGGACAATAGGCGAAGGAAGTTGACCTTCAAAATGGGAGACTTCGTATACCTTAAGGTATCGTCTATCCGAGGCCAACGACGTTTCAACGTCAAAGGCAAGCTAGCACCTCGCTACATCAGACCATTTAAGATTTTGGACAAGCGAGGATAAGTAGCCTATCAACTAGAGCTCCCAACCCACCTCTCCGACGTACATGACGTGTTTCATGTATCCCAGCTCAAGAAATGCTTGAGAGTACCAGAGGAACAAGTATCAATGGGAGAGCTTGAACTTCAAGAGGACCTAACTTATGCAGAACACGCTGTCCGAATCTTGGACGTAAAAGAAATGGTCACCCAGAACAAGGTGATTCGATGGTGCAAGGTACAATGGAGCCATCACACTGAAGCTGAAGCCACATGGGAGCGTGAAGAGGATATCAAGGCAGAATTTCCCCATCTATTCTCTACTAACGAATCTCGAGGGCGAGATTCAATTTAAGGGGGTAGATTTGTGACACCCTCATTTCTGGTGTCAGCATATATTCATATTTTATGAAGGAGAAAACATTTTAAAGGAAGTGGGAACAGATGAATTATCAAATAGATAGCCAATAAGAGCCGAATCCAGCTCTCAGAGAGCGCCGAAGACAACTTCCGCGGCCCGCTGGCCACGTGGCATGTTCAGAGCTCATCCCTGCGAGGTGGGGAGAGGTCCGCCGCTAAAGTAGGCTACGTGGCAGGCTCGGGGCTCATCTCCGCAAAAGGGGAGAGGTCCGACCCTATGGGACACGTGTTGCCCCTAGAGCTAATCATCATGGAAATCAGAGGACTGGTCGCGCGGGATACGTGTCGATCTCGGAGCTTATCTCCGGGAGGTCCGTCGCTGCTGGACACGTGTCAACCTCGGAGCTCGTCTCTGAGGAAAGAAGAGAGGAAAGGTCCGACACTGACACGTGGCGTGCGCGGAGCCACCTCCGAGTAAGAGAGGAGGTCCCGACCACCAGGATACGTGGCGCACGCGGAGCTCACCTCCGAAGAAGAGGGAAGTCTTGCTCGTTTGACACGCGGCACAACCGGAGCCCGTCTCTGCGGAAAGGTAGAGACCAGGCCAATGGGCACGTGGAGCTTCCGGAGCTCATCACCGCAAAGGTGACGGGTTGTACGCGTAGAAATACCGGAATAGAAACCGACCTGAATTCCACGATGATACCGCACCAAATCAACTAAAGATAAGTTGTAAGATTCAAACAGGACTCATATTCGGGATGCAATCAGATTAGGACTCTTCTCTTCCCGATTATAAATAGAACCCAAAACCCCTGGCCGAAACAACAAACTTCTTTTCCAACTCCAACGCCACGCCATACTCTTGTTGGCATGTTTTGTTTCATACAACCTACCACCTGCTCTTTGTATGAAATATGAGTTGGAGAAACTTGTGGTAGATAAAGATCTTCGATGGGCTTTTCATCGCAGTCTTCGTCTGTTGGACCCCGCCGACGGATGTCATAGAGAGAGCTGGAGCTCCAGAGTGTCCAAGAGGAGATACGTCTGACACAGGAAAAGCTCCAGAAGCAAGAAGCTCTTGTCAAGACCGGCGGGGAGCACTTCCATTGTCTCTGTGTTGCGCTCAGAGGTTAGTAGATCCATTTGACGCGAGCAATCGGATGACAGAGTGTACGTGGGATCTACCCATTCCATGTCTAATACAGCTTGGGGTGTAAAATGATATAGTATAAATAGTATGGGGGATGCAATTAAAGCAACCTTTTATTTACGGACCGGATGGACAAAGTGAATTGTTGAAGGGGATAAAAATAACTTTTTCCTAAAATAATTCTATAATCTAAAAATATAACTTAAAATAGCTTATCCAACGAATGCATTAGTATATAGTAGTCTCATATAAGAATTAAGTCGAGGGTTTACTTGACACAAGCTGGTATACTATGACTGACCATATGGTTGCATTTGGGCTGGCCGTAGATTTGCTGTGCGCCAGTACATCATGGCATTGATGGATCAGTGAAGGCCAACTTTTCTCGGTGCGAGATGACACAAGGCATGAAAGCGCTGGCACAGTTGCACGGCCCAAGTCGTTCTAGGTCTATATTGGGCCCATTCATGTCTGCCACTGTCCTAATAGATGGTCATTCCCCCTTTCGCACGAGAGTGGGTCTCGTAGCTTTACTGGAGTTGCAACAGTTGATGAACATGACACATTATATATGAATGAATTTTGCACTAAGGGAGGAACGTATTTTCATGTGAATTCGTGGCAAGTAACATAAAACAGTGTATAGTAGCTTGTTTTATGTGCGTATTTTTAATTGCATGCATCTGTTCGTGCATAATTTTTCTATTTTTTCTTTGGTTCGTTTTTTATTTACCTCAGCAGTTTGCAGAACAGCTATTATTTTATAACACTAGCAAACATAAAAAGAATTGTTGTCTACATATAGAAATTTAATAAACAGGGAATCTAAAACTTCTAGAGTACTTTTTCAAGTTTTGAAGGAAACACTCAGTGGAGGGGGTGAATGAATCACATATGGCTAGGTGCAGTTTCATGAACAACCTTGAATACTTTTTTATGTTATGGGCATAAAACAAGTTTATACTTGCACTGTTGCACAGGGAAATAGTTTTGTTAAGATTTGATATAAATAGATATGAACTAGAAAATCTTTGAATTATATCTCTTAGCTAGCAAAACTAACTATAATACTACATATTATTAGAAAAATGATAATAAAACAATGGCAAGGAAGAATATGAAAAGGCATTTATACATGTAAAAAATCCAATGGTTAATTGGTTTGCTCATTATAGACTGCAAGCGGTTAAAGGGAAGGAGGAGGATGAATCATTTCCAAAATCTGAATGCTGATCCTATAATCTCGAGTTCAAGATGATACCTATGACACCAAGTCAGTGAGGTACCAAACACAAACCCTTGAGTAGTATTGATAGAAAATAAGTATATGAACGCATGCATAGCTCATCTATCATGTATCTGATTTGGTAAACCAATTAATATTATTTAACTCAACTATGTATGAAGTAGTATACGGATTGGAACAAAAACACCTTCATTTTATTGTGTTAAATACAACTTTTTCATGCCAAATAGCTGTTGCTTCTGCAAACAATTGTTAAATAAAATCAACAAAAAGTATGCACAACCAACTAGCTAACAGGGCATGTCATGTGTGTTCCATCTGTAAATCGGTCTTGATTTTCTTGTGCTCCAATTTCATAAACTTGAACAGTAACAATTTAGCTACATTTCACTTTGATGAAAGAGTCAGATATCCCCTACAATCTCTGAAAATGAAATTTCTACAAATCATCTTAGTCGCTGGACAAAATGTAGTGATTGACATATTTGTGGGAAAAGATTCTAACGCCTTAATTAGTCATGTGATTTCAAATTGCATAACATATAAAGCAATATTTCTAAAAATCATTTCCTATTTGGTAATTAGGTTCAAAATTCACAAGCTAGAGGCTTAATTAATTGAAATTCAGAAATCAATTACCCCCTCCAGTTTTATATTATTGATGTTCGTTAGCGCAAATTTACACTAACCAACATCAACAAAATAAAATCAGAGGGAGTAGAACATAGGCACCTAGTTCGTCACCACTGTAGACAACCTCTAAGGGCTTATGTAACAAAAGGAACATCCAACGAGAAATAAGTTAAAGTGTTGAGGCAGTCAGTAGCCTATGCATGAAATGCCACTAGATTTCAATAATATTGCAAAGCGTACAATATGTGAGGCCCAATAAAGCTTGCTCCTGTGGATGGTGGTAGAAATATCAACAGTTCAAAGAGGACCTAAACAACTTAAATAGCCAGACTCCGAATGTGTAGTCATCTCAGGTTAACCCTTTTCATTGAAGCTAGGACCTAAGCATGAGTAGATACTACGTAGGTGTAACCCACCATTTCCCCATCGTGTGTTCAAATAGTTTTCCATTTTCTTCCTTGATGGCCTCGTGTACCCTCTTGTGAGGCTGGGCATCTCCTCCGCTCCATACATGTCAATCACAAAGTATTGATACAGTACATATGATATACACTATCTTGCGAGAGGCTTTACACATAAGTAGAACGTGCGTCAGAGCTCAAACAATTCCATCAACGATCATAATTGTCAATCTAACCAATGAAAAACACAACTCTTTCATTAACATGTTTCTCTATGAAACCTTACCCACAACGAAGTTTTTTTCGAGACCCCTTAGCCAACGAAGTTAATTGATGGTGATGGAACAAGCAGTGATGCATTACTATTAGCATACTGCAAAATCATAGTGAGATGCATGTGACAAATGTGCATGGACAGAGTCAACCACAAACTGAAGGATGACTGTGGTAATCACATGCTATGGGTTACCGCTACAGAACAGAAGGAAAATTAAATCACATAGATTAAATTGGAGTTTTACTTTGCCTACATAAAAGTAGTTAAGGCAACTAGCAACCAAAATCTAGATAATTAAACAACAACATTTAGGCAAAGGGATGTAAACAAGCTAGTAGAAGCAAGAAAGAAAGTAGATGACCTAACTAGAATGCAGGCGGCGGTGGCCGGAACGAACCGAACACCTCGTGCGCCATCTGACCACCGCCATTGAGCATCAGGTTCGGTGGCTGGTTGTAGAAAGGCATCGAAGAGGGGTACGGAAAACCCGGAGTCCCCGACGCAGCGGTCCCGCCATTGCCACCAGGAGGCGAGCCCACCGGCAGCTGCATATCATCGGAACCAGCTGCTCCGGCGGCCGCCGCCGCTGCCTCGTCACCGGGTTCCTCGTCGGCCAGAGGGAGACGCTCGTATGTGGCGTTGGAGAAAGTGGCGGCAACTACCATTACGGGCCCAGACGCCACGAGCTCGCCGACGACTGTGCCTCCGACAACCTGGCCTTGCCCGCCGGCGAGATAAACCGCGAGTCCGGTGGCTCCTGGCGGGCACGGAGATGGGAGGAAAGCGCCCGAGAGGGACAGGATCTCGAATCGTCCGTGTAGCGAGACGACGGCGCCGGGCGGCGCCGCGGGCTGGCGCAGTGTGACGTTGGCGACGACGCCACTCCCGGAGAGCACAGACACCCCGCGCTGGCGGCGACGGGCGAACGTGGCAGTGGCCTCCATGATGTCGGCGCCGCTGGCGATCTCCAGCACGTGCGACCGCAGCGCGTTGGGGCTCTCCCGCGTGATGATGATCGGAGGTTTTGGCTTGTTCTTGGAGCCCTGCGGCCTCCCGCGCGGGCGCTTCCCCGACGATGAGCTCCCTCCCCCCGCGCTCCCGCCGGATGCGCCTGAGGTGGTGTTTGGGTTGGGCGACTTCTCTCCCGCACCGGCCGCGGGGGAATCTTGCGCGGCGCCCGAGGAGTCGTCGTGGTTGTTGCTGCCGCTGCTGTTAGGCGTCGTCGGAACCGGCTCGCCGGCGCCTATAGAGCCACCGGTCGCGAACTGAGCGAGGTGGTTGCGGATGTCCACGCCGCCCATGGTCCCTGCCCACCACGCCATCTCCTTCTTCCTTGTTGCTTGCTGCTGCCGTCAGCAGAACGGTGGACGAGAACAACAGGAAGAGGCGGAGAAGAAAGAGGATGACGGGGTTGGAAGCCAGGCGATGTCTCTTTCTTGAACTGTAGCTAAGTAGCTCTCGCCTCCCGGCTATTTTTCCTCCTCCTCTCTCTCTCCTTATCTTTCTGCAGCTTTTGTGGTGCTTCTTTTTCTCTGTTTGCGTTGATTGGGAATATGGATCTCAAGGAATTGCACCTGACTGCTAGACCAGTACAGACTATAGAGAGTACAACCAGGCATCTTCCCTGTTTGCCCTTGCCTTTTGCCCCTCGTTCTTCAGAGCTTTTGTTTGGCTCCTCTTATTGTAGGGATCTAGGCAAGCCATCCAACAAACCGTGTAGGGAGGTAGAACAGATACTTCTTTGATCTGTTCCCGCTTTGATCGTAGTGTACCAGCACGCTAGCGCACTAGCAAGCTCTCTTTCTTGATCTTGTATGGTTCGTAGCTGCAGTGAAGTGAAGGGGGCCTGATGAGCAAGTTGCGGCAGAATTAATGGGCTTGGCATGCGCAAGCTCCAGCTACGCTAAGGTGTAATGAAACGGGGCAGTGAAGCAGGAATAAATTGGGCAGAACGGTCGGCTGAGGAGTGGATGCATCTAGATGAGCTGATTCCAGCCGCAGTTGACCAGAACGAGAGAGAGAGAGAGACCAAGGCTATCGTGCTGGTGCACCTGGAGATAGCGTTGGCATCCCATTTTCCACATAAATATGTACTATAAGCCGACTACTCCTGTGTCGAACAGCCGGTTCTTGTATTGACACGAAGTTCGAATTTTTCCAGGAAAGCAACGGCGACGGGAAACTCCTGTACAAGAGCCTACACTTGTTCCTCATGTCACATCATCAGATGGCTAGTAGTCGCACGCATGTGTTGCAATCAAGAAATTACCCACGATATTAACCGTGTTCTATCTCTGATCTGTTGCAACCAAAACACCACGCACATGGATCACGCCTGTGCATGAAAGCGAGCATGTGGCTCCCGTCCTCTCCCTTTCCCTCCTGTTCATGCAAAGGCAGCTGCTCTTGAAGCCTTCGCTCACCTCGCGAGCGAGGGACAGGGAGACAGCAACGGGCGTGGGTCAGAGGAGAAGGCAGTGTGCTGCTCCGAGTAAAATAGTAGTTTCCTCCCCTTTCTACCTAGGGAAAGGGACAGTCGCCGGGGTGGGTGCCGGTGGTGCTTATCGTATTTGTTTGGCTAGCGGCCTCGGTGTTCGGAACGCGGGGCGTGGGGGGTAACGTGCGCATGGGAAAGCAGGAGGGGATGGGTGCCGGTGTCGGGGCACGTCCGTCGTTGATGGTTTTAAGGCAAAAGAGAGACGACGACATCGAGCAAGCCGGCCCAATGCCGGAGCTCCGTCGCCAGCGACTGGCGATGCCTCGCCGCGTGTCCCGAGAGGTGCTGCTGCGCGGCGGCGCCGATGCCATCCGTCCGCGGTCGAGCGGTCTACCCCCAAGAGATTCCCCAGACGAAAGGCACGCTGCTAGCTGCGCTTGTACTTTGAAACAAAAGCCGAAATAATCAACGCCATCCCTTAACTTTAGTGATGCTCAATTTTATTCTTCAATTTTTAAACAAACCAGTTTAGTCTCTAAACTTTTGTTTTAATTTTAAACTCATCTCTGATCCGGGTGGCAGTCCGTGTGGCAATGTCCAGTCATAAAAATTGTTTTATACACTTTAAGAAAAACGAATATTTAAGACGGCCAAAACCATCGTAATTAAACCACTAATCATCGTAATTAAGACTACGGAGACGTGCTAGCTGACACCCTCTAAAAGATTATTCACGACGACCAGGGACAGATCATTATAAATATCACAATCTTATTTACGACGGCCACCTCCAGGCCGTCATAAATAAGCGATTTAATTTTTTTAAAACAGAAAAATACTACCTCGCACGATGGCCGACTCACAGGCAGATATAAAAACATATATATGAAAACATAGACAGTTCACAATATAATTGTATCAAATATAACACACGACACTACACACTCCCACATCCGCTACTTCCGGAGCCCGAAATGTCATTCTCGTGTTGTGCTCTAGGTCCTTGTAGGTGCGGCTATGGAGTCTGAGCTTCCGTCGTCGATCCCTGTGATAGTTGGAGCAACTATGTTTCAATAATTATGACTAAGTTTAGCTATGTTTGAGCAATTATGTCTAAGTTTGACTATGTTTGAGCAATTATGGCTATGTTTGACTAATTTTATCTCAGTTTACTATATTAATATGATTTATGTTGATTTGAAAAAATATTGCTTTCCTGTGCCGCTGTAGAAGACACATATGGCTGCATAGGCGGCTGCCATGAGCGAACAGCAACCTGCTGCCTGTTCTGCTAGGCTAAGGCTTGTGATAGTAAAACATTAGCACATAAATAGTAATGAATGATATGAGTGGTTTGTATTTTAAATTATTACCTGTATCGCCACTTTTATATGTGCATTGTAGGTGACTTGATACTCTTGTGTGGCCTTCAATAGGGTTGCTTGCTTCCGGAGGTTCTCCTATGTGAGACGTTGCTCCTCCTGGACACTTTGAAGCTCCAACTCCCTTTGCAACATCTATCGGTTGGGTCCAGCGGATGAAGACTTCAAGGAGAAGCCCTCTCGAAGGTCTTGCCTCTCTTGAGTCAACTCCATCAAAAATGACAAAACTACAAAAAAAGATTAAGAATGAGATAATGTAGCTCAAATTGACAGAAATAAAACAACTAGCATCTCACCGACCATGGGATTTTCTGCCACCGTTCGCATACACGGCGTTGCCGTCGATTGGTGTGTTCTGTCAATCATAGTGTTTGCCATTAATCTTCATCGCCTCCTAGTCATACTTCTTCAAATACAAGCAATACATGAAAACGTGTCAATAGCAATATTAGTTACAAATAACGTAAGGCAACTCAAGGACTCACCAGTTGAGCTGTCGCCACTGGAGTGCACAGCTGGTCGGGCTATGAAGGGTCACTTGCCCTGTGACCTCTCTTCCACACCTGAATATCGCTCGGTCGTTCACCGATCTCGTTTTTCTATAAGTACATGTCAGTAAAATAAATATACTATAAATATAGTATAGTAGATATTTTCCTTTACCATTCATCTTGCCAGACGTAGATGTTTATCTGGACCATATGTATGGCCTCTAGTAAAGTCTCTACACTATCAGACCCTTTTGGACTTGGTGACGAAGTCCTCGCTAGACCACAGCGACATAGGATCCGGTAATCCTCCGAACGGTCCTTCAACCAAGAAATCTCCACCTGCATGCATTTAGTAATTGATTGATATAAGATTGACATTATAAAATAAGGGTAATATTTAAAACACTACTAGTTTATCTACGCGTACTGCTCCTCTGTAAAGTACATGTCGGAGCCGTCTCTGAAGACCCCAAGCTCCTGCCCTTGATGCCTCTTCAAGTAGTCGTTTGTTGGTTGAATCCGAGCATAACTGCGTAACAAGTTTCCTAACGTTCTTGTTGAAGACGGCTCTCGCATGCGGGGTTACAAAAATTATATCTAATCTAACTAACAACTAATCTAACTAATCTTACTAACTAAGTAAAAACTAATTACAATTATATCTAATCAAAATAATGAACTAACAACTAATTATAATTATATCTAATCTAAGTACTCTCTCCGTTTCATATTAATTGACGCTGATTAGTTCAAATTTGAACTAACCAGCGTCAATTAATATGAAACGGAGGGAGTAACAACTAACAACTAATTACACTTATATCTAATCAAACTAGCAACTAATTACCAAAATAAAAAAATATGTTTTTGGGTCGGCGGCGGCGACGGTGGCGTCGATCCGAGGGAAACCGGGGCCGGGGGCTGCGGGGCTGGCGGCGGTGAGGCCAAGACCGGCAAGGCCCGGGCGGTGTCGGGGGGGGGGGGGGAGCTCCTGCGGCCGGGACCTTTGGGGCGGTGGTAGCTTGGGCTCGGGGTCGACGAGGGCGTGAATGCCCGCGCCGACCCCGGGCCCACTGGTATATAGTCCTTATCCACAACGGCCAAGTCCTGGCCGTCGTAAACAAGACTTATTTACGACGGTCAGACTCTAGCCGTCGTAAGTAAACTCTTATTTACGACGGCTAGAACTAGCCGTTGTTTAACAAGTTAAATTATGATGGCCAACCCTAATGTCGTCGTAGTTTAGCTTGGCCGTCATAAATATGGCAGTTTGCTACAGTGATGGTGAGTTATCTATATAAGTATTCAAGTGTATAATTATACATATGCTGTTGTAAATGGTAAATACCAAATATTGTCTTGTTCACTAATATTATTGTTATTTTTAATTAAATCTAACAATAACATGGCTCACAGTATGATTAAAAATACGTTAGATAACGATTCAATAATTACTCTACTATCGTCCAAATGTAGATTTTATTTTAAAATTATGAAACATCAAATATTGTAATAGAAATGTGGATTTATTGCATCTAGGAGACAAATCTTAGTGACTGGACATGCTGATGTGGACTGCCACCTCAACATAGGGATGAATTTGGACTTAAAACTATGCTTCAATCAGGGACTAAATTGCCCCCTTTCAAAGTTCAAGGATGAAATTAAGCTTATGACTAAAGATGAGGCACACATTTGACTACTTTGCCAAAATAAAATGGTGCGATTCGGTTAAGATCTGAGCTTTAGAAGAAACAAAGATGATCTACATACTCACTTATATACTGGTACAACATTTTTAGATGGAAAGCGTCCAATTTTGGCTTGTTACTACCATCATACCCCTCCGATTCTGTAAAGCAGGTCATTTTGGACATGATTACATATTTCTTTAGATAATAGGAAAAACATCTCGACCTTCCCCTCCGTAGAGGTTATGGCTGAAATATTACAATCACACAAGCAATCTGATTCTCATACTAGGCCCTACTAAACCAAAAAGAGGGAAAGCCTACCTAAAATTCGAACGAATACATTATTAGACAGGCATGACTGTAGCCTCCAAGAAACAGTAAGCCTCCCTCACAAGGGCGTGCCCTCCTCATCCTTTTGTAATAGTGCCCAAGCACGACACCAATGTGTTGCTCTGTAAAGTACCTGCAAATATATTTTCATATAACAATTATCAAAGAAAATATAATTCATGCTTAATCAGATTTTCTAACAAATTGATGCTGCAGCAGGAAGAAGAAAATCGTGGCATTATAACTTGTCATGCATGCATGAACATATGTGCAGTACTATTTGGAATATTAATAGCAAAAGTAACATAGAAGGATTACGATAAAGTGAAATGATTCTTTGTACAACAAACTTTGTGTATGAAAGGTTTTCAACCTGAATGGTGTAGATTGATTGATAGCTTTATCACAAAAGGTAGTGTAGCTATTAAAGTTTATATGACACTATTTTCAAACCAAACAAGGATTTCGGCAGGGTTATCCGATGTCTCCTATCGTGTTTAATATAGTGGCAGACATGTTGACAATCCTAATTAGAGGGCTAGGGATGTCTGGTACATAAAAGGTGGCATTCCATATTTGATAGATGATGGTATATCGATATTGCAATATGCCGATGACACAGTCATATTTTTAGATAATGACATATAACAAGCAAAAAGTATGAAGTTACTTTTAACAATTTTTAAATAAATGTCCGACCTAAAGACTAATTTTTATAAAAGTGGGAGTTTTTACTTTGGTAAAGCGAAAGATTGGAATATGAATATAAAAAACGTTTTGGCTGCAATGTAGGTCAATTTCCTTTTAGACATTTGGGAATACCCATGCATTATAATAAACTCTCAACATTGGCTGGAAGTGTATTGAAGATCGTTTTGAGAAAAAGCTTTCGTGTTGGAAAGTAAAACACATGTCTTTTGGATGTAGATTAGTACTCCTGAATTTAGTACTAAGTTCGTTGCCTCTGTATATGATGTATATATTTGAGATTCCAAAAGAGGTTTTTAAGAAGCTCTATAATTAAAGATCTAGATTCTATTGGCATTCAAATAAAGATTGGAAGAGTTATCGCCTTGTGAGTTGGGGAATATCATGTCATCCTAAATACCAAGATATGGTCTAGGTATAATCGAACTGGAGATTAAAATTTAAGATTTGTTAAGAAAATGGACTATTAATTTTCTTAATGAGGACAGCCCTTGGTAATATATGTTGAGAAATAAATATATAAGATCTAAAAAATGCTCTCACAAGTCAATATGACACAAAATGATTCTCAATTTTGGAAAAGACTGATGAATATTAAATATGAGGTAATTAGTTATGGCTCGTTTGATATAAAGAATGGTTCACAAACAAACTTTTAGGAAGATAAATGGATTTCCGACATTCCTATCAAGGATTAATATCCTTCATTATTCAATATTGCCCATCGCCTACATGTTCTAGTGGTTGATGCGATGAGGTCCACACCTTTCAATGTGTCTTTTAGAAGATCTTTGGTGGGCGGTAAACTGCAAGAGTGGCATGACCTAGTAGCAAAATTGTTGAATACTACACCAACTGATGGGAGGGATAGATTTAAATGGCACCTGACTAATGGTGGTTAATAGTGGTCAGTTCAGTGTTCGCTCAATGTACCTTCACCTAATGAACAAAGGTACTCCTTTCCATCATAAGTTTATATGTAAAATTAAAATCCATTGAAGATTAAGATATTTCTATGGTACATAGAAAAAGGAGTAACATTAACCAAAGATAATTTGATTAGGATAAATTATAAAGGAATTATCTCATGTTGTTTTTGTAGTTGTGATGAAACAATACAACATTTATTTATTGATTGTCACAATGCAAAAACAATATGGAAGATTGTGAATATAGCTACTGGTTTGCAACCACCTGTTTCGGTGATACATATGTTTGAAGATTGGCTTCAAAGATATAATTAAAAAGAAAAAAGAGCTATATGGGTGGAGAATGCTGCTATTGTTTGGGTAATTTGGAGATGTTGAAATGATGTGATATTTGATAATGTCAAATATTCTTCTTTTATGTAGGCATTTTTCAGATGGACATATTGGTTGCGGGTCTGGGTGCTATTGCAGTATGAGGAAAAGACAAATACGAGTTTACATCTGGTGAGCAAAACAATGGAGGCAGCTGCATTGGATTATTTGCCAAGTTTGGATGGAAATTTCATAATAGACTAGTTTAAGTATCATTAGATTTAAGTGTGTTTTATGAGACTCTTAATGAGGTGTGTGACTTTTTAATAATATTGGGTTGTATACTTTGTAGAGGCCAGAATTTAGTTCCATTATCTAAAAAAAATCTAGCATAATGACAATAAAAAAATAAGTGTTGAATTGTTTCATTATGCAAACAAAGAACACATTTTTATCTCCTTTTCAATTTCGCCTAAGCAAATTATCCTTAGTAAGGACAACCCCTCTTGATCATTACAACATAAAGATTTTAATCTTTAATTGTAATTTTTATTTCCGTAACCACTTGTTCTGTCAAATGTTTCCATTGGCTATCAATACACTATACATTGAGTGTTACTTAAAAGCACCACCGTTATGCAATTTTCATCTAAACCTGTCCTTCAAATTATTCAAGCGAATATGAGCTATTCCTACTACCAACCTGTTCCACTGAATCAAATTATCATGTACCAAGCCACGCCAGAAAAACATTCAATGGTACAGTACTGAAAACAGTAACTATTGTTGCATGTTTACGTCTAACTACATTATAAAGTTAAAGAAGCCTTGTTTTCATGAGAAGTTTCCCAACCACCAACCTTTCCAAAATCTAGTTGATTGTCCATTATTTACTTGGAACATTCCAAAATTAAGGAAGCATTCCTTCACCTTCATCAAGCTAGACCAAAAATAAGAATCACCCGGTCACCTTCTGTCAAGATTTTATTTTCCATATCTGATAATCGGGTAATATAATCTCTCCTAGTCATATCCAGTACAAAGGAATCCTCCACTGGTAGACCAAAAATATTTTTATCATACTTTGTGACGTATTTTTTTATAATACTAATTACCTGTCTCCTTGGAGTTGATATATTCTGTTGTTTCTATTTTTACCATTGACCACTAATTGAAAATACTTTGTATTTGAATCCCCCACTAGTAAATCTTTGGTCTTTGCACGTTGGTACCACTTCACATCTTCCATTAGCATCTGAGCGATAGGACCATTTAAACAATGTTTATATTCAACCTCCTGAGCTGTAAGAACCATTGATTCTGCTTTTTTTTATCTATATAGTCAAGTTCATCTAAATTGTCCTTTTTACTTTTTTATTACTTCCACTTATATTCTTTGCCCAACCTCTTAAATATTGACACAATTTCTGAATATTGTTCTGCTATATATCCATGGGTGTAAAACCACGATGCTTTTGTGACCATATTTACTTAACCATTGCATGAAATTCATCCCTGAGCAGCCATCAAAATTCAAATTTGAGTTAAGGACTATGGCTATATTAGGATGCATCTCCTGTATTCATTAAAAGGGGTGTATGATCTGAAAATAAACAAGGCAAAGCTACTACCATAGATAAAGAAAACTTCTTTTCCATTTCGGTAGACATTAGTACCCTATCTAATTTTCCATATGTCAGATTATGTAAGGAATTGCCCATGTAAACCGGCGACCAAACATTTCTAGTTCTCTTAGATTTAACCCATCTATCCGCATTGAAAAGAAATGGCCATTTGTTCTTTTTTTGAAATGAAACAGTGGGGAAATTCCCAACTGTGTTATGTATGTATTGATAAGTAAAAAAGGGGTACTGTAGTTCACCCACAGGTTACAAGCTAGCAGTCTTTGCCACAACACACACTAGTCACGTAGAACTAGTCCAGACTTCTTGAGCTAAGAAGGACTCGGGCCTAGTTCCCCGATCCATATAGTTAAGCAATCATGCACTAGGGGCTTGAAGTGACTACTCTGTAGTATTATGGTACTGCAAAAGGCCTCTCACCATGACAGGATCAAGGGTAGTTCTCCCCTGAAGATGACTGCATTTCTGAGCTTCCATATTTCCCAAGCCACAAAGGAGAAAGTTTCCATGATTCCCAAGCGTGGTCATTTCCTCTTAGCTGTTTCCATTGTACATAAGAAATAGAGGCTATGATCCCACTGTATTCCAATTATTTACCAGCACTATGCACTAAATGGGCACTATAAGAAGAGGTGATAGGTGAGCTCTTTAGTGTTGGCATCACACAGGACACATGAGTAGTCGTCGTTTTCAGTAGAAAAGTTCTTTCTCTTGAGAAGGTTTTTAGAGTTCAGTCGATCCAGATATCATAGCCAGTAGAAAAATTTGATTTTCTTGATCATCTTCGCTTTCCATATCCAGTTCAGCGACTTTGGCAGAACAATGTGATCAAAATGATGTTTGTAGATTGTGCTGGACCGGATGGTCAGGGAGGTGTTGTTGTTCTATGTCCATTGGTCCCTATTGAGTGGGCGCGCATTGAGGTTACCCAGGATTGTCTGCAGTTGCTGATACTCGACCATCGCTTGCTCTAACACAGGGGTATGGAAGAGGTTTTGGAAGGATTGCTCGCCCCTGTATTGAGCAATGGATATGGAAGGTTTCTTAGCAAATGAGAATATATGCGACAATTCAGTCTTGAGGTGGTGGTTGTTTTATCTGTTTTTCCTGAGGAGAATAGTATCAACACTACCCACATGGACTGTTGCATGGTCCTTAAATTGATCCCATAGACTCATGATGTCCCGTAGCCAGAAAGAACCCTTGTTGGGGAGCTTGTGCATGGGAGGGACACCCTTCCATATATTATGCTTTGTAGACCAGGTGGACCCAAGGTATATCTGCTTTGTTGTATAACTTGTCCAAAAATTTCTACAAGAGTGAGAGATTCATTAACTGCAAGTCCTCTAGTTCCAGGCCTCCCTTCTGACGACGGGACGTAACTCAGCTCCATTTTCAGAGACAAGCTTTCCTTGTTTTGTCAATAGCTTGGATGACCGTTGTTGGTATTTGTTACATCTACAGGTCATCCTACCAATGGATGCTAGCAAGGCTTATGACAAATAGGCTAATCTAGGGCCAAAGCAAGATGAGTTCCACAAGCGCAAGGAAGATACCACTGTAGCATTTCACCCAAGAGTATTCCCTAAGTATCATATTTTCTAGAGGAAGGTGAAGGGTAGCAAGATGATGGATAGGATAGGTTGTTCTAGTAGGGAACCAAGGAGGATGGTAAAAAGGATAGCGATGTGGTAGTGTGACACAAACTGAGCAATCTACTCTAAGGGTAAGATAGTCCTAATGAGAGTTATACTAAGGTAAGGGGTTGTTCCTAATGTGCTTCTATTATACATATGCATAGCCTATATAGTGTACACATGGATATGTTAGTAGTGAATCTAGGGCTTAGTTGACGGGGTTCCTGATCCCGACCCCCTAGGGGAGAGCGGTGAGCCTGCCCCACGAGGGACGAACAAAGGAGGAGGCCCAAGCCCGAGCTCAAGCTCGGAAGAAGACGAAGCGGAAAGGATAGGGGTCCCGACCCTGACCATAAAGGGGGGAGCCATGAGCCTCCCCCCTCCCCCCCTCGGCGCCCAGGCGACACGAAAACCTCAGGGAGAAGGCCCAAGCCCGACCTCGGGTAGGCGAGGAGCATGTGGCCTTCAATACGGAGCAGGCATCGAATGCCCGTCCCCACTGATGGCACAGATGAGGAGTAATGCGCAGGGCGCACGTGCGCTCCAGTACGGTGTACACCAGCGACAAGATGGGAGGAGGCGGGTTGGCGGATTCCCGAGACGGTGACTTCATCGAGTGTTCTAGACGACGTGCGACGGGACAAAGCTTTCCCTGTACCCATGACCTCCATCCCACTTGTAATAAGAGAGACGACGAGAGCGAGTATAAAGGAGGGGTCAATCGATCCTCTGAGGAGGCTTTGGCACTTGTAAGAGAACCACCCGCATTTTCAAGAAAAAATAGCGAAATATCCAAGAATGGACGTAGGGCATCTTGCCTGAACCCGTATAATCTCTTTGTGTTCTTAGCTTGACCAAATCAAGGACAAACCCGCGACACATTAGTTACTTGTCGGAAATCTGAACGCCAATAGTTAGCGCACTAGGTAGGGGGACTACCGCGTGTTCCACTCTTTGGTGCCTCGATGGATCCACAATGATCAACCTTCACACCCGGCACGAGCGTATCCTTCGGCGACTTCGAGTTTGTGACACCCGGTTCCGAAACTAGTAAACCCCTATGAAAAGGGTGTCCCATCAAGTTGACTCAAGCATACGAGTTTTCGCAAACAAATTAGTTTCAAAACATGGGATCAATATGGTAAAGGTGCACTTGCCTTGCTCCCGTGGCTCTTGTTGCTCAAGCGTCTCAAAGTCTTGGTGCTGTAGTTCCTCGTAGACAGCCTCTTGAGCTTGTCCTTCTACTCACGACCAGGCACATACAAAGTTCACAGCAATCAATCATCATGCACAAACTTTACTCAAGATGCAATGAGGTAGATGAATGCAAATCCTATAGTGCAGTTTTATCGAACCAGTTTCTATGTGTTCTTGCATGTTTTAATGGGCTTTCATGGGGTTTTATGATGAAAAAGGGTGTAGGGATCAAGTGTGGACGTGGTGATGATCTTGACACAAGATCTATATCAATTCCACAATCAAAAATCGATCAAAACACGATCTGTCCACACGCAACAGTTTCTGCTCGAAGGGGGCGAAGAAAACGGATGCGTAGAAACAGCGACGACGTCGTAAGATGGGTAATGGAGACCTACCTCACTTCCTCCTTGTGGCAGGCCCTTTCTCCTAGCAACGGCAGCAGCGGGGAATTTTTCTATGGAAAATTATGGTAGGGAAGATCGCCGGGCTTCTTCTCCGGCGACGGCGAGGCGTGACGGGGCTCGTCGGCGGGGCTCGATGACGGGGCTCGACGGCAGGGCTGGATGGCGGAGCTCGATGACGGGGCTCATCGGCGGGGCTCGTCGGAGGGGCTCACCGGCGGGGCTCACCGGCGACCAAACTCTGGCGGGGGGGGGGGGGGGTGGCCAACTCGGCAACTTGGAGGGGGGGTCCAACTCGGCGACTTGTGAGGGGGAGGGGCTGCGGCCAAGGGGGGGGGAGCTGGGGGTTGTAGTTATAAGGGGGAGAGAAGAAGAGTCCTACTCCTATTGGAACTCGACCAAAGAGTCCTAGTCAATTTGGAACTCAACTAAAGAGTCCTAGGGATTCCCCCCCTTTAGGCTGCGGCTGCATTTGGGGATAGATTTCCCCCAAATGTGGTGAAAATTTCCCTTTTGGGGAATTGGGGAGTTTGGGAAATTTGGGAATGGCTCATTTCAGCTATCTTATTTCCATTTCTCTCCATTTCTATGTCCCTTTTTCTATTTCTATATTCCCCTCTCCATTTCTATGTCCCTTTCTCCATTTTTATATTCCCTTCTCCATTTCTATGGTTCTTTCTCCATTTCTATTGTTCTTTCTCCATTTCTAGGGTTATTTCTCCATTTCTACTTCTTTTCAAATGATTCTCTACATAAAAAATGTATGCAATGCATGGTAATGAATTTTAGGGTGTTACAAACCTACCCCCCTTAAACTGAATCTTGCCCTTGAGATTCGATAGAGTGGAGAATAGATGAGGTAATTCTGCCTTGAGATCTTCCTCACACTCCCATGTAGTTTCGGCTTCCGTGTGATGGCTCCATTGTACCTTGCACCAACGGATTACTTTGTTTCTTGTGACCCTTTCCTTTTCGTCCAAGATTTTGACGGGGTGTTCCGCGTAGGTCAGATCCTCTTGAAGTTCAAGCTCATCCATCGGTACTTGTTCTTCCGGTACTCTTTAGCACTTCTTGAGTTGGGATACGTGGAATACGTCATGCACGTCGGAGAGGTGCGTTCGCAGCTCTAGTTGATAGGCTACTTCTCCTAGCTTGCCCAAAATCTTGAATGGCCTGATGTAGCGAGGTGCTAATTTGCCTTTGACGTTGAACCGTCGTTGGTCTCGGATAGACGATACTTTAAGATACACGAAGTCTCCTACTTCGAAAGTCAATCTTCTTCGCATGTTATCCGCATAACCTTTTTGTCGTGACTGAGCAGCCTTCAAGTTTTCTCGTATCGTTTGGACTTGCTTTTCGGCGTCTTGCAGCACTTCGGGTCCAAACACTTGGCTTTCTCTGGTCTTATTCCAGAACAGCGGTGTTCTACACCATCTAACATACAATGCTTCGAAAGGTAACATCTTCAGGCTATCTTGGTAGCTGTTGTTGTACGATAATTCAGCATACGGAAAGCTCCTACCACAACTACGCCCATGTTTCAAGGCGCAAGCTCTCAACATTGTGAGGGCCCGGTCCCGATCACGGGGCCGTGCCGCTCGCCCGGGAATCGCATTGGGTGGTGTCGTGCGATGCGGCACCCAACATCACACATAATAAAGCATCATATTACATAAATCAAGCAGAAGCTTACAAAGTGTAAATTTTACAAATACTTCTCAAAATAATCTACAGCGGAAGACTATTACAACTCATGTCTCATACCTATGCTAAGCAACAGAGAAGGTGTCCAGCCCGCGGACACTTCTCGCTAGCAACACTATCACAATAGCAGCGGCAGGGGTTGCCATGAGTTCACCACTCGGAGAGCTCCGAGTCTCATCGGACACCCGTACATATTAGCGTACAGTTATTACCTGTAAAACAACTTATGCAGTATCCGTGAGCACGAAGCTCAGCAAGACTTAACCGTCACCCTAGTCATGAAACTCTACATGCTGAAAATAGAGGGCTGAATTTAGAAGATTGCACAAAAGATGAACTTGAGCTAAAGGAGAGTCCTTACTTCCAGTTTTAAGCAACTTTTATAGCCCTAGCGCAATTTACATCGAGACTCCACAATCAAAAAAGAAACGCTTTATCTTGATGTCACTTGCCCGAGGTGAAAGTAATTTTAGTGAGCTACCCTAGACTCATACAGACCTTGCGCCCTTAACATCGAGACTCCAAAATCAAACAAGAAACGCTTTGCCTCGACGCTACTAGCCCAAGGTGAAAAATAAATTTAGTGAAAGTGTTGATCATTCCTCATCTCCATTATGAGGATTACTCACAAAGCATATTAAATGTTTCCCAGTTTATTACTATGTCACGACGCAGAAAACAAGTATGCTCGGTCTATTCTGCGAGCGACGGTGATTGCAATCAAAAACACCCGGCTAACACGACACGTACGCCCGTACTTGACGTTGCACATAGAAACCATCACTGACGTCGTACGTGGCAACCTTTCACACGACACCCAAATGTCGAACTGGTCCCACCGATTGGGATTAAGTCTCACTACGGCAAACCCTCGTAGAGCCGACTTCTCTATCCTCTCAGCATCTGCACCAGACGGTGAGGTATGCCTCGACACCCAGGTTAACATGTTACATCGGTTTCCTGGTTCCCATATAGCCAGCATGCATCCGGTACACAACTCAAACTTGTCCAATGGGCCGCACACGAGAACGGGCCTTAATCGACTCAGACATAGACTAGGTTCATAGGACCACATCCTTGAGCCTTCTATCCACTGCCCGGTCTCCATTCCCAACTATGAGGATCAATTCCCAACTCTTCCGATTGATCCCCCTTAATCCCGGTTCACGAGTAGGAAACTGCCCACTCGAGTTTTGCTTCTTTTAATCCACTTTTGTTAACTTGACATCAGCAGTTATAATCAATTGATAACCTATTCTACATTCTACTTCAGGGTTTTCTGGTTCATGCATTTGGAGTTTCATACCATCTAGACTTAAAGTGATAAACAAAAATGCTAGACAATATAAAGTGAATACAAATAAAAACTTGTAAGTTTTGATGCAAACCGGGGCTTGCCTTTGTTTTGCAGGGGATTTATATATATGAGGTTCAGTTAGTGAGGATCACTTGGCTTGATCAATTGCTTTCCTCCTTCCTTGATCTCCACTCCGATGACTTCATATTCTCCACGTAGATACTACACGTAATGAATATGCACATGGATTTAATTGTAAAGATTTTGCTAACAAGTTCTAATGACAAGTTTTAAAACTGGAACTCTGTTTAAGAATTTAAAATGACACTGGTGCTAGTGGTTTGGGTCTGGGTCTAAGCAGCATGATTAAGTGCTAAGTGTTTCTCCCCTCTTCTATGTTGATCACCTTAAAAGGTTTAAACAGAACAGGGGTGATCCCGAGCTCCAATGGAGCTGAGAATTTTCATGTGAGTTCCTTGTCACAAGAAAGTCCTCTGGACCAAAAATTAACACTTTTCCTTGAGTGGTTTGTTCAGGACAATTCTCTAAGCAATTAAGCAAAAAGGAATTAATTCTGAAGTAACTCACATGCTCATGCCAAACTTAGTGAACTACAATGTCAATTATAGTTCATACGACTTGCATGAATTTTCCTAAGATTTTTGGAGCTAAGAATTACTCAGAACTTAATTTCCAAGTTTTGGAAATTCTCTGAAAATGTTTCTGTATTCAATTGAACACAGCAACTTCAAATCTGAATTGACCTAATCAAATGAACTCCAAATGAGCTGAAAGTTTTACAGGAGTTCACTAACATCCTAAAGAAAATTCTGGCAAAATGTGAGGAATTTTGGATAAACCAAACGCCCTCTAAAATTCTTTTGCTGAAAAGATTTAAAGAATTTTCCAGAATTAAATAATGAGTTTCATACAAATTGGGTTGTATATTTGGATAGAGTTTTCCAACCTGAATCTAACCCAATTTGAATCACTAAATTTGGAGGTTCCTAGCAAATGTTGTGAAGTTCTAAAGTTTGGATTGAAATTGGGGATTCAAATAAACCGAAAAAGTTTAAATCCTGCGCGTGGGTCCAGGGGGGACCACGTGTCACTCAACGGGATAAGCCACACGGGGCCACTGATTTCTTCCCGCGCAGACACTATAGATCCCAGAACCGCAGCAGATCAGAAACTTAAATCTCTGTCCCTGACACGCGGGACCCGCCGGGTCTTCTTCAACCTCCGGCCGCCCGTGCCCGCACATGGCCGGGTTCGCCGGAGCTGCGCTGAACTTCGCCGTCCAGTCAGCTCCTGAGTTATCACTCGCCGCTAGGGCCTAATTCCACACGCTGAACACGATGGAACCACTCCCCCCAACCGGCGGTGGCACTAACATAGCCGGCGACGGTGAGGCGGCTCGGCACACCATCGGCAACGTCGGCCAGCCAACCTAGCCTGCCAAAACATCGGTGGAAGGACCCTACAGCACCGGTGGATGCTAAAGACGATCGACCTGGTGGAGAAATAGCCCGGAGATGGCTCTAACCTACTTTTCACCGTGAGCCCGATTCTCCCCGCCATAGCCGCCGTTGGAAAAGTGGGAAATACACCGTGCACAGGGGTTTTCATGCCTCGGTTGCAAAAAGGCAAATGATCGCCGGCTAGTCCAGCTTGTGCATGCAAGATTTGATAAGCTATGGAGGATTAGAGAGTGAGAATTTTGGTGGCAAGTACCGGATGCTCCGGTTGAAGTCGCCGGGACAAAATCTCCAAATTAGTCGTCGATCCTTCACGGTTTGCTCCAAGATTTGGAGGAGAGCAGCACCAAAGTAGCGCGCCCCCGTGGCCGGGCTTGCTCGGGCGTGACAACCTCTGTGGAGGGCTGTCCGCGTGCGCCCGGTCGTCGGCTAGCTTTAGGTCGCCGCGGATGGAGGAGTTTTAGGCTCGGAAAACACCAGAGCTTGCTAGCTCTTGCGCTCAGGAGGTGAGGAACGATGGCGCAGCGTTGCTGTGCAGCTCAGAGGGCGCTGTGGCACCAGTTGAGCCGGTTCCCGATGGTTTCACAGAGGCGGCGGCTTCTCTGTTTCTTTAGCACGTGAGAGTGAGAGAACAGAGGGTTCCTCGGTGATATGGCACAACGGACCGCCGCTGGGAGGGTGAGTACAGAGAGAACAACTCACCAGCACGAGGGAAAACGCAGCAGGAGGTGTCGTTCGGTGCCTCTCGGTGTCGCACGGTGGGAACCATGGTTGCTTCGTGTGGAGGAGGGAAACATAGACCAATCACTAGGATATTTCTCCATTTAACCACCTCTGTGACATGTGGGTCCCACCAGGCAGTCTTTCCTCATCCCACAAAAGATATCCAAAATTTGGCAAGTGACCAATTCAAATGTTTGTAGTTGAAAACTGAGCTGCATTTGGATAGTTGGACAAATTCCATCAAAATTCAAATGTATATTAGAATTCCTTGCACATTTAAATCCTTTTTGGAAAAATAGATAGCAAATCTTTTCAAAAATTAATGAAACTTTGCCTACCCACTAATTTGGACCTAAGGAATCCAAATATGCAATTTGATTTTTGTGTTAGCTGCTGCAAACAAAAGTTTAAACACAACAGTTTGAATTACCATTGTTTCCTTCCTCATTTGAAATTTGAGTTGAACATTTAGTTCAAATTATGATTTTTAAACCTTTCCATTGCACCAGAGTACTTCCATCTTGGGGGTTTAATCCACCTAGGGTCCAAACATGCAAGTAACCCTAAGTTTGTTTAGAAGAATCTCACATGTGTTATCATATGTGGAAAAAAAGTTTAAACCAGTCCCCTTTTTCATACACATGACACCAACATTTGTGCAAACTCATGTTTCTTTGTATTCATACTTTTGGGACCTTTACAAACAGGTCCTCCAAAATCTAATTTGTCTTCTCAGTTTGTCCGTCAGTTTGCGGGTGATAAGCAGAGCTGAAATTCAGCCGTGTACCCATGGCTTCATGCAGCTTCTTCCAGAATCTAGAGGTAAATTGAGAACCTCGATCTGAAACTATCCTCTTCGGAACTCCATGGTGACACACAATTTGCTCCATATACAGCTCAGCTAGTTGGGTGACGGTGTACTTGGTTCTAACAGGAAGGAGATGAGCTGTTTTCGTCAATAGGTCCATGATAACCTAAATAGAGTCGTAACCCGACGGAGTACGTGGCAATCCGACAATGAAATCCATGCTGATGTCTTTCCACTTCCACTTGGGTACTTCTAATGGCTGCAACAATCCAGCGGGTCTTTGATGTTCGGCCTTCACTCGTTGGCACATGTTGCATAAGATAACATATTCAGCTATGTCCCTTTTCATACCATCCCACCAATAGCAAGTTTTCAGCTCCTTGTACATCTTTGTACAGCCGAGATGTATGTAATAAGGTGAGTCATGTGCCTCCTTTAATATCGTGTCGCGGACATGCTTCATGTTAGGCACACAAATCCTTTTCCCTAACCAAAGCGTGTGTCACACTCAGTTTCTCCGAACAACAACCGAGTGAATATCACATGTATGCCAGGATCATTTTCTCATACATGTGATGACAAATAGTGAAGCATCATTTATTACAAGCCAGGTGTCGAATATAAATAAGTCTTACATAGCGTACGTCTCGATGGACGATAATAAGTTCATAACATGTAAATAAAATAGCAGCGGAATATTATTCTTGTGGGCTCCATCACAGGCGTTGCCCGGGGGACTCCATGAACCTAGAATCCTGCTTCGGGTCCGAAGTCTTGGTCATTGAACACCGCATCATCCCCTTGATCTGAGCAGCAATTTAAACCAACAAATATGCAAGTTTGAGTACCGTGGGTACTCAGCAAGTGTGGCAAAGTTTTGTCATGCATGGCTAGAGCAAGGAGAGGTTGAACTCATGGTTAAAGCACTATGCAATTAATACCTATCACCTTAGCTTATTAAGCACCTACATTACTACATAGGTGAAATGGTCCCAATCTCCCAACCTATCATCAAAATCAAATAACCATAACACCATTTCCAATGTTAAGATCCCCGCTTAACATCCACAACTTCCAAAGTCATCATCCTCTAATCATGAATAAGTCCAAGCCGCTCTTGACCGTGAGCACGGCTGTCATGACAGTTTTGACTCTGCAGAGTTTGCACCACTGTACCCACATGTAGTGATTTCATCCCCCGTTGCCGGGTGGACTAAAAGGACCTCCATTATGCTAGTGGCCACGAACCACATTCACACTTCCCAGGTGTGTAGCCAGGAGATCACCACGAAGCCTTTACAAAGGGATTCCCGACGAGCGTGGGCCCACTGAAGTTTCACCCCTAACAGTATACAAGAGGCTCCAACCCCGCTGCAGTGGCCCCCTCTTGAGCCTTGCGGTTCATATGGTAGTCCAGCTGACACCTACTCCCCGCACCATCCAACACACCCATACTACGCCGGGGATACACCTAATTAATTGGCCAAGCTGCCCCATCCCAGCATGTGGTTGGCACGGTAAAGCCAGGTTACATGCTCCATGAACCGGTCCTTAGGATCCAGGCAAGTAATAAACACAAACCCGAGTCCCGTGCACCCAGCAGCAACCAAATCAGCCAACTTGCCTCGATCCCTACCTCTACATAACTCATAATATCTCATTCAACAGTAAGGTAAACAAGTTGATGATCTCATATCCCAATTATCCCCTTCTAAGCATGGCTAAGCATAAGCATAATAATAGATGACATGATAAAATAAATCCCAACCCAAGCTACAAGGAAACAAGATGATGCAATTCTAGGGAAACTTCCTAGCATGGGTTTCATATTTCAATTGACGATGCAAATAATTCTATCTACACATCCTAGTATAGGATCAAAGTGGTCAAGGACACTTGCCTTCTTCCTGTTGCTCTGAGAATGGAAAGTCTTGGTCTTGGAAGGGGAGAACTTGCTCTGGGGCAGGTTCTACTCATGCCAATACACATAGCAAAAGAAAACAACAATACGTAAGACATAGTTCACACTTTCACTTCATACAACCCACACATACATACATATGATAGTCATTCACATTTCTAAGTGTTGTGGTTACTCTAGATGTGTTGATTTTTAGCCTACATGCACTTTTAAACATATGTATATGATTTCTAACTTTTGTATTCAGATTTCTGTTTGCACACTATATATGAATTTCCAATTTGAACAAATTCTTTATATTCAATTAATACACTTCTTAGCTACCAAGTTTGCATGAAAGATAATTTCCTACTCCAAATAGGTTTTCAGATCTTCTACCAAATCCTAAAATGATTTTTTTGGATTTAGAGACTTCATTTATCATTTTCTAATTATGCATACCCATTTTCCTATATTTTTCAGATTTATTTTCTATGCCTAAAAGTGAGTTTTAATATTAAATAGTAGGGCATATCATCTAAAAAGAATAGGTTCTGATCTAAAATATTAAATAATATATTTTTGAACTTCTCCTCTGATGTAAACTAATTTAATTTTATTTTACCAATTTTCAGAATTATTTCTTAACCTAAAAATGTGTCCCTATAACTAATAAATGTGAACAATCAATTAGACAGATCCATTTCAGCCTAAAAATCTATTTTTGACTCATTCTAAAGTTTTCCAAGTGCTAGGAGAGTTTAAATTTGAATTTACAATGTGTTTGCCTCACCTTTTAAATTTAAATCCTAATCACATATTCAAATTTCTGAATTTAATATCATATAGGGTCAAAAAGGTAAACCCACCCTACTACAGGGTCTATTTTATTATTTCATAAATTTCCAGGGGTCTAACTACACATAACAGAGGGGTTTTCCTAATTTTTATTAAGTCCAGGGGCTAAAACTGATTTTTAAATGAATTTACAAGAATTTCTGAAGTTCCAAGGGCTAGATCAGAAGTTTCCAGGGCTAGCTCGTGTTTTCCGAGATCCCCAGGGGGTAGAGTGTAAGAATCCCGGCCTTTATAACGCGGGGCTGATGTGGACCGTCCGATTTAAAATAGACGGCTGAGATTATAACGCGAAGCGGTACGGGTTAGATCTAATAAGAACCGCACGATTTAAAATGGACGGGCCTCAGGGGGCCACGTCGCCCTGGCCGTGCGGGCGGCGCTGCCTGGCGGCGCGCGGTGGCGGGAGGCGGCGATCTCGCCGGATATCTTTGGATTTTCGTCTATACCTCCTAAAACTTGGATTTCATGGCTTAGAACGGTAGAGGGGAGGTCGGGGATCTCACCTCGTGGTTTTTCTTGAACTCGGAGGCCCTAAAAGGCAGTCAGCGGCGAAGTCCGAGATGAAATAGCGGCGGTGCTCGCCGGAGCTGCGTCTAGGGTGCAAAACACCGGGTTTTCTTCACCTGCGTGACTCCCCGGAGGCGGTGGAACATGATCGACGCGTTAGATCAGAAAACCCGAGCAAGGATTGAAAGAAAACGGTGATCGAAGCTTCGGTTCTCACCGGAGAGAAAAGTGGAGCGCGCTGGGGATTTCGGCGAGTTTCTTTGCGGGAATTTCACGGGGGAAGGCGGCGGAGGATCGACTCGGTTAAATAGCAGCGTCCGGGGCCGAAGATCGGGCTGTTGGCGCTGTTTTTCGGAGGTGGTTTGGATTCGGGTGCGAGAAGAGTCCCGGGGTCGGCCGGGCGCGCGGGAGGTGAGGGATGACACGCGGGCCCCACATGTCAGTGAGAGGAAGAGAGGGGGCACGCGGTCTGGGGCTGGCGCGGGGAGGTTGTGGGCCGGCTGGTGGGTTTCGGCCCACTGGCCGGTTGGGGTTTTTTCTTTTTCTTTTTTTTTCTTTTCTGTCTTGATTTGAATTTGAATTCCAATTTGAATTTGAATTTTTGCACCACATGCAATACGTCCAAAAATTTTTAAATTCCCCCCTTTAGCAGGTTTTGGGGTGTTACAGCTCTACCCCCCTTAAAAGAAATCTCGTCCTCGAGATTGGTGGTTCTAAGAAAACAATTCCGGAAACTGTGCCTTAAGCTCGTCTTCTCGCTCCCATGTGACTTCCTCTTCCGAGTGATGCTTCCACTGCACCTTGCACATCCGGATTCCTTTATTTCTCGTGAGGCGCTCCATTGTCTCCAAAACCTTGACTGGTTGTTCGGCATAAGACAGATCCTCTCCTACGTCAACCTCATTTATGGGTAACATCTCTTCAGGCGTCCTCAGACATTTCTTGAGCTGTGACACATGGAATACATCATGCACATCCGATAGGCGAGCCGGTAGTTCTAGTTGATATGCCACTTCGCCTTTCCTCTCCAGAACCTGAAAGGGTCCGATGTATCGAGGTGATAACTTCCCTTTTACCTTGAACCGACGAAGTCCTCGGATAAGGGACACCTTGAGGTAGACATAGTCCCCCACATTAAAAACGAGCTCTCTTCACCGTACATTGGCATAGCTCTTTTGTCGTGTCTGTGCTATCCTCAAGTTGTTGCGGATTTCCCTCTCTTTCGCCTTGGCTTCTTGTAGTACTTTGGGCCCAAACACTTTACTTTCCCCCGTTTGGTTCCAAAATAGGGGAGTTCTGCACTTCCTCCCATACAAAGCCTCAAATGGTGACATCTTCATACTAGCCTGATAGCTGTTGTTATAGGAGAACTCCGCATATGGTAAGTTCTTATCCCAACTCCTATTGTTCTTGAGCGCACACGCTCTCAGCATATTCTCAAGAATCTGATTGGTTCTTTCCGTCTGCCCGTCAGTCTGAGGGTGATAGGCAGAACTGAAATTTAGATGGGTTCCCATGGTTTCATGTAACTTCTGCCAGAACCTTGGGGTGAACTGTGTCCCTCGATCTGACACTATCTTCTTTGGCACTCCATGGAAACACACGATCCTTGACATGTACAATTCTGCCAATTTGGATCCGCTGTAGCTTTCTTTCACGGGGATGAAATGAGCTATCTTGGTTAGCCTGTCGATGATGATCCATATCAAATCATATCCTGATTGGGTCCTAGGCAGTCCCACTATGAAATCCATACCGATTTCTTCCCATTTCCATTCAGGCACTTTGAGTGGTTGCAATAATCCCGCGGGTCATTGATGTTCTGCTTTCACCAACTGACATGTGTCACACAGGGCAACATGTTCCGCGACATCTCGCTTCATTCCATACCACCAATATCTGCTCTTGAGGTCATGATACATCTTCGTACTTCCAAGATGAATGGAATAGTCAGAATCATGAGCCTCCTTCAAAATCAATTCATGGATCTCCTTCACTTCAGGCACACAGATTCTTTTCCCGTGCCACACCGTACCTTGTTCATCCTCTCTGAAACCAGGGGCTTTATTATCCTTGATGAATTCTCTGATATCTTGTATCTTCTCATCAGTCTTTTGACCGTGGCGTATATCCTGCTCTAATGTGGAGTCCACTTCCATGGCGATGGCTTCACCACTATTCACCAGACATAGATTGAGTTTTATAACCTCTTCCTTCAATTCTGTAGGCATGTCCTTCAAGCTCAACCTATTGACCTGCACCTTCCGGCTTAAAGCATCTGCCATGATGTTCGCTTTCCCAGGATGATAGTTGATGCCCACATCAAAGTCGTGGATTAGCTCTAACCATCTCCTTTGTCTGAGGTTGAGATCTAGCTGTGTGAAAATATACTTTAAGCTCTTATGATCCGTATATATCTCTGTCCTCTTCCCCATCAAGTAATGCCGCCAAATCTTTAACGCGTGTACCACTGCAGCTAGCTCTAGGTCATGTGTAGGATAGTTCTTCTCGTGTTTTCGGAGCTGCCGGGATGCATAAGCTACGACATGCCCCTTGTGCATGAGAACACATCCCAACCCGTTCCCAGAGGCATCGCAGTACACCGAAAAGTTCTTCTGCATATCTGGCATAACTAGCACTAGGGCTGTTGTCAATCTTTTCTTCAGTTCCTGAAAACTCGTCTCGCACTGCGGTGTCCATGTGAATGTGATTCCTTTCTCCAACAATTTGGTGAGGGGTCTCGAAATCTTAGAAAAACCCTCGATAAACCGTCGATAATACCTAGCCAATCCTAAGAAGCTTCGAACTTCCCCGACATTCTCAGGGGTCCTCCACTTCTGTACATCCTCGATCTTGGCGGGATCTATGGAAATTCCTCCCTCCAAAATTATATGTCCTAAGAAGGGATCTCTCTTCAGCCAAAACTCACACTTGCTCAACTTGGCATATTGTTGGTGTTCTCTCAGCTTTTGCAACACCAACCTTAGATGTTCCTCATGTTCTTCTTCATCTTTGGAGGAGACGAGAATGTCATCAATGAAAACCACCACAAATTTGTCCAGATATTCCATGAATACCTTGTTCATGAGATACATGAAGTATGCCGGGGCATTAGTTAGCCCGAAAGGCATGATGGTGTATTCATACAGTCCGTACCGAGATACGAAAGCTGTCTTTGGAATCTCTGTTTGCCTTATTTTAAGTTGGTGGTATCCCGACCTGAGATCAATTTTTAAGAACACACAAGCTCCCCTCAACTGATCAAACAAGTCTTCAATGCGGGGTAATGGGTACTTGTTCTTGATGGTTACTTCATTCAACACACCGTAGTCTACGCACAACCTTTGGGTTCCGTCCTTCTTGGGCACAAATATCACTGGAGCTCCCCATGGTGAGGAACTAGGGCGAATGTACCCCTTCTCTGTCAATTCTCTTAAATGTTCCTTGAGTTCTTCCAGCTGTTTGGAGTCCATCCGATAAGATCTCTTGTATATCGGAGCTGTTCCAGGCACTAGCTCAATCGCGAATTCCACTTCACGATCGGGAGGCATACCTGGCAACTCCTCCGGAAAAACGTCTGGATACTCCCTGATGATTCTGATCTCCTCCACTTCTACCTCAACTTGATTGAGTTTAATGTCCCTCCTAGGCTCTTGTATGGTTATGAACTTTACTCTGGTGCCACTAGGGTGAGTTAGTTCCACCGTTCTTGTCGAACAATGGATGATTCCTTTATGTTTGGTCAACCAATCCATACCCAAAATAATATCTATCTCTGGTGAATCTATCACTATGAGGTTTGCAGTAAATACCACCCCATTAATATCTAGATTCACCTTGGGACACACTTGTCTTGTCCTTATTTCTCCCCCTGGAGAGTTTACTGCTAGCATATGGTTCATTTGTGTTGTTGCTAGATCATGCTTCTTAACAAACCCTTGGGCAATGAACGAGTGGGTAGCACCAGAATCGAACAACAGGGTTGCAATGTGTAAATTGGCAGGAAACTTACCAACTACCACGTCGGGTGCCTCTTGCGCCTCCTCCATGGTCACGTGGGTCACCCGTCCTCGCATCACATTCTGCTGTTGCGGCTGCACGGGCTTCTTCTTTGGGCACTTATGAGCGTAGTGCCCCACCTCGCCACAATTGAAGCATTGCACCCCAACCTTAGGTGCCTGGCCTTTGTTGTCTTGGGATTGGTTCTGTGGTCCTTGCACTGCTGTCGAGGTTGATATGTGGGACGAGGCTGCTGTACAAACTGACGCTGCGGCTGTGCCGGTGCTGATGGAGGACTGAAATTTGGGTTGTACCCTCTGGGTGCTGAGTAGGGCCCCACAGCACGGCTCGTCTGCCCTGCGGTTGGTTGCATCAGTCGTGGCCGTGTGTTGCTACCCGAGGCTTGGTGTGACCATCCCGCCTTCCTCTTGTTTTCATTTTCCAAGGCCTTCAGCTTCCTCTCCACAACAAATGCTCTGTCCACCATCTTTTGGAAGCTTTCATACTCGTTGGAGGATATTGCACACTGCATTTCCGCTGTAAGTCCTTCCACAAAGCAGTCCTGTTTCTGCTCATCAGTCTCGATGTCCCGTGGTGCATAACGGGATAGTTGGGTGAATTTAGTGAGGTATTCCCTCACAGTCATGTTTCCTTGCTGCAGTCCCAAGAACTTCTTTCTCTTGTTTTTGACTTCACCCCTTGGTATGTAATGGTTGTGGAAACTGCGCAGTCATGTTTCCTTGCTGCAGTCCCAAGAACTCCTTTCTCTTGTTTTTGACTTCACCCCTTGGTATGTAATGGTTGCGGAAACTGCACTTGAACTCTTCCCAAGTGATGTTCATAGGGTCATGATGGGCGGCCACGTAAGCGGTCCACCAATCAGCATCAGGTCCATGCAATTGGTGAGAGGCAAACAACACCCTCTCATACCCTTGGCATTGTATGATCCTCATCTTGCTCTCAATGGTCTTTAGCCAATCATCTGCTTCCAGAGGTTCAGCAGCACTTGCCAACTTTGGAGGTTGAGTCCCTAGAAACTCACTCAACCCTGGTTGGCGTGGTGCAGCTTGTGGAGGTGGAACTTGGTGCAAGTTGGACACCACTTGAGTTAGGCTCTGGATGAGCTGATTCTGATTTTCAAGCACTTGGTGGATGGGATCAACTCCTTCACGGCGACCACCCCTGTCTTGTCCTCCAAAAAGATGAGGGTTGCCGGCCTCATCGTTGTTGTTGGCGGGGTTGGCACCACGACCCTTTCCTCTTCCGGCCATCTATTATGATCAACCAAATGTCAATTTAAAGCATTACGTATTAACTTCCCAATTTGCTTGTTTAAACTTAAAATTTTGAGGCCTTATTATATTTATATTTTCTGAAGGTTTCACGTCTCACGCGAAAATAAATGCACTCTTAATTCATAGGGGTTCACACATCAAACCAAAACAACCTGAAGACGCGATTGTGGACAAATGCCCATGGCTTCCACAACTCACGTCACACACAAAACATTAACACACCATTAACTAAGGTATTGACTCGCCTACTTGATAACCTGCTGAACTATGGGAAAGGACGCTACACGACTTGTATCACTGAGTTGGCTCCTCGGGATCTTCCTCATTATTGTTTCTACCCTCTGACTCCGCTTTGGGTGGGGAAACTGCTGGTGGAGAAGTGCGGCGACGCCTGCTCGCCCGGCGGTCTGGGGAGTCAGGAGTCCATGTGTCATTCACGGTGACACACAGTTCATTCCCATCTCCTCTTTATCTCGCCCTCAAGCTGGCGTGAAGCAATGCCTCAGTCTCCTTCAGGGTGTCGCGAACATCCTGAAGCTCCTGCTGACACTCCTGCAGTCGAGTGCTGAGCATAGCAGCATCCTCCAAGCACAGGTCCATGTGCTCATGGGAAGTCCCCTGCTGCACTGGCGGGTACTTGTACTCCGCGGTGCCACTCTCACGCTGGAGGACATACATGTACTCAGTCCTGTCCAGGTGGCGACGGTAGATGTAACTCTGGCAGGTGATGGCCTCCCAGGTGACATCCTTCTCGGCATCGACCTGTGTCGCTCGACAAGCTTGAGAGCTGTGGATCTTGAGCAGCTGATTTTCATGGATCATCCTCATTTCTGAACTCCATTCTTCCCGCTTCTCACGGATGGTCCGAGTGGAGCTGTAGTGTATGATTAGCTTGCCCGTATTGCCGGCAGCGTGGAGCATACGCCGTAGACGGCGCAACAAGCCTCCTACTGCCAATCCGTAGGAGTGGTACGTAACCGAACGGTTCTCCTCTCTCAAGGCAAGGGCAACTACTGGAACTCTCCCTTCGGTGGACTTGCGGGCGGTGCGGATCATGCGAACCATCTAAAACATAAAGCATTTAAAATTAAGTTAGATAAGAGTTAAATAAAATTGTATTTTGAATAAAAGTTGGGGTAAGATGAATAAAGTGACCCCATTAAATAACACCTTCAACCCACACTTTTGTAAAATAGTTTTTAAGAAAATAGGTTCCTTAAATACGTCCATTTCTACCTAGGTCCACGTTCCTACGGGCAACCTTGGCTCTGATACCACTTCTGTCACACCCAGTTTCTCCGAAGAACAACCGAGTGAATATCACATGTATGCCAGGATCATTTTCTCATACATGTGATGACAAATAGTGAAACATCATTTATTACAAGACTGGTGTCGAATATAAATATGTCTTACATAGCGTACGTCTCGATGAACGATAATAAGTTCATACCATGTAAATAAAATAGCAGCGGAATATTATTCTTGTGTGCTCCATCACAGGCGTTGCCCGGGGGACTCCATGAACCTAGAATCCTTCTTCGGATCCGAAGTCTTGGTCATTGAACACCACATCATCCCCTTGACCTGAGCAGCAATTTAAACCAACAAATATGCAAATTTGAGTACCGTGGGTACTCAGCAAGTGTGGGAAAGTTATGCCATGCATGGCTAGAGCAAGGAGAGGCTGAACTCATGGTTAAAGCACTATGCAATTAATACCTATCACCTTAGCTTATTAAGCACCTACATTACTACATAGGTGACATGGTCCCAATCTCCCAACCCATCATCAAAATCAAATAACCATAACATCATTTCCAATGTTAAGCTCCCCGCTTAACATCCACAACTTCCAAAGTCATCATCCTCTAATCATGAATAAGTCCAAGCCGCTCTTGACTGTGAGCACGGCTGTCATGACAGTTTTGACTCTGTAGAGTTTGCACCACTGTACCCACATGTAGTGATTTCATCCCCCGTTGCCAGGTGGACTAAAAGAACCTCCATTATGCTAGTGGTCACGAACCACATTCACACTTCCCAGGTGTGTAGCCAGGAGATCACTACGAAGCCTTTACAAAGGGATTCCCGACGAGCGTGGGCCCACTGAAGTTTCACCCCTAACAGTATACAAGAGGCTCCCACCCCGCTGCAGTGGCCCCCTCTTGAGCCTTGCGGTTCATATGGTAGTCCAGCTGACACCTACTCCCCGCACCATCCAACACACCCATACTACGCCGGGGATACACCTAATTAATTGGCCAAGCTGCCCCATCCCAGCATGTGGTTGGCACGGTAAAGCCAGGTTACATGCTCCATGAACCGGTCCTTAGGATCCAGGCAAGTACTACACACAAACCCGAGTCTCGTGCACCCAGCACCAACCAAATCATCCAACTTGCCTCGATCCCTACCTCTACATAACTCATAATATCTCATTCAAGAGTAAGGTAAACAAGTTGATGATCTCATATCCCAATTATCCCATTCTAAGCATGGCTAAGCATAAGCATAATAATAAATGACATAATAAAATAAATCCCAACCCAAGCTACAAGGAAACAAGATGATGCAATTCTAGGGAAACTTCCTAGCATGGGTTTCATATTTCAATTGACGATGCAAATAATTCTATCTACACATCCTAGTATAGGATCAAAGTGGTCAAGGACACTTGCCTTCTTCCTACTGCTCTGGGGATGGAAAGTCTTGGTCTTGGAAGGGGAGAACTTGCTCTGGGGCAGGTACTACTCATGCCAATACACATAGCAAAAGAAAACAACAATACATAAGACATAGTTCACACTTTCACTTCATACAACCCACACATACATACATATGATAGTCATTCATATTTCTAAGTCTTGTGGTTACTCTAGATGTGTTGATTTTTAGCCTACATGCACTTTTAAACATATGTATATGATTTCTAACTTTTGTATTCAGATTTCTGTTTGCACACTATATATGAATTTCCAATTTGAACAAATTCTTTATATTCAATTAATACACTTCTTAGCTACCAAGTTTGCATGAAAGGTAATTTCCTACTCCAAATAGGTTTTCAGATCTTCTACCAAATCCTAAAATAAATTTTTTGGATTTAGAGACTTCATTTATCATTTTCTAATTATGCATACCCATTTTCCTATATTTTTCAGATTTATTTTCTATGCCTAAAAGTGAGTTTTAATATTAAATAGTAGGGCATATCATCTAAACAGAATAGGTTCTCATCTAAAATATTAAATAATATGTTTTTGAACTTCTCCTCTGATGTGAACTAATTTAAATTTATTTTACCAATTTTCAGAATTATTTCCTAACCTAAAAATGTGTCCCTATAACTAATAAATGTGAACAATCAATTAGACAGATTCATTTCAGCCTAAAAATCTATTTTTAACTCATTCTAAAGTTTTCCAAGTGCTAGGAGAGTTTAAATTTGAATTTACAATGTGTTTGCCTCACCTTTTAAATTTAAATCCTAATCACATATTCAAATTTCTGAATTTAATATCATACAGGGTCAAAAAGGTAAACCCACCCTACTACAGGGTCTAATTTATTATTTCATAAATTACCAGGGTCTAACTACACATAACAGAGGGGTTTTCCTAATTTCTATTAAGTCCAGGGGCTAAAACTGATTTTTAAATGAATTTACAAGAATTTCTGAAGTTCCAGGGGCTAGATCAGAAGTTTCCAGGGCTAGCTCGTGTTTTTCGAGATCCCCAGGGGGTAGCGCGTAAGAATCCCGGCCTTTATAACGCGAGGCTGATGTGGACCGTCCGATTTAAAATAGACGGCTGAGATTATAACACGAAGCGGTACGGGTTAGATCTAATAAGAACCGCACGATTTAAAATGGACGGGCCTCAGGGGGCCACGTCGCCCTGGCCGTGCGCGGGCGGCGCTGCCCGGCGGCGGGAGGCGGCGATCTCGCCGGATATCTTTGGATTTTCGTCTATACCTCCTAAAACTTGGATTTCATGGCTTAGAACGGTAGAGGGGAGGTCGGGGATCTCACCTCAGGGTTTTTCTGGAACTCAGAGGCCCTGGAAGGCGGTCGGCTGCGAGGTCCGAGATGAAATAGCGGCGGTGCTCGCCGGAGCTGCGTCTAGGGTGCAAAACACCGGGTTTTCTTCACCTGCGTGACTCCCCGGTTCCGGTGGAACATGATCGGTGCGTTAGATCAGAAAACCCGAGCAAGGATCGAAAGAAAACGGTGATCAAAGCTTCGGTTCTCACCGGAGAGAAAAGTGGAGCGCGCTGGGGATTTCGGCGAGTTTCTTTGCGGGAATTTCACGGGGGAAGGTGGCGGAGGATCGACTCGGTTAAATAGCAACGTCCGGGGCCGAAGATCGGGCTGTTGGCGCGGTTTTTCGGAGGTGGTTTGGATTCAGGTGCAAGAAGAGTCCCGGGGTCGGCCGGGCGCGTGGGAGGTGAGGGATGACACGCGGGCCCCACGTGTCAGTGAGAGGAAGAGAGGGGGCGCGCGGTCTGGGACTAGCGCGGGGAGGTAGTGGGCCGGCTGGTGGGTTTTGGCCCACTGGCCGGTTGGGTTTTTATTTTTTTTCTTTTTCCTTTTCTTTTCTGTTTTGATTTGAATTTGAATTCCAGTTTGAATTTAAATTTATGCACCACATGCAATACGTCCAAAAATTTTTAAATTCCCCCCTTTAGCAGGTTTTGGGGTGTTACAGCGTGCCTTTCTCGTCTTCCTTGAAATCCTTTTCTATGCCTTCTCGGATTCTTTCCTTGATTTCCTTGATTTCCTCATCTGTTGCTTGCCCATATCGTATCTCCTATTCCAGCGAGGAGTTCAGTTCTATCACCTCCATCTCGTTCAAGAACCCGAGATGTAACCGTTCGAACTCCTTGCACAGCTCGGGTGGAAGCTCCCGAACCGTGAGTTGGTGACATGCTCCTTTTCGGCTCAACGCATCAGCTACTACATTGGCCTTTCCGGGGTGATAGTTGATTCCAACATCATAATCCTTGATGAGTTCCAACCATCGACGTTGCCTCAAATTTATATCCATCTGCGTGAATATATACTTGAGGCTTTTGTGATCCGTATAGATCTCACATTGGTGGCCAAGGATATAATGCCTCCAAATCTTCAAAGCATGTACCACCGCTGCGAGTTCCAAGTCATGTGTGGGGTAGTTCAGCTCATGTTTCTTTAGTTGTCTCGATGCATAGGTAACCACTTGTCCTTCTTGCATGAGCACACATCCAAGCCCTTGTCTTGATGCGTCACAATATATAACGAAGCTCTTGCTCATATCCGGTAATACCAAAACCGGCGCTGTGGTTAATCTCTTCTTCAGCTCCTCAAAGCTTTCTTGACACGCTGGTGTCCACTGAAACGCTTTCCCATTCATTAGCAATTCACTTACAGGCTTTGCAATTTTGGAGAAATCCTTGATGAACCGGCGGTAGTATCCAGCCATCCCAAGGAAACTCCAAATATCTCTCACATTCTGCGGTTGGTTCCACTTCAGAACATCTCCCACTTTTCCGGGATCAACCGATACTCGTCACTCGGAGATGATGTGGCCTAGAAACGATATCTCCTTTAGCCAAAATTGACACTTGCTGAACTTAGCATACAATTGGTGCTCTCGCAGTTTCTGCAATATTGACATCAAGTGTTCTTCGTGTTCTTCCTCGCTCTTTGAATACACCATGATATTGTCGATGAAAACCACGACGAATTTGTCCAAGTACTCCATGAAGACCTTATTCATAAGGTACATAAAGTATGCGGGTGCATTCCTTAACCCAAAAGACATAACGGTATACTCATACAAACCATACCATGTTCGAAATGCAGTCTTGGGTATATCGGAGGGCTTAATCTTCAGCTGGAAGTATCCCGACCGAAGATCAATGTTGGAGAAAATTCAGGCACCTTTCATTTGGTCGAATAGGTCCTCTATACAGGGCAGCACGTATTTATTCTTGATCGTCACCTCATTGAGAGACCTATAATCCACGCACATCCTTTGGGTCCCATCCTTCTTGTCTACGAAGAGCACGGGGGCTCCCCATGGTGACGAGCTTGGGCGTATAAAACCCTTTTCTAGCTGCTCCTGAATTCGCTTCTTGAGCTCCACTAGTTCATTAGCGGGCATCATATACGGCCTCTTCGCTATAGGTGCAGTTCTGGGTATTAAATCAATAGCAAATTCAATGTCCCGGTCAGGTGGCATACCTGGAAGTTCTTCCGGGAACACATCTGAATATTCTTGAACCACCGGAATGCTTTCCAATGTCGCTTCTTCGATGTGGTTCAGAGCTGCCTTCTCGGTTGCCGGTTGGGCTGCCTCAACTCAATATGAGTACCGTGCTTACTTGTCAACTGCACGATCCTCTAAGCATATTGAATCACTCCGTTGTGCTTGCTTAGCCAATCCATTCCAAGTATTATGTCAATCCCTTAGGAATCCAATACAATAAGGTTGGCAAGAAAGTCTACCCCTCTTATTTTAAGGCTTACTTTCGGACATACTATATTAGTCCTCATCTCTCCACCGGGAGAATTAACCAACCTAGTTTGTTTCATGTATGATATGGGCAGGTTATACTTGGCAACATACTTGGATGATATGAATGAATGCGATGCTTCGGAATCAAATAAAACAGTGGCTGGGTTGGAGTTGGCAAGAAACATACCAATCACGACGTCCTCAGCTTGTTGTCCTTCCTCAGCGGAGACATGATTCACATTGCCACGAGCATAGTTCTGCTGTCTACGGTTACCTTGTGTACCTACTCCATTCGGCCTTGGTTTCTATTTCGGTGTGTTGCTCGACTGTCCAAGGCCTTTCTTGGGGCACTGGTTTGCAAAGTGTCCCTCCTCTCCACAATGAAAAATATTCTTTGTAGCCCATAACAGCAGGAATGTTGGGGTGAGGCTGGTTTTGAGCATAGGCGCCCATGTTGGGACGGGGCACAAGAGGCAAAGGCGTACGAGGTGCTTCCATGACAGGACGCTGCTGCGGTGGCTGATTAGGGCGAGGTGGATTTGCAGGGCAGAAAGTAGAAGCGGATGAGCCATAATGTGGTGCAGCTGGTGGCATGAAACGGGGACGCACATTGCTCCCTTGTGGCTGTCCTTGATATGACATCTTCCTCTTTTCATCTTGCTCAATCTCACGGATCTTGCTCTCAACCACTATAGCTTTGTCAACGAGCTTCTGGAAGTTTGCATAATCATTGTTGAGCAGCTGAACTTGGATCTCATTGTTCAATCCTCTCATGAACAAGTATTGCTTTCTTTGATCCAAGTTGACATCTTCTGGAGCATACCTTGACATCTGCGTGAACTTGTTGAGGTACTAATTCACGTTCTTCCTTCCTTGGCGGAGACCTTCAAACTCTTGCCTTTTAAGCATCATGATTCCTGCAGGGACATAATGAGAGAAGAAACTCTCCTTGAATTCAGCCCAAGTGATAGTCTCCTGGTTGACATGAGCATTGCAAAGAGCGTCCAGCCAGTCAGCGGTTGCTCCCATAAGTTGGTGCAATGCGAAGAGAACTTTCTTCCGATCATTGCACTGAACAATAGCAAGCTTCTTTTCCATGGACTTCAGCCAATCATCAGCCTCCATTGGATCATTGGCTTGTGCAAAACTAGGCGGACTAGTCCTCATGAACTCTCCCAATCTGTTGTGAGCTAGCGGTGGTGGCGGTGGAGGCGGTGGGGGTGCAGGAATGGGGTTAGGATTGTTGTTGGCGTGCAGCTGTCCCAACACTTGTATCATCGTTTGCATGAGCTGGTTCTGCATAGCCATCAACCGTACAAGGTTGTTTGTATCAGCCCCGGGGTTTGCATTTTCAGGAACCTCAACATTGCCATCCTCTTGTGGTTCATTGTTGCCACGAGCGTTCCTCCTTTGACGGTTGGAGTTTCCCCTCACCATCTGTGAGAGAGAGTAGAGTAGAATAGAAAATACAAGTTTAGATTGACCCCCCATCTATATGCATCAAGGTGTATAAACTAAGTATCTTCTTTTATTAATTTCAGCCTATATGTTGATGTGAACACGTGCCGAAGCATCTCATATCTCTCCACTATTTGTGGATGTGGACATCCGCCGAAGCGTCCCACAACTCACATCAGCACACAAACCAAGAAATCATCACAAAAATTTCAGCACACCACTCTTATTCAAGCTACTACGACCTAAACGTTCCTATTACAGCTTTATTCAATGGGAAACCTAAACTTAATCGTGAGAACCGGCGCTGTTCTCGCCTTGTGACGGGGGTCGTCCATACATGGGCACACGTCATGGTGAGTCAGCAGTCCATGTAGTGATAGATGACGCTGGTGCTCCATTCGCTCCCACGTTGGCATGAGTCTCCTCTTATTTTTTCAGCAAGTACAGCTTCTTGCGGAGGTAGCGGATCTCTTCTTGTGCGCTTCCATAGCGTTTTTATAACTCCAAGAGTAACCTCCGAGACATATCAGCAGCTTGTGGGTTGGAAAGAGATTCTCCATGGGGTCCAATGATCTCTCTTGTACCACTCTTTCGATACGGGTGCAACTCAAAAGTAGTGTTCTCAAGCTGCTCACGGAAAGCGTAGTACAGTCCGGTGAGTGCATCCCATGCAGCATCATTGATAGCTTCTGCCCTTGTAGCTCTCCATGTGGGTGCGAAGTGCCGAGTGAAAACCCTACCGTTAGATAGGATGGTTACTTCCACCTTCCACTCTTCATGTCCGAGACGAGGGACTTTCTTGAGAAGATATTCCGGGTATAAGCTGCAGCAATCCAGAAATTCTTTGAGCTCCCTGGATATGTGTCCTCCTTCCATTCTGTCGGACCAAAATTCTTGAACTGAATGGTTGACCTGTTCATCACCTTCATTATTGGTCTCAGAAAGGGGTGGCTCCTTTTCGGTTTCATCTCCTCCCGACATAGCTTCATGAGGCTCCACGGGGTGTAAGCCCGCATGAAACTCCTTCTGAGGTACGTACCAATGCCGTTCTTGTGGATCATCCTCCATACAGGGCCGGCTCTGGGCCTAGGCGGGAGGGGCAACCGCCTAGGGCCCAGGCCAGAGGTGGGCCCAAAATTTTAGTCAGATTATGTAAAAGCCTGCAGCCAACACTTTTGATTTTCTATTCCACTAGGTTAGCTGCGTAGGGCAAAGCTCAGAAGACGGAGCCGCCGCCGCCGCTGCTTTTCTGGTCTTGATCACGTGGCTGCCGGCTGTACGTCGATCAAATTGAGGGAAGAAGGCTGCTGTTACAATATTGACTGGTTGATTACTGCAGCAGATTAGTGCAACTATCTGGTGACATCAAATTGAGGTAAAATAATTTGATTTCAAATCTGGAATCTCTTAATTATATTTGTGAGTATTTTGTATCATTAATTTATGTATAATTATAGGTGTTACAATGTTGCCTAAAAAATATCCATCCGGTGCTGCGAAAAGGAATAAAAGAAAACGTGAGAATCAACTTATTGAATCACAGAAAGGTGCTTTAAATAAATATTTTTCATCATCAAGTAGTGTGGATGTCAACAACAATAATCAAACACAAGATCCTAACGACGAAGAGGATGATAATCACAATTCAGATGTACCTACTGAGGTCACTGAGCAATTCTTGGATGAAAGTAAGTAACTACTAACTGGCATTGATTTTTTTAAAGTACGTATTTGACTAACTATAATTTATTAAATCTAAATATAGATAATGAGGATAATGTTACTGAAGATGATACGGCGAAGGAAAATGAGCAGCCTCCATCAGATATTCAAAATCAAAACGGTAATGAACACTATGATTCTCTTTTATCTATTTATGATCCGAGAACATGGGATAATCTTGATAACCACAAGAGGGATATTTTAATTGAGAAGGGGCCTGTGAGAGAATTTGGTTTGGAGTTTCCTAAGGATGCTCTTGGTAGACATTTTTCATATGCTTACTACTGCAGAAAGTTAGCTAATGATGAGGTTGTTGATAGAAAGTGGTTGGTTTACTCTAAAGAGTTAGATAAAGTTTTTTGTTTTTGCTGCAAATTATTCAAATCAAATCAGAGCAAATCTTTGTTAGCATCTGATGGTTTGAGAGACTGGAAACGTCTAAGTGGAAGACTGAAAGATCATGAGAGTGGTGTTGAGCATTTGACAAACATGAATGCATGGAATGAACTTCGGTTGAGGCTAAGCAAAAATCAAACAATTGATGATGACATGCAACGGGAGATTGCAAAAGAAAAAGAGCGTTGGAGACAAGTTTTACTGAGAATAGTTTCCGCAGTTAAGTTTCTTGCAAAAAATAAATTAGCATTTCGAGGATCGAATGAGAAATTATATCAAGACAATAATGGAAATTTCATGGGGGCCATTGAAATGATTGCTGAGTTTGATCCCGTGATGCAAGAACACATTAGGCGTATTCAAAATAATGAAATTCATCATCATTATCTTGGTCATAATATTCAAAATGAGTTGATTTCACTCCTTGGTGACGCTGTGAGAAAAGTTATTTTAAAGATCATCAAAGATGCCAAATATTTCTCTATTATCTTGGATTGTACACCGGATGTTAGCCACGAAGAACAAATGACTCTAGTTGTGCGTTGTGTCAATATGTCAAGTAACATTCCAAGAGTGGAGGAATTTTTCCTACAGTTCTTAAAGGTTGATGACACTTCAGGATTAGGACTCTTTAATATATTGGTGGATACATTGGATTCTCTTGATCTGAATATTGTTAATGTGAGAGGACAAGGTTATGACAATGGTTACAATATGAAAGGAAAACATCAAGGTGTCCAGAGACGTTTGCTTGAAATTAATCTTAAAGCATTATATATGCCATGTGCATGTCATAGCTTAAATCTCACTCTTTGTGATATGGCCAAATCATGCAAACATGCTATTTCATTCTTCGGTGTTATACAACGTATATATGTATTATTTGCACGTTCTACTAAAAGGTGGAAGATTTTGCTGGATCATGTTCCAAAGCTAACTCTGAAGCCTTTGTCCAATACTCGCTGGGAGAGTCGAATAAAGAGTGTGCAACCTATCAGGTATCAAACTCCTCAAATAAGATCAGCTTTGAAGGTAGTAGAGATGACTTGTACTGATGATGCAGCTGCTGTAAGTGATGCTCAAGGTTTGATTACTGCACTTGAGAATTTTGAAACTTTAGTTGGTATGGTTATTTGGCATGATGTTCTATTTTCTGTAAATATGGTGAGTAAAAAGTTACAAGAGAAGATTGTGTGCATTGATGCTACACTCAAACACATTGAAGGGGTGATCTCCTATTTTCAAAAATACAGAGATGAAGGCTTCTATTCTAGTATTGAGATTGCTAAAGTCATTGCGTCGGATATGGGCATAGAGCCAATTTTTTTCACAAAACGTCAAAGTAAAAGAAAGAAACATTTTGATGAAATCAATGATGAAGATGAAGAACTGCAATTGTCAGCTAAGGAATCTTTCAGAGTCACTTACTTTCTTGTCATTGTTGACGCTGCAATTGCTTCATTGACTAGTCGTTTTGAGCAGCTGAAGACATTTGAATACCTGTTTGGTTTTTTATTGAATTCAAACAATCTGAAGTCCTTGGATGATACTGATCTACACAAATGTTGCACTACTTTCGCTGAAACTTTTACTCATGGTGAATCATCTGATGTTGATCTTGATGATTTTTTCTCTGAATTAAAAGTATTGCAAGTGACTTTGCCAGATGATTTGATGTCCGCTTATGAGATCCTTCAATTTGTTACAACCGTCGATTGTTATCCAAATGTTGTTGTTGCTTATCGGATCTTATTGACTATACCTGTGACTGTAGCCTCAGCCGAAAGAAGTTTCTCTAAATTGAAGCTGCTGAAAAATTGTTTGAGATCAACTATGTTACAAGATAGATTGAATGAATTGGCTATATGTTGCACCGAGAAGGATATTCTGAACAATATTGATCTTGATACTATTTTAAATGATTTTGCATCAAAGAATGCTCGAAGAACTTTCTTTGTGAAACACTAAAGTATAATTGTCATTGAAGTTAGTATAATTTAGTACTTATTTGAGGTAAGTGTACGTTCATTATAGCATATTTTTAATATTTTTTTTTATATCAATATATCATAGTATATTTTAATACTCTAAGGGCCCATGCTCTTGATTTCGCCCAAGGGCCCTCTAAAACTTAGAGCCGGCCCTGCCTCCATATCGTCTTCGAATGGTTCCACCTCTTTTGGATATTCTTCCTCATGCATATAGCATTCGACTTCCTCTTCATCATGAGGTTCCATATTCACCTCCTCCCAATATGGTCCATCGGACACCTGAATGGGGTTAAGTGCACTCTCAAGTGGTGGTGGACGATTCCTTATGCGTGCTGTGCTCCTAATCACCGGCATCTATAAATAGGACATGAGCATCTTTAGAGAAGAAGAAAATACTCCAAAACTTCAGAAGCTATGAAGCAAGAAAGCAAAAGTGTTGCTGTCCAATAGAAGAGAAAAGAGGGCTGAAAATATCACTTTGCGGTGGCTGAATTGAAAAGTAAAGTGCAGCAGCAAGCAATTTTTGAAAATAGCAGTTTAGAGGGGTGTTCCTATGTGTTTTATAGTGTCCATTATACCTAGGCTTGCGTCCTACGGTCAACGTGGCTCTGATACCAATCTGTGACACCCAGTTCCGAAAATAGAACCAAGTGAATGCATATGTGTGCCCAGGATGTTCATCACACATACACATGTAATCCACAAACTGAATTCAGAATATAACCATAAATAAATAGTGTTTAAGTACTTTATTACAATGACTCAATGTCTCACTCATGAATATATAACTTATTCTTGCAGCGGAAGACTCTAAACGACAGCGGAAAATGACTAAAACAGCAGGCTCCAACTTCAACTCCACAGACATGTTGACGGTAGTGCGCACGCCTAGTACTCCACATGTTCCTCGAAGTACTCTTCTCCTGTAGCTGATGTATATGTGGGAATGCAAGGGTGAGTACATGTCGTACTCAGCAAGTGCGGGAAAAGTATGACATGTAGCTTACAACAAAGTACGAAATAAAAAGTCTCATTGCAGCAAGCAAATTTTATTTCACAAACATGGTAAAAACAGAACCTATTTCTAGGTGAGTTTAATCCCATCATAATCACATTATCCATCAACATTCCTTCATCATAATTCACCATATATCAAGTCTTAACAAGCCATTAATCTTTCTTAAGTTCATCTCATGCTCATAAATACTCATAATCATCTCATATTCATATAACTGAAACCAAACTCATTTTCTCATGACTCAAAACAGTCCCAAAACCAATCCCAATGACCATACCCAAATAACCATACCATGTTTTGTCTCTAATCATGGAAGTTGGCCAGGTTCTTGTGACCGGAAGCATGGCTATCATGATAGTTTTACACTCTGTAGAGGTGGCACCACTTTACTCACAAGTTTGTGATTTCGTCACCCGTCGGCGACTAAAAAGAACCTTCATTATACCAGTACACAACCGTCGGTGTATGACCAAGAGATCGCAAAATAGCCTTTACAAAGGGGCTACTAGGATATACGGACCAACTGAGGTTTCACCGGCAGGCTCGAATCCCCATTCTCCCACCCACGGGCCCCCTCTTGTCCCATGCAGTTCCCAGGGCAGTCCCTCTCGACTCCCATTCCCCGCGCCATCCAACGTTCCACAACAAGCTAGCAACACACCTAATTAGTCAGCTGAGCCACACCCATATTTGGCCTTGTGGTGGCACTGTTTTCCTGGCATGTGCTCGCATGAACCGGTCCTTAGATCTACGGCAAGTAAACCACCATCTCATTCAGCAACATCCACAAACCAAGCTTGTCTAGATCTCCCCGATTCCCTTCTTATCAACATCATCAGGTTCTCATCCTCATTATTCATATGAGTGCAGTAGCTAACCATGTTTTAATTCAGCTTCGCGTATCCCGTAGATTAAGCGAAGCAAAAAGGAAAAACGACCATACCCGACTCATCAACTTTCCCGGCGACAAGGATGGTTAAAAAAACTAGTAAACTCCTATTAAAAGGGTGTCCCATCAAGTTGACTCAAGCATATGAGTTTTCGCAAACAAATCAGTTTCAAAACATGGGATCAATATGGTCAAGGGGCACTTGCCTTGCTCCCGTGGCTCTTGTTGCTCAAGCGTCTCGAAGTCTTGGTGCTGTAGTTCCTCGTAGAAGGCCTCTTGAGCTTGTCCTTATACTCACGACCACACACATACAAAATTCACAACAATCAATCATCATGCACAAACTTTACTCAAGATGCAATGGGGTAGATGAATGCAAATCCTATAGTGCAGTTTTATAGAACCAGTTTATACGTGTTCTTGCATGTTTTAATGGACTTTCATGGGGTTTTATGATGAACAAGGGTGTAGGGATCAAGTGTGGGCGTGGTGATGATCTTGACACAAGATCTAGATCAATTTCACCGTCAAAAATCAATCAAAACAAGTTCTGTCCACACGCAACAGTTTCTGCTCGAAGGGGGCGAAGCAAATGGATGCGTAGAAACAGCGGCGATGTCATAAGATGGGTAATGGAGACCTACTTCACTTCTTCCTTGTGGCAGGGCCTTTCTCCTAGCAACGGCAGCAGCGGGGAATTTTTTTATGGAAAATTATGGTAGGGCAGATCGTCGGGCTTCTTCTCCAGCGACGGCGAGGCGTGACGGGGCTCGTCGGCGGGTCTCGATGGCGGGGCTCGACGGCGGGGCTCAACGGCAGGGCTCGACGACGGGGATCGACGGTGGGGCTCGTCGGCGGGGCTCGACGGCAGGGCTCGTCGGCGGGGCTCACCGGCGACCAAACTCCTGCAGGGGGGTGGCCAACTCGGCGACCTGTAGGGGGGTCCAACTCGGTGACTTGGGAGGGGGAGGGGCTGCGACCAAGGGAGTGGGTGGGGGTTGTATTAATAAGGGGGGGGGGAAAGAAGAGTCCTACTCCAATTGGAACTCAACCAAATAGTCCTAGTCAATTTGGAACTCAACCAAAGAGTCCTAGGGATTTTCCCCCCTTTAGGCTGCGACTACATTGGGGATAAATTTCCCCCAAATGTGGGGAAAATTCCCCTTTTGGGGAATTGGGGAATTCGGGGAAAATTGGGGAAATTTGGGAATGGCTCATTTCAGCTATCTTATTTCCATTTCTCTCTATTTCTGTGTCCCTTTCTCCATTTCTATATTCCCCTCTCCATTTCTATGTCCCTTTCTCCATTTCTATATTCCCTTCTCCATTTCTATGGTTCTTTCTCCATTTCTATGGTTTTTTCTCCATTTCTAGGGTTATTTCTCCATTTCTACTTCTTTTCAAATGCTTCTCTACATGAAAAATGTATGCAATGCATGATAATGAATTTGAGAGTGTTACAGAGTTCACCGCCGGTGATTGCGGCTGGAAGGAGTGCACCCCTACTTGCCTCCAGAGCCAGACAACACGACCAGGGAGCTGGATTCTGTCGCCCACGACGAGAGCATCCCTTGAGTCCCCGGTACGCGGTTGGTCACCATGGCCACGATAGGCAAGTCGACCCGTGGCTCTAGAAGAAGCACCGCCGATGGTTGCTTGCCCCTCCACGCAAGGACTACCAGACCCGCTCTATCATCTCCCCGTGGCGCCCGAGAGGTCGTCATCGCTGTGGATACTGCCGCTCCACCCCTCCAGTGGTCCAGAACGAGGATCACATTCGAATGGTCCGACCACCCCGCCCATCTCCTGCAAGCTCGGCGCCTGCCCCTAATTGTGGACCCGATAGTTGGCACCAAGCGCCTAAACAAGGTGATGATGGACGGTGAGAGCAGTGTTAATATATTGTATATCAAGACCCTCGACACTATAGGGATACCGTGCTCCCACCTCCAGCCGGCCCGAGCGCCCTTCTATGGCATCATCCCTGACGGACAGGTGATGCCGCTCGGCGAAGTCGACCTCCCCGTCTCCTTCGGGGATGAAGAAAACTTCTACACGGAGACCCTCACATTTGAGGTCCCAATTGTGATGGCCCATTCCATACCATAGTAGGGCGGCCATGCTACATGAATTTCCTTGCTGTCCTGTGACACTCGGTTCCAAAAACAGAACCAAGTTAATGCATATGTGTGCCCAGGATGTTCATCACACATACACATGTAATCCACAAACTGAATTCACAATATAACCATGAATAAATAGTGTTGAAGTACTTTATTACATCGACTAATTGTCTCACTCATGATTGTGTATCTTATTCTTGTAGCAGAAGTCTCTAAACGACAGCGGAAACAACTAAACAGCAGCAGGCTCCATCTTCAACTCCACAGGCATGTTGACGGTAGTTCGCACGCCTAGTATTCCACATGGTCCTCGAAGTACTCTTCTCCTGTTGCTCATGTTTATGTGATAATGCAAGGGTGAGTACATGTCGTACTCACCAAGTGCGGAAAAAGTATGACATGTAGCTTACAATAAGGTAGGAAAAAAAGGCTCATTGCAGCAAGCAAATTTTATTTCACAAAACATGTTAAAAATAACAACTAAGTCTAGATGAATTAAATCCAAATATAACCAAGTAATCAACAACATTCTTTCATCATAATTCACCATTTATCAAGTCTCAACCAGCCAATAATCTTTCTCAAGTTCATCTCATACTCATAAATATTCATAACCATCTCATTATTCATATAAGCGAAGCCAAACTCATTTTCATAACTCAAAACAGTTCCAAAACCAATCCCAATGACCATACCACAACCATACCGAATAACCATCCCAAGTTTTCCCTCTAATCATGGAAGTTGGCCAGGTGCTTGTGACCAGAAGCACGACTATCATGATAGTTTTACACTCTGCAGAGGTGGCACCACTTTACCCACAAGTTTGTGATTTCGTCACCCGTCGGCGACTGCAGAACCTCCATTATACCAGTACACAACCGTCAGTGTATGGCCAAGAGATCACAAAATAGCCTTTACAAAGGGGCTACTAGATGTATGGACTCACTGAGGTTTCACCGGCAGGCTCGAACCACCATTCTCCCACCCACAGGCTCCCTCTTGTGCCATGCAGTTCCCAGGGCAGTCCTCTCTTGACTCCCATTCCCCGCGTCATCCACGGTCCATAACAAGCTAGCAACGCACCTAATTAATCAGCTAAGCCGCACCCATACTTGGCCTTGTGGTGGCACTATTTTCCTGGCATATTCTCGCATGAACCGGTCCTTAGATCTACGGCAAGTACCACCATCTCATTCAGCAACATCCACGAACCAACCTTGCCTAGATCTCCCCGATTCCATGCCCATTAACATCATCAAGTTCTCATCATCATTATTCATATGAGTTCAGTAGCTAACAATGTTTTAATTCAGGTTCCCGTATCCCATTAATTAAGCGAAGCAAAAGGAAAAACGACCATACCCGACTCATCAACTTTCCCGGCGACAAGGATGGTTAACAAAACTAGTAAACTCCTATAAACATCAAGTTGACTCAAGCGTACAAGTTTTCACAAACAAAACAGTTTCAAAACATGGGATCAATATGGTCAAGGGGCACTTGCCTTGCTCCCGTGGTTCTTGCTGTTCGAGCGTCTCGAAGTCTTGGTGCTGTAGATCCTCGTAGATGGCCTCTTGAGCTTGTCCTTCTATTCACGATCACGCACATACAAAATTTACAGCAATCAATCATCATGCATAAACTTTACTCAAGATGCAATGGGGTAGATGAATGCAAATCCTCTGGTGCAGTTTTATTAGACCAGTTTGTATGTGTTCTTGCATGTTTTAATGGGCTTTCATGGGGTTTTATGATGAACAAGGGTGCTGTGGTGAAGTGTGAACGTGGTGATGATCTTGACTCAAGATCTAGATCAATTCCACCATCAAAAATCGATCAAAACACGATCTGTCCACACTTTAAAGTTTCTGTTCGAAGGGGGCGAAGAAAACGGATGCGTAGAAACAGCGACGACGTCGTAAGATGGGTAACAAAGACCTACCTCACTTCCCTTTGGTGGCAGGGCTTTCCTCCTAGCAATGGCAGCAGCAGGGAATTTTTCTATGGAAGATTAGGGCATGACAGATCGTCGGCTCTTTTCCGGCGACGGCGAGGTGTGACGGGGCTCGACAACGGGGCTCAACGGCGGGGCTCACCGGCGGGGCTCACCGGTGACTGAACTCCGGCGAGGGGGGGTCCAACTCGGCGAGTTGGGGGCTAGGGTCTCCAAGTCGCCAACTTGGGAGGGGGGGAGAGGGGGGGGGGGGCTGCGGCCAAGGGGGGGGGGGTTTGGGTTCTATTTATAAAGGGGGGGAGGGGGGAGAATCCTACTCTAGTTGGAGCTAAATCCTAACAAACTTTTCCACAATTGATTTTGTGTGGCAGGAATGGGGGAGAAATTCTCCAAATATGGGGAAAATTCCCCTTTTTTTGGGGAATTGGGGAATTTGGGGAAATTTGAATTGGCTCATTTCAGCTATCTTTTTCCCATTCCCCACCATTTCTATGTCACTTACTCCATTTCTACATTCCCCTCTCCATTTCTATGTCCCACTCTCCATTTCTACATTGCCTTTCTCCATTTCTATGCCCCATTCTCCATTTCTATATGCCCTTCTCCATTTCTATGGTTCTTTCTCCATTTCTATAGTTCTTTCTCCATTTCTATAGTTATTTCTCCATTTCTACTTCTTTTATAATGCTTCTCTACATGAAAAATGTGTGCAATGAATGGGAATAAATTTCGAGGGTGTTACAAACCTACCACCCTTAAACTGAATCTCGCCCTCAAGATTCGATAGAGTAGAGAATAAATGAGGGAATTCTGCCTTGAGGTCTTCCTCACGCTCCCATGTAGTTTCGGCTTCCGTGTGATGACTCCATTGTACCTTGCACCAACGGATCACTTTGTTCCTCGTGACCCTTTCCTTCACGTCCAAAATTTTGACGGGGTGCTCCGCGTAGGTCATATCCTCTTGAAACTCGAGCTCATCCATCGGTACTTGTTCTTCCGGTACTCTTAAGCACTTCTTTAGTTGGGACACGTGAAACACGTCGTGTACGTCGGAGAGGTACGTTGGCAGCTCTAGCTGATAGGCTACTTGTCCTCACTTGCCCAAAATCTTGAATGACCCGATGTAGAGAGGTGCTAATTTGCCCTTGACGTTGAACCATCGTTGGCCTCGGATGGGCGATACCTCAAGATACACGAAGTCTCCTACTTCAAAGGTCAATCTTCTTCGCCTACTGTCCGCATAACCTTTTTGTCATGACTGAGCAGCCTTCAAGTTTTCTAGTATCGTTTGGACATGCTTCTCGGTGTCTTGCAGCACTTCGGGTCAAAACACTTGACTCTCTCCGGTCTCATTCCAGAACAGCGGCGTTCTACACTGTCTACCATACAATGCTTCGAAAGGTGACATCTTCAAGCTGGCTTGGCAGCTGTTGTTGTAGGAGAATTCAGCATACGGCAAGCTCCTATCCCAACTACACCCATGTTTCAAGGCGCAAGCTCTCAACATATCTTCCAAAATTTGATTTGTCCTCTCAGTTTGCCCGTCGGTTTGCGGGTGATAAGCGGAGCTGAAATTCAGTCGTGTACCCATGGCTTCATGCAGCTTCTTCTAGAACCTAGAGGTAAATTGAGAACCCCGATCTGAAACTATCCTCTTCGGGACTCCATGGCGACACACGATTTGCTCCATATACAGCTCGGCTAGTTGTGCAACGTTGTACTTGGTTTTAACAGGAAGGAAATGGGCTGTTTTTGTCAATCGGTCCATGATAACCCAAATAGAGTCGTAACCCGATTGAGTACATGGCAATCCAACGATAAAATCCAAGCTGATGTCCTCCCACTTCCACTCGGGTACTTTCAATGGCTGCAATAGTCCAGCGGGTCTTTGATGTTCGGCCTTCACCCGTTGGCACGTATCGCATAGGGCAACATATTCGGTTATGTCCCTTTTCATACCATCCCACCAATAGCAAGTTTCCAGGTCCTTGTACATCTTTGTACAGCCAGGGTGTATGGAATAAGGTGAGTCATGTGCCTCCTTTAATATCGTGTCGCGGATGTGCTTCACGTTAGGCACACAAATCCTTTTCCCTAACAAAAGCGTGCCTTTCTCATCTTCCTAGAAATCCTTTTCTATGCCTTGTCGGATTCTTTCCTTGATTTCCTTATCTGTTGCTTGGCCATCTCGTATCTCTTGTTCCAGCGAAGAGTTGAGTTCTATCACTTCCATCACGTTCAAGAACCCGAGATGTAACTGTTCGAACTCCTTGCGCAGCTCGGGTGGCAGCTCCCGAACCGTGAGCTGGTGACATGTTCCCTTTCGGCTCAACGCATCAGCTACTACATTGGCCTTTCCGGGGTGATAATTGATTCCAACATCATACTCCTTGATGAGTTCCAACTATCGACGTTGCCTCAAATTCAGATCCATTTGCGTGAATATATACTTGAGGCTTTTGTGATCCGTATAGATCTCACATCGGCGGCCAAGGATATAATGCCTCCGAATCTTCAAGGCGGGTACCACGGCTGCAAGTTCCAAGTTATGTGTGGGGTAATTCAGCTCGTGTTTCTTTAGTTGCATCTACACATAGGCTACCACTTGTCCTTCTTGCATGAGCACACATCCAAGCCCTTGTCTTGATGCGTCACAATATATGTCAAAGCTCTTGCCCATGTCCGGCAATACCAAAACCGGTTCTGTTGTTAGTCTCTTCTTGAGCTCCTCAAAGCTTTCTTGGCACACCGGTGTCCATTGAAATGCTTTTCCCTTTGTTAGCAATTCGGTCATAGGCTTCGCTATTTTAGAGAAATCCTTGATGAACCTGTGGTAGTATCCAGCCATCCCAAGGAAACTCCAAATATCTCTCACATTCTGCGGCTGGTTCCACTTTAAAGCATCTCTCACTTTTCTGGGATCAACCGATACTCTTCCCTCGGAGATGATGTGGCCTAGGAACGATATCTCCTTTAGCCAAAATTGACACTTGCTGAACTTGGCATACAATTGATGCTCTCGAAGTTTCTGCAACGTCAATCTCAAGTGTTCTTCATGTTCTTCCTCGCTTTTCGAATATACCATGATATCGTCGATGAAAACCACGACGAACTTGTCCAAGTACTCCATGAAGACCTTATTCATGAGGTACATAAACTATGCGGGTGCATTCGTTAACCCAAAACACATAACGGTATATTCATACAAACCATACCGTGTTCGAAACGCAGTCTTGGGTATGTCGAAGGGCTTAATCTTCAGCTGAAAGTATCCCGACCGAAGATCAATCTTGGAGAAAATTCGAGCACCTTTCATTTGGTCAAACAGGTCCTCTATACGGGGCAGCAGGTATTTATTCTTGATCGTCACCTCATTGAGAGACCTATAATCCACACACATCCTTTGGGTCTCATCCTTCTTGTCTACGAAGAGCACGGGGGCTCCCCACAGTGACGAGCTTGGGCGTATAAAACCCTTTTCTAGCTGCTCCTTAATTTGCTTCTTAAGTTCCACTAGTTCATTAGCGGGCATCCTATACGGTATTTTCGCTATAGGTGCAGTTCCAGGTACTAAATCAATGGCAAATTCAATGTCCTGGTCAGGTGGCATACCTGGAAGTTCTTCCGGGAACACATCTGAAAATTCTTGAACCACCGGAATGCTTTCCAATGTTGCTTCTTCGACGTGGTTCAATGCTGCCTTCTCGGTTGCCGGTTGGGCTGACTCGAACTCAATACAAGTACCGTGCTCATTTGTCAACTGCACGCTCCTCTCAGCACATTGAATCACTCTGTTGTGCTTGCTTAACCAGTCCATTCCAAGTATTATATCAATACATTGGGAATACAAGACAATAATGTTGGCAAGAAAGTCTACCCCCCTTATTTTAAGGTTTACTTTTGGACATACTATATTAGTCCTCATCTCTCCACCGGGAGAATTAACCAAAATAGTGTGTTTCATGTGTGATATGGGCAGATTATAGTTGGCAACATACTTGGATGATATGAATGAATGCGATGCTCCGGAATCAAATAAAACAGTGGCTGGGTTGGAGTTGGCAAGGAACATACCAATCACGACGTCCTCAGCTTGTTGTCCTTCCTCGGCGGAGACATGATTCACGTTGCCACGAGCGTAGCTCTGCTGCCCACGGTTACCTTGCGTAGCTCCTCCATTCAGCCGTGGGTTCTGTTTTGGTGCGTTGGTCGGCTGTCCAAGGCCTTTCTTCGGGCACTAACTTGCAAAGTGCCCCGCCTCTCCACATGAAAAGCATGCTTTGTTGCCCAAAACAGCAGGAATGCTAGGGCGAGCCTGGTTTTGAGCATAGGCGCCCATGTTGGAACGGGGCGCAGGAGGCAAAGGCATACGAGGTGCTTGCATAACAGGACATTGCTGCGGTGGTTGATTAGGGCGAGGTGGATTTGCAGGGCAGAAAGTAGAAGCGGACGAGCCATACTGTGGTGCATCTGGTGTCATTAAACGGGGACGTACATTGCTCCCTTGTGGCTGGTATGGAATCTTCCTCTTGCCCTCTTGCTCGATCTCACGGATCTTGCTCTCAACCACTATAGCTTTGTCAACGAGCTTCTGGAAGTTTGCATAATCATTGTTGAGCAGCTGAACTTGGATCTCATTGTTCAATCCTCTCATGAACAAGTATTGCTTCCTTTGATCCGAGTTGACATCTTCTGGAGCATACCTTGACAGCTGCGTGAACTTGTTGAGGTACTCATTCATGCTCTCGGAGACCTTCAAACTCTTGCCTTTTATGCATCATGACTCCAGCAGGGACGTAATGAGAGTGGAAACTCTCCTTGAATTCAGCCCAAGTGATAGTCTCCTGATTGACATGAGCATTGCAAAGAGCGTCCCACCAGTCAGCGGTTGCTCCCATAAGTTGGTGCGATGCGAAGAGAACTTTCTCCCGATCATTGCACTGAACAATAGCAAGCTTTTTTTCCATGGACTTCAACCAATCATCAGCCTCCATGGGATCATTAGCTTGTGCAAAAGTAGGCGGTCGAGTCCTCATGAACTCTCCCAATCTGTTGTGAGACGGCGGTGGTGGTGGTGGGGATGCAGGAACGGGGTTAGGATTGTTGTTGTTGTTGGCTTGCAGCTGTCCCAACGTTTGTATCATAGTTTGCATGAGCTGGTTCTGCATAGCCCCAGGGTTAGCATTTTCAGGAACTTCAACGTTGCCATCCTCTTGTGGTTCATTGTTACCACGAGCGTTCCTCCTTTGACGGCTGGCGTTTTCCCTCACCATCTGTGTGAGAGAGAGTAGAGTAGAATAGAAAATAGAAGTTTAGATTGACCCCCCAACTATATGCATCAAGGTGTATGAACTAAATATCTTCTTTTATTAATTTCAGCCTATATGAGGATGTGAACACGTGCCGAAGCATCTCACATCTCTCCACTATGTGTGGATGTGGACATTCGCCGAAGCATCCCACAACTCACATCATCACACAAACCAAGCAATCATCACAAAAGTTCAACACACCACTCTTATTCAAGCTACTACGATCTAAACATTCCTATTACAGCTTATTTAATGGGAATCCTAAACTTAATGATGTGAACCGGTGCTATTCTCGCCGTGTGACGGGGGTGGTCCATACATGGGCGCACGCCATGGTGAGTCGGCAGTCCATGCAGGGGTAGATGGCGCTGGTGCTCCATTCGCTCCCACGTTGGCACGAGTCTCCTCTTGTTTCTCCAGCAAATACAGCTTCTTGCGGAGGTAACAGATCTCTTCTTGTGCTCTTGCGTAGCGGTTTCCAAACTCCACGAGAAACCTCTGAGACTTGTCAGCAGCTTGTGGGTTGGAAAGAGCTGTTACATGGGGTCCAATGATCTCCCTTGTACCACTCTTCCGATACGGGTGCAGCTCAAAAGTGGTGTCCTCAAGCTGCCCACGGAAGGTGTAGCACTGTCCGGTGAGTGCATCCCATGCAACATCATCAATAGCTTCTGCCCTTGTAGCTCTCCGTGTGGGTGCAAAGTGCCGAGTGACAACCCTACCGTTAGATAGGATAGTTACTTCAGCCTTCCACTATTCATGTCTGAGACGAGGGACTTTCTTGAGAAGATATTCCGGGTATAGGCTGCAGCAATCCAGGAACTCTTTGAGCTCCTTGGATATGTGTCCTCCTTCTGTTCCGTCGGACCGAAATTCTTGAACTGAATGATTGGCCCATTTATCACCTTCATTCTCGGCTTCAGCAAGGGGTGGCTCCTCTTCGGGTTCATCTCCTCCCGTCATAGCTTCATGAGGCTCCATGGGGTGTAAGTGTAACACCCCAAATTTTGATTCAAAACCCTAAACCATGTTCAGAGGGGAATTTAAAATTTTTTGGACGTGTTGCATGTTTTGCAAAAATTCAAATTCAAACTGGAATTCAAATTAGACTCAAAACAGAAAAGAAATGGAAAAAGAAAAAGAGAAAACGGGAAAAACCGGCCAGTGGGCCGAAACCCGCCAGCCGGCCCAGTTTCCCGGCGCCAGCCCGCAGCCGCGCGCCCGCGCTATCCCTCACAGACAGGTGGGACCCACCTGTCATCCCTAACCCCGCGACCCCGGACTCTCCCGCACGCGCGCGATCTTAACCGATCGGAATACCGCGTCCCTCAGCCCGAATTCCGGTCCCAGAAGAATCAAACTCGATCACAACTGACCCACCGCCCTTCCCCGGCTATAAAAACCACAGCCCCGATCGGTTTTTCCCACGCGATCGCCGATTTTTACTCCGGTGAGCACCGAGACTTCGCCGGTGAATTCTGGCCGATCTAAGCTCGGAAACTCTGATCTAACTCGCTAGTCTTGATCCACCGCCTCCGGGGAGCTTTGCAGGTGCAGAAAACTCGGAGAATTACGGTGTAAACACAGCGCCGACGAGCTTCGCCGTGGTTTTGCCTCGGACCTCGCCGCCGATCACTTTCCAGGACCCCCGAGCTCGAGAAAACCCCCGAGGTGAGATCCCTAACCTCCCCTCTACCGATCTATGCCATAAGATCACAGTTCTAGGCAGAATTCTCGCGGATCCGAAACTTTCCGGCGAGATCGCCGCTTCCCGCATGCGCCGCCGGCAGCGCCGCCCGCGCTCGATCAGAGCGACGTGGACGCTTGTGCGCCGTTTATTTTAAATCGTACGGTAGACTTTAAATCCCCGCGTACCGGTTCGATGTTATAATCTCAGCCGTCGGTTTAAAATCGGACGGTCCACGTCAGCCCCGCATTATAAAGACTGGAATTCTTACGTGCTACCCCCTGGGGTTCTCGGGAAATAAGAGCTAGCCCCAGAAACTTCTGATCTAGCCCCTGGAACTCCAGAAAATCATGTAAATTCATTTAAAAATCAGTTTTAGCCCCTGGATTTAATAAAAATTAGGAAAAACACCTCTGACAAGTGTAGCTAGACCCCTGGAAATTATGAAAATAATATTATAGACCCTGTAATGGGGTGAGTTCATTATTTTAGCCCTGTTTAGTATTTAATTTAGAAAATTGAATATGTAACTAGTGTTTAAAAATTAAAAAGTGGGACAAACATAATTGTCAAAATTAATTAAAATCTTTCTCAGTACTTAGAAAACTTTGGAGTGAGATAAAAATATACTTTGGGCTGAAATGAATCTGTTTCATTTATTAATCACATTATTTAGTATAGGGACACATTTTTAAGTAAAGAATAGCTATAGAAAAATAGGGAAAATAATTATGAAATAGTTTACATCAGAGGCCAAGGTCAAAATATGTTATTCAATTATTTAGGACCAGAACCTATATTGTTTAGATGATGTGTATTACTAATTTCATAATAAAATACACAATTATGCATAGGAATATAAATCTGAAAATATAGCAACTAGTAAAGGATAAATGGAGTTTTTAAAATTCAAAGAGTTCAGTTTAGGGTTGATAGAAATTATGAAGGCACATATGGAGAAGAAAAATACTTTTCTTACATACTTGGTAGTTTAATATAAGGAATTTATTTAAAACTGAAACACACACACACACACACATATATATATATATATATATATATATATATATATATATATAGTATGAAAGTATAAATATGAACACCAAAGTAGGAATCATACACATATAAATAAAAGTGTGTGCAAGCCACAGATCAACACACAAAGTAACCACAACACATATAATGGTGAATGAATTTCATAAATATGAATGTGTGGTTTGTATGAAGTAAGAAGTGTGAACTATGTCTTATGACTGTTGTTTTTCTTTTGCTATGTGTGATGGTATGAAGTAGAACCTGTTCAAGAGCAAGTTATTCCTTTCCAAGATCAGGACTACCCATTTCAAGAGCAGCAAGAAGGAGGCAAGTGTCCTTGACCACTTTGATCCTATGCTAGGATGTGTAGATAGAATTATTTGCATTGTCAAATGAAATATGAAACCCATGCTAGGAAAGTTTCCCTAGAATTGCATTACCTTGTTTCCTTGTAGCTTGGGTTGGGATTTGTTTTACCATGTCATTTATTTCCATGCATATGCTTAGCCATGCTTAGAATGGGATATTTGGGATATGAGATCATCAGTTTATATTACCATACTCTTGAATGAGACATTGTGAGTTATGTAGAGGTAGGGATCAAGGCAAGTTGGATGTTTTGGTTGTGTGCTGGGTGCACGAGACTTGGGTTTGTGTTTAGTACTTGCCTAGATCCTAAGGACCGGTTCATGGAGCATGTAACCCGGCTTTACAGTGCCAACCACATGCTGAGATGGGGCAGCTTGGCCAATTAATTAGGTGTATCCCCGGCGTAGTATGGGTGTGTTGGATGGTGCGGGGAATAGGTGTCAGCTGGACTACCATATGAACCGCAAGGCTCAAGAGGGGGCCACTGCAGCGGGGTTGGAGCCTCTTGTATGCTGTTAGGGGTGAAACCTCAGTGGGCCCACGCTCGTCGGGAATCCCTTTGTAAAGGCTTCGTAGTGATCTCCTGGCTGCACACCTGGGAAGTGTGAATGTGGATCGTAGCCACTGGCATAATGGAGGTTCTTTTAGTCCACCCGGCAACGGGGGATGAAATCACTACATGTGGGTACAGTGGTACAAACTCTGCAGAGTCAAAACTGTCTTGAAGCCGTGCTCACGGTCAAGAGCGGCCTGGACTTATTCATGATTAGAGGAGTGATGGTTTTGGAAATTGTGGAAGTTAAGCGGGGAGCTTAACATTGGAAATGATGTTATGGTTATTGGATTATGATGATGGGATGGGAGATTGGGACCATTTCACCTGTGTAGTAATGTAGGTGCTTAATAAGCTAAGGTGATAGGTATTAATTGCGTAGTGCTTTAACCATGAGTTCAATCTCTCCTTGTTTTAGCCATGCATGATAAAATTTTCCCACACTTGCTGAGTACCATTGGTACTCAACCTTGCATTTTTATTGGTTTATATTGCTGCTCAGGTCAAGATAATGAGGTGGTGTATAATGACCAAGACTTTGGACCCGAAGAAGGTTTCTAGGTTCATGGAGACCCCCGGGCAACGCCTGTGATGGAGCCCTAAAAGAATAATATTCCGCTGCTAGTTTATTTACTTGTGATGAAGCATTAGTGTCCATTGAGACATTTGCGATGTAAGACTTATTTATATTCGACACCTGGCTTGTAATAAATGACGCTTCACTATTTGTCATCACATGTATGAGAAAATGATCCTGGCATACATGTGATATTCACTTGGTTGTTTCTTCGGAAAAACCGGGTGTGACAGAGGTGGTATCAGAGCCAAGGTTGCCCGTAGGAACGTGGACCTAGGTAGAAATGGACGTATTTAAGGGCCCTATTTTCTTAAAAGCTATTTTCCAAGGTGTGGGTGGCAGAGTGTTATTAAAGGAGTCATTTTCTTCATCTTACCCCAACTTTCATTCAAAATAGGATTTTTGTTTGAGAATTTATCTAACCTAATTTTAAATTCTTTTGTTTTAGATGGTTCGCATGATTCGCACCGCTCGTAAGTCCACAGGAGGGAGAGTTCCCGTAGTTGCCCTTGCCGAAAGAGAGGAGAGTCGCCCCGTGACGTACCTTTCCTACGGATTGGCAGTAGGAGACTTGTTGCACCGTCTTCGACGTATGCTCGAAGCTGCAGGCAATACGGGCAAGCTAATCATCCACTATAACTCCACCAGGACCATCCGTGAGAAGAGGGAAGAATGGAGTTCGGAGATGAGGATTATACACGAGAATCAGCTGCTTAAGATTCACCACTCTCCAGCTTGTCGAGCAACACAAGTTGACGTGGAGAAAGATGTCACCTGGGAGGCCATCACCTGCCAGAGTCACATCTATCGTCGCCACTTGGACAAAACTGAGTACATGTATGTCCTCCAACGTGAGAGTGGTACCACGGAGTACAAGTACCCACCGGTGCAGCAAGGGACTTCCCATGAGCACATGGACTTGTGCTTGGAGGATGCTGCCATGCTCAGCACTCGACTGCAGGAGTGTCAACAAGAGCTTCAGGATGTCCGAGACACCCTGAAGGAAACGGAGGCGTTGCTGCGAGCTTGCTTAAAGGCGAGGGAAAGAGGAGATGGGAATGAACTGTGTGTCACCATGAATGATACATGGACTCCTGACTCCCCGGATCGCCGAGCGATCAGGCGTCGTCGCACTTCTCCACCAGCAGCCTCCCCACCCAAAGCAGAGTCAGAAGGTAGCCGAAATGAGGAGGAAGATCCCGAGGAGCCAGCTCAAGAGGACGAGTAGTGTAGAGTCTTTCCCCTAGCTAGCAAGAGGTCGAGTAGTCGAGTCGTTACGTAGTTAATGGTGTGATGATACTTGGTGTGTGACGTGAGTTGTGGAAGCCATGAGCAATTGTCCACAGCCTCGTCTTCAGATTGTTTTGCTTTGGTGTGTGAACCCACAGGAAATAATAGTGCATTTATTTGGTGTGAGATATAAACCCTCGTAAAATTTTAACAAAGTCTCAACACCTTAAAGTACCAACAAATGAAAGTAGTAAGATGATACTAAATGGTATCAAGTTAACATTTGTTGATTCTGCCAGATGGCCGGAAGAGGAAAAGGACGTGCTGCCAACCCCGCCAACAACAATGATGAGGCATGCAACCCTCATCTTTCTGGAGGCCAGGACAGGGGTGGTCGCCGTGAAGAAGTTGATCCTCTCCACCAAATGCTGGAGAATCAAAATCAGCTCATCCAGAACTTGACTCAAGTGGTGGCCAACTTGCATCAAGTTCCACCTACACAAGCTGCACCACGCCAACCAAGGTTGAGTGAGTTTCTAGGAACTCAACCTCCAAAGTTTGCAAGTGCTGCTGAACCGCTGGAGGCAGATGATTGGCTGAAGACCATTGAAAGTAAGATGAGGATTATACAATGCCAAGGGTATGAGAGGGTGCTGTTTGCCTCTCATCAATTGCATGGACCTGCTGCTGATTGGTGGACCGCCTACGTGGCCGCCCATCATGACCCTGAGAACATCACTTGGGAAGAGTTCAAGCGTAGCTTCCGCAACCACTACATCCCAAGAGGTGAACTCAAAAACAAGAGGAAAGAGTTTCTGGGACTGCAGCAGGGAAACATGACGGTGAGGGAATACCTCACTAAATTTACTCAACTATCCCGTTATGCTCCACGAGACATAGAGACTGATGAGCAGAAACAAGATTGTTTCGTGGAAGGACTTACCGCAGAGATGCAGTGTGCAATGTCCTCCAATGAGTATGAAAGCTTTCAAAAGATGGTGGACAGAGCGTTTGTGGTGGAAAGGAAGCTAAAGGCCCTGGAAAATGAGAATAAGAGGAAGGCGGGGTGGTCACATCAGGCCTCAGGGAGCAACACCCGCCCACGTATGATGCAGCAACCTACGGGGCAGACGAGCCGTGCTGCGGTACCCTATTCAGCACCAAGAGGGTACAACCCAAACTACAGGCCTCCCGCAGCACCAGCACAGCCGCCACGTCAGTTTGTGCAGCAGCCTCGCCCCGCATATCCACCTCGACCAGCAGTGCAAGGACCCCCAAACCAACCCCAAGACAACAAGGGCCAAGCATCTAAGATTGGGGTGCAATGTTTCAGCTGTGGTGAAGTGGGGCACTACGCCCATAAATGCCCAAAGAAGAAGCCTGCGCCGCCACAACAACAGAATGTATTGAGAGGACGGGTAAACCATGTCACTATGGAGGAAGCACAAGAGGCACCTGACGTGGTAGTTGGTAAGTTTCCTGCCAATTTACACCTTGCAACTCTGCTGTTTGATTCTGGTGCTACCCACTCGTTCATTGCTCAAGGGTTTGTTAAGAAGCATGACCTAGCAACCACACAAATGAACCATATGCTAGCCGTAAACTCTCCAGGTGGAGAAATAAGGACAAGACAAGTGTGTCCCAAAGTGAGCCTAGACATTAATGGGGTAGTATTTACTGCTAACCTCATAGTGATAGATTCACAAGGGATAGATATTATTTTGGGTATGGATTGGTTGACCAAACATAAAGGAATCATCCATTGTTCGACTAGAACGGTGGAACTAACTCACCCCAGTGGCACCAGAGTAAAGTTCATAACAATACAAGAGCCTAGGAGGGACATTAAATTAAATCAAGTGGAGGTGAAAGTCGAGGAAATCAGGACTATCAGGGAATATCTAGATGTTTTCCGGAGGAGTTGCCAGGTATGCCTCCCGACCGTGACGTGGAATTCGCAATTGAGCTAGTACCGGGAACAGCCCCGATATACAAGAGACCTTATCGAATGGACTCCAAGCAGCTAGAAGAGCTCAAGGATCATTTGAGAGAATTGACGGAGAAGGGGTATATTCGCCCTAGTTCCTCACCATGGGGAGCTCCGGTGATATTTGTGCCTAAGAAAGACGGAACCCAAAGGTTATGCGTGGATTACCGTGCCTTGAATGAGGTAACCATTAAGAACATGTACCCATTACCTCGCATTGAAGACTTGTTTGATCAGTTGAGGGGAGCTTGTGTGTTCTCGAAAATTGATCTCAGGTCGGGATACCACCAACTCAAGATAAGGCAATCTGATATTCCCAAGACAGCTTTCGTATCTCGGTACGGACTGTATGAATACACTGTCATGCCTTTCGGGCTAACCAATGCCCCGGCATATTTCATGTACCTCATGAACAAGGTATTCATGGAATATCTGGACAAATTTGTGGTGGTTTTCATAGATGATATTCTCGTCTTCTCCAAATATGAAGAAGAACATGAGAAACATCTAAGGTTGGTGTTGCAAAGGCTGAGAGAACACCAACTATATGCCAAGTTGAGCAAGTGTGAGTTTTGGCTGAAGAGAGTTCCCTTTTTAGGACATATAATCTCGGAGGGAGGAATCTCCGTAGATCCCGCCAAAATCGAGGATATCCAGAAGTGGAAGACCCCTGAAAATGTCGGGGAAGTTCGAAGCTTCTTGGGATTGGCTGGGTACTATCGACGGTTTATTGAGGGATTCTCCAAGATCTCGAGACCTCTCATCAAACTGTTGGAGAAGGGAATCACATTCACCTGGACACCACAGTGCGAGACGAGCTTTCAGGAGCTAAAGAAGAGATTGACAACAGCCCCAGTGTTGGTTATGCCAGATATGCAGAAGAATTTCACAGTGTACTGCGATGCCTTTGGGAATGGGTTGGGATGTGTTCTCATGCAAGAAGGACATGTCGTGGCATATGCATCCCGGCAGCTTCGGAAGCACGAGAAGAACTATCCTACACATGACCTAGAACTAGCTGCAGTGGTACACGCGTTGAAAATTTGGCGGCACTATTTGATGGGGAAGAGGACAGAGATATATACGGATCATAAGAGTTTGAAGTACATATTCACACAGCCAGATCTCAACCTCAGACAAAGGAGATGATTAGAGCTAATCAATGACTTTGATGTGGGCATCAACTATCATCCCGGGAAAGCAAACGTCGTGGCCGATGCTTTGAGTCGAAAAGTGCAGGTCAATAAGTTGAGCTTGAAAGACATGCCTGCAGAATTGAAGGACGAGGTTATAAGGCTCAATCTATGTCTAGTAAATAGTGGTGAAGCCATCGCCATGGAAGTGGACTCCACACTCGAGCGAGACATACGCGAGGGCCAAAAGAATGATGAGAAGATACAAGAGATCAGACAGCTTATCAAGGAAAATAAAGCTCTTGGTTTTAGAGAGGATGAACAAGGAACGGTGTGGCACGGGAAAAGGATCTGTGTGCCAGAAGTAAAAGAGATCCGTGAATTAATTTTGAAGGAGGCTCACGATTCCGACTATTCCATTCATCCTGGGAGTACGAAGATGTACCAGGACCTCAAAAGCAGGTATTGGTGGTATGGCATGAAGCGAGATGTCGCGGAACATGTTGCCCTATGTGACACATGTCAGTTGGTGAAAGCAGAACATCAACGACCCGCGGGATTATTGCAACCACTCAAAGTGCCTGAACGGAAGTGGGAAGAAATCAGCATGGATTTTGTTGTGGGATTGCCTAGGACCCAATCCGGGTATGATTCAATATGGGTCATTATTGATAGGCTAACCAAGGTAGCTCATTTCATCCCTGTGAAAGAAAGCTACAGCGGATCCAAATTGGCAGAATTGTACATGTCAAGGATTTTGTGTTACCATGGAGTGCCAAAGAAGATAGTGTCGGACCGAGGGACACAGTTCACCTCGAGGTTTTGGCAAAAGTTGCATGAAACCATGGGAACCCATCTGAATTTCAGCTCTGCCTATCATCCCCAAACTGACGGGCAGACGGAGAGAACCAATCAGATCCTTGAAGATATGTTAAGGGCATGTGCACTCAAAAACAATAGGAGTTGGGACAAGAACTTACCGTATGCGGAGTTTTCCTATAACAACAGTTATCAAGCTAGTATGAAGATGTCACCCTTTGAAGCTTTGTATGGAAGGAAGTGCAGAACTCCCCTATTTTGGAACCAAACAGGAGAAAGTAAAGTGTTTGGTCCAGAAGTGCTACAAGAAGCCGAGGCGAAGGTGAGGGAGATTCGCAACAACTTGAGGATAGCACAAACACGCCAGAAGAGTTATGCTGATGTACGAAGGAGAGAGCTCGTTTTCAACGTGGGAGACTATGTTTATCTCAAGGTGTCCCCTATTAGAGGACTTCGTCGGTTCAAGGTAAAAGGGAAGTTGTCACCTCGATACATCGGACCCTTTCAGGTTTTGGAAAGGAAATGCGAAGTGGCGTACCAACTAGAGTTACCGGTTCATCTATCGGACGTGCACGATGTATTCCATGTGTCACAACTCAAGAAATGCCTGAGGACGCCTGAGGAGGTGTTACCCATGAATGAAGTGGATGTAGCTGAAGATTTGTCTTATGCCGAACAACCATACAAGATTTTGGAGACAATGGAACGCCTCACCAGAAATAAAAGAATCCGGATGTGCAAGGTGCAGTGGAAGCATCACTCAGAAGAGGAAGCTACCTGGGAACGGGAAGATGAGCTCAAGGCACAATTTCCGGAATTGTTTTCTTAGAAACACCAATCTCGAGGAAGAGATTTCTTTTAAGGGGGGTAGAGCTGTAACACCCCAAATTTTGATTCAAAACCCTAAACCATGTTCAGAGGGGAATTTAAAAATTTCTGGACGTGTTGCATGTTTTGCAAAAATTCAAATTCAAACTGGAATTCAAATTAGACTCAAAACAGAAAAGAAATGGAAAAAGAAAAAGAGAAAACGGGAAAAACCGGCCAGTGGGCCGAAACCCGCCAGCCGGCCCAGTTTCCCCCGCGCCAGCCCGCAGCCGCGCGCCCGCGCTATCCCTCACAGACAGGTGGGACCCACCTGTCATCCCTAACCCCGCGACCCCGGACTCTCCCGCACGCGCGCGATCTTAACCGATCGGAATACCGCGTCCCTCAGCCCGAATTCCGGTCCCAGAAGAATCAAACTCGATCACAACTGACCCACCGCCCTTCCCCGGCTATAAAAACCCCAGCCCCGATCGGTTTTTCCCACGCGATCGCCGATTTTTACTCCGGTGAGCAATGAGACTTCGCCGGTGAATTCTGGCCGATCTAAGCTCAGAAACTCTGATCTAACTCGCTAGTCTTGATCCACCGCCTCCGGGGAGCTTTGCAGGTGCAGAAAACTCGGAGAATTACGATGTAAACACAGCGCCGACGAGCTTCGCCGTGGTTTTGCCTCGGACCTCGCCGCCGATCACTTTCCAGGACCCCCGAGCTCGAGAAAACCCCCGAGGTGAGATCCCTGACCTCCCCTCTACCGATCTATGCCATAAGATCACAGTTCTAGGCAGAATTCTCGCGGATCCGAAACTTTCCGGCGAGATCGCCGCTTCCCGCCACCGTGCGCCGCCGGCAGCGCCGCCCGCGCTCGATCAGAGCGACGTGGCCGCTTGTGCGCCGTTTATTTTAAATCGTACGGTAGACTTTAAATCCCCGCGTACCGGTTCGATGTTATAATCTCAGCCGTCGGTTTAAAATCGGATGGTCCACGTCAGCCCCGCATTATAAAGACTGGAATTCTTACGTGCTACCCCCTGGGGTTCTCGGGAAATAAGAGCTAGCCCCGGAAACTTCTGATCTAGCCCCTGGAACTCTAGAAAATCATGTAAATTCATTTAAAAATCAGTTTTAGCCCCTGGATTTAATAAAAATTAGGAAAAACACCTCTGACAAGTGTAGCTAGACCCCTGGAAATTATGAAAATAATATTATAGACCCTGTAATGGGGTGAGTTCATTATTTTAGCCCTGTTTAGTATTTAATTTAGAAAATTGAATATGTAACTAGTGTTTAAAAATTAAAAAGTGGGACAAACATAATTGTCAAAATTAATTAAAATCTTTCTCAGTACTTAGAAAACTTTGGAGTGAGATAAAAATATACTTTGGGCTGAAATGAATCTGTTTCATTTATTAATCACATTATTTAGTATAGGGACACATTTTTAAGTAAAGAATAGCTATAGAAAAATAGGGAAAATAATTATGAAATAGTTTACATCAGAGGCCAAGGTCAAAATATGTTATTCAATTATTTAGGACCAGAACCTATATTGTTTAGATGATGTGTATTACTAATTTCATAATAAAATACACAATTATGCATAGGAATATAAATCTGAAAATATAGCAACTAGTAAAGGATAAATGGAGTTTTTAAAATTCAAAGAGTTCAGTTTAGGGTTGATAGAAATTATGAAGGCACATATGGAGAAGAAAAATACTTTTCTTACATACTTGGTAGTTTAATATAAGGAATTTATTTAAAACTGAAACACACACACACACACACATATATATATATATATAGTATGAAAGTATAAATATGAACACCAAAGTAGGAATCATACACATATAAATAAAAGTGTGTGCAAGCCACAGATCAACACACAAAGTAACCACAACACATATAATGGTGAATGAATTTCATAAATATGAATGTGTGGTTTGTATGAAGTAAGAAGTGTGAACTATGTCTTATGACTGTTGTTTTTCTTTTGCTATGTGTGATGGTATGAAGTAGAACCTGTTCAAGAGCAAGTTATTCCTTTCCAAGATCAGGACTACCCATTTCAAGAGCAGCAAGAAGGAGGCAAGTGTCCTTGACCACTTTGATCCTATGCTAGGATGTGTAGATAGAATTATTTGCATTGTCAAATGAAATATGAAACCCATGCTAGGAAAGTTTCCCTAGAATTACATTACCTTGTTTCCTTGTAGCTTGGGTTGGGATTTGTTTTACCATGTCATTTATTTCCATGCATATGCTTAGCCATGCTTAGAATGGGATATTTGGGATATGAGATCATCAGTTTATATTACCATACTCTTGAATGAGACATTGTGAGTTATGTAGAGGTAGGGATCAAGGCAAGTTGGATGTTTTGGTTGTGTGCTGGGTGCACGAGACTTGGGTTTGTGTTTAGTACTTGCCTGGATCCTAAGGACCGGTTCATGGAGCATGTAACCCGGCTTTACAGTGCCAACCACATGCTGAGATGGGGCAGCTTGGCCAATTAATTAGGTGTATCCCCGCCGTAGTATGGGTGTGTTGGAAGGTGCGGGGAGTAGGTGTCAGCTGGCTACCACATGAACCGCAAGGCTCAAGAGGGGGCCACTGCAGCGGGGTTGGAGCCTCTTGTATGCTGTTAGGGGTGAAACCTCAGTGGGCCCACGCTCGTCGGGAATCCCTTTGTAAAGGCTTCGTAGTGATCTCCTGGCTGCACACCTGGGAAGTGTGAATGTGGATCGTAGCCACTGGCATAATGGAGGTTCTTTTAGTCCACCCGGCAACGGGGGATGAAATCACTACATGTGGGTACAGTGGTACAAACTCTGCAGAGTCAAAACTGTCTTGACAGCCGTGCTCACGGTCAAGAGCGGCCTGGACTTATTCATGATTAGAGGAGTGATGGTTTTGGAAATTGTGGAAGTTAAGCGGGGAGCTTAACATTGGAAATGATGTTATGGTTATTGGATTATGATGATGGGATGGGAGATTGGGACCATTTCACCTGTGTAGTAATGTAGGTGCTTAATAAGCTAAGGTGATAGGTATTAATTGCGTAGTGCTTTAACCATGAGTTCAATCTCTCCTTGGCCATGCATGATAAAATTTTCCCACACTTGCTGAGTACCATTGGTACTCAACCTTGCATTTTTGTTGGTTTATATTGCTGCTCAGGTCAAGATAATGAGGTGGTGTATAATGACCAAGACTTTGGACCCGAAGAAGGTTTCTAGGTTCATGGAGACCCCCGGGCAACGCCTGTGATGGAGCCCTAAAAGAATAATATTCCGCTGCTAGTTTATTTACTTGTGATGAAGCATTAGTGTCCATTGAGACATTTGCGATGTAAGACTTATTTATATTCGACACCTGGCTTGTAATAAATGATGCTTCACTATTTGTCATCACATGTATGAGAAAATGATCCTGGCATACATGTGATATTCACTTGGTTGTTTCTTCGGAAAAACCGGGTGTGACAGTAAGCCCGCGTGAAACTCCTCCTGAGGTGCGTACCAATGCTTTTCTTGCAGATCATCCTCCATATTGTCTTCGAATGGTTCCACCTCTTCCGGATCCTCTTCCTCATGCATATAGCTATTCACTTCATCTTCATCATGAGGTTCCATCTTCACCTCCTCCCAATATGGTCCATCGGACACCTCAATGGGGTTAAGAGCACTCCCACGTGGTTGTGGACGAGCTCTTATGCGTGCTGTGCTCCTGGTCACCAGTATCTATAAATAAGATATGAGAAACTTTAGAGAAGGAGGAAATAACTCCCAAAACTTCAGAAATTATGGAGCAAGAAAGCAAAGGTGTTGGTGTCCAAAAGAAAATAAAAGAGGTTGAGAATAGCACTTTGCGGTGGCTGATTTGACAAGAAAAGTGCAGCAGAAAGTAATTTTTGAAAATAACAGTTTAGAGGGGTGTGCCTATGTGTTTTAGAGTGTCCATTCTACTTAGGCTTGCGTCCTATGGTCAACGTGGCTCTGATACCAATCTATGATACCCTCAAAATTCATTCCCATGCATTGCACACATTTTTCTTGTAGAGAAGCATTATAAAAGAAGTAGAAATAGAGAAATAACTATAGAAATGGAGAAAAAACTATAGAAATGGAGAAAGAACCATAGAAATGGAGAATGGGGCATAGAAATGGAGAAAGGCAATGTAGAAATGGAGAGTGGGACATAGAAATGGAGAGGGGAATGTAGAAATGGAGTAAGTGACATAGAAATGGTGGAGAATGGGAAAAAGATAGCTGAAATGAGCCAATTCCAATTTCTCCAATTTTTTCCCCAAATCTCCAAATTCCCCAATTCCCCCAAAAAGGGGAATTTTCCCCACATTTGGGGAATTTCTCCCCCATTGCTGCCACACCAAATCAATTGGGTAAAAGTTTGTTAGGATTTAGCTCCAATTAGAGTAGGATTCTCCCCCTCCCCCCTTATAAATAGAACCCCAAACCCCCTCCCTTGGCCGCAGCCCCCCTCTCTCCCCCCTCCCAAGTCAGCGACTTGGAGGCCCTAGCCCCCAACTCCCCGAGTTGCCCCCCCCCCCCTCGCCAAGTTCAGTCGCTGGTGAGCCCTGCCGGTGAGCCCCGCCGACGAGCCCCGCCATCGAGCCCCGCCGTCGAGCCCTGCCGGCGAGCCCCACCGTCGAGCCCCGTGTCGAGCCCCGCCGACGAGCCCTGTCACGCCTTGCCGTCGCCGGAAAAGAGCCGACGATCTGTCCTGCCCTAATCTTCCATAGAAAAATTCCTGCTGCTGCCATTGCTAGGAGGAAAGACCTGCCACCAAAGGGAAGTGAGGTAGGTCTATGTTGCCCATCTTACGACGTCGTTGCTGTTTCTACGCATCCATTTTCTTCGCCCCCTTCGAACAGAAACTTTTACGTGTGGACAGATCGTGTTTTAATCGATTTTTGACGGTGGAATTGATCTAGATCTTGAGTCAAGATCATCACTTAATTGATGAGTTGGGTATGGTCATTTTTCCTTTTTGCTTTGCTTAATTTACGGGATACGGGAACCTGAATTAAAACATGGTTAGGTACTGCACTCATATAAATAATGATGATGAGAACTTGATGATGTTAATGGGCATGTGTAACACCCCAAAACCTGCTAAAGAGTGGAATTTAAAATTTTTTTGGATGTATTGCATGTGGTGCAGAAATTCAAATTCAAACTGGAATTAAAATTCAAATCAAAACAGAAAAGAAAAGGAAAAAGAAAAAGAAAAAGAAAAACCCCAACCGGCCAGTGGGCCAAAACCCGCCAGCCGGCCCAATCCCTCGCGCCAGCCCGAACCCGCGCCCCCTCTCTCCCTCCCACTGACACGCGGGGCCCGCGTGTCATCTCCTTCCCCGCGCGCCCCCAACGGCCGGACTCTTCCTTCGTGCCGATCACACCCGACGCTCCCGGATTCCCCACGCTCGACCCAACCCCGAATTCCTCGCACCGGCCTGCTCGATCACAACAAACCCCCGCGCCCCTGGCCCTGATAAAAACAGATGAAACCACCGCCCTCCCCTCGCACGAGCAGTTTTCTCTCGGTGAGCGCCGCCGCCGTTGAGCTCGGAATTCCCCATGAGCGTCTCCGTCTCCCTCTGTCAAACCGATCTTGTGACCCCGCAGCACCGCGCACAAGCTGTAGACGCCGACCCCGGAGGGAAACACCGCCGGAAACGTCCATCCCGACGCTCGCCGGTGAGTACCGCCGCCGCTCACCGGTGAAACTTCCGAATTACACGGTTCAGATCCATCCTAATCATCGGTGTGCCATCTCTAGACCCCAGTAAAGCTTCACGACCCGAAAACACGAAGGGATCACCGCCCCAACTGCCACTTCGACGAGCACCGCAAGCCGCCGCCGCCTGTCCTCGTCGCCGACCGGGTTCCGAGTCCTTCAGGCCTAAGAAATTAGCCTAGGTGAGCTCCCCTACCTCCCCTCTGCCGTTTGCTACCAAAAGGGGGGATGTTACCGTCTGTAGGTGAAGATCCGCGACCTCGCCGGCGAGATCTCGCCTCTGCCGCCGTGGGCCGCCACGCGCGCGGGCGAACTCCGGCCAGGAGCGACGTGGCCTCTTGTGCGACGTCTATTTTAAATCGCACGGTAGACATAAAACCCCCGCGTACCGGTTCGCGATCTAATCTGAGCCGTCTGTTTTAAATCGGACGGTCCACGTCAGCCCCGCGTTATAAAGGCCATGATTCTTACGCGCTACCCCCTGGGGATCTCAGAAAATATGAGCTAGCACCGGAAACTTCTGATCTAGCCCCTGGAACTTCAGAAATTCGTGTAAATTCATTTAAAAATCAGTTTTAGCCCCTGGACTTAATAAAAATTAGGAAAACCCCTCTGTTATGTGTAGTTAGACCCCTGGAAATTTATGAAATAGCAAATTAAACCCTGCAGTAGGGTGGATTTACCTTTTTGACCCTATATGATATTAAATTCAGAAATTTGAATATGTGACTAGGGTTTAAATTTAAAAGGTAAGGCAAACACATGTGCAAATTCAAATTTAAACTCTCCTAGCATTTGGAAAACTTTAGAATGAGTTAAAAATAGATTTTAGGCTGAAATGAAATCTTTCTAAATGTTGTTCATATTTATTAGTTCTAGAAACACATTTTTAGGCTAGGAAATAATTCTGAAAACTGATAAAATAAATTTAAATTAGTTCACATCAGAGGAGAAGTTCAAAAATATATTATTTAATATTTTAGATCAGAACCTATTCTGTTTAGATGATGTGTCTTACTATTTTCATTATAAAGTTCACTTTTAGGCATAGAAAATAAATCTGAAAATATAGGAAAAATAAGTATGCATAATTAGAAAAGGATAAATGAGTTCTCCAAATCCAAAAGCTTCAATTTAGGATTTTGTAGAAGATCTGAAAACCTATTTGGAGTAGGAAACTACCTTTCATGCAAACTTGGTAGCTAAGAAGTGTATTAATTAAATATAAAGAATTTGTTCAAGTTAGAAATTCATATATAGTGTGCAAACAGAAATTTGAATACAAAAGCTAGAAATCATATAGAAATGTTTAAAAGTGAATGTAGGCAAAAAATCAACACATGTAGAGTAACCACAACACTTAGAAATGTGAATGACTTTCATAGGTATGTATGTGTGGTTTGTATGAGGTGAAAGTGTGAACTATGTCTTATGGATTGTTGTTTTCCATTGCTATGTGTATTGGCATGAGTAGAACCTGCCCCAGAGCAAGTTCTCCCCTTCCAAGACCAGGACTTTCCATTCCCAGAGCAGCAGGAAGAAGGCAAGTGTCCTTGACCACTTTGATCCTATGCTAGGATGTGTAGATAGAATTATTTGAATTGTCAATTGAAATAGGAAACCCATGCTAGGAAGTTTCCCTATAATTGCATTATCTTGTTTCCTTGTAGCTTGGGTTGGGATTTGTTTTGTTATGTCATTCATTCATATTACTTATGCTTAGCCATGCTTAGAATGGGATAAGTGGGATATGATATCATCAACTTGTTTACCTTACTTTTGCATGAGACATTATGAGTTATGTAGAGGTAGGGATCGAGGCAAGTTGGATGATTTGGTTGGTGCTGGGTGCACGAGACTCGGGTTTGTGTTTCGTACTTGCCTGGATCCTAAGGACCGGTTCATGGAGCATGTAACCTGGCTTTACCGTGCCAACCACATGCTGAGATAGGGCAGCTTGGCCAATTAATTAGGTGTATCCCCGGCGTAGTATGGGTGTGTTGGATGGTGCGGGGAATAGGTGTCAGCTGGACTACCATATGAACCGCAAGGCTCAAGAGGGGGCCGCTGCAGCGGGGTTGGAGCCTCTTGTATGCTGTTAGGGGTGAAACCTCAGTGGGCCCACGCTCGTCGGGAATCCCTTTGTAAAGGCTTCGTAGTGATCTCCTGGCTACACACCTGGGAAGTGTGAATGTGGTTCGCGGCCACTGGCATAATGGAGGTTCTTTTAGTCCACCCGGCAACGAGGGATGAAATCACTACATGTGGGTACAGTGGTGCAAACTCTGCAGAGTCAAAACTGTCATGACAGCCATGCTCACGGTCAAGAGCGGCTTGGACTTATTCATGATTAGAGGATGATGAATTGGGAAGTTGAGAATGTTAAGCGGGAAGCGTAACATTGGAGATGAGACTATGTTTACTTGATAATGATGATGGGTTGAGGGATTGGGATCCATTTCACCTGTGTAGTAATGTAGGTGCTTAATAAGCTAAGATGATAGGTAATAATTGCGTAGTGCTTTAACCATGAGTTCAACCTCTCCTTGCTCTAGCCATGTATGACATAACTTTCCCACACTTGCTGAGTACCCACGGTACTGAAACTTGCTTTTCTGTTGGTTTATATTGCTGCTCAGGTCAAGAGAATGATGTGGTGTTTAATGACCAAGACTTTGGTCCCGAGGAAGGATTCTAGGTTCACGGAGTCCACCGGGCAACGCCTGTGATGGAGCCCACAAGATTTATATTCCGCTGCTGTTTTATTTACATGTCATGAACTTATTATCGTCCATCGAGACGTATGCTATGTAAGACTATTTTATATTCAACACCTGGCTTGTAATAAATGACGCTTCACTATTTGTCATCACATGTATGAGAGAATGATCCTGTCATACATGTGGTATTCACTCGGTTGTTCTTCGGAGAAACCGGGTGTGACAGCATGGAATCGGGGAGATCTAGGCAAGCTTGGTTCGTGGATGTTGCTGAATGAGATGGTGGTACTTGCCGTATATCTAAGGACCGGTTCATGCGAGAATATGCCAGGAAAACATTGCCACCACAAGGTCAAGTATGGGTGCGGCTTAGCTGATTAATTAGGTGTGTTGCTAGCTTGTTATGGACCGTGGATAGCGCGAGGAATGGGAGTCGAGAGAGGACTGCCCTGGGAACTGCATGGTACAAGAGGGGGCCCGTGGGTGGGAGAATGGTGATTCGAGCCTGCCAGTGAAACCTCAGTGAGTCCATACATCTAGTAGCCCCTTTGTAAAGGCTATTTTGTGATCTCTTGGCCATACACCGACGGTTATGTACTGGTATAATGGAGGTTCTGCAAACACCGACGAGTGACGAAATCACAAACTTGTGGGTAAAGTGGTGCCACCTCTGCAGAGTGTAAAACTGTCATGATAGCCGTGCTTCCGGTCACAAGTACCTGGCCAACTTCCATGATTAGAGGGAAAACTTGGGAAGGTTATTCGGTAGGCGGCGGCTGTTTTTTTGGAGGCTAGGGTTGGAGGGGTCTAACTCCGCCTATGTTGTAATGATATAGCCGGTCCCAAGCCCGGGTAAAGGAGGAGGGGGTTGTGATAGGCTTGGCGAGCCAACAACTACACTTAGCCACTCTCATGGAAATGAAACCCAATAGAAATTCGTTGGGGCGTAACCCTCTTAGCGACGCGCCATATCGGAACCCGGGTATGGTGTTAAGTGGGCAAGGGCCGGGTCGCCACCGCCTTAGTGGCGCGCCATATCGGAACCCGGATATGGTGTTAAATGAGCAAGGGCCGGATCGCCATCACCTTAGTGGCGCGCTACATCATCGCCCGGATGTAGTGATAAGTGAGCAAGGGTCTTTGCATCTTACTCGACGGGTGCAAAGCGTAAGGAAGCTAGCCGAGGAACATAGATTTCGGGTGGGTAGTTGGAATGTAGGATCCTTGACGGGGAAGCTACGTGAGTTAGTAGATGTTGCCATTAGGAGACGAGTAAATATCCTTTGTGTACAAGAGACTAGATGGGCGGGTCAAAAGGCGAGAGAAGTCGAGAATACCGGTTTCAAGCTTTGGTATTCTGGTTCGGCTGGGACTAGGAATGGCGTAGGTGTTCTAATAGATAAGAGTCTTAAGGATGGAGTAGTGGATGTTCGAAGACGAGGGGATAGGATCATCTTAATCAAGATAGTAATTGGGGACATTGTCTTGAACGTCATTAGTGCTTATGCCCCACAAGTTGGGCTCAACATGAGTGCTAAGAGGCAATTTTGGGAGGACTTGGAGGATATGGTTAGTAGTGTACCGATAACCGAGAAACTCCTCATAGGGGGAGATCTCAATGGTCATGTGGGTGCAACTAACCTAGGATTTGAAGGAGTACATGGAGGTTTTGGATGCGGCGATAGAAATCAAGAGGGTAAGGACATCCTAGACTTTGCCGTAGCCTATGATCTGTTGATAGCTAACACCCTCTTTAGGAAGAGGCAATCTCACCTAGTGACCTTTAGTAGTGCCCAACACTCTAGCCAGATTGACTTTGTCCTCACTAGGAGAAAGGATAGACGGGAGTGTCTAGATTGTAAGGTGATCCCGGGGGAGTGTGTTGTGACACAACATAAGCTTGTGGTAGCTGACTTTCGCTTCCATACATGTTCTTTGCGGGACAAAGGTGTCAAAATCACAAGAACAAAGTGGTGGAAGTTGAAGGGAGAATCACAAGAATCCTTTAAAAATAGGGTGATCACAGAAGGACCCTGGGCAGAAAATGGAGATGCAGATAGTATGTGGATGAAGATGGCAACTTGCATTAGGAAGGTAGCTAGTGAGGTGTTCGGTGTGACAAAGGGAAAGAAGCTTATAGATAAAGACACTTGGTGGTGGAATGAGGATGTACAAAAGGCCATTAAGGAGAAGAAGGAGTGTTACAAGAGTTGGCATAATGATAGAAACGCAAGCAACATGCTTAAGTACAAAGAGGCTAAGAAGAATGCAAGGCGGGTTGTGAGTAAGGCAAGAGGACAAACCTATGATAAGTTATATGAGAGACTAGGGACAAAAGAAGGTGAAAAAGACATATACAAGGTAGCAAAAATCCGCGAGAGAAAGATGAGGGATCTCAATCAAGTTAAATGCATCAAAGATGAGACTGACCGCATTCTAGTGAAGGATGAAGAGATTAAGAATAGATGGCGTGATTACTTTAATGGGCTATTCAATGATGGGAATGAGAGCACTATGGTTGAGTTGGATGACTCCTTTGATGACTCCAACAGACGGTTCGTGCGGAGGATACAAGAGTTTGAGGTTAAGGAGGCCTTAAAAAGGATGAAAGGAGGAAAGGCCCTCGGCCCTTACGATGTCCCTATTGAGGTGTGGAGATGTCTTGGGGACGTCGCAATAGTATGGCTCACAAAGCTATTCAACCACATTTTTCGGTCAAACAAGATGCCTGAAGAATGGAGGAAAAGTATATTAGTACCTATCTTCAAAAATAAAGGAGATATTCAAAGTTGTACTAATTATCGAGGTATTAAGCTTATGAGTCATACTATGAAGCTTTGGGAGAGAGTGATTGAACACCGCCGAGGAAAGTGACCAATGTCACTAAAAACCAGTTTGGTTTTATGCCTGGGAGGTCTACAATGGAGGCGATTTTCTTGCTTCGTCAGCTTATGGAGAGATATAGGGAGCAGAAGAAGGACTTGCATATGGTGTTCATCGACTTGGAGAAGGCGTACGACAAGATACCAAGGTCAGTCATGTGGTGGGCACTAGAGAAACATAAAGTGCCAACAAAGTACATTACCCTTATCAAGGATATGTACAATAATGTTAGGACAAGTGTGCGCGTAAGTGATAGTGAGACTGATGCATTTCCTATTACGGTAGGATTACATCAAGGATCAGCTTTGAGCCCATACATCTTTTCCTTGGTCATGGATGAGGTGTCGAAGGATATACAAGGGGATATCCCTTGGTGCATGCTCTTTGCTGATGATGTAGTGCTGGTAGATGAAACTAGAGATGGTGTTGATAAGAAATTAGAGTTATGGAGACAAACCTTAGAGTCCAAGGGGTTTAGACTTAGTAGGACCAAAACCAAGTATATGAGGTGCGACTTTAGTGGTGTTGGTCGTGAAGAGGGAAATGTTAGTCTACAAGGACAAATAGTACCTAGAAGGGACTCTTTTCGATACTTAGGATCAATGTTACAAAGCAATGGCGACATTGATGAGGATGTTTGCCACAGGATCAAGGTAGGATGGATGAAATGGCGACAAGCCTCTGGAATCCTATGTGATAGGAAAGTCCCACAAAATCTAAAAGGGAAGTTCTATAGGACGGTGATCAGACCCGCGATGCTCTATGGGGCGGAATGTTGGCCAACTAAACGGCAACATGTCCAACAAATGAGTGTCGCAGAGATGCGCATGCTACGGTGGATGTGTGGGCACACGAGAAGAGACCGAATAAGGAATGAGGCGATTCGTGATAAGGTAGGGGTGGCGCCGATTGAAGAGAAGTTAGTCCAACATCGGCTTAGGTGGTTTGGACATATCCAACGGAGACCTCTAGAAGCACCGGTTAACAGTGGGATTTTAAGAGGTAGAGAAAATATTAGGAGGGGTAGAGGACGACCAAGGTTGACCTGGGAGGAGGCGGTAAAACGAGATTTGAAAGATTGGAATGTATCCAAAGACTTAGCTCATGATAGGACCGCATGGAAAGTAGCAATTCATGTGCCAGAATCGTAGTCTTGTTTTTTTTCTTTTCTCTTTTTCTTTTCCTTTTTTTTTTCTTATTTCTTTTCTCTTTTCTCTTTTTCCTTTTTCTTTTTTCCTTTTTTTTTCTTTTTTTTTCCTTTTTTTCCCCTTGTTCTCATATCTCTTCCTCTGTTTTACTTCATTGATATTGGGTTTCATGTCTAGCCGACCCCAACAGGCTTGGGATAAAGGCTTGGTTGTTGTTGTTGTATGAGATGAACTTGAGAAAGATTATTGGCTGGTTGAGACTTGATAAATGGTGAATTATGATGAACGAATGTTGCTGATTACTTGGTTATATTGGGATTTAATTCATCTGGACTTAGCTGCTGTTTTTACCATGTTTTGTGAAATAAAATTTGCTTGCTGCAATGAGCCTTTTTATTTCCTACCTTATTGTAAGCCACATGTCATACTTTTCCCGCACTTACTGAGTACGACATGTACTCACCCTTGCATTATCACATAAACATCAGCAGCAGGAGAAGAGTACTTCGAGGACCATGTGGAGTACTAGGCGTGCGAACTACCGTCAACATGCCTGTGGAGTTGAAGATGGAGCCTGCTGCTGTTTAGTTGTTTCAGCTGTCGTTTAGAGACTTCCGCTGCAAGAATAAGATACACAATCATGAGTGAGACAATTAGTCGATGTAATAAAGTACTTAAACACTATTTATTCATGGTTATACTCTGAATTCAGTTTGTGGATTACATGTGTATGTGTGATGAACATCCTGGGCACAAATCTGCATTAAATTGGTTCTGTTTTCGGAACCGGGTGTGACACGTCCCAAGCTATGCCTACCTAAAAATGAAGATGCCCGGCCCCAAAGGAGTCATCACCGTACAGGCGAGCGTACGACAAGCATTCTATAAGTGCATCTAAGCACCCCATATGGGTTTTGGATGATAGATGACAAACAAGTTAAGAGCTAATCAAACTTACTAAGTGAGAGCAGGTCACATGAAGAAAAAGAAGAATAATACAAAAGGGAAAAAGGTGGCCTTGATGAGAAAAGGAAGAATCATGAATGAAAAGGCCCAAGTAAATGAGAAAAACCTAGGCTCATAGTTTTATGTATAGAGTGTGTGTAAGAGACATCTCTAAGAGATCAATGATAATCTCAAGTTGGTGTGGGAAGGGTGAGTGAAAAACACACAGTTCAAAACAACGGACTAGTCGGGTGCACGCGGACATGTACGATATGCCACGGAGAAGACCTCTCTTTGTGACATCAGACTAGTCCGCATCATAACGGAATAGTCCGGTATGGCCAGACTTGTCCGATTTCCAACAGCTACCCTTCTATGTGTGACATCGGACTAGTCCGATGTCACACTGGACTAGTTTGTGCACCACATACTAGTCCGTATTAAAACGGAGAAGTACTCTCTGTGTGACATCAGACTTGTCGGATGTCATACTCTCTGGATACCATTCTGGAAAGGATTTGAAGTCCTCTACAACTTTTCTGTAGAGCTCCAGAACAAAATCTCGGAAATAGATGGAATTTTGTGAACAAAACAGCCACTTGCAAAGGAGGTGCTGTCAAAATTCCTGAGAAAATTCTGTCAACTTATAAAAATAATAACTCATAAACTAGGAAGGCTATGGAGGAAAATAAATACAATATGGATTCCTTTTTGAGTCTACTACAACTTTGTTGTTGAACTCTAGTCCAGATTTTGCTTCCAATGTGGCCAAAACAGTTAAATTCTTCAAACTGGTCTGCTGGACCAGAAGCTGGACAGAGAACACCATGTCGAAGTTTTTCAACCAAAACATTTAGTCTCACATTTCGATATCCAGCGGCTGTTGTAAAACAGCAAGTTGGAGTCGAAAAAGTTATGCATTCGGCATATTACTTCGAGCGAGGACATGTTTGGATCCAGTACAATAGCGAGGAATTATGCATGCTAATGCACTTAACATTCCGTGGCGACCCACGATGGTCGAAATGAACTTTTAATCCATAAAGTTCATTATTTTGGAACTCGATCGTGTGACATGGTCCAGGGATGTATACGTTGTACAAAGTTTACACTTTATCCACATGTGTGAATGTTATGCATATTATTTATTCCATTCTCGCACTACTATTGTATAGACTGGATGAAGTAATCAAACATGTGCTGATCGTTTGAATGGTATGAATGCAGAATGGTGCGTACACAGTCCACGCATAAGGAGGGAGGTCCAAGTCAGGTTCGTGGTGATGAGTCTCCACCTATGAAGCAAACCACGACGCAGCAGCAACTACCTCCTCCACCACCATAACTTTCAAGAAACCATGTGGAGGTTCTCGCTGCAGTGCTCGGCTTGTGCGACGAGCAAACCGAGTTGCTGCGGATGCTAGTGCAACAGAATGCGTCCCGTCAGGGAGGATGCCAAGACAATGGGCAACGCCAGCCCCAACAAAGTTCATATTCAGACTTCTTGGCGACCCATCCACCGATCTTTACAGAGGCCGAAGAGCCTTTGGAGGCGGACAGCTTCATCCGCACTTTTGAGGCAAAGTTCGGTTTATTACTCTGCACCGAACATCAGAAGGCGCTGTATACAGCACAACAGCTTCAAGGGGAAGCCGGTACATGGTGGGCGAACTACACCGCCTCCTTACCGGCTGGCCATGCCATCACATGGATGGAGTTCCGGGAGGCGTTCCACGCCTATCATATACCTCCCGGTGTTATGGAGAGGAAGCTCCAGAAATTTCTGGCGCTGAAACAAGGTGAGAGGAGTGCTCATGAGTACTCCATGTCATTCAACCCGCTGGTGCAGTATGCGTCAGGATTTGTGGGAACGGAGGAAGATAAGCGAAGTGCGTTCTTCCGGGGCCTGAATTCTAAAATGAAGGTCCATCTCGCCCAAAGCAATCGCGGAACATTCAACGACCTTGTTAATGCCGCGATTTTACAAGAAAATGCTCAGCGCGAGCGCGGTTCTGATTAGAGGAAACGCAGCACACTGACGAGTAGCAGTGGTGGGGCGCCACAAAAATACCGCGTGGTGTATCGCTCACCATCCGGTCAAAGATGGCAGCCACCATCGCGACCGCCTCAGTTTCGCGGTCGACAATATAATGCACCAAGCTTCCGACCATCGTATCCACCACAGCAACAACAGCACCAAAGGATGGTCCCGCGTGCGCCTCAGTTTCAACAATGTGCACCGGGATTTTGTCCTCAATTCGGAGGGACCCTGTAGGATTGAAGAGAACGTGAAAAGCTACCAGAGGGGGGTGAATGGTAGATTAAAACTTTTCGCAGCGGAAACAACAAAAACCCCTCAGCAAAAAATCAATCGGTTAAAGAAACAATGTGTGCAAGTGTTTTCAAACGTGTTCAACCGTGAAAAATCAAATAGAGAGGTAGAGAATCAAGTCACGGATCTAATGCAACAAGAATCACTTGAAAACACGAAGTAAAACTTGAGATACGATCAAAACATTAAACGAAGATCAATCTGTTCTACCCGATATAAAACAGATCTGCAACGCTGCAAAGAAACTCGTGTATCTCAAAAACTACAGATCCGAAGCTCGTGAAAATTTCACAGATGATAGATAATTGAGTTGTGAAGACAACCCAAAAAGAATCACGTCAATCGGATCTGTAATACTCGAGTTATGAAGGAAACACCGAAGCAACGTCAGTCTGTCCAGAAACTCGGCGAGAAAGTCTTGACGAAAAACAAGTCGGACGAACAAGGCACAAAAGCTCCTCGAAACTATGAACTTTATTCAATAGAAACACAATAGGAACAGCCCAAAGTTCTCTATCCACGAGAGCTCTGGCCTCCCTTGCTTTTATAGCCAGCCCTCAGACTAAACATTCCAATCTAGGCCTCCTACTCCTAATTGGACTCGTATCCTAACTTATCATAACTGCTCAGGACTCTCCTATTCGCAGATAGAAGCAATCGTGAGACTTCCAAACACCTTAGGAATGTCCTAAACATTCCTAAAACAACTCAACTTCGTGCCTAGCACGAAATCCTATCATAACCAACTCAAATCTTCCATATTTGAGCCATATCCGACTCAGTCTCAGCTGAGTACGCAGTCCAGCCGGTTGGACCTTTCCGACCAATTCTTTACGTCCACTTCTCTTCATCACGCCTTGGAACAATGTTGCAACGTCCATGCACTCCTTGCACGCACGTGCAAACACCTTCCAACGACGTACACGCAACCTTCATATGCACTGCCCTTGATCCAAACATGCTGCGCGACCTCCCGATCAACTCAACCACAGCTCCTCCCGAACTTGGTTGTTGGAACCTCATCTCCTTCCTGAGACTAGTCCAAGGATCCCGTCACCAGCCATGTCTTGAACTCAAGCAACACCTACACATGAATAAACAACCAATTCTTCCGAGCACAAGTCCTCGACTTGACTCACGTTAGTTTGAAAACCACAACACCTTACATGAGCACGTCACATAAGCATGTTGCAAACCATATCAAATGATAACAGCCATAACCACCAAAACACACCAAAAACTTAGCAAATTAATACTAAGCAAACCTTCCCATAAAGCAAGTTTGAAACATTGCGAGTTAAAAGCAAAAACAAGACGCTGCAGTTCTACGAGTTGAACTTCACGGGAGCTCCTTAAAAACAAGCTCCGGACCTCACAGAAGCTCTCCGGACCTTGCAGGAGCTCTCCGGACCTTGCGTCGGACCTTGCCAACACTTGGCGGACCTAACAAAGAACTTGTCGGACCTTGCCACAGAATAATGTTTTGACAATATTCAAAACTTTGAATGTTAATGCTAACTTTTATCCTAATTGCCAATGTATTCAGCACACACAGGTCTCACAATCTCCCCCTTGATGAATGCATTGGCAACACCAATTAAAATCCGAACATTGTCTTATGAAAAGTTTTGAAAAGCTTTGAAAACTCATTTCTCCCCCTTTATTAATTTCTCCCTATTTTTTAAAATCAGAGAAGGAAGAAAGTATATAACATATGCAAAGTGTAAAAAAAATCTCAAAAATCTCTCCTTATACATATTTCTCCCCCTTTGACAATGTATTCAGCATGGTTCAAAAGAGAAAATTTTAAATGTTATGAGAATATTATAACATATACATACAAAACAAAGCTCATCCAAGTCATACTATCAGGTTACTTACACTATCACATCAATGAGATACATAAAGTAGTGTAAGCCATGCTAGAGATCAAATGTATTTTTCAGTTTAAGCAAGTCATGATCTCCCTTACTCAACTATTTCAAAACCTGAAAACATGACACTTGTTGCTGCATTTTTATTATTCATAATCATTTAAGGCACAAAGTTGATCATATGATATTTGCAAGAGATTATATGCCGCATCAGCCTTATTCTAACCAACCAAGCCAAGCCTATGTCATTTGACAATCAGAAGCTTATGGACATGGTTTTAGTCATACACAATTCCTTCCAAGTTCATATCTTAGTGCAATGATAAGCAATCTCAAAAGAAGAAGTGCGATGCAGCATATTCTCTTGATCTTTTCTCAAATTTTTATTTGAAAACTCAACATGTGAGATGATCACTTGATTAATTTTTTTATGATTAAAAGCACTTGTAAGCACGCAACAAGTTCAAAATAGCAAGAAAGTTCGATCATGACCAGATTTAGTGTAAGTAATTTTTCCAATTACTAGTCATGGCAAAAACTACAAAATGTATAACATGAGTAATGTAGTAAGAACTTTCAGCCTGTAAAAGGAATCACAAAGTCATATATGTATGAAATACTATGCTCATATTATTTTAGTTTCAGATTCACACATAGACTTTTAAAGTTTCAAAAACTCCCCCTCAATTTAAGCCATGAGGATGCATAACCCCTATTTCACTACGAATGAAACAAAAACGAGTGAAATCCAAAGGTTTTGTAAAAATATCAGCCAATTGTTGTTCGGTATCGACATGGTGAAGCACAATGTTTCCCTTTTCAACATTATCACGAAGAAAGTGATACCTAATGTCAATGTGCTTAGTTCTAGAGTGTTTCACGGGGTTTTTAGCAATACAAATTGCACTAGTGTTATCATAAAACAGTGGAACACTATCTAAATCAACCCCATAGTCCTTAAGTGTTTGAACAATCCAAAGAATTTGTGAGCAAGCGCTAGCTGCAGCTACATATTCAGATTCGGCCGTGGATTGTGCAACTGAACTTTGTTTTCTAGTGGACCAAGCAACAAGTGAATTACCAAGAAAATGACAAGCACCCGAAGTACTTTTCCTATCAATCCTACAACCCCCAAAATCAGCATCCGAAAAAGCTTTCAAAGAAACGGTTGAGGAAGAAGGAAGGAAAATGCCAAATTCTTGAGTTCCATGTAGGTACCTGAGAATCCTTTTGATGGCTTGGCGATGTGAAGCACGTGGAGAAGCTTGAAAACATGCACAAAGACATATGCTGAATTGTATGTCCGGTCTTGACGCCGTGAGATACAAAAGTGACCCAATCATACTTCTGTATTCTTTTTTATCGACCGGGTCACCATCTTCGTCAAGTTCAAGTGTTGTTGCTGTTCCCATTGGTGTCCGAAGAGGCTTGCATTTGTCCATGTTGAAGCGCTTAAGAAGGTCCTTTGTATACTTAGTTTGACGCACAAAAGTTCCTTCTTTTGTTTGCTTGATTTGCAGCCCCAAAAAGTATGTGAGTTCTCCCATCATACTCATCTCAAATTCTGAACTCATCATAGCTGAAAACTTGGACACGAGATCATGAAAAGCACAACCAAAGATAATATCATCCACATACACTTGAACGAATAATGAGTCATTGCCATGCTTAAGTACAAAAAGAGTTTTATCAACCTTGCCCATGGTAAACCCCTTTTCAAGTAAGCATGTTTTTAACATATCATACCATGCTCTAGGGGCTTGTTTTAGACCGTACAAGGCTTTGGACAGTTTGTAAACATGATTAGGAAAATTTGGATTTTCAAAACCCGGTGGCTGCTTAACATAAACCTCCTCCTCTATGTAGCCATTAAGAAAAGCACTTTTAACATCCATTTGATATAACTTGAAACCTTTAGATGCAGCAAATGCTAATAAAATTCTTATAGCTTCTAATCTAGCAACAGGAGCAAATGTTTCATCAAAATCTAGACCTTCAATTTGAGTGAAACCTTGAGCAACCAACCTAGCTTTATTCCTAACCACAACCCCATCCTCACTTTGCTTATTTTTAAATACCCATTTAGTTCCAATTAATGTGTGACCTTGAGGTGGAGGTACAAGTTTCCAAACATTATTTCTTTCAAAATTTTCTAACTCTTCTTGCATGGCATTAATCCAAGATTCATTAGTGAGTGCGTGTGATATATCCTTGGGTTCAAAAGAAGAAACAAAAGCAGAATGAGCATGAGAGTTTGGATCGCAAAACCTGGACCGAGTGATTCGTTCATGCAAGCTTCCAATGATTTGTTGTGGAGGATGACTTTTGAGTACTCGGAGGGGAGTAGACACTTCACAAGCACCTTCTTCTTCATGTTCGGACCTTTGATTAGGAGAGCTTGTTGATTGAGGAAGGTCCGAACCAGCAGTAGTGACTGTTGGTGCTGGTTGTGGTGCAAAATCAACAGCTTGATCGTTATTTACTTCTGAGTTTTCGGGCAGCAGCACCACTTCTTCATCTTCTTCAATAAAAATACTCTCCCCCTGCGGATATGGATCCGGACCTGCAATATCGGAGCTAGTCCTTGGGCTAGCTTCATCAAAAGAAACCTCGCAAGTCTCCACAATTTTGTTAGTGTCAAGTAAAAGCACACGGTAGCCTCTAGTATGAGATGGATAACCAAGAAACATGCCATCAACATATCTAGCTTCAAATTTATCAAGATTACCATGTTTCTTAACAAAGCATTTGCAACCAAAAACCCTAAAGTGTGTAACACTAGGCCCATGTCCAAACCGGAGCTCATATGGGGTTTTTCCAAGCTTAGCACGCAAGAAAACACGATTTGAGACATAACAAGCGGTTGCAATTGCATCAGCCCAAAATTTCCTAGGACTTTGATATTCATCAAGCATAGTCCTAGCCATCTCAACTAAGGTCCTGTTCTTTCTTTCTATGACACCATTTTGTTGTGGTACATAGGGTGAAGAGTATTGATGATCTATTCCATTTTCAGCACAAAAGTGATCAAAGGATTGATTTTTAAATTCAGTTCCGTTATCACTTCTAATTGCTTTTAATGATCCTGGGTGATCAATAGATAATCTAAGAAATAAAGTTCTAAAATGACTAAAAGCTTCATTCTTAGATGCCATAAAATAAACCTAAGAATATCTAGAATAATCATCAACAATCACAAGCACATACCATTTACCTCCGAAGGATTGAACACGTGCCGGACTTACTGTGTCAAGATGTAAAAGTTGTCCCGGTTCAGCTGTCATGGTCATTGTGAGAGGAGCATGTGAACCTGCAACAAACTTAGCATGTCTACAAGAAGAGCACACAATATCATTGTCCTTTTTAAGCTTCGGCAGCCCACGTATGCGATCGAGAGCACTAACACGAGTGAGATGATCAAAGCCTATGTGACCAAGTCTACGATGCCAAAAATATAGATCCTTTGTATCATTAGCAACTAGACACCGATGCTTAGAAGTTGACAAATCAAAATCATCTTTAAAAACTCTTCCAAACCTAGACATGTTAAACAAAAGCTCACCTTTTGAATCTACAACCTTGCAGCAATTTTTAGCAAAGCCAACCTATAGATTTTCATCTAGCAATTGTGAAACCGAAAGCAAGTTGTATTTCAAATTTTTAACAAGTGTCACATCTTTCAAAGTGTAGAGATTGTTTACTCTAACCGAACCATTAGCAATTATGGGAGTAGAAGAGTTATCGGCGAAAGTAACATTTTCTACACGTGACACAAAAGAGAGAGAGGAGAACCATTCTTTGTTACCGGTCATGTGGCGTGAGCAACCTGAATCCACAATCCAAATGTTCTCCTTCCTCAAACGTGAAACCTACACAGCAGCACAATACGTCGATGACTCAATACTGGGGTTAGTTAAAAGACTTTTAGGAATCCAGTACTGAGTCACACGACGTCCAGCAGGAATAACACGCGAAAGCTTAGAAGGTACAGCAGGTTTATGAGCCAAACATCAAAAATTTTTGTTCCCAACTACTGACTTAGAAGATGTGTTATATGTAGCACAAAAAACAGTAGGTCCGGGAGCAAGTTTTCGACTCATTACAGCAGGTTGCAAGCTCCGAACATTCAGGCTAGCAGATTTTGCTTGGTTGTTATGTGATCTAGCAAGTATTCTTTGTTTCTTATTGTGTTTAGCTAGTCTATAACAAAAATCCATGACATGACCATCTCTACCACAGTAGGTACAATGAAAAATAACCTTATGATCATGTCTAGATGAGCAAGCAACACATTTATTAGAACGCGAATGGGACAGTACTCCTGCAGATTTGAAAATCACCTCTTTTTGTCTAGGAGCTGTTTGAATCAAACCGCTTCCTAATGACTTTACAACTTTAGGTGGGTGTGCCTTAGCATGAGCATGAGAATTTAAACCTAAACCAGTTTTATCATTACAAGACTTGAAAGAATTCAGCAGCAGGTTTAGGTTCTTATTTGCATTAGAAAACCGATCTAGTGTCCTATGCATGTCATCAACTTTATTGGACAGATCAAAGCAGTTTTCACATGAAGTTTTTCCTTTTAGTTTGCAATTTGAACAATATTTAACTTCATGCACACGTAAAGCATTGTTCAAAATAGAAATCTCATTCATAGCATCATTTAGTTTCTTATTCAGATCATCACATGAAGAACAATGCAAATCAATTGTAGAACAACAAGCATCTTTCAAATTTTTATCATTAAGTGTAGCAAGCTCTTTGTTCTTTTCAATTTCAAGATCAAGTTTATCAAGTGTAGATGTGTAACACCCCAAAAATCTTGTTAAGACCCTAAATCATGTTAAGAGGGGAATTTAAAATTTTTTGGACGTGTTGCATGTTTTGCAACAATTTAAATTCATACTGGAATTCAATTTAAATTCAAAACAGAAAAGAAATAGAAAAAGAAAAAAAAGAAAACAGAAAAAACCGGCCAGTGGGCCGAAACCTACCAGCCGGCCCATCCAGCACTCGCGCCAGCCCGCAGCCACGCGCGTCTCTTCCTCCCACTGACAGGCGGGGCCCGCCAGCCTTCTTCTTCCTCGCGCCCGCGCCGGGACTCTCTCACCCGAATCGAAACCGATCGGGAATTCTCGCGTATCCCAGCCGAATTTCGATCAGGGGCGACGCAAACTCGATCTAAACCACCCCGCCGCCCTTCCCCGTCTATAAAAACCCCAGCCTCGTTCTGTTTTTCCCACGCGATCTGCCGATTTTACTCCGGTGAGAAACCGAGCCCCTCCGGCGAATTCTGACCGATCTACGCTCGGAAATTCCGATCTAACTCGCTGGTCTTGATCCACCGCCTCCGGGGAACCCTGCAGGTGCAGAAAACTCGGTGACTTGCGGTTCAAACACAGCGCCGACGAGCCTCGCCGTGGTTTCACTTCGGACCTCGTCGCCGACCGCCTTCCAGGACCTCCGAGCTCAAGAAAACCCCCAAGGTGAGACCCCCGACCTCCCCTCCACCGATCTATGCCATAAAATCACAGTTCTAGGAAGAATTCCCGAAGATCCGAAACTCTCTGGCGAGATCGCCGCCTCCCGCTGCCGTGCGCCGCCGGGCAGCGCCGCCCGCGCTCGGTTAGAGCGACGTGGCCGCTTGTGCGCCGTCTATTTTAAATCGCACGGTAGACTTTAAATCCCCGCGTACCGGTTCGACGTTATAATCTCAGCCGTCTGTTTTAAATCGGACGGTCCATGTCAGCCCCGTGTTATAAAGACTGGAAATCTTACGTGCTACCCCCTGGGGTTCTCGGGAAATAAGAGCTAGCCCCGGAAACTTCTGATCTAGCCCCTGGAACTTCAGAAAATCATGTAAATTCATTTAAAAATCAGTTTTATCCCCTGGACTTAATAAAAATTAGGAAAAACTCCTCTGTTATGTATAGCTAGACCCCTGAAAATTGTTAAAATAATATTATAGACCCTGTAGTGGGGTGAGTTTACCTTTTTAGCCCTGTTTAATATTTAAATTAGGAAATTGAATATGTGGCTAGTGTTTAAAATTTAAAAAGTGGGACAAACATATTGTCAAAATTAAAATTAAAACTTTCTCAGTATTTAGAAAACTTTGGAGTGAGATAAAAATATATTTTGGGCTGAAATGAATCTGTTTAATTTATTATTCACATTTAGGGACACATTTTTAAGTAAAGAATAGTTCTGGAAAATAGGGAAAATAATTGTAAAATGGTTTACATCAGAGGAAAAGGTAAAAAATATATTAGTAAATATTTTAGATCAGAACCTATTCTGTTTAGATGATGTGTCTTGTTATTTTCATAATAAAGTTCACATTTAGGCATAGGAAATAAATCTGAAAATATAGCAACTAGTAAATAATAAATGGAGTTCTAAAATCCAAAGAATTCAGTTTAGCGTTGGTAGAAATTCTGAAGACACATACGAAGAAGGAAAATACCTTTCATGCATACTTGGTAGCTAAAAGGTGTAGTAATTGAATATAAGGAATTTATTTAAATTGGAAACTCATATATATAGTATGTAAGTATAAATGTGACCACAAAAGTAGGAATCATATACACATGATTAAAAGTGCATGCAAGCCACAAATCAACACACATAGAGTAACCACAACACATATAATGGTGAATGACTTTCATAAATATGAATGTGTGGTTTGTATGAAGTGGAAGTGTGAACTATGTCTTATGGATTGTTGTTTTTCTTTTGCTATGTGTAATGGTATGATGTAGAACCTGCTCAAGAGCAAGTTATTCCTTTCCAAGATCAGAACTACCCATTTCAAGAGCAGCAGGAAGGAGACAAGTGTCCTTGACCACTTTGATCCTATGCTAGGATGTGTAGATAGAATTATTTGCATTGTCAAATGAAATATGAAACCCATGCTAGGAAGTTTCCCTAGAATTGCATTACCTTGTTTCCTTGTAGCTTGGGTTGGGATTTATTTTATCATGTCATTTATTTACATGCTTATGCTTAGCCATGCTTAGGATGGGATATTTGGGATATGAGATCATCAGTTTATTTTACCATACTCTTGAATGAGATATTGTGAGTTATGTAGAGGTAGGGATCAAGGCAAGTTGGATGTTTTGGTTGGTGCTGGGTGCACGAGACTCGGGTTTGTGTTTAGTACTTGCCTGGATCCTAAGGACCGGTTCATGGAGCATGTAACCTGGCTTTACCGTGCCAACCACATGCTGAGATGGGGCAGCTTGGCCAATTAATTAGGTGTATCCCCAGCGTAGTATGGGTGTGTTGGATGGTGCGGGGAATAGGTGTCAGCTGGACTACCATATGAACCGCAAGGCTCAAGAGGGGGCCACTGCAGCGGGGTTGGAGCCTCTTGTATGCTGTTAGGGGTGAAACCTCAGTGGGCCCACGCTCGTCAGGAATCCCTTTGTAAAGGCTTCGTAGTGATCTCCTGGCTACACACATGGGAAGTGTGAATGTGGTTCATAGCCACTGGCATAATGGAGGTTCTTTTAGTCCACCCGGCAACGGGGGATGAAATCACTACATGTGGGTACAGTGGTACAAACTCTGCAGAGTCAAAACTGTCATGACAGCCGTGCTCACGGTCAAGAGCGGCTTGGACTTATTCATGATTAGAGGATTGATGGTTTTGGATGTTGTGGATGTTAAGCGGGGAGCTTAACATTGGAAATGATGTTATGGTTATTTGATTATGATGATGGGATGGGAGATCAGGACCATTTCATCTGTGTAGTAATGTAGGTGCTTAATAAGCTAAGGTGATAGGTATTAATTGCGTAGTGCTTTAACCATGAGTTCAACCTCCCCTTGTTCTAGCCATGCATGACATAACTTTCCCACACTTGCTGAGTACCATCGGTACTCAACCTTGCATATTTGTTGGTTTATATTGCTGCTCAGGTCAAGATAATGAGGAGGTGTATAATGACCAAGACTTTGGACCCGAAGAAGGTTTCTAGGTTCATGGAGACCCCGGGCAACGCCTGTGACGGAGCCCACAAGAATAATATTCTGCTGCTAGTTTATTTACTTGTGATGAACTTATTATTGTCCATCGAGACATTTGCGATGTAAGACTTATTTATATTCGACACCTGGCTTGTAATAAATGATGCCTCACTATTTGTCAACACATGTATGAGAAAATGATCCTGGCATACATGTGATATTCACTTGGTTGTTCTTCGGAAAAACCGGGTGTGACAGAAGTGGTATCAGAGCCAAGGTTGCCCGTAGGAACGTGGACCTAGGTAGAAATGGACGTATTTAAGGGCCCTATTTTCTTAAAAACTATTTTTACAAGATGTGTGTTGAAAAGTGTTATTTAATGAGTCACTTTCTTCATCTTACCCCAATTTTCATTCAAAATAGGATTTTTGTTTAAAAAGTTTATCTAACCTAAGTTTAAATGCTTTTTGTTTTTAGATGGTTCGCATGATTCGCACCGCTCGCAAGTCCACAGGAGGAAGAGTTCCCGTAGTTGCCCTTGCCGAAAGAGAGGGGAGCCGTCTGGTGACGTACCTTTTCTACGGATTGGCAGTAGGAGGCTTGTTGTGCCGTCTTCGACGTATGCTCGAAGCCACCGGCAATACGGGCAAGCTAATCATCCACTATAACGCCACCAGGACCATCCGTGAGAAGAGGGAAGAATGAAGTTCAGAGATGAGGATTATACACGAAAACCAGCTGCTTAAGATCCACCGCTCTCCAGCTTGTAGAGCGACACAGGTCGATGCGGAGAAGGATGTCACCTGGGAGGCCATCACCTGCCAGAGTCACATCTATCGTCGACACCTGGACAGGACTGGGTAAATGTATGTCCTCCAACGCGAGAGTGGTACCTCGGAGTATAAGTACCTGCCAGTGCTACAAGGGACTTCCCATGAGCACATGGATTTGTGCTTAGAGGATGCTGCCATGCTTAGCACTCGATTACAGGAGTGTCAGCAGGAGCTTCAGGATGTTCGTGACACCCTGAAGGAAACCGAGGCGTTGCTTCGAGCCTGCTTGAGGGCGAGAGAAAGAGGAGATGGGAATGAACTGTGTGTCACCGTGAACGATACATGGACTCCTGACTCCCCAGATCACTGAGCGATCAGGCGTCGTCGCACTTCTCCACCAGCAGCCTCCCCACCCAAAGCAGAGTCAGAAGGCAGTCGAAATGATGAGGAAGATCCCGAGGAGCCAGCTCAAGAAAACGAGTAGCGTAGAGCCTTTCCCTTAAATTAGAAGGATGTCGAGTAGTCGAGTCGTTACGTTAGTTAATGGTGTGTTAATGCTTGGTGTGTGACGTGAGTTGTGGAAGCCATGAGCAATTGTCCACAGCCTCGTCTTCAGATTGTTTTGCTTTGGTGTGTGAACCCACATGAAATAATATTGCAGTTATTTTTGTGTGAGATATGAACCCTCAGAAAAGTATAACAAAGCTTCAACACTTCAAAGTACAAACAAGTGAAAGTAGTAAGATAATACGTAATACTTTAAATTAACATTTGGTTGATCATGCTAGATGGCCGGAAGAGGAAAAGGTCGTGCTGCCAACCCTGCCAACAACAACGATGAGGCATGCAACCCTCATCTTTCTGGAGGCCAGGACCGGGGTGGTCGCCGTGAAGGAGTTGATCCCCTCCACCAAATGCTGGAGAATCAAAATCAGCTCATCCAGAACTTGACTCAAGTGGTGGCCAACTTGCATCAAGTTCCACCTCCACAAGCTGCACCACGCCAACCAAGGTTGAGTGAGTTTCTAGGAACTCAACCTCCAAAGTTTGCAAGTGCTGCTGAACCTCTGGAGGCAGATGATTGGCTTAAGACCATTGAGAGCAAGATGAGGATCATACAGTGCCAAGGGTATGAGAGGATGTTGTTTGCCTCTCATCAATTGCATGGACCTGCTGCTGATTGATGGACCGCCTACGTGGCTGCCCATCATGACCCTGAGAACATCACTTGAGAAGAGTTCAAGCGTAGCTTCCGCAACCATTACATCCCAAGAGGTGAACTCAAAAACAAGAGGAAGGAGTTTTTGGGACTGCAGCAGGGAAACATGACGGTGAGGGAATACCTCACTAAATTTACTCAACTATCCCGTTATGCCCCACGGGACATAGAGACTGATGAGCAGAAACAAGATTGTTTCGTGGAGGGACTTACCACAGAGATGCAGTGTGCAATGTCATCAAAAGAGTATGAAAGCTTCCAAAAGATGGTGGACAGAGCATTTATGGTAGAAAGGAAGCTAAAGGCCTTGGAAAATGAGAATAAGAGGAAGGACGGGTGGTCACATCAAGCCTCAGGGAGCAACACCCGCCCACGTCTGATGCAGCAACCTACAGGGCAGACGAACCGTGCTGCGGTACCCTACTCAGCACCAAGAGGGTACAACCCGAACTACAGGCCTCCCGCAGCACCAGCACAGCCGCAACGTCAGTTTGTATAGCAGCCTCGCCCCGCATATCCACCTCGACCAGCAGTGCAAGGACCCCCAAACCAACCCCAAGACAATAAAGGCCAAGCACCTAAGGTTGGGGTGCAATGTTTCAATTGTGGTGAAGTGGGGCACTACGCCCATAAGTGCCCAAAGAAGAAGCCCACGCAGCCACAACAGCAGAATGTAATGAGAGGACGGGTGAACCACGTCACTATGGAGGAAGCACAAGAGGCACCCGACGTGGTATTTGGTAAGTTTCCTGCCAATTTACACATTGCAACCCTGCTGTTTGATTCTGGTGCTACCCACTCGTTCATTGCTCAAGGGTTTGTTAAGAAGCATGACCTAGCAACAACACAAATGAACCATATGCTAGCTGTAAACTCTCCAGGTGGAGAAATAAGGACAAGACAAGTGTGCCCCAAGTGAACCTAGATATTAATGGGGTGGTATTTACTGCTAACCTCATAGTGATAGATTCACAAGGGATAGATATTATCTTGGGTATGGATTGGTTGACAAAACATAAAGGAATCATCCATTGTTCGACCAGAACGGTGGAACTAACTCACCCTAGTGGCACCAGAGTAAAGTTAATAACAATACACGAGCCTAGGAGGGACATTAAATGAAATCAAGTTGAGGTGAAAGTTGAGGAAATCAGGACCATCAGGGAATATCCAGATGTTTTTCCGGAGGAGTTGCCAGGTATGCCTCCCGATCGTGAAGTGGAATTCGCAATTGAGCTAGTACCTGGAACAGCCCCGATATACAAGAGACCTTATCGGATGGACTCCAAGCAGCTAGAAGAACTCAAGGATCATTTAAGAGAATTGACGGAGAAGGGGTATATTCGTCCTAGTTCCTCACCATGGGGAGCTCCAGTGGTATTTGTGCCCAAGAAGGACGGAACCCAAAGGTTATGCATGGATTACCGTGCCTTGAATGAGGTAACCATCAAGAACAAGTACCCATTACCCCACATTGAAGACTTGTTTGATCAGTTGAGGGGAGCTTGTGTGTTCTCGAAAATTGATCTCAGGTCGGGATACCACCAAATCAAGATAAGGCAATCTGATATTCCCAAGACAACTTTCGTATCTTGGTACGGACTGTATGAATACACGGTCATGCCTTTCGGGCTAACTAATGCCCCGGCATACTTCATGTATCTCATGAACAAGGTATTCATGGAATATCTGGACAAATTTGTGGTGGTTTTCATAGATGATATTCTCGTCTTCTCCAAAAATGAAGAAGAACATGAGAAACATCTAAAGTTGGTGTTGCAGAGGCTGAGAGAACACCAACTATATGCCAAGCTGAGCAAGTGTGAGTTTTAGCTGAAGAGAGTTCCCTTCTTAGGACATATAATCTCGGAGGGAGGAATCTCCGTAGATCCCGCCAAAATCGAGGATATACAGAAGTGGAAGACCCCTAAAAATGTCGGGGAAGTTCGAAGATTTTTGGGATTGGCTGGATACTATCAACGGTTTATTGAGGGATTCTCTAAGATCTCAAGACCCATTACCAAATTGTTGGAGAAGGGAATCACATTCACATGGACGCCACAGTGCGAAACGAGTTTTCAGGAGTTAAAGAAAAGACTGACAACAGTCCCAGTGTTGGTTATGCCAGATATGCAGAAGAATTTCACAGTATACTGCGATGCCTCTGGAAATGGGTTGGGATGTGTTCTCATGCAAGAAGGGCATGTTGTGGCATATGCATCCCAGCAGCTTCGGAAGCACGAGAAAAACTATCCTACACATGACCTAGAACTAGCCGCAGTGGTACACGCGTTGAAAATTTGGCGACACTATTTGATGGGGAAGAGGACAGAGATATATACGGATCATAAGAGTTTGAAGTACATTTTTACACAGCCAGATCTCAACCTCAGACAATGAAGATGGTTAGAGCTAATCAATGACTTTGATGTGGGCATCAACTACCATCCTAGGAAAGCAAACGTCGTGGCCGAGGAAGGAAGAATGCCGCGTTGGAGCTCGAGGATGGTTGATCAGGGTACGTCAAGGAAGGCTTGGCGCACTCAGTTGCGATCTCAGATCGCCGTGACAACCACGGGTTTGGCCGGGCGACGGTGTACTGAGAGCTCGGACGAGCGGCGAGGTGTATCGAGGTTTCTGGGTGAGAAGACGTCGGGACAGTGGTGAAAAGCAACGGGGACGGCTCGGGCGCGTAGATAAGGAGACAGAGAGGCTGTTCAGCGGCCAGGGGCGGCAAGCAGCTGCTGTCCTCGGCGTTTTCTCGCCGTGGCGGCAGCTCGGTCAGGCGCAAGAAACCGAGATCAACTGTTTATTTGGTTAAAATGTCTAGTGAGGCTGACATGTGGGTCCCACTCCGGTTTTAACCTCTGAAATTGAATTTTCCCCACTGCTCTAAACAGTAGAGACCCAAATACCCTCTGTCATTTGAATTATCTACCAAATGCCCATTTGAATTGGATAGAGTTCAAATTGTGGAGTGTTTTAATATAATTTCAGCACATATGCAGTTTGAAATTCAAATTGAGTTTGAATTTACTAAACTTAGCTCATGTCAAGATCAACTTCAAATAGAGTGAAAATTGGTGTGTGAGCTCACAAAAATGTGCTGAGTATGAATATGCCTCCGACCTTTGAAGTCATGGGATAGAAGTAGCTTGAATTTAAATTTGAGTTCAAACTAGCCTCTTTCTAGTTATACCCAAAAAGACCTCAAAAAGGTTTTTGATTTGAGTGAAATTTGGCATGAGCATTCCTAGAAAGGTGTAGGAGTTTTTCAAATGCCCAGCCCCTATATGATGCATGTGGGAAATGCCACTTTTGCATTTTGTGAGTTTATTCTCTAATGCCCATGTTGATGGTGTTTACTTGCTCTTCAAATGTGTTCACAAAGTTTCTTCAAATGAGGTGTGTGTGGTGTGATGAACACTTTGAATGTGTGCAAAAACTTAGGCCCTTACATTCCTCCCCCCTTAAAAGAATCTCGTCCCGAGATTATAAGGTGAAAATGAGAGAGAGGACGGTGGAAGATTACCGTATATGCGACGTGAAAAATTCGGGGCAGTTAGCGCGAAGAAATCCTTCGCTCTCCCATGTCGCTTCATCTACGGAGTGATTACTCCATAGAACTTTGTAGAACCACAACGTGCGGTTGTGTGTGGTTCAGGCCTTTTCATCAATGATCTGAACCGGTTCCTCCCGATACGGGAGATCCGGTTTCAGTTCTTCAATATCCCCTAGCTGAATAGTAGTTGATAGCTTAAGACACTTCCTCATCTTGGAGATGTGAAAGACGTTGTGCACAGTGGAGAGTGCTTCTGGTAATTCCATTCGGTATGCTACCGATCCACATCTTTCTGTAATCTGAAATGGACCGATGAATCGGGGTGCTAACTTTCCTCTCACACCGAATCTGTTCACGCCCTTCATTGGAGACACACGTAGATATACGTGATCCCCAACTTCGAACTGTAATGGGCGTCTTCTCTGGTCCGCATACTGTTTTTGTCAGGATTGGGCGGCTTTTAGGTTCGTTTGAATCAGCCGAACCTTTTCCTCCGCGTTGTTTACAAGATCAATCCTGAAGGTAACCCTTTCGCTAGACTCACACCAATTTAGTGGTGTGCGGCATTTTCTCCGTATAGCGCCTCGTAAGGCGCCATCTTGATGCTGGCTTGGTACCCATTGTTGTACGAGAACTCAGCCAACGGTAAGTGATCATCCCAATCCTTACCGTGGTTGATAGCGCAAGCTCATAGCATGTCTTCTAAAATCTGATTTACCCGCTCGGTTTGCCCATCCGTCTGCGGGTGGTACGCTGAACTACGGATCAGCTTCGTCCCCAACACAGCGTGTAGCTGCTCCCAAAAACGAGACACAAATAAAGTGCCCCGATCCGATGTGATAGTGCGGGCTACGCCGTACAAGCATAGGATCCGTGAGATGTATAATTCAGCATATTTCTTAGCGTTGTAGTTGGTGTTGACCAGGATAAAATGGGCAACTTTGGTGAACCGGTCGATGATCACCCACAGAGAATCATGTTTCTGAAAAGTGGTGGGTAAACCGATGATGAAGTCCATGCTCACATCTTCCCACTTCCAGGCAGGAATGCCCAGTGGTTGTAGCAGTCCCAGTTTTCTCATGTGGTCTGCCTTCACCCTTTGACATGTATCATACTCAGACACGTACTTTGCGATCTCCTGCTTCATCCGTGTCCACCAAAACTTGTTTCTGAGTTCTTGATACATTTTGTTGCTGCCGGGGCGAATAGAAAATTTTGACAAGTGAGCCTCATCAAAGATTTTCTTCCGTAACTCTGGGTTACGGGGTACGACGATCCGGTCCTTGAACCATAGGACGCCGTCTCCGTCTTTCCAGAAAAATTTAAGCTCCCCACTGTCTACACGTCTCTGCAAATGCGACATGCCCTTCTCATGTTTCTGATCTGTCGCTATCTCTTCACAGATGGTGGGGATCAACGCTAAGTTGTAGAGAGCTCCATGTGGAATCACGTGCAGTGGTGGCTCGCTCTCTCCCAACAGTGCAATGATCAGATTGTTGAGGTGTGACTTGCGACTCAGCACATCCGCCACTATGTTTGCAATGCCGGGGTGATAATGGATCTATATTTTGTAATCCTTTATCAACTCTAACCATCTTCACTGCCTCATGTTCAGCTCTTTCTGAGTGAATATGTACTTGAGGCTTTTGTGGTCGGTATATAAATGCACGAGGTTACTGAGTAGGTAGTGTCTCCACATTTTAAGTGCGAGTACCACGGCAGCGAGCTCCAAGTCATGAGTTGGATAATTCTGCTCATGGTTTCTGAGCTGCCGTGATCCATACGTGACCACCCTTAGGTCTTGCATCAGCACACATCCGAGCCCAATGCCGGGGATTCCAGTACACATCGAACGGTTTTGTTGTGTCTGGCTGCGCCAAAACCGGTGCTGATGTTAGGTGCTTCACTAATGCCTTGAACGCTGCTTCACATGCTGGACTCCAAACATATTTGGTAGCCTTCTTCAGCAGCTCTGTCATAGGCTTGGCAATCTTCGAGAAGTTCGAAATGAACCTCCGATAATATCCCGCGAGTCTGAGGAAACTCCGTACCTCGTGAACAGTTCTCAGGGACTTCCAATTCAGCACTTGTGTGATCTTACTCGGGTCTACAGCGATGCCCTCTGCTGAGATAATATGCCCGAGAAAAGGCACTTGTGATATCCAGAATTCGTACTTGCTGAATTTCGCATATAGCTTGTGATCCGCAGCCGTTGCAAGACTATATGCAGATGCTTCGTGTTTTCTTCCTCCGACTTGGAATATACCAATATGTCATCGATGAAAACCACAACAAACTTGTCCAGCTCCGGCATAAATACCGAATTCATTAAATACATGAAGTGAGCTGGAGCATTGGTGAGTCCGAAAGACATGACCAGGTACTCATAAAGCTCGTACCTCGTCGAGAAAGCCGTCTTCGGAATATCCTCAGCCCGTATCTCAATCTGGTGGTACCCGGATCTTAAGTCCATCTTGGAAAAGATCTTTGCTTCGACCAACTGATCAAACAACATGTTGATCCATGGCAACAGGTACTTGTTCTTGATGGTTACGGCGTTTAGTGGATGATAGTCCATGCAAAGCCGCAACTTCTCGTCTTTCTTCTTCACAAATAATGCCGAACAGCCCCATGGCGAAGAGCTTGGCCTAATAAAACCCTTCTCCAGCAGGTCCGTTAACTGCGTCTTCAGTTCAGCCAATTCCTTGGGCACCATCTTGTACGGCCTTCGGGATATTGGCATGGTTCCCGGTGCAAGTTCAATCTTAAACTCCACCTCTCGGTCGGGCGGCATCCCCGGTAAATCATCCGAGAATACGTCAGGGAACTCACGGACTATCAGAATATCTTCCAATCTGATGGTTGTGGATTGATATACACTTGGAAGTTTTATTTCTGGACTGTCCAGAAATAAAGAGTGTGACTAGTGCACTTCTGAGTTCAAATGCACGACTCGGAGGATGGTGTCTAAAACAGCACCGTGGCGGGTTAACCACGACATCCCTAGGATGACATCGACCTTCTGTCCCTCTAAAACTATGAGAGACGTAGTGTATGCTCTACCCGCTAAGCATAATGGTACTTTAGAAACCATCATGCTTGCTGAAATCTTCCCACCCGGCGAACAAATCAAATATGGACTTTCGGTGGGTAGTATTTGCAAGCTGTGTTTAGCAATAAAAGCTTGGCTAATAAAATTATGCGTGGCATCTGAATCAAATAGTACTATGGCGGGATGCTGGTGGAGTTGGAACATACCCGCAAGGGTTGGCTCTCCCTCTGGCACGTCCTCCATGGCAAGTTGGTGGACGGTACCGGGCCAGGATTTGTCTGCCGCGCATTAGTGGGGTTCCGGGGCTGATTCCTCCCCAGAAACTGCGGTGCAACTCCGTCGCCTTGCCTTTCAGGACAGTTGTTGGCGAAGTGTCCTGGGCGACCACATTTGTAGAATGTGGCTGCTGCTTGGCCTGTGGTTGGGGGACGAAAGCCCGGCATGCGTGTGGGGACCACCCCGTGGTTCACCCACTCCAGGATCGCATGGGGTGGTGCAGTGCGATGTGGCACCCAACAGCACACACGAAAAGATTAGAGAACAACATACAAACTTTTATTTGATATAAAACAGCAGAAGTCTTTTACAAAACTTAATTAACAGCTGAAGTAGTATTTACAGCTAAACTCTCAGCCTAGCTATGCAAAAGTGCAGCCGTCCAGCCCTGGGGACGCTACACACTAGCAGCACTCCAACGAAGATCACGGCGGCATGCAGGGCTCCATCTTGGCCGTGTACCCTGACGGGGGCATCGCCTCATCCTCGGAACCCTCCTCATAGCTCTCACCTGCATACAGCTCAAATATTGCAACCATGAGCACGAGGGCTCAGCAAGGCTTAACCGACAACCCTAGGCAGGGAACTCTACATGCAAGAATGTGTAAGATAGGAAAAAGGACATTGCAATAAAGACACACCTACATGTTGATCCTTACTTTCAGTTTTATAGCAACAGTTTATTGAGCCTTAGGCAGCCCTCACATCGGAAGTCCACAATCAAACAAGAAACGCTTTCCTCCGATGTGGTGATTCCCAAAGTAGAAAGTAAAGTTAATTAGCTCTACATCTACAGCAGACATGGTTTCCAACACATTAATAATTCATCACAGCATATTATCATTCATCTGGCTTATTGTTCTTCTTCTTACTACGTCACAGAACATTGAACAAGCGGTACTCAAATAACCGCGAGGGACGGTGATTGCAATCAGGAGACACCCGAACAACATGTTGCATACACCCACATTCAGAAGCGTGATTCCACACCCCTTCGTACTCTGTTGTATGCAACAACCTTTCAAAGGCAACTCAAATGCCGAACCGGTCCATCCGTAATGGGCAGGAGGTCCCCGCGTGGAGCGTGACTGTGCCCACCGGCAGATTTACACCTTGCTACCCTCAACCCACTCCTATTTACTGTTGTGTAAGCCTCGACACCCAGGTTAACCAATTACACCGGTTTCCTGCTTATGTCAGTATGCCATCTGGTACTGTTCGATACTTGTTCAGCAGACCCACACACGACTCGGTCCTCAATCAACACCAACAGGACTACGGACGTGAGACCTCCGCTCACTGCTTCCTATCCCCCCTGCTGGGTCTCATTTTCACCACTCTTAAGCCATTTTCTATTCTGACCAAACCGTGCCAAAACCTTACCTCGCAAGTAGATTCCAACTACTCGACTTCTACCGAGATCCTAAGCATATTAGCAGGGCCTTGTCTACTCGTCGGGTCTGTAAGCTACCCAACCCTCCATAGGATTTAAAAGGTAATGCAAGTGGGGTTTTAATCAACCTAACTCTAATGCAAGCATTCACCCTAGACATAAGTGATACAAATAAAGAATTTGCAAAAGTACTTAAATACAAACCGGGGCTTTCCTGGTTGCGAGTCAGAGGAGAAGTTAGCGTCGGGTGGCAGGACGTCCAAGGGCTCCGGTGTATCTTCGACTTCGGTCACTATATGAGATGTAGCAAAATATATGTATAAGTGGTTATGAAATATAAGAATTCACTTCTATTCATAGCTACTGCTATTTATGTTCCTTAATTGGCTTTGGAATTTTTATAGTGGATAGTAGACTCTCTAAGGATGATCTGAGCAAAATTTGGAGAAATGTCATTGCACATTGTGGTCTCCAAAATTCCCACAAGCACAAGGCTTCTCTGAATTTCGAGCCCAAATCAGGAGCTTTGACATAGCTAACAGTAGAATATCGGATTAGGGTAAGTCTCCATGGTTCTAACAAAATTTGTTTCACCATTTGTGGAGCTACCAACAGAGAGATATGAATTTTCGAAGTTGGATAGAAGTTCTGAAAAAGTTTCTGTTTAAATTTGAATTTCCAAATAAGGGCTGAACTTTGGAAGGCAATTTAGCCTAGAAAATGAACTCCAACGAAACCCAAATGTTTACTTGAGATCAGTAACTATGAAAAGGATTAGCTGCCCAAATTTGGTAATGTTTCATAAAGAATTGCTCCTGTAATAAATCTCTAAAGGATTTACTAAAAACAATTCTACAGAAATTCCTGGGCATTTTCATATCAAGCAATTTGTTCCTCTGTGAATTACTCATGAGGATTCCAACAAAATTTGTCTCACTAATTTTGGAGCTTTCTACCCAAAGTTATGGATTTTCCAAGTTTCACTAACTTTCTGTTTGAATTTTACAGAGCACTCAACATGGGGCCCACTCGTCAGGTCTTTCTTCAACCTCCCGCCAGAGGACGCGCGAGCACACCAGCACAGATCATGGCGTGGCTCGTTCTCCCTCATTTCTCCACCAAATTAACTCTGGTTTCGCCCTACACGATCCTTGGAACGTGGCGCAGCTTCCGGGCAAGGTTTTCCCGCATGAAAACGGCCGAAAACAGGTCGGCACCTGCGGAGCGGCTCGGGAGCTTGGCTTCAACGCGTTCTGGTGTGTCCGAAGCTTCTCCCGGTGCGCTACGTTGCCCTAAAGCATCACCAGTGATCGGGGAACATGGAATGCATGCCAAACCTTGCAGCAAACGGCCGGAAAATGGGGTTCACCTGAGGACCGACTCGTTTTTGCCGCCGCCGGCGATTTCTCGTCGCCCGGGGTGTGTCGTGGATGGTTTGCTGTGGTATTTGGCGTGGGAGGGCGCTAGGATGGTGTGATGCTATGGCTTGAACACAAATGATCATGCGTGCTGGATGAATTTCCAGTTTTGGTTTTGATCGGTTCTTCACGTGTACCGGCGCTAAAACCTCAATTCCGGCCAGCCAGCAGTGGGTATGAGCAAGGGGAGGTCGGGAGCATGATCTACACACCTTGGAGCACCTTAGGGAGGTGTTGGTCGTGCGGGAGAGGCGCTGGAACGGCCGGAAGGCGAGGAGCAGCGAGGTACGGCGTGCTCTGTTTTCTCCCGGTAAAGAACAACTCGGGTACTGCGAGGGGAGGCCGGGGACGAACTGAGAATTGCTGGAACACGTCAAGGAGTCGCCGGCGCAGCTCCTAGAGCAATCAACCGGCGCTAGGGGTGGCTGGAGGCTTCTGAACGATAAGCACAGAGGTGGGCGCGGTGTGTTGCTCGTGAGCGCTCGAGAGCTGAGGGAAAAAGCTTCGGTGGAGGTAGAGAGACAAAGTTTGATCGCGCTGCTGCTTTAACCAGAGCTCACCTGCGCCTCAGTGCTTGCCGTGGAGAGGAAGTGGCAAGCAGCTTGGTGGAGGGAAAATCACAGCACGGTGACAGCTCGAGAAGCACTTGCACAGAAGCAAATTGCCCCTGTTATTTCATGTGTCACTGCCATGTGGGTCCCACCCCACCTAATAGCTCTGATATTTTCCTCTAAATTAAATCTTTTGCTTCCTCCCAAAGTCATGGTTTGAAATCTTTGAATTCAAATGATGGTGAATTCTAGTGTGGAATTTTAAACTGACTTTGGTTTTGCATTGTTGCAAAAACATAGCAAACCAACTCAAATACTTCTGAATTTTGGCAGGGCTGCTAATTCAAATGTGGAGAACACATTTGTGGAACCAAATTTGCAAATTCAGGATTTGGGATTTGGAACTGAAATTCAAATTCAGATTAGAGGGCTTCCTCTTTTAATCCCAAAAATATATTAAAACTCCTCCAAATGAGCTGAAATTTGGAAGGTTGAATATTTGGAATATGAAGATCCAAGTTATGCATTTAGATCTCCCTGTTTGGAAGTTTTTGGGAAGTCTAAATCATCACTTTGAACTTACACCGTTATAATTCAAAGTTTTAATTCCCATCATTTTTCCTAATTGTACATGAGCAGAATTTTTCTTCCTACCACTTTTTGGGGATTTTACATCCCTCCCCCCTTAAAAAGAATCTCATCCCGAGATTCCAATAGAAATGCAAAGCGGGGAAAACTTTACCGGGTATATGACGATAGCAAGTCCGGATAATTGGTTCGTAGATATTCCTCTCTTTCCCATGTCGCCTCATCAGCGTTATTGTTACTCCACAAGACCTTGTAGAACCATAAGGTCCGGTTTCTTGTGGCACGAGTCTTTTCATCGATAATCCGGATTGGATACTCCGTGTACGTGAGGTCCGGTTGAAGAACTTCTATGTCTTCAGTGCGGATTTCAATGGAGGGTTTGAGGCACTTCCTCAGCTGAGAGATGTGGAAGACATTTTGAATTCCTGCGAGCGACGCCGGTAAATCTAGGCGATAGGCCACGGGTCTGCATTTTTCAATGATGGTGAATGGACAGATGAATCGCAGCGCAAGTTTACCCTTCACTCCGAAATGATGAACTCCCTTCATCGAAGACACACGGACATAAACATGGTCCCCGATGTCGAAGTGGAGAGGGCGACGTCTTTTATCCGCATAGCTTTTCTGACGAGATTGAGCAGCCTTGAGATTGGCTTGTATTACTAGCACTCGTTCTTCAGCCTCATTCACAAGTTCAATACCGTAGATAACTCGCTCGCTGGACTCGCACCAGTTGAGAGGTGTGCGACATTTCCGGCCGTAGAGAGCTTCATACGGCGCCATCTTGATGCTAGCTTGATAGCCATTGTTGTAAGAAAACTCCGCCAATGGCAAATGATCATCCCAATTTTTGCCGTGGTGGATGGCGCAAGCGCGTAGCATGTCTTCAACCACTTGATTCACCCGTTCAGTTTGACCATCCGTATGCGGGTGATACGCGGAGCTTCGGATCAGTTTGGTCCCCAACGACGCGTGCAGATGTCCCCAAAACCGAGAGACGAATAGTGCACCGCAATCTGAAATAATGGAGCGGGGAACACAGTGCAAGCACAAGATCCTTGCAATATACAGCTCCGCATATTGCGTGGCCACGTAACTTGTATGTACGGGAATGAAATGAGCCGACTTGGTTAGTCGAACGACTATCACCCAAATCGAATCATGCTTGTGAGATGTGAGAGGTAAACCAACAATGAAGTCCATGCTGATATCCTCCCACTTCCACGCCGGAATGTTTAATGGTTGCAGCTGTCCGGCTTTACGCATATGGTTGGCCTTCACACGTCGACACATATCACATTCGGATACGTACTTTGCGATTTATCTTTTCATCCGTGTCCACCAAAACCTGGTTTTCAGATCCTGGTACATCGTTTTGCTGCCCGGATGAATAGAATACTTGGACAAATGAGCCTCGTCCAAGATTTTCTTCCAAAGCTTCATGTCACGGGGTACCACTATACGGTCTTTAAACCATAGTCCCGTATTCATCCCTTCGGAATCATTTGATTTCGCCCTTCTTCATTCTTCTCTGAATGTGCGACATTCCTATGTCTTTCTTATGAGCTTCCATAATCTCCTCTCGTATGGTAGGGACGAGAGCAAGATTATATAATGCCCCATGTGGAACCAAGTACAGACTCGACTCCTCCTCTTCAAGTGGGGTGATGGTCAGATGGTCTGACTCTCTAACATGATTAGAGAAGTCGGATATAGATTTTCACCCAACTGTAATGATGCTGTATAGACCATTCTATCAGCTGTTATTTTCCCACCCGGAGATCATATCAAGTATGAACTATTTGTGGGAATGATAGGCAGCTGATATTTAATAATATAAGACCGACTTATGAAATTATGGGTGGCACCGGAGTCAAAAAGTATGACTACGAGATGATCTAAGTAAGAAAACGTACCTGCGAGGACGGGTTCACCTTCCGGCACGTCTTCGATGGTTAAGTGGTGGACGTTGCCGGGTTTTGGTGCTGGTTTCTTGGGCTGATTGCGTGGCTGAGTAGCACCCTGATACGGTGCTGCCCCCCTGCCCTGTCGCGGCTCGGGGCAGTCCCTCGAAATATGTCCGACACGGCCACACGTGAAGCACGTGTAAGGTGTCAGGGTCCCGCCGACTTGAGGACGGAATCCCGGTGCACGCTGTTGAAACTGAGGCACACGCGGGACCATCCTTTGCTGCTGCTGTTGCTGTGGTGGATACGTCGGTCGGAAGCCCGGCGCATTATATTGCCGACCGCGGAACTGAGGCGGTTGCGCCGGTGGCTGCCATCTCTAACCGGATGGTGAGGGATACACCACACCGTATTTTTGTGGCGTCCCACCACTGCTGCTCGTCAGCGTGCTGCGTTTCCTCTTATCAGAACCACGCTCGCGCTGAGCATTCTCTTGTAGAATCGTGGCATTAACAAGGTCGTTGAATGTGCCGTGATTGCTTTGGGCGAGATGGACCTTCATCTTTGAATTCAGGCCCCGGAAGAATGCATTGCGCTTGTCTTCCTCCGTTCTCACAAATCCTGGCGCATACTGCGCCAGCCGGTTGAATAACCTGGAGTACTCATGAGCACTACTCTCGCCTTTCCATAACACCCGGCGGTATATGGTAGGCGCGGAACGCCTCCCGGAACTCCACCCATGTGACGGCATGGCCAGCCGGTAATGAGGCGATGTAGTTCGCCCACCATGTACCGGCTTCTCCTTGAAGCTGTTGCGCTGCATACAGCGCCTTCTGGTGTTCGGTGCATCGTAGCAGCCCAAACTTCGCCTCCAGAGTGCGGATAAAGCTGTACGCCTCTAAAGGCTCTTCGGCCTCTGTGAAAACCGGAGGATGGGTTGCTAGGAATTCTGAATAAGAACTTTGTTGTGGCTGGCGTTGCCCATTGTCTTGGCGTCCTCCTGGACGGGACGCATTCTGCTGAACTAGCATCCGCAGCAACTCGGTTTGCTCGTCGCACGAGCCGAGACTGCGGCGAGAACCTCCGCAAGATTTCTTGGAAGTTCTGGCGGTGGAGGAGGTTGTTGCTGTTGCGTCGTGGTTTGCTCCGGAGGTGGAGACTCATCACCACGAACCTGACTCGGACCTCCATCCTCTTGCGTTGAACGCGTACGCACCATTCTGCATTCATACCATTCAAACGATCAACACATGTTGGTTTAGTTCATCCAGTCTATACAATAGTAGTGCGAGAATGGCATAAATAATATGCATAACAATCACACATATGGATAAAGTCTAAACTTTATACGACATATACATTCCTGGACCAGGTCACAAGATCAGGTTCCAAAGTAATGAACTTTAGGGATTAAAAGTTCATTCGACCATCGTGGGTCGCCACGGGATGTTAAGTGTGTTAGCATGCGTAATTCCTCGCTATTGTACTGGACCCCAAACATGTTCCCGCTCGAAGTGATATGTTTAATGCATAAACTTTTCGACTCCACTTTCTGTTTTGCAACAGCCACTGGACGTCGAATTGTGAAACTAATTGTTTTGGTTGAAACACTTCAACAGGGTGTTCACAGTCCAGTTTCTTATCCAGCTGACCAGTCTGGATAATTCAATAGTTTTGACCACCTTAGTGGCAAAATCTGGACTAGAGTGTAACAACAAAGCTGTAGTAGACTCAACAAGGAATCCAGATTGTATTTATTTGCCTCTTTAGCCAACCTAGTTTGTGAGTTATGACTTCTAAAAGTTGACATAATTTTCTGAGGAATTTTTATAGCACCTCCTTTACAAGTGGCTGTTTTATTCCCAAAATTCCAACTATTTCTGTCCTCAATCTTGGGAAATACTGAACTACAAAGTTGAAGTACATTTCCTATACTTTCCAAAGTTGTCTTACTTGACCCTTAGAAATTTTTCTACAAAAAGTTGTGGTCGAAATACAGAAAATTCCAGAGAGCATTTTGGTCTGTCCTGTTTCTAGACAGTGCCTACTCATCTGAGATATCCATTTGGAGGGAGATTTTGTTCTGGAGTTCTACAGAAATATTGTAGAAGACTTCCAAACCTTTCCAGAATGGTATCCCACACCTCCATTGGTTCAACCAATCCTATGTTATACCCTGTTTAAGTTCAGCAAAGTTTCTACCGAAAACAGGGGAGGTTGTTCCTCAGTCTTAGATATTGAATCTATACTCCCAATTGACTCTTAGTTCAATATGGGAGTTCCATAACCCCTACATGGAATCCTAAACTTCATTTTGACTCTTTTATTTGAAAAATATCCTTTTATATAGTCTCGGTACTACGTTTCCTCACCAAAGAAAAATCTTAAACCGGTATTCCGGCATATACGTGTCAAATGGTGGAACTAAAGACGTCACTCACAAACGGTTTCTAAACGTCTTGCACTAACGTGGTTAATGTACCTGCAGAAGAACACACAATAATGGTGCGCACAAAGGTTTTTGACATTTCAGGCAGTTCCATATCATAATAAAAACATACGGTCCGTATCATTGCCATACGGATCGTCCCTGAGTCAAGCCACGTCTCAAGGTACATGGCCGTGTTTTCACACCACACGAGGGGAACCCGAGTAGAGCGCGAACGGGTCGTCACGGTTGGGAATTTTATCAACCCAACGGATACCACCTACTGCCTCATGACCGTTGAGGCACGCCGATGGCGAGCGCTATGTATGGCCCTTTGAACATTGAACGTTCAAGAGTTGCATACTATCGTGTTGCTTACCACACGATGGGGTATTCTCACTTTTGCCTAAAGTATGCTGGAGATCAGCCTTTCATATGCTCTCAGAACCATGAAGAGGTTCAGAGACTCATATTAACTACCATGCCAAGCCACGGTATACCATTTCATACTATTACTCGTATGGCGAGTTACAGGAATTGATCTGCCTACGGTGGCGTACCTTACCTCTTACCTGACGTCAGAGCATCATTACAGAATGTATAACACATAAGTTAGCTTTTCCACCTTAGTCACTACTACTATCATAGACCTTATGTGGGCTTTTCCACCTTAGTAACTACTTTTATGTTTTCAAAATAGGCTCTTTTCGAGCCTTCTATTCCCAATGCGGCTCTGATACCATGTCTGTGGGGACCACCCCGTGGTTCATCCACTCCAGGATCGCATGGGGTGGCGCCGTGCGATGCGGCACCCAACAGCACACACGAAAAGATTAGAGAACAACATACAAACTTTTATTTGATATAAAACAGCGGAAGTCTTTTACAAAGCTTAATTAACAGCTGCAGTAGTATTTACAGCTAAACTCTCAGCCTAGCTATGCAAAAGTGCAGCCGTCCAGCCCTGGGGATGCTACACACTAGCAGCATTCCAACGAAGATCACGGCGGCGTGCAAGGCTCCATCTCGGCCGTGTACCCTGACGGGGGCATCGCCTCATCCTCGGAACCCTCCTCATAGCTCTCACCTGCATACAGCTCAAATATTGCAACCGTGAGCACGACGGCTCAGCAAGGCTTAACCGACAACCCTAGGCAGGGAACTCTACATGCAAGGATGTGTAAGATTGGAAAAAAGACTTTGCAATAAAGACACACCTACATGTTGATCCTTACTTTCAGTTTTATAGCAACAGTTTATTGAGCCTTAGGCAGCCCTCACATCGGAAGTCCACAATCAAACAAGAAACGCTTTCCTCCGATGTGGTGATGCCCAAGGTAGAAAGTAAAGTTAATTAGCTCTAAATCTACAGCAGACATGGTTTCCAACACATTAATAATTCATCACACCATATTATCATTCATCTGGCTTATTGTTCTTCTTACTACGTCACAGAACAGTGAACAAGCGGTACTCAAATAACCGCGAGGGACGGTGATTGCAATCAGGAGACACCCGGACAACACATTGCATACACCCACTTTCAGAAGCGTGATTCCACACCCCTTCCTACTCTGTTGTATGCAACAACCTTTCAAAGGCAACCCAAGCCGAACCGGTCCATCCGTAACAGGCAGGAGGTCCCCACGTGGAGCGTGACTGTGCCCACCGGTAGATTTACACCTTGCTACCCTCAACCCACTCCTATTTATGGTTGGGTATGCCTCGACACCCAGGTGAACCAATTACATCGGTTTCCTTCTTATATCAGTATGCCATCCGGTACTGTTCGATAGTTGTTCAGCAGACCCACACACGACTCGGTCTTCAATCAACAAGAACAGGGCTACGCACGTGAGACCTCCGCTCACTGCTTCCTATCCCCCACTGCTGGGTCTCATTTTCACTACTCTTAAGCCATTTTCTATTCTGACCAAACCGTGTGATAAAATCTTACCTCGCGAGTAGATTCTAACTACTCGACTTCTACCGAGATCCTAAGCATATTAGCAGGGCCTTGTCTACTCGTCAGGTCTGTAAGCTACCCAACCCTCCACAGGATTTAAAAGGTAATGCAAGTGGGGTTTCAATCACCCTAACTCTAATGCAAGCATTCACCCTAGACATAAGTGATACAAATAAAGAATTTGCAAAAGTACTTAAATGCAAACAGGGTCTTGCCTTGTTGTGAGTCAGAGGAGAAGTTAGCATCGGGTGGCTGGACGTCCAAGGGCTCCGATGTATCTTTGACTTCGGTCACTATATGAGATGTAGCAAAATATATGTATAAGTGCTTATGAAATATAAGAATTCACTTCTATTCATAGCTACTGCTATTTATGTTCCTTAATTGGCTTTGGAATTCTTACAGTGGATACTAGACTCTCTAAGGATGATCTGAGCAAAATTTGGAGAAATGTCATTGCACATTTTGGTCTCCAAAATTCCGACAAGCACAAGGCTTCTCTGAATTTTGAGCCCAAATCAGGAGATTTGACATAGCTAACAGTAGAAGATCTGATTAGGGTAAGTCTCCATGGTTCTAACAAAATTTTTTCACCATTTTTGGAGCTACTAACAGAAAGATATGAATTTTTGAAGTTGGATAGAAGTTCTGAAAAAGTTTCTGTTTAAATTTGAATTTCTAAATAAGGGCTTAATTTTGGAAGGCAATTTAGCCTAGCAAATGAACTTCACTGAAGCCCAAATTTTTACTGGAGATCAGTAACTATGAAAAGGATTAGCTGCCCAAATTTGGTAATGTTTCATAAAGAATTCCTCCAGTAATAAATCTCTAAAGGATTTACTATAAACAATTCTACATAATTTCCTGGGCATTTTCATAGAAAGCAATTTGTTCCTCTGTGAATTACTCCTCATGAGGATTCCAACAAAATTTGTCTCACTAATTTTGGAGCTTTCTACCCAAAGTTATGGATTTTCCAAATTTCACTAACTTTCTGTTTGAATTTTACAGAGCACTCAACGTGGGGCCCAATCGTCAGGTCTTTCTTCAACCTCCTGCCAGAGGACGCTCGTGCACACCAGCACAGATCATGGCGTGGCTGGTTCTCTCTCATTTCTCCACCAAATTAGCTCCGGTTTTGCCCTACACGATCCTTGGAACATGGCGCAGCTGCCGGGCAAGGTTTCCCCGCATGAAAATGGCCGAAAACAGGTCGGCACCGGCGGGGCGGCTGGGGAGCTCGGCATCAACGCGTTTTGACGTGTCCGAAGCTTCTCCCGGTGTGCTACATTGCCCTAAAGCATCACCAGTGATCGGGAAACATGGAACGCATGCCAAACCTTGCAGCGAACGTCCAGAAAATGGGGTTCACCGGAGGACCGACCCGTTTTTGCCGCAGCCGGTGATTTCTCGTCGCCCGGGGCGTGTCGTGGATGGTTTGCTGTGGTATTTAGCGTGGGAGGGCACTAGGATGGTGTGATGCTATGGCTTGAACCGAAGAGCAAATGATCATGCGTGCTGGACGAATTTCCAGTTTTGGTTTTGATCGGTTCTTCACATGTACCGTCGCTAAAACCCGAATTCTGGCCAGCCAGCTGTGGGGACGAGCAAGGGGAGGTCGGGAGCATGATCTACACACCTTGGCGCACCTTAGGGAGGTGTTTGTCGTGCGGGAGAGGCGCTGGAACGGCCGGAAGGCGAGGAGCAGCGAGGTACGGCGTGCTCTGTTTTCTCCCGGTGAAGAACAGCTCGGGTACTGCGAGGGGAGGCCGGGGACGAACTGAGGATTGGTGGAACACGTCAAGGGTCGCCGGCGCAGCTCCTAGAGCGATCAACCGGCGCTAGTGGTGGCTGGAGGCTGCTGAACGATAAGCACAGAGGTGGGCGCGGTGTGTTGCTCGTGAGCGCTCGAGAGCTGAGGGAAAAACCTTCGGTGGAGTTAGAGAGACAAAGTTTGATCACGCTGCTGCTTTAACCAGGGCTCACCTGCGCCTCAGTGCTTTCCGTGGAGAGGAAGTCGCAAGCAGATTGGTGGAGGGAAAATCACAGCGCGGTGGCAGCTCGAGAAGCACTGGGACAGAAGCAAATTGCCCCTGTTATTTCATGTGTCACTTCCATATGGGTCCCACCCCACCTAATAGCTCTGATATTTTCCTCAAAATTAAATCTTTTGCTTCCTCCCAAAGTCATGGTTTGAAATCTTTGAATTCAAATGATTTGAATTCTAGTGTGAAATTTTAAATTGACTTTGGTTATTTGAATTGGGATTGGATTTTGAATCTTCTCTTTTGCATTGTTGCAAAAACATAGCAAACCAACTCAAATACTTCTGAATTTTGGCAGGGCTGCTAATTCAAATGTGGAGAACACATTTGTGGAACCAAATTTGCAAATTGAGGAATTTGGGATTTGAAATTGAAATTGAAATTCAGATTAGAGGGCTTCCTCTTTTAATCCCAAACAAATATTAAAACTCCTCCAAATGAGCTGAAATTTGGAAGGTTGAATATTTGGAATATGAGGATCCAAGTTATGCATTTAGATCTCCCTGTTTGGAAGTTTTTGGGAAGTCTAAATCCTCACTTTGAACTTACACCGTTATAATTCAAAGTTTTAATTCCCCTCATTTTTCCTAAGTGTACATGAGCTGAATTTTTCTTGCTACCATATTTTGGGAATTTTACAATGCGCTGCTGAGGTGCATACGCACGCGGTATCGCCCGCTGCTGCTGTTGTTGTTGCGGAGGTGGTGCTGGCAGTGCCGGCCTGAATGCCGGTGGAGAATATGGCCGACTGCGGAATGGCATCAGCCTCTGTGGTGGCTGCCAGCATGGACCCGATGGTGGGCGATTTACCATTCGGTATATTTGATAAGGACCACCTCCTTCTCTGCTGCTTTGCGGCGCGCTTCGCTTCCTTTCCGCCGCAACTAACTCCTTGCCAGGGCCTCTTGAACAATCGCAGCATCAATAATATCATTGAGGCTGCCGTGATTGAACATTGCAGCTTGTCCTTCAGGAGTGGGTTAAGCCCCTGGTAAAAATGATCCCGCCGCTTCTCGTCGGTATCGGCGTGATAAGAAGCGTAGAGTGCAAGATCATTGAACGCTCTGGAGTATTCCAGCGCGTTCCTGCTTCCTTGCAGCAGGCGTAAGAACTTCTGCGTCTTCCTCTTCATAATACTCGGCGGTATGTGATAGGCCCTAAAGGCCGTCCGGAACTCCGCCCAGGTCATAACTCGCTCGGTGGGTTGCGAGGTGCAGTAGTTCGCCCACCAAGCGCTCGCGGATCCTTGAAGCTTTTGGACCGCGAACTGAGTCTTGCGCTGCTCACTCACTTGGAGCAGCCTGAACTTCATCTCCATCGTGCGGAGCCAGTTGTCCGCATCGATGAGTTCATCCGCCCTTGGGAATACCGGGGGATGAGTAGCCAGAAAGTTGGAGTAGGAGCTTTGTTGGCGCTCCTCGCGATCTTGACGCCTCTCTGGTCGAACGTATTCGCAATAAGGGTTTGCAGCAACAACGTGTGCTGCTGATGAGAGCTCGCCATCGCCGCAACGATGTCGGCCAATGTAACCGTTGGCGGTGGCGGTTGTTGCTGTTGCTGTTGCTGCTGTTGCTGTCCCAAGGAATCCTCGGGGGCTGTTGGGAGGTCTCTCCCCCCTGACTGGAATCCCCAACGTCTGGGTTGGCACGTGTGCGGGTCATTCTGAAATTCCAAACAGCAGCGATCAGCACATGTCATACTTAAAATTCCATATGAAACATTAGGTATTGAAGTGACACATGAATAATTTACACAACATTCACATATATTGATAAAGCATAAACTTTATACAAAATACATTATTTTCGGGTCTCCAAGAAGTCATGCTCATGTCGTCACTACCTATACATATACTACTGTCTACACGACGTGTCACTGATTACAAAAGTTTCTCTTACACCACCCTCGCTGCCCTACTTGGCAACGGTAACCTACTACTCGGAGTAGAATTCGACCTCCTGCGGGTCGTCCTCCTCTGCTACCTCTGCTGGTGGCTACGGGTCCATGACCTCCTCTTCCGGTTCAGGTTCCCCCATTGCCGGAAGACCCAAAACTACGGGTACGGCACCTACCATTGGTATGCCCATTACCAGAGGTACGAGATCCTGCAAAGCGTGCACCTCGTCCATGACCTGGTTGTAGTCCTCTTCCCAGCCTTGCCCCTCCTCAATAGCGTCATCCCACTCTTGAGTGAGGACCTCATTCTTCTAGGTCAAGGCCTGCACCTGTTGTTGCAAAGCCGTGATGTTGTCACGGCTTTTCTTCTTCGCCTTCTTCAGACGATGCAACTGATTATGTTGTTCGTTCCGTCACTTTATCGTCGGAAGGAGAATATTGCGGAGTGCGCTGTGAGCACTTTCGAAATGGTCTCCACGGCTGGTGATTTCCTTGAGCTCTGCAGCAAGACAATCCGTATGAACAGCTTTGCTGTCCATCACGGCTTTTCCTGCTCTCAACTGGAGGCTGAGGTTCACCTCCGCGGGGTTGTACCTCAGGCAACCCGGATCTGTTGCCTCCATGTACATTTCCCCCCACACATGATTAGCTTGTCCCTCCACTGGAACTAGCACGTATGGAGTGCCCTCCATAGCTCTCATGTGTAGTTGGCAGAAACGCGACATGGTGTCGCGAGCTGCCACTTGCCACATTTCCTCCGGCTGTCTACCTCTCACCGTGACAGTGAACGGCGCCCAACCGGGTGGCATGGGTCCTGCAGTAACTTCAACATGGACCATCCACGTCTTGTTCCCCTCCTCGCCTTCTTCCTTGGCGAGATACTGCGGCATCTCCACATATCCGAAATATTGAAGCATTTGCTTCAACACTTCCGGATAACCGCTGCGGTGAGAACAGTGGGATACCACCCACCCATTCTCCAATTGTCTATCCGCTGTCATATGTAGAAACATATTTGAAAAAGGTCAAATATTCATTTCAACAGTAAACAATTGAGTTATAACAAAATACATGTCACTGAACTCATAAAACCTGGAAACAAAGTTCGAACTTAAACCAATTTGACTGCTGATCTGCTGTCCAAGATGACAGCCCTGATCAGTTTCCATTTCATCCTGATTTAGATAAAGTTAAAAGCAAAAAGAGCTCTGGAGTTCAACATAAAAGTTAAAGCTAACTTCAATAGCTTTCTAGAAAGTATTTGCTTGGACTAAGATCTGTCCTGGTTCAAAAGTTATGAGATGTCAAAGTTGACAGAATTTCTGGAGAAAATTGGACAGCACCTCCCTGCTTGAGGTACTGATTTGATCCAAGAATTCCAGTTAATTATACACCAAATTTGACAAAACTTTCTGTTAAGAAGTTGTAACCCATCTCATTAAATTTTCAGAACTACCTTATTTTCTATTTTTAGATTTTGTGCAGGAAGTTATGCTCAATTTACAAAGAGTTATAGAGAGTATTTGCTCTGCCCTGTTTTCTGGACAGTTTCCACTCTACTGCATTTTTCGAATGGTTAAGGGATGAAACACCTCTGGACATCAACAGAAAAGTTGTAATGCTCTTCCAAATCTTTCCATAAATGTATCATATGCCCCTAACCTCGAAAGAACTCAACCTCTAAACTCTGATTAACTTCAGCCTTATTTCAGCTGAAAACAGGGGACTCTGTCCTTAGTATCCTATAAGTTGAAAACTTGTTAACTTTGAATATCCTTATTAAGGAAAGCAGTTACAACAAAGTTTTAGTGCTCTAGATTAAAACTTTCCAGTTTTACAATGCAGTTTCTCATTTAGTGGAGTGTGACGTCGATGCGTCACCAGATCATGTCGGTACTACGTTCCTCACAAAGAAAAACCTATATCGGATTAGCCGACTTCTTTAGTTCAGTGGCACTAAACGTCTCTCGCACACGGATCCTACACGTCTACTGTTTTGTGGTTATACTACCTGCAAATAACTCATACAATCGTCAGACTTGGATGCACACCGAGCCCGGTATCCATACAGTTCATACACCCGGCCGTCATCACTCGCTCGGATGTTCTCAAGCCAAACACGCCTTGAGCTACGTGTTCACGTTACTGACCACATGACGGGGTCTCCCAAACTTGCCCGAAGCACACCAGGGAAAGGCGTTGCTCGAATACCCCAAACGACATGAAGAGTCGTAGAGGATATTAAAACTGGTCGGGTTACCTGCCACCCGTGGGGCTCCACCCTTCAGCTTGTGCGCACTGGTGGACAGCGCTTACGTGCACCCCCCAACACATAAAACGTCCTGAGATGCACGATTTTCTGACATAAGCAAGTAGGTTTGTATGCCACTTTCTATACACTAATAACATCCTTATATGGTCTACTAACTCGTTCCTCACCAAATTTTTAAAAAAGATGACCTTTGTAGTGTGTTAAACCTCAAGCGAGCTCTGATACCATGCTGACGCAACCCCACGGCCTTGTTGACACGACCCCATCGGCCTTGTCAAGCCAGGATCACGCTGAGGGGTGCTGCGTTGCACAGCACCGGATAACGCACATTAAAGATACAAAGCGGAAGCCAAGTTTTATTACATAAACTAGTGTATGAACATTTTTACAACAAAATCTGTTTAGTCTACACTCACGGGCGTAGACTATGCATCGAGTTCACGTTCAGCCCATGAACGTGTCCCCGCTAGCACGCACACACACTAACACGGCGGCGTGCACGACTCCCACTCGACGGGGTTCCCTTCCTGGGGTTCCGTCTCCTCCTCAGGAGTCCCTTCCTCATAGAACCCTGCAAAAGCTTCAAACACAAGCAGTGAGCATGAAGGCTCAGAAAGACTGACCCGTCTCTCCTATACATGGAACTTCTACATGATGGTTGATAGGGTACATGAGGTAAAATAAGTTGCAAAGGACTCGCCTATTTAGTGGAACCTTACTTTCAAGTTTTTAGCAGCAGGTTGTGGAGAACCTTACGCTAAGGCACATGAGAGAGCCGCAATCAAACAAGAAACGTATTTCTCTCATGTACTTTGCCCAAAGTTGAAAAGAACTTTAATTAGCTCTAAACTACAACGAGACATTAACAAACAAGGTATATCTTTCAAACCAGCAAACTTTTCACATGAATCTAGCCTGTTCTTTCTCTGTCATGGTACAGTGAACAAGTGGTACTTACTGAACGCGAGGGACGGCAATTATAATCGATTTACACCTGCAGGGTTACCCGAATAACCCGTCACGTACGCCCGTACTCGATGTTGCCTACAGCAACCATCACGGACGTCGTACGCAACCACCTTTCACCCATCAGCCAAATGTTGAACTGGTCCAATCATCCCGAGCAAGAGGTCTCTGCGCGAGCATCCACAGTGCTGCCAGACGATTTACACCTCGAGCTCTCAACCTACCCTCTGAATGACCAGCTATGCCTCAACACCCAGCTACCCGAGTTACATCGGTTTCCCGGTTCCCATATAGCCGGTAGGCCTTCGGTACTGTTCTAGCTTATTCAACAGGCCCGCACATGGCTCGGTCCTCAATCAACACAAGCGGAGCTATAGCACCCAGGCCCCAAAGTTCTGTTGCTCTTACTCTCTGCTCGGTCTCATTTTTTCTTGCCATGTGTTTCATTTGCTATCTCTACCCGAGTCGAGTGCCTCTTGCCTATCCTCGCGAGTAGTTCCAACTACTCGACTTGTACCGAATCCTACACTACCTTAGCATTGCAGTAGCTACATGGGGTTTTCAATCCTAATCCCAACCCATGGTTTTCTTGGCTATGCATTTGGGTTTTCAAACAAGACTCTAATGCAAGCAGTAATGGTACTCAAAGTAAGTTCTCAAAAAAGTAAAAATTGTAAAAGGGTTAATGCAAACCGGAGCTTGCCTTGCTGCTCTTGGTCGTAGGCTAGCTGCTCTTCCAGAGTGACGAAGTCTAAGACTTCGGGTTCCTCCTCGACCTTAGCGACTATATGAGATAACATGTATATGTATTAATTTAAATGCATTTGAATTGAATTTAAACTTTTGAATATTATAAGTCTCATTAGACAGACCCAATTACTCTGACATTTTTATTGTGGTTTGGCTACAACCTAAACAGATACTTGGCCAAGTTTCATTTGCAGCAAAGCTCATTTGAGCTCTCCACAAATAATTATGTACTTGACATTAATTGGAGCTCCTAGGGTGTTCTAGGGGTTTTCATGGAGCAAGCCATGACTTTCTGAAAACTAGATTTTCAGAGGGTTCTAATGGCATTGGTTTCACTTAATTGGAAGATTTATAGCTAAAGATATGAGCTGAACAATTTCAGAGAAATTCTGAAAAATGTTTCTGGACATTTTCTATTTTCTCTGGAACAGTTTTATTAATCACACCATTAGGTGGATCAAATGAACTCAAAGGTATATTTTGGTGAACATCCCAGCAAAATTTCAGAATTTTCCTCCAAAGGGTTCTCCAGTTAAAATTCCAAACATTTTAAATTTGAGAGAATTAATTCTGGTGAAATAAAGATTCTCATGAAGTGAAACTTGATTTGCTGGGAAGTACTCAGAGAGCTGAATCCAACAAAATTTGGTTAACTCGATTTGTAGTTTCCTATCCAAAGTTATGTGGGTTTGAAGTTTGAACTAAAACTGAAAATCGAGGAAAAGTTTAGACTTCTGCCTGTGGGCCCCATACACAGTGCTTCGTCTTCCTCCTCGCGCCAAATGCCCGGCGGCGGCGGTCTCTGGCGAGACTCGCCAGAACCGAGTTCTCGGCCACCTCCCGGCCCGAAACTCGCCGCCTCCCCCTTTTCCGACCTCCTGAACTAGGCTGTGAGCTCGCCGGCCACCGGCGATGGCCGGAAACCCGCGCGCACCGGTGACAGCACCCGCTAGGGTTTCGGCGAGGTCGGTTTCACCACACTGTGCACCAAATCGATCAGAAATTGGTTGGAGGGAATCAGTGGAGCACGAGAAACATGAACCAAGGCTTTGTGGAAGCTCGAAACGCCGACAACCATACCTCGACGGTGAGCCGAGGTACTTTGCAACAGAGGCGAGGAAAACAGCCATATCATGGCCGATTCTCAGTAGTTTTCCTTGCTTCCTTCTCGAGCGTGTGCGCTAGCATGTGTAGAATTTACTGGACAACGGGCTTGATCAACAATAGGGTGTGGAGTCCGAACTTCAATCGGAGGTGAGCTCGGCTCATATGAACTGCCTTTTGGTAAACTTGGAAATTCTCAACCGATGGTAGATCATATGCCAAACGGATTTTGGCTACACCATGTACATGCAGTGACGCACCTTTCTTGTGTGGAGAAGTGGGTGCGACGACGGCTGTACCGAGCTGTCCACGAGAGCCCGAAGGGCGGCAACGTTCGATTCACCGGGAAAACATCCGGCTGAGCTCGAGGGCGCCTGCTCACTGGACAACACGGTGTCTAGGATGTTGCTTACGAGCTCACAATGCTGTTTTTCTACTGATAAGGTCGTGTTCACGAGTGATCGGCCGGGTCACGAGCGGAACCGAGAGGGCGGCTGGTCTGCGGTGGAGCTCGGTGCGAAACTGACTGAACTCGCCGTGGGCTCGGGGGATATTTAACAGGAGCATGCCGGGGAGGGATACAGAGCCGGGCAGCTGGTCTCCTAGCTCGGGGAAACGCAGCAGGAGCTGGCGCCGGCCAGTCTCTCGGTGGCGCGCTCGGCTGCAACCCGAGAACCGAGTGTTCTGTCCCTCAGTCGGTTGAATTTGCTTCAGTGGCTGACATGTGGGTCCCACCCGAGTTTTAACCTCTGAAATTAACTTTTCCCCACTGCTCTAAACAGTAGAGACCAAGTTAACCTCAGTCATTTGAATTATCTACCCCTGGGCCATTTGAATGGGATAGAATTCAAATTGGTTTTTGTTTGACTATATTTCAGCACATATGCAGTTTCAAATTCAAACAAAGTTTGAATTTGCTAAACTTAGATCATGTCAAGATCAACTCCAAATAGAGTGAAAATTTTTGTGTGAGCTCACAAAATGGTGCTGAGCAATAATATGCCTCCCACTTTTGAATTCATGGGATGGAAATAGTTTGAATTTGAATTTGAGTTCAAACCACCCTCTTTCTAGCTATACCCAAAAGGACTTCAAAAAGGTTTTGAATTTGGATGAAACTTGGCATGGACATTCCTAGCAAGTTGTAGGAGTTTTTCCTATGCCCAGCCCCTATATGATGCATGTGGGAAATGCCACTTTTGCACTTGGTGAGTTTATCCTCTAATGAGCATGTTGATGGTGGTTACTTGCTCTTCAAATGTATTCATCAAGTTTCTTCAAATGAAGTGTGTGGGTGGTGATGAACACTATGAATATGTGCCAAAATGTAAGTGCATCTAGGATATCCCTTGTGGGTTTTGGCTAATTGATGACGAACATATGAGATCCTAATGAAACTATTAAGATGACTGCAGGATAAACAAAGTGAACTGGCTCGGCACACACACAAAAAGGTGAAAAATAGAGTGGTGCCCGAAAAGGAAGACGTTAGTGGAATATAGAGAAGCAAAGTAGATATAAATGTATAGGTTGTGTGTGAGAGAGATACATCCCAAGAGCTCATGACTTTGCGTAAGGGTAAGGGGTTTAAAAATCAACTAAAATCCACTGAAAACCGTGTCCGTTTAACTTTCTGAAAGACGCAAACATAGTGCACCGGACTAGTCCGCCTTGTGAACCGGACTAGTCCGGTCAGCTCACTGGAATGCAACCGGACTAGTCCGGTCATGTCTCTGTTGTCCTCTTTAGAGGACTACGGACTAGTCCATCCAAGCGACAGGACTAGTCCGCTAAAGTTTCTGAAACCTCATCTCACATAGCACCGGACAAGTCTGGTTTGTGGACCGGACTAGTCCGGTTAACCCACTGGAACTAGGCCGGACAAGTCCGATCCTATACAGGACTAGTCCGGTAGTAGGTTTAACAACGGTAACTTTTTGGGAAAGCCTATAAAAAGAGGTCCTTCGTCTTTTCCCGAAGCAGACACGACTCATACTGTCAAAAACTAAAACCCTAGCGCCGCCACCTGTCCCAAGAGCCCAAAAACACGTCTCCCCACACATCTAAGATGCAAAAAGGTGAAGATCAATAAAATACTTGGATTTGGGATTGGGAGATCGTCGTTCCTTCGTTGTGAGCTCTTGGGGTTTGATCTCTCTACACTCATATTCTGCATTGTAATCTTTTTGAGTGTATTTGATCAACTTCTTATTGTAATTCTTGTGGGAGCCCTCAACGTGTGAGGTTGCCCCATAAACACGGTGATTACACTTGATAGTGAAGTCAAGTCGGCCTGTGTGGTAACTTGAAGAGGGAAAGGGTTGGGAACCCGGCTCTGTGTGAGCTTCCTCAACGAGGACGTAGATCTCTTGGTGAGATCGAACCTCGGTAAAAATTCGTGTCTTTTGTCTCTCATTTGTTTTACATCTTGACACATTAGATCACTAGTTTGCTAGTCATCGTTTGAGTTCCTTACAAGTTTGCACGTGCATCCATATAATAAATTTAAGTTATAAAAACTGTTGTTCTTATTCCGCTGCTATAAGATTAAATTTGTGAGACACACTTAATCAACTCAAATAATTCAGCACACCGGACTAGTCCGCCCACACAACCGGACTAGTCCGGTCAGTCAAGTTTCTGATAACTTTATTAAGTGTGCAGGAATTCTTTAAAGGCCTATTCACCCCCCTCTAGGCCATATTCAATTGGTATCAGAGCCAAGTTCTCCATCAACGAGACTCACATCTCGGAGAGATCAATGGCCTCTGAGAAGAACAACGATATCCCGAAGACGAGCAACAACGATGAGGAGCAAGAAGCCAAAGCCTTCGATGTGCTGAAAGAAAGTCCACATGACGATGAAGAAGTGAGGCAGCTAAAAGCACTCCTGAGAAAGAAACTGCTGGCACAAAAAGGAAAAGAGGAAGAAAAGACGATGGGGAGTGGTCATCACGACTACTCCCGGTATCCTTACAACTACAACGGTCTCAATTCAAATAATCATTATCTCTCTATCCATATGGGAAGGCCCCCACAGTTTGATGGAAGTGACTACACAATGTGGAAGTACAACATGAAGATGCATCTGATATCCCTGAACCCTAGTTTGTGGCACATTGTTTGCACATGCATCGATATTCCGGACACGGATGATGAACTCACCCCAGAACAAGAACAGGAGATTCACAAAAACGCACAAGCCGTCGCCGTGATCACATCATCACTAAGCAGAGAGGAATTCACCAAAATCAATGGGTTAGAAAGTGCAAAAGAAATCTGGGATACCCTCAAGACAGCTCACGAAGGAAATAGGTCAGTTCGTGAAGCCAAAATCGAGATGCTTGAAGGAGAGTTGGGGAGATTTGCTATTGAAGAAGGCGAATCACCTCAAGACATGTACAACCGGATGAAAGCACTCATCAACAGAATTCGTGCTTATGGAAGTAAGAAATGGACAGATCACGAAGTGGTCAAAAGAATGATTAGAGCCTTCATGCCAAGAAACGCCACACTTTTCTCAATGATTAGAGAAAGCCCCGGGTTTCACAAAATGACTCCCGATGAGTTATTGGGAAAGATCATAAATCATGAAATGATGGAGAAAGAGGCTCAATACGTCAAAGACTTAGCCGAGCTCACCTCTTCTAAAAAGAAAGAAGTTGCCCTCAAAGCAACGTGCAGACCCAAACTCAAAGAAACTCGTGAAGACCAAGACGATGGAGATACAAGCGACGAAAGCACCGATCTTGATGACGAAGAAATGGTACTCTTCATCAAAAAGTTCAAACGCATGATGAAGAGAAGACACGGCAACAATTCACATGAAGGCAAAAGCAAGGATAAAGGAAAATCCAAGGCTCGACGCACTTGCTACAACTGCGGAGAGTATGGTCACTTCATGGTGGACTGTACTTATGAGGAAAACAAAAAGAAGAAGGAAACAAGATCTCAAGAAAAGAAAATTTTCAGAAAAAGAAGACAAGCCCATCAAGCTCACATTGGGAAGGAGTGGGACTCAAACGACGAGTCCTCCTCCGATGAAGAAGAAGAGATGGCCACTATCGCAGTCAAGAAACCAACTATGAGAGCCACACTCTTTCCGAACATGGGAGGACGGGACATTAAAATCCACACTTGTCTTATGGCTAAGGAAGGCAAGAAAAAGGTTAGACTTACTCCTCCTATACTAAATTCCTCCATTGATGACTTTGATAGCTCTAGTGATAATGAAGAATTATTTAGAGGGCTAAGTAAAATTGCTTTAAAGAAAATGGAAATGTTGTTGAACGAAATCTTTGAAAAGGAAGAACTTGTCAACCGACAAGAAGATATGCTCATCCGTGAGAGGAAGAGATATCAAGAAGTTGAAAAGCTCCTTGAGCTTGAAAGAGAGAAGAATGAGTCACTTAAGTTAGAGCTAACCTTGAGTAAGGAAACTTACTCAAAGTTAGAGGACTCGCACATTGCAATCAAGGAAGAACTTGCTAACTTGTCAAAAGTTATCCTTGAGGTGCAAGTTGAGTCGCTCAAACAAAGTGACCCCTCTTCCTGCAAGAGCTCTTCCTCCAAAGATATGCGCTCGGCAACAGTAAGAACCTGCACCTGCTCTAGTAAGAAGAATGTAATTTCTAATGCTTTAACCCCACATGACATGCATTCTTCTCAAAACGACATCTTTGATAAGGAGAAGATCAAATATGCAAGAAGTGCATATATGATCACTAGACCTCCCAATGTCAAATATGGACTTGGCTTCGACAGGAATAAACACATGTCTACTTCTAATCATGCTAAGAATAGGATCATTTTTGTTAAAGAAAAATACCATGAATCTGAGCTACAAACACTGTTCCATACATTTGATGCTTCTTATGTTCTCATGAAAAACAAGTATGGAAAAGTCATTGCTAAATATACAGGGCCACGCCACAAGAACTTGAAAACTTGTGTGTGGGTGCCCAAGACTCTTGTGACTAACCTGAGAGGACCCAAGCAAGCTTGGGTACCTAAAACCCAGAAATAATTCTATTTTGCAGGCTTACTCCTCCGGTGGATCTAAGTGGGTGCTAGATAGCGGATGCACAAATCATATGACCGGAGAGAGAAGTATGTTTGTGGAATACGAGTGCAACAAGGATCCAAGTGAAGGTATATACTTTGGAGATAACAGCCAAGGAAAGGTCCTTGGTAGTGGTAACATTGAAATATCCTCTCAACACACCTTATCTAATGTTTTACATGTAGACTCTCTAGATTATAATCTTTTATCAATATCTCAACTATGTGACAAAGGTTACAACTGTTTACCACTAATGAGGGTGTGACCGTCTTTAGAAGAAGCGATGGCTCGATTGCATTCAAGTGGGAGAAATTCAAACTTTATTTGAATTTCAAACTGAACTTGTGCTGAAATTCATTCAAACCAAACCCCATTTGAACTTGGATCAATTCAAATGGCTCATGGGTGAATAATTTGAATTGCCAAGGGTAGTATGGGGTTCACTGTTTACAACAGTGATTAGGAGTAAATTTCAGAGGTTAAAACTGGAGGTGGGACCCACATGTCAGCCACTGCTCAGATCAAACCGACTGAGACTTTTTCATTCGGGTCGCCGAGCCGCAGCGGTTATCGCCACCGAGGGCAGCCACCGCGCCAGCAGCTGCTTGCCCACGCGCGGGCGCAAGGCGGTGCAGAGCCTTCTTAAGGCGCCTGCCCCCTCCTTCTTAACGCGCCGATCACAGCTCCCTCCTTCCACTCCAGAGCCCCAGCAAGGTACTAGAGACCTTCCTCCATCCTCCCCGTTGCTAGAATTCGATTGAAACCGAGTGATATCGGCTGTGCCGAAAGATCAAAATCGGAACTTGGAACCGCCGCACCTCGGGCTCTCGTGGACAGCCCAACCAGGGCGTTGTCACGCCCGAGCCAAGGCACCCTTGGACGCGCGGGTGACCGGTGCTGCTCATCCCCGAGCCACAGCTCGAGTGGTTGCTCACCGGCGGCGAATTTCCACTTTTTCCCTTTCTGTGTGCAGAACGACCTTCGGGTACGGTTCTGTTTAATTCGTGCTCTAGAAAGGATTAGAGGGCCTCAGGCCACTCTCACACGAGCTAGACACGGTAACGCACAAGTTGTCTTCACAACTCCGGGCCGGAGAACCTCTGTGCCCGGCGTAATTTAAGGTCTACTAATGGCGGAACGAACGGGCGGCATCGGGCGCACGGTGAGGACCTATTTCGGGCCTTCCCCGAGCTGCCTCGAGCTCATGTCGACCTTCTCTGAGGTCTACTGATGCTCCCCGACCGATTTCCCAAGTAGCTGAGGTGCTTGGGTAGTCAGCCGACATGGCCGAAATCGTTCTGAGGTGGCGGCTCGTCGCCGACCATGCTCCGGCCATTGTCATGAGCAGCTAACCCTAGAATCCTGTTCCCCGAGTAGAAGTAGGCAGGGGCGGCCAGAATCGAGAAGTTTGGAGCTGTACAGCAGCCGGCGGCGAGCTCTCCGGCGAGATCCCTCGGCGGCGGGGCGCGGGTGTCGCGAGGTTGAAGAAGGGGGTGGACCCCAGCTGTCAGCGGCCGATATTTTGAATCGGGATCCGGCTGCGGCCAGGATCGGGTGTGATGGCGCGCAAAATCCTTGTGGGCCACGATGTGCCATCGCCTAGGCGTGCGACGCGTGTCCCCTGGGCCCACGCGAGAGTTTAAACTTTTCCCCGATTTTCAGATATCCTTCAAACTTCAAATCCTTATAACTTTGGCTAGAAAGCTCCAAATTGAATGAACCAAATTTTGCTGGATTCAGCTCTCCGAGTACTTTCCAGAAAATCAAGTTTCACTTCATGAAATTCCTTATCTCTCCAGAATTAATTCCTCAACGTTTAAACTGTTAGGAATTTTAACTGGAGAATCCTTTGGAGGAAAATCCTGAAATTTTTCTGAGATGTTCACCAAAATATCCTTGAACTACCATAAAAATTTCAGATCCATTTAAGCTCATTTAATCCACCTAATGGTGTGATTAGTGAAACTGTTCCAGAGAAAATAAAAAATGTTCAGAAACATTTTCAGAATTTTCTCTGAAATTGTTTAGCTCATATCTTTAGTTAGAGACTTCCAAATTAAGTGAGACCAACTCCATTAGAACCCTCTGAAAATCTAGTTTTCAGAAAGTCATAGTTTGTCTCATGAAAATTCCTAGAACACCCTAAGAGTTCCAATTAAAGTCAAGGACATAATTATTTGTGGAGGGCTCAAATGAGCTTTGCTGCAACTAAAACTTGACCAGGTCTCTGTTTAGGTTGTAACCAAGCCACAGTAAAAGTTTCACAGTCATTAGGTCTATCTAGCAAAGGTTATAGACTTCACATCTTCAAACTTAATACAAATGCATTAAATTAATACATGTATTGTTTCTATCATGTAGTCGCTAAGGTCGAGGAGGAACCCGAAGTCCTAGACTTCGTTACTCCGGAGGAACAGCTAGCCTACGACCAAGAGCAGCAAGGCAAGCCCCGGTTTGCATTAACCTTTTTACAAATGTTTATTGTTTTGAGCACATCTTTGAATATTGTTCTTTGCATTAGAGTCTTGATTGGAAACCCAACTGCAAAGCCAAGAAAACCATGGGTTGGGTTTAGGATTGAAAACCTCGTTAGCCACTGCATTGCTAGGATAGAGTAGGATTCGGTACAAGTCGAGTAGTTGGAACTACTCGCGAGAATAGGCTAGAGGCACATTGCTCGGGTAGAGATAGCACATGATACACATGGCAAGAAAATGAGACCGAGCGGAGAGTAAGGGCAGCAGGACTTTGGGGCCTGTGTGCTGTAGCTCCGCTTGTGTTGATTGAGGACCGAGCCGTGTGCGGGCCTGTTGAACAAGCTAGAACAGTACCGAAGACCTACCGGCTATATGGGAACCGGGAAACTGATGTAACTCGGGTAGCTGGGTATTGAGGCATTGCCCGTCGTTCAGAGGGTAGGTTGAGAGCTCGAGGTGTAAATCGGCTGGCGGCACGGAGATGCGCGTGCAGAGACCTCTTGCTCGGGACGATGGGACCGGTTCAATATTGGGCTAACGGGTGAAAGGTAGTCGCGTACGGCGTCCGTGATGGTTGTTGTAGGCAACATCGAGTACGGGCGTACGTGACGGGTTGTTCGGGTAACCCTGCAGGTGTAAATCGATTATAATCGCCGTCCCTCGCGGTCAGTGAGTAGCACTTGTTCACTGTACCGTGACGTAGAAAGAACAGGCTAGTTACATGTTAAAATGTTGCTGATTGAAAGCTGGACATTGATTGTTAATGATATGCTGTAGCTTAGAGCTAATTAAAGTTCTTTTCAACTTTGGGCAAAGTACATGAGAGAAATGTGTTTCTTGTTTAATTGCGACTCTCTCATGTGCCTTAGCGTAAGGTTCTCCACAACCTGCTGCTAAAACTTGAAAGTAAGGTTCTACTAATTAGGCGAGTCCTTGCAAATGATTTTTACCTCATGCAACCCATTACCCTCATGTAGAAGTTCCATGTTTAGGTGAGACGGGTCAGACTTGCTGAGCCTTCGTGCTCACTGCTTGTGTTTGAAGCTTTTGCAGGGTTCTATGAGGAAGGGACTCCCGAAGAGGAGACGGAACCCCAGGAGGGGAACCCCGTCGAGTGGGAGTCGTGCACGCCGCAGAGTTAGTGTGCGTGTGTGCTAGCAAGGACACGTTCGAGGGCTGAACGTGCACTTGATGCTTAGTCTACGCCCGCGAGTGTAGACTGAACTTATTTTGATGTAAACATGTTCATAAACTTGTTTATGTAATAAAACTTCCGCTTCCGCTTTGCACCTTTGTCGTGTGTTATACGGTGCTGTGCAACGCAGCCCCCCTCAGCGTGATCCTGGCTCGACAGGACCAATGGGGTCGTGTCAGCGTGGTATCAGAGCTCGCTTGAGGTTTAACACAGTACAAAGGTCTTCTTTTTCAAAAATCCAGTGAGGAACGAGTTAGTAGCCCGTATAAGGATGTTATTAGTATATAGAAAGTGGCTTATTAACCTATTTGTTATGTCGGAAAATCGTGCATCTCGGGACGTTCATGTCTTGGGGGGTGCACGTAAGCGCTGTCCACCAGTGCGCACAAGCTGAAGGGTGGAGCCCCACGGGTGGCAGGTAACCCGACCCGCTTTGGTATCCTCTACGACTCTCCATGTCGTTTGGGGTATTCGAGCAACGTCTGTCCCTGGTGTGCGTGGTGCAATTTGGGAGACCCCGTCACGTGGTCTGAAACGTGAACACGTAACTCAAGCCGTGTTTGGCTTGAGAACATCCGGGCGAGTGATGACGGCCGAGTGTACCAACTGTATGGATTCCGGGCTCGGGGTGCAGCCGAGTCTGATGATTGTTTGAGTTCTGCAGGTAGCCTGACCACGAAACGGTAGACATGTAGCATCCGTGTGCGAGTGACGTTTAGTGCCACTGAAATAACGAAGCCGGCTAAGTCCGGTATAGGTTTTTCTTTGTGAGGACGTTGTACCGACAAAATCTGGTGACGCATCGACGTAACACCCAACTAAATAAACAACTTCATTGTAAAAACTGGAAGGTTTTAATCCAAAGTAGTAAAACTTGATGTACCTCCTTCCCTTGAACAGGATATTCAAAGTTAACAAGCTTTCAACTTATAGGATGTTAAGGACAGAGCACTCTGTTTTCAGCTGAATCAAGGCTGAAGTTAATCAGAGGCTAGAGGTTGAGTTCTTTCGAGATTGGGGTCGTATGATACATTTCTGGAAATCTTTGGAAGATCTTTAAAACTTTTATGTTGAGGTCCAGAGGTGTTTCATCCCTTAACCACTCGAAAAATGCAGTAGAGTTGAAACTGTCCAGAAAACAGGACAGAGAAAAGACTCTTTGTAAACTCTCTGTAAATTAAGCATAACTTCCTGCTTAAAAATCCAAAAATAGGAAATGAGGTACTTCTGGAAAGCTTATGAGATGGGTTACGACTTTGTAACAGAAAGTTTTGTCAGATTGGGAACATAATTAACTGGGATTCTTGGATCAATTCAGTACCTAAAGCAGGGGGGTGCTGTCCAATTGATTCCAGAAATTCTGTTAACTTTGACATCTCATAACTTTTGAACCAGGACAGATCTTAGGTCAACCAAATACTTTCTGGAAAGCTATTGAAGTTAACTTTAACTTTGATGTTGAGCTCCAGAATTTGTTTTACATTTAACATGGCCTAAATCAGGTTGGTGTGGAAACTGGTCAAGGCTGTCATGGGAACAGCAGATCAGCAGTCAAATTTGTTTAAATTTGAACTATGTTTCCAAGTTTTAAGGGTTCAATGACATGTTTTATGTTATAACTCAGGGGTTTACTGTTTAAATAAATATTTGACATTTCTCAAATATATTTTTACAGATGGCAGCAGATAAACGGTTGGAGAACGGGTGGGTAGATTCCCACTGCTCTGACCGTAGCGGCTACCCGGAAGCATTGTGGTAAATGCTCCAATATTTCGGGTACAACCAGATGCCGCAATACTTCACCAAGGAAGAAGGCGAAGAGGGGAACAAGACGTGGACGATCTATGTTGAGGTTCCTGCAGGGCCTACGCCACCCGGTTGGGTGCCATTCACCGTCACGGTGAGAGGAAGACAACCGGAAGGGATGTGGCAAGTGGCAGCCCGTGACACTATGTCACGTTTCTGCCAACTACACGTGCAGGCTATGGAGGGAACTCCATACGCACTGGTTCCGGTGGAGGGACGAGCTCAGCATGTGTGGGAGGAGAGGTACCTGGAGGCAACAGACCCGGATTGCCCAAGGTACAACCCCGCGGAGGCAAACCTCAGCCTCCAAATGAGGGCGGGAAACGCTGTGATGGACAGCCAAGCTGTTCATACGGAGCATCTCGCCACCAAGCTCAAGGAGAGCACAAGCCGTGGAGATCATTTTGAGAGTGCACACAGCGCACTCCGCAATGTGCTCCTTCCGACGATCAAGCGACTGAATGAACACAATCAGTTGCGTCGTCTGAAGAAGGCAAAGAAGAAGAGCCGTGTTGACATCGCGGCGTTGCAAGGGCTGGTGCAGACCCTAACCCAGCAGAATGAGGACCTTGCTCAAGAGCGGGACGACGCTATTGAGGAAGGACAAGGCTGGGAAGAGGACTACAACCAGGCTATGGACGAGGTGCATGCATTGCAGGACCTCGTGCCCCCGGTATTGGGCGTACCGGTAGTCTTGGGTCTTCCAGCCATGGGAGAACCCGGAATGGGAGAAGAGGTGGTAGACCCCGAGCCACCAGCAGAGGTACCGGAGGAGGACGACCCACAGGAGGTCGAGTTCTACTCCGAGTAGGGGGTTACGGTTGCCAAGTAGGGCAGCTAGGGTAGCGTAACCCAACTTTTGTAATCGGTGACATGTCGTGTAGACAGTAGCGTATGTATAGGTAGTGACGACATGAGCACGACTTCTCGGAGATCTGAGAATAATGTATCTTGTATAAAGTTTATGCTTTATCAATATATGTGAATGTTGTGCAAGTTAATCATGCGTCACTTCAATACCTACTGCTGTTTATGGAATTTTGAGTAAGACATGTGCTAATTGCTGCTGTGTTGAATTTCAGAATGACGCGTACTCGTGCCAACCCTGATGTGGGAGGTACTAGTCAAGGGGGAGAGACCTCCCAACCACCTCCCGAGGACTCCTCGGGACAGCAGCAGCAACAGCAACAGCAAACACCGCCACCGCCACTACCAACGGTTACATTGGCCGACATTGTCGCGGCAATGGCGGGCTCGCATCAGCAGCACACAGAGTTGCTGCAGACTCTCATCGCCAATACGTCTCACCCAGAGAGACGTCAAGATCGTGAGGAGCGCCAACAGAGCTCCTACTCCGACTTCCTGGCGACTCATCCCCCTGTATTCTCAAGGGTGGATGAACCACTTGACGCGGACAACTGGCTCCGCGCCATAGAGATGAAGTTCGGGCTGCTCCAAATAAGCGAGCAGCGCAAGACTCAGTTCGCGGTCCAGCAGCTCCAAGTATCCGCGAGCGCGTGGTGGGCCAACTTCTGTGCTTCCCAGCCCACCGACCGAGTGGTGACCTGGGCGGAGTTCCGGACGGCCTTCAGGGCCTATCATATACCGCCAGGTCTGATGAGGAGGAAGATGCAGGAGTTCCTACACCTGCAACAAGGGAGCCGGAACGCGCTGGAATACTCCAGGGCATTCAACGATCTCGCGCTCTACGCGTCGTATCACGCGGATACAGACGAGAAGTGGCGAGACCATTTTTACCAGGGGCTTAACCCGCTCCTGAAGGACAAGTTGGCGATGTTCAATCGCGGCAGCCTCAATGACATCATTGATGCTGCGATTGTTCAGGAGGACTCCGGCAAGGAGTTGGCAGCGGCAGAGCGAAAACGAAGCGCGCCGCAGAGCAGCGGAGAAGGAGGTGGTCGTACTCAGAAGTTTCGGATGGTGAATCGCCCACCATCAGGCCCACGCTGGCAACCACCACAGCGGTCGATGCCGTTCCGCAGTCGGCCGTACTCTTCACCGGCATTCCGGCCGGCACTGCCAGTACCACCGCAACAACAACAGCAGCAGCGGGCGATGCCGCGTGCGTTTGCACCTCCGCAACGCATGCCGGGCTTTCGTCCACCAAGTACTCCACCAGCAGCGGCCACATGTTACAAGTGTAGTCGTCCAGGACACTTCGCGAGCAGATGCCCGGAGAGGCAAGGCGGCGGAGTGGCACCACAGTTTCCGGGGAGGAATCAACCCCGGAACCCTACTAATGCGCGGCGGGCAAACCCTAGGCCCGGCACTGTCCACCAGCTTGCCATTGAGGACGTGCCGGAGGGCGAGCCAATCCTTGCGGGTATGTTCCAACTCCACCAGCATCCCGCTATAGTACTGTTTGATTCAGGCGCCACGCATAATTTTATTAGCCAAGCTTTCATTGCTAAACACAGTTTGCCAATACTACCCACCGATAGTCCATATTTAATTTGCTCACCGGGTGGGAAGATTTCAGCAAGCGTAATGGTCTCCAAAGCACCATTATGCTTAGCGGGTAGAGTGTACCCCACGTCTCTCATTATCTTAGAGGGACAGAAGGCCGATGTCATCCTAGGGATGTCGTGGTTAACCCGCCACGGCGCTGTTTTAGACACCGTCCTTCGAGTCGTGCACTTAAACTCAGAGGTGCACGGTTCTCACTCATTATTTCTGGACAGTCCAGAAATAAAACTTCCAAGTGTCTATCAAGCCACGACCATCAGATTGGAAGATATTCCGGTGGTCCGAGAGTTCCCTGATGTATTCCGGACGAAATTGGGTTGCACATTTGGATAGATTTGTTTAATCTGAATCCAACCCAATTTGAATCACTAAATTTGGAAGTTCCTACACCAAGATATGATTTTTGCAAAGTTGTAGCAAGTTCTGGATTTGTTTTTCTACTGAAATCCGGTTGGGCCCACGTTTTAAACTCCAGCCAATAGAATTTGGGGACACACGGGTTACACAGTTATCAGCCCATAGCCACAAAAGATCAGCAGCCACAGAGGATCCCCGTTTAAACTCTCGGCGGCTGACAGGTGGGACCAACACCTTCTTCAACCTCCGGCTTCCCTCTTTCCCGCGCGCGCACCACCTCACCGGCAGAACTTTCCCCCCACTCGGCTCCTCGCTCCCCGGTCATCCCCTGGCCCAATATTCGCCGCTTAGGGGTTTTGGAGGTTGGAGAAGCCAATTTTGGAGTTGGTGTGGGCTGTAGAGAGCCGCAAGGGGTCGGGCGACGGGCAGCAGCTTTGGTCCATGTCCGGCGACGTCGGCCGGCCTCCCTACCAACCCAAACTCACGGTTGTTTTGCTCTAGAGCATCAGTGACCCATGGCAAAGGTCATCATGCAAGCAAAAAGGCTTGGAAACACCCCCAAATACCAAGTCACGGCGTGCCCTAGCTCAAAAACCAGCGGAAAAGATAAAACTCGAATAACATCATTAAGGCTCGATGATTCTCCTTGGTTTTTGATCTCAGTGACTCACAAGGAGATTTCTAACCTATTCCATGATCAGGATGAGCAAATAAGTGATACTGATCACGAATTTTAAGAAATTCTACACCCATGGCCTAAAAACATGTCGTCGGTATTTCAGAAATTCCCGTGGCTCCCGTGGAGGAATGGCCCAATGTTTTCGGCAGCGTGAAGAGAAGGGATTGGCGCACCTTTTTGCTGTTCAACACTCGGTGTGAAACGCTCTGTATCGCCGGAACATCAAGGAGGCACGGCGGCGACTCGACCCGAAATTCCGAGGCAATTTCTTGCTGTGCGCCGCAAACAAGGGACGATGGACCAGCGTGGGCAGCTCAAGGAGGTTCAGTGGAGTTCGGCGCAAGCTTCTACGATCGCCGGTGGCCACAAAATGGAGCAGCAGTGCCAGGCCACGATTGGGTCCGAGCGTGGCCGAGCGGCAAGCAAATTTTCAGCTCGTGCTTGCTCTTCTCGGGGAAACAGCGAGGAGGCCGAAGTGGAGTATTTGAGTTGCTCCACTGAGGCGTTACGTGTGGAAAAATTGGAGTTCGGAAGCTGCACGTTGAAGCCTCGGTGGCCAGCGCCGTGTCTCACCGTGAGCCACTGTGAAACAGTGAACCGGTTTGTGTTCAGTCGGTTGAGTCTGAACAGAGAAAACAGAGACTTGTGTGTTAAGTCTTTCTCCCTCTCCATGACAATTGGGTCCCACTGCTGTCTTCCCAAAAGATCTTCCAATTTTTGCATAGTGCAAATTTAAATCCTGAAGAGCTCAAATTTGGAAGCCATTTGGAAGATTTGACAAGGTGCACTTCAGTTTCAAATTTGACTTCAAATTTCAAGGAAATTCATAAGCCCCTTTGATATTCAAATCAATGCAACTCCAAACTTTCTCAAAATTTGCATTCTCACTAATTCAAACCTGAAGAATTTGAATATGCCCTCTGATCTTTGAGTTGGACACTGTAAATACGAATTTTTAAACAAAAGTGTGAATTTCCTTTTTGGAAATGGCCCCCTTTTCCTTGAAGTGAACCATTTAGTTCAAACTAAAGTTAAAGTCCTCATGCACATGACAACAATTCCATGTTTAGAAAAGTTTTTGCAAGTCCCATTTCTTGAATTTAAACTCAACTTTATTCACCACTAATTTTTTTTCCATTTACATGTTTTGGGACTTTTACATTCCTCCCCCCTTAAAAAGAATCTCGTCCTGAGATTCATGATTAAGAACAATGTGGGGAGGATAACTATCAAACATAAGCCTCTAATAACTCCGTGGTTGCGTTGTAAATACTCCTCGCTTTCCCATGTAGCTTCATCGGACGTGTGATTTTCCCATAGCACTTTGAAAAATCGCAGCGTCCGGTTTCTGGTCTCGCGAGTCTTTTCATCAATTATCCGGGTTGGATGCTCAACATAAGTGAGGTCTGGCTTCAAATCTGTCATGTCTCCTGTGAAAATCTCCATTGGAACTTTCAAACACTTCCGCAACTGAGATATGTGGAAGACGTTATGAACTCCGGCTAAGGCTGCCGGTAATTCCACACGGTATGCCACGGGTCCACATCTTTCGATGATGACAAAGGGAACGATAAAACACGGTACTAATTTTCCTTTCACTCCAAATTGGTGAATGCCCTTCATAGGAGATACGCGGAGATATACGTGGTCTCCAACTTGAAATTCTAGAGGACGAACTCTCTTATCCGCATAGCTCTTTTGTTTAGACTGAGCGGCTTTAAGATTTGCTTGAATAAGCCTTACCCGCTCTTCTGCTTCATTTACGAGATCAATCCCGTAAATAACTCTCTCGCCGGATTCACACCAGTTCAAGGGTGTGTGGCACTTCCGGCCGTAGAGAGCTTCATAAGGTGCCATTTTTATGCTCGATTGATAACCGTTGTTATACGAGAACTACGCCAACGGTAAGTGATCATCCCAGCAATTACCGTGGTGGATGGCACATGCTCTTAGCATATCTTCAAGTATTTGATTCACCCTTTCAGTTTATCCATCGGTTTGAGGGTGATACACAGAGCTTCGAATCAATTTGGTTCCCAAGGATGCGTGTATCTGCTCCCAGAAACGAGCAACGAACAACGCGTCTCGATCGGAGATGATCGTTCGGGGAACTCCATGTAAGCACAAGACCCGTGCTATGTATAACTCCGCATAGTGCTTGGTGGTGTATCTGGTATGCACGGGGATGAAGCATGCTGATTTGGTTAACTGGTCCACGATTACCCAAATCGAATCATGGTGGTGGGAGGTCATCGGCAACCTGACGATGAATCCATACTCAAATCTTCCCACTTCCATTCCAGTATTTGTAGTAGTTGCAGCAGGCCCGACTTCTTCACGTGGTCGGCCTTAACTCTTCGACACGTATCACATTCTAAGACGTATTTTGCAACTTCCCTTTCATATGTGTCCACCAAAACTTCTTCCGGAGGTCTTGGTACATTTTATTGCTGCCCGGATGAATAGAAAATTTGGATAAGTGAGCCTCATCCAAAATTTTCTTCCGCAGCCTCATATCACGGGGTACGACTATCCGGTCCTTGAACCATAAGGTATCTTCATCATCTAACCGGAAATATTTCATCTCCCCGTTCTTCAACCTACTTTTGATATGAGCCATGCCCTTGTCTTGCTTTTGATCTTTCATAACCTCCTCTCTTAATGTGGGTATGAGAGCTAGATTATGTAGAGCTCCATATGGAACCAAGTAGAGACTCGGTTCTTCCTCTTCTACCGGCGTAATGGTCAGATTATGAATATGAGACTTCCGGCTGAGTGCATCGGCAACCACATTTCCCTTGCTCGGATGATAATGAATTTCAATCTCATAGTCCTTGATCAGCTCCAACCATCGCCGTTGTCGCATATTCAACTCTTTTTGAGTGAATATGTACTTCAAACTTTTGTGGTCGGTGTAGAGATGAACCAGATTTCCCAATAGGTAATGTCCTCACATCTTCAAAGCTAGCACCACAGCAGCAAGCACAAGATCACGAGTTGGATAATGTTGTTCATGATTCCATAATTGCCGTGATCCATACGCGACCATGCATCCTTCTTGCATGAGTACACAACCAAGTCCGATGCCGGACGCATCACAATAAACATCAAAGGGCTTGGCTGTATCCGGCTGGGCTAAAATCGGGGCTGCTGTGAGGTGTTTCACCAATGCATGAAAAGCTTCCTAAAATGGCTTGCTCCAATCATATTTGATGCCCTTTTTCAGTAGCTCCATCATAGGTTTAGAGATTTTTGAGAAGCCCGGGATGAACCTCCGATAATATCCCGCCAAACCTATGAAGCTACGAACTTCGTGGACTGATGTTGGAGACTTCCATTTCAGCACTTGTTCAATCTTGCTTGAGTCAACAGCAATGCCTTCCGCTGAAATAATATGTCCAAGAAATGGCACTTGGTTGATCCAGAATTCACATTTACTAAACTTTGCATAGAGCTTGTGATCTCTCAAGCGTTGGAGCACAATGTGCAAATGTTTAGCGCGTTCCTCTTCTGATTTGGAATAGACCAAGATGTCGTCGATGAATACCACGACGAACTGATCCCGCTCCGGCATGAACACCGAGTTCATAAGATACATAAAGTGAGCCGGAGCATTGGTCAACCAAAACGACATGACAAGATACTCATATAGTCCATATCTTGTCGAGAATGCTGTTTTTGGGATATCCTCCGCTCGAATCTTGATTTGATGATATCCCGACCTTAAGACCATCTTGGAGAAGACTTTAGCACCCACTCGCTGATCGAAGAGAATATCAATTCTTGGTAGTGGATTCTTGCTTTATTGTCACAGCATTTAACGGATGATAATCTACGCATAGCCTCAGCGTCTCATCCTTCTTCTTCACAAATAAAGCCGAGCAACCCCATGGTGATGAACTTGGATGAATGAACCCCTTGTCCATCAGATCTTTGAGTTGCTCCTTCAGTTCAGCTAATTCATTCGGAGCCATTTTGTATGGTCTCCGAGAGATCAGCGTGGTTCCCGGTATCAACTCTATTTTGAATTCCACCTCGCGCTTAGGTGGTAAGTCTGGAAGATCTTCGGGAAACACGTCCGGATATTCACGGACTACCGGAATGTCTTCTAACTTGCAAGCTTCGGCATTACATACTTTCGGGTCTTTGGAAACCGCTTTGCCAAGATACAATGTATGACGCCCGTGAAGTGGAGAGTCCAAATGAATACTCCTGTTCTCGATATCTAGAACAGCCTTATGGAAGGTCAACCATGATATTCCCAATATGGCATCGATTCCTTGGTCTTCGAGAATAATGAGGGTGGTAGGATAAATTTTTCCACCCAAACAAAGTAGTGCTCTAGAAACGACTTCATTAGTCGATATGTCTCCACCTAGCGAATGAATAAGGTAACAACCTTTTGTGATAATTGTGGAGATATGATCCCGGATCACCATCGCCTTGCTAATGAAGTTATGTGTTGCACCAGAGTCGAATAGAATGACAACCGTCTTGTCATTTAAGGTGAACCTGCCCGCAAGAACTGGACCTCCTTTGGGCAGATCATCGACTGACATATAATTAACAATTCTCACTTTGGACATGGCTTGCCTTTGCTGTCCAAGATCACTCTTTGGAACTGAACCCGCAGACATAATGTCGCTGCTCGGTTCAGTTGCTTCATTGACATTGAGTTCATTGTCAATATGAAGTGGGATACCACTCGGTTCAGCTAAGAAATCACCGTGATCATCTTCAATATCTTGAGGGAAATAACATTCTGGTGCACCTTGTTGATACTGAGGTGCATGAGAAATAAGTTGCTGCTGCGTTGGATGTGAATAAAACCTCTGGGGAGTATAAGAGTCGTCATACTCCCAGAATGACTGCACCTCTTGTGGAACCTCTCGAGAGGAAGGTGAACGGATTACCAACCGATACTTCTGAGGCAGATAATTGCATTAATCCTGTGATGAGTCCCTCTCCCTCTTTTCTTTAAGGTAGAGATTGGAATAATATTCCTGAGTGATAGCACAGCTAAAAAACTCATCAAAATTCTGTTGGCTAACTTGAGCCAACTCACATCGCAGCCTCGCAGTCAACCCTCGATAAAAATGATAACCCTTCATGGATGGTGATTTCAAATAATCAGGGACATATTGAGCTAAGTGATTGAATTCTCTCGCATACTCAATAACACTCATTTCCCCTTGTTTTAGATTCCAGAATTCATCGAGACTTGTTTGCATTATGCCCGCAGGAACGAAACGAGCACGAAATGCATCCTGGAACAATGCCCATGTGACACGATGCCCTGCTGGTTGGATAGCAAGGTATTCTGCCCACCATGCTCCACAAAAGCCGTGAAGCTGCTGAGCGGCAAATAGAGTCTTCTGGAATTCATCACATTGAATCAACCCAAACTTGGACTCGATGACACGTAAACAGTGATTTGCTTCACAATGGTCAGCCGCTTCGGAGAATACCGGCGGTTGTGTCGCCAAGAAATCCAGATAAGTGCTCAGGGTTGGCATGTGATGTTGAGCTTCTCTATTTATTCCTCGTTGATCTTGAGTTTGGAGAGTTTCATTCATCTTCACCATAATTTCCGCCAATCCGGTTGGCGATGGCTCTTGTGATGAAGTCGAGTCATTCCCACCTTGACTTGAACCTCCAACCTCCATTTGAGAATGTGCGCGTACCATACTGCACGAAATAAATTTTGAATCAATCAAAATTATATCCCAGCAGTAAATAAAGAAAAGTAAAATATGAACATTTCATGAACTTTATGAAAGCATAACCACGTTCATGTTTAAACAAATCTTAAGTACACTCAACTAATCAGCTGGACTACCCTGCCCAGTTCACACAAACTCCAAAATTTACTCCAATTAACTACAGATTCTTGACTTGAGCTCAACACCAAAGTTTTAGTAAACTTCAGCATCTTTCCAATGCTTATTCATGTGGCCCTAGATCTTTTCTGGATAAAAAGTTATGATTTTCCAAAGTTGACAGAGTTTCTGGATAAAATTTGCCAGCATCTCCTTTGTATGTGGCTACTTTACCACAGTTGTATATGCAAATACAATAAGAATCTGAACAAACTTTGAACTAAAACAATGTTGCACGTTTCATAACCTTTCCAACGGTGTACCATAGGTTCCTTAAGGATTTTTCTACAGGAAGTTATGGCTTAAAAACAGAAAGGTCCAGAGAGGTTTTTGCTGCTGTCCTGGTTCTCAACAGTTTGCCATCAACTGGACTGTTCACCAACTTAATGTGTGATTGTGCTCTGGAGGTCTACAAAGAAGTTCTAGAGCACTTGAAAATATTTCCAGAACTGTATCATACGCCCTAATTGGTTAAATCTACTCAGAGTTATGCTCTGTCAAAATCCAGCAAGAATTCCTGCCATAAACAGAGCACTCTTTTTTTGAAAACTTTGACGCCTAGTCATGCTCTCATTTGAATCTTAGCTCAAAATAAGAGTTCAGTAACTAATATTTGTTTCAAACTTCCATTTTTAGTTGAAAGTTAGTTCATGAATCATTTCTACATAGGGAAGAGGTTATTAAATGTAGTACGGTGTCGATGCACCGTAAGAAACATGTCGGTACTACATAGCCTCACCAAAGAAAATCCTAACCGGATTATACCGGCATATCCGTTTTATCAGTGGCGCTAAGACCGTCTCTCGCACACGTGTACTACAGGGGATACGTACGTGGTTAGTACCTGCAGAAGAACACTCAATAGTGATGCACTCAAGGGTTTGTTTTCATTTCAGGCAGATCCATATTTGAAAGTAAAAACATATGCCCGTATCATTTCCATACGACCGTCCTTGAGTTAAGCCACGTCTCAAGGTACGTGATCGTGTTTTCACACCACACGACAAGGAACTCGAGTATAGCACGAACGGGTCGTCATGGTTGGAAATTTTATCACCCCAACAGATACCACCTACTGCCCTGCAGGGCACGCCAATGGCAAGCGCTGTGCATGTCCTCTTAGGCTATTTCCAGAAGAACACACTATCGCGTTACTGACCACACGATGGGGTCTCCACTTTCTTACCTAATGCACGCTAGGGATCAGTATTTCATTTGAACTCAGGAACATGAAGAGTCCAAGAGTTTCATATTAATGTCTCACACCAAGCTGTGAGACCTATCCCTGAACAACTTTCCTCGTCAGGGGAGCTAACCGAAATTGAACCGCTTTCTGTTGTGTTCCTTACCATGCTTACCTAAGCGTAGGTGCGTCATTACATAATCAAAATTCAGAATTATAACAAGTATGTTAGTCCTGGCACTTTAAGTAATTATACTACTATAGTCCTTATGTGGGTCTAATACTGTTTCCTCACCGTATCCTAAGTTTTTGTCGTAATACGATCCTTATTCCGTGTGCTATTACCAATGCGGCTCTGATACCATGCTGAGGGGACCCCATGCGGCCCATTCAGTCACGGGGACGGGGCACCCGCCCGGGAATCCCATTGGGTGATGCCGTGTTATGCGGCACCCAACAACACACATACAAGGAAAACTGTATTACATAAATCAAAAGCGGAAGCTTACAAATGTTCTTTGTAAATAATTTTACAACAAATAGCTACAGCGGAAGACTACAAACAACTCACGTCGAATAACTAATGAGCACTCAAGAGGAGGTCCAGCCCGCGGACTCCTCTCGCCAGCAACACGAAGACATGGCAGCGGCTAGGTTCTCCATGTGTTAACTGACTCAGAAGTTTCTGAATCTCACCGGACAACCTTCGTTATAGCGTCGATGTTAACCTGCAAAACCACTCATATAGCAAGAGTGAGCACAAAGATTTAGCAAGACTTAACCGTCTCTCCTAAGCATGCAACTCTACATGAAAGAAACTTAAGACTTAAACATGTAATTTGCAAAAAGACTCGCCTACGAGTTCATCCTTAACTTTCAGATTTTAGCCATCACAGTAGTGACCTAGCACCCAGCAACATTTGAACTCCACAATCAAACAAGAAACACTTCATTCCAATGTTACTTGTCCCAAGGTGGAAATTAACTTTAATTTCCTCTATCTCTACTTCATACAAGGTTTTCATGCAATTCTAATAATCATAACAGCAATTAAAACTTTGCAAACTGTTCTCACACAACTTGCTTACTATGTCACAATACAGTGAGCAAGCGGTACTCAATAACTGCGAGGGACGGTGATTCGAATCAAACACTACCCGGATAACTCGACACATACGCCCGCCTCTGAAGACCCTAATATGACGACCTTCATTACATCGTATGTGGCAACCTTTCGCAGGACACTCGACTGTAGAACCGGTCACGCCGTCTCGGGCTCATAGGTCTAACGAGACAATGTGGTATGCCTCTACAATCCAGTTAACCTGTTACATAAGTTTCTTGGTTCCCATGAAGCAGTAAGCATCCAGTACACAACTCAATACTTGCTCATGGGTGCCGCACACACATCGGTCCTTAACCGACACAGGCAGAGCTACTCGACCAAGACCTCGTCTTGTCGCTGCCTAAACCTCCGGCCCGGTCTCATCTTTAGAAATATAAACTTTAGTTTGCCTCTTTTCCAACCATACCCACGTAATCCTGAACTATAGCTCGCGAGTAGATTCCAACTACTCGACTTCTACCGGATGTCCTAAGCTATTTTAGCACGGCATTATTCTACAGCGGTGACACTTTTCTACCCTTGACTGCAGGGTCCATTTTGATTATGCAAGTGGAGTATAAAACATACTTGACCTAATGCACATACAAACTCAACCATAATTGTGAACAAAGTAAAACTTTATAAAACAACTTAAATGCAAACCGGAGCTTGCCTTGGTTTTGCAGGTGACTAAAGTCAGATAATTATGAAGTTAGTTGCTGATGACTTGAAGCTTAATCCCTGCCCTTCTTGCTCCTTGATCCAAGTTTCACTTCTCCACTTTTCCACGTTTAATCACTACACGTCATGAATATGCATATATGTTTAATTGTAAAACTTTTGCTAACAAGTTCTAAAGACAAGTTTAAAACTGGAACTCTGTTTAAGAATTTAAAATGACACTGGTGCTAGTGGTTTGGGTTTGGTTTAAGCAACATGATCAAGTGATAAGTGCATTTCATCACTTGTGTGTTACTCCTCTAAATAGGTTGAACAGAACAGTGATGATCCAAAGTTCCAATGGAGCTGAAAACTTTCTTGTGAGTTCCTTATCACATGAAAGTAATCTGGACCAAAATTTCGAATTTTTCAATGAGTAGATCACTCAGAACAATTCCCTAAGCATTTAGGCAAAAAAGAATCAGCCCATAGCCACAAAAGATCAGCAGCCACATAGGATCCTCGTTTAAACTCTCGGCGGCTGACAGGTGGGACTAACACCTTCTCCAACCTCCGACTTCCCTCTTTCCCGCTCGCACCACCTCCCAGGGTGAACTTTCCCCCCGCTTGGCTCCTCGCTCGCCGGTCGTCCCCCGGCCCAAAATTCACCGCTTAGGGGTTTTGGAGGTCGGAGAAGCCAATTTTGGAGTCAGTGTGGGCTATAGAGAGCCGCAAGGGGTCGGGTGACGGGCGGCGGCTTCGGTCCATGTCAGGCGACGTCGGCCGGCCTCCCTACCAAGCCAAACTTGCGGTTTTTTTGCTCTAGAGCATCAGTGACTCATGGCAAAGGTCGGCATGCAAGCAAAAGGGCTTGGAAACACCCCCAAATACCAAGTCACCGCGTGCCCCAGCTCAAAAAAAAAAACCGGCGGCAAAAGCTAAAACTCGAAGAACATCATTGAGGCTCGATGATTCTCCTTGGTTTTTTATCTCAGTGACTCACAAGGAGGTCTCTAACCTATTCCATGATCAGTATGAGCAAAGAAGCTCTACTGATCATGAATTTTGGGAAATTTCTACACCCATGGCCTATAAACATGTCGTCGGTATTTTAGAAATTCCTGTGGCTCCCGTGGAGGAATGGCCTAAGGTTTTCGGCAGCGTGAAGAGAAGGGATTGGCGCACCTTTTTGCTGTTCAACACTCGGTGTGAAACGCTTTGTATCGCCAGAACATCGAGGAGGCACGGCGGCGGCTCGACCCGAAATTCCGAGGCAATTTCTTGCAGTGCGCCGCGCACAAGGGACGATGGACCGGCGTGGTCAGCTCAAGGAGGTTCAGTGGAGTTCAGAGCAAGCTTCTACGATCGCCAGTACCCAGAAAATAGAGAAGCAGTGCCAGGCGACGATTGGGTGCGAGCGTGGCCGAGCGGCAAGCAAATTTTCAGCTCGTGCTTGCTCTTCTCGGGGAAACAGCGAGGACCAAAGTGGAGTATTTGAGTTGCTCCACTGAGGCGTTACGTGTGAAAAAATTGGAGTTTGGAAGCTACACGTTGAAGCCTCGGTGGCCAGCGCCGTGTCTCACCGTGAGCCACTGTGAAACAGTGAACCGGTTTGTGTTCAGTCGGTTGAGTCTGAACAGAGAAAACAGTGACTTGTGTGTTAAGTTTTTCTCCCTCTCCATGACAATTGGGTCCCACTGCTCTCTTCCCAAAAGATATTCCAAATTTGGCATAGTGCAAATTTAAATCCTGATGAGCTCAAATTTGAAAGCCATTTGGAATATTTGACAATGTGCACTTCAGTTTCAAATTTGACTTCAAATTTCAAGGAAATTCATAAGCCCCTTTGATATTCATATCAAAGCAACTCCAAACTTTCTCAAAATTTGCATTCTCACTAATTAAAACCTGAAGAATTTGAATATGCCCTCTGATCTTTGAGTTGGCCACTGCAAATACGAAATTTTAAACAACAGTTTGAACTTCCTTTTTGGAAATGGCCCCCTTTTCCTTGAAGTGAACCATTTAGTTCAAACTGAAGTTAAAGTCCTCATGCACATGACAACAATTCCATGTTTAGAAAAGTTTTTGCATGTCCCATTTCTTGAATTTAAACTCAACTTGATTCACCTCTAAATTTTTTTCCATTTACAAGTTTTGGGACTTTTACATTGGACTACCGAGCGAGAAATCGAGAAAGTTATGCCGGCGGCCACAGAGTGACGTTTCAGAATAAAAACCCAAAATTCTCACTCGTTCTTCATTCTTAGAGCACCAAATCTTGCACACGGCAGCTATATATACTAGCTAGCGACCCAATTACCTTCACAAACCTAGCTTAGAACCTGGTAGAGGCAGCCAATTTTGAAGTTTCCGATCGGCGGCCATGGCGGGAACGCTCGGTTGCACGATGAAACCATACTATCCGCCTTCTCCGAGAGAATTTTCTTGCTTGTCAATCTTCCTCAAGGTCTACTGATGCTTTAGAGCAAATTCTCCGAACCGTTGGCTGGCTAGTGTGATCGGACCACGGCGCCAAAACTTCACCGAAGCCGCCGCACGCCGCCGACCTGGTTCCGGGCCTCAAGAGCTTGTGCCGACACCGTGGATCATTTTCCCGTCTCCGAAAACCCCCAAGCGGAGAGTACCGAGCCGAGAGGCGGCCGAGAAGCCGATTCCGGCGAGGTCGCCGCCGCTACCGGCAAGGGGAAGGCGCGGGCGCGGAAAATCGACCGAGGAAGAAGAAGACCCCGTCGGACCCACATGTCAGCTGCTGGAAATTTAAAATACGGATCTTCTGTGGCGTGTGATCCAGTGTGGCTGCGTGTGGGCAAACCCTGTAACCGGTGTGGCTCGTGTTCTATTGGCTGCCATTTAAGCAGTGGGTCCGGGTTGGTTTTCTGTAGGAAATTAATTCCAGATTACAAGCAAAGTTTAGAAATTCATAAATTTTGCTAGGAAACTCCAAATTGGGTTAGACTCAGCTTCTTAAGATCTATCCAAATGTGCAACCCAATTTGTATGAAAATCATTAGTAAATTCTGGAAAATTCTTTAAAACTTTTCAGCAAAAGAATTTTCGAGGGAATTTGGTTCATCAAAAAATCCTCAAATTTTGCTAGAATATTCTTTAGGATGCTAATTAACTCCTGTAAAAATTTCGGCTCATTTGGAGTTGATTTAGTTAGAATAATTCTGATTTCAAGTTTCTGTGTTCAAATGAATACAGAAACATTTTCAAATAATTTCCAAAACTTGGAAATTTAGTTCTAGGAAATTCTTAGCTCCAAAAATTCTAGAAAAATTCATGCATGCTCCCTGCTCTGTGTTTGAAATTTTGGTTCACTTGAATTTGCATGAAAGTGCAAATTTATTCAGAATTTATTCCTTTTTGCCTAAATGCTTAGGGAATTGTTCTGAGTGATATACTCATTGAAAAATTCTAAATTTTGGTCCAGATGACTTTCTTGTGACAAGGAACTCACATGAAAAGTGTCACCGCTGTAGGATAAGGCCATGCTAAATAGGTTATGACATCCGGTAGAAAGTCGAGTAGTTGGAATCTACTCGCGAGCTATAGTTCAGGATTACATAGGTGGGGTTGAAAAAGAGGCAAACTAAAGTTTATATTTCTAAAGATGAGACCGGGCAGGACGGTTAGGCAGCACAAGATGAGGTCTTAGTCGAGTAGCTCTGTCTGTGTCGGTTAAGGATCGAAACATGTGCAGCCCCGTGAGCAAGTATTGAGTTGTGTACCGGATGCTTACTGCTATATGGGACCCAGGAAACCGATGTACCAGGTTAACTGGATTGTAGAGGCATACCACATCGTCTCATTAGACCTATGAGCCCGAGACGGCGCGAAAGGTTCTACAGTCCAGTGTCCTGTGAAAGGTTGCCACATACGACGTAATGAAGGACACCTGATTTGGGTGTTCAGAGGCAGGCGTATGTGTCGAGCTATCCGGGCAGTGTTTTATTCGAATCACCGTCCCTCGCAGTTATGAGTACCACTTGCTCACTGTGTTGTGACGTAGTAAGCAAGTTGTGTTAGAACAGTTTGCAAAGTTTTAATTACTGTTATGATTATTGGAATTGCATGAAAACCTTGTTTGAAGTATAGATAGAGCAAATTAAAGTTAATTTCCACCTTAGGACGAGTAACATTGGGATGAAGCGTTTCTTGTTTAATTGTGGAGTTCCAATGTTGCTGGGCGCAAGGTGTAACACCCCAAAATCCTATTAAGAGGGGAATTTAAAAATTTTTGGACGTATTGCATGTGGTGCAGAAATTCAAATTTAATTTGGAATTCAAATTCAAATCAAAACAAGAAAAGAAATGGAAAAAGAAAAAGAAAAACAGAAAATACCGGCCAGAGGGCTGAAACCCAGCAGCCGGCCCACCTTTTCCCGCGCCAGCCCGCAGCCGCGCGCTCCCCTCTCTTTCTCACTGACACGCGGGGCCCGCGGTCATCTTCTTCCTCGCGCGATCGCGCCAACCGCCGGGACTCCTCCGCGCGCCGAATCCAAACCACCGCGGAAACCCGCGCTTCCCCAGCCGAATTTCAGTTCTGGACGACTCCAGCTCGATCCCAACCGAACGCCGCCCTCCCTCGTCTATATAAGCGCCGGCATCGCCCGTTTTTTTTCATCCCGATCACCTCTTTTTCCTCCCGGTGAGAACCAGAGCTTCTCCGGCCGTTTTCTCTTGATCTTCGCTCGGGATTTCTGATCTAACGCGCCGATCTTGTTCCACCGCTTCCGGGGAATGACGCAGGTGCAGAAAACTCGGTAGATTGCGCCCTAGACACAGCTCCGACGAGCATCACCGCAATTCCATCTCAGACCTCGTCGCCGACCGCCTTCCAGGGCCTCCGAGCTCAAGAAAAACCCCGAGGTGAGATCCCCGACCTCCCCTCTACCGATCTATGCCATGAAATCCCAGTTTTAGGAGGAATAGACGAAGAACCGAAGTTTTCCGGCGAGATCGCTGCCTCCCGCCGCCGCACGCCGCCGGGCAGTGCGTGCTGGCTCCAGCAAGGGCGACGTGGCTGCTTGTGCGCCGTCTATTTTAAATCGCACGGTAGGCATAAAACCCCCGCGTACCGGTTCGACGTTATAATCTTAGCCGTCTGTTTTAAATCGGACGGTCCACGTCGGCCCCGCATTATAAAGGCCGGGATTCTTACGCGCTACCCCCTGGGGATCTCGGAAAATACGAGCTAGCCCCGGAAACTTCTGATCTAGCCCCTGGAACTTCAGAAATTCATGTAAATTCAATTAAAAATCAGTTGTAGCCCCTGGACTTAATAAAAATTAGCAAACCCCCTCTGTTATGCATAGTTAGACCCCTGTAAATTTGTAAAATAATAAATTAGACCCTATAGTAGGGTGAACTTACCTTTTTGACCTTATATGGTATTAAGTTTAGAAATTTGAATGTGTGACTAGGACTTAAATTTAAAAGGAAAGACAAACACATGTGCTAATTCAAGTTTAAACTCTACTAACACTTGGAAAACTTTAGAAGGAACTAAAAATAAATTTTAGGCTGAAATGAAATCTGTTTGGATGTTGTTCATATTTATTAGTTCTAGGAACACATTTTTAGGTTAATAAATAATTCTAAAAATGGGTAAAATAAATTTAAATTAGTTCACACACATATTATTTAATATATTAGATCAGAACCTATTCTGTTTAGATGTTATGCCCTACTATTTAATATTTAAAACTCATTTTTAGGCATAGAAAATAAATCTGGAAAATAAAGGGAAAATAGGTATGCATAATTAATGAAGTCTCCAAATACAAAGACTTCAGTTTGGGATTTCGTAGAAGGTTTAAAAACCCACTTGGAATAGGAAATTACCTTCCATGCAAACTTGGTAGCTAAAGAGTGTGTTAACCTAATATAAAGAATTTGTTTAGAATTGAAATTCATATATATAGTGTGCAAATAAAAAAATCTGAATACAAAAGTTAGAAATCATATACATATGTTTAAAAGTGCATGTAGTCCAAAAATCAACACATGTCGAGTAACCCCAACACTTAGAAATGTGAATGACTTTCATAGGTATGTATGTGTGGTTTGTATGAAGTGAAAGTGTGAACTATGTCTTATGGATTGTTGTTTGCTTTTGCTATGTGTATTGGCATGAGTATAACCTGCCCCAGAGCAAGTTCTCCCCTTCCAAGACCAAGACTTTCCATTCTCAGAGCAGCAAGAAGAAGGCAAGTGTCCTTGACCACTTTGATCCTATGCTAGGATGTGTAGATAGAATTATTTGCATTGTCAATTGAAATATGAAACCCATGTTAGGAAGTTTCCCTAGAATTGCATTATCATGTTTCCTTGTAGCTTGGGTTGGGATTTATGTTATCATATCATTTATTTATATGCTTAGCCATGCTTAGAATGCGATAATTGGGATATGAGATCATCAATTTATTTACCTTACTCTTGAATGAGATCTTATGAGTTATGTAGAGGTAGGGATCGAGGCAAGTTGGATGATTTGGTTGGTGCTGGGTGCACGAGACGGGTTTGTGTTTAGTACTTGCCTGGATCCTAAGGACCTGTTCATGGAGCATGTAACCTGGCTTTACCGTGCCAACCACATGCTGAGATGGGGCAGCTTGGACTATTAATTAGGTGTATCCCCGGGGTAGTATGGGTGTGTTGGATGGTGCGGGGAATAGGTGTCAGCTGGACTACCATATGAACCGCAAGGCTCAAGAGGGGGCCACTGCAGCGGGGTTGGAGCCTCTTGTATGCTGTTAGGGGTGAAACCTTAGTGGGCCCACGCTCGTCGGGAATCCATTTGTAAAGGCTTCGTAGTGATCTCCTGGCTACACACTTGGGAAGTGTGAATGTGGTTCGTAGCCACAGGCATAATGGAGGTTCTTTTAGTCCACCTGGCAACGGGGGATGAAATCACTACATGTGGGTACAGTGGTGCAAACTCTGCATAGTCAAAACTGTCATGACAGCCGTGCTCACGGTCAAAAGCGGCTTGGACTTATTCATGATTAGAGGATGTTGAATTTGGAAGTTGAGAATGTTAAGCGGGGAGTTTAACATTGGAAATGATGTTATGGTTACTTGATTTTGATGATGGGTTGGGAGATTGGGACCATTTCACCTTTGTAGTAATGTAGGTGCTTAATAAGATAAGGTGATAGGGATTAATTGCGTAGTGCTTTAACCATGAGTTCAACCTCTCCTTGCTCAAGCCATGCATGACATAACTTCCCCACACTTGATGAGTACCCACGGTACTCAAACTTGCATATTTGTTGGTTTAAATTGCTGCTCAGGTCAAGAGGATGATGTGGTGTTTAATGATCAAGACTTCGGACCCGAAGAAGGATTATAGGTTCATGGAGTCCCCCGGGCAACTCCTGTGACCGAGCACACAAGAATAATATTCCGCTGCTATTTTATTTACATGTTATGAACTTATTGTCGTCCATCGAGACGTATGCTTTGTAAGACATATTTATATTCGACACCTGGCTTGTAATAAATGATGCTTCACTATTTGTCATCACATGTATGAGAAAATGATCCTGGCATACATGTGATATTCACTCGGTTGTTCTTCGGAGAAACCGGGTGTGACAGAAGTGGTATCAGAGCCAAGGTTGCCCGTAGGAACATGGACCTATGTAGAAATGGACGTATTTAAGGACCCTAATTTCTTAAAAACTATTTTACAAAGGTGTGGGTTGAAAAGTGTTATTTAATGGGGTCACTTTATTCACCTTACCCCAACTTTTATTCAAAATAGGATTTTTGTTTAAAATCTTATCTAACTTAATTTTAAATGCTTTATGTTTTATATGGTTAGCATGATCCGCACCGCCTGCAAGTCCACCGGAGGGAGAGTTCCCATAGTTGCCCTTGCCCTGAGAGAGGAGAACCGTCCGGTGACGTATCTCTCCTACGGATTGGCAGTAGGAGGCTTGTTGCGCCGTCTTCGACGCATGCTCCAAGCCGCCGGCAATACGGGAAAGCTAATCATACACTACAGCTACACCCGAACCATCCGTGAGAAGCGGGAAGAGTGGAGTTCAGAAATGAGGATTATCCACGAAAATCAGCTGCTCAAGATCCACCGCTCTCCAGCTTGTCGAGCGACACAGGTCGATGCGGAGAAGGATGTCACCTTAGAGGCAATCACCTAACAGAGTCACATCTATCGTCGCCACCTGGACAGGACTGAGTACATGTATGTCCTCCAGCGCGAGAGTGGTACAACGGAGTACAAGTACCCGCCAGTGCAGCACGGGACTTGCCATGAGCACATGGACTTGTGCTTGGAGGATGCTGCTATGCTCAGCACTCGACTGCAGGAGCGTCAGCAGGAGCCTCAGGATGTACGTGACACCCTGAAGGAGACTGAGGCGTTGCTTCGAGCCAGCTTGAGGGCAAGAGAAAGAGGGGATGGGAATGAACTGTGTCTCACCGTGAATGACACATGGACTCCTGACTCCCCAGATCGCCGTGCGAGCAGGCGTCGCCGCACTTCTCCACCAGCAGCTTCCCCACCCAAAGCGGAGTCAGAGGGCAGCCGCAATAATGAGGAAGATCCCGAGGAGCCAGCTCAGTGATACGAGTCGTGTAGAGTCCTTTCCCATAGTTCAGCAGGTTATCGAGTAGGCGAGTCAATACCTTAGTTAATGGTGTGTTAATGTGTGGTGTGTGACGTGAGTTGTGGAAGCCATGGGCAATTGTCCACAACCTCGTCTTCAGGTTGTTTTGCTTTGATGTGTGAACCCTTATGAAATTAAGAGTGCATTTATTTTCACGTGAGACATGAAACTCTCAGAAAATATAAACATAATAAGGTCTCAAAATTTTAAAGTTTAAACAAGCAAATTGGGAAGTTAATACGTAATGCTTTAAATTGACATTTGGTTGATCAGGATAGATGGCCGAAAGAGGAAAGGGTCGTGGTGCCAACACTGCCAACAACAACGATGAGGCCGGCAACCCTCATCTTTCCGGAGGGCAAGACAGGGGTGGTCGTCGTGAAGGAGTTGATCCCATCCACCAAATGCTTGAAAATCATAATCAACTCATCCAGAGCCTGACTCAAGTGGTGGCCAACTTGCACCAAGCTCCACCTCCACAAGCTGCACAATGCCAACCAAGGTTGAGTGAGTTTCTAGGGACTCAACCTCCAAAGTTTGCAAGTGCTGCTGAACCTGTGGAGGCAGATGATTGGCTAAAGACCATTGAGAGCAAGATGAGGATCATACAATGCCAAGGATATGAGAGGGTGCTGTTTGCCTCTCACCAATTGCATGGACCTGCTGCTGATTGGTGGACCGCTTACGTGGCCGCCCATCATGACCCGTAGAACATCACTTGGGAAGAGTTCAAGCGTAGCTTCCGCAACCATTACATACCAAGGGGTGAACTTAAAAACAAGAGAAAGGAGTTCTTGGGGCTGCAGCAAGGAAACATGACGGTGAGGGAATACCTTACTAAATTCACCCAACTATCCCGTTATGCACCACGAGACATAGAGAATGATGAGCAGAAACATGACTGCTTTGTGGAAGGACTTACAGCGTAAATGCAGTGTGCAATGTCCTCCAACGAGTATGAAAGCTTCCAAAAGATGGTGGACAAAGCATTTGTTGTGGAAAGGAAGCTGAAGGCCTTGGAAAATGAAAACAAGAGGAAGGCGGGATGGTCACACCAAGCCTCGGGTAGCAACACACGCCCACGACTGATGCAGCTACCCGCAGGGCAGACGAGCCGTGCTGCCCGAATTTCAGGCCTCCATCAGCACCGGCACAGCCGCAGCGTCAGTTTGTACAGCAGCCTCATCCCACATATCAACCTCGACCAGCAGTGCAAGGACCACAGAACCAACCCCAAGACAACAAAGGCCAGACACCTAAGGTTGGGGTGCAATGCTTCAACTGTGGTGAAGTGGGGCACTACGCCCATAAGTGCCCAAAGAAGAAGCCCGTGCAGCCGCAACAGCAGAATGTGATGTGAGGACGGCTGAACCACGTGACCATGGAGGAAGCGCAAGAGGCACCTGACGTGGTAGTTGGTAAGTTTCCTGCCAATTTACACATTGCAACCCTGTTGTTCGATTCTGGTGCTACCCACTCGTTCATTGCCCAAGGGTTTGTTAAGAAGCATGATTTAGCAACAACACAAATGAACCATATGCTAGCCGTAAACTCTCCAGGGGGAGAAATAAGGACAAGGCAAGTGTGTCCCAAGGTGAGTCTAGACATTAATGGGGTAGTATTTACTGCCAACCTCATAGTGATAGATTCACAAGGGATAGATATTATTTTGGTTATGGATTGGTTGACCAAACATGAAGGAATCATCCATTGTTCGACAAGAACGGTGGAACTAACTCACCCTAGTGGCACAAGAGTAAAGTTCATAACTATACAAGAGCCTAGGAGGGACATTAAACTCAATCAAGTTGAGGTGGAAGTGGAGGAGATCAGGATCATCAGGGAATATCCAGATGTTTTTTCCGGAGGAGTTGCTAGGTATGCCCCCGAATCGTGAAGTGGAATTCGCGATTGAGCTAGTACCTGGAACAGCTCCGATATACAAGAGACCATATCGGATGGACTCCAAACAGCTGGAAGAACTCAAGGAACATTTAAGAGAATTGACAGAAAAGGGGTACATTTGTCCTAGTTCCTCACCATGGGGAGCTCCAGTGATATTTGTGCCCAAGAAGGATGGGACCCAAAGGCTATGCGTGGACTACCGTGCGTTGAATGAGGTAACCATCAAGAACAAGTACCCATTACCTCGCATTGAAGACTTGTTTGATCAGTTGAGGGGAGCTTGTGTGTTCTCGGAAAATGATCTCAGGTCGGGATACCACCAACTTAAGATAAGGCAAACTGATATTCCAAAGACGGCTTTCGTATCTCGGTACGGACTGTATGAATACACAGTCATGCCTTTCGGGCTAACTAATGCCCCGGCATACTTCATGTATCTCATGAACAAGGTATTCATGGAATATCTGGACAAATTTGTGGTGGTTTTCATTGATGACATTCTCGTCTTTTCCAAAGATGATGAAGAACATGAGAGGCATTTAAGGTTGGTGTTGCAAAAACTGAGGAAATACCAACTATATGCCAAGCTGAGCAAGTGTGGATTCTGGTTGAAGAGAGTTCTCTTCTTAGGACATATATTCTCGGAGGGAGGAATCTCTGTAAACCCCGCCAAGATTGAGGATGTACAGAAGTGGAAGACCCCTGAGAACGTTGGGGAAGTTTGAAGCTTTTTGGGATTGGCTGGGTATTATCGACGGTTTATTGAGGGATTCTCCAAGATCTCGAAACCCCTCACCAAACTGTTGGAGAAAGGAATCACATTCACATGGACGCCGCGGTGCGAGACGAGTTTTCAAGAGCTAATGAAAAGATTGACAACAGCCCCAGTGCTAATTATGCCAGATATGCAGAAGAACTTTTCGGTGTACTGCGATGCCTCTGGAAACGGGTTGGGATGTGTTCTCATGCAAGAGGGGCATGTCGTGGCTTATGCGTCCCGGCAGCTCCAGAAACACGAGAAGAACTATCCTACACATGATCTAGGGCTAGCTGCAGTGGTACATGCGTTGAAGATTTGGCGGCATTACTTGATGGGGAAGAGGACAGAGATATATACGGATCATAAGAGCTTAAAGTATATTTTCACACAGCCAGATCTCAACCTCAGACAAAGGAGATGGTTAGAGCTAATCAACGACTTTGATGTGGGCATCAACTATCATCCTGGGAAAGCGAATGTCGTGGAAGATGCTTTAAGCCGGAAAGTGCAGGTCAATAGGTTGAGCTTGAAGGACATGCCTGTAGAATTGAAGGACGATGTTATAAGACTCAATCTATGCCTGGTGAATAGTGGTGAAGCCATCGCCATGGAAGTGGACTCCACCTTAGAGCAAGACATACGCGATGGTCAAAAGAATGATGAGAAGATACAAGAAATCTGACAACTCATCAAGGATAATAAAGCCCCTAGTTTCAGAGAGGATGAACAAGGTACAGTGTGGCACGGGAAAAGAATCTGTGTGCCTGAAGTGAAGGAGATCCGTGAATTGATTTTGAAAGAGGCTCATGACTCCGGCTATTCCATTCGTCCTGGGAGTACGAAGATGTACCATGACCTCAAGAGCAGGTATTGGTGGTATGGCATGAAGCGAGATGTCACGGAACATGTTGCCCTATGTGACACATGTCAGTTGGTGAAAGCAGAACATCAACGACCCGCGGGATTATTGCAACCACTCAAAGTGCCTGAATGGAAGTGGGAAGAAATCGGTATGGATTTCATAGTGGGATTGCCTAGGACCCAATCGGGATATGATTCGATATGGGTCATCATTGATAGGCTAACCAAGGTAGCTCATTTCATTCCCGTGAAAGAAAGCTATAGCGGATCCAAATTGGCAGAATTATACATGTCAAGGATCGTGTGTTACCATGGAGTGCCAAAGAAGATAGTGTTAGATCGAGGGACACAGTTCACCTCAAGGTTCTGGCAGAAGTTACATGAAACCATGGGAACTCATCTAAATTTTAGCTCTGCCTATCATCCTCAGACTGACAGACAAACGGAAAGGACCAATCAGATCCTTGAGGACATGCTGAGAGCGTGTGCACTCAAAAACAATCGGAGTTGGGATAAGAACTTATCGTATGCGGAGTTCTCCAATAACAACAGCTATCAGGCTAGTATGAAGATGTCACCGTTGTGGCGGACCGGAATCCGCTCATCCAGGATCGCAGAGGGTGGTGCCACGCGATGCGACACCCAACAGCACACGTCATAAGAAAATAATATATTACATGGGAAAAACAACTGAAACTGTGCAAACAGGTACAAACTTCAGTTACAACTATTGTTTATGTTACACAGCGGAAGTCTACACTACACAACTCACGCCCGCCTATCTAGCAAAAGTTGGTTGCCCAGCCCTAGGGCAACCAACACTAGCTACACTCCTCAGCTCAGCGCGGCGTGTACGGCTCCCACTCAGCCGTGGTCCCCGACGGAGGGTAACCCTCGCCGGTGGACTCGTACCCCGAGTCCGTGTGTGGCTCCTCACCTGAAAAAAAACACTTAAGCAGCAACCATGAGCACGAAGGCTCAACAAGGCTTAACCGACTCACCTAAGCATGAAACTCTACATGAGGTATACCAAGACATAGGTTAGTAACATTTCAGCAAAACGACACGCCTACAAGTTCATCCTTAGTTCATCTTTTAGCAACAAGTTAACAGTTCATGAAATCTGAAATTTAGTAAGCAGTATTTGGTGGCACACATGTAGCAATACAATTATATCAATCAGCATCATTGAATCAACATATTTCATCCATTAGTCTACGTTACGACGCAGTGAACAAGCGGTACTCGTCACCGCGAGGGACGGCGAATTGACTCGATATACACCTGCAGGGAAAACCAAAGAGCACGTCACGTACGCCCACCCGTGGAGCTGCACAGCACGCTCACTCGATGTCGTACGGGACAACCTTTCACCCAACAGCCCAAACGTCGAACCGGTCGCACCGAAACGAGCAGGAGGTTCCCCACATGGAGCATCTCTCTATGCCCGTTGGCAGATTTCCACCTTGCTGCCCTCAACCTACACCTATAAATCGGTGTGCTATGCCTCGACGCCCGGAGGTTTAGGCTACATCGGTTTATCGGGGCCCATATATCCGATATGCCTTCGGTACGTTCAATACTTGTTCAGCAGGGCCGCACACGGATCGGTCCTCAATCGACACGGGCAGGGCTGCACACACAAGACTTCTTCTTGCTGCGCCCTAGCCCCTGCCTAGTCTCATTTTCATTACTAAAGTGATCTCACATCACTCAACCGAACCCGTGTGTCCCAAGTCTATCTCGCGAGTAGATTCCAACTACTCGACTTGTACCAAAGCCCTATAAATCTTTAAGCATAGCCTATCTACTCGAGGTCTTAGACACTACCCTCACTCTTAGGGAAAAATTCTGGTTATGCAAGTGGGGTTTCATTCATCCTATATCTAATGCACATACATACTTCATATGACACATGTAAACAAAGTAAGACTTATAAAAGGGTTAATGCAAACCGGGGCTTGCCTTGTTGCTGCTGGTCGGGGGTTAAGTCTTCGTCCGGAAGAAGGAAGTCCAGCACTTCCGGAGTCTCTTCTTCAACGGCTACACGTTAATGAAATACTACATGTTAATTTAGATGCAAATGTGAGTTTTAGAGTAAGACTTCTATTATTAGTTCTAATGACCAGCCTCTAACACCTGGAACTTTGTTTAAGAATTTAAAGATGAACTGGTGTTGGTGGTTTGGCTTGGACTTAATCACAGGATTAAATGCTAAGTGGTTTTCCCCCCTTTTCCATATTAATCCCTTAAGTGGTTAAACAAGACAGGGGTGACCTAGAGCTCCAATGGAGCTGAGAATTTTTGTGTGAGTTCCTTGTCACAAGAAAACTCTCTGGACCAAACATTAGCACTTTTCATGGAGTGGTTTTGCTCAGAATAATTCTCTTGGCAAATCAGCAAGGAAGAATTTATCCTGAGGTAATACCCCTGTTCATGCTCAACTTAATGAACTACAATTTCAATTATAGCTCATAGAGCTTGCATGAATTTTCCTAACATTTTTGGGGTTAAGATTTGCCCAGAACTGAATTTCCAAGTTTTGGAAATTCTCTGAAAATGTTTCTGTATTCAAATGAACACAGCACCTTCCAATTTGAATTTCTCTGACCAAATCAACTCGAAATGGTCTGAAACTTTTACAGGGGTTTACTAATGTCCTAAAGAACATTCTGGCAAAATTTGGGGATTTTGGATGAACCAAACTCCCTCTAAAATTCTTTTGCTGAAAAGCTTTAAAGAATTTTCCAGAATTAATTAATGGTTTTCATACAAATTGGATTGTATATCTGGACAGATCTAGGCAAGATGAATCCAACCCAATTTGATTCACTAAATTTGGAGCTTCCTAACAAAAGTTATGGGGTTCCAAAGTTTGCACTAAAACTGGAAATTCCAGAAATGTTTAAATCCTGCGGGTGGGTCCACGTACACGTGTCGACCGCTGGATCAGAGCCACACAGGGCCACAGACTCCTTCCCGCGCGGCCGCACTGGATCCCGGACCACAGAGAATCCCACCCCTTTATCTCCAGCCGCTGACACGTGGGGCCTACCCCTTCGTCTACCTCCGGCCACCAGCGCGATCCCGCCGCCGAGCTCGCCGGAGCTCTCGCTGGAGAGGGGTTCCGGTCCTCGGAGCTTGCTGAATCTCGCCGCCAGTGCCTATCTCGGCCTGAGGAACACGGTGGTGCCCCCCCCCCAGAACTTGACAACCACCGGAACAGTGCTCCCGACGGCAACAGCGGCCGGGAGCTCACCGGCGACGTCGAACTCAGCCTCACCTGCACTTTTTTTGATGCGGTTTGCTCGGGGAGCTCCGCTGACACCTGCTGATCATGGATATGGGCACCGATCCCCGTGAAAACAGCTGCAACTATGACCTCGTCGGCGACCTAGGCCGGATATTGGCTGTTGCTCGAAAAACTTGGATAACCGCAACCCTAGCCCATGATTCTTGCTGGTTTTTGATCCTAGGTGGTCGTGGCAGGGTGTAGATCGTGTGTTTAGCTCGGTACGCCCGGTGATAAACCAATACTCGTGAATTTTGGGATTTGGGGGAGCTCGGCCTTAAGAACACCGAAGCGTTCCCGGAAGAAATTCTCCCCCGACGGTGCATGAAATGCCGAACGGTAAGGGCAGGCAGAACCAGCACCTTGTGGCGATCGTTTCTTGTGTTGAGCGTCGGGCAGGAGGAAGCCTGTGCCGTCCGGCCGCCGGCGATCAGAGGGCGGCGACTCCGGGTGAGCTGCTTCGGATGTAGGCGAGTGGAACCGAGAGGATGGGGAGCGAATTCTCGCCGACCAGGGTGCGATCACATGTTTTGTAGCCGGCGCCCTCACCCCCCCAAGCAGGAGGTGGCGCGGTGGCTGCGTTGGGACGGGGTCGACCCCGTGCGCTGTCGGCCGCAGGGTGTTCGACCGCGCGCCCGAGTCGGTTTGCTCCCCAGGGTGGCTGACCAGTGGGCCCTCTTCTCCCCTCTAAATCTTTCTCCCCCTTTCTTTTGTAAATATCCCAGCTACTGAGAATTGAATGGGAGACTTAGCCCCCAAGTATTTGTTTGAATTTGAATTCTCAAATTCAAACTTTGTTTGGTTAAATGTGCTTCATATTTAAACTGAAATTCGAATTCAGTTTTGAATTCTTGCAAATTTAACTCCTGACAAGATGAACTCCAATGGGGATGAAAATTGATGGGTTTACTCAGAAAAATGTGCTGAGTGTAGATATGAAGCTAACTTTTGAATTTGGGTGATGAAAGTTGCTGCAATTTGAATTTACATTCAAATTGGCCTCTTTTTGAAACAACCCAAAAGTGCCTCAAAAAGTGTTGAATTTGCATGAGCTTTGGACTGAACCTTCCCTAGACTTTTTAAATTCTAGGGGTGAGCTCAACCTCTCATGTTCATGTGTAGAAACCCTACTTTGTGAAAGTGAAGGTTTTCCCCTCTAATCACTCCTTTGATGGAGGTTACTTGCTCTTCACAATATTTCCTAAGATTTCCACAATAAAAACTGTGGTGTTGTGAGGTGAAGCAAAAGTTTTTGCAAGTCCCTTTTCTTGGGCTTTTACATCCCTCCCCCCTTAAAAGAATCTCGTCCCGAGATTATAAAAGAAGAGATAGCGATGTAATAGGGACTTACCCGTGTTGAGAAGCCATGAACTCCGGGTAATTTGAGCGAAGGAACTCCTCGCTCTCCCACGTCGCTTCTTCAGCGGTGTGGTTACTCCAGAGTATTTTGTAGAACCACAACGTTCTGCTACGCGTGGTTCTGCCTTTCTCATCAAGAATTTCCACCGGATACTTCTCATAAGTTAAATCCGGTTTCGGCTCGCCGATGTATTCTGTAGGAACAGCAGCCGTATGCTTTACACATTTTCGCAGTTGCGAAACATGAAAAACATCATGGACACCAGCAAGAGATGCCGGTAGTCCCAATCGATACGCCGCTGGTCCACACTTCTCGGTGATAGCGTAGGGTCCAATAAAACGGGGAGCGAGCTTCCCCTTCACACCGAACCGGTGCACGCCCTTCATTGGAGACACGCGGAGGTACACGTGTTCCCCGACGTCAAAGTGCAACGGCCTACGCCTCTTATCAGCGTAGCTCTTCTGTCGGGATTGAGCGGCCTTCAAATTGGCTTGAATGGTACGAACGCGCTCTTCGGCGTCGTTCACCACATCAACCCCGAATGTGACCCTTTCACCGGACTCGCACCAATTTAGTGGGGTGCGGCATTTACGACCGTAGAGAGCTTCGTAGGGTGCCATCTTGATACTCGCCTGATAGCCGTTGTTGTACGAGAATTCCGCCAATGGTAGGTGATCATCCCAGTTCCTACCATGGTGGATGGCACATGCTCTCAACATGTCTTCCAGAACTTGATTCACCCTCTCTGTCTGGCCATCTGTTTGAGGGTGATAAGCGGAGCTCCTGATCAACTTAGTACCCAATGCAGCGTGTAGCTGCTCCCAAAAGCGAGATACAAATAATGCACCTCGATCTGAGACAATGGTCTTGGGTACCCCGTATAGGCATAGAATCTTCGCTATGTATAGCTCCGCATATTTGCCGGCACTGTAACATGTATTTACCGGAATGAAGTGAGCCGTCTTGGTTAACCGATCAACGATTACCCATATGGAATCATGCTTGTTGGCTGTTAGGGGTAATCCCACAATGAAATCCATGCTCACATCTTCCCATTTCCATGCCGGGACCTTCAGGGGTTGCAACAGCCCTGATTTCTTCATGTGATCAGCCTTCACTCGTCGGCACGTATCGCACTCGGATACGTACTTAGCTACCTCCCGCTTCATCCGTGTCCACCAAAATTTCTTTTTCAAATCTTGGTACATTTTGTTGCTGCCCGGATGAATGGAGTATTTAGACAAGTGGGCTTCGTCGAGGATTTTCTTCCTCAGTTCCACATCTCGGGGTACGACTATGCGGTCATTAAACCATAGCGTCGCCTCATCATCTTTCTGGAAACATTTAATCTCTCCATTGTCTATCCGTCTCCGGAGATGTGCCATGCCTCTATCCGTTTTCTGAGCTGCAATGATGTCCTCCCTAATAGTAGGGATGAGGGCAAGGTTGTACAGCGATCCATAAGGAACCAAGTATAAACTTGGCTCTTCCTCCTCCACCGGTATAATGGTGAGGTGATGGACATGTGATTTCTGACTCGGCGCGTCGGCAACCACATTCGCCTTGCCAGGGTGGTAGTGAATCTCAATTTCATAGTCCTTGATTAATTCCCACCCACCTCCGTTGCCTCATGTTCAGCTCCTTCTGGGTGAAAATGTATTTCAAGCTCTTGTGGTCGGTGTAGAGATGCACCAAATTCCCCAGGAGATAGTGCCTCCACATTTTCAACGCCAAAACCACTGCAGCAAGCTCAAGGTCATGAGTAGGATAATGCTGCTCATGGTTCCGAAGTTGGCGTGAGCCATATGCGACCACACGTCCTTCCTGCGTCAACACGCAGCCAAGCCCAATACCGGACGCGTCACAATACACGTCGAAGGGCTTTGTTGTATCCGGCTGAGCTAAGACCGGGGCTGTTGTGAGATGCTTCACCAATGCTTGGAAGGCTCCTTCACACGCCGTGTTCCAAACATACTTCGTCCCCTTCTTCAGCAATTCTGTCATCGGTTTAGCGAGCTTGGAGAAACTTGGAATAAATCTCCGATAGTATCCCGCTAACCCAAGGAAGCTTCTGACTTCATGAACTGAAGTGGGAGCTTTCCATTTCAGCACTTGCTCTATTTTACTTGGGTCAACCGCAATGCCTTCTGCGGAGATGATATGTCCCAAGAATGGCACTTGGCTGATCCAAAACTCGCATTTACTGAACTTGGCATAGAGTTTATGGTCTCGCAATCATTGAAGAACGATCCGCAAGTGTTCGGCATGTTCGGCTTCCGTCTTGGAGTAAACCAAGATATCGTCAATGAACACTACCACGAACTTGTCCAGCTCCGGCATGAACACTGAGTTCATGAGATACATGAAATGGTCTGGAGCATTTGTGAGACCAAATGACATGACGAGATATTCATATAGTCCATATCTCGTCGAGAAGGCCGTCTTCGGGATATCCTCCGCCCGGATCTTGATCTGGTGATATCCAGAGCGAAGGTCCATCTTGGAGAACACACTGGCACCCACAAGTTGATCAAACAATATGTCGATGCGGGGCAGTGGGTACTTATTCTTGATGGTGACGGCGTTGAGCGGCCGGTAATCCACACACAGCCTCAGGGTCTCATCCTTCTTCTTCACGAATAGCGCCGAGCATCCCCAAGGCGAGGAACTCGGCCTAATGAAACCCTTGATCAACAGATCATTGAGCTGTTCTTTCAGTTCAGCCAGCTCATTTGGAGCCATTTTGTATGGTGTCCGCGATATGGGTGTAGTCCCGGGTGCAAGTTCAATCTTGAACTCGACATCCCGCTCAGGTGGCATGCCCGGAAGTTCATCCGGGAACACATCAGGATACTCCCGGACTACGGGGATGTCTTCTAACTTGAGAGCTTCAGCGTTATTAATTGCTAAAACTTCCCGGACTGGCGTGTCTAATACCATGGAATGTGGACGGTGGAATGGAGAATTTAAGTGAACCGTCCGTGTCCGAGTCTCTAGAACAGCGCCATGGTATTGTAGCCATGACATCCCTAAGATTGCATCAATCTGTTGTTCCATAAGGATTATCAAGGTGGTGGGATATAGTTTCCCACCTAAGCACAGAGGTGCCTTTGGAATCATCATATTAGCTGAGATCTTCCCTCCCGGTGAGCAGATCATATAAGTGCAGTCGGTTGGGAAGACTTGCAATTGATGTTTAGCCACATAGGATGCACTTATAAAGCTGTGGGTTGCACCAGAATCAAATAATATGACGATGGCTTGATTGTTGAGAGTAAACGTACCCGCCAGCACGTTGTCTCCCTCTGGGGCGTCCTCATTGTCGAGGTTGCGGACGCCTCCAGTCCGCTGACCAATCTTCTTCACCGGAGGTCGGCCTCGAGCACTGCCCTGGAACTTGGCTTGCCCGCTGCTCTGCTGCCCCTGGGGACAGTCCTTCGCAAAGTGGCCCGCCTGGCCACACGTGAAGCAGGTGAAACGGGGCGGTCCCCCGCTGATCGGTGGACGGAAACCCGGGGCGCGTTGTGGCGGTGGAAACGCCCGGGGTACCGTCTGCTGCTGCTGTTGCTGTTGCTGTCTTGGTGGTGGCATCGGCGGACGGAACGGGGGTGCTTGGAACGAACGTCCCCCGAACTGTTGAGGTCGCGCCGGTGGACGCCACTGCTGCCCGGATGGTGTCCGATACACCATACGGTACTTCTGGGGAGCGCCACTCCCACCGCTGCTAGGTGGAGCACTGCGCTTCCTCTGCTCAGCTGCTAACTCCCGCAGAGCGTCCTCTTGCATGATGGCGGCATTGACTAGGTCGTTGAATGTGCCGCGGTTCCACTGTACGAGGTGGGTCTTCATTTCGGGGTGTAACCCCCGATAGAAGTGCTCCCTCTTCTTCTCCTCTGTGGAGATGTAGTCTGACGCATACTGCGCCAGATGGTTAAAGGCACGGGAGTAATCGTGGGCACTCCTCCCGCCCTGCTTCAGTTACAAAAATTCTTGGAACTTCCTCTTCATTATTCCAGGAGGGATGTGATAGGCGCGGAACGCCTCCCGGAACTCTTGCCATTCCATGGCATGGCCAGCCGGACGTGAGGCGACATAATTCGCCCACCACGCACCAGCGGCACCGTGGAGCTGCTGTGCTGCGAACAGGGTCTTCTGCCGCTCCGTACACTGGAGCAGCCCGAACTTGGACTCGATGGTCCGCAGCCAGTTGTCAGCCTCCAGTGGTTCTTCAGCTTCGGTGAACACCGGAGGGTGCGTACTCATAAAATCCGAGTACGACACTTTGCGGGGCTCACGAGGCCCTCGCTCTTGACGTCCCCCCGCCTGGGACGTATTCTGCACGATCGTGCGGAGCAGGTCGGTCTGCTCCTCACGACCTCCCACCAGTGCCGCTATCACATCCGCTAGAGTAAGCGGAGGCGGCGGTGGTGGCTGCTGCTGCGGGGTGCTGTCGTAGGCCGGTGGCTGGGAGTCATCGCCTCCTCCTTGGCTAGAGCCACCTACCTCGAGCGTGGTCCTAGTGCGAACCATCTGCAACCATACGACAATAACATCAGTCCCGCAACACTTGCATGCAGTTCCATTAAAATGGGCGTAAAAATATTATGACAACAAAAACATGCGATATATCTTGTACGTAGATAATGTAATAACTTTGCACAAGCTACACCACTACCAGACCAAACACAAGCTAGTTTAATCCAACTTGATGAACCTCCACTTTGGAAGCTCACCATAACTGGGTTTGGTCTCTACGAGACATTATTATCGCGTTGTCATCACGTATCACGCCCTTAGGGTACAACACCTTTTCCAATAAGTTCAACTGTCATTCTTCTGTCAGAATGACCAGTTTCTACCTATTCCAAGTTTTGATCTGGTTCTGGGCATTTTCATGACTCAAGTTGAATACCAAAGTTCAAGTTAACTTCAGTATATTTCCAACAAGTACTCATTTGCCCCCAGAGCAGCTTTGGTTAAAAAGTTATGCTAATTCAAAGTTAGCAGAATTTCTGGAGAATTTTAACAGCACCTCCCTTGGAAGTGGCTGTTTTCAACCCTGATGTCCACTAAATTCTGTGCTGAAATTTCAGAACTTTTGAATTGCAAAGATGTCACACATATTCTACTCTTTCTAAGGATGTATTATAGACAATTTTAGATTTTTCTACTGGAAGTTATGTTTGAAAAACAGATCAGTTCAGAGGATGTTTTACTCTGCCCTGGTTCTGGACAGTTTACATTCCTCTGGGATTTCAGCCATCTTAAGGCGAGTTTCAGCTCTGGAAGTCTACAACAAAGTTATAGAGTACTTCAATACCTTTCCAGAACTATATAGCACACCTCCCTGGGCTAAAAGACCTGTGAGTTGTGCTCTGTTAAAGTTCGGCAACCTTGCTGCCCAAAACAGAGCACTCTGCTTTTCATAACTTTTGGCTATACTGCTCCACTATCCCATTCTTATACCCAACCAGTGTCCTAAATGTTGAACCTATAGATTTTAATTCTTTGTTATCATTATTCTCATGCATATGCCTACAATATCTCGGTACTACGTTCCTCACAAAAGAAAATCCTAACCGGATTTTACCGGCATATGCGTCTCAAATGTGGCACTAAACGGTCTCTCGCACATGTTTACTACACGGATACTTACGTGGTTAGTACCTGCAGAAGACCACACAATAATGGTGCACTCAATGGTTATTCATTTCAGGCAGTTCCATATTAGAATGTAAATACAAACGCCCGTATCATTGTCATACGGCCGTCCTTGAGCTAGGTCACGTCTCAAGGCACGTGATCGCGTTTCAACACCACACGACGGGGAACCGGAGTATGTCATGAACGGGTCGTCACGGTTGGGAATGTTATCAACCCAACAGATACCACCTACTGCCCTGCAGGGCACGCCGATGGCAAGCGCTGCGTATGTCCTCCTAGGCTATTTCCAGACGAACACACTCTCGCGTTACTGACCACGCGATGGGGTCTCCACTTACTTGCCTAATGCACGCTGGGGATCAGCATTTCATATGAACTCAGGGACATGAAGAGTCCAAGAGCTTCATATTGACGTCTCACATCAAGCTGTGAGATCAGTCCCTGAACCACGTTCCTCATCAGGGAGAGCTAACCGAAATTGAACCGCTTTCGGTGGCGTTCCTTACCATACTTACCAGAGCGTAGGTGCGTCGTTACATAATTAAAATTCAGAATTATAACACATAAGTTAGTCTTTGCCACTTTAAGTAACTATGCTAATATAGTCCTTACTTGGGCAGCTACCGATTCCTCACCGTATACTTAAGTTTTTCCCATAATGCAGTCCTTTAGTACTGTGCTATCCCCACTGCAGCTCTGATACCAGGCTGTGGCGGACCGGAATCCGCTCATCCAGGACGCAGAGGGTGGTGCCACGCGATGCGACACCCGACAGCACATGTCATAAGAACATAATATATTACATGGGAAAAACAACTGAAACTGTACAAACAGGTACAAACTTCAGTTACAACTATTGTTTATGTTACACAGCGGAAGTCTACACTACACAACTCACGCCCGCCTATCTAGCAAAAGTTGGTTGCCCAGCCCTAGGGCAACCCACACTAGCTACACTCCTCAGCTCAGCGCGGCGTGTACGGCTCCCACTCAGCCGTGGTCCCCGACGGAGGGTAACCCTCGCCGGTGGACTCGTACCCCGAGTCCGTGGGTGGCTCCTCACCTGAAAAAAAAACACTTAAGCAGCAACCATGAGCACGAAGGCTCAGCAAGGCTTAACCGACTCACCTAAGCATGAAACTCTACATGAGGTATACCAAGACATAGGTTAGTAACATTTCAGCAAAACGACACGCCTACAAGTTCATCCTTAGTTCATCTTTTAGCAACAAGTTAACAGTTCATGAAATCTGAAATTTAGTAAGCAGTATTTGGTGGCACACATGTAGCAATACAATTATATCAATCAGCATCATTGAATCAACATATTTCATCCATTAGTCTCCGTTACGACGCAGTGAACAAGCGGTACTCATCACCCTGAGGGACGGCGAATCGACTCGATATACACCTGCAGGGAAACCCAAAGAGCACGTCACGTACGCCCACCCGTGGAGCTGCACAGCACGCTCACTCGATGTCGTACGGGACAATCTTTCACCCAACAGCCCAAACGTCGAACCGGTCGCACCGAAACGAGCAGGAGGTTCCCCACACGGAGCATCTCTCTATGCCCGTTGGCAGATTTCCAACTTGCTGCCCTCAACCTACACCTATAAATCGGTGTGCTATGCCTCGACGCCCGGAGGTTTAGGCTACATTGGTTTATCGGGGCCCATATATCCGATATGCCTTCGGTACGTTCAATACTTGTTCAGCAGGGCCGCACACGGATCGGTCCTCAATCGACACGGGCAGGGCTGCGCACACAAGACTTCTTCTTGCTGCGCCCTAGCCCCTGCCTAGTCTCATTTTCATTACTAAAGTGATCTCACATCACTCAACCGAACCCGTGTGTCCCAAGTCTATCTCGCAAGTAGATTCCAACTACTCGACTTGTACCGAAGCCCTATAAATCTTTAAGCATAGCCTATCTACTCGAAGTCTTAGACACTACCCTCACTCATAGGGAAAAATTCTGGTTATGCAAGTGGGGTTTCATTCATCCTATACCTAATGCACATACATACTTCATATGACACATGTAAACAAAGTAAGACTTATAAAAGGGTTAATGCAAACCGGGGCTTGCCTTGTTGCTGCTGGTCGGGGGTTAAGTCTTCGTCCGGAAGAAGGAAGTCCAGCACTTCCGGAGTCTCTTCTTCAACGGCTACACGTTAATGAAATACTACATGTTAATTTAGATGCAAATGTGAGTTTTAGAGTAAGACTTCTATTATTAGTTCTAATAACCAGCCTCTAACACCTGGAACTTTGTTTAAGAATTTAAAGATGAACTGGTGTTGGTGGTTTGGCTTGGACTTAATCACAGGGTTAAATGCTAAGTGGTTTTCCCCCTTTTCCATATTAATCCCTTAAGTTGTTAAACAGGACAGGAGTGACCTAGAGCTCCAATGGAGCTGAGAATTTTTGTGTGAGTTCCTTGTCACAAGAAAACTCTCTGGACCAAACATTAGCACTTTTCATGTAGTGGTTTGCTCAGAATAATTCTCTTGGCAAATCAGCAAGGAAGAATTTATCCTGAGGTAATACCCCTGTTCACGCTCAACTTAATGAACTACAATTTCAATTATAGCTCATAGGGCTTGCATGAATTTTCCTAACATTTTTGGGGTTAAGATTTGCCCAGAACTGAATTTCCAAGTTTTGGAAATTCTCTGAAAATGTTTCTGTATTCAAATGAACACAGCACCTTCCAATTTGAATTGCTCTGACCAAATCAACTCCAAATGGTCTGAAACTTTTACAGGGGTTTACTAATGCCCTAAAGAACATTCTGGCAAAATTTGGGGAGTTTTGGATGAACCAAACTCCCTCTAAAATTCTTTTGCTGAAAAGATTTAAAGAATTTTCCAGAATTAATTAATGGTTTTCATACGAATTGGATTGTATATCTGGATAGAGCTAGGCAAGATGAATCCAACCCAATTTGATTCACTAAATTTGGAGCTTCCTAGCAAAAGTTATGGGGTTCCAAAGTTTGCACTAAAACTGGAAATTCCAGAGATGTTTAAATCCTGCGGGTGTGTCCACGTACACGTTTCGACCGCTGGATCCGAGCCACACAGGGCCACAGACTCCTTCCCACGCGGCCGCACTGGATCCCGGACCACAGAGAATCCCACCCCTTTATCTCCAGTCGCTGACGCGTGGGGCCTACCCCTTCGTCTACCTCCGGCCACCAGCGCGATCCCGCCGCCGAGCTCGCCGGAGCTCTCGCCGGAGAGGGGTTCCGGTCCTCAGAGCTTGCTGAATCTCGCCGCCAGTGCCTATCTCGGCCTGAGGAACACGGTGGTGCCCTCCCCAGAACTTGACAACCACCGGAACAGTGCTCCCGACGGCAACAGCGGCCGGGAGCTCACCGGCGACGTCGAACTCAGCCTCACCTGCACTTTTTTTTATGCGGTTTGCTCGGGGAGCTCCGCTGACACCTGCTGATCATGGATATGGGCACCGATCCCCGTGAAAACGGCTGCAACTATGACCTCGTCGGCGACCTAGGCCGGATATCGGCTGTTGCTCGAAAAACTTGGATAACCGCAACCCTAGCCCATGATTCTTGCTGGTTTTCGATCCTAGGTGGTCGTGGCAGGGTGTAGATCGTGTGTTTAGCTCGGTACGCCCGGTGATAAACCAATCCTCGTGAATTTTGGGATTTGGGGGAGCTCGGCCTTAAGAACACCGAAGCGTTCCCGGAAGAAATTCTCCCCCGACGGTGCATGAAATGCCGAACGGTAAGGGCAGGCAGAACCAGCACCTTGTGGCGATCGTTTCTTGTGTTGAGCGTCGGGCAGGAGGAAGCCTGTGCCGTCCGGCCGCCGGTGATCAGAGGGCGGCGACTCTGGGTGAGCTGCTTCGGATGTAGGCGAGTGGAACCGAGAGGATGGGGAGCGAATTCTCGCCGACCAGGGTGCGATCACATGTTTTGTAGCCGGCGCCCTCATCCCCCCGAGCAGGAGGTGGCGCGGTGGCTGCGTTGGGACGGGGTCGACCCCGTGCGCTGTCGGCCGCAGGGTGTTCGACCGCGCGCCCGAGTCGGTTTGCTCCCCAGGGTGGCTGACCAGTGGGCCCTCTTCTCCCCTCTAAATCTTTCTCCCCCTTTCTTTTGTAAATATCCCAGCTACTGAGAATTGAATGGGAGACTTAGCCCCCAAGTATTTGTTTGAATTTGAATTCTCAAATTCAAACTTTGTTTGGTTAAATGTGCTTCATATTTAAACTGAAATTCGAATTCAGTTTTGAATTCTTGCAAATTTAACTCCTGACAAGATGAACTCCAATGGGGATGAAAATTGGTGGGTTTACTCAGAAAAATGTGCTGAGAGTAGATATGAAGCTAACTTTTGAATTTGGGTGATGAAAGTTGCTGCAATTTGAATTTACATTCAAATTGGCCTCTTTTTGAAACAACCCAAAAGTGCCTCAAAAAGTGTTGAATTTGATGAGCTTTGGACTGAACCTTCCCAAGACTTTTTAAATTCTAGGGGTGAGCTCAACCTCTCATGTTCATGTGTAGAAACCCTACTTTGTGAAAGTGAAGGTTTTCCCCTCTAATCACTCCTTTGATGGAGGTTACTTGCTCTTCACAATATTTCCTAAGATTTCCACAATAAAAACTGTGGTGTTGTGAGGTGAAGCAAAAGTTTTTGCAAGTCCCATTTCTTGGGCTTTTACAACCGTTTGAGGCTTTGTATGGGAGAAAGTACAGAACTCCACTATTTTGGAACCAAGCCGGGGAAAGTAAAGAGTTTGGACCCGAGGTACTACAAGAAGCCGAGGCGAAAGTGAGGGAAATTCGCAACAACTTGAGGATAGCACAGACACGACAAAAGAGCTATGCCGATGTACGGAGAAGAGAGCTCGTTTTCAACGTGAGGGACTATGTCTACCTCAAGGTGTCCCCTATTCGAGGACTTCGTCGGTTCAAGGTGAAAGGGAAGTTATCACCTCGATACATCGGACCCTTTCAAGTTCTGGAGAGGAAAGGCGATGTGGCATATCAACTAGAACTCCCGGCTCGCCTATCGGATGTGCATGATGTATTCCATGTGTCACAGCTCAAGAAATGTCTAAGGACGCCTGAAGAGATGTTACCCATGAATGAGGTTGACGTACGAGAGGATCTGTCTTATGCCGAGCAACCGGTCAAGATTTTGGAGACAATGGAACGCCTCACAAGAAATAAAAGAATCCGGATGTGCAAGGTGCAGTGGAAGCATCACTCGGAAGAGGAAGCCACATGGGAGCGAGAAGACGAGCTTAAGACACAGTTTCCGGAATTGTTTCCCTAGAACCACCAATCTCGAGGACGAGATTTCTTTTATGGGGGGTAGAGCTGTAACACCCCAAAATCCTGTTAAGAGGGGAATTTAAAAAATATTGGACGTATTGCATGTGGTGCAGAAATTCAAATTTAATTTGGAATTAAAATTCAAATCAAAACCAGAAAAGAAATGTAAAAAGAAAAACAAAAAAACCCCGGCCAGTGGGCCGAAACCCACCAGCCGGCCCACCTTTTCCCGCGCCAGCACGCAGCCGTGCGCTCCCCTCTCTTTCTCACTGACACGCGGGGCCCGCGGTCATCTTCTTCCTCGCGTGATCGCGCCAACCGCCGGGACTCCTCCGCGCGCCGAATCCAAACCACCCCGGAAACCTGCGCTTCCCCAGCCGAATTTCGGTTCTGGACGACTCCAGCTCGATCCCAACCGAACGCCGCACTCCCTCGTCTATATAAGCGCCGGCATCGCCCGTTTTTTTCATCCCGATCGCCTGTTTTTCCTCCCGGTGAGAACCAGAGCTTCTCCGGCCGTTTTCTCTCGATCTTCGCTCGGGATTTCTGATCTAATGCGCCGATCTTGTTCCACCGCCTCCGGGGAATCACGCAGGTGCAGAAAATTTGGTAGATTGCGCCCTAGACATAACTTCGACGAGCATCGCCGCTATTCCATCTCGGACCTCGTCGCCGACCGCCTTCCAGGGCCTCCGAGCTCAAGAAAAACCCCAAGGTTAGATCCCCGACCTCCCCTCTACCGATCTATGCCATGAAATCCCAGTTTTAGGAGGAATAGACGAAGATCCAAAGTTTTCTGGCGAGATCGCCGCCTCCCGCCGCCGCGCGCCGCCGAGCAGCGCGGGCTGGCTCTGGCCAGGGCGACGTGGCCGCTTGTGCGCCGTCTATTTTAAATTGCACGGTAGGCATAAAACCCCCGCGTACCGGTTCGACGTTATAATCTCAGCCGTCTGTTTTAAATCGGACGGTCCACGTCGGCCCCGCATTATAAAGGCCGGGATTCTTACGCGCTACCCCCTGGGGATCTCGGAAAATATGAGCTAGCCCCGGGATGCATAATTAATGAAGTCTCCAAATACAAAGACTTCAGTTTGGGATTTGGTAGAAGGTTTAAAAACCCACTTGGAATAGGAAATTACCTTCCATGCAAACTTGGTAGCTAAAGAGTGTGTTAATCTAATATAAAGAATTTGTTTAGAATTGAAATTCATATATATAGTGTGCAAATAAAAAATCTGAATACAAAAGTTAGAAATCATATACATATGTTTAAAAGTGCATGTAGGCCAAAAATCAACACATGTCGAGTAACCCCAACACTTAGAAATGTGAATGACTTTCATAGGTATGTATGTGTGGTTTGTATGAAGTGAAAGTGTGAACTATGTCTTATGAATTGTTGTTTGCTTTTGCTATGTGTATTGGCATGAGTAGAACCTGCCCCAGAGCAAGTTCTCCCCTTCCAAGACCAAGACTTTCCATTCTCAGAGAGGCAAGAAGAAGGCAAGTGTCCTTGACCACTTTGATCCTATGCTAGGATGTGTAGATAGAATTATTTGCATTGTCAATTGAAATATGAAACCCATGTTAGGAAGTTTCCCTAGAATTGCATTATCATGTTTCCTTGTAGCTTGGGTTGGGATTTATGTTATCATGTCATTTATTTATATGCTTAGCCATGCTTAGAACGGGATTATTGGGATATGAGATCATCAATTTATTTACCTTACTCTTGAATGAGATCTTATGAGTTATGTAGAGGTAGGGATCGAGGCAAGTTGGATGATTTGGTTGGTGCTGGGTGCACGAGACTCGGGTTTGTGTTTAGTACTTGCCTGGATCCTAAGGACCGGTTCATGGAGCATGTAACCTGGCTTTACCGTGCCAACCACATGCTGAGATGGGGCAGCTTGGCCAATTAATTAGGTGTATCCCCGGCATAGTATGGGTGTGTTGGATGGTGCGGGGAATAGGTGTCAGCTGGACTACCATATGAACCGCAAGGCTCAAGAGGGGGCCACTGCAGCGGGGTTGGAGCCTCTTGTATGCTGTAAGGGGTGAAACCTTAGTGGGCCCACGCTCGTCGCGAATCCCTTTGTAAAGGCTTCGAAGTGATCTCCAGGCTACACACCTGGGAAGTGTGAATGTGGTTCGTAGCCACAGGCATAATGGAGGTTCTTTTAATCCACTCGGCAACGGGGGATGAAATCACTACATGTGGGTACAGTGGTGCAAACTATGCAGAGTCAAAACTGTCATGACAGCCGTGCTCACGGTCAAGAGCGGCTTGGACTTATTCATGATTAGAGGATGTTGAATTTGGAAGTTGAGAATGTTAAGCGGGGAGTTTAACATTGGAAATGATGTTATGGTTACTTGATTTTGATGATGGGTTGGGAGATTGGGACCATTTCACCTATGTAGTAATGTAGGTTCTTAATAAGCTAAGGTGATAGGTTTTAATTGCGTAGTGCTTTAACCATGAGTTCAACCTCTCCTTGCTCTAGCCATGCATGACATAACTTTCCCACACTTGCTGAGTACCCACGGTACTCAAACTTGCATATTTGTTGGTTTAAATTGCTGCTCAGGTCAAGAGGATGATGTGGTGTTTAATGATCAAGACTTCGGACCCGAAGAAGGATTCTAGGTTCATGGAGTCCCCCGGGCAACTCCTGTGACGGAGCCCACAAGAATAATATTCCGCTGCTATTTTATTTACATGTTATGAACTTATTGTCGTCTATCGAGACGTATGCTTTGTAAGACATATTTATATTCGACACCTGGATTGTAATAAATGATGCTTCACTATTTGTCATCACATGTATGAGAAAATGATCCTGGCATACAAGTGATATTCACTCGGTTGTTCTTCGGAGAAACCGGGTGTGACACAAGGTCACTACTATGATGGCTAAAATCTGAAAGTTAAGGATGAACCCGTAGGCGAGTCTTTTTGCAACTTACAGGTTTAGGTCTTAAGTTACTTTCATGTAGAGTTGCATGCCTTAGGAGAGACGGTTAAGTCTTGCTGAGCCTTTGTGCTCACTCTTGCTATATGAGTGGTTTTGCAGGTTAACATCGACGCTATAAAGAAGGTTGCCCAGTGAGACTCAGAAACAACCGAGTCGGGTAACACATGGAGAACCTAGCCGCTGCCATGTCTTCGTGTTGCTAGCAAGAGGAGTCCGCAGGCTGGACCTCCTCTTGAGTGCTCATTAGTTATTCGACGTGAGTTGTTTGTAGTCTTCCGCTGTAGATATTTGATGTAAATTATTTATAAAGAACATTTGTAGGCTTCCGCTTTGATTTATGTAATACAATTTTCCTATTATGTGTGCTGTTGGGTGCCGCATTACACGGCACCACCCAATGCGATTCCCGGGCGAGTCGCTCGGCCCCGTGATAAGGACTGGGGTTCCCCACATCATTTTTCGAGCTATCTACAGGGAAAAATGGAATTTTGAAGTTGGAAGGAAAAACTGAAAAGTTTCTGTTTAAAATGGGGAATTTGAAATGAAGGCTGAACTTTGGATCAGGGTTTGGCCTAGCAAATTTAATCCAATGAGGGTCAAATTCTTACAGGAGATCACTAGAGTTGTGAAGGATCTTCTGGCCAAATGTGAGAAAATTTCATAACAGGGATCTCCTGGAATTAATTACCAAATATTTAATTTTGATGAATTTTGAAGAAAATTACGGGGATCTTCTGACCAATACCTTTGCATTTATGCAATGTACTGACTGAGAGGAATTAAAAAAATTTGTTTCACAAAATTTGGACTTTCCTACTGAAAGTTATAGGGGTTTGAAGTTTGGCCTAAAACTGAAATTTGGGAAAACATTAAACTCTGGTTGTGGGCCCCACTGTTTGAACTGGGCCAGTGACATTGCAGCCACACCGAGGCCCACGGGATTCCACCCGTGCAACTGCACCAGATCCTGGCCACAAACCGATCCCCACTGGAAAAACATAGGCTGACCGGTGGGACCCTCCCCCCTTCGTCAACCTCCCGACACCCGCGCTTCCCCGTGGCGATGCACTCCGGCGAGGCTCGCCGCCCATCACTCCACTGCTTGGAGCTTGCTCAAACCTGCCATGCCTGGGCCTAAGTTCACACGGGGAACACGCTGAGGGGGTCGTCTAGGGCCGGGAATTGCCGGAAACTAGTCGGCGACGGCGACAGTGGCGGCTCTCACTCCGGCGATGTCGCCCGAGCTTTACAAGGCCTTATTTTAGAAACAGTTTCCTCCTACAGCTCCCTGGGAACATGCTGAGCACGAAAATAAACTCGGTTTGCCATGGAAAAGGCCGGAGCTAGGACCTTACCGTTGACCTAGAGCTAATAACGGCGGCAACCAGAAAACTCAAAGAACAGTGCGTGGGGTTGATGGTTTTCGGTGTTTATTGGTCCTAGAGGATCATGGGAAGGTCTAGGACTCATGGCTCGCGGGAAACTAGCTGGGATGGACTGATCATCAAATATGTACTCTAGGACTTTTATGTTCTATGGGGCATACAAAAATGCTGGTCCACCGGTGTGCTTAATTGCAAAGGTGTGGAGCCCTCCGTCGTGTGGTGAATAACCTGGGCATGTACCTTGAGACGTGGCTTCACTCAACGACGGCCATATGGCAATGATACGGGCGTATGTATTTAATTTTAAATATGGAACTTCCTGAAATGACAAACCGTTTGAGTGAGTCATTATTTAGTGTTCTTCTGCAGGTGCTAACCACGTACGTATCTCGTGTAGAGCAAATTTGCAAGAGACCCTTTTTAGTGCCACGGTTGAGTCGTATATGCCGGTAGAATCCGGTTAGGATATTCCATTTTGTGCGGAACGTAGTATCGACATATAATAATCGTGATTGCATTAAGAAAACTTTGAAAAGGAACTAAATAACCAATTTTAGTTCTTAGGACTCTGGTTTTGAAGAGAAATTCAAAAAATTAGTAATTCAGCCCAAGGTCTCTGTTTCTGGCAGAAAGTTTGCTGAAATTTAACAGAACATAACTCATATGTTATTTAGCCAATGGAGGTGTGGGATATAGTTCTGGAAATATGAGGAAGTGCTCTATGACTTTGTTGTAGACTTCCAGAACAAAATCACACATCAAACTGGATGAAATTCCAGATGAGTGTAAACTGTCCAGAACCAGGACAGACTCAAAAACTCTCTCTGGACTGTTCTGTTTTTCAAGCATATTTTGCTGCAGAAAAATCAAAAATAGTGATAGGATACCTTGTTGGAAAGGTTAGAAGAGGTGTTTCATCTTTTTAATTCAAAATTTTTGCAGTTTCTGTACAGAATTCATTGGAAATTTGAGCTGAAAACAGCACTTTTCAAAGAGGTGCTGTTGAAATTCTTCCAAGAATTCTATCAACTGAGTTATCCTAATTTTTTACCCAAAGCTTATCTGAAGGCAAATAAATTCTCGATGGAAAGATACTGAAGTTAACTTTAACTTTGGTATTCAACTTGAGTTATGAAAATGCCAAGTACTAATTCAAAATCTGGAAAAAGTAGAAACTGGTCATTCTGAGCAGAGGGATGAACAGTTGAACTCATTTGAGGGACTGTTGTACCTATTGGGGTTTGTTACACCCAATGGGGTAGGACATACTCATGTGTTGTTATCTTCAACTAGTGAAGGAATTGAGTATATTACCTACCCAAGTTCTTTTCACTAGAGACCATGTTTGTGTCTTATTGGAGACAAAAGGATAGTATACGCGACGACAAAGCGATATTAACATCTCGTAGTGACCAAATCTAGTTGAGATGAACTTCCAAAGAGGAAGTACATCATTTTGGATTTCAATATTATGTATTTGTTCTGGTAATGGTGTAGCTTGTGCAAAGTTATTACATTATCCATGTACGAGATGTATCGCATTTTTACCATCATTAAGTTTTACTACTATTTTATGGACTGCATGGAGTATGCTGTGGGGCTGATTTGATTGTCGTTATGGCTGCAGGATGGTTCGTACCGGGGCCACGCACGAGGTCGGGGGCTTGAGTCAACAAGGGGGTGATGGCACCCAGCCACCTGCCTACGACAACACCCCACAGCAGCAACCACCGCCTCCGCCTCTGCTTACGCTAGTGGATGTGATATCGGAGCTGGTTGGCTCTCGTGAGGAGCAGACCGACCTTCTCCGCATGATAGTGCACAATACGTCCCAGGAGGGGACGCGTCAAGAAAAGGGGCCTCATGAGCCCCACGTCAACACATACTCGGATTACATGAGTACGCATCCTCCAGTGTTCACCGAAGCGGCGGAACCACTAGAGGCGGACAACTGGCTGCGGACTATCGAGTCTAAGTTCGGGCTGCTCCAATGCACGGAGCGGCAGAAGACTCTCTTCATGGCGCAGAAACTTCATGGTGCCGCCGGAGCGTGGTGGGCAAATTATCTTGCCTCACTGCTGGCCACACCGTTAAATAGCAAGAGTTCTGGTAGGCGTTCCACGCCTATCACATACCTCCCGGTATGATAAAGTGGAAGTTCCAAGAGTTCTTGGAACTGAAATAAGGCGGGAGGAGTTCCCATGAATACTCCCGTGTCTTCAACCATCTGGCGCAGTACGCGTCGGACTACATCTCCACCGAGGAGAGAAAGCACGAGCAGTTCTATCGGGGTCTGACTCCCAAGATGAAGACTCACCTCGCGCAATGCAATCGCGGCACCTTCAATGACCTCGTCAATTCCATGATTCTCCAAGAGGATGCTCAGCGAGAGTTCACAGTTGAGCAGAGGAAACGTAGCACTCCACAGAGCAGCGGGGGTGGAGCTCCCCAAACGTACCGAATGGTGTATCGGACACCATCTGGCTAACAGTGGCATCTACCGGCGCGACCACAACAGATTGGGGGTCATTCTTATCCACCCTCCCCATTCCGACTGCTGATGCCACCGCCATGACGGCAACAGCAGCAACAGCATCAGATGGTACCCCGGGCATTTCCACAGCAACAGCGCACCCTGTGATTCCGTCCACCGGTCAGCGGAGAACCGCCTCGCTACACATGCTTCACGTGTGGCCAGGCCCGCCATTTCTCCAAGGACTGCCCACAGGGACAGCAAAGCAGCGGGCAAGCCCAATATCAGGATGGTGCTCGAGGCCGACCACCGGCCAAGAAGGGAGGTCAGCGACCCGGGAGCATTCATTACCTCGACAATGAGAATGTCTCGGAAGGAGAGACCGTGCTGGCGGGTAGGTTCACTCTCAACGATCGCACAATCATCATTCTATTTGATTCTGGTGCAACCCACAACTTCATAAGTACATCATATCTGGCTAAGCATTAACTGCAAGTCCTTCCAACCGAGTGCTTATATATGAATTGCTCACAGGGAGGGAAGATTTTAGCAAATATGATGATTCCAAAAGCACCACTTGCTTGGGTGAGAGAATATATCCCACTACTATGATTATCCTTGAGGGACATAAGGTTGATGCAATCTTAGGAATGTCATGGCTAAGCTACAATGGCGCTGTTCTGGAACTTTATCACAGACGGTTCACCTTAACTCTGCACTCCACCGTCAGCATTCACTCGTATTAGATGGCCCAGTCCCGGAAGTTTCAACTGCCTATCATACGGAAGCTCACAAGTTGGAGGACATCCCTGTAGTCCGAGAATACCCCGATGTGTTCCCGGATGATCTCTCGGGCATGCCACCAAACGGAATGTTGTGTTCAAGATTGAACATGCACCCGGGACAACACCAATATCGCGGAGACCATATAAGATGGCTCCGAATGAGCTGGCTGAATTGAAGGAACAGCTCAATGTTTATTTGAGTAAAGGTTTCATTCGACTGAGTTCCTCGCCATGGGGATGCTCAGTGCTATTTGTGAAGTAGAAAGATGAAACCTTGAGGTTGTGTGTAGATTACCGACCGCTCAACGCCGTCACCATCAAAAACAAATATCCACTGCCCCACATTGATATCTTATTTGATCAACTAGTGGGCGCAAGTTTGTTTTCAATGATGTTGCTTTGGGTATCATCAAACAAAAATCCGAGCGGAGGATATCCCGAAGACGACATTCTCGACAAGATATGGGTTATATGAATATCTCGTCATGTCTTTTGGTCTCACCAACACCCCGACACATTTCATGTACCTCATGAACTCAGTATTCATGCCAGAGTTGGACAAGTTCGTGGGTGTATTCATAGATGACATCTTAGTTTACTCCATGTCGGAAGAAGAACACGCCAAACACTTCCGTACCATCCTTCAATGGTTGGGGGACCATAAGCTCTATGCCAAGTTCAGCAAATGCGAGTTTTGGATCAGCCAAGTGCCATTTTTGGGACATATCATCTCAGTGGAAGGCATTGCGGTTGATCCAAGCAAGATTGAACAGGTGCTGAAATGAAAAGCCCCCACTTCTGTCCATGAAGTCAAAATCTTCCTCGGTTTAGAGGGATACTACCGGATGTTCTGTGGCGGACCGGAATCTGCTCATCCAGGATCGCAGAGGGTGGTGCCGCGCGATGCGACACCCGACAGCACACGTCATAAGAACACAATATATTACATGGGAAAAACAGCTGAAACTGTACAAATAAGTACAAACTTCAGTTACAACTATTGTTCTATTACACAGCGGAAGACTACACTATACAACTCACGCCCGTCTATTTAGCAAAAGTCGGTTGCCCAGCCCTAGGGCAACCCACACTAGCTGCACGTCTCAGCTCAGCGCGGCGTGTACGGCTCCCACTCAGCCGTGGTCCCCGACGGAGGGTAACCCTCGCCGGTGGACTCGTACTCCGAGTCCGTGGGTGGCTCCTCACCTGAAAAACACTTAAGCAGCAACCGTGAGCACAAAGGCTCAGCAAGGCTTAACCGACTCACCTAAGCATGAAACTCTACATGAGGTGTACAATGGACATAGGATAGTAACATTTCAGCAAAACGACACGCCTACAAGTTCATCCTTGATTCATCTTTTAGCAACAAGTTAACAGTTCATGAAATCTGAAATTTAGTAAGCAGTATTTGGTGGCACACATGTAGCAATACAATTATATCAATCAGCATCATTGAATCAACATATTTCATCCATTAGTCTACGTTACGACGCAGTGAACAAGCAGCACTCGTCACCGCGAGGGACGGCGAATCGACTCGATATACACCTGCAGGGAAAACCCAAAGAGCACGTCACGTACGCCCACCCGTGGAGCTGCACAGCACGCTCACTCGATGTCGTACGGGACAACCTTTCACCCAACAGCCCAAACGTCGAACGGGTCGCACCGAAACGAGCAGGAGGTTCCACACACGGAGCATCTCTCTATGCCCGTTGGCAGATTTCCACCTTGCTGCCCTCAACCTACACCTATAAATCGGTGTGCTATGCCTCGACGCCCGGAGGTTTAGGCTACATCGGTTTATCGGGGCCCATATATCCGATATGCCTTCGGTACATTCAATACTTGTTCAGCAGGGCCGCACACGGATCGGTCCTCAATCGACACGGGCAGGGCTGCGCACACAAGACTCTCTCTTGCTGCGCCCTAGCCCCTGCCTAGTCTCATTTTCATTACTAAAGTGATCTCACATCACTCACCGAACCCGTGTGTCCCAATGCCTATCTCGCGAGTAGATTCCAACTACTCGACTTGTACCGAAGTCCTATGACTCATTAAGCATAGCCTGTCTACTCGAGGTCCTTGACACTACCCTCACTCTTTTAGGAACCTTTGGTTATGCAAGTGGGGTTTCATTCATCCTATACCTAATGCACATACATACTTCATATGACACCTGTAAACAAAGTAAAACTTTTGAAAAGGGTTAATGCAAACCGGGGCTTGCCTTGTTGCTGCTGGTCAGGAGTTAGTTCTTCGTCCGGAAGGAGGAAGTCCAGCACTTCCGGAGTCTCTTCTTCAACGGCTACACGTTAATGAAATACTACATGTTAATTTATATGCAAACGTGAGTTTAGAGTAAGACTTCTACTATTAGTTCTAATAACCAGCCTCTAATACCTGGAACTTTGTTTAATAATTTAAATATGAACTGGTGTTGGTGGTTTAGCTTGGACTTAATCACATGGTTAAATGCTAAGTGGTTTTCCCCCTTTTCCATATTAATTCCCTTAAGTGGTTAAACAGGACAGGGGTGATCCAGAGCTCCAATGGAGCTGAGAATTTTTGTGTGAATTCCTTGTCACAAGAAAACTCTCTGGACCAAACATTAGCACTTTTCATGCAGTGGTTTGCTCAGAATAATTCTCTTGGCAAATCAGCAAGGAAGAATTTATTCTGAGGTAATACCCCTGTCCATGCTCAACTTAATGAACTACAATTTCAATTATAGCTCATAGAGTTTGCATGAATTTTCCTAGCATTTTTGGAGTCAAGGTTTGCCCAGAATTGAATTTCCAAGTTTTGGAAATTCTCTGAAAATGTTTCTGTATTCAAATGAACACAGCACCTTCCAACTTGAATTGCTCTGACCAAATCAACTCCAAATGTTCTGAAACTTTTACAGGGGTTTACTAATGTCCTAAAGAACATTCTGGCAAAATTTGGGGATTTTTGGATGAACCAAACTCTCTCTAAAATTCTTTTGCTGAAAAGCTTTAAAGAATTTTCCAGAATTAATTAATGGGTTTCATGCAAATTGGGTTTCAGATTTGGATTGTACTCTGTTAGAGGAATCCAACAAAATTTGTTTCATGATTTTTGGATTCTCCTAACCCAAGTTGTGGTCCTCCAAAGTTTGAACTACAAACTGGATATTTCAAAATGTTTAAATGTCTGCCGGTGGGTCCCACCCGGCAGTCTTCCCCTTCCTCGCGCCAAACAGGGGCCCGCGGCGGCGCACTCCGGCGAGCTTCGCCGGAACTGCTCTCCCGGCCGTCTCCCGGCCCCAAACTTGCCGCCCCGCCCTAACTCACATCGCTGAACTCGTCGGTGGCGTCGCCGGCGGCCGTAGCTCACCGGACCAGGGCTCCCGACGGTGACAGTGGCGGTTAGGGTTCCGGCGTGGTCGGGAATGCGTTATAACGCATCAAAATGACTGGCAAAGGGTCGGAGAGCACCACGGGAGCTCGAGGGTGATGGAAATGGCCGCCAAACCCCATGAAAAGGTCGGCAACCTAGAGCTCCACGGTGAACCGAGCTGTTATTCTATGGCGGCCCGAAAAACAACCTACACCCGGCCATTTCTGGGTCATTTCCAATGATTCTTGGTCGAGGAGGGCGGCTAGGAAGTGAGGAAGGTATGTGTAAGCTCACTCGAGCTGGATTGGACGGTGCAGCTCGAATTTCGGGTTAGACCGATCCTTACCCGGTTGCACTAGTTCTCGGGATCCTTAGGAATTCTCAGCGCACCGTCTACCAATGGTTAGAAGGGTTGCAGCTACACGATCTGGAGGCTAAAGCGCACCTTTTCTGTGTAGAAGTCCGGCGGTGAAACTGGCCGTAGCGTGCTGTCCACGGGGAGCAGTTCGCGCCTTTCCGCCGGTGGCCTGAGCTCTCAGTGGCGATCGTCGATTTGTGGTCGAGTGCGGTGCTAACACCGTGGGGTGGTGAGATGGCTAGCTAGAGCACACACCGGCGCTCTCTTTCTGCGTTGGGAGCTCGGGCAAAGGCCGAGCGGACGTCGGCGTGCAGGGGAGGATCGGGGGAGCGGCGTCGGTGACCGAGCAGAGCGGGGGCTCGCTGTTTTGCAAAGAAGCACGCGTACGTCTTCGGTGGCTTGGCGAGGGGGTCATGTAGAGGAGAGGGCGCGCCGTTCCCCGGCTGCCAGCGCGAGCGACGGGAACCAGGAGGTGGCCGTTCGGCCGGCGGTGCGCGCGCGGCAGCTGGCTGCGCTCGGTTGACTGGGAAACAGAGAGCAGACTTGGGGGCTAAGTCTATTTCACCCAATGACAGGTGGGCCCCACTGGTCAGTGCTCTACCCCCTCTCAAAAGATCTCCAAAACTTGACAAAAGATGAATTCAATCGTTGGAAATCTTCAACTGAGCTACATGGGTATTGTTTGGCAAATTTACCTCAAATTCAAATGTATATTTGAATTCTTGGCATATTTGGATCCTTTTTGGAAAAATGGGTAGCAAATCTTTTTGAAAATTTCTGAAACTTTGCCTCCCCACTAATTTGGACCTGAGGAATCCAATTATGCACTTTGATCCTTGGTTTAGCTGCTGAAATCCTGAGTTTGAATGCAACAGTTTGGAAACACACTCTCATGTGTGATCATATGTGTATAATTTTCCCATGTTGTGAAAGTGTAAGTTTCCCCTCTAACCACTTCTTTGATAGAGGTGACTTGCTCCTCCCATTCCTTACCAGCCATCCACAACAAGGGCTGAGGTGTGGTGAAGTGAAGAAAAGTTTTTACAAGTCCCTTTTCTTGGGTTTTTACATGTTCATCCCGAGTTTCTCCAAGCTTGCTAAGCCGATGACTTGAATTATTGAAGAAGGGGGCGAAATATGTTTGGAACTCAGCATGTGAAGGAGTGTTCCAATCGTTAGTGAAGCATCTCACAACAGCCCCGGTCTTAGCTCAACCGGATACGACCAAGCCTTTCGACATATACTGTGATGCGTCCTGTATTGGGCTTGGCTGCGTGTTGATGCAAGAGGGACGGGTGGTTGCGTATGGCTCACGCCAACTTGGAAAACACGAGCAGCACTATCCGACTCATGATCTTGACCTCGCTGCTGTCGTATTGGCGCTGAAAATGTGGAGACACTATCTTCTTGGAAACTTGGTGCATCTTTACACCGACCACCAGAGTTTAAAGTATATCTTTACCCAGAAGGAGCTGAATATGAGGCAAAGGAGGTGGTTGGAATAAATCAGAGACTATGAAATTGAGATTCAATACCACCCCAGCATGGCAAACTTGGTTGCCAATGCACTGAGTCGGAAGTCACACGTCCATAACCTCACTATTACACCGATAGAAGAGGAAGAACCGAGTTTTTACTTGGTTCCCTATGGATCACTATACACCGATATTATTGCAGCTCAAAAAATTGACAAAGGCATGACACATCTCCGGAAACGAATAGACAGTGGTGATATCAAATGTTTCCGGAATGATGAAGAGGGGACGCTATGGTTCAACGACCGCATAGTCGTACCCCGGGATATGGAGCTGAGGAAGAAAATAATAGATGAAGCTCACTTTTCTAAGTTCTCCATTCATCCGGGCAGCAAAAAAATGTACCAAGATTTGAAGAGTAAATTTTGGTGGGCACAGATGAAGCGGGAAATTGAAAAGTACTTATCCAAATGTGATACGTGTAGACGAGTGAAGGCTGATCATATGAGGAAATCAGGGCCGCTCCGACCCCTGGAAATTCCAGCATGGAAATGGGAAGATGTGAGCATGGATTTCATTGTGGGAGTACCCATGACTTCTCACAAGCATGATTCCATTTGGGTAATCGTTGACCGGTTAACCAAGTTGGCTCACTTCATTCCCGTGCATACAAATTACCATGCTAGCAAAAATCTTGTGCTTGCACGGAGTACCCAAGACAGTAATCTCAGATCCAGGTGCACTGTTCATGGCTCATTTCTGGGAGCAGTTCCACGCTTCTTTGTGTACCAAGCTGATTAGAAGCTCCGCATATCACCCTCATACAGATGGACAAACTGAGAGGGTGAATCAAGTGTTAGAAGACATACTGAGAGCGTGTGCCATCCACCACGGTAACAATTGGTATGATCATCTACCATTGGCGGAATTCTCTTATAACAACGGCTATCAAGCAAGTATCAATATGGCACCCTATGAGGCTCTCTATGGACGCAAATGTCGCACCCCATTGAATTGGTGTGAATCCGGTGAAAGGGTCACGTTCGAGATTGATCACGTGAACAACGACGAAGAGCGAGTTCCGGTGATTCAAGCAAACATGAAAGCTGCCCAATCCCGACAGAAAAGTTACTCTGATAAGAGGCGTAGGCCGCTGCACATCGATGTTGGAGAACACGTGTATCTCCGTGTGTCTCCAATGAAGGCCGTGCACCGGTTCGGCGTGAAGGGGAAACTCTCCCCCCTCGATTTATCGGACCCTATGTCGTCACCGAGAAATGTGGACCAGTGGAATATAGAATGGAACTACCGGCATCTCTCGCTGATGTTCATGACATTTTCGATGTCTTATAACTCTGAAAATGTCTGAAGTATACAGGTGCTGTTCCCACGGAAGACATTGGCGAGTTGCAACCTTATCTGACCTACGCTGAATATCCGGTTGAAATTATTGATGCGAAGACCAGGACCACGTGTAACAGAATGTTGTGGTTCTACAAGATCTTGTGGAGCAACCACACGGCTGAGGAAGTGACGTGGGAGAGTGAAGATTTCCTTCACTTGAATTATCTGGATTCCTTAGCATCTCATCTCGGGTAATTCCTCTCACATCTTCGTCTCTTCTTTTTGTAATCTAAGGACGAGATTCTTTTGAGGGAGGAGGTATGTAAATGCCCAAAATTTCATTTGCTAAAGTGTTCATCACAACTGACAGACCACTGCTCATTTTGTGGAGATCTCATGAACACATTGGAAGAGCAAGTAACTACCATCTATAGGATGGTTAAAGGAAAAACTCACAAATCCAAAAGTAGGATTTCCCACATGTAAAAATGAGGGGCTGAGCTCACAATTAGACCCTAAACAGTTTTAGGAATTCTCATGTCAAGTTTCATGCAAATCCAAACCTTTTTGAGGCACTTTTGGATACAATTATAAAAAGGGCTAGTTTGAATGTAAATTCAAATTCCAGCTACTTTCATCATCTGAATTCAAAAGGTGGAGTAATATTCAAACTCAGCACATTTTTCTGAGTAACTCCACCAATTTTTACCTCCATTGGAGTTGTCCTTGTCCGGAGCTATATTTGAACTAATTCAAACTGAATTTTGAATTCAAATTCAAGTGTGAATTAAATTTACCCAACACAGCTCCAAACCTGAGGAATTCAAATTGAAGGTTATAAGAAAGAGACGAGAAGTGGGCCCATATTTCAGCCACAGAGAACCACAACCAACTCTGTTTCTTCGGCTGAGAACCGAGCGCGCGCCAGCTCGGGTTAGGATCCCCCCCCTGATGAAGCAAGCGCCAGCTCCTGCTTGGTTGGTCAGTAGGCCGAGTGAATTGATCACCGCGAACTCTACCACGTGAACCAGCCTCTCACTCGTGCCCGACAACCCATTGCTCAGCTCCGATGAAAATCACCGCCACCCGACTAACCCTCGGTTCCCCGGCGTCCCCATGCTACAAGCCAAAGTTCTACAGCAAAGAGGACCGCCCTAAGCTTCTCAAACTCACGGTGAAAACCTCACATCCTTTGGTGCACCACCGAGGGAGAATTTCCCCGTTTACTGCATGCTTGTTCATAGAACCGAGTTTAGAGAATTTCTGAAATTCTTGGAGTTTAGCCCCTCACAGATCATGCCGAGGCAAACACACGTCATAGACTTCCTTACAAACCTCTAGGATCAAGAATCATCGGAAACCATCGAGTTTAGAATCTGTTCTTCAAAAATTTTGGGCCGCCGCCGAATTATAACGTAGGGCTCTGGTGGATTCATATCGGTGATTAGAGCTCCACCTCGGTGCTGTAGGAAGAATAACCGAAGCAATTGAGCCACTGTGGGGGTGAATTTGATGTCGCCGGAGTTATGCCGCCGCCGCCGCCCGTAGCGGGCTAGGCTTTGGTGATGGTTGGCCATCCCCGACCCAACAAATGAGATGCGTGTGCTCCCAAACGTAGTGCCGACGAAAATCAGCCCTGGGGATTGCCGGTAGCCTCGGTCCGGCGACTCTCACTCGAGAGCGCCGCTGCTCGGATGCGTGTGACATCATGTCTCCTGGCTTGATAGGATCGATAGAATACTCATACCATCAAGATATACCTTCTTTTCCGAAAGCCCACCTGCAAAGGACTCCAGCTTAAGCGTGCTTGGCCCTGAGAAATTTGGGGACGGGTGACCAACCAGGAAGTCTTCCCGGGTGCGTATGAGTGAGGACAAAGTGCGCAAAAAAGACTAGTGTTGGTATGTGGGGCTAGTCTATGATCCTAGAGAGCTTCCACAAATGGTATTAGAGCCGACCCTTGCAGTTTCACAGGTGCGTACGAGTCAGTGAGAAGGATACGGTAGTGTATGGGTCTAGGACGTGGGTACGTACGCATGATTCATGGGTCCTATTTGTGGGACACGGTATGGTACGTATGCTGCTAACAGGTCGTACGGTATGCGTATGCCAGGACTAAATGTATGGACGTGGCTAACAGGGTACGTTCCTGTTTTGGCGTTGACCGACGAGGACATCGTTCTTCTAATGGGGTGGATTGTGTGATATAATGTCTCCCGACTTAATAGGATTTGTAGAATACTCATACCATCAAGGTTTACCTTCTTTTCCGGAAGCCTACCTGCAAAGGACTTAAGGGTTAAGTGTGCCTGGACCGGAGAAATTTTGGGATGGGTGACAGAATGGGAAGTCTTCCTGGGTGCGCATGAGTGAAGACAAAGTGCGCAGAAAAGACTAGTGTTGGTATGTGGGGCTAGTATATGATCCTAGATAGCTGCCACAAATGGTATCGCCGCTGTGAAGGCCCGGCCCCCCGTTCTCGGGGTAGTTTCACTCGCCCGGGAATCGCGTTGGATGGTGCCGTGCGATGCGGCACCCACCAGCACACGAGTAAAGGAAAACTCATATTACATAAACCATTTGCGAAAGCGTACAAAAAGTTAAGTTTACAAATACTTTACCTCAAATACTACAGCAGAAGATTAATACAACTCTCATGGCTCATATTTAACTTAGCATAAAAGAAACCGTCCAGTCCTTTGACGTTTCTTACTAGTAACACGAATAACAACAGCAGCGGCAAGGTTGCTTATGAGTATCCACTCAGAGGGTTCCGAGTCCCCTCAGCAACCATAATCATAAGCGTAGGGTCAATACCTGAAAACCAACTAGTATAGTATATAAAGCTCAGCAAAACTTACCCGTTGATCCTAGTCATGAAACTCTACATGAATGTAAAGACATAACGTGGAATAGCAATAGGCATAATGAACTCACCTAAATGTGAATCCTTACTTTAAGGCATTATTAGCAGAAATTTAAAAGTAACCTTCCACACCTCACACCGGGAGTACACAATCAAACAAGAAACGCTTTCCCCTGATGTAAACTGCTCATGGTGGAAATAAATCGAGTTTGCTATGATCAATCCATACCAGGTAACAATACATTGCTAGTATCAACTTCAAACAATAGTGATTAGTTCTTATCTTATGCAAGTTCTTACTACGTCACGACTGTGAGAACAAGTATGATCAAATATCCACGAGCAATGGTGATTCGAACCAAAAGACAACCAGACTACACGACAGGTACGCCCGTACTCGATGTTGCCTACAGCAACCATCCTGGACGACGTACATGGCAGCCTTTCACAAGTTTCACCTACGTCGAATCGATACGATCGTCCCGTATAGTATCCTCACCTCATGGTGCACCTAACGACATGACATTTCTTGAGAGATTACCCACATACTGCACACCGGCCGTCCGCCTGAGGCGACCGGAAAAGTCCCAACGCAGCCTTCCTGAGGTACATCGGTTTACTGGGTGCCATATAGCCAGCATATGATTCTGGTACACAACTCAAACTTGCTCAATAGGGCCACACACGGATCAGTCCTTGACTGACACGGACAGGTCTAAAGCACCCAGGCCCCTATGTCATGTTGCTCCTACAACCTGCCCAGTCTCACCTTCACATGCTAACAAATTCTTGAACCAATCCCGTGTTCCCCTTTTTCTCCTATTCATGCGAGTAGCGTCAAACCACTCGACTTCTACCGAATCCTACTTAAGCATGGAAATTTTTACACGATGAAAAGACATCTACCCATACTCCATAGGTTTTTCTGGTCATGCAAGAGGAGTACCATATCATCTAGACCTAATTCACATTTTATTTCCTAATCAACAGAGTGAATACAAAGTAAAAACTTAAAAGCTGTTAAATGCAAACCGAAGCTTGCCTATTTTGCAGGGGAATAAAATATATGATCAGTTAGTATTATTCTATCACTTGATCCTCCTGACTTGATCCAACTTCAAGTGATGACCTCGGTCGAAGTCCTTCGTCGTGAACACTAGCGACATGTATATGCATAAGATTCAAAATGCAACTTAGAGAACTAAAAACTTGAACTTGTTAATAACAGAGGCTGTGTGCAAATGCTAAGAATCGCTTTGTTGCCTCTATTGTGCAAACAAAATCAAGGTTTAACTAAATTTGCCTTGGAAGTTTAGTTATAAACATAGCTCAGTTCCTAATGGACATAAGAGATAACCATGACATCCCCAATATTATTTCTATCTTCTGCCCATCCAACATAATCAGCGACGTTGGGTATATTTTTCCTCCCAAACATAAAGCTGCTCGGGACACAACCTGACTGGCAGAGATCATTCCTCCCGGTGAACATATAAGATAACTAGTCGTGGGAGTATTGGTGGATAGTTGGTGCTGTTCCACGCATGAATTTCTGATAAAATTGTGGGTAGCACCGGAATCAAAAAGTATGAGCACGGTTATGTCTTTGATAGCGAACATGCCCGCTAACACTGGTGCTCCCTCCGGGACATCCTCAATAGCAAGATGTTGCACACTCCCAGATTGCAATACTGTCATGTCTACTTGAGCACGTGGCGGCATACCACCTGATGATGATGTTTGTCCGCTGTTCAAAAACTTCTCCCGGCATTCTCGAGTAAAATGCCCAAAAAGGCAGCAATAAAAACATGGATATTTCTTCGGTTCTTCGCTGACTTGAGATTGAGAAGTTGAGATACGTGGCCGCATCAATGATGCACCAGAAATCACTCGTTGCCGTGGCTGTGGAGGTGCTTCTAGTCTTGGTTCTTGAACAGGAAATCTATGATGAGTTGATCTTACTGGTGCCCGCCATATTTCACCGGATGGTGTGTGATACACCAAACAGTATTTACGAGGAACAATAGTTGTGTTGTCTTGCACGTCACTTCGGTCCCTCTTCTCTGCTTGACACTCAAGTGTCGCCTGTTCCGGCAGCATGACAGCACTGAAAAACACGGTGTAATTGCCTTGATTGAAAAAAGACAACTTATCCTTTAATATGGCACTCAGGCCATGGAAAAAGTAATCACACCTTACAGCTTCGGTCGTCACATGATTGGGAGCATATTGTGCTAATACTTAAACCGTCTGACATAGTCGAGGACATTCATGTCCCCTTGCTTCAACTTTCTGAATTCCTCCCGCTTGGTCTTGATAATACCTGTAGGAATGTGATGAGCACAGAAAACTTCACGAAATTCCGCCCATTCCACTTGATGGCCTTCTGGAATGGTGGTGGGATATTCGAACCACCAATTTCTGGCGGCTCCATGGAGTTTTTGAGCTGCAAATAATGTCTTCTGATGTTCATCGCACTCGAACACTCCAAATTTGGACTCTATAACCCGAATCTACTGATCTGCTTCCACGGGTTTGGTAGCTTCCTTAAATGTCGGCGGTTGAGTAGCCAAGAAGTCCAAATAGGCGTTCTGAGGTGGAATGACTTGTCATGTTCGTTGGAGTATGCCTTGCTGTACCAAGGCTTGGAGTAGTCTTGTGTTCTCTTGATTGACTCGACCATCTGAGCTATGATATCCACCCATACCGTTGATGGTTGTGCTCGTGGTGGAGTCAAATCATCGCCGTCTCGGCGAGAACCTTGAACCATACTCGAAGAACAAGTACGCACCATACTGCCAAATGATATTTTGAGGGGAGTCAAAACTTGATCTCAGCAGTATGTGAAATGTGTAAAACATGAACATGCTAAAACATTATGAAATCATAACAAAAATTCATGTTTACGCCTCTCCCTAAAGTAGGCATAATCAGTACTATTTTCTGTACAGAACCGAACTTTCTGCACTAAATCCAGATTTTGATCCAGTCAACAGCATTTTCATAACTCAACTAGAATACAACAACAACAACAACAACCAAGCCTTTATCCCAAGCCTGTTGGGGTCGGCTAGACATGAAACCCAATGTCAATGAAGTAAAAGAGAGGAAGAGTTATAAGAACAAGGAAAAAAAGAAAAGAAAAAAGAAAAAAGGTAAAAAGAAAAAAAGAAAAAAAAATAAAAAAGAAAAAGAGAAAAGAAAAAGAGAAAAGAAAAAAGAAAAAGAAAAGAGAAAAGAGAAAAGAGAAAAGAAAAAAGAAAAAAGAAAAAAAGAAAAAAAAAAGAAAAAGAAAAAAGACTACGATTCTGGCACATGGATTGCTACTTTCCATGCGGTCCTATCATGAGCTAAGTCTCTGGATACATTCCAATCTCTCAAATCTCGTTTTACCGCCTCCTCCCAGGTCAACCTTGGTCGTCCTCTACCCCTCCTAATACTTTCTCTACCTCTTAAAATCCCACTGTTAACCGGTGCTTCTGGAGGTCTCCGTTGGATATGTCCAAACCACCTAAGTCGATGTTGGACTAACTTCTCTTCAATCGGCGCCACCCCTACCTTATCTCGAATCACCTCATTCCTTATTCGGTCTCTTCTCGTGTGCCCGCACATCCACCGTAGCATGCGCATCTCTGCGACACTCATTTGTTGGACATGTTGCCGTTTAGTTGGCCAACATTCCGCCCCATAGAGCATCGCGGGTCTGATCACCGTCCTATAGAACTTCCCTTTTAGCTTTTGTGGGACTTTCCTATCACATAGGATTCCAGAGGCTTGTCGCCATTTCATCCACCCTACCTTGATCCTGTGGCAAACATCCTCATCAATATCGCCATTGCTTTGTAACATTGATCCTAAGTATCGGAAAGAGTCCCTTCTAGGTACTATTTGTCCTTGTAGACTAACATTTCCCTCTTCACGACCAACACCACTAAAGTCACACCTCATATACTCGGTTTTGGTCCTACTAAGTCTAAACCCCTTGGACTCTAAGGTTTGTCTCCATAACTCTAATTTCTTATCAACACCCTCTCTAGTTCCATCTACCAGCACTACATCATCAGCAAAGAGCATGCACCAAGGGATATCCCCTTGTATATCCTTCGACACCTCATCCATCACCAAGGAAAAGATGTATGGGCTCAAAGCTGATCCTTGATGTAGTCCTACCGTGATAGGAAATGCATCAGTCTCACTATCACTTACGCGCACACTTGTCCTAACATTATTGTACATATCCTTGATAAGGGTAATGTACTTTGTTGGCACTTTATGTTTCTCTAGTGCCCACCACATGACTGACCTTGGTATCTTGTCATACGCCTTCTCCAAGTCGATGAACACTATATGCAAGTCCTGCTTCTGCTCCCTATATCTCTCCATAAGCTGACGAAGTATGAAAATCGCCTCCATTGTAGACCTCCCAGGCATAAAACCAAACTGGTTTTTAGTGACATTGGTCACTTTCCTTAGGCGTTGTTCAATCACTCTCTCCCAAAGCTTCATAGTATGACTCATAAGCTTAATGCCTCGATAATTAGTACAACTTTGAATATCTCCTTTATTTTTGAAGATAGGTACTAATATACTTTTCCTCCATTCTTCAGGCATCTTGTTTGACCGAAAAATGTGGTTGAATAGCTTTGTGAGCCATACTATTGCCACGTCCCCAAGACATCTCCACACCTCAATAGGGACATCGTCGGGGCCGAGGGCCTTTCCTCCTTTCATCCTTTTTAAGGCCTCCTTAACCTCAAACTCTTGTATCCTCCGCACGAATCGCCTGTTGGAGTCATCAAAGGAGTCATCCAACTCAACCATAGTGCTCTCATTCCCATCATTGAATAGCCCATTAAAGTAATCACGCCATCTATTCTTAATCTCTTCATCCTTCACTAGAATGCGGTCAGTCTCATCTAGAATACCAAAGTTAAATTTAACTTCAGTATATTTTCAACGAGTACTCATATGCCTCTAGATCATCTGTGGATCAAAAGTTGCTCAAAGTGAACAGAATTCCTAGATAAAATTTGCCAGCATATCCACTGAATGTGGCTGTTTCTATAACAGTTGTACATAAAAATGCAATACAATTCTGCACAAACTTTGAAATACAAAATTGTTACACACATTATCACCTTTCAAACGGTGTATCATATGACCATTATGAATTTTTCTACAGCAAGTTAGGGATGATATACAAAAATATCCAGCGAAGGTTTGCATCTGTCCTGTTTCTGGACAGTTTGCATTCAAATGGACATTCAACCATTTTGGCTGAGTGATTTCACTCTGGAGGTCTACATAGACGTTGTAGAGCACTTAAAAATATTTCCATAACTGTATCATACACCTCCCTTGGGTCAAGCTACTCAGATTTATGCTCTGTCAAAATTCAGCAAAAATTTCTGCCAGAACAGAGCACTCAGTTTTTGGACTCTTAAAGCCTAGCAAATTGTTTCATTTGAATCTTAGTTCAAATGAAGATATCAGTAACTAATATGTATTTTGAGACTTCCATTTTTAGTAGAAAGTTAGTCATGAATCATTTCTCAGAGGGAAGAAATTATCAAGTGTAGTACGGTGTCGACGCACCATAAGATTCATGTCAGTACTACGTTGCCTCACAAAAGAAAATCCTAACCGGCTTACACCGGCATATATGTTTCCTTAGGTGGCAGTAAGAACGGTCACTTGCACACGTGATCTACTCGTAATACGGTTTTTTGTGGTTAGTGTACCTACATAAACCACACAATCATCGGACTCAGTCCAACAACTGAATCCGGCTCCATAACAGTTTCTTACACCCGTCCGTTGTCAGTCGCACGGGTGTTCTCAAGCCAAACACGCCTTATGCTACGTGTTCACATTATAAACCACGTGACGGGGTCTCTACCTACTTGCCCGTAGCACGTCCGTGAAAGGCGCTGCTCACATACTCCAAACGACATGAAGAATCATAGAGAACATATGAGCGGTCGGGTTACCTGCCACCCGTGGGGCTCCACCCTTCAGCTTGTGCGCACTGGTGGAACACTCTTACATGCACCCGCCAAGACATGGAAAGTCCCTAGATTCATGATTTTCTGACATAAGCAAGTAAGTTAGATTCCCACCTTCATTATATGTTAATATAGTAGTCCTTAAGTGGGCCTAGTACCGTTTTCTTACCGGTTCCTAAGTTTTTATCGTAATACGATACTTAATCCGTGCACTATTTCCAATGCAGCTCTGGTACCACGCTCTGAGGGCCTGGCCCCCTGTTCTTCGGGTCGTGCCGCTCTCCTGGGAACCACATTTTTGGGTGCCGTGTGATGTGGCAACCAACAGCACACGAGTAAATGAAAACTCATATTACATAAATCATTTGCGGAAGCGTACGGAAAGTTAACTCTGCAAATACGTTACCTCAAATACTACAGCGAAAGACTAATACAACTGTCACGACTCATATCTAACTTAGCATCAAAGAAACCGTCAAGCCTTCGGACATTTCTTACGAGCAACACGAATAACAACAGCAGTGGAAAGGATGCTCATGAGTATCCACTCAGAGGGTTCTGAGTCCACTAGACAACCATAATCATAAGCGTAGGGTTAATACCTGCAAAACAACTAGTATAGTATCGGTGAGCATAAAGCTCAGCAAGACTTACCCGTCGATCCTAGTCATGAAACTCTACATGAAGGTAAAGACATAACATGGAATAGCAATAGGCATAATGAACTCACCTAAATGTGAATCCTTACTTTAAGGCATTATTAGCAAAAATTTAAAAGTAACCTTCCACACCTCACACCGGGAGTACACAATCAAACAAGAAACGCTTTCCCCTGATGTAAACTGCTCATGGTGGAAATAAATCGAGTTTGCTCTGATCAATTCATACCAGGTAACAATACATTGCTAGTATCAACTTCAAACCATAGTGATTAGTTCTTATCTCATGCAATTTCTTACTACATCATGACTTTGAGGACAAGTATGCTCAAATATCCATGAGCAACGGTGATTCGAACCAAAAGACAGCCGGACTACATGACACGTACGCACATACTTGATGTTGCCTACAGAAACCATCCTGAATGTTGTACATGGCAGCCTTTCCCAAGTTTCACCTACATCGAATCGATCCGATCGTCCCGTACAGTAGCCTCACCTCATCGTGCACCTACCGACATGAGATGTCTTGAGAGAGTTATCCACATCCTGCACATTGGCCGTCCGCCTTAGGCGACCGGAAAAGTCCCAACGCAAGCTTCCGTCGTACATTGGTTTACAGGGTCCTAAATAGCCAGCATATGAGTCTGGTACACAACTCAAACTTGCTCAACAGGGCCGCACAAGGATTGGTCCTTGACTGACACGGACAGGTCTAAAGCACCCAGGCCCCTATGTCCTGTTGCTCCCACAACCTGCCCGGTGTCACCTTCACTTGCTAACAAATTCTTGAACCAATCCCGTGTGCCCCTTTTTGTCCTATTCATGCGAGTTGCGTCCAACCATTCGACTTCTACCGAACCCTATTTAAGCATGGCAATTTCTATACAATGAAAAGACATCTACCCAATACTCCATAGGTTTTTCTGGTTATGCAAGAGGAGTATCAAATCATCTAGACCTAACTTAAATTTTATTTCCTAACCAACAGAGTGAATACAAAGTAAAAACTTAAAAGCTGTTAAATGCAAACCGGAGCTTGCCAGTTTTGCAGTGGAGTAAAATATATAATCAGTTAGTATTCTTCTATCACTTGATCCTCCTGACTTGATCCAACTTCAAGTGATGACCTCCGACGAAGTCCTTCATCGTGAACACTAGCAACATGTATATGCATAAGATTTACAATGCAACTTAGAGAATTAAAAACTTGAACTTGTAACAGAGGCTGTGTGGAAATTCTAAGAATGGCTTTGTTGCCTCTGATGTGCAAAGAAAATCAAGGATTAACTAAATTTGCCTTAGGAGTTTAGTTATAAACATAGCTAAGTTCCTAATGGACATAGGAGATGAGCAAATATGATTTGGATAGAACTAAAGATCCTGATCCTTAATGACTTCAAAATTTTTACAGGAAGTCATCCACTACACAGGGACTTAGCTTGAAAAATTGAAGCTCAAGTGAATAGAAATTGTGTCTCCCATAATTCCCACAACAATCCCTATGTTTTTCTCACATACATAAGCATGGAGAATAAGGGCAGAAAGATCTAAGACTCAAATTGAGCTGGAACATTGCATGTGAGTTCCTGGTCACAAGAAAGTATTTTATCCAAAATTCAGGACTTTTACTTGAGTAGTTCTTCCAGAATAATTCCTTAAGCAGTTATGCTAAAAAGAATTAATTCTTAAATAATGTGCATTTGCATGCCAAATCAAGTAAACTACAATTTCAAGTATAGCTCATAGAGCATGCCTGAATTTCCTATGATTTGTGGAGCTATGAATTTCCCAGAACTGATTTTACAAAGTGGGATCATTTTCTGAAAAAGTTTCTGGACAACTTTGGGCACAGAAGCTTGTATCCTAGCTATTCCTACTTAAATCAACTCCAACAGAGCAGAAAACTTGCTAGGAGGTCAATAATATCCTAAAGAATATTCTGGCAAAATTTGGGCATTTTTGGCTCAACCAAATTCCCTCCATAATTGTTTTACAGAAAATATTAAAAGAATTATTGAGAATTTATTATTTACTTTCGTATAAATTGGGTTGCCAATTTTGATCGATCTTTGCAGGCTGAATCTAACCCAATTTGGAGTTTCCTACACAAAGTTATGAATTTCCAAAGTTGTGGCTAAATCTTCGAATTAAATTCCTACTGGAAATTGATTTGGGTCCACTGTTTAAATAGCAGCCAATAGAACGTGGGCCACATCGAGCTACTGGGTTTATAGCATGCAGCCACAGTCGATCCTGAGCCACAACCAATCTGGATTTAAATTTACTGCCACTGACACGTGGAACCGACCCAGCTTCTTCAACCTCTGGCTTCTTCGCGCTCGCGGTGACCTCGCCGGCAGCAGCTTCTCCCACCTCGGCCTCTCGCCTCCGTTCCTCTCCCGGCCTGAATTCGCCGCCTGGGGGTTATTGAGGATGGGGAATCCGTTGGTGGTGTTTGCTCGGGCTGCCGGTGGCCGGAAACCCGTCTGCGGCGTGCGGCGGCCTCGGGACGACTTCGGTGCTGACAACCGGCCGGTCTAGTACCTCAAACGCTCGGGATAAAAGCTCTACAACACCATTGGATGCTAGAGAAGCTAGTCAAGTAAGCAAATACACTCGGGCACTGCTGCTAATGGGGTTTCGCCGTGCGTCCGATTGATGTCACCAGTTTTGCGCTCGGGAAACTTCAAAATAAGCCGCCTCTCGTCGGTTTCAAGCTAGGTTTGAAAAGAGGAAATCACCACCATCTATCATATCTCCTTTGTGCCTAGTTTGGTGACCTAAGAATGAATATCAAAGGAGAATTTGAAGGTTTCATAGCGGATTTTTGGTTTGTGCACGCTAGAGCAAAATTCTCAAATTAGAGCTCGACGGTTCATGGCTCAGTTTGAGGCTTGGGGAGAAGAAGCGTGGAGGTCGTGCGCCCCTGTAGCCGTCCTTGCTCGGGCATGAAAGCCTCTGGTGTGGGCTTCTACATTAGCCCCCAGTCGTCAGTAACTTTCGTTCGCAACAAAGAAACGGAGTTCTTGGGTGAGGAAAGCCGGGACTTGCTTGTTTTCGCGCCGAGCAGGTGTGGAGTGATCAAATGGTGCTGTTTTACAGCTTGGAGGGGTGGTGTGAGTGAGGTTAAGCCGGCTCCCGACCATCGACCGAAGTGGCGGCAGTGAGCGGCGCTATTTTCTGTTCTTGCTCGCGAGGAGGAAGCGAAGGCCGAGTTGAGATGGTTTGTGAGCAACAGATCACGCCGAAGGCTAAGGACATGCACGAGCTGCTCTCCAGCGCGGTTGAATCAGCAAGGACGTGGCTTGGTTGCAATAGGTGGCTCCCTGAGGAGGTTCCTCATTGGTGTTTCACACTGAACAGAAACCAGACTTCGGGTGCAAGTCACAGTGACTCAATGACAGATGGGGTCCACCCATATACCTCCCCACAAAGATCTCCTCCATGTCAATCTCTTCAATTCAAAAGTTCTGAGGTTTAAAAGTGGGCTAGCATTTGAACTCTCTGAATTCAGTTTGAATTTTGCTTTCAAAATTTGAATTCAGTTCAAATTGGAATTTATTCTATTTAACCCCTTTTTAGCCCACCCTAGAATCAGAAGGTTGCCATCCTAAATTTCCTCAAATTCAAAAGTATAGGGCTGTATGTGTATTCAAAAGTTTGACAACAATTTGAGTTGAACTTTGAGTTTGAAAATCTGATTTGTAATCTTTCTCATGCACATGAATAATTAACCAATAGGTTTAGCTCAACATTGGTTCAACTTATTCAAATGAACCTTTTGCCCCTTTTTTGTTGAACACTCATGTACACTATGACATGTAGAAAGTTTTTGTACGTCCCTTCTTTCATGAATTTGAAACATAGGTTTATTTCATATACAATTTTGGTACTTTTACATATATTGTGCAATATCCTGTCTCCCGGCTTAACAGGATTGTAGAATACTGATACCATCAAGGTGTACCTTCTTTTCTGTAAGCCCACCTACAAAGGACTCCAGGGTTAAGCGTGCTTGGCCCGGAAAAATTTGGGGAAGGGTGACCGACCGTGAAGTCTTCCCGCGTGCATATGAGTGAGAATGAAATGCGCAGAAAAGACTAGTGTCGGTATGTGGGGCTAGTCTATGATCTTAGAGAGCTGCCACAATGCTCGCCAGCCTGAGGTGGAAGAAGGTCGGGTTGGCCCCCCTATCAGGGTTTAAACATTTCCCGGGTTTTTCATTTTCTAGAATTTCCCCAAACTTTAGAAGCCCATAACTTTGTGTAGAAGTACCCAAATTTAGTGAACCAAATTTTGTTGGATTCATCTCTCCGAGTACTTTCCAGAAAAACAAGTTTCAGTCCATGAAACCCATTACTTCTACAGAACTAATTCCCCAAAATTTAAACTGTTGGGTATTTTATGCGAGGAACCGACGGTCTCGGCTAGCCAAGATCACCCTGAGGGGTGCGGCGTTGCACAGCACCAGATAACACATATAAAAGATAAAATGCGGAAGCAAAATTTTTATTACATAGATGAGTTTACGAACATAGTTTCAACAAAATAACGTCAAGTCTACACTCATGTGCGTAGACTAAGCAAACAAGTTCACGTTCAGCCCGTGACGTGTTCCCACTAGCACACACACGCACACTAACATGGCAGCGTGCATGGCTCGCACTCGACGGTGTTTCCCTCTTGGGGTTCCGTCTCCTCCTCGAGAGCCTCTTACTCATAGGACCAACGCTTCAAGCACAAGCAGTGAGCACGATGGCTCAACAAGACTAACCCGTCTTACCTACACATGGAACTCTACATGCTGGGTTCGCAGTGTATAGTTGGAAAATGTAAAAGCCCAAGAAAGTGACTTGCAAAAATTTGTTCATCACCTCACAACACCACAGCTTTTGTTGTGGATATCTTATGAATACTTGTGAAGAGCAGGTAACCACCATCAAAAGGGTGATTAGAGGGGAAAGCCCTAACTTTCAAAAAGTAGGATTTCTACTCATGAACATGCAAGGTTGAGCTCACACTAGACCTTAAATAGTCTTGGGAAGGCTCAGGACAAAGTTCATGCAAATCCAATACTTTTGAGGCACTTTTGGCGGCATTTGAAAAAGAGGCCAATTTGAATGTAAATTCAAATTGCAGTAACTTTCATCACTTAAATTCAAAAGTTGGCTTCATATTCAAATTCAGCACATTTTCTGAGTTAGTCCACCAATTTTCATCTCCATTGGAGCTCATCTTGTCGGGAGCCAAATTTGCATTAATTCAAAACTGAATTTGAATTTCGGTTCAAAGGTGAAGAAAATTTAGCCAAACCAAATTCAAATTTAGGAGATCAAATTCAAAAAATGACTTGGAGGCTAAGTCTCACATTCAATTGTGAGTAGCTGGGATATTTTCAGTGCAAACAGAAATGAAAAATGTGAAAAAGAATTAGAGGGGAGGTCCCACTTGTCAGCAGCGTTGACCCAGAAGCCTCCTCAGCTGATTTTTCTCACTCGGCCGGGAAGCGTGCACCAGCCGCTGGCGACGTCGGCGCCTGACCGCCTCAGCCGGCCAGCTCCTGCTTCGGTGTGGGAGGTGGCTCGGCAGGTGTCACGCCCTCCACGGCCCTCCGTGGGTTATAAAGGGCACGAAATCGCCGACGAGCTCCTGTTTTCACGCACTTCAGTAAACGGCCGCCTAGCCGCCCGAGTTCTGATCCCTTGCCACCTGAGCTGTGATCGTCCTCTGCCCTCGACGTCCATAGAAAAGCGGAGCGCTAGCTTGTCCTCGATACCACCGCGCAAAGCATTCCAAGGTTCGACCTTTGTGCGTGGAGAATTTCCCGGTTTAGGGGGGAGCTCATTTCGGGACCCGATTAGATTTTGGAGAAATTCGGGAGGATCGTCGCGTGGGAGGTCAAATAGAGCTGAGAAATAGCATTCAGAGGCTCTTGCGCCCCTCCTCGATTGAAAACCGAAAGGGAACCACCGCCGGAACCATAGGTTCACCATAGAACAGTTCGGCGGGAGAGGGGGTCGCCGGTGAGGTCCGGTGCGCCGGCTGTTTCGGGTCCAACCGAGGTCATGCCGAGCTTCCCGAGGTCTCCCTGAACGTGGTGACGCGATTAGCGCGCGAAGGGGTTGGTCAGGAGGGCGGGAACACGTCGCCGATGTTGCACAGAGATATAGCGCCCGTCGCCGGTGAGCTACGGCGGTCAGCTGATGGCGGCATGATGTCCATCGTGCTCAGCGTCCAAAATTATGTGGGGGCGGCAAGTCTCACCATCGCCGGCGAGCTAGGTCGCCGAGAACGCCGACCTCTCCGGACCTCCGGCGGCTCGGGGCGGTGGCGTCGGGAGGTAGACGAAGGCGCGGGTCCCACGTGTCAGCCACTGTGTTAAGCGCGTGCGAGCGTGCGATTAATTTAAATTAAACGGGCAGGCCCTGCTGTCAGCCTCCGGTTTAGCGCAGGAGACGATTTTCTGTAGGAAAATAATTCAGGGATCAGCCCAAACTTTAGAAATTCATAACATTGGCTAGAAGTGTCAAAATTCAGTGAACCAAATTTTGTTGGATTCATTTCTTTGAGTACTATCCAGCAAAACAAGTTTCAGCTCATAAAATCTCATAGTTTTCCAGAATTAATTTCCTAAAGTTTAAACTGTTGGGAATTTTATCTGAAGAATTACTTTATGAAAAATTCTGAAATTTGGCTGGGAGGTTCACTGGAAAATCCTTGAGTCACAGTAAAAATTGCAGACTCATCCGAGTTAATTTAGTCCCCTAATGGTGTGATTAAGTGAACCGCCCTGAGAAAATAGAAAAATGTACAGAAACATTTTTCAGATTTCCTCAAATCTTGCTTAGGGCATAACTTCATCTAGAATTCTTCAAATGACATAAAACCAATCCCATTAGAACCATCTCAAATTCTAGTTTCCAGAAAGTAATGGTTGAAGCCATGAAAATCCCTAGAATTCCTTAGAGGTTCTAATATTGACCAAATAGGCTTTTATTTGTACAAAGCTCCAATGAACTTTGTTTCAAATAAAACTTGGTCAAGACTCTGGTTAGGACCCTTCCAAGCCACCATAAAAATTTCAAAACCAAGAGGGGTGGGCTAGCTAGGGTATAGTCTTTACATATTCAATTTTAAACATTGCATTGGAATTGACATATAGCGTATGGCTTACGTGTAGTCGCTGAAGGCGAGGAGACTCCGGAAGTGCTCGACTTCCTTCTTCCGGACGAAGCCCTAACCACTGACCGGCAGCAATAAAGAAAGCCCCGGTTTGCATTAACCCCTTTTATAAAGTTTTGATTTGTTCACATGTTTAGCATGAGGCATGGATGTGCATTAAGTGTAGGACGGATGAAACCCAAATGCATAACCAGAATTTTCCTATAAGAGTGAGGGTAGTGTCTAAGGCCTCGAGTAGACAGGCTATGCTTAATGATTCATAGGACTTCGGTATAAGTCGAGAAGTTGGAATCTACTCGCGAGTTAGGCTTGAGACACACGGGATTGGTTCGAGTGATGTGAGATCACTTTAGTAATGAAAATGAGACTAGGCAGGGGCTAGGGCACAGCAAGAGGAAGTCTTGTGTGCGCAGCCCTGTCCATGTCGATTGAGGACCGATCCGTGTGCGGCCCTGCTGAGCAAGTATTGAATGTACCGAAGGCATATCGGATATATGAGCCCCGGTAAACCGATGTAACCTAAACCTCCGAGCGTCGAGGCATAGCACACCGATTTATAGGTGTAGGTTGAGGGAAGCAAGGTGGAAATCTGCTAACGGGCATAGAGAGATGCTCTGTGTAGGGAACCTCCTGCCTGTTTTGGTACGACCGGTTCGACGTTTGGGCTGTTGGGTGAAAGGTTGTCCCCTACGACATCGAGTGAGCGTGCTGTGCAGCTCCACTGGTGGGCGTACGAGACGTTCTCTTCGGGTATTCCTGCAGGTGTATATCGAGTCGATTCGCCGTCCCTCGCGGTGACGAGTACCGCTTGTTCACTGAGTCGTGACGTAGGCTAATATATGAAATGTGATGATTCAATATTGTTTTTATGCTATAATTGTATTGCTACATGTGTGCCACCAAATATTGCTCACAAAACTTCATATTCATGAACTGTTAACTTGTGGCTAAAAGATGAACTAAGGATGAACTTGTAGGCGTGTCCATTTGCTGAAATTTACCATCCCATGATCGTTGTGCACTACATTTAGAGTTTCATGCCTAGGTGAGTCGGTTAAGTCTTGTTGAGCCATTGTGCTCGTGGTTGCTTCTTAAATGTTTTTCAGGTGAGGAGCCACTCACGGACTCGGGTTACGAGTCTACCGGCGAGGGTTACCCTCCGTCTGGGACCACGGCTGAGTGGGAGCCGTACACGCCGCGGTAAGCTGAGGAGTGCAGCTAGTGTGGGTTGCCCTAGGGCTGGGCAACCGACTTTTGCTAGATAGGCGGGTGTGAGTTGTACAAATTTAACTTCCACTGTGTAATATAAACACTAGTTTGTAACTGAGTAGTGTACTAGTTTGTACATTTCAGTTGGTTTTTAATGTAATACAATGTATCCTTATGATGTGTGCTGTCGGGTGTCGCATCGTGCGGCACCACCCTCTGCAATCCTGGATGAGCGGATTCCGGTCCGCCACAGGCTGGTATCAGAGCAGCTTTGGGGATAGTACATTAATTAACGACTGTATTACGGGAAAACTTAGGTTTACGGTGAGGATTCGGTAGTTGCCCAAATATGGACTATATTAGCATAGTTACTTAAAGTGGCAAGACTAACATATGTGTTATAATTCTGAATTTTAATTATGTAACGATGCATATACGCTCTGGTAAGAATGGTAAGGAACGCCACCGAAAGCGGTTCAATTTCGGTTAGCTCCACTGACGAGGAACGTGGTTCAGGTATAGGTCTCACAGCTTGGTGTGAGACGTCAATATGAAGGTCTTGGACTCTTCATGTTCCTGAGTTCATATGAAACGCTGATCCCTAGCATGCATTAGGCAAGTAAGTGGAGACCCCATCGCGTGGTCAGTAATGCGAAAGTGTGTTCGTCTGAAAATAGCCCAGGGGGACATACGCAGCGCTTGCCATCGGCGTGCCCTGCAGGGCAGTAGGTTTTATCTGTTGGGGTGATAAAATTCCCAACCGTGATGACCCGTTTGCGCTCTACTCGGGTTCCCCGTCGTGTGGTGTTAAAACACGATCGCGTACCTTGAGACGTGGCTTAACTCAGGGACGGCCGTATGGCAATGATACGGGCGTTTGTATTTACTTTCAAATATGGAACTGCCTGAAATGAACATAACCTTTGAGTGCATCATTATTGGGTGTTCTTCTGCAGGTACTAACCACGTATGTATTCCGTGTAGGAAACGTGTGCGAGCGACCGTTTAGTGCCACAATTGCGACGTATATGCCGGTATGATCCGGTTAGGATTTGCTTTTTGTGAGGAACTTAGAACCGACATAACATAGGCATGTGCATGCAAGCTAATGATAACCAAGAACTAAAATCACCATGTTTCAATATTTAGGAACCTGGTTGGGTGGAAAAATTCAATAGTTAATCAGTTTAGCTTAGAGGGATTGAAAAACAGAGTGCTCTGTTTGGTGCAGCAAGTTTGCTGAATTTGACAGAGCGTAACTCCCAGATCATTTAACCAATAAAGGTGTTGGATATAGTTCTGGAAAGATGTTTAGTTGCTCTACAACTTTGTTGTAAACTTCCAGAGCTGCATTACAACTTAAGATGGCTTAAATCCCAGAGGAATGTAAACTGTACAGAACCAAGAGAGATTTAAACTACTCTCTGGGCTGCTCTGTTTTCAAGCATAACTTCTTGTAGGAAAATCTAAAGTTTTCATATGATATATTCTTGGAAAGGGTAGAGGATGTGTTCCATTTTTGTAATTCAAAGTTTCTGAAATTCCAGCACAGAACTCAGTGGAAAACAGAGTTGGAAACAGCAACTTCCCAAAGGAGGTGCTGTTGAAATTCTTTCAGAAATTTTGTTGACTTTGAATTACCATAACTTTTGAACCAGAGCTGATCCAAGGGCAAATAAATACTCGTTGGAAAGATACGGAAGTTAACTTTAACTTTGGTATGCAGCTTGAGTCATGAAAATGTCCAGAACCAGATCAAAATCTGGAATATGTAGAAACTGGTCATTCTGGCAGAGGGATGACAGTTGAACAAATTTGAGAGATTGTGGTACCCTAGGGGGTTTAAGTACTTCCAATGGGGTAGAACATACTCATGAGTAGTTATCTTCAACTAGTGAAAGATTTGAGTATATGTCATACTGAAGTTTATTTTTCTAGAGACCATGTTTGTGTCGTATTGGAGATAATAGGGTAGTATACGTGATGACAAGGCGATATTAATGTCTCGTAGTGACCAAACCTAGTTGAGAGGAACTTCCAAAGAGGAAGTCCGTCAAATTGGATTTAACTAGCTTGTACTTGGTCTGGTAATGATGTAGCTTGTACAAAGTTATTACATTATCTGTATACGATATGTATCGCATGCCTTATTGTCATTATGTTTTACGCCTATGTTATTAGTCTGCATGAAATGTGTTGCGGGACTGATGGTTATTGTCGTATGGTTGCAGATGGTTCGCACTCGGACCACGCATGAGATTGGTGGCTCTAGCCATCAGGGAGGTTACAACTCCCAGCCACCTGCCTACGACAGCACCCCGCAGCAACAACCACCACCGCCGCCTCCGCTTATGCTAGTGGATGTGATTGCGGCACTGGTGGGGGGTCGTGAGGAGCAGACCTTCCTGCTCCGCACGATCGTGCAGAATACGTCCCAGGCGGGGGGGGGGGGGGGGAGGGGGGTGTCAAGAGAGGGGGCCTCGTGAGCCCCGTGAGGTGACGTACTCAGACTTCATGAGTATGCACCCTCCGGTGTTCACAGAAGCATAGAACCCCTGGAGGCCGACAACTGACTGCGGACAATCGAGTCCAAGTTCGGGCTACTCCAATGTACGGAGCAGAAAAAGACTCTGTTCGTGGCGCAACAGCTTCACGGTGCCGCTGGTGCGTGGTGGGCGAATTATGTCGCCTCACGTCCGGCTGGCCATGCCGTGGAGTGGGAAGAATTCTGGGAGGCGTTCCGCGCCTACCATATCCCTCCCGGGATAATGAAGCAGAAGTTCCAAGAGTTCTTGGAGCTGAAGCAGGGCGGGAGGATTGCCCATGACTACTCCCGTGCCTTCAACCATCTGGTGCAATGTGCGTCAGATTACGTCTCCACCGAGGTGAAGAAACAAGAGCACTTCTATTGGGGGTTACACCCCGAGATGAAGACGCATCTCGTCCAATGCAATCGCGGCACCTTCAACGATCTCGTTAATGCCGCGATGATGCAAGAAGACGCTCAGCGGGATTGGCGTCTGAGCAGCAGAAGCGCAGCACTCCACCCAGCAGTGGGGGTGGAGCTCCCCAGAAATACCGTATGGTGTATCGGACACCATCCAGTCAGCAGTGGCATCCACCGGCGCGGCCTCAGCAGTTCGGGGGTCGTTCTTTTCAGCCATCCCCGCACCGACCGCCGATGCCACCACAGTGACCGCAACAACAGCAGCAGCAGATGGTACCTCGGGCGTTCCCACCACCACAACGTGCACCAGGTTTCCATCCACCGATCAGCGGAGGACCGCCTCTCTACACTTGCTTTACGTGTGGCCAGGCGGGCCATTTCTCGAAGGACTGCCCCCAGGGGCAGCAGAGCAGCGGCAAGCCCAGTTTCAGGGTGCTGCTCGAGGCCGACCATCGGTCAAGAAGGTTAGTCAGCGGACTGGGGGCGTTCACAACCTCAACAATGAGGATGCCCCAGAGGGAGACAACGTGCTGGCGGGTGCGTTCACTCTCAATGACCAAGCAATCATCATTTTATTCGATTCTGGTGCAACCCACAGTTTTATAAGTGCATCCTATGTGGCTAAGCATCAAATGCAAGTCTTCCCAACCGACTGCACCTATATGATCTGCTCACCGGGGGGGGGGAGATTTCAGCAAATATGATGATTCCAAAAGCACCTCTGTGCTTAGGCGGGAAGCTATATCCCACCACCTTGATAATCCTTACGGTGCAAAAGATTGATGCAATCTTAGGGATGTCATGGTTACACTACCATGGCGCTGTCGTGGACACTCGGACACGGACGGTTGATTTGAATTCAACATTCTACCGTCCGCATTCCATGGTGTTAGACAATCCAGTCCGGGAAGTTTCAGAAATTAATAATGCTAAAGCTCTCAAGTTAGAGACATCCCTGTAGTCCAGGAATACCCCGACGTGTTTCCGGATGATCTTCCGGGCATGCCACCCGAGCGGGATGTCGAGTTCAAGATTGAGTTTGCACTCGGGACTACGCCCATATCACGGAGACCATACAATATGGCTCCAAACGAGCTGGCTGAACTGAAAGAACAGCTCAATGATCTGTTGGGCAAAGGTTTCATTAGGCCGAGTTCCTCACCCTGGGGATGCTTGGCGCTGTTCGTAAAGAAATAGGATGAAACCCTGAGGCTGTGTGTGGACTACCGGCCGCTCAACACCGTCACCATCAAGAACAAATACCCACTGCCCCGCATTGACATCCTATTTGATCAGCTTGTGGGTACAAGTGTGTTCTCCAAGATGAACCTTCGCTCTGGATATCATCAAATAAAGATCCGGGCGGAGGATATCCCGAAGACGGCCTTCTCACCGAGATATGGCTTATATGAATATCTCGTCATGTCTTTTGGTCTCACTAATGCTCCAGCACATTTCATGTATCCCATGAACTCGGTGTTCATGCCGGAGCTGGAAAAGTTCGTTGTGGTGTTCATTAATGATATCTTGGTTTACTCCAAGACAGAAGCAGAATACGCCTAACACTTGAGAATCGTTCTTCAACGACTGCGAGACCACAAGCTTTACGCCAAGTTCAGCAAATGTGAGTTTTGGATCAGCCAAGTGCCATTTCTGGGACATATCATCTCAGCGGAAGGCATTGCAGTTGACCCAAGCAAAATCGAGCAAGTGCTGAAATGGAAAGCTCCCACTTCAGTCCATGAAGTCAGAAGCTTCCTCGGCTTAGCGGGATACTATCGGACATTCATTCCAAGCTTCTCCAAGCTTGCTAAGCTGATGACAAAATTTCTGAAGAAGGGAACAAAATATGTTTGGAACACGGCATGTGAAGGGGCGTTCCAAGAATTAGTGAAGCATCTCACAACAGCCCCGGTCTTAGCCCAACCGGATACAACCAAGCCCTTCGACGTGTATTGTGATGCGTCCGGTATTGGCTCGACTGCGTGTTGATGCAGGAAGGACGTGTGGTCGCATATGGCTCACGCCAACTTCAAAACCATGAGCAGCATTATCCGACTCATGATCTTGAGCTCGTTACTGTTGTTTTGGCGTTGAAGATGTGGAAGCACTATCTCCTGGGGAATTTGGTGCATCTCTACACCGACCATAAGAGCTTGAAGTATATCTTCACCCAGAAGGAGCTGAATATTAGGCAAAGGAGGTGGTTAGAACTAATCAAAGATTATGAGATTGAGATTCATTACCACCCCGCCAAGGCGAATGTGGTTGCCGATGCGCTGAGTCGGAAATCACATGTTCATAACCTCACCATTACACCAGTGGAGAAGGAAGAGACGAGTTTATACTTGGTTCCTTATGGATCGCTCTACAACCTTGCACTCATCCCTATGATTAGGGAGGACATCATTGCATCTCAGAAGGTTGATAAGGGTATGTCACATCTCCGGAGACGGATAGACAACGGGGAAATCAAAAGTTTCCGGAAGGATGATGAGGGGACGTTGTGGTTTAATGACCGCATAGTTGTACCCCGGAACATGGAGCTGAGGAAGAAAATTCTTGATGAAGCTCACTTGTCTAAATACTCCATTCATCCGGGCAGCAACAAAATGTACCAAGATTTGAAAAAGAAATTTTGGTGAACGCGGATGAACCGGGAGGTAGCGCAGTACGTATCCGAGTGTGATACATGTAGACAAGTGAAAACTGATCATATGAGAAAATCAGGGCTGCTGCAACCCCTGAAAATTCTGGCATGGAAATGGGAAGATGTGAGCATGGATTGCATTGTGGGATTACCTCTGACTTCCAACAAGCATGATTCCATTTGGGTAATCATTGACTGATTAACCAAGTCGGCTCACTTGATTCCTGTGCATACACATTACAATGCCGGCAAGTACGCGGAGCTGTACATAGCCAAAATTCTATGCTTATATGGGGTACCCAAGACCATAGTCTAAGATCGAGGAGCATTATTCGTGTCTCGGTTTCGGGAGCAGTTGCACGCTGCATTGGGTACTAAGCTGATTAGGAGCTCTGCCTATCACCCTCAGACAGATGGGCAAACAGAGAGGGTGAATCAAGTACTAGAAGACATGTTGAGAGCATGTGCCATCCACCACTGTAGGAACTGGGATGATCACCTACCGTTGGCGGAATTCTCATACAATAACGGCTATCAGGCGAGTATCAAGGTGGCACCCTATGAAGCTCTCTAAGGTCGCAAATGCCGCACCCCATTAAACTGGTGCAAGTCCGGTGAAACGGTTACATTCGGGGTTGATGTGGTGAACGACGCCGAAGAGCGCAATCGGATGATTCAAGCGAACATAAAGGCCTCTCAATCCCGGCAGAAAAGCTACGCTTATAAGAGGCGTAGGCCTCTGCAATTTGACGTCGGAGAGCACGTGTACCTCCGTGTATCTCCGATGAAGGGCGTGCACCGGTTCGGTGTGAAGGGGAAACTCGCTCCCCGATTCATTGGACCCTATGCTATCACCGAGAAGTGTGGACCAGCAGCGTATAGACTGGAGCTACTGGCATATCTTGCTGGAGTTTATGACGTTTTCCATGTTTCACAACTGCGAAAATGTCTGAAGCATACGGCTGCTGTTCCCACTGAGGACATCGGCGAGCTGCAACTGGACTTGACATATGATGAATATCCGGTGGCAATTATTGATGAGAAAGCTCGGACCACACGTAGCCAAACGTTGTGGTTCTACAAGATACTCTGGAGTAACCACACCGCCTAATAAGCGACGTGGGAGAGCGAGGAATTCCTTCGCTCAAACTACCCGGAGTTCATGACGTCCCGGCACGGGTGAGTTTTTAGTACATCGCTACCTCTTCTTTTATAATATCGGGACAAGATTCTTTTAAGGGGGGAGGGATGTAAAAGCCCAAGAAAGTGACTGGCAAAGATTTGTTCATCACCTCACAACACCACAGCTTTTGTTGTGGATATCTTATGATTACTTGTGAAGAGCAAGTAACCACCATCAAAAGGGTGATTAGAGGGGAAAGCCCTAACTTCCAAAAAGTAGGATTTCTACTCATGAACATGCAAGGTTGAGCTCACACTAGACCTTAAATAGTCTTGGGAAGGCTCAGGCCAAAGTTCATGCAAGTCCAATACTTTTGAGGCACTTTTGGAGGCATTTGAAAAAGAGGCCAATTTGAATGTAAATTCAAATTGCAGTAACTTTCATCACTTAAATTCAAAAGTTGGCTTCATATTAAAACTCAGCACATTTTTCTGAGTTAGTCCACCAATTTTCATCTCCATTGGAGCTCATCTTGTCTGGAGCCAAATTTGCATTAATTCAAAACTGAATTTGAATTTCAGTTCAAAGGTGAAGCAAATTTAGCCAAACCAAATTCAAATTTAGGAGATCAAATTCAAACAATGACTTGGAGGCTAAGTCTCACATTCAATTGCGAGTAGCTGGGATATTTTCAGTGCAAACAGAAATGAAAAATGTGAAAAAGAATTAGAGGGGAGGTCCCACTTGTCAGCAGCCTTGACCCAGAAGCCTCCTCAGCTCATTTTTCTCACTCGGCCGAGAAGCGTGCGCCAGCCTCTGGCGACGTCGGCGCCCGACCGCCTCAGCCAGCCAGCTCCTGCTTCGGCGTGGGAGGTGGCTCGGCAGGTGTGACGCCCTCCACGGACCTTCATGGGCTATAATGGGCACGAAATCGCCGGCGAGCTCCTGTTTTAACGCACTTCAGTAAACGGCCGCCTAGCCGCCCGAGTTCCGATCCCTTGCCACCCGAGCTGTGATCATCCTCTGCCCTCGACGTCCATAGAAAAGCGGAAGGCTAGCTTGTCCTCGAGACCACAGCACAAACCGTTCCAAGGTTCGACCTTTGTGCGCAGAGAATTTCCCGGTTTAGGGGGGAGCTCATTTCGGTACACGATTAGGTTTAGGAGAAATTCGGGAGGATCGTCGTGTGGGAGGTCAAACAGAGCTGAGAAATAGCGTGTAGAGGCTCTTGCACCCCTCCTCGATCGAAAACCGTAAGGGAACCAGTGCCGGAACCATAGGTTCACCTTAGAACAGTTCGGCCGGAGAGGGGGGCGCCGGTGAGGTCCGGTGCGCCGGCTGTTTCGGGTCCAACCGAGGTCATGCCGAGCTTCCCGAGATCTCCCTGAACGTGGTGACGCGATTAGCGCGCGAATGGGGTGCTCAAGAGGGCGGGAACACGTTGCCGATGTTGCACAGAGACATACCGCCCGTTGCCGGCGAGCTACGGCGGTCAGCCGACGGCGGCATGATGTCCATTGTGCTCAGCGTCCATAATTATGTGGGGGCGGCAAGTCTCACCGTCGTCGGCGAGCTAGGTCGCTGAGAACGCCGACCTCGCCGGAGCTCCGGCGGCTCGGGGCGACACCGTCGGGAGGTAGAAGAAGGCGTGGGTCCCATATGTCAGCCGCTGTGTTAAGCACGCGAGAGCGCGCGGTTAGTTTAAATTAAATGGGTGGGCCCCGCTGTCAGCCTCTGGTATAGCGCGGGAGATGATTTTCTGTAGGAAAATAATTCAGGGATCAGCCCAAACTTTAGAAATTCATAACTTTGGCTAGGAGTGTCCAAATTCAGTGAACAAAATTTTGTTGGATTCATTTCTTTGAGTACTATCCAGAATTAATAGTTTTCCAGAATTAATTCCCTAAAGTTTAAACTGTATGGAATTTTATCTGGAGAATTACTTTATGAAAAATTCTAAAATTTGGCTGGGAGGTTCACTGGAAAGTCCTTGAGACACAGTAAAAATTTCAGACCCATCCGAGTTTATTTAGTCTCCCTAATGGTGTGATTAAGTGAACTGCCCTGAGAAAATAGAAAAATGTACAGAAACATTTTTCAGATTTCCTCAAATCTTGCTTAGGGCATAACTTCATCCAGAATTCTTCAATTGACATGAAACCAATTCCATTAGAACCATCTCAAATTCTAGTTTCCAGAAACTAATGGATGTGCATTAACCCCTTTTATAAAGTTTTGCTTTGTTTACATGTTTAGCATGAGGCGTGGATGTGCATTAAGTGTAGGACGGATGAAACCCAAATGCATAACAAGAATTTTCCTATAAGAGTGAGGGTAGTGTCTAAGGCCTCGAGTAGACAGGCTATGCTTAATGATTCATAGGACTTCGGTACAAGTCGAGTAGTTGGAATCTACTCGCGAGTTAGGCTTGCGACACACGGGATTGGTTCGAGTAATGTGAGATCACTTTAGTAATGAAAATGAGACTAGGCAGGGGCTAGGGCACAGCAAGAGGAAGACTTGTGTGCGCAGCCCTGTCCATGTCAATTGAGGAACGATCCATGTGCGGCCCTGCTGAGCAAGTATTGAATGTACCGAAGGCATATCGGATATATGGGCCCCGGTAAACCGATGTAACATAAACCTCCGTGCTCGAGGCATAGCACACCAATTTATAGGTGTAGGTTGAGGGAAGCAAGGTGGAAATCTGCTAACGGGCATAGAGAGATGCTCCGTGTAGGGAACCTCCTGCCCATTTCGGTGCGACCAGTGCAACTTTTGGGCTGTTGGGTGAAAGGTTGTCCCGTACGACATCGATTGAGCGTGCTGTGCAGCTCCACGGGTGGGCGTACGATACGTGCTCTTCGGGTATCCCTGTAGGTGTATATCGAGTCAATTCGCCGTCCCTCACAGTGATGAGTACCTCTTGTTCACTAAGTCGTGACGTAGGCTAATATATGAAATGTGATGATTCAATATTGCTGTTATGCTATAATTGTATTGCTACATGTGTGCCACCAAATATTGCTCACTAAATTTCATATTCATGAACTGTTACCTTGTGGCTAAAAGATGAACTAAGGATGAACTTGTAGGCGTGTCCATTTGCTGAAATTTACCATTCCATGATCGTTGTACACTACATGTAGAGTTTCATGCCTAGGTGATTCGGTTAAGTCTTGTTGAGCCATTGTGTTCATGGTTGCTGCTTAAGTGTTTTTCAGGTGAGGAGCCACCCACAGACTCGGGTTACAAGTCTACCGGCGAGGGTTACCCTCCGTCGGGGACCACGGCTGAGTGGGAGCCGTACACGCCGCGCTAAGCTGAGCAGTGCAGCTAGTGTGGGTTGCCCTAGGGCTTGGCAACCGACTTTTGCTAGATAGGCGGGCGTGAGTTGTACAAATTTAACTTCCACTGCGTAATAAACACTAGTTTGTAACTGAGTAGTGTACTACTTTGTACATTTCAGTTGGTTTTCAATGTAATACAATGTATCCTTATGATGTGTGCTGTCAGGTGTCGCATCGTGCGGCACTACCCTCTGCGATCCTGGATGAGCGGATTCCGGTCCGCCACAGAAAACATGTTGCAAAAGAAACGCCTAAATAGTTGAACCTTACTTTCAAGTTTTAGCATCAAGTTGTTGGATAACCTCGTGCTAAGACACATAAGAAAGTCGCAATCAAACAAGAAACGCATTTCTCTTATGTCTTCGCCTAAGTTTGAAATGAACTTTAATTATCTCTAAACTACAACAAATCATTAACAAGCAATGTAAAGCTTTCAATCAGCAATCTTTTAACATGACACTAGTATGTTCTTTCTACATCAGGGTACAGTTTACAAGTGGTATTCACTGACCATGAGGGACGGGGATTATAATCAATTTTGCGAGGGCCTCACGGCCTCGCGAGCCCGGATCACACTGAGGGGTGCTGCGTTGCACAGCATCGGATAACACACATAAAAAGTACAAAGCGGAAGCAAAGTTTTATTACATAAAGGAGTTTATAGACATGTTTACAACAAAATATGTTCAGTCCACACTCACGGGCGTAGACTAAGCACAGAGTTCACGTTCAGCCCGTGAACATGTTCCCTCTAGGACGCGCACACACTAACATGGCGGCGTGCACAATTCCCATTTGACGGGGTTGCCCTCTTGGGGGTCCTTCTCCTCGGAAGTCTCCTCCTCATAACACCCTGCAAAAGCTTCAAACACAATCAGTGAGCATGATGGCTAAGCAAGTCTGACCTGTCTTTCCTATACATGACACTTCTACCTGCTGGATTACGTGTAAATGGGAATGTAAGTTGCAATGGACTCGCCTAAATAGTTGAACCTTACTTTCAAGTTTTAGCAGCAAGTTGTGGAGAACCTCATGCTAAGGCACGTAAGAGAGCCGCAATCAAACAAGAAACACATTTCTCTCATGTGCTTTGCCCAAGGTTGAAAAGAACTTTAATTAGCTCTAAACTGTAGCATTTTATTAGCAATCAAGGTCCATCCTTCAAATCAGCAAACTTTTGACATGAATCTAGCCATTTCTTTCTACGACATGGTACAGTGAACAAGTGGTACTCACTGACTGCAAGGGACGGTGATTATAATCGATTTACCCCTGCAGGGTTACCTGAATAAACCATCACGTACGCCCGTACTCGATGTTGCCTACAGCAACCATCACAGACGTCCTACGCAACCACCTTTCATACGTCAGCCAAATGTTGAACCGGTCCTATCATCCCGAGCAAGAGGTCTCTACATGCACATCCGCAGTGCTGCCAGCCAATTTACACCTCAAGCTCTCAACATACCCTCTGGACGACAAGCAATGCCTCAACACCCAGCTACCCAAATTACATCTGTTTCCCGGTTCCCATATATCCGGTAGGTCTTCGGTACTGTTCTAACTTGTTCAACAGGTCCGCACACGTCTCGGTCCTCAATCGACACAAGCGGAGCTATGGCACCCAGGACCCAACGTCCTGCTACCTTACTCTCCGCTCGGTCTCATTTTTCTTGCCATGTGTTCCATGTGCTATCTCTAACCGAGTGGTGTGCCTCTAGCCTATTCTCGCGAGCAGTTCCAACTACTCGACTTGTACCAAATACTACACTATCTTAGCATTGCAGTATCTAATCTAGGTTTAAAAACCTAAGGCCAAAAACCAGGGTTTTCTTGGCTATGCATTTGGGTTTTCAAACAAGACTCTAATGCATAAGTAAAGTCGATACTCAATGTAAGTTCTCAAAACAATAAGGTTTAATAAAAGGGCTAATGCAAACCGGAGCTTGCCTTGCTGCTGTTGATCGTAGGCTAGCTGTTCCTCTGGAGTTATGAAGTCTAAGACTTCAGGCTCCTCCTCAACCTTAGCGACTACATGAAACAAATACTTGTATGTATCAATTTAAATGCATGTGTGTTTGGAGTTAATCTTATTAAGACCATAGGTACTGCTAGACAGGCCCAATGACTCTGAAATTTTTACTTTGGTTTGGATACAACCTAAACAGAGACTTGGCCAAATTTCATTTGCAGCAAAGCTCATTTGAGCCCTCCACAAATAAATGTGTATTTGGCCTTAATTGGAGCTCTTAGGGCGTTCTAGCGATTTCCATAGAGTAAACCATGACTCTTTGAAAACTAGATTTTCAGGGGGTTCTAATGGAATTGGTTTCACTTAATTTGGAGATTTCTAGCCAAAGATATGAGCTAAACAATTTTATAGAAAATCTGAAAATGTTTCTGGACATTTTTCCTTTTTCTCTGGAACAGTTTTATTAATGACACCATTAGGTGGATCAAATAAGGTCAAATGGATCTGAAATTTTTATGGTACCTCAGGGATATTTTGGTAAACAGTTTAAATTTTGAAGAATTAATTCTGGAGAAATAAAGGTTTTCATGAAGTGAAACTTGATTTATTGGAAAGTACTCAGAGAGCTGATCCAACAAAATTTGGTTCACATGATTCGGAATTTCCTAGCCAAAGTTATGTGGGTTTGAAGTTGAACTAAATCTTAAAATTGGGGAAATGTTTAAACGCTGCACGTGGGTCCCATGCACATTGCCTTCTTCATCCTCCCGCCGGTGCCAGAGCGTGCGATGCACAGCGGTAAAGGCGCGATTCGCTCTCGGCCACTACTGCCTAATTCTCGATGTGGTTTCTTCCTACGTGACCTTTGAAGCACGGTGCACACGCTGGACAACTCCTCGTACCTCAACATCGCCGGAAAAGTAGTCAGTGACAGTGGCGGCGGAATTGAGCTAGGGTCCGACGGTGCTACCTTGTCTCGGCAGTAAACACGATTAACCAAGGGGTCGCAAAGCACCACTGGGGCACGGGGAAGCTAACCCTGCCCTCCTCTTGGCCAGAGATCGCCGAGAAAGTAGACTTCACCGGTGACCCGAGCTGTTTTCACCGGCGGTGATGAAACTACGGTGCTATGCTCACTGGTCGATCATCTTTGCTAGGATTTGGCCGAGGTAATCGTGAGGTGCTACTCTAGCTTCAGCTCAACCAGAATCTCCAGAGATTACGTGGCCGAGATGAATTTCTGGTTTTGGTTCTCGGTGTTCAATACGACAATCATCAGAAAAAATAAAAGTCCAGCAGGTGACGGGTTTTGTTTATTCATGTGCAGGTGTTGCTTGAGTTTAAGACATGGCTGGTGACGGGATCCATTGAACTAGTCTTAGGGAGAAGATGAGGTTGAACAACCAAGTTCAGGAGAAATTATGGTTGAGTTGATCGGGAGGTCGTGCAACATGTTTGGATCAAGAACAATGCATATGATGGTATCATGAACGTCATTGGAAGGTGTTTGCACATGTGCAAGGAGTGCATGGACGTGGCAACCTGGTTCCAAGGCGTGATGAAGAGATGTGGACATAGAGAATTGGTAAGAAAGGTCCAACCGGCTTGATTATGGATTCAGGCTGCGGCTGAGTCGGTTATGGCTCAAATATGGAAAGATTTGAGTTGGTTATGATAGGATTTCGTGTGGGACATGAAGTTGAGTTGTTTTAGTAATGTGTGATACGTTTCTAAGGTGTTTGGAAGTCTTAAGATTGCTTCTATCTGCATATAGAAGAGTCTTGAGCAGTTATGGAAAGTTTCGATTCAGAAACTGAGTAGGATTAGAGTCCTAGTTTTATTTGGGTTGGCCTCCGGGCTGGCTATATAAGCAAGGGAGGCCAGAGCTCGTGGGCAGACTACATTGGGCTGTTCCTCTTATGTTCCGATCAATAAAATTCATAGTTTAGAGGAGCTTTTGTGCCTTGTTCGTCTGACTTGTTTTTGTCAAGTCTTTCTCGTCGAGTGTCTGGACAGCACGACAGTGCTTCGGTGTTTTGATCATCACTCGAGTTTTACAGATCCAATTGATGTGATTATTTTTGGGTTGTCTTAAAAACTTGATTATCTAACATCTGTGAAAATTTCACGTTCATTGGAATTGTAGTTTCTGATCTACACGAGTTTTTTTTGCAGTGTTGCTGATCTGGTTTTTACTCGAGTAGAACAGATTGACCCTCATTTGGACTTTCGATCATAACTTGAGTTTTTCTTGACGGATTTCCGTGATTCTTGTTGTTGTGTCTTTGTGACATAATTCTATATAATAGATGCCACTTTTGTCATGGTTGAATACATTTAGATCAGTCGCATAAACGGTTTCTTTAACAGATCAATTTTCTGCCGAGGGGTTTTTTGTTGCTTCTGCTAAAAAGTTTAAATCTACCATTCACCCCCTTCTGGTAGCTTTTCACATGCTCTTCGACCCTACAATTGGTATCAGAGCCATGGTGTTCTAATCTTTGTGATTTGCACGTGTTTTGACTAATCATCATGGAGAAATACTCCGCAAAACCTTGTGTGTTCAGTGACATTGATTTTCAGGTTTGGAAGGCACGAATGGAGGCTTTCATCCTGGCGCAAGGCTTTGCAATATGGGAAAAGGTGTACAAGCCTTATGACATGCCGCCAAACGGTAAAGTCACGACTACGAACATGAGAGATGTCGACAACAACAACAAAGCACGGAACTTGATCATACAAGGATTAACTCAAAGTGACTTCGACCGTGTTGCGCACCTCTGATCTTCATAAGATGTGTGGAAAGCACTTTGTGACTACCACGAAGGATCCAACACGAGCAAGGAGGTAAGACAAGATATGTTAAAGAAAGAATACATGCACTTCGAGATGAAATCCGGTGAGTCAATCGATGACCTCTTTGCCCGCTTCAATAAAATTCTCAGCAACTTGCATAGTGTCAACGTTAATTTTTCAGATGCTGAAAATGCTAGAAAATTACTAAGTGCATTAGACATGTCAATTTGGGAGATGAAAGTTACATCTATTCATGAATCTACTGCCATGAGTACACTTACATTAGATGTGCTATATTCTAAGTTAAAATCTCATGAAATAGACATAATATCACGTAAGAACCCCAACAAGTCTTTTGCATTTGTTTCACAATGTGACATGCCTAGCTCTAGTCAATCTTCATCTTGTGGTACACTTTCTTTTTGTCCTCTCTAACTCTTGAATTGATTGAATAGTTTCCAGAGGAAGAACTTGCACTCATCTCTACTCGGTTCTCAAAAGCATTGCAAAATGTGAGAACTAGGAGAGGAAGTGCCGGACCTCAACGATGCTTCGAATGTGGTAAGACAGGACATATTCATACGGATTTCCCTAACCTTTCAGGTCCTACTTCCTGTGATGAAAAGCAAACTAGGAGGAAGCACTCCTCTTCCAACGATAAGAAAAAGAAGAAGGGTTTTATAGGACGCCAATTGGTAAATAGTTTTATATCTGCACTTCAAGAACTTGGCTCGAGCGATGAGGACATCGGAAGTGACGAAGATGAAGATGATTTGGCAAACTTATGCTTCATGGCGGGCAAGTCAAGTTCAAGTATGGAGGAGGCAGAACACAACAGCGACAATGAAGAGGTATGTCCTACTTGCAAAGAAATGTGTGATGCTATTGCTCGTGCCACTGTTATAGTTACCAAAAAAGACAAAAAGCTTAGGGATAATGCTGTTAAAATTGAGTCACTAGAACCTGAAATTAATCATTTGAAATATTTGATTCCTAGTTATGATTCTTGTTCCTCATGTGATTTACTATATGAACAATTGTCCTCTCTAAGGAGTGCACATACCTCCACACTTGATAAACTTGAGTTAGAGATTGAAAAGAACAGAGAGCTTGCTGCACTTAATGATAAAAACTTGAAAGATGATTGTTGTTCTACAGATTTGAATTGTTCTACATGTAATGATCTTAACAAGAAACTACAAGATGCTATGAATGAAATTTTCATATTGAACAATGCTTTACGTTCTCATGAAGTTAAGTATTGTTTCAATTGCAAACTAAAACGAAAAACTTCATGTCAACACTTCCTAGACTTGTCTAAAAAACTTGATGACATGAATAGGACACTAGAGCGGTTTTCTAATGGGAATAAGAATCTGAACTTGCTGTTGAATTCTTCTAAATCTTGCAATGATAAAACTGGTTTAGGTTTTGGTTCCCATGCTCATGCTAAAGCACATCCACCTAAAATTGTAAAGTCATTAGGAAGTGGTTTGATAAAATAGTTCCTAAACAAAAAGAAGTGGTTTTTAAATCTGCATGAGTGTTGTCTCATTCGGTTTCAAATAATTATGTTGTCTGCTCATCTAGACATGAACAGAAAGTTAAATTTAATTGTACCTACTGTGGTAGACATGGTCATGTCATAGATTTTTGTTATAGACTAGCTAAGCAATAGAAAAAGGAAAGAATGATTGCTAGATCAGATAACAACTGTGCAAAACCTATTGCGTGTGCTGAACCGAATGTTAGGAATATGCAACCTGCTGTAATGAGTCAAAAACATGCAAAGTTTGCTTCCGGACCTACTGTGTTTAGTGCTACTCATGTAACACCTCGTAGGTCAGTAGTTGGGTACAAAAATCCTCAAACTTTGGCTCATAAAACTGATGTTTTATCTCAGCCTTTGCGTGTTACTTCTGCTGAACGTTGTGTGACTCAGTACTGGATTCCTAAATGCCTTTTGACTAACCCCAGTATTGAGTCATCAAGGTATTGTACTTATATGTAGGTTACACGCTTGAGGAAGGAGAACATTTGGATTGTGGATTCAGGATGCTCATGCCAAATGACCGGTAACAAAGAATGGTTCTCCTCCCTCTCTTTTGTGTCACATGTAGAAAATGTTACTTTTGCCGATAATTCTTCAACTCCTATAATTGCTATGGTTTCGGTTAAAGTAAATAATCACTACACTTAAAAAGATGTGGCACTTGTTAAAAATTTGAAATACAACTTGCTTTCTGTTTCACAATTGCTAGATAAAAATCTAGAAATTATTTTCACTAAAAATTGTTGCAAGGTTGTAGATTCAAATAGTGAGCTCATTTTTAATATGTCTCGGTTTGGAAGAGTTTTTAAAGCTGATTTTGATATGTCATCCTCTAAGCATAGATGTCTAGTTGCAATGATTCAAAAGACTTATATTTTTGGTATCGTAGACTTGGTCACGTAGGCTTTGATCATCGCACACGTGTTAGTACTCTTCTTGTAGGCATGCTAAGATGGTTGCAGATTCACATGCTCCTCTCACAATGACCATGACAACTGAACCGGGTCAACTTTTGCACCTTGACACCGTAGGACCTTCACGTGTTCAATCCTTCGGAGCTAAATGGTATGTTCTTGTGATTGTTGATGACTATTATAGATACTCTTGGGTTTATTTTATGGCATCTAAGAATGAAACTTTTAGTCAATTTAGAACCATATTTCTTAGATTATCAATTGATCACCCAGGATCTTTAAAAGCAATTAGAAGCGATGACGGACTGACTTTAAAAATCAATCGTTTGATCACTTTTATTCTGAAAATGGAATAGATCATCAATTTTCTTCACCATATGTACCTCAACAAAATGGTGTTGTAGAGAGAAAGAACAGAACCTTAGTTGAGATGGCTAGGACTATGCTTGATGAATATCAAACTACTAGAAAATCTTAGGCTGATGCAATTGCAACTTCTTGTTATGTCTCAAATCATGTTTTCTTGCGTGCTAAGCTAGGTAAAACACCATATGAACATCGGTTTGGACATAGGCCTAGTGTCACACACTTTCAGGTCTTTGGCTGCAAATGCTTTGTTAAGAAACATGGTAATCTTGATAAATTTGAACCTAGATCCGTTGATGGCATGTTTCTTGGTTACCCATCTCATACTAGAGGCTACTGTGTGCTTTTACATGACACTAAAAAAATTGTGGAGACTTGTGAGGTTTTTTTTTTTTGATGATGCTAGCCTAGGTACTAGGTCTAATATTGCAGGACCAGACCCATATCCGCCGGGTTAGAGTATTTTCATCGAAGAATATGAAGAAGTGACGCTGCTGACCGAAAATTCAGGAGCTAATGACATTGTTCCAGCTCCTGATTTTGGATTCACAACCAGCACCAACGACCACCATTGCTAGTCCAGATTGTCCTCAAGTCACAAGTTCTTCAATTTGTGATGAACATGAAAAATAAGAAGCTTATGAATTGTCTACTCCCCTCCGGATCCTCAAAAGTCATCCTCCACAACAAATGATTGGAAGCTTGCGCGAACGAGTCACACGGTCCAGGTTTTGTGATCCAAACTCTCACGCTCATTCTGCATTTGTTGCTTCTTTTGAACCCAAAGATATATCACACGCACTCAGTAATGAATCTTGGATTATTGCCATGCAAGAAGAGTTAGAAAATTTTGAAAGAAATAATGTTTGGAAACTTGTACCTCGACCTCAAGGTCACACTCTAATCGGAACTAAATGGGTGTTTAAAAATAAACAAAGTGAGGATGGGGTTGTGGTTAGGAATAAGGCTAGGTTGGTTGCTCAAGGTTTCACACAAGTTGAAGGACTAGATTTTGATGAAACTTTTGCTCCTGTTGCTAGATTAGAAGCCATAAGAATTTTGTTAGCATTTGCTGCATCTAAAGGTTTCAAGTTATATCAAATGGATGTTAAAAGTGCTTTTCTTACTGGCTACATTGGTGAGGAGGTTTATGTCAAGCAACCACCGGGTTTTGAAAATCCAAATTTTCCTAATCATGTTTACAAACTGTCCAAAGCCTTTTACGGTCTTAAACAAGCCCCTAGAGCATTGTATGATAGGTTAAAACATTCTTACTTGAAAAGGGGTTTACCATGGGCAAGGTTGATAAAACTCTTTTTGTGCTTAAGCATGGCAATGACTTATTATTCGTTCAAGTGTATGTGGATGATATTATCTTTGGTTGTGCTTCTCATGATCTTATGTCCAAGTTTTTAGCTATGATGAGTTCATAATTTGAGATCAGTATTATGGGAGAACTCACATACTTTGGGGGCTGCAAATCAAGCAAACCAAGGAGGGTACTTTTGTGCATCAAACAAAGTATACAAGAGACCTTCTTAAGCGCTTCAACATGGACAAAAGCAAGTCTCTTCGGACACCAATAGGTACAGTAATGACACTTGAACGATGAAGATGGTAAACTTGTGGATCAAAAAGAATATAGAAGTATGATTGGATCACTTCTGTACCTCATGGCATCAAGACCGGACATACAATTCAGCGCATGTTTTTTGCATGATTTCAAGCTTCCCCGTGTGCTTCACATCATCAAGCCATCAAAAGAATTCTCAGGTACTTAAATGGAACTAAAAAATTTGGGATTTTCTTCCTTCTTCCTCAACCGTTACTTTGAAAGCTTCTTCGGATGCTGATTTTGGGGGTTGCAGAATTGATAGGAAAAGTACTTCGGGTGCTTGTCATTTTCTTGGTAATTCACTTGTTGCTTGGTCCTCTAGAAAACAAAATTCAGTTGCACAGTCCACAGCATAATTTGAATATGTATCTGCTGCTAGCGCTTGCTCAGAAATTCTTTGGATTGTTCAAACACTTAAGGACTATGGGGTTGATCTAGATAGTGTTCCACTATTTTGTGATAATACTAGTGCCATTTGCATCGCTAAAAACCCAGTGCAACATTCGAGAACAAAGCACATTGACATTAGGTATCACTTTCTCCGTGATAATGTTGAAAAAGGAAACATTGTGCTTCACCATGTAGATACCGAACAACAATTGGCTGACATTTTTACAAAACCTTTGGATTTCACTCGTTTTTGTTTTATTCGTAGTGAAATATGGGGTATACATCCTCATGGCTTAAATTGAGGAGGAGTTTTGAAACTTGGGAAGTCTATGTGTGAATCTGAATTTTAAATAATATGAGCATAGTATTTCATACATATATAACTTCGTGATTCCTTTTATATGCTGAAAGTTCTTACTAAATTACTCATGTTATACATTTTGTAGTTTTTGCCATGACTAGTAATTGGAATAATTATTTATGTGTAACACCCCAAAACCTGCTAAAGAGTGGAATTTAAAATTTTTTGGACGTATTGCATGTGGTGCAGAAATTTAAATTCAAACTGGAATTCAAATTCAAATCAATACAGAAAAAAAGGAAAAAGAAAAAGAAAAAGAAAAACCCCAACCGGCCAGTGGGCCGAAACCCGTCAGCAGGCCCAATCCCTCGCGCCAGCCCGAACCCGCGCCCCCTCTCTCCCTCCCACTGACACGCGGGGCCCGCGTGCCCCCAACGGCGGGACTCTTCCTTCGCGCCGATCACACCCGATGCTCCCGGATTCCCCGCGCTTGACCCAACCCCAAATTCCTCGCACCGGCCTGCTCGATCACAACAAACCCCCACGCCCCTGGCCCTGATAAAATCAGATGAACCCGCCGCCCTCCCCTCGCACGAGCAGTTTTCTCCCGGTGAGCGCCGCCGCCGTTGAGCTCGGAATTCCCCAAGAGCGTCGCCGTCTCCCTCTATCAAACCGATCTCGTGACCCCGCAGCACCGCGCACAAGCTGTAGATGCCGACCCCGGAGGGAAACGCCGCCGGAAACGACCATCCCGACGCTCGCCGGTGAGTACCGCCGCCGCTCGCCGGTGAAACTTCCGAATTACACGGTTCCGATCCATCCTAATCATCGGTGTGCCATCTCTAGACCCCAATGAAGCTTCACGACCCGAGAACTCGAAGGGATCACCGCCCCAACGGCCACTTCGACGAGCACATCAAGCCGCCGCCGCCTGTCCTCGTCGCCGACCGGGTTCCGAGTCCTTCAGGCGTAAGAAATTAGCCTAGGTGAGCTCCCCTACCTCCCCTCTGCCGTTTGCTACCGAAAAGGGGGGATGTTAGCGTCTGTAGGTGAAGATCAGCGACCTAGCCGGTGATATCGCGCCTCTGCCGCCGTGCGCCGCCGCGCGCGGGCGAACTCCGGCCAGGAGCGACGTGGCCTCTTCTGTGCCATCTATTTTAAGTCACATATTAGACATAAAACCCCCGCATACGCGCTACACCCTAGGGATCTCGGAAAACACGAGCTAGCCCCAGAAACTTCTGATCTTGCCCCTGGAACTTCAGAAATCTGTGTAAATTCATTTAAAAATCAGTTTTAGCCCCTGAACTTAATAAAAATTAGGAAAACCCCTCTGTTATTTGTAGTTAGACCCCTGGAAATTTATGAAATAGTAAATTAGACCCTGCAGTATGGTGGATTTACCTTTTTGACCCTATATGATATTAAATTCAGAAATTTGAATATGTGACTAGGATTTAAATTTAAAAGGTAAGGCAAACACATGTGCAAATTCAAATTTAAACTCTCCTAGCACTTGGAAAACTTCAGAATGAGTTAAAAATAAATTTTAGACTGAAATGAAATCTGTCTAAGTGTTGTTCATATTTATTAGTTCTAGAAACACATTTTTAGGCTAGGATATAATTCTGAAAACTGATAAAATAAGTTTAAATTAGTTCACATCAGAGGAGAAGTTCAAAAATATATTATTTAATATTTTAGATCAGAACCTATTCTGTTTAGATGATATGTCCTACTATTTAATATTAAAACTCACTTTTAGGCATAGAAAATAAATCTGAAAAAATATAGGAAAATAGGTATGCATAATTAGAAAATGATAAATGAGTTCTCCAAATCCAAAAGCTTCAATTTAGGATTTTGTAGAAGATCTGAAAACCTATTTGGAATAGGAAATTACCTTTCTTGCAAATTTGGTAGCTAATAAATGTATTAATTAAATATAAAGAAATTGTTCAAATTGGAAATTCATATATAGTGTGCAAACAGAAATCTGAATACAAAAGCTTAGAAATCATATACATACGTTTAAAAGTGCATGTAGGCCAAAAATCAACACATGTAGAGTAACCACAGCACTTAGAAATGTGAATGACTTTCATAGGTATGTATGTGTGGTTTGTATGAAGTGAAAGTGTGAACCATGTCTTATGGATTGTTGTTTTCTTTTGCTATGTGTATTGGCATGAGTAGAATCTGCCCCAGAGCAAGTTCTCCCCTTCCAAGACCGGGACTTTCCATTCCCAGAGCAGCAGGAAGAAGGCAAGTGTCCTTGACCACTTTGATCCTATACTAGGATGTGTAGATAGAATTATTTGCATTGTCAATTAAACTATGAAACCCATGCTAGGAAGTTTCCCTAGAACTGCATTATCTTGTTTCCTTGTAGCTTGGGTTGGGATTTATTTTATTATGTCATTCATTCATATTACTTATGCTTAGCCATGCTTAGAATGGGATAAGTGGGATATGATATCATCAACTTGTTTACCTTACTCTTGCATGAGACATTATGAGTTATGTAGAGGTAGGGATCGAGGCAAGTTGGATGATTTGGTTGGTGCTGGGTGAATGAGACTCGGGTTTGTGTTTAGTACTTGCCTGGATCCTAACTACCGGTTCATGGAGCATGTAACCTGGCTTTACCGTGCCAACCACATACTGAGATGGGGTAGCTTGGCCAATTAATTAGGTGTATACCCGGTATTGTATGGGTGTGTTGGATGGTGCGGGGAATAGGTGTCAGCTGGACTACCATATGAACCGCAAGGCTCAAGAGGGGGCCACTGCAGCGGGGTTGGAGCCTCTTGTATGTTGTTAGGGGTGAAACCTCAGTGGGCCCACGCTCGTCGGGAATCCCTTTGTAAAGGCTTCGTAGTGATCTCCTGGCTACATGCCTGGGAAGTGTGAATGTGGTTCGCGGACACTGGCATAATGGAGGTTCTTTTAGTCCACCCGGCAACAGGGGATGAAATCACTACATGTGGGTACAGTGGTGCAAACTCTGCAGAGTCAAAACTGTCATGACAGCCGTGCTCAGGGTCAAGAGCGGCTTGGACTTATTCATGATTAGAGGATGATGGATTGGGGAGTTGAGGATGTTAAGCGGGGAGCTTAACATTGGAAATGATGTTATGGTTACTTGATTTTGATGATGGGTTGGGAGATTGGGACCATTTCACCGGTGTAGTAATGTAGGTGCTTAATAAGCTAAGGTGATAGGTATTAATTGCGTAGTGCTCTAACCATGAGTTCAACCTCTCCTTGCTCTAGCCATGCTTGACATAACTTTGCCACACTTGCTGAGTACCCACGGTACTCAAACTTGTTTTTCTGTTGGTTTATATTGCTGCTCAGGTCAAGAGAATGATGTGGCGTTTAATGACCAAGACTTTGGTCCCGAGGAAGGATTCTAGGTTCACGGAGTCCACCAGGCAACGCCTGTGACAGAGCCCACAAAATTTATATTCTGCTGCTGTTTTATTTACATGTCATGAACTTATTATCGTCCATCAAGACATATGCTATATAAGACTATTTTATATTCAACACCTGGCTTGTAATAAATGTTGCTTTACTATTTGTCATCACATGTATGAGAGAATGATCCTGGCATACATGTGGTATTCACTCGGTTGTTCTTCGGAGAAACCGGGTATGACAGAAGTGGTATCAGAGCCAAGGTTGCCCGTAGGAACGTGGACCTAGGTAGAAATGGACGTATTTAAGGACCCTATTTTCTTAAAAACTATTTTACAAAGTGAAAGGGTTATTTAATGGTGTCACCATATTCATCTTGCCCCAACTTTTATTCAAAATACAATTTTTATTTAACTCTTATCTAACTTAATTTTAAATGCTTTATGTTTTAGATGGTTCGCATGATCCACACCGCCCGCAAGTCCACCAGAGGGAGAGTTCCTGTAGTTGCCCTTGCCCTGAGAGAGGAGAACCGTCCGGTGACGTTCCACTCCTACGGGTTGGCAGTAGGAGGCTTGTTGCGACGTCTTCGGCGTATTCTCCATGCCGCCGACAATACGGGCAAGCTAATCATACACTACAGCTCCACCCGGACCATCCGTGAGAAGCGGGAAGAATGGAGTTCAGAAATGATGATTATCCATGAAATCAGCTGCTCAAGATCCACCGCTCTCCAGCTTGTCGGGCGACACAGGTCGATGCTGAGAAGGATGTCACCTGGGAGGCCATCACCTGCCAGAGTTACATCAACCGTCGCCACCTGGACAGGACTGAGTACATGTATGTCCTCCAGCGTGAGAGTGGCACCGCGGAGTACAAGTACCCGCCAGTGCAGCAGGGGACTTCCCATGAGCACATGGACCTATGCTTGGAGGATGCTGCTATGCTCAGCACTCGACTGCAGGAGTGCCAGCATGAGCTTCAGGATGTTCGTGACACCCTGAAAGAGACTGAGGCGTTGCTTCATGCCAGCTTATGGGCGAGAGAAGAAGGAGACATGAATGAAATGTGTGTCACCGTGAATGACACGTGGACTCCTGACTCCCCAGACCGCCAGGCGAGCAGACGTCGCCGCACTTCTCCACCAGCAGCTTCCCCACCCAAAGCGGAATCAGAGGGCAGCCGCAATAATGAGGAAGACCCCGAAGAGCCAGCTCAGTGATACGAGTCGTTTAGAGTTCTTTCCCTTAGTTCAGCAGGTTATCGAGTAGTTGAGTCAATGCCTTAGTTATTTGTGTGTTAATGTTGGTGTGTGACGTGAGTTGTGGAAGCCATTGGCAATTGTCCACAACCTCGTCCTTAGGTTGTTTTGCTTTGATGTGTGAACACCTATGAATTAAGAGTGCATTGGATTTCGCGTGAGACGAGACTCCCCAAAAATCTACGTGAAATCCTCAGAAAATGTTTAATGTAATAAAGCCTCAAAAGTTTAAGTTTAAACAAGCAATTTGGGAAGTTAATACGTAATGCTTTAAGTTAACATTTGGTTGATCATGATAGATGGCTGGAAGAGGAAAGAGTTGTGGTGCCAACCCCACCAACAACAACGATGAGGCCGGCAACTCTCATCTTTCTAGAGGACAAGACAGGGGTGGTCGCCGTGAAGGAGCTGATCCTATCCACCAAATGCTTGAAAATCAGAATCAGCTCATCCAGAGCCTAACTCATGTGGTGGCCAACTTGCACCAAGCTCCACCCCCACAAGCTGCACCATGCCAACCAAGGTTGAGTGAATTTCTAGGGACTCAACCTCCAAAGTTTGCAAGTGCTGCTGAACCTCTGGAGGCAGATGACTGGTTAAAGGCCATAGAGAGCAAGATGAGGATCATACAGTGCCAAGGGTATGAGAGGGTGCTGTTTGCCTCTCATCAATTGCATGGACCTGCTGCTGATTGGTGGACCGCTTACGTGGCAGCCCATCATGACCCCGAGAACATCACTTGGGAAGAGTTCAAGCACAGTTTCCGCAACCATTACATACCAAGGGGTGAATTAAAAAACAAGAGAAAGGAGTTCTTGGGACTGCAGCAAGGAAATATGACTGTGAGTGAATGCCTCACCAAGTTCACCCAACTATCCTGTTATGCACCACGGGATATCGAAACTGATGAGCAAAAACAGGACTGTTTTGTATAAGGACTCACTATGGAAATGCAGTGTGCAATGTCCTCCAACGAGTATGAAAGCTTCCAAAAGATGGTAGACAGATCATTTGTCGTGGAAAGGAAGCTGAAGGCACTGGAGAATGAAAACAAGAGAAAGGCGGGATGCTCACACCAAGCCTCAGGTAGCAACACACTCCCACATCTGATGCAGCAACCCGCAGGGTAGACGAGCCGTGTGGTGGTACCCTACTCAGCACCCAGAGGGTACAACCCGAATTTCCAGCCTCCGTCAGCACCAGCACAGCCGCAACGTCAGTTTGTGCAGCAGCCTCGCCCCACATATCAACCTCGACCAGCAGTACAAGGACCACCGAACCAATCCCAAGACAACAAAGGCCAGGCACCTAAGGTTGGGGTGCAATGCTTCAACTGTGGTGAAGTGGGGCACTACGCCCATAAGTGTCCAAAGAAGAAGCCCATGCAGCCACAACAGCAGAATGTGATGCGAGGACGGGTGAACCACGTGACCATGGAGGAAGCGCAAGAGGCACCTGACGTGGTAATTGGTAAGTTTCCTGCCAATTTACACATTGCAACCCTGTTGTTCGATTCTGGTGCTACCCACTCGTTCATTGCTCAAGAGTTTGTTAAGAAGCGTGATCTAGCAACAACACAAATGAACCATATGCTAGCAGTAAACACTCCAGGGGGAGAAATAAGGACAAGACAAGTGTGTCCCAAGGTGAATCTAGACATTAATGGGGTAGTATTTACTGCAAACCTCATAGTGATAGACTCACAAGGGATAGACATTATTTTGGGTATGGATTGGTTGACCAAACATAAGGGAATCATCCATTGTTCGACAAGGACGGTGCAACTAACTCACCCTAGTGGCACAAGAGTGAAGTTCATAACTGTACAAAACCCTAGGAGGGACCTTAAACTCAATCAAGTTGAGGTGGAAGTGGAAGAGATCAGGATCATCAGGGAATATCCAGACGTTTTTCCGGAGGAGTTGCCAGGTATGCCCCCAGATCGGGAAGTGGAATTCGCGATTGAGCTGGTGTCTGGAACAGCTCCAATATACAAGAGGCCTTATCGGATGGACTCCAAACAGCTAGAAGAGCTCAAGGAGCATATAAGAGAGTTGACGGAGAAGGGGTATATTCGTCCTAGTTCCTCACCATGGGGAGCTCCGGTAATATTTGTGCCCAAGAAGGACGGAACCCAAAGGTTATGCGTAGACTACCGTGCTTTGAATGAAGTAACCATCAAGAACAAGTACCCATTACCCCGCATTGAAGACTTATTTGATCAGTTGAGGGGAGCTTGTGTGGTCTCAAAAATTGATCTCAGGTCAGGATACCACAAACTTAAGATAAGACAGACCGACATTCCAAAGACAGCTTTTGTATCTCGGTACGGGCTGTATGAATACACCGTCATGCCTTTCGGGCTAACTAATGCCCCAGCATACTTCATGTATCTCATGAAAAATGTATTCATGGAATATTTGGACAAATTTGTGGTGGTTTTCATTGATGACATTCTCGTCTTCTCCAAAGATGAAGAAGAACATGAGGTACATCTAAGGTTGGTATTGCAAAAGCTGAGAGAACACCAACTATATGCCAAGTTGAGCAAGTGTGAGTTTTGGCTGAAGAGAGTTCCCTTCTTAGGACATATAATCTCGGAGGGAGGAATCTCCGTAGATCCAGCCAAGATCGAGGATGTGCAGAAGTGGAAGACCCCTGAAAATGTCGGGGAAGTTCGAATCTTCTTAGTATTGGCTGGGTATTATCGACGGATTATCAAGGGTTTCTCTAAGATTTCGAGACCCCTCACCAAATTGTTGGAGAAAGGAACCACATTCACATGGACACCGCAGTGCGAGACGAGTTTTCAAGAGCTGAAGAAAAGATTGACAACAGCCCCAGTGCTAGTTATGCCAGATATGCAGAAGAACTTTTCGGTGTACTGTGATGCCTCTGGAAACGGGTTGGGATGTGTTCTCATGCAAGAGGGGCATGTCGTGGCTTATGCGTCCTGGCAGCTCTGAAAAAACGAGAAGAACTATCCTACACATGACCTAGAGCTAGCTGCGGTAGTACACGCGTTGAAGATTTGGCGGCATTACTTGATAGGGAAGAGGACAGAGATATATACGGATCATAAGAGCTTAAAGTACATTTTCACACAGCCAGATCTCAACGTCAGACAAAGGAGATGGTTAGATCTAATCAACGACTTTGATGTGGACATCAACTATCATCCTGGGAAAGCGAATGTCGTGGCAGATGCTTTAAGCCGGAAGGTGCAGGTCAATAGGTTGAGCTTAAAGGACATGCTTACAGAATTGAAGGAAGAGTTATAAAACTCAATCTATGTCTGGTGAATAGTGGTGAGGCCATCGCCATGGAAGTGGACTCCACATTAGGGAAAGACATACGCAATGGTCAGAAGAATGATGAGAAGATACAAGAGATTAGAGAACTCATCAAGGATAATAAAGCCCATGGGTTCAGAGAGGATGAACAAGGTACGGTGTGGCACGGAAAAAGAATATGTGTGCCTGAAGTGAAGGAGATCCGTGAATTAATTTTGAAGGAGGCTCATGATTCCGACTATTCCATTCATCCTTGGAGTACGAAGATGTATCATGACCTCAAGAGCAGGTATTGGTGGTATGGCATGAAGCGAGATGTCGCGGAACATGTTGCCCTATGTGACACATGTCAGTTGGTGAAAGCAGAACATCAACGACTCGCGGGACTATTGCAACCACTCAAAGTGCCTGAATGGAAATGGGAAGAAATAGGTATGGACTTCATAGTGGGACTACCCAGGACCTAATCGGGATATGATTCGATATGGGTCATCGTCGACAAACTAACCAAGATAGCTCATTTCATCCCCTTAAAAGAAAGCTACAGCGGATCCAAGTTGGCGGAATTGTACATGTCAAGGATCGTGTATTTCCATGGAGTGCCAAAGAAGATAGTGTCGGATCGAGGGACACAGTTCACCTCAAGGTTCTGGCAAAAGTTACATGAAACCATGGGAACTCATCTAAATTTTAGTTGTGCCTATCACCCCCAGACTGACGGGCAGACGGAAAGAACTAATCAGATCCTTGAGGATATGCTGAGAGCGTGTGCGCTCAAGAACAATAGAAGTTGGGATAAGAACTTACCGTATGCGGAGTTCTCCTATAACAACAGCTATCAGGCTAGTATGAAGATGTCACCGTTTGAGGCTTTGTATGGGAGGAAGTGCAGAACTCCACTATTTTGGAACCAAACAGGGGAAAGGAAAGTGTTTGGGCCTGAGGTACTACAAGAAGCCGAGGCAAAAGTGAGGGAAATTCGCAACAAATTGAGGATAGCACAGACCCGACAAAAGAGCTATGCCGATGTACGGAGAAGAGAGCTCGTTTTCAACGTGGGGGACTATGTCTATCTCAAGGTGTCCCCTATCTGAGGACTTCGTCGGTTCAAGGTGAAAGGGAAGTTATCACCTCGATACATCGGACCCTTTCAGATTCTGGAAAGGAAAGGCGAAGTGGCATATCAACTAGAACTACTGGCTCGCCTATCGGATGTGCACGATGTATTCTGTGTGTCACAGCTCAAGAAATGTCTAAGGACGCCTGAAGAGATGTTACCCATCAATGAGGTTGACGTACGAGAGGATCTGTCTTATGCCGAGCAACCGGTCAAGGTTTTGGAAACAGTGGAACGCCTCACAAAAAATAAAAGAATCCGGATGTTCAAGGTGCAGTGGAAGAATCACTCGGAAGAGGAAGCCACATGGGAGCGAGAAGACGAGCTTAAGGCACAGTTTCCGGAATTTTTTTCCTAGAACCACCAATCTCGAGGACGAGATTTCTTTTAAGGGGGGTAGAGCTGTAACACCCCAAAACCTGCTAAAGAGTGGAATTTAAAAATTTTTGGACGTATTGCATGTGGTGCAGAAATTCAAATTCAAACTGGAATTCAAATTCAAATCAAAACAGAAAAGAAAAGGAAAAAGAAAAAGAAAAACCCCAACCGGCCAGTGGGCCGAAACCCGCCAGCCGGCCTAATCCCTCGCGCAGCCCGAACCGGCGCCCCCTCTCTCTCTCCCACTGACATGCGGGGCCCGCGTGTCATCTCCTTCCCGGCGTGCCCCCAACGGCCGGACTCTTCCTTCGCGCCGATCACACCCGACGCTCCCGGATTCCCCGCGCTCGACCCAACCCCGAATTCCTTGCGCCGGCCTGCTCGATCGCAACAAACCCCCGCGCCCCTGGCCCTGATAAAAACAGATGAACCTGCCGCCCTCCCCTCGCACGAGCAGTTTTCTCCGGGTGAGCGCCGCCGCCGTTGAGCTCGGAATTCCCCAAGAGCGTCGCCGTCTCCCTCTGTCAAACCGATCTCGTGACCCCGCAGCACCGCGCACAAGCTGTAGACGCCGACCCCAAGGGGAATCGCCGCCGGAAACGACCATCCCGACGCTCGCCGGTGAGTACCGCCGCCGCTCGCCGGTGAAACTTCCGAATTACACGGTTCCGATCCATCCTAACCATCGGTGTGCCATCTCTAGACCCCAGTGAAGCTTCATGACCCGAGAACTCGAAGGGATCACCGCCCCAACGGCCACTTCGACGAGTACAGCAAGCTGCTGCCGCCTGTCCTCGTCGCCGACCGGGTTCCGAGTCCTTCAGGCCTAAGAAATTAGCCTAGGTGAGCTCCCCTACCTCCCCTCTGCCGTTTGCTACCGAAAAGGGGGGATGTTAGCGTCTGTAGGTGAAGATCCGTGACCTCGCCGGCGAGATCCCGCCTCTGCTGCCGTGCGCCGCCGCGCGCGCGGGCGAACTCCGGCCAGGAGCAACGTGGCCTCTTGTGCGCCGTCTATTTTAAATCGCACGGTAGACATAAAACCCCCGCGTACCGGTTCAGCGATCTAATCTGAGCCGTCTGTTTTAAATCGGACGGTCCACGTCAGCCCCGTGTTATAAAGGCCAGGATTCTTACGCGCTACACCCTAGCGATCTCGGAAAACACGAGCTAGCCCCGGAAACTTCTGATCTTGCCCCTGGAACTTCAGAAATCTGTGTAAATTCATTTAAAAATCAGTTTTAGCCCCTGAACATAATAAAAATTAGGAAAACCCCTCTGTTATGTGTAGTTAGACCGCTGGAAATTTTTGAAATAGTAAATTAGACCCTGCAGTAGGGTGGATTTACCTTTTTGACCCTATATGATATTAAATTCAGAAATTTGAATATGTGACTAGGATTTAAATTTAAAAGGTAAGGCAAACACATGTGCAAATTCAAATTTAAACCCTCCTAGCACTTGGAAACTTCAGAATGAGTTAAAAATAGATTTTAGGCTGAAATGAAATCTGTCTAAGTGTTGTTCATATTTATTAGTTCTAGAAACACATTTTTAGGCTAGGAAATAATTCTGAAAACTGATGAAATAAGTTAGATTAGTTCACATCAGAGGAGAAGTTCAAAAATATATTATTTAATATTTTAGATCAGAACCTATTCTGTTTAGATGATATGTCCTACTATTTAATATTAAAACTCACTTTTAGGCATAGAAAATAAATCTGAAAAAAATATAGGAAAATAGGTATGCATAATTAGAAAATGATATATGAGTTCTCCAAATCCAAAAGCTTCAATTTAGGATTTTGTAGAAGATCTGAAAACCTATTTGGAATAGGAAATTACCTTTCATGCAAATTTGGTAGCTAAGAAATGTATTAATTAAATATAAAGAAATTGTTCAAATTGGAAATTCATATATAGTGTGCAAACAGAAATCTGAATACAAAAGCTTAGAAATCATATACATATGTTTAAAAGTGCATGTAGGTATGTATGTGTGGTTTGTATGAAGTGAAAGTGTGAATGACTTTCATAGGTATGTATGTGTGGTTTGTATGAAGTGAAAGTGTGAACCATGTCTTATGGATTGTTGTTTTCTTTTGCTATGTGTATTGGCATGAGTAGAACCTGCCTCAGAGCAAGTTCTCCCCTTCCAAGACCAGGACTTTCCATTCCCAGAGAAGCAGGAAGAAGGCAAGTGTCCTTGACCACTTTGATCCTATACTAGGATGTGTAGATAGAATTATTTGCATTGTCAATTGAACTATGAAACCCATGCTAGGAAGTTTCCCTAGAATTGCATTATCTTGTTTCCTTGTAGCTTGGGTTGGGATTTGTTTTATTATGTCATTCATTCATATTACTTATGCTTAGCCATGCTTAGAATGGGATAAGTGGGATATGAGATCATCAACTTGTTTACCTTACTCTTGCATGAGACATTATGAGTTATGTAGAGGTAGGGATCGAGGCAAGTTGGATGATTTGGTTGGTGCTGGGTGAACGAGACTCGGGTTTGTGTTTAGTTCTTGCCTGGATCCTAAGGACCGGTTCACGGAGCATGTAACCTTGCTTTACCGTGCCAACCACATGCTGAGATGGGGCAGCTTGGCCAATTAATTTGGTGTATCCCCGGCGTAGTATGGGTGTGTTGGATGGTGCGGGGAATAGGTGTCAGCTGGACTACCATATGAACTGCAAGGCTCAAGAGGGGGCCACTGCAGCGGGGTTGGAGCCTCTTGAGGAATCCCTTTGTAAAGGCTTCGTAGTGATCTCCTGGCTACACACCTGGGAAGTGTGAATGTGGTTCGCGGCCACTGGCATAATGGAGGTTCTTTTAGTCCACCCGGCAACGGGGGATGAAATCACTACATGTGGGTACAGTGGTGCAAACTCTGCAGAGTCAAAACGATCATGACAGCCGTGCTCACGGTCAAGAGCGGCTTGGACTTATTCATGATTAGAGGATGATGGATTGGGGAGTTGAGGATGTTAAGCAGGGAGCTTAACATTGGAAATAATGTTATGGTTACTTGATTTTGATGATGGGTTGGGGGATTAGGACCATTTCACCGGTGTAGTAATGTAGGTGCTTAATAAGCTAAGGTGATAGGTATTAATTGTGTAGTGCTTTAACCATGAGTTCAACCTCTCCTTGCTCTAGCCATGCATGACATAAGTTTCCCACACTTGCTTAGTACCCATGGTACTCAAACTTGTTTTTCTGTTGGTTTATATTGCTGCTCAGGTCAAGAGAATGATGTGGTGTTTAATGACCAAGACTTTGGTCCCGAGGAAGGATTCTAGGTTCACGGAGTCCACCGGGCAATGCCTGTGACGGAGCCCACAAGATTTATATTCCGCTGCTGTTTTATTTACATGTCATGAACTTATTATCGTCCATCGAGCCGTATGCTATGTAAGACTATTTTATATTCAACACTTGGCTTGTAATAAATGATGCTTCACTATTTGTCATCACATGTACGAGAGAATGATCCTGGCATACATGTGGTATTCACTCGGTTGTTCTTCGGAGAAACCGGTTATTATGCCAAATCTGTTCATGATCGAACTTTCTTGCTGTTTTAAACATGTTGCATGCTCACAAGTGCCTTTAATAATGAAAAAAATAATCAATCAACTATTCACATGTTGAGCTTTTATATACAAATGAAAAAATGAGAAAAAGATCAAGAGAATATGCATGCATCGCAATTCTTCTTTTGGGATGCCTTATCATTGCACTTAAATATGAACTTGGAAGAAGTTGTGTATGACTAAAACCATGTCCTTAAGCTTCTAATTGTCAAATGACATAGGCTTGGCTTGGTTGGTTAGAATAAGGCTGATGCGGCATATAATCTCTTGCAAATGTCATATGATCTGATTTTGTGCTTTAAAAAATAATTAAAATGCAGCAACAAGTGTCATGCTTTCAGGTCTTGACATAGTTAAGTTTGTGAGATCATGATGTGCTTAAATTAAAAATTACACTTGACTCTAGCATGGCTTACACTACTTTATGTATGTCATTGATGTGATAGTGTAAGTTACTTGATAGTATGGCTTGGATGAGCTTTGTTTTATATGTATAGGTTATAAATATGCTCATAAAAATTAAAATTTCTCTTTTGAACCTTGCTGAATACATTGTCAAAGGGGGAGAAATTTATCACACATTGCACGATTCACAAGTGTTTTGGCACGATTCTTCTTAGGAGGAGAATTTTTGTTTTTCTTCTCATTTTATATCTGATTTACAAAGGGGGAGAAATATGTATAGGGGGAGAAATTTTTGTTTCGAAATTTCTTTCTCATTTGATTGTTTTCAAACTTTTCATGTGAATAAGCCAATGTTCGGATTTTAAGTGGTGTTGCCAATGCATTCATCAAGGGGGAGATTGTGAGACCTATGTGTGCTGAATATATTGGCAGTGACTCTAGGTCCGAGCTCCAACAAGATCCTACGTAAGGTCCGACTTGGTATGGTTAGGTCCGACATGTGTTTGGTTAGCTCCGGCAGTAGGTCCGACTAGCTTTGGTAAGTTCCGGTGCTAGGTTCTGCTAGCTTTGGTATGCTCTGGCTCAAGGTCCGGTTAGCTTTGGCAAGGTCCGGAGCTAAATCGCAATGGTTCTGTTTTTACCATGCAAATGTTTTGAACTTGCTTTACATCTATGGAAAGTTTGCTTAGTATTCTTTTACTAAGTTTTTGAAGTGTTATGGCTGTTTACGGTGGTTAACATTTTGCTATGGTTTGCAACATGGTTATGTGAGGTGTTCACGTAAGGTGTTGTGGTTTTCGGAACTAACGTGAGTCAAGTTGCGGACTTGTGCTCGAAAGTATTAGTTGTTTATTCATGTGCAGGTGTTGCTTGAGTTCAAGATATGGCTGCTGACGGGATCCATTGAACTAGTCTTAGGGAGAAGATGAGGTTCAACAACCAAATTAGGGAGGAATTGTGGTTGAGTTGATCGGGAGGTCACGTAGCATGTTTGGATCAAGAACAATACATGTGAAGGTATCATAGATGTCGTTGGGAGGTGTTTGAATGTGCTCAAGGAGTGCAAGGACGTGGCAACATGGTTCCAAGGAGTGATGAAGAGATGTGGACGTAAAGACTTGGTAGGAAAAGTCCAACTGGCTAGATTATGAAATCAGGCTGCGGCTGAGTCGGTTATGGCTCAAATATGGAAAGATTTGAGTTGGTTAAGTTCAGTTGTTTTAGTAATGTGGGATACGTCTCTAAGATGTTTGGAAGTCTTAAGATTGCTTCTATCTGCGTATAGAAGACTCTTGGGCAGTTATGGAAAGTTTCAATTCAGAAACTGAGTAGGATTAGAGTCCTAGTTTGAATTTGGTTGGCCTTCGGGCTGGGTATATAAGCAAGGGAGGCCAGAGCTCGTGGGAAGACTACCATGGGCTGTTTCTCTTGTGTTTTGATCAATAAAATTCGTAATTTAGAGGAGCTTTTGTGTCTTGTTCATCCGACTTGTTTTTGTCAAGTCTTTCTCATCGAGTTTCTGGACAGCACGATCGTGCTTTGGTGTTTTGATCATAACTCGAGTTTTACAGATCCAATTGACGTGATTATTTTTGGGTTGTCTTAAAAACTTCATTATATATCATCTGTGAAAATTTCACTGTCATTGGATTTGTAGTTTCTGATCTACACGAGTTTATATGCAGTGTTGCAGATCTGGTTTTTACTCGAGTAGAACAGATTGATCTTCGTTTGATCTTTTGATCATCACTTGAGTTTTTCTTGATGGATTTCCGTGATTCTTGTTGTCGTATCTTTGTTACTTGATTCTCTATAATATATACCACTTTTGTCATAGTTGAACACATTTAGATCAGTCGCATACATGGTTTCTTTAACAGATCAATTTTCTGCCAAGGGGGTTATTGTTGCTTCCGCTAAAAAGTTAAAATCTACCATTCAGCCCCCTCTGGTAGCTTTTCACGTGCTCTTCGACCCTCCACCTAAGCCCAAAACCCTGGTTGTCTTGGCTATGCATTTGGGTTTTCAAACAAGACTCTAATGCACAATTGTATGAAATAGATAAAGTAAGTTCTCAAAACAAAAGACTCTATGGAACAGCTAATGAAAATCGGAGCTTGCCTTGTTGCTGCTGGTCAGGGGTTAGTGTCTCCTACGGAGGTATGAAGTCAAGTATCTACAGGGTTTCCTCGCGTCAGTGACTACACGTAATCAAATTAACGATATGTGTCAAATTAAATGCATATGTGTTGAATTTAGCATAAAAATACCATAAATATAGCTAGAAATTCCTTTTGGCTCTGAAATTTTTACTGTGTCTTGGTTCGAACCTAACCAGAGACTTGGCCAAATTTCATTTGAAACAAAGCCCATTTGAGCCCTGCACAAATAAAGGTCTAAATGGCCATTACTAGAGCTTCTATGGATTTCCAGGAATTTTCATGGATCAAACCATTACTTTCTAGACACTAGAGTTTGAGATGGTTCTAATGGAGTTGGTTTCATGCAATTTGAAGAATCCTAGAGAATATTATGCCCTAACCAAGATTTTAGAAAATTCCGAAAAATATTTCTGTACATTTTTCTATTTTCTCAGGGCAGTTCACTTTATAACACCATTAGGGGGACAAAATGAACTTGGATGGACCTGAAATTTTTCATGTGACTCACGGATTTTCAAATGAACATCCCAGATAAATTTTAGAATTTTCCATAAAGAAATTCTCCAGATAAAATACACAACAGTTTAAATTTTAGGGAATTAATTCGGGAAAAATAATGGGTTTATGGACTGAAATTTATTTTGCTGCAAAGTACTCGGAGAGCTGAATGTAACAAAATTTGTTTCACTAAATTAGGACCATCCTAGCAAAAGTTATGGGCAATTGAAGTTTGAACTATAATCTGAAATTTTTGGAAATGTTTAAAAATCTGACCGTGGACCCCACCCCCTCAGCCATCTTCTACCTCACGCCAGAACACTCTGGCGGCGGCGCGCGCCGTCGAGGTCTGCTGGAACGGTGTTCCCTGCCGTCCCCGGGGCTGGAACTCGCCGCCTCTGAGTTCGGGACCCCAAGCAACCCGTTTATGGGGTCGGTGACGGCTACCGGTGGCCGGAAACCCATCGGTGGTGTGCGGCGGCCTCGGGTCCACTTCGGCTTTGTCGGCCGGCAGACCTAGCCCGCCAAACGCTCGGCCAAAGGATTCTACAGCATCAGTGGGTGCTAGGGTAGATCGGCAATCAATCCACCGAGCTTCGAAAACGTCTCTAAAGGAGTTCTCACCGTGCGCCCGCATCATGCCGACTAGTGAGCGCTCAGGAAACCTCGAAATACGCCGCCTCTCATCGGTTTCAAGCTAGGTTTGAAAAGAGGAATTCACCGCCGGCTAGCCTAGCTCCCTCGTGCCTAATTTAGTGACCTAAGAAGGAATATCGAGCACGAATTTTGTGACTTCTTACCGGACGGTACGGGGTGGTGCACCGGAGGAAGAACACCAAATTCAGCCGCTAGGGTTCACCGTTTGATATGAGCTTCAGGGAGGAGCAACACGGTGGTGGAGTGCACCTCTGAGTGTTTTTGCTTGGGCGTCAAAACCGCCCGGTCGGCCTGTCCACGTGAGCCCGATCGCCGGCTACGTTAGGTCGCCGAAAAGAAGTTGCGGGCCCGAGAAGGAGAGCCCGAGACTTGTGCAGTTCTTGCACCGAGGACGTAGGAGAAGCTCACTCAGTGCCATTTTGCCACTAAAAGGGGTGGTGTGCGCAAGCTTTTTCAGGTTTCCTGATCGTTCTCCCGATGCGGCGGTGATCTGTTCAGAGTTTACGGTTTTTTGCTCGCGAGGAGACGAAGGCTGAGTTGAGTCGGTGTCCGAGCAAAAGATCAAGAGAGAGGCTAAGCAGAAGCCTGAGCTAGTGGCCAGCGTGATGAAACACCAGGACCTGGCTGTCACGTGGAGGCCCGGTAGCTCTCAGAGAATTTTGGCTGACCCAAGTGGAACAGAGCACAGGAGATATCGGTTGCAAGTCTATAGGGGTCACTGACCATTGGGGTCCACCCATTTTTTCCTCCCACAAAAATATCCTCATGTTAATCCCAAATATCTTCCAAATTTAGAAGGTCATAAATTCAAATATGTAGATCTCAATTTGGGATTGATTTAGACATATGGCAAAGCTTCTTCCAAATTCAAATTTGAATTTGCATTCAAATACCCTTTAATGTTCTCTTGCAAATACTTAGTAAAAACAACTCCAAATGTTGTGAACATTTGTATTCCCACAAATTTGAAGCTGAGGATTTCAATGATGGGGTCAGCTTTCAAATTTGGATGCCACAAACATAAATTCGAACCAACAGTTTTGAAATCCTCTTTTTATGAGGACCAATTTAAACTTGAGTGGACACTCTATTTGCTTTATGAAACAACTTGATCACTCATGTTCAAGAGCTGAACCTCACAAGTTCAGTTTACATGGCTCCTCATATGTGGTATTTTACATTCCTCCCCCTTAAAAGAATCTCGTCCCGAGAATACATAAAAGAAGAGACGAAGATGTCAGAGGAATTACCCATGATGAGACGCCATGAAATCCGGGTAGTTCGAGCAAAGGAAATCCTCGCTCTCCCACGTCGCTTCTTCAGCTGTGCGGTTGCTCCACAAGACCTTGTAGAACCACAGCGTTTGGTTACACGTGGTCCGAGCCTTCTCATCAATAATTTCCACCGGATATTCAGCGTATGTTAAATCCGGTTGCAACTCGCCAATGTCTTCAGTGAGAACAGCGGCGGTATGCATCAGACATTTCCGTAGTTGTGAGACATGGAAAACGTCGTGGACACCACCGAGATATGCCGGTAGTTCCAGTCTATATGCCACTGGTCCGCACTTCTCGGTGACAGCATAGGGTCAAATAAATCAGGGAGCGAGTTTCCCCTTTACGCAGAATCGGTGGACGCCTTTCACCGGAGACACACGGAGGTAAACGTGTTCTCGACATCTAAGTGCAGTAGCCTACGCCTCTTATCAGCATAACTTTTCTGTCGGGATTGAGCGGCTTTCAAGATCAATCCTGAACGTGACCCTTTCACCGGATTCGCACCAATTCAATGGGGTGCGGCATTTGCGGCCATAGAGAGCCTCATACTGTGCCATCTTAATACTCACTTGATAGCCGTTGTTATACGAGAATTTGGCGAACGGTAGATGATCATCCCAATTTTTACCGTGGTGGATGGCAAACACTCTCAGCATGTCTTCTAACACTTGATTCATCCTCTCAGTTTGCCTATCTGTCTGAGCGTGATTGGCGGAGCTTCTAATCAGTTTGGTACCCAACGCAGCGTGCAACTTCTCCCAAAAATGGGCCATGAACAGTGCACCTTGATCTGAGATTATGGTCTTGGGTACCCCGTGAAAGCACAAGAATTTTTTAATGTACAACTCCTTTGTCTCATATTCAGCTCCTTTTGGGTGAAGATGTACTTTGAACTCTTGTGGTCGGTGTAGAGATGCACCAAATCTCCCAGAAGATAGTGTCTCCACATTTTTAGCGCCAATACCACAGCAGTGAGGTCATGACCATGAGCCGGACAGTGCTGCTCGTGGTTTCAAAGATGACTTGAACCTGCGACCACCTGTCCTTGCATCAATACGCAACCAAGCCCGATACCGGATGCATCACAGTATACGTCAAAAGGCTTGGTCATATCCGGTTGAGCTAAGACCGGGGCTGTTGTGAGATGCTTCACCAATGCTTGGAACACTGCTTCACATGCTGAGTTCCAAAAATATTTCGTCCCCTTCTTCAATAATTCAGTCATCGGCTTAGCAAGCTTGGAGAAGCTCGGGATGAACCTCCGGTACTATGCCGCTAAACCGAGGAAGCTTCTGACTTCATGGACAGAAGTGGGGGCTTTCCATTTTAGCACTTGTTCAATTTTGCTTGGGTCAACCGCAATGCCTTCCGCTGAATTGATATGTCCCAAAAATGGCACTTGGCTGATCCAAAACTAGCATTTTCTGAAATTGGCATAAAGGTTATGGCCCGCAATCATTGAAGGACGATACGTAAGTGTTCGGCGTGTTCTTCTTCCGTTTTGGAGTAAACCAAGATGTCATCAACGAACACCACCACGAACTTGTCCAACTCCGGCATGAATACCGAGTTCAATGCGGGGCAGTGGACATTTGTTCTTGATGGTGACGGTGTTGAGCGGTCGGTAATCCACACACAACCTCAAGGTTTCATCATTCTTCTTTATGAACAGTTCCGAGCATCCCCATGGTGAGGAACTCGGTATAATGAAACCCTTGCTCAACAAGTCATTGAGTTGTTCCTTCAACTCAGACAGCTCGTTCGGAGCCATCTTATATGGTCTCCACGATATTGGTGTAGTCCCGGGTGCAAGTTCAATCTTGAACTCAACATCCCGTTCAGGTGGCATGCCCTAAAGATCATCCAGGAACACATAAGGATATTCTCGGGCTACTGGGATGTCCTCTAACTTGGGAGCTTCAGTATGATAAGCTGCTGAAACTTCTGGGACAGGGTTGTCTAATACGACTGACTGCGGACGGTGGAGTGGAGAGTTGAGGTGAACCGTCTGTGATAAAATTTGCAGGACAGCACCGTGGTAACTTAGCCATGACATTCCTAAGATTGCATCAATCTTTGGCCCCTCAAGGATAATCATAGTAGTGGGATATATTCTCCCACCCAAGCACAGTGGTGCTTTTGGAATCATCACATTCGCTGAAATGTTCCCTCCCGGTGAGCAAATCATATATGAGCACTCGGTTGGAAAGACTTGCAGTTGATGCTTAACCACATATGATTCACTTATGAAGTTATGGGTTGCAGCCGAATCAAAAAATATGATGATTGCATGATCATTGAGAGTGAATGTACCCGCCAGCACATTCTGTCCTTCCAGGGCATCCTCATTGTCGAGGTAATGAACGCCCCCGGGTCGCTGACCTCCCTTCTTAGCCGGTGGTCGGCCACGAGCACCGCCCTGATATTGGGCTTGCCCGCTGTTTTGTTGCCCCTGTGGGCAGTCCTTCGAGAAATGACCGGCCTGGCCACACGTATAGCATGTGTAGCGAGGCGGTCCTCCGCTGACCGATGGACAGAAGCCTGGGGCGCGTTGTGGTTGTCGAAGCGCCCGAGGTACCATCTGCTGCTGTTGCTGCAGTTGCGTTCGCGGTGGTGGCATTGGTGGTCGGAACGGGGCTGGTTGATAAGGACGACCCCAAACTGTTGAGGTCGTGCCAGTGGATGCCACTGCTGACCCGATGGTGTCCGATACACCATTCGGTATTTTTGAGGAGCTCCACCCCGCTGCTCGGTGGAGCACTGCGCTTCCGCTGCTCAGTCGCAAATTCCAGTTGAGCATCCTCTTGAAAAATCGCGGCATTGATGAGGTCGTTGAAGGTGCCACGATTGCATTGCGCGAGGTGAGTCTTCATCTCGCAATTTAAATCCCTATAGAACCGTGCTCGCGCTTCCTCTCCTCGGTGGAGATGTAGTCCAACGCATACTGCACCAGATGGTTGAACACTCATGGAGTAGTCATGGGCAATCCTCCCGCCTTGCTTCAGCTCCAAGAATTCTTGGAACATCCTCTTCATCATACCAGGAGGTATGTGATAGGCGTGAAACGCCTCCCGGAATTCTATCCATTCCACGGCATGGCCAGGAGGAAGTGAGGCCACATAATTTGCCCACCACGCACCAGTGGCACCATGAGGCTGCTGCACCCCGAAGAGAGTCTTCTGCCGCTCCGTGTACTGGAGCAGCCCGAACATGGACTCGATCGTCCGCAGCCAGTTGTCGGCCTCCAGTGGTTCCACCGCTTCGGTGAACACCGGAGGATGCGTATTCATGAAATCCGAGTACGTAGTGGGTGGGGCTAACGAGGCTCCCTCTCTTGACGCATTACTGCCTCGGGCGTATTCTGCACAATCGTGCGAAGCAGGTCGGTCTGCTCCTCACGAGAGCCCACCAGCGCCGAGATCACATCCGCTAGCCTAAGCAGAGGCGGTGGTGGTGGTTGTTGCTGCGGGGTGTTGTCGTAGGCAGGTGGCTGGGAGTCATCACCCCATTGCTTACTCGAGCCCCCGACCTCGTGCATGGCCTGGGTACAAACCATCTGCAACCATAACGACAATAACATTAGCCCCATAGCATACTCCATGCTGTCCATAAAATAGTGGTAAACATAATGACATTAAACATGCGATACATCTCGTACATGGATAATGTAATAATTTTGCACAAGATACACCATTACAAGACCAAATACAAATTAGTGAAATCCATATTGACGGACATCCTCTTTGGAAGTTCATCTCAACTTGATTTGGTCACTACGAGACGTTAATATCACTTTGTCATCACGTATACTACACTTTATCTTCAATACGACACAAACATGGTCCCTAGCAAAAAGAACTTGAGTAGATAATATACTCAAATCTTTCACTAGTTGAAGATAACAACTCATGAGTATGTCCTACCCCTTTGGGTGTAATAAAACCCCAATAGGTACAACAATCTCTCCAATGAGTTCAACTGTTCATTCCCCTGCCCTGAATGACCAATTTCTGCTCGTCCCAGATTTTGAGCTGGTAACTGGCATTTTCATAACTCAAGTTGAATACAAAAGTTAAAGTTAACTTCAGTATATTTCCAACGAGTATTTATTTGCCCCCAGATCAGCTCTGGTTAAAAATAGTATGATGATTCAAAGTCAACAAAATTTCTGGGAAAATTTCAATAGCACCTCCTTTGAAAGTTTCTGCTTTCAACTCAAAATTCCACTGAATTCCGTACTTCTACTGCAAAAACTTTGAATTACAAAGATGTAACACATCTCCTAAACTTTCCAAAAATGTATCCTATGATTATTTTATATTTCTCTACAGGAAGTTATGCTTGAATAACAGAACAGTCCAGAGAGAGTTTTGAATCTTTCCTGGTTATTGACAGTTTACAATCATCTGGAATTTCAACCAGTTTGATGTGTGATTCTGTTCCGGAAGTCTACAACAAAGTCGTAGAGCACTTAAACCTTTTTCCATAAATAGATCTCACACCTCCATTGGCCAAGTAACCTGTGAGTCATGCTCTGTTAAATTTCAGCAAACTTGCTGCCAAAAACAGAGCACTCTGTTTTTCAAGTTCCTTAAGCTGCACTACTAAATTATTAGACTTTCTCTTCACAACCAGAATCCTAAGGATTAAAACTTGGTTATCTCATGTCAGTACTACTTTCCTCACAAAATGGAAAATCCTAACTGGATTATACCGGCATATACGACTCAACCGTGTCACTAAAACGGTCTCTCGCAATCGTGTACTACACGGGATACGTACGTGGTTAGTACCTGCAGAAGAACACCCACTAAAGATTCACTCAAAGTTTTTTTTCATTTCAGGCAGGTCCATATTTGAATGTAAATACATACTCCCGTATCATTTCCATACGGCCGTCCTTGACTGAAGCCACATCTCAAGGTACATGGCCGTGTTATTCACCACCCGACAGAGGGCTCCACACCTTTGCAATTAAGCACACTGGTGGACCAGCATTCTCGTATGCCCCATAGAACATAAAAAGTCCTAGAGTACATACTTCGTGTTACAAACCACACAATGGGGTATCCTCCTCTTGCCCCGGGGTTTGCGCACTGCAGGCTAGTGCTGTTCATATTCTCTAAAACATGAAGAGTCTTAGAAAACATATTCACTTTCCGCTCGTTGCCGAACGGAACATCTCATGACACATTGCTCGCATGAGTGAACTAACCGAAATTGATCCAATTTCGGTGGCGTTCCTTACCATGTTTACCTGAGCGTAGGTGCGTCCTTACGTAATCAAAATTTAGAATTATAACAAGTAGGTTAGTCATGCCACTTTAAGTAACTATACTAATATAGTCCTTATTTTGGCATACTAGCAATTCCTCACTGTAATCCTAAGTTTTCCCGTAATACTGTCCTTATTTAGTGTGCTGTCCCCTAAGCAGCTCTGATATCACGCTGCGAGGACCCGACGGTCTCGACTAGCTAGGATCACGTTGAGGGTTACTGCGTTGCACAACACCGGATAACACACATAAAAGGTACAAAGGGGAAGTGAAATTTTTATTACATAGATGAGTTTATGAACATATTTACAACAAAATAACGTCATGTCTAAACTCACGGGCGTAGACTAAGCAAAAAAGTTCATGTTCTGCCAGTGAACGAGTTCCTACTAGCACCCACATGCACACTAACACGGCGGCGTGCACGGCTCCCACTCGACATTGTTTTCCTCTTGGGGTTCCGTCTCCTCCTCGGGAGCCTCTTCCTCATAGCACCCTGCAAACGCTTCAAACACAAGCAGTGAGCACGATGGCTCAGCAAGACTGACCCGTCTTACCTACACATGAATCTCTACATGCTGGGTTTGCGGTGCATAGTAGGAAAACATGTTGCAAAAGGCACGTCTAAATAGTTGAACCCCCTGCTGAGACACATAAGAAATCTGCAATCAAACAAGAAACACATTTCTCTTATGTGCTTTGCCTAAGGTTCAAAAGAACTAGCTCTAAACTACAGCAAATCATTAACAAGCAATGTAAAGCTTTCAATCAGCAATCATTTAACATGACATTAGCCTGTTCTTTCTATGTCACGGTACAGTGAACAAGTGGTACTCACTGACCGCGAGGGACGGCGGTTATAATCGATTTACACCTACAGGGTTACCCGAATAACCCGTCACGTATGCCCGTATTTGATGTTACCTACAGCAACCATCACGGACATCATACGCAACCACCTTTTATCCGTCAGCCAAGTGTTGAACCGGGTCTTTCTCAACCTTAGCGACTACAACAAGAACAAGAACAACAACAACAACCAAGCCTTTATCCCAAGCATGTTGGGGTCGGCTAGACATGAAACCCAATAATTATATATATATATATATATCAATGAAGTAAAAGAGAGGAAGAGATATAAGAACAACAAGGAAAAAAGAAAAAAAACAAGACTAAGATTCTGGCACATGAATTGCTACTTTCCATGCGGTCCTATCATGAGATAAGTCTCTGGATACATTCCAATCTCTAGAATCTCATTTTACCACCTCCTCCCAGGTCAACATTGGTCGTCCTCTACCCCTCCTTATATTTTTTCTACCTCTTAAAATCCCAATGTGAATCGGTGCTTCTGGAGGTCTCCGCTGGATATGTCCAAACCACCTTAGTCGATGTTGGACTAACTTCTCTTCAATCGGCGCCACCCCTACCCTGTCACGAATTGCCTCATTCCTTATCCGGTCTATTCTCGTGTGCCCACACATCCACTGCAGCATGCGCATCTCTGTAACACCCTCAATTTCACTATCATGCATTGCATATATTTTTCATGTAGAGAAGCATTTGAAAAGAAGTAAAAATGGAGAAATAATCCTAGAAGTGGAGAAAGAACAATAGAAATGGAGAAAAGAACCATAGAAATGGAGAAAGAACCATAGAAATGGAGAAAGAACCATAGAAATGGAGAGTAATAAAAATAAAATAGCTAAATTGAGACAACCCAAATTTCCCCCTTCCAAAAAATTCCCAAATTCTTCCCAAATTTTTCTGATTTTCCCCAAATTCCCCAAAATTACCCTAGGGGGAATTTCCCCCACATTTTGGGGGAATTTTCCCCCAAATTGGCCGCACCAATTAAGGGGGAGACCCCTTGGCCGCAGCCCTTGAGGGGAGAAACCCTATCCCCCAGCTTTAGGACTCTTTGGTTAAGTCCCCTACCGCTAGGACTCTTTGGTTGAGTCCCCTACCTTTAGGACTCTTTGTTTCCACCCCAAGGACTCTTTGGTTGAGTCCCATACTTCTAGGACTCTTTGTTTCCACCCATAGGACTCCTTTCCCCCCCTTATAAATATAACCCCCACCCCCTGGCCGCACCCCTATCTCTTTTGGTCATCCTCCCCTGCTTCCAAGCCCCTTCCTTGCTGCCAAGTCACCGAGTTTCCCCTGCCAGAGTTTGGTAGCCGGTGAGCCCCGCCGGTGAGCGCCGCCGACGCGCCCCACCGTCGAGGCCCATCATCGAGCCCCGCTGTCGAGCCCCGTCGTCAAGCCCCGCCGTCGAGCCCCGTCGTCGAGCCCCGTCGTCGAGACGTGCCGACGAGCCTCGTCACGCCTCGCCGTCGCCCGAGAAGAAGCCCAACGTTCTGTCCTACCATAATTTTCCATAGAAAAATCCCCCGCTGCTGCCGTTGCTAGGAGAAAGGCCCTGCCACAAGGAGGAAGTGAGGTAGGTCTTCATTACCCATCTTACGACGTCGCCGCTGTTTCTACGCATCCGTTTTCTTCGCCCCCTTCGAGCATAAACTTTTGTGTGTGTACAGATCGTGTTTTGATCGATTTTCGATGGTGGAATTGATCTAGACCTTGTGTAAAGATCATCACCACGTCCACACTTGATCCCTACACCCTTGTTCATCATAAAACTCCATGAAAGCCCATTAAAAGATGCAAGAACACGTACAAACTGGTTCTATAAAACTGCACTATAGGATTTGCATTCATCTACCCCATTACATCTTCAGTAAAGTTTGTGCATGATGATTTATTGCTGTAAATTTTGTATGTGCGTGATTGTGAGTAGAAGGACAAGCTCAAGATGCCGTCTAGGAGGAACTACAGCACCAAGACTTTGAAACGCTTGAGCAACAAGAACCACGGGAGCAAGGCAAGTGCCCCTTGACCATATTGATCCCATATTTTGAAACTGTTTTGTTTGCAAAAAATTGTATGCTTGAGTCAACTTGATGGGACACCCTTTTATAGGAGTTTACTAGTTTTGTTAACCATCCTTTTCACTGGGAATGTTGATGAGTCGGGTATGGTCGTTTTTCCTTTTTGCTTCACTTAACTTACGGGATACGGGAAGCTGAATTAAAACATGGTATGCTACTACACTCATATGAATAAAGATGATGAAAAATATGATGTTAATGAGCATGGAATCAGGGAGATCTAGGCAAGCTTGGTTCGTGGATGTTGCTGAATGATATGGTGGTTTACTTGCTGTAGATCTAAGGACTGGTTCATGCGAGCACATGTCAGGAAAACAGTGCTACCACAAGGCCAAATATGGGTGCAGCTTAGCTGACTAATTAGGTGTGTTGCTAGCTTGTTATAGACCGTTGGATGGTGCGGGGAATGGGAGTCGAGACAGACTGCCCTAGGAACTGCATGGCACAAAAGGGGGGTCATGGGTGGGAGAATGGAGATTCGAGCCTGCCGGTGAAACCTCAGTGGGTCCATACATCCTAGTAGCCCCTTTGTAAAGGCTATTTTGTGATCTCTTGTCCATACACCGATGGTTGTGTACTGGTATCATGGAGGTTCTTTCTAGTTGCCGCCAGGTGAAGAAATCACAAACTTGTGGGTAAAGTGGTGCCACCTCTGCAGAGTGTGAAACTATCATGATAGCCGTGCTTCCGGTCACAAGCACCTGGCCAACTTCCATGATTAGAGGCTAAACTTGGGATGGATATTTGGGTATGGTCATTGGGATTGGTTTTTGGACTGTTCTGAGTCATGACAATGAATTTGGTTTCAGTTAAATGAATATGAGATGGTTATGAATATTTATGAGTATGAGATGAACATGAGAAAGATTATTGGCTGGTTGAAGCATGATATATGGTGAATTATGATGAAAGAATGTGGCTGAATTACTTGGTTATGATGGGATTAAACTCACCTAGGAATAGTTGCTATTTTTACCATGTTTATGAAATAAAATTTGCTTGCTGCAATGAACCTCTTTATTTCCTACCTTGTTGTAAGCTACATGTCATACTTTGCCTGCACTTGCTGAGTACGACATGTACTCACCATTGCATTACCACATATACATCAGCTACAGGAGATGAGTACTTTGAGGACCACGTGGAGTACTAGGCGTGCGCACTACCGACAACATGTCTGTGGAGTTGAAGATTGGAGCCTGCTGCCTTAGCCATTTTTCCGCTGTCGTTTAGAGTCTTCCGCTGCAAGAACAAGTTAGAGATTCATGAGTGAGACATTGAGTAATTGTAATAACGTACTTAAACACTATTTTTCATGGTTATATTCTGAATTCAGTTTGTGGAGCCACTATGAGATGAACATACTAGGCACACATATGCATTCAGTTGGTTCTATTTCTAGAACCGAGTGTCATAAATTGGAATCAGAGCCACGTTGACCATACGACGCAATCCTAGGTAGAGCGGAAACTCTAAAACGCATAGGAATACCCCTATAAAATGCTATTTGTGAGACCTATGTGTGCTGAATACATTGGCAATTAGGATAAAAGTTAGCATTAACATTCAAAGTATTGAATATTGCCAAAACATTCTTCTGTGGCAAGGTCCGACAAGTTCTTTGTTAGGTCCGCCAAGTGTTGGCAAGGTCCGATGCAAGCTCCGGAGAGCTCCTGCAAGGTCCGGACAGCTTCTGTGAGGTCCGGAGCTTGTTTTTAGGGAGCTCCCGTGAAGTTCAACTCGTAGAACTGCAGCGTCTTGTTTTTGCTTTTAACTCGCAATGTTTCAAACTTGCTTTATGGGAAGGTTTGCTTAGTATTAATTTGCTAAGTTTTTGGTGTGTTTTGGTGGTTATGGCTGTTATCATTTGATATGGTTTGCAACATGCTTATGTGACGTGCTCATGTAAGGTGTTGTGGTTTTCGAACTAACGTGAGTCAAGTCGAGGACATGTGCTCGGAAGAATTGGTTATTTATTCATGTGCAGGTGTTGCTTGAGTTCAAGACATGGCTGGTGACGGAATCCTTGGACTAGTCTCAGGGAGGAGATGAGGTTCCAACAACCAAGTTCGGGAGGAGCTGTGGTTGAGTTGATCGGGAGGTCGCGCAGCATGTTTGGATCAAGGGCAGTGCATATGAAGGTTGCGTGTACGTCGTTGGAAGGTGTTTGCACGTGTGCAAGGAGTGCATGGACGTGGCAACATTGTTCCAAGGCGTGATGAAGAGAAGTGGACGTAAAGAATTGGTCGGAAAGGTCCAACCGGCTGGATTGCGTACTCAGGCTGAGGCTGAGTCAGATATGGCTCAAATATGGAAGATTTGAGTTGGTTATGATAGGATTTCGTGCTAGGCACGAAGTTGAGTTGTTTTAGGAATGTTTAGGACGTTCCTAAGGTGTTTGGAAGTCTCACGATTGCTTCTATCTGCAAATAGGAGAGTCCTGAGCAGTTATGGTAAGTTAGGATACGAGTCCAATTAGGAGTAGGAGTCCTAGATTAGATTGTTTAGCCTGAGGGCTGGCTATAAAAGCAAGGGAGGCCAGAGCTCTCGTGGGTAGAGAACTTTCGGCTGTTCCTCTTGTGTTTCCATTGAATAAAGTTCATAGTTTCGAGGAGCTTTTGTGCCTTGTTCGTCCGACTTGTTTTTCGTCAAGTCTTTCTCGCCGAGTTTCTGGACAGACCGACGTTGCTTCGGTGTTTCGTTAATAACTCGATTTTTACAGATCCGATTGATGTGAGTCTTTTTGGGTTGTCTTCACAACTCAATTGTCTATCATATGTGAAATTTTCACGAGCTTCAGATCTGTAGTTTTTGAGATATACGAGTTTCTTTGCAGCGTTGCAGATCTGTTTTATATCGGGTAGAACAGATTGATCTTCGTTTAATGTTTGGATCGTATCTCAAGTTTTATTTCGTGTTTTCAAGTGATTCTTGTTGCATTAGATCCGTGACTTTATTCTCTACCTCTCTACTTGATTTGTCACGGTCGAACACGTTTGAAAACACTTGCACACACGGTTTCTTTAACCGATTGATTTTTTGCTGAGGGGTTTTTGTTGTTTCCGCTGCGAAAAGTTTTAATCTACCATTTACCACTCCTCAGGTAGCTTTTCACGTGCTGTTCGATCCTACAATTGGTATCAGAGCCAAGGTGCTCTAATCTTTGTGATTTGCACGTGTTTTGACTAACCATCATGGAGAAGTACTCCGCAAAACCTTGTGTGTTCAATGGCATCGATTTTCAGGTTTGGAAGGCGCGGATGGAGGCTTACATACAGGCGCAAGGCTTCGCCATATGGGAAAAGGTCTATCGGAACTTCGATGTACCACCCAACGATCAAGTTACGGCTGCGAACATGAGAGATGTTGACAACAACAACAAGGCTCGCAACTTGATCATCCAAGGATTGACTCAAAGCGACTTCGACCGTGTTGCACACCTCCGATCTGCATATGATGTTTGGAAAGCTCTTTGTGACTACCATGAAGGATCCAATACGATCAAGGAGGTAAGGCAAGATATGTTCAAGAAAGAATACATGCATTTTGAGATGCAACCCGGTGAGTCAATTGACGACCTTTTTGCTCGCTTTAATAAAATTCTCAGCAACTTGCGTAGTGTCAATGTTAACTTTTCAGATGCTGAAAATGCTAGACAATTGTTAGGAGCATTATATATGTCAATTTCGGAGATGAAAGTTACATCTATTCGTGAATCTACTGTCATGAGTTCTCTTACTTTAGACGTGCTTTATTCTAAATTGAAAACTCATGAATTTGACATCATCTCACGTAAAAACCCCAACAAGTCTATTGCATTTGTTTCGCAACGTGACATGTCTAGTTCTAGTCAATCATCATCTAGTGGTGCACTCTCTTTGCTGTCCTCTCTAACCCTTCAACAGATTGAAGAGTTTCCAGAGGAGGAGCTTGCACTCATCTCTACTCGGTTCTCAAAAGCATTGCAAAATGTGAGAACTAGAAGGAGAGGAAGCTCCGGACCTCAACGATGTTTTGAATGTGGTAAGACAGGACATTTTTGTACGGAGTGCCCTAACCTTTCAGGTCCGACTTCACGTGAAGAAAAGCAAACAAGGCCGAAGAAATCGTTTGCAAAGAATAAGAAGAAGAAAGATTTATTAATGGGCAACGTAGTGCATAGTATAATCTCTGCACTTCAAGATTTCGGCTCAAGTGATGTGGACACCGGTAGTGATGAAGATGAAGAAGCTATGGCAAATATGTGCTGCATGGCGAGCAAGTCAAGTTCAAGCTCCGAGGAGGCAGACCACAACAGCGACGATGAAGAGGAATGTACCACTTGCGAAGAAATGTGTGATGATATTTCTCGTGCCACTGTTATATTAAAGAAAAGGATAAAAAACATAGGAACAATGCTGTTCAAATTGAATCACTAGAATCTGAAATTAATCGTTTAAAAACTTTGATTTCTAGTGATGATTCTTGTTCCTCATGTGATTTGATTTATGAACAATTATCCTCTTTAAGAAGTGCACACGCATCTACACTTGATAAACTTGAGCTTGAAATTGAAAAGAACAAAGAGCTTGTTGCACTTAATGATAAAAATTTGAAAGATGCTTGTTGTTCTACAATTGATTTGCATTGTTCTTCATGTGATGATCTGAATAAGAAACTAAATGATGCTATGAATGAGATTTCTATTTTGAACAATGCTTTACGTGTGCATGAAGTTAAATATTGTTCAAATTGCAAACTAAAAGGAAAAACTTCATGTGAAAACTGCTTTGATCTGTCCAATAAACTTGATGACATGCATAGGACACTAGATCGGTTTTCTAATGCAAAAAAGAACCTAAACTTGCTGCTGAATTCTTCCAAGTCTTGTAATGATAAAACTGGTTTAGGTTTTAATTCTCATGCTCATGCTAAGGCACACCCACCTAAAGTTGTAAAGTCATTAGGAAGCGGTTTGATTAAAACAGCCCCTAGACAAAAAGAGGTGATTTTCAAATCTGCAGGAGTACTGTCCCATTCGGGTTCTAATAAATGTGTTGCTTGCTAATCTAGACATGATAATAAGGTTATTTTTCATTGTACCTACTGTGGTAGAGATGGTCATGTCATGGATTTTTGTTATAGACTAGCTAAACACGATAAGAAACAAAGAATACTTGCTAGATCACATAACAACCAAGCAAAATCTGCTAGACCGAATGTTCGGAGCTTGCAACCTGCTGTAATGAGTCAAAAACTTGCTCCCGAACCTACTGTTTTTTGTGCTACATATAACACATCTTCTAAGTCAGTAGTTGGGAACAAAAATTTTCGATGATTGGCTCATAAACCTGCTGTACCTTCTCAGCTTTCGCGTGTTATTCCTACTGGACGTTGTGTGACTCAGTACTGGATTCCTAAAAGTCTTTTAACTAACCCCAGTATTGAGTCATTGACGTATTGTGCTGCTGTGTAGGTTTCACGTTTGAGGAAGGAGAACATTTGGATTGTGGATTCAGGTTGCTCACGCCACATGACCGGTAACAAAGAATGGTTCTCCTCTCTCTCTTTTGTGTCACGTGTAGAAAATGTTACTTTCGCCGATAACTCTTCTACTCCCATAATTGCTAAAGGTTCGGTTAGAGTAAACAATCTCTACACTTTGAAAGATGTGGGACTTGTTAAAAATTTGAAATACAACTTGCTTTCGGTTTCACAATTGCTAGATGAAAATCTAGAGGTTAGCTTTGCCAAAAATTGTTGCAAGGTTGTAGATTCAAAAGGTGAGCTTTTGTTTAACATGTCTAGGTTTGGAAGAGTTTTTAAAGCTGATTTTGATTTGTCAACTTCTAAGCATCGGTGTCTAGTTGCTAATGATACAAATGATCTATATTTTTGGCATCGTAGACTTGGTCACATAGGCTTTGATCATCTCACTCGTGTTAGTGCTCTCGATCGCATACGTGGGCTGCCGAAGCTTAAAAAGGACAATGATATTGTGTGCTCTTCTTGTAGACATGCTAAGTTTGTTGCATGTTCACATGCTCCTCTCACAATGACCATGACAGCTGAACCGGGACAACTTTTACATCTTGACACAGTAGGTCCGGCACGTGTTCAATCCTTCGGAGGTAAATGGTATGTGCTTGTGATTGTTGATGATTATTCCAGATATTCCTGGGTTTATTTTATGGCATCTAAGAATGAAGCTTTTAGTCATTTTAGAACTTTATTTCTTACATTATCTATTGATCACCCAGGATCATTAAAAGCAATTAGAAGTGATAACGGAACTGAATTTAAAAACCAATCCTTTGATCACTTTTGTGCTGAAAATGGAATAGATCATCAATACTCTTCACCCTATGTACCACAACAAAATGGTGTCGTAGAAAGAAAGAACAGGACCTTAGTTGAGATGGCTAGGACTATGCTTGATGAATATCAAACTCCTAGGAAATTTTGGGCTGATGCAATTGCAACCGCTTGTTATGTCTCAAATCGTGTTTTCTTGCGTGCTAAGCTTGGAAAAACCCCATATGAGCTCCGGTTTGGACATAGTCCTAGTGTTACACACTTTAGGGTTTTTGGTTGCAAATGCTTTGTTAAGAAACATGGTAATCTTGATAAATTTGAAGCTATATCTGTTGATGGCATGTTTCTTGGTTATCCATCTCATATTAGAGGCTACCGTGTGCTTTTACTTGACACTAACAAAATTGTGGAGACTTGCGAGGTTTCTTTTGATGAAGCTAGCCCAAGTACTAGCTCCGATATTGCAGGTCCGGATCCATATCCGCAGGGGGAGAGTATTTTTATTGAAGAAGATGAAGAAGTGGTGCTGCTGCCCGAAAACTCGGAAGTAAATAACGATCAAGCTGCTGATTTTGCACCACAACCACCACCAACAGTCACTACTGCTGGTTCGGACCTTCCTCAATCAACAAGCCCTCCTAATCAAAGGTACGAACATGAAGAAGAAGGTGCTTGTGAAGTGTCTACTCCCCTCCGAGTACTCAAAAGTCATCCTCCACAACAAATCATTGGAAGCTTGCATGAACGAGTCACTCGGTCCAGGTTTTGCGATCCAAACTCTCGTGCTCATTCTGCTTTTGTTGCTTCTTTTGAACACAAGGATATATCACACGCACTCACTAATGAATCTTGGATTAATGCCATGCAAGAAGAGTTAGAAAATTTTGAAAGAAATAATGTTTGGAAACTTGTACCTCCACCTCAAGGTCACACATTAATTGGAACTAAATGGGTATTTAAAAATAAGCAAAGTGAGGATGGGGTTGTGGTTAGGAATAAAGCTAGATTGGTTGCTCAAGGTTTCACTCAAATTGAAGGTCTAGATTTTGATGAAACATTTGCTCCTGTTGCTAGATTAGAAGCTATAAGAATTTTATTAGCATTTGCTGCATCTAAAGGTTTCAAGTTATATCAAATGGATGTTAAAAGTGCTTGTCTTAATGGCTACATAGAGGAGGAGGTTTATGTTAAGCAGCCACCGGGTTTTGAAAATCCAAATTTTCCTAATCATGTTTACAAACTGTCCAAAGCCTTGTACGGTCTAAAACAAGCCCCTAGAGCTTGGTATGATAGGTTAAAAACATTCTTACTTGAAAAGGGTTTTACCTTGGGCAAGGTTGATAAAACTCTTTTTGTACTTAAGCATGGCAATGACTCATTATTCGTTCAAGTGTATGTGGATGATATTATCTTTTGTTGTGCTTCTCATGATCTCGTGTCCATGTTTTCAGCTATGATGAGTGTAGAATTTGAGATGAGTATGATGGGAGAACTCACATACTTTTTGGGGCTGCAAATCAAGCAAATAAAAGAGGGAACTTTTGTGCATCAAACTAAGTATACAAAGGACCTTCTTAAGCGCTTCAACATGGACAAATGCAAGCCTCTTCGGACACCAATGGGAACAGCAACAACACTTGAACTTGACGAAGATGGTGACCCGGTCGATAAAAAAGAATACAGAAGTATGATTGGATCACTTTTGTATCTCACAGCGTCAAGACCGGACATACAATTCAGCGTATGTCTTTGTGCACATTTTCAAGCTTCTCCACGTGCTTCACATCGCCAAGCCATCAAAAGGATTCTCAGGTACCTACATGGAACTCAAGAATTTGGCATTTTTCTTCCTTCTTCCTCAACAGTTTCTTTGAAAACTTTTTCGGATGCTGATTTTGGGGGTTGTAGGATTGATAGGAAAAGTACTTCGGGTGCTTGTCATTTTCTTGGTAATTCACTTGTTGCTTGGTCCTCTAGAAAACAAAGTTCAGTTGCACAATCCACGGCCGAATCTGAATATGTAGCTGCGGCTAGCGCTTGCTCACAAATTCTTTGGATTGTTCAAACACTTAAGGACTATGGGGTTGATTTAGATAGTGTTCCATTGTTTTGTGACAACACTAGTGCAATTTGTATTGCTAAAAACCCCGTGAAACACTCTAGAACTAAGCACATTGACATTAGGTATCACTTTCTTCGTGATAATGTTGAAAAAGGAAACATTGTGCTTCACCATGTCGATACCGAACAACAATTGGCTGATATTTTTACAAAACCTTTGGATTTCACTCGTTTTTGTTTCATTCGTAGTGAAATAGGGGTTATGCATCCTCATGGATTAAATTGAGGGGGAGTTTTTGAAACTTTGAAAGTCTATGTGTGAATCTGAAACTAAAATAATATGAGCATAATATTTCATACATATATGACTTTGTGATTCCTTTTACAGGCTGAAAGTTCTTACTACATTACTCATGTTATACATTTTGTAGTTTTTGCCATGACTAGTAATTGGAATAATTACTTACACTAAATCTGGTCATGATCGAACTTTCTTGCTGTTTTGAACTTGTTGCGTGCTCACAAGTGCTTTTAATCATAAAAAAATTAATCAAGTGATCAGCTCACATGTTGAGTTTTCAAATAAAAAAATTGAGAAAAGATCAAGAGAATATGCATGCATCGCACTTCTTCTTTTGAGATTTCTTATCATTGCACTAAGATATGAACTTGGAAGGAATTGTGTATGACTAAAACCATGTCCTTAAGCTTCTGATTGTCAAATGACATATGCTTGGCTTGGTTGGTTAGAATAAGGCTGATGCGGCATATAATCTCTTGCAAATATCATATGATCTACTTTGTGCCTTAAATGATTATGAATAATAAAAATGCAGCAACAAGTGTCACGTTTTCAGGTTTTGAAATAGTTGAGTAAGGGAGATCATGACTTGCTTAAACTGAAAAATACATTTGATCTCTAGCATGGCTTACACTACTTTATGTATCTCATTGATGTGATAGTGTAAGTAACCTGATACTATGACTTGGATGAGCTTTGTTTTATATGTATATGTTATAATATGCTCATAACATTTAAAAAAATTCTCTTTTGAACCTTGCTGAATACATTGTCAAAGGGGGAGAAATGTATAAGGAGAGTTTTTTTACACTTTGCATATGTTATACACTTTCTTCCTTCTCTGATTTTGAAAAATGGGGAGAAATTAATAAAGGGGGAGAAATGAGTTTTCAAAGCTTTCCAAAACTTTTCATAAGCCAATATTCGGATTTTAATTGGTGTTGCCAATGCATTCAAGGGGGAGATTGTGAGACCTATGTGTGCTGAATACATTGACAATTAGGATAAAAGTTAGCATTAACATTCAAAGTTTTGAATATTGCCAAAACATTCTTCTGTGGAAAGGTCCGACAAGTTCTTTGTTAGGTCCGCCAAGTGTTGGCAAGGTCCGACGCAAGGTCCGGAGAGCTTTTGTGAGGTACGGAGCTTGTTTTTAGGGAGCTCCCGTGAAGTTCAACTCGTAGAACTGCAGCATCTTGTTTTTACTTTTATCTCGCAATGTTTCAAACTTGCTTTATGGGAAGGTTTGCTTAGTATTAATTTGCTATGTTTTTGGTGTTTTTTGGTGGTTATGGCTGTTATCATTTGATATGGTTTGCAACATGCTTATGTGACGTGCTCATGTAAGGTGTTGTGATTTTCGAACTAACGTGAGTCGAGTCGAGGACTTGTGCTCAGAAGAATTGGTTGTTTATTCATGTGCAGGTGTTGCTTGAGTTCAAGACATGGCTGGTGACGGGATCCTTGGACTAGTCTCAGGGAGGAGATGAGGTTCCAACAACCAAGTTCGGGAGGAGCTGTGGTTGAGTTGATCGGGAGGTCGCGCAGCATGTTTGGATCAAGGGCAGTGCATATGAAGGTTGCGTGTACGTCGTTGGAAGGTGTTTACACGTGTGCAAGGAGTGCATGGACGTGGCAACATTGTTCCAAGGCGTGATGAAGAGAAGTCGACGTAAAGAATTGGTCGGAAAGGTCCAACCGGCTGGATTGCGTACTCAGGCTGAGGCTGAGTCGGATATGGCTCAAATATGGAAGATTTGAGTTGGTTATGATAGGATTTCGTGCTAGGCACGAAGTTGAGTTGTTTTAGGAATGTTTAGGACGTTCCTAAGGTGTTTGAAAGTCTCACGATTGCTTCTATCTGCAAATAGAAGAGTCCTGAGAAGTTATGGTAAGTTAGGATACGAGTCCAATTAGTAGTAGGAGTCCTAGATTGGATTGTTTAGCCTGAGGGCTGGCTATAAAAGCAAGGGAGGCCAGAGCTCTCATGGGTAGAGAACTTTGTGCTGTTCCTCTTGTGTTTCTATTGAATAAAGTTCATAGTTTCGAGGAGCTTTTGTGCCTTGTTCGTCCGACTTGTTTTTCGTCAAGTCTTTCTCGCCGAGTTTCTGGACAGACCGACGTTGCTTCGGTGTTTAGTTCATAACTCGAGTTTTACAGATCCGATTGACGTGATTCTTCTTGGGTTGTCTTCACAACTCAATTATCTATCATATGTGAAATTTTCACGAGCTTCGAATCTGTAGTTTTTTAGATACACGAGTTTCTTTGCAGCATTGCAGATCTGTTTTATATCGGGTAGAACAGATTGATCTTCGTTTAATGTTTTGATCGTATCTCAAGTTTTACTTCTTGTTTTTCAAGTGATTCTTGTTGCATTAGATCCGTGACTTGATTCTCTACCTCTCTACTTGATTTGTCACGGTTGAACATGTTTGAAAACACTTGCACACACGATTTCTTTAACCGATTGATTTTTTGCTGAGGGGTTTTTGTTGTTTCCGCTGCGAAAAGTTTTAATCTACCATTCACCCCCCCCCTCTGGTAGCTTTTCACGTGCTCTTCGATCCTACACTATTTTCGAAATTTGCTTTCTGCTGCACTTTACTTGTCAATTCAGCCACCGCAAAGTGCTATTTTCAGACCCTCTTTTTCTCTTCTTTTGGACAGCAACACTTTTGCTTTCTTGCTTCATAGCTTCTGATATTTTGGAGTTATTTCTTCCTTCTCTAATGTTTCTCATGTCTTATTTAAAGATGCTGGTGATTAGAAGCACAACAGGCATAAGGACTCATCCACCAACACGTGGGAGTGCACTTAACCCCATTGAGGTGTCCGATGGACCATATTGGGAGGAGGTGAAAATGGAACCTCATGATGAATATGAAGTCAATAGCTCTATGCATGAGGAAGAGGATCCAAAAGAGGTGGAACCATTCGAAGACGACACGGAGGATGGTCCACAGAAACGGCATTGGTACGCACTTCTGGAGGAGTTTCACGCGGGCTTACACCCCGTGGAGCCTCATGAAGCTGTGTCGGGAGGAGATGAATCCGAAGAGGAGCCAACCCTTGCTGAGGCGGATAATGGAGGTTATGAACGGGCCAACCGTTCAGTTCAAGAATTACGTTCCGACGGAATGGAAGGAGGACACATATCCATGGAGCTCAAAGAATTTCTGGATTGCTGCAGCTTATACCCGGAATATCTTCTCAAGAAAGTCCCTCGTCTCGGACATGGAGAGTGGAAGGCTGAAGTAACCATCCAATCTAACGGTAGCGTTGTCACTCGGCACTTTGCACCCACATGGAGAGATACAAGGGCAGAAGCCATCGATGATGCTGCATGGGATGCACTCACCGGACCGTGCTACGCCTTCTGTGAGCAGCTTGAGAACACTACTTTTGAGATGCACCCGTATCACAAGAGTGGTACAAGAGAGATCATTGGACCCCATGGAGAAGCTCTTTCCAACCCACAAGCTGCTGACAAGTCTCAGAGCTTACTCGTGGAGTTAGGAAACCACTATGCAAGCGCACAAGAAGAGATCCGTTACCTCCGCACGAAGCTGTACTTGCTGGAAAAACAAGAGGAGACTTGTGCCACCGCGGGAACAAATGGAGCACCAGCATCATCTATCCCTACATGGACTGCCGACTCACCATGGAGTGCGCCCATGTATGGACCACCCCCATCACACAGTGAGAACATCACTGTTTCTCACGATTAAGTTTAGGTTTCTATTGGATAAAGCTGTAATAAGATTGCTTAGAACGCAGTAGCTTGAATAAAAGTGGTGTGCTGAATTTTTGTGATGATTTCTTATGTCTGAATGTTTGGGTGTGAGTTGTGGGACGCTTCGTCTAATGTCCACGTCCGCACATAGTAGAGAGATGTGTGATGTTTGGCACTTGTTCACATCCTCATATAGGCTGAAATTAGTAAAGGAGTTGCATAGTTCATATACCTTGATGCATATAGTTAAGAAATCTCTTCTTTCAATTCTGAATTCTATTCCGAAAGTAAGCCTTAAAATAAGGGGGGTAGACTTTCTCGCCAACCTTATTGTCTTGGATTCCCAAGGGATTGACATAATACTTGGAATGGACTGGTTAAGCAAGAACTACGGAGTGATTGTCACACCCGGTTTCTCCAAAGAGCAACCGAGTGAATATCACATGTATGCCAGGATCATTTTCTCATACATGTGATGACAAATAGTGAAGCATCATTTATTACAAGCCAATAGTTCGAATATAAAATATGTCTTACATAGCATAATGTCTCGATGGACGATGATATGTTCATAACATGTAAATAAAACAGCAGCGGAATATAAATCTTGTGGGCTCCATCACAGGTGTTGCCCAGGGGACTCCGTGAACCTAGAATCCTTCTTCGGGTCCGAAGTCTTGGTCATTGAACACCACGTCATCCCCTTGACCTGAGCAGAAATTTAAACCAACAGGAAAGCAAGCTTGAGTACCGTTGGTACTCAGCAAGTGGGGGAAAGTTATGTCATGCATGGCTAGAGCAAGGAGATATTGAACTCATGGTTAAAGCACGATGCAATTAATACCTATCACATTAGCTTATTAAGCACCTACATTACTACATAGGTGATATGGTCCCAATCTCCCAACCCATCATCAAAAATCAAGTAACCATAACAACATTTCCAATGTTAAGCTCCCCGCTTAACATCCTCAACTTCCAAATTTATCATCCTCTAATCATGAATAAGTCCAAGCCGCTCTTGACCGTGAGCACGGCTGTCATGACAGTTTTGACTCTTCAGAGATTGCACCATTGTACCCACATGTAGTGATTTCATCCCCCGTTGCCGGATGGACTAAAAGAATCTCCATTATGCCAGTGGCCGCAAACCACATTCACACTTCCTAGGCGTGTAGCCAGGAGATCACTACGAGGCCTTTACAAAGGGATTCCCGACGAGCGTGGGCCCACTGAGGTTTCACCCCTAATGGCATACAAGAGGCTCCAACCCCTCTGCAGTGGCCCCCTCTTGAGCCTTGCGGTTCATATGGTAGTCCAGCTGACACCTATTCCCCGCACCATCCAAACACCCATACTACGCCGGAGATACACCTAATTAATTTGCCAAGCTGCCCCATCTCAGCATGTGGTTGGCACGGTAAAGCCAGGTTACATGCTCCATGAACCGGTCCTTAGGATCCAGGCAAGCACTAAACACAAACCCGAGTCTCGTGCACACAGCATCAACCGAATCATCCTACTTGCCTCGATCCCTATCTCTACATAACTCATAATATCTCATTCGAGAGTAAGGTAAATAAGTTGATGATCTCATATCCCACTTATCCCATTCTAAGCATGGCTAAGCATAAGTATATAAATAAATGACATAATAAAATAAATCCCAACCAAGCTACAAGGAAGTAAGATAATGAAAATCTGGGGAAACTTCCTAGCTTGGGTTCCATATTCCAAATTGACAATGCAATTAATTAAATTCTAACTACACATCCTAGTATAGGATCAAAGTGGTCAAGGACACTTGCCTTCTTTCTGCTGCTCTGGGAATGGAAAGTCTTGATCTTGAAAGGTGAGAACCTGCTCTAGGGCTGGTTCTACTCATGCCAAATACACACATAGCAAAAGAAAACAACATTCCATAAGCCATAGTCCACACATACATACATATGAAAGTCATTCACATTTTTAAGTGTTGTGGTTACCCTAGATGTGTTGATTTTAGGCCTACATGCACTTTTAAACATACATATTACTTCTAACTTTTGTATTAATATTTCTAATTGCACACTATATATGAATTTCCAATTTGAACAAATTCTCTATATTTAATTAATACACTTCTTTGCCACAAAATTTGCATGAAAGAAAATTTCCTACTCCAAATAGGTTTTCAGAGCTTCTACAAAATCTTAATTTGAAATTTTTGGAATTGGAGACCTCATTTACCATTTTCTAATTATTCCTACCTATATTCTTATATTTTTAGATTTATTTTCTATGCGTAAAAGTGAACTTTAATATTAAAATAGTAAGACATATAACCTAAACAGAATAGGTTCCGACCTAAAATGTTCAATAAAATATCTTTGAACTTCCTCTCTGATGGGGATCAAATTAAATTTATTTTACCGATTTTCAGAATTATTTTCTAGCCTAAAAATAAATTTCCAGAAATTATAAAAGTAAACAGCACTTAGTCATATTTCATTTCAGCCTAAAATCAGTTCTCAACTCATTCTAAATGCCTTCCAAGTGCTGGAAAATTTACATTTGTATTTGCACATGTGTTTACATCACCATTTAAATTTAAATTTTACTCATATGTTCAAATTTCTGAATTTAATACCCTATAGGGTCTAAAAGGGCAAATCCACCCTACTGCAGGGTCTACTTCACTATTTCCTAAATCTCCAGGGGCCTAATTACACAAAACAGAGTGGTTTTCCTAATTTTTATTAAGTCCAGGGGCTAAAACTGATTTTTAAATTAATTTACATGAATTTCTGAAGGTCCAGGGGCTAGATCAGAAGTTTCCGGGGCTAGCTCGTGTTTTCTGAGATCCCCAGGGGGTAGCGCGTAAGATTCCCAGCCTTTATAATGCGGGGCTGATGTGGGCCGTTGGATTTAAAATAGACGGCTCAGATTATAACGCGAAGCGGTATGGGTTAGATCTATTTGGGACCGCACGATTTGAAATGGACGGGCCTCAGGGGGCCACTTCGCCCTGCGGTGTGCTGGCGGTGCTGCCCAGCGGCGCGCGGCGGCGGGAGGCGGCGATCTCGCCGGAGAACTTCGGGTTTTCGTCTATAATTCCTAAAACTTGGATTTCTTGGCATAGAACGGAAGAGGGGAGGTAGGGGATCTCACCTCAGGGTTTTTCTTGAGCTCGGAGGCCCTGGAAAGCGGTCGGCGACAAGGTCCGAGGGGAAAACGCGGCGGTGCTCACCGGAGCTGTGTCTAGAGCGCTAAACACCGGGTTTCCTTCACCTGCAAGACTCCCCGGCGGCGGTGGAACACGACAAGCTCGTTAGATCAGAGAATCTGGACGAGAATCGAAAGAAAACAGCGGCGGGAGCTTCGGTTCTCACCAAGGACTGAGGCGGCCGATCGGGGAGCAAAAAGGGGCGGATTTCAGCGTTTAAATGGGCGAGGGAGGGCGGCGGGGGTTGTTTAGATGTGTAGCAGCGCGTGGGCTGGAGATCGCGGCTCCGGAGAAAGAAAATCGGCGTGGCAGCGGCGATCAGCGCGGAAGTAGCGTGGCGGTTGGGCGCGAGCGGGGGGAGGGGGATGACACGTGGGCCCCGCGCGTCAGAGAGAGGGAGAGGGGGGAAACAGCCGCAGGTTTTGGGCCGGCTGAGGTGGGTTTTGGCCCACTGGCTGTTTTTCTTTTTCTTTTTCTTTTTCCTTTTCCTTTTTCTGTTTCGATTCAAATTTGAATTGCTTCACCACATGCAATACGTCCAAAAATTTTTAAATTCCCCTCTTTAACAGGTTTTGGGGTGTTACAACTCTACCCCCCTTAAAAGAAATCTCGTCCTCGAGATTGGTGACTCTAGGAAAACAAATCCGGAAACCGTTCCTTGAGCTCGTCTTCTCACTCCCATGTGGCTTCTGCTTCCGAGTGATGCTTCCACTGCACTTTGCATGTTCGGATTCTCTTATTTCTTGTGAGGCGTTCCATTGTCTCCAAAATCTTGACCGGTTGTTCGGCATAAGAATGATCCTCTCGTACGTCCACCTCATTCATTGGTAACCTCTCTTTGGGTGTTCTTAAACATTTCTTGAGTTGTGACACATGGAATACATCGTGCACATCTGATAGGGGAGCCGGTAGTTCTAGCTGATATGCCACTTTGACTTTCGTCTCCAGAATCTGAAAGGGTCCGATGTATTGAGGTGATAATTTCCCTTTCACCTTGAACCGACGAAGCCCTTGGATAGGGGACACCTTGAGATAAACATAGTCCCCACTTTGAAAATGAGCTCTCTTCTCCGTACATTGGCATAGCTCTTTTGTCGGGTCTGGGCTATCCTCAAATTGTCGGATTTCCCTCACTTTTGCCTCGGCTTCTTGTAGTACCTCGGGCCCAAACACTTTACTTTCCACAGTTTGGTTCCAAAATAGTGGAGTTCGGCACTTCCTTCCGTACAACGCCTCAAATGGTGACATCTTCATACTAGCCTGATAACTGTTGTTGTAGGAGAACTCTGCATACGGTAAGTTCTTATCCCAACTCCTATTGTTCTTGAGGGCACAAGCTCTCAGCATATCCTCAAGGATCTGATTGGTCCTTTCAGTCCACCCGTCAGTCTGGGGGTGATGGGCTGAACTAAAATTCAGATGAGTTCCCATGGTTTCATGTAACCTCTGCCAGAACCTTGAGGTGAACTGTGTCCCTCGATCCGACACTATCTTCTTTGGCACTCCATGAAAACACACGATTCTTGACATGTACAATTCTGCCAACTTGGACCCGCTGTAGCTTTCTTTCACGTGGATGAAATGGGCTACTTTAGTCAATCTGTCGATGATGACCCATATCAAATCATATCCTGATTGGGTCCTAGTAGTCCCACTATGAAGTCCATACCAATTTCTTCCCATTTCCATTCAGGCACTTTGAGTGGTTGCAATAGTCCCGCGGGTCGTTAATGTTCTGCTTTCACCAACTGACATGTGTCACATAGGGCAACATGTTCCGTGACATCTCGCTTCATGCCATACCTCCAATATCTGCTCTTGAGGTCATGATACATCTTTGTACTCCGAGGATGAATGGAATAGTCGGAATCATGAGCCTCCTTCAAAATCAGTTCACGGATCTCCTTCACCTCAGGCACACATATCCTTTTCCCATGCCACACCGTACCTTGTTCATCCTCTCTGAACCAGGAGCTTTATTCTCTTTGATGAGTTCTCTGATTTCTTGTATCTTCTCATCATTCTTCTGACCGTTGCGTATGTCTTGCTCCAATGTGGAGTCCACCTCCATGGCGATGGCCTCACCACTATTCACCAGGCATAGATTGAGGTTTGCAATCTCTTCCTTCAATTCCATAGGCGTGTCACTTAAGCTCAACATGTTGACGTGCACCTTCCGGCTTAAAGCATCTGCCACGATGTTCGCTTTCCAAGGATGATAGTTGATGCCCACATCAAAGTCGTTGATTAGCTCTAACCATCTCCTTTTCTGAGGTTGAGAGCTGGCTCTGTGAAAATGTACTTTAAGCTCTTATGATCTTTATATATCTCTGTCCTCTTTCCCATCAAGTAATGCCACCAAATCTTCAATGTGTGGACCACCGCGGCTAGCTCTAGGTCATGCGTACGATAGTTCTTCTCGTGTTTTCAGAGCTGCCAGGACGCATAGGCAACTACATGCCCCTCTTGCATGAGAACACATCCCAACCCGTGTCCAGATGCATCGCAGTACACCGAAAAATTCTTCTGCATATCTGGCATAACTAGCACTAGGGCTGTTGTCAATCTTTTCTTCAGTTCTTGAAAACTCGTCTCACACTCCGGTGTCCATGTGAATGTGATTCCCTTCTCTAACAATTTGGTGAGGGGTCTCGAGATCTTAGAGAAAACCCTCAATGAACCGTTGATAATACCCAGCCAACCCTAAGAAGCTTCGAATTTCCGTGATATTTTCAGGGGTCTTCGACTTCTGCACATCCTCGATCTTGGCAGGATCTACGGAGATTCCTCCCTCCGAGATTATATGTCCTAAAAAGGGAACTCTCTTCAGCCAAAACTCACACTTGCTCAACTTGGCATATAGTTGGTGTTCTCTCAGCTTTTGCAACACCAATCTTTAATGTTCCTCATGTTCTTCTTCATCTTTGGAGAAGACGAGAATGTCATCAATGAAAACCACCACGAATTTGTCCAGATATTCCATGAATACCTTGTTCATGAGATACATGAAATATGCCGGGGCATTAGTTAGCCCGAACGGCATGACGGTGGATTCATACAGCCCGTACCGAGATACGAAAGTTGTCTTTGGAATGTCAGTTTGCCTTATCATAAGTTGGTGGTATCCCGACCTGAGATCAATTTTTGAGAACACACAAGCTCCCCTCAACTGATCAAATAAGTCTTCAATGCGGGTAATGGGTACTTGTTCTTGATGGTTACTTCATTCAACACATGATAGTCTACGCATAACCTTTGGGTTCCGTCCTTCTTGGGCACAAATATAACTGGAGCTCCCCATGGTGAGGAACTAGGATGAATATACCCCTTCTCTGTCAATTCTCTTATATGTTATTTGAGTTCTTCCTGTTGTTTGGAGTCCATCCGATAAGGCTCTTGTATATTGGGGCTGTTCCAGGTACTAACTCAATCACGAATTCCACTTCACGATCGGGAGGCATACCTGGCAACTCCTCCGGAAAAACATATGGATATTCCCTGATAATCCTTATCTCTTCCACTTCCACCTCAACTTGATTGAGTTTAATGTCCCTCCTAGGTTCTTGCACGCTATGAACTTCACATTTGTGCCGCTAGTGTGAGTTAGTTCCACCGTTCTTGTCGAACAATGAATGATGCCTTTATGTTTGGTCAACCAATCCATATCCAAAATAATATCTATCCCTTGTGAGTCTATCACTATGAGGTTTGCAGTAAATACTACCCCATTAATGTCTAGATTGACCTTGGGGCACACTTGTCTTTTCTTTATTTCTCCCCCTGGAGAGTTCACTGCTAACATATGGTTCATTTGGGTTGTTGCTAGATCGTGCTTCTTAACAAACCCTTGAGCAATAAACGAGTGGGTAGCACCAGAATCGAACAATAGGGTTGCAATGTGTAAATTTACAGGAAACTTACCAATTACCACGTCAGGTGCCTCTTGCGCTTCCTCCATGGTCACGTGGTTTACCCGTCCTCGCATCACATTCTGCTGCTGTGGCTGAATGGGCTTCTTCTTTGGGCACTTATGAGCGTAGTGCCCCACTTCACCACAGTTGAAGCATTGCACCCTAACTTTAGGTACCTGTCCTTTGTTATCTTGGAGTTGGTTTTGTGGCCCTTGTCCTGCTGGTCGAGGTTGATAAGTGGGGCGTGGCTGCTGCACAAACTGACGCTGCGGCTGTACTGGCGCTGATGGAGGTCTGAAGTTCGGGTTGTACCCTCTTGGTGTCGGGTAGGGTACCACAGCACGGGTCATCTGCCCCACCGGTTGCTGCATCAGACGTGGACGTGTGTTGCTGCTTGATGCTTGGTGTGACCATCCCATCTTCCTCTTGTTTTCATTCTCTAAGGCCTTCAGCTCCTCTCCACGACAAAGGGTCTGTCTACCATCTTTTGGGAGCTTTCATACTCGTTAGAGGACATTGCACATTGCATCTCCATGGTAAGTCCTTCCACAAAACAGTCTTGTTTCTGCTCATCGGTTTTGATGTCCCATGGTGCATAACGGGATAATTGGGTGAACTTGGTGAGGTATTACCTCACAGTCATGTTGCCTTGCTGCAGTCCCAAGAACTCCTTTCTCTTGTTCTTGAGTTCACCCCTGGGTATGTAGTGGTTGCGGAAACTGCGCTTGAACTCTTCCCAAGTGATGTTATCGGGGCCGTGATGGGCTGCCACGTAAGCGGTCCACCAATCAGCAGCAGGTCCATGCAATTTGTGAGAGTCAAACAGCACCCTCTCATACCCTTGTCATTGTATGATACTCATCTTGCTCTCTATGGTCTTTAGCTAATCATCTGCCTCCAGAGGTTCAGCAGCACATGCAAACTTTGGGGGTTGAGTTCCCCGAAACTCACTCAACCTTGGTTCACGTGGTGCAACTTGTGGGGGTGGAGCTTGGTGTAAGTTGGCCACCACTTGAGTTAAACTCTGGATGAGCTGATTCTGATTTTCGATCATTTGGTAGATAGGATCAGCTCCTTCACTGCGATCACCCCTGTCTTGCCCTCCAGGAAGGTGAGGATTGGCGGCCTCATCGTTGTTGTTGTTGGGGTTGGCACCACGACCTTTTCCTCTTCCAGCCATCTATCATGATCAACCAAATGTTAACTTTAATCATTAGCATTAACTTCCCAAATTGCTTGTATAAACTTAATCTTTTGAGGCCTTAATATCTAGACAATTTCTGAAGATTTCACATAGATCTTTGGGCGTCATGTCTCACGCAAAAATAAATGCACTATTTATTCATAGGGGTTCACACACCAAAGCAAAGCAACCTTAAAGACGAGGCTGTGTACAAGTGCCTATGGCTTCCACAACTCACGTCACACACCAAACACTAACAAGCAAATAGATGGGCTCTTGACTCGACTATTCGATAATCATGCGGAAATAAGGGAAATGACTCTAACAACTCGTATCACTGAGCTGGCTCATCGGGGTCTTCCTCATCATTGCGGCTGCCCTCTGATTCCGCTTTAGGTGGGGAAGCTGCTGGTGTAGAAGTGCGGCGATGCTAGCTCGCCCGGCGGTCTGGGGAGTCAGGAGTCCACGTGTCATTCACGGTGACACACAGTTCATTCCCATCTCCTCTTTCTCTCGCCCTCAAGCTGGCGCGAAGCAACGCCTCAGTTTCCTTCAGAGTGTCACGAACATCCTGAAGCTCCTGCTGGCACTCCTGCAATCGAGTGCTAAGCATAGCTGCATCCTCCAGGCACATGTCCATGTGCTCGTGGGAAGTCCCCTGCTGCACTGGCGGGTATTTGTACTCAGCGGTGCCACTCTCACGCTGGAGGACATACATGTACTCAGTCCTGTCCAGGTGGCGATGGTTGATGTAACTCTGGCAGGTGATGGCCTCCCAGGTGACATCCTTCTCAGCATCGGCCTGAGTCGCCCGACAAGCTGGAGCGCGGTGGATCTTGAGCAGCTGGTTTTCATGGATAATCCTCATCTCTGAGCTCCATTCTTCACGCTTCTCACGAAGGGTCCTGGTGGAGCTGTAGTGTATGATCAGCTTGCCAACGTTGCCGACGGAGTGGAGCATACGCCGAAGACGGCGCAACAAGCCTCCTACTGCCAACCCGTAGGAATGGTACGTCACCGGACGGTTCTCCTCTCTCAAGGCAAGGGCAGCTACAGGAACTCTCCCTCCGGTGGACTTGCGAGCAGTGCGGACCATGCGAACCATCTAAAACATAAAGCATTTAAAATTAAGTTACATAAGAATTAAATAAGGATTGTATTTTGAATAAAAGTTGGGACAAGATGAATAAAGTGACCCCATAAAATAACACTTTCAACCCACAGCTTTGTAAAATAGTTTTTAAGAAAATATGGTCCTTAAACACGTCCATTTCTACCTAGGTCCACATTCCTATGAGCAACCTTGGCTCTGATACCACTTCTGTCACACCCGGTTTCTCCAAAGAGCAACCGAGTGAATATCACATGTATGCCAGGATCATTTTCTCATACATGTGATGACAAATAGTGAAGCATCATTTATTACAAGCCAAGAGTTCGAATATAAAATAAGTCTTACATAGCATAATGTCTCGATGGACGATATTATGTTCATAACATGTAAATAAAACAGCAGCGGAATATAAATCTTGTGGGCTCCGTCACAGGTGTTTCCCGGGGGACTCCGTGAACCTAGAATCCTTCTTCGGGTCCGAAGTCTTGGTCATCGTACACCACGTCATCCCCTTGACCTGAGCAGCAATTTAAACCAACAGAAAAGCAAGCTTGAGTACCGTTGGTACTCAGCAAGTGGGGGAAAGTTATGTCATGCATGGCTAGAGCAAGGAGAGGTTGAACAAATGGTTAAAGCACTACGCAATTAATACCTATCACCTTAGCTTATTAAGCACCTACATTACTACATAGGTGATATGGTCCCAATCTCCCAACCCATCATCAAAAATCAAGTAACCATAACAACATTTCCATTGTTAAGCTCCCCGCTTAACATCCTCAACTTCCAAATTTATCATCCTCTAATCATGAATAAGTCAAAGCCGCTCTTGACCGTGAGCACGGCTGTCATGACAGTTTTGACTCTGCAGAGTTTGCACCACTGTACCCACGTGTAGTGATTCAATCCCCCATTGCCGGTTGGACTAAAAGAATCTCCATTATGCAAGTGGCCGCGAACCACGTTCACACTTCCTAGGTGCGTAGCCAGGAGATCACTACGAGGCCTTTACAAAGGGATTCTCGACGAGCGTGGGCCCACTGAGGTTTTACCCCTAACAGCATACAAGAGGATCCAACCCCGCTGCAGTGGCCCCCTATTAAGCCTTGCGGTTCATATGGTAGTCCAGATGGCACCTATTTCCCGCACCATCCAAACAACCATACACCTAATTAATTGGCCAAGCTGCCCCATCTCAGCATGTGGTTGGCACGGTAAAGCCAGGTTACATGCTCCATGAACCGGTCCTTAGGATCTAGGCAAGCACTAAACACAAACTCGAGTCTCGTGCACACAGCACCAACCAAATCATCCAACTTGCCTCGATCCCTACCTCTACATAACTCATAATATCTCATTCAGGAGTAAGGTAAATAAGTTGATGATCTCATATCCCACTTATCCCATTCTAGCATTGCTAAGCATAAGTATATAAATAAATGACATAATAAAATAAATCCCAACCCAGGCTACAAGGAAGTAAGATAATGAAAATCTGGGGAAGCTTCCTAGCTTGGGTTCCATATTCCAAATTGACAATGCAATTAGTTAAATTCTAACTACACATCCTAGTATAGGATCAAAGTGGTCAAGGATACTTGCCTTCTTTCTGCTGCTCTGGGAATGGAAAGTCTTGATCTTGAAAGGTGAGAACCTGCTCTGGGGCTGGTTCTACTCATGCCAAATACACTCATAGCAAAAGAAAACAACATTCCATAAGCCATAGTCCACACTTCCACTCATGCAAACCGCACATACATACATATGAAAGTCATTCAAATTTTTAAGTGTTGTGGTTACCGTAGATGTGTTGATTTTAGGCCTACATGCACTTTTAAACATACATATTACTTCTAACTTTTGTATTCAGATTTCTAATTGCACACTATATATGAATTTCCAATTTGAACAAATTCTCTATATTTAATTAATACACTTCTTTGCCACAAAATTTGCATGAAAGAAAATTTCCTACTCCAAATAGGTTTTCAGAGCTTCTACAAAATCTTAATTTGAAGTTTTTGGAATTGGAGACCTCATTTAACATTTTGTAATTATGCCTACCTATATTCCTATATTTTTAGATTTATTTTATATGCCTAAAAGTGAACTTTAATATTAAAATAGTAAGTCATATCACCTAAACAGAATATGTTCTGACCTAAAATGTTCAATAAAATATCTTTGAACTTCCTCTCTGATGGGGATCAAATTAAATTTATTTTACCCATTTCAGCCTAAATCATTTCTCAACTCATTCTAAATGTCTTCCAAGTGCTAGGAAAATTTACATTTGTATTTGCACATGTGTTTACATCACCATTTGAATTTAAATTCTACTCATATGTTCAAATTTCTGAATTTAATACCCTATAGGGTCTAAAAGGGCAAATCCACCCTACTGCAGGGTCTACTTCACTATTTCCTAAATTTCCAGGGGCCTAATTACACAAAACAGAGAGGTTTTCCTAATTTGTATTAAGTCCAGGGGCTAAAACTGATTTTTAAATGAATTTAAATGAATTTCTGAAGGTCCAGGGGCTAGATCAGAAGTTTCCAGGGCTAGCTCGTGTTTTCCGAGACCCCTAGGGGGTAGCGCGTAAGATTCCCGGCCTTTATAACGCGGGGCTGACGTGGGCCGTTGGATTTTAAACAGACGGCTCAGATTATAACGCGGAGCGGTACGGGTTAGATCTATTTGGGACTGCACGATTTAAAATGGACGGGCCTCAGGGGGCCACGTCGCCCTGGCCATGTGCGGGCGGCGCGCGGCGGCAGGAGGCGGCGATCTCGTCGGAGAACTTCGGGTTTTCGTCTATACTTCCTAAAACATGGATTTCTTGGCATAGAACGGAAGAGGGGAGGTAGGGGATCTCACCTCGGGGTTTTTCTTGAGCTCGGAGGCCCTGGAAAGCGGTCGGCGACGAGGTCCGAGGGGAAAACACGGCGATGCTCACCGGAGCTGTGTCTAGAGCGCAAAACACCGGGTTTCCTTCACCTGCAAGACTCCCCGGCGGCGGTGGAACACGACAAGCTCGTTAGATCAGAGAATCCGGACGAGAATCGAAGGAAAACGGCGGCGGGAGCTTCGGTTCTCACCGAGGACTGAGGCGGCCGATCAGGGAGGAAAAAGGGGCGGGTTTCGCCCTTTAAATGAGCGAGGGAGGGCGGCGGGGTTGGTTTAGATGTGTAGCAGCGCGTGGGCTGGAGATCGCTGCTCCGGAGCAAGAAAATCGGTGTGGCAGCGGCGATCGGCGCGGAAGTAGCGTGGCGGTTGGGCGCGCGCGCGGGGAGGGGGATGACACGCGGCTCCGCACGTCAGAGAGAGGGAGAGGGGGGAAGAGCCGCGGGTTTTGGGCCGGCTGAGGTGGGTTTCGGCCCACTGGCCATTTTTCTTTTTCCTTTTCCTTTTCTGTTTTGATTCAAATTTGAATTCCAGTTTAAATTTGAATTGCTTCACCACATGCAATACGTCCAAAAATTTTTAAATTCCCCTCCTTAACAGGTTTTGGGGTGTTACAGTGATTCAATATGCTCAGAGGATCGTGCAGTTGACAAGTGAGCACGGTACTCGTATTGAGTTCGAGGCAGCCCAACCAGCAACCGAGAAGGCAGTGCTGAACCACATCGAAGAAGCGACATTGGAAAGCATTCCGGTGGTTCAAGAATATTCAGATGTGTTCCCGTAAGAACTTCCAGGAATGCCACCTGACCGGGACATTGAATTTGCTATTGATTTAGTACCCGGAACTGCACCTATAGCGAAGAGGCCATATAGGATGCCCGCTAATGAACTAGTGGAGCTCAAGAAGCAAATTCAGGAGCAGCTAGAAAATGGTTTTATACGACCAAGCTTGTCACCATGGGAGCCCCCGTGCTCTTCATAGACAAGAAGGATGGGACCAAAGGATGTGTGTGCATTATAGGTCTCTCAACGAGGTGACGATCAAGAATAAATAGCCGCTGCCCCGCATAGAGGACCTATTCGACCAAATGAAAGGTGCCCAAATTTTCTCCAAGATTGATCTCCGGTCGGGATAGTTCCAGCTGAAGATTAAGCCCTCCGACATACCCAAGACTGCATTTCAAACACGGTATGGTTCGTATGAGTATACCGTTATGTCTTTTGGGTTAACGAATGCACACGCATACTTTATGTATGTAAAATCCAAAGAAATGGGACTTACAAAAACTTTTGCGTTACTCATGAAAGTTTTGGCATGTGCTATAAAACTTTGGATTCAGTTTGAGTTAAGAGGGTCACTTCCAAAAAGAAGAAGGGCATGTTCAAAAGAGGAAATTCAAACTGTTGTTTGGGAAGTTGGATTTGCAATGGCCAACTCAAAGATCAGAGGACATATTTGAATTCCTCAGGTCCAAATTATGAGAGAGCCAAGTTTTGAGAAAGTTTGGAGGTGCTTTGATATGAATATCAAAGGAACTTGTAAATTTCATCTAAATTTGAATTCAAATTTGAGACTATGGCACAACTTCTCAAATGGCAAAATGGCTTTTGAATTTGGATCCCTCATAGATGAATTTGCAATGTGTCAAAATTTGGAGATCTTTTGGGGCAGAGAGGAGCTGTGGGGCCCAATTGTCATTGAGAGGGGAAATTAACTTACTGCCTAAGTCTCCCTTTTCCCTGTTTCACTCGGCCGCAGCACCAGCGAGGGCGACACCGCGGCAGCACTGCTGCCACCCCCTGGCGCGGTCGATCGTACCGCCTCAGCCCCGGTAATATCCCACGAACAGCTGCCGCACATAGGGAAAACTGATCGCTTCTCCCCCACTCCCGCGACTGCTGCCGTGAGCACCCTTCCTCCCGCACCTGCCGCGCCCCATCAGAGCAACGACGCCCGGCCACCTCAGCATCTCTCACGCTGACCTGAGCTGCCCCACGACGTCACCGGTTCCTACTCGAGGTGTTTGGCCCGAGAAACTGGCGTTTTCTCCCACGGGAGCACGGTGCCGAGCTCTGTAGATCCAGCGACGCCACTGCGAGCCGCCGGCCGGAAGAACTCGTCGCCCGGCAGCCACAGGGCTTCTCCCACCCAGCTGCAAAAGCAAAAAGGTTCACCTGTAAACCTTCTCGCTTCACAACGACGCCGGCAGCGTGTCGTGGACCGTGCTCGTCGGAATTTCAGTTTTGCCGACGACATACGATAATGACCGAGGGTAGAAACTCGGCGAATTCGTCTCACACGTCGAACCACTCCCCACACGATGTAGAATACATCTTCTATACTCCCGTGCGCGTTCATAGGATCAAGAACCACCGAGAATCATCGAGCAAAGCCGCTGTTCATCGAGTTTTTCGACTTTCGCCAGATTTTGACCTAGGCCGACGGTGAGGTCATACTTCCAGCGAGTTCCAGCGAGACCGGCGGTAGGGTCCGTGTTCTCCTTGGTACAGTAGTGCTGCACGAGCAAACGGCGACGTGTTTGCTGCGGTATAACGCTCTAGCGACATCGCCGGAGTTGCCACAGACGCTGTCGCCGTCACACCTAGATTTCCGGTCGTTGCCGATCTGAGATACGCCCGGCAACGTGTTCCTCGCACGAAAATACGTGGGGGCGGCGAAAATCAGCAAGTTCCAAGCACCGGAAGCCCCTCCCGGTGAGAACTCCAGCGAGCTCGACGGCGGGATCGCGCGGGCGTCGGGAGGAGGAAGACGACTGGGGGCCCCGCATGTCAGTGGCGATATTTTAAATTGTCGATCCGCTGCGGCCCGGGATCCAGTGTGGTGGCGCGGGAAGGGTTCTTTGGCCCCGTGTGGCGTGATTCCAGCAGCCGACACGTGTAGGAGAGACCCACCGTCAGAGTTTGAATGTTTCCCGAATTAATTTGAATTTCCAGATTTAGTTCAAATTTAGAACCCCATAACTTTTGCTAGGAAGATCCAAATTTAGTGATTCAAATTGGGTTGGATTCATCTTGCCTAGCGCTGTCCAAATATGCAACCCAATTTGTATTAAACCCATTATTTAAATCTGGAAAATTCTTTAAAACTTTTCAGCAAAAGAATTTTAGAGGGAGTTTGGTTCAACCAAAAATCCTCAAATTTGGCCAGAATATTCTTTAGGATGTTAGTGAACCCCTGAAAAAGTTTCAAGCCATTTGGAGTTGATTTGATCAGAGCAATTCAACTTTGAAGGTGCTGTGTTCATTTGAATATAGAAACATTTTCAGAGAATTTTCAAAACTTGGAAATTCAGTTCTGGGCAAATCTTAGCTAATGCTAGGAAAATTCATGCAAACTCTATGAGCTATAATTGAAATTGTAGTTCACTAAGTTGGGCATGAACAGGGGTGTTACCTCAGAATAAATTCTTCTTTGCTTATTTGCTAAAAGGATTATTCTGAACAAACCACTCAATGAAAAGTGCTAAATTTTGATCCAGAGAGTTGTCTTGTGACAAGAAGCTCACACAAAAATTTTCAGCTCCATTGGAGCTCTGGATCACCCCTGCTCTGTTTAACCACTTGAGGTGATCAATGTGGAAGAGGGGGATAACCACTTAGCACTTAACCATGTGCTTAGGTCCAAACCCAAACCACTAGCCCCAGTTTCATTTTAAATTCTTGAACAGAGTTCCAGTTGTTAGAAACTGTTTATTAGAACTAATAGCAGAAGCATTACAATAAACTTATGTGCATATTCATTAACATGTAGTATTTTATTAACGTGTAGTCGCTGAAGGCGAGGAGGCTCCGGAAGTACTTGACTTCCTCCTTCCGGAAGAAGAGCTAACTACTGACCAGCAGCAACAAGGCAAGCTCCGGTTTGCATTAAACTATTTTTCAAGTTGTGCTTTATGAACACTTAGTATTAAGTATGGATGTGCATTAGGTGTAGGATGAATGGAACCCCACTTGCATAACCAGAATTTTTCCATAAGAGTGAGGGTAGTGTCTAAGACCTCGTGTAGACAAGCAATGCTTAGTGAATACTAGGACTTCGGTACAAGTCGAGTAGTTGGAATCTACTCGCGAGTTAGGCTTGGGACACACGGGATTGGTTCGAGTGATGTGAGATCACCTTAGTAATGAAAATGAGACTTGGCAGGGGTTAGGGCGCAGCAAGAGGGAGTCTTGTGTGTGCAGCCCTGTCCGTGTCGATTGAGGGCCAATCCGTGTGCGGCCCACGCTGATCAAGTTTGAACGTACCAAAGGCATATCCGATATATGGGCCCCGATAAACCGACGTAGCCTAAACATCCGGGCGTCGAGGCATAGCACACCTATTTATAGGTGTAGGTTGAGGGCAGCAAGGTGGAAATCTGCCAACGGGCATAGAGAGATGCTCTGTGTGGGGAACCTCCTGCTCGTTTCGGTGCGACCGGTTCAATGTTTGGGCTGTTGGGTGAAAGGTTGTCCCGTATGACATCGAGCGAGCGTGCTGTGCAGCTCCACGGGTGGGCGTACGTGACGTGCTCTTTGGGTTTCCCTGCAGGTGTATATCGAGTCGATTCGCCGTCCCTCGCGGTGAAGAGTACCACTTGGTCACTGAGTCGTGACGTAGGCTAATGTATGAAATATGATGATTCAATATTGCTGATTGATATAATTGTATTGCTACATGGGTGCCACAAAATAGTGCTTACTAAATTTCAGATTACTGAACTGTTAACTTGTTGTTAAAAGATGAATTAAGGATGAACTTGTAGGCGTGTCCATTTGCTGCAATGTTACTATCCTATGTGCTTTGTACACCTCATGTAGAGTTTCATACTTAGGTGAGTCGGTTAAGTCTTGTTGAGTCTTCGTGCTCACGGTTGCTGCTTAAGTGTTTTTTAGGTGAGGAGCCACCCACGGACTCGGAGTACGAGTCCACCGGCGAGGGTTACCCTCCGTCAGGGACCACGGCTGAGTGGGAGCCGTACACGCCACACTGAGCTGAGGAGTGCAGCTTGTGTGGGTTGCCCTAGGGCTGGGCAACTGACTTTTGCTAGGTAGGTGGGCGTGAGTTGTAGAATAGTAGACTTCCGCTGTGTAATAAAGACAATAGTTTGTAACTGAGTATTGTACCTGTTTGTACAGTTCAGTTGTTTTTCCCATGTAATATATTGTGTTCTTATGACGTGTGCTGTCGGGTGTCGCATCGTGCGGCACCACCCTCTGCGATCCTGGATGGGTGGATTCCGATCCGCCACAGCCTGGTATTAGAGCTGCGTTGGGGATAGCACAGTACTTAAGGACTGTATTATGGGAAAACTTAGGTTACGGTGAGGATTCGGTAGTTGTCCAAGTAAGGACTATACTAGCATAGTTACTTAAAGTGGCAAAGACTAACCTATGTGTTATAATTCTGAATTTTAATTATGTAACGACGCACCTACGCTGTGGTAAGAATGGTAAGGAACGCCACCGAAAGTGGTTCAATTTCGGTTAGCTCCCCTGACGAGGAACGTGGTTCAGGGATAGGTCTCACAGCTTGGTCTGAGACGTCAATATGAAACTCTTGGATTCTTCATGTTCCTGAGTTCATATCAAATGCTGATCCCTAGCATGCATTAGGCAAGTAAGTGGAGACCCCATCACGTGGTCAGTAACGCGAGAGTGTGTTCGTCTGGAAGTAGCCCAGAAGGACATGCGCAGCGCTTGCCATCGGCGTGCCCTGCAGGGCAGTAGGTGGTATCTGTTGGGTTGATAACATTCCCAACCGTGACGACCCGCTCATGACATACTCGGGTTCCCCGTCGTGTGGTGTTGAAACACGATCACGTACCTTGAGACGTGACCTAACTCAAGGACGGCCGTATGACAATGATATGGGCGTTTGTATTTACTTTTAAATATGAATCCTGCCTGAAATGAAAACAACCATTGAGTGCACCATTATTGTGTGGTCTTCTGCAGCTACTAACCATGTATGTATCCGTGCGGTAAACGTGTGCGAGAGACCGTGTAGTGCCACACTTGAGACGTATATGCCGGTATAATCCGGTTAGGGTTTTCTTTTGTGAGGAACGTAGTACCAAGATATCATAGGAATATGCATGCAAAATAATGATAACAAGGAATTAAAATCATTAGGTTCAACATTTAGGAACTTGGTTGGGTAGAAAAATTCAATAGTTGATCAGTATGGTTCCAAGGGACTGAAAAACAGAGTGCTCTGTTTTGGGCAGCAAGTTTGCTGATCTTCAACAGGGCATAACTCACAGGTCTTTTAGCCCTGGTAGGTGTGGTATGTAGTTCTGGAAAGGTATTTAAGTACTCTACAACGTTGTTGTAGACTTTCAGGGCTAAAACGCACCTTAAGATGGCCTAAAACCTAGAGGGATGTAAACAGTCCAGAACCATGACAGAGTGAAACACTCTCGGGACTGTGCTGTTTTTCAAACATAACTCCCAGTAGAAAAATCTAAAATCTTCATATGATACATCCTTAGAAAGGGTAGAAGATGTGTTACATCTTTGCAATTCAATGTTTCTGAAATTTCAGCACAGAATTCAGTGGAAATCAGAGTTGAAAACAGCAACTTCCCAAAAGGGGGTGCTGTTAAAATTCTTCCTGAATTTCTGCTGATTTTGAATTACCATAACCTTGTAACCAGAGCGGATCTGAGGGCATATAAGTACTCGTTGGAAAGATACTGAAGTTAACTTTAACTTTAGTATTCAGCTTGAGTCATGAAAATGCCCAGAACCAGATCATAATCTGGGATATGTAGAAACTGGTCATTCTGACAGAGGAATGACAGTTGAACTCAGTTGAGGGGTTGTTGTATCCAAGAGGGGGGTTTGAGTACTTCCAATGGGGTAGAACATACTCCTGAGAGGTTATCTTCAACTAGTGAAAGATTGGAGTATAGGTCTCACTCAAGTTCTTTTATTAGAGACCATGTTTGTGTCGTATTGAAGATAAAGGGGTAGTATACGTGATGATAAAGCGATAGTAACGTCTCGTTGTGACCAAACCTAGTTGTGGTGAGCTTCCAAAGAGGAGGTTCATCAAGTTGGATTAAAATAGCTTGTATTTGGTCTGGTAATGGTATAGCTTGTGCAAAGTTATTACATTATCTACATATGAGATGTATCACATGTTTTATTGTCATTATATTTTACGCCTATTTCATTTGACTGCATTGAAGTAGGTTGCGTGACTGATTTTTAGTGTCGTATGGTTGCAGATGGTTCGCACTAGGACCACGCACGAGGTTGGTGGCTCTAGACAACAGGGAGGCGATGACTCCCAGCCACCACCCTACGACAGCACCCCGCAGCAGCAGCCACCACCGCCGCCTCCGCTTACTCTAGCGGATGTGATAGCGGCACTGGTGGGAGATCGTGAGGAGCATACCGACCTGCTCCGCACGATCATGCAGAATACGTCCCAGGCGGGGGGGGGGGGGCGTCAAGACAGAGGGCCTCGTGAGCCCCGTGAGGTGTCGTACTCAGATTTCATGAGTACACACCCTCCAGTGTTCACAGAAGCTGAAGAACCACTGGAGGCTGATAACTGGCTGCGGACCATCGAGTCCAAGTTTGGGCTGCTCCAATGTACGGAGCGGCAGAAGACTCTGTTCGCAGCGCAGCAACTCCACGGTGCTGCTGGTACGTGGTGGGCGAACTATGTCGCCTTACATCCGGCTGGCCATGCCGTGGAATGGGAGGAATTCCAGGAGGCTTTCCGCGCCCATCATATCCCTCCCGGGATCATGAAGAGGAAGTTCCAAGAATTTTTGGAACTAAAGCAGGGCGGGAGGAGTGCCCATGACTACTCCCGTGCCTTCAACTATCTGGCGCAATATGCGTCAGACTACATATCCACTGAAGAGAAGTAGCGGGAATATTTCTATCGGGGGTTACACCCCGAAATGAAGACACATCTCGTTCAGTGGAATCGCGGCACCTTCAATGACCTAGTCAATGCCGCGATTATGCAAGAGGACGCTCAGCGGGAGTTGGCAGCTGAGCAGAGGAAGCACAGCGCTCCACCTAGCAGTGGGGGTGGCGCTCCACAGAAGTACCGGATGGTGTATCGGACGTCATCCGGGCAGCAGTGGCAACCACCGGCACGACCTCAACGGTTCGGGGGACGTCCTTTTCAGTCACCTCCGTTCCATCCGCCGATGCCACCACCAAGACAGCAGCAGCAGCAGCAGATGGCACCCCGGGCGTTTCCACCGCCACAACGCGCCCCGGGTTTCCGTCCACCGATCAGCGGGGGACCGCCCCATTTCACCTGCTTCACGTGTGGCCAGGCAGGCCACTTCACGAAGGACTGTCCCCAGGGGCAGCAGAGCAGCGGGTAAGCCCATTTCCAGGGCGGTGCTCGAGGCCGACCTCCGGTCAAGAAGGTTGGTCAGCGGACTGGGGCGTCTGCAACCTCGACAATGAGGACACCCCAGAGGGAGACAACGTGCTGGAGGGTACGTTTACTCTCAACAATCAAGCCATCATCATACTTTTTGATTCTGGTGCAACCCACAGCTTTATAAGTGCATCCTATGTGGCTAAGCATCAAATGCAAGTCTTCCCAACCGACTGCACCTATATGATCTGCTCACCAGGAGGGAAGATCTCGGCAAATATGATGATCCCAAAGGCACCGTTGTGCTTAGGTGGGAAACTATATCCCACCACCTTGATAATCCTTATGGGGCAAAAAAGATTGATGCAATCTTAGGGATGTCATGGCTACAATACCATGGCGCTGTCCTGGAGACTCGGACATGGACGGTTCATTTAAACTCTGCATTTCACCGTCCACATTCCATGGTGTTAGACACGCCAGTCCGGGAAATTTCAGCAATTAATAATGCTGAAGCTCTCAAGTTAGAGGACATCCCCGTAGTCCGGTAGTACCCCGACGTGTTCCCGGACGATCTTCCAGGCATTCCACCTGAGCGGAAGGTCGAGTTCAAGATTGAACTTGCACCAGGGACGACGCCCATATCACGGAGTCCATACAAAATGGCTCCAAATGAGCTGGCTGAGCTGAAGGAACAGCTCAATGATCTGTTGAGCAATGGTTTTATTAGGCCTAGTTCCTTGCCTTGGGGATGCTCGGCGCTGTTTGTTAAAAAGAAGGATGAAACCTTGAGGTTGTGTGTGGATTAGCGGCCGCTCAACGCCGTCACCATCATGAATAAGTACCCACTGCCCCGCATCGACATATTGTTTGATCAAATTGTGGGTGCAAGTGTGTTCTCGAAGATGGACCTTCACTCTGGATATCATCAGATCAAGATCCGGGCGGAGGATATCCCGAAGACGGCCTTCTCAACGAGATATGGATTATATGAATATTTCGTCATGTCCTTTGGTCTCACAAATGCTCCAGCCCATTTCATGTATCTCATGAACTTGGTGTTCATGCCGGAGCTGGACAAGTTCGTGGTAGTGTTCATCGATGATATCTTGGTTTACTCCAAGACAGAAACCGAACATGCCGAACACTTGAGGATCGCTCTTCAACGATTGCAAGACCACAAGCTCTACACCAAGTTCAGCAAATGCGAGTTTTGGATCAGCCAAGTGCCATTCTTGGGACATATCATCTCCGCGGAAGGCATTGCGGTTGACCCAAGCAAGATAGAGCAAGTGCTGAAATGGAAAGCTCCCACTTCAGTTCATGAAGTCAGAAGCTTCCTCGGGTTAGCGGGATACTATCGGAGATTCATTCCAAGCTTCTCCAAGCTCGCTAAGCCGATGACAGAATTGCTGAAGAAAAAGACGAAATATGTTTGGAACACGGCGTGTGAAGGAGCGTTCCAAGCATTAGTGAAGCATCTCACCACAGCCCCGGTCTTAGCTCAGCCGGATACAACAAAGCCCTTCGACGTGTATTGTGACGCGTCCGGTATTGGGCTCGGCTGCGTGTTGATGCAGAAAGGACGTGTGGTCGCATATGGCTCCCGCCAACTTCGGAACCATGAGCAGCATTATCCGACTCATGATCTTGAGCTTGCTGCCGTGTTGTTGGTGCTAAAAACGTGGAGGCACTATCTCCTGGGGAATCTGGTGCATCTCTACACCGACCACAAGAGCTTGAAATACATTTTCACCCAGAAGGAGCTGAACATGAGGCAAACGAGGTGGTTAGAATTGATCAAAGATTATGAAATTGAGATTCATTAACACCCCAGCAAGGCAAATGTGGTTGCCGACGCGCTGAGTCGGAAATCACATGTCCATCACATCACCATTACACCGGTGGAGGAGGAAGAGCCAAGTTTATACTTGGTTCCTTATGGATCGCTGTACAACCTTGCCCTCATCCCTACTATTAGGGAGGACATCATTGCAGCTCAGAAGGCTGATAAAGGCATGGCACATCTCCGGAGACGGATAGGCAACGGGGAGATCAAATGTTTCCGGAAGGATGATGAGGGGACGCAATTGTTCAATGACCGCATAGTCATACCCCGGGATATGGAACTGAGGAGGAAGATCCTCGATGAAGCTCACTTGTCTAAATACTCCATTCATCCGGGCAGCAACAAAAGGTACCAAGATTTGAAGAAGAAATTTTGGTGGATACGGATGAAGCGGGAGGTAGCGAAGTACGTATCCGAGTGTGATACGTGTAGACGAGTGAAGGCTGATCATACTAGGAAATCAGGGCTGTTGCAACCCCTGAAAATTCCAGCATGGAAATGGGAGGACGTGAGCATGGATTTTATTGTGGGATTGCCCTTAACATCCAACAAACATGATTCCATTTGGGTGATTGTTGACCGACTAACCAAGTCAGCTCACTTCATCCCCGTACATACACATTTCCATGCCAACAGATATGCGGAGTTATATATTGCCAAGATTCTATGCTTGCACGGGGTACCCAAGACCATAGTCCCAGACCGAGGTGCTTTGTTTGTATCTCGCTTTTGGGAGCAGTTGCATGCTGCTTTGGGTACTAAACTGATTAGAAGCTCCGCCTACCACCCTCAGACATATGGCCAAACAGAGAGGGTGAATCAGGTTCTGGAAGACATGTTGAGAGCATGTGCCATCCACCATGGTAGGAACTAGGACGATCACCTACCATTGGCGGAATTCTCGTACAACAACGGCTATCAGGCGAGTATCAAGATGGCACCCTACGAAGCTCTCTACGGTCGCAAATGCCGCACCCCATTAAATTGGTGCGAGTCCGGTGAAAGGGTCACATTCGGGGTTGATGTGGTGAACGACGCCGAAGAGCGCGTTCGGACGATTCAAGCTAATTTCGTAGACCGTTGCACTTTGACGTTGGTGAACACGTGTACCTCCGCGTGTCTCCAATGAAAGGCATGCTCCGGTTCGGCGTCAAGGGAAAGCTCGCTCCCCGTTTCATTGGACCCTATGCTATCACCGAGAAGTTTGGACCAGCGGTGTATAGACTGGAGCTACCGGCATCTCTTGCTGGTGTCCATGACATTTTCCATGTCTCCCAGCTGAGGAAATGTCTGAAACATACCGCTGCTGTTACTACCGAAGACATTGGCGAGTTGCAACCGGACTTGACATATGATGAATATCCGGTGGCAATTCTTGATGAGAAAGCCCGAACCACGCGTAGCAGGACATTGTGGTTCTACGAGATCCTCTGGAGCAACCATACCGCCGAAGAAGCGATGTGGGAGAGCGAGGAATTTCTTCGCTCAAAATATCCAGAGTTCATGGCGTCTCAACACGGGTAAGTCCCTGTTACATCGCGGTCTCTTCTTTTATAATCTCGGGACGAGATTCTTTTAAGGGGGGAGGGATGTAAAAGCCCAAGAAATGGGACTTACAAAAAATTTTGTGTTACTCATGAAAGTGTTGGCATGTGCTATAAAACTTTGGATTCAGTTTGAGTTAAGATGGTCACTTCCAAAAAGAAGAAGGGCATGTTCAAAAGAGGAAATTCAAACTGTTGTTTGGGAAGTTGTATTTGCAATGGCCAACTCAAAGATCAGAGGACATATTTGAATTCCTCAAGTACAAAATTATGAGAGGGCCAAGTTTTGAGAAAGTTTGGAGGTGCTTTGATATGAATATCAAAGGAACATGTAAATTTCATCTAAATTTGAATTGAAATTTGAGACTGTGGCACAACTTGTCAAATGGCCAAATGGCTTTTGAATTTGGATCCCTCATAGATGAATTTGCAATGTGTCAAAATTTGGAGATCTTTTGGGGCAGAGGGGAGCTGTGGGGCCCAATTGTCATTAAGAGGGGAAATTAACTTACTGCCTAAGTCTCCCTTTTCCCTGTTTCACTCGGCCGCAGCACCAGCGAGGGCGACACCGCGGCAGCACTGCTGCCACCTCCCGGCGCGGTCGATCGTACCGCCTCAGCCCCGGTAATATACCACGAACAGCTGCCGCACGTAGGGAAAACTGATCGCTTCTCCCCCGCTCCCGCGACTGCTGCCGTGAGCACCCTTCCTCCAGCAGCTGCCGCGCCCCATCGGAGCAACGACGCCCGGCCGCCTCAGCATCTCTCACGCTGACCTGAGCTGCCCCACGATGTCGCCGGTTCCTACTCGAGGTGTCTGGCCCGAGAAACCGACGTTTTCTCCCACGGGAGCACGGTGCCGAGCTCTGTTGATCCAGAGACGCCACTGCGATCCGCCGGCCGGAAGAACTCGTCGCCCGGCCGCCACAGGGCTTCTCCCACCCAGCTGGAAAAGCAAAAAGGTGCGCCTGTAAACCTTCTCGCATCACAACAACGCCGGCAGCGTGTCGTGGACCGTGCTCATTGGAATTTCAGTTTTGCCGACGACATACGATAATGACCGAGGGTAGAAACTCGGTGAATTCGTCTCACACGTCGAACCACTCCCCACACGACATAGCAAACATCTTCTATACTCCCGTGCGCGTTCATAGGATCAAGAACCACTGAGAATCATCTAGCAAAGCCGCTGTTCATCGAGTTTTTCGACTTTCGCCGGATTTTGACCTAGCCCGATGGTGAGGTCATACTTCCGGTGAGTTCCAGCGAGACTGGCGGTAGGGTCCGTGTTCTCCTTGGTACAGTAGTGCTGCACGAGCTAACGGCGACGTGTTTGCTGCGGTATAACACTCTAGCGACATCGCCGGAGTTGCCACAGACGCTGTCGCCGTCGCACCTAGGTTTCCGGCCGTTGCCCATCTGAAATACGCCCGGCAACGTGTTCCTCGCACGAAAATACGTGGGGGCGGCGAGAATCAGCAAGTTCCAAGCACCGGAAGCCCTTCCCGGTGAGAACTCCGGCGAGCTCGGCGGCGGGATTGAGCGGGCGTCGGGAGGAGGAAGACGACTGGGGGCCCCGCATGTCAGTGGCGATATTTTAAATCGTCGATCCGCTGCGGCCCGGGATCCAGTGTGGTGGCACTTGAATGTTCTTGTGGCCCCGTGTGGCGTGATTCCAGAAGCCGACACGTGTAGGAGGGACCCACCTACAGAGTTTGAATGGTTCCCGAATTAATTTTAAATTCCAGATTTAGTTCAAATTTTAGAACCCCATAACTTTTGCTAGGAAGCTGCAAATTTAGTGATTCAAATTGGGTTGGATTCATCTCGCCTAGATCTATCCAAATATGCAACCCAATTTGTATGAAACCCATTATTTAATTCTGGAAAATTCTTTTAAGCTTTTTAGAAAAAGAATTTTAGAGGGAGTTTGGTTCATCCAAAAATCCTCAAATTTGTCCAGAATATTCTTTAGGATGTTAGTGAACCCTGAACCCCTGTAAAAGTTTCAGACCATTTGGAGTTGATTTTATCAGGGAAATTCAAATTTGAAGGTGCTGTGTTGATTTGAATACAGAATCATTTTCAGAGAATTTCCAAAACTTGGAAATTCAGTTCTGGGCAAATCTTAGCTCCAAAAATGCTAGGAAAATTCGTGCAAACTCTATGAGCTATAATTGAAATTGTAGTTCACTAAGTTGGGCATGAACAGTGGTGTTACCTCAGAATAAATTCTTCTTTGCTTATTTGCTAAAAGGATTATTCTGAATAAACCACTCATTGAAAAGTGCTAAATTTTGATCCAGAGAGTTTTCTTGTGACAAGGAACTCACACAAAAATTCTCAGCTCCATTGGAGATCTGGATCACCCCTGCTTTGTTTAACCACTTGAGGTGATCAATGTGGAAGAGGGGGATAACCACTTAGCACTTAACCATGTGCTTAGGTCCAAACCCAAATCACTAGCCCCTGTTTCATTTTAAATTCTTGAAAAGAGTTCCAGTTATTAGAAACTGGTTATTAGAACTAATAGCAGAAGCACTACAATAAACTTATGTGCATATTCATTAACATGTAGTATTTTATTAACGTGTAGTCGCTGAAGGCGAGGAGGCTCCGGAAGTTCTTGACTTCTTCCTTCCGGAAGAAGAGCTAACTACTGACCAGCAGCAACAAGGCAAGCCCCAGTTTGCATTAAACTATTTTTTCAAGTTTTGCTTTATGAACACTTAGTATGAAGTATGGATGTGCATTAGGTGTAGGATGAATGGAACCCCACTTGCATTACCAGAATTTTTCCATAAGAGTGAGGGTAGTGTCTAAGACCTCGTGTAGACAAGCTATGCTTAGTGATTCCTATGACTTCGGTACAAGTCGAGTAGTTGGAATCTACTCGCGAGTTAGGCTTGGGACACACGGGATTGGTTCGAGTGATGTGAGATCACCTTAGTAATGAAAATGAGACTTGGCAGGGGTTAGGGCGCAGCAAGAGGGAGTCTTGTGTGCGCAGCCCTGTCCATGTCGATTGAGGACCGATCCGTGTGCGGCCCACGCTGATCAAGTTTGAATGTACCGAAGGCATATCGGATATATGGGCCCAGATAAACCGATGTAGCGTAAACCTCCGGGCGTTGAGGCATAGCACACCGATTTATAGGTGTAGGTTGAGGGCAGCAAGGTGGAAATCTGCCAACGGGCATAGAGAGATGCTCCGTGTGGGGAACCTCCTGCTCATTTCGGTGCGACCGGTTCGATGTTTGGGCTGTTGGGTGAAAGGTTGTCTCGTACGACATCGAGTGAGCGTGCTGTGCAGCTCCACAGGTGGGTGTACGTGACGTGCTCTTTGGGTTTCCCTGCAGGTGTATATCGAGTCAATTCGCCGTCCCTCGCGGTGAAGAGTACCACTTGGTCACTGAGTCGTGACGTAGGCTAATGTATGAAATATGATGATTCAATATTGCTGATTGATATAATTGTATTGCTACATGGGTGCCACCAAATACTGCTTACTAAATTTCAGATTACTGAACTGTTAACTTGTTGCTAAAAGATGAATTAAGGATGAACTTGTAGGCTTGTCCATTTGCTGCAATGTTACTATCCTATGTGCTTTGTACACCTCATGTAGAGTTTCATGCTTAGGTGAGTCGGTTAAGTCTTGTTGAGCCTTCGTGCTCACGGTTGCTGCTTAAGTGTTTTTCAGGTAAGGAGCCACCCACAGACTCGGAGTACGAGTCCACCGGCGAGGGTTACCCTCCGTCGGGGACCACGGCTGAGTGGGAGCCGCACACGCCGCGCTGAGCTGAGGAGTGCAGCTAGTGTGGGTTGGCCTAGGGCTGGGCAACCGACTTTTGCTAGGTAGGCGGGCGTGAGTTGTTGAATAGTAGACTTCCGCTGTGTAATAAAGACAATAGTTTGTAACTGAGTGTTGTACCTGTTTGTACAGTTCAGTTGTTTTTCCCATGTAATATATTGTGTTCTTATGACGTGTGCTGTCGGGTGTCGCATCGTGCGGCACCACCCTCTGCGATCCTTGATGGGCGGATTCTGGTCCGCCACAATGTACCTCATGAATAAGGTCTTCATGGAGTACATGGACAAGTTCATCGTGGTTTTTATCAAAGATATCATGGTGTATTCAAAGAGCGAGGAAGAACACTTGAGGTTAACATTGCAGAAACTGCGAGAGCGTCAATTGTATGCTAAGATCAGCAAGTGTCAATTTTGGCTAAAGGAGATATCGTTCCTGGGCCACATTATCTCCGAAGGAGGAGTATCGCTTGATCCCGGAAAAGTTGGAGATGTTTTGAAGTGGAACCAACCGCAGAATGTGAGAGATATTCGGAGTTTCTTTGGGATGGCTGGATAGTACCGCCGGTTCATCAAGGATTTCTCCAAAATAGAAAATCCTATGACTGAATTACTCATGAAAGGGAAAGCATTTCAGTGGACACCAGCATGTCAAGATAGCTTTGAGGAGCTAAAGAAGAGATTAACAACAGCGCCGGTTTTGGTACTGCCGGAAGTGAGCAAGAGTTTCGATATATATTGTAACGCATCAACACAAGGGCTTGGATGTGTGCTTATGCAAAGAGGACAAGTGGTCGCCTATGCATCAAGACAACTAAAGAAACACGAGCTGAATTACCCCACACATGACTTGGAACTTGCAGCCGTGGTACATGCCTCGAAGATTTGGAGGCATTATATCCTTGGCCACCAATGTGAGATCTATACGGATCACAAAAGCCTCAAGTATATATTCATGCAAACGGATCTGAAATTGAAGCAACGTCGATGGTTGAAACTCATCAAGGATTATGATGTTGGAATCAACTATCACCTTGGAAAGGCCAATGTAGTAGCTTATGCGTTGAGCCGAAAGGGAGCATGTCACCAACTCACGGCTCGGGAGCTTCCACCCATGCTACGTAAGGAGTTTGAACGGTTGCATCTGGGATTCTTGAACGAGATGGAGGTGATATAACTGAACTCAACGCTGGAAGAAGAGATACGAGATGTCCAAGCAATGGATAAGGAAATCAAGGAAAAAGAATCCGATAAGGTGTAGAGAAGGATTTCAAAGAAGACGAGAATGGCACACTTTGGTTAGGGAAAAGGATTTGTGTCCCTAACGAGAAGCACATCCACAACACGATACTAAAGGAGGCACATGACTCACCTTATTCCATACATCCCGGCTGTACAAAGATGTACAAGGATCTGAAAACTTGCTATTGGTGGGATGGTATGAAAAGGGACATCGCTGAATATGTTGCCCTATGCGACACATGCCAACGAGTGAAGGCCAAACATCAAAGACCCGCTGGATTATTGCAGCTGTTAAAAGTACCCGAGTGGAAGTGGGAAGACATCATGGATTTCATTTTTGGATTGCCAGATACTCGGTCCGGCTACGACTCCATTTGGGTTATCGTGGACCGATTGACAAAAACAGCCCACTTCCTTCCTATTAGAACCAAGTACACCATCGCACAACTAGCCGAGCTGTATATGGAGCAAATCGTGTGTCTCCATGGATTTCCGGAGAGGATAGTTTCAGATTGAGGTTCTCAATTTACCTCTAGGTTCTGGAAGAAGCTGCATGAAGCCATGGGTACACGGTTGAATTTCAGCTCCGCATATCACCCGCAAACCGACGGGCAAACTGAGAGGACAAATCAGATCTTGGAAGACATGTTAAAAGCTTGTGCCTTGAAGCATGGGTGTAGTTGTGATAAGAGCTTGCCGTATGCTGAATTCTCATATAACAACAGCTACCAAGCCAGCTTGAAGATGTCACCCTTTGAAGCATTGTATGGTAGATGGTGTAGGATACCGTTGTTCTGGAATTAGACCGGAGAAAGCTAAGTATTTGGACCCGAAGTGCTGCAAGACGCTGAAAAGTAAGTCCAAATTATACGTGAAAACTTGAAGGCCGCTCAGTCACGACATAAGGGTTATGCGGACAATAGGCGAAGAAGATTGACCTTCGAAGTGGGAGACTTCGTGTATCATAAGGTGTCGCCTATCCGAGGCCAATGACAGTTCAACGTCAAAGGCAATTTATCACCTCACTACATTTGGCCATTTAAGATTTTGGGAAAGCAAGGAGAAGTAGCCTATCAACTAGAGCTGCCAACGCACCTCTCCGATGTGCACGACGTGTTTCACGTATCCCAACTTAAGAAGTGCTTAAGACTACAGGAAGAACAAGTACCGATGGATGAGCTTAAGATTCAAGAGGATCTGACCCACGCGGAACACCCCGTCAAAATCTTGGACGTGAATGAAAGGGTCACGAGGAATAAAGTGATCCGTTGGTGACAGGTACAATGGAGCCATCACACGGAAGCCGAAACTACATGGGAGCGAGAGGAAGATCTCAAGGCAGAATTCCCCCATCTTTTCTCCACTCTATCGAATCTCGAGGGCAAGATTCATTTTAAGGGGGGTAGGTTTATAACACCCTCAATTTCACTACCATGCGTTGCATACATTTTTCATGTAGAGAAGCATTTGAAAAGAAGTAGAAATGGAGAAAGAACCCTAGAAATGGAGAAAGAACCATAGAAATGGAGAAAAGAACCCTAGAAATGGAGAAAGAACCATAGAAATGGAGAAGGAACCATAGAAATGGATAAAGGAATATAGAAATGGAGAGTAACGAAAATAAAATAGCTAAATTGAGACAACCCAAATTTTCCCCAAATTTTCCTTATTTTCCCCCAAATTCCCCTAGGGGTAATTTCCCCCACATTTTGCTGGAATTTCCCCCCAAATTGGCCACAACAATTAAGGGGGAGACCCCTTGGCCGCAGCCCTTTGAGGGGGGGGACCCTATCCCCCACCTTTAGGACTCTTTGGTTACGTCCCCTACCCCTAGGACTCTTTGGTTGAGTCCCCAACCTTTAGGACTCTTTGTTTCCACCCCTAAGACTCTTTGGTTGAGTCCCATACTTCTAGGGCTCTTTGTCTCCACCCCTAGGACTCCTTTTCCCCCCTTATAAATGTAACCCCCACCCCTGGCTGCACCCCTCTCTCTTTTGGTCGTCCCCCCTGCTGCCAAGCCCCGTTCCTTGCTGCCAAGTCACCGAGTTCCCCCCTGCCGGAGTTTGTTCACCGGTGAGACCCCCGATGAGCCCCTCCGTCGAGCCCCGTCGTCGAGCCCCGTGCTGAGCCCTGCCAACAAGCTCCGTCATGCCTCGCTGTCACCGGAGAAGAAGCCCAACGATCTGTCCTACCATAATTTTCCATAGAAAAATCCCCCGCTGCTGCCATTGCTAGAGAAAGGCCCTGCCACAAGGAGGAAGTGAGGTAGGTGTTCATTACCCATCTCACGACGTTGCCGCTGTTTCTACACATCCGTTTTCTTCGCCCCCTTCGAGCAGAAACTTTTCCGTGTCGACAGATCGTGTTTTGATCGATTTTTGATGGTGGAATTGATCTAGATCATTTGTCAAGATCATCACCACGTCCACACTTGATCCCTACACCCTTGTAAATCATAAAAACCCATGAAAGCCCATTAAAACATGCAAGAACACGTACAAACTGGTTTTATAAAACTGCACTATAGGATTTGCATTCATCTACCCCATTGCATCTTGAGTAAAGTTTGTGCATGATGATTGTTTGCTGTAAATTTTGTATGTGCGTGATCGTGAGTAGAAGGACAAGCTCAAGAGGCCGTCTACGAGGAACTGCAGCACCAAGACTTTGAAACGCTTGAGCAACAAGAACCACGGGAGCAAGTCAAGTGCCCCTTGACCATATTAATCCCATGTTTTGAAACTGTTTTGTTTGCGAAAACGTGTATACTTGAGTCAACTTGATGGGACACCCTTTTATAGGAGTTTACTAGTTTTGTTAACCATCCTTGTCACCGGGAAAGTTGATGAGTCGGGTATGGTCATTTTTCCTTTTGCTTCGCTTAAATTACGGGATACGGGAAGCTGAATTAAAACATGGTTAGCTACTGCACTCATATGAATAAAGATGATGAGAACTTATGATGTTAATGAGCTTTGAATTGGGGAGATCTAGGCAATCTTGGTTCGTGGATGTTGCTGAATGAGATGGTGGTTTACTTGCCGTAGATCTAAGGACCGGTTCATGCAAGCACATGCCAGGAAAACAGTGCCACCACAAAGCCAAATATGGGTGCGGCTTAGCTGACTAATTAGGTGTGTTGCTAGCTTGTTATGGACCGTTGGATGGTGCGGGGAATGGGAGTCGAGGGGCACTGTCCTGGGAACGGCATGGCACAAGAAGCCCGTGGGTGGGAGAATGGAGATTCGAGCATGCTGGTGAAACCTCAGTGGGTCCGTACATCCTAGTAGCCCCTTTGTAAAGGCTATTTTTTGATCTCTTGGCCATACACCGATGGTTGTGTACTGGTATAATGGAGGTTCTTTCTAGTCGCCGCCGGGTGACGAAATTACAAACTTGTGGGTAAAGTGGTCCACCTCTGCAGAGTGTAAAACTATCATGATAGCCGTGTTTCCGGTCACAAGCACCTGGCCAACTTCATGATTAGAGGCTAAACTTGGGATTGATATTTGGAAATGGTCATTGAGATTGGTTTTGGGACTGTTCTGAGTCATGACAATGAATTTGGTTTCAGTTATATGAATATGAGATGGTTATGAATATTTATGAGTATGAGATGAACTTCAGAAAGATTACTGGCTGGCTGAAGCATGATAAATGGTGAATTATGATGAAATAATGTTGCTGAATTACTTGGTTATGATGGGATTAAACTTACCTAGGAATAGTTGCTGTTTTTACCATGTTTATGAAATAAAATTTACTTGCTGCAATGAACCTCTTTATTTCCTACCTTGTTGTAAGCTACATGTCATACTTTTCCCGCACTTGCTGAGTACGACATGTAATCACCCTTGCATTACCACATATACATCAGCTACAGGAGATGAGTACTTTGAGGACCATGTGGAGTACTAGGCGTGCGCACTACCGTCAACATGCGTGTGGAGTTGAAGATTGGAGCCTGCTGTCTTAGCCATTTTTCCGCCGTCGTTTAGAGTCTTCCGCTGCAAGAATAAGTTAGAGATTAATGAGTGAGACATTGATTCATTGTAATAAAGTACTTAAACACTATTTTTTCGTGGTTATATTCTGAATTCAGTTTGTGGGGTACATGTGTATGTGTGATGAACATCCTGGGCACACATATGCATTCACTTGGTTATATTTTTGGAACCGGGTGTCACAATCTCTGCGACACTCATTTGTTGGACATGTTGCCATTTAGTTGGCCAACATTCCGCCCCATAAAGCATCCCGGGTCTGATCACCGTCCTATAGAACTTTCCTTTTAGCTTTTGTGGGACCTTCCTATCACATAGGATTGCAGAGGCTTGTCGCCATTTCATCCACCCTACCTTGATCCTGTGGCAAACATTTTCATCAATATCGCCAGTGCTTTGTAACATTGATCCTAAGTATCGGAAAGAGTCCCTTCTAGGTACTATTTGTCCTTGTAGACTAACATTTCCGTCTGCACGACCAACACCACTAAAGTCACACCTCATATACTCGGTCTTGGTCCTACTAAGTCTAAACCCCTTGGACTCTAAGGTTTGGCTCCATAATTCTAATTTCTTATCAACACCATCCCTAGTTTCATCTACCAGCACTACATCATCGGCAAAGAGCATGCACCAAGGGATATCCCCTTGTATATCCTTCGACACCTCATCCATCACCAAGAAAAAGACGTATAAGCTCAAAGCTGATCCTTGATGTAGTCCTACCGTGGTAGGAAATGCATCAGTCTCACTATCACTTACGCGCACACTTGTCCTAACATTATTGTACATATCCTGGATAAGGGTAATGTACTTTGTTGGCACTTCATGTTTCTGTAGTGCCCACCACATGACTGACCTTGGTATCTTGTCGTACACCTTCTCCAAGTCAATGAACAATATATGCAAGTCCTTCTTATGCTCCCTATATCTCTCCATAAGCTGACGAAGCAAGAAAATCGCCTCCATTGCAGACCTTCCAGGCATAAAACCAAACTGGTTTTTAGTGACATTGGTCACTTTCCTCAGGCGGTGTTCAATCACTCTATCCGAAAGCTTCATAGTATGACTCATAAGATTAATCCCTCGATAATTAGTACAAAAATATATCCTTTATTTTTGAAGATAGGTATTAATGTACTTTTCCTCCATTTTTCAGGCATCTTGTTTGACTGAAAAATGTGGTTGAATAGCTTTGTGAACTATTGCCACATCCCCAAGGCATCTCCACACCTGAATAGGGACATGATCATGGCCGAGGGCCTTTCCTCCTTTCATCCTTTTAAGGCCTTCTTAACCTCAAACTCTTGTATCCTCCGCACTAACTGACTATTGGAGTCATCCAAATCAACCATAGAGCTCCCATTCCCATCATTGAATAGCCCATTAAAGTAATTCCGCTATCTATTCTTAATCTCTTCATCCTTCACTAGACTGCGGTCAGTCTCATCTTTGATGCATTTAACTTGATTGAAATCCCTCATCTTCCTCTCACGGATTTTTGCTATCTTGTATAACTCATCATAGGCATGTCCTCTTGCCTTACTCACAGCCCACCTTGCATTTTTCTTGGCCTCTTTGTACTTAAGCATGTTGTTTGCGCTTCTATCATTATGCCAACTCTTGTAACACTCCTTCTCCTTAATGGCCTTTTATACATCCTCATTCCACCACCAAGTGTCTTTATCTACAAGCTTCTTTCCTTTTGTCACACCAAACACCTCACTAGCTACCTTCCTAATGCAAGTTGCCATCTTCACCCACATACTATCTGCATCTCCATTTTCTGCCCAGGGTCCTTCTGTGATCACCCCATTTTTAAAGGACTCTTGTGATTCTCCTTTCAACTTCCACCACTTTGTTATTGTGATTTTGACACCTTTGTCCCGCAAAGAACATGTATGGAAGCGAAAGTCAACTACCACAAGTTTATGTTGTGTCACAACACACTCCCTGGGGATCACCTTACAATCTAGACACTCCTGTCTATCCCTTCTCCTAGTGAGGACAAAGTCAATCTGGCTAGAGTGTTGGGCACTACTAAAGGTCACTAGGTGAGATTGCCTCTTCCTAAAGAGGGGGTTAGCTACCAACAGATCATAGGCTACGGCAAAGTCAAGGATGTCCTTACCCTCCTGATTTCTATCGCCGCATCCAAAGCCTCCATGTACTCCCTCAAATCCTAGGTTAGTTGCACCAACACGACCATTGAGATCTCCTCCTATGAGGAGTTTCTCGGTTATCTGTACACTACTAACCTTATCCTCCAAGTCCTCCTGAAATTGCCTTTTAGCACTCATGTTGAGCCCAACTTGTGGGGCATGAGCAATAATGACGTTCAAGACAATGTCCCCAATTACTATCTTGATTAAGATGATTCCATCCCCTTGTCTTCGAACATCCACTACTCCATCCTTAAGACTCTTATCTATTAGAACACCTACGCCATTCCTAGTCCCAGCCGATCCAGAATACAAAAGCTTGAAATCGGTATTCTCGACTTCTCTCACCTTTTGACCGCCCATCTAGTCTCTTGTACACAAAGGATATTTACTCGTCTCCTAATGGCAACATCTACTAACTCACGTAGCTTCCGCGTCAAGGATCCTACATTCCAACTACCCACCTGAAATCTATGTTCCTCGGCTAGCTTCCTTACACTTTGCACCCTTCGAGTAATACGCAAAGACCCTTGCTCACTTATCACTACATCCGGGCGATGGTGTAGCACGCCACTAAGGTGGTGGCGATCTGTCCCTTCCTCATTTAACACCATATAGGGTTCCGATATGGCGTGCAACTAAGGCGGTGGTGACTCGGCCCTTGCCCACTTAACACCATACCCGGGTTCCGATATGGCGCGTCGCTAAGAGGGTTAAGAGCCATCAAATTTCTATTCGGTTTCATTTCTATGAGAATGGCTAAGTGTAGTTGCTGGCTCGCCAAGACTATCACAACCCCTCCTCCTTTACCCGGGCTTGGGACCAGCTATGTCATTACAACATAGGCGTGTCAAATTTAAATGCATAAGTGTTGAATTGAGATTGTGAAGACTATATGTATAGCTAGACAGCACTTTTGACTCTGAAATTTTCACTGTGGTTTGGTGACAACCTAAAAAGATACTTGGCCAAATTTCATCTGATGCAAAGCTCATTTGAGCCTGCACAAATAAATGTGTATTTGGCAATAATTAGAGCCTTTATGTTTTTCTAGAGATTTTCATGGAGCAAGCCATGACTTTTTGGAAACTAGAGTTTAATATGGTTCTAATGGAATTGGTTTCATTTAATTTGGAGAATACTAGAGACAGATATGGGCAAATGAAGTTCAGAGAAATTCTGAAAAATGTTTCTGGACATTTTTCTTTTTTTCTGGGTCAGTTTACTTAATCACACCATTAGGTGGTGTAAATGAGCTTGTATGGATCTGAAATTGTTCATTTGACTTACGGATATTACAATGAACATCCTAGCAAAATTTCAGAATTTTCGACCAAGGAAATCTCCAGTTAAAATTCCAAACAATTTAAAATTTGGAGAATTAATTCTGGAGAAATAATGGGTTTCATGGAGTGAAACCTGTTTTGCTAGAAAGTACTCAGAGAGGTGAGTCCAACATAATTTTATTCACTCAATTTGGACGATCCTAGCCAAAGTCATAGCCTTATAAAGTTTGGAAAATTTCTGGAAAAAGAAAAACCCGCGCACAGACCCTGCCAGTGGGGCCCCCCCGGTCAGGTCGTCTTCAACCTCGCGCAGGACAGAGGAATGGAGAGGCTCGATCTTCGGCTAAGGTGGATCATTTTCGTTAATCTTTCACGCTACATGCTCCTCAGATCATGCCCTAGCAGCAGAGCAAGATTGTGCAACATGCAATTGACGGGAAACCGGTCGGCATCGACGGCGGCGATCGGTGGTGCGGCGCAGACGAAGAACAACACGTCCCAAGCTTCTCCCGATGCCCTAAGCGGCCGTAAAGCACCATTGGAGCTCGAGGAAGGTTATGGTGCACTCAAACCTTGCTGCAAACGACAGGAAGTAGGAGATCGACGGTGACCCGAGCTCTTTTTGCCGGCGGCGGCGAAATTCCGGCGCACAGCTCATCAGATGGACAGTTCTTCATGGTTTTGGGCCAGGGTGATTGTGAAGCATCCTGGACGCTATAGCTAGAACAGAATCGGAGTTGATAAACCATTCTAACCGAATTTCCTGTTTTGGTGTGCTTTGGTTCTACACGGTGATCGTCGGAAAAAAATGAAATTTCGGCTAGCCGGTGCTAAAAGGGAGCTAGGGGGTTCAGGAGGAGCTACTAGACCTCGATGCTAACCTCTGTGTGCATTTGGTCACGCAAGACGAGCTCGGAGCTTGCCAGGCGACGGGAATCCGTAGAGGGGCTGTGGTGGTGAACAGGGGAAGAAGAAAACGGCTCGGTGTAGCTCGAAAGAAACCGATCACGAGCTGTTGAGGGACAGAGGACGTCGAGTGAGGGCCGGCAGTTCCGTGCGAGGGCCCAACCAACCTCGACTAGCCCGAATCACACTGAGGGGTGTTGCGTTGAACAGCACCGAATAACACACATAAAAGGTACAAAGAGGAAGGAAAAGTTTTATTACAATGAACTGTTTTTGGACATGTTTACATCAAAAATAAGCCAAGTCTACACTCACGGGCGTAGAATAAGAAAAAGAGTTCACATTCAGCCCGTGAACGTGTTCCCAAAAGGACACACGTGCACTAACACGGCGGCGTGAAAGACTCCCATTCGACAGGGTTGCCCTCTTGGGTATTCGTCTCCTCTCCGGGAGTCTCCTCCTCATAACAGCATGCAAAATCTTCAAACACAAGCAGTGAGCACGATGGCTCAGCAAGACTCACCCGTCTTTCCTATACATGAAATTCTACATGCTGGATTTCCATTGTGGAATGGAATGAAAGTTGCAAAGGACACGCCTACATAGTTGTACCTTACTTTCAAGTTTTAGCACAAATCGTGGAAGAACCTCGTGCTAAGGCACATAAGAGAGCCGCAATCAAACAAGAAGCACATTTCTCTCATGTGCTCTGCCCAATGTTAAAAGTAATTTTAATTCGCTCTAAACTACAACAGATCATTAGCAACCAAAGTATAGCTTTTAATCAGCAACATTTTAACATGACTCTAACCTGTTCTTTCTACGTTATGGTACAGTGAACAAGTGGTACTCACTGACTGCGAGGGAGGGTGATTATAATCGATTTACACCAGCAGGGTTACCCGAATATCCCGTCACGTACGCCCATACTCCATGTTGCCTACAGCAACCATCACGGATGTCGTAAGCAACCACCTTTCATCCATCAGCCAAATGTTGAACCAGTCGTATCGTCCCGAGCAAGAGTTCTCCACGCGCGCAACCGGAGTGCCGCCAGCCGATTTACACCTCAAGCTCTCAACCTACCCTCTGGACGACAAGCAATGCCTCAACACCTAGCTACCCAAATTATATCGGTTTCCCGGTTCTCATATATCTGGTAGGTGTTCGGTACTGTTCTAGCTTGGTCAACAGGCCCGTACACGGCTCGACCTCAATCGAGACAAGTGGAGCTATGGCACCCAGGCCCCAACGTCCTGCTGCCCTTACTCTCCGCTCGGTCTCATTTTTCTTGCCATGTGTTCCATTTGCTATATCTAACTGAGTTGTGTGCCTCTGGCCTATTCTCGCGAGCAGTTCCAACTACCCGACTTGTACTGAATCCTACACTATTTTAGCATTGCAGTGGCTACTCGAGGTTAAAAAATCTAAGCTCAAAATCCCGGTTTTCTTGTCTATGCATTTGGGTTTTCAAACAAGACTGTAATGCGTAAGTAAAGTGGATACTCAATGTAAGTTCTCCAAACAATAAAGTTTATAAAAAGGCCAATGCAAACTGGAGCTTTCCTTGCTGCTGTTGGTCGTAGGCTAACTTTTCCTCCGGAGTTATGAAGTCTAAAACTTCTGGCTCCTCCTCAACCTTAGCGACTACATGAGAAAATTACATGTATATGTCAATTTAAATGCATATGAGTTTGGAGTTAATAATATTAAGACTATAAATACTGCTAGACAGGCCCAATGACTCTTAAATTTTTACTGTGGTTAATTTGTATACAACCTAAATAGGGACTTGGCCAAATTTCATTTGCAGCAAAGCTCATTTGAGCCCTCCACAAATAAATATGTATTTGGCCTTAAGTGGAGCTCTTAGGGTGTTATAAGGATTTTCATGGAGAAAGCCATGACTTTCTGGAAACTAGATTTTAAGAGGTTTCTATTGGAATTGGTTTCAGCTAATTTGAAGATTCCTAGCAAGAGAAATGAGCTAAACAAGTTCAGAGAAATTCTGAAAAATGTTTCTGGACATTTTTCATTTTCTCAGGAACGGTTTTATTAATCATGCCATTAGGTAGATCAAATGAGCTCAACTGGATCTGAAATTTTATGGTAGCTCAGGGACATTTTGATGAACATCCTGGCCAGATTTCAGAATATTCCACCAAAGGGTCCTCCAGTTAAAATTCTAAACAGTTTAAAATTTGAAGAATTAATTCTGGAGAATTAAAGGTTTTCATGAGTTGAAACTCATTTGGCTGGAAAGTAATCAGAGATCAGAATCTAACAAAATTCTGTTCACCCAAATTGGAGCTTCCTAGACAAAGTTATGAATTTATAAAGTTGGAGCTAAATTCGGAATTATTTTGCAACAGGAATTCCCTTCCAGCGCTGCTTGAGCCTCTGACAGAGGGGCCCGCCGCTTTGTTTAATTTAAACACGGCGCGTGCGTGATCTGGACAGCGGCTGACCGCTGGGACCTGCCGGCTTCATCTTCCTCCCGATCCCCCGACTGTCCCGCGGCGGAGCACTCCGGCGAAGCTCGCCGCCGGCCGATTTCTTGCCCCAAGCTTCACGAGACTCGCCGCTAGGGCCTAGTCCGACGTGAGGAACATGCTGGTAGGGTCGGCGGTGATCGTCGGTGACCGGAAAATAGCGCCCGACGGTACACCGAGGTGGAGCAACTCCGGCAACATGTATTGAGCTCGGGAAAACCGCAAATTCTCCACTATCTTCTCTTACAGCACCAGGAGAACTCAGGAATCAAGGATATGAGCTTAGCCAACGGTGGAAATGGCCGCAACACCGACCTCATGGACAACCCGATGCGCTTTTTCCATGGCGGCACGAAAAACGGCTAGAACTCGGTCGATTTTGGATGGTTTTGTTCGGTTCTTCCTCGAGGAGAAGCGCTAGGATGTGTACAAGCGTCGTGCAAGCCGGCTCGAGCGTTGGGGTATCATGTAACCTGAATTTGGGTTTAGGCCAAGCTCGGCTAGTTTTTCCTATGTTTCAGAATTCTTGGAAATTCTCGACACACGGTTGATCATTTGCTATACGGATTGCAGCTACACCATCTAGGGAGTATAGCGCACCTTTCTTGAACAGCAATTGGAAGACGACGACAGCTGTGGCGCTCTGTCCACGGCAACCCGAAGTGGAATTCCGCCGGTGCTCTCGAGAGCTCGGTAGAAACCCTCAATTTTCCGCCAACCATTCCAAGGAAACCTCTGTGTGAAGTGGTATCCAGATAGAACACGATATGGCGATCATTTTTTGCTGTGGAGAGCTCGCTCGACCGACGCTTGGTTGCGGTGTGCGATCGGGTGACACCGAGAGCGGTGGTGGCGGTGTTTTTCACGGGAGCAGCACCGAGAGAGAGTGAGCGCGTGCGAGCAGTGACGAACTAGGCTTTGAGCTGCTCGGGTTGGGATAAGGCGCCGAACGGGAGCTCCAGCGGGGCGCGGCCGAAGCAGGTGCTGGCGTCGGGAATGGGCACGGTGGCGTCCGCTGCTGCTGCCCAAGAAACCGAGCCCCTGTTTCTTCAGTCAGTTGATCAAATGAGAGGCTGACAGGAGGGTCTCACTCCCCATTTATAACCTCAAAAAATAAATTTCTCCACAGCTCTAAACAGTAGAGACCCTAATACCCTTTGCAATTTGAATAATCCACCAAATGCCCATTTGAAATTGGTAGAATTCAAATTGTGAACTGGTTTGAATGTATTTGGATTCAAATGGCAAACTGAAATTTAAATTCAGTTTAATTTTTCTCAAAATACCTCATGTCAAGATCAACTCCAAATGGAGTGAAAATTGGTGTGTGAGCTTACAAAAATGTGCTGAGTGTGAATATGAAATCCACTTTTGAATCCATGGTATGAAAAGAGTTTGAATTTGAATTTAAGTTTAAACTAGCCTTTTTATAGTTGTACCCAAAAATACTTCAAAAGGTTTTGGAATTGAGTTAAATTTGGCATGAGCCTTCCTAGCAAGGTGTAGGAGTTTTTCATATGCTCACCCCCTATATGATGCATGTGGGAAATACCACTTTTGCATTTTATGAGTTTATAACCTAATGACTTTGTTGATGGTATTTACTTGCTCTTCAAAGATGTTCATAAGATTTCCTCAAATGAGGTGTATGTGGTGTGATTAAAACTTTGAATGTATGCAAAAACTTGGGCCCTTACATTCCCCCCCCTTAAAACAATCTCGTCCTGAGATTATAAGGTAAAAATGAGAGAGAGGACAGTGGAAAATTACCGTATGTCTGATTTTATAATGTCATGGTAGTTAAGCGCGAAGAAAACCTTCACTCTCCCATGTCGCTTCATCTACCGAGTGATTACTCCATAGAACCTTGTAGAACCACAACGTACGGTTGCGTGTGGTTCGGACCTTTTCATCAATAATCTGAACCTGTTCCTCCCGATAAGTGAGATCCGGTTTCAGTTCTTCGATATCCCCCAGCTGAATGGTGGTTGAAAGCTTGAGGCACTTCCTCAATTGAGAAATGTGGAAGACGTTGTGCACACCGGAGAGTGTCGCCGGTAATTCCAGCCAGTATGCAACTGATCCACATCTTTCTACAATCTGAAATGGACCGATGAATCGGGGTGCCAACTTTCCTCTCACCCCAAAAATGTTCACGCCATTCATTGGAGACACACTTAGATACACGTGATCCCCAACTTCGAACTGCAAAGGACATCTTCTCCAGTCCACATACTGTTTTTGTCGGGATTGGTGGCTTTTAAGTTTGCTTCAATAAGCCGAACTTTTTCTTCCGCATTGTTGACAAGATCAATCCCGAAGGTGACCCTTTCGCTAGACTCACACCAATTCAGCAGTGTGCGGCATTTTCTCCCATATAGCGCCTCGTAAGGCGCCATCTTGATGCTGGCTTGGTACCGATTGTTGTACGAGAACTCGGCCAACGGTAAGTGATCATCCCAATTCTTACCGTGGTTGATAGCACAAGCTCGTAACATATCTTCTAAAATCTGATTTACCCCCTCGGTTTATCCATCCGTCTGCGGGTGGTAGGCTGAGCTACGGATCAGCTTTTTCCCCAAAGCAGCATGCAACTGCTCCCAAAAACGAGACACAAATAAAGTGCCCCCATCCGAGATGATAGTGCGGGGTACGCCATACAAGCATAGGATCCGTGAGATGTACAATTCAGCACACTTCTTGGCGTTGTAGTTGGTGTTTACCAGGATAAAGTGGGCAACTTTTCTGAGCCGGTCTACAATCACCCACACAGAGTCATGTTTCTGAAATGTAGTGGATAAACCGACGATGAAGTCCATGCTCACATTCTCCCACTTCCAGGCAGGAATACCATGTGGTTGTAATAATCCTGGTTTCATCATGTGGTCCGCTTTCACCCTCCGGCATGCATCACACTCGGACACGTACTTTGCTATCTCCCGCTTCATCCATGTCCACCAAAACTTGCTTCTGAGTTCTTGATACATCTTGTTACTGCCGGGGTGAATAGAAAACTTTGACAAGTGAGCCTCATCAAAGATATTCTTCCGTAACTCCGGGTTACGCGGTACGATGATCCGGTACTTGAACCATAGGACGCCATCTCCGTCTTTCTGGAAACACTTCAGCTCACCACTATCTACATGTCTCCGCAAATGCGACATGCCCTTGTCATGTTTCTGAGCTACCGCTATCTCTTCACGGATGGTGGGGATATGAGCTAAGTTGTAGTGAGCTCCATGTGGAGTCATATGCAATGGTGGCTCACTCTCTTCCAACGGTGTGATGGTCAGATTGTGGACATGTGACTTGCGACGCAGCGCATCCGCCACAACGTTTGCTTTGCCTGGGTGATAATGGATCTCTATTTCGTAATCCTTTATCACCTCCAACCAACTTCGTTGCCTCATGTTCAGCTTCTTCTGAGTTAATATGTACTTGAGGCTCTTGTGGTCGGTATATAAATGCACGAGGTTACCGAGTAGGTAGTGCCTCCACATTTTTAGTGCGAGCACCACGACAGCGTGCTCTAAGTCATGAGTTGGATAATTTTGCTCATGGTTCCTGAGCTTCTGTGATCCATACGCGACCACCCTTCGGTCTTGCATCAGCACACATCTGGGCCCAATGACGGATGCATCACAGTACACATCGAACGGTTTTGTTGTGTCTGGCTGCGCCAAAACCGGTGCTGATGTTAGGTGCTTCACTAATGCCTTGAACGCTGCTTCACATACTGGAATCAAAACATATTTGGTAGCCTTCTTTAGCATCTATGTCATAGGCTTGGCAATCCTCGAGATGTTTGGAACGAACCTCTGATAATATAACGCGAGTCCGAGAAATCTGCGTACCTCGCGAACAGTTCTCAGGGACTTCCAATTCAGCACTTGTGTGATCTTACTCGGGTCTACAGCGATTACCTCCGCTGAGATAATATGCCCGTGAAAAGGCACTTGCGATATCCATAATTCGCACTTGCTGAATTTCACGTATAGCTTGTGATCCCACAGCCTTTGCAAGACTCTACACAGATGCTTCGCGTGCTCTTCCTGCGACTTGGAATATACCAATATGTCGTCGATGAAGACCACGACAAACTTGTCCAGCTCCGGCATGAATACCCAGTTCATCAGGTACATGAAATGAGCTGGAGCTTTGGTGAGGCCGAAGGACATGACCAGGTACTCAAAAGCCCGTACCTCATCGAGAAAGCCGTCTTCGAGATGTCCTCAGCCCGTATCTTAATCCGATGATACCCGGATCCTAAGTCTATGTTGGAAAAGATCTTTGCTTTGACCAACTGATCAAACAACATGTCGATCCTTGGCAACGGGTACTTTTTCTTGATAGTTACAGCATTTAGTTGACGATAGTCCACGCATAGCCGTAACATTTCATCCTTCTTCTTCACAAATAATGCCTAACAGCCCCATGATGAGGAGCTTGGCCTAATAAACCCCTTCTCCAGTAGGTCCATCAACTGCGTTTTTAATTCTGCCAACTCCTTTGACGCCATCTTGTACGGCCTTCGGGATATTGGCATAGTTCCCGGTGCAAGTTCAATCTTGAGCTCCACCACTCGGTCGGGCGGCATCCCCGGTAAATCATTCGGGAACACATCTGGAAACTCATGGACTACTAGAATGTCTTCCAATCAGATGGCGGTGGATTGGTATACACTTGGGAGTTTTATTTCTGGACTGTCCAGAAATAATGAGTGAGACTCGTGCATTTCTGGTTGTAGATGCACGACTCTGAGAACGGTGTCTAAAATAGCGCCGTGGCGGGTTAACCACGACATCCCTAGGATGACATCGACCTTTTGTCCCTCTAAAGCTATGAGATACATAGGGTATACTCTGCCCCCTAAGCATAATGGCGCTTTTAAAACCATCATGCTTGCTGAAATTTCCCACCCAGTGAACAAATCAAGTAAGGACTTTCGGTGGGTAGTATTTGCAAGCTGTGTTTAGCAATAAAAGCTTGGCTAATGAAATTATGCTTGGCACCTGAGTCAGATAAAACTATAGTGGGATGCTGGTGGAGTTGCAACATACCCGCATGGATTGGCTCTCCCTCCAACACATCTACTATGGCGAGTTGGTGGACGGTGCCGGGCTTAGGATTTGCCCGCCGTGCATTAATGGGGTTCTGTAAAGGTCCCAAAAATGTGAATACAATGAAACTCTTGTTTGCAAAAGATGGTTTCATATGTATGAAATTTGGGACTTGTTAAAACTTTTTCCACATGTGGTAACCCACATGAGGGCCTTCTTCACACAAGTTCAAATGTTTATTTGAAAACTTGGAACCCAAGAGGGGTCTAAAACAAAGATGGTAAGTCCCAAAGGTGTGAGAAGGTTAAAATCAGATTTGAACAAATTTGTTCAGACTCAAAATTCAAATAAGAGTAACACAATGAATTTACAAACTGTTATGCTAAAAATCTCATTTGCAGCAGCCAAATTAAAAATCTGATTTCATATTTGAATTCCTTGGGTCCAAATTAGGGGGTATGCAAAGTTTCATGAATTGTTGAAATGTTTTGCAACTCATTTTTCAAAATGGACTTTAAATAGCAAAGAATTCAAATGCCCATTTGAATTTGGATGAAACTTGCCCAATTGTTTAAATGGACATCAGATTTGAATTCCAACAATTGAATTCCATTATATTCAAACTTTGGGAGATATTTTAGAGGATAAGAGGGAGCTGTGGTGGGACCCACATGTCATTGAGGATTTAAAATTGCAAAAGATCTTCAGAGTGCAGTGATTGGTCTCTGTTTTTCAACTCCCACGCGAAGCAACCGGGCAGACCTACGTTCTCACCGTGTGACACCGAGCCACGCAGAGAACCGACGTCCCTCTACCGTACGTGCGCTGGCGATCTGCTCCTCCCCGTTCTCATCCCCTCTGCCATGCTTCCTTCCGCCCTTATCACCAAGACATTGCAGCTCCTGTCTCCTTGCGCAAGACACCGGACAGAGCTGCCGACGCTCGATCGATCACTCGGCCACACCATAGCTCGCGTGAAAACATCGTTTGAGCAGCAAAACTACACCACAGAACTCCCCACGACATCCTCGCGCTATTTACACGTGAGCACAGCCTCCCCACACCAAAAACATCGAGTTCCCGTGGCGGCCGAAAGAAACTGCCACCGACGGCCCTCATGGACAGCCTCACCCGAGGTTTGTCACGGCTGATCTAGGCCACCGGTGGATGCGTAAGAGCTCCTGCAGCTTCCATCCGAAGCTCATCCCTAGCCATTGCTTCTTGCCGACGAATTTCAGAATTTCTCTCCGGTCGGTGTAAATGGACCCGCGGGTAAGAATCCTTCAAATTCTCATGCTATAATTGTTTAGAGCACTGCAAATTGCACTCACATGACCTAGCCTTGCTTAGCAACAATTCCCCTTTCGAAACCTAGCATGAAACGCACGGTGCACGCCGTATTTCCGATCTTCCCGACGGCGGATATAGCGGGGAGATTCGGGCGCGCGATGAACCCTAGTTTAGACCCATTTCTGAGCCGTTTCACTCCCATGTCGACCTTCCCGAGTATCCACCGGTGCTTTAGAGCTTGGAAACCGAATCTTGGAGAGCTTAGGGCGTCGGGGTAACGTCACCGAACTCCTTCCGAGCCGCCGCACCGTCGGGCGCTAGGTTGGAGGCTCTGCTGGCTCGGGAGGACCGCAGCAGTGTGTTCCTCACACGAAACTAGGTCTTAGCGGTGAGTTTGAGCATTGGAGATGGCCGGACGACCGATTTCGGAGGCGCTCCGGCGAGCTCCGGCGGCGCGGACGTGCGGGAGCGCGAGGTTGAAGACGATAGTGTCGGGTCCGCGTTTCAGTGATGTTGAGAGAGAGTCTGGATCTTCTGTGGGCTCGTATCTACTGAGGCGGCGTGGGAAGTAATGTCTGTAACCCTGTGTGGCTTGTTTCAGTGCGTGACACATGTGTTCCCCGGACCCACAGTCAGATTTAAACTTTTCCACAATTAATTCAAATCCCAGATTTTTCCCCAAACTTTAGAAGAGCATAACTTTTGCTAGGAAACTCCAAAATTAGTGATTCAAATTGGGTTAGATTCAGATTGACAAATTCTATCCAAATATGCAACCCAATTTGTATGAAAGTAACTATTTAATTCTCGAAAATTCTTTAAAACTTTTAAGCAAAAGAATTTTAGAGGGAGTTTGGTTCATCCAAAAATCCTCAAACTTTTCCAAATTATTCTTTAGGGTGTTATTGAAATCCTGTATAAATTTAAGCTCATTTGGAGTTGATTTGATCCGGACAATTCAGATTGTAAGTTGCTGTGTTCAAATGAGTACAGAAACATTTTCAGAGAATTTCCAAAACTTGGAAATTCAGTTCTGGGCAATTCATAGCTCGAACAATCCTAGGAAAATTCATGCAGGCTCTATGAACTATAATTGAAATTATAGTTCACTAAGTTTGACATGAACATGATTGTTACTTCAGAATTAATTCCTCTTTGCTTAATTGCTTAGAGAATTGTTCTGAATAAACCACTTAATGAAAAGTGCTAATTTTTGGTCCAGATGACTATCTTGTGACAAGGAACTCACAAAAAAATTTCATCTCCATTGGAGCTCTGGATTACCACTGTCTTGTGTAACCTATTAAGGTGATCAACTCACAAGTGGAGATAGCACTCAACACTTGATCATAGAGCTTAAACCCAACCCAAAACCACTAGCACCAGTGTCATTTTAAATCCTTAAACAGAGTTCCAGTTTTTAAACTGTCATTAGATCTTATTAGCAAAAGCTTTACAATTAAATACATATGCATATTCATATCGTGTAGCATATACGTGAAAACGTGAGAAGGACTTGAAGTGAAGATCAAGGAGGGAGGAAAGCAAGTGATCAAGCCCCAAGTGATCTTCACTAACCGATTGTATTCTTAGTCACCTGCAAAACAGGCAAGCCCCGGTTTGCATTTGAACAGTTTTATAAAGCATTTCCATTTTTAGAGATCAGAGCTTGAATTGTTTGTTTGCATTAAGTCTAGTTGATATTGAAAACCCCAGTTGCATGACCAGAAATACCTAAGAGAGGAAGGGTAGAATAGAACCTCCTCGAGTGGATTTGGCTACTCTAATGTAGTAGGAAAGGTCCGGTAGAAGTCGAGTAGTTGAAATCTACTCGCGAGTTTAGGGCTGGTTTATTCGGAACGGGTCAAAAATAGAAATGATGAGGAGAGTTCACATGAAAGAAATGGAGACCGGGCAGGGAGGTTTAGATGCAGCAGGCTGCGGGCCGTGCGTGCATAGCCCTGCCTGTGTCGGTTAAGGCCCGTCCGTGCTTGGCCCTGTTGGACAAGTTTGAGTTGTGTACCGGGCACATACTGGCTATATGGGACCAAGGAAACCGATGTACCTTGTGAGATCCCCATTGGAACATTTCTAACTGCCTTAGGCTTTCGGCGTCAAGGTAGCAGGAGGTAACTCGCTCAAGAACATACCACTGTGGGTATGTACCTTGAGGGAGCTTGCCGACTCGGGGCAGTTAGACTGCGTCCTATGTGGAAGATCTTGGGAAAGGTGGCCGCGTACAACGTCAGTCGAGGTTGCTGCCGGCAACTCGGAGTACGGGTGTACGTGTCGTGTAGTCCGGGCTTGTACTGATTCGAATCACCGTTGCTCGCGGTTATATGAGCATACTTGCCCACTGCGTCTTGACGTAGTAACAACTGAAACAGTTTTCTTTTGAACTTGATAAGGCTGTGATGTAACTTGTATTACAACCATGATTGAATTAGAGATAGGCTCATTAAACTTTACTTTCACCTTGTGCAAGGAGCATCGCAACAAAGCGTTTCTTGTTTGCTTGTGGAGTTGCGATGCTGTTCGGCTCAAGGTCTGCACAATGAGACTTAAAATCTGAAAGTTAAGGATCAACTTTAGGCGAGTCCTTTATGCAAATATAGCTGACCCAATTGTAACCATCGTGCATGTAGAGTTTCTTGTTTAGGAGAGACGGATCAGTCTTGCTGAGCCTATGTGCTCACGCTTGCTATATGAGTGGTTCTGCAGGTTAACATCGATGCTAAGAAGAAGGTTGTCCGGTGAGACTCCCAGACTTCCGAGTCGTGTAACACATGGAGAACCCAGCAGCTGCTGTTGTCTTCGTGTTGCTGGCAAGAGGAGTCTGCGGGCTGGACATCATCTCGAGTGCTCTTTAGTTATTCGATGTGAGCTGTTATTAGACTTCCGCTGTAGCTACTTGATGTAAATTATTTACAAAGAAAAACCTGTAAGCTTCTGCTATTGTTTTAAGTAATACATTGTTCCTTATATGTGTGCTGTTGAGTGCTGCACAACACGGCACCACCCAATGCGATTCCCGGGCGAGTGTCACGTCCCCGTGACTGAACGGGTGGCGTTGGGCCATCTCAGCGTGGTATCAGAGCCGCATTGGTAATAGCGCACGTAATAAGGATCGTATTACAACAAAAATCTAGGTCACAGTGAGGATATGGTATTAGGCCCACATAAGGACTATAGTAGTATAGTTACTTAAAGTGGCATGACTAACATACTTGTTATAATTCTGAATTTTGATTATGTAACGATGCACCTACGCTCTGGTAATCATGGTAAGGAACGCCACCGAAAGCGGTTCAATTTTGGTTAGCATCTCTGACGAGGAATGTGGTTCAGGGATAGGTCTCACAGCTTGGTGTGAGACGTTAATATGAAACTCTTGAACTCTTCATGTTCCTCAGTTCATATGAAACACTGATCCCTAGCGTGCATTAGGCAAGAAAGTGGAAACCCCATCGTGTGGTCAGTGACGCGATAGTGTGTTCTTCCGGAAATAGCCTAGAAGGACATACGCAGCGCTTGCCATCGGTGTGCCCTGCAGGGCAGTAGGTGGTATCTGTGGTGTGAAAATGCTCTACTCGGGTCCCCCGTCGTGTGGTTGTACAACGTGACCATGTACCTTGAGACGTGGCCTGACTCAAGGACGGCCCGTATGGAAATGATACGGGGCGTATGTTTTTACTTTCAATTATGGAACTGCCTGGAATGAGAAAACCTTTGTGTGCATCATCATTGAGTGTTCTTCTGTAAGTACTAATCACGTACGTATCCCGTGTAGTACACGTCTGCGAGTGACCGTTTTAGTGCCACCTATGATACGTTGTGCCGGGATAATCCGGTTAGGATTTTGCTTTGGTGAGGCTACGTAGTACCGATATGCTTCTTACGGTGCAACGACGCCGTACTCAACTTAAATAACCTGTTCCCTATAAAGAAATGACTCATGATCTAACTTTCCACTAAAAATGGAAGTTTGGAACAAATATTAGTTACTGAACTCTTATTATGAGCTAAGATTCAAATGAGAGGAAGACTAGGCTTCAAAGATTTCAAAAACAGAGTGCTCTGTTTTCGGCAGGAATTCTTGCTGGACTTTAACAGAGCATAACAATGAGTAGCTTGACCCAATTAAGGTGTATGATACAGTTCTGGAAATTTTTTTAAGTGCTCTACAACTTATCTGTAGACCTCCAGAGCAAAGTCATACGTTTAGTTGGTGAAAAGCCCAGTTGAAGGTAAACTGTCCAGAACTAGGACAGCAGCAAAACCTCTCTGGACCTTTCTGTTTTTAGGCCATAACTTCCTGTAGAAAAATCCTTAAGGATCCTATGATACACTGTTGGAAAGGTTATGAAATGTGCAACATTATTGTAGTTCAAAGTTTGTTCAGATTCTTAATGTACTTGCATATATAACTGTGATAAAATCAGCCACCTACAAAGGAGATGCTGGCAAACTTTATCCAGGAATTCTGTCAACTTTGGAAAATCATAACGTTTGATCCAGAGATGATCTGGAGGCATATGAGTACTCGTTGGATACTGAAATTAAATTTAACTTTTGTATTCAACTTGAGTTATGAAAATGCTTTAAACTAGATCAAAATCTGGAGATACTGCATAAAGGTCTGTTCTGTACAGATAGGCTGGTTAGCTATGCCTACTAAGGAGTTGTATAAACATGGATTTTGTTACTGCTTTCATAAAGTATGACATACTCATGTTTTCATTAGTCTCACGTACTGATGAGTTCTTGTTTAACTCATCTCAACTACATTTTTGCAGTATGGTTCGTACTCGCTCTAGGAGTAGGGCCGGGAGTTCTCAACGAGGCGGTGATGCTTCTATTCCACCGTCAGAACCACCATCCACGGGATGGATGGATCTTATGACTCGAGTTGTCGAGTCTAACCAGGAGAACACTAAGCTACTCCGAGAAGCAACGCAAGAAAACACACTCTTACTCCAAGCCTTGGTACAGAAGGGTGTACTCCAGAACACGCAACAAGTCGTTCCACCTTGGAACACTTATCTGGACTTCTTGGTGACTCAACCGCCAATCTTTACTGGAGCCACCAAACCTGTGGAAGCGGATCAATGGCTTCGTATCATGGAGTCAAAATTCAGAGTATTCGAGTGTTATGAATACCAGAAGACCAAGTTTGCTGCTCAACAACTCCAGGGAGCTGCCGGAAATTGGTGGGTTGACCATCTTGCCACCATTCCGGATGACCATCAAGTTCCATGGAGTGACTTTTGTGAAGCCTTTCGTACCGTCACATACCAATAGGTATTGTAAAGGCAAAGCGGGAAAATTTTTTGGGTTTGAAGCAAGGGGACATGAGTTTCCTTGAGTATATCAGAAGGTTTAACCTTTCGGCCCAATATGCTCCCAAATATGTGGTGAAAGAAGAGGCACGGTGTGACTTATTATTCCATGGCCTGAGTGCCATATTACAGGAGAAGTTGGCCATGCACAATAACGGCAGTTACACCGACATGGTTGATGCTGCTCTCCTCCAAGAGAAGCCGACACTCGAGTGGCAAGCGGAGAAGAGAAAGATGAGTGAGATCGAGCAGGCCATCACGAATTATGTGCCTCAAAAATATCGTTTGGTGTATCAAACGCCACCCGTTGAAAGATGGAGGCCACCTGTACGATCAACTCCTTAGAGGTTGATTGCTGGTGAAGTTCCACAACTTGCACCACCTCCACAGCAGCAGCATCAGACGGTGGTTTGTGCTCCACCGCTGCAGCCATGTGTACCTAGCATCCAACCGCAAGTCAACGAAGAACCGGAGAGCCATCCGTGTTTCACTTGTAGGCGTATGGGCCATTATGCTAGGCATTGTCCGGGGAGAACTCAAGGCTGCGGGTCATCATATTTACAACAATACGACCCGTACTTCAATCTGCAGAAAGGAGGGCAGATAAGGGGCAACATTCACTATACTGTGATTGATGATGTTCCGGAAGGAGAAGCCGCTTTAGCAGGGATGTTTTCTCTGAATAAGCTACCGGTTTTAATTCTCTTTGATTCTGGTGCCACACACAACTTCATTAGCCAATCTTTTGTGGCTCAACATCAGCTCCCAACAGTTTATACAATGAGGCAATACCTCATATCATTGCCCGGGGGCAGCAGTACCGCAAGTGAGGTTGTCTCCTGAGCACCTCTTTGTTTGGGGGGTAGAATATACCCCACGACTCTCATTATTCTTGAGGGTCTGAAGATTGAAACCATTTTGGAGATGTCATGGTTGAATTACCACAAGGCGGTTCTTAACATCAGCTCTAGGACCGTTGAGCTCAACTTCCCACAGCACGGTCTTCAAATATTAATTCTGGGCGCCAAACGGCAACAGATTGCAACAGTGAACCACACGGAAGCTGTTAAGATAGAGGACATTCCGGTGGTACGTGAGTATCCGGATGTGTTTCCCAATGATTTACCGGGCATGCCGTCCGAGCGAGACGTTGAGTTCAAGATTGAACTTATACCGGGAACAACACCGATATCACGAAGGCCGTACAAGATGGCACCCAATGAACTGGCAGAATTGAAGACACAGCTGAATGACCTATTGAGCAAAGGCTTTATACGACCGAGTTCGTTACCTTGGGGTTGTTCAGCATTTTTTTTCAAGAAGACGGACGACACACTACGGCTTTGTGTTGATTATCGTCCTTTGAACGCTGTTACCATCAAGAACAAGTATCCACTACTTCGCATTGATATGCTCTTCGATCAATTAGTGGGTGCGAAGGTATTTTCGAATATGGATCTTCGGTCTGTATATCACCAGATTAAAATCCGGGCAGAAGATATTCCGAAGACGGCATTCTCAATGAGATACGAGCTTTATGAGTATCTCGTTATGTCTTTTGGTTTGACCAACGCCCCGGCACACTTTATGTACCTGATGAATTCAGTGTTCATGCCGGAGTTGGATAAATTCGTCGTGGTCTTCATCGACGATATCTTGGTGTACTCCAAGTCAGAGGAAGAACATGCTGAACATCTGCTTGATGTGCTACAAAGATTGTGAGATCATCAGCTCTATGCAAAATTCAGCAAGTGTGAATTCTGGATTAATCAAGTACCGTTTCTCAGACACATTATTTCAGCGGAGGGCATCGTTGTAGATCCGAGTAAGATAATCCAGGTACAGAAATGGGAGTCACCAAAGTCAGTACCTGAAATCCGTAGCTTCCTCTGATTAGCGGGTTATTACAGGTGGTTTATTCCGGGTTTCTCCAAGATTGCTAAACCAATGATGGAATTATTAAAGAAGAATACTGTAAAATCCCAAGAAAAAGGACTTGCAAAATTTTTCATCACCTCACAACACAACAGCTTTTGTTGTGGGTATCTTGTGAATACATGTTAAGAGCAAGTAACCTCCATCAAAAGGGTGATTAGAGGGAAAGCCCTAACTTTCACAAAGTAAGATTTCTACACATGAACATGAGAGGTTGAGCTCACCCCTAGAACTTAAATAGTCCTGGGAAGGTTCAGTCCAAATTTCATGCAAATCCAACATTCTTGAGGCACTTTTGGAGGCATTTGAAAAAGAGGCCAATTTGAATGTAAATCCAAATTGCAGCAACTTTCATCACTTGGATTCAAAAGTTGGCTTCATATTCAAACTCAGCACATTTTTCTGAGTTAGTCCACCAATTTTCATCCCCATTGGAGTTCATCTTGTCGGGAGCTAAATTTGCAATAATTCAAAACTGAATTTGAATTTCAGTTTAAATGTGAAAGCAAACTTGGCCAAATAAATTTCAAATTTGATAACCCAAATTTAAACTGTGACTTGGTGTCAAAGTCTATCATTCAATGTTTAGTGGCTGGGATATTTGCAGCAGAAGGGGGAGGAAGAATTAGAGGGGAGAAGAGGGCCCACTGGTCAGCATACTTAACACAGAAGCATCCTCAGCCGATTTTCTCTCGACCGAGCACGCGCGCCAGCCAGCCACGGCGTCGGTGCCCGACCAGCTCAGCCGGCCAGCTCCTGCTTCGGCGTGGGAGGTGGCACAGCAGGTGTCGCTCCCTCCACTGCCCTCAGTGGCCAATAAAAGGCACGAAACCGCCGGCGAGCTCCTGTTTTCGCGAACCTCAGCAACCAGCCGCCTAATCGCCCGAGTTCTGATCGCTCGCCACCCGAGCTGTGATCATCCTCCACCAGCGATGTCCATAGGAAAGTGGAGCGCTAGCTTGTCCTCGAGATCATCACGCAAACCGTTCCAAGGTTCGACCTTTGTGCGGGGAGAATTTTCCAGTTTAGAGAGGGGAGCTCAGTTCGGAACCCGATTAGGTTTAGGAGAAATTCAGGAGAATCGTCGTGTGTGAGGTCAAACAGAGCTGCGAGATAGCATCTAGAGGTTCTTGCGCCCCTTCTCGATCAAAGACCGGAAGGAAACCACCGCCAGAACTCTAGGTTCACCATAGAACAGTTTGGTGGAAGAGGGGGTCACCGGTGAGGTCCGGGTTGCCGGCCGTTTAGGTTCCGACCAAGGTCATACCGGGTTTTCCGAGGTCTCCCTGAACGTGGTGACGCAATTAGCGCGCGAAGGAGGTGGTCAGGGGGACGGGAACACGTTGCCGAGGTGGAACAGAGACATAGCGCTCGTCGCCAGCGAGCTACGCCGGTTAGCCGACGGCGGCATGATGTCCAATGTGTTCAGCGCCAAAAATTATGTGGGGACGGCAAGTCTAACCGTCGCCGGCGAGATAGATCGCCGGGAACGCCGACCTCGCCAGAGCTCCGGCGGCTCGGGACGGCGGCGTCGGGGGGTAGACGAAGGCGCAGGCCCCACGTGTCAGCCGCTGAGTTAAGCGCGCGAGAGCGCCGTTATTTTAAATTAAACCAGGCAGGCCCCGCTGTCAGCCTCGGATTAAGCGCGGGAAAGGATTTTCTGTAGGAAAATAATTCAGGGATCAGCCCAAACTTTAGAAATTCATAACTTTGGCTAGGAAGATCCAAATTCAGTGAACCAAATTTTGCTGAACTCAGAATTGTGAGTACTTTCCAGCAATACCAATTTCAGCTCATGAAACTAAATAGTTTTCCAGAAATAATTCCCTAAATTTAAACTGTTAGGAATTTTATCTGGAGAATTACTTTATGAAAAATTCTGAAATTTGTCTGAGATGTTCTCTGGAAAATCCTGGAGTCACAGTAAAAGTTTCAGACCCATCCAAGTTAATTTAGTCCCCCTAATGAGGTAATTAGGAGGACTGCCCTGAGAAAATAGAAAAATGTACAGAAACATTTTTCAGATTTTCTCAAATCTTGTTCAGGGCATAACTTCCTCTAGGATTCTCAAAATGACATGAAACCAATTCCATTAGAATCATCTTAAATTCTAGTTTCCAGAAAGTAATGGTTGGGGCCATGAAAACCCCTGGAGTTACTTAGAGACTCTAATATTGACCAAATAGACTTTTATTTGTACAAAGCTCAAATGAACTTTGTTTCAAATGAAACTTGGTCAAGAGTCGAGTTAGGACCTTACCAAGCCACCATAAAAATTTCAGAGCCAAAGGGGAAGGCTAGCTAGAGTTATAGTAAGTTACTTATTCAAGGCTAGCTAGAGTCACTGAGTCATGACGTAGGCTAATGTAGGAAATGTGATGATTCAATATTGCTGTTATGATATAATTGTCTTGTTACATGTGTGCCACGAAATATTGCTCACTAAATTTCATATTCATGAACTGTTAACTTGTGGCTAAAACATAAACTAAAGATGAACTTGTAGGCATGTCCGTTTGCTGCAATCTTACCGTCCCATGTTCATTGTACACTACATATAGAGTTTCATGCCTAGGTGAGTCGGTTAATTCTTGTTGAGCCATCATGCTCATGGTTGCTGCTTAAGTGTTTTTCAGGTGAGGAGCCACCCACGGACTCGGGTTACGAGTCCACCGGCGAGGGTTACCCTCCGTCGGGGACTACGGCTGAGTGGGAGCCGTACACGCCGCGCTGAGCTGAGGAATGCAGCTAGCGTGGGTTGCCCTAGGGCTGGGCAACCAACTTTTGCTAGATAGGCGGGCGTGAGTTGTATAAATTAAGCTTCCGCTGTGTAATATAACCACTAGTTTGTAACTGAGTATTGTACTAGTTTGTACAGTTTCAGTTAGTTTTCTATGTAATACATTGTATCCTTACGATGTGTGCTGTTGGGCGTCGCATCGTACGGCACCACCCTCTGCGATCCTGAATGAGAGGATTCCAGTCCGCCACAGCCTGGTATCAGAGTGGCATTGGGGATAGCACACTAATGAAGGATTGTATTACGGGAAAACCTAGGTTTACGGTGAGGATTTGGTAGTTTGCCCAAGTAAGAACTATATTAGCATAGTTACTTAAAGTGGAAAGACTAACATATGTGTTATAATTCTGAATTTTAATTATGTAACAACGCACCTACGCTCTGGTAAGAATGGTAAGGAACGCTACCGAAAGCGGTTCAATTTCGGTTAGCTCACCTGACGAGGAATGTGGTTCAGGGATGGGTCTCACGGTTTGGTGTGAGACGTCAACATGAAACTCTTGGACTCTTCATGTTCCTGAGTTCATATGAAACGCTGATCCCTAGCGTGCATTAGGCAAGTAAGTGGAGACCCCATCGTGTGGTCAGTAACCCGAGAGTGTGTTCATCTGGAAATAGCCCAGGAGGACATATGCAGCGCTTGCCATCGGCGTGCCCTGCAGGGCAGTAGGTGGTATCTGTTGGCTTGATAACATTCCCAACCGTGACGACCCATTCATGATCTACTTGGGTTCCCCGTCGTGTGGTGTTGAAACACGATCACGTACTTTGAGACGTGGCTTAACTCAGGGACGGCCGTATGGCAATGATGCAGGCGTTTGTATTTACTTTCAAATATGGACCTTCCTGAATTGGAAACAACCATTGAGTGCATCGTTATTGTGTGGTCTTCTGCAGGTACTAACCACGTATGTATTCCGTGTAGTAAACATGTGCGAGAGACCGTTTAGTGCCACACTTGAGACGTATATGCTGGTAGAATCCGGTTTGGATTTTCTTTTGTGAGGAACGTAGTACCGACATATTATAGGCATGTGCATGGAGAATAATGATAACAAGGAATTAAAATCACTAAGTTTCAACATTTAGGACCCTGGTTGGGTAGAAAAATTTGATAGTTGATTAGTGTAGTTCCAAAGGATTGAAAAACAGAGTGCTCTGTTTTGGGCAGCAAGTTTGCTGAAATTTAACAGATCATAACTCACAGATCATTTAGCCAATGGAGGTGTGGGATATAGTTCTGGAAAGGTGTGTAAGTACCATACAACTTTGTTGTAGACTCCCGGAGCTGATTCACACCTTAAGCTGGCCGAAATTTCAGAGGATTGTGAACTATCCAGAACTGGGACAGAGTCAAAAACACCTCTGGACTGTTCTGTTTTTCAGACATAACATCAAGTAGGAAAAATCAAAAAAAAATTATATCATACATCTTTAAAAAGGGTAGCAGATGTGTTACATCTTTGTAATTCAAAGTTTCTGAAATTTCAGCACAGAACTTAGTGGAAATCAGGGTTGAGAACAGCAACTCCAAAGGAGGTGCTGTTGAAATTCTTCCAGAAATTCTGTTGACTTTGCATTACCATAACTTTTAAACCAGAGATGATATGAGGGCAAATAAATACTCGTTGGAAACATACTGAAGTTAACTTTAACTTTGGTATTCAGATTGAGTCATTACAATGCCCGGAACCAGATCAAAATCTTGGATATGTAGAAACTGGTCATTCTGACACTGACAGAGGAATGACAGTTGAACTCATTTGAGAGATTATTCTACCCTAGGGGGTTTAAGTACTTCCAATGGGGTAGAACATACTCATGAGTGGTTATCTTCAACTATTGAAAGATTTGAGTATATGTTTTACTCAAGTTTCTTTTGCTAGAGACCATGTTTGTGTCGTGTTGAAGATAAAAGGGTGGTATACGTGATGACAAAGCGATAGTAACGTCTCGTGGTGATCAAACCTAGTTGTGGTGAGCTTCCAAAGAGGAGGTTCATCAAGTTGGATTTAACTAGCTAGTATTTGGTCTGGTAATGGTGTAGCTTGGGCAAATGTAAGGGCCTCAGTTTTTGACACCTATTTGAAGTGTTCATCACCACACCACACACTTCATTTGAAGTGAGTTGATGAACACAAATGAAGAGCAAGACACCACCATCAACATGCTCATTAGAGCACAAACTCACATATTGCAAAAGTGGTATTTCCCACATGTGATATAGGTGGGCTGGACATATGAAAACTCCTACACATTGCTAAGGATGTCCATGCCAAGTTTCACCCAAATTCAAAACCTTTTTGAGGTCATTTGGGTATAGATAGAAAGAGGGCAGTTTGAAACAACATTCAAATTCAAACTGTTTTTATCCCATGAATTTAAAAGTGGGAGGCATATTCTTATTCAGCACATTTTTGTGAGCTCACCCACCAATTTTCACTCCATTTGGAGTTGATCTTGACATGATCTAAGTGGGACAAATTCAAACTTTATTTGAATTCAAAACTGAACTTGTGCTGAAATTCACTCAAACCAAACCCAATTTGAATTCTATTCAATTCAAATGGATCAGGGGTGAATGATTTGAATCACCAGGGGTATTATGGGGCTCACTGTTTACAACAGTGATTAGGAGTAAATTTCAGAGGTTAAAACCCCCGGTGGGACCCACATGTCATAGAGGGAAGAAGGAGAAACTTGCACCCAAAGTCAGAGTCTCGGTGGGAAATTCCAACGAGCAGCTGTCGGCTGTGCCACCAAGCAGCTACCGGCGCCACCAGCTGCTTCCCTCTCCGCGCGCTGGCGCCCAGGGCGGCTCGCTTGCGCCCCCACGCGACCGGCACCGCCTCAGCCGAGCAGGAGTCGGCCGGCTTTATCTACTCGCGGGCAAACCCGAGCAGCGGCATTGTTTCTCGCCGCAGCTCTCTGCTCAATCGGGAAAACCAACAAACCATCTCCTCCTTCGTCCCTGAGCTGCTAGACAGCCACCTGAGGTCGCACTTCACCTCCCCAACGCCAGAAACCCCGAGCTCCGACCTCCTTTGCCCAAGAGCGATCGTCACAGCGGCTACTCAACTACAGCCGAAGGTCAGGCGCCCGTGGACAGCGTTCCACAGGCGTTTACACGGTCCAGCAAGGGCGGCAACAGGAGCGCACGGACTCCACGCTGCTTCCACCTGAAGCTCAAGCCAAGCCGTGAACTCTCGCCGGCAAATTCTCAGTTTTTGCTCCGGCGACCGTAAACCGAGCTTCCGGTACGGTTTCTTTAAATTCTTGCTCTATGATCTTTCGGAGGTCATCAAATCCTGCACATAGAAGCTGGACTAGCTGGCGATCAAATTCATTTCTGCATCCGTGGCGTAAAACTGTCTAGGAGTAACGAATTTCGAGCTCGACCGAGGGCGGTCATGGCGGGCACGATCGGTCACACGGTGCCGACCGACTTGCCGCCATCCCTAAACCCTTTTGACACCTTGTCGAGCTTCCTAGATGGACACTGTTGCTGTAGGACCGTTTGTTCGAGGTGTTGGCGGGTTAGGACCCACGGTCTACAGCGCCGAACCTCAACCGAGGCCGCGGCACGTCGCCGGGCTATTTCCGGTCACCCCCAGCCCGACCTGACACCACCGACGTGTTCCTCAACGTCGACAACCCCCCTGGCGGCGAGTTTCAGACCATGGGAGGTCCGGCAGCGGCGAGCCGGTGAGCTCCGAGTCTGCTCCGGCGAGGTCAGCGGCGCGGGCGCGAGAGAACGGCGGGAGGAAGACGAAGCCGGCTGGCCCACGTGTCAGCGGCTGAAGGATTTAAATCGGGATCGGGTGTGGCTGGGGATCGGCTGTGCTGGCGCGCAAATACCCTGTGAGCTCCGGTGTGCCGGACACCTCCGCGCTCGACACGTGTGGTATCCCCGGTGTGCCGGACACCTCCGCGCTCGACACGTGTCCTCGCGGGCCCCGAGAGTTTAAACTTTCCCCGATTTTCAGAATTCTTCCAAACTTCAAATCCTCATAACTTTGGCTAGAGAGCTCCCAATCGAGTGAACCAAATTCTGCTGGATTCAGCATTCTGAGCACTTTCCAGCAAATCAAGTTTTACTTCATGAAAACCCTTGTTTCTCCAGAATTAATTCCTCAAAGTTTAAACTGTTAGGAATTTTAACTGGAGAATCCTTTGGAGGAAAATTCTGAAGATTTGCTAGGATGTTCACCAAAATATCCTCGAACTACCATAAAAATTTCAAACCCATTGGAGCTCATTTAATCCACCTAATGATGTGATTAGTGAAACTGTTCCAGAGAAAATAGAAAATGTTCAGAAACATTTTCAGGATTTTCTCTGAAATTGTTTAGCTCATATCTTTAGTTAGGAACTTCCAAATTAAGTGAGACCAACTCCATTAGAACCCCCTGAAAATCTAGTTTTCAGAAAGTCATAGTTTGTTTCATGAAAATCCCTAGAACACCCTAAGAGTTCCAATTAAGATCAAGGACATAATTAATTGTGGAGGGCTCAAATGAGCTTTGCTGCAACTAAAACTTGACCAAGTCTCTTTTTAGGTTGTAACCAAGCCACAGTAAAAGTTTCACAGTCATTAGGCTTGTCTAGTAAGAGTTATAGACTTCATAAGATTAAAAGTAAATACAACTGCATTTAAATTAATACATATATTGTTTCTAACATGTAGTCGCTAAGGTCGAGGAGGAACCCGAAGTCCTAGACTTCATAACTCCGGAGGAGCAGCTAGCCTACAACCAAGAGCAGCAAGGCAAGCTCCGGTTTGCATTAACCGTTTTAACAAATTTTTATTGTTTTGAGCACATACTTGATTACTTTATTCTTTGCATTAGAGTCTTGTTTGGAAACCCCACTGCATAGCCAAGAAAACCATGGTTGGGTTTAGGATTGCAAACCCCGTTAGCTACTGCAAAGCTAAGACAGTGTAGGATTCGGTACAAGTCGAGTAATTGGAACTACTCGCGAGCATAGGCTAAAGGCACTCGACTCGGATAGTGATAGCACATGAAACACATGGCAAGAAAATGAGACCAAGTGGAGGGTAAGGGCAGCAGGACTTTGGGGCCTGTGTGCTGTAGCTCCACTTGCGTCGATTGAGGACCGAGCCGTGTGCGGGCCTGTTGGACAAGCTAGAAGAGTACCGAAGACCTACCGGCTATATGGGAACCGGGAAACCGATGTAACTCGGGTAGCTCGGTATTGAGGCATTGCCCGTCGTTCAGAGGGTAGGTTGAGAGCTTGAGGTGTAAATCGGCTGGCGGTACTGAGATGCGCGTGCAGAGACCTCTTGCTCAGGACGATGGGACCGGTTCAATATTTGGCTGACGGGCGAAAGGTGTTTGCGTACGGCGTCCGTGATGGTTGTTGTAGGCAACATCGAGTACGGGCGTACGCGACGGGTTATTCGGGTAACCCTGCAGGTGTAAATCGATTATAATCGCCGTCCCTCACGGTCAGTGAGTACCACTTGTTCACTGTACCATGACATAGAAAGAACAGGCTAGTTACATGTTAAAATGTTGCTGATTGAAAGATGGACTCTAATTGCTAATTATTTGCTGTAGTTTAGAGCTAACTAAAGTTCATTTCAACTTTGGGCAAAGTACATGAGAGAAATGCTTGATTGCGGCTCTCTCATGTGCCTTAGCGTAAGGTTCTCCACAAACTGCTGCTAAAACTTGAAAGTAAGGTTCCACTAATTAGGCGGGTCCTTGCAAATGATTTTTACCTCATGTAACCCATCACCCCTCATGTAGAAGTTCCATGTTTAGGTGAGACGGGTCAGACTTGCTGAGCCTTCGTGCTCACTGCTTGTGTTTGAAGCTTTTGCAGGGTTCTATGAGGAAGGGACTCCCGAGGAAGAGACGGAAATCCAGGAGGGGAACCCCGTCGAGTGGGAGTCGTGCACGCCGCAGAGTTAGTGTGCGTGTGTGCTAGCAAGGACACGTTCAAGGGCTGAACGTGGACTTGATGCGTAGTCTACGCCCGCGAGTGTAGACTAAACTTATTTTATGTAAACATGTTCATAAACCTGTTTATGTAATAAAATTTCGCTTCCGCTTTGTACCTTTGACGTGTGTTATCCGGTGCTGTGCAACGCAGCACCCCTCAGCGTGATCCTGGCTCGACAGGACCAATGGGGTCGTGTCAGCGCTGGTATCAGAGCTCGCTTGAGGTTTAACACAGTACAAAGGTCATCTTTTTCAAAAATCCAGTGAGGAACGAGTTAGTAGCCCGTATAAGGATGTTATTAGTGTATAGAAAGTGGCATACTAAACTATTTGTCTATGTTGGAAAATCATGTATCTCGGGACGTTTATGTCTTGGGGGGTACACGTAAGCGCTGTCCACCAGTGCGCACAAGCTGAAGGGTGGAGCCCCACGGGTGGCAGGTAACCCGACCCGCTTTGATATCCTCTATGACTCTTCATGTCGTTTGGGGTATTCGAGCAACGTCTGTCCCTGGCGTGCGTGGTGCAACTTGGGAGACCCCGTCACGTGGTCTGAAACGTGAACACGTAACTCAAGGCGTTTTTGGCTTGAGAACATCCGAGCGAGTGATGACGGCCGGGTGTACGAACTGTATGGATTCCGGGCTCGGTATGCAGCCGAGTCTGACGATTGCTTGAGTTTCTGCAGGTAGCCTGACCATGAAACGGTAGACGTGTAGCATCCGTGCGCGAGCGACGTTTAGTGCCACTGAAATAACGAAGCCGGCTAAGTCCGGTATAGGTTTTTCTTTGTGAGGACGTAGTACCGACATAATCTGGTGACGCATCGACGTCACACCCCATTAAATGAACAACTTCATTTAAAAACTTGAAGGTTTTGATCCAAAGCAGTAAAACTTGATGTAACCCCTTCCCTTGAACAAGATATTCAAAGTTAACAAGTGTTCAACTTATAGGTTGTTAAGGACAGAGCACTCTGCTTTCAGCTGAATCAAGGCTGAAGTTAATCAGAGGTTAGAGGTTGAGTTCTTTCGAGGTTGGGGTCATATGATACATTTCTGGAAAGCTTTGGAGGATCTTTACAACTCTTCTGTTGAGGTCCAGAGATGTTTCATCCTTTAACCACTCGAAAAATGCAGTAGAGTTGAAACTGTCCAGAAAACAGGGCAGAGTAAAGACTCTCTGTAGACTCTCTGTAAATTAATCATAACTTCCTGTATAAAACTCCAAAAATAGAAAATGAGGTAGTTCTGGAAAGCATATGAGATAGGTTACAACTTTGTAACAGAAAGTTTTGTCGGATTAGGAACAGAATTAACTGGAATTCTTTGATCAATCAGTACCTAAAGCAGGGAGGTGCTGTCCAATTTTCTCCAGAAATTCTGTTAACTTTGACATCTCATAACTTCTGAACCAGGACAGACCTTAGGACAAGCAAATACTTTCTGGAAAGCTATTAAAGTTAGATTTAACTTTGATGTGGAGCTCCAGAACTGGTTTTGCATTTAACATGGCCTAAATCAGGTTGAAATGGAAACTGGTCAGGGCTGTCATGGGAACAGCAGATCAGCAGTCAAATTTGTCTAAAATTTGAACTTTGTTTCCAAGTTTTATGGGTTCAATGACATGTTTTATGTTATAACTCAGAGGTTTACTGTTTAAATAAATATTTGACAATTCTCAAATATATTTTTACAGATGACAGCAGATAAACAGTTGGAGAACGGGTGGGTGGTTTCCCACTGTTCTGGCCGTAGCGGCTACCCGGAAGCATTGTGGCAAATGCTCCAATATTTCAGGTACAATCAGATGCCGCAGTACTTCGCCAAGGAAGAAGGCGAAGAGGGGAACAAGACGTGGACGATCCATGTCGAAGTCCCTGCAGGACCTACGCCACCCGGTTGGGTGCCGTTCACCGTCACGGTGAGAGGAAGACAACCGGAAGAGGGTTGGCAAGTGGCAGCCCGTGACACTATGTCACGCTTCTGCCAGCTACACGTGCAGGCTATGGAGGGCACTCAATACGCGCTCGTTACGGTGGAGGGACGGGCTCAGCATGTGTGGAAAGAAAGGTACCTGGAGGCAACAGACCCGAGTTGCCCAAGGTACAACCCCTCGGAGGCAAATCTCAGCTTCCAGATGAGGGCGGGAAACGCCGTGATGGACAGCCAAGCTGTTCATACGGAGCATCTCGCCACAAAGCTCAAGGAGAGCACAAGCCGTGGAGATCATTTCGAGAGTGCTCACAGTGCACTCTGCAATGTGCTCCTTCCGACGATCAAGCGACTGAATGAACAACACAATCAGTTGCATCGTCTGAAGAAGGCAAAGAAGAAGAGCCGTGTTGACATCGCGGCGTAGCAAGAACTGGTACAAAATCTGACCCAGCAGAACGAGGAACTTACTTAAGAGCGGGACGACGCTATTGAGGATGGGCAAGGCTGGGAAGAAGATAACAACCGGGCTATGGATGAGGTGCATGCTTTGCAGGACCTCGTACCTCCGGTATTTTGTGTACCGGTGGTCTTGGGTCTTCCAGCAATGGGAGAACCTGGAATGGGAGAAGAGGTGGTAGATCCAGAGCCACCAGCAGAGGTACAGGAGGAGGACGACCCACAGGAGGTCGAGTTCTACTCGGAGTAGGGGGTTACGATTGCCAAGTAGGGCAGCTAGGGTAGCGTAACCCAACTTTTGTAATCGGTGACATGTCGTGTAGACAGTAGCATATGTATAGGTAGTGACGACATGAGCACGACTTCTCGGAGATCCGAGAATAATGTATCTTGTATAAAGTTTATGCTTTATCAATATATGTGAATATTGTGCAAATTAATCATGTGTCACTTCAATACCTACTGTTGCTTATGAAATTTTAGGTAAGACATGTGCTAATCGCTGCTGTTTTGAATTTCAGAATGACGCGTACTCGTGCCAACCCTGACGTTGGGGGTACCAGTCAAGGGGGAGAGACCTCCCAACCACCTCCCAAGGACTCCTCGGGACAGCAGCAGCAACAGCAATAGCAAACACCGCCACCGCCACTGCCAACGGTTACATTGGCCGACATCGTCGCGGCAATGGCGGGTTCACATCAGCAGCACACAGAGTTGCTGCAAACGCTTATCGCCAATACGTCTCACCCAGAGAGACGTCAAGACCGTGAGGAGCGTCAACAGAGCTCCTACTCCGACTTCCTGTCGACTCATCCCCCTGTATTCTCAAGGGCGGATGAACCTCTTGACGCGGACAACTGGCTCCGCGCGATAAAGATGAAGTTCGGGCTGCTCCAGATAAGCGAGCAGCGCAAGACTCAGTTCGTGGTCCAGCAGCTCCAAGGATCCGCGAGCACGTGGTGGGCCAACTTCTGTGCTTCACAGCCCACCGACCGAGTGATGACCTGGACGGAGTTCCGGACGGCCTTCAGGGCCTATCATATACCGCCAGGTTTGATGAAGAGGAAGACGCAGGAGTTCCTGCACCTGCAGCAAGGGAGCCGGAACGCGCTGGAATATTCCAGGGCGTTCAACGATCTCGCGCTTTATGCGTCGTATCATGCTGATACCGACGAGAAGCGGCGGGACCATTTCTACCAGGGGCTTAACCCGCTCCTGAAGGACAAGTTGGCGATGTTCAATCGCGGCAGCCTCAACGACATCATTGATGCTGCGATTGTTCAAGAGGGCTCCAGCAAGGAGTTGGCGGCGGCTGAGTGAAAGCGAAGCACGCCGCGAAGCAGCGGAGAAGGAGGCGGTCCTTCTCAGAAGTTTCGGATGGTGAATCGCCCACCATCAGGTCCACGCTGGCAGCCACCACAGCGGTCGATGCCGTTCCACAGTCGGCCGTACTCTTCACCGGCGTTCAGGCCGGCACTGCCAGTACCACCGCAACAACAACATCAGCAGCGGGCGATGCCGCGTGCGTTTGCACCTCAGCAACGCATGCCGGGCTTTTGTCCCCCGAGCACTACACCAGCAAAGGCCACATGTTACAAGTGTGGTCTTCCAGGACACTTCGCGAGCAGTTTCCCGGAGAGGCAAGGCGGCGGAGTGGCATCGCAGTTTCCGGGGAGGAATCAACCCCGGAACCCTACTAATGCGCGGCGGGCAAACCCTAGGCCCGGCACCGTCAACCAGCTTGCCATTGAGGACGTGCCGGAGGGCGAGCTAATCCTTGTGGGTATGTTCCAACTCCACCAGCATCCCACTATAGTACTGTTTGATTCAGGCGCCACGCATAATTTTATTAGCCAAGCTTTCATTGCTAAACACAGTTTGCCAATACTACCCACCGATAGTCCATATTTAATTTGTTCACCGGGTGGGAAGATTTCAGCAAGCGTAATGGTCTCCAAAGCACCATTATGCTTAGCGGGTAGAGTGTACCCCATGTCTCTCATTATCTTAGAGGGACAGAAGGTCGATGTCATCCGAGGGATGTCGTGGTTAAACCACCACGGCGCTGTTTTAGACACCGTTCTTCGAGTCGTGCACTTAAACTCAGAGGTGCACGGTCTCACTCATTATTTCTGGACAGTCCAGAAATAAAACTTCCAATTGTCTATCAAGCCACAACCATCACATTGGAAGATATTCCAGTGGTCCGAGAGTTCCCTGACGTATTCCCGGATGATTTGCCGGGGATGCCACTCGATAGAGAGGTGGAGTTTAAGATTGAACTTGCACCGGGAACCATGCCAATATTCCGAAGGCCGTACTAGATGGCGCCCAAGTAATTGGCTGAACTGAAGACTCAGCTCACGGACCTTCTGGAGAAGGGTTTTATTAGGCCGAGCTCCTCGCCATGGGGCTGTTCGGCATTATTTGTCAAGAAGAAGGATGAGGCGTTGCGGCTTTGCGTGGACTATCGTCCATTAAATGCCGTGACCATCAAGAACAAGTACCCGTTGCCACGGATTGACATGTTGTTTGATCAGTTGGTCGAAGCAAAGATCTTTTCCAAAATGGATTTAAGATCCGGGTACCATCAGATTAAGATAAGGGCGGAGGACATTCCAAAGACAGCTTTCTCGACAAGGTACGGACTTTATGAGTACCTGGTCATGTCCTTCGGCCTCACCAATGCTCCAGCTCACTTCATGTACTTGATGAACTCGGTATTCATGCCGGAGCTGGACAAGTTTGTCGTGGTCTTCATCGACGACATCCTGGTATATTCCAAGTCGGAGGAAAATCACGAGAAACATCTGCGTATAGTCTTACAACGGCTGCAGGATCACAAGTTATACGCAAAATTCAGCAAATGCGAGTTTTGGATATCGCAAGTGCCTTTCCTCGGGCATATCATCTCAGCGGAGGGTATCGCTGTGGACCCGAGCAAGATCACTCAAGTGCTGAATTGGAAATCCCCGAGAACCGTTCATGAGGTACGGAGTTTCCTCGGGCTCGCGGGATATTATCGGAGGTTCATTCCGAACTTCTCGAAGATTGCCAAGCCAATGACAGAGCTGCTGAAGAAGGCTACCAAATATGTTTGGAGTCCAGCGTGTCAAGCAGCATTCAAGGCTTTAGTCAAGCACCTCACATCAGCACCGGTTTTGGCGCAGCCAGACACAACAAAACCGTTCGATGTGTACTGCGATGCATCCGGCATTGGGCTCGGATGTGTGCTGATGCAAAACCAAAGAGTGGTCGCGTATGGATCACGGCAGCTTAGAAACCATGAGCAAAATTATCCAACTCACGATTTGGAGCTCGCTGCCGTGGTACTTGCACTGAAAATGTGGAGACACTACCTACTCGGTAACCTCGTACATTTATATACCGACCACAAAAGCCTCAATTAAATATTCACTCGGAAGGAGCTGAACATGAGGCAACGAAGATGGTTAGAATTGATAAAGGATTACGAAATAGAGATCCATTATAATCCGGGCAAGGCGAACGTAGTGGCAGATGCGCTGAGTCGCAAGTCACACGTCAAAAATCTGACCATCACACCGTTGGAAGAGAGCGAACCACCACTACATGTGATTCCACATGGAGCTCTCTACAACTTAGCTTTGATCCCCACCATCCGTGAAGAGATAGCGGCAGCCCAGAAGAATGACAAGGGCATGTCGCATTTGCGGAGACGTGTAGACAGTGGGGAGCTGAGATGTTTCCGGAAGGACGGAGACGACGTCCTATGGTTCAAGGACCGGATCGTCGTACCCCGTAACCCGGAATTACGGAAGAAAATCTTTGATGAGGCTCACTTATCAAAGTTTTCTATTCACCCCGGCAGCAACAAGATGTATCAAGAACTCAGAAGCAAGTTTTGGTGGACACGGATGAAGCAAGAGACTGCAAAATACGTGTCCGAGTGTGATACATGTCGAAGGGTGAAGGCAGACCACATGCGGAAACCGGGACTGCTACAACCACTGGGCGTTCCTGCCTGGAAGTGGGAGGACGTGAGCATGGATTTCATCGTCGGTTTACCCACCACCTTGCAGAAACATGATTCTGTGTGGGTGATCGTCGATCGGCTCACCAAAGTTGCCAATTTCATCCCGGTCAACACCAACTACAACACCAACAAGTACGCTGAACTGTACATCTCATGGATCCTATGCTTGTACGGCGTACCCCGTACTATCATATCGGATCGGGGCACTTTATTTCTATCCCGTTTTTTGGGAGCAGCTGCACGCTGCCTTGGGGACGAAGCTGATCCGTAGTTCAGCATACCACCCGCAGACGGATGGGCAGACGGAGCGGGTAAATCAAATTTTAGAAGACATGCTACGAGCTTGTGCTATCAACCACGGCAAGAATTGGGATGATCACTTGCCGTTAGCCGAGTTCTCGTACAATAATGGGCACCAAGCCAGCATCAAGATGGCGCCTTATGAGGCGCTATACGGAAGAAATTGCCGCACACCATTGAACTGGTGTGAGTCTGGTGAAAGGGTTACCTTCGGGATTGACCTCGTCAACAACGCGGAAGAAAATGTTCGACTGATTCAAGCAAACCTAAAAGCCGCTCAATCCCGTCAGAAACAGTATGCGGACCGGAGAAGGCGCCCATTACAATTCGAGGTTGGAGATCACGTATACCTACGGGTGTCTCCAATGAAGGGCGTAAACAGATTTGGGGTGAGAGGAAAGTTGGCACCCCGATTCATCGGTCCATTCCAGATTACCGAAAGATGTGGATCAGTGGCATACCGGCTGAAATTACCAGAAGCACTTTCCGGTGTGCACGACGTCTTTCACATTTCCCAGCTGAGGAAGTGTCTCAAGCTATCAACTACCGTTCAGCTGGAAGACATTGAAGAACTGCAACCGAATCTCACCTATCGGGAGGAACCGGTGCAGATTATTGATGAAAAGGCCCGAACCACACGCAACCGTACGTTGTGGTTCTACAAGATTCTATGGAGTAATCACTCCATGGACGAAGCGACATGGGAGAGCGAAGAATTTCTTCGCGCTAACTACCCCGATTTTTTCACGTCACATATCCGGTAATTTTCCACCGTCCTCTCTCTCATTTTCACCTTATAATCTCGGGACGAGATTCTTTTAAGGGGGGAGGAATGTAAGGGCCTCAGTTTTTGACACCTATTTGAAGTGTTCATCACCAAACCACACACTTCATTTGAAGTGAGTTGATGAACACAAATGAAGAGCAAGACACCACCATCAACATGCTCATTAGAGCACAAACTCACATATTGCAAAAGTGGTATTTCCCACATGTGATATAGGTGGGCTGGACATATGAAAACTCCTACACATTGCTAAGGATGTCCATGCCAAGTTTCACCCAAATTCAAAACCTTTTTGAGGTCATTTGGGTATAGATAGAAAGAGGGCAGTTTGAAACCACATTCAAATTCAAACTGTTTTTATCCCATGAATTTAAAAGTGGGAGGCATATTCTTATTCAGCACATTTTTGTGAGCTCACACACCAGTTTTCACTCCATTTGGAGTTGATCTTGACATGAGCTAAGTGGGACAAATTCAAACTTTATTTTAATTCAAAACTGAACTTGTGCTGAAATTCACTCAAACCAACCCAATTTGAATTCTATTCAATTGAAATGGCTCAGGGGTGAATGATTTGAATCACCAGGGGTATTATGGGGCTCACTGTTTACAACAGTGATTAGGAGTAAATTTCAGAGGTTAAAACCCCGGGTGGGACCCACATGTCATAGAGGGAAGAAGGAGAAACTTGCACCCAAAGTCAGGGTCTCGTTGGGAAATTCTACCGAGCAGCTGTCGGCTGTGCCACCAAGCAGCTACCGGCGCCACCAGCTGCTTCCCTCTCCGCGCGCTGGCGCCCAGGGCGGCTCGCTCGCGCCCCCACGCGACTGGCACCGCCTCAGCCGAGCAGGAGTCGGCCTGCTTTATCTTCTCGCGGGCAAACCCGAGCAGCGGCATTGTTTCTCGCCGTAGCTCTCTGCTCAATCGGGAAAACCAACAAAACCATCTCCTCCTTCATCCCTAAGCTGCTAGACAGCCACCTGAGGTCGCACTTTACCTCCCCAACGCCAGAAACCCCGAGCTCCGACCTCCTTTGCCCAAGAGCGATCGTCACAGCGGCGACTCAACTACAGCCGAAGGTCAGGCGCCCGTGGACAGCGTTCCACAGGCGTTTACACGGTCCAGCAAGGGCGGCAACAGGAGCGCACGGACTCCATGCTGCTTCCACCTGAAGCTCAAGCCACGCCGTGAACTCTCGCCGGTGAATTCTCAGTTTTTGCTCCGGCGACCGTAAACCGAGCTTCCGGTACGGTTTCTTAAATTCTCGCTCTATGATCTTTCGGAGGTCATCAAATCCTGCACATAGACGCTGGACTAGCCGGCGATCAAATTCTTTTCTGCATCCGTGGCGTAAAACTGTCTAGGAGTAATGAATTTCGAGCTCGACCGAGGGCGGTCATGGCGGCACGATCGGTCACATGGTGTCGACCGACTTGCCGCCATCCCTAAACCCTTTTGACACCTTATCGAGCTTCCTAGAGGTACACTGATGCTGTTGGACCGTTTGTTCGAGGTGTTGGCAGGTTAGTACCCACGGTCTACAGCGCCGAACCTCAACCGAAGCCACGGCACGTCGCCGGGCTATTTCCGGTCACCCCCAGCCCGACCTGACACCACCGACGTGTTCCTCAACGTCGACAACCCCCCTGGCGGCGAGTTTCAGACCATGGGAGGTCCGGCAGCGGCGAGCCGGTGAGCTCCGAGTCTGCTCCGGCAAGGTCAGCGGCGCGGGCGCGAGAGAACGGCGGGAGGAAGACGAAGCCGGCTGGCCCACGTGTCAGCGGCTGAAGGATTTAAATCGGGATCGGGTGTGGCCGGGGATCGGCTGTGCTGGCGTGCAAATTCCCTGTGAGTTCCGGTGTGCCGGACACCTCCGCGCTCGACACGTGTGATATCCCCCGGTGTGCCGGACACCTCCGCGCTCGACACGTGTCCCCGCGGGCCCCGAGAGTTTAAACTTTTCCCCGATTTTCAGAATTCTTCCAAACTTCATATCCTCATAACTTTGGCTAGAGAGCTCCCAATCGAGTGAACCAAATTCTGCTGGATTCAGCTTTCAGAGCACTTTCCAGCAAATCAAGTTTCACTTCATGAAAACCCTTGTTTCTCCAGAATTAATTCCTCAAAGTTTAAAATGTTAGGAATTTTAACTGGAGAATCCTTTGGAGGAAAATTCTGAAGTTTTGCTAGGATGTTCACAAAAATATCCTTGAACTACCATAAAAATTTCAAACCCATTGGAGCTCATTTAATCCACCTAATGATGTGATTAGTGAAACTGTTCCAGAGAAAATAGAAAATGTTCAGAAACATTTTCAGGATTTTCTCTGAAATTGTTTAGCTCATATCTTTAGTTAGGAACTTCCAAATTAAGTGAGACCAACTCCATTAGAACCCCCTGAAAATCTAGTTTTCAGAAAGTCATAGTTTGTTTCATGAAAATCCCTAGAACACCCTAAGAGTTCCATTTAAGGTCAAGGACATAATTAATTGTGGAGGGCTCAACTGAGCTTTGCTGCAACTAAAACTTGACCAAGTCTCTGTTTAGGTTGTAACCAAGCCACAGTAAAAGTTTCACAGTCATTAGGCTTGTCTAATAAGAGTTATAGACTTCACAAGATTAAAAGTAAATACAACTGCATTTAAATTAATACATATATTGTTTCTAACATGTAGTCGCTAAGGTCGAGGAGGAACCCAAAGTCCTAGACTTCATAACTCCGGAGGAGCAGCTAGACTACGACCAAGAGCAGAAAGGCAAGCTCCGGTTTGCATTAACCATTTTTACAAATTTTTATTGTTTTGAGCACATACTTGATTACTTTATTCTTTGCATTAGAGTCTTGTTTGGAAACCCCACTGCATAGCCAAGAAAACCATGGGTTGGGTTTAGGATTGCAAACCCCGTTAGCTACTGCAAAGCTAAGACAGTGTAGGATTCGGTACAAGTCGAGTAGTTGGAACTACTCGCGAGCATAGGCTAGAGGCACTCGACTCGGGTAGTGATAGCACATGAAACACATGGCAAGAAAATGAGACCAAGTGGAGGGTAAGGGCAGCAGGACTTTGGGGCCTGTGTGCTGTAGCTCCACTTGCGTCGATTGAGGACCGAGCCGTGTGCGGGCCTGTTGGACAAGTTAGAACAGTACCGAAGACCTACCGGCTATATGGGAACCGGGAAACCGATGTAACTCGGGTAGCTCGGTATTGAGGCATTGCCCGTCGTTCAGAGGGTAGGTTGAGACCTCGAGGTGTAAATCGGCTGGCGGCACTGAGATGCGCGTGCAGAGACCTCTTGCTCGGGACGATGGGACCGGTTCAATATTTGGCTGACGGGCGAAAGGTGGTTGTGTACGGCGTTCGTGATGGTTGTTGTAGGCAACATCGAGTACGGGCGTACGTGACAGGTTATTCGGGTAACCCTGCAGGTGTAAATCGATTATAATCGCCGTCCCTCGCGGTCAGTGAGTACCACTTGTTCACTGTACCGTGACGTAGAATGAACAGGCGAGTTACATGTTAAAATGTTGCTGATTGAAAGATGGACTCTGATTGCTAATGATTTGCTGTAGTTTAGAGCTAACTAAAGTTCATTTCAACTTTGGGCAAAGTACATGAGAGAAATGTGTTTCTTGTTTGATTGCGGCTCTCTCATGTGCCTTAGCGTAAGGTTCTCCACAAACTGCTGCTAAAACATGAAAGTATGGTTCCACTAATTAGGCGGGTCCTTGCAAATGATTTTTACCTCATGTAACCCATCACCCCTCATGTAGAAGTTCCATGTTTAGGTGAGACGGGTCAGACATGCTGAGCCTTCGTGCTCACTGCTTGTGTTTGTAGCTTTTGCAGGGTTCTATGAGGAAGGGACTCCCGAGGAAGGGACGGAACCCCAGGAGGGGAACCCCGTCGAGTGGGAGTCATGCACGCCGCAGAGTTAGTGTGCGTGTGTGCTAGCAAGGACACGTTCAAGGGCTGAACGTGGACTTGATGCGTAGTCTACGCCCGCGAGGGTAGACTAAACTTATTTTGATGTAAACATGTTCATAAACCTGTTTATGTAATAAAATTTCGCTTCCGCTTTGTACCTTTGACGTGTGTTATCCGGTGCTGTGCAACGCAGCACCCTCAGCGTGATCCTGGCTCGACAGGACCAATGGGGTCGTGTCAGCAAAGTTATTACATTATCTACAGACGCGATGCATCACATGTTTTTAATGTCATTATGTTTATGCCTATTTTATTGGACTGCATTAAGTTTGTTGCGGGGCTGATATTTATTATTGTATGGTTGCAGATGGTTCGTACTCGGACCACGCATGAGATTGGTGGCTCTAGCCAGCAGGGAGGCGATGACTCCCAGCCACCTGCCTACGACAGCACCCCGCATCAACAACCACCACTGCCGCCTCCGCTTACCCTAGCGGATGTGATAGCGGCACTGGTGGGTGGTCGTGAGGAGCAGACCGACCTGCTCCGCACAATCATGCAGAATACGTCCCAGGCGGGGGCGTCAAGAGAGGGGGCCTCGTGAGCCCCATGAGGTGACGTACTCGGACTTCATGAGTACGCACCCTCCGGTGTTCACAGAAGCCGCAGAACCACTGGAGGCCGACAACTGGCTGCGGAAAATCGAGTCCAAGTTCGGGCTTCTCCAATGTACAGAGCAGCAGAAGACTCTGTTCGCGGCGCAGCAACTTTACTGTGCCGCTGGTGCATGGTGGGCGAACTATGTCGCCTCACGTCCGGCTGGCCATGCCGTGGAGTGGGAAGAATTCCTGGAGGCGTTTCACGCCTATCATATCCCTCCCGGGATAATGAAGAGGAAGTTCAAAGAATTCTTGGAGCTGAAGCAGGGCGGGAGGAGTGTCCATGACTACTCCCGTGCCTTCAACCATCTGGCGCAATATGCGTCGGATTACATCTCCACGTAGGAGAAGAAACGGGAGCACTTCTATTGGGGGTTACACCCTGAGATGAAGACGCATCTCGTTCAATGAAATCGTGGCACCTTCAATGACCTCATCAATGCTGCGATCATGCAAGAAGACGCTCAGCGAGAACTGGCAGCTGAGCAGCGGAAGCGCAGCACTCCACCAAGCAGTGGGGGTGGCGCTCCCCAGAAGTACCGCATGGTGTATCGGACACCATCAGGACAGCAGTGGCATCCACCGGCGCGACCTCAACCATTCGGGGGTCGTTCTTTTAAGTCACCCTCGTTCTGACTGCCGATGCCACCACCGCGACCGCAACAGCAGCAGCAGATGGCACCCCGGGCGTTTCCACCGCCACAACGCGCCCTGGGTTTCCGTCCGCCGACCAGCGGAGGACCGCCCCGCTACACTTATTTCACGTGTGGCCAGGTGGGCCATTTCGCGAAGGACTGTCCCCAGGGGCAGCAGAGCAGCGGGCAAGCCCAGTTCCTGGGTGATGCTCGAGGCCGACCTCCAGTCAAGAAGGTTGGTCAGCGGACTGGGGGCGTTTGCAACCTCGAAAATGAGGATGCCAAGAGGGAGACAACGTGCTGGCGGGTACGTTCACTCTCAACAATCTGGCAATCATCATATTATTTGATTCGGGTGCAACCCACAACTTCATAAGTGCATCCTATGTGGTTAAGCATCAACTTGAAGCCTTTCCAACCGAGTGTTCTTATATGATCTGCTCACCGGGAGGAAAGATTTCAGCAACTATGATGGTTCCAAAAGCACCATTGTGCTTAGGTGGGAAGATATATCCCACCACTATGATTATTCTTGAGGGGCAAAAGATTGATGCAATCTTACGCATGTCATGGCTAAGCTACCATGGCGCTGTCCTGGGAATTTTATCACGGACGGTTCACCTCAACTCCCCACTACACCGTCTGCAGTCCCTCATATTAGATAATCCAGTCCGGGAAGTTTCAGAAATTAATCATACTGAAGCTCTCAAGTTAGAGGACATCCCCGTAGTCCGGGAATACCCCGACGTATTTCTGGATGATCTTCCGGGCATGCCACCTGAGCTGGATGTCGAGTTCAAGATTGAGCTTGCACCCGGGACTACTCCTCTATCACGGAGACCATACAAAATGGCTCTGAACGAGCTGGCCGAACTGAAAGAGCAGCTCAATGATCTGTTGAGCAAAGGTTTCATTAAGCCGAGTTCATCGCCTTGGGGATGCTCGGCGCTGTTCGTGAAGAAGAAGGATGAAACCTTGAGGATGTGTGTGGACTACCGGACGCTCAACGCCGTCACCATCAAGAATAAGTACCCACTGCCCCGCATTGACATTTTGTTTGATCAACTTGTGGGTGCAAGTGTGTCTTACAAGAAGGACCTTCGCTCTGGATATCATCAGATAAAGATCCGGGCGGAGGATATCCCAAAGACGGCCTTCTCGACCAGATATGGCTTATATGAATATCTCGTCATGTCTTTTGGTCTCATGAATGCTCTGGCACATTTCATGTCTCTCATGAACTCGGTGTTCATGCCGGTGCTGGACAAGTTCGTGGTGGTGTTCATTGATGATATCTTGGTTTATTCCAAGACAGAAGAAGAAGACGCCGAACACTTTAGGATTGTTCTTCAATGCCTAGGAGACCACAAACTTTACGCCAGGTTCAGCAAGTGTGAGTTTTGGATAAGCCAAGTGCCATTATTAGGACATATCATCTCAGCAGAAGGCATTGCGGTTGACCCAAGCAAAATCGAGCAAGTGCTGAAATGGAAAGCTCCCACTCCAGTCCATGAAGTCAGAAGTTTCCTCGGCTTAGCGGGATACTATCGGAGATTCATTCCAATCTTCTCCAAGCTTGCTAAACCGATGACAGAGTTTCTAAAAAAGGAACAAAATATGTTTGGAACACGGCGTGTGAAGGAGCGTTCCAAGCATTAGTGAAGCATCTCACAACAGCCCCGGTCTTAGCTCAACCAGATACAACCAAGTCCTTCGACGTGTATTGTGATGCGTCCGGTATCGGGCTCGGCTGCGTGTTGATGCAGGAAGGACGTGTGGTCGCATATGGCTCCCGCCAACTTCGGAACCATGAGCAGCATTACCCAACTCATGATCTTGAGCTTGCTTCTGTGGTGTTGGCGCTGAAAATGTGGAGGCACTATCTACTTGGTAATTTGGTGCATCTCTACACCGACCACAAGAGCTTGAAGTACTTCTTAACCCAGAAGGAGCTGAATATGAGGCAAAGGAGGTGGTTAGAACTAATCAAAGACTATGAGATTTAGATTCATTACCACCCCGGCAAGGTGAATGTGGTTGCCGACGCGCTGAGTGAGAAGTCACATGTCCATAACCTCACCATTACACCGGTGGAGGGGGAAGAGCCGAGTTTATACTTGGTTCCTTATGGATCGCTCTACAACCTTGCCCTCATCCCTACCATTAGGGAGGACATCATTGCAGTTCAGAAGGTTGATAAAGGTATGGCACATCTCCGGAGACGGATAGACAACGGGGAAATCAAATGTTTCCGGAAGGATGATGAGGGGACGCTGTGGTTCAATGACCGCATAGTCGTACCCCGAGATATGGAGCTGAGGAAAAAGATTCTTGACGAAGCTCACTTGTCTAAGTACACCATTCATCCGGGCAGCAACAAAATGTACCAAGATTTGAAAAAGAAATTTTGGTGGACACGGATGAAGCGGGAAGTGGCTGGGTACGTATCCCAGTGTGATACGTGTAGACGAGTGAAAGCTGATCATATGAAAAAATCAGGGCTGCTGCAACCCCTGGAAATCTCGGCATGGAAATGGGAAGATGTGAGCATGGATTTCATTGTGGTATTGCCCCTAACCTCCAACAAGCATGATTCCATTTGGGTAATCGTGGACCGATTAACCAAGTTGGCTCACTTCATTCCTGTGCATACACATTACAATGCCGGCAAGTATGCGGAGGTGTACATAGCGAGGATTCTATGTTTATATGGGGTACCCAAGACCATCGTCTCAGATCGAGGTGCATTATTTGTATCTCTCTTTTGGGAGCAGTTGCACGCTGCTTTGGGTACTAAGCTGATTAGAAGCTCCGCCTATCACCCTCAGACAGAAGGGCAAACAGAGAGGGTGAACCAAGTACTGGAAGACATGTTGAGAGCTTGTGCCATCCACCATGGTAGGAACTGGGATGATCACCTACCGTTGGCGGAATTCTCGTACAATAACGACTATCAGGCGAGTATCAAGATGGCACCATATGAAGCTCTCTACGGTCGAAAATGCCGCACCCCGTTGAACTGGTGCGAGTCCGGTGAAAGGGTCACATTCGGGGTTGATGTGGTGAACGACGCCGAAGAGCGCGTTCGGATGATTCAAGCCAACTTGAAGGCCGCTCAATCCCGGCAGAAAAGCTATGCTGATAAGAGGCGTAGACCGTTGCACTTTGACGTCGGGGAACACGTGTACCTCCGTGTATCTCCGATAAAAGGCGTGCACCGGTTTGGCGTGAAGGGGAAACTCGCTCGCCGTTTCATTGGACCCTACGCTATCACCGAGAAGTATGGACCAGCTGCGTATAGATTGAAGCTACCGGCATCACTTTCTGGTGTTCACGATGTTTTCAATATTTCACAACTGCGAAAGTGTCTGAAGCATACAGCCGCTGTTCCTACCGAAGACATCAGCGAGTTGCAACCGGATTTGACGTATGAAGAATATCCGGTGGCTATTATTTATGAGAAAGCTCGGACCACACGTAGCCAAACGTTGTGGTTCTACAAGATACTCTGGAGTAACCACACCGCCGAAGAGGCGACGTGGGAGAGCGAGGAATTCCTTCGCTCAAATTACCCGGAGTTCATGGTGTCTCAGCACGGGTGAGTTCATATTACATCGCTGTCTCTTCTTTTGTAATCTCAGGACGAGATTCTTTTAAGGGGGGAGGGATGTAAAAGCCCAAGAAAAGGGACTTGCAAAATTTTTCATCACCTCACAACACCACAGGTTTTGTTGTGTGTATCTTGTGAATACTTGTGAAGAGCAAGTAACCTCCATCAAAAGGGTGATTGGAGGGGAAAGCCCTAAATTTCACAAAGTAAGATTTCTACACATGAACATGAGAGGTTGAGCTCACCCCTAGAACTTAAATAGTCTTGGGAATGTTCAGGCAAATTTGATGCAAATCCAACATTTTTGAGGCCACTTTTGGAGGCATTTGAAAAAGAGGCCAATTTGAATGTAAATCCAAATTGCAGCAACATTCATCACTTGGATTCAAAAGTTGGCTTAATATTCAAACTCAGCACATTTTTCTAAGTTAGTCCACCAATTTTCATCCCCATTGGAGTTCATCTTGTCGGGAGCTAAATTTGCAATAATTCAAAACTGAATTTGAATTTCAGTTTAAATGTGAAGCAAACTTGGCCAAACAAATTTCAAATTTGAGAACCCAAATTTAAACTGTGACTTGGTGGCAAAGTCTATCATTCAATGTTTAGTGGCTGGGATATTTGCACCAGAAGGGGGAGGAAGAATTAGAGGGGAGAAGAGGGCCCACTGGTCAGCAGACTTAACACAGAAGCATCCTCAGCCGATTTTCGCTTGACCGAGCATGCGAGCCAGCCAGCCACGGCGTCGGGGCCCGACCACCTCAGCCGGCCAGCTCCTGCTTCGGCGTGGGAGGTGGCACAGCAGGTGTCGCGCCCTCCACCGCCCTCAATGGCCTATAAAAGGCACGAAACCGCCGGTGAGCTCCTGTTTTCATGAACCTCAGCAACCTGCCGCCTAATCGCCCGAGTTCTGATCGCTCGCCACCCGAGCTGTGATCATCCTCCGCCCGCGACGTCCATAGGAAAGTGGAGCGCTAGTTTGTCCTCGAGATCACCGCACAAACCGTTCCAAGGTTCGACCTTTGTGCGCGGAGAATTTTCCAGTTTAGGGCGGGGAGCTCAGTTCGGAACCCAATTAGGTTTAGGAGAAATTCGGGAGAATCGTCGTGTGAGAGGTCGAACGGAGCTGTGAGATAGCATCTAGAGGTTCTTGCGCCCCCTCTCGATCAAAAACCGGAAGGAAACCACCGCCGCAACCCTAGGTTCACCATAGAACAGTTTGGCAGAAGAAGGGGTCGCCGGTGAGGTCCGGGTTGCCGGCCGTTTAGGTCCCGACCAAGGTCATGCCGGGTTTCCGGAGGTCTCCCTGAACGTGGTGACGCAATTAGCGCGCGAAGGAGGTGGTCAAGGGGGCGGGAACACGTTGCCGAGGTGGCACAGAGACATAGCGCTCGTCGCCGGCGAGCTACGCCGGTTAGCCGATGGCGGCATGATGTCCAATGTGTTCAGAGCCCAAAATTATGTGGGGACGGCCAGTCTCACCGTCGCCGGCGAGATAGATCGCCGGGAACGCCGACCTCGCCGGAGCTCCGGCGGCTCGGGGCGGCGGCGTCGGGAGGTAGACGAAAGCACTGGCCCCACATGTCAGCTGCTGAGTTAAGCGCGCGCGAGCGCATTTAGTTTAAATTAAACCGGGCGGGCCCCACTGTCAGCCTCGGATTAAGCGCGGGAAAGAATTTTTCTGTAGGAAAATAATTCAGGGATCAGCCCAAACTTTAGAAATTCATAACTTTAGCTAGGAAGATCCAAATTCAGTGAACCAAATTTTGCTGAACTCAGAATTGTGAGTCCTTTCCAGCAATACCAATTTCAGCTCATGAAACTAAATACTTTTCCAAAATTAATTTCCTAAAATTTAAACTGTTAGGAATTTATCTGGAGAATTACTTTATAAAAAATTCTGAAATTTGGCTGAGAGGTTCACTGGAAAATCCTGGAGTAACAGTAAAAGTTTCAGACCCATCCATGTTCATTTAGTCCCCCTAATGGGGTAATTAAGAGGACTGCCCTGAGAAAATAGAAAAATGTACAGAAACATTTTTCAGATTTTCTCAAATCTTGTTTAGGGCATATCTTCCTCTATGATTCTTCAAATGACATGAAACCAATTCCATTAGAACCATCTCAAAATCTAGTTTCCAGAAAGTAATGGTTGGGGCCATGAAAACCCCTGGAGTTACTTAGAGACTCTAATATTGACTAAATAGGCTTTTATTTGTACAAAGCTCAAATGAACTTTGTTTCAAATGAAACTTGGTCAAGACTCGAGTTAGGACCTTACCAAGCCACCATAAAAATTTCAGAGCCAAAGGGGAGGGCTAGCTAGAGTTAGAGTAATTACTTATTCAAGTTTAGACATTGCATTTGAATTGACATGTAGTATCTCATTAACGTGTAGTCGATGAAGGTGAGGAGACTCCGGAAGTGCTCGACTTCCTTCTTCCGGACGAAGCCATAATCACTGACCAGCAGCAACAAGGCAAGCCCCGGTTTGCATTAACCCTTTTATAAAGTTTTGCTTTATTTACATGTTTAGGGTGAGGTATGGATGTGCATTAGGTGTAGGATGGATGAAACCCAAATGCATAACCAGCTGGTTCCTAAAAGAGTGAGGGTAGTGTCTAAGTCCTCGAGTAGACAGGCTATGCTTAATGATTCATAGGACTTTGGTATAAGTCGAGTAGTTGGAATCTACTCACGAGTTTAGGCTTGGGACACACGGGATTGGATCGAGTGATGTGAAATCACTTTAGTAATGAAAATGAGACTAGGCAGGGGCTAGGGCGCAGCAAGAGGAAGTCTTGTGTGCGCAGCCCTGTCTGTGTCGATTGAGGACCGATCCGTGTGTGGCCCTGCTGAACAAGTATTGAACGTACCGAAGGCATATCGGATATATGGGCCCCGAAAAACCGATGTAACCTGTACCTCCGGGCGTATAGGTGTAGGCTGAGGGCAGCAAGGTGGAAATCTGCTAACGGGCATAGCGAGATGCTACGTGTATGGAACCTCCTGCTCGTTTCGGTGCGACCAGTTCAACGTTTGGGCTGTTGGGTGAAAGGTTGTCTCGTACGATATCGAGTGAGCGTGCTGTGCAGCTCCACGGGTGGGCGTACGTGACGTGCTCTTTGGGTCTCCCTGCAGGTGTATATCGAGTCGATTTGCCGTCCCTCATGGTGACGAGTACCGCTTGTTCACTGAGTCGTGACGTAGGCTAATGTATGAAATGTGATGATTCAATATTGCTGTTATGATATAATTGCATTGTTGCATGTGTGCCACCAAATATTGTGAGACCTATGTGTGCTGAATACATTGGCAATAAGGATAAAAGTTAGCTTTAACATTCAAAGTTTTGAATATTGCCAAAACATTCTTCTGTGGCAAGGTCCGACAAGTTCTTTGTTCGGTCCGCCAAGTGTTGGCAAGGTCCGACGCAAGGTCCGGAGAGCTCCTGCAAGGTTCGGAGAGCTTCTGTGAGGTCCGGAGCTTGTTTTTAGGGAGCTCCTGTGAAGTTCAACTCGTAGAACTGCAGCGTCTTGTTTTTGCTTTTAACTCGCAATGTTTCAAACTTGCTTTATGGGAAGGTTTGCTTAGTATTAATTTGCTAAGTTTTTTGTGTGTTTTGATGGTTATGGCTGTTATCATTTGATATGGTTTGCAACATGCTTATGTGACGTGCTCATGTAAGGTGTTGTGGTTTTCGGACTAACGTGAGTCAAGTCGAGGACTTGTGCTTGGAAGAATTGGTTGTTTATTCATGTGCAGGTGTTGCTTGAGTTCAAGACATGGCTGGTGACGGGATCCTTGGACTAGTCTCAGGGAGGAGATGAGGTTCCAACAACCATGTTCGGGAGGAGCTGTAGTTGAGTTGATCTGGAGGTCGCGCAGCATGTTTGGATCAAGGGCAGTGCATATGAAGGTTGCGTGTACGTCGTTGGAAGGTGTTTGCACGTGTGCAAGGAGTGCATGGACGTGGAAACATTGTTCCAAGGCGTGATGAAGAGAAGTGGACGTAAAGAATTGGTCGGAAAGGTCCAACCGGCTGGATTGCGTACTCAGGCTTAGGCTGAGTCGGATATGGCTCAAATATGGAAGATTTGAGTTGGTTATGATAGGATTTTGTGCTAGGCACGAAGTTGAGTTGTTTTAGGAATGTTTAGGATGTTCCTAAGGTATTTGGAAGTCTCACGATTGCTTCTATTTGCGAATAGGAGAGTCCTGAGCAGTTATGGTAAGTTAGGATACGAGTCCAATTAAGAGGAGTCCTAGATTGGATTGTTTAGCCTGAGGGCTGGCTATAAAAGCAAGGGAGGCCAGAGCTCTCGTGGGTAGAGAACTTTGGGCTGTTCCTCTTGTGTTTCTATTGAATAAAGTTCATATTTTCGAGAAGCTTTTGTGGCTTTTTCGTCCGACTTGTTTTTCGTCAAGTCTTTCTCGCCGAGTTTCTGGACAGACCGACGTTGCTTCGGTGTTTCGTTCATAACTCGAGTTTTACAGATCCGATTGACGCGGTTCTTTTTGGGTTGTCTTCACAACTCAATTATCTATCATCTATGAAATTTTCACGAGCTTCAGATCTTTAGTTTTTTAGATACACGAGTTTCTTTGCAGCGTTGCAGATCTGTTTTATATCGGGTAGAACAGATTGATCTTCGTTTAATGTTTTGATCGTATCTCAGGTTTTACTTCGTGTTTTCAAGTGATTCTTGTTGCATTAGATCCGTGACTTGATTCTCTACCTCTCTACTTGATTTGTCACGGTTGAACACGTTTGAAAACACTTGCACACACGGTTTCTTTAACCAATTGATTTTTTGCTGAGGGGTTTTTGTTGTTTCCGCTGGGAAAAGTTTTAATCTACCATTCACCCCCCCCCCTCTGGTAGCTTTTCACGTGCTCTTCGATCCTACAATTGGTATCAGAGCCAAGGTGCTCTAATCTTTGTGATTTGCACGTGTTTTGACTAACCATCATGGAGAAGTACTCCGCAAAACCTTGTGTGTTTGACGGCATCGATTTTCAGGTTTGGAAGGCGCGGATGGAGGCCTACATACAGGCGCAAGGCTTCGCCATATGGGAAAAGGTCTACTGGAACTTCGATGTACCACCCAACGATCAAGTTACGGCTGCGAACATGAGAGATGTTGACAACAACAACAAGGCTCGCAACTTGATCATCCAAGGATTGACTCAAAGCGACTTCGACCATGCTGCACACCTCCGATCTGCATATGATGTTTGGAAAGCTCTTTGTGACTACCATGAAGGATCCAATACGATCAAGGAGGTAAGGCAAGATATGTTCAAGAAAGAATACATGCGTTTTGAGATGCAACCCGGTGAGTCAATTGATGACCTTTTTGCTCGCTTTAATAAAATTCTCAGCAACTTGCGTAGTGTCAATGTTAACTTTTCAGATGCTGAAAATGCTAGACAATTGTTAGGAGCATTATATATGTCAATTTGGGAGATGAAAGTTACATCTATTCGTGAATCTACTGTCATGAGTTCTCTTACTTTAGATGTGCTTTATTCTAAATTGAAAACTCATGAAATTGACATCATCTCACATAAAACCCCAACAAGTCTATTGCATTTGCTTCGCAACGTGATATGTCTAGTTCTAGTCAATCATCATCTAGTGGTGCACTCTCTTTGCTGCCCTCTCTAACCCTTGAACAGATTGAAGAGTTTCCAGAGGAGGACCTTGCACTCATCTCTACTCGGTTCTCAAAAGCATTGCGAAATGTGAGAACTAGAAGAAGAGGAAGCTCCGGACCACAACGATGTTTTGAATGTGGTAAGACAGGACATTTTCGTGTGGAGTGCCCTAACCTTTCATGTCCGACTTCACGTGAAGAAAAGTAAACAAGGCCGAAGAAATTGTTTGCAAAGAATAAGAAGAAGAAAGATTTATCAATGCGCAACATAGTGCATAGTATGATCTCTGCACTTCAAGATTTCGGCTCAAGTGATGTGGACACCGGTAGTGATGAAGATGAAGAAGCTATGGCAAATATGTGCTGCATGGCGAGCAAGTCAAGTTCAAGCTCTGAGGAGGCAGAACACAACAGCGACGATGAAGAGGTATGTCCCACTTGCGAAGAAATGTGTGATGCTATTTCTTGTGCACTGTTATATTAAAGAAAAAGGATAAAAAACTTAGGAACAATGCTGTTAAAATTGAATCACTAGAATATGAAATTAATCGTTTAAAAACTTTGATTCCTAGTGATGATTCTTGTTCCTCATGTGATTTGATTTATGAACAATTATCCTCTTTAAGAAGTGCACACGCATCTACACTTGATAAACTTGAACATGAAATTGAAAAGAACAAAGAGCTTGCTGCACTAAATGATAAAAATTTGAAAGGTGCTTGTTGTTCTACAATTGATTTGCGTTGTTCTTCATGTGATGATCTGAATAAGAAACTAAATGATGCTATGAATGAGATTTCTATTTTGATCAATGCTTTACGTGTGCATGAAGTTAAATATTGTTCAAATTGCAAACTAAAAGGAAAAACTTCATGTGAAAACTGCTTTGATCTGTCCAATAAACTTGATGACATGCATAGGACACTAGATCGGTTTTCTAATGCAAATAAGAACCTAAACTTGCTGCTGAATTCTTCCAAGTCTTGTAATGATAAAACTGGTTTAGATTTTAATTCTCATGCTCATGCTAAGGCACACCCACCTAAAGTTGTAAAGTCATTAGGAAGCTGTTTGATTCAAACAGCTCCTAGACAAAAAGAGGTGATTTTCAAATCTGCAGGAGTACTGTCCCATTTGGGTTCTAATAAATGTGTTGCTTGCTCATCTAGACATGATAATAAGGTTATTTTTCATTGTACCTACTGTGGTAGAGATGGTCATGTCATGGATTTTTATTATAGACTAGATAAACACGATAAGAAACAAAGAATACTTGCTAGATCACATAACAACCAAGCAAAATCTGCTAGACCGAATGTTCGGAGCTTGCAACCTGCTGTAATGAGTCAAAAACTTGCTCCCGGACCTACTGTTTTTGTGCTACATATAACACATCTTCTAAGTCAGTAGTTGGGAACAAAAATTTTCGATGTTTGGCTCATAAACCTGCTGTACCTTCTCAGCTTTCGCGTGTTATTCCTGCTGGACGTCGTGTGACTCAGTACTGGATTCCTAAAAGTATTTTAACTAACCCCAGTATTGAGTCATCGACGTATTGTGCCGCTGTGTAGGTTTCACGTTTGAGGAAGGAGAACATTTGGATTGTGGATTCAGGTTGCTCACGCCACATGACCGGTAACAAAGAATGGTTCTCCTCTCTCTCTTTTGTGTCACGTGTAGAAAATGTTACTTTCACCGATAACTCTTCTACTCCCATAATTGCTAAAGGTTCGGTTAGAGTAAACAATCTCTACACTTTGAAAGATGTGGCACTTGTTAAAAATTTGAAATACAACTTGCTTTCGGTTTCACAATTGCTAGATGAAAATCTAGAGGTTAGCTTTGCTAAAAATTGCTGCAAGGTTGTAGATTCAAAAGGTGAGCTTTTCTTTAACATGTCTAGGTTTGGAAGAGTTTTTAAAGCTGATTTTGATTTGTCAACTTCTAAGCATCGGTGTCTAGTTGCTAATGATACAAAGGATCTATATTTTTGGTATCGTAGACTTGGTCACATAGGCTTTGATCATCTCACTCGTGTTAGTGCTCTCGATCGCATACGCGGGCTGCCGAAGCTTAAAAAGGACAATGATATTGTGTGCTCTTCTAGTAGACATGCTAAGTTTGTTGCAGGTTCACATGCTCCTCTCACAATGACCATGACAGCTGAACCAGGACAACTTTTACATCTTGACACAGTAGGTCTGGCACGTGTTCAATCCTTCGGAGGTAAATGGTATGTGCTTGTGATTGTTGATGATTATTCCAGATATTCTTGGGTTTATTTTATGGCATCTAAGAATGAAGCTTTTAGTCATTTTAGAACTTTATTTCTCAGATTATCTATTGATCACCCAGGATCATTAAAAGCAATTAGATGTGATATCGGAACTGAATTTAAAAACCAATCCTTTGATCACTTTTGTGCTGAAAATGGAATAGATCATCAATACTCTTCACCCTATGTACCACAACAAAATGGTGTCGTAGAAAGAAAGAACAGGAACTTAGTTGAGATGGCTAGGACTATGCTTGATGAATAACAAACTCCTAGGAAATTTTGGGCTGATGCAATTGCAACCGCTTGTTATGTCTCAAATCGTGTTTTCTTGCGTGCTAAGCTTGGAAGAACCCCATATGAGCTCCGGTTTGGACATAGGCCTAGTGTTACATACTTTAGGGTTTTTGGTTGCAAATGCTTTGTTAAGAAACATGGTAATCTTGATAAATTTGAAGCTAGATCTGTTGATGGCATGTTTCTTGGTTATCCATCTCATACTAGAGGCTACCGTGTGCTTTTACTTGACACTAACAAAATTGTGGAGACTTGCAAGGTTTCTTTTGATGAAGCTAGCCCAAGTACTAGCTCCGATATTGCAGGTCTGGATCCATATCCGCAAGGGGAGAGTATTTTTATTGAAGAAGATGAAGAAGTGGTGCTGCTGCCCGAAAACTCGGAAGTAAATAACGATCAAGCTGCTGATTTTGCACCACAACCAGCACCAACAGTCACTACTGCTGGTTCAGACCTTCCTCAATCAACAAGCTCTCCTAATCAAAGGTCCGAACATGAAGAAGAAGGTGCTTGTGAAGTGTCTACTCCCCTCCGAGTACTCAAAAGTCATCCTCCACAACAAATCATTGGAAGCTTGCATGAACGAGTCACTCGGTCCAGGTTTTGCGATCCAAACTCTCATGCTCATTCTGCTTTTGTTGCTTCTTTTGAACTAAAGGATATATCACACGCACTCACTAATGAATCTTGGATTAATGCCATGCAAGAAGAGTTAGAAAATTTTGAAAGAAATAATGTTTGGAAACTTGTACCTCCACCTCAAGGTCACACATTAATTGGAACTAAATGGGTATTTAAAAATAAGCAAAGTGAGGATGGGGTTGTGGTTAGGAATAAAGCTAGGTTGGTTGCTCAAGGTTTCACTCAAATTGAAGGTCTAGATTTTGATGAAACATTTGCTCCTGTTGCTAGATTAAAAGCTATAAGAATTTTATTAGCATTTGCTGCATCTAAAGGTTTCAAGTTATATCAAATGGATGTTAAAAGTGCTTTTCTTAATGGCTACATAGAGGAGGAGGTTTATGTTAAGCAGCCACCGGGTTTTGAAAATCCAAATTTTCCTAATCATGTTTACAAACTGTCCAAAGCCTTCTACGTTCTAAAACAAGCCCCTAGAGCATGGTATGATAGGTTAAAAACATTCTTACTTGAAAAAGGGTTTACCATGGGCAAGGTTGATAAAACTCTTTTTGTACTTAAGCATGGCAATGACTCATTATTCGTTCAAGTGTATGTGGATGATATTATCTTTGGTTGTGCTTCTCATGATCTCGTGTCCAAGTTTTCAGCCATGATGAGTTCAGAATTTGAGATGAGTATGATGGGAGAACTCACATACTTTTTGGGGCTGCAAATCAAGCAAACAAAACAAGGAACTTTTGTGCATCAAACTAAGTATACAAAAGACTTTCTTAAGTGCTTCAACATGGACAAATGCAAGCCTCTTCGGACACCAATGGGAACAGCAACAACACTTGAACTTGACGAAGAGGGTGACCCGGTCGATAAAAAAGAATACAGAAGTATGATTGGATCACTTTTGTATCTCACGGCGTCAAGACCGGACATAAAATTCAGCGTATGTCTTTGTGCACGTTTTCAAGCTTCTCCACGTGCTTCACATCGCCAAGCCATCAAAAGGATTCTCAGGTACCTACATGGAACTCAAGAATTTGGCATTTTTCTTCCTTCTTCCTCAACCGTTTATTTGCAAGCTTTTTCGGATGCTGATTTTGGGAGTTGTAGGATTGATAGGAAAAGTACTTCGGGTGCTTGTCATTTTCTTGGTAATTCACTTGTTGCTTGGTCCACTAGAAAACAAAGTTTAGTTGCACAATCAACGGCCGAATCTGAATATGTAGCTGCGGCTAGCGCTTGCTCACAAATTCTTTGGATTGTTCAAACACTTAAGGACTATGGGGTTGATTTAGATAGTGTTCCACTGTTTTGTGATAACATTAGTGCAATTGGTATTGCTAAAAACTGCCACACCCGGTTTTTCCGAAGAAACAACCAAGTGAATATCACATGTATGCCAGGATCATTTTCTCATACATGTGATGACAAATAGTGAAGCATCATTTATTACAAGCCAGGTGTCGAATATAAATAAGTCTTACATCGCAAATGTCTCAATGGACACTAATGCTTCATCACAAGTAAATAAACTAGCAGCGGAATATTATTCTTTAGTGCTCCATCACAGGCGTTGCCCGGGGGTCTTCATGAACCTAAAAGCCTTCCTCGGGTCCAAAATCTTGGTCATTATACACCACCTCACTATCTTGACCTGAGCAGCAATATAAACCAACAAATATGCAAGGTTGAGTACCAATGGTACTCAGCAAGTGTGGGAAAATTTTATCATGCATGGCTAGAACAAGGAGAGGTTGAACTCATGGTTAAAGCACTACGCAATTAATACCTATCACCTTAGCTTATTAAGCACCTTCATTACTACACAGGTGAAATGGTCCCAATCTCCCATCCCATCATCATAATCCAATAACCATAACCATCATTTCCAATGTTAAGCTCCCCGCTTAACTTCCAAAACCATCAATCCTCTAATCATGAATAAGTCCAGGCCGCTCTTAACCGTGAGCACGGCTGTCAAGACAGTTTTGACTCTGCAGAGTTTGTACCACTGTACCCACAAGTAGTGATTTCATCCCCCGTTGCCGGGTGGACTAAAAGAACCTCCATTATGCCAGTGGCTACGATCCACATTCACACTTCCCAGGTGTGCAGCCAGGAGATCACTACGAAGCCTTTACAAAGGGATTCCCGACGAGCGTTGGCCAACTGAGGTTTCACCCCTAACAGCATACAAGAGGCTCCAACCCCGCTGCAGTGGCCCCCTCTTGAGCCTTGCGGTTCATATGGTAGTCCAGCTGACACCTACTCCCCGCACCATCCAACACACCCATACTACGCCGGGGATACACCTAATTAATTGGCCAAGCTGCCCCATCTCAGCATGTGGTTGGCACTGTAAAGCCGGGTTACATGCTCCATGAACCGGTCCTTAGGATCCAGGCAAGTACTAAACACAAACCCAAGTCTCGTGCACCCAGCACACAACCAAAACATCCAACTTGCCTTGATCCCTACCTCTACATAACTCACAATAACTCCTTCAAGAGTATGGTAAAATAAATTGATGATCTCATATCCAAATATCCCATTCTAAGCATGGCTAAGCATATGCATGTAAATAAATGACATGACAAAATAAAACCCAACCCAAGCTTCAAGGAAACAAGGTAATGCAATTCTAGGGAAACTTCCTAGCATGGGTTTCATAATTATCTTGACAATGCAAATAATTCTATCTACACATCCTAGCATAGGATCAAAGTGGTCAAGGACACTTGCCTCCTTCTTGCTGCTCTTGAAATGGGTATTCCTGGTCTTGGAAATGAATAACTTGTTCTTGAACAGGTTCTACTTCATACCATCACACATAGCAAAAGAAAAACAACAATCCATAAGACATTGTTCACACTTACACTTCATACAAACCACACATTCACATTTATGAAATTCATTCACCATTATATGTGTTGTGTTTCAGTTTTAAATAAATTCCTTATATTAAACTACCAAGTATGTATGGAAAGTATTTTTCTTCTCCATATGTGCCTTTACAACTTCTATCAACCCTAAACTGAATTCTTTGTATTTTAAAAACTCCATTTATCATTTACTAGTTGCTATATTTTCAGATTTATATTCCTATACATAATTGTGTATTTTATTATTAAATTAGTAATACACATCACCTAAACAGAATAGGTTCTGGTCCTAAATAATTTAAAATCATATTTTGACCTTGGCTTCTGATGTAGACCATTTCATAATTATTTTCCCTATTTTTCTATAACTATTCTTTACTTAAAAATGTGTCCCTATACTAATAAATATGAATAATAGATGAAACAGATTTATTTCAGCCCAAAAATATACTTTTATCTCACTCCAAAGTTTTCTAAGTACTGAGAAAGTTTTTAATTAATTTTGACAATTATGTTTGTCCCCCCTTTTTAATTTTTAAACACTAGTTACATATTCAATTTTCTAAATTAAATACTAAACAGGGTTAAAATAATGAACTCACCCCATTACAGGGTCTATAATATTATTTTCATAATTTCCAGGGGTCTAGCTACACTTATCAGAGGTGTTTTTCCTAATTTCTATTAAGTCCAGGGGCTAAAACTGATTTTTAAATGAATTTACATGATTTTCTGGAGTTCCAGGGGCTAGATCTGAAGTTTCCGGGGCTAGCTCTCAATTCCAGAGAACCCCAGGGGGTAGCACGTAAGAATTCCAGTCTTTATAATGCGGGGCTGACGTGGACCGTCCGATTTTAAACCGACGGCTGAGATTATAACATCGAACCGGTACGCGGGGTTTTAAAGTCTACCGTGCGATTTAAAATAAACGGCGCACAAGCGGCCACGTCGCTCTGATCGAGCGCGGGCGGCGCTGCCGGCGGCGCACGGCGGCGGGAAGCGGCGATCTCGCCGGAAAGTTTCGGATCTTCGAGAATTCTGCCTAGAACTGTGATCTTATGGCCTAGATCGGTAGAGGGGAGGTCAGGGATCTCACCTCGGGGGTTTTCTCGAGCTCGGGGGCCCTGGAAAGTGATCGGCGGCGAGGTCCGAGGCAAAACCACGGCGAAGCTCGTCGGTGCTGGGTTTACACCGTAAGTCTTCGGGTTTTCTGCACCTGCAAAGTTCCACGGAGGCGGTGGATCAAGACCAGCGAGTTAGATCAGAGTTTCCGAGCTTAGATCGGCCAGAATTCACCGGCGAAGTCTCGGTGCTCACCGGAGTGAAAATCGGCGATCGCGTGGGAAAAACTGATCGGATCGGGGGTTTTTATAGCCAGGGGAGGGCGGTGGGTCTGTTGTGATCGAGTTGGAGTCCGCTGGGACCAGAATTCGGGCGGCGAGACAGGTTTCCCGATCAGTTAAGATCGCGCGCGCTCGGGGGGGGGGGGGGGGGGGGGGAAATCCGGGGTCGGCGCGAGCGAGGTTGGGGATGACAGGTGGGTCCCACCCGTCGGTGAGAGGCAGCGCGGCGCGCGCGGGGGGCGGGCTGGCGCGGGAGTATCTGGGCCGGCTGGCGGGTTTCGGCCCACTGGCCAGTTTTTTTTCCCGTTTTCCTTTTTCTTTTTCCATTTCTTTTCTGTTTTGAGTATAATTTGAATTCCAGTTTGAATTTGAATTTTTGCAAAACATGCAACACGTCCAAAAAATTTTAAATTCCCCTCTGAACATGGTTTTGGGTTTTGAATCAAAATTTGGGGTGTTACAGCTCTACCCCCCTTAAAAGAAATCTCGTCCTCGAGATTGGTGTTTCTAAGAAAACAATTCCGGAAATTGTGCCTTAAGTTCATCTTCCCGTTCCCAGGTGGCTTCCTCTTCTGAGTGATGCTTCCACTGCACCTTGCACATCCGAATTCTTTTATTTCTGGTGAGGCGTTCCATTGTCTCCAAAATCTTGTATGGTTGCTCGGCATAAGACAAATCTTCAGCTACATCCACTTCATTCATGGGTAACACCTCTTCAGGCGTCCTCAGACATTTCTTGAGTTGTGACACATGGAATACATCGTGCACGTTTGATAGATGAACCGGTAACTCTAGTTGGTACGCCACTTCGCCTTTCCTTTCCAAAACCTGAAAGGGTCCGATGTATCGAGGTGACAACTTCCCTTTCACCTTGAACCGACGAAGCCCTCTGATAGGGGACACCTTGAGATAAACATAGTCTCCCACGTTGAAAACGAGTTCTCTTCTTCGTACATCAGCATGACTCTTCTGGCGTGTTTGTGCTATCCTCAAGTTGTTGCGAATCTCCCTCACCTTCGCTTCGGCTTCTTGTAGCACTTCTGGACCAAACACTTCGCTTTCTCCTGTTTGGTTCCAAAATAGAGGAGTTCTGCATTTCCTTCCACACAAAGTTTCAAACGGTGACATTTTCATACTAGCTTGATAGCTGTTGTTATAGGAAAACTCCGCATACGGTAAGTTCTTGTCCCAACTCCTATTGTTTTTGAGTGCACATGCCCTTAACATATCTTCAGAGATCTGATTGGTTCTCTCCGTCTGCCCGTCAGTTTGGGGATGATAGGCAGAACTGAAGTTCAGATGGGTTCCCATGGTTTCATGCAACTTCTGCCAAAACCTCGAGGTGAACTGTGTCCCTCGGTCCGACACTATCTTCTTTGGCACTCCATGGTAACACACAATCCTTGACATGTACAATTCTGCCAATTTGGATCCGCTGTAGCTTTCTTTCACAGGGATGAAATGAGCTACCTTGGTTAGCCTATCAATAATGACCCATATTGAATCATACCCGGATTGGGTCCTAGGCAATCCCACGACAAAATCCATGCTGATTTCTTCCCACTTCCATTCAGGCACTTTGAGTGGTTGCAGTAATCCCGCGGGTCGTTGATGTTCTGCTTTCACCAACTGACATGTGTCCCATAGGGCAACATGTTCCGCGACATCTCGCTTCATGCCATACCACCAATACCTGCTCTTGAGGTCCTGGTACATCTTCGTACTCCCAGGATGAATGGAATAGTCGGAATCGTGAGCCTCCTTCAAAATTAATTCACGGATCTCCTTTACTTCTGGCACACAGATCCTTTTCCCGTGCCACACCGTTCCCTGTTCATCCTCTCTAAAACAAGGAGCTTTATTTTCCTTAATGAGCTGTCTGATCTCTTGTATCTTCTCATCATTCTTTTGGCCCTCGCGTATGTCTCGCTCGAGTGTGGAGTCCACTTCCATGGCGATGGCTTCACCACTATTTACTAGACATAGATTGAGTCTTATAACCTCATCCTTCAATTCTGCAGGCATGTCCTTCAAACTCAACTTATTGACCTGCACTTTCCGACTCAAAGCATCGGCCACGACGTTTGCTTTCCCGGGATGATAGTTGATGCCCACATCAAAGTCATTGATTAGCTCTAACCATCTCCTTTGTCTGAGGTTGAGATCTGGCTGTGTGAATATGTACTTCAAACTCTTATGATCCGTATATATCTCTGTCCTCTTCCCCATCAAATAGTGCCGCCAAATTTTCAACGCGTGTACCACTGCGGCTAGTTCTAGGTCATGTGTAGGATAGTTCTTCTCATGCTTCCGAAGCTGCCGGGATGCATAAGCCACGACATGTCCTTCTTGCATGAGAACACATCCCAACCCATTTCCAGAGGCATCACAGTACACTGTGAAATTCTTCTGCATATCTGGCATAACCAACACTGGGGCTGTTGTCAGTCTCTTCTTTAGCTCTTGAAAGCTCGTCTTGCACTGTGGCGTCCAGGTGAATGTGATTCCCTTCTCCAACAGTTTGGTGAGAGGTCTCGAGATCTTGGAGAATCCCTCAATAAACCGTCGATAGTATCCAGCCAATCCCAAAAAGCTTCGAACTTCCCCGACATTTTCAGGGGTTTTCCACTTCTGGATATCTTCAATTTTGGCGGGATCTACGGAGATTCCTCCCTCTGAGATTATATGTCCTAAAAAGGGAACTCTCTTCAGCCAAAACTCACACTTGCTCAACTTGGCATATAGTTGGTGTTCTCTCAACCTCTGCAACACCAACCTTAGATGTTTCTCATGTTCTTCTTCATTTTTGGAGAAGACGAGAATATCATCTATGAAAACCACCACAAATTTGTCCAGATATTCCATGAATACCTTGTTCATGAGGTACATGAAATATGCCGGGGTATTGGTTAGCCCAAAAGGCATGACAGTGTATTCATACAGTCCGTACCGAGATACGAAAGCTGTCTTGGGAATATCTGATTGCCTTATCTTGAGTTGGTGGTACCCCGACCTGAGATCAATTTTCGAGAACACACAAGCTCCCCTCAACTGATCAAACAAGTCTTCAATGCGGGGTAATGGGTACTTGTTTTTGATGGTTACCTCATTCAAGGCACGGTAATCCACGCATAACCTTTGGGTTCCGTCTTTCTTGGGCACAAATATCACCGGAGCTCCCCATGGTGAGGAACTAGGGCGAATATACCCCTTCTCCGTCAATTCTCTCAAATGATCCTTGAGCTCTTCTAGCTGCTTGGAGTCCATTCGATAAGGTCTCTTGTATATCGGGGCTGTTCCCGGTACTAGCTCAATTGCGAATTCCACGTCACGGTCGGGAGGCATACCTGGCAATTCCTCCGGAAAAATATCTGGATATTCCCTGATAGTCCTGATTTCCTCAACTTTCACCTCCACTTGATTTAATTTAATGTCCCTCCTAGGCTCGTGTATCGTTATGAACTTTACTCTTGTGCCATTGGGGTGAGTTAGTTCCACCGTTCTGGTCGAACAATGGATGATTCCTTTATGTTTGGTCAACCAATCCATACCCAAAATAATATCTATCCCTTGTGAATCTATCACTATGAGGTTAGCCGTAAATACTACCCCATTAATGTCTAGGCTCACTTTGGGACACACTTGTCTTGTTCTTATTTCTCCACCTGGAGAGTTTACGGCTAGCATATGGTTCATTTGTGTGGTTGCTAGGTCATACTTCTTAACAAACCCTTGAGCAATGAACGAGTGGGTAGCACCAGAATCAAACAGCAGAGTTGCAAGATGTAAATTGGCAGGAAACTTACCAACTACCACGTCGGGTGCCTCTTGTGCTTCCTCCATAGTGACGTGGTTCACCCGTCCTCTCACTATATTCTGCTGTTGTGGCGGCGCAGGCTTCTTCTTTGGGCATTTATGGGCGTAGTGCCCCACTTCACCACAGCTGAAACATTGCACCCCAATCTTAGATGCTTGGCCCTTGTTGTCTTGGGGTTGGTTTGGGGGTCCTTGCACTGCTGGTCGAGGTGGATATGCGGGGCGAGGCTGCTGCACAAACTGACGTGGCGGCTGTGCTGGTGCTGCGGGTGGCCTGTAGTTTGGGTTGTACCCTCTTGGTGCTGAATAGGGTACCGCAGCACGGCTCGTCTGCCCCGTAGGTTGCTGCATCATACGTGGGCGGGTGTTGCTCCCTGAGGCCTGATGTGACCACCCAGCCTTCCTCTTATTCTCATTTTCCAGGGCTTTTAGCTTCCTTTCTACCACAAATGCTCTGTCCACCATCTTTTGGAAGCTTTCATACTCATTGGAGGACATTGCACACTGCATCTCTGCGGTAAGTCCTTCCACGAAACAATCTTGTTTCTGCTCATCAGTCTCTATGTCTCGTGGAGCATAACGGGATAGTTGAGTAAATTTAGTGAGGTATTCCCTCACCGTCATGTTTCCCTGCTGCAGTCCCAAAAACTCTTTCCTCTTGTTTTTGAGCTCACCTCTTGGGATATAGTGGTTGCAGAAGCTACGCTTGAACTCTTCCCAAGTGATGTTCTCCGGGTCATGATGGGCGGCCACGTAGGCGGTCCACCAATCAGCAGCAGGTCCCTGCAATTGATGAGAGGCAAACAGCACCCTCTCATACCCTTGGCATTGTATGATCCTCATCTTGCTTTCAATAGTCTTCAGCCAATCATCTGCCTCCAGAGGTTCAGCAGCACTTGCAAACATTGGAGGTTGAGTTCCTAGAAACTCACTCAACCTTGGTTGGCGTGGTGCCGCTTGTGGAGGTGGAACTTGATGCAAGTTGGCCACCACTTGAGTCAAGTTCTGAATGAGCTGATTTTGATTCTCCAGCATTTGGTGGAGAGGATCAACTTCTTCACGGCGACCACCCCGGTCCTGGCCTCCAGAAAGATGAGGGTTGCATGCCTCATCGTTGTTGTTGGCGGGGTTGGCAGCACGTCCTTTTCCTCTTCCGGCCATCTGGCAGAATCAACAAATGTTAATTTGATACCATTTAGTATCATCCTACTACTTTCATTTGTTGGTACTTTGAGGTGTTGAGGCTTTGTTAAAATTTTACGAGGGTTTATATCTCCCACCAAATAAATGTACTATTATTTCCTGTGGGTTCACACACCAAAGCAAAACAATCTGAAGACGAGGCTGTGGACAATTGCTCATGGCTTCCACAACTCACGTTACACACCAAGCATCATCACACCATTAACTACGTAACGACTCGACTACTCGACCTCTTACTAGCTAGGGGAAAGATTCTACACTACTCGTCCTCTTGAGCTGGCTCCTCGGGATCTTCCTCCTCATTTCGGCTACCTTCTGACTCTGCTTTGGGTGGGGAGGCTGCTGGTGGAGAAGTGCGACGACGCCTGATCGCTCGGCGATCCGGGGAGTCAGGAGTCCATGGATCACTAACGGTGACACACAGTTCATTCCCATCTCCTCTTTCTCTCGCCTTTAAGCAAGCTCGCAGCAATGCCTCCGTTTCCTTCAGGGTGTCTCGGACATCCTGAAGCTCTTGTTGACACTCCTGCAGTCGAGTGCTGAGCATAGCAGCATCCTCCAAGCACAAGTCCATGTGCTCATGGGAAGTCCCTTGCTGCACCGGTGGGTACTTGTATTCCGTGGTACCACTCTCACGTTGGAGGACATACATGTACTCAGTTTTGTCCAAGTGGCGACGATAGATGTGACTCTGGCAGGTGATGGCCTCCCAGGTGACATCTCTCTCTGCGTCGACTTGTGTTGCTCGACAAGCTGGAGAATGGTGGATCTTTAGCAGCTGATTCTCGTGTATAATCCTCATCTCCGAACTCCATTCTTCCCTCTTCTCACGGATGGTCCTGGTGGAGTTATAGTGGATGATGAGCTTGCCCGTGTTGCCGGCGGCTTCGAGCATACGTCGAAGACGGCGCAACAAATCTCCTACTGCCAATCCGTAGGAAAGGTACGTCACTGGACGACTCTCCTCTCTTTCGGCAAGGGCAACTACGGGAACTCTCCCTCCTGTGGACTTGCGAGCGGTGCGAATCATGCAAACCATCTAAAACAAAAGAATTTAAAATTAGGTTAGATAAATTCTCAAATAAAAATCCTATTTTGAATGAAAGTTGGGGTACGATGAAGAAAATGACTCCTTTAATAACACTTTTCCACCCACACCTTGAAAAATAGTTTTTAAGAAAATAGGGCCCTTAAATACGTCCATTTCTAACTAGGTCCACGTTCCTACGGGCAACCTTGTCTCTGATACCACCTCTGTCACACCCGGTTTTTCCGAAGAAACAACAAAGTGAATATCACATGTATGCCAGGATCATTTTCTCATACACGTGATGACAAATAGTGAAGCATCATTTATTACAAGCCAGGTGTCGAATATAAATAAGTCTTACATCGCAAATGTCTCAATGGACACTAATGCTTCATCACAAGTAAATAAACTAGCAGCGGAATATTATTCTTTAGGGCTCCATCACAGGCGTTGCCCGGGGGTCTTCATGAACCTAAAAGCCTTCCTCGGGTCCAAAATCTTGGTCATTATACACCACCTCACTATCTTGACCTGAGCAGCAATATAAACCAACAAATATGCAAGGTTGAGTACCAATGGTACTCAGCAAGTGTGGGAAAATTTTATCATGCATGGCTAGAACAAGGAGAGGTTGAACTCATGGTTAAAGCACTACGCAATTAATACCTATCACCTTAGCTTATTAAGCACCTTCATTACTACACAGGTGAAATGGTCCCAATCTCCCATCCCATCATCATAATCCAATAACCATAACCATCATTTCCAATGTTAAGCTCCCCGCTTAACTTCCAAAACCATCAATCCTCTAATCATGAATAAGTCCAGGCCGCTCTTAACCGTGAGCACGGCTGTCAAGACAGTTTTGACTCTGCAGAGTTTGTACCACTGTACCCACAAGTAGTGATTTCATCCCCCGTTGCCGGGTGGACTAAAAGAACCTCCATTATGCCAGTGGCTACGATCCACATTCACACTTCCCAGGTGTGCAGCCAGGAGATCACTACGAAGCCTTTACAAAGGGATTCCCGACGAGCGTGGGCCCACTGAGGTTTCACCCCTAACAGCATACAAGAGGCTCCAACCCCGCTGCAGTGGCCGCCTCTTGAGCCTTGCGGTTCATATGGTAGTCCAGCTGACACCTACTCCCTGCACCATCCAACACACCAATACTACGCCGGGGATACACCTAATTAATTGGCCAAGCTGCCCCATCTCAGCATGTGGTTGGCACTGTAAAGCCGGGTTACATGCTCCATGAACCGGTCCTTAGGATCTAGGCAAGTACTAAACACAAACCCAAGTCTCGTGCACCCAGCACACAACCAAAACATCCAACTTGCCTTGATCCCTACCTCTACATAACTCACAATAACTCCTTCAAGAGTATGGTAAAATAAATTGATGATCTCATATCCAAATATCCCATTCTAAGCATGGCTAAGCATATGCATGTAAATAAATGACATGACAAAATAAATCCCAACCCAAGCTTCAAGGAAACAAGGTAATGCAATTCTAGGGAAACTTCCTAGCATGGGTTTCATAATTATCTTGACAATGCAAATAATTCTATCTACACATCCTAGCATAGGATCAAAGTGGTCAAGGACACTTGCCTCCTTCTTGCTGCTCTTGAAATGGGTATTCCTGGTCTTGGAAATGAATAACTTGTTCTTTAACAGGTTCTACTTCATACCATCACCCATAGCAAAAGAAAAACAACAATCCATAAGACATAGTTCACACTTACACTTCATACAAACCACACATTCACATTTATGAAATTCATTCACCATTATATGTGTTGTGTTTCAGTTTTAAATAAATTCCTTATATTAAACTACCAAGTATGTATGGAAAGTATTTTTCTTCTCCATATGTGCCTTTACAACTTCTATCAACCCTAAACTGAATTCTTTGTATTTTAAAAACTCCATTTATCATTTACTAGTTGCTATATTTTCAGATTTATATTCCTATACATAATTGTGTATTTTATTATTAAATTAGTAATACACATCACCTAAACAGAATAGGTTCTGGTCCTAAATAATTTAAAATCATATTTTGACCTTGGCTTCTGATGTAGACCATTTCATAATTATTTTCCCTATTTTTCTATAACTATTCTTTACTTAAAAATGTGTCCCTATACTAATAAATGTGAATAATAGATGAAACAGATTTATTTCAGCCCAAAAATATACTTTTATCTCACTCCAAAGTTTTCTAAGTACTGAGAAAGTTTTTAATTAATTTTGACAATTGTGTTTGTCCCCCCTTTTTAATTTTTAAACACTAGTTACATATTCAATTTTCTAAATTAAATACTAAACAGGGTTAAAATAATGAACTCACCCCATTACAGGGTCTATAATATTATTTTCATAATTTCCAGGGATCTAGCTACACTTATCAGAGGTGTTTTTCCTAATTTCTATTAAGTCCAGGGGCTAAAACTGATTTTGAAATGAATTTACATGATTTTCTGGAGTTCCAGGGGCTAGATCTGAAGTTTCCGGGGCTAGCTCTCAATTCCAGAGAACCCCAGGGGGTAGCACGTAAGAATTCCAGTCTTTATAATGCGGGGCTGACGTGGACCGTCCGATTTTAAACCGATGGCTGAGATTATAACATCGAACCGGTACGCGGGGTTTTAAAGTCTACCGTGCGATTTAAAATAAACGGCGCACAAGCGGCCACGTCGCTCTGATCGAGCGCGGGCGGCGCTGCCGGCGGCGCACGGCGGCGGGAAGCGGCGATCTCGCCGGAAAGTTTCGGATCTTCGAGAATTCTGCCTAGAACTGTGATCTTATGGCCTAGATCGGTAGAGGGGAGGTCAGGGATCTCACCTCGGGGGTTTTCTCGAGCTCGGGGGTCCTGGAAAGTGATCGGCGGCGAGGTCCGAGGCAAAACCACGGCGAAGCTCGTCGGTGCTGGGTTTACACCGTAAGTCTTCGGGTTTTCTGCACCTGCAAAGTTCCCCGGAGGCGGTGGATCAAGACCAGCGAGTTAGATCAGAGTTTCCAAGCTTAGATCGGCCAGAATTCACCGGCGAAGTCTCGGTGCTCACCGGAGTGAAAATCGGCGATCGCGTGGGAAAAACTGATCGGATCGGGGGTTTTTATAGCCGGGGGAGGGCGGTGGGTCTGTTGTGATCGAGTTGGAGTCCGCTGGGACCAGAATTCGGGCGGCGAGACAGGTTTCCCGATCGGTTAAGATCGCACGCGCTCGGGGGGGGGGGGGGGGGGGGAAATCCGGGGTCGGCGCGAGCGAGGTTGGGGATGACAGGTGGGTCCCACCCGTCGGTGAGAGGCAGCGCGGCGCGCGCGGGGGCGGGCTGGCGCGGGAGTAGCTGGGCCGGCTGGCGGGTTTCGGCCCACTGGCCAGTTTTTTTCCCGTTTTCCTTTTTCTTTTTCCATTTCTTTTCTGTTTTGAGTATAATTTGAATTCCAGTTTGAATTTGAATTTTTGCAAAACATGCAACACGTCCAAAAATTTTTAAATTCCCCTCTGAACATGGTTTTGGGTTTTGAATCAAAATTTGGGGTGTTACAAAACCCCTTGAAACACTCTAGAACTAAGCACATTGACATTAGGTATCACTTTCTTTGTGATAATGTTGAAAAAGGAAACATTGTGCTTCACCATGTCAATACCGAACAACAATTGGCTGATATTTTTACAAAACCTTTGGATTTCACTCGTTTTTGTTTCATTCGTAGTGAAATAGGGGCTATGCATCCTCATGGCTTAAATTGAGGGGGAGTTTTTGAAACTTTGGAAGTCTATGTGTGAATCTGAAACTAAAATAATACGAGCATAGTATTTCATACATATATGACTTTGTGATTCCTTTTACAGTCTGAAAGTTCTTACTACATTACTCATGTTATACATTTTGTAGTTTTTGCCATGACTAGTAATTGGAATAATTACTTACACTAAATCTGGTCATGATCGAACTTTCTTGCTGTTTTGAACTTGTTGCGTGCTCACAAGTGCTTTTAATCATAAAAAATTAATCAAGTGATCAACTCACATGTTGAGTTTTCAAATAAAAAAATTGAGAAAAGATCAAGAGAATATGCATGCATCGCACTTCTTCTTTGAAAATTGCTTATCATTGCACTAATATATGAACTTGGAAGGAATTGTGTATGACTAAAACCATGTCCTTAAGCTTCTGATTGTCAAATGACATAGGCTTGGCTTGGTTGGTTAGAATAAGGCTGATGCGGCATATAATCTCTTGCAAATATCATATGATCAACTTTGTGCCTTAAATGATTATGAATAATAAAAATGCAGCAACAAGTGTCATGTTTTCAGGTTTTGAAATAGTTGAGTAAGGGAGATCATGACTTGCTTAAACTGAAAAATACATTTGATCTCTAGCATGGCTTACACTACTTTATGTATCTCATTGATGTGATAGTGTAAGTAACCTGATAGTATGACTTGGATGGGCTTTATTTTGTATGTATATGTTATAATATTCTCATAACATTTAAAAATTTTCTCTTTTGAACCTTGCTGAATACATTGTCAAAGGGGGAGAAATATGTATAAGGAGAGATTTTTTTTACACTTTGCATATGTTATACACTTTCTTCCTTCTCTGATTTTAAAAAATGGGGAGAAATTAATAAAGGGGGAGAAATGAGTTTTCAAAGCTTTTCAAAACTTTTCATAAGCCAATGTTCGGATTCTAATTGGTGTTGGCAATGCATTCATCAAGGGGGAGATTGTAAGACCTATGTGTGCTGAATACATTGGCAATTAGGATAAAAGTTAGCATTAACATTCAAAGTTTTGAATATTGCCAAAACATTCTTCTGTGGCAAGGTCCGACAAGTTCTTTGTTAGGTCCGCCAAGTGTGGGGCAAGGTCCGACGCAAGGTCCGGAGAGCTTCTGTGAGGTCCGGAGCTTGTTTTTAGGGAGCTCCCGTGAAGTTCAACTCGTAGAACTGCAGCGTCTTGTTTTTGCTTTTAACTCGCAATGTTTCAAACTTGCTTTATGGGAAGGTTTGCTTAGTATTAATTTGTTAAGTTTTTGGTGTGTTTTGGTGGTTATGGCTGTTATCATTTGATATGGTTTGCAACATGCTTATGTGACGTGCTCATGTAAGGTGTTGTGGTTTTTGAACTAACGTGAGTCAAGTCGAGGACTTGTGCTTGGAAGAATTGGTTGTTTATTCATGTGCAGTTGTTGCTTGAGTTCAAGACATGGCTGGTGACGGGATCCTTGGACTAGTCTCAGGGAGGAGATGAGGTTCCAACAACCAAGTTTGGGAGGAGCTGTGGTTGAGTTGATCGGGAGGTCGCGCAGCATGTTTGGATCAAGGGCAGTGCATATGAAGGTTGCGTGTACGTCGTTGGAAGGTGTTTGCACGTGTGCAAGGAGTGCATGGACGTGGCAACATTGTTCCAAGGCGTGATGAAGAGAAGTGGACGTAAAGAATTGGTCGGAAAGGTCCAACCGGCTGGATTGCATACTCAGGCTGAGGCTGAGTCGGATATGGCTCAAATATGGAAGATTTGAGTTGGTTATGATATGATTTCGTGCTAGGCATGAAGTTGAGTTATTTTAGGAATGTTTAGGACATTCCTAAGGTGTTTGGAAGTCTCACGATTGCTTCTATCTGCGAATAGGAGAGTCCTAAGCAGTTATGGTAAGTTAGGATACGAGTCCAATTAGTAGTAGGAGTCCTAGATTGGATTGTTTAGCCTGAGGGCTGGCTATAAAAGCAAGGGTGGCCAGAGCTCTCGTGGGTAGAGAACTTTGGGCTGTTCCTCTTGTGTTTCTATTGAATAAAGTTCATAGTTTCGAGGAGCTTTTGTGCCTTGTTCGTCCGACTTGTTTTTCGTCAAGTCGTTCTCGCCGAGTTTCTGGACAGACCGACGTTGCTTCGTGTTTCGTTCATAACTCGAGTTTTACAGATCCGATTGACGTGATTCTTTTTGGGTTGTCTTCACAACTCAATTATATATCATCTGTAAAATTTTCACGAGCTTCGGATATGTAGTTTCTGAGATACTTGAGTTTGTTTGCAGCGTTGCAGATCTGTTTTATATCGGATAGAACAGATTGATCTTCGTTTAATGGTTTGATCGTATCTCAAGTTTTACTTCGTGTTTTCAAGTGATTCTTGTTGCATTAGATCCGTGACTTGATTCTATACCTCTCTACTTGATTTTTCACGGTTGAACACGTTTGAAAACACTTGCACACATGGTTTCTTTAACCGATTGATTTTTTGCTGAGGGGTTTTTGTTGTTTCCGCTGCGAAAAGTTTTAATCTACCATTCACTCCCCTCTGGTAGCTTTTCACGTACTCTTTGATCCTACAAATATTTCTCACTAAATTTCATATTCATGAACTGTTAACTTTTGGCTAAAACATGAACTAAGGATGAACTTGTAAGGGTGTACGTTTGCTGCAATCTTACCGTCCCATGTTCATTGTACACTACATATAGAGTTTCATTCCTAGGTGAGTCGGTTAAGTCTTGTTGGGCCGTCATGCTCATGGTTTCTGCTTAAGTGTTTTTCAGGTGAGGATCCACCCACGGACTCGGGTTACGAGTCCACCGGCGAGGGTTACCCTCCATCGGGGACTAAGGCTGAGTGGGAGCCGTACACGCCACGCTGAGCTGAGGAATGCAGCTAGTGTGGGTTTCCCTAGGGCTGGGCAACCGACTTTTGCTAGATAGGCGGGCGTGAGTTGTACAAATTAAGCTTCCGCTGTGTAATATAACCACTAGTTTGTAACTGAGTATTGTACCAGTTTGTATAGTTTCAGTTGGTTTTCTATGTAATACATTGTATCCTTATTATGTGTGCTGTCGGGCGTCGCATCGTACAGCACCACCCTCTGCGATCCTGGATGATAGGATTCCGGTCCGCCACAAATACTAAATTTGTGTGGGGTTCTGCGTGTGAACAAGCTTTCAAGACTTTAGTGAAGCATCTCACAACAGCCCCAGTTCTTGCTCAACCGGATACGATGAAGCCATTCGACGTTTATTGCGATGCATCTGGCATCGGTCTTGGCTGTGTGCTGATGCAAGAAAGATGAGTGGTCGCTTATGGATCTTGTCAACTCAGAAATCACGAGCAGCATTATCCAACTCGTGATCTTGAGTTAGCTGCCGTGGTCCTTGCTTTGAAGATGTGGAGGAATTACTTGCTCGGAAATCTTGTACCCCTCTACACCGACCACAAGAGCTTGAAGTACATCTTCACTCAGAAAGAATTAATCATGAGGCAACGAAGATTGCTAGAGCTCATTAAAGACTATGAACTTGAGATTCATTATCATCCAGGGAAGGCGAATGTGGTCACCGATGCGCTCAGTCGTAAGGCGCATATCCATCACCTAACCATCGCTAAAAGGGATGACGAAGAACCAAGCCTCCGTGTCATCCCGTATGGAGCTCTCTATAATATCGCTCTCACTCCTACCATCCGAGAGGAGATCATCAAAGCTCAACGAAAAGACAAGGATATGTCTCACATACGGCAAAGGATAGACAACAGAGATATGAAATGCTTCCGGAAGGACGATGAAGGTACTTTGTTGTTCAACGACCGGATTGTAGTATCCCGGGATATGGGACTACGGAAGAAAATTTTGGATGAAGCTCATTTGTCCAAGTTTTCCATTCATCCGGGCAGCAATAAAATGTACCAAGATCTCCGGAAGAGTTTTGGTGGACAGGTATGAAACGTGAAGTTGCAAAGTACGTTTCAGAATGTTATACGTGTCAAAGAGTCAAGGCCGACCATGTGAAGAAGTTGGGCCTGTTGCAGCCATTACATGTACCGGCATGGAAGTGGGAGGACTTGAGTATGGACTTCATCGTCGGGTTGCCGATGACCTCCCACAACCATGATTCGATTTGGGTAATCGTTGACCGGTTAACCAAATCTGCAGACTTCATCCCTGTGCATACCAGATATAACGCAAAGCAGTATGCGGACCTATACATAGCACGGATCTTGTGCTTACATGGAGTTCCCCGTAGCATTGTGTCAGATAGAGGATCGCTGTTCGTAGCCCATTTCTGGGAGCAGCTACACGCATCCTTGGGAACCAAACTGATTAGAAGCTCCGCGTATCACCCTCAAACCGATGGGCAAATTGAGAGGGTGAATCAAATACTGGAGGATATGCTGAGAGCGTGTGCCATCCACCACGGTAAGAGCTGGGATGATTACTTACCGTTGGCGGAGTTCTCGTACAACAACGGATATCAGACGAGCATCAAAATGGCACCATATGAAGCTCTATATGGCCGGAAGTGCCGTACACCATTGAACTGGTGCGAGTCCGGTGAACGAGTAAAGTTCGGGGTTGATCTTGTCAATGAAGCCGAAGAGAGGGTTCGGATAATACAAGAGAACCTCAAAGCTGCCCAATCTCGTCATAAAAGCTACGTGGATCAGAGGCGTCGAACGCTGCATTTCAACGTCGGAGAGCACGTGTATCTTCGTGTGTCTCTGATGAAAAGGATTCATCGGTTCGGTGTCAAGGGGAAACTTGCTCCCCGATTCATCGGTCCGTTTGCCATTACGGAGAAGTGCGGGACTATAGCCTACCAGCTGGAACTACCACCAAGCCTTGCCGGTATTCACGACATATTTCACGTGTCCGGGCTGCAGAAATGTCTCAAGTTTACCACTGCTGTCCGCGCCGAAGACATCGACGAGTTGAAGCCGGATCTCACCTACACTGAGCAACCAGTACAGATCATCAACGTAAAGTCACTGATCACCCGAAACCGTACTTTGAAATTTTACAAAGTCCTGTGGAGTAATCATACCCCGGAGGAGGCGACATGGGAAAGTGAACATTACATCCACAAGAATTATCCGAAACTTTTGTCTTAAACTTTGTAATTACCCTCCCATCTCGTTCTTCTTTTGTAATCTCGGGACGAGATTCCTTTTAAGGGGGGAGGAATGTAAAAATCCAAAAAATTTGAACACAAAGAAACTCTTGTTTGCAAAAGATGGTTTCATGTGTATGAAATTTGTGACTTGTTAAAACATTTTCCACATGTTATAACCCATATGAAGGCCTTCTTCACACAAGTTCAAATGTTTATTTGAAAACTTGGAGCCCAAGAGGGGTCTAAAACCAAGATGGGAAGTCCCATAGGTGTGAGAAGGTTAAAATCAGATTTAGAACAAATTTGTTCAAACTCAAAATTCAAATGAGAGTAACACAATGAATTTCCAAATTGTTGTGCTAAAAATCTCATTTGCAGCAGCCAAATTAAAAATCAGACTTCATATTTGAATTCCTTGGGTCCAAATTAAGGGGTATGCAAAGTTTCATGAAGTGTTGAAATGTTTTGCAACTCATTTTTCAAAATGGACTTTAAATAGCAAAGAATTCAAATGCCCATTTGAATTTGGATGACACTTGCCCAATTGTCCAAATGCACATCAAATTTGAATTCCAACAATTGAATTCCATTATATTCAAACTTTGGGAGATATTTTAGAAGATAAGAGGGAGCTGTGGTGGGACCCACATGTCATTGAGGATTTAAAATTGCAAAAGATCTTCAGAGTGCAGTGACTGGTCTCTGTTTTTCACCTCCCACGCAAAGCAACTGGGCAGACCGATGTTCTCACCGTGCGACACCAAGCCACGCAGAGAACAGATGTCCCTCTTCCGTACGTGCGCTGGCGAGCTGCTCCTCCCCGTTCTCATCCCCTCTGCCGTGCTTCCTTCCGCCCTTATCACCGAGACATCGCAGCTCCTGTCTCCTCGCGAACACACCGGACAGAGCTGCCAACGCTCGATCGATCGCTCGGCCACACCATAGCTCGCGCCAGAACTTCGTTTGAGCAGCAAAACTACACCACATAACTCCCCACGACATCCTCGCGCCATTTCCACGTGAGCACAGCCTCCTCACACCAAAAACATTGAGTTCCCGCGGTGGCCGAAAGAAACCGCCACCGACATCCCTTGTGGACAGACTCACCCGAGGTTTGTCACGGCCGAGATAGGCCACCAGTGGACGTGCAAGAGCTCCCTGCAGCTTCTATCTGAAGCTCAGCCCTAGCCGTTGCTTCTTGCCGACGAATTTTAGAATTTCTCTCCGGCCGGTGTAAACGGACCGGCAGGTAATAATCCTTCCAATTCTCACTCTATAATTGTTTAGAGCGCTGCAAGTTGCACTCACATGACCTAGCCTTTCTTAGCAACAATTCCCCTTTTGAAACCTGCATGAAAAGCACGGTGCATGGCGTATTTCTGATCTTTCCAACGGCGGCTATAGCGGCGAGATTCGGGCGCACGATGAACCATAGTTTAGACCCATTTCCGAGCCGTTTCACTCCCATGTCGACCTTCCTGAGTATCCACCGGTGCTTTAGAGCTTGGAAACCGAAGCTTGGAGGGCTTAGGGCATCGGGGTAACGTCGCCGAACTCCTTCCGAGCCGCCGCACCTTCAGGCGCTAGGTTGGAGGCTCTGCCGGCTCGGGAGGACCGCACCAGCGTGTTCCTCACACGAACCTAGGGCTTAGCGGCGAGTTTGAGCGTTGGAGATGGCCGGACGACCGATTTTGGAGGCGCTCCGGCGAGCTCCGGCGGCACGGACGCGTGGGAGCGCGAGGTTGAAGACGATAGCGCCGGGCCCACGTGTCAGTGACATTGAGAGGGAGGCTGGATCTCCTGTGGGCTCGGATCTACTGAAGCAGCGTGGGAAGTAAAGTCTGTAACCCTGTTTGGCTTGTTGCAGTGCATGACACGTGTGTTCCCTGGACCCACAGTCAGATTTAAACTTCTCCACGATTAATTCAAATCCCAGATTTTCCCCAAACTTTAGAAGAGCATAACTTTTGCTAGGAAACTCCAAAATTAGTTATTCAAATTGAGTTAGATTCAGATTGACAATCTCCATCCAAATATGCAACCCAATTTGTATGAAAGTCATTAGTTCTGGAAAATTCTTTAAAAGTTTTCAGCAAAAGAATTATAGAGGGAGTTTGGTTCATCCAAAAATCCTGAAATTTTGCCAGAATATTATTTATGGTGTTATTGAACACCTGTAACAATTTAAGCTCATTTGGAGTTTATTTGATTAGGCGAATTCAGATTGTAAGTTGCTGTGTTCAAATGAGTACAGAAACATTTTCAGAGAATTTCCAAAACTTGGAAATTCAGTTCTGGGTAATTCTTAGCTCCAAAAATCCTAGGAACATTCATGCAGGCTCTATCAACTATAATTGAAATTATAGTTCACTAAGTTTTACATGAACTTGATTGTTACTTCAGAATTAATTCCTCTTTGCTTAATTGCATAGAGAATTGTTCTGAATAAACCACTCAATGAAAAGTGCTAATTTTTGATCCAGATGACTATCTTGTGACAAGGAACTCACAGAAAAATTTTCAGCTCCATTGGAGCTCTGGATCACCAGTGTCTTGTGTAACCTCTTAAGGTGATCAACTCACAAGTGGAGATAGCACTCAACACTTGATCATAGTGCTTAAACCCAACAAAGAACCACTAGCACCAGTGTCATTTCAAATTCTTAAACAGAGTTCCAGTTTTTAAACCATCATTAGATCTTATTAGCACTTTACAATTAAATACATATGCATATTCATATCATGTAGCTTATACGTGGGAACGTGAGAAGGACTTGAAGTGAAGATCAAGGAGGGAGGAAATCAAGTGATCAAGCCCCAAGTGATCTTCACTAACTGATTGTATTCTTAGTCACCTGCAAAACAGGCAAGTCCCGGTTTGCATTTGAACAGTATAATAAAGCATTTCCATCTTTAGAGATCATAGTTTTAAATCGTTTGATTGCATTAAGTCTAGTTGATATTGAAAACACCAGTTGCATGACCAGAAATACCTAAGATAGAAAGGGTAGAATAGAACCTCCTCGAGTGGATTTGGCTATGCTAATGTTAGTAGAAAAGGTCCGGTAGAAGTCGAGTAGTTGGAATCTACTCCCGAGTTTAGGGCTGGTTTACTCGGAATGGGTCAAAAATTAGAAATGATGAGGAAAGTTCACACATAAGAAATGGAGACTGGGCAGGGAGGTTTAGATGCAGCAGGCTGCAGACCGTGTGTGCATAGCCCTGCCTGTGTCGGTTAAGGCCCATCCGTGCTTGGCCCTGTTGGACAAGTTGGAGTTGTGTACCGGGCACATACTGGCTATATGGGACCCAGGAAACCGATGTACCTTGGGAGATCCGCATTGGAACTTTTCTAACTGCCTTAGGCTTTCGGCGTCAGGGTAGCAGGAGGTAACTCGCTCAAGAACATACCACAGCGGGTATGTACCTTGAGGGAGCTTGCGTACTTGGGGCAGTTAGACCGCGTCCTGTGTGGAAGATCTTGGGAAAGGTGGCCTCGTACAACGCCAGTCGAGATTGCTGCCGGGAGTACGGGTGTACGTGTAGTGTTGTCCGGGGGTGTACTGATTCGAATCACCGTCGCTCGCGGTCATATGAGCATACTTGCCCACTGCGTCTTGACGTAGTAACAACTGAAACAGTTTTCTTTTGAACTTGATAAGGCTGTGATGTAACTTGTATTGCAACCATGATTAAATTGGAGATAGTCTCATTACACTTTACTTTCACCTTGTGGCAGGAGCATCGCAACAAAGTGTTTCTTGTTTGATTGTGGAGTTGCAATGCTGTTCGGCTCAAGGTCTGCACAATGAGGCTTAAAATATGAAAGTTAAGGATCAACTTTAGGCGAGTCCTTTATGCAAATCTATACTTGATGTAAATTATTTATAAAGAAAAACTTGTAAGCTTCTGCTATTGTTTTATATAATACATTGTTCCTTATATGTGTGCTGTTGGGTTCCACACAACACGGCACCACCCAATGTGATTCCCGGGCGAGTGCCATGTCCCCGTGACTGAACGGGCGGCGTCGGGCCGTCTCAGGTTCCGGGGCTGATTCCTCCCCGGAATATGTGGTGCTACTCCGCCGCCTTCCCTCTCAGGGCAGTTGTTGGTGAAATGTCCTGGACGACCACATTTGTAGCATGCATATGATGACTGGCCCGTGCTTGGGGGAAGAAAGCCCGGCATGCTCTACTGGGGTGCAAACGCACACGGCATCGTCTGCTGCTGCTGTTGTTGCTGCAGAGGTGGTGCTGGTAATGCCGGCTGGAACGCCGGTGGAGAATACGTCCGATTGCGGAATTGCATCGGTCGCTGCGGTGGCTGCCAGCGTTCGTACGATGGTGAGCGATACACCATCCGGTATTTTTGGGGAGGACCACCTCCCTCTCTGATGCTCTGCGGCGCGCTTTGCTTCTTCTCCGCCACCGCTAACTCTTTTCCGGAGTCCTCTTGTACAATCACCACATCAATAATATCATTGAGGATGCCGTTATTGAACATCGACAGCTTGTCCTTCAGGAGCGGATTCAGCTCATGTTAAAAGTTGTCCCGTCACTTCTCGTCAGTATCGGCGTGATATGACGCATAGAGTGCGAGATCGTTGAACGCCCTGGAGTACTCCAGCGCGTTCCTGCTGCCTTGCTGCAAGCAAAGGAACTCCTGTGTCTTCCTTTTCATAAAACCAGGCGGTATGTGATAGGCCCTGAAGGCCGTCCGGAACTCCGCCCAGGTCAGTACTCGCTTGGTGGGTTGCGAGGCATAGAAGTTTGCCCACCAAGCGCTCGCGGACCCTTGAAGCTGCTGGGCCGTGAAGTCTTGCGCTGCTCACTAACTTGGAGCAGCCCGAACTTCATCTCCATCGTGCGGAGCCAGTTGTCTGCATCGAGGGGTTCATCCGCCCTTGAGAATATCTGGGGATGAGTAGCCAGAAAGTCGGAGTAGGAGCTTTTGTTGGCGCTCCTCTCAGTCTTGACACCTCTATGGTCGAGACGTATTCGCAATAAGAGTTTGCAGAAGCTCGTATGCTGCTGATGTGAGCCTGCCATGGCCGCAACGATGTCAGCCATTGTAACTGTTGGCGGTGGCGGTTGTTGCGGTTGCTTTCCTGAGGAAGCCTCAGGAGGCTGTTGGGAGGCATCTCCCCCCTGACTAGAACCCCCAACCTCAGTGCTGGCGCATGTACGAGTCATTCTGAAATTCAAACAGCAACGATCATCACATGTCACTCTTAAAATTCCATAGAAAACAGTAGGCATGGCAGTGAGACATGAATAAAATTTCACAACGTTCACATATATTGATAAAGCATAAACTTTATACAAGATAATTTATTGCCGGATCCCCGAGAAGTCGTGATCATGTCGTCGCTACCTATACACATGCTACTGTCTACACGACATGTCACCGATTACAAAAGTTTCTACACACCACACTCGCTGCCCTACATGGCAATGGTAACTCACTACTCGGAGTAGAACTCGACCTCCTGCGGGTCGTCCTCCTCTGCTACCTCTGCTACCTCTGCTTGTGGTTCAGAATCCATGACCTCCTCTTCGGGTTCAGGTTCCCCCATCGCCGGGATATCCAAAACCACGGGTACGGCACCTACCATCGGTAGGCCAACTACCGGAGGCACGAGGTCTTGCAACGCATGCACCTCGTCCATGGCCTGGTTGTAGTCCTCTTCCCAGCCCTGCCCCTACTCAATAACGTCATCACGCTCTTGATTAAGGACCTCGTTCTGCAAGGTCAAGGCCTGTACTTGCTGCTGTAAAGCCATGATGTCGACACGGCTTTTCTTCTTCGCCTTCTTCAGACGACGCAACTGATTGTGTTGTTCGTTCGTTCAGTCGTTTTATCGTCATAAGGAGAACATTGCGGAGTGCGCTGTGATTACTTTCGAAATGGTCTCGGCGGCTGGTGCTCTCCTTGAGCTCCATGACAGGACGATCCATATGGACTGCTTGGCTGTCCATCACGGTCTTTCCTACCATCAACTGGAGGCTGAGATTCGCCTCCACGGGGTTATACCTTGGGCAACCCAGATCAGATGCCGCAACGTACCTCTCCCTCTACACGTGATTAGCTCGCCCCTCCACCAGGACAAGCGTGTATGGAGTGCCATCCATAGCTCTCATGTGTAGCTGGCAGAAACACGACATGGTTTCGCGGGCTGCCACCTGCCACATCTCCTCTTGTTGTCTACCTCTCATCGTGATGGTGAACGGTGCCCAACCGGGTGGCGTAGGTCCTGTTGGAACTTCGACATGTATGGTCCATGTCTTGTTCCCCTCCTCGCCTTCTTCCTTGGCGAGCTAATTCCGGATAACCGCTGCGTTGAGAACAGTGGGATACCACCCACCCGTTCTCCAATTGTTTCTTCTCTGCCATCTGTAGAAACATATTTGAAAAAGGTAAAATATTCATTTCAACAGTAAATCATTGAGTTATAACATAAAACATGTCATTGAACTCATAAAACTTGAAACACAACTCAAACTTAGAACAAATTTTATTTCTGGTTTGCTGCCCAAACTGACAGCCCTGACCAGTTTCCCTTCCAACCTGATTTAGACCATGCTAAAGGCAAAACCAATTCTGGAGCTCAACATCAAAGTTAAACCTAACTTCAATAGATTTCCAGAATGTATTTGTTTTCCCTCAGATAAATCCTGGTTCAAAAGTTATGAGATGTCAAAGTTGACAGAATTTCTGGAGGAAATTGGATAGCACCTCCCTGCTTGAGGTACTGAATTGATCCAAGAATTCCAGTTAATTCTACCTCGAATTTGACAATACTTTCTGTTACAAAGTTGTAACTTATCTCATTAAATTTTCTTAAATACCCCATTTTCTATTTTTTTGATTTTTATGCAGGAAGTTATGCTCAGTTTACAGAGAGTTACAGAGAGTATTTGCTCTTCACTGTTTTCTGGACAGTTTCAACTCTACTGCATTTTTCGACTGGTTAAGGGATGAAACACCTCTGGACATAAATAGAAAAGTTGTAAAGATCTTCCAAATATTTCCAGAAAGTTATCATATGACCCCAACCTTGAATGAACTCGACTTCTAACCTCTGTTTAACTTCAGCCTTATTTCAGCTGAAAACAGGGGACTCTGTCCTTAATATCGTATAAGTTGAAAACTTGTTTACTTTCAACATCCTGATTAAGGGAAAGAGTTAAATCAATGTTTTAGTGCTATGGACCAAAACTTTAAAGTTTTACAATGATGTAGAAAATTTAGTGGGGTATGACGTCGAAGTGTCACCAGTTCATGCGGGTACTATGTTCCTCACAAAGAAAAACCTATACCGGACTTAGCCGGCTTCGTTAATTCAGTGGCACTAAATGTCTCTCACACACGTGTGCTACTCGTCTACCAATTTGTGGTTAGACTACCTGCAAATAACTCACACAATCGTCGGGCTAGGCTGCACACCGAATCTGGTCCCAGTACAGTCCATACAACCGTCCATCATCGCTCGCGCGGTTGTTCTCAAGCCAATCACGCCTTGAGCTACGTGTTCACGTTACTAACCACGTGAAGGGGTCTCCCAATCTTGCCCGTAGAACGCCAGGGAAGGGCGTTGCTCGAATACCCCAAACGACATGAAGAGTTGTAGATGGTACTAAAGCTGGCCAGGTTACCTGCCACCCAGAGGCTCCACCCTTTAGCTTGTGCGCACTGGTGGACAGCGCATACGTGCACCCCCCAAGACATATGACGTCCCAAGATGCATGATTTTCCGACATAATCAATTAAGTTAGAGTTGCCACTTGCTATACACTAATAAGATCCTTATATGGTCTTTTTAAGTGCGTTAAACCTCAAGCGAGCTCTGATACCATGCTGCGAGGGCCCAACCGGCCTCGACTATCCCGGATCACGCTGAGGGGTGCTGCGTTGCACAACACCGAATAACACACATAAAAGGTACAAAGAGGAAGAAAAAGTTTTATTACAATAAACTGTTTTTGAACATGTTTACATCCAAATAGGTCAAGTCTACACTCACGGGTGTAGACTAAGCAAAAGAGTTCACATTCAGCCTGTGAACGTGTTCCCACTAGCACACATGCACACTAACACGGCGGCATGCACGACTCCCATTCAACGGGGTTGGCCTCTTGGGGGTCCGTCTCTTCCTTGGGAGTCTCCTCATCATAACACCCTGCAAAAGCTTCAAACAGAAGCAGTCAGCACGATGGCTCGGCAAGACTCACCCGTCTTTCCTATACATGAAACTCTACATGCTCGATTTGCATTGTGGAATGGAATGTAAGTTGCCAAGGACACACCTACATAGTTGTACCTTACTTTCAAGTTTTAGCACAAATTGTGGAAGAACCTCGTGCTAAGGCACATAAGAGAGCCGCAATCAAACAAGAAACACATTTCTCTCATGTGCTCTGCCCAAGGTTAAAAGTAACTTTAATTCGCTCTAAACTACAACAGATCATTAGCAACCAAAGTATAGCTTTTAATCAGCAACATTTTAACATGACTCTAACCTGTTCTTTCTACGTCACGGTACAGTGAACAAGTAATACTCACTGACCGTGAGGGATGGTGATTATAATCGATTTACACCTACAGGGTTACCTGAATAACCCGTCATGTACGCCCGTACTCGATGTTGCCTACAGCAACCGTTACGGACGTCGTACGCAACCACCTTTCATCCATTAGCCAAATGTTGAACCGGTCATATCGTCCGGAGGAAGAGATCTCTGCGCGTGCATCCATAGTGCCGCCAGCTGAAGTACACCTCAAGCTCTCAACCTACCCTCTGGATAACAAGCAATGCCTCAACACCTAGCTACCCAAATTACATCGGTTTCCCGGTTCCCATATATCCGGCAGGCCTTCGGTACTGTTATAGCTTGTTCAATAGGCCCGCATACGGCTCGGTCCTCAATCGACACAAGCGGAGCTATGGCACCCAGGCCCCAACGTCCTGCTGCCCTTACTCTCTGCTCGGTCTCATTTTTCTTGCCATGTGTTCCATTTGCTATATCTTACCGAGTTATGTGCCTCTAGTCTATTCTCGCGAGCAGTTCAAATTACTCGACTTGTACCGAATCCTACACTATCATAGCATTGCAGTGGCTACTCGAGGTTTAAAAACCTAAGCCCAAAAATCCTTGTTTTCTTGGCTATGCATTTGGGTTTTCAAACAAGACTCTAATGCATAAGTAAAGTGGATACTCAATGTAAGTTCTCAAAACAATAAAGTTTATAAAAAGGCTAATGCAAACTGGAGCTTGCCTTACTGCTGTTGGTCGTAGGCTAGCTGTTCCTCCGGAGTTATGAAGTCTAAAACTTCGGGCTCCTCCTCAACCTTAGCGACTACATGAGACAATTACATGTATATGTCAATTTAAATGCATATGAGTTTGGAGTTAATATTATTAAGACTATAAGTACTGCTAGACAGGCCCAATGACTCTGACATTTTTACTGTGGTTTGGATACAACCTAAACAGAGACTTGGCCAATTTCATTTGCAGCAAAGCTCATTTGAGCCCTCCACAAATAAATGTGTATTTGGCCTTAACTAGAGCTCTTAGGGTGTTCTAAGGATTTTCATGGAGCAAGCCATGACTTTCTGGAAACTAGATTTTCATAGGTTTCTAATGGAAATTGTTTCAGCTAATTTGAAGAATCCTAGCAAGAGATATGAGCTAAAAAAGTTCAGAGAAATCCTGAAAAATGTTTCTGGACATTTTTCATTTTCTCTGGAACAGTTTTATTAATCACACCATTAGGTGGATCAAATGAGCTGAACTGGATATGAAATTTTATGGTAGCTCGGGGATATTATTAAGAACATCCTGGCCAAATTTCAGAATTTTGCACCAAATGGTTCTCCAATTAAAATTCTAAACAGTTTAAATTTTGAAGAATTAATTCTGGAGAATTAAAGGTTTTCATGAGTTGAAACTCGATTTGCTGGAAATTAATCAGAGAGCTGAATGCAACAAAATTTGGTTCACCCAAATTGGAGCTTCCTAGCCAAAGTTATGAATTTATAAAGTTGGAGCTAAATTCAGAATTATTTTCCAACAGGAATTCCCTTCCCACATTGTCTGAGCCGCTGACAGTGGGGCCCGCCGCTTTGTCTTCCTCCTGACCCCCCCCCCCCGACTGTTCCGCGGCAGCGCACTCCGGCGAAGCTCACAGCTGGCCTATTCCTTGCGCCAAGCTTCACGAGACTCGCTGCTAGGGCCTAGTCCGACGCGAGGAACAAGCTGGTGGGGTCGGCGGTGATCGCCGGTGACCGGAAAATAGCTCCCGACGGTACACCAAGGTGGAGCAACTCCGGCGATGTGTATTGAGCTCGGGAAAAAACCAAATGCTCCACTGTCTTCTCCTACAGCACCGGGAGAACTCAGGAATCAAGGATATCAGCTTAGCCAACTCCGGTTTTGTTCGGTTCTTTCTCAAGGAGAAGCGCTAGGACGTGTACAAGCATCGTGCAAGCCGGCTCGAGCGTTGGGGGATCGTGTAACCTGAATTTTTATTTAGGCCGAGCTCGGCTAGTTTTCCCTAGGTTTTGGATTTCCTTGAGATTCTCCACACACGGTTGATCATTTGCTATACGTATTGTAGCTACACCATCTAGGGAGTATAGCGCACCTTTCTTGTACAGCAAGTGGAAGACGACGACGGCTGTGGCGCTCTGTCCATGGCTACCCGAAGTGGAATTCCGCCGGTGCTATCTAGAGCTCGGTGGGAATCTTCAATTTGCCGCCAACTACTCCAAGGAAACCTCGGTGTGAAGTGGTAGCACGCTAGATCATGAGATGGCGATCGTTTTTGCTGTGGAGAGCTTGCTCAACTGACGCTTGGTTGCGGTGTGTGATCGGGCGACACCGAGAGCGGCGGTGGCGGTGTTTTTCACGGGAGCAGCACTGAGTGCGAGTGAGCGTGTGCGAGCAGTGACGAACTCGGCTTTGATCTGCTCGGGGAGGGATAAGGCACCAAACAGGAGCTCCAGCAGGGCGCGGCCGAAGCAGGTGCTTGCGCCAGGGATTCGGTGCGGTGGCGTCCCCTGCTGCAGCCCGAGAAACCGAGCACCTGTTTCTTCAGTCAGTTGATCAAATGAGAGGCTGACAGGAGGGTCCCACTCCCCATTTTAACCTCATGAATTAAATTTCTCCACTGCTCTAAACAGTAGTGTAACACCCTCAAATTCATTACCATGCATTGCAAACATTTTTCATGTAGAGAAGCATTTGAAAGGAAGTAGAAATGGAGAAAGAACCCGAGAAATGGAGAAAGAACCATAGAAATGGAGAAAGAACAATAGAAATGGAGAAAGGACCATAGAAATGGAGAAGGGAATATAGAAATAGAGAAAGGGACATCGAAATGGAGAGGGGGATATAGAAATTGAAAAAGGGACATAGAAATGGAGAGAAATGGAAATAAGATAGCTGAAATGAGCCATTCCCAAATTTCCCAAAATTTACCTAATTCCCCAAGGGGGAATTTTCCCAACATTGGGGGGAAATTTTCCCCAATGTAGCCGCAGCCCTAGAGGTGGGATAAACCCCTAGGACTCTTTGGTTGAGTTCCAATTGGACTAGGACTCTTCTTTTCTCCCCCTTATAAATACCCCCAGCCCCCCCTCTACACCTTGGCCGCAGCCCCATCCCCCCCCCCCCCCCCAAAGTCGCCGAGGTTGCCCTGCCACCCCAACTCGCCGAGTTTGCCAACCCGCCCCCCATGCCAGAGTTTGGTCGCTGGTGAGACCTGATGGTGAGCCCCTCCGATGAGCCCCACCGATGATCCCCATCATGCCTCGCCGTCGCCGGAGAAGAAGCCCGACGATCTGCATTACCATAATTTTCCATAGAAAAATTCCCCGCTGCTGCCATTGCTAGGAGAAAGACCCTGACACAAGGAGGAAGTGAGGTAGGTCTTCATTACTCATCTTACGACGTTGCTGCTGTTTCTACGCATCCGTTTTCTTCGCCCCCTTCGAGAAGAAACTTTTGCATGTGGACAGATCATGTTTTGATCAATTTTTGGCGGTGGAATTGATCTAGATCTTGTGTCAAGATAATCACCACGTCCACACTTGATCCCAACACCCTTGTTCATCATAAAACCCCATAAAAGCCTACTAAAACATGCAAGAACACGCACAAACTGGTTTTATAAAACTGCACTATAGGATTTGCATTCATCTACCCCAATGCATCTTGAGTAAAGTTTGTGGATGATGATTGATTGTTGTAAATTTTGTATGTGCGTGGTCGTAAGTAGAAGGATAAGCTCAAGAGGCCGTCTACGAGGAACTACAGCACCAAGACTTCGAGACGCTTGAGCAACACGAACTACGGGAGCAAGGCAAGTGCCCCTTGACCATATTGATCCCGTGTTTTGAAACTGTTTTGTTTGTGAAAACTCGTATGCTTGAGTCAACTTGATGGGACACCCTTTTATAGGAGTTTACTAGTTTTGTTAACGATCCTTGTTGCCGGGAAAGTTGATGAGTCGGGTATGGTCGTTTTTCCTTTTTGCTTCGCTTCATTTACGGGATACGGGAAGCTGAAATAAAACATGTCTAGCTACTGCACTCATATGAATAATGATGATGAGAACTTGATGATGTTAATGAGCATGCAATCGGGGAGATCTAGGCAAGCTTGGTTCGTGGATGTTTCTGAATGAGATGGTGGTTTGCTTGCCGTAAATCAAAGGACCGGTTCATGCGAGCACATGCCAGAAAAATAGTGCCACCACAAGGCCAAATATGGGTGCAGCTTAGCTGACTAATTAGGTGTGTTGCTAGCTTGTTATGGACCGTTGGATGGCGCGAGGAATGGGAGTCGAGAGGGACTGCCCTGGGAACTGCATAGCATAAGAGGGGCCCATGGGTGGGAGAATGGAGATTCGAGCCTGCCGGTGAAACCTCAGTGGGTCCGTACATCCTAGTAGCCCCTTTGTAAAGGCTATTTTGTGATATCTTGTCCATACACCGACGGTTGTGTACTGGTATAATGTAGGTTCTTTTTAGTCGCCGACGGGTGACGAAATCACGAACTTGTGGGTAAAGTGGTGCCACTTCTACAGAGTGTAAAACTATCATGATAGCCGTGCTTCTGGTGACAAGCACCTAGCCAACTTCCATGATTTGAGGCAAAACATGGGATGGATATTTGGGTATGGTCATTGGGATTGGTTTTGAGACTGTTTTGGGTCATGAAAATGAGTTTGGTTTCGGTTATATGAATATGAGATGGTTATGAATATTTATGAGTATGAGAGGAACTTGAGAAAGATTAATGGCTGATTGAGACTTTATAAATGGTGAATTATGATAAGAGAATGTTGCTGAATTACTTGGTTAAGATGAGATTTAACTCACCTAGAAATAGTTGCTGTTTTTACCATGTTTGTGAAATAAAAATTTCTTGCTGCAATGAACCTTTTTATTGTCTACCTTGTTGTAAGCTACATGTCATACTTTTCCCGCACTTTCTGAGTACGACATGTACTTACCCTTGCATTACCACATATACATCAACTACAGGAGTAGAGTACTTTGAGGAACATGTGGAGTACTAGGCGTGCGCACTACCGTCAACATGCCTGTGGAGTTGAAGTTGGATCCTTCTGTTTAGTTATTTTCTGCTGTCGTTTAGAGACTTCTGCTGCAAGAATAAGTTAGATATTCATGAGTGAGACATTGAGTCATTGTAATAAAGTACTTAAACACTATTTATTCGTGGTTATATTCTGAATTCAGTTTGTGGATTACATGTGTATGTGTGATGAACATCCTGGGCACACATATGCATTCACTTGGTTCTGTTTTCGGAATCGGGTGTCACAGATTGGTATCAGAGCCATGTTGACCGTAGGACGCAAGCCTAGGTAGAAGAGACACTACAAAACACATAGGAACACCCCTCTAAACTATTATTTTGGAAAATTTCTTGCTGCTGCACTTTACTTGTGAATTCAGCCACCACAAAGTGCTATTTTCAGCCCCTCTTTTCTCTTCTATTGGACAGCAACACTTTTGCTTTATTTCTTCATAGCTTCTGAAGTTTTGGAGTATTTTCTTGTTCTCTAAAGATTCTCATGTCCTATTTTTAGATGCCGGTGATCAGGGGCACATCATGCATAAGGACTCGTCCACCACCATGTGGGAGTGCACTTAACCCAATTGAGGTGTCTGATGGACCATATTAGGAGGAGGTGAAGATGGAACCTCATGATGAAGAGTAAGTCAATAGCTCTATGCATGAGGAAGAAGATCAGGAAGAGGTGAAACCATTCGAAGAATATATGGAGGATGATCCACAAAAACGGCATTGGTACGCACCTCAGGAGTAATTTCACGCGGGCTTACACCCCGTGGAGCCTCATGAAGCTATGTCAGGAGGAGATGAATCCGAAGAGGAGCCACCCCTTGCTGAGACCAATAATGAAGGTGATTAACGGGCCAACCATTTAGTTCAAGAATTTCGGTACGATGGAATGGAAGGAGGACACATATCCAAGGAGCTGAAAGAATTTCTGGATTGCTGCAGCTTATACCCGGAATATCTTCTCAAGAAAGTCCCTCGTCTCGGACATGAAGAGTGGAAGGCTGAGGTAACCATACAATCTAACGGTAGGGTTGCCACTTGGCACTTCGCACCCACGTGGAGAGCTACAAGGGCAGAAGCTATTGATGATGCCGCATGGGATGCACTCACCAGACTGTGCTACACCTTCCGTGAGCAGCTTGAGAACACTACTTTTGAGCTGCACCCGTATCCGAAGAGTGGTACAAGGGAGATCATTGGACCCCATGAAGGAGCTCTTTCCAACCCACAAGCTGCTGAAAAGTCTCAGAGGTTGCTCGGGGACTTAGGAAACCGCTATGCAAGCGCAAAAGAAGAGATCCGTTACCTCCGCAAGAAGCTATATTTGCTGGAGAAACAAGAGGAGGCTCGTGCCAACGCTTGAGCAAATGTAGCACCAGCATCATCTATCCATACATGGACTGCCGACTCACCATGACATGCACCGATGTATGGACCACCCCCGTCACACGGCGAGAACAGCATCTCACGATTAAGTTTAGATTTCCCATTGAGTAAGCTATAATAGGAACGTTTAGATCGTAGTAGCTTGAATAAGAGTGGTCTGCTGAAATTTTTGTGATGATTGTTTGGTTTGTGTGCTGATGTGAGTTGTGGGACGCTTTGGCTAATGTTCACATCCACACATAGTGGAGAGATGTGAGATGCTTCGGCATATGTTCACATCCTCATATAGGCTGGAATTAATAAAAGAAGATACTTAGTTCATACACCTTGACGCATATAGCTGGGGGATCAATCTAAGTTTCTATTCTATTATACTCTCTCACAGATGGTGATGGAAAACTCCAACCTTCAAATAGGAACACTTGTGGCAACAATGAACCACAAAAGGATGGCAATGTTGAAGTTACTGAAAATGCTAACCCCGGAGCCGATGCAAACAACCTTGAACGGTTGATGGCTTTGCCAAACCAGCTCATGCAAATGATGATACAAACGTTGGGTTAGCTGCAGGCCAACAACAACAATCCTAACCCCGTTCCTGCACCGCCGCCACCGCCACCACCACCGGCTCACAACAGATTGGGAGAGTTCACGAGGACTACGCCGTCTACTTTTGCACAAGCCAATGATCCTATGGAGGCTGATGATTGGCTGAAGTCTATGGAAAAGAAGCTTGCTATTGTTCAGTGCAATGATCGGAACAAAGTTCTCTTCATATAGCACCAACTTATGGGAGCAGACGCTGATTGGCGGGATGCTCTTTGCAATGCTCATGCCAACCAGAAGACTATCACTTGGGATGAATTCAAGGAGAGTTTCCGCTCTCATTATGTCCCTGCAGGAGTCATGATGCTTAAAAGGCAAGAGTTTGAAGGTCTCTGCCAAGGAAGGAAGAGCGTGAATGAGTACCTCAACAAGTTCACGTAGAGGTCAAGGTATTCTCCAGAAGATGTCAACCTGGATCAAAGAAAGCAATACATGTTCATGAGAGGATTGAACAATGAGATCCAAGTTCAGCTACTCAACAATGATTTTGCAACCTTCCAGAAGCTCGTTGACAAAGCTATAGTGGTTGAGAGAAAGATCCGTGAGATCAAGCAAGAGGGCAAGAGGAAGATGCCATATCAAGGATAGCCACAAGGGAGCAACGTACGTCCCCTCTTTATGCCACCAGCTGCGCCACATTATTGCTCGTCCACCTCGCCCTAATCAGCCACCGCAGCAACGCCCTGTTATGCATGCACCCCGTATGCCTTTGCCTCCTGCACCCCGTCCCAACATGGGTGCCTATGCTCAAAACAAGCCTCACCCCAACATTCCTGCTGTTACGGGCAACAAAGCATGTTTTTCATGCGGAGAGGCGGGACACTTTGCATGTCAGTGCCCGAAGAAAGGCCTTGGACAGCCGAGCAACGTACCTAAGCAGAACCCACGGCTGAATGGAGGAGCTAATTGTAATGGTCCCAAAAATATGAATACAATGAAACTTGAGTTTGCACAAATGTTGGTGTCATGTGTAAGAAAAAAGGGAACTGGTTTGAAATTTTTCCACATATGATAACACATGAGAGATTCTTTCTAAACAAACTTAGGGTTACTTGCATGTTTGGACCCTAGGTGGATTAAACCCACAGAACTGAAGTACTCAGGTGCAATGGAAGGGTTTAAAAATCAGATTTTGAACTAGATGTTCAACTGAAATTTCAAAGGAGGGAGAACACAATGGTAATTCAAACTGTTGCGTTCAAAATCTTGTTTGCAGCAGCTAACACAAGAATCAGATTGCATATTTGGATTCCTTAGGTCCAAATTAGTGGGCAGGCAAAGTTTAATTAATTTTTGAAAGGGTTTGCTATCCATTTTCCAAAAAGGACTTAAATGTGAAAAGAATTCAAATAACATTTGAATTTGGATGTAATTTGCCCAACTATCCGAATGCAGCTCAGTTTTCAACTCCAAACATTTGAATTGGTCAGTTGCCAAATTTTTGAGATCTTTTGAGGGATAAGGGGGGACTGACTGGTGGGACCCACATGTCATAGAGGCAGCAAAACTTGCAGCTAAAGTTCAGAGCAAATTCTCTGTTTTGTTTCTTCCCACCCGAGCAGAGCAGCTGCAGTGTGACACCGAGGGGCACCAGGAGCCACCTCCTGCTCGTTTTCCCTTGCGCTGGAACCTCCTCACGATCTTTTCATCTCTTGCCGTGCTCCTTTTCGCCCACGGGACCGAGAGCCAAGCCGCTGTTCTGCTTTTCCCCTCCCCGCGCACGAACTCAACAGAGCGGTAGCCGCCTCCCCGGAATCGATCGTGAGCTGACGTCGCTCGCGTGCAAATGCCCAGGCAGTAGCAAAAACGACTCTGCGGTCTTCTCCACAGCCTCCTCAGACCACAACCGAGAGAGCTCGGCCTTCACAACCCCGCACTCACCGAGTTTCCACGAAGGCCGAACCGCAACCGAACGGAGGTCACACGTGGACAGCTCTGCAGAGAGCCTTTCACGGCCGAGCAGGAGTGCCCTTGGACGCGTGAAGACTCCACGCTGCTCACCTCCAAAGCTTGAGCCAAGTGATTGATCGCCGCCGGAGTATTTCATGATTTTCTTCTGGATGGTGCAAAACCACCCTCAGGTATGAAATCTTCAAATTCTCGATTTCTATTTTCTTAGAGCCCGCAAAATTACACTCACAGGAGCTAAACTCAACAGCGCACAAGTTTCCTTCACAACCCAAGCTTGATAACGGTTGTAGCCGGAGTATTTGATAGTTTTCCCATGGCAACCTTAGAGGAAGCTGTCGCGTGCACGGTGAAACCATGGTTAGAGTCTTCCCCGCGCATTTGTATGGCCATGTAGACCTCTCCTAGGATGTACCAGTGCTGTAGAGCCCTCCCACCGAAGCTTTGGCGGGCTAGAAGGGCCGGGCGAGGTCACCGAAATGGTACCGAGCCGCCGCACTGTCGCCGCCCATGTTGGAGCCACTGCCGGTCGGGGAAAGTGCCTCATCGTGTTCAGCGCACGATTTTAGGCCCTAACAGCGAGAGAGAACTCGGGAGATGGCCGGACATCTAAGTTCAGCTCAGGTCTGGCGAGCCCGGCGGCGCGCGGGCGCGGGAGTCCGGAGGTTGAAGAAGGGTATCCCGGGCCCGCTGTCAATGGAAGGAAAACCGGGTGTGGGATTTTCTGTTGCACGGGATCATCTGTGAGAGTGTGGTAAATAGTCCTGTGGCCCCGTGTGGTTTAACCGAGGAGATGACACGGGGTAACCGGACCCGCTGTCAAAGATTTGAACTTTTCCTAGTTAATTTGAATTCCAGAATTTCCCCAAACTTTAGAACCTCATAACTTTTGCTAGGAAGCTCCACAATTAGTGATTCAAATTGGGTTGGATTCAGGTTGGAAAACTCTATCCAAATATGCAACCCAATTTGTATGAAACTCATTATTTAATTCTGGAAAATTCTTTAAATCTATTGAGAAAAAGAATTTTAGAGGGAGTTTGGTTTATCCAAAAATCCTCAAATTTTGCCAGAATATTCTTTAGGATGTTAGAGAACTCCTGTAAAAGTTTCAGCTTATTTGGAGTTGATTTTTCAGGGGAATTCGTATTTCAATTTTCTGTGTTCAAATGAATACAGAAATAATTTCAGAGAAATTCCAAAACTTTCATATAGGAATAACTAGAATTAAAAAAAAGGAATGACGAAGCATCTGGGAATAAACGATTAATTTCTATCAATAAACCTGCTAAAGTCCCAAACCATAGAGTACTTAGCACGGGTGCTAATCCTAGAAAAATTCATGCAGGCTCCCTGAGCTATCTGTGAAATTATAGTTCACTTGAATTTGCATGAAAGTGCACATTTATTCAGAATTAATTCCTTTTGCCTAAATGCTTAGGGAATTATTCTGAGTGATCTACTCATTGAAAAATTCTAAATTCTGGTCCAGATGACTTTCTTGTGACAAAGAACTCACATGAAATGTTTCAGCTCCATTGGAGCCCTGGATCAGTACTGTTCTGTTCAACCTCATTGGGTGATCACCACACAAGTGATGAAACACCCTCATCACTTGATCATAGTACTTAAACCCAAACCATAGCACCAGTGTCATTTTAAATTCTTAAACAGAGTTCCAGTTTTTAAACTTTTCATTAGAACTTGTTAGAAAATCTTTACAATTAAATCCATATGCATATTCATCACGTGTAGCATCTACGGGGAGAATTTGAAGTCATCAAAGTGGAGAGCAAAGAATGAGTAAAGCGAGTGATCAAGCCTCAAGTCCCCTGCAAAACAAAGGCAAGCCCCGGTTTGCATCAGAACTTACAAGTTTTTATTTGTATTCACTTTATTGCATTAAGTCTAGATGGTATGAAACTCCAAATGCATGACCCAGAAAACCCTGGAGTATAATGTAGAGTTGGTTATCAATTGATTATAACTGCTGACCTCAAGTTAACAAAAGTGGATTAAAAGAGGCATAACTCGAGTAGGCAGTTTCCTACTCGTGAACCGGGATTAAGGGGGATCAACCGGAAGAGTTGGGAATTGATCCTCATATTTGGGAATGGAGACCGGGCAGTGGATGGAAGGCTCAAGGACGTGGTCATGTGAACCTAGTCTATGTCTGTGTCGATTAAGGCCCGTTCTCGTGTGCGGCCCCGCTAGACAAGTTTGAGATGTGTACCGGATGCATATTGGCTATATGAGACCCAGGAAACCGGTGTAACATGTTAACCTGGGTATCGAGGCAAACCCCACCATCTGATGCAGATGCTGAAAGGATAGAGAAATCGGCTCTACGAGGGTTTGCCGTAGTGAGACTTAATCCCAGTCGATGGGACCAGTTCGACATTTGGGTGTCATGTGAAAGGTTGTCACGCACGACATCAGTGATGGTTGCTGTAGGCAACGTCGAGTACGGGCGTACGTGTCGTATCAGACGGGTGTTTTTGATTGCAATCACCGTCGCTCGCGGTAGTGAGCATACTTGTACACTGAGTCGTGACGTAGTAATAAACTGGGAAATATTTAATATGCTTTGTGAGTAATCCTCATAATGAAGATTTATGAATGATCAACATTTTCACTAAATTTATTTTCCACCTTGGGCTAGTAGCGTCAAGGCAAAGTGTTTCTTGTTTTATTGTGGAGTCTCGACGTTGATGGCACAAGGTCTGTATGAGTCTAGGGTAGCTCACTAAAGTTACTTTCGCCTCGGGCAAGTGACATCAAGATGAAGCGTTTCTTGTTTGATTGTGGAGTCTCAATGTAAATTGGGCGAGGGCTATAAAAGTTGCTTAAAACTTGAATTAAGGACTTCCCTTTAGCTCAAATTCATCTTTTGTGCAAATCTCTATATTCAGCCCTCTATTTTCAGCATGTAGAGTTTCATGACTAGGGTGACGGTTAAGTCTTGCTGAGCTTCATGCTCACGGATACTGCATGAGTTGTTTTGCAGGTAATAATGCTACGCTGATACGTACGGGTGTCCGATGAGACTCGGAACTCTCCGAGTGGTGAACTCATGGCAACCCCTGCAGCTGCTATTGTGATCGTGTTGCTAGCGAGAAGGGTCCGCGGGCTGGACATCTTCTCTATTGCCTAGTATAGATATGAGACGTGAGTTGATATTGTCTTCCGCTGTAGATTATTTTGAGAAGTATTTGTAAAAATTCACACTTTGTAAGCTTCCGATTGATTTATGTAATATGATGCTTTATTATGTGTGCTGTTGGGTGCCGCATCGCACGACACCACCCAATGTGATTCTCGGGCGAGTGGCACGGCCCCGTGATCGGGCGCGGGCCCTCACAGCGTGGTATCAGAGCCGCATTTGTAATAGCGCAATAAATAAGGATCGTATTATGACAAAAACTTAGGATACGGTGAGGAATCGGTATTAGGCCCGCATAAGGACTACAATAGTATAGTTACTTAAAGTGGCAGGACCAACAAACTTGTTATAATTCTGAATTTTGATTATGTAACAACGCACCTACGCTCAGGTAAGCATGGTAAGGAACGCCACAGAAAGCAGTTCAATTTCGGTTAGCGCCCCTGACGAGGAATGTGGTCCAGGGATAGGTCTCACAGCTTGGTGTGAGACGTCAATATGAAACTCTTGGACTCTTCATGTTCCTGAGTTCATATGTAACGCTGATCCCTAGCGTGCATTAGGTAAGTAAGGAGACCTCATCGCGTGGTCAGTAACGCGATAGTATGTTTGTCTAGAAACAGCCCAGGGGGACATACGCAGCGCTTGCCATCGGCGTGCCCTGCAGGGCAGTAGGTGGTATATGTTGAGTTGATAAAATTCCCAACCATGACGACCCGTTCACGCTCTACTCAGGTTCCTCGTCGTGTGGTGTGAAAACATGACCATGTACCTTGAGACGTGACTTGACTCAAGGACAGCCCTTATGGAAATGATACGGGGCGTATGTTTTTAGTATGATATGGAACTGCCTGAAATGAGAAAACCTATGTGTGCATCATCTTTGAGTGTTCTTCTGCAGGTACTAACCACGTACATATCCCTTGTAGTAAACGTGTGCGAGGGACCGTTTAGTGCCACAATCGAGACGTATATACCGGTATAATCCTGTTAGGATTTTCCTTTTTGTGAGGAACGTAGTACCGACATTGTTCTTATGGTGCCTCGGCGCCGTACTAAACTTAGTAACCTCTTCCCTATGGAGAAATGATTCATGAGCTAACTTTCAACTAAAAATGGAAGTTTGAAACAAATATTAGTTATTGAACTCTTATTTTGAGCTAAGATTCAAATGAGAGAATGTCTAGGTTTCAAAGTTTTCAAAAACAGAGTGCTCTCTTTCTGGCAGGAATTCTTGCTGGATTTTAACAGAGCATAACTATGAGTAGATTTATTCAATTAAGGTTTATGATACAGTTATGGAAAGATTTTCAAGTTATCTAAAACTTTTTTGTAGACCTCCAGAGCAAAATCACACCTTATGTTGGTGAAAAGTCCAGCTGAAGGCAAACTGTTCAGAACCAGGACAGCAGAAAAACCTCTCTGGACCTTTCTGTTTTCAAGCCATAACTTCCTGTAGAAAAATCCTTTAGGTGCCTATTATACACTGTTGGAAAATTTATTAAATTTGCAACATTGTTGTAGTTCAAAGTTTGTTCAGATCCTTATTGTATTTGCATATACAACTGTGATAAAAATAGCCACATACAAAGGAGATGCTGGCAAATTTTATCCAGGAATTCTGTCAACTTTGGAAAATCATAACTTTTTATCCAGAAGTGATATGGAGGCATTTGAATACTCGTTGGAAATATATTGAAGTTAACTTTAACTTTGGTATGCAACTTGAGTTGTGAAAGTGCTTTTAACTGGATCAAAATCTGGTTTGTCTGAGAACCGGTCTGCTTTTAAATCCTTGCTGTTAGTTGCATCAGTTTGCGCATAAATCATTTTGCTTACATGTTAATATTCCATTATCAGTGTTTCACTACTTTGGTCATGGAATAAATCCAGAGATAGTTTTGAGCTGATAATGAACTCTTGCAGTTGCAGAATGGTGCAAACTCGTGCCATGGGTGAAGTGGGTGGTTCTAGTGGTGGTGGTGGTGATAACTCTCCGCAGCAGGAGCAGCGAGCTCCAAAGCCGCAGCCGCCACCAGGACTTTCACCTACAGTCACGATGGCGGACATTCTGGCCGCCATGACGGGTGCAAGCGGTGAGCGAACCAACTTGCTCCACACCTTGGTGATGAATACATCCCGTCAAGGGTGATGTCAAGATGAAGACTTTCGACAACCTCAAATGAATTCCTACGTTGAGTTCTTCGCAACTCAACCACCGGTTTTCATTGAAGCTAAGGATCCTCTGATGGCGTATAGCTGGATCCGTACCGTTGAATCTAAGTTCAGGTTGCTCCAATGCACCGAACATCAGAAAGTCTTATACGCAGCGCAACAACTTCACGGGTCCGCCAGTGCATGGTGGGCAAATCAACTCGCCTCCTTACCAGCTGGACATCATTTCACATGGATGGAATTCCGGAAGGCATTTCTTGCTTATCATGTTCCTTCTGAAATAATTTAGTGGAAACTCGAGGAGTTTCTGGTCTTAAAACAAGGAGGGACGGATGCATACGAGCATTCGCGAGTGTTCAACAAACTGGCACAGTATGCACCTGAACATGTGAACACTGAGGCACAAAAGTGTGAATGGTTCTTTCGTAGCTTCAATCCCATGTTAAAGGAAAGACTCGTCTTAGCTGATCGAAAGAACTTCAATGAATTGATGAGTGCTACCGTCAAGGTTGAAGATGCTCAACGAGAAGTTCAGGCTGAGAAAAGAAAGAACCGTATACCACCGGAGAGTAGCAGTATTGCTCCTCATAAATACAGGGTGGTAGACAGTACCTTGAACTGTCAGCGGATGTAGCCGGCTCGACGACTCCAACAATATTCAGGTCGTTCATCTCAATATTATGAATTCGGACAGCTGCAACAACGGTATATGCAGCCAAATTATTCTGTTCCTCAAGCGTTCTTGCCACAGCAGAATACAACAAGTGTCCGTACTCAGAGTAACATCGAACCGGCTGAGAAATCGTGCGTCACGTGTGGATATTTGGGTCACATCAGCAGGAAGTGTCCAGAAAGGATACGCCACAGAGGATATACACCGGAGCAGGGTATAAATAAACCCCGTGCTCAGCTCCAAGGAACAGCACCAAAGTCCGGGTGCATTTATCATACAGCTCTAGAGGATGTGTGTCACACCCGGTTTTTCCGAAGAACAACCAAGTGAATGTCACATGTATGCCAGGATCATTTTCTCATACATGTGATGACAAATAGTGAAGCGTCATTTATTACAAGCCAGGTGTTGAATATAAATAAGTCTTACATAGCAAATGTCTCGATGGACAATAATAAGTTCATCACAAGTAAATAAACTAGCAGCGGAATATTATTCTTGAGGGCTCCGTCACAGGCGTTGCCCGGGGGTCTCCATGAACCTAGAAACCTTCTTCGGGTCCAAAGTCTTGGTCATTATACACCACCTCATTATCTTGACCTGAGCAGCAATATAAACCAACCAAATATGCAAGGTTGAGTACCTATGGTACTCAGCAAGTGTGGGAAAGTTATGTCATGCATGGCTAGAACAAGGGAAGGTTGAACTCATGGTTAAAGCACTACGCAATTAATACCTATCACCTTAGCTTATTAAGCACCTACATTACTACACAGGTGAAATGGTCCCAATCTCCCAACCCATCATCGTGATCAAATAATCCATAACATCATTTCCAATGTTAAGCTCCTCACTTAACATCCACAACTTCAAAAACCATCAATCCTCTAATCATGAATAAGTCCAAGCCGCTCTTGACCGTGAGCATGGCTGTCATGACAGTTTTGACTCTGCAGAGTTTGTACCACTGTACCCACATGTAGTGATTTCATCCCCCATTGCCGGGTGGACTAAAATAACCTCCATTATGCCAGTGGCTACGAACCACATTCACACTTCCCAGTTGTGTAGCCAGGAGATCACTACGAAGCCTTTACAAAGGGATTCCCGACGAGTGTGGGCCCACTGAGGTTTCACCCCTAACAACATACAAGAGGCTCCAACCCCGCTGCAGTGGCCCCCTATTGAGCCTTGCAGTTCATATGGTAGTCCAGCTGACACCTACTCCCCGCACCATCCAACACACCCATACTACGCCGGGGATACACCTAATTAATTGGCCAACCTGCCCCATCTCAGCGTGTGGTTGGCACGGTAAAGCCAGGTTACATGCTCCATGAACCAGTCCTTAGGATCCAGGCAAGTACGAAACACAAACCCGAGTCTCGTGCACCCAGCACACAACCAAAACATCCAACTTGCCTTGATCCCTACCTCTACATAACTCACAATATCTCATTCAAGAGTATGGTAAAATAAACTGATGATCTCATATCCCAAATATCCCATTCTAAGCATGGCTAAGCATATGCATAATAATAAATGACATAAAAAAATAAATCCCAACCCAAGCTACAAGGAAACAAGGTAATGCAATTCTAGGGAAACTTCCTAGCATGGGTTTCATATTTCAATTGACAATGCAAATAATTCTATCTACACATCCTAGCATAAGATCAAAGTGGTCAAGGACACTTGCCTCCTTCCTGCTGCTCTTGGAATGGGTAGTCCTGATCTTGGAAAGGAAGAACTTGCTCTGGAGCAGGTTCTACATCATACCATCACACATAGCAAAAGAAAAACAACAATCCATAAGACATAGTTCACATTTTCACTTCAAACAAATCACACATTCACATTTATGAAAGTCATTCACAATTATATGTGTTGTGGTTACTCTATGTGTGTTGATCTTTGGCTTACATGTACTTTTAATCATGTGTGTATGATTCCTACTTTTGTATTCACATTTATACTTACATACTATATATATGAGTTTCCTATTTAAATAAATTCCTTATATTTAATTACTACACCTTTTAGCTACCAAGTATGCATGAAAGATATTTTCCTACTTCATATGTGTCTTCAGAATTTCTACCAACCCTAAACTGAATTCTTTGGATTTTAGAAACTTCATTTATCATTTACTAGTTGCTATATTTCCAGATTTATTTCCTATGCCTAAATGTGAGCTTTATTATGAAAATAACAAGACACATCATCTAAACAGAATAGTTTCTGATCTAAAATATTTAATAATATATTTTCGACCTTTTTCTCTGATGTAAACTATTTTACATTTATTTCCCTATTTTCAGAACTATTCTTTACTTAAAAATGTGTCCCTATAATTAATAAATGTGAATAATAAATTAAACAGATTCATTTCAGCCCAAAAATATATTTTTATCTCACTCCAAAGTTTTCTAAGTACTGAGAAAGTTTTTAATTAAATTTTGACAATATGTTTGTCCCACTTTTTAAATTTTAAATACTAGCCACCTATTCAATTTCCTAAATTAAATATCAAACAGGGTTAAAAAGGTAAACTCACCCCACTACAGGGTCTATAATATTATTTTAACGATTTTCAGGGGTCTAGCTACTCATAAGAGAGGAGTTTTTCCTAATTTTTATTAAGTCCAGGGGCTAAAAATGATTTTTAAATGAATTTACATGATTTTCCGAAGTTTCAGGTGCTAGATCAGAAGTTTCCGGGGCTAGCTCTTATTTCCCGAGAACCCCAGGGGGTAGCACGTAAGATTTCCAGTCTTTATAACGCGGGGCTGACGTGGACCGTCCGATTTAAAACAGACGGCTGAGATTATAACGCCGAACCGGTATGCGGGGATTTAAAGTCTACCGTGCGATTTAAAATTGACGGAGCACAAGCGGCCACGTCGCTCTAACCGAGCACGGGCGGCGCTGCCCGGCGGCGCACGGCGGAGGGAAGCGGCGATCTCGCCGGAGATTTTCGGATCTTCGAGAATTCTTCCTAGAACTGTGATTTTACGGCATAGATCGGTGGAGGGGAGGTCGGGGATCTCACCTCGGGGGTTTTCTTGAGCTCGGAGGTCCTGGAAAACGATCGGCGACGAGGTCCGAAGCGAAACCACGGCGAGGCTCGTCGGCGCTGTGTTTGAACCGCAAGTCACCCAGTTTTCTGCACCTGCAGGGTTCCCCGGAGGCGGTGGATCAAGACCAGCGAGTTAGATCGGAATTTCTTAGCATAGATCGGCCAGAATTCACCGGAGAAGGCTCGGGTTCTCACCGGAGTAAAAACAGCAGATCGCGTGAGAAAAACGGGACGAGGCCGGGGTTTTTATAGATGGGGGAAGGGCGGCGTTTGGCTGTGATCGAGTTTGCGTCGCCCACGAGCAAAATTCGGCTGGGATACGCAGAAATGTGGGTCGGTTTGGATTCGGGGTGAGAGAGAGTCCGGCCGATCGCGGGCGCGGGCGCGAGGTAGAAGAAGGGCTGGCGGGCCCCGCCTGTCAGTGGGAAGAAGAGGGCGCGCGCGGCTGCGGGCTGGCGCGGGATCGGTGGGCCGGCTGGTGGGTCCTTTTTCTTTTTCTATTTCTTTTCTGTTTTGAGTTTAATTTGAATTCCAGTTTGAATTTGAATTTTTGCAACACATGCAACACGTCCAAAAAATTTTAAATTCCCCTCTGAACAGGATTTTGGGGTGTTACAGATCTACCCTCTACCCCCCTTAAAAGAAATCTCGTCTTCGAGATTGGTGGTTCTAAGAAAACAATTCCGGAAATTGTGCCTTAAGCTCATCTTCTCGCTCCCAGGTGGCTTCCTCTTCTGAGTGATGCTTCCACTGCACCTTGCACATCCAGAATCTTTTATTTCTGGTGAGGCGTTCCATTGTCTCCAAAATCTTGGATGGTTGCTCGGCATAAGACAAATCCTCAGCTACGTCCACTTCATTCATGGGTAACACCTCTTCAGGCGTCCTCAGGCATTTCTTGAGTTGTGACACATGGAATACATCGTGCACATCCGATAGGCGAGCCGGTAATTCTATTTGATACGCCACTTCGCCTTTCCTCTCCAGAACTTGAAAGGGTCCGATGTATCGAGGTGACAACTTCCCTTTCACCTTGAATCGGTGAAGTCCTCGGATAGGAGACACCTTGAGATAGACATAGTCTCCCACGTTGAAAACGAGCTCTCTTCTTCGTACATCGGCATAGCTCTTTTGGCATGTCTGTGCTATCCTCAAATTGTTGCGAATTTCCCTCACCTTCGCCTCAGCTTCTTGTAGTACTTCTGGACCAAACACTTTGCTTTCCCCCGTTTGGTTCCAAAATAGGGGAGTTCTGCACTTCCTCCCGTACAAGGCTTCAAACGGTGACATCTTCATACTAGCTTGATAGCTGTTGTTATAGGAAAACTCCGCATACGGTAAGTTCTTATCCCAACTCCGATTGTTTTTGAGTCCACATGACCTCAGCATATCTTCAAGAATCTGATTGGTTCTTTCCGTCTGCCCATCAGTTTGGGGATGATAAGCAGAACTAAAGTTCAGATGGGTTCCCATGGTTTCGTGCAACTTCTGCCAGAACCTTGAGGTGAACTGTGTCCCTCGATCCGACACAATCTTCCTTGGCACTTCATGGTAACACACGATCCTTGACATGTACAACTCTGCCAATTTGGATCCGCTGTAGCTTTCTTTCACGGGGATGAAATGAGCTACCTTGGTTAGCCTGTCAATGATGACCCATATCGAATCATATCCTGATTGAGTCCTAGGCAATCCCACGATGAAATCCATGCCGATCTCTTCCCATTTCTATTCAGGCACTTTGAGTGGTTGCAATAATCCCGCGGGTCATTGATGTTCTGCTTTCACCAACTGACATGTGTCACATAGAGCAACATGTTCCGCGACATCTCGCTTCATGCCATACCACCAATACCTGCTCTTGAGGTCCTGGTACATCTTCGTACTCCCAGGATGAATGGAATAGTCAGAATCATGAGCCTCCTTCAAAATCAATTCACGGATCTCCTTTACTTCTGGCACACAGATTCTTTTCCCGTGCCACACCGTTCCTTGTTCATCCTCTCTAAAACTAGGAGCTTTATTTTCCTTGATGAGTTGTCTGATCTCTTGTATCTTCTCGTCTTTCTTTTGACCCTCGCGGATGTCTCGCTCTAGTGTGGAGTCCACTTCCATGGCGATGGCTTCACCACTATTCACAAGGCATAGATTGAGCCTTATAACCTCATTTTTCAATTCTGCCGGCATGTCCTTCAAGCTCAACTTATTGACCTGCACTTTCCGACTTAAAGCATCAGCCACGATGTTTGCTTTCCCAGGATGATAGTTGATGCCCACATCAAAGTCATTGATTAGCTCTAACCATCTCCTCTGTCTGAGGTTGAGGTCTGGCTATGTGAATATGTACTTCAAACTCTTATGATCCGTATATCTCGGTCCTCTTCCCCATGAAATAGTGCCGCCAAATTTTCAACGCGTGTACCACTGCGGCTAGTTCTAGGTCATGTGTAGAATAGTTCTTCTCGTGCTTCCGGAGCTGCCGGGATGCATAGGCCACGACATGCCCTTCTTGCATGAGAACACATCCCAACCCGTTTCCAGAGGCATCGCAGTACACCGTAAAGTTCATCTGCATATCTGGCATAACTAGCACTGAGGCTGTCGTCAATCTTTTCTTTAACTCCTGAAAACTCGTCTCGCACTGCGGCGTCCATGTGAATGTGATTCCCTTCTCCAACAGTTTGGTGAGGGGTCTCGAGATTTTAGAGAATCCCTCAATAAACCGTCTATAGTATCCAGCCAATCCCAAGAAGCTTGTAACTTCCCCGACATTTTCAGGGGTCTTCCACTTCTGTATATCCTCGATTTTGGCAGGATCCATGGAGATTCCTCCCTCCGAGATTATATGTCCTAAGAAGGGAACTCTCTTCAGCCAAAACTCACACTTGCTCAACTTGGCATATAGTTGGTGTTCTCTCAGCCTTTGCAACACCAACCTTAGATGTTTCTCAGGTTCTTCTTCATCTTTGGAGAAGACGAGAATGTCATCTATGAAAACCACCACAAATTTGTCCAGATATTCCATGAATACCTTGTTCATGAGATGCATGAAGTACGCCGGGGCATTAGTTAGCTCGAAAGGCATGACAGTGTATTCATACAGTCCATACCGAGATACTAAAGCTGTCTTGGGAATATCAGATTGCCTTATCTTGAGTTGGTGGTATCCCGACCTGAGATCAATCTTCGAGGACACACAAGCTCCCCGCAACTGATCAAACAACTCTTCAATGCGGGGTAATGGGTACTTGTTCTTGATGGTTACTTCATTCAAGGCACGGTAATCCATGCATAACCTTTGGGTTCCGTCCTTTTTGGGCACAAATATCACCGGAGCTCCCCATGGTGAGGAACTAGGATGAATATACCCCTTCTCCGTCAATTCTCTCAAATGATCCTTGAGTTCTCCCAGCTGCTTGGAGTCCATCCGATAAGGTCTCTTGTATATCGGGGCTGTTCCAGGCAATAGCTCAATTGCGAATTCCACTTCGTGATCGGGAGGCATACCTGGCAACTCCTCCGGAAAAACATCTGGATATTCCCTAATGGTCCTGATCTCCTCCACTTTCACCTCAACTTGATTTAGTTTAATGTCCCTCCTAGGCTCGTGTTTTGTTATCAACTTTACTCTTGTGCCACTAGGGTGAGTTAGTTCCACCGTTCTGGTCGAACAATGGATGATTCCTTTATGTTTGGTCAACCAATCCATACCCAAAATAATATCTATCCCTTGTGAATCTATCACTATGAGGTTAGCAGTAAATACCACCGCATTAATGTCTAGATTCACCTTGGGACACACTTGTCTTGTCCTTATCTCTCCCCCTAGAGAGTTTACTGCTAGCATATGGTCCATTTGAGTTGTTGCTAGATCATGCTTCTTAACAAACCCTTGAGCAATGAACGAGTGAGTAGCACCAGAATCAAACAACAGGGTTGCAATGTGTAAATTGGCATGAAACTTACCAATCACCACATCAGGTGCCTCTTGCGCTTCCTCCATGGTCACGTGGTTCACCCGTCCTCGCATCACATTCTGCTGTTGTGGCTGCATGGGCTTCTTCTTTGGGCACTTATGTTCGTAGTGCCCCACTTTACCACAGTTGAAGCATTGCACCCCAACCTTAGGTGCGTGGCCTTTGTTGTCTTGTGGTTGGTTCGGTGGTCCTTGTACTGCTGGTCGAGGTTGATATGTGGGGCGAGGCTGCTGTACAAACTGACGTTGTGGCTGTGCTGGTGCTGACGGAGGGCTGTAGTTCGGGTTGTACCCTCTTGGTGCTGAGTAGGGTACCACAGCATGGTTCGTCTGCCCTGTAGGTTGCTGCATCAGACGTGGGCGGGTGTTGCTCCCTGAGGCTTGATGTGACCATCCGGCCTTCCTCTTATTCTCATTTTCCAAGGCCTTTAGCTTCCTTTCTACCACAAACACTCTGTCCACCATCTTTTGGAAGCTTTCATACTCATTTGAGGACATTGCACACTGCATTTCTGCGGTAAGTCCCTCCACGAAACAATCTTGTTTCTGCTCATCAGTCTCTATGTCCCGTGGAGCATAACGGGATAGTTGAGTAAATTTAGTGAGGTATTCCCTCACCGTCATGTTTCCCTGCTGCAGTCCCAAAAACTCCTTCCTCTTGTTTTTGAGTTCACCTCTTGGTATGTAATGATTGCGGAAGCTACGCTTGAACTCTTCCCAAGTGATGTTCTCAGGGTCATGATGGGCGGCCACGTAAGCGGTCCACCAATCAGCAGCAGGTCCATGAAATTGATGAGAGGCAAACAGCACCCTCTCATACCCTTGGCACTGTATGATCCTCATCTTGCTTTCTATGGTCTTTAGCCAATCATCTGCCTCCAGAGGTTGAGCAGCACTTGCAAACATCGGAGGTTGAGTTCCTAGAAACTCACTCAACCTTGGTTGGCGTGGTGCAGCTTGTGGGGGTGGAACTTGATGCAAGTTGGCCACCACTTGAGTCAAGTTCTGGATGAGCTGATTTTGATTCTCCAGCATTTGGTGGAGGGGATCAACTCCTTCACGGTGGCCACCCCTTTCTTGGCCTCCTGAAAGATGAGGGTTGCAGGCCTCATCGTTGTTGGTGGCGGGGTTGGCAGCGCGACCTTTTCCTTTTCCGGCCATCTAGCATGATCAACCAAATGTTAATTTAAAGTATTACGTATTATCTCACTACTTTCACTTGTTTGTACTTTGAAGTGTTGAAGCTTTGTTATACTTTTCTGAGGGTTCATATCTCACACAAAAATAAATGCACTATTATTTCATGTGGGTTCACACACCAAAGCAAAACAATCTGAAGACGAGGCTGTGGACAATTGCTCATGGCTTCCACAACTCACGTCACACACCAATCATTAACACACCATTAACTAAGATAACGACTCGACTACTCGACATTCTGCTAATCTAAGGGAAGGACTCTACACTACTCGTATTCACTGAGCTGGCTCCTCGGGGTCTTCCTCGTCATTGCAGCTGCCTTCTGACTCCGCTTTGGTTGGGGAAGCTGCTGGTGGAGAAGTGCGACGACGCCTTATCGCCCGGCGATCTGGGGAGTCAGGAGTCCATGTATCATTCATGGTGACACACAGTTCATTCCCATCTCCTCTTTCTCTCGCCCTCAAGCAGGCTCGCAGCAACGCCTCTGTTTCCTTCAGGGTGTCCCGAACATCCTGAAGCTCTTGCTGACACTCATGCAGTCGAGTGCTGAGCATAGCAGCATCCTCCAAGCACAAGTACATGTGCTCATGGGAAGTCCTTTGCTGCACTGGTGGGTACTTGTACTCCGTGGTACCACTCTCACGCTGGAGGACATACATGTACTCAGTCCTGTCCAGGTGGCGACGATAGATGTGACTCTGGCAGGTGATGGCCTCCCAGGTGACATCCTTCTCCGCATCGACCTGTGTTGCTCGACAAGCTTGAGAGCGGTGGATCTTGAGCAGCTGATTTTCATGGATAATCCTCATTTCTGAACTCCATTCTTCCCGCTTCTCCCGGATGGTCCTGGTGGAGCTATAGTGTATGATTAGCTTGCCCGTATTGCCGGCGGCTTCGAACATACGTCGAAGACGGCGCAACAAGCCTCCTACTGCCAATCCGTAGGAAAGGTACGTCACCGGACGGCTCTCCTCTCTTTCGGCAAGTGCAACTACGGGAACTCTCCCTCCTGTGGACTTGCGAGCGGTGTGAATCATGCGAACCATCTAAAACAGAAAGCATTTAAACTTAGGTTAGATAAACTTTTAAACAAAAATCCTATTTTGAATGAAAGTTGGGGTAAGATGAAGAAAGTGACTCCATTAAATAACACTTTTCAACACACACCTTGTAAATAGTTTTTAGGAAAATAGGGTCCTTAAATACGTCCATTTCTACCTAGTTCCATGTTCCTACGGGCAACCTTGGCTCTGATACCACTTCTGTCACACCCGGTTTTTCTGAAGAACAACCAAGTGAATGTCACATGTATGCCAGGATCATTTTCTCATACATGTGATGACAAATAGTGAAGCATCATTTATTACAAGCCAGGTGTCAAATATAAATAAGTCTTACATAGCCAATGTCTCGATGGACAATAATAAGTTCATCACAAGTAAATAAACTAGCAGCGGAATATTATTCTTGAGGGCTCCGTCACAGGCGTTGCCCAGGGGTCTCCATGAACCTAGAAACCTTCTTCGGGTCCAAAGTCTTGGTCATTATACACCACCTCATTAACTTGACCTGAGCAGCAATATACACCAACAAAATATGCAAGGTTGAGTACCGATGGTACTCAGCAAGTGTGGGAAAGTTATGTCATGCATGGCTAGAACAAGGGAAGGTTGAACTCATGGTTAAAGCACTACGCAATTAATACCTATCACCTTAGCTTATTAAGCACCTACATTACTACACAGGTGAAATGGTCCCAATCTCCCAACCAATCATCATGATCAAATAATCCATAACATCATTTCCAATGTTAAGCTCCCCACTTAACATCCACAACTTCCAAAACCATCAATCCTCTAATCATGAATAAGTCCAAGCCGCTCTTGACCGTGAGCACGGCTGTCATGACAGTTTTGACTCTGCAGAGTTTGTACCACTGTACCCACATGTAGTGATTTCATCCCCCATTGCCGAGTGGACCAAAAGATCCTCCATTATGCCAGTGGCTACGAACCACATTCACACTTCCCAGGTGTGTAGCCAGGAGATCACTATGAAGCCTTTACAAAGGGATTCCCGATGAGCGTGGGCCCACTGAGGTTTCACCCCTAACAGCATATAAGAGGCTCCAACCCCGCTGTAGTGGCCCCCTCTTGAGCCTTGCGGTTCATATGGTAGTCTAGCTGACACCTACTCCCCGCACCATCCAACACACCCATACTACGCCGGGGATACACCTAATTAATTGGCCAACCTGCCCCATCTCAGCATGTGGTTGGCACGGTAAAGCCAGGTTACATGCTCCATGAACCGGTCCTTAGGATCCAGGCAAGTACTAAACACAAACCCGAGTCTCGTGCACCCAGCACACAACCAAAACATCCAACTTGCCTTGATCCCCACCTCTACATAACTCACATTATCTCATTCAAGAGTATGGTAAAATAAACTGATGATCTCATATCCCAAATATCCCATTCTAAGCATGGCTAAGCATATGCATAATAATAAATGACATAAAAAAATAAATCCAAACCCAAGCTACAAGGAAACAAGGTAATGCAATTCTAGGGAAACTTTCTAGCATGGGTTTCATATTTCAATTGACAATGCAAATAATTCTATCAACACATCCTAGCATAGGATCAAAGTGGTCAAGGACACTTGCCTCCTTCCTGCTGCTCTTGGAATGGGTAGTCCTGATCTTGGAAAGGAAGAACTTGCTCTGGAGCAGGTTCTACATCATACCATCACACATAGCAAAAGAAAAACAACAATCCATATGACATAGTTCACACTTCCACTTCAAACAAATCACACATTCACATTTATGAAAGTCATTCACAATTATATGTGTTGTGGTTACTCTATGTGTGTTGATCATTGGCTTACATGTACTTTTAATCATGTGTATATGATTCCTACTTTTGTATTCACATTTATACTTACATACTATATATATGAGTTTCCAATTTAAATAAATTCCTTATATTTAATTACTACATCTTTTAGCTACCAAGTATGCATGAAAGATATTTTCCTACTTCATATGTGTCTTCAGAATTTCTACCAACCCTAAACTGAATTCTTTGGATTTTAGAAACTTCATTTATCATTTACTAGTTGCTATATTTTCAGATTTATTTCCTATGCCTAAATGTGAACTTTATTATGAAAATAACAAGACACATCATCTAAACAGAATAGGTTCTGATCTAAAATATTTAATAATATATTTTGACCTTTTCCTCTGATGTAAACTATTTTACATTTATTTTCCCTATTTTCAGAACTATTCTTCACTTAAAAATGTGTCCCTATAACTAATAAATGTGAATAATAAATTAAACAGATTCATTTCAGCCCAAAATATATTTTTATCTCACTCCAAAGTTTTCTAAGTACTGAGAAAGTTTTTAATTAAATTTTGACAATATGTTTGTCCCACTTTTTAAATTTTAAATACTAGCCACCTATTCAATTTCCTAAATTAAATATCAAACAGGGTTAAAAAGGTAAACTCACCCCACTACAGGGTCTATAATATTATTTTAACAATTTTCAGGGGTCTAGCTACTCATAACAGAGGAGTTTTCCTATTTTTTATTAAGTCCAGGGGCTAAAACTGATTTTTAAATGAATTTACATGATTTTCTGAAGTTCCAGGGGCTAGATCAGAAGTTTCCGGGGCTAGCTCTTATTTCCCGAGAACCCCAGGGGGTAGCACGTAAGATTTCCAATCTTTATAACGCGGGGCTGATGTGGACCGTCCGATTTAAAACAGACGGCTGAGATTATAACGCTGAACCGGTACGCGGGGATTTAAAGTCTACCGTGTGATTTAAAATAGACGGCGCACAAGCGGCCACGTCGCTCTAACGGAGCGCGGGCGGCGCTGCCCGGCGGCGCACGGCGGCGGATTGCGGCGATCTAGCCGGAGATTTTCGGATCTTCGAGAATTCTTCCTAGAACTGTGATTTTATGGCATAGATCGGTGGAGGGGAGGTCGGGGATCTCACCTCGGGGGTTTTCTTGAGCTCGGAGGTCCTGGAAAACGATCGGCGATGAGGTCCGAAGCGAAACCACGGCGAGGCTCGTCGGCGCTGTGTTTGAACCGCAAGTCACCGAGTTTTCTGCACCTGCAGGGTTCCGCGGAGGCGTTGGATCAAGACCAGCGAGTTAGATCGGAATTTCCGAGCGTAGATCGGCCAGAATTCGCCGGAGAAGGCTCGGGTTCTCACCGGAGTAAAAACAGCAGATCGCGTGAGAAAAACAGGACGAGGCCGGGGTTTTTATAGACGGGGGAAGGGCGGCGTTCGGTTGTGATCGAGTTTGCGTCGCCCACGAGCAAAATTCGGCTGGGATACGCAGAAATCCGGGTCGGTTTGGATTCGGTGTGAGAGAGAGTCCGGCCGATCGCGGGCGCGGGCGCGAGGTAGAAGAAGGGCTGGCGGGCCCCGCCTATCAGTGGGAAGAAGAGGGCGCGCGTGGCTGCGGGCTGGCGCGGGATCGGTGGGCCGGCTGGTGGGTTTCGGCCCACTGGCCAGTTTTTTTCTGTTTTCCTTTTACTTTTTCTATTTCTTTTCTGTTTTGAGTTTAATTTGAATTCCAGTTTGAATTTGAATTTTTGTAACACATGCAACACATCCAAAAAATTTTAAATTCCCCTCTGAACAGGATTTTGGGGTGTTACAATGTGCCGGAAGGAGCACCTGTGCTAGCAGGAATGTTCACCCTCAATGAACTACCCGTATTGATTTTATTTGACTCTGGAGCCACGCACAATTTCATCAGCAGGTTATTTGTGTGCAAAGCTGAGCTCTCCACCACTACACCGAAAGATCACTACCTGATCCGCTCACCCAGTGGAAATATAGCTGCTAATGAAGTGGTGATCAAAGCACCCTTGTGCTTAGGTGGAAAATTATACCCCACAACCCTCATTGTGTTAGAGGGGCAGAAGATCGATGTGATCTTAGGAATGGCGTGGATGAACTACCACGGGGCTGTTCTTGACATCGGTAAACGGATTGTTAGCTTGGACTCTCCGTACTACGGTCTTCAAACACTCATACCTGAAGCCGTGGATTCTAAAAATCCAGTTGTGTACCACGGTGTGACCCTGAAACTGGAGGATATTCCAGTGGTCCATGAGTACCCAGATGTGTTTCCCGACGACCTTCCAGGAATGCAGTCTGAAAGAGACGTGGTATTCAAGATCGAGTTAGCACAGGGAACCACACCAATATCTCGGAGGCCGTACAAAATGTCTCCGAAGGAATTAGCTGAACTGAAAGAGCAGCTAAAGGACTTAATGGACAAAGGGTTCATCCGGCCAAGCACATCACCATGGGGCTGTTCAGCCCTCTTTGTGAAGAAAAAGGATGAATCACTTCGGTTATGTGTGGATTATCGGCCGCTGAATGCAGTGACGATCAAAAATAAATATCCACTGCCGCGGATCGATATATTATTTGATCAGTTAGTGGGTGCCAAAGTACACTCCAAAATGGACTTGAGGTCCGGTTATCATCAGATAAAAATCAGAGCGGAGAATGTACCGAAGACGGCTTTCTTGACTAGATACGGGCTTTCTTGACTAGTCATGTCTTTCGGGCTAACAAGCACCCGCACATTTCATGTACCTTATGAATTCTGTATTCATGTCAGAGTTGGATCAGTTCGACGTGGTTTTCATCGACAACATTCTCGTATATTCTAAATGGGAGGAAGAGCATGCCAAACATCTTCATATTGTGCTCCAACGATTGGGAGAACATAAGCTGTATGCCAAATTCAGCAAGTGTGAATTTCGATCAGCAAGGTACCATCCTTAGGCCACATTATTTCAGCGGAGGGTGTGGACGTAGATCCAACCAAAATTGAGCAAGTCTTGAAATGGGAGCCTCCGACATCCATTCATCAAATCCACAGTTTTCTAGGACTAGCGGGCTACTATCGGACATTTATTCCCAGCTCTCAAAGGTGGCTAAACCAGTGACAGAATTATTGAAGAAGAGCAGCAAGTATGTATGTACGGAGGCCTGTGAAGAGGCATTTTAAACTTTGAAGAAACATCTCACAACGGTACCGGTATTAGTCCAACCGGATACAACAAAGCCATTCGATGTTTATTGTGATGCCTCAGGCATTGGACTTGGCTGCGTCTTAATGCAAGATAGACGCGTGATCGTGTATGGATCTCGTCAACTCCGCAACCATGAGCAGCACAACCCCACTGATGACCTAGAACTCGCTGCAGTGGTGCTTGCGTTGAAAATGTTGAGGCACTACTTACATGGGAATTTAGTGCACCTCGACACCGACCATAAGAGCCTCAAATATATATTCACTCAGAAGGATATTAATATGAGGCAGCGGAGATGGTTGGAATTAATCAAAGATTATGAGCTCGAGATCCATTACCATCAGGGCAAAGCTAACGTTGTGGCTGATGCACTCAGTCGTAACTCCCAAGGAAATAACTTGTCAGTTATTCTGGATGAGGATGAAGAACCAAGCTTGATTCCGTATGGGGCGTTGTATAATCTTGCTCTTGTGCCTACCATTAGAGAATAGATTGTACAAGCCCAGAAGAGAGATAAAGGAATGCGGAAAATCCGGGCAAGAATCAATGAGGATAAAATGAAATGTTTCCGGGAGGATGATCAAGGTGTGTTATGGTTTAACAGCCGTATCATGGTACCCCGGAACCTGAACCTAAGAAAGAAGATCTTGGATGAAGCTCATATATCCAGGTACTCGATACATACAGGAAGCAATAAGATGTATCAAGACCTTAAAACAAAATTTTTCTGGACTCGGATGAAGCGAGAAATTGCCAAGTATGTATCCGAGTGTGATACATGTCGGCGAGTCAAAGCTAACCATATAAAGAGAGAGGGAATGGTGCAACCATTAAGCATTCCGGCATGGAAGTGGGAGGACATCAGCATGGACTTTATTGTCTGACTGCCTCTAACCTTCAGAAAGCATGACTCCATTTGGGTTATTGTTGATCGCTTAACAAAATCAGCCCACTTCATCCCAGTGAATACAGGATTCCATACTAAGCAATATGCAGAGTTGTATCTCTCCAGAATTGTGTGCTTACATGGAGTTCCCAAAACCATCATATCCAACCGAGGTTCGATATTTGTTGCTCGTTTCTGGGAGCAACTACATAAATCTCTGGGAACAAAGTTAATTAGAAGCTCAGCATACCATTCTCAGACCGACGGTCAAACAGAAAGGGTGAATTAGATTTTAGAAGATGTGCTAGAGCATGTGTCATAGATCATGGAAAGAATTGGGATGGCCATTTGCCATTATCGGAGTTCTCATACAATAATGGTTACCAATCCAGCATTAAAATGGCACCATACGAAGCACTATATGGCAGGAAGTGCCGCACGCCACTCAACTGGTGTGAATCCGGCGAGAGGGTGATTTCCGGCATTGATCTTGTAAAATATGCCGAAGAGCAGATCCATCTTATTCAAGCAAACCTCAAGGCCGCTCAATCTCGCCAGAAGAGTTATGCGGACAAGCGACGCCGACCCTTGTATTTTGAAATCGGAGATCACGTCTATCTCCGAGTATCCCCGATGAAGGGAATTTATCGATTCGGGGTCAAGGGAAAGCTATCTCCTCGCTTTGTGGGTCCGTTCATTATTACAGAATGGTGTGGACCGGTAGCCTACTGTCTAAAGCTGCCACCATCTTTATCAGGCATCCATGACATCTTCCATGTCTCACATTTGAGAAAGTGTTTGAAGAAGCCGACAGAGATTCTTTCGGGAGACATGGAGATATTACAACCGGATGTCACCTACGCCGAGCAGCCCACACAGATTATCGATGAAAAGACCCGGATCACTCAAAATCGGACTTTGAAATTTTACAAAGTCCCATGGAGTAATCATACCCCAGAAGAGGCGACTTGGGAGAGTGAAGATTACATCCATAAGAACTATCCGGATCTTGTGTCATAGACTTTGTTATTACTTTCCGCCTCATCTTTCTTTTGTAATCTCGGGACGAGATTCCATTTTAAGGAGGGAGGAATGTAAAGGTCCCAAAAATATGAATACAAAGAAACTTGAGTTTGCACAAATGTTGGTGTCATGTGTATGAAAAAGGAGACTGGTTAGAACTTTTTCCACATATGATAACACATGAGAGATTCTTTCTAAACAAACTTATGGTTACTTGCATGTTTGGAACCTAGGTGGATTAAAGCCACATAATTGAAGTACTCAGGTGCAATGGAAGGGTTTA